>JAXCHO010000164.1:44455000-47447500 GCA_036630365.1 Acanthiza pusilla
TCTCCTAACGTGTTCCTGCCATTAGTGCAAAAATGACACAAAAAATTACATCTGAAAATAAGTAAGGAAATCAGCACAGAGCAGTTACTGAAGTACAGCATTTATTTGGAGAAACACAGTGTTTATACTTCTCTGAGTACAAATTAAAACTTGGAATTGAGGTGGATTTTATATGCCTTTTTTGCAAAAAAATTCTTTCTATAGTTTCCCTTCTTTTCACTCAAAGTCAACATCTTCTTGTTTAAATGTTTACATTTGGGCATTTTTGCAGCATGTTTAGCTTCATTTGTTCGCATACCTTTTTTTTCTATAACAATTGTTTTTTTTTGTTTTTTTTTTTTGGTGTAACACATGGAACTACACTCATGAACTCAAAGAACTTTTTGGTTAAGTTCCTTATATTAACTATTAAGGGCATCAAATGCCTGTGAGATTCAAAGTTCTTCCTTGCATTTGAAATTGTGAGGCAGATAGACAGAAAATAAAGTGCAAATGTTTTTCATTAGCCAAAAGTTATCAAAAAGGCAACTCAGAAGGTGTAATGGTATGTACTTTTTTAGAGCAAATTAATTACAATATTTAATTTTTTAGCACATAATAATTACATGGACTATGGACAGGAATGTGTAAAAAATATCAGATAAAAAGTAAGGTTTAGTCCCACCACCAAAAATAAGAATATTTCAATGAATAAAAGAAAAAAAATTCAAATAAAATAATTTATCATGTTGGTTGGCCAGCATTTGGTATACAAAATCCAGAACATAGAGGCAGTTTCCAATTTAGGGTGCTCTATTGCAATCTAAAGCAGGAAATCTCCCTAAGTACCTTACAGCACTTTTAGAGATAATGAAACCACAACAAACAGTAACATGTAACTACCATGTGTGAACACTTGATGGTCAATTAGCATGTAAGTGCTACAGTTAAACTGCATTGTCAGTCTTGCAATAAAATTTGATGAAGAATTTATATATTTGCAAATAAAATAAGTAATTTGATTGATTTTGATCTGTTAAGTTCTATTTACATCTTTAGAAAGATGTCCCCATATATGTATATGTTTTATAATTTTCATGTTTAGAATTAATTATTTTAATTTGGTAAAGAAAAAACTTACAGAAAAATCCCAAAGAAACAAACCAAAACCTACAGCAAACCAAAAATAACATTATTATTTTAATTATCTGCAGGTTATATCAAGGATTGACTATTCTTTAATCTCTAACCAATTAACATAAAGTCTTCGTTGCTCTTTATCATAAAATAGAGCATTCAGTATTCAGTAATTCTCCCACTAATTTTTTTCCTGTTTCATACTACTTCAACCCTCAGATAGTTTTTCCCTGTAGTGCTGGACATATGGTCATGACCTAGCTTGCTTATGAACATACTATCTTGCAGAACATAAACACAGTGATTCAGAATAAAACCAGTTACAGTAACTGGAAAAGAACAGCCAGTATAATTAATTCTATTGATGTGTAGTAAAGAAATATTAAAAAACCAAAATATTAAAATGCTCATTTTGTTTATCAGTGAGTTGAACCATAAGGAAACGAAACTGTGTTCTATTAAATCATTCTTTTGTAAGAAGAATTATACAATTAAAAGAAACTGTAGTAGTATATAAATATCAAATATCAAAATATAGGAATTATTGCTTTATTATCTGAATTTGGTCTCAAGCCTCAATTTTAAGCAACACATTTAAACTGGGAATTTTGAGCTGACATTAGATTTTATCATCATCAAAGTCATAGAGATCTCCCTGACTCTTTAAAAATTCAAGAAAAATGAAAACAAAAATGCATTGGCTGTGCTTGATTTCACTTAGATTGAAATATAAAAAAAACCCACAAGAAAACAAAAAAAGAACAACAACTTTTTGTGTAGAACAAAAATGAAACATTTCAAGTCAGTTTCAGGTTGCATTTCATCTCACAAGCATGCTGCATTACATCAAATCCTGGGGGCTTTTTGTCCTTATTTTCCTCTTCCAGGGAAAAAATGGTGCAGTTGATTGAGCAATATATCTTATCATAGAAGGTGGCTCCTAGATACGGCTGTTTTTTTCTCCAGTTTTCAAAGCATCCGTACATCAGCACGTATTTAAACTTTAATACTTTAGTCTAAATCCAAAGTCCCCTATGCATTGTTGTGACACTGGCAGCTCAGGATAGAACAGTTTGGGCAAAATGCTTGTCATCTCTACTATTTGTACCTTTGATATATACGGTTTCTATGAAGAGGAAAAAAGCATACTGTGTGAGAACATACAATTTTTACAGTGTTGTAAAATGCTTTAATATTTAGTTATCAAGTAAATCCATTTCAATGACAATGAATGTATTGGTGCATCAGCAGTATAAACTCCACAGGAGCCATGTCAAAAGGAAACCAAGCCCCACAGAGCAAAATTGGAAGGGATTGCAGTCCTTTCAGGCTTCTTTGAAGAAAGTGATCTGTCATTAAAAATTCACTAGTAGCAGTAAAAAATTAAAAACATCACTACACATTTTGAAGATTCAGAAGATGAGAATATGAGAATTGTTAATGAAGCAAATGGCATCCAAGAGAAAGCTGACCAGATAAAATGAAGGCATGCTAATTTCTTTCCTGAGGTTGCTTGCAGCAGATTCAATAAGACTGCATCAGCTTTTAAAAAGGTAAAATTTTTAAATGATGGTGATGATACTTTTCCGTTTAGTATACCCCTGAAAAATAGGGTCTGTGTGTGGCAGGCATACAAATTCACGTATCCCAAATTGACTCCACTGCTCACTGCTATGCTTTATCTGCAGTGCAGGTATAATATATAACACACTTTCACAGATACATAAATATTGCCATATATTCATATATCTATATATCTATATATCTATATATATATACATCTCAACTTTAATACTACAATAAAACTTGTTCAGTCCCACAGTGTATTAGTTTATAAAAGTGATTTACCAGGGATGGAGAACCAATAAACACATACATCTCAAACAGAAAAAAAAATTAGAAATTAACAGCATCAGAAACATGATTAAACTCAGCGTAGCCTCAAAAATGGATATTACAGCAAAGTTCAAGTGGTGATGCAAGAGAGGGGAGAAAATTAGTTGTGAGGAAGGAAAGGATAGAAACCGTTTGATTTGACACTGTTATTCAAAAAATGCGTGAAGACCCATAGCACTGATTCATATACTTATTGTTTTGTGTTTATGTTTTTTAACTTTCAGTTTTGTAATAAACCCCCCTACTGTTTGGGATTTTTTTTGTGGTTTTGGGGTTTTTTTTGGGTTTTTTTTAGTAAAACCTGTATTGTTCTCATTGCTACACTTGCCTACAATTTACACAGATGGACAAACCTGATAAATTTACCTAACTCTTACTTCCTGTGAACTAATAAATCAAATAGTATTACTAACAGTATAACAAACAAACTGCCTAAAACTCTTGAATAATTGGAATGTATTAGGCTCTGGTTAAGAGCAAATTTTGCTGATCAGTTTAAAATCATACTGTCAATGACTACATCTTAAGGAGAAATCTTCATTGAGTGTCCAACAAGAAGAGAAAAATATCTTATTCCTAGAGCAGATTAACTTAATTCATGAGTGAGGAAGCCCAGACATAATGCAAGAAATCAATCTAGTCCATAAATAAACAGCTATGTAATAATCAATTCAAACTTTTCTAGAGATTCCTGAGACTTGGAAACAGCGACAAAAACATTTTTGTTAAGAACTTCCAGTTCTATTATGAATGTTATTTAATTTCCCTGCTTTTTGTTTTTAAATTTCTTATTCTTTTTGTCTTATAATAATGTAATAATCTCTTTCTAGCTTTAAAAAGTAGAAGCTTGGGAGGTTTCCAAAGCAGATACATGAATATATGTAATGATGAAATGATTCAGAATATTCAGGTCATCCTTAATCTACATATCCATAGCCTCCTGTTGAATTCCTATCGATCTGTAGCTGGCCTCCAGGCCTTTTTGATGTCTATTCATGTTCTCCTATGTGAGGGTTAAAGCCAAGGGAAAAATATCTCCTCCATTACTACATCTAAGAATACTTTTAAGTATTTTGGTGCTTATCTTACCCCTAATAATTTTTCCATTCTAATATCTCAAGGAGATGGACTAGTATCGTCTTTAGAGAGCTGTTACACTTAGTTTTCACTTGTTTGATGGTACTAATCTATTTCAGGTTTTTTATGGTCTGTGAAGTTACGCATACATGTAGATATACATATATTTCTACAATAAGGCATATTTCATTGCTAGGAAGAGGGGGTGTGCATATAGACAGACAGATATGCTTATGTCCCATAATGAAAATATGTTAGTTACTGTGTATATGCTAATCACCTCACATATGTTATTGACTACCTTGTTATCTGGATGTCTATATATAAATATTTGACCCGCGGCTATTCTTATAAGTTTATTGTTTGGAAAGGACAGGTTACATTTTACAAAGAATAAGTCTTAAATTTGTTTAAAAAATCTTGCTGGCTTGGCGACTGAACTATAATTTTAAAGAATTTTGGATCCTTTTTTCATGGTTTTTTGCATTAAATACCTCAAGAAGATTGATTTTTAATTTTTTATCTTGCTGTTCAACTCAGATTTACTTTGACAAAGCCTGACTCAGAACAGCCAGTCAATTCCTCAAAATAGCTGAAACCAACTTAGGGCAAGGGAAGCCCGGGCTGTAATTGAGACCTTTTTTTTTTTTGTCCATACAAAGCCTTTGACCTTTTACTAATAATGGCAAAATTCATATTCACTTTCCCACAGCAAAGACCTCCTTGATAATCCTAATCATATTCTCTGTCTTGGTCACTTGCCGAAACCAAGCAGAGTTCTCTGAGCATCCAGAGAAGCAAGAATTATGTATGAAAACTTCTGCTTCATTTGGTAATAGACTTTCTAACCGATTTATTAACATGCTTATATATTGTGTTAAAATCTGCTGATCACCCAAAAAAAAGCACTTTGGTAATCTATTACTTGAAACACTGATTTTAAACAGGCACCAACTCCTTAGCTTATTAACCTAGTTTCAGGTTACTTGCTCCATGTTACCACAAATCCTGGAAATAAAACATGATCTCATCTTACTCTAATCAGAACCAAACCTTCCTTTGCACATGAGCTCAAAGGCTGATCTTTTTCGAGCTGTTCATAATTCATGCTTGCCATCTGTTTCTACTAAAACAAACTAACCAATTTGTTATTTAAAGATACATTTCCGGGTAGAACAGTTATTAAAAAGAGATTGAAAATATGATCTTTAAAGGCTCAAGCTTTAAAATATTAAAAAAATATTACAAGTGATTGAAAAAACAATAAAGACCTTAATTTCATGTTGATTTTATTATGTATCCCTATTCCTGTATTTTAGTAATTCTGTATACACAGTATATTTATAAAATTGCATTTTACTTTTCACATTTGATCCCCACTCTTTCTGTCTAGGCACTTATCCCCACAGACGTCAGTGGATTTTGTTTGGGATTATGGAGGATCCCATAGTATTTAATAGCAATAAACAGATCAGTTAACTCGGCTAGTGGGTGGGTGAATGGATTTTAGCTTCTATTTCTCACAGAGATAACAACCTTAGGAAGAGTTGAAATATTATGCTACGATACAGGAACAAGATAGGAAAAAATAATCTCTAAATGTTAGGCAGAGTAAATGAGCTACTAATTGTTGAAAAAAGGTAGGATTTTGTTGTGGTTTTTTTCCACTTGAGTATTACGTGCTAAAAAATAGCTCCAAGAAAATTATTGCTTTCATGATAATAATTTTTGTTTCAAAGTCCAATTTTATTTCCATTTCACATAACAAATTATTGTAAGGGAAAATGTATCTTATATCATAATTTCCATGGTGGTTAGAAATTGATTAGTTTATTTTGTCTTTGTGGGCAAAATCCAAAATAATAGCAAGAATGCAAATGATTAATCACCTTGATCTTTACTTTTCCTATTAGACATTGATATGGAAATCTGGGATTGTAGATTCCCAAACCAATTATGATGCTACTGTGAAAGACACTCATAGCATTATCTTACAGTGCCCTTCAGAAACAAAATGTATTTATTTTTATGGCTTAGATTTTTAACTAAAAATAACTGTGAAAATCCATAACTGGAAAACTGCATATCGAGGATGAAAAGAGTTAATATTAATCTTCATTGTTACAATTTTGTGTTCCAATCCTATTTGTTTCTCTAGATTAAAAGTGAAAAACATTTGTTTATTTATCCCTTTCAAATATCTTTATAGAGGAAGGCAGAAGAAATGGTTTATTGAAGGAGTTTTCCCTATGAAAGCACAAAAATAGAAGGTGATAATTGGAAGAATAAGAATCTCATAATCATAGGAAAATTAGACTCGAACAAGTGACTGTTATCTAGACAAGTTATAAGGTCCTCATTCAACCTCCAGTGGAGGGTCTAACTGTCCTGTGATATGCTTGTCTCTGAAAAAAAGCATGGAGAGCACTTTTTAGTAGATGACATTTCGAGAGTGAGCAGAAAAATTAAGTTTCTCAATTTCCTTTTCATATTGTACTAGGTATGGTTTTCACCTAGAGTGAGATCATGATATTGCAATATTTTCAAAATATTACTTTATATTTATGAATATTTTTTAAAATTCCCTACAGGCTCAGTAGTGAAATTTTCATCCATTTTCTCTAATCTTGTTCTTCACCGTGATCCTGGTAGTATATTCAGCTTTTTACACAAGAAAGATAACAGAAATCTGTTACGGAGTTTGAGTATTGACTCAGTTGTTTGCTGAAAAAGAACATTTTGCTATAGCTCTATTTGACAGTAATTTACTGTACAGTTTTGTAATATCTTGACTTGTGTCATAGTATTCCAGCAAAGAAAACATCTACCAGGTGCTTGAATATTGTTCTTGTATTCATTCTAATTAATTGCAGGTACCTCAATGTTCCTGCTGTTAGCAAGCCTTTAATAACTACTTCCATGCTAAACCTTGTTTTCAGTGATTTGTAACCACTTCCCTTCCTGATATTCTTGAATAGTTTTTCTCAGCTTGATGCTACTTGAAATTAGATATCTTTTGATAAAGTTTCCATTTTGAAAAACACTTCGCCTTTTAAATTCTTTCCAGAACATCACTTTACACATCCTGAAACAAAAATAACTGATAGCTTATGTAACAAGCTTAAATTCTAGCAAGGAACTGACCATCATTTAGGTGACGTCTGTTATCTATAAAGAAATCTATGTTTGTTTTCAGTTATGCATCTTTGAAATTAAGTAACTGATTTCTTTTTGTTCATTGCCAGTATAAAATGGGCATAAGAAAAGTTATATTGCAGATCTTCTTACTTGAACATTGTAACACAATTGCTTGAACTACAGTCATGAGTGTTTGAAGAATCATCTGCTTCTTTTGCCAGAGAGGTCATCAGGTAAGCCTGGCACAATTTGCTCACATAATGTTCAGGGTAGTGTGAGTATTGATGTGTGTGTAATGGAAACAGACTAGCAATAAAATTTATATTCAGAATTCTATTTTATTGTATATAGATTAAATATAACAGATAGATTATAGATTAATGATACACACAGACAATGTGTGAGGGTGTGGTTTCCCACCTTTAATGGGAACATCCAAGATTCTTAGATGCTTGTGTTCAAAAGGAACATCGTAAGTCAGAGGGTTTGCAAAAGCTTACAAGGATTTGTTAGTATATTATATACTTCACATGGAAACTGGTATAAGTTAGTCCTTTATCTCCTATTCTAAGCACAGGCAGTGGATTTTGAACATAGGGTTAGGAGAGCAGGGGAGACAGAGAGAGAAGGAGGGAGAGAGAAAGGAGGAAATAGACACATCAACAGTCCTTGATCGATCATTGATCCTTCTGATAGGGTGTCCGGGGGCGCACGTGTTCCCAGGTGTTGTGAGGGTACCACTTTACAGGTACAGCTTTCCCCTGCTCTGGATACATGTTTCGTGCTTCCTATGCAAATCAGTTATCATGCAGAGTCTGTTTGTCTAGACAGAAGTGGTTCTGGAAGTGGCTCAGAGGTCTTTGGGGGTCTTTGGTAGCCTTGATTACTCCCTACACCCCACGCCCACTTCTTGACCTCATTCCTGTTCCTCCACTGTACTGTGCCACTCCAGGAGCCAGAACAAAGACATTTGTCCCAGAAAAGTGTCCTACCTTTCCAGCTGTGCACGTCCCCGTTCTCCAGCTGCGTATGTCCCCCTTCTCCAGCTGCATCCTGTTCTTTCTCACAGCATGTTCTTACCAACAATCCCTGGCTGACTCCACAGCTATCCTGCTCTGGATATTTGAGACATCAGCCCCTGTATCTTCTAGGCTTCCACAGGGGTTAAAGAGAAATATTGACACCTTTATCTGTAAGGTACAAGTTAAAAAACAAGCTCTGCCATTGTATTCTACTTGAATTTGAATGGGATGTTTTGCCTTTATTTACACATGCTTGTTTTCTTGTTTTGCTCCCATGTACTGTATTTTTAGATTATGAAGACTCTAATCCTCAAAGACATTAGATATTCAGAAGAAGCCTCACTGGTTTTGTTTGAAACATGCTGTTAAAGAGGGAAACCCAATCATATCTACCTTATTTATGGAATTTTTTTGTCCTGATAGTATTAAAAAAAAAATTAATTCTGTCTGCAATTTAATTATTCACTAGGTTTTCCAGTAGATTAGATTTGAAGGATTCTTCATATATTCTTTTAGAACTGTTTCCAGAAAGGAAAAATAAATTCACAGTAAGAAATATACACAAACAAGGTATGAAGAAATGTGACTTGAAGACAACAGGACATTCCCTGAGGAAAAAAGGTTAACTCATATTCTTCTTTTGGTTTCCTAGATATTTAAAATCCAAAAGCAAAATAAATGCTTTCTCTTCACAAATTATTTAACTGAAAAAGTTAAGCTCTTTTTGTCTGAGTAGGATGTGCTGCAAACAAAGAAGTGCATTTCACAAACTTGCAGGTTTTGACATCTGTACTAGTCTGGAAATAGCCAAAAACAAATATTTTAATTGTGTTTTGTTTCATGCATGTATATTAATAAAAACTCTAACATGAAGGTAAGAGAAAAAGAAAAAATATAACCTCCAGTAATATTTATCTTAATGACTTCCATCAGAAGTGTGACAAGTCAATGAACTGGTCTGAGCTGGACAAAGCAGAGACAATCTCTAAGCACACATTTATTGTCCATCTTTGTTCTCTCTCTTTTTAAATTTTTCTACTCTACATGAGCCATTATGTAAGGAGATGAGGGTTTTCTTGGTTTGCTCTTTTTTTCTTTTTCAAGAAACTCCTTTTTTTCCCCCAAGAAACCTTTGTTCACTATTTTCTGTCTAAGCTTGCTTTCCAATATTATTACGACTCCTGCTTTCCAGTGATCTTCTACATTTGAAAGTAAGTTGTCATGCTTCCCACTAAGTATAAAAAGTGTTGGAATCTACTTTAGAGAGAAAGCAATTTTAAATACTTGCTTGGGATTTCTGGAAGGGTGAAAGTTATGTCTGCTGACTTCACTTTCTACTATACCATCCAAGTTGCTATCTTTATGAAGTGCACTGTCTTTAAAGCCTGTCTAAGCCTACTTCAGGTCTATTTGCTTTGGGTATCTCCAGCACACCCTTGGTGGGCTTTCATTTTGTGTTTGGTTTTCTGTAAGTACTGTCCTAGACACTAATGGCCAAATGCTGACCATAGCTATGATTCTGAGCACTGCCCAGATTCACTGAAGGATGCACTGAGTACAGCTCTAGTCCTTGCCCAGGTAATAACCTTATTTTACTCAAAAAGTGAGAAATTCATTATTGACTACCTATTCCCTACTCTTCTGAAAGGTAAAGGGAGTGTTTGGATTTTTTAATTTTTTTTTTTTTTTTCCTGTGTGGACAAGACATCATGATATTACTGTTCCTACAATGTAGAAAAACAGGCTATTCTACCCGTGTTTATGAACATACATAAATACAGAAATGAATCTTACACAGGGCTTATCAACCAAAACATTATCTAAAATATGTGTTCTGCTAAGCTATAGATATTTCATCTAGGTTAACCTGCTAGATCAAGTTCATATTTGCATTACTTTTCTATAGGTTAGTTAGTAAACTATGACCCCTGAAGGCTCAGTTTTGAAAATAATTAACTTACTTCAAATACATACTGTTTAATATTGCTGAACACTGAGCTATAGGTATGAATATAGCATTTAACTTCCAGTGGTCTAATTTGAAAGAGTAAAAATGAGGCATGTGATCATGAGAGAAACTTCAGTCTTTTAGGCACAAAAATTAAAATAGAAGCTTCTGGCCCTAAGTTCCCTGCTTTTTCTCTTTACTTCTTTGTTTTGTCCACCTTCCATTTTCTTTTAATGAGGCATTTGCTTTGAAGCCTTTCAAATACTTAATTAGCTTCTGTGGAATAACATACTTATCACCAAATATTAAAAGCTGCCCACTCAAATCCCCAGTTAAAATGATAACTTAAAAAGTTTAAAGCAGCCTACTAATTTCTTGAAAACCTAAACACATATCAAAGCTGTAAAGAGGCTTATACTCTAAGCAAAACTAACAAAATAGAAAATTATCTGATTACCAGTATTGTTCATCCTAACCTTTTAATACTGTCTGTACAGAAGGGTAGGCGTCCAGTGCAGTGTTTCTAAATCACTTCATTCATTGGTTTTGTCTCATAAACACTTATGAGACACTTATATGTAGCTAATAAACAAAATTCCCTTTAGGTTTGTGATCTACATAAAATTTATATCTCTAATGTCCTCTAATTAGAAAATTTACAGGGTCATCATTTTGAATTAATTTACTGATGGGACAACAAGCTTTAAAAAGTGTGATCACATGAACTCTCAGTTAATATTGTCCTTCAATAAGACTTATCCATTAGCATCAACTGAGCATCTCATTCCTTAATATATTTGAACGTCCATTAGTTTGTAAAAGTAGAGAGATCAATGTTCTAGAAATAACAGCTCTGTAGTATGTTCAAAACACTTGAGATCTTGTTTTCATTTTTTAAAAAAATCAGAAAAAGTCAAGGACTTTTTAGGTCTAAGCATGCCTTAGGCTGGAAAACAAAATAGTTATAAGATGGAATTTAAAGTCAGGTTTCCCAGTGCTTATTGACTCTTTTTAAAAGGCATCAGAGAAAGCAAAAAAAGAAATCCTAGGGCAATTTTTTCTCCTAAACCATTTTTTTTTTCACATTATTGCTAAAATGTGTGTATAATTAAAACTTTTTAAAAGAAGTTAATGCTTTTTAATCATCATCATAATCAGATAAGATGAAAAAAACATAACCACTGAATCATCTATTTACTGAATTAAATAAGTGGCTGCTTAAAAATATATGGTGGTGTTATATATGTAAGGAGAATGAAAGGCATTACAAGACAATGTATATTTCCTTGGAGGAATCAAAATAGTTCCTCTTGATGAAAAACATGATTTTGGTTGATTCTCCATGTTTTGACTGAGTATGGTACAGAGATCCCCCAAAATCCCTGCTAAACTGACAGCACAGTCCCAAGGAGTCTTCCCAACTTAGGTCCAGATACAACCCTGTCTACATGCATGGCATCAAGCTTCTGCTAATAATAATCTACTACAAAGAGGGTGCATTTGTATTTGGGCTGTTTCTACTGTCCCTCCTCCTGCCCACCCCCAGTTATGACAACAGCAGCCAACGTCCTGTGGGACACAAGGCTTAGTGAAGAGTGAATGACATCCTCACTGACTTTGCTCACTCAGCCTTTTACCACAGGGCTGAGGATTATTTTTAAACTGAGAAATTCATGATTATCTCACAAGAAATATGGATATTGGCCAGCCAGTATTTCTGTTATTTGAATACCTTTCTCAGTCCTACTTCTTGTGAGATTCAGCTTTCTATTTGAGAAACAGGTAATTAATATGTTTTCTATCAACATGGGAGGGGAAGAAGGGGAAAAAGGTCTCCTTTGAATATAACCTTGCTCAGTAATACATGAGCAGATGGCATCTTCACCTTTGTATTGTGAACTTTCTAGAACTTTTCAGTAAAGTTTCTAAAAATTTCTGTGTACAAGGCACTGCCAAGATTAGTTTGGTCACTTGCAACAAAGCAATTCACAGCTTTGGATAAATAGTTTCATAGTAAATCCTTATGGGAAATAAAAAACACTGCTCCCCTCCATCCTTCCCCAAAAGAAATATACCCAAAACACTCAAACCCAAACCTAAACAAACAAAACCCCTTACCCTCCCACAAAAAACCAACCAACCAACAAACGTACCAAAAAACCAACCAACCACAAAACAAAACCAAACCAAACCACTGATAAACCCCCTAAACCACACAAAACTTTAAAAGTTGATTTATAAAAAAATCTCTTTTAAGGCAAGTTTAGAGGAGGCAACTGACCCGCTAAAAAGGCATAAGAACATACAGACTGTCCATACCAGAAACATTATCCACTATTCTGAAACTAAGTTTCAGCTTAATTTATGCCTGTCATGGAAAAAGCTTCCTGATGTCAGTTCTGGCTGTGTGTAGGGCTGTGCAGGGGGATCAAGCTGTGCTACCATTTAGGATTCCTGCCAAACAAGTGACATTTCCCAAGAACATAAACAGAATTTTAAAAAGTTGTCTTTGTCCTTCTTAAACAGTAGGTCTAAAGGGGACCTAAGGAAAAGAAGAAGAAGAAAGAAAGAAGACTTATCCTGATAGGGGTACGTGGATGGTAACAAGGAAAATAACAAAACTATTCTGAGCAGGGAACAATGTTCCCTTTAAGAATAAACTGTGGAAATTAATAGTTTGTCCTTTGTAAATGGCTTAATTTCCTGTTGTAAAGTAGAAAGTAATTAGAATATTTTTGAAGACAAGTATTTAAATATTTAGCAGCATATTAAAACTGAAGGAAAGGGCATGATTGGATTTAGAGTTTGCCCTATCTACAGCATGGAGGCATGGTTCAGTGACTCACCAGGGAGAACAGCAACAAGGATGACAGCATAATAAAGGACTTAAAACTGACCTGTAATTTACCTTTTGAATATTCATTGCATAATTTAAGTTACTGAATTTGTCTTTTTCTATTAAAGAGCTCACAAAAAAAAAAAAAAAAGAAAAGAAAAAAAAAAAGTGTGCATGAATTGGGACAGGCAAGAACTGATTCCTTCATATTTTGGGGAAAGAAGTGAGTATAGCTCAACTAAATTAATACCTAAGCAAGGACAGGACCTTCATCTCCAGGATATGATCTAATCTTTGACCAGAAAAAAAAAAAAGGAAATTCTTTGAAGGGCTTATTCCAATTTTGCTGACTTAAGCAATATACAGTGAATTCCTCACCTTAGGAAATATATATACCATACTGAAAGCCAAAATTCATCATTACCTTATCTATCCTCAGCACAGTATAGCACCACTATGCTTCAATCCTTCATGAAACTTAAGGAATAAAACATTTCAATTTATAAATGTCTATACCATGTGCCACTGGCAAAAGAATTGAAAAAAGTTAAAAAGGAAAATTTCCATTTGATGGGATTAAAAATGGTTAAGTGGAATATTAATTCCATTCCAGAATGAAGGGATCACTTGTCTCCCAAATTTTGAAAGGAAATGTCCGAAGATAATGAAGTTTGAGAAAATAACAGTTCATCTAGAAATATTCAAAATGTGCTTCAAAATTGAGTTTCTGGGTTCTTACCAGTCAGCTTTGGTTCCCACAATTTTTGAAACTTATTTGGTATTGGTGCTGGGACAAGGTTTTTTGAGACACTTTTCAAAGCTGAGACCCTGTTAGCAGAAGTCTACATCCTCTAGGAGAGGAGTCTGAAGAGCAGTCCAGAGACTAAGAGAACTACTTAGAGTCTAAGCTTTCAGAGACCTTAGAAGGGATCAGATGAGTCTCTGGATCACCAGAAGTTCTAGATTTCTGTCTCCAAAGCATAAAGCTCTGTCTGTTTCTTAAGCTGCAATTTTCATTATTTGCAGACTGTCCTCCAACTAGCCTTTTATGTCATACATGAAATATAGAATCCCTTCTACAAAGTAGGGACCTGAGCCTAAACTGAAAACAGGACTTCTGATTTCATAGCTTGGAAGTTTGGTCTTCTAGTAGAAAAAAGACTTTCACATTTCTCAGTGTCACATTGTAACCTGTATTTATTTGCCATCTGCACATCTTTTTAAATAACACTTTCTGAGATGAAGATGAAACACAGTATATTATGCTTAGAAACTGCTGATCTGTACAGAGTCCTCTATTCCTTGCCTGCTCAGACAGTCTCCCACATCTTGCTAGATGAAGTCCAAATCCTACCCGAAAGGAAGCACTGAGCCCATGGCTCACTCCCACTCCCCGCTGAGCAGAGATTGCTGCAGTCTTTCATGCTGAGCCTCAACCGCAGGGGCAATCTGTGCCCACAAATAACAGCACAGTTGTTCAGGGCATGGATCTGCTCCTTTCTGCAGAAACACAAGCTCTGTGTGGTAAAGGATAGTGGGATCTTTCTGCAATAAGGAAGCTCTCAGAAAAAAAATGCACAAAACAGAGCAACAAAATAATAAATAAAAACCTCTTTGTCTTTCAGTAGGAAAAGAACTGTTACATCTATTAATGAAATCAAGATGATGAAATGTTGTAATTATATAATATTTTTAGTGATCTGTTTATTATGTTATTGTATGAACTGCTTTACAGAATATGCAATATGAAAAGTACACATATTTCTAATGTTAAAGATGAAAATCTGCTAAAATAAAATCTCCTATAATTTAAAGATTACAGAAACTAGAGACTGGTAACAACAAATAAATATCCCTAAAAAGGTATCAGAAATCCTATTTCAAACAACTGAGTTCCCAGCTCTTAACTGTTTTGGGTTTTACTGAGAGTTAATAGTAATGAGTCCTGTGAGGTTAGCTACCTGGACTCTTTTGTAATATCTCAGAGGATGCAACTACAAGGAAAATAATCTAGACAAGTAAAACAGTTATATTTATAGTCTGTGTAAAAAATGTAACACCAAAAAATAATATATGAGAATTATTTCTATCATTATCTATTTTATCACTGTGCATTTCTAAGGAAATCTTTAACAGACCTCAGGTTATAAAACACCACTGATTATGAAACACCTTTTATGTGACTCTTCTAGATAAGTCAAGAACAGGGCTAAAATATTAAATGAATCATCTTTTCATGTATAATTGATAATCAAGTAGATTGCAAATGAAAAAAGTAATTGACTAGCTCATTCATTATTAATTGATAACGAATTAAAGGTTTTGTAAGTAGACAATGTGAGAAATTTTCAGTGAGCCCTATAAAACAAAGAAAATAGATTTTAAAGAGCTATATTAAAAAAGAGAATTTAATCTGCATTCATACATTAATGTCAGATTATTAAAGGCCTCTATACATCTTTCTCTTTAATTTGTTGCTTTCCTGAACACTCTTTCTAGTATCTGACAGAAAAAAACTTCTGCTACTTTAAAGCAAAATATGTAATTCTTATAAAGCGGTAAATTTTTGTAAACTTCCTGCCACCATGCCATGAGGATGATTTGAGGCTATAGAAGATAGCTGTATATTGAATTTTTTGTTCCTTGTCTTCTTTGCTTGCTCAAAAGAAAATAGATGAAACAAGATTAAAGTATTTGAAAGGACATCCATTGAAATTAAAGGCGAGAACAGAATGTTGCTTCTTGCTTCTCTAAGAACAATTAAAATATTCTCTTTCCATAGTATCACTAGACATGTAGGACAACCTTTTTGGGTGCTCTGGATAGATTTTTGCTGCATGGATTTAATTAGTTGTTATCATCCCTTCATTGGTTCAACACTTTCATAGATTATATCAGGGCATCTTAAGTTCATGAATTTTAATAGTTCTAATAAATATGCAATGAAGTGACAGCAGTCTATTCTACTCTGGATCAAAGACACAGACTATCCTTCAAGTTCAGGTTTAATTCTGGAGTACTTGTCTTTCTGAGATATTCCACTCTTCATAAAAGAAACAAAACAGAGGGCTGTTTTTGTTTGTTTATTTGGTTTTACTTAGATAATATTTCTTCTTTTGAACATCCCTGAATGTTTAGTTTTCATTTGAAAATCTTTAGGTTCAGACAATTCTTAAAGTTATCTTTTTTCGCCTTGCGCCTTTTTTTTTTTTTTAAATTTACAGAGAAACTTTCACTGCAGAGACCCCAAAGAAAGAATGAGTCATAATTTTTGTTATTGCTATCTAACTACATGGTAAGAACTTCCCTCTGGACTCCAGCTCCTCAGGAGAAATTAAAAGCTTAGAGCAGAGTTTGACAAATCAGCATTTTGTCAGGGAAGAAAAACATTTCACCAATAGAAAATTTTCAACATTTTAATTAAGGTGACTTGTGTTCAGACCGGAATAAGAAATGGTTTTTAATTATGCAATTTCTTTTCATTCCCACTGCTTGCCTTCCATTTGACCCTGCGTGTGTGTAACATGGAAGCCTGAACTGCTGTGAAAAATTGTTCTTAAAAAAATCACACTGACACTTACAAATTAAATTGTAGGTAATCTTTATAAGAAAACAGTATTTAATGTAGTATTGCATGTTTTCTCTTGTTCTGTTGAAAAGGAACAAGCATTTCAAAGGGAAAACCTACAGATTTGTTTCTTCATAAAATGTAATGTATGCATGTTTGTAAACTGAAGTGAATGTCAAAATTTACATTTAATAGAAAAAAAGCTTGCACAAAGTCTGATACTGGATTCAGGTCCAGAGAAACCACAGATCTATCACCTGTATCATCTTCACTTTATTGAGTTTTTAATTCACAAAGGATAAACATGAATCTTTTGAGCTTCGTAAATTATTTTTCTTTTTTGTTGTTATTTTCCCTTTGCAAATGGTAGAAGAATTAACATAGAGTTAGAGCAAAAATAGGAATAAATCAAAAACAGAAAATTAAAATAAGATGTACATGAAATTGCAAATAGAAAGGATACTGTTGAGATGCTGCTGAGCAACTGTCCAAAACTCCTTAACACCAATCTAGCATCAGAATGCAGGCATTCTTTTTTACAGCACCAGATGCATAAGGGAATACCCTCATCAAAATCATGCAGAAAAAGACCAGAAAAAGCTGTAGGTCCCTCTGGTGGTATCTAGTGGTCCTAGAGCCCAAAGTTATAGCTAATCACTTGATTCCCAAATATGGAGCTGAGTTGGCATATTTAGGGCAGCTTGTTATTTTGCAAGACCCTTCTTGATCAGTGTTGAACATGATCCAACAAAATAAGCCTTGTGCGTTTCCACAGGCTAACGGTTTTGTAGAATAAGCATTGTATTTTTCCCAACCAGGTGAGCAAATAATTCTTCTTTTGGCAACAGAGGTTAGAAAAGGCAGAACTGACAGGTTTCACAGCCATCAGGTTCTTTTTCAAATGTGATAAATCAAAAAAATCTTTCATTGCTTATACAGACACACAAGAAATACTATATTTTCCACCATTTAATTAATAAAGCATATTTCTAGTTTAATTTTAGAACTAAGCATACCTAATTGTCACTTAGACTCTTTAATAAGGAATACTTCAATGATCCCAAAGACCTGAAGATGAGATATATCTTGATTTTTTTTATTCTTATAGACAATGCTGGAAAAGCTAAGCCATTTTTATGCGTGGCTAGAAGTTCTGTTGTAAATGCTTGGCCTTAGAAGAGAAAAAGGACAGTATTTGCTCAGCGAAACATACTTGCCTTAATTCTTAAGAGAATGGAGAGAGAATCATTTTATATAATTTGTGCTCTTTTCTCTATGTATTTTTCAAAAGTATACTTAACCAGAGTATCCTTATGTAGCTTTCTTTCTTCTTTCAGAATATATTTATATAAATGGTGTATTCCTGATGGTTCCTTTACTTGAGAGCAGAATATTTACCCTCTCCTAAGAATGGAAGACTGATGCAACAGAACTAAAGACACCAATCCTAACCTTTTCCTATAGTCCCAGCAGATACATCTGTGTCATAATCACCATGACGTACAAATAGCCATCATCACTTCTGTTGAATCTGAGCCATGAAGCTGAGTATTTTCCCTTTTTTAGTGAATTTACCTTAACCTGTTCACTGGGAGGCAACCACAACTCTGCAGAGAAGAGCATACTTCTGCTTTGTGGAGGAAACTAGTGCTAGTTTTTTAATTGAAAGATACTTTCTCTATATCTGGCTCCTGTCTGAATATTTGTTGTCAAACCATTCATACAACTTCTAGACTACATTCTACTGCCTATCTGAGGCATCTTCAAAGATCTTTAAGCATTTTTTAAAATATTTTCTTCTATGTCTTTCTCAGTTTGCTTTCTTTGTGTACATTACGTTCTTACAATGATCTGAAAATTCTATTTCATAAGAATTACTTTGGATTACAATACACCATTCCTCAATGATAAATACTTTTGATACAATCTTCATAATCATATTTTGTTATAATCAACCTTCACAAAGTTGTATTTCCTCTCAAATATGTCTTAAGCTCAGACTGTTTGTTTCAGCAAATTCCTGTCTTGCAAAATCTCATAAATTCAATTAAAATGGAATAAACCCCTACACCATTACCTTCTTTTTCCTCTTTAAAAGTATCTTTCTACCTGCATCCATTTTCTTTATACTCAGGTGTCTTGAATGTATTATTTTGCACTATGGATGACTCTGCCTTACTCTAGCACCTCAATGTCTTCTTTGAAGTGAGGCACCCAGAACTGGACACAGGACTAGAGGTATGACCTCACCATTGCTGAGTACAGGGGAATGATCCCTGCCCTGGTCCTGCTGGCTGCACTATTCCTGATGCAGTCCAGGATGCCATTGGCCTTTTTGGCCACCTGGACTCACTGCTGGCCCATATCCAGATGGCTGTTGACAAGCACCACCAAGCCACTTTTCTTTCTGTGCATTTGTGTAGCAGATCTGCTGTGAAGGTAAGCACAATGAAACACTGAGGCATCGTGAAGATTGCTTATGCACAGATAAGAGAAACAAGATGAAAATAAAAATTTACTGAACCAGCTCATATTTTTGAGTGAAATATGACTTTTTGCTACTTTCTTAGAAAGTAGGGGAAAAAGAAAATATTGCCTAACAAAACGAAAAGGTCATATCCTTTTTTTTTCTCACTGCAAGTAACTTCTGGTTTAACATAGCCAGTCAAATCATATCAAAGTTACTAAAGAGACAGCAGAATAAATTCATTTCTATACCATAGGGTAAATATTTCAAAAGATGTACTATTCTGGCAACACTGACAGCTTCTTTTTCTATAGTAAGAAAGGAGGTGTAACCTTGTAATGATTATTTCCTTCATTGCCAGGGCTTGAAACTGTGTATAAGTTACTTCTTTATTAACTATGTTTAATCACAGCTAAAATACCAGCCAAACACTATTTTGTTAGTGCAAAATGTAACAAGAGAATTGAAGGACATGAAAGAAAGAACTAGATATTCTGTAAGTATTCCAGTTGTAATTAATCCTTGTTCAGACTGTGGATATAATTTGGAAGACATACATTGTTTTCAAATACTTGAAAATTACTTGAAACATTGTGGTTATTTAGTGGTGGGCAGACCAAAAAGATCACAGACTGTGAGCAAACTGCTAACTCTGACCACTGCTATAGAGACCACAGAATTTCATCAGTGAAAGGATTATAAAATGTACAAGGTATAATGATCATAGTCTTCTGAGTTTCATAAAGTTTTAAAGAATATATAGTGCACATTAAATCCCCAAAAGTGATTTGATTGTCTTGCTAATGCTAATCTGGACATGTACCACTTTAAAAATAATGTACATATCACAAGAGTACTCCCTAGCAATGAAGAAATACATAAGTTATCTCAGGCATGGATACCTAACTAATACTGGCATAGATGTCAGCAAGAATAAAAGTAAATGAGCCTGCACTAAGAGCTGTGCATCTGAGGTTAGATTCTACTTGCAGCTAAGAGACGCTGTTCAGATCTAGTTTGGATTGGTCTACATAACACTACATTGCTGCAATTATTTTGCAGATAAATACTAAATGAGAAACTAATCGACTACAATGCTTTTACTCATGTTTCTCGGTGGAGTGTTGTTTCTGTCTCTCAGCAAAATCTTGACCATAAAGAAGCAAGAGTTGAGAGAAGAAGCAGGCAACATTTCAAGGGCTATCACAGCTGCATGTGGGAAGAGAAGCAGGGGAGTAAAACATTAGGTAGAATCACAATGAGCAATATTCCTACCTAGATCAATGAAATTCCTGACAAGTCTTCTTTTTCCACTCCTTTAATTTGTCTGGCATGCAGTGTATCCATAACAAACTTCAAAATGTGTTCTGCTTGACTTGTGAATATTCTGCTGCTTTCTTGACAATGAATCATAAAAGTTTGTGAAGAAAACTTTCCTCCTTTGTTTTTTGAAAGTGAGGTGGGAAAACATGAAAAATTACCAATTACATTTCAAAACCATTATTTTATTTTAAAAAAATCATAAGGAAAATAAATCAAGACCTTTGATCTACAGAATTCCAGATATTTAGAAGGAATAAAACTCCTCTATAGTCAAGTTAATTCTACACAAAAGCCAATATTCACTAATAATAATGAATAAACCCAATACACAAATACAAACGGACAGAAAAAAAAATTAAATATAAAATAACATGATGAAAGACAACCCTCTGCCAATAACAGAGAGTACAGAATCAGCTACTAATTGTAAATGGATGAACCCCAGCTGCAGAGATTTCTGGTTCATATCAAGTTACATAATTTAATTCTATTGTCACAAGAAAGAAAAAAAAATCTTATGCATGAATAACATTCTTCAGATATTTTTGTCACCATATTTTTAACTTTTTATGTTTATCAGATAGTATGTTTTACAATTCCAATAACTTTATGTACAAGCCAGCAAATTTTATCTTAAAATTTGGATCAGCCAAACCTCAGGCTCTTAGAGAGTCAGAGAAAGAAAAATTCTATTATTTCATAGAGCCTGCTTTTAAAAGAACAACTTGGAGATTCATGAAGTGAGTAGAAAAAGGTAGGTACATATAATGCAAAGTCCCACCTCCCATGATGATGACACAATCCCCCAAAAAATCTTTCTCTACATGTGAGTGATAGTAACTATAGATTTTCCCATCCATATTCTTTCTATTCTATTGCCATGTATTTTGAAGACATCCCTGCTTTTTAATTGTATTTTTATCTTAATGTTAATTAATTTGCTTCAGTATTTTCATCTTCACTAGTAGAATCATGATTATTCAGTGAATTAAAAGAGTATGACTTGGTCCTATAAAGTTTCTAAAACACAAGGCAGTTTCTCCCGGCCTCCTTCACTGATAAATAACTGATTTTTTAAAAAATTTAAACACATCACAGAATCACACAATGACTAACGTTGGAAGGGACCACAGTGGGTCATCTGGTCCAACTCCCCTGCTAGACCACACGGCACAGGATTGTGTCCAGGTGGTTCTTGAATATCTCCAGTGAGGGAGAATCCACACCTTCTCTTTGCAACGGTGACTCACAGAGCGAAGAAATTTTTTCTCAAATTCAGGTGAAACTTCCTGTGCATGATTTTCTGCCAATTGCCCTGTGTCTTAATTCTTGACACCACCAAGAAGAGCCTGGCCCCATCCTCTTGGCATCCCCCCTTTAAATATTTATATACGTTGTTGAGGTTCTCTTTCAGTCAACTCTTCTTGAGGCTGAACTGGTCCAGCTCCCAGAGCCTTTCCTCATAACAGAGATGCTCCAGCCCCCCACTCAGTCTCATTGCCCTCTGCTGGACCCCTCCAGGAGCTCCATGCCTCTCTTGTCATGAGGAGCTCAGAACTGGATACAACAGTCCAGATGTGGCCTCACCAGGGCTGAGTAGAGGTGCAGGACCATCTCCCTTGACCTGCTGGCCACATTCTTCCTAAAGCACTCCAGGATATCATCAACCTTCTTGGCAACAAGGCCATGCTCCTGGCTCATGGACAGTTTGTTGTCCACCAGAACCCCAGGTCCTTTTCTGCCAAACTGATTTCCAGCAGGTTGGACCCCAGCCTGTACCAGTGCAGGGATTTATTCTTCCTCAGGTGGTGGACCCTGTATTTGCCACTGTTGAATTTCAGGAAGTTCATCTGTGCCCATCTCTCCAATCTGTCCAGGTCTTTCTGATGGGCTCCACAGCACTCTGGCCACTCCTCCCAGCTTTGTATCATCAGTGAATTCACTGAATAAGCAAAGGACAAATTGATATTGACATTAAATGATGGAAGACAATTTTCCCTTTGTGAGAAACAAATATTCCAAACTAAAAATGTTATAAAATTCTGGGCATATCAATGTGCCTATAAAAATATATTCTCTCACCAATATGCAATATAGAAATGTAACATAATCAGGATAATCATTCCTATTTTATAGCTATTCTTCTTTTTAAAATAATCAGAAATGTACACAGTATGGTTGATAACTCCAGATGATTTTTGTTTGTTTATTTTAAACAAATGCAAAAATAAAGTATCAGATACAGGAACAAGAAAAATACAGCAAAATAGGCTGGATAATATGGAAGCATATTAGTTACAGGAACTGTGAGCATTTTAAAGGCAAGAAGGTAGTCAGAAACAGTGAATAGAGATGCACAAAAAGCACATTACATTTGACCATCTTAAAATATTCTGTGCTGCTGATGCTGGTGTAATCTGCATTCATTGCAGATTGTGAGTTTTTTAAATATTTTTCTGTTTATATTCATAGACAAAGGTGGTCTAATTGTAAGGAAGTCCTGCTTTCTATGATTATGTGACTATTGACTTATTTTTATGCATAAACCTTATACTATTTTTATAATATTTTATTTTTAGATAGTTCATATCTTCTGGCTCAGCTTTCTGCAATTTGTTCAGGTACTACTGCAACACAGGTACCAAACTTGTTTATTAGTGTTTTAGTCTTATATTCTATACTTTAATAGTTTCTGGAAGCAGAATGGGATGGGATTCAGTTCAAATTATCCATCTTCTTATTTATCTTTGATAATTTCAGTCAATTTCAATGAAAAAAAAAAATGAAAAGTTCTTGTCATCCACAGAATAATTCTTCCCTGGTTTTTGATTGTTTTTTAATGTAATAAAGTGTATGAATTCTGAGTGTTCTTAAGCATTGTAAAGCTTGCTTCCTAACCAATAGCACTGCGTCTCTTTTACTTACTAATTTGGTATGTGAAACTATCACATCATGATTCTCCACCAGTATCAGTGCGAATTTGTACTGCTCATAGTGGTTGCTATTATAACCTGCTTGGCCTCTTGAGAGATTCATTGATTCATTTTCTTTTCCCAGAGTGTTCTCAGATTGTCAGTATTGTTTCTTAATCTAGTTCATATGGACAGTGAAATTCTCTGTGGTTTAGCTTTCTCACACAAAGATATGTGCAGCCAGCCACATAGAAATCCAAGGAGAATTACCTGCTCGGAGCTGTAAGTCCTCTAATGTTCCAATGTAACCTGGTATAATGGAGATGCTGAAACAACCTGTATCTACCTTATTGTTTTATAGCCATTGATAGTGGAGGTCCTTTTTTTCTTTCAATATCTAGATCAGTGCCCTCCATAGGTAAGAAAAAGTCAGCAATTCAAATCACCCGTTACATTTGATGCCAAAAATTAAAACCCTATATAGTAGAATGTTCAATATAAATAGATATTATAGCTGTGGCTGTGTGCATTTTAGGAAGAAGTACAAAAGAATAGGTGGAAATCTGTGGAGCAAAAGGTTATAAGGATCTCACCTAAGATGCATATGTTTTGGAGAAGCTTTACTTAAGATTATGTATTGTAGCCCATTGAAAGTTCTTGGAACAATTCTGTCAGTTTATCTTAATCTAAAAGAAATGCAATTTGCTCTCCCTCACTTTAAATTGTTGCTTGAAATTTAAATGTACCTTTTTTTTTCCTCCTCAGTTCTACTTCTAATATGAATCTCAACAGGAAAAAAAAAAATAGGATAACTTTCATTTCTATGAAGTTAAGACATAGCTGACATAGTATATAAAATTCCATCAAGTTTTCTTTGTCTTTGCTGCAAAACAATCTCAAGTGCCCAAACCAGATTATTTAATAATTTTGTTATTTGTAAATGTATCCAAGTATCCCTACTGTCCAAGATTTCTCAATTATATAATAAAAAATAATTATAAAAAAATATTTCTGGTAATTAATCCAAGAAAATACAATATTGCTATGAACTACAGGGCACATTAGAACATAACAAATGCCTGTTTGTATTTTGATTTGAAGAAATAGTTAGAAAATAGTACACAGATGTAATTATTTTCTAAGAGAACAACCTTCTCATTTAAATAGGTCAGTTGCAGCTTTAGATTTAGGTAAGGAACAAAAAATGTTTCTGAGGGTAATAATCCTAAACTGCATCAACACTGGAAGCTGAATCTGCTCTGTGATTATCAAATTACAGTGCTCTCCTTCAGAGCAAGGAAATTCATTTGAGAATGCTGAAACATTTCCCCTGAATTCTTGGCAGAGACTCAAATAAAATAGGGAAAAATAGGGTGAATGTGTCTCACCCCAAACACGATTAAGAGTATTGTGACAGTGTTCACCCAGAGACCAATTTCTGTGAACACAGAAGTGAAGATCTAACCATGATAAATTTACAGTGGATGTAAGCAAAAGATCTCAGCTAGTTTCTCAGCCACTAATATGTACAAGTTCAGTGTTCTTCTTGGGAACTAACAACAAACAGAAAAGATTTGAGTAATGGAAACCATTGACCAAAGAATTCATAGGAACCTGATTACCCCTAGTAGTACTCAATTACTGATTTATTTCAGCTACCTAATTATGTACCTAAAGGAAATGAATTAAAGGATAAGAAAAAGACAAGACCTGAATAAAAAGGCCTGCTTCAGAAATATGATTGATATTTTAATCCAGTAAATAGTGTGGTTGCAGGCTGATGAGAATAAAAGGACTAATTTGATGATGAGAAACAAAAAGGAATAGAATCTCATAATCAAAAATCACATTACAATGCATACACAGAACTGATACCTGTTTCATATTTATTTATACTTTAGCCTGGAAATTTTAACATACTTCTATTATAGAGGGACTCAGGTGAAATGAAAGGCACAGATTTCTTTCTCTTTTTTCATTTAACAGTTTTTAGGGGACAGCAATTTTCCTCACTCTTCTACAGACTAACTGGCCTCATTCTGGTAGAAACTGATGATAAAATGCTATAAAAGTTATGACTCTACAAAAAAAGTTTAAAAAATAATTTTTACATCAGCTGTACTTAATGTCTGATTGTGGAGAAAGACACTCTTTGTGAAAGATCATCATTGTTAACAGCAGGGACGCAGAGATAATTCAAAGATATTAAGCCTATACTGGGTCTGTCAGTGTCCCTGAAATTTAACAAATTGCTTTATCTAGAGAAACTCTGTAGTACTTGCTGTAACTATTCTTTAACTTTGTAGATAATACGTAGTTCTTTACATAAGAAAGTAACAATAGGAAGTAATGCAGTTTATCAGATTTTGTCAGATTTTTATCAGATTTTTCTGTTCTCAGATGTTAAAAGATCCCAACACAGTGTCTCTCAATCAGGTCAATATTTGGAAATACTAGCAATTATCCAGCTTTATTCCCTAGAAGCAGGCCAGCTAAAACCCATCTGTCCATCTTTGGATTGACATTGTCCTCATCCAGTATAATTATAATTGTAACTTAAGAACAGATTACTCAAATCACAAGCCACATGTCAGACTATAAGTATTCACCTTTTGCATATCTTGATGAAAGATCTATGCCTTTCTTCCCTTTGGCTGGTGGGAACACTATAATGTGTGTAATATGTATAATTGCCAAAACTGAAAGTAAAGAAGCTTTTGTGATGCTATTATCAGCTTTTCTCACAGCATTGCAGAATCACATATGCCATTGGTTTTTTTGCAATATGTTCCACTGCAGTTATAACCTATCATGTAATAATATAATTCTGTAAATATAAAGTTATTAATGTCTCCATGAAAGTCAAGAAAATAGAAGTTCATATTAGGAACTGCCAATGAAAAATGAAAAGTTTACTGCATTTATTTTTTTCCTTAGCAATATCTTACATTATGCATTAGTTGTGCAGTAAAATAATGTGAAATAACTTATCTGACCCTGCAGGACATATATCCTGCTGTATTAAATTTTCAGGTTTTATTCAATTTTGAAGTAGATTTATAGAATATTTTGAAGAACAGCTGCTTATCTCTTTAAAATGTTTCTTAGTGATTTCATCAGATTCCAGTAAGTGCAAATATACTTCTCTTTCAAAAGCAGGGGCTCAACTGGGCTATCGTGAAAATGCATTTTGAGCTGAGAGTGAATACATGGTATATGCTTTGTCCCAAATATAGGGGGGTTTCATTCAGTTACTGTCAAACAAATATCAGGTAAGGAAGGTTGAGCTGACTGATTGGATAGCTAAATTTTCAAGCGGGAAAACAAATCAAATTTTTTACTTGCCCAGTCATCCCTTTTATTTGCTTAATTACTTATTTAATGTTAAAGCTTGACTGTCGTGAAAGTCAAACAAGTTTAATTTCTCTTACTTTTGAAAGGAGAGCAGTGTCAGCATAATTTCCTGGAGAGGAATAAAAGTGCTCGAATTTCAGGAAGTACAAATCAGATACTGCTGGAATGTGCTTTGTTTGATGCATTGAACTGCACTGTGTGCAGGTGCCCAGGTGCCAGCAGCACAGGCTGCAGGGATGGCCTCCGTGAGGAGAGGCTGGGGCTGCCTGTGCTGAGCACAGCTGATTCCAGCTGGCTCCATCACGGACCCACCACAGGGCACAGCTGAGCCCCTCAGACAAGCTGGTATCACCTCTGGGAAAACATGTTGAAAACGCAGAGAAGAGTGAGCAGTGAGGAAAAAAAAACCAGCATGAGAAAAAGCCCTGTTAACATAAAGGCCAAAGAATAAGGAAAGGGAGGAGATAATACTGATGCTGGAGCAGGTGTTTCCCCAGTAGTCTGTGAAGAAAATCATCCTTGAACAATATGCCTACACTGGAGGCCATGGAGGACTCCATACCGCAGCTTGTGAATATTTTCTGAAGAGATTGCAGCTGTGTGGAGACCCCAAGGTGGAGGAGGGTGAAAAAGTGATGAGGAAGAAGCCGCAGACAGGCACTGTTAAGGACTGACTGTGTGTCCCAGTCTCTTTCTCCCCTGAACTGCTCGGAGGGAGGAGTTGGGAATGAGAGAGTGAAGCTGAGCTTCAGAAGAGGTGTAGTGAAGTTTCCCAAAGACAAAATCAAAAAATCCACTCTATTTTAGTTGGCAATAAATTAAATTAAATTAAATTTTCCAAAGTCAAATTTGTTTTTCCTGTGACAGTGATTGTCTTTGTCTTGACCTGTGAGATATTTCATTTTCTCTCCCCATCCCATTTCTGTTGACTAAGATCCTCAGGTCCCTTTCCATGGCACTGCTTTCCAGCGTCTCACTCCCACAGTGTATACATCCATGATTGTCCCATCCCAGGTGCAGAATCCAACAGTTCCCTTTTTTGAAGTTCATATGGTTGGATTTTTTAAATTTTTTTTTATTATGCAATCAGAAATTTATCTAATTCAAATATTTAAAGGAATGAAGGATTAGAGGCATTTAGATTTTGTTTTGAGGTTCACCATTCCTAGGCATTTACCAACAGTTACTAAGCACAGTTTGATGACAAGTATTTGACACTTAAAATAGAAGACTGCTCTCACACTAGAGCCTTTTGGATGTAGAATGACATTATGGGTTATGAAAAGCAGTGGTCACCCAACTCAGGAAATTCTCTTGTGTTTACACTGTGGTCTTCGTATGTTACTCTGGGCCTTTTCTCTAAGTGTGCAACTTAATTTCCCTCAGTTGGAGCATCTAGACACGCATGAGAGAAAATGTTTTGGAGAAGAGCCTTCTGCAAGACAAAAGAAATCTCTAGTGAACTCTGAAAGCTCTGTGGTCTAGATGAAAAGCTCCACAAAGCACAGAGAATCATCTCTGAAGCACAGTTCTTTGCTTGATTTTTATTTTATCCAGGGAAAGGATACATTAGCTATTTTATCTATCCTGACAATCAACATTTTTTAGTCTATCTATCCTGTAAAATTGTGCCCACCCCTCATACACTTTTTTATGTTGTCTAACTATACATATATATATACCTTTTCTTCCTGCCTTCGTGCTCCCATGGCTGAAGGTTTTGTGCTCTGATGAGCATTTCTGATAGAAACATGCACCCTGAAGCAAAAAATGTCTGTTTGTCCTTATTCTATCTCTCTGACTACAACAACAAAGAATTGCCTCTGCATTTGGTAGATGAGAGATGAGCATGCATCCTTTCATTGCTACTTTCTTTAACCAGTATGACCAAAGGAAAATCATAAAGGAAAACAAAAAGAGGATTCAAGTAAAACAAAAAACCTTATTGGCAAGTTATCCAAGTGTGTGCTTTCTGAAGAGACAGGAGCTTATTGACAACACTGTGGTATGGCTATAAGAAAAAATCACTTTTTGTGTGATCGGTGAACAGAGCAGCATCAGTAAGGGCATTATTAAAATCGCAGATCACCTGTATAAAATTCTGAGAGACACATAGTTTGAGGATTTGACCCTGAAATCTAACTCTATATTTTGCCTAATAATTATTTTGAAAGTGTTCCACATCTTATACAAAATAGCCAAGAGTTTGGAGCACTTTACTTGAAGGACTTCAGTTTTGGGTCATTTCCAGTTTTAGTTTTCTTTAACTTCTAACATAAAATACAGTCTGTAAAACGTTTGCTTAAACCATTCAGATCTTATCCTCCACTACTTTGAGACAGTCTTAAAAGCTTCCTGATTATTGCTAGCCTTTGAAATACACAATCATGACTCTTAAAATATTAATTCTCAAACCTGCCTATGGAAATTCTGTGGACTCTGCTCTGCCAAGCTTTCAAAAACAAGCAATAAGCTTCACTATTCATCCACTAAAGAAAACCACAATTGAGTCAGACCTTGACTATATCTGCACAGTTCCAACTCACAAGAGTTAGATTACCAGTTACGTCCTTGTATGTGCTGGGAAAACAAAAATTTCTGTTCGTTAGATGTTACACTGTACTTCTTAACTTATTTATGGACCCCCTGAAATCAGAAAAAAAGAGAGAATTTGTGTTCCAACACAGAGAAATTTTATAAGGAAAATAGCATCTTAACATGGTAGAACTAGCAGTTAAATCATAGAACTGTTTAGGTTTGAAAAGAGTTTTGAGATCACTAACTCCAACGACCAACCCAGCATTGCCAAGTCCACCACTAAATTGTGCCACATCTACACGCCTTTTAAATACCTTCAGGGATGGTTACTCAACCACTATCCTGGACAAATTGCTCCAATGCTTGATAACCCTTTTGATGAAGACATTTTACCCATTATTCAACCTAAACCTCTCCTGTCACAACTGTTGCCATTTCCTCTTGTCCAATCATTTGTTACTTGGGAAAAGGTGCTGACTCCCACCTCAATACAGCTCCCTGCAGGTAGTTTAGAGAGAGATGGCACTCAGGTGGATCTACCCCATTACTTTCCCTGGCACCAAGGCTGACAGGCCTGTAGTTTCTTGAGCCTCCTTCTTGTTCTTTTTGTTGATGACCATCACCTAAGGCTAACCTCTAACCAACCAGGACCTCTTTGGTTAGCCAGGACTGCTGATAAATTATTGAAAGTGTCTTTATGAGTGAAAGCTCTCTCAGTGTACTTGGGTGGATCCCAACTTGGGACACAGACTTCTGTATGCCTAAGTGGTGTAGAAGGTTGTTGACCATTTTCTCTTAGATTACAACATTTTCACTATTTTCCCATCCCTGTGTTCCTGCTCAGGGGGCTGGATACCCTGAGAAAACCTGTCTTACTATTAAAAATTGAGGCAAAGAAAGCACTGAGTACTTCAGGCTTTTCCTCATCCTTTGTCACTATATTTCCTTATGAATAAAATAAAACAGTTGAGAAATTCCTTAGCCCTCTTTTTGTTGCTACTGTATTTATAGATATGTTTTATTGCATTTTTCAGCAGTAGCCAGATTAAATTCTAGCTAGATTTTGGCCCTTCTAGTATTCTGCCTGCGCAACCTCATGACATCCTTGTAGACATTCTGAGTTGCCTGCACCTTCTTCCTAAGCTCATAAACTCTCCTTTTCATGCCTGACTTCTAGAGAAAGGTGTCTGTTTAGCCAGACAAGTCTTCTTCCCTGCTGGCACATTTTTCATTGGTTCAGCCTTCTCCTTTGCCTTTAAGATTTCCATACCGTAGAATGTCCAGCCTTCTTGGACTCCTTTGCCATTCAGGACTAATGCCCAAAGCACTCTCTCTGTCAATCTCTTATACAAGCCAAAGTCTACGCTCTGGAAGTCCAAGGCTTCAGTTTTGCTGACTCCCATCCTTCTCAGAGAATCGAAAACTCTATCATTTTAAGATTACTGTGCCCAAGGCAGCCTTCTACCATCAGATGCCCCATAACTTCTTCTCTGTTGACAAACAGGACCAGCAGGATGCCTTCCCTGGCTGGCTCATTCACCAGCTGTATCAGGCAGTTATCTTCAACACAGTTCCAGGAATCTCTTAGACAGTTTCTTCTCTACGGGGTTGTATTTCCAGCAGGTGTCTGGTAAGTTTAAGCTCCCCATAAGAAAAAGGGCTAGTGATTGGGTCACTTGTCTCTGCTCCTTAGAGGATATTTTCCTCTGCCTCTTCACTGTGATTTTATGGTCTACAACAAACTGCCACCAGGATATCTGTCTTTTGGCCTTCCTTCTGGTTCTTACCCATAAACACTCAACCCTATTAGTACTATCACTGAGCTGTGAACAGTTAAAACACTTCCTAACATACAGGGCTGCCCATCTCATCTTTCTCCTTGCTTATGCCCTCTGAAGCTTTATAGCCATTCATTGCAGCACACAAGTTGAGAGAATTGTCTCACCCTCTCCCTGGGATGACAACTCTGTAACAGTTTTCCTTCTGTGCAATGGCCTCCAGCTCTCCAGTTTGTTGCCACATGCATTGGAGTGAACGCACTTCACTTGGGTTTCTGATCCCACCACCTTTTTGGAGTGAGAAAGCCTACTACCGATGTGATTATTCTCAGTCATTTCCATGGTTTCTTACATGTCCACAACCCTTGTGTCTTCACGGCTGCCTTGATCCCCAACCCCTGCCTCCTCTGAGATGCCGTACTGAAGGACCTCTCTAGCATACTGTCCTTGAGCATTGGCATGCCTCCCCCAGGCTTGTATCTAGCGAGCCTGGTTTTATTCCTTTCCCTCTTCAATGCTAGTTTAAAGCTTTTTTAAGGAGGTCTGCTAACTCCTGTGCAAATATCCTTTTCCCCCTTTGAGACAGGCGTACTCCATCTGTTTCCAGCACACTCAATGTTGTGTAAACCAAGCCATGATCAAAACCTAAAATTCCACTGGTTTGTTCAGCTAATGTTCAGCTAAACAGAGACAGAAATATTACAGATGAAGAATACTTAACATTAAAAAACATATTCCCAGTGTAGTAAACAGAAGAGATTTGGTGAGCTTACCGATTGGTCTTCTCAAAGAGAACACTAGGTATGTTTAATATACTGACAAAATTTTCCAACCTCCTTACCCTGGCATTCTTCACACTTAAAAATAAAGAGACTTTGACAAGTCCTTCTTGTCCCACATTTGCATGGCTCTTTCTTAGAGAAATTAGATTACACGCTAGCTTGAAGTAAATTCGTGCAGTTAATACATTTATCTTTAAAGAACCAGATGGTCAATTTAGTATTTAAAGTACAGTTTAAAAATTTAAATCTTAAATGAGTTTCAGTCACTATAATTTGTGAGTTTGTGCCTTATAAATACTATTTTAAAAATAAGATAAATTAAATTTATGTTTATTATATATAATTGAAAACAAACAAACACATAAATCCCCCCAAAATGTGTGTTTTGTTCCATCCCTTATGCTTCTCTCTTCGTTCTCCTTATAAATTTCTGGAGTGTTTAAACACTGTGCATTGCAACAAATTGGTTAGCAACAGTTTTATTGTATTCATATTGCATCACTATTTTTTTGCCACAAGACAATATGTCAGTCTTTCATTTTTTCATTTACTTGATTCTTCTTAAAAGTAGAAAGAATGAGATATGTTTGTCAGCATCCTTTTGGTTTTCACCTTTTTTTTCATGAACCTGATTGAAATTGGTTTACCCCAAAAATGCTTCTCCAGCCAAAGTGTATATTTATTGGGTTCTCAGTACCTACAAGCAAACAGATAAGCTTAGCCATAGGAAGGGATGTTGTGTGAGCACTGGGTATGAGACAGGATTTAAACACTGTGCTTCTAAGTGAAGAGTTTAAAATTCAGAGAAGAAAAACTCTTATATGTATATTATTAAATGTATGCTAATGTACATACACATATATACTATACATACTAATGTATACTGCTACATATTTTTGCTTTTTGTTTATTTACCTTCCAAAATTTGACCTTGGTTGCTCTTCTTGGGCTGCATTCCAAGAGACTGAATCAAATTTTCCTTGTTCTGGAAGCCAAATGAGTGGGACACAGAGAGGAAGGAGAATTCTGTTCCAAATGGATCTGCTTTTTTTCAAAGAGAAAAATGAAGAGTTCAAAAGTATGAGAAAGGCAGAACACAAAGCTAATTTACTTTGTCTTTTATATAGAAAATGAAATAGATTAGAAATGCATTTTAAATAAATCTCTCTGCTTCTGTCCCTTCTCTAGTCCCTCATAACACCCTGATGCAGAGCTCATCCATGTCCTTTTAAAATCTTGCGGGAACTTCTTTACCCTGAACTTTTAGTCAGTTTGTCACAGCCACAGTCCCTCAGGAAAAGCAAGGGAAGATGAAATTCCTTCTGGAGGTGATGGGTGCATCTGACAGGCTCCACAATTACCCAGAAGGGCTTGCCCCTTAGTGTCAGTGCTTGGCACTGCTTCTGCAGCATTCCTAGGCTAGGGGCATTTTTAACAGAACTATCCACAAATTCTTAGAATTCAGGAAGTCAATTTTTACAAGTAAATTCACTTATATAAAACAAGAGGCACCAATTACTAGATGAGAAAATATTAAATGTGCATAGATTGTAAATGGTGTTAATGAAGCCAAATAGCATAAATGCCTGATTTCCTGCTAATGCTGAGTCCTGAGATGACTAGTAAAGGGAGTGTATCAGAGATCACATTGAAACAAATTTGAAGAAATAAAATAGAAAAAAGAAAATAAAATTTTAAACTAATATAAGAAAACAATTGTTTTGAAAGAGACTATACAATAATTATTTCCTTTAAAGGCAAACAAAATGCAACACAGTTGTCAGAAACATTGTTATTCTGATATTCACTCAGTTGTTTTAAAATATCTTTTGAAGAAAAGAACCCCATTATTTAGTCTTCTTTTTTGTGGACTTTCTTTCCTTGTTTAGGTGTTAAAATGTTAATTGCTTTTGTTTGTTATTCTTGTAGTGACGATTTTAGTCTACTGAAAATATTATTTATACCTGACATGTATTCCTTGTTCCCCGAATATCTTTCTGCATCAGATTCAAAATGAAAGTTGTTCCTGGAAACACTCCAAATTATTATGACTGTCAAATATAGCTGAAACAACAGGGTTCCAATTTTAAAAACTCACCATGACATTCTTATTTTAGTCTCTCATGTTCCTAAATACTTGTTATTCAAAATGTGGGTGTTCGGGTCTCCTTATATTCTTATTAAATTAAATAACCGGATAAGCAGCTCAATATTGTAGGAAGGGCACTATGTTAGCAAATGTCAGTACTTGGTATGATTCATGATGTTATATAGTTCGTCATTTGCTCAGTAGCAATGTTTTCTTCTGTATTTGTTCTTTGTGCAGACAGTGTAGGCACAGCAAATGATCTGCAAAATATAGATTTTCTTTTGTCTTGATTGGTTTCTAGAGTGGAAGATTCCTTAAAAAGAAACTTCTAATACTGTACTTGTCAAAGTTGTGTAAAAAATAAAAGACAAAGTTGGAGAGAAAAATAAAACCCTGAGGGACCAGAACGAAACTGAAAATGGATGAATGAGAACAGAAAATTATATTTTAAAGCACTACACATGTTAGAAGAGAAAAAAATAAAAAAGAAAACCTCAAAGACTGAAAGCTAGAAAATTGAGTGAAAGAGAAAAACCATTATTTTTATTAAGACAGAAATATAAGGTGATGTATGGGTCTTCGTAAGGTTTGTAGATACAGAATCAATCTTTAGGCTGGATCATTGCAGACATTTCTTTGAACATGTATACAACTAAGTTTGTTGTGATTCTGGGCAAATAAAAAGAAAAAGAGTGCTTTTGCCTGAAGTACTAGTGAACGTAAGTCCAATAGTACAACTGGAACAAAAGGGTTTAAATAGTACTTTTTCTGGCCCAAGATGAAACTTGTCTTCCTGTCTGCATATACCCTCAGAACCTGCAGAAAATATTCAGCTGAAGAAATGCACACTTAAAAAGTATCTCACGAACAAAAAGCAAACAAGTTTTGCTGGAGATTCCAGATTTATCTGATAGCAAAGTGGTTGCTATTATGTCTGAGATATTCTCTACAGGCCTTGTGAATCTGAAAATACTTCCTTGCTCTTCCAAGAACAATAACTATCATTAGTAAGCCCCATAATGTGGGAAACTAAAGCAGGGAGACTTCTGTTTCATAAATCGATGTTGGGTTAGAATTACTTCAGTTGTGAATTGAATATATACAACCTAGCTATTAAACTGAAAGACTATGCAATCAGCTTTAATCAGTATTTATATATGCTATAGGTAGATATAATTTCCATCTTCAAATTGATTTTGACAGTGAATAATATATGAAGGTCATGCACATGACCACTTGCAACTTTGAGCATTATTACAATGATACAGTTTAGGGAAAGAAATAACTATGCTCAGAATGAGTACAGGAATCCTGTTTGAGGTATTGGTGGACAAACTAATAAAACTAGATCATCTGTTCCTACTTATTTTGTGGAGAAGTTTGGCTTAAGATATATTTACTTTTCTAGAAAAGACAGCACTGGCCAGCAGCTCTGTGGTACTTCATTTGCCTCCAGCACGAAAACTCCTGACATCTACCTCCAGCTGGATTACAGATTGAGCCCAAATGGAATATTGGCCCTCTTTGAAATAAAAGCACTTGTTTTAGTTCAGAACTCTACAGGGTTTTGATGGTACCACATTTCAAAGGGCAGAAATTCACCTGATTATGTGTTACTTGCCCATTTTCTTTCTGAGTTTGGTAGGAGCTGGAAGGCTTTGCCTTACAGGGGGTGAAATCTACTTTGCATTTGTTGCATGAGCTGCCTCATGTGGAAACCAGGCCACGAAGGCACGATGTCACTAAACATTAAATGCTAAGTGATATCTTGCCTCTCTATAAAATACAAAGCCTTAAATATAAGTCACATAGCTGTTTCCTTCGGAGGCTGTAGCTCCATAGTTAGGATATTTTTCTGAGAGATATGGACAGAAAGTCCTTCAAACAAACAAATTTCACCTAGATTTCTTGCATTCTGTTGACTGTTACAACCTTTGTGCAATAGACGTAAGCAAACACCAGCAGATTTTTAAGTAAAATTCAGCTGGTGACATAGTTTTTTATGCATATGAGTTGGTTTTGTTTGTGTGTTTGTTTTTTTCCTTTGTTTCTCCTACTAGCCTGAGGAAATTAAATATTCAGTTCAGGTTAGTTTATTTCTATGCGGCAGGGTCATATTATTAAAAAAAATAACAATCAGATAGGAAGGAAGGAAAAAAGGGATATCTTTTAACAAGTATTTTACCTTCTGTGTGGTATTCAGAATGAAGCATTGATCATTATCATATATGTAAAAGAAACACTTGGACTAGTCACTGTATGGGGAAATCCAACCATACAGCATCAAGGACAAAAACACACAGATAGAAAAATGAAACACAGACATGCATTCAAGATGGAAAATGAGAGTGGAATGACTGAAAGTTGGTGAAAATAAGCAGTTTCTTATAATAGTAACAACATGCCAATCTCTGTGTCAGTATTGTTTTAAGGAGTGTCTCAAAATTAGAATTTCAGTTAGAGAATGAATATAGAGTGTACACTCATTTTAGTACTCAAAAAGAACAAAAATACACATAATCACAGAATGGATAATGTTGGAAGGGATAACTGGAAATCATCTAGTCCAACCTCCCCACTCAAACAGGGTCCTCTGGAGCATATTACTGAGAGTTGTGCCCAGACAGCTTTTAAATATCTCCAGGGTGATAGAGTGTCAAAAGGCTTGCCAAGTAGACTGGGCCCTCTTTGATGACTGGAGTGACATTTGTTTTCTTCCAGTTCTCATGTGCCTGATCACCATGGCCTTTCAAAGATGTTTGAGAGTGGCAGCAAAGATGTCCCTAAGTTTCCCCAGAACTCACTGCATCAAATCAGGGCCCATTGACTTGTGCATGTCAAGTTTGTCTAAATGCTTTCTACCCCAATCCTTCTCAACGAAGAGAAAATCTTCCTTTCTACAGGTCTTCTCCCTAGTCTCTTGGGTTAGGTATTTGTGAGCCCTGGCTTTGGCAGTGAACACTGTAAGCAAAGAAGGTGTTCAGTATCTCAGCATTCTCTCCAGTCTCTGTTGGAATGGTCCCTGTTCTATTCAGTGGCAGCCCTACATTTTCCCTACCATTCCTTTTGTTATTGGTGTGCTGGAAGAAGCATTCTTGTTATCCTTGACATGCTTAACCAGATTTAATTTCAAATGGACCTTGGACTTCCTCATTCCATTTCTGCCTACTCTCAGAACAGCCCCATATTCATCCCAGGTGGCCTGTTCCCACTTCCACCCCATCTGTATCTCCTGCTTATTCATGAGGTTCAGCAGGAGTTCTTCATTCTTCCATGAAGGTATTCTGCCCCTTTCATTCACTTTCATGCCTATGGGGCTGTGTTCTTGAACTTGGAGGAATATTTAAGAGCTCTACTGAGCCCTTCTTCCCTCTAGGGAATGTTCTTATGGGATTCTTCCAAGAAGGTTCCTGAAGAGGCCTAAGTTAGCACTCCTGACTTCAAGGGTTATGATCTTACCTATTGCCCTGATTCCTCCTCACAAAATACTGGACTCCATGGTCTCGTGGCCACTGTAGCCTAGTCAAGCCATAACTGACAGTCTTTCCTTGCTGATAGCATGAGGTCCAGCAGCACACCTTTCCTCATGGACTCCTACACCCCCTGTATCAGGAGGTCTATTGGGTTGGTCAGGTATTTGGCAGCAGGAGGGCTAAAGGGGTGGCTTCTGTGAGAAGCTGCCAGAAGCTTGCCCCGTGTCCGACAGAGCCAATGCCACCCAGCTCCAGGATAGACACGGCACTGGCCAAGGCCAAGCTAATCAGAGAAGATAGTAGCACCTCCAGAATAATATATTTAAGAAGGGAAAAAAAGTTATTACACAAGAGTAATTGTGTTCAGAGAGTGAGAACACGTGAGAAAAAGATCTCTGCACACACCAAGGTCAGTGGAGAAGGAGGAGCAGGAGGTTCTCCAGGTGCTGGAGCTGAGATTTCCCTGCAGTCTGTGGTGCAATGGTGAAGCAGCTGTATCCCTGCAGCCCATGGAGGAGATCCACGCCATAGCAGAATGGTTACTGAAAGAAGGCTCATGACCCTCTCGGAAGCTTGTGCCTGAAGCAGGCTCCTGGCAGCGACCTGCAGACCTATGGAGAGAGGTGCCCAGGCTGGAGCAGGTTTCCTGTGAGGACTTGTGACCCTGTGGGGGACATACACTGGAGCAGGCTGTGCCTGAAGGATTGCACTCTATAGAGAGTGACCCACACTGGAGCACTTTGTGAAGAACTGTAGCCTATGGGAAGGACCCATGCTGTAGAAGTTGGTGGAGAATTGTCTCCTGTGGAAGGGACTCACCACTGGACCAGGGGAAGGACTCCTCTTCCTGAACAGTGACAGACACAATGTGCAATGAACTGACCGTAACCTCCATTTCCTGTCTCCCTGTGCTTCTAGGGAGGAGGTACTAGAGCCCGGGAGGAAGGGAGGAGTGGGGAGAAAGTGTTTTTGTTTTTTTTTACTTCTCATTATCCTGCTCTGATTTTGATTGGTTATAAATTCAGTTAATTTCCATCCCAGCCAGACCCAATAAAGTAATCATCAATGCTTTCAAGAAGCTCCTGAATTGTTTGTGCCTTGCTGTGTTGTTCCTTCAGTAGTTGTCAGGGTGTTTGAAGTCCCCCACAAGAACCACGGCCTGTGACTGTGAGGTTGCTTCCATCTGTCTGTGAAAAGTCTCATCTACTTCCTCTCTCTGGTCAGGTGGCCTGTAGCAAAAACCCATAACAATGCCATCCTTGTTAGTCTGCCCTTTTATCTTAACCCAGAAAGCCTCAATTTATTCATCATCCTCCCTGAGAGAGAGAGCTACATACATTCCAGGTGTTCTCTTACATAAAGGACCACTTCACCACCTCACCTTCCTGTGTTTAGACATTCATGACAACATTTGTAAGTGTGCACAGCAATTCATGACAACATTCAAATCATGTGAGATACCCCATTATGTCTCTCTAACTGTGATGGGATCAGTCTTGTGATTGCACACAGATCTCTCAATCTTCCTGATGAACTCCCTTGAGGGAGAAAGAAATATGGATGTGCTGTTTCTCCAGAGGAGTCACTGCTTCATCATCAGGGATGATCCTTTAAGATTTGAACCTCTGTAAACACTCTTCAGCAACATGGAAAACACTGGTGTGTTAGCAGCATCATTTTCATCATAAATATAAAACATAGTACCACACATGCTACTGTGAAGAGAAGTAATTCTGTCCCAGCCAAAACCCATACAGATACAAACTCAGGCTTGTGACACATTTACTGGGCTGCTTGTTCTCAGGAATATCTCTCCCTCTAATATACATCAGAACTTTATTTTGAGCCTGAGAAAATGTTAATTAAACTAATAAATCTCTACTGAACCGTATTAGAGTACGTAATCAATGTTTCTTGAAGAAAGGATGTGGGCATGAAATTAGAAAAGGATAGTCACAGGGGAAAGACATTTTGTCTACAGTGTGAAGTACATACTATTTTTTTAGCTGTGTACTTTAATCCAGTTTTTGAAAAAGCATATTTCTTGGTTTCAAAATAAGACTCTAAAGAAAGCTGTAAATCAGCTGGGAGCCCTGTGGAACTTAATTCCTGACTAGTTTTTATCCCTTCCTGTCATATATTCACTCACCAAGGCAAACAGCTCTGGAGCAGGTGTGCTTCTCAGCAGAGCAGGGCATAGCAGCACACAGATGGGGGTTTCCTGAGCCAGGGAAACCCCAGGGGAATGCTGAGACTTGCCAGGAGGCAGCAGCTTGCAAGGACACACAAGAGGAAGAGAATTCCCCTGAAACCTGCGGTGTCCTTGGAGAACTGCTTTGCTGCTCTGCAAACTGAAGAGGAAAGATCCATTCCATCAGAGAAATGTTGGAGCTGAGTTAGGCAGCCTGATATGCTCACGCTATAACAAACCAGTGCAACTAAGAAAAGGCAATGGGTGATAGCAGCAGGCAATGCTCTTCTGAGAGGCACAGAAGCATGCATTTGCTGACCTGATGGTCTCCACACAGGTGTGCTTCTTACCAGGGGCTTGTATAAGGGGTGTCACTGAAAGACTACGAAGTCTCATACAGTCCATTGACTATTATCCCCTGCTGTTTCCTGTGGGCAGCAGTGATACAGACAGGAACAGTCTGAGGAGTGTCAAGAAGGATTACAGGGCCCTTGGGGAGGCTGTAAGGGACTCTGTAGTTTTTTCATCAATCCTCAGAGTCAAGCAAAAGGGATTTAAAAGGGTCAGTTGAATCTAGAAAATTAACAAATGGGTACAGGACTGGTACCACTGTCAAAGGTTCAGCTGCTTAAGACAATGGGACTCACTTTTGACACCTGCTCTGCTGGGAGCTGTTGGGATCTGTCTGCCAGAGAAGGGATGAAGCATCTTCATTCATATGCTTACCAAGCTGGTGAAGAGGTGTTTAAACTACCCTTACCGTGGGAGGGGAACCTCAATTCTACTCCTACCTGTTTGATTTAAGTACCAGCAAGAGGTGCCCAAAGCCTGGAGAGGGGTGTAGACCAGCAGGAGAGCACCTGAAGAGCATCACATGTCACCACTTTGCAGGCCAGTTGCACATACTAACACATCCCCTCTTGAAGAAAGAGTAACCGTCACAGAACAAGCCCATAACCACCTCCATCATTAGCCTTTTTGTCTGAGAGCCTGACCAACCTCTTTTGTTGGTCCATGGAATGTTGGAATAGGAGTGAGGAGGAGAGTCTGCCTCCCTGGGACTCATGGTTGAGATGGTGAAAGGCAAAAGGCTGCCCTCCTCACTGTTGCAGGAAAAGTGCAGCTTATTCTGCTCTCAACTGTTGCAATTTCTGCTTCAATGTGACTCTCCTGACTTCAGCGGCAACATGGATGGAAACCACCTTCTTGTCAGCAATGCAGAAACCATTTAACTTGTGAAAACACCAATGGGAATGGGTTGTAGTTTCACCAGCAAAATGGTTTGGAATGGTTTCCTCACATTATGGATGATCTCCAGACACTGCGTGATCATGGTGGCCCCAGGCCTGTTTGCTGAGTGGAAGGATGTCCCTACCCCTCTTTCATTCCCATTCTCTGTGGGATTTTCCTAGCTCATCTGACATGATTGGGATTCTGCCCTTGGAGAATCCATGAGCAGAACAAAGAAGTCTTCATGGATGCTGTTTGAAATTCCTAGGATGCCACCTGGGTGTCCTCATGCTGCAACATGAGGACCTGTTTAGAGCTCCAGAAGGAAATGGGAGATCTGGTCACCGAGGATGTGGAGAAGGTTGAGGTACTCAATGACTACTTTGCCTCAGTTTTCACTGGCAAATGTCCAGCTGCAGTTACCAAGTTGCAGAAGATGAAAATAAGGGACTGGGAGAATGAAGAACCTCCCACTGATGGAGAAGATCAAGTTTGAGACCATCTAAGCAAACTGAAGGCACACAAGACCATGAGATGAGATGCAAATGCAGGTCCTAAGGGAGCTGCCAGAGAAAGTGGCACTATCATATTTGCGATGTTGTGGCAGTCTGGTGAAGTTTCCACTGACTGAAAAACAGGAAACATAACCCCTATTTTTAAAAAGAGGGAAAAAAGGAAGAACTCGGTGACTACATGCCAGTCAGTCTCATCTTGGACCATGCTATAAGACTAGCAATGTGTTAAATAATTTTGTCCAAGAAACAACAGTCACAGTAGGGAAAATTTAATTTCTTCTTCTCATTTGTAATAAATCAAGCAATAAGCACATATAATGAAAGTCCAAGAAAAGAACATGAAACTCAAAACTTGGTCAAATTTTAAAAAATGAAAAATACTGCTTGGCTCTCCTTAATGCTGCTGACTTCCTTTAAGCAGGGATGATAAACATTGTGGACAGAGATAATAAGCACATCTATCTTCTTTTGGTTTAATGGAAACTGAAAGTGTTCTCAGCAATTGGAAGGAAAATATCTCAGGAACACACATACAAAAATAACAAAACCCCAAATCAGAAGAAATATTAAATGGAGAATGCATTTAAAATCACAATAAAAACCTAACCTGGCTTACAAGATGTCATTCATTCAAACAACATCTCAGGCTTTTAAATATGACTATAATTACACTAAGCATTATTTAATGCTAACAGCAACCTTTATAACAAATTATACCTAAATTCAATTGCTGCATATCTAAAACAGCTTCTACTTGTAAAATGTAGAGTAGATTTCAGATTTGATTGTACATATATATTATCAAAAAATATTGTTCCTGTGTATAAATATTCACGGGAGAGTCCCATAATTGCTGCCAGGCTTTTCCAAACCCAAGAAAGAGTTGATTTGGCTTAGATAGCCTGAAGGTTGGAAACCACTGCTCTAGGCAAAAGACATGACGGATGTTCATCTATTAGGTTAGCCTATGTGCATGTGTGCATGCAGCAGTCTGCACTGTTTCTAGCTGAGAGAAAACTAAAACATTAAATTTCCAGATACTTTATTTTTAGTCTAATACTTGAGGGTTAGTTTCTAGGTTTAAAATTATTCAAAATCGTTCTTGTTTGTGAAAGAGGGAAAAATTGGGTTAGATATGTGTAACTTTACCCTCATCTGAATTCTAGTTTGCTGCAGATTTATATTTATTAATATAAAGAAATAAATTATTTTAAAAACTTCATAGTAAAATTTCCAATGCTCTTTATTTCTAGCGACCTGGTTTTAACTTTGTAAATTGGCTTGTCAATATAATTGTAAAATTAAGAAATACAGAAACTTTAGAGTGAACTCATCGGGTAAAATCTCAGTAAAAGCTACTATTTATAGATAATAAGTCACAGCAGTCAGCAATATGATGAAAGAAAACTCTTATCTGTTTCAATTTTACATAGACTTAGCTGTCCTGGCAAATGCTTAGGAAAGTTTTCAGTAAAACTTGTGAATTTATTCACAATATTCATGAATATTCACAAGCCAGTGAGATAATTTGTGCACCTAGTTATGTTTAAAAAATTTATGTCAAAAGGTGAAGAAAACGTGTAAAAGAAGACAGAATGACACTGGAAGAGAAACAAAGGTGCTTGTGAGACTGAGACCTTCTTCCCCTGAACAAACTGAGAAGTTAAAGAAACCTGTAAAAGAAAGCTGGGGGGTGGAGGGAAAGGTTGTGTTTCTTTGGCTTTGTTTTCTTTTTTACTTTGGGGTTTTTTTTTTCCTTACCTGTCAGTTGAATTCAAATGAAGTTTCAACTACCAGGTTAACTTGAGTGGAAAAGGTGAATCTGTCCTATTTTTGATGGAAGTAGAACTGGCTAGGCTCAGTAGGAAATAAACCTCTCTTCACAGTAAAGGAAAAAAATTGAGCATAATTTTATAAATAGCCACTGTTATGAATTGCTGATAACAGCCTTTGATTACAAATAAATCTATCACACATTCTTGTAAGAAATCATCATATAAAAATATCAGCTTTAATTTGGATATATTATTGAGGTTTGTGTGCATAAGGAATATGTTCAAGACGAAAAAATATGTTATTTCGTTCACAAGGTCTAGATTCTTAAAGTGAAAGTAGATGGTTCTGACATAATTCTTAACAAAAATTACCAGATTATGTTTTTTTTTGTTTTTTTCTTAATTAGGGCTTTTATCTGATAATACGCACAGTAATTACATGTATTAAAATGTCCTTCATAATCTTTGCTTCCTGTAAGGTAGAAGGAATGTATTGCTTTTTTTGTGTGTTCTATTCACCCTCAAGAAAAAGAGAAATCTTTTTTAAAAGTGGTTTATCTGATTATTTAAAAGAAAGAATAAAGTTACACTTATTCTTCTTAATCATGATACACAGCATTTCTTCAAGTGAAACTATCCTGCTTTCAGAAAAAGAAATTGAAGAAGTTAGACATTTTGTCTCCTTTTTACACAAAAAAGAGGCCTGGTGTTTGTCTATTTACTTACTAATATTTTCTTTCCTATTTCAGTCTATTTGTATTTTGTATATCTAAGGCACACCATAGAGCAAGACTTCAGAAATTTCTTCCCCCAGACACATCTACTCAATCTGAACTTTTCTGAATACTGTACAGTAGTTTTGTCTGCATCATATAATTAAAAAAAGGTGCTTTTTCACAATTTAGTGATCTTTTTCAACCAAAATTTTTCTTTTTATTAACTGGTATTTTGAAGTAGTTTTTTTCTTTTAATTATTCTCAATACTGTGTGTGGAAATGCAGTTTGGGTCTGGTTTATGTATATATTCTGCATCACAAGTATTCTACATTAGCTGTTAAGCAGAATAACGAGGTTCTTGCTGTACCACAATTTAGTTACACAGCTGTATAATTTAAAGAAGATCCTAGTAGTTTTGACTCTTCCCAGGGTCACACAACACTTCAGGGAAGACTTTGATTATCTAAGTTTTGAATGCAGTCTTCAAGACTTTTTATTCTAAGATGTCAAGTAAAGTTTTTTCTTATAATGAAAAGAACCTATAATCGTCTCGTTGTTTCACGCGTTTTCATTCTGTTTCACTATGTGATAACATGAGGACCCTTAGGACCATAGGGTAGTTCAGTTTACCAAGGTCATCAGGATGTCAAAAATCCAGCTTCAGGTGCATGACAGGGTCACACCTGAGGTCAGACCAGGTTACTCAAATTTTGATCCAGTTGGTTCTTAAAAACACCAAAGGCAGAGACTTCACAACATCTCTGCACAGCCTGTCTCACTGCTTGACTGTCCACTTGCAGATAGCTTCTCTCATTTCAGTTTATGTTTATTGTCCTACCACCACAGAGCACTGTGAACAGCTCCATTGTCTTGATGACCTCATCACCATCTAGAAGATTAGAGCCATCTCTTCTCCAGTCTGACCCATTCAGCTCCTTCAGCCTCTTTTCACAGGGAAGATTCTCTAGCTCCTGACCACACTGCTGACTCTGCCTGAACTTGCTCCAATTAGCCAATGACTGATTGACTGAGGGGTCCAAAATTTTACACTACTCTCACAATTGCTGAAGAGAAAGGTATAATCACTTCCCTTTGACTTCTTAGTCATCCACCTGTTAGTACCACTCAGAAGGCTCTTGCTCTTCTGTGCTACGTGCTGATGCCCAGTTTGCTGTCTGGCAGCATCACCAGGTCTTTCTCAGCAGGGTTTCTTCCCTTCTAGTATAGTCCCAACCTCTATTATTCCATGGAAGCTCTTTCTTCACATGTGTGGGACTTGTAATTTGCGCTTGTGGAATTTCACGAGCAAGGATAACCAATTTTTTCCTTATCATTGGATTATTTTATTTGCCTTTCAGTTTATGGTATCTTGTGGATTTCATTAAGAGAAACCACTGGGCTATGTTGCACAGGATTCAGACGGGAAAATGATGCCAGTGTTGCTGAGTTGTGACTGCAGAACTAGATAAAAGTAAAGGAGACCTGATGAGACGAAATACATATATGCATAGTAATATGGCTTTTCTAAAGCAGTCACAGAACCCCTGGGCCCAAAATAACAGCTGTTCTCTGTACAACATATACCTGTTCTCCACTTCAGTGTTATGCTGAATCATTACAGAGATTTTCTGACAGGAGGGACATAGTGAAGTCAAGAAGATGATTCCTAGTTAATTATTAAAGAAATGAAAGCAGACAAATGAAATTAATCTCAAATATTTTATGGGATCAGGCAATATCATGAACTTCAGGAACATCAGAAGTTTACTTACTTCAGTGATTTTTGATACAGTATTCAATATACTCTTCATCTCCTGTTAACAGAGTTCTCCTGCATATATATCTGTAATACATATATATATATATGTAATAAAACTGTATATGTATATATTTATCTCTGCATATAATTAAATATGCATTAAAGCTGAAAGAAAATGAAACCAAAATCTAACAATCCCCCTCTTTGTAAAACTATATATGGTATTATCTAAGTGTTATTTTTACTTTATATTTAAAGCTTTATGATTCATCTTGATATCTTGAGATACCAGTAACAGCATCCCATAGAAATAGTTTTGATCATTTTATTCACGTTTGTGTTACAATGATAGTATCTTCTAAATAATTATTAATAATAATAATAATAATAATAATAAGGGAATCTCAGACTCAATTACGTCAAGTTTCAACAAAGTTTTATAAAACAGTGTTTCTACATCAGTTACCTAATCTAATGACTTTTACTTAAGAAACCACGTTTTAAAATATGTAATTTTATTGAAATACCTGCTTTTTTACCAAAGTTTTACTAATTTCTAAAACATAGTTAAACTTTATAAAACAACCAAAAAGCTGAAATTTATCACAATATATACAAAAGGTGACAAAAAATTCCTTATTTTCTGTAGGATAACCACACTGTTCTTACCACTTATCTTTGTCATAACTATACTAAATACATCTGAACTGGCCACAAGGAAAGTAGTACATAAGCATATAGATATGTATATAGCTGGCACTCTTTGAACTTACTGTGTTAATTATAATGACACACTGTTCCTGAATTACAAATGAAGCATCCCCTTGTGCTTCCATAATTCTATATTGCTATTTGTACTATGAGGGAATTGGTTGGTTGCTTTGCACTACTGTTTGAAAAGATGGCAATATTTCTTAGTTCATATGAGTTGTTTTAATTACACTTACTGTTTCAAAATTAGTTTTAATCATCTTAAACAATGCTGTCAGATATGGATCGGGTTCAAATTCACTGAAGTAAATAGGAAAGTTCCATAGATTTCAAAATGCTTTGGACCAGATCGCATCTGAAAAGCAATCAAAATATGACTTCCAAAAGATAAAGATTTCAAGTGCAATCTGAGAACATTACTGAAACATCTTGAAAACAATCCAAAATTCAATTAATTTTCTGTGTTTGATGTTGGCTTCCTATACTTCAGGCAGATAACAGAAGACTAGTACAGATAGCTTGTACTTCTGTTTGTGATATTTTTGACAGCTACCATAAGTTATTGAAAATGCCAGCTCAAACAGAGTGTGATGCTGTATGTTGGCTTTTTCATTTACAGGAATTATTTTCAAAACGTATTTAGCTGTGATATTTAATGTAGATGTCCTATTACCCCATGCTGCTCCAGCTTTTCATGTGCCTTTTTTCAGATATGTTAATAAGGATTTTAAGTAATATAAGCAGCAACAAAAAAAAAAAAAAAAGAAAAATTGCAGAATAACACAGAATCACAGAACATTCTGAGTGAACATTCTGGGGGAAGGTATCCACAAGGATCAACGAGTCCAACTCACAAGTGAATGGCCTGTACCAGAATCAAACCTGCAACCCTGGCGGTTTTTGCACCATACTCTAAACAAAATGTGTGCATATGTACATATAATCATATAAACACACATGTGAATACTTGCATTCACACACCTGAAAATAATCAAGGGTTGTTTGGGTTCTTTTTGTTTTTTTTTTTTATCAGAGCAATTTTTCCCCTGTACATAAAATGGACAATATGTTATCATTCATCAAATATTAAATTTCAAATGAACAGAAACACAATGATCTCACTATAACATCAACATCAGCTCTGGTAATGACTAATTAAAATAAACCTGCAAACACATGCAGAAATTGTTATAATTATTTTTTATTTTATGCTAATGATTCTTGGTTTTGGTCATTGATATCCTTTTAAAAATTTTTATAAGCAAAATACAATGTTGACATACTGACACCTTAAGTAAAATAATTTATAAGCACAAATAAACTAAGCAAAAAATAAATAAAGTTAATAATAATGTAACATAACATAATATAACATAATGCAACCTAAAGTAAATATAATGTAATGTAGCATAACATAATAGATAGTAAATACATTCACAAGACTTTGTCAAACGTTTTTCAAGTCTGTGCAAGGAAAGGTTTGCTTTTAACTACAGCTGCTCTACCTAAAACAAAGGTGTTACATGCTGATTGCTAGTAGCAAGAACAAGAAGACATTTAGATAAGTGTTTAAGGAGTAAAACGTGGGAAATGGGCAATGGAAAAAAGATTATCACTAACAACTGTCATCATCTCTTCTTAACTATAGATTTTGGTGAAGCTTCTCAAATATGGTTTTAGGATCAAAGTGTTGAATTTATAACTGAACCATTCATACACTGATATGAATTTGATCTCAGTCTGTTGTAGTCACATAGCTTTTGTATAAAAGCATCTGGAAGTTAAAGCAGTTTTTAGACCAACTGCAAGAAAATGGAAAATACAAGGCAGTATTAGTAAGAATACAGCGAACTTATAATATCTGATTCAACATCAAAACTTCCTCTTAACACATCACACTTTGTTAAACACCTTTGAATTGGCATGGGTTAGCTGATGTTGAATTAGCTTCCAGTGTAACATAGCACTGGGATCCCAGTGTCAAATTTTCACTGTTTTCAAGCCACTGCCCAGTGGATTATACTGAACAATTTTATTTTTGGACAAGGAAGTTGATCTGATATTCTGTTCCACAGTCAACCTCTACATTAGCACTTTTCCATCTGCTACAGAATGACTTCTGTATATGCAAAACCATCATAGATAATCAAATACCATTTTTAGTGCCTGCCACTTAACATTATTTCCACTGCACATTTCACATAACTGTATTTTAACAGTGTACTTCATATATTTCAACTTACAGTTCAAGTAACATTTCCAAGGCTTCTAAGTTTTTTGACATTTTAAATATCACTAATCTGTAGCTCCAAACTTTTTCACCAAATGTGGAAGCTAATGAATTGTTGTAACTATAATTATGTGTTAGAAATTTTTATTGTAACATTGACAATGAGTAATTTTTGCTGACTATGTCCTAAACTTGATTTTTTATTCAGGTTAAATTTTCAAAATTCAGCTGATTACTCATGACTATTTCTCCAGACAAGGAGATTTATATTTTTTAATATTTGTATCTCGGATAAAAATTTGCACTTGCTAATATAATTTTGTTGCTTTGACTAATCTCTTTTTGACTTCTGTAGGCACTCTTTGCACCAGCTATTAACAAAGAACAGGAAAGAGGCCTACATGAAAAAATCGTAAATCTAGGTAACATGCTATTTTTTATACATTTGTGACAAACTCAGTTTGACAACAGAAAACTCAATCCTGCTAAATTAAATCAGACTTTTTCTTTTGATCCTAATGTGGATAAAATAATACACCCAGAAATATGGACCTGTACATTTTTTTTTCTGTGTTGCTCTTATTGCCTTACATTATTGACTTTTGTTTTCTTGTGAATAACTTGCCACAAGAAATGCAAAAGAAATAATCAAACACCCCCCCATCCTCATCCTAGTCTAAATTCCCCTTGCTTTTGTCACATATGCTCAGTCCCACCTTGGTGAGGTGGCAACAGATGGTGCAGGAGGCTGAGGCCATAGCACAGAAGTATCCTTCTGCTACTCCTTGCTTGTTTTCCTCTGCTGCTCCTTATATCCTTCTGCTCCTCTGCTCCAGTGCAGATCACCCATGGGCTGCAGTCCCTCAGGGGAGGCCCTGCTCTGCCATGCAGGAATGGCACGAGGCGGCTCATACCCTCCTTCCTTACCGAATGCCCTGCAGCCCTTGCTACTGAAACCCTTTATGTTCAATACAGCATCATAGGCTTTTTTCAACTGCTTAATAGCTGGTGCAACCCAACCACATTATTCTTTTGGGAGGAAAGGAAAAGGAAACCACAAGCTGGTTCTTTATTTTATTATGGAACGCTGATACTTTGAAAACATAATTAATCAAACTTCTCATGCAAAACCCATTTATTAGGTTGAGTTGAAAACTGTTTACATCATCCGTTTTTCTACATAAGTTATTGTAGACAGTTTCTTAACATATATTTTCCCTTCACAACATAGGCCACTGAAATCCTAGCAAAATATTTTTATATCTATCACCCTCAAACAACATGAGAAAAAAAGCATAGAATGTTTGTATATGTGAACATATGTCCCTTCTTACAATCATCTGATTAATATAACAAGGCAAAATCATTTCTGTGTTCTTTGAGGTCTATAAATACTTGTAAGGGAGCCATGCAGAAGCAGGCATGCATTTTTCTTAAGGTGGGACTCTTTAAAACCACACAAGGAATGTGGTTAGACTAATTGAGACCACTGATGGGCACGGAGCCATGGATTGAAACTGAGCGGCTAAAGCAGTTGCTGCCCTGAGCACTCCTCCATGCCCTCCTGACCAGTGTTCCCCCCCAGATGGATGGATGCCTAATTTTCTTATGAATTAATAGAACCATCACAGCCTTCATCCTCTATCTTATATTAAAATTACTCCAGTTTTGTTTAACTTCTGTCTGTATGACAGACTCAAAACTGAGGTGATGCTGGAGCTGATTTGTGAGTGTATCAGATATACTTACCTTGGGACAGCTCTGTTAATCCTTGGGATGGAAAAGATGACTGGGAGTGGTAGGAGCTGCAGCTGATCTGTTAATTTTTGTCAATTAAGAGCCCTGAGAGGAGGAATATCTTCTTTGATAACTCTAGCTCCCTCCATCTTACTTCCATGTTCTTAATTTTTCTATTTACCACACAGCATTGCTTTTATTTTACCTGGATCTTTGTGGTTAGAATATCTTTTTGCTGTTGTTTGTGAGATGTTTAGTACTTTCTGGTTGCTCAAAACAGAAAATAATTGAAATGTAAAGCAATTAGAAATTAATGAGATTTCTGTGGTGGCAGACCTGAGTCTAATCCATTATGTTAACGATAAGTTATCAAGATAAGATTGAAATATAATTCAGTATATGGTTCTGAACAGGGGATTTAAGTAGTAAGAAAAGTTAACTAATACACATCTTAATTTCATATAATGGCTAGCACAAATTATAATCACAGTCTCCCCCACATGCGCTTTGTACTTACAAGAACATTATGCCATTTTTTCAGTTCACCATACACAGGACACTGAGTTTAGATTCCTGGGCTGCATATGACATCAGTAACATTTCCAACATAGAACTTTGCCTTGTTAAAACGTGAACAGGCAGAAGAGAATCACCCTGGTTCTCAAAAGAAAGTACAGACTACATTTCTAAAATGCCGTGTAATTCCTACTCAGAGCCACTCATGAACAGTAAGGGCAATTTAATTATCTAAATAGTAATTAGGAAATTAAATGGAGTTGAAAGCTTACAATCCTTTGAGACCTGAGGCTGGCAAATACGGAAAAAAGTCAAAGGCTTCTGCCTGAGCATATCTTAAGGGGTATGTGGTAACATAAAACTTCAGAAGAAAGGCTTTTTTTCTCTCCCTCAAGATAATTAAGGGTGAATATTTTACTTCTACTGGGATGAAAAAAGCTTGTATGTTCCATATAAACATAGGGAAACTTGGAGACTGAAGCTAGTAAAAGGGGCTTTAGATTTTATAATCACAAACAAGTGCCAAAATGTTGTTCAAAAATACCTTTAACCCCAGCTCCATAAAAAACAATTACTTATCCCATGTACTGTACACTGAACCATCTAAACTTGAATAATGTCTATTTGCATAAAAGGAAGTAAGGAAGAATCCTATTTAAGAAGAATATTAAATAGGACAGAAGACTGTAAGGCAGCCAGAGATTCACAATAAATGTAGCTATGAAAATGTTCTGAAGATAATGACACACAGGAAGCCTTTAATTAATATGGAATACATTGTCTGCAATACATGGAAACAGAAGTATGATTTTGAAATTTCATTAACCACAAATAATTTGAATAAAGAAGGATATTGTTTGTGGTAGTTATAGAATACCTCAACAACTATTAATGATGATATTTGAACTACTTATTAAATAGTGCTTAATCACCAACCAGTAATTTAAATACAACAGTTATTGTATAATACAAACATGTATCAATAATTTAAAACTTTTCTAATATGATTGCTACTGCAGTGTTACAATAAATCTAATATTTGAATATGTGCTTCAACACAATTGCACTATTTAAAAAAAAAAGGTCAGAGGTATGAGAAGGAAGAAGTGGCAGAAAGAAAACTTTGTGTACAGGCCATGAACCCTCAATCCCCCTTCCCAGCTGTGCAGCTCAGTTTAGGGGAGAAGGGAGAGGCATTGGGAATGAAGAAGTGAAGCTAATTGGTAAGTTATCTCCTTGTCTTGATCAAGATTTTCCTAGGCTGTCTTTAGCAAGACATAACAGAATATATAAGTATCATATATGCACATAATATACATAATATTTCTATTTAATTTGAGCTATTTAAGTGGTCTCTGAGGCAAATAAAGGCCCTAAACAATTTAATGATATCAATTCTACAGGTCAGCAGCTCTCTTTCGTAAGATCAGCTTTGATGGAACTTTAAGATTGGCCTACTCTTACTCTAAAAAAAAAAAAAAAGCATTTCTTACTTTAAGGTCCATGTTCTAAAAATGCAATTTCACTAAAAATTAGAGATTTCAGATCATCAGAAATGCAACTGTGAGAACAAGAGTAACAAAAGCTTTTGCAATAGAATAAACAACAGTTTTATACATGGAAATAGAATATATTATTCCTTTAAAAAAAAATTCTGTCTATACAGAAAGGATTTACAGTTAAAGTTCTGCTAGCTTCCTCATGTCCCAGTTTTACAAACTTACCATTCTGCTTATTAATTCCAATAGAGGAATTAGGTGTGTACAAAGTAGCTGTAACTGGTGAGAGTTTTTGCATTATTCATGGAGAGACTCAAGCACCCTAATGTCTTAAACTGGCAATATTGATTAAACAGTGCACAGTCCAGTATAGTTTTGAAAGTTTAAACCTTCAGATCACAAGCTCCAATAAATTTTACATAATATAAATTAAGGTATCATAAAATATGTACAAAACTATGTAAAAATCCATATTTGGAGAGTGTTTTAAGTAGTTCTTAATCAAAGAATTATTTAGCTGGGATTATGCAAGGGTTTGCATTTGGAGAAGTGCACAAGGAAGATGCTGTTTCATTCAGTACCTAAAAGAGGAAATAGAGGGTAGGATTATTAAGATTGCACATGATAACCATCTACAGTAAAGAACAAACAACAGCGGATGCCAAAGCCTCCCTCAATGATTTCTCAGCAGTCTTGGGCTGGAGAGGTCCTGGTTGACTGGAAGGTAGTGAATGCTGTCCTGATTTTCAAGGGCAACGAGGAGGACCCCAGAAACTACAGGTCTGCCTGTCTTACTTCAGGGCCTGGTAAAGTTATGGAGAAGATTTTTTTGGGGGGGTATTGAAAAACACCTGAAAAACAACACAGCCATTAGTCACAACCAGCACAGCTTTGTGAACCTAACTAAAATCCAGAAAAATTACATCCACTGCCTTGCCTTCGTCCACTAGACAGGTGGTCTTGTCATTGAAGGATATCAAGTTAATTAATCAGGACTTACCCTTTGTGAATCCGTGCTGACTGGCCCTGGTGGTTCCATTGTTCTTTAAATGTCTTTCAATAGTATTCAGTGCAATCTTCTCCATAATTTTTCTGGGAAATGAGGTTAGACTAGCAGGTCTGTAGCTCCCTGTGCCTTTTTTGTAGATTGAAATAACATTGACTAGCTACAAGTCAGCAGGAACCTGCACAGACTCTCAAGACCTTGGCAGGTGATTGATATAGGTCCTGCTCTAACATTCTCTAGCTCCTTTGGTACTCTGGGATGAACCCCATCAGGCCTTGTGGACTTGTGATCATTCAGTTGATACAGTTGGCTCCTCACAATTTCAGTGTCCTCAAATGAAAAGTCACTGTTCTCACATTTGTGGTCACAAATGCACACTTAGGTGACTGAGCAGCCCAAGGTCTATCAGTGTTACTAAAGACTGAGGCAAAAAAAGCATGGAATGCCTCCACTTCTTCATCCCCATTAGTCACATTACCATCTTGAACATCTTTAGACCTCCTCTTGCTATCAGGAACTACATAGAAAAGCCCTTGTTATCTGAAATGACAGTAGCCAGTTCTAACTCTAATTGAGCTTTGGCCTTTCAAGTCTTCTCCCAGCAAATAAGAACGGTGATTCTGTAATCTTCCTTCAAAGCCTGATCTCTCTTCTAGAAATCATACAATTTCCTTTTCCTCTTGAGCTCCACAAGGAGTTCCTTGTTTAGCTCAGCTAGTCTGCTATTCTGCTTGCTGGACTTACAACATGGTGGTATTGCCTTCTCTCTAATTTCTGAAAATAGACCTAAATGTTATAAAACAATCAAGCCTATGCCATACATATGGGGCAATACCATTACTGAGGAGCTGTTGGAAATGGGTCAACAAGGGCTCCTGTTAGTTTATTGTTGACCTAAAGACCAGTAAAATGATTTTTCTGTTGTGTTAGTCACTGGTAAGAAATCAATAGATACTTTACTCATAGTTCAAGACAGATGCAATATTTCAAGATCAATAAAAACCCCCCATGAGTGTCATTTGAAAGAGTTGGAGGTAAGGAGACCAGAGAGGTTATATGGTGAGGTATTTCCTAGGTTACTGCTTCCTTGAGTGTAAGTTATAGACATTATAATCAAAGAGTCAAGAGGAAGAAGTAGCAAGTAAAACGTTATTTTAGCTTTTTTATTTTTCCTCTCTTAGTTTTTAGTGAACAAATCTGTGAAAAATACTAAACCTTTTTTGGTTTGATCACAGAAGAGAATTTATATACTATTCTGTAAGCAGAATAGAATATCACAAAATAATAGGTCACACAGTTAAACCATTAAATTGTAAACTCCTGAGAGAAAAGGAGGGAATGTTGTGCCAAATTTTGTCTCAATGTATTATAGTCATCTAAAAGACCAAGTTACAAAATGATTAACTGATTCAGCCTCCAGACACAGCAGATGGAAACGTTCCCATTCTGATTTGTTGCCTAGAAGACAGCTGATGATTTTGTTTTCTCCACTAATTTCTTTTTTTTTTTTTTATTACATACTGCCATGGTCAACTTTTGAAGTTTCATTTGTTCTATTCCAAAAACATTTTTGATTGCTGAAAAGAATCTTTTTCTTTAGCAGTGTGTTAATTGAGGTTGACAGACACAGCTGTGGTTCCTCCTACAGTTACAAACATCATAGTTTATTTATACTTACTCAGAAATATAGAAATATTTATCATTATTTGTGGTACATTAGACTTAATTTTAAAAAGTGATAAAACATTTAAGTTCAGATTCAGAATGAGCACCTCACTTACCTAATTGCCTTCTGTCTAGTGCTTTTTATTGACCAAGTGTGTGTGAAGACTCGAACTTGAAATGTAAGTTTATTGAATCTTGGTTTCAGGTTTTCCAATTTTTTTTTAAATTTATTTTTCTGTATCAGAAAAAAAAAAAAAAAAAAAGAAGAATAAAACCCTAACTAATTAATCATACCCAAATTCCTAAACCCAGTTTCCTTACCTCAATTAATACCAACAGTCTATGTGGACTAATACATTTTTCCCAAATGAAAGTTTTTATAATCTAGCTTTTGTCTAGCTTCCTGTGAAAATCTGCTCATTATCCTATAGGCAGGGACCCAGGTTAGTTTAGTCCTGTCATATGCTCAACATCCTCAGAAACAACAGGAGAAACTGTTTCCTCTCTGTTATCCATTTTAGAATATTGTTAGCATCTGCTTCTTTGGAAAAAGTGTATGGATTTTGATAGCATTTAGCTCTTTTTTCGGGTTATAAATGTGCTGGCATGTCTGTCATCATTCAGTGAGCACTGACTGTTGGCAACAATAAATATATGAGAGACAGTACAAAATAATTGTGATACAAAAGACTGAAGAGGAATTAATGGCACCTAAAGCTTCAAATTAAATGGCTCAAAATGAGGTATTAACATAAAATGCTGCCTCTGCTAATTTCTCAGAATAAGCTGCAATTGCAGCTGTTTCTAACTGACAGGTGGAAATTATATCACTTCTTTGTGGGAAAACTGCCTGTTGTACAGGCATGATAGCGTGTATCAAGAAAACTGGTCCTGGGTCTCCCAGGTCCAAAACTGAGTCCTAAATCATTTAAATTATTAGTCTGAATATTGAAAATCTGTTTGGTGAAGACAGAAGCAAATGGGTGTGGAGTGGGGATGGGGGAAAATGAAATCTACTTAGCACAGTTCAGAACAGTTTTTTTTTCAGTATGAAAGAGATATAATTCCAGGGTTGTCTGAGGATAAGCCACGGAAATGTTTTTCTGGAAGGACCAAGGAGTGAGGAAATTAAAACTTTCAGTGAAAGTCAAAATAATTTTTTCACATTGAATCAGGCAGCTGATGTTACCTTTATCTTGTTATGTGCAAAACGGAATATGTTGTGTATACGGAGAGAAGAATTTAGTGTGTAATTAAACGCTTAAAATCTAATAGAAATACAGAAGTTTTTCAGTTACAACAATACTAATACTCATAGCCCAAATTCGTATAGAAAAGCCGCATAAGTAAAATTGTTATAGATTACATTACCGCTAGCTGCCCTTTTCTGTGGTGTTATGCTCACCTCTCCAGTGTTTCTCTCCAAATAGATTGGAAATTGGGGGGTTTTTGACAAGTCAAAATATGTTCATTCTTGTAATTGGTTTTTCCCTGTTACTCAGACTTATTTTTGATCCTGCACTGGGTTTTTGTGGTGCTCAGGGTTAAACTTTCTAGTAATGACCAATGACGGATGGCAGTGATTTGTGTTTATAGTTTGAGCTCTTTGTCTGGTATCTGCACTCTTCCACAGTACATTTTGTTATAAGATCACACCTACACTCTTCTACAGCACATTTTATTCTGAGATCACAGACAGTTCAATCCAGACAGAACAATTACTTGTTTTTCCTACAAGGTAAAACTAAACTAAAATATATTTTGCAGCTAGCTGAGAGCTAAAACTAATTAAAATCAGCTCAGGACAAGACAAGCTGAAAGTAGCCTTAAACCTGTGCTGTCAGGTCAATATAAAGCCTGTGGACTTGATGGGGCTGCACAGACATTTGTAATAAGTTAGGCTGGAAGAAAGCTTGGTATACTAAAAAATATGGGGCAAAATTATGTTTTGCAGTCTTCAAGCACGAGATGTGTAGAATTTGCCTGTGTTTCATGAGTAGTACAAGTAAGTGTCCAATTCAAAATGTTTTGATCAAAGTTTTAGGCTCGTAGGATCAAAATAACTCATGAAATTAGTTTCAGAATGTCACCTGAATCCAATCTTCTGCTCAAAACATGGCCAGATATGAGTTCAGACAAGGCCAGTCAGGATTTTATCCAGTTCAGAATATTAATATACAGAATGGGATATATAAAATCATAAAGATATCAGGGTAGAAGGTACATAAAATATTAATTACGCTGAATGACCCTTTGAAACTGTCTGTCTTTCATGATTATAGGAGAACCTTAGGCATAAACTGAGTCTAGATGCCTGAATTTTCACAGATTAGGATGAGCACCAGCTTCTGCAAATACTTAATTTTTTTTCATCTTTTCATTTAGCGCTTTCTTTTTGTCTTCTGAAGAACAATGTTTTCCAAAACCAATTTTTCTTGTTCTCACCTATACCACAAAAGTACAGATCCTCTTGGCATGCTTCCACATGCTCCATGTGCATCAAGCTCATCATTCAATTGCTGCACAATTGGTTCATTCATTCACTTCACACACTAATAATTTTTTATTATATTTCAATCATCCCCTCCATCCCTGGGCATCACCACACCATTTAATCTCAAAATTTGTGTTTATTTTCCCTTATCTAGGCTGTTTTTTGCATTATGACTAAAACCCAATTTAAAAGATACTGTTCACGTGTAACATGGAAAAAATCCAAAATCATGTTGAATTTCTCTCAAGTGAACCTTCCCAGAAAATCTTGAAGAAATGACGCCAAGCCATGCATCAGATTTTCTTCCATTGGGAGGATTATAGATCTGAGGTTCTTAACTGGCAAAGAGCTTGCAGGAGACAGCTCAGTAATTTTTTTGTAGTCTTGAATAATAAGTTTGTTCATTTACCACTTAAATCCAAAAAAAGAAAGAATTTTTATTTTTAAAATGGAAGTTGACATGGTAACAACAATAGTAAGAGTATTAGCACACAGTAGTTTACTTGTGCACACTAAATCTCAACTACGAGAAGCACAAAACCCAGATTTTTTAAACGATTTTCTAGAGTAGTAGACAACTCGTCTTGACAGACTAAAAAGTACTCAGCACTATCCACGGTATAGTTACTGAAAAACACTATAGAAAATTGAAGACTTATTTTCACTGCTGTTCCAGAAGAGACAAAATAGCATTTAATGATTTCTCATGCTCCTGTGAAATATAACTTGACTATTGATTATTCTGGGGCAAGCAGATTGCTTCAGGGAATAGTTAATGGATCAATAGCCTATCAGACAAATAGCAGAACAGATTTAAACAATAATGTTTTGCTTATTTCTACAGTATTTTCTGCTTAATCAAGGTGATTCTGTAATTCTTAGTTTTCCTGAATAAGTTGTTGAAACAATGAAGAGCAAACATAGTAACTACACACAGATTATTGCCCAGATGAATCTCGCAGCCTGCATAACTTAGATATGCATGATGGGTTGACCCTGAGCAGTATCAAAACACCCAGCCTGACTTTCACTCACCCACTCACCCACTCACCCACTCACCCACTCACCCACGCACCCACTCACCCACTCACTCACTCACCCCAACCTGGGAATGGGAGGAAAAATAGAAACAATGGGAACAGACTCATGCATCAAGGTAATGCCAGTTTAATTACACAAATGAAAGCTGAAAGCACTGGCAAAATATGGAATTAATTTACTACTTTCCCTCAGAAGACAGATGCTTATCCATTTCAAGGAAAGCAGGCCTTTAGCACATGTTATTTGGGATGAAAAACACCATTGCAAATGCACAAATACCCCTCTTCTTCCTTCATTTCACCAATTTTTACTGCTTAGCAGGATGTGATATAACACTGACTATACCTTTGGTCAGCTCAGGTCAGCTGTGCTGGCTGTGTCCTGTCTCAGACTCATGCTGACATCCAGTCAACTCACTTTGAGGAGGTGGAGTGCATGGGGAGAGAGACAGAGAAAGACTTGATGGTGTGCAGGTACTATTCAGCAGTAGCCAAAACTATGGTGTATTATCAGACTTGAATTGGGGATATAGCTTGAATTTATTACTAACAAAATCAGAGCAGGATAATAAGAAGTAAAATAAATCTTTAAAACACCTTCTCCCCACCTCTCCCTCCTTCCTGAGTAATGCTTCCTCCCCTAGCAGCTCAGAAAAACAGGAAATGGGAGTTACAGTCAGTTCAACATAAGTTATTTCTCCCTTTCAGGGAGAGGAGTCCTTCCCCTGCTGCACTGTGAGATCTCTCCCATGGGAGTCGGTTCTCCCACTAAGATTCCATCCCACGGGCAACAGCTCTCCAGGTACTTCTGCAATATGGGTCACTCTTCCACAGGGTGCAGTCCTTCAGGCACAGACTGCTCCAGTTGGGTCCCACTTGTAGTCACAAGTCCTAGCAGCAGACCTGCTCCAGCATGGGCTCCTCTCTCCACAGGTCTTCATGTCCCTGCCAGGAGCCTGCTCCAGGACAGGCCACCCATGAGGTCACAGCCTCCTCTCAGGCATCCACTGTCTCCAGCCTGGGTCTTCCCCATGGGCTGCAGGTAGCTCTCTGCAGGCCCATTGTCCTCCATGGGCTGCAGGGGCACAGCTGGCTCACCATGGTTGCACCATGGGCTGCAGGAAAAACAATTTCTGTGATTGTCTCTTTCTTGTTTTGTAGAGGCCCAGAACTAGATGCAGAATTCCATTTCTGTGATTTCAAAAATGTTTAGGAGATCCATCCTAAACAGTCACTCCACTCAGCATCCTATGATCCTATTAATATTTTTAGTAGGATACAATGCTAGTTTATGCCAAAATTTCAAAGAAATCAAAGAAAATAAGAAGAAAAATTATATGAATAAAACTTAGATTTTTTTTTCCCATTTTTATTTAAAATTAAACAAACAACACACAAAACACAACAAATAAAGTCAAACAAGCCAAAGCAACTTATGCCAAAAGAGTTCAAGTTTTATGATATTTTGGCTAAAGCCAAAATTTCAAAATCTTCAATAATTACCTAGGGCCATCTGTCTTAGTTGTTGAAGACATGGTAAGTTGGCACTTCTCAACACGAATTCTCATTGAGATGATTGTTATGCCTGATTGACTGTTTTGATTCACCAGTTTAAGAGAGACATTGAACAATTGGAGAGGATCCAACAAGGGCCGCCAATATGATTAGATGGTTGAATGATTTGGCATATGAAGAAAGGTTGAAGAAATTGAGTTTTTTCAGCCTAGAGTAGAGAAGGCTCAGAGGGGAACTCCTAATCACAGTCTCTGAGTAGCTAAAAGGGAGTTATAGAGAACTTACTGAGGTCATTTCCTCACTAGTCTGCAAGGTGACAGGAGAAGAGGTGACAGGCACAAGTTGCTTCAGGGAAAAGTCTGCCTAAATACAAGACAGAAATTCCTCTTTATGAGAAGATTCAAACATTGGATAAGGTTGCACGCAGACGAAGCCGAATTTCTGTCACTGCAGAAGTTCAAGATTCAACTTGACAGGGCCCTAGATCGGCTTGGCTCTGCTTTTACAGGAGGTTTGGAACCAGAAGGTTTGCAGAGCTCTCTTACAATCTATACTTTCTCATGACTCTGTGATGTTTTGATGATGAGGATTTTATGTATAAACAGAAAACAAGTCTGTGAAAGAATTTATAGATTAATGAAATGATTAAAAATATTTTTCCCTCACTGCTTGAAAAGTTAAAAATTTGTCTCCACATAACTTTTGATGCCAAAATACTGTTAATATAAATCACAGCAAAAGTAACTTAAACAATGTAGTGATAATGTTTTTATTTATTAAGCTGCTCTAGAAGGAAAAAAAAAGTGTTTGCAAAGATCCAGTTCAGTTTCCCACACTCTGGCAGTGAGGAGACCAGTAGCCTGAAGTTAGAGGGTAGGGAAGCCAAGCAACAGGACTAACTTTCCAGGGAAGGGTGCATTGACAAGGAAATTGGAAAAAGGACACAAGCTCTTAACCGCTGGAGGCAATTCCCATCTAGTGTGAAGGAAAGATATTCTTCAAGGAAGATCCTATATGCGAGCCAGGCAAGTGGACCCCAATAGAGAATGGTATCCAGTGTCTGAGGGAATTAGCTGAAATATAAATATGGGACGGCCTGGCAGATTGAGTGTATAACACCTCAAAACATTTCACCAAGGAAATGGTGAAAGCACCATGTGCTTACGATGGTGGAAGGAACCACTGGGTAGTTGGAAGCATATTCTCTGCCCTGTGCCACTACCTGAAATATTATCCTGGGCCTTGAAAAGCAAGTTTCATGGAGACATGGCACCCTGGAAAGAAATGAGCTAGACAACAGAACTCATTTCTGAAGCAAATTCATAAAATCATGGACCAAAGATCGTGGCATTGAGTAGATGTATCACATTCCCTGTAGATGCATCAACCTCTGGAAAAATCAACCAATACAATGGGCTATTAAAGGCTACACTTAAAGTAATGGGTGGTAGGACATTTAAACATTGGGTTAGACCTTTATCCCAATGACTACTGAATTAGTTAACACCAGGGGATCTGGCCAATCGGGCTGTCCCTGTCCAATAAAATCTCTTACGTGTTGTCATTACCCACAGTACGGAAACAAAAAATTTACTACTTCTACAGCTTTGACAGACACTAAAGCTGTTGTATTCAAGAGTTATAACAGAAATACCAATTAATTTGAAGACCTACTTTTAAAGGAGACAACTGAAATGCGCAAAAGCCCAAGAATTTTGCAATCCATATTCTTCTGTTTGGCAACAGAAGAAGAGTTCCAGCTGTTTTTGTGAAGGAAGGCTAGTTCCAACGAATGGAAAAAGTTGTACCTTTTTGTTCAGGAAATGTTGATCATAAGGTCCTTTTCTGGTTTTTGTCCTTCTGCAGGAGGTTATCCTAAACAGAACCGTCTGAAAAAACCTACTTTCCAAAATGTGAAACTATGGACCAACAACTAGAGTATTTATGTATTGTTTAATTTTATGTTGTTTGATAACTTTCTTTGTTTTCCACTCCCGTGAGAATAGTTAATTAGTGTAAATATTTACAGACTAAAGGAGAAAATTAAAATTCCTCTTAGAAATTAAGTCATCCAGGCAGGAAAGAGCAACAAGATGAAATTCATTAGACATAAGTTGAGCTATGTAATAATTAGGTTTTCAGTCTAAAATCTTCATGCAGTTTTCTCTATAGTCAGTGCAAACTCCGGAAGAATATTTGATCCCATGTACTGAGACATTTGTCTTAGCTTCAGATTAAAAGTATAAGTTTGCATCTCTCTACACTAGAGGAAATCAGATTGGACAATAACTTTTAAAAGGCTTCAAATGTTCCAAGAAACACTTGCCACAAGACCTGTAAAAATGTGAAATAAGTCTCCTTTACAATAACAAAACTTGAGAATTTGGTTTTGAAGACTTGTATACACCTACAGTTTTGTCTTGCTCTAAAAAAATCTGTTTCATCTGATAACTTTTCACTGATCTGGTGAAAACCTTGTTTTCATTAGCCCTCAGTTATAAAAAATGAAATCAGAACCATATTTTAAAGTTGTAATATATTTATAACTGAATGTCTGGTTCATTTTGGAGGAGCCAAATGCCTAGGCATTTCTAAAAAAGTTCATTGGTCCTCTCTGCATCATTAAATACTTTTAGAAAACCATCCTCTAGAGCTAACAGCATATTTAAAAATTAGTGCATGCATTTATAATGTAACTGTTTTCTCTTTATCTGTCCATGCTGAATAACCAAAATAGTGGCATTTATGCTTCTACTTGACAGTTTAGGTGGGGGGGGGGAATTAAAAAAGAGAGAGAGAAATATGCTATAACTGGACTTGGCATCCTGCTTCAAGAATCTACCATGAAAAGGACTTGGTTTTTTCCGTTTTTCAGCGTGTGGTAATTTCTGCAACATTAAATGTTTGTCTGTATACTTTCTTCTCAAACAATGTGCTTTTGTTAATGAGTTACATGGTCATGGGTCATGCCTTCCCGCTCATGTTACAATTTGTCTCTTACTTGTAGTGTTCAAAAGGTTAAGGGCTGAAGACTTGTGGTAGATACAGTAGTTAGGTCTCCCCTGAAAGCACTGAGTACACATAACCAGTTACAGCAATGTCCTTAACTGCACTGAAATCAAAGGCCTGTTAAACCTAGGAGGAGTATTTAAAATAAATGACTGATGGACTACAAGGAGCAGGCATTTTCACTAATGAGTGAAGAATATGGCAGGTTTATAAAGAGATTTGAGTAACTTGAACTTGGGGTTAATTAAATTAATATGTAACTTAAATTATAATGAAGCTCTGTATATGTTTAGTTCACCCAGTGAGTCCATATTCATATCATTAATAAGTTTTGCTAATGCTTCCATAGTTAATCTCTTTAACAAACCTGCTTTTCTTTACTGAGCCATTTTAAGCTGGGGTACAAAGTGACATAGACAAATACCAGAGAACATAAACTTGATAATAAACAAAGATATAATAAATAATTTAAAATGTGCTTTTCATGCTACCACTCTCAGAATTCATACCTTCATCTTAAGGAACTCTTAAGGTCACCAGTTTTGTATCATGTATAAAACACTGTTTCTTAAATTGTTGAAGATCAAAATTTTTTCTTTTTATAATACCTCAGTAATAAAAGGGTGGATTAGCACTACAGAAGTTTTAGTTTCATGATTACATTGACTTCAATGAAGTCATGCTGATTTATAGCAACTGAGAATCTGTCCCTTGTGTTTAATAAGCTTAAAAAAAATTAATGCTGTTTTTTGTGCTAGAAAAGCAAAGGACATATTTGATATAATTTACATTTTCATCTTACTTTTTTTTTTGCAGGAAAGTTTGATTCTCAAGTAGTACAGTAGTAACCTTGAAACACATTAATATAATACTATAGATAAAAAACCTAGGGACATTTTTTCTTTCCTCTAATATTCTGGGGGCAAAATTAAAAAGAAAAAAGTACTGTTGTTATGTGTATATATGAAAATATTTTAAAAATAATTGCATTTGTTTATAAATGTAAGAGAGTTTGACACCGAAAGGGTGGAATGAACAATTCCTGTGAGTTGCACCTAGCCAGCAGCCACAGAATCACAGAATCACAGAATCAATCACAGTAGGGTTGGAAGTGATCACAGTGAGTCATCTAGTCCAACCTCCCTGCTGAAGCAAGGTCATCCTAGAACACAGAATTGCATCCAGACAGTTATTAAATAGCTCCAGAGAACGAGATTCCACAACCTCTCTGGGTAACCTGTGCCAGTGTTCAATCATCAGTAAAGTGCTTCCACATGCTCAAGTGGAACTCACTCCAGGAACTCCATGTCTCTCTTGTCCTGAGGACCCCAGAAGTGGACACATCACTCCAGATGTGGCCTCACTAGGGCTTAACAGAGGGTCAGGATCCCTCAACCTGCTGGCAATGTTCTTCCTAATGCACCCCAGGATACCATTGGCCTTCTTTTCCCCAAGGGCACTGCTGGTTCATGGACACCTTGTTGTCCCCCAGGACCCCCAGGTCCTTCTCTGCAGAACTGCTCTCCAGCAGTTTGGCCTCCAATGTATACTGGTACATGGGAGTTACTCTTTTCCAGGTGCAGGACCCTGCATTTGCCTTTGTTGAATTGCAGACACTTCTCTGTCCATCTCTAAATCTGCCAAGGTCCTTCTGAAGAGCTGCACAGCCATTGTGATCTTTTCCTTCGTGTGGGTTCTGCACCAAGGTCAAAGGATACACCTTACTAAGTTAGCTAACAGTAGCAGGAAATAGAACTATGAACCATCTGATGATTATGACATAATGGGCATATGTAATGTAATGGTGAGGGTTCCTCAAAGAACAGTCATGTCCTACTATTCTAGATAAAAGGTTTGAGATAATAAATTCCATTATCTACTATTTTGTTGACAATCCTGGGAAGATTAAAAAATACGATTATGTAAGAAACTATAACACAGGCAACTGAATAAGGCAAAGCATCGGTACTTGATTTCTTTTCTGTAAAGTACAATGTTTTCATCAAGAGACCCCAAAGTATATTACATCCTGCATTATGTGTCATTGGATTCAAAATATTGATTGTTTTAAGTGAAATACTGAATAAAAATATTTCATATATTTGAATTGTCAAATATGAATATGTTACCTATACTAGTAGGTAATACAAAAGAGAGGGAAAACTTTCCTTGAAATATTCCAGCTCCCACAAAGCTAACAGGATTAAAATAAAATCAAAACCCAACATTTCATATTTTGGTGAGATTGGATATTCTTGCAGGTTTACATAAACACAAAGTCATAAAAAGAAATATATAGCAGTTGTTGTGCACATACACTGTGATAGTTTCCATGTTTAGTCGGGAAATTTACAGCCCTACAAACCAAAACTTTAATTGAAAACTCCATTTTCAAGTTTAAATACAATATTTGTGCTATAGAGCTGTGTTTTAGATTTGTGCTGAAAACACTGTTGATAATAAACGGATGTTTTAATTATTGCTAAGCAGTGCTTACAACTTTTCTGCTTCCCTACATCCCCAACAGTGAATGGGCTGGGGTGCAGGAGGAAGACGCGAGAAAAAATATCCAGGACAGCTGACCCCAAGTGACAAAGGGATATTCCATACCACATACTATCATGCTCAATATGGAAAGCTGGGGAAAGAAGAAAAGGGGGGACGTCCAGAGTGATGGTGGTTTTCATCCCAAATAACCATCAGTTGTGATACAGTCCTGTTTTCCTGGAGATGGATGAATGCCTGCCTGCACATGGGAAGTGATGAATAAATTCCTTGTTTTGCACTGCTTGCATGAGCAGCTTTTGCTTTGCCTATTAAATTGTCTTTATCTCAGCTCATGAGTTTTCTCACTTTTACTCTTCTGATTTTCTCCCCCATTCAACCAGGAAGAAATGAGTGAGCAGCTGTGTGGTGGTGCTTGGTTGCCAGCTGGGGTAAAACCAATGAATAAACCACATCGTACTTGATTATGTTTCAAATATCCACTACAAATAAAAAATTAAAATCATGGGTCTTATATAAGTTAACAGTACTGTGCAAACTCAAAATATGACCAAGAGCCGTACAATAATCTTCAGGTACAGTATATGTGAGCAATTTGAATACATTCTGGTTTTCTGATTATCTAAATGTCCATACATATAATTTAATATGCATAGATATATAAACAGACAAGCATAGTGACAGAAATGGCAGGTATATTTATACAGATTTCTGAAGGACCAAATTCTTCAATGTTTGAAATACTGAAAAAGCACTCATTTTGTCAGAACAAATAAATAAATAATTCTACTTTTATGCTGTAGTACATAAACATTTTTATAAACAATTGTTTCAATTTCCTGTCAATTATTTGCACTTGTATTCTTTTTGCTGCACTGTAGTATATGTAAGGCATTATACTTTTGCCATATGTAGACCAGTATTATTGTAACAATTACATAGATTATCCATAATTGTTCCATAAAAACATACAAATATGAAGGTTTTTCCTATACTTGAAAGAAAAAAGAATAACGATATTTCTTTTTAGCATACCCACATCAGTTAGCTTTTTTTTTCTGCTAACAGTTCTCCAAGACAGAGGGTATCAACCTGACATTTAAATTAATTAAACTTCCCCCACTAATTTGTTTGAGACCAACATATGATACTTACTTTGTCCAGAAGACAAGAAGATTAAGATAGATTCCAATTTTTTTAAAAAAAGAACCCTTAAATCTTGTTTTATGTTTTGCTCTATATGAAAAGCCACATGGAAATTTGTTTGGCTTTAGTTTTAGAGAATTTTAACCTCTACACAAATATTTGAAAATTCATACAATCATTCATGTTGGGGAAAATCCTAAAGATTAAAATTCAGAGAGTCAGTCATGTTGGAAAAAATCCTTTAAGATACATACCCTTAACCAAGTGCAACACTAAACCATGTCTGTAAGTGCTGTGCCTAAATGTCTTTGAAATACCTCTAAGGATGTTGACTCAAACAGTTCCCTTGACCTGTTTCGATGCCTGATCACCCTTTCATTGAATTTTTTTTCATAATATCTGTTGAAGGTTGAGGGGGGGTGAACCTTTTCCCCATTCTCTTGCTAGGTAACCAATGACCAGATATTTAAGGACCATTTAAGAGACAAAGGATGTGGCCAGGGTCTGGGGAGGGGAGGAGAGATCTGGACATCAGTAACTCACTCACTTGCTCGCTGGATTTGAAGGAGAGAACAGTGAAAAAACTGCTTCCGCTTTTTGGCTGTGACTGCAGAAAAGCCCGGCTCTGCACTGCTTTCTCTAGCTGGTGGGTGAGCTTTCGTTTGGGAAAGGGGCATGGGATTCCAACCCCCTTTTCCCCTCCTGGAGGGCTCATTTTCCTGGCTGTGCTCGGATCTACCGCTGCCCTGCACCCCGCCTACCAGAGCACACTGCCACAAAGGTGGAGTTCCTGCCACTTTTTGCTGGCTAGCCCGGCTGAGCTCACCCTGCCACTCCATTTCCCTGCTCTGAGCTCCCTGCCCAGCCCATCCTGCTGCACACCATCCTTTCCCAGCCTGTCCGCCATTACCCTCGTGACACAGACCTGACCTCGTGCCACAGCGCCACCTGCAGCTGCGCAGGAGTCATCGCACCTGCCCTGCCTAGCCGGGAGCTAACAGCGCCCCTGCTGGCTGTGACCGTGACTGCACCAAATGGGAAAGTGGCTGGCAGCCCAGGGACATCTGCCACCGGGATTTTGGTTTTGTTTGTTGTTGCTGTTGTTGTTGTTGTTTGATTGCCTCGTATAGATACTAGTAAAAAACTGTTATTCTTTTTCCCATATCTTTACCTGAAAGTCCTTGATTCCAAAATTGTAATAATTCGGAGGGAAGGGGGTTTGCATTCTCTATCCTAAGGAAGGTTGCCACCTTCTTTAGTAGACACCTGTCTTTCAAACCAAGGCAATATCCAAACTAAACTTCCCCTGGTGCAACTTGAGGCCGTTTCCTCTTGTCCTGTCACTGGTTACTTGGAAGAAGACAATGACTTCCACCTCACTACAACCTTCCTTCACACAGTTGCACAGTGTGATATTGTCTTTGTACAGCCCTCCTGCTCTCCAGCAGATCAACACTTCTACACAACATGGTGGTGTCTGCAAACTTACCAAGGGTGCACTTGATCCCCTTATCCTGATTGTCAGTAAAGCTATTAAACAGGACTAGACCCAATACTGAGCCTTGGGGTACACCACTTTTGACCAGCCACTGCTAGATGTAATTCCATTCACCACCACTCTCTGAGCCCAGCCATCCAGGCAGGTTTTGTACCCAGTGAACAGTGCACCCATGAGCAGCCAGTTTCTCCCCGAGAATTCCATGGGAAATGGTGCCAAAGGCATTACTAAAGTCCAGGCAGGCAACATCCACAGCATTTATCTTGTCCACTAAGGGGGTCAACTTGCCACAGAAGTAGACCAGGTAGGCTGAGAAGAACCTGCCTTTCCCAAAGCCATGCTGGCTGGGTCTGATGCCCTGGTTGTCTTGCATGTGCTGTGTGATGGCATTCAAGGTGATCTGCTCCATGATCTTCCTAAGAATCAAGGTCAGACTGATAGGCCTGCAGTTCCCTGAGTCCTCCTTCTGTCCCTTCTTGTAGGTGGGTAGCACATTTGTTAACTGCCAGTCAACTGGAACCTACCCAGTTATCCAGGACTGCTGATAAATGATTGAAAGTGGCTCAGTGAGCTTTTCTGCCAGCTCTTCCAGGACCTTTGGATGGATTCCATCCCGTCCGATAGACTTGTGCATGTCTAAATGATGTAGCAAGTCTCTGACCACTTTCTCCTGAATAATGGATACTTCATACTCCTCTCCATCCCAAATGAAAAGAAATAAAAACCTGTTAATCCCTTATCCCCTCTTTTAAGAAAATTAATGTTTATAGCTTCTCTCTCTAACCACAGAATCAGTTTTCATCTTCTTATTTGTATTCTTCCCCATAAACTTCTTATTTGGAAGGATCAACAGAAATTTGCAATTAGAAAGCAGGGAGCTCGTCTCCCTTTTTCCTATGATCTTGCGATTCTTTCGTGTTTCATGAAGAAATTAGCAAAACAGTTATTATGTTGTGGAGGAAACTTCTTAAATTTATAGTCTTACAAGAGATCTTTCATTTGAATTAAGTCAAATTAAACACTTAGACCTGCTGGTCTTGGCATATTAGCTATTAAAAGTTTAGATTATATCTTAATTGTAGCACAAATGATGAATTTTACTTCTTATGCTTTACCACTTAGAATGAGTAGAAATGGCATTGATTTCATCTCTACCCAAAAAAATGTTTAATCATGATTTAATTAGGCCGAGGGAATTCGGCACCCTGCAGATAAGAGCTGAAGATAACTAAATAGCCATAGATTTTCTTGGTTTGTGGACAGAATCAATCAGCAAAAAATGTAAGCATAAAAAAAGTGAGTTACACTGTTCAGGACCTTTACCTGTTTTTCTGCATGCAGAATGCAAGGTTATTAAAACTTAAAGCACCTGCTAACAAAATTTTCAGTTGTGAAGGTCATGCTGCACTTTTATTTAACTGATTAACATTCTTTAAAGAATGTTTCTATTATTCTCTCCTTCAGAGATCCCTATAGAGAGTAGAACCACTCTAAAGTGAAAGCTTCTGAAGAGGTCAGCCTTTAGTTTTCAAAAACAATATCAACTAATGCCTCAGTTACAGGGCATAAATACATTTCCCATGGAAAATTCTATTACAGGGCAATGCAGTTTAATAGAGGAAGGTTTAATAAAATTAAAGAATTGTTTGGAAAAGTGATTACTCAAATTAGCAAAGCGTATAGTGACTTGTTTTTCAGCTCAGGAGACAATGTCCTTCCAGGCACTCAATGGAAACTGTGGGGCTCAGAACAAAAAGAAACACTTCCACCCCCATATAATATGCAGCAGGTTTATACAGTTTAGTAGTTTATATTGTCATGCCCTCCAGTCAAATCTTTTGTAAACACTATGTGGTTTATATGAAAAGGCTTTGGTAGTGGGGGGAGGCCAGGGTCTGCACCTATGCCAGACACAGAAGGTTGTATCTGACTCCACAACAGCACACAGCAGAACCCATCATCCGGGCTGGTGATGTTGTTGTGAAAATATAATTAATAAAAAATTAAAACAAAACAAAACAAAAACAAAAACAAAACAAAACAAACAAAAAAAAAAAGTGAAAGGTGCAGGGAAAAACAGAAAGAGTGAGAAACAGCAGAGAGAACAGAGGGAACACCAAGGTCAGAGAAACAGAAAGAGGAGGTGCTCCAGGGGATGGAGCAGGTATTTGCTGCAATCTATAAAGAGTCCATGCTGGAACAGAATTTTTCTGAAGGACTTCAGCCCATGGAGAACCCATGCTGGAGCAGTGGATGAGCATGATGAGGAAGGAGCAACAGAGAGAAACTGAAGTGCTGACTACAGCCTCCCATCCCCCAGAGGAAATGAAAGAGTCAAGCTGGCCTTGGAGGAGTTGAAAGTGAAGGAGTCAAATAAGGCATGGGAAAAGGTGGAAAAGGAAAGATACTCTTTGTGCCTACCAAAATCTATTTGGAGCAGAAAGAAGAATAAGTTAATTTTCCCCAAGTTGAACTTGATTGACCTGTGATAGAAACTATTAAGTGATCTACCTGTCTGCACCTAACCCATGAGATTCCTCATCCGATCTTCTCCCCTTGTCCTGCTGAGGAGGAAGAGCAAGAGAGCAAGCAGCTGGGCAGGCGTCTGTCCCTCAGCCAAGGCTAACCCACTGCAAATATGGGAGCCGATATGAGCCTAGCAGTTGAGTGTAACAGAAAATGATGTTCATGTCTGTTTATGAGAGGAGCAGTTTTGAAAGCAATCAAATCATGGTTTGCATTTTAGTGTGACTTTGGGAATTATTGGCCAAAGGTTTTTACTTTTATATCCCTAATTTAAAAAAAAATATATTATTATATATAGTATTTTAAGTGAAAAAACCCAATTTCTAGATGAAATATGCTACAGAATTTGAAAGAAGATAAATTCAATTCAGATAAGTTGATGTCAAGTATAATAATCATAACATTGCTTAGCCTTCACGACGACTAAATAGCATAATTAAACTGTGAAGTTAAGTTTTTCCATTTCACTGAAGATCATTCGTAACTTCAGACAAGACCTTTATAGACAGTATGGAATAAAATTTTTAATAAATTATAAGACTTAGGTAAGAATATATATTCTTAAATAAATACCTCTGAACTGGGGAAAAGTGGGGAAAAGGAGGAGAGGGAAAGAAAAAAGGAAGAAAGAAAAATGTAGGCCAATTTGCCAGTAAAAAAAACATGATAATCTACCAACCACAGAGATATTGTCCCCAAGGAACCCCCTAACAATAAATAACTTGTTCTGGAAAACATATATAGAGAACATCAGTAAGTTTGCCCTGTTCTGATTTTCATCATAACCTTCACTTTTGTATTTGCTATGCTGTTACATTTTTAATTTTCAGATTTATTATGGTTAAACCTTATTAGGTTAAATCACAGGATTTAATAAGAGGTGTTTTGTTTTTTTTAAATACTGTGTACCAGATGTCATTTTCTAGTCACCACACCTTATAGGTTTGTCTATTAGATGGGCTTTTATTATAAGAAGTAATTTTCCTTCTGCAGGAATTTCTACACAATTATTAAGTTATATTATGAGCTGCTTCTGCATAAATGAAATAGGCTGAACTTATTTAGTTGTGTTAATCAAGAAGAATTATAAATTTATTTTAAATCAGTAATCTAATTGATTTTTACTAAAGAGTTCTAATGTTTGTTTGTTTGTTTGTTTGTTTGTTTGTAGAAAGACTATACATCTCAAATATGCATACAAAAAATGAACACTGTCTCTGCTTGGGAAAAAAGACACTGCCTTGCAATCAGACTAAAAACGAAAAAGATTTGTCAACAATCATTCATTATGTTTGAACAGCTATGTACAAAACCTAAAATACTTAGAAAGGATTATTTTATTAAATGTTAATCGTGTCAAGTGATCCCGGATGAAGTCCACAATCTGAGAAGTACATGTAACTCGCCATTTACAAAAAGCGCCAGAACCTTTAAATAATTAAGCTAATGCAAAAAGATCTGAAAGAAAAAATCACAGAAATTATGCCTTATTTTCTCATGGAAATATATATCTTTAACAAACTTTTTGCTGCTCTTTAAAAGAAAATGAAGATCATCAGCAAATGGGCTCTTTCAACTTTCTTTCTTTCTTGAATGGAAAATAGAGAGTTATTCTGGATATTTATTGTTATTATACTATTCAGCAGTAAAATTGCAATTTAAAACATATTCTTTCTTAAGTTCTTAATCTCTTTCCAAGGCACTGTATGGAACTGGCAGCCAGAATTCAGGTTTAACATTTTTAAAAATTGTTTTTGTTATCCCCTATATAATTTCCTCTAGTTCTAATCATTCTTCATAGAAATAGGACAGGAAAGCAACAAATGGGTATCTTTGCATGCATATTTTTGCGAAATAAAACATTTCAGTGAAGTTACTACAGTTTTTCTATAAATTAAAATAATAGGGCTGCAGTCACTTCCAGACATAGATGGACAGTGTCAGTCCCCATCCTGGATTAACGGCTGGCATTATTTAACATGCGCTTTTCTTCTCAGAAATAGAGAACATAATCTATAGCTTCTGTCTATATTTAAACAAACCCTGTGTAATTATACTCGATCTAAATTACAGTAGGCTCTTTTAAAAGTTAAGGTTATAGTAAAAGTATTTTTTCGTAACATTAGAGAAAAACCCCTAACCTAAAAAAAACCCCACCCCACCACAAAAGTCAATTTATCTGCACAATAAACGCATAAAATGGCATTATATTCTGTCATATAGAAAGTCATATAACAAGCCAAAGTATGGTAGCTCCATGAAACTATAGCCCAGTAAATTCAACTTTGCCAATATTGATCAGTGCTGTAGGCTTTACAGGGTCCCAGAACTGTCCAGGAATTCCCTTACACTTGGCTGGTTTTGACCACTTGCCTTGGCCACAGTGGGCTACAGCTGGAAAACACTGAAATAAGGAGATATACATTTCAAGAAGAATTTAGGCAGGGTATAATTATAGGTCTTGGTTGCAGAGACTCATGTGCTACCATGTGTACATTTGACTGCCTTTGTCTCTTTCACACGGAGTTGTGTACAAACGTTCTTCTCTCTGTGAATTTCACTGCCACCTGGATGAATTTAGAGACCTGTAATAGAGAAGCTTGTTCTTGGCTCCTGCTCAGGACATGTGGATAACACCATCTACAGCCTTTGCTTTGTTTTAAGATTAAGTCGTTTATCTACAAGTAACATTTCCTTATCTGACAGTAGAAATGAAGACTGGAGTTACTTATTTGTAAGAAAATCCTTCAGGAGCCCTAAAGACCACAGTGCCAAACAATCTCAAGACAGGGTTGTCCACCCATGTGTTTTAGACACAATTCCTGCTTTCTTTTCCTCCCAGAAAACTAACCTAAGAGTTAACATGAAGTTTTAAGCAACCCCCACCTATAGGCCTCTACGGGCATTACAAGCTATATTTCTACCTTATAGATTTATTCATGTGCTTTAACTACTGCTTCCGTGAACAAAGTTTAAAATGCTATGGTTATTTTCTAAAATCTCCTTACATCTTATACCAAATTAATGGGATTCCTACCAGAAGTATGAAATACTCGTATTTTTTTCTATCCTACCCTACCTTTCTTCCCCATAGCTTCATTCACTCATTCATCTCTGGAGATAGTCAGAATCAGTAATTCATAGTTAGTCACATTTTCATTAACCAACATCAGAGAATTGACAAGAAACACATGCAGAATTGTAGACAGGCAAATAGATCTTTTACCCTGGAACAGTAATTCCTCATGCCTTAGGCTCTTTCTAACCCAGAATTCCTACTGAAGGACAAAAATTACTTTTGTTTCAAGAGTTCTAAGGAATTCAGGACTTATTAAAGCAGATCAATAGAACAATTTGGTTAAGTAGCAAAGTAACTAGTGGTCCTTCTCCCTATTTGAAATAATTTACACTTTTCTGCAAACTGTAAAGAAAATTGAAAAGTACAAATAATGCAACTAAGATAGATAAGCAAGAGAAACCAAAGAGAAATTTCATAATGTGTTGGGAAAAAGTCTTTTTTGTATTAAAAATGGAAAAGTTGATAACTATATCCCATAGTAATTATTAAATATAACCAAAACTTATTTACTATTTTTATATCTTGGCAGGATTGTAAGAGTTGCTTATTAAGCCAGTGGAAGTTTGCATTTGATTTTGTCCTTCTGGCACATATAAAATAGAGTCTTATGTCAAGTACAATAGGAAAATGGGCGTATTGTATCAAGAATATATGTAATATAGTACTTACTCTTTATAAAAGCAAGTTCAGCCTAAAATCTGGCTTTGGGCTAATGACCCTCAGGTGTAACATTTCAGTTATGTTTGTACATTTCATATTAAAACAATGAGTAATTATACTTAGTACTTTTTGCATATTTTAAAGGATAATCAAGGTCTTAATCCTGTACTCATGAAAAATATTTTTTCTGCCTCAGCTAAATAAAAGAGCTATGTCTTTAATTGATTACATTTTCCCCAAATCAACTCTTTTCGGTACTTCAAGACCATTTTGGAGCAGAAATATTATTAAATTGAGAGTATTCCTACGTTACATTTGAAAAACAACATTGTTTTGGTGCATTCTTAGGTTAGAGACACAAAAAAAGCAAAATCAAAAATCACAAAACCCAAAAAACCTCAATAATTTAAAAAACCCAAAAAACAAAAAACCAGAACAATAGAAAATTCACTTTCTTGCCATGACTTTTCCTTTGTTATGTTATTGTTATTTTGGGCTTTGTAATGGAACTCTTTATTATGGAACCAAACATGCTGAAGGAAAAGAATTATGAAGAACAACTTTCTCTGCTTCTTGACTTAGTTCATTGTTTATTCTAACAGTTTCAATCTTTTCATCCCAGGGATTTGGATCAGAAATAACATTTGGCTTTTCTACTGGCTCTGAAAACTTTAATTTTGGGCTTTCCATGAAAGAAATTAGAAGTGAGTGATACAAATTATGTGACTAAATATCAATAAGTAGTCTGACATTAAATATTTCACATTTAGACCATTTTTTCAGAAAAAAACATTTAATTGTCTATCTTCAGTATTGCAGCAGATTTCCCTTTCAGATGAAACATGCATAAAGGAATCCAATACAAAAGGTCTTTTTGCAGAGTTCACAAATATAATTTGTTACAGTAATAGTTGGATGGCAAGTTGAGAATGCCTTAGAGAGCTTCAAAGTAAGTTCATTTACTGCCTTTGATTGCATTTCCCTAGAGTTTCAACGTAGAATAGATTAGGGGAACAGTTTGGAAGAATTCCATATGGACTCAAAATTGGTAAGTATTACCCAGTGTTTCTATTAATATTCCTAGATAAATTCAAGGGCATTATAGAATGACCAAAGACACTTAAAAACCTCAGACTGTTACATTATATCATTTTTTGTGATTTAGTCAACATAAGATTTTCCAGCTATGTCCAAGTATTTTATTAGTTTTTCCTTTTAAAGCGAATTTTTATTTTCATTTTTTTTCTCTTCAACTCCCTTCAATGATTTTTGAATGTTAAGTGAATTAAATGACAAATATTTTGTAGATTTTTCACACTTCTGTAATGTAAATCAGCTGACATTATAAGCAGTTATAAGCAGATATCCCTGGCATATGGGAGGTCAGGTCATATCCCCTTTACTTAGAGACAGAAAAATGAACTTATTGTAACTGCTACAGAGGTTTTATATCCTTGGGGATTGTAACTATGCAGTGAAATTCTCTCAAAGGTGCAGTTCATTTCCTTCTAGCATTGTACTATGGAAGAACTGCTGTAAAGCAGCTGAACTGAGTCCCAGATTTGTATCTCCTTAACTTCAAAGGAGAAGCCATTAAAACACAACCATTTCCTTTTGCAGTGATGTTTCAAATGCATATTAAAAGAAAATTATACTTGCCCCAAGCCCCACTTCAATCTCGTTTTAATTGATAGTCATTGTTTGTATTAGAGAAATGTATGCAGATAATGAAGTTACAGACATGAATGTCCCTTATGGAGATATGTTAAGACATAAAATGGGACTTCATTTAACCATCAGGGCCTTTTAATTTGTCTGGAGAACTAATAAATATTGTCTTCGGAGCTGCACTGGTTCCATCTCAGATAAAATTGAACAGAGATTTGGTATGTGCTAAAACGTGCATTGGAGAAGTATTCCAAGCACTGAGACAGAAGAGACTTAAGCAAGGAAAAAAAGATTTTTGGGTTTATTATTATGATTTTAAGCAAGAGAGGGATGCAGATTTCTAACTGTGAATCTCTACTGCAAGAAAACATTTTCACATAGTCTTGAGTATCAGTGCAAACAATGGACAGGATTTGGACTTAGCCAGAGCAGAAGTGCAACCAAGCACAAATACAGGCAAAAAAAATCTCAATATACTTTAGTCACTCATTTCATACCTGTCTCTTCATGTCTTTCTTCTCTCAAGCTTTTTTGATGGCTGTACATCAAAGTGGCATTTTAAAAGAATCCTTTTGTTCTTCAAACGTTTTTGAGTTTCAAGTGGCTGACATGAACAAAATTAAAAATAGGAGTAGTGACTAAAGTATTTGCAATTTGTCTCTGTTTTTATACATCTGCTTAGTATGATACAGCTTTGAGGAAATTAGCTATGAGTTGCTTTCACAGACAACCTTAATTGACACTTTGGATATTTTTGTTTGAAACCTTAACACTTGAAATTACAGTTTATTATACTCATATTAAAGTATAATTTTTATAAAAACTATCATATACATTATTTTCTTTGTTCAAAACACCACTGAACAAAACAGTGCAAAGAAACCATAAAACACAATAATTTTCCCCCATATAATTTAAAGTTAAGATATTCAGATATTCACAATCTTCAATAAAAAGAAAGGAAAAGACTGCTATTATCCATAAGGAACTTCTGTAATGCAGATGCTTTTGGTTTCTTGGGATATCCTATCTGCTTACTGACACTAAACGATTTTGAAACTCAGCAGTGAGTAAGTGGAATGAAAGTCGTGCAAAGACATGTTTTAGAATGATTAGAAAATATAAACAATTAGGCATTTCAGAGTTTTTAAAGATCTTTTTGTCAAAGAATATTTTTGCATTCCTTTATGTTTGATTTGAGAGAAAATTTCTAAGTTCCTTATCTTTAGCTTCAAGACCGTTCTACTTTCCATTTCTTACACATTTCAGTAATTGCATATCACCATTCTAAATCCTAACAAACAGAGAAAAATATATTATTACGAATAATATGATTAAAATATTAATAATGGTATTAGTAATTGTTCCGTAAAATTCTACAGAGATATCTAGGAGTCATGGATCACATTTGTCTTTTTGTAAGTGCAGCAGTTGCTGCGCTAACACTACTGGATACAGCACTCCATTGGGTGTCCTGTGGCAAGGCTTTGTCCTTGGAGGTCTGTAGAGGTGACTTCAGTGAGAATAGACATGGGGCTGCCCATGCCAGAGACAAGAATGGACATCAGTCTTAGTGAAGAAGCAGGGGAAGGTAGAGATCCACCTGGAAGAACAGGTATTCCCTGCAGTCCATGGGGGAGCAGTTGGATGTTACCTGACGGGGATCATGGCCCACAGAGATCCCATGCTGGAGGAGATCTTTTTCCTGAAGACAACCAATATATGGGAAGGATCCACCCTGAAGCAGTTATCCGTACCCCTCACGCCTCCATCTACCATGTTCCCCATGACCTTCCCAGCAGAGACTGTGACCAGGGAGGAGTAGAAAAGTTGGGAAGGAAGGAGTAAAGTTGAATGTTGGCAAAAATGGAAAGGAGGTGGGGACCTGAGAGAAGAACATGAAGCTGTGTTAGGGGAGATTTAGGTTGAATACTAGGAAAAGGTTTTTCATCCAGAGGGTGACTGGGGGCTTGATCAGGCTCCCCAAGGAAGTGGTCACTAAGCCTGCCAGAGTTCAAGAAGCGTTGACACAACACTGTGAGGCACATGCAACTTTGCTTGGATGGGCTGGTTGAGCCCTGAATCTATTGTTTCCCTGATAACCAGGGACTGCTGTCTTAAACAAAGTGTTTTCATGCCAGATAAGGGAAAAGGCTGATAAGAAGCAAATCCTGCAGCGATCAGGAAATGCTTTTTTATCACGCCAATCTCCTCCCTTCAGACAAGACACAACTGTGTCTGGCAGTGTAAAACTCCCCCTCAGTGGAGATATCAGGGTATTCCCACATAAGTTTAAATGTATATAGCTTGTCAAACTCTTTGCTGCATGGGCCCCATCCTCAATGGATTAAGACTGCAACCACCACCCTGCACACAGACATCAAAATAGCAAAGATCAAGTCTCATCAGTGGATGAGATTCACAGGAGGTGACATATTTCTGTTCTACTGTCTTCTCTTGTACTTTTCTTCTCTATCTTTTCCTTACGTATTTTCTCCATGATATTTTTATAGAAATTAACAACCAGCTACATACCTCCTTTCTGCTGCAACCAAATCGCTTTAAGATAGACCTACCTTGTATATACACTGATCATTCAGTGTTGTTTCACTTTAATGCACCCCAAGGAATCTATTAACAACTGAAGTAATCCTGCCTAAGAGGCAGGTCGTAACAACATGCTGTGGCTCTTGGTGCTGTCCTGAGCAGGGCCAGGAGTTGCTGTCAATGATCCTTCTGATCTAACAACTATCTTAAGAAAGAGGCCAGTTATACCACATTTACAATTTGCTTTACAGAACTGGTAAATTTAGTCCTTATCTTTATTCATGTGGAGGTTAATGAGAATCTGGCATCAATTTAAGAATTAATACCTAATCAAGCAAGACACCTGAGGCTGAGTAACTAGCAGATGTTTCTTGAATTGGAACCTTAATGGCTCACCAATCAATAGAGTGCCATAAGTGTATTTCTTCTGCAATTCCAGTCAGAGCAGATGTGTTTAAACAGAAACATAAGTGTGCAATAATTAGCTTATTCAGTGTGACTAGCAACAGTTATCAGTTCAAAGGACAGAGGATACAAAAATAAGGAAGCTGTAATAGAATACATGGATCCCAATCATTACTCTCAAATTAAATGTTTTCTCTCCTGATAAAAATACTTCTAAATACGTGCAAAAAATTTAACTATTTGCCATGTATAGTGTATTTATTTAATTTCCTCATTGAAAAAAACTCGTAACTACCCTGCAGTTTAAACTTTATACACAGAGGATTTGGGTTGGAAGGGACCTTAAAAAACATCTCACTCCAACCCACTGCCAGGGGCGGGGACAACTTCCAGTAGACCAGGTGGCTCAAAGTGACAGTCACATTGGAAGATCTGCTTCTTGAGTGCAGTCAAAAAGGATTTTAAGGCTAGGGGACAGAAGGCTTAATAACAACACTGGGGTTAAAAAAAATTCTTGCTCTCAGGAATTCTCAAGTAATGCTTATTAGGGCAGGAGAGAGTGGTCAAACAAAGGAACAGATTTCCTAAAGAGATGGTCAATACCCCAGGTTGTTGCAGTGGATGAAACCATCCTGGAGAAGCTGAGAAGGTCCCACAGCAGCAGCAAACTGGTGGGACAACTCTGAGGTGTGAAACCCCCACTGTGTGTCAGCTAAATGGTCCCTCCCTAAGGTTATGTTAATCCTCCTATGTTGAGTGGTTGTTGTTGTATCCCTGACTTTGCCCTTCCCTTCCCCTCATTGGTTATCATTGTATCACACACTCCACCCCTTCCTCCTTCCCACTGGTTGTCATTGTATTTCCCTGCCTTCTCCCCAACCCTATTGGCCCTTCACCCCTATATCCGTGGCCACGCAGAGTGGCCCTTCCTCTTTTGTCCCTGGATCCCTTCGAAGAATAAATGCCTTTGGAACATATCCCGACAACTGAGCCCTCTGAGTTCTGTGTTCCTGATAACGCTGAGCCTATCAAAGGCTCTGGGGTGTGTGGTGTGTTTGTGCTATCCCAACAGCATGAGTGATAGAGTAGGTCTGCCTGTACGCTGTGGAATACAGCAGCTAGGAGGGTCTGGCTGGGAATTTGGATGCTCTTGGATCACACAGGAGACCGCATCTCATTCCACCACCACCCCCGTGTTACCAGGTTTGTCAGTGTTTAAGAGGCATTTAGACTACTTTTGGTCATCCCTGGAGTGGTCAGGCAGTTTAACTAGTTGATCAGTGTTTTAGTGTAAGAGAAAGCCCGAAGAAATGGTAAAACTCCTTCTTATCCAGACTGCTGGTAGACAAGAGTTCATAGGAAGAGTATTTTAGGACTAGATGAATTAGAACAAGAATATCCGTTCTAAACCAAACAACTACATGGAACAATAACATTTTTAGTTTAAAAAGAATAAAAGGGTGGTTTTTTAAAGAGAATTACATGGGTAGGAATTGCTTGCATTTCTAAATACTTCAGAAACAAAAATTGGAATTCTGAGAACTCCATGTATAAGTGACTAAAAATACATAAATAAAATACTGAATTAAATAATCCTGCTGCTTGAAGACAAGCTTCTAGTTTCAGCTGAGATGCCTTGAGATTTCAGGCATCCTCACTGTTCTCTTAGACATAACACAGGACCTGTGTGAAACCCGTATGCTTCTAGAGTTGCACCTGATGGCAAGGTGGAATAACATTTTTTCATTTTTTTGGGGAACCAAAGCCCACCTTTTCTGACAGGAGTGATAGTTTGATAGACTGATCAATATAAAAAAGGGATTTCTTTTTTCCTAAAAAAAAAATAAAAATCACTTTAAAAATACCTCTTTCTAATGTAATTGCAAAAACTGAAATCTGCTTCTGTCTCTTATCTTTACACAAATTAATCCAATATAAACTATTCTTTTATCTAATATGGCTTCAGTTACTATATTTAAAATTGGGAAATTAGAAGGGTGTTAATACTATGGAAGTGATTCTGAGATTTTTTTTAAAATCTAAGAAACCTTTCTCTGTGCATCTTTCAAAATTCGGACTTCATGAGGTGTTTTTATTTAATAAGCAAGACTGACTCAAACATTCTATTCTATTTAGTCTGGGTAGGACTTCTTAAAGAATTATCTAAACTGAAACAGTGTTAAATTTAAGAGCTACAAGCAAGACAAGAATAAGTGTAGTAATATCAGCCATTGTGGGGCTGTTTAATTTGTATGAATTGTCTTTAATGAAAGAGTACACTTGTTTTCTTCTTTTACACTACTGCAGCAATAGACAATTAAACAAAAAGAAAACAAAAAACATTAATTTCAGAGAAGACATTAGGGTATTTTAAGGAATAATTTTAGGGAATTAAGTCAGAAATTAATCCTTAGAACCACAGAGAAGTTAATTTTTATGGACTATAACTCCTAATAGGAAAAAATCTGTACTGTTCATAGAGTAGAAATGTAAACATTAGAATTTACTGTATTGACAGATGGTAAATTTCTTTTCCTGCAGTCTGGCCCATTTGTCAGCCATATCAGTTCACAAAGACAGAGGTTCCAGGGAACTTAAGGCACCAATTTCCAATGGGATGCAAACCAGGAGTTAGACACTTAAATATGGATGCAACACCTCTCCTATGGGGAAAAGGCTGACAGAGTTGGAAATGTTCACCCTGGAGAAGGGCCCAGAAGGGGCTCATTGAGGTCTTCCAGTACATGATGTGGTCCTATGAGAAAGCTCGAGAGGAACTTTTTGCCAGGGTATGTAGTTATATGACAAGGGATATGGCTTTAAACTGAGCAAGGTTTAGGTTGGAGACTAGAAGAAATTTTCTGTGATGGTGGTGAGACATTGGAAGAGTTTGCCCAGAGAAGTTGTGAATGTCTCATCCCTGGAGTATCATTCCTTCTCTGAATAAACTATGTTCTACTTAGGAAAGCAGATCAAATTACATAATGGGAGTGAAGATTAAATAAAATGCAATAAAAACTGATCTTCATGGAGTACAAACATCAACTTAAAATTTGATTTGAACTGATTATATAATTTCATGTGTCACTTGAAAAGTTTCTTGTTATATGCATACTTGAGGTCAGCAAAGCCTGCCCATTAATTTAATTACAAAAGAAAATGCATTTCTTGGCAAAGTAAATGATTATGTATAATAGAAGGAATAAATCAGACCACTAGAGTTAGTTAGTAAAGGGTTTGTGATAAAGATACTGATACTTCTGAAATTAAAAGCCACAATGTCTGAATAAAAAATTCTTCAGAGTGGATAGTAGTTCATCACTGAGTTATGTAAGCCATTTTTAGTATATTCGACAAGTGAACAAAGTTTAACTAAAAAAAACCAAAACCCCTAATTTTCACAATGTTTTTGTTTGGGAGAATTTGTTTTATTTGTTTAGGTAAGAAAAAAAGGCACTAACATTCTCCTCATATAAAATATTTTGAACTATTTCTAGTTTTCAAAATACGAGTACACAGAATTTCAAAGAGAGGAGAGCTGAGAAACACATCTGTGTCTCAAATCCTATTAATGACTCAAAATGTTCCTCCTCAATTTTGATTAAAAAATTAATTCATTTTAATAAAAATTCATTATTATTTTTATTGAAACCATGATCAAATATTTCCATTTGCACAGGAAATTTGCTTACATTAATCACTTAATTATTAAAAAATAAACAAATTGTGATTTAACATTTATTTGTTAAGCATTTAAACAAACCAGTGCTTTTAGTTTGATTTCCATAACACTATTAGATGATAAACTGATGATTTTTTATTTCTTGGCAAAGGTACCTAGTATTTAAATTTTGATATTTTTTAGCTATATAGTGGTTCCTTTTAATAAATCTCTAGACTCCATTGAGCACCTTTGAATACTGAAAAGTCTTCTCCTTCAAATGTGTTAATAATTTTCTTTTATATTTATTTAGTCATATATAAAGACTAATTTAAGGAGGCATACAAATATCATATGAAAAGAGTAATCATATGAAGATCCATTAAAAAGTCAGTATTTGCTCCTTCATACTCTCTGATTCTTTTTGAGAATTTTTAGAAGAATTATATCATGGTAGAATATAACAGAGAATATCCACCAGAGCCTTTCAATTTTTGATGCTTCTGTCACACAGAACACAACAGATAAAAGAAGAAGGGACCAGAGGGACTGAAATATGCTGAGAAAATATTTTTGAGACCTTGTTTTTGAAAAATGCTTTTATAATATACAACTTGGATTAGTGAAAGGGAAAATTTGCAGTTTAAATACACTGAATGTATTGTAAGCACTCATAAAGGTTAAAAAAAATAAAGGCTAAATCATGCTGTACTTCTGTCAATTCAAAGCCCATTGTGCAATATTTCTTGTCTGTCTTACCTAGATGTTCCATAGCTGTACTTTGAGTACTTTGCCCTGTTGTAACTGCTGTACTGGAATAGATAGTGTCTTTTGCTGTAATTGTTTTGGAAAGCAAACAAATTCTATTTCAATGTCCTAGACCTAGGCAAAACAGAAGAAATCATTGAGATTATTGCACAATTAATTTGTGCAATAACACTCCTTTTCCTAATAAAGTAACTCTTCACATAAATATTTTTAAAATAGTGAAAAGATTTAAATCTAATTATTTCATGTCCTTGCTTCATTTAAATAGTTAAAACGTGGTATCAAAGTTAATTCACTAAGTTATCAAACAGGAAAATGGTGAGTGAGCAGAGAAATCGCAAATTAAAATACCATCATATTTATTACCAAAAAAATGGAACTGCAGTAATTGTGAGACACCAGCTGTCAAAAAAAACCCCCATTTCCTCTTTAATACGGCTGCAAAAATTCACGATAAAGAAAAAAAGAAATTCATTATGATTTAAAAAAAAAATTATTTCTCTAGTCACTACAATATTCCCTTATATTTTAATTCCAAATGGCTATGTTCGTACTTAATAATAATTATGTCAAGTCTACATATGAATTCCATATAGAATACCTTCAAAAGTTGCTTGAAATGAGTCAAAATATAGATGTCAACATGGTACAGTTCCAATATCCCTGTGAAGAGTAATAATTTTTACCTTATTACAAATATTCATAGTGATTCAGCATAAGATAATTTTATGAGAAAATGGATATCCTTCTCATTTCTAAATAATTCCATGGCTTCATTTCAACAATTGAATAATCTGGTTCAAAATTAATTTTACTCCTATTTCTTTAGACATGCCAAATATTACCATTAAAAATCAGATGGTTTTGCTACTAAAAGTCACCAAAAAAAGCCAGTGTAACCAATTATCAGTATTTTGCATGTTCTTAATATACCAAAACCTTGGCATTTTTCAAAGCTTTCTTACAGTTTTAGAAAACTAATACTTTTCTTAAAAATTTATCATTATTTTATTCAGCTGTAAGTGCATTTACCTAATATGTGATATGGCTTGTTCTTCATGTCTTTAAATTTGTGTCTTTTTATAGTGTTATTTTTATATATGGGCGACATAGAATTTTGATCTGTATGAAAATGAAAATTAGTTCATTTTAGCTGTGCTAGAATCTTGGACTAGGTTTATCATCAAAAAAGGCCTTTCAATTTATGTTTTAAAGATTTATTTACTTTGCTTAAAAATAACATGGTACTAGAATACTTGGTATGTACTCTAAGTATGTTTTTCTCAAAGATTTTTGGAATCACATTCATCACCTCCATAATCTTGGCCTGAAATATGCAAAAAAAAAAAGAAAAAGGAAAAAAAAATCTCTTCGAGGAGGAGATAATATTCATCTATTTTGATTATGGAAATATGTATGCTCTGTGGTGCTTTCTTCATAACCCTTCAGAATAGTCATTTTCTACTTTCTGTCTCTCTGGAATGACATTGGTGCTTCATTCCAGGATCACCACGGAATATCCTTTCTTGCTGCTTCATAGAGAAAGCAGCAAGTATGTGCAATATGGTAATTATAATAAGAATTGTCAAGAATATTACAATGATTTCTGTCTGTGAAGAGCAATTTAGCCTTCTTTCCACAAAGATCTTATGGCTGTGTCTTGCTCAGAAAACACTCTATTCTCATTGCTCACTTTGCAAATCCTATTGACCCCACTGTAAGACTTCATATCTTAAAAAGCTTTCAAGGCTCTGCCTCCTTGACCTTCATTGTCCTTCCTTGACCTGGATTAGCATGATACCCAGAAACACTTCTTTCCATGCATGCTGAATGCCTAATGACTTACATCTTTCAATAATTTATTCCAGTGCAACACTCACTTTTACAATATGCCTTTACAAAACATGTCAGACAGTATAATTTAATCATCAGTAATACTTAGCAGAGTATATTGAAATTATTAAAAAAGATTATGCTTATTCAGCTTCTGTCTTCTATCAAGTGTGACTACCATGTCACAAGGGAATGCAAATGACTTAATTTAAAAAGTTTGACATAAATGATTTTTATGAATAGCTTTTAATTTCAACAAATAAGAGAACAGGTGGATCTTTCCTTAGAATATGGATTGTGAAATCAAACCATAGTGTCTCTGCCATATAGGAATATTTTTGACATTTGTAATAGATGTGAGGCTGAAATAATATTTCTGGTAAGGCTTGTTACAAGGTCTCTGACTCTGGAAGATTCTGGGGTCCAGGTGCTGCTCTGTCCTGGCTGCTGGAGCTCAGCCTGGTGCCCTGGAGGCCTGGGAGTTGTTTTCCCAAGCTGATGGATGCAGCTGCTGCTTTCCCATTTGGAGGCAGTGAGTTTGAGCTTTTATCCCAGAGACACACTCCTATACACGCAGGGGACGCGGCTGGCTGCAATGACAACACTGGACAGGGCACTGTCTTTAATAATCCCCAAATATGGCATCACCAGGCCTCTGAGAAAACACAAGTACAGATAAAGAAGTCCCTAAAACATAAGCACAAATAGCCAAGCACCTTTTCTCCTCTCCAGCTTCTGAGTAAAGAAGTTCACTAGTGAAAATACACCCATATCCACACCCACTCATTCTTTAGGTTCACAAGCACATCCACACGCTCATGTATCCCTGAATTATCAGAACAATTCCTCTGTTCAATAGCTCTGCCTGGATCCTGAGCCCTCTTCCTCACTTCATAGGTGTCCTACTCACTGGCTGATGTAGCCTGATGTTCAGTAGCACACACATACACACTCAGTTCAAAGGTACCTCACATTTGTGCATCTTTCCATCTGCCTTGATATCTGTGCCTGGACCTGGGTCCTCCTATGCCATCTGGGACAGCTTGCCAGTAAGTTGGATGCACTCCCACCTCTCACACCTCCCAGGTTTTGGAAAAATGCACCTTCCTTTCCTCATTCCTGCTGACACCCAGGCACATAGGCTTTGTGAGCCACTGTCCCAATCCAGCTGCTCACACCATGGACAAACAGACTCTGTCAGACCTGGTGTCACTCCAGCTGCAAACTCTGAGTTCACCAACAGTCTCTCCAGTTGCTGTCTGAGCACTCACACACAGGGCAAATGGTGAGATTACAAAGGAAGTTTGGAAAATATTTAGTAAGAAGACAGGATAAACTGTGATGATTAGATATAGGGCTCGGTCAGACAAATACACTGATGCCTTGCATTCACACAACTGGCTCCTCTTATCCCTCCTCTTACCATGTCCCTCCTTCTTTAAGTCTCTGGTCTGTCCTTTTTCTCTCCCTTTCACCTTTCCTAAACATTCCTTAGTAAGCCTTGCAAATTGCCACAACCCCCCTGAAATATCCCTACGCTTATGTTCTCTTGACTCCCTGTTCTTGACAGCTACAAACTCCCGATTGACAGTCTCCAAAGTTAAGCCTGGAGTTTCTTAATGGGCCATCAATTACCATTTCAAGAGCTTTAGTCTTCAGTCCCCTTCTCACTTGTCTGTCAGATTGGTGTCTCTGTCTGTTTCATTCATCACTTTGACTCCCATGGAACTAGAAAGAGATCTGTATCTGATAACCTAAATGAAGCAGATGCTCTCACCTTCCATATTCCATCACAGCCTATTAACGGGAAATTCAATACATAGTTTTAATAACACCTGTTTATACATATGTCTGCAAAAGCAATGGGCTTGCATTTACACTGTTACTGAATTTGCTGAACAGATGTATATTAAAAAATTGAAGAACTTCCCAGCAAAACCGGAGGAATAACAAAAGACCAATTTTATCTAACAATGAAATTCCAGATGCACAATGATAAACATTGTTGTATCTTAAAAATCTTGTGTACTATGTTCTTTTCAAAGGCCAGAATATTATCACAATATTAAGGAAATAAAATTTTGTGTATGGTCTTTGAACTGAATGCAATTAAAATCCTTAATATTTTCTAGTAGCTAATATAATTTTATATTTGAATCACATGATGTGCCTCATGGTTATTTGCTTGCTATCCTTTTTTTTGTGTATGTTTTTAAAAGCAGGATGAGTTATGATAAACACCAAAAAAAAGCTAAATGGAACTATATGAAGTCTCATTTATAGTTCTTTCACTTAAGTGTAGCAATACATGCATGATGGTGGTTTTACTTTTTTTGTGCTATGGGTTGGGAATTTATTTTCAGGTTTTGAACCTTCTAGCACAATTTGGGATGCAAGATAGATGCTTTGTATTATGTTGAATCCTGCTTTTTTAACTTAAAGCTGTACGGAGAGCTTCTATTAAAAAAAAAGGGCCAGATTGTATTGAGTGCTGAATGCAAAATTAAAAACAAGCAAGTAAAATAACTCATAAAAAAGAAAAAAACCCCTAACAAATCAACCAAAAGATCTAGATGCAACATAAAATTTTCTTTGTTAAAATAATGTTATATGATGCCATCTAGTCATAATATTAAGTATGGTAAAGTTAAAGAGAAATGTCTGACAAATCATTCAGTAAGTCTCTGAACATGTGTTTGTCAGAACATATTCACATAATACAGTAAGATCTGAACCCTTTATAGATGGGAGATACAGGCCAGTTAAGTAAGCTGAAGAGAAGAATCCACCGTCTTTCAATTCTGGTTTTATAAAAGTACTGTTATTCTCCTTTTTCAAAACAAACATTCGGTTAAAATATCCAATGTTCTATTTCACCTTGGATATAAACCATAATAGCAATTTGGTTGTTCCTATCATGTAATTCATGTAACAATGAGAAATATTTCACTAGATGATTCAAGCATAAAACTGGGTGATCATTATGATTTTCATATATTTTCCCAGACAAATTTGAATCACTTATTTACACTAGTATCGGAGAAATTTTTCATAACAAAAGTAACCTACAAAAAAAAAAAACCAAATAATATGTTTAGATATGACATCACAGCAGTGAATTTTATTAGTAAAAATTTAGTTTATTTTCTGAAGAAAGATACAGAAATAAGAACTAGTAACATTATGCACTTTTACGATTTAAATTTTTTTTTTAATGTAAATCATACCTGATGTTAAAATCTTACTTTTTAGGACAGTTATCATAAGATGCTTAAAAATAAACTCAAATAAATAATCTTAGCATTATTTTGAGCATGTATGTCAAGGTGATTTTACATATTTTCTTACTGAAATTCTCATTGTCTAGTAATTACTATAAATTGTCATTCACAATTTTATTGTGCTGTTTGGGAAAAATAATACCATTTTACAAACAAAGGGCTAAAACACAAGTTATTAATCTCTTCAAGATATCCCTCTGATCTTTTGATTCCAAGCTGGACAAATATTGCTCATTTTGATCAGTACTGGTGTTGCTCAAAGAAACCCAATGAACCAACCACAACCACCAAAAAAAAAAAAAAAAAAAAAAAAAAAAAAAAAAAAAAAAAAAAAGCCAACCAAAACAATGCCCCAAAAGGAGCTAAACTGACAAAAGGAGACACATCTACCTCAATTTAAGCCATGTAAAAGTTCAGTCAGGACATCATACAAAAATTGTCTTTCCTATTCTGGATCATTAATGATCTAGAAAGGCAAAATTGCCTCCTGGAACTTTTGTTCACTGTCTCCATTGATTGAATTTAGTAATCTAAATTAATTGAGATAAACCTTACCTCAAGAAAATTAGTGAAAATCACAAAGTATGTCTGTAGATAATGAGAACATGTGTTTAACCCTAGCTCAGGGTCTTATCCCTCATCTTCCACACATGATAGAAGATTAAAAATATTTAAGTTAAAAATTACTAAAGAGAAATAAGTACAAAGGAATTATATGAAATGTCATTCAGTCAATGAGGTGAATACAAAGGAGACAGGTGTTTCCCCACATGTCATTAATTAGCAACTTGAATGAAAGTAAACCAAAATTATTATTATAGGATATTTTTCTCTCAGATACAAGGGGACAAAAGTATGAAACCTGCAATTTCTTTAGAGGGAAAGAGGTGTCAGTAAAAATGAAGAAATTGTAAATGCTAGCAAATCTGTTCTTCAAAAGAAAGAAAGCTTTTCTCTTTAGTCACTTCTGAAGAATTTTTACAAAACAGCTTGAATGTAGGAATATGTTTATTGATAAATGGAAGGGGAAAATATTTGTCTGAGATTCTGCAAAGTAGGATTTTAAACCTCTAAGTATAGAACTGGGGAATCTACATGTCTGGCATTTGCAGTACATCATTTTAAATGGTATCACTCAGGCATTACTTACACTTTATGGAACACATGGTACTTTTAAAACAGCACAAATTCTGCCAGTTATAAAATCTCAATCAGTCTATGCATGAGCAGTTTTTATTCTTGTTACTATTAAAGAAAGCCTTAACATTGAGAAAGTATCTTGGGCTATTGGAACCTAGTATCACCCATAAGAGGTGTTAGGACACTACTCATGGAGCAGCTTGGAGGGCACCATGAGTTTTGGGTACATCTTTTGTAGTCCTGCTGTGTCTATTGAGTGTGCTCTTTGATAATCAAGGATTGCTGTTTCCGTAGTACAAAGAAGTTTAGTATAGTCTTAAATTTTTAATTCTTGGCTTGCAAGGACATGAGCACAGTTCTGTGAATTTATTCTCTCTGACATACATTTATTATAATGTTCTTACATTCATGTGCCTGAAAATGCCATAATTGACTTGTAGTTCCCCACTGTTAATTTATAGCATTGGATGATGCTACCTTTAACATCTCTTTCAGAAAGAGAGTAACAGCTAAATTAGACTTTGTAACAGCCCACATGCTTTTAACCCCTTTTTCTGATGGCAAACCATTAAGACTTCATATATACACCTCACTACGAATGCCCCTCATTAGAGAAGAAGTTAGCTAAGAATTTATTTCTTAGCTCAGTCAAAATGAAGTAAATCATCCTTTTCTGCAGGAAATGGTTGCAAGTAGAAAATATTCTTCTTCAAAAGAGATTAGACTACAGTAAAAAACAATCTGAGCTATCTAATTTGTATTCTCAGAAGACAACCTAAAAGGTCATGTTGATTCTTCCTTGCATTAAAAAGGAACAGCTTTAGAAAAGGTTAGTATAATTTGGGTTCTCTAGGTTTTATTGTTGTTTTTACTGCTGCTCAAAAAAACCCCCTTCTGGCCTAATATTTAGACAAAAGAAAAATCACTTACATTATTGAACTTATAGGTAATTTCAACTCATAACTGCCCACCTTGTTAAATTGATAGCATAGAAATATATTACTTATCACAGTGTAGACTTGAATTAAATGTTTGCTTGTATTTTTTACTGTATTGCATAGGTTAAAAATACATTGTAATTTCGATTGGGAAATTATTTGGGGATTAATTAACTGCAATGTAATATCAATATTACTGAGGAATAGAATATTGATTTATATATAATAGCCAAGCATGGCGAGGCAGCTCTGTGGAGACCCTGAAAAGGAGAAGAGAATGAATAATCATATTGAATGTAATTATAATATTTCCTTGGATTTAATAATGAATATATTTTTATATGTGTGGATGCACGAGTGCATATATATATGTGTGTTTACTGATGTATATAGATTGATATCTGTATTCATGCATTCATATAAGATAAATACATGTATTCTTGAGATTTGCCCTGGCTTAAAAATATGCATTTTAAAAAAGAATCAGAGCCACAGAAAGGACAGGAAAATTACTCAAAGCCTTTTAATGATTCAGTAGAAGTGGAAAAAAAGGAACAGTGGTCATTCAGTTGCTAACTTTGTGGCCAGCATAGCTAGATATTGTTATTTCTCTAGCAACAGAAGTAGTAGATGGAACTGCCATGTATGTGTTAAACATTAAGAAAAAGGATAAAAAAGAGTCAGTCAGGTCAACTTTTTCATCTCCCCTTTCCAAAATCACCAAAGCCAGGAATGGAATTTAAAATGCTGGTGAGCAGCTGTTGTGGTGAGGGATGTGTTGAAGGAGCTGTCAGACAGCTAAAGGAAAGGCAACAAAGTAAACTGCTTTCTCCTTACTGTAGTCCCAAAGGTACTATAGTCAGAATATGCAAGCAGAAAAAAAATTAAAAATTAAAAAGAGCTACTGTAAGATCATAACTATTCTAGTTACATGTGATTTTCATCCCAAGGAGTTTTGACCTTTGATATACCCCTGTTTTATAACAGCAAATATTTCTCAAATGACTCAAAAACTACCTCTTATGGCTGAGTTCATTGATTTCAACCTATTCTGAGTGACTTTTTTTTAAGTATTCTTGTTTGGTCAGGTAAAAAAAGATTAAGAGTACAGAGGTCAGAAAGAAAATGATGAAGGGTTAGAGGGAGAGCAATGAAGGACAAGTGACAGTGAAGTAAATTTGCATTGGCATGGCCTGACATGAGAGAGAAATCAGGATTCTTAATCTGCCATTTTCCTTCCCCTTCCCCCACGCCCCCACCCTTTTAAGAAAAATTTTCTTTGTAACAGAGGAAAAAAGCTTCATTGACTCCACCTTCCTGTTAAAGGGTTCTGGTATATTAAACTTGAATAACCTATGAACATTACAACTGTGAATGTTTTAGTTGCATAAGCTAGTGAATCTTGCAGGTATAGAGAAGAATTCTATCCCTTTCTCTGCAACTGTGCATTTTGAAGGATGCTTTGTAAATAAGAACATTCAGCTCTATTTAAAAATATTGTCTTGAATGACGTTACAATAAAAGCAAACTTACTTTATCTTCTTACGCTTTTCAAAACAGGATTTGCTAAGCAAGAAGTAATTCTCCATATGCACTGAAAAGATTTAATGAAGCTCCATTTGGGGAAAAGAGCCTCAGGCTCTCAGCCAATATTCCACCATTTGAATAGTTCAACTAATATGAAAGAAATATGTGCAGATAGTTAAAATACTGACCAAACAATGATTTCAATTCATCAAAGTTTAAGACCGGTGAGAACCACTAAATCTGCCTGACCTATATTTCACAAGCCATTGCCTTTCTCCTAGTTTTTTCTGGAGTCAGACTGATATCTTAATTTGGATGTCTTCATAGTTATTTCATTTGGGTTTTTCCTGAAGTAAATCGCCATGTTTGTTTTTGGCATGTTTTGCTTCACTAGATAAAACTAATGCCTGTAGTAATTGACATATTCTCCTTTGAAATGTACTTTTCACTGTAGTCATTTCATCATATTCAGTCTTGTACAACTTGCCACCTTTCATTACTCATCCCAATCCAAAATAAAGGGAACTGTCTCAAATATTTAAGAATATTTTCACCATCTATTAAATAACTATGATTTCTCTCTATGTGACAGTTCCCATGACATCTCTGTCCTCATATTTATGTTTCAGAAAGTTCTGAATCAGTGCACATCATCTGTCCCAAGGTGGAGCCTATCCAAAAGCACTTCCCAGGCAAAGTCCAGCTCTGACTAGATTAAGCACGTAAGAGCTGGAAGGCAGAGTAACAATTTACAAATGTAGCACTTACTACCTTAGCACTTTTCTGTAATAAATGTTGGGCTGGAGACAGAGCCATGACAGAGAGCCTCGTGATCATAGTGTTAACTTCAAATTTATTTATTTTCTTGTTCTAAATAAAAAAATATATTTTATGTTGCCTTTTCTTCACTGATGTCTTACTGTCTAAGTGATTCTTTTGCTGAGTGTGCTTAAAAATCTCTTTCTTCTGTTGCTTTAGTCTTGATTGTAAGTTCAGTCAAGGGTTTATGGACAGCTAGCTAAAAATCATAAAAGATTTATTAAAGATGTGTTGCTAGTGCCTAAGAATTTTACATACTGCTTTTTGGTTCTCAGAAATCTCTTTATAAACTTTTTTTTTCCTCGTTTTAGCTTCACAGCCCCTACTGATTGATGTTTGGCTTGCTGCTTCTTTATTTTTGTATTAAAACTAACCGAACAGGAAAAATAGAAATATAATTTTGTGATACCTACTTTAAAAGAGTAATCTATATCTGGCAGAAATGTGCCACCAGTTTAGCTTAAGCAGCCATGAAAGTAGTATGAGAAAAGTACAGCAAGGATGCTGAAATTTTCAAAGGCAGTAAAGCAGATTAAGACTAAATATATAAATAAATAAACTCACAAATTTAAGCACTTAAGTCAGAGAGAGCACTACTTCATCTTTTTCATTCATTCTTGTCTCTGACAGAATATTACAGTACTGATTTTTTGACCTAATTGATTTTTTCTTTTTCGTCCTAGGACAAATTTTTGACAAGTGTAAGAAATATAGAATGTTGGGTATGGTTTTTCCTAGTATTAAGTTACTGATTAATCATAGCAGCCTCCTCACCATCATTATTTAATACCTCAGTTGTTCTAAAGTAATTTCTCTGATTTTACGGTATGAATTCAGCAAAAATATGATAACGTTTTTACTATAAGATTTTCAAATTAAGAATCTGGTTTGCGTCTCCTTTTACTGATAATTTAATCTAAAGAGACTCATGCAGAGTTAAAGGTGTTACAATTTCAAATATATTGTCTTTTCTACAGCCTACTAGAGCATAGATTACTGAAATATTCATACAACTCTTCCATAACAAACAAACAATTTAGCTTTCAGTTTATAATTTATAACTCAGTGATGTCAGGAACAATCTATGTTATACTCATCTCATATAGAGATCTCACAGAAACACGCATTATGAAATACAGATATTTTATGTACCCTGTACATCCATGTGCATTTCAGATTAAACTATTCCCAAGTCTGCTGCATTATAATTGTGATTATCTTGGGAGCTATTTAATCAAAGTAGTTCTACTTAATTGTGCCACAAGAGGAAACATAAAAAAAGTCTTCAGAGGTTCAGAGAGACAAAATAGAAGACATTTATCCTTACAAAGAGAAATAAAAGAGGTATTTGCAATTCCTTTCCAGTATGCCATTTTTTCAAATTGAGGTGGAATATCATAGAAAAAAAATTCTTTTCCATTTTCAAAAAAGAGTTTTTAGAGAATGATAAAATAATACTTTGTGTCATTTCTAATTAATTTACCATTTGTAATACACACATTTTTGTAAGAGTTATTAAGATAGCTTCAGTAACACTGGTACTTCGTAGAAAGACATGGTCCTCTGATGGTTGAAAGTTACTGATTGTGAATATCCAGAAATAAATTTATGCTTGATTTCTCTCTAATCTGATGAAATTGGGAAAATGTAAGAAAGGTGAAAAAAATCCGTACACTCTTTATTACTTGCAGCACCTACTGCTGCATACTCATAGAGTTGAAGGCAAGGCACAGTAATCTTTATCTCTCAGTGTAATAAATCTTTTACTTTCAGTACTAGAAAAAAAGGAAAAAAATCATCATCCTAATTTAAAACAAGTTCCAAAAGCAGTCACAGCCCTATCCAAACTGAGTGTACTTGATTAACGTATACTGAGTTAATATTTCATTTGGTATTTAATTATTTTCATAACATCTAGGATCAATGTGTGTCTGTTGATCAAGTTTTTTTGTTCAATTTTGAAAATCCCTTTGCAAGAGTTGCACCTATTTTTTCGCATCATTATGGTGGTAAACTAGAAAGTGAAAGAGAAGACAACTATAAAGAATCACGAATATTGAGTAAGATAAAAATCTTCAAATAGCACGAATCTTGAAAACAGGACATAAAACTCTTATTTCCTAATTTACCAAGAGGCTTTCCAACCATGAACATAAAATAAACATTATTTATACAAAATAATAACGATTTTTAAATATTTGTGGACAAATCTTCAGTGACCTGATGAGTTTTCCAACACTATAGGGAATAAATACAGTGGACTTTAAAACAAAACCAACTACTTTTAAATTATTTTCTTTACATTGAACAGAGAACTGTAATTGAAAGTCTTGGTTACTTTCTTCTTCCAAAAAGTAATGTGAATCTTGTGATATTTTTTCTTTTTCTAAACCCTACCATCTCTCAGGCTTTCCTCCTATAGTCTACATTCCATGACTGATGCAAAAGTTAATGCCACCTAGAACTACTGTACTCAGCAGAAATCTGGAAAGGAACTGAAGGATGCATGTGTTTTGTTTTTTCCTGACATTTTGTGCAGGAAAGGGTTTGATGTTATATACAAAATAAATGGAGCAGATTGTTTAAAATATTAAGACTGCAATATCAAAATACTCAATAGAAAAAAATTACGTTAACAACTTGAATCAACACAGTGACAAAAAAATTGAAAAAATAGCTTGGCCATGCCAAGTCAGTGCCACAAAGTTCTCTGAGCTGCCATAACTTTCTCCCATGAGAACCCACTGAAAAACAAAAGTTTTAAATTATAGGATCATATAATCATAGAATACTTTGGGATGGAAGTTACCTTGAAGATTATCTAATTCCAGGTTCCACCAAAAACAACCACCCACCCACGGGCAGAGACACATACCACTAGACCACGTTGCTCAAAGCCCCGTCCAACGTGGCCTTAAACACTTCCAGGGATGGAGCATTCACAGTTGCTCTGGGCAACCCAGCCCAGTGTCTCACGGAAAAAAAATTCTTCACAGGAAAAAATTTCTTCCTAATATTCAGGCTAAACCTACTCTCACTGTGAAGCCAGTCCCCCTTGTCCTATCACTACATACAAAGCGTATTTGTAAAAAGTCCCTCTTCATCATTCTTATAGGTCCCCTTTAAGTCCTAAAAACTGCAATTACATCTCCCCGGAGCCTTCTCTTCTCCAGGCTGAACAATATGAACTCTCTCAGCTTGTATTCATAGAAGTGCTCCATCCCTCTCATAATCCTTGTGGCCTCCTCTGGACTCACTCCAGTAGGTCCACGTCCTTCTCATGTTGGATGCCCCAGAGCTGTACACAGTACTCTAGGTCAGCTCTCATGAGAGCAGGTTAAAGGGGGAGAATCCCCTTCCTGGACTTGCTGGTCACACTTTTGATGCAGGCCAGGGTACAGTTGGATTTCTGGGCTGCAAGTGCACATTGCAGGGCCTTGTCAAGCTCTTGTCAATCTCCTTGTGGAGACACATTGATAGAGAGCACAACCTGCCTGTGGACATCGGGAATTCTCTAAGAAAAAGCAAGGTGTTCTTAAAGATTTAAATCTGTTTGTGTCCCTGTCCCAACATATTTGTGTAGAACAGACGTAAGGGTTACCATAATGGTTCAAGCTTTTGAACAGTGCTCTTAAATGGTGATTATAAATGCAGGTTGTATAGTACACTAATCTGCTTATAATATAACATCTTTGATTAAGAAAAACTGTATTTTGTGTTTCATGCAGAGATTAATATTAAGTCACTGAGAGAAATATAGATAAGTACTTAATGTTTTCACTAAAGTTTGTCATTAATGACCCACCTTGTGCCACTCCTGTGGATTCTGAACTGTTTTCTTAATATTAAAATTTTCTCTTAAAAATTATGTCCTTTTTTCAGTTGAATATACTGTGTTAATTCAGGTTAACTTTTGTTCAAATTCAAAGCAGCTGAAAACACTGCTTCTTCCCGGTCAATCTAGTCATCTATGCAGAAGATTATCTACGCAGAAGTCTCATGAAAGGAAATATTTTTAATACTTGAGAATATTTCTTTAGATACTTAAAGAAGGGAAGATTGTATCCATGTAAAATATTTGCTTTCAGGCCAAAGTCTGATCTGCCTCTTTGCACAGAGTGGGAATATTACTGTTTATATCAGGTTTGCTTTTGATCCTTCACAGAAAGTTGCTTACAGTTCTTTTTCTCTGTTTAATTTTTGGGCATTTTTTGAAATAAAATTGCAACACTTCAATAATTTTACCTTTACTTGTGTCTGGTGTCATAATGATTGCAATCCATTGGATTACAGTTACATTGGATAACAGTTACTACTGTTAGAGTAATTCTGATTCACTACTCTTTAAGTATTTTCTGCATTTAAGGATAAACACATTTTATGAAAAAAATAACAAGATAAAACCAGCAGTGATTGTATGTTACACGTGCTTTATAGTTTTTTGTTTGTCTTCTGTATGTTGGCTGCAATGTTCTGTGGACCCGAAAATTTGCAGACATCCAATGGAGTGCAATGATGTGCTTAATCTTTTTTTCTCCAAGGCCATGGAATTATAGGATGATTTGCACTGAAGGGACCTTAAAGAACACCCTGTTTCATCCCCCTTTCACTATACCAAGTTGCTCAAAGCCCATCCAACCTGCCCTGGAACACTTCTGGGAATGGGGCAGCCACACCTTCTCCAGTACCTCACCACCCTCACAGTGAAAATTTTTTTTGTAATATCTCATCTAAATCTACCCTATCACTACATGTCCTTGTAAAAGGTCCTTCACCTTTCTTGTAGGCCCTCTTTAGGTCCTTCTCCTCACTGCATGGATTAACTCTCTTGACTAGATAATTTACAATATTATGAAATAATAAAACCAAAAGATACATGCTAGAAGCACTTCAACTTAATTTTTAAGTTGGATAGGTCTGTTTAGCTAAAAAGAAAACTATTTTACCTTTTTAGATAAACTTTACAGCTTTAAAATTGACTTTTATTCCATGAAGCTTATTCACCTATGTTTTGGTGCCAAAATACTCTCTGCTTTCCAGATAAGTTAATTTAACTTCAATAAACCCTCAAATACAGCTTTGCCATCAGCTTTTAGATGATAGCAGAGTTTTGCTTTGTGAACTGCTGACTGAGTGCTTGCATCTCCCCAGTTACAAGAAAAATACAATACAATTCAGTACAACCAAAAAAGACAGTCTATACTTAGATAGCAGATGCTTCATAAAATGGAATCCTGCCTTGCAGGTTAATTTCTACCCACTGATTCACTGGTTCCTAAGAATCTCATCTTGTATCTGTAGGTAACCATGGATTGCATAGACAATACATCTTTAATTTGTGCTAAATCAGGGAGAAGTTAAATGTAATTTCATACAGTGAGAGTGGAAATAGTGGATTCTGTAAGCATTTGTGGAGTGTGATAATATTTATTTCAGTAAGATTACCTGATGGAGTCCTTGTTGAAATGGGATGCTATGATAGGGGGAAGGCAATTATAAGAAATTTGCAGAAATGTGGACCTGAAAAACAACAATGGAGATGATGACAAGAAACCAATAAATCAATGACAGTAACTGTTGGGCTGTCAAGAGAATGTAGGGGTCCCTTGAAAAAGGGCCTTAGCAAGTGATGAGGATGCAGACCTGAGAGTGACAGGTATGGGAGGTACAGGGTATCTTGGAGCTACGTAAATTGATGGGATAGTGTGCAGTGGAAGGGGATTGGGAAGAAGTAATGTAGGAATAGACAGCACGGGGTGTAAAAGGAGCTGATCATGTGTAGAATAGGGCTAGTCTGAGCCGTGTGCCTGATCCGAGCCTGTCCTGTCTCCTTATCCTTATCTGCCTGTGCAATCTCAATTCCTGTCCCATTTGTGTGTGGAGGGGTGCTGCAGGGACTAAGTGCTAGCCACTGGGAGGAACAGTGTGAGTAGATTTGAGGCCAGCAGCTGAAGTGAGGTCAGGGATATGGAAACCACTATTAGCTAACTATTCAGATTAAAGTGCTAAATTAATTTTTAAAAAGTTGCGGTAATTCATACTGAAGTTGCATATTCTATAACAAAAGCTAAGACTGCACTATTGCTTTCCTTTATATTTTTATGGTTGGAAACCTATGGAATGTAAAAAAAGATTGTATGCAGTTTGCACAGCTGCTCTAGCACACACAAAGAGCAATCAAACAATCAACACTGTGACACTTTTCTATCTACTGTTGACAATCATTGATCCTTTTTCCTCTAAAATCCTGCACCTCATCAATAATAAAAATTCATTTAAACTTTATGTGAAAGAAGATAAGGGGTGCCAATTATCTGTTTAAAATAAAGCATACAAATACATTTTCTCTGTATTTGGTTTTGAGATGCAGGAAACTGATAATTTTTCAGATGCTCTTTTAACTGAAAAACTAAAAATACCTGTGAATAAGAAAGATCATCAAACCTAATAAGAGTATATTTAGAATGTTAAAAAAGTACAGTTTTCAGGCGTCATTTGCAAATGATAGTATTAAAATTCTAGTCAAAGGTTTCAGTGCCAATTATTTTAATGAGAAATGGAAGTGACAGAACTGGAAAGCCTCTAGTGACAATATTCTTAAATGAAGGGAAAAAAGTTGGACATTTAATCTGGTCTCATGACTGTGTCTCTTGGCTGTATTTTGTGGGGTTTATTTTCCTGTATTCTCTCCTCATAACTGAATTTTGAGTTACTTATGTATTTTTTTATTCATCTATATTTTTATGCATTAAAACTGACCTGTGTTCATTCACATTACTCCAGTGTCTTCCTGGCTTTATAATCTTAACAGTCTAGATATGTGGCCATAGTGGTGCTGAATGTACTATACAGACAGCCTAGTATTTAACATGAAATGTTCGTGCCAGCAAAACTCACTGCTTGATTTCTTTCAGTGTGACATGCTTTCAGGGCTTGGAACCATTTTGCACAGTTGAATGATACTCTAACTAAAAATTTCTTCAGGTTCTGTAGATAATGGATTACAACAGTATGCCTTAGGTATATTATCCATTTCCATAAGACACAAGACTTGCAGGCATGAACTGACTTGATTGTTAAAACACAGTCCTTCTAAGATTATTCTGTTAAAACTGTATTAAAACTTGCAGCAGTTATAGCCCTCACAATATGCACATAGACGCAGACAAACTAATGTTTTCCTATCAGTCAAATTAAAGGTGGAATTCACATAGTGAGAGATATTTAGAAACAGCTATGTTTTGGCTAGTAAGAAACATTTGTAATAATTGCTGATAAAGATTAAAAACTGCAGAAAACAAGTTATGTGGAGCAAAAGTCTCATTCAACTGTAATGAAAAAATACATCATTTTCTAGAGAAATGCCTGCCTAGCTGCTCAGTGTCCTTATATACACACCTGTACATACATACTTATGTTTTTAATGGCTGGAGAACACCCTTCTTAGGACCAGCTGCTTACATGTCAGCAGCTTACTAAGGTGTGTGCACACTCATTATTAGGTCCCCTAACGTAAATCAAATTATTCTGGGCTAGAAACAGTGGGGAAAGGAAGAGTGGTCTGATGCCAGTGACAGTCACTTCCCAGGAGAACCAAAATGATAACAGTAATGGTTTGCAGGTGCAAGGCCATGAGAACAAGGAAAAAATGCTGCCACAGTAGATGTGGAAAATAAAGTGTCACAGCAGCTTGTGTGTAAGGCTGCAAGTGAAAGGCAGACTATTGAGGTATAAATGAAACACTCAGCAATATAAAAATCTAATGACACATAAGGCACTGTGCAATATTCTTGCACAGAATTATTAAATATTTATTAAATAGCTTCTACTATTTGTATAGACCCTCTTTTTTTTTCTGATATTGTCAATTCTTATCAAATATTGAAGTTTCTCCTAAGGGATATTAATGGGATCACAGTTGAAACGCTGCTTTCAGGATTTACTAGTTAAATAGAAATAATTTATATAAACATGCTCCACTCTTTTTTTCTTTGACGTTCCAATACAGTCTTCACAGGAACAAATATTGTATCAAATATTGTATTCTTGAAGCATTCAATATTTCATTACGATTTTTTAATAAAATACTTTCCACAAGACTGTTCTTTTTAATAGTGCATTAGTTTATGTGAAAGATCATTTCCTTTAACAAGTTTGGAGTCAATATTAGGGTAAAGTATTGGATTATTTATTTGATTTTATTGTGTTTCAATTTAGTTTGAGACTTTTTGATATTTCATATGAGAACTTTACCATAATATACCTGTCAGTGTTTAAAAGATGATTTAATATTTCACAAAATCTTTTCTTTTATTATTTATTTTAATTCATAGTTTGCTTTTTGTTACATTGTAGTCTCCTTTGAAGAATTAATTGAAATTCTGCATAAGAAGAGATCAGATATATATTCTATACAAACTGAAAAATAAAATAAACTAAATATATAAAAAATTAAAAATTTCCTTTTCTAAATGCTGATTTGTGGAAAAAAATTATTTAATCCATAGAAAATTCCTGACCAGTTCTTCTCAGGCTTTTGAAAACCTAATAATTTTGAGATCTGAACAGACTTGTCCTGAAAATATAATAGGAATTACCTAGCCTATGTCAGGTCTTATAAAATTCTCATTTTAATAAGTAGGGACAAAATTAGACTATTTTTACAATTCAATGAAGAGACTAAATTTTGGACTGAGTACCCTCTTCTACTTCCCAGTATATTGTTTTCATTTATTGAATACGTAGCATACAGACACAGTTATTTATGGTTGCATATATTATGATGTGACAAACTTTAAACATCTCTTTGGAGTTTTTTTAAGCATACAGATCTGTTTTCAAAACCTGAACTTTGCATTAACTTTTTTCCCATTTGTTTGGATAAATGTTTAAGGTGGTATACCTTTTGCCTTCTCCCAGAGGTGTGGTATTTGCTTCACACCCATCCTGGAAGACCTTATACATTTAAAGAAAAATCATATTGAGTGGCAAATATGGAAGATGGATTAGAAGTAATATACCCCATCCAACTGAAAGCTTGTTTGTATGCTGTATTGCACCTTCTTTATTTTTAAAAATATTTTACTTTCAGTTGGTTTTTGCCTGTTGGGTGTTCTTAGTAGGCAGGGCAGTGAAATGTGCACAATCCAGCATTAGCTTAGCAGAGCCAACAGAAGCAGCGTTTGTATGACAGCTCACCATCGCTCTAAGTGATTCGTTTAGATGTGTAAACAAGTAGCTAGTAACCAGTCTACTGCTTAGATATAGAGAAGTAGAAAATGTATATAAGTAGCCTTCTGATCTGTAATAAACGGCTTTCACCGATCACATTGGTCTGCGTGTGATTGACCCGTGCCTCCGCAACATTTATCAATACAAAAATCCCAGTTAATGTAGGAACTGGGTTACATATGACAAGCTCTGTTAATGGTAATGCAGTTGTTTTTGAGCCACTATAGCAATTGAGTTCTTTTGTAGGATGAAATAATTTTGTGAAGGTCAGATGGAGTATACATTTTGGGGGGTGGTGGTTAAAGCACTATCAGTAAAGCTGATTTTGAAACAAATCTCCAAACATCATTAGTTTTGAGTCTGAGAAGCTTTCCCTCCCAACACTGAAGAGGGTATTCTGTAGATAATAGACAATATTAGACAATTCTTTTTTCTCAATAAAATAATTAATGTCATCCTTACCAGTATTATTTACAGAATTGCTAAACAATATTCTCACCACAAAGCAAAATATCCGGATAATCCACACTAGCTTATTGTTGTTAGTGGTTTTATTAGAATGTGCTCAAGCAGTAAATGACAGCTTAAAATCCTCTAAGATAAGTAAGAAAGACAGACATTATTAATCTTGGTTATTTTTTTCTTTATATTGATCAATTGTGTTTATCTTACATGTAATAAAGGTGATTTAATGTGCAGCAAATTTAGCTTGTGTTAAATGTATCTTTGAACTCATCTGATTCCATTAAATAAAAACTGCTCTTCTGGTAAAATACTAAGTACATGCAAGGCAAAACCCCCCAGAAAATAACAAATTAAAGAAAGTTTTTTATGCAACTAAAACACTAAGCATACACAAGACACAAAATAGAAAATAGCAAATTGGAAGAGGGTGAGAGTTCTTAGGCTCTTCTAGAAATTTTGCCTACCAGGCAAAATTTCAAATATATAGCTAAAGCATTGTGAAACTTGTATTCAAGCAACATTTTATTATTCATCCCAAATCTAATGACATCAGGTTTTAAATTACCATTGTACTTTAATGCACTACATTTTGTCTTCCACTTTATGACACATCTGCTGGAAAACCCCAACACTCCACAGTTAAACTTTCAGTCACTTAAGATCATTTGGGAAGGTATTAGAGACTGTGCGTAGATGCAGCTTTTTTGCATATGCCTTCCACAGCTTTCATCCACAAATAGTTTTTCTACAGCTGAAAATGGTCCACTGACATTTTTGTATATATCCTTGAATAAGATCAATGCTTTATAAATTCATTTATTTTTGTGAAGAATGATTTAGCATTTTTCTCCATATATTTGCTTTTCATAAACAAAAATTTTCTTACATCTATGAACTTCCTCTCTATATTTATATTTAGAAAATAGCCCTTTGAAGGCCTGTGACTGTTAATAATTTAAAAGGAATTAGGTCAATAAATCTTGCTTAATTTTAGCTAATTTATCAGTAGTTGTAGTTTGTTATTTTATACACATAGAGAAATGCACTTAGCATCTTTTACCTTATTTTAAACCAAGTAGTTAAAATTATGTTATATATATTTTTGCTAGTTGAATAATACTCACAGTCAAATATGTCATATAATATTGCAGCCACAATAAACTTCTCTAAAATACAGAGCTAATTTAAGAACTCAGCATAAAATTTTTATTTTTGTGGTTATCCATCACTGTTTAACTAATAAGTGGTAGCAACACACAATAATTTATAACAACATCTTCTGTGAATTCCAGATCATGTTTGTTCTCAGCTCCACCTGAAAATTCTATTTAAATTTGTAATTCTAAGAAATTCAAGATTTTTTCTTTTTTAAAAAAAAATTACATTTGAACAGTAAAAGTTATGACAGATATAGAATTATGAGATGCAATAAACTGGATATCCAAGAAGAATCATTCTTTCAGATCCTGTGTAAATTACCAGTACAAAGAAAATTGCAAGTTTGAAGAGGTTTGGCTTTATCAGTGACTGTTAGCTTCTTTTGCAAACAGCTGACATATTGCTACAGTAACAAAAGCTTTTTTTCGAGTAAGAGAGAGTGAGCAGTATTGGCAGGGTAGTTTCCATTACAAAGCGTTGTTTATGGCGCAGCATTTCTAAATCTGATACATGCATCCATTTTAGCAAGCCCAGTTTTCACTCCTGTGTTCAAACATCTTGGTTATGCCAGATAGGTGAATAGAGGAGGTCCTCTGGGTATGGTGATGAACTGCAGGCTTTTGGAAATAAACATACTATGAATGAATGTGTGGTACACAAGGTCTATACTACAAATTCTAGCTATATGCTCTAAGAAAAAGAAAGAATTCAGATATATCTGTGGCTGACATATTTACGACAGAAAAACTTGAAGACTAAATGCAGATACATCCAGAAATTAATGATTTTTGTGAAGATTGTGCAATTTGGGGAGAAAATAAAGATGCACCAGGAGCCCATCTAATGGCACTTACAACATTTCCTTGAGGGTCTCTGTGACATAGCTTTGCCTGAATAGTGACTGCAGCAGACTCTTCTAATGTAAACATCTCTGAAGAAAACTGAATAATTGCCTTTGAACACAGAATCTCTGTCTGTTCTCAACCAAAAAACCCAAAAAAACCCAAAGCCTAAAAAACCAAAAAATCAAACCAAAACAAAACCCCCCAAAAAGTCCCCAAAACATACCAAATATTCAGCAAAATCCTAAAAATTTAAGATGCTCTTCACCAGTCCATGAACATGGATGTCTTTTTAATATCGTTGTCAAACAAAAAACACAATACAGGAAAATGTTTCTATAAGCAATATAATTAATTGAAAATGATGAAAACAATTACAGAAAAATTTGACATAGCTGACAAGTAAACAAGATTAAGTATATTTCTGTTTCCAGAAAGAATGCTCGCGGGTAGATGTCAGAAGCAGAAAAGTAACCTTCTCCAGCCTCTCTTGAGGGATACCACTGTCTTGGATAACAAGAAATATAGTCTTCAACTACACTTTTGGATGCATGAATGTTCAGTATGCTATGCTAAAAAATTTGTTTACAAACAAAGATGAAACACTCTTATTTGTAAATCAAAACTTACTTTTATTATAATTGAAGTCTTACCAGTCTAATCCAAAAATCATTAATAATGCACACCTAATTATTACAGGAAAACAAGGAATATGTGCATGCAGAAACAAGTTTCACTACTATTGAAACTACTAGAGTAGTAGTTAAAATTATTGTACAAGGTTTTTTTTCTACCCACTTTGCTCTTATGCTCATGCTTTTCCTGCTTCTCTGGATCCTATATTTCTTTAATCTGTCATATGTGAGAGTTGTTTATGCCTGTGGAGTTTCCAGTGCCAGGCCTGTTCCCTATCCCTTATCATTGCAGGGCTGAGGTACTCCAAGATCCATCCTGCATCACCACTTCTCAAGCCTTTTGTTGTCATATCAGATCTGTTTTTCCTGCATTGTGTCAGTCTATTAGAGATGTAAAACCATAAAAAATGAACAAGAGTAAAATAGAAATCACCATAGACACCCACTTGATTAGAAAATTCTGTGATTCTGTGAAGTTCATTCCAATATTACCATCTGGGGTTTTGCCATGTTACTTTGTAGGAGTGCTGTCGCATTGCCTGAATCTCACCTCACTTTCTGTCAGTCTTACCTGAAGAACTGAATTCAGACTAGTTGTCCCCAATGGGTCAAGGAGGAAAGACAGGTTATTCCAGAGGATGATTCATTTGAAACCTCTTTCATGGAGAGCTTCTGGAGCAGATTCTGCCCGGGACACTGTTGAGTTTTTGGTGTTTCATCCAGGGGTCTTAGGTTATCACAAACATTGTTCTTAGAAAAGGATAATGCCATTCCAACAGGATTCTGGTTATTTTTAATGAAAATAATCCAAAAAGATTACTCCTTTGGATTACTCCGTAACTCCTCTTCAGTTTCAGGACCTGCTCTATTGCGTCACTTCTCATCCCCACCTGCACCCAGCCCAGAGCCGCTTGCACCCTGCCTGCACCCCGCCTAGAGCTGCCGTGTGTTCCACAGTAGCCCCAGAGCTGCCGTCGCCCACAGCTGCCACACTCTGGCCCTGACCGCCTGCAACTGCTCCCCGAGTGCGCCCATAGCCACAGCAGCCTGCTCCTGTTCCTGTTCCTCGCCCACGGAAGGCACACGCAGCTGCTGCTGTTTGGAAATCACGCCCAGCTCACCACGAGAGCTACGCAGACTCCTTGCAGCTCACAGCTAACACGTTCCATCTGCCAAACTCTCACCCGGGGTACAGCGGTAATGATCTGTTCGGTATTTTCTTTCCTTCTCCGTCTCTCTTTTCCCCTCTTCATTCCTTTTTCTGTCCCACTTTGGTAGGAACACTTACCCTTCTTTATCAATAAACAGTTTTTCAGGTATAATATTGCCACATTTACGCTTCATTTTTTGTCTGAGAAATCTATTAGGAAGAATTCTTCCCAACTCCCCCTTTTTTTTACAGTGGAACGGGACAAGCGACTATCATTAAATTTGCATTTTCTGCAATGAAGTCATGTCTTTTGGAGCTCTGACACTAACACAACAGATAAAATGTTGTATTTTTATGTCCCCATAAAAAAACAAGTGGCCAGAAAACTCTAATCCTTGCAGATTATGCATTTTTGAGGCTTTAAAAGGAATATACTTGAAAACTTCCTCTTCTCATACAGGCAAGTCTTCCTAAAATTTTTCATGTCAGTTTTCTACTTCCTTTCACAAAGTAATGCCTAAGTCACCTATTCAAAACATGACTTGGAACACTGCACAGGCTATTACAAATTATATAAAATGTCAATGACATATGAGATTCGTAGTTTTTTTCAAAGACAAATTGAATTAAATACACTGGAATTCATCTATGCCCATCAGATTGCTGATTTATATATTTTTTAAATGTGTTTTGAACTTTTACTGAAAGTGGTGTTCTGGTATTTGTTGCTGGACAAAAGACACGTGAAGCAATGTCAGGAAAATAACTTGCTGTTGTTTTACAAGTTTGTGACATATCCATATATCCCTTAATTTCAAAATTCAAAATTGTGTCAGGAAACACACTTTTGTCTATATCTAATCTATATCATCTATATCTATGTCTATCTATCTTAATTCAGTAGTCCTTCATATATCTTTAAATATTATTATGATTTTAGGTGGTATCCATCTAAAACTTTCTCTGATTCTTATGATAAAAGAAAAAAACCCAAACCCAAAAAAAACCTCAAAACACCCCTCTGTTAAAAAAAATAGTATCCCATTCTTTAAATAAAGGTTTCACCATTCAGGACACTCAGAGATCTGGTACAATTTCCTTTGTCTATATGTTTAAGAGCCCTGAAAGCTATTTACAAAAGAATAGATTAGAACTGAGGAGACACTCGGATTTTTGGTAGCTAATTGTTTTTAAAGAGAAAAACAAAAAAATGTTTAAAATGTGGCAATGAAAGACTGAAAAACAGCTGATTTGAAACAAAGATGTGAATCATTACATTCAAGGTTAATGCAGCTGCCCTTTGCTCTCTTTTTATATAAATGGTCTCACTCTGACTCCCTTCCTTGCTTTATGGGCACCAAGATATGAATTAGTCAGGAGACTTCATAAAAGTCTGCTCATGCCCAGAGCTGCCGATCTTCACTTTCTGCAGTTCAGTGGCATTTAATTTTAATTGCTCCCCAAGCTTAGGCCAATTCTGGATGGCAAAAGCGGGCAAGAATCATTCACTGCTCCTTTGAAGTTTGAAAAGCCTGTATTCAGATTGCCTCAGGCTCTCATTCTTACATTTATGTGAAAATGTAAGCTGCTGAACACTTCTGTTGAACATCTACAACACTGAGTTAACAGGAAATGTCTTGTAAAGTGCAGCTTGATTTTTTTTTTTCCTGTGGATTTTGTGTCAAAGATCTTAATAAAAATAATTGAAAAGGCGTAATAAAATTCAGGAAAATCCATGCTAATGAGTCTGAATAGGTGTAGTTTTCAGATCATATTGCATAATCCCTTCATTAAACTTCTTTGGGAGGATTATGATATCTGTGTATAGCTCCAAGTGCAAGTAAATTACAACTATAATTTCTCAGTATGCAAAAGTTTCTCACAAAACAAAAGCAATAAATGTTGCCCTGATGATAGTTTTGTAAAAAGATGGGAGAAATAGTTTTTGTCCTCTCTCTTCATTCCTCTTTCTTTCCTCGCCAATAGCAAAATTCAGGCCTCATGGAGGAAATTACTTCGAGCTCTGAGAAATTGAAAGAGTGAGTCGCTAGAGGAGATAAGCTGAAGTTGATGATGGTGCAGAGAATAACATATTCCCTCATGGGTGTTTCTTCATAGGGAGTTCTTTGCAGTAGGAAAAAAGAAGCATGCATCAATACCAATAAGTATTCCTCTTGGAAGAAAGGAATACATTAAAATACACATGCATTGGCACTAAATTAAAAGCGGAGGAAAGAGTAAGGCTGGAGGTGTGGCAATACTAAGCTAAATCTTCAGTGAAATCAATATAATTATGTACATTAAAGAAAATTAAATGTGTGGTTTTTCATCACATATAATTGTATGGTGTCTCTGCTTAGCTGACCAGACAAAAGTACAAATAGAAGAAAAGGGTTGGGGAGAGAGAACAGGAAAAAGATTGTAAATATATGCGGGCCTTAAAGACTGTTTACCAAAGTTATTCCAGAATCAAAAACCAACTTGAGAAAACCCCCAAAACCAACCAACAAAAAACCCAAAACCCAATCCTGAACAAGCAGAGAATACAAGCACTAGGTTCCAGGAAACCATGTTCTAATACAACATGCTTACCCTGTTCTAATTCCACATTTCTTCAGACGAAAACCTTTCACAAAATTTCTGTTCAGGTTTTCCCCTCACACTGTGATTGAAAGGAGAAAGTCTCCTTATCAGAAGTGCCTTGTGCTTGGGAGGGTACTCATCTGCTCTTTTGAAGTTTGTCTCTCTAGTTGTTTTCCCAGCATGACATCCTCTGAAAGAGGCGTTTTGAAATGATAGTTGCAGCTGCAAATTGCCCCTTAACATTAGATAAATACAAGCAAAAATGGCAACTACAATGTCTTACCCTGGGTTTCTTTTGCTTACTGCTGAAAACCAACATTTCTCTGATAATCTTCAAAATAAAAATAACAAGTACATTCAGGAGCTTTCACAAACAGAGCAGAAAAATTTTATGTTAATTAAACTGTTTGATTACATTCTCATCTTCAGCATTATTCTTGTCTTAAAGTTGTAATGCTTAAGAATAGAAGGTATTGCTTTTAAAATACTTTCATTTTATTAATAAGTTATATATGTTCTGGTAGTTACAAGTTCAAAAACTGAATGCTTTGCTGATTTTGAGCTGGTTTTTATTCTATTTTAATGATTTTAGAAAGAATTTACATATTTATTTTAAAAACCCTTCAGTATTATCTAACTTAAACATTCATTTGCAGCACAAATCTACAGAGTTTTATAAGAGTCAAAATTACGTCAATCCTTTCTGCTTTATATATGGCCTGTTGCAGAATATAGGAGACATCCTAATTCTTTTGCTAAGAGCTACCTGGCATCTGAAGTGCCTGTTCTATAGAAGTAGTTAACCATTTATGTTTTAGCATATGTTGAAATATATCCTTAAGCAGACAGTCAACAAACTCATGAAATAACCTGAAATTTATCAATGAAATACAAATTTATATTAAATAATATGAAACTCAGATTATTAATATTTTACAGCTGAATAAGTTTCTATTTGAAATTGCCATCCAGTTATTGTATTTCTGAATGCCTGCAGGTACAAGAAATAAGCCCCTGAAAACATACCACGTTCTTTAAAAAACCCTATTTTTCAAGAAAAACCTTGCTTGTGATTAGCTGAGAGACACAAGTTCAGTACTTACATATAATGCTTTTAGAAGTCACGTAAATAAGTGATCTGATGTAAAAGTAAGGTATAATTAGATAGGGTTTTGTAGGGGGAAGTTATTCTGGTTTGGAGTTTGGGACCAGGCTTTCTTTTCTCATTTAAATAATAACCTAATTATTACATATTTGTTTCTCAAGTTGGCTTAAAACTATTTCCAAGTTTTAGGAAATGCCAAAGTGTTTCTCAAGGTTTATTCTGCTATTGAAGAAACTTTTGGGGTTTATAATTTTGGATTATTGTTTCAGTGGGAGTAGAATCTTGTCTGCACTTTATTAAGAAAACAAAATTACCTAGTATTTAGAATTCTGTGTTAGAATTGTGAGAATTCTATTAGCAGGTGGTTTTCCAGTGACCTATTTTTAATTTCTTCTTCATTTTTTCCTCTGACTTTATTTGCAGATTTTAGAACTGTTCAAGTAAAGGAAAGTTTGCTTTCCTTATTTCCCTCCCCTACCTTTTTATTTAAAAAAGGAAAAAATACTTGTGACTATATTATATTATATGAGTTTAATTGTTTGCCACCTGCTGGGGCTTCACTTCAAATTATGCTGAGACTTGGTCATTAGTCCATGCAGTTATTTCACGCATGAGAATTATCATTTTTAATTTGGCAGAAGTGAACTAGTACCCCAGCATGTGTCCACAACATCTACCTCAAAAGAGCAGTAAAATGAGTCAACTAAGTTGATTAAGACAATAAAGCTATCAGGATAGCTTTGGGGCTAACAAAAATGCTTACTCAATCCCATTTAGTGTTTATAATTGTTTGCGTTTTTTTCAGGTTTTTTTTTTCTAATGTCACTAATGTGGACTACTAATTCAAGTAGTAAATTAAAATGTCCATAAAGTGGTAATGTGTCCTATAAATTTACGAAATCACTCATTAGAATTCTAATTATGGATATATTTCAGTGTAGAATGTAATATATGGAACTGCATTTATTGAGGTAAAGTCAACATTTTATCTATGTAGAAAGCCTTCCCAAGTCTTCCAGGAATGAAAGTCTAATTAAGTTACCCAAAAAATACAAACAACTTTGTAACAGACTTTTCTACTGCTAGCCTCCATGGAATATTAAAACCTAGAAATATTCTGTTTAAAGTATAAAATAATGGCTCTCTGGAAATTGTTTTTTTTTTCCCCTTTTGCACTCTGTAACCTTGTGGCAGTGAAATGGAGGCTTAAAGGATTAAAATTTATTATGGAACTGCTAAGATCTTATTCTTTCACTATAACCACTATGGACTATATTGTAGATCTGTTATGTTTTTGTCAGAAATCCTCAGCTTTTCATATATGTAGTAAAGTCTGAGAGTAATTTAAAGTAATTTGACAGATTTTTATGTACTGGGAAAGATCACAAATGGTATATCTTCCTCTGGAAAACATGCAAATAAAATATTAAGAAGCTTCAGTAGAAGAAATTCTAAGATTCAAATAGGCAAACAGTTAAACACTTCAAAAATAAAATGTTTAGCATCTGTTAGACACTACTGTTTCAAAGTGTACAGATTTGTTTCCATCTAGTGAAGATGAGCCACAAATAAAGACAATTATATTTAGGATGACATGGTCTATTTGTCCTATTAAATTCTTTCTTTCCTTTAATGGTCATGTTTTCTGACCTCGTACTGAGCCTTTCTTCCATTTCTTTATGTATTCTTTTTAGTCCGATACCAAATGTAGGACACAGTACTCACTGAGGCCTTACAAATATAATTACTGAAAAGCTCTTGTGCAGAACTTCTGCTATTAAATCACAAATGAGAGTCCTCTTTTTACTTCAATGGCATTAAGGTGAGCTGGTGTGATATGGTGACCTTGGCTGGCTGCCAGGTGCCCACGAAGCCACTCTGTCACTCCCCCTCCATCAACACAACAGGAAGAGCTTGACAAAAAGCTTATAAATAGAGACAGAAACAGCCAGATCATTCCATTACCATCATGGGCAAAACAGATCCTGCTTGGGGAAATTAATTTAATTTATTACCAATTAAACAAAGCAGGATAATGAGAAATAAGAAAAACAGCTTCCCCACCACTTCCTCACTCTCAGACGTCACTTCCAACTCTTTTAACTCACCCACACCCCACCAGCCCAGAACAGCACAAGGAAATGGGGAATGAAATAACAGTTCAGTTCCTGCTGCGCCTTCCTCCTCACACTCTTTCTCTATTCCAATGTGGGGTCCCTCCCATGGGAGACAGTACTCCACAGATTCCTGCAATGTGAGTTCTTCCCATGGACTGCAATTCTTTAAGAACTGCTGCAGCAGGTGTCCTTCACACGGGGTGCATTCCATCAGAAATAGAGCTCCAGCATGGATCCCCCATGGCATCACACATTCTGTCAGAAAACCTACTCTGTTATGGTTTCCTTTCTCCCTAGGGTCGCAGATCCTGGCAAGAGCCAGCTCTTCCAAGGAATTTCCACATGGGCACAGATTCTTTCAGGGCACATGCACCTCCTCTGGCACGGAATTCTCCAGAGCCAGCAGAGGATATCTGCTCTGCTGTGGATCCCCATTGACTGCATGGGGGCAACAAACTTCACTATGGTCTTCTTCATGGGGCGCAGCATTTCTGATTGGCTCAGCTTTGACCAGTGGCAGGTCCATCTGGGAGTCAGCTGGAACTAGTTCTGTGGGACAGCTTTTGGAGTCTTCTCACAAGAGCCACCTCTGCAGCCCCCTTGACTATTCAAACCTTGCCATGTTAATCTAATACAGATGGAATTTGATTATTTATCCATGAACTCTCCTGCCTTTTTTTAAACACAATTTTGATATAATACCATCAATTCTACTCTTTATATAATTTAGCTTTTCATAAATATAGTATCTTACAGTTTGCTACAGAATTCTGCATTCTTTGGTTTGGAATATTTGTCCAATTTAACAAGAGGGTGACGACGTCTAATTCTATTCTCTAAAGTTTTGGTAACTCCTTACAGCTCGGTGGCACTCAGAAACTTACAAATTTCTATATGTTTATGTATATAATGGTGTAAATGGAAAGGCTACATACTTATTTATAATCTGTCTACATCACCACATTGTATTGCAGAGGACCTGTGAAAAATCTTTTGGAAGAAAACCTCTTATTTTCTGAGAGAACCTTTCAATGGGTGAATTGCTTTTTCAACCATGCTAAACAGAGATTGTGGTTTTATATACAAAAATACTTTCCTGCTTTCCCACGAGGGAGTAGGGAAATCTTACAAGTCTATTTATACAAAATCTGCAGTTCTCTCTTGAGATCCCAGATATTACTGTTAAATCCTAAAATGAAACTAATCTCCCACTTTTGATAAATCTGTGTAGTATATTGCTTATTATATGGCTGGATGTGCGAATGCAGAGACACGTATCTCTTATTAAATAGGTTACTTGCCTAGTGGATGTAGTTTTTCTGGACTTTAGTAAGGCTTTGATTCTGTCCCTCACAGCATCCATCTGGACAAGTTGTCCAGCTGTGGGATGAGCAGGTTCCTGGTGCAGTGGGCAGAGCTGAAGGGCAGAGCTCAGAGGGCTGTAGACAATGGGGCTACATCTATCTGTTGACCAGTCCCCAGTGACATCCCCAATGGTTTAATTCCAGGGCCAGTTCTGCTCAATATATTCATCAATGATCTGGATGCAAGAGTTGAATGCACCCTTAGCAAGTTTGCTGATTATACCAAACTGGGAGGGGATGCTGACTTCCCTCACAGAGGAATCTAGACATCTTAGAGCACTGGGCAATGATTAATGTGATGAAATTCAGCAAGTCCAAATGCTAGATTCTGCACCTAGTACAGAGTAAGACTAGGCAGAAGTACAAATTGGCAGAGGACTGGCTGGAGAGCAGCCCTGCAGAAAGGGATCTGGGGCTGCTGGTCAGCAGCAGCTCAGTGTGAGCCAGCAGGATGCCCTGGCAGCCCAGAGGGCAAACCCATCCTGGGCGACATCAAACACAACATCAGCAGCTCTTCGGAGGAAGTGACGCTTTGCATTCAGCACTGGTGCAGCCTCATCACATCCACTTAGGGTGGAGTCTGGAGTTAACTTATTGACCATGTTATTCTTTAAATAACTTGGACAGTGATTTAGATATGTCTAGAGCGGTCCAGTATTCTCGTTCTACTTGAACACAGGAATAGTTATTCTGATTTTAGTGAGTGGCCTTAAAATTGCTGCTCTTGCCAAGTACAAAGTAAATTCCTTCTAACAAAATCTGAAATTAACAGCACAGTTCCAAGGACATATAAATGCATACAAAGGTGTATGAGCACATAGAAATGATACCAATGATGTATATATCTGACTAGCACTTAATTTGTTGCAAGTTTTCTCTGGCAACCTGTTAGACGTTTCACAGCTAGGAGTTTAAACATGCAATTCTACATCTTCAGTTTGCTTTCTCGGAATAGGAATCAGCATTGTAAATCCTCAGTCAGTCCTGTTCCTTGGAAACTATTCATATGCAAAACTCTCCTCAGCTTTTAACTCCATTAGAAAAGCCCTGGTCTTCCTTTCACTGGACCACAGACCAATCCCTCCAAATTTAAAATTATGAAAAAGTTCTTTGAATATAAAGACTAGAAATCTTTGTGCATAATTGAATGGAATACCAAATCTAAATTAGATTATTGCTATACATTTGGTTTAAGAAAAAATAGTAATGGGAAAAGGGAGGAGAGACATATCAAAGACTTAATGTATTGCACCATAATAATATTGTGGCTGGGCCAAGTAGAAAGGAGACAAGAATAAAAATACTAGCCTAAAGACGGACAAGGATTATAAATGAAGATCATATCATAGGATTAATGCTGAAGGGGAATTTAAATATTGAAGCCTTTATGTGTGAAAAAAATACATCGAGTCATAAACATAGACTAAAATTCAATGCCATATGATGCTGAAGAAGAGTAAGCCTAATTTCTGAACTAAAATACTGAAATGAGGAGTTCATAGAATCATAGTTGATATGTGACAAATAAACAACTAAGAAAAAAGCTAAGAAGCAGGATGTCTGTAGGCTAAGAGCTAACGAAGATCTACAACTGTATTATTGTAGGAGGAAGGCCTGTTGACTGAAAAACAACAAAAATATAACATGCTGAAATATATAAAATGAACTGCATTCCTAGTGTCTCCTATTGATTAAAGAGGATTCATATTTGGGTAGCAGGTAAGATAACTTTGCAATTAAAATTGAAACCACAGATGCATAGTAATTAGCAGAAAAGTACACAGTGTATAGAAAATTATTTAAAGTAATGTAAAGGAAAAAGGTCACCAGAATTCTTTGAACTTGGATTGCTGCAAGCTGTTTTTTTCTAACAGAGTGAGCAATGTGTGCTATGAATGATTCTGTTTCAATAAAAGAAGTAAATTACCAACCCAAATTATGCTTGTGACCATCTTGTCCCTAGAAGGCCCACCACAACAGTAGTACGATCTGGAGAGATGTATTGGGAAGATATTTGTAGTACACAGCGCAGAAACAGATGCTTCAATCAGTTGTAATCAGAAAGTTGCACAGTCAGTTGAAGGTTATGAACTACCAGCTGTGCCTCTGAAAGTAAAGAGAGAGACATATTCAGATACAGAAACCTGCAAGAGATCATCGAGCAAGTTCTTGGAGTATTTTGAAGCCAACACTTGGATACAGCAGTTGAAGACAGCTCTAAACCTTTTTGTCTTTGTTTCTGATCGACAAGGGCAAAATGGCTACGTACATGAAATTAAAAGGTAAATTGGATAAGAAAGATCATTGTAAATACTGAAAATTATTTTTTAATGCAGAAAAATGTGGAAGATAACATATCAAAATCCATAGATCCAAATCAGTGGATTTCTGCTCTGATTGTTTCCTTACAGGAAACAATACTGAGTTCACACAGTGGTCAGCTTCATAAAAGAACGCTGCAGCTAATATAAACATACACTAATGGAAGAATAATATAAGTATTACAGAGACACCCACTTGGAAAAATCAGGACTTCAGCAATGAACTGAAACAGGTAAAAACTCCACAAAACTAAAGAAATAGAGAATTTATCAAATTACTAATTTGGATATAAGTTTAAAAAGTAAGCTTAGAGTAACAAAATAAAAAATATATAATTTGAGAATAAACTAGCAGGAAATAAAGATGGTTAAAAAATAATAATTAAAAAATAATAGCAACAAGACAACAACAACAATATTTACTTTCTTACTGCCTAGGGGCAAAAATACATAAACATTTTACATTCTCATTCTTACCTCACTCTGGGTTGCTACACTGTGTGTTCATCTCTCTGGCCACATCTTTCCCTCTGTGGTTAGTTTTCAGATAAATTTATGATAACAATAACTGAATATTATTCTGGAAGAACATATGTAGAAAGTATATGACTGGTCAAAAAGGAGACACCATGAATAAACTTCTAATTCAGGAGTCTGGAAATTGTATGGAATGAAGTTGGGGCATAGTGGAAGTTCTTTAAAAGAGGGAAAAAAGAAAGATCCTAGGGAATCATAAACCACCTTTCACTTTGGTGTCCTCAACTCCAGAGCTCCAGCAAATCATTAAAAATTTTGTAAGTGCTCAGGAGAGAATAAGTTGATAAAGAAATCTCGCAAGGTTTAATGAATATAAATAATATAATGATTTTTAATTAATATTTATGAGGGGTTGCTGAGCATATTTCCTGTTACTTTCTTATAAATAAAGTTTAGGAATACAGTCTAAATAGCTCATTTTCATTGGCTAAAAGAAAATCGTGGTAAGAATGACAAAAAACCAAGACCATAGCCTATCACAATCCCTTTGCTATCTGAAACTTTGTAACTGCAGTGAAAATAAAGTGAGGAATCACCTTCCAGAAAATGTTTCTGAATCTCATAAACATGGGAAGATTGCAGTCAATCATAAATTGAAAGCAAATAATGTCATAATGTGGCAAAAGTTCAATCTCATTATCGTTGTAGCTGAATGTATAAACAGGAGTTTGCCATGTAAAACATTTGGAGTAATCCACATGCTGTATTTGAGATTGAGAAATTGTGTCAGTTCTGGGCCTCATATCTGAAGTATCTGAACTGGAGTGTGTGAACCAGAAAGGTCATAGAGAAAAGCAAAAAGAAACAATGATGTCTGGAAAACATAACCTGCAAGAAAATGTTGAAGCGTTTTGATGAATTAGACAATTGAAGGATGACAACAGACATGATAAAATATGTCAAATTTGTAAAATAAGTCATAGTGTAGTAAGGGAAGACTAATGTAAACAGCACAGAAAATCCTTCTGTCTGTAAAAGTAATTAAATTGTTAAATAAATTACCTTTAAATGTGCCTAAAACAAGGTTAGATAAAACCTGTAAAAACCATTTAAATATAAATGACACTGAAATATAAATATTAAAACACTTTAGGCAAATTATAGGGCTCTGTTTTCTGTAAATGCTGTACATGCATTATTTGAGATCTAGGAAAAGAAATAGAAGATTAGCTCATGAAATGTTGCCCCAGGTTTTGTAATCCCTAGAGTAACAATACAAATTCAAAGCACTTTGTTTGACAAAATCATTGGGTTTTTTTTAAAATTTTTTCCCTCCTCCCCCAAATGAAACAAAACAATCCTATCAATCTTTAATAAATTAGTTACTCGAAGGTGATCAGTCAAAAGGAAGTGATTTTGTTAGGCATAAGGTTTAGTATTTTTCCTCAGAGTATGCATCACAGAGAGTGTTGGTGTGTTTGTTGTTATTTAGCTCACTGCACAAGACTGACAAGCAGTTTCTTTGAAACATTTTAGGCTTTCTTTGTCAGCCAAAATATATGAAACTTTCAATGTTTGTTCTGTAGCACTGATCATGTGTTTAAAAATCTGGACAACTGACCAAGTTTGATGACATTATAGGACAGGCCTCCATCAGTTATGTAGGGACTGTGATCCAGCCAAGAAAAAACCCTGGGGGGTACGAGGAAAGAGTGTGAACTTTCTTCTGAAAATGATCAGTTGAACACCCTCCAATTAAGATTTTGTGAGAATACTCTTGTTTTTTTCAGCATTTCTCTCCCAGTTTTGCAAGAAATTTAAAAAAAAATTTAAAAATAAGCCTAATTCACAAAGAAGAGTTTAACCTCCTTTTAACTTCAAATTCTGAGGGTGATTGGACACAGAGGAATATAAATTGATTTATCCACCATGAATACAAGTAATTGCTCATTGCCCCCTTTGGAGATGGCTACAGACAAAGGGCCTTAACAATAATTTTCCAGGGAAAACTATAAATTTTTAACCACTATTGAAAAATTGTGATAAAAGTCAAATGATAAATTTAGCAGAACATCAGCACAACCCTCCAGATTAGGAAAGTAAGAACATAAAAATCTTAACAAGAATATATTTTCTCTCTGCTTTTTCTCATTTAGAAATAGTTTTACCCTAAACACCACTTTGAAACACAGATGTATAAATAAAAGTGCATCAAGGCATCAGCTTAGTGAAAAATTATAGAAGGCTATTCTGTTAAGATGTGTGAACATTTTCTTGAATTGATCTAATTTGGCATTAAAAAAATCACAAAATTATTATATAAATGGGGCTCTTAGTGTCGAAATCTAGAAGCTGCATATATGTTCTATTTATTTTACTGATTAATTGCCTGAAGGTTTTACTGCTTGTTATTGACTACATTAATTTAGAAATGATGCCAACAAAAAGGAACCATTTAAAATGCAATAGCTGCAAAGAAAATGCCATATAACAGTTGGGTTTCCACTATTAAGCAGTATTTTAGAAAAAAAATCAGAAAGAAAACAATGTAGAAGAAAAAATAGCAGTATTTTTCACAAGGTATCATGCACATATATAAATGCTACATTGTTTATTGTATTTAATAATATTTACATATACTTGTGTTGTTTGCAAATATCTCCATCTATCTAAGAATATTTGCTTTACTATGATTTCTTCTCCAGACAAATAAATGTATGTGTGTATTTGTGTGAGTGCACATGTGCAGGAGTGGGGTATAGGGAGGTCTGTCTAACTACAATTATATTGATTAATGTGTGTCTTGTGAAAAATTACATCAAGAAAAATACCTGATTAGTTATTTGAAATTAATTGTCTCCCCAAAAATAAAATACGTTCAGAATATAAAGCTGAAATCAGTAGCTGAATTTACAGTACAGATTTAACACACATCTAACTAAAAACTGAAAAGAGAAAGTATTTTCATACCTAAGAAATGGCTTCGTACTATGATACAGAAAGAAATTTAAACCAGAAATTAAAAGATATAAGAGAGGGATTATCTGAACTGTTATTGTCTTCCTAGACTGAGTTAGCTATCTGGAAACCTAATTAATTATCCCTTTGAGACTAAAATTGTGATCTGCAAGTTATTCCTGCACTTCAGTACCCATTTTAATGAGAAGTGGTCAGAATGTTAATTTGTTTCTTTGTTTATATGCTTGCTTTTCATCAAGAAAGCTTTGTTTTATTACTTCTTGAGCTTGAAAAAATAAAGAAAAGTTGAGAAAGGAGTAGAGAAATCAATTCCCCACTTTTCTGGCCAGCAGCTTTAGAAAGCTGAAATAGAATAATCTGATCTGATATCTGACATTGTTAAATGTCTAAGGTTCAAGTGTTCCAGCGTCAAAAAGAGAACAAGAAATTAAATGACAACATAACTGCTTGTGAGTAAGAGGAAAAGGTAACCTGCTATAGGAACACCCTGGGGAGGGAAGGTTTTGATAAATACCCTATACTCTGATAGTGTAGTACTCAGATCTTTAATGTTTATAATAAAAATATGTCTACTTTAAAAAAAATCTCTGAATGCTTAGCACATGCATGATTCTACAGTGGGTTTAGAAGTAATTGCTCTAGCAGAACTTCTGTGCATTTCTTTGTGGAAAAAACCCTCTATTTTTTCTTCCCTCCACCCCCTGTTTTTGCCTGTTGATAGCTTGGCTACAGCATAATTTCAGATTGCTCGAATGGAGGCAGCGGAGTTGGGTTTACTCCACTTCATTGTATGCTTAGGACATTGCCTTAATATAATCCAGTAGTTGCACAAAATATGATTTGCCCATATTTTGAATAAACAAGGAAACTCAGGGCTGCCAGTGTGACATTTTCAGACCTGATGAACATAATATTATTCCTAAGAGTATTATTTTCTCCTTATTGCTGATTTTAAGCTTTCCAAATTGTTAATTCGTTCTGATGGCTGCTGTTAATACTTACATCATACACTATATACAGATACTGACATTTTATTTCAATTCTAGAAATATTTTCCATGTTTTCATTTGAAGTACTTTTCTCAATACATAATTTTTTTCAATAAATAAAAGGACTGTAATTAAATTCCTAAAATTTTACCTTTTAAGTAGGTCTCAATAACAAACGCATGTCTCATTCATTATTTCATGGAGGTACTTAACATTTTTTCTACTGATTATGATTATCAACGAGGTAATACAGAGCAATATAACCATGCTAGACTCTGGGGGTTTGTTTGGGTTTTTTGTTTGGTTGGTTTTTGGTTTTGGTTGTGGTGGTTTTTTTTTAAATCTGTTCCCTTGTTAAATCAAAAGCTGTTTTGACACTACAATATGGTGGGAAGATAACTGCCACTGAAAAACTATCTCATAGTAGGCTGGGAAAATCATAAGTACATCAGCTCCCACAAAAGATTAAAAACTTTGGTACAAGCTAACAGATTTCTGTAGCTGTACACTAATATATCTTAGAAGAGGTGAGTGCATTTTTCAGAGTTATAGAGTGAAACATTTATAACATGGAGTGTATAAGATAGTAAGCAGCAACTTGAATAGAAGTCTTAGAGAAAAACATCTCTGTGTTGTACATTTCAAGTCAGAAATCTTTCATGATAAATTTCAAACTTGAAATTGAAGTAGGAACTTTCTTTTAATAAATGCTTGGCTAAAAATCTGTGCTTTTCTAGGAGTTTCTAACCATCTGGGAAGTTTCCAAAAGCACATTTTCATGTGTTTTTAGTGAAATCAATTGCTTCCTTAGAAATACACTAGAATGAGTAGAATTTGGAGTGCAATAAATAGCTCTGTTTTCCTAAATCACATAGTGAGACTTCATACCCGGTTCACACCCTGCTCTGTCTTACGCAAGGTCTTGATTCAGGGTCTTTCATGTCAGGAATAAATAGGACATTGACCCTTCTGCAACTGACCTCTTCCTCATTTAACACTGCAAGGGGATATAAAACAAAGCCAAAACCCTTAACTGAACAACAAACTTGAAAAGAATTCAAGCAGTCCCAACATGAAACAGAAATAATTTTTAAATGTTGATTTGTTTTTATAAGGTAATATTCCCATCTTTTCTGATTTCAGATTTTTTTCCCATTTACATACAACACTGGTATCAGAAAAGACATTTGCACAAAAACCACCATCTATCAACATTTTGGCTGAATTTCTTATGTCAAGATTATACCAAGAAACACAGTTTGCCTATTAATTTCAGTGAGAAGAAAACGGAATGTTTAATATTATAATGATAAGCAGAATTACTGAGAACTAAACAGTACACAAACAGAATGTATAATTATTCAAGTCAGATTTTTAGAATTGTGTACCATTCACTCAGAGCATAACATCATTTATGTTTACAACAAATATCACCATGAGAATAAAAATTATTCTGTCCCTCTAAATATTATGTGTTCCTTTCTTACTTTGTTCCTGTTTTATACTGAGCCTGTGCACATTTGATGTCACCTTCTTATTATCATTGAATATTGTTTTTGATTTAATATTATTCTAGATTGTCTGATGATGTGGTGGTTGGGTTTGGTTTGGTTTGGTTTGGTTTGGTTTGGTTTGGTTTGGTTTGGTTTGGTTTGGTTTGGTTTGGTTTTTTAGGATCAGTGCAGTTTTTATTTCTTGGAAAATTACAGTAAATTTCAAAGTCATGTAGCTTTTTAAGTGTTTCAGAAGTGATTTATTAATATGATGCTGACATTCATAGATCAGGCTGTGAGCCCTGCATGTGACCACATTAGGGAGATTTTACTCCCATAAGCAGTGCCATTGATTACTACTCAGAACGATGGGTAAGAGGATAATAGTCTGACCTTAGGTGATCTTTATACTTTTAAAATTAAAAATCAGTTTATAAAGAAAGGTCTTGCTCTTGTATGCTTATAGGCAAACAGAAACTTCTTTCTGTGGTACATAGTCACCGATAAACATAAAACCTTATTCCTTTGTGCACTCTTCAGAAAAAAAACTGACATAAGTTCTAGATAATTATTAGACCTAGTGAGATACATGCTGTCTAGGCGAAATTTAGATTCCAATGTATTATGAAGGACAGTGATAAAGAGGAAAACAACTATAATATTAACAACAGAAAGGCTCAATAGAACATTTTGGACAAGATCACTCAGTTGCATTTGCAACTTAAAATAAAAAATGATTGTTTCAAAAGTCTACATTTATTCCCCATGCCTCCAATTTTTCAAATTAGTAACAGAAAATATTAGCTTTCAATTCTTCAGTATCTGGGGGCTGTCAGTAGAAGTGTGTTAAAAATGAAAATATTACTAGTAGTTTTGGACATTGATAAAAATTTAAGTGTGCATTTAGTAGGTGATAGAAAAGTTTTATGTGCTGCTAATTAAGTTATATATTTTGAAAAGAGATGTTGTACTGAACAGTAATCAAATTCCCAGTGTTCTAGCTATGTCATTTCCATATCTGTGGGGTCAATGTTGTTTTTTTCTTACTTAAAAGAAAACACCGGATTAGATGCTGATATACTTGAATCAGCTTGGGAGACACTATATAAACTAGTCCTTGTGAAAAACCGTGTAACTAAAGAAATATAAGTGTACAAAGGATAAGTTGTAGGTGTGTTAATGCAGCAGCATTAGAAGAGTTAATGGAATTTAGACAGTATGACTGAACCAAAAAACACAAACAAAAAAAAAACTAAAGAAAGTTTAGGACACTTTTCTAGGCATAAAAACAATAATGTCAGAGGATTAAAAATTTTTAAAAAGTAGTATAAATCAGAGAAATACAATTAGAATTAAAGGAAGGAAAGGAATTCTGAAAAGTAAAAAGTGTGCTCTAACTTTCAGATTGCCAGAGATGCCTGAACTCTCACAAGGAAATAAACATAACTACATTAATCCTATATCTTCTGAAAAAAACCAGCCATTCATTACTCATCTGAGTACCTGATACTTACCTTGATGGCTCCTGGGAAACACTGAAACAGAATTTTAATTCTGAATAGCCAGAGGAAGCAAAAAACCAAAATATTTCATCCATCTCCGTTTCCCTCACTTTCCTATTGCACAGAGTGTTACAACAGAGGGACCTAGGCACAGGGTAGCATATGCTTGGGGAATCAAATATCTCAAAGAGGACTCTTCTCTGAATGTGTAAGGAAGGTTCTTACATTGGATAAGAGTCTGCCCAGCCTTTGTTTTGCTGAATCCAGCTGATGCAGGACTACTCCTGCCTACACATGATATATCTCTATGGCTGATCTGAAAACACACACAGCATCACCCATCTCTGTAAATTATGTATAAAGGACCGTCCTACATGACTATGTCTACATTTCCAGGAACGGTTTCTACTCCCTATAAGCACCCTATCCACGCACATTTTGATAAATTATTCAGCAGGAACCATGTGAGAAGTTGCTGAAAGGACCAGATTTTTTCTTCCAGGACAATTAACACACTGAAACCAACATATCTGTGTAGGCACAGCAGGAGATAACTGGAGGGAATCTTAAGGACAATCTAAAAGGCCCTCTCAAAGAGCTCCTTCATCAATGAATCAAATATTTAATGGTGCAGGTGGGTGTAATTTCAATTATGTTGTTTCAATTCCTTCAGCGTTTCAAATTAGTCCATTAACTCATCTGTGCAGAGGACTAGACAGGGAGTACCTGGCCTATCCAATTAATACTCATACATAAATGTATAGATGGCTCTGCTCTGATTCTCAGGTACATTATGATTATAACTGTAGAAAAAACATCCATTTTGCCTGTTTTTCCATGCCTACAGTGAGAGGACTAGAGGAAATGGCCTTAAACTAAGACAGGGGAGATTCAGATTAGATATTAGAAAATTTTTTTTCACTGTTAGGGTGCTCAGTCATTGGAATAGATTGCCCAGGGTGGTGGTGGAGTCACCAACCCTGAAGGTGTTCAAGAGGCATCTGGATCTAACATTGGCTGCTGTGGTTTTTTTCGTAGTTTAAGGATTACACTCGTAGTGCTGGGTTGACAGTTGGCTTTGATGATCTAAAACATGTCTTGCAACCTTGATGATTCTATACCTACAAATTAAGTTGCCTTGCCACAATCCTTGAGATAAGAAGCAATATGAGGGAGATCTTTTTTCAGTCTTCCGTTTATGGAAAAATCTGTTTATTTTCACTGTGATATGTAGAATTGTAGTGTTTAATCACTCAGTACCTGAAACTTAGGAATTTTTCTATTTCTTCTCATTATTTTTACAGCCCCAAATGAGTTATATTGAAGAAAATTAGTTTACTGAGAATTGTTTCCATAAAAAACTTTCTCAGAGGGGAGCTGTCCAAAACAAAAAAATAGCAAGGCCAAAGCTCTGTGTTAGATCTTGGCTATTTAGTATAAAAATAATCCATGTGTCTGTGTTTGTTAAATTCACAGCTTTGAATCTCTTCTGAAGTTGGAAACAGATTTTTCATATCAGAACTTGAAAGAAGTTATTTTATTGGTTTTGGGGATTTTTTTTCTGTTACATAAGGCAGTGGGAGTAGAAAGTCTTGCAATCTGAGGACTAAGCATTAGCATTAGAATATGTTATGGAAACAGATTTCTAAAATTTAGGTTTAGTTTTTGGTGCTTGCTGTTAATGAAATGTCATTACCAGGCATGAAGTCTGCATGGCAGGGCTGTTAATATCTCAGGACAACTATAACCTATGCTACTGTGCAATTTTGCCTTTTTTTTTTTTTCTCAGCTGAGAAAAGCAGAATGGTGCTGTAGTATTTTTTATTCTAGAACTACCTTATTCAGAAAAAAATCTCTACCAGTTCTGGTTCTAGAGATATCTTGCTCAGAGCTACAGTATTTGTGCTTTGTGCATCACTGCAATATGTATACATTGCTGATGAAAAGCGTTTGGAAACTAAGTAATTGTCCTGTGCTTCAGTTCTGTATCTGTAAATGGGAGATAGTGGCATTTCTTTTCTCTTTCTCATTTAGACAGAAGTTTTAAGACTGAGACTTTTTTATTAGTGTTTGCTCAGTGGTTAAATCAATGTTACAATTGCATTGAAACAAATAATTGTTAAAAATGGATGGAAATACTTAGCCAAATAAAGACACAAATATAATTTGTATTTACAATTGAAATTACAGGCGAGTTACAGGAGGTAACCTGTGTTATACAAATTTATCCCTGGTGAATCATTCTTAATCTCTATATTGCAATATGGAAAGAAATCAAATTTTTCACAGCAAATACTTCACTTTAGGTAGACTATGAGGGAAAAAATATGCCCCAAGTGTTTTGGGGTAGAGATATTTACAGTGAGCCAATAAAGCTTATGCTGAGTTCATCAGAGTTACTCCCTTCCAAACCTCAGGCTAAGCTCCAACTGTGGATTCTGACAAGAGCAGACAGCTTTCTAACATTTCTTCAACCATTTGCAGACATGAATTCTGAAAAATATCAACTTCAGGGATTCATGGTCTAGAAGTTTTGCTTTTAATGACGGAATGCAGATTTCTCATCTGGCCTTGAACTGTCACATTTTTTGTATAGTCTTTTCTTTCTGTTTTAACTTCCTAACTTGTAAAAAACATGTAAGATTTTATTGGTGTGCTGACCATGCATCCTCTACACTCTATTTTCTGCTCAAGGGGAAAAATGTTCACTTGCAAAACTGGAACTTGATTTCACGCTTCTTGGAGAAATTCCACATACTTCAATTTACAGCTAACACATATTAAAGTTTGAAGTGTGAGACATAGTGCTTTGGATCCAAGTATCTTCCTGCTTTAACTGCATGTATTGTTCTATAATTAGAAGAAATCACTTTATGGAGTAGAGATTTTCACAGTGAATAACATGATAGTATAACAAATGAAATAGACTAAGGATCACTAAATTACAATAAATTATTATTACTACATTGTTCTTTCAATTATTTTTATTATTTCCATCCAAGAAAATATTTTGACATGTCAGAGACATTTTAAATGCTGTTGATTAATTGATGAATTTGAATTTTCAAATCAGAAACATCCAGAATTTATTCTCAAGTTCCATATTTCTTGTATTTTTCTTATATATTTGAAAATATTACCTACATTATGAAAATAATTCCTACATTCAATTCCAGTTTTAATTCATATATCATATCCATTACCACAGTATCTGTTATCATCTACTAATGTACAGGGGACACTGATAAAAGTGGTTCAGTACTTAACAAATCCTCTTTTAATAGACTTCAGTTCACAGATGAAAACACACTTGCATTGTACCTGCTGTGATTAAACTGTTATGAAAGACACAATGTTAAAGGGGAAAGTCAGGGCAGAAGGAAGTGCTTATTTCAACCAAATAAACAAACAACTAAAAGCCTAGACAAAAGACCATATAACAATCCAACTGTGTAGCTGATATGCCCATAAGTTTGTCTCAACTTTTTCAAAAAATGCTGAAAGCAGCTCATGCGTTTTTATGCACATATTACTTATCCATGTTTTCTGTCTCTTTTCCCTTTGGATATCAGACCAAAAGTAGAAATTTTATGCAATGTGAGACATTTAAGCAAAGGAATTAACTAGATATTACAATTTTGATGCTAGGCTGCACAAGGGAAAGCATACAAGCAGGTCAAAGACAGTAATTATTCCACCCTACCTGACACTTTTGAAATTTAATTTGGAATATTGTATCCAAAAAAACAGAGGAAATACAGCAGAAGGCCATCATGGTGGTCATAAAACATGAGATACATGAAAAGTCAGACAGATTTGGGTTCATTCACCCTAAAGAGAAGACAAAGGATGACTTCAGCTACCTGATGGAAGCTTAAATTGAAGTGACTCACTTCTCACATGTGCACAGTTGAAAGGCAGTGAACTCCAATTTTACCAGATAAGATATAAGGAAAAACACTGCAAGATAAGGATGGTAAGGATGGTATAATACTGGAGAAGATTGCTCAGAGACGTTGTGGAATATTCACCTGAGGAGTTATTTCAGATTGTCCAGGAAAAATCTTGAGTAGCCTGGTGTACCTTCAAGGATCATTGACAATTAAACTGTTCGTCTGTTTTCATAATACTAAACCAGAAAGCAGTTCCAATATAAATAAGATAACAGGGTGACTAACAGTCTTGAACCTGAATAAAAGTGTACTGAAATGGTGTAATTAACAGTAATTTATAAGGATTTTGAGACACTGTGATGTCATAATCAAACACAGTTTTACATAATTATGTAAGCAATATAATTACCAAAGAAGCTGAGTGTAATGAAGAGATTTCCACAGAACAAGACAAAGGAAGCATAACATTGCAAAATGACCCTGCAACTCCTCAGGTATCGGAGAGACTGGCAAGACAACAGAAAACAAGAAAAACAGTGTCAGAAGCAGGGGATGGATGCAAAAGCATAACAACCATCAGTCATAAACAAATTAAACAAATGAAAACTGGATCACTTATCTCTGATTAGGAGCTTTCAAGCTGGATCATCCATACCTTGGTCACTAAGAACTGCCAAGAGCTGCGGGCACAGAGGCCAGCCACGCTGTATCACCCCCATGGTATGTTAAACTCACAGCCAGTTTAGAAGTGTTATGAACAAAGATTTTTGCATTTGTTGTGAAAATGATTAATCCTGTGCAAGAAATGACCATCACCAATAAGCACCTCCTCAACGAGTGTAATCAATAAAGTTGTTTTAAAATTTAAATCTGACCTGACTGAGCAGTCTTCTAAACACTCTGTCAGAGTAATTTCTAGCTCTCTGATGTGTGAGTGTATAAATATATATTAAAAAGTCCTCCTGTGCATATACATATATACATATATGTCTTTTCAGTTGCAACAACTGAAAGGGAAAGATCCTCTTGACAGTGACTGATTCATGGGTCTCAGTTTCAAATTAGAATTGTATCTGTTTTAAGAAAAAGGATGTCTTATTATAACAAATAAGACAGCATGTTAACATTTTTTTTTTTCTTAAAATAGGCTATTTCAGCTGGTTTTCTTTCACTTTATCTATAGCTACTTGGCATTTTGCCTCTTTTCACGACCTTCTGCCCTGATTGCAGTAAGAGGCAGTTATAGATCAACATCCAATACTTCAAAATATATATTTACAGTGGTGCACACATATGAAAAGAATAAATTATTGATTATAAGAATAACAACATAGTAATAACTGACACTGTTTAAACCTTAGCTAAAGAAACCAAAGTATTTTGCAAAGTATATAAGTGTGTTACAGATTCCTGGCAGAAGCATCAGCTCACCTATCAGTGAAAGTCAGATGCATCTTAGCTGGGAAAAACCAGCCTTTTAAAATGTACTGTGTCCTTACAGGAAATTTGAGGAGAGAAAATAAAAGATAAATCCAGTTCAAATTATATTATGCCTTTGTGAGGCAAACAATCGAAAATGAACTAGGAAAAACACGCAGTTTTTCTTTCTTCTTAAATCGTACAGAGTTACCATGAGCTGGTGGCAAAAGAATGTGCAAGAGGAAAGTAGATTCAATAAAATTAGAGAGGTAACTCATATTGATACAGACTAAACTATCCTTGAACTATCTACAGTAGCTCTCTGAAAATATAAAATATACAATTGTGAAAAAATTAACGTAGAAAAACGATTTGAGAGGGAGTGACTTTTAAAATTCTGAACAAGAAAGAATGTAAAACAATTTTTATATGACTGCTGTAATTTAAAAAAAAGGCTATAATGTTTTTCTGCCTTATGAAGTCTTGAGCTGAAATTCAAAATTATTTTCTTCATTATCATCCTTTTTCTGTGTTCCTTTTTCTCTCCATTTTCTGTGGAATTTGAAAGTCAACATGGTTTCTATTTAATTAATGGTGGAATCCTATCCACCAATCTGCTTAGTGTCCATGGCCTTACTGATGTAGGAACGACATAAGTCCGTTTCCCTTATGAATCCTGAAACATAAGTTGTGTAGGACTTCAAAAGCTCCTTAAAACATTTCTTTCTCATAACACCATAAAATGATCTACACACTTGTATATGACATATCACATGAAAATGTGGACGAAATGGACTTTGGATATTAGAGCAGGTTCTGACTAGTCAGATGGAGTTTGAAACTGGCACCACATAACTTTAACAGCAGCTTTTTTTTTCTTTTTTTTAAATGCTTTTCATATAGTAAGACCAAAAATAGATAAAATCATTATTTTATTGATTCTTGGATTGTATGTGCATTTTACATTATTTCATTTAAATGAGTTATAGATGATGGGATTATCTAATGAGCCTTCATAGCAATTATTACATTTTAATGCAGAGTGGAAGAAGTAGATATTCAAAATAGCTTTGTCCCTGTTAATCAGAGTATGTACCTCTAAAAAATCCCCATCAATTTAAAGATGCTAAAATATGCTAAAAATGAGCATACTGTTTTTTCAAGAAGATCATGAGAGAGATTGATTTCATAGTACATAGAATATAATAAAATTATGATAAAAATCCCCCACAATAGAATTTTCAGGGGAAAAAAAAGGAAGCAGGCCATACCTGGCATTTGAAATTAAGTTCTGTGTCTCATACATATTTATTTTATGTCTCTGCAGCTAGCCTAGGGCATTAGTTGTTGTCCACCTACTATATCAATGACTATTAACTTTTGGAAAAAAAAGAAAGAATATTCTAGGGTAGAGAAAAGTTAATGGGATTAGCAAAGATGTTTAGCACTGTTTAAAAAAAAAAAAAAAAAAAAAGAAGAAAAAAGTCTGCTTTCAGAATGTAAAAATTAAGAGATTACCAATGTTTAAAATACATGTTTAAAATAAACTGCTGGGAAAGACGTGTGACATTCCTTAACAACTGGGAAACTGCTTTCTTGAACGGTAACAAGAAGTAGCTAAGTTTCATCTGATTCATTTGGTTTTTTATAATCTTTGTGAAAGGGAAATTCTAATGAACTTGAGGTTTAACTATTGCTATTCCAGCACTGCATTATCAGAAGAGATGCAATAAAAGGGCAAGCTTCTAAATACAGAGAGGTTAAAACCAAAATGTACTTTCAAGAACATCTTGTCTGATCTCTTGAGCTAAATATAAACTAAAATTCTGTGATTCTGTGATTCCGTAATTTTAGTCAAGCTAAACACGATAGTAGTATGTTGTGAGTTTGGATTTCAAATCAGTTTAAGAACAAGATTCAATGTTCTCTAACTTTTGCTTAGTTGAATAAACACTAAAAATGTACTAAAAATAACATTTTGATATTTTCTCAAAATTATATTCTAAGCCCTCTAGATAAAAATGCCACACCCCATTACTTTTAGACATATTTATGGACAGAAAGGAGAGAGACATTAAAGAACAAAAATTATTGTTAGTATTCTACATTGCGTTTGCATGGCAAAGTTCTGACAGCTGAGAGAGGAGGAGCTCTGCAGGGGTGGTGGCTGGGAAAGTAGGAGCCACCACCACATTGGACAGAGCCTGTTACTGGCCTAAATGAAGCCAATCAGAGATGCTGTGGTACCTCTGAGATAACATATACAAGAAAGGGTAAAAACCACCGCATGGCAGCTCCAAGAAAGAGTGAGAATATGTGAGAGAAACAACCCTGTGGACACCAAGGGCAGTACAGCAGGGGATGGAGGTGCACCTAGCTCTGGAGTAGAGACTCCTCTTCAGCCCATGGTGAAGACCATGGTGAGGCAGCTATCCCTCAGCAGCACCTGGAAGGTTCCCAGAGGAGCCAATATCCACCTGCAGCCCATGGGAAACTCCACACCTGAGCAGGTGGATGTACCCTGAGGGAAAGCTGCAGCTGGTGGAGGGGAGGCCCTTGGGAGGGACCCATGCTGGAGTAATTCTTTAAGTACTGCAGCCTGTGGGAAGCACTCATGCTGTAACAGTTTGTGGACTGTATCTTATGGGAGGGACCTCAAGCCTGAGTAGAGGTACAGTGTGAAGAAAAGGAACAGCAGACATGAAGTGTTTCATAACATGTCCACAAACACATTCCTTCATCTTATTCTTCCCACAGGCAGAATTTTTGGGAACAAAAGAAGTAAAGTTGAACCTGGAAGATGTGATGGGAGCTCGGAGGAGAAGGTGATTTCATTGTTTCCACTTTTTACTATCTTAATCTGTTTTTAATTGGAAATTGATCTTCTGCAGGTTGAATGGCCACAATCATAATTGATGAACTATCTTCTTGTACTATAAAAATTGTTAAGCACATAAAATTCCTAGTACCTACCCCTTTTGCTGGTGTTACGCTTATCCTTCCATTCCTCTTTTGATTCTTAGGGTCCATATTCTCAGTCTGGTGGTGGTTGCAGTGTTTGACAACATTCAACACTCTAAAGGAAGAACACAATGTTTATTTCCCTTCACTCCAGGATTTCCTTGGGCTTATTTTAATATACTTGCTGTTATACCTCTGGGTATTTTCAATTGGTCTGTAAATTATATCTAATTTTACCATGCAAGTACTTTCTGTGTGTAGTAAATGCCATGTTTGTGTCGTGTTTGTTATCCCTGAAAACAATTTAGTCCATCTCCAGATCTCTATTTCTTTGGCTGACCATTTTGGAGTTACTCATAGATGTCAGGTCTCTTTATCCATGACACAGTGTAGAACTCTCTTAATCATAGATGAAGAATAATTAAAAATCAAAGTGAATTTTAAATTAAATTTTAATCAGCAGTTATACAACTGTTGAAGACCCAGAGCGCTTTGCACTGCAGCACAGAAACCTGAAATATTTGTAAGAGTTTTTCTCTCTGTATACTTGCACATCTATTCCTGCAGTGCTCAAAAATAGCCTCGGGAAGGTCTGTCAGGTATTAATAGGTGACAACAGTCGTACTGCAGGAAATGCACTTTGCTTCATTCTATCTAATTTTGCTGTCATACCTTAGCGACAGCTGACAAAATCAGGATGGGGCATATCACGAGGAAACAGAATATAGCTTGGCCTGACTCATCAAACATACAAAGAAACCAGTTATTTCTAGACCGATATTCACTATAAATTGTGACAGAAAACATGTGATCCAGGTTTAGTAAAATAGACAATTGAAGAGAAAAGATCCAAATTGCTAGGAACCCCACCAACAAGAAGATATCACTGTTTCTCAGCAGATATACATTTAGCATGTCACTAATTACTTTTGGGGTACAGGAGGAGCAGTGATAAAAAGAAACAAAAAGGCAAAGCCCCCTAAAGATGTGCTAAGGAATTTTTTTATCTGCCTTTTTTTAATTATGTGTCCCAGGGAAAAGAAACCTATACACAGTAATAGTTACGAAAAGGAAAACCTACAAACAGTATAGGTCTAAAAGTCAAGCCTCTTATCCTGCTCTAACAGGAAAAATCCATCTAATTAACTATTTAATTGAGTTTAACAAGACTGTTTATAGTTAATCCTAAATGCATTAATAGGAAACCTAGGACCACATTCAATGGGTTTTTTTTGCTCCCTTTGGATGTTACTCATAATTACAGTTTGCTCTTTAATTAATATTCTTCATGTATTCAATTTATGATTAAGACCAAAACCTTGCCCTGGGGGCTGAAAGTGTTGAGGTGGGCACTGGTTATTTAACAGAGAGCAACTCTTTCAGTACATCTACTCAGAAAGAGGCAAAAATCAGCTTTTCATTCAAATCATGACATTCAGAGCTCAAGATAAGGGAATGTACTCTAGTAAGAGAACAACCTCAGATAACTCTCTAGGGAAAGGATATTAAATAAATTATTCTATAACTCTCAAAAAAAACCCTTTTGTACTTTTATTGAAGAAAATTTTGTTGAGTTGGTATTTACAGAAGTTGTATCTATATATTGCATGTATTGTGCAGTCACATGGCACCGAATTTTTGTTTCTTCTCTTCTGCTGTTCTGTTTTCCCCTACTTAGATGTATTATACAATAATGCATATCTGAATGCCCTTTCTTTGTATCTTTTATGAAAAGTAATTTAGAAATGAAAATTAGTTGGAAAGGGGCTCAGAGAACAAAATTAGTATGTTATTAATCTCCTCTGCATTTTGATGCTGACTATATATGGCACATATATTTCTGCTACAGAAATCTGTTGTCTCTGTGCAGCATTGCCTTTGCTTTCAAGAACTGAAAGACTGATCACACCAGCTGTTTTGGATTTTTTCTTAAAAAAATTCTTAGTGGTCTTCTGGGGTGGGAATATGGACAAATAGTTCTAGGAGTACTAATGCTAGTAAGCATCTAGTAAGCACAAAACACAGAGTAGTACAGTGTCATACAGCTGAGTAGCTCCAAATAAACCAGCTCTTTAAAGCAGCCTACCCTAGAGAAAATTGCATATCCCTGCTGATCTGAAAATAAATAATTTTGATATGTATGAAACCTTATTTCCTGCTGAAAGGTTCTGAAAAATACCTTTGTCCATTTGGAATTTGTGGTCTGATGTTCACTGAAAGGTATTCACAAGCGAGTTTTACAGAGCTTTCATATAGATCTTGACATCTCAAATTGTATAAAATATTTGGGACAAAATTCTGAAGGCTTCAGGGTCTCACCCTCACTGTTATGTTGTCTCATCACTAACCTAACCATTATTCCTGTATAGCTCAGTCCATTTTCTGAAAATGGAGGTATCTTCTCTTTATCCTCAGGAGATAAAACAGTAATATGAATAATTTAGGGTACAGAGATAAAAAAATCTAAAAAAAAAAAAAAAAAAAAAAAAAAAAAAAAAAAAAATCCACTTTGACAATTTTGACAATCATGGGATAGAATTCCAAAGGTACTTGTAATACTGAATGTCCTCCTGTACACATATTGATTCTGGAGTTTTTATCCTTTTCTTACATTTATAAAATAACCTTAAAATATCATCTGCATATTTTCCTATGAATTTATAAGAGTCCATGTTACTTAATTTTAGATTCAAAACATTGATTAAAATACCCTAAGTAAAATTTTGAAGGCACCTATATGAATGAGTTTTCTGATTCATATCAACAGACCTTATTTGACACTAATGGGATATCTATAAACAGCATAAATTTCCATATACGCATTAAATTTTATTTCAAATCAAACAGCTGAGGTGAGATATAGAACACAGATAAGACTGATAATGCATGATAGATGGGTAGATAGAATTATAGCTAGATAGATAGGTAGGTAGATAGAATTATTCCTCTGAGACTTTCCATGCAGCAATCTACAGCAGAACTACTTTATGCTTGTCACAGAATCCCAAATAATGGTTTTTCTGAACACTTAAGGAGACCAATAACATTATGAAATTACTTGTGGCAACATTCCCAGGACATAGCCATGAAGCCATTTAAGTCTGCCAGATTAACAGGTTAGGTTGATATCAGGTGTAAGTCATCTCTTAATTCCTTAGAATAATCTGCCTTTAAGTCTCCAAAGAGATAAAATTTAAGAATAATTCCTTTGGTAGAACTGGATATGGAACTGCATGTATTGGGTGACAAAAAAAAGAGTCATGCTTTTAAAAATAGATGCACATTGCATATATAAAGAAGAAAAAAAATTATGTATTTCCCTTTTTTTTTTTTCTGTAGTTTTTCTAAATTTTTTTCATTTGTTTGTAAATTCAGTAGCTTATTACTTCCTCAAGGATTCTTTCCAACCAAAAGTTTGTCACTGCTGAAGCTGAACACTCAAAATGCTGCCATTGAGCCATACGAATCAATTGTCATAGAGAGCTATTTAAGTATTCTAGAGGAGCATTTTTGTATCAGACTGTAGGGTATTTGTGATTTGTATAGTTTTAAATGGAAAGAAAGGAAGAGTAGCTGGTAGCATAGATATTTCTCACCTTGATATCAGAGTTATGATGCTTGTCATCCAGTACTGGATATATTTCAGTGGGAAACCCTCTTTTCTTTAGTCCACACTGAGCTGCTAGTTACAGGAATCCATAGAAAACTGCTCCCAAGGCAGGAATATTTCTCAGAGGGAATGGTCATGAAATGTAGCTTTTCATAAAATGCTATGAAATTTAAGCTCAGCTGTGGGTCCCTTTTGTCCTATTTTTCAATATTGAACTCAAACAGTAAATCAATTGCTTTTCTATGCTAATTAACTAATAATTCTTACAGTACTCAGTAAGTTATTTTCTTTTTTTTTTTCCTTTACATTATTATCTTAGGGGGAAGGTGGGCCTCAGAATCATTTTGTCTCATACTAAATATTTCTACAGCTACTGAAAGGTAGTGTTCTCTGAAACATCTCTCTGTAACAGATGAAGTAAAAGCATAGGAAACTGTGTCTCCAGAATTATTACTCAGTCCTGATTTGGAGAAGACTATGAGATTAGAAAATAGAGACTTTTTTTACAAGCATTTGGTCTTTGGACCAGTTAGATAATGACATTCTATATGAACTTGTACTGGCTTGTAAGGCAGATTTTAAGACTCACTAGGACACTGAAGGATTTTCTCTGTGTGGCCTAAAAGTTAGCTTTAAGAATAGCATATGGATCACATGCGTCTATAAAATAATTATCTCTTAGTACACTGGTTTAAGGATGAAGGAATGGGGAATTCCCCTAAGGATTGGGAATATAATAAAAATTCTGGGAAATAAATAATGAATCCTTTTTGCACTTATATCTTCATTATTCTTGATATCATAAATTATTTTCAGAAAAGACAAATGCTTTTTTTTAACATTTTTTACATAAATAAAATTGATGTTGTCTCCCAGAAGCAGAGACACTTAAAAATCTCAGGGAATATATAATGTCATATATTATACTAAATAATCAGAATGAAGAAATTAATTTATAAGTATTATTTACATGTATGTTTTTGGTTTGGTTTGGTTTCTTATTTCCTAAATTACCAATATCAGAGTTTTCTTCTCAGATGGGCAAGGTTCACAATATTGAAAGTCAACCTAAAAGCAAATGTTACAACCAAGGAAAGTTAAGGTTAAAAAAAATGTTCAAAATGAGAGCCTCCATGCTTAAAACATTCCATTGTGTCCAGGGAATAATACCTCACCATTTAAGTGCTTCAAAAATTAGTTGTTATTTAAGTTAGTGGGTTTCATTTATCTCTTCTACAGAGAATAAAACTTTCATGTTTTTTAAGAGGAAAGAGATGTAGTTTTAGTGAAGGCATTTGTATATAGGCATTTGTATAGGCATTTGTATTTTCAGCTAGAATAAAACCACTGAGTGGGACCATCTATGTTCTGAAATAGGACAAAAGAAAGACCAGAAGAGGCATGAAACACTTCAGAATTATTTTCTCTGTTATTATTGCAGGTGTTTGCATTATGTGTATTCACCAACCAAAATTTATATTTTTCTTCTTTGTAACTTTATTTTTAAAAGAGTTTGCTATGTTGTAAAGTTTGCTGTAAACAAGATGAAATTTCTCATACTTTTTTCCTTAGTGACTCAGCTTTGCCTTAGTTTCTTCTACATATAAGAAGTTAAAATACAGAAATTAGCATACGACATAAAGATATGTAGTAGGATGACAAGAACAAAAATATACTATAAATTTCCCATCTTTGCAATATAAGCAATTAAGAATTCATTAGATTTTTTTTTTTAAAGAAGTTAATAGAATAGGTCTAATCTTTTAATACTTGAAAATTTTGAAAATGATCATATTAGAAAACAAAAATGGAAGAGGCAAAATTCACATGTCAGAAAAATATAATGAAAAAAAAGGCAGAGGATAATAGAATTTCAACAGGATTGTGCTGGCAACATGGAGAAGTGGGTAAGTGTTGTAAGCGATATAAAGAGAGGCCAGCGACGATGGTTGTGGGTGGTGGGAGGAGGACTCCTCCCCGAGCTCTCCTTTATTCAGGGTGGCAGGTCTTGGGTGGTCGGGAAGGGAGAGCAGGGCAAGGAGGACCAGTTGTCCCTAGGTGTCATGAGGACAGCATGGCACAACATGGCGCTGAGTGCCTGGAAACACCCGGTTAAGTATGGGAAGGATCACCAATCAGGAAGGAAGGAGAGGGAGGGTACAAGCACACAGTAACCAATGGATACAAAGGAGGGAGGAGCACAACCCGAATAGTCCAATCCTACATATAACAGTGTAGAAGTTGCTGGATATGTGGGCGGATCCTGAGCCCTGGGCACGCCTTGTCCCTCAGTCCAGGGGCAGGCCCAGAGGCTTCTTCCCCAAGGTCCTCCCACGGCAGGCGGAGCCAGGCTGGGAGGCAGGAGCAGCATGGGGGCGGATCCTCTTCTTGCTCCACATCAGCCCTACTTGCTGCGGAGGTGGGAAATCCACCTCAGCAGGTAAGCTGTAATATTATTCCAGTAATTGGCATATTGAGGTGCTGCACAAAATTTTTAACATGTAAGATTTCCATTTGTGAATTGTACATCTCCTTTTTAGTACAGAAATCTTTTGAAATGCATTCATTGCTGAAATTGCTTACAGTGCAAAGAATATATTAACCTTAGAAATTCTTTCTAAACATATCCTAGTAAAAATTTTAGGGACTTGACTTCTACTTTTCTTCTGGACTGCAGCCTTTTGGGAGGGATTATGAAGTGATAAAGGATTTCTTAACAGTGAGAAATCAGTTTATTGGCTGCTGTAATAGAGCTCTTTCCAATTCAAGAAGTTATTTATGGATGCAGTTGTAATGGTCATATGAGAGCTGTTTCTTCAAATGCTACACAGCAAATCTGGAAACCTGAGGCTTGTGTTTGGGAAGGGAAAGGCAATTTTGCAGTAAAAGGAAGCTAATGATGAAGTCAGGATGAGAGAGTTGGAGTTGTTTAGCAGGGAGGTTAGATGGTTCCTGAGAGAACTCAGAGCAGCCATCTCATACCTAAAGGTGGGGAGAGACTGTTTCTCAGGGCAGAGAGTGATAGGACAAAGGGCAATGGTTTTAAATGGAAAGAGGACAGGTTTAGATTGTATATTAGAAAGAAATTCTTCGGTTTTGAGGGTGATCAGGCACTGTAACAGGCTGCCTAGAGAACCTGTGGATACCCCACTCCTGGAAGTGTTCAAGTCCAGGTTGGATGGGGATTTGAGCCACCTGGTCTGGTGGAAGGTGTCCCTGCCCATGGCAGGTGGGTTGGAATGAGATTATCTTCCAGGTCTCTTCCAATCAAACCATTTATAACTCCATGATTCTATGGTTTCTCCTGCTTGCCAATTGGATGGAAAATATAAGACAGGGTAATTTTCTTTTTTTAAGGTTTTTTATTATCTTATTGCTTTGTTTTGACCACTTTGAAATAAAGTTATTGTTTCAAGAAATAAGATATTTCACTATTGAAATAATGTATAAACTTTTTTTCTGTAAAAATTTACATGTGGCATATCTGCAGATATTTTTATTCCTTCAAAGCCTACACATTCATTTAATTCAAATAAATACAGATTTATTTTCATTTTATAAAAGTTTAAAAAATCCTGCTTAGACATTTCTTGAGTGAAATTTAGAAAGTGATAGAAATTACGTGAGACAATCCTTACAAGTTAAGACTGGTCAATTTTGCTAGGAAAGAAAAATCTTCTAATACATTAAACTGGTATTATCTTTCATCCAGCAACAGCAAAAACAAAAAAAACCAAAACCCCACCAAAACAAACAAACAAAAAACCCCAAAAATAACAACAACAAAAAAAACCCCAGACAAACAATAAAACACGTTAAGGTTTTCATCTGGAGAGATATTGTATTATGCTATGAACAACAAAAAATTCAGTTTTTAATATAATGGATTATGTATTAGAAATTACTAGAAAAAATATTTCTAGTTTCCTTGTTTTATTGAGTTTGCTAATTTTTCAGAAGTGAAGACTTTTCTGAAAAGGAGGAGGTGAAGCTTTTGAAGATTGTGTATATTGTGATACTTCTACAGAAATAAGTAATATAAAATACACAGTTCTGTCAATAAAACTTCATTCTACTTGTTCATAAGAGTTATGAAATCAGATCTTGTAGTTTGACTTTATGAATTACGAGCAAGTGTATTACAAAAATAATATACCATATTAGGTAAGCACCTGCAATAATTAAAAAAAAAAAAAAAAGAAGAACCAGTTAAAGTTTGGGAGTTTTTTAATTCTAAAGATATGCAAAAGGAGGGGTGTGAGTTACTGAAATATAGCATTTTTAAGTATATATTATAAAAATGATGGCAATGAATACCAATAACAAAACAGGTAAAAGAAGAAAATATAGTTATTGTAAGAAAAATGAGTGGTATAAAATTCCTTCCTCCTAATTACGTAAACCTTTACCTTTTTACAATGGAACTTCTAAAACTGGCGACTACGTTTTTAATTCAGGCTGAAAATTATGCATTTTTCATCTTCTTTGGAAGATGCCATGGGCACTCTACTGGAACTCAAGGAGTCGGTTGGGATGGAGTGACATGAGGCCAAATGCAACTGCTAAATTGCTGGATGTGGCTTGAATATTTTCTTGGAAACACAGGGAATGGAGGAAAGTTTATATTGGGCAACTGATTAGCTACTTATACAAGCTCAAGAATCTTTTCTTTAGCAAAACCCATTTTTGGCTGTGGGTGTTAGTCACATGTAATCCAAACTGGAAAGTTGTAGATAAACTTTAATCTTGATACTCAGTGTGCATGTTCATTATCTAATATCAGATCTACTTCAGCTGACTTTGAACCTTGAGTCAAAGCAACAGAGAGAGTGTTTTGTATTTTATGTAGGAATGAAAGTAAAACCCAAATCACCCTAGTGATAGTGGTCAAAACAGGTAACAGTGCAGAAAATAGACCATATTCTGTCATAGGAATAGAGGATAAGAAAATTGTTTGATGATTTCAGGAATTACGAAAATATTCTAAATTTGACAAAGGAAGAAGGTGGCGTCCTAGGAGCTCCTTACCTGCAGAAATCCTCTGTTTCTCAAAAAAATGGAACAGTGGGTGAAGAATGGGGGATTTGTGGGGTCAAAAAAAGTTATATCAGGTATTGAAGGTCTAATAAAAAAGATGGATTTGTCAAGATAGGTAAAAAAAATTCTTAATATTATTGAACAGAACCAGAGAGGAATTCTAGAGGATACAATCATCTCATATGCCTTCCTTTTTTAAAAATATTATTTCAGTTAAAACAAATTAATGACATAAAACAAGAAAAAAGATATTGTGAAATTTTAACTAAATATTAAATTTGCTCTTAGTATTTCTAATTACATTGTGATCCTTTTCAGCTTCTCACATGATTTCCCTGACTCTTTCCAGAAATTCGTAAGTGAAAGTTAATTTTAGTTTTGTTCACATCCCAAGGTGTGATTAATAATGCACTGATTGCTCTGTAATAACTGTTGAGTATACTCTTCTCTTTTATCTTACTTAAGAGTGAAATGCGTACCATTAAAGAGGGGTTTTTTCCTTTTTTTTGTAACTGCCTGAATACAGTGAATCAAAATACTGTAGTCCATGATTATCAAGTTGGCTAAACATTAGTGAGTTTAATAAGTGGTGTCATTCAAACTATCATCATTCTATTTAAATGTAAAGCTAACAAAGCACATGTTTCATGAAAAATGCATGAAAAATGCTCATTAATAATAATGTGTATTTTAGGACAGAAATTAAATGAAGAGAGTGTCTGTCATTTTTCTGTTGTTTCTCCCTTTACCTTTTCTTATTGGCTTGCATATATAATCATCATACTACATGGATTTGTTACCACTGCTTTCATTTTAATCAACTAAAAAATTCCTAATTTTTTCTGGATTTGTCAGATACTATATGAATTCAGAATTTAAAAAAAAAAAAAATATATATATATCCTTGCAGTTATAGGTGCTTAGGGGTTTTGTTGCTTTTTGGGGGATTTTTTTGGGTTTTTTTCAATTTTCTTTCTTTTTTATCTGAAATGGTAAAAAAAAATCTTATTTTGTTAGAAGTTTTGAGAATCAATATCCTGATGATGTGTTAATTTGATGATTAAATCCCATATGACTCTTATTTGATTATATAAGACCTCCTCAGACAATGACAAGTCATCTTCTGAGTTCATAAGTGTTATTAGTTTATTTTACATATATATAAGATACAGAGATTGACACTGTCCACACGGGAAAATAAACTGTGGAATCAGGCAGAGTTTTAATTTCAAATCTCTGTGATTCTATAAATAGACTTTAATGTTACTTAAATAACATGAAAGAAGTGGGGAAATGGACTATGAATAAAAAGAATCATTGAAGGCAACTATCAGAAGTCAAATTTCTAAAAAAACTTCATTCTTTTGGGCAAATTTTAAGAGCACAATAGAAGTCTTAATAAGTTCTTACAGGATCTTGATTCAAAGATTAATGGTTCCCTGTCGATGAAATCCATAAAAATTATTCCCCAAAGGAAATGCAAACTTCAGGATTTTTTTGTTGTTTTTACGATCATGAAACAACTGTATTTTTGTCAAGCTATAGTTATCTTTATGTGTGAAAAATCACAAGAATGCACATTTTAACTATAAAGAACCATATCTCATTTTCCTTTTCTCAAGAGATCTAGTACAGATTTCAACAGAGAAGTTCCCAGAGACAAAATAGCAAATTTAATCCTGATTGTATTATCTTTTAATCAACATTTAATCATGTTTTCATTGTTTTGTATTGAAATGTCTGATATAAATTCTGAAGATTTCCTGTATGCTGGTATACTAATGGCTCCTGAGACTTCAAAGAATTTGTTAGCATTTTAGTTTTGGAGGGTTTTTTTTAATTCCGGAGAAATTAGTTATTGTTGTTTTTAGATTAATTACCTGATTGTAACAGCTAAATTGCTCTTCAAAGCATAAGGAAACTGAAAAATTACTTTTCTGTCCCTAGGCAAACTCTTAAAGGCTATTCTACTCATTGTCTATGCAAGCTGCAAGACTGTTGTAGCAGGAATATTCTTGTTTGCATATGAAGTTTCAATCAGTTTTTCTGATTACTGAAAAGGTCTTAATTTTAACATTTTAAACCAAAATGTAGTCAAGATCTGCTGTTGAATGCCATGATTTTACCAGGATACAGATATTTTGAGATTCTATATTTCAAGTATTGTTAGGCTGTTAAAATACAAATAAGCTGAATGTCTACATAATTTTTTAGAATTCCTTCTTGTTTCTATTGCCAATGTATGAAAATTAAATGACAGGTGTATTTTAGATACAACACAGATATAATGAATAAACACAGTGAGTGCTGCAAATTTATGTACATATTTAGTAGCTTTAATATATTTCTAACTTTCTAATGTCTAAGTAATTTCATGATGTAGTAGACTTTTAAGATCAAACTACCATTCAGAAAAGGGCTTTGATTAAGAAAAGAGTGAAAAATTAACATAATGGTTGAATCATGTGGTACTGTAATAACACATTTATTTACAGAAAAGTTCACTTTCAAAAGTAATTTGCCTTTACAGGGCTGTTACATGGGATGGTGTCAAATATAGTGATGTTAATTCACTGCACTAGGAGGAAGTCTGATGCTGAAAGGCCCTAATCAGTAGTAAAAATGAAAACCAAAGAAACTTAAGCTAAATGTTACTACTTGTGATCAGGGTATAGTATGGGAAGAAAGGAAAGAAAACAGTGCTAGGCAATTTTAAAGACAAGCATTTGATCAGTCATTTTGATCTTCACAGAGATCTTCCAATTTTCAAAGTGTTGTTGGAAATGAAAGACAAAAAATCATGGTCAGAAGTAGACCTTGGATGGGGAAAAAAACGTCTACAGGGAAAAAAAATTTCTGAAATTTAGAACAGTGTCTATCCTGAATAGCTATTACTTGGTATTAGCTGGCTATAAAATAATTATTTGGGCCATCAATAATTATTTTGCTAATCTTGTAAGCATATATTTTTGTTCAAGCATAGGTTTTATGGATCAAATCTGGTCATATGTACCCCATAGAATTGGTAAAAATTAACTTTTTTTTTTTTTAATTAATGGAAACAGGAATCATCTGCAGAGGTATGATTGAGTTTATAGCCAGGCTTCATTTCAATATCACCACCACTTTGTTTATAAAGATGTTTATTAAGACATGCCTCAGTTGTCTTAACATTGAATCATATCATATCACATCATGTCATAGAATGGTTTAGGTTGGAAGGGACCTTAAAGATCATGGCAGGGACACCTTTCACCAGACCCTGTTTCTCAAAGCTCCGTCCAACATGGCCTTTAATTTTCCATGCATGGAGCTTCCATAGGGTATTAAGTGCACCTTCAGTAAGTTTGCAGAGGACACCAAATTAGGTGTGAGTGTTGGTCTGCTTGAGGGTAAGAAGGCTCTGCAGAGGGATCTGGACAGGCTGGATCAATGGGCTAAATGAGGACAACTAAACGAGGTTCAATAAGGTCAAGTGTCGTGTCCTGCACTTGGGTCACGACAACTGCATGTAGCACTGCAGGCTTAGGGAGGAGCAGGATGAGAGCTGCTCAGCATAAAGGGAGTTGGGAGCACTGGCTGACAGCAGCTGAACTGGAGCCAGTGTATGCCCAGGTGGCCAAGAAGGCCAATGGCATCTTGGTCTGTATCTAAGACAGTATTACCAGCAGGGCTATGGAAGCAATCACCCCTGTACTTGGCCATGGTGAGGCCACACCTCAAATCCTGTTCTCAGTTTTGGGCCTCTTACTTCAAAAAGGGCATTGAGGTGCTGGAGCATGTTTAAAGAAGGACAGAAAAGCTGGAGAAAGGACTGGTGAGCAAGTCTTATAAGGAGCAGCTGAGGGAGCTCTGTTTCATCTGGAGAAGAGAAGGTTCAGATGGGACCACATTGCTCTCTACAACCACCTGTAAGGAATGTGTAGTGGGGTGGGAGTCAGTCTCTTCTGCCATGTCTCCAGTGAAAGCAAAAGAGAAAATAGCCTTAAGCTGCACTAGGGGAAGTACTTTATTTTGCAGCATTGATAACTTGCTTCTACTATATTAAGAGCAGGGGAGAGACTTTTTGTTGTGCTTTTGAAATTTGGCCCTTGGAAGCAAAAAATTTTTCATATTTTCATGAGACAATATAAATTTCCTATACCCAAGACCACAGGTACGTCTTCATGAAGTGACATTTTATCCCAGTCCTAAAAACAAGGAACTCTTCAAATAATATGAACTCTTATGACACGTTTACTTTAAAGAAATACATATTCGTTCCTTGGGTCTTCTTTGGCAGAGCTTGAAAGACTAACAATGAAATTTCCTCTTTTGCTTCCATGATGTTTATTCTACTTGTAGATAATTTTTAATTACTTTTACAATCACTGTATTGATACAAAATGCAGAAACCTTTTGCCAGATAGATATTGGATTTGACATTCTGTTTTGAGCTTTTGTTACTTGTTTCAGGGTCGTTTCCATTTTTTTCAACTATTAACACAATAATATTTGAAAAGGATTACTTCTGTTTTCAGAAGTGATTCTCCAAAGAGCAGCTGAATTTAACCATAAATAGAGGAGATTAAGTGGAATTTGTGTTATGATTCATCCTATTCACCATATTCACTATATACTTTCTATATTTACAGGTCAGATATACAGAACAAAGTAAAATTGCTTTTCTTAGGTTTTCTCATTTTTTTCCTCCTATCTGACTTCATTTCATGCCACTTTTCTCACTATTTGTATTAAATGATTCTTTGTCTTTCCAACAGTCAAAACAGCGATTTTTCTGTGGCAAATAAATTGACACAGCAGGTGAATAAATGGTCTATCAATCCCAATATTGGATCTGTAATTAAACAGGAAAAGAAATAAACTTTTAGAGCCATTATTTTCTACTGTGTGTTTCTCTTCTAATTTTTAATGGTACACTGTAGCTTAATTTACTCTTCATTTTAACAAGAAGAAAACAACTTAAAGAGGTTATTCCATTCTATGTATGGTCTTAAGCAGCCATTTTTTGAAGTTAACCTGCAGTACTGTGATGGGACATGTGATAATTTGTAACTCTGATCATAAGTTCAGATTCTTTAAACGGTGTTAAGAGATATATGGGACAATTTTTAAAGAGAACAACCAGAATTAACAGCCCTGTTTCTAATTTACACCTGAAATTTTTTTAGCATTTTTTTAGCACTGAGAATCGAAAAACAACAGCTCTCAATGACATTTGCACCAGTCAAAACTTAGTTAATGACACTGATGTTGTCCTCCATCTGCTGTTCTGTTGTCTCCTCCAGTCCTTGTAAGAAATGCCAGTTTTGTAGTGAATGGATTCCTCCCTGTCAGTGGTGTCATCAATTTGTTGTCATAGGCCTGCAGCTTTGCTGATACATTCACTAACAATGTCAAAACTGAGCAGTTTCCATTTAGTGCTTATTCATTTTTCCCTCAGATAAAGACAGTATCAGATAGAGGAGATTGTTTTCACTGTGTGTTTCTAACTCCATATTAGCAAAAATTAATCCCAGAAGTCAAATAAATCATCTGGCAGAGTTATGCAGGTTCTTGATTTTTATTACTGCAAAGAAACCTTATGCTTGTTTTTGCTTTTAAGAACTGAAATTTTCAGTTCTTGTCGTAAGATATTTTGCCCTATGGGCATAGGAAGAAGTACATAACAATGGCACTCTTTTTTCTCAATTTTTTTGGTTGTTTCAAGAAACTTGTTTAGTATTTCTGTCCCTGGGGAAAACAAAAATAGCAGCATAAACTGATGAATAGGTTCAATCATATTTCTAAATGGTAAATTATGTTTTAATTTAGAATTGTACACAGAAGGAACTAGATATTGACCAAAACCAAAACCCTAAAAAACCACACGCACACACCAAAACCACAGTTTTCAATGTGATGCCTTCTTCCAAAGGGAGCTATTAACACTGCTTCAGTTTGAAAAAGGGAACAAAATGAAACAAAAGAAAACAGCTACAGCATACCACAACCATGAATAAAAAGTATTTTATTTGAGAGCAGCCTATAAGTTAAGTAACCCTGCCTAAAGTCCCGTTGGGAAATTTAGGATATGAAGAAAGGATTCTTATTAAAATATTCAGTCTCAATCATCATTGTGAAGTATCATAACAATGTCCATTCATTTTAAAATTATATTAATTTTAAAAATATTTAAATAACTCCATTGACCTGTCCCCAGGAAAGCAGTTGAGGCAAATATTAAGAAATTATTAACAAATTTTATGTCAGAAAAATAAGGACAGTTGCAGGAAAAAAAAAAAAAAAGAAAAAAAAAAAGAAGAATATTTTGTCAACTATGTCCTTTGAAAAAAGTAACTGTTTTAGTCAGTTCAAGTCTACAACAAATTGAGATAAGATACAGAAAAATAAAATATTGTCTCTTAAACTGCGCTTTATGTAAGCTCACTTATTGTTATATAGCATTAATTTGTAAAATGTTTATTCACCTTAAAAATTCAGTTGGCAAAAGAGGTGCCAAGTAGCTGAGAACATATTCTCCCAGTATTCTCCTAGACCTCGTAGAGCAAATAAAAGTTAAACCCAAGCAAAATCTTTAGTGATAAGTATTGTCCTGTAATCATGTAAAACCTGAACACTTTTAGTGTGTAGTTCTCTCTATTCTGCACAGCAAATCTAACTAGTGTAAATGTCAAGTTTTGTATTCTCAAATATAAAACACATTGATGTAACACTTCATGTAATCTTGTTTCAATTTCCACTTTTAAAGAAACATTTTCTTCAAATGCCAGTAATGACAGCAACATAGTTGCATTCTTACTGCTGCTTACACGGGGAAAAAAAGCATGTTGGAAAGAGACAACTTACTTAGAAGGGTTTACTCAAGATATGTCACTTTGTCAGTATTTTGAAATGTCAACTGTCATGCAAACAAGCCTGAAGCAGTATTTTAGCACTTATTTATTAGATGAGCAGTAAAAGAGACACATTGCTTGTTGAAAAAGTAGACATTGCTGCATGCCTACAGACATGATATAGTTATATAATTCAATCTCATATATGATGAAGTTATCCTGCCTACTCCAATGTCCAGTATTTTTAAATATTTATTTACTTCAGTTGCACATGCATATTTCTGAATATAATCTTCATTAACAGATGCTTTATTGCCCATGAACAGTGACAATAGGAACTAAATCTTGACGACAAATGCATGCTTATTACCAAATTAAGCAAGCATGAGAAAGGTATATTTTAGGCTTGTATTTTGCATGTGCCTAATACACTCCGAATATCATATCAAACACAACTATCAGACCACTACTGAGAAATTGTTGGGAAAAAACCCAACTTCATAAGTTTTTATTACACATGACTTCAGTAGCAGTCCCATAATTTTGATTAAAAGGGAGGTCAGATTCTTTACTATAACTGTGACAGATTTGGAAGTGTCTAAAAGACAAGTATAAATTTAACTGTACGCTTCCTCAGTGATAAAACCTCTCTAATCTTGCAGCAATTATTATTGTAATACCTGCCAGAAAGATTACTAAATAATCTACTTCAGAAATCTCTGGGATGGGAGAACATCAACATCTCCATGAAGACATTATCAAGTAGCAGACGAATTATGCATATCCCAAGCTTTTACTAAAGAAAATACTATGAAGGTCATATTAAAGTACAGCTTTAAAGTCTATTACATTTTGTAAAACTTTTCCCTAAATCCACCTCTTTTTTTTTTTTTTTTTTTTTAACTCATGATTGAAATGCTTACCCCAATGGAAAATCCACAAATTTTCACTGCACTAGATATTGCATCAGAAATCCCTACTAGTAATACCCACCCAATATCTGCAGTTTCCATGTCTCATCACTGTCAACATGGCCCTCTGGGCTCTGTCAATGTGGCTGTGTCATAACACTACATTCCAAACACACGCATGTTTTAACAAAAAATTTAAAGGTTTAAATAAGTTGGAACATCTACTTCTAATTTTTTTAACAAACTCAAATCAGTAAAAGCCCTGCAAATTAAAATTATCTTTCCACTAAAAGCAATACTGCTCTTACAATGCAGCAATTGAGTGGATCCAGAGGTTAAGGAGAGATATGTCTTTGCTACCAGACAATATGACTGCAATACCTGAAAACCCTTGCCTGAAAAGATGGAGTTTTAAAAGAATTTAGAATAAAGTTATTTATTAAGCACAAAGTTTAAAATTCACATCAAATTATTGATAAATATATATTATAAGTAAAATAAGTAAAATTTGGTAATTTCTGGTGAGAGATTATTTGTTTATCGGTGACCATTGCATATCTATAGGCTTGATTCTTCTTTAATTTATACTGCACAATCAGGAAGGGAGTTCTTATGTTTCACTTATCATAGAACCAAAGTCCAACCCACTGGATAAGGTAAGACGAGACTGTAAATATTTGATAGTATCCGTCGGGTGTCTGTGATAAGAGCCTTCAAATTTAGGCAAATAAAACCACTTGTAAGCTATTTTCCTTTCCGTTTGCAAGCTGCTTCCATTCACCTTCATGCACGAAACAAAATTTTATGTCTTGCCCAGGCACGAGAAGGGGAAAAAAATTTAACCTGAAATGGGTCTTTACCATGCTAAGTAGCCTATTTTGGAGAATAAGATCTTATAATTTCTTCATGGGCTTTAGTCTGGAAACAGGGTGATAAAAGGATAGAATCTGAAGAGGAAAACAGAGCATCCATTGAAAGTTTAAAACCCTCTCACACACAATTATAGTATATTTTACTTTTAAAGTCTTACATTGTGATGGCTATTCTTTTGTCCACAATATGAATATTGTACACCTGAATGTCCATAGGTCATAGCAAGCAGCACAGCAGTATAATCAGCAGGAGTGTTTTATTTCATATATCATTCACGGCTTGCTGCTGTGATTCTAAATCTGTCCATAACTTTCTTATAATGTAAGAAGGACAAGAAGTTGTAATTGGCTTTTAATCCTAGGTAAGTTTTCCAGGTTTTTAAAATTTGTTTTTGCTGTCCCCATTGGGAGGATGACTTTTTGAAGTTTGATTCTCTAATAAGAAAAAAAGGAAATGTAAAGTTGGGATCTAAAAACATTTTAATATTTAAGAGTTTTCATTTGAACAACAAGTCGTCATATATTTATGGGTTAACTGGGGACACAGTTTACAATAATAACTGGATTTTAGAGTATGAGACTGAAGCTACATGTAAGTAGTAGTATAAGTTATCCAGCATTCTTAGTGTTTACATGGACATCATTACGGAAAAAAGATTATCATCCCCCCATGCTGGGAAATCAGGAATATAGAAGAGAAGGCTGAGGACAATATTATAGATCTACAAGTATTTAGGTATCTACTGGCATCCTGGAAAATTAAATTAGATGGCAAGATATCACACTTCCAGCAAAAACAAAGCAAACCAAACTAAAAATCAGACTACTGACATAGGAAAAAAGTATGTTAAAGTTTCCATTTTAAATCAAATATAATTTTCATATTTTTTTAGATGAACATTTGCCAAATGTAAGTACTGTTTGATCTTCAAAGACAACCTCCTCAGGGCGCAAGAATAACCTGTTCTTGTTAGACAAGTCCGGGAAAAGGTCAACATAGATAAAGACCGAGGTCCTGACTGAGCTCAGCTACAGAAAGGAAATGCACAGATGACAGAAGTGGGGACAGACTACTTTTCATTCCTACTACTACAGGAATGAAAAGGCATATCCCTACTTGTAGGAATGGATGGAGGAGAGCCAAAACTCAGTTTGAGTTGAAACTAGCAAGGGAGGTGAAGGGTAGCGGAAAAGCTCTCTGTAAGCATGTTATCAGGAGAAGAATGGAGAGACCTGTGACTCAGTGGGGCAAGGGATCTAATGATATGGGCCACAGCTGGCTACTTTTTACCACTCAAATAGCAATCAGTTTCTAGAACACATTAAGATAAGAGTCAGTATATTTTTATGTAAATTAAACTCAACCCAGCTATGATCAAGGTGTTTACATGAGAGACACTTCATTTGGTTTTGGTCATCTAGCTGTCAAAGGCTTTAGAATTCAATTTGTGGCTCCCAAATGAACTTTAGATTTCCAGAAATCTTCAAATAATTTCAGGGTTGTGTTAAATTAGTATTAAGCCAATTTCTGTCTGAGAAGCAAAAACATTTTCAGGGAATTTAGACATGGAAACTTCATGTTCTTGTAGTTCTAATCCTAGGCGACTTTGCAAAACTCTGTGGTTTCCTAGAAACCGTTAAAGTCATAAGCCTAACGTTTGGTAAAGGAGAGCTGTGATAAATAAGGAAATAGTTTATTTAGTTTTTCTAACGTTTTCATGTATTTCAGAATTTTGTCCACCATTTCATTCTAAAACATGTACAGTGAACCTTCCAGAGGAGGGCTTCAATTTCTGGTTTGAAAAGTGGAAAAATGTACTATTTTCTTATTACTTGTATTTCAATAGTTTTTTCTCAGTGTCTACATATTTTTACAGCAGCACAAAGAACAGTAATAACAGCACCATCACATCATGCCTACTGTTGTTTGCGTGAGAGGAGATGAAGGAAATAGCTACCTTACTTAGGAGCTATTACTGTTAACTCAGGATATGCCACTTTGCCATTGTGTTGAAATGGTAGCTCTCTAATGTAAAGCAGCCTGGAGCAGAATTCAGCACTGATATTACTTATTAGATAAGTAATAACATAGAGGACATGGGGTTTTGAAGAGTAAGCCCTGCTGTGTGCCTAAGGGCACTGTAGAATTATGAAATTCAACATGGCATATATGACAGGGGTGGGTGACTCCTTTTAATTATGTGTGCTTTTGGATCAAGGCATCACACAGAACCCTCAGCAACAGAAACTGGAGCATGAAACCTGCAGTCCCACAATAGACAAAGAATTCTGTTAACTCAGCAGGACACTGAATAACCTACTGTAGGTCTACAATGGAAAATAATGAAACCAAAAGACTCATCTGCTAGTGTTAATAAGTATATTTTAAATAACTTCTAACATCACTATGAAATATCCTTCTTTTAGAAACCACCAAATGTAATTTCCCACTTGAACAATGTAGTCAAAGCAGGGCCTTCTGACGCCTGGATGTTTTAAAGATATTCCAATTAAAATGTTAATTACTTGTTTAATTAGATTTGCTAATATCAGCTTTCCTGAATCGAAATATGACCAAAATGTTGCAATTAATAACAGAATTTAGTAATATTTTCATGGAATATCCAAACACAATACATAAGTATTTTTCATAAGAATGGGAGTAATGTGATCATAGAAGGGACACGTTTGTGTGTGGTTGCACAAGGAAACAACTAAGGGATAAAATGTTGCCAGACAGACACAAGAAAAGCACAAGATACCACAAAGAGGCAGGTTATCCTGGCTCATGCACACAAAAAAGCTGTGCTGGAATCCGAAAACACATTTTTCATCTTATGGACAGGGAGGCATTAGACATCAGAATTAAACGGAAAAAGAGAGAAAACAAGCCCAGCTTGGTTTTCTTTCAAGGAGCACTCAAGCCTGGACACCTAAGCCTTGGTCACCAGGCCCATCCAGGACTCCAGTTGCCACTGCTAAATACTTTGCTTCAATTTCATGGCATTGTATATTCACATCTAATTTATAATATGGTTGCCAAAGACAGTTTTGTGTGAATAGTGATATCAACTAATAATGTGTAAGAATTAACCATTAGCTTCAAGTGTACAGCTATTGAGTGAATTTGATGGGTTTACTCCAGCAAACACCCCAGGAAGTGCTCTTCATTCCTTGATTCAGTCTGCCTTTAAAAATCAGTAGGATATTTTGCAGTGTAAAGTGCATCACAAATGGTAGAGAACTTTTCTCAGAATCATCACTACAGTTCACAAGAACAGATATCAATTTTATTTGCATTGAAATTTACCTTAGGATTATTACACTGTATGTTCTTCTGTACATTTTTCAAAAGTGGTACAATTTTGGTTGTTAAGCAAGTAAGAAGTAGTTTAGGAAGTTTATTGAGCTTTTCAAATATGAATTTCACATATTTTTTTCAGACAATCTTAAAATACTTTGAAGAATTGAATTTAACACTGTAGCTTTGGTCTAATAGGAAATTTTCCCCACTGAACTAAGAGACAGAAGAAAAAGGAAGAGAACAGAGTTTTCTTGATTCCTCTAACAATATGAGGTGTTAAGCTGCAGCTTAAAATACAGAAATTGTGGTTTTGTGTCTGAGGCTGAAAATATCTCCTCAGCTTTTAAAATAAATAAACCATAAAAATTACACATCTAGTGCTTTCTGGACAAGTTTAGTTTTTAGTAGTTTCATTATATGATCACAGCTGGCAAAAAAAGAGTGTTTTCCTTTATTTGTTGTACTGAAAACCAAAAGGATTTTCAGCACTTTTAATTGTCTTCTCAGTATGCAGAGTTGTTGATGTGTATGAAGGCTGAAATATCAAACCCAGGAATTTTTCACAATATGGATAACCCTTATGACAATTATGTGCTGATAGTTTTGAAGACTCCATTTTCTTGCACCATGTGTGGTCTGATCAATGAAAACAAAATACATTGCATGTAAAACATAAGGTAGATAGTGTACGGATATTGGGTGAACAAATAAAGCAAAAGAGACATTTTAAAAAAAAAGTCACAAAAACCCCATTATTCGGAATTTAACGTGGATTCCACCGGAACAGTACACACTGCTATTTTGAGGAATAGATAAAGGCTCATCTATATGAGAATTTGGAAAAATGACACCTGCAAGGGCACTTGGACACTCGAATGTATGACTTTTCCACAGCATATTAAGCGTGGAAGGTTGATGCTAAAACAGATGTGGGAAGAAATTTTACAGTTTAACAGATATATATATATAAGTAATTTCTGTGCTAGTATACATAAGCAATAGATGCTAAACCTATGCTTCTACTGGGAAAGTTATAGTAGATTTAGTCCTTTAAATACTTTAAATATTAGTATATGTTTTTAATAAAAAATTGATACATTTTTATAATTTAAAAAAAATTATTGAGATAGAATCCTTTGTATACTATATGAATTGCTTTCTGGAAAAGGTTACTTTTTAAAAAAGAAAATAAAGCTAACACTTTTTTTTTTTTCCCCATTGTTCTTCTACCAATAAATCTCAGTAAATACAATATTTGAAACTGAAATTTCAAACGTACCCCCTCTCCCAGTAAAAAAAGAAAAGATTTCAAATGTTTGAATGTTTTCTTTGTTGCTTTGTGGTTATGAGTTCTGCCTTGCTTGTTAAGCAGATGTACATCAAGAAGTCGTAAGACAGAATGCCTATTTGCCAAAGAAAGACAGCATTAGTGAAACTGGACTTCTGTCTCTTTATACTTAAGAAGATTACAAAAATTAGACATCCACTCGTTGAAACCACAGTTAATGAATTACTTAATCTCTCTTTCAGCAGCTTCCTTAGTTTGTTCCAAAGATCTAATCATATGCTAAAATTTAAAGTCCCTGTAAGGAAAGAGAGCACAAAACATGCTGTGGTTAATGCACAGGCTCATTCTTTGTTCTTAAATGGAAAAAGATAAAGACAAATTCTGCCCATGTTATTGGAAAAGAGGTGTATAAATGAGACTTTATATTTAATCACTATATTTTTGTATTGATAAATAAATTGGGAATTTTTTCCTCTTATTTTGTAATTTGGAAAACAGAACTGGTTTAAATTTCCCCTTCTTTTGATATCTTAAAAATGTATAAACATGGTAGCTATAGAAAAAATAAACGAAAAATGATAGAGTGATACCTTTTATACAGAAACTGTTTACAAAATTCAGCCCTGAAATACACTGAAAATCAGAAGTTTTTTTGTTTTATATGTGTAAGGGTGTACATGTCTGCATGCAATTGCACGCACTTTTTCTATGTAGAACTACCTGACTAATGGCTTACAGATATTTGACTCCGTGTAAAATACTAATATTAACAATTTACAGGTACTCCTGACTTGTTAACATCTTGAGTTGTCCTGCATACTACCTTAAACCAATATATTTTATAATATTTTTGTTCATTTTTTACCAGATTGTATGGCAAAATTTGTAACAACCCACAGTTGTAGAAGGCTAGAAAGGATCTTCTTCCAAGATACATTTCTAACATGGATTTATAAGGAAGTTCATGGAATTTTTGAGATTTATGATTCTACAGTCCTTACGTTGGATTCATGTGGTATGTGAGCTTGAAGCTGAGGATTTGCAAAAAAAAAAAAAAAAAAAAAAAAAGAAGAAAGGAAAAAAAACCCACCAAAAAACCCAAACCAACAAAAAAACCCCAAAACAACCCAGATGGTTGTTTTCAGGGATAAATTACTTCTTCATGTCATATGTTGCACTTAGAGACATTATTACAAGTGAAATAACTAAGCATGCTTGAGAGGTCTTAGAGGAAACTACATTTTCTCTAATGATAAAGCTCTCACTCTTCAGTCCAAGTGAAAAAGTGTTTTTGAGTAAAGGGAGAAATTATCATTGTTCAGTGGAAGTTAATCATATCCAAGGAAATTGTATTTTCTGCTGGAATATAGTGGTCATAAAATGGTTTGGGTTGAAAGGGCCCTGAAAGATCATCCAGTTCCAACCCACCTGCCATGGGCAGGGATGCCTTCCACTAGACCAGGTTGTTCAGAGCTACATCCAACCTGGCCTTAAACACTTCCAGGGCTGGGGCATCCTCAACTTCTCTGAGCAGTAGCATTGAACTGTTAAAAGTCAGGACAGACCAAGGAGATGATAGCCATGAACCAGTTTCTTTATGAAATACTCACTACTGGAAAATCTTGATACAGCTAGATTTAAAAAGAGTTGTGCCTAAAGAATGTGAACATCTTGATAATCTTTCAACGTTTGCATCTCTTCTACTATTTTATGAGCTTTTGGTTAAATTAAACTAAAAAGAAACAATAAAATAAATTCCACAAGCCCCAACCTTTATCAAGCTAGTAACGAAGATGAACGTTAAAGATTCTCTATTCTGTGCACATATGGAACTGCATTTTAAAACAGGATTGGTGTAATTCTCAACTACTGTCTACTCTCAGGTGAGCAGTACCCATCTCAGCATACATAGCAGAGGTAACATTGAGTCGACAATAGAGGGCTGATATAAATTGATTATTTTTCAGGTCAAGGCAATTTTCTAAATTCCCAGAAGTTGGTAATGTCTCCTTCCAAGTACTAATATCAAGAAGATAGTAGTCAGCCCATTTATCTTCGTCCAAGATTGTTAGTATTTTTTGGGTTTTGGGTTTTTTTTTAATAATCACACATTGGGTCATAGGTAGAAATTCCCCTCCTTTTAGGCACCTCAAGCTATTTCTGGGCTTGCTCCTAGACAGAAAACAATTCATACAATCCAGTTCCTAACTAAAAACTAAATGAAAGGATAAGAATACGTTTGAAAATATATATAGGTGGGATTGCTATCAGTACCCATGCTGACACTAAATTGCCAATCAATGTTTTATTGAAAAAATTCTAGATTTCCATCATTCTTATTTGATTATAGTTGAATATCATAAAACTCATCTTTTACTTGTTGTTAGGGGATCCCTATATTCTTGAGTGCATTCAGGAGCATAAACCATCCTAGACATTAAAATTGTGGAGCCTTCATCATCCTTTAGTATTAAACAGAAAAGTACTCTGCCAGTACTCTGTATCTATAACAAGCATCTAAACAAGTCTATTCTGTACTTCTGAGAATAGTAAAGAGTGTACAAGAGACACTTAAAGTACAAACATACTTTTTCACCTATCTCATTCTGTTTTACTTTCAACATTCTAGCAGAAACTGTTTAAATTTAAGTAGCCTGATGCCAGTTTAATTTTTATTTTTTCATCCTTTCTGGGAAATCCAGAATCTGCCTACTGAGGACTTCTAGCTCTCTGCACATTGATACCTGTCCCCCCCTGTCCCTCATGCCCCCCCCATGTAAAATATTATTTTACATATTTTGTAAAATAATGCACATAAAAATGGTTGTTTTCTTCCCTTTGCCAGAAAATATTCCTCTATTTGGATCCAGGCTTTTAATGTCTCTCTGCACTTAGCAATCAAATAGAAAATAAATGCAATAGATCCTGACAGGCTGAGTCAATTCCAGGATTCTAAATACTGCAAAATAATGTCATTTTGTCACCTTAAAGGACTTATATTGTCATCCTTGTTGGAATGGAAGAACTCCTTTCTGCTGTCGTATCAAAACATGCTTTTGAGTTAAGTCTGTGAAGAAATACAGGGGCAGAGGTATTTGTAGCCAAAGCAGGAATTTGACACATGCAATGCCTTTTATTGCTTAGGATGTGGGCAGCAGCTGGGAGGAGCTGCTCCATAATTGCAAGCTTTGTTTTCTTCCCTTGTAGTAACAGAGGCAGAAAACATTGATCTGTAGAATCATAACATAGGCATCTTTACTGAAATAGAATAGTTAGCACTTTGTCAACTAGTGAGATCCATATTTGGGTAAGCATAAAAGTGTCTGTTGAATGTACCTTATCCCTTCATTTGCCATGTTACAAAACCTTCATAGAGGTTTTGCAAAATATTAAGATTTGATATAGATATGAGAAAACAACCAGCTCAAATGTATTTCTAAATAAAAATTCAATATGCAAGATAAAATAAGATAAAGGTATTTTTAGAGCTACTTAAGAAGACAACCTTTGGCATGTACATTTTTCTACAATATTTATTAGACAAATATGCCATACTAATGTAAGACAATATATCATCATGTTTATATCCTGGTCTAAAGTTTAGCTAACAGAAAGACTGTGAGAAAATTCTGCAGATAATGAGAGAGACTTCCGAGCATAACAAATAATATGGTGCAATCTCACAAAAATTACAGACCACCACAAGGGATGGATGCACTTCAGAGGTGTTTAGGAGGAAGGAAAGTGACTTCTGTACTGTTGTCCCAGCCCGTCCTTATCACCACAGTCCAGCCTGGACATCCCAGAGCTGTGTCTGACCCCACTTCTCTGCTGTGGGACTGATCCTGACCCTCACCTAACTGCAGATATCCCAATGAAAACTCAGCCCTGCACTGGAGGAGAGCCTGGAATTCTGCTGCAGGCCCTTGGAGAAATACTGTATCTATTAAATTCTGTGGGATCGTCTCTTTGAAGGTCTCATCTAAGATTATTTCAATCACTGACAAAGGGATTGGGTTAAAGTTAGAAGTATTTCAATAGTCACTCATTTATAATTGATATGCAGCATAATTTTGTCATTGTTTTAGAGTTACTTTTTACAGAAAAGGTGTTCCTTAGTTCCATGTAATAAATTATAAAGTTTAGTGTGTAGATATTTTGACATAATTTATTGTGAAATATCAAAACATGCATAAAAATCAGTCAGTAATGTCACAGAAGTAAGAGCCTTCCTAAAGTTGATCACTGTGTGTCTTTTATGATCACTGAGTATTTCTTCCCTACAAAGCTAAACCAACACCCTCTGAACATTTACTGCTGTATACTTCTGAGAGCATCTAAAAATAGACCATTCAGGTAGTATATCTGTTCTGATTCTTGAAAGAAATAAAATGAATGTAAAAAGTTTCCAGTATAAACTTTTCAAAATTGTACTATTGTAGAGATCCTGCAGCACTTAATGTGACACTCACAAATTCATAGATACAAGGAACTTCTTTCTAGATCGGTCACAAATAAATAACTTCTTGTTTACTTAGGCATATATGGAAAAGTATTTAAAACTTTTTGTTTATTTTGTTTCCATTCTTAATACTTTTGTTTTCTTTTTTGATAAAGTGGCTGTTTATTTTCTGACAATAAAAGGTTACTGGCTGCCCTGAGGTTTGATTCTAGAATACATGCCTTTGAGCCTTCCAGTCTGTAATCACAGCTCTGATCCAGTCATGGGCAAAGTAAAATAATATTCTATCTCTCTGTAAAGAAATTTTTTGGCATTTAAATTTGCCTGTGTAGCTCAGAAGCAGAAAATGTAAACCTTTTGTGATCAACAATTTCAGTCAGGGAACTTAATAGCAATGTTTGGCTAATGATTCAAGGAAACAAAACGAACCAAAATAAGCATGCTGATTGCATTTATCCTATTCTAATGCTTTACATCATGCATTTTCATTTATGGGACCACTTTTCATTAAATAATAATTTGTAATAATAATAATTTATGCTGGGTTTTTTGATATTAACATCTAATGGTCATCTCACATCTGTTTTTAAAAGTAATGTTTTCAGCAAATGCAAGGGAAAAGCTATTCAACTGCATAAAGAAAGGAATATATTACTCACAACTGTGGGATTTCATGACTAAATTCTGCTCTAAGTTATACTGTTATTACTTTGGGTATATTCTAGAATAACTGAAAAGTGTAATTGGCTATTTTCAGTTTCCACATTGTAAAACTTTGTTTCAGAAAATGTCATTTGGTGGTTTAAAGGAAATTACTAAATCAACAAGCAGAAGAAAAATTTCCATGTTGTTTCTGAAAGAAGAAATAAAAACACCTCAAATTCTCATGAGACAACATCTTTGTGATTCATAGCAATTTTCTGTTTAAATATTAGTTATTCAACAAGTACAATGCTACAAAAAAATTCAGTTGATTTTTTCTGCCTTTATTATAGATGTTTACTCTATTTAGAATGGTGCATTCAGTTCAGCAGTCAGTTTAATTTTGATTTTCTCTTAGTTCTAGTCATTGGGGAAAGACATACTTGCATATGTAAAACATATGTGTACAAGTATGTGTTGCTGATTGGTGAATCTAGATGAGAACAACATAGTGTCAAATCCAAATAGGAGGGTGACATGAGTTTATATTGTGTAACATACAATTTATATTTTGAATTGGCTTGCTTTATTAAATGAGAGAATAGAGTGATTCAGCTTCTGAGTCCCGTACTGTGGATCTCATCAACACTGCTCAGAGAAAACCCCCTTCTGGTTTGTCATCTTTGATTTTTGAGAGCCTACATACTCAATCCAGCTTTGAGAAAGATTAGGTCTTTTCTTTTTTTCTGCTAGCAAAAGCCATCAAGAGAATAGAGCTTCAATTTGGCAGACATTCAAAAGTTTCGAGCTTTAAAAATGCTTGGATTAATAGGGCAACAATCAAACATGTTTTGCAGTCCAATGAGAAAACAAATGCAGAAATGGATAATCAGCATGGGGTAGAAGCAAAGATATGCTGCTGATTTGAAGCATATGCAATAATTGCACTGAAATAAGATTAGAATAAATTCTGCATCTCAAATGAGACTTGGAGAATATTTTAAATCAGTTCATTTTTTTTTAAATTGCATGACTGAACTCCCACTGGTACCTCTATGCCTCAAACCCAGTATTGTCTGAGACGTTTTTCACTCTACCTGAGTCTGGTCAAGAAGACAGACTGGGAACTCATTTCTAATGGGTTGTCTCTTGGCTGGCACAATGAATTTGAACAAGAAACCACAAGGACTAAATACATTCTCCTTAGAATCAGGAAAGAAAAAAGTACCACTAGGACTAAATACATTCTCCTTAGAATCAGAAAGAAAAAAAGTATTTTGTGTGAAAATCTTTGTACTCAATTCTCAAGATTACTAGAAAAAGGGAATTTTAGAATATAAAATGATAAAGATATCTACTGTTGAATGTCAATAGGACTTCCTGGAAAATTGTAGGAGGATGACATAAATATTCAATACACATGCTGAAAGTTATTTTTTTCTATATAAAGTGGATATTGAGATTGTATTAAATGTTTACCAGTCCCTTTCTGAGCTGAGAAATGCTGGTGGTTCTCAAAAGCAACTTTTCACTGGAATTTTCTAAGAAATAGAACTATATTGAACCTACAATGCCAAGAAGCAAAAATCAAAATAGAAAGTAGTTTGAAATGCAATATTTCACTGAAATTGTCCTAACATTCTGAAAAATATTAATAGTGTTAATTCTGGAAACAAGTCCAGAGAATTACGTATGTTGGTACCAAAATGAATTTTTCAAGTGTTTTGGTATTTACTTTTGAATAAACCCCTTCACTTTTATTCCCAGCGTCACTAGAACATTACTCTTACTGATTAATTGTCTTCAAAATACTCTAGAGAAATAAACATTAATCACACCATTATTAATTTTCTCTACTTTCTGTTTTTTTATAAAATATAGACATTTTAATTTATAAGAAGTAGGTTTTTTTCTTATTTCTGCACGGATATATTGTGAAACAGTACTGTATTAGGACTATGCCCACTTATTTTGAGTTATCATAGACTAACAATTATAGAAATCATGTTAACCCTATGAAGTGAGACAATTTGTGGTTAGAAATATTTAAGAAAGTCTGCCTAGTGCATTTCCTGAGGATTAAGGAAATAACCACCATTTGTAAGAGCTAGTTGCTTCAGGCAAAACTCCTTAGGAATTATGTTGGGTTAGACTTTTATTTCCTTTGGGCTTTTTAAAAAAATTCATCTATAGAGTGAACTCTTAGAACTTTCCCTGGGAGAAGTTTGAATGGGTAGTACACCTATGTTGGGTCTTCATGCAATATTTATAACAAGCATGGCAATACAAAGAAGTTTTGTTTTAATCCTTAATTCACTGTAAGGAATTATAGGGCTAATATATTATCTTCCTAACCTTTTCCTGACAAAACCTTTATAACACATTAAATAATACCAAGATAGAATACTTACACTGAGTCTGCTGAGCAATGTAACAAGCTTAAATACAGTAGATTTTTTTGATAAAATCACACAGATCATTTGAGAAGATGCAAAAGGATTAATAACTACACTTGTTATTTTAACAGAATTAGAGATCAGTTGTTGAAACTCAGTCCAAAATAATTGTGACAGCACATTTCCTGCATAGAAGTAGAGCATCACACAGATTTTCAGAAGTGCAGTAACACAGGAAATGGTGCTCAGCAGGAGCCAACAAAAAATATCCATAATTTCATTTTTATCTGTAACCTGCAAAATTCTTTAGTTTTAGGGAAGATGAAACAACATATTGACTGAGATCAGGTTTATTTGCCTTCTAAATAAAATTAAAATAAAAAAGAAAGCAATCATAGTTTTATTAATATATCTCAGCAGAAATTAGTTGGGCTTGTTTTTATTATAGACTGGAATTATGAATATGAACTTTTTATGATGCCAAGGTTTTATTAGCCAATTTAAATAGTTACTTTGAAGCCCAATGACGATACGCAAAAATTATTCTCCTGGCACATCTGGTTTTTTGGTTGGAAAAAGTGTTAATATTTCAGTATTTATTTCAGTACCTAAACTGTTTGGATTCTTATTGTCTTACCATAAATTATAAGCAATCGCAGTGAAGCAGTACTGGTTTGGTGTCTGCTGAGAACATGTGAGCATCAGAAATTTTAGAGAAAATCAAATTTAAATTGCTCTCCTGCAGAACAGATTCCACCTGATAAATTATCACTTCGTTACCATATCATGTTTCACAGCTTTGCTTAGGAGCTGTTTACAGGTGGAAGTGAGGGAAAATGCCAAAACCAACAGCGCATTACATATTGAAAATGTTTTTTGTCTTTTGGATGTATTTGGTAACTCACAGACTGAGAGAGATCACCACAGTATGATACTCATGATTATGGGCATGTATTAAAAGGAAGCACCATATACTATAGAAATATAGAGTCATTTAGCTAGAAAAGACCTCAACATCGTTGGGTCCAATATTAAATTAGCAAGCCCACCATAAACCAGGTCCCTAAGTGCCACATCTACATATTTTTTAAATACCTCCAAGGACTGGTGACTCAACCACTACCCTGGGAAACCTGTTCCAATGCTTGATAACCCTTTTGGTGAAGAATTTTTTCTTAATATTCAATCTAAACCTCCCCTGGCCCAATTTGAGGCCATCACCTCTTGTCCTACTACTTGTTACGTAATAAGTTTGACACTCAACTCACTGCATCCTCCCTTCATGCAGTTGTAGAGAGCAATTACTTACATGTTTATTGAAAAAGCTTTCTTTTTTTTCATAATTCTATAATCATTGTTCTCTTGGGGAGCTTATACTAACCATTTCAGATGTATTGCCAGGTTCTCATCTTCAATACGTTAAATTATGGCATAAATCTTCAATGCCCTCTAAACATTAATAATGCTAACACTTAAAAATCAGTAAAAAAATCACTTTTTAAAAAAATTACTAAAGAAAAATTTAACAGACCAGCAACACACTGCATGATTTGAAGACAAGATGATATGTCTCTGATTGGGTGGTGTACAAACAGTATCTCTAATGCAGCATGTAAGTACCCTCACTTCTAAAAAGCTGTCAAGAGTCTGATAACAAAGATTCTCTGCTGGTGATAACTTTTAATTACATTTTAAATAATTACAATAGAGATGTTGTGCAATGATCACGTTTAATAATTCTAGCTTCTGGCCCTGTTCTTGTCCATCCCCAGATATTTTCTGGTGTCTTCAAAGAATCCATCTGGACATAGTCTTAAGAAAAACTTAGAAACTGTCAGAAATGACTAATTCCTGTAATTTTGTGGGAGAAATAGGAATCTAAACTAAAAAATTCCTGTTTATTTACTTATTTAAGAGGCAACATTTAGTTACTAGGTAACATTTTGTTTTTAAACTAGAACAAGTTGACTGCGTCACTGGCAAATGTTCCATTTGATTATCTGGAATATTTTAATAAGATTCTTAGGTTGATGATCCATCCAAAAGTTTACTTCAGACCACTGTCAAAAATAAAACTAATCACTAGTAATAGTTTGATGTTCAGAACACTTGAACACAAGATGGTTTATGTCCTATTGGAAAAAATTCTACACAATTTAAAAGGGATTAAATCAGTAGGAGATGTCAGATGTTGGGAGGGGGCAATGTAAATATGCAAGAATTGCTCTAAATCCCACCAGAAAATAAGTGAAAATATCAGTAGCTCTCCAGAAATCTTATATAAGTTAGTCATACTAATTGAGTGATACGAGCTAACAAGGATCAACCACCAACTGAGTTGGTAATGTATTTTCAGAACTCAGTACTACTGTGTAAGAACTGGTTAAATGCTCAGAAGATGAGAGCAGAAAATGGACATTTGTTACTTCTTTCACAGACTAAATTAAATTAAATCCTGCATTTACCATTCATTTACTTCGTAAACCTCTGCTCCCCTGTTTTCCTAGAAAAGAAATGAGAAGCTATGGCATTTTGCTTGCCTTTCTCATGATAATTTCAGTCAGCATGCATCTGACCTTTGATCAATATTGCTTAGCATATGATCAATTTAATTAGGCATTTTCTACATAAAGAAACTGGATAAACCAGTACCCCATAAGCACACAAATATAATTTTACCAGTAAAACCACATATTTGTCACCCTTGCCTGAAAAGTGTACTTTTGGTTTAAAATCAAACATCATTTCTGAAACAGGAATTTTTACTTGGGGTATTAAAAAAGTTTCAGCTTATATTTTCAGAAAAAATAATTCTTAAGTATTCATCACTTTTTGAGGAAAACATTCTGCAGTGAATGACAATTGCACTGACATAAGTCACATGTAGCAATGTGTCAATAAAGGTGTAGAGGGAAATGATTAAATAAGGACAAGAAAGTTTTTGAATCCACAAAGGTACAATAATCAGAGTTTAATTATAAAACATTGGAATTAATAAGACTTTTCATGTCACTGGACTCCAGTCCAAGTCCCTGAGCTTCAATAAGAATAAGGAGAATAGGGAATGCATACAGTAATTACTAGAAGAATATAGTAAGATATTGGATGGTAAGAGTTCTTGCGTAGTCCTCGGTCAGACATCCACTTAGACCCTTTTCTGCCTATAAGCAGAAAAACTACTAAAGGAATAGTAGAAAGAAAAGGAGCGGTTCTTAATTTACATCATACTGAGTTAGAGAGAAGGAAGAAAATCAAGAGATGCTACAAGAAAAGAAATAATTGAAATACCATCATAGTCATTAGAAACTACACTGTGAAAGAACTATTTATATATTATATACCACTCAATTTCCATTTGTGACCTCTACTTGCAAATTTTCTTTTCTTATTATGAATTAAGAAGACCATGATGAGTCTTTCATTAGTGCCTTTTTGACAGTATTTATGGTGGGTTTTAATTTCTGGAACTGTTCTCGAACTTCCTCTTCATCAGGCTTAATACCACCAGTTGATTTGGGTTTTTGAATGAGTGGGTGGCACTTCACCTGAGTTTGAACTGTTATTTAGTAATCTGAGATTTCAAATTCTTCAGGGCAGATTTTCAACACTGTTCACAACAATAAGTTATGTAGTGTTTATACTCGATGAGTGCCGAGTGCTCCAGGCTCTGACAATCGGTCTCTGAGATTTAATTTCCAGTTTTTGGTGTTGTCACTGCTCCTAATCTAGACAATGCAGGAAAGATACTGCAATAACTATCATCGAACCCTTGTAAAAAACATTCTTTTTTCTGACTAGAATAATGCTTTGTGAAAAGGCATTTCCTATAGACTCTGTCCATGTGTTTGTTGAGAGTTTGTACAAATCTTTACTATTTTTACACAGTTGTGTAAGCATGAGATTGGAGACAGCAAAAAGTATATGGCTATATAAGAAATGTTCATGTTTTCTGCTTTTCTTTTATTTGCTACCTTTCCCTCCAGAGCGATGTCACACCACAAAGATTATCTTCTGAGGACTCAAGCTTCTTAATTCAGTGAAATGATCATAGCTTTGCCATTGGTTAATTCAGGCCACAAATTTCATAATGGGTTTTCATGGGCTGTTATTACTTCTTTTTCAATAAAAACTCAGATTCTGCTGAAAATTAATAATTTCTCATTGTGCTTTAATGATTTCAATGAAAACCATTTTTGCAGCTATTTGAATTTTCTTTAAATAGCAGTGACTTTCAGTCTTCTGTTTCTTTTAGTAAAGGTCCAGTTATTTATGCAAAAATTACATAATAATAGGCTTTAATCCTGGTGGTATCCCAACCTTATAATACCTTATATTATCCTTGACATCACTCTGTTAGACAGCTGCATTAAAAATAAAATGTCCTTGATTTGTACAGTACAATTTATCAGCTATTAAAGGAAATTATAAGATCTTAAAAGAAAATTACAAGAGATGTCAAAGATGATCAAGATAATCAAAAGAAAAGATAATCAAACTAAAAGAAATTTTCAAGAAAAATAACTGTTGATCTAAACAAAGTTTCTTGTACTCTTTTTTGTTCTTATGTGTATGGTGAGTCACCCAGAAAATTATGCTCAAATTCACTGCAAAAATTGTATTTGCTTTTTTACGGGTACCTGCAATAAGTTAATTTAATACAATATGTATTTAAGAGGTAAAAAATGAAATTTCACAGTTGGAATGGAAAGGGGTAACCAAAAGGAGGAAAAGGAAGGGGCATAAAGGGGATAGATAATATAAAAATATAATTCAAAGTAACTTTCCCAGCCTATACCAACCAGGCTAATGGCATAGCACCAGGCATATTCAGTATAGTATCAGAAGTTGTAGGCTTAACTGCAAAGACAGACATCTTCAATTTATCTGCACTTGTTACATCAAATGAAGATGCAGACCTCCATTTAGAAGGTAGCTTTAATGTTGAGGGACAAGTAAAAGAATTCCCTGGCATGGATGAATATGTCAATGTCACCTTATTTGCACCTACATATATGCTTGACTTTATGCTTACAGTTTCATCAAAATAATAATAAATGCCTAATTCAAGAACTAAAACTATGGTTATGGAATGATCTAATTTGTTGGTTGGCTTTTTCAGTTGCATTTTTGTTTGTTTCTTTGTTTTCACCTTTTGAGAGAGAATTTAGGCAGCTGTCTGTCTAAATGTGAGTTGTAATACAAATTTAGTCTGAAGAACAAGCCACTCAGGAAACACATGGCACATAGTCACCTTGGAAACTAGAAATCGAAGAGGACTGCCTAATGAATTTGGAATTTGAGAATTCTGCAAAATAAAACTCATACCTTTCTGTGGACTTGAAATTAGGTTCAGATGTCTATGTCCTTATTAAGTGAATAATAAACAGTTTAAATTTTCTCATATGCCCTAAACATTCGACAGCAGGTACCCTGCTGGCTCACTAATGTAAACAAGAGACTTCTATTGAAAGTGCTTTTCTCCAAGAGATTTCCTGCCACCTTTTTGTGAATTTTAGGGATTTGTTTTACAAAGCTGGACATCTTTTTGTTTCAGTATGCTTTAAGGTAGTTCTGATTGAAGCTGGCCTGATTGAGTTCTAATTCACATCAATAACATTTCTTTTAATTGCTTTGATAAACCCATGGTGGGGATCAATAGTGCTTGATTATAATAACTCAGTGTTTGTCAAAACAATATTTCAACATCTTTCCAATTTCCTAAGTCCAGTACACAGGATTTTGGAACATAAACAAAGCTGAACTGTAGTGCTCCATTTCTATCAATACCATAATAGTGATCAAAAGAATTGGGGGGGGTGTAAGGGAGTGAGGAGGCAAAACTCTTTGCACACTCTGCATTTTGCACAGCACATGAATTTGGCAATGCATGCACACACACAGAGTGATGTTCACTGCTGTGAAATCTAGGACAGACCTTGGATTGTTCAGGCATTTGCAGAACTTCTTCCAGAAACAGAAGTAGCTGTCCACTGTGAAAGAATAAAAACTCACTCAGAATATTTTACCTAAATAGCTTCTTAGAAACAAAACCAATAATACCAGGCTAGGGTAAAGAAAGAAAAGGATCACACTGCACATGATGGCAAATCTGACAGTGAAACAGAGAGAATGATGTTTGGATGAAAAGGCAGGTGGAACATGAGGCTGCCCTGCAGGCTGTAGTAAACACAGAGACTTCATGCTGGTTCAGATCTTGCCAGGAGATGTCAGTTTTTAGTTGCATCAGTAATTGGACAAGGGTGTTATATTGGTTTCTGATTTTGGTTCAGCAAGGACTTCAAAATAGCTTCCCTTTTGATTTAAAAAAAATATATTCAAGCAGATTTACAGTTGAGGCACATGTTATTTCTAATCAATTTTTCTTTTAAAAATATTCCTTCTAACAATATTGCTTCTAACTTCTGATCTGGGAGAGACAGGCTGTAAAAAGACAAAAAGGACTAGATTAATTTGTGAATACTGTCAGAACTGTTTAAAAGTTTAGTAAAGCTGAATTCTTTTAGCTTCTTTGTTCAAAATCTCATTTCTACATTTTTGTTTTGGCAAAAGAGTATTTCCCATGCAAGAAAGGCTGCTGCTTTGATTAAGCCAATCTGTTTCATCTTAGAAAAGTAAACTTGTCCCCAAACACTTTCAGAGATCTCAAGAAAAAAGATACCTCATGGGTAAAATAGTTTTGGGGATTTTAATTATTATTTTTTTGTTTAGTTATAAGCTGCTATAGAATTAATTATAAAAATACCAGAACATTCTCTTGAAGGAAAACTCAAAGAATATTTCATGTTGATCTTCTAGAAATGTTACTATCTGTTTATAACAATCAATTTGCCACAGCAAGTGTCTTCAGCTGGAAGGTACTTTGACTGTATTACTGATTACTATCTCATATTACATGACTGTAATGTACTCACCATGGCAATGTTAGGATGCTAACACTCACTGGTTTTGTAAGTGTATAGCAAAAACAGTAATAGTAAATTAAATATTTTATAGAATATTTTATGAATTACATTTAAATGCTTTCATTATTGCAGATGTGGTGTTTTCTAGATTTTTAGCCTTAGAAATGTGTAAATATGTCCATTAATTATAGTGTATGTTTTAATATTCAGTCATTCCTTGAAAATGCTGATATTTCAATCATATTCAAAAGAATTAAAGGGCACATTATATATTATCCAGATTTTATTTAATTTTTTTTTCAAAACTTTAAAAGCAATATTTCAATGGTGTCAGAAAGATTGACCTGAAAAACAAGAAACTACAATATTAACTGCAGCATGTAGAGGAACATTTTCAAGTGTATTAAAATATAGTTTATCATCTTTGAAATTATTTTTAGCAACTTGAAAAGTAGATAAATTATTTACAATAATATATATAGTTGTTATACTTGCCACTACTTCTTTATGCTTTTCTTCATTTAAATCTTAGAGCTCTGGATAAGATTTGCCTGTTCCATAGAAAGGCTGGATGTCTATTGAATTGAATGATAGCACTCACTGTCATTGAAAATAAGTAATTATGGAGAAGTTTGTAATATCCTGACTAGAAAGCCTCAAAGGTTAGAATCTGCAGTTCTCAAGGTATATGTGCAGCAGCTCATTGTGAAAATGAAATACCTATGGTAATTGAGTGGAATTAAATTGCCAGACACCTGCAAAAGTGTCATTTAAATGCGTCTTTGATGAGAAGAACAAAGGGAAGAGATTTCATTGGTAAAAGTGAAAGAAATAAAATAGGAAGAAGGAAAATTAAAATTAAAAAAAAATTAACCAGCTGCTGGGAATATTTCAGATGCAGTATTAGATTCAGCTTTAAAATCTAAGACCTCTTGTTAGTTGAGTTATCAATATCTCTAGCTGAATTAACAATAACTCTTCCACAGTCTTGTCTCTAGCATGGATGTTTGCCCTTGACCAAATGCCTCTTTCACGTGCACAACGTGACAGTATCTGCAGTCTTGTTATCTGGATACTTCATCATTTATGCAATGATGTGCATAACGCTTTTAAAACATGAAGCATTTGGAGATGTCAGAAAATGAAAGACTTTATACTCCTAAAAATATTATTTTCCTTGTTACTAGCTGACTAGGAATCTTTAAAAGAATAAGGTACTTTCTAAATAATATATTAAAGATTTGCAAGGGAATTTTCCAGCTACTATATAACTTATTGCTTAGAGTAGTGGTACCTTGAACATCTTTCAATTTCCCTTTCATAATCAAAATTGAAAATGCATGTTAGACCAGGCACTGTAAATTAAAAGATATCTGCACATCAGGTCTAGATATATGTAAAATGAATTTGAAAGCAGTGAGATACAGTGGTGTCAGTGACTGACAGAAGGCCTATTTTTTATGCTGTTTACAGACTTTAGAAACAATGAAGTATTTAAAAGGCAAAAATGCATGTTGGTAACAGCAATCCAAGTGAATTCTCTCCCTGACATACCAAGAACACTGGAACAGTGCTTTCATAAATAAAATTCTCAGATCTCAGAAAGTTAAGTACTTATCCTGAAATAGGTATTGTAAAAAGCTGAGGATGTACCAAAATGCAAAAAATCAGTATTACAGCAACAGCAATGACTGATGAACAGGCACAAGTCCTGTGACGAGAAGCTTGAGGGGTTGGGGTTGTGTAGACTGGAGAAAAGGAAGCTCAGGGGCCACCTTACTGCACTCTACAGCTACAAGGGGGTTGGACGGTTATCCCAAGTAATGAACAAAAGGACAGGAGGAAATTACCTCAAATTGGACCACAAGAGGTTTAGATTGGATATTAGGAAAAATTTCTTCACCATAGGGGTTGCCAAGCATTGAAACAGACTGCTCAGAGAAGTGGTTGAGTCACCAGCCCTAGAGGTATTTAAAAGACAGGCACATTCCCCAAGCGCCATAAAAGTGTTCTGGTGGTGGGCTTAGCAGTGCAAGCTCACAGCTACACTCAATAATCTTAAAGATCGTTTCCAGCTTAAATTATTCTATGACTCAATAACTGCATTGGTGCCATTTCCAGGGGCAATAAAGCCAAAACCCATTATGTTCTTGTTTCAACTACAAAGTTGTTAACATATCTGGCCAAAGGTAGTCTTCTACACACTTTCATCAGGAAGTGCAGCTGATCTAACAATCTTAATTTTGAAACTATGTAATTATAGCAGTAAAAATAAAATTCACTTGTTACCTAAAACATTGGAAAAAGTGTTTTAAATAGCTGAACAGATATCTTACACTGCTCATGTGTACTTATAGTAAAATTGTATTAGTAGCAGCAAAAAACTAGTATCTATTTGTCCTATGTCAAACAGAATACTCAGATGAATGGTGATGCTAAAGTCTGTTAACTAATCTCACCAAATTTTTTGCTTCTTTCATTTGCAGAATTCTTCCACTGTCTTATGAATGACAGTCACAGAGGGTTTTCTTTTTCCCTTGAGCCTCCTAAATGTGAACATCTTTTTCAGCTTATGACACATATGAGAATTCTTTTCCTTCCATAATTTTTCTCCTTCTTACTTACAATATCCCTTTTTATATCTGGCAGCTAAGCTATTTTTTCACCTATTGTCAGTCCATATCTTATCAGTTTAACACCTTGCTAAAATCAAGATGATGTAGATGACATCCACAGCTCTACTATTACACATTTTTATGCTACAAATTGTTACATCATAGGAAAATACCAGGTTGGTCAAACGCAGTTTACCATGATGCATTTTCAGTCCTTCAGACACTGATAAGATCTTCCATAATTTTATCCAGGGGCTGAAATGAGCTTTGTGCAAGTTTCTCTAAATACCATAAAAAGGACAGTTTAACACACAATTGTGTAAATGAAGAGAAAACATTGTTAGAGCCAGGGAAAATAAGAATGGCACTCAATATCTTGGACAAGCAGTAATTTGTCCTGTCTAGGAAAACAGCAGAATCTCCAGGGGAGAATTCTTCTTTCACAGCTAATTAAATATTAAGAAGAAATTCTGACTAAAACTGTGTAACTACAGCAATCTTCATTCTGTGTTTTCAGCAGACATGGCTTGGTATGAATATCATGCATGTGATCATAGAAATTCTGCATTTGTATATAAGCAAAGTAAGCTAAAACAGATGTAAAGCAAACTTGTGGAGTTATTTCATTTTTATATTCCGTTAACATGGACAAGATTTCTAACAGTGATAGAAAAAAAGCAGGAAAAATTACTTTCCCCTCAGTACTCTTTTTTGACCATAAATTTTGTGAAAGAATATCTGTGCAAAATCAGCACCAAATTGGTTTGTCCCGCGTACTAATTTATTTTTATTGCTGAAAACAATTCCTTATTTAATGAAAAGAAGATCTGAATTCAGCTTGCTGTTTACCTCTGCTGTTGACACAGGCTGCATTTTGTTCAAAGATTAAAATGTCCCCTTTCGATCACTGAAAAAAAAATTAGGCAAAGATTTTGAGTCTGTTTGTTTGAACTAAGAGAAATGCTCATTCTTGCAGTTTATAGAGATCTGTTAAATGAGTTTCATCAATGTGATCACCAAGCAGAATCATGTATTACATGTAATTATTTCAATAATATTATTGCAGTAATAATTACCTTAGACATAACATATCTCAGACATGCCAATACCTCTCACCTGTGCTTTTAGATATTTTAGTCCAAAAAAATACTTATGCTAAGATCTAAACAACTATGTTTTGTTTATAGGGTCATATTGATTAACAAATCATAGAGCTCTAAAATGAGGTACCAGAAGCAGTCTTTTGATTTTGTCACAGCCAGATTGTTTGAAAGTTTGTTTGTAGACCTTATTTGCATATTTGTGTTGCTACATTAAACAAGTAAAGATCAGAAAAATTACCTGTGTTTTGAAATAAAGGTCAGGAAAATATAAGATGCTTCAAAGAATTGCACTTGATTCTTTGTCATTTAGAACTTTAGTTGATCCTTTTTTCCATTTTCTAAGCTGTCTGGTGAGTTTGTTTTACCTAAATTTAAATTCATGCACTGCAGCTGATCATAATAATATTACCTTCGCTTTCACCAAATTCATTGTATAAATTTATAGTATTTTAAAATTTTTATGCTTTTAATTAAATAAAAAATATTAAGTTTTACCTATACACTAAGTCTTGTTTAAAATAATTGCATGCATTTTCACTTTGGTGATGAAAATGGTACTTTAAAAAAAAAAATATATATATATATAACCTATAAGAACAAGAAAATTAGAGAAGCCTGTGAAATATGTTGCTCTTTCCAATGATCACAGAATCCTTTGATCTGTGATTTGAAAAAAGCAGAGAAAGTATAACTTGAGAAGTTAAAAGACAACATAGGAGATAACGAGAGGGAATAAATAAAAAAATCAATTTTCTAAATCACTGTATGAAGAAAAATAAATGTGCAAATCTCCACTATACAATTTTACACACTGTACTGTACCCTGCAGAGGGACAGATCTTTTGGAACACAACAGAAAATGAATTTGTTCTTGGATTTAGTTCAGGGAGAATCATGAGAGCAATTTACTTCTGATACAGTTCCAGTAAAAGAGCTATTATGCTGATTGGCACAAAGTTAATCAGTTTAAATATATAACTTTTATTCCTGAGTCATCATTTAAGTAAAAATACTCATTCTTTATGGCAAAAAAAATGCCCTAAATAAAGGAAAAAATTATTTGAAGATCTACCTGCCAATTGTTCACTTATATTACCCAAGTAAAGGATGTGCAATAAAGCTCACAAACTCTTAAAATAAGAGTGGGTTCAGGATTCCAGTACTTTCCTGCAAACAGTCAATCAAATTCTATCTCATTTCATGAATATGACTGGGACTACTTTAGTCTTCTTCGAAGTTATCTCCACCTCTTCTGCTTAAATCTTTCTCTGACACTGTTTCTTGTTATTCAGGTGATGAGTGATTGATGTGTTATAATATTAAATTTTGAGACAACTCTTTTGTAACCCAAATCATGACCTGCAGAAAATACTGGGAGTCATGGAATCCTGAACTGAGTCTGCTTGTGATAAAAATAGAGTCTTAAGCAAACCCTCTCACGTAGGTGAAGACAGATAAAAATGGCACAAAAATCTATAACAAAATCATTATGAGATTTCTAATTGATTGCTGTCAGATACCAAGGACAATCCCTGATGCAGTGGGGCATAGATAATACGCAGTGAGTCACTAGGTAACACCATACAGAGTATAGGACATTATCTGGATAACCGCCAGCCCAGGAGGAGATGGAGTAACTAATGTCTTTTGGAAAAGACTTTCTGGAAATCATTCAACATTATTTTGTTGGAATATTTCCAGCATTTTGATTCTTGCTTTCTAATGACACTACTGACTGACCATAGCAGCAACAATGGAGCTGTTAGCCAAAATATTTATTGACCTTGGAATAACATGCGATTCAAACATCTCTCTAGAGCTTTGTATTAGGTAATTATGCATCATAACCAGGTGGATTAAAGTGATTGTATGGTGTTATAAAGTCTCAAAGTATGCAAATGTCAGCAATGCCTATGATCTACATAGAATTTGTTTTTAAAATGCAAAACATAACAAGAAAATAACAAAAAAACCCCCCAAAAACAAACAACTCCTTAATGTTGCTGTTCTTTTGTAAATTTCTTTTAACCTCAAGAATTTCAACATCAGCTGCAAAGTCTTGCACTTAGGTCGAGGCAATCCCCAGTATGAATACAGACTGGGGGATGAATGGATTGAAAGCAACCCTGCCAAGAAGGACTTGGATCCCTAAGTCCTGTGGATGGAAAGTTGGATTTGAGACAGCAATGTGCATTTTCGCCCCAGAAAGTCAAGAAGATCACATCCTGGTGATGGAGGACAAAGAGAGGCAGAATTACTGAATGCCTTCTTTGCCTCAGTTTTTACTGCTCGAGCCGGTTCAGAGGAAGGCCATAAAAATGATCAGAGGGATGGAAACCTGTGCTGTGAACAAAGGTTGAGACAGTCGGGGTTGTGCCAGCTAGAGGAGACAGAGCAGCAGGAAGACCTCATTGTGTTTTTTAATCTTTAAAGGGCACTTATTAGAAAGATAGAGACTTGTAACAAAAGCCTGTAGTGACAGAACAAAGGGTAATGGTGTTAAACTTGAAGAAGGTAGGTTTAGATTAAATATAACGGAGAAGTTTTTTACAGTGATTGTGGTGAGACATTGGAACAAGTTGCCCAGAGAAGTCATGGATGACCCACCCCTGGAAATGTTCAAGGGCATATTGGACAGGGCTTTGATCAACCTTATCTAGTAGTACCTTTCATGGCAGTAGGCTTGAACTAGATGATCTTATTTCAACCCCATTCTATGATTTTGCAATTACTGGAGAAGACTTTTACCTTGAACAAAAAACTATGAGATCACAGGATTTTAACTGATATAATGCCCTAATATATTCTCACTGCATAATTGAATTTGATCATAGCATTCTGAAGTATATGAATGATTCAAGGGAAGAAACAAATGAGGTAATACATGTTCAAAAATATACATATAATTGTATGTGAATGTGCCCAAAAAATAGCAAGGAAGGTGGTGAAGGCTCTGGAGGAGCAACTGGGGGTGTTTACTCTGGAGTAAAGGAGGCTGAGGGAAGACCTTATCATTCTCTATGCCAAGCTGAAAGGAGGTTACAGTGAAATGGGTGTGGGTCTGTCTTCCCAAGTAAAAAGTAATAGGATGCAAGGAAATAACAGTGCTGTTTTGCAGTAGAATAGAATAGGATAGGATAGGATAGAATAGGATAGGATAGGATAGGATAGGATAGGATAGGATAGGATAGGATAGGATAGGATAGGATAGAATAGAATAGAATAGAATAGAATAGAATAGAATAGAATAGAATAGAATAGAATAGAATAGAATAGAATAGAATAGAATAGAATAGAATAGAATAGAATAGAATAGAATAGAATAGAACAGGAATGCGCAGGATGCACTACCCAACCTTACTGAAAGGTTCCTAAGCAAATACCTGCAAGACTTGGGCTGCAAGAGCTGGTCTAGTGCTTGGTGCCAGCATGGCCACGGGCAGCCCTATCCTGCTGGTGGCCATGAGAGGGCTTGCTTGGCACCTTGTGGGCATGTTGATGCCAGGGCCAACTCCATCTCTATGGGTGCTACTTTCAGCCAAGTCACTGGTGCTGTGACTCTGACTCAGTTTAGGTAATAATCTTCCTTCAACAATTTGTCACAGCACACAGTCAGATGGGGCAATAAGTCTTTCATATGTTGGAAAATTAATTCCAAAATATGGCAGATTGTGATTTTTTTAACACTCTTATTCTTCTCTCAGACATATTTGAGACAGTTGAAATTGCCAATGAATGACAGTATTGTCTAAATAGTACTGAATATTAATAACATAAATTCAGTGAATCATATACAAATTAGTTTTTATGTCGATACAAGTTTTTCTGACATTATTAAGAAACTGTTAAGTTTATCAAATACAGTAAAACATCCAAGGTACAGTAAAGAGAAAAGGAAACCTATGATTCCTGTCAGTTTTGATACTTGCTTTTAGAACTTTTAACTTTAGATTTGTTCTCTACATGGCCATCACTGACATCCATCAAATAAACTATTTATTTTCATTCTGGGTTTGGTTTTTTTGTTTGTTTGTTTGTTTTCTTAATCTTAACTGATATGTAGTTTGTCATACATAATGAAATATACGCAGATTTATACTGCCATTAAAAATGCCTGACTGTGAAAGATTAAGATATGTTACTGAAAGTTATCTATAATAGGTTAAGTTTTGTTTTATTATAAGGATGAAGAAACTCTCAAGCTTCACAAGGCAATGATTTAGGTACAGTTTTGAATGTAAATAAATATTGCTGAATGTTACAGTCCTTAAATACTCAACAATAGCTCACACATGCCTTGAAAGAGTACAATCTGTTTTATTAAAAAATTTATTAGGACATCTCACTTCAAGAAGTTCCCTGGAATTTAGAAGATCTTCTAATAATCGCTATTAGAAAAGAAACATCTGTGGTAGTTCAGTGTCTTTCAATTGCACTGCAGTGTCAGCATTGGAACTGTGCCCAGGTCTCAGTAGCTGTTCTCTAAAATGCACAATAAATTGCACCTTAGTTTAAAGTATGCACTTTCAGTGTTATTGAAGTGTTATTATGCTCAAATGTAGCCACTGAAGGTTTTGGGTAAGGGAAAAAAATAAACGTGGTAGAATGAAAAGATAGAGACAAATTCCATCTACTTTTTATACTCTGTGGTTTTATTCATGTCTTTGCATTAAAAGAGAAGTCAGGGCAGTATTTGTCAGTGTGTCCTTAAATGTGCAGAGAAAACCTGATATTTCAAACAACTACAGAGCTCATTTTAGAAATTATATCATACTCCTTCATCTGTTCCTTTTCTCATTTGACCTATTTAAGCAGATATAGAGTTCCCTGCTTATTCCCCCACCTGGTATCTTTAAAATTACTTCAGAAGGCCCTGCCACAGTCAAAACCAATAGACTGAAGCAATATATTAAAAAGAACAACTTCACACTTCAAAGGATTCTACTGTATGAGGTGCAATGGATACAAATTCTTCTAAAATAATATTGGCAATTGCACATAAGTTTTGCTGTCTTTTCAAAAAGTATTATTTCCTTCATTTTACATTATGCCATCAAGATCCTATGTCATTAGCATCCTATTTTTTTTCCTTCTTTTCCTGCATTCATATTATATTAGCTTATTTTAGTAAAAGCACAGAACTTAAATGTGGAATGTAAAAGCAGCTACTACTTGGTAACACAGTATATCAGATGCTTCAAGTAATTGTGTCATAGATAAAAACCATCAATTAAAGCAAATACATTACTATCGTCATCCCTCTTTTACTGAAGAAATCTAGTAGAATACCATAAAAGTCTTTTCAAGTAAAAGCATTAATTGGTTGATGTAGAAATGCTATTATTTGTCATTGCTTCTATATGAGTAGAAGGAATGGATGAAGAAAGGTGCATGAAAGTTTGGTATATAAAAATATGTCATCCTGTGAACATGTTTTCTCATCTCTCCTGTCATAGATGTGAAGTTTTAACAGTGATTTATTGACAATATTTGATTTGGTTATTGAGAAGTTTTGAAGTGTATGGGCTAGAATAAGTTGAAAAGGCAAACTCACATTACCTGGGAAGATCTACTGCAACCACTTGGGAATTTTTACTAGGCAAGTTTACTTCTAATAATTGAAAAGAAACATATTTTCTTCAGCTACTAAAGTGGCTCAATCAAGAAGGAGGAGGAGGAGGAGGAGGAAAAAAACACTAATCAATCTCTGAATGAATGAAAAGGTTTCTTATGAGAAAAAGAGTGTAATTATTAAAGAGCTGTTTTGATTATTGCAACTTAATTACCAAAAACATTCAGGCCGTCTTAGATTGTCATCAGTCAAAGTGTGTAAGATCTGTAGCACTGTCCTTCAAAGGTAAAAAGTCACCAGATAACCTGCCTTCCAAAGAATAAAGAAGAAAAATCCAACACATTCTGCAATAAGGACATCCTAAATCCATCCAGATTATTATAGCACTACTTTCAGGCATCTTTTGCTTAAGAAAACCAGATTTTAGAACATATGAAAAAAACCACCTCTGAATAACACTTACTATTGTTTCTTAACAAGTAGCCTTACCTGAACAGATTCCATATATATTTATTTAATATTTTAATCATAGATGCACATATGATCCAGTTTTATATAAGCTAACATATTTATGGTATGTAAAAAACGAAGCTCCAGAATTATTATTGCTTTATTAGTTGAACAGAGAGAAATTTTTCTCAGATTCCTTTGAAAAACCAACATATACAATTGATTTCAGATTAATTAAGTGGTTATATTATATTTACAATTAGAAGAGTCTCTAGTCCTTCTTGTATATCATTGAGAAAAGTGGAAAATTGATATGTAACAACTGTAAAAAAAAGATAAGTGGTCCGTGAAACAGTTAATACAATGTGCTGTAGTTTTTGTGAAGATTTCAATACACAGAGAAACAAGAAATGGGGGAAAATGCAAAATGCAAATGCAAAATGCTTTATGCTGCTCATTTGGAAGAGACAATGTGTTTTTACACTATTTAAATTAAAACTTATAAAGAATTAAGGAACGGTTCTATAAAGGCAAGAAATATAAAATTAAATTTTTTTATTATAGAAAAGTTAGTTTCAACAGAAAATTTTTCATGCCTCTAAAACCATATAGCCAATTACATTTTGTTGCTTAAAATCATTAATTATTTTTTAGTCTGTATTGATTATAATGATTCACAGTCATTACGGACCAAGGCTGAGGAGGCCTTTGTTAAAAATGATAGTGCTCTTCGGTGTTAAGGGAAAAATAAATCTTGTATTTTATTATTATCTATGATTCTGGTTCTTGACCTTCAAAAACCAGCAGAAGTAAATGAGTTTTCTGAAGATGAGTTTTCCCTATTTAAAATAAAGAATTTGAATGATTCAAAGCACTAGCAAAAAAATTTGAATTCATCATTACAGGCTCTCCAGGTAAGGCCATCTACTACTTACAATATCTCCTACAACATCTTGAATTTTAATTGTTTAATATCACTTCCTTAAAAGCCTATCATTTGTTCTCTAATATTCTATGGACATGTAGACACTGCTGGCAAGAATGAGTTTTGAACAGCCTAAGGAAATATTGCTTTTGAGCTTAAGGGGCAGAGTTTTGACTGCCTACAACATCAAAAAATATTAGAGCTCATTTCCATTGTGCACTTCAGCATTTTGAATATCCTAGTTAATATTAACTACTTTATTAAGTTGGCCTTTTCAGGAAGTGTGGCACTAGGATACAATTTCATTTGCAGCACAGGTTTGTTCAGAAGAACACAGGTCTATTTGCTGCTGGTGGGGTGGTAATTTGGAAGTCTTACCCATTAATGAAAAGTATGAGACTCCTTTTTGTGTCTGAAATGCCTAAACAAAATATTAGATTGCAAGTTACTGTTAATAAAGCAGCAGAATTATTAACCAATTAGAGAGCTCATGAGAAAAGATGGAGAATTATTACTTTTTCATGAATTTCAAAATCTTCAATTTCATAGGTGGGATGCTACCATCAGAGTGGATATTTCTGCAGCTATCCATCTACTTCCTTCTTCTTCAATTTATTATCAAAGTCTAATTAAAACCAGAAAGTGACACTGAGTACTGTGCAAATCTTCAGTTAGTAAAATAGCTTTTCATTCAATGGAAAAGATGGGATCCTAGATTCAGACTCAGTGATTGACAGACATGCACTGGGGATCATGCAGGCTTATGAGATCAAAGAAGATAAGAATTAAACTGTGCAGAGATCTTTACTGTCTCCATGGCAGATACTACTTGCAGAAATAAAGATGAGCAGTAGAGATCCAAAACAGTTACTGCATTGAAATATATCTGAATGTGCAAAGAGAGTTAGACAATTGTATGTGAGACGAGGAATGAAACTCCTATAATTTGACACTGAAGTCTATGGGATAATTATTATTGAGAAGATAAGATATATTCACTGGATTAATAATTGTAGAAGGAAATTATTCAGGTAGGTTTTTGGAATTTGGTGGTCTGTAATGTAAAGTAAAAATTTCAAGGCTTGAGATCTCTGAATTTCAAAGAGAACAAAAAAAAAAACAAACCATATATATGAAAAGATGGTTTCACTGAGTGTTTTTCAGACAAAACAATATAGAACCACCTACTGTTGCAGTACCTTGTCTGTATCTCAGTATTTCTTCCTAGTCAAAACCTCAACATTTGAAATTATCTCAGAGTCAGACATGGCAATGTCACAGAATTTGTATTTCTGAGGCATTTCTGATGCTCTAAATGGGATGATGTTCATTCAAGCCAGGTGATGATGCCATTTGACTACATTCAAATGATCCTGATGGAAGCTTAGATTATGATCTTAATTTTGGGAAGGAAGCTGCTGGCCTTTCCTTAACTGTCATGAGTAGCACAGGAAAAGAAAACAGTTGCTGATATACAGACAGTGTTGTGGCCAAGGAATAAACCCAGATCAGAGTGGTTTCAAAGCTGGTGCAACTTAGTGTTGAGTGGTCATGGTTGTGAGCAAGAACTGTCATCAGAGCTAAAACTGGATCTGAACTGATGCTCTGAGGAAACACCTTTCAAGGCTTAAATCTGAGTGTGGCTATTGAGGAGAATTGAACTTGAAACAAGGAATGATCCAGGAATATGCCACTTGATATTATAAGAACATTCACATTTCTACCTGAAAAATAATCAGTCTTGTAAAAGGGTTCACTTAATCATCAGGGTACAGAAAATTTAAATCAGATCCAAAATCTGTCCTCAAGATTATAATCTATTGCAGTAGATGTTTTAGCTGGCAACATTAACAATGCAAGGAGAAGAATGAGTTATAGGGAATGGGAGAGTTACTAATTATCCACAAAATTATTATACTGAGTAATGAGGTTTTTTCACTTAGTCAAGTGGGAAATATAATATTTTAGACAGCACAACAGATAACTTTCTGGAAAACTGGCAAGTATCCAAGTTCACTGTAGACTGTTCTTTCTGGGAACAGATGTTTTGGGAAAGATTTCATCCTGTGAGAATGAGAACAAGCCTGAGCAATGTTGAAAAATGAATTGTCATTGAAAATATTACTTAAAGACACTGAGAAATAGGAAAGCAGATCAAAGCTTTCCAATTAGCAAGAAGACAAATTCTTACCTCCTCTGTTTGGGCAAAGTGATGGGCTACCGGTAAAAATGGGTTTGGTAGAAAAGGAAGGAAAAAATTGTTGGACAGCCCCCCCAAATTGACTGCACGGCTGAGGAATTAATACTAACATGTACTATATCAAATATTGCTAGATAGTTTTCAATTTGATATTTGTATAAGGTCTTGCCACTCTTCCAATATCTCTAAGACAACCTTTCTTACTACTTTTGTATCAGTTCTTTTCTTCTTTTCTATTAGGCTTACACATTAGAGGGGTGCACCCCCCTCTGCCCCATGTCCACATCCATCCTTGGGCCTGGTCTCAGAACTTTCAGATAAATCTTGATGGAACTGTCTGAGAGGTGAAATGTCCCTTGACCAAACCACTGCAGCTGTGAGGAGCTCCCAGACTGTACTAGGAGCTCTTGCATTGTAGAGCTGAAAACATTCAGAAACATCAATGGCTCATTCAAGGTGGGAAAAAAATGATAAGCAATTATCCTTTGTAGCCTTGGAAACCATTTACCTGAATTGTAGCCCAAGTGAAGCTCTGCCACTGTGAATTGTAACACCAGTGGAAGCTCTACCATCCTTACTGCGCTTGGGTGAAAAATGTCCAGTAGTAATCAACTTGGATTAAGGCCAGGATGGAAACTTACTCATGACCAAGGTCAAATCACCTTGTGACCCAATAAACAGTAGTCCTGAGTAAGGCCTTTTGAGCTCACCTGGATTGTAGCAGGCTGCACCAGCACCTTCCTAGAGTTGTACACAGTTCAGTGTTCACAAATGTCACTGATGACAAAGTCTAGGCTGATACGCCCTCCCCCACATCTCCACATTCCTTGAGATGCAGCCTTTGCCTGTTGGGAAACACAAAGGGATTTGGTTTGCTGTATTTCACTGAACCCAAGAGGAATTTTTGACAGGTACCCTTACACACATAGAAATAGGTGTATATACCATTTTCTCATGTGAGTGTGAATCGACTATGATATGAAAGTTACTACTTCAAATCTATAGTCAAATCATTGTTACAGTTTCAGCAAGCCCAATTGAAACACTTTGCAAATGTTGAAGTATTCAATGATTAAGCGCTGCTAAACCCTTTCACACCCTTATCTTGCATCCTTATCCTTTGCACTCTTGCCCTCTGACATTGCCGGCTTCTGTGTATACAATTCCAAATTGCTTCTAGTTTGATCTTCCTTTGTATGTTTTAACCTGTGTATTAAGTAATAGAGTGAACCTTGCCATTAAACTGTAAAATCACATTTTCACAAATTCATATTAAAGCCTGCTTTTGATCTTTGACAGTTTCTTTAAATAGCCAAGACCCTCATTCACAACACAGGTATAATGGTTATTCTGTCATTTTAAAAATTCACGCGGTTATTATCATGCATCAAATAGGGATGGATATGTGAGAGAGAGTTGTAATTCTACAACTGACAACGGTAATACTGCTACAGCATATCTACAAGTTTCCTTCTTGAGAAGAAAGAGTAAACAGTTCTTGCAGCAGGGATTCTGGCTTCTTATTCAAGTTTGGATTTCTTGTTTTTTACAGGGACCATTACTATAATTTATTTAAAACTGTGAGTTGAAGACTGTTAAGATTCGATTCTATGACATCATATGCTTAAGTCAATAGTACAGATTTTATTTAACAGTAAATGTGAGGTAGAGAGATAGAAGGAAATGAGGGGGGCAGGGGGGAAGAGAGAGTGAGGGAAAGATTAAGTAGAAAGATATCACCATCACATGGATTCTACAGAATCCTGATGGTCTTCACCCTGGTCTTCTCAGTGGTGTGGGTCCTAGACTTGTTTTTCTGGAGACACCCAGGTATCCATGGGGCATAGATGGAATTCCCATAGCTTGGGCTGGCATGTGTATAAGAACTGGCTTCCTTTCCCACAGTTTGCCACTGTGCAAATTTTTGTCTGGATAGGTAACCCAGATGTGCTTCACCACACCTGGAATGAACATCTTGCTATTGTTGTCGTCTGTTCTTATCTCAGGTTCCTACAGTGGAAATTTGTCCTGAGGCTTATCTTATGGGAAGCTCCTTCTGTGGCTTTGACAGCGCTTTGAGACATGCAACTGCATTCTTTAAGACCTCACAGAGACAAACACCATGTTCCTAGCATGAACCCTGACCAAAACAAAAATTCTACCTTATTGATAAATCCTTTTCACTCACCTCATTTTCTGTGTAGTCTGTAAGGTTTATCAGGTACACATAAGCTAATGCTCAGCACTATTACTTCTTCATACTGCTCTACATATCTGTCTGGGCCCATTGACAGTTATTTCAAAGGTTTGAGAAAAATGTGTTTTCTACAATTTTGAGAATTCATATTTCACTACTCCAATAAATTTAGAGGAAAAAATACTGATTTCACTTAAAATCACTAAGCATGTTTCTAGCTTGGATTTAGTTATGGAAATATCAACCTAGGTGTTTAATATTGACATAAATTCATGGGTGTACTCATTGAAGGACATATGGAAAGATCAGTCACTGGACTGTCAAAATCTTAATTATAGTAAGAAAGATGATGTTTTTGGAGACAATACAATTCATGCATTTTTTAGTATATTACTACAATAAGGAGACAAAAGTATTCACATGCACAATGAATTTTGTACACTTGTCCTCCAAATACCATATCAGACAGGGGGAAATGGTAATAAACACCAGAAGCTCACTTAAACCTACAGGAAAACAGCACAGGAAACAGAGGCCAGGTCTCTTGTGGCAGGTCATAATCAAAATGATGATTATATGGTTTGGCTGCGATAGAGTTAATTTTACACATAGCAGCTGGTATGGTGTTATCATCTAGCTTTGTGACCAAAACAGTGTTGATAACACACTGTCCTGTCCTTCTGTGAAAAGGGAGTTGGGAAAAATTTTTGATTTCTCGAAGGATAACAAAACGCAAACGCAACAATATTATATCTGAGAACTGTTTATTAAGAAAGGTAAGTGTTCCTACCAAAGTGGGATAGAAAAGGAAGCAGAGAGGGGAAAGAGAGCCGATGTGGTTGCACTGTTTGGAATCTTTCTGTTCTTTCTCACGGAGAACATAGATAAGTTGCATTCTTTCACTTTTCTAATCTCTATGTTTGACACCGGGTGTGACCAATCACCCTGGGAGGTGGACTTTTCACTGACCAGTAATAATTGGAGTGTGTAAGAGTACAAAAAGCTTTTGCTGTAAATAAACTGCCCTTCTTCTCTCTGCCATACCTTGGTCTGCTTGGTATCTCTCAGCCAGCCTCCGCGCGAAAAGGCCTCGGCCGCTGCTATAAGCCGAGAGAGAAACAGAACCCCGGGACAGATCGTTGTGGTAGTTTTGCCTGGCCCAGTTTTTGCCAGTGAGCAGGGTGGGGCACAAAGATGGCTCCTGCATGTCCTGAGTAAAGATTCTGGAAATTTTTCCACCATGTCCAGCAGAGCCAGTCTCTGATGGCTCTGAAGATGATGGACATGCTGCTGGCCAAAACTGGGCCAATTAGAGATGTTAGTTACGCCTGTGTGAAAACATATTTAAGAAGAAATCAAAACAATGTGAGCACGCACTTCTTTTTAGCCAGGGCAGGAGGAGGAGGAGGTAAAAATATGTGAGGGAGAACAACATGGAAGCATCAAGGTCAGTGGAGAAGGTGGGGGAGGAAGTGCTCTAGGCGCTGGAGCTGAAAAACCTTCTGCCAGCCGTGGTGAAGACCGTGGGGAAGCAGGTGGTCCCCCTGCAGCCCATGGAGTCCAGAGGATGCAGAGAACCCCCCACAGCCTGTGGGGAGGTGCCCACGCCAGAGGAGCAGGTGATGCCTGCAGGAAGCTGTGATCCAGTGGGAGTCCCAGAGACTGAGAGTTGCAAAGGCCTTGCAGGAGAGAGAAAGGCCTTGCTCCCGGGATGGAAACAGCCTGGCCTTGGCTTGGAATTCTGCAGCCTGGACAGAGGAATCTCGGACTGCAGCAATCGGGCGGGTGCTGCTCGTGAGATTGGACCCATGCCAAAGAAGTTCCCAGAGGACTGTCTCTCATGGGAGGGACCCCCATGGCTAAGTAGAAGACTCCTCTCCCTGATGGACTGACCCTGACCAAAGGAAAACCCCCACACCCTGCCCCCACCCCGGAGCTGTTGGTTAGAAGGAAGGAGGGAGGGGGTGAGCTGAGAAATGGCCTTAATAGGGAGGGGGGTGAGTAGAGACACAACGTTTGTAGCAGAAAAATTGTGGCATTGGACTGACTAAGAGAAGCCACATACCTTGCCCCAGCCCGGATCTGTGAGTTGAATGGAGAGAGGGCGAATAGAGAAACAGTGTCTGCAGTAAAAGAGTTGTGATAGACTGATTTAAGAGAAAAGAACCCCACACCCTGCCCCTGCCCGGGAGTTGTTGGTTAGTTGGAAAGGAGGGAGGGGGTGAGCTGGAAAGCAGTGCCTTAAAAGGGAAGGGGGGGTCAGTGAAGAAACGGTGTCTTGAGAGCTTATTTTTACCTCTGATTTATCCTCCGACTCTGTTAGATTAATAAATCACCTTTTTTGCAACTTTAAGTCTCCCGCCTGCTTTTGCCCTGAATTTAGTGCGTCCTCGTTATCAGTAGTCTTATCTCAACTCATTAAGTCCAGTGTGTTAGTTTTTTTTTCCTCCTCTGCATAACCACAGCAGGAGAGAGCATAGAGAGCAAACGTCGTAGGTGCCTGGCATTTAGCCAGGGTCAAACCCACGACAATCGTTCCCGTTGTTCCGCGGGCGCCCCGGCGGCGGCAGCGCGGCAGATGGAGCGTGTGCGCTGCGCGCTGCGCGGAGGCTGCGCGGCTCCCGGGGCGAGCCGGGCGCGATTTCCGAACAGCAGCAGCTGCGTGTGCCTTCCGCGGGCGACGACCAGGCCCAGGACCAGGCCCGGACTCAGGCCCAGGCCCAGCCTCAGGCTGAGGCCCAGGCCCAGGCTGCCGTGGCTCCGGGCGCGCTCCGGAGCGCTGCGGCTGTCGGGGCCGGGGCGCGGCGGCTGCGGCTCCGTCGGGCAAACAGCAGAGCCCGAGGCTGTCGCGGCCACGGAGCTGCCTCGGGGAAGCGGCGAAGCAGCGCAGGACAGGAGCGGGCAGGACAGACAGCCAGGGGAGAAGCAGCACCGCAGGGAGGAAAAGGCGAGGGGGGAGGAGGGCCGAGCTGACCCTCCGGGCGAGGCCGCGCTCCCTCCAAGGAACCCAAAGAGAAAGACCCCGGTGGTGTCGTAGGTCACTGCTTTTGTGTGCTAAGGCTCCTCCATAGCCCGATTTTCCTCCTCCCGGTATTTTCTCCCGGGCATCCCAGGATCTGCCCCACTGGCAAGGGGGGTTCGCTTACAGCCTGACCGTGGAAGCTTTCCCTGCCCTGATCGCTGCCAGGTGAAGCCTCCCCGGGTACACGGAAGCAGCACGGATACAGCCCCGAGAGTAATTTTTCACCTCATGTTGAGCCATAAATAAAAATCAGATTGGTCCCTCTCACACATCAATATTTTAACTCTTCCTGAACAGTGTGTGCACAATGTCAAGCCGATCTCTCTTTCTCACACTACCCAGGTAGATTGGGAGTGTACAAGATGTTGGGAGGGGACACAGCCAGCAGAGCTGACCCCAACTGTCTAAAGAGATATTTCATATTATATGGAGTCATGATCAACAATAAAATCTAGGGAAAAAGTAGAGGACGGAGGACTGTTGAACAAAGACTTCTGGAATTAGAGCATCTCTCTTCCCAAGCAGCTGTTATGCAGGATGGAGGTCTGCTTTCCTGCAAATGGCTAAACAGTTGCCTACTGATGGGAAGCAGTGAATGAATCCTTACTTTGTTTTGCCTATGCAAAGCTTTTGCTTTACATATTTAGTTGTCTTTATCTCAACCCACGAGTTTTCATGCATTTTCCCTTTAAATACTCTTCCCCATGCCACTGAGGGCAAATGAGTGAGCAGCTGTGTTGGGCTAAGCTTCCTGCTGGGATTAAACCACAACATCAGTAAAGGAGGACCTAGAGGAAATTAAGGTATTTGTGAATAGCTCTTGAATTCAGACCTTAGCTTTGGAGTTTTGGTGGGGTTTTTTTCCCACCTCTATATTATACAGTTGCTTTTAGTTCAGAGAAAACAATAAAAACAGTCCAGGAGTTATTCTGGCTTTTTAATAATAGTGCAATTTGTCAAAATTCATATCTAGCACATCCTGAATTTCTGCTTCAGTTTGCCACATTTTTTAATACTTGCTTTGAAATCAAGTATTCTGATATTTTCCTTGATAACTTTTTGTTTCTTAAGTGAATGTGAAATACCAGACAGAATGTAAATTCTATCTTCTGTCACATGTGGAATTTCGATTTTTTTACAAGGAAACTATGAACAGTTTGGACACAACAGACTAAAATCTGACATTTTTTCTCTGTCTGATATATGCTACTGTAGCCCAGCTACACTGTCTTTATAGATTAATAATGAGATCTTGTTTAACAATCAGTGCAGCTCAGTCATGGTTTACTTCCTCCCTGGAGGACCAATTGCTTATCTCATCAAAAGGATGATAATTCCTTCTGTCTGTCAGTTGATATGATCTTTATCTGGACACAAACTACATCAGCAGACTGAGCTGAGCTCCCAGCCTTGCTGGTGGTAAGGGATTCGAAATTCATGTTTATCATATGCACAAGATAGATGCTTTAGCTAGCTTCAGGCACTGCATTAGTGCTAAAGTCCATTAATTCTAATTATGTTTTGCATATAGAGAATATTAAAATGTTTAAATTAATAAAGGAGAAGCGCCATCCCCTTGGCACAGTTTCTGCATATTAATACAGTTTTCTGTGCAGGAGGTGATCTGTTCATGCAAGGAACATTCCTCAGGCCACTGGAGACGGAGCACATAAAGCTATTTAGGGAAAATGTGCCAACCACAGCCATCTCATAGCATCTCTGTTCATTAGTCCATAGAGTTTTATTTTTATAGACTTTGGATAAGAATGAGTTCATTAGCTTCTTGAATGAAAGTAGGATGGGAGTGGTTCAACTTATCTGTGCATGTCATGTACATGGATGTGCTATGAAGTTTGCATAAAACAAATGCTATCCTTCCTTATTGTCTTCCATATAATGGAATTAGTCATTGCAATGTTAGTTCATCTCTTGCATAAAATTACAGCAAATTCCTTGATTGGACACTTTCAGTAGAGATTTTTTTAATGATTCTTTCCTGAGATTTTGATTTCTCTTGGTTTCCATCTGATAATTTTTATTTAAGTGATGACAAAGTATAATCTTGTTTGAACAAAACCAGCCTTGCAGTATTTTCCTCTGTGCTGTCTTTTATTGAGTCTGTTAGTTTACCTTCCATTTCTACAAAGTATCAATGCTCTACTCTAAGGTTTTATTTTTGCTATTTAATTAAATAGTACAAATATGTAAGTATTCAGATCCAGTTTAATAATAATATGTCAAAAAGTCAATTCCCTTTTACATCCTGCCAACAATATCAAGGATGAATTAAGAGTAAACCAAATAACCAACACTGAAACCTACAATCCAGCATTCTTAACCTTAAAAATACCTGATCAATATCCACAAAAAATACACAGAACTTCTAAACTATATTCTAAAACATTAAGAACTTAGAGAATGCGGTACTACTAGTAGTATTTATAATAATGATGGAAAATAGAGTCAGATATGATTTTAAAACCACATGAGGAAGTCCTAAAAACACCTAATAAATCTTTTTATCCTTCTCATTTTAAAGCCAATGACCTGAAATATTTGATATCAGGCTTGAAATTTGTATGAAAACAGTGACCTATAATTGCCAAAACTTAACAGTAGGTCTCCATGGTAAAAAAACTGTATGGGTCATTTAACCTGGAAATTTCAAACAGTGCTAAGATCTCTTCAGAAATTGTTGGGATTTAACTTTTTTTTTTTTTTTTTTAAATCTGTTGTGTGTATGTTCACATGGTTTTCTGAAAGGCAAATAAAGCTTATTCTACCTTGCTCTTGCTGGAAGGAGAGCTGTGTAGCTCTCCTCAGTGTGTTATCATACATGAATCTAGTAATCCCTGATGAGAGACAAGCACAGTAGCTTGCACTCTGCATTGTGATAACACAGCAGCTACTCTGTTCTGCTGGGAGTTCAGGTCAAGCTGGAGTGTGGGCAGAGGGAACTAATATCTGCATTCAAAAGTCTTTTAAGGTCTATCTAAATGCTCTGAATGCCCTGTGATACACTGACAAGTTAGAAGCATGTCTCGTCACTCCAACACTCCTTTTCCAGCTGTTTTATCTTTTTAAGGTCTTCTGTATGAATATGATTATGATTTTCTTCCTAAGTGCAATGAACAATAGAGGTTAATTAGTCTATGACCTCCTATCACATTCTTTGCCAGCCAGGCTCCTCAGAGGATATATGTCCCCACGTAACTTTCTACACCTGGCTGCTCTTAATGAAGATAAATAATGGTATACAATGTTGAACAAAAATGTTAGGTGTTTTTTTTGTTTGTTGGGTATTTTCTGTGCAAAAAGTACTGGAGCTTTCTCTTTCTCCATCAAGAGCTTGGGCAATTTAGTTACCTCTGGTGCTGTTTGTCATGTAGATTGCTTGCCTGCTTTGTGCTGATAGATTGAGTAGTACTTGTTGCAGAAAAAGTCTATGAAAAATATCTTGTTTAGACTTTATTGTACTGTATTTGTCACATTATAGCACTTTGTCCTTAGAGGATATGGTTTCAGTCTCCTGTTAAACTGATTCTCTATTTTCTTATCTTTCAAAAAGAGTCTATTTTTCAAAATTAGTTCCTTTGCCTCCTTTTCCCCAGTCTGCTGGATCTCTTACACTTCTAACTTCTCACCAGCCTCTTTCTCACCGCTGTACCTTTTTATGTCAGCCTGTCAGGCAGCCAGGGAGGAGGGAGCAACTATCTGTCTAGTTCAATAAGTGAGTGCTGTAAACTTCGGGGAATAAATATGGAAAATACAAAACTGGAAATACTATTGGGTATTAGAGCTTATGTGTTGGCAGTATGCTCAATAATAATATTAAATGAGGGTATTGCTTGTTTTAGTTTTATATTTGGGAGTATAATACACGAAAGAAACAAATACAGTATTTCTAATGACTTGTTTTGTCAAGAATTGTCAACTATTACTCCATCATAACACCATAACCCTGGAGAAAAAGTATTAGAAGGAGATATCATAACATACCAGAGACTGGTTAAAAATTCTAACTAAATTTAACATCATTACAGTAAGAATGGCATACGTCATGGTAAATATTACATGCCTTAGATCAAAACAAACCCTGCATTGCAAAGTAACTGCAGCAGGCCTTTTACAGAGTTTTAAAGATATTTTCCCAAAATGTATACACAAAAGCAAATGTTGGACTGCATGTCTTCTATTTTCTTTCTTTAAGCAGTGTGAATCCACATTTATACTCTTCCTTTTGGTTTCATTTTTTTCCTAGCAAAAATGAACAAGATATTTTTGGCTTGTTTCATTGAAAGGTACCCTAGAGGAAAATGTTATGGCAGACATACAGTTCATTTGCATATTCAGCTAGAATTTTGGCACAGAATTTTAAGAGCTGCTATGCAAACTAACAAAAAATGCCAACATTAGAGAAGCTAAAGATGGGACAAATCAAGTGAAAGCAACATGACATGATGTAATTCAACAGGATAAGGCTGCTTACAGAGTAATCTGTGCTTTGACATGATGTAAAAATAATACAAGTTGTTTCCCCCTCCCCCCCGTAATTTAGATGTTAGAATACCTAAAAGTCATCAATACAATTAAATATTTTTGTATTTTTATTTTAAAACTTTGGGGCATGTCAAGTAAATGCAGAAAGATCTAACCTTTTTTCAGATGAAAAAATAATAGTAGTAAGTAAGACGTCTGTCTCTTCAGCAACAGCGGCTCAAAAATGAAGCTTCCAGCTGTTAAATAGCTTGCAGAAGCATTACACTGCATCACTTCATTTATGTAAGTAGTTACCTTATTTTAGTGTTTTTAAAGGCATGCAATGATACAGTATCAACCTCACAATGGAAAAATGCAAATTTTGACTAATGCAGGAACTCAAACATTGACTGCATTCTGACAGATATTCTACCTATAAATCTTCAAAACTATTAATAACAGGAAGGGGGTGGTGGAGAGGAAAGATAAAAACCCAGATATTTTACACAGTTTATCACAGGACCTTGCTGTCTAGGGAGTTGAAACCAATTAAAGGGTGGATAAATAATACAAGAAACAGAACAATATTGATTCACAAGAGAATTGACAAAGATCCTTAAACCTTTTCTTTTATGTCTTGCAGAATAGCCATTTACTGAAGGAAAAAAAAGAGACAGGCTTTGTTACCATGCACAACTGAATAGCATTCAGACAAACTGAACGAGTTTTTCTTCTGTTCCAAAGGGCTTTTTGTTTCCAAAAATAGGTACATCTTTTATGCAATTACTTTCAATTAAAATGGAAAAACGGGTTTTGGAGTCACTCAAGCTTATGAATTAATAGCTGAAGATTCTAATATTCTGCCCTGGATAAGGGTCAAAATTGATTTAATGCTGTGGTTTCATTTCTGTGAGGAATGTAAAACCAAATTTGGTTTTAGCATTTAAAAAAAAAAAAAAAAAAAAGAAGCATTATAGGACTCTGGAAATATATAAAGAGCGACAACTGTATTCACAGTAACTTATTGCATAAGTCTTCTAACTGTAACTTACAAAAATCGGCATTGCCATAAGATCCAAACCTCACTTAAGTCAATAGAAAATGTCTGACTTCCATAGAAAAAAACCCAAAATATTATGTTTGCAAGCTATGAAAAAAAATTGGACTTTGATTGTAAGATGTATAGCAAGATATGAAATCATTAAAATATGATCAGCAGTTATATGAAAAATTGCCATCTAGGAGATACTTAGTAAGGGCTACAGACAAATACTCTCATATATATACATATGTAGCCTATGTATTACTTATTTATACATACTTATTTATAAATAATAATGGTGTAGGAATGGAAATGACTTTGTGACCCCCTTGTTCTTGCAGATTAGGAAATGTTACAGTTCGAAATCTATTTTAAAAATAATTAGTCTTGCTTCACCTGCCACTGTTATTGGACCTTCTTCCTCTGACATTTAGAGACAACTTTTTTTTTAGGGTAAATTTCACTGCAGATCATTTCACTCATTTGCTTTTGTACCCATATAATTCTTCAAAGGAAATAGTTCTTTTCTCATCTCCTCTTCTGTTCACCAATTAGTCTCCAAACAAATTTTTAGACTTCATTTTGCTACTTTATTGTTGCATTTTAATCAGCTTCTTTATCTTATCTATGCCAAACTTACTGCCACATCTACTAATTTATTTTTGTGGTTATTCAGTTCTTAAGGTAGTACCCTAATAATACTTTTCTGTGTTGATGAAACATTTGCTTTTCAGCATCAGTGTGTTCAACTTTTACCCATTCTTTGTACATTACCAGTAAAAATATTCAATAAGATTTTAAAGAAAGATAGTTTTGGAAGACCAAGCCTTTCATATGACACCCTGACATGTTTCAGCCAGCTTTGGCAGCTGTCACTGTCACCTCAGCTGCACTGCATCTGCATGCGGTCTCATGTATGACTGACCCTGAGCTGTTGATGTGACTTTCTAATTGATCTTGAAACTGCTTATAACTAACAACTTGTTGGATGTCCACTGGACGACAGGTGACCTTAGTTACTTTTTCCTGGACTCGATCTTGACCCCGACGTGCTGGCTCAGCATCCTGTCTCCTTGCAGGCGAGGCTTCTCCTCAGCCTGACTTGCTGTGACTCTTGGCTGCTTGCCCACCATTCCTTGAGCAGCAGCCAGCCCTGCCTGTACCTGATAGTCTGTACAAGCAAAGGATGTTGATTAGCAAAAAGCGTCATTGCACACTGATCTTTACTGCAAGATGCTGCACCTGGGTCAGAGCAATCCCCAGTATCAATACAGGTTGAGGACCAAATCAAGAGAAGCCCTGCTGGGGACTTGGGGGTGCTCGAGGATGAGAGGCTGAATATGAGCCGGTAATGTGCACTTGCAGTCCCAGAAGCCAACCCTATCGTGGGCTGCACCAAAAGCAGTGTGGCCAGCAAGTCCGGGGAGGGTATTCTGCCTCTCTGCTCCACTCTAATGAGACCCCACCTGGAGTGCTGTGTCAAGTTCTGGGGTTCTCAGCACGAGAAAAATGTGTTGGCGAGAGTCCAGAGAAGAGCAACCAAGGTGATTAGAGGGATAAGGCAGCTGTCCTAAGAGGAAAGGCTTAGAGAACAGGGTTTGTTCAGCCTGGAGAAGAGAAGGCTTCGGAATGACTTATTGTGGTTTTCTAGTACTTGAAGTGAGCCTACAAGAAAGACGGAGAGGGACTTTTTACAAGAGCATGTAGTGACAAGGAAAGGGGGAATGGATTCAAACTGAAAGAGAGTAGGTTTAGAAGAAATTTGTTACTGTGAGAGTGGAGAGGCCCTGGAATAGGTTGCCCAGAGAAGCTGTTGGATGTGCAGCTCTGGTGTTGTTCATGGCCAGGTTGGATGGGGCTCTGAGCAACCAGGTCCAGTGGAAGGTGTCCCTGCCCATGGCAGGGGTGTTTGAACTTTATGATCTTTAAGGTCCCTTACAGCCCAAACCATTCTACAATTTAATGATTTAGAAGGAATATGGCATACTTTATATATGCTAAGTAAGTTTGATTATGCCTTCTGTAGTCTAAATTAATGCAAATGATACCACTTATTTTAAATTATGCAAAACAAGTACTTCACTAATTATTCTAGAGTAAGAAGCTGGCCGGAGATTTTCCGCAGTTCATGTCTTTATATCAGTAGCTTATGCTATATTCAGGAGCTGTGAAAATAACCATTTTTCCACATTTTCATTTCAAAACAGGCCATAAAGACATATTTTCAGGGAGTTTTGTCTTTTACATATCCCTTTGATGATGGATGTTTGTAAACAGTTTTATAAGATAATAACACCTTTTTTTAAAAAAAAAATATTTTTATAAACACATACACATTCAGTTTTTCTGAATGTCCAAATGTTTGGTCATTTTTGAGGAAGAATCTGCTGCTTTAAGCCATCAGGATAAAGTTGCCTTTGTGTTGCCTTTACTGTCTCAGGCTTGGACTCTTCAATTCCATTTTCTTAAACCTGTCCTTTCATCAATGTGAAATTTTACATGGTAATATCCTCAGATTCTTTTCTCAAGCAGCTAGATTTCTTTAGCAAGGAGAAAAGCACATCACTGCAGTCCCCAAGATTTTCCTATTTACCTTCACTAATCTGTGGGATTTCAGTGTTTTTAACAATACATTCTTTTGTGCACAGAAGTTCAAGCTTATTTCTTTTGCTCAGTTTGTTCTTATGAAGGTACTATATTCATGTCTTCTCCAACAAATAATTCACCTTCATAAACTTTATATGCATTCTGCTGTGCTGTCCTCTATGTGAGATGAAGTGGCAAGCTGGCCAGTTCTTAAGATCTTTTGACTGCATGCCTATCTAGGTTTTAATAATGAATGCCCAGCTGTGATGGGCTGGGTACATAGTAAACATAAGTGATAGATAAATGCCCAAATAATTCTTAGATAGTGAAAGAATATATACAAAAAGCCACAGCACATCTTCCCATAAAGACACTTAGAGGATACTGCTGATCATGCTTGGATTAGTGACAAAACTTTTGATGTCCTACCTTCAGGTAAACAAGACTGAAATTCCATAATAACATGCCATTTTAAACAGCATTCTGAGAGCAGTAATCCATTTGAGATAGAGTAAGGAGGTAGCTGCAGACTCTCTCCCTGTGCTGAAACCATATGAGACTGAAGGTACTTACGATGTGGAAGCCATCTAAGCATCAACCAAGTTTAACTCAGCAGAGACTTTCATTTATAGCATAACTAGAAGGAATATTGTCACATTCTGTTGCTTTTTGGAGCTTCTTACAATAAATATATTTAAATTAATTACATTCTTACAGCTTTTTTATGTATGACAGATAAGCTACTTACTAACATAATGTGCAAAGCTTTTTGTATTTGATCTGAAGGATTTTTAGTTCCCTTGCCTTTATCCCTCCGCTCTCTATTCTCAGTCCTATTCTCTGTGTTAGATAATTTTTCCATCAGATTCTCTCGGGACCTGATGACCTCTGCTTGGGAAATTTGAAATGCTTCATCACAGGTCCATTTCTGTAATCTCTTCTGGAGTTTTCTGTTTCATGTCATGTTTTCATATTAGGGATTTGATCTCTTAATGTCCCAAAATTGACTCATCAGTTCAAATCAAACAAAATCTCTTCTATCATGCTAACTTTGCTATACTACTGTTCTGATACCTTTACAAGTGATATCACAAGTCAAATCCCCTTGTTATCCTTAGTTTGCAGGGACCTAGAATGTAAGTTCCCTACTCACTACTGAGGAACATAGCCTAATGGTCAGATTCAATATAAAAGGAATGCTTACCATTCTTCAGCTACATTTTCAGAGGGACAGTGGCTGTGGCTGTTGTGATTTATATTGTATCAGGGATGCTGAGGTGTGTGAAGCATGCTCCAGTGTTCTGTGAGAGATGTTATTTATCTGTTTGGTTTGTGAGCAGTTTACTGTATGAACTGAACGCTGAGTTTGTTTTGTCGTAGCAGCTGTGCACTGTATTATAAGAATCATAATGCAGGAGAAGATTTTCCCTGAAAGTAACTGAGCATGTTCAGTGAAGTGTTTTAGATTGTGAGAAGCAAGAGCAGCCAGTGAGAAGACACAGCATTCAGTGAAACTGCAACATGTCCAGAAACCAAAATGCTCCACTGATGCGTTTCCGTGGAAAGATTGATCTTGGCAGCTGTGAATGTTGCAAACAGTAAGGGCAGGCTTCAGCATAACCAGGGTATATTTTCTGACTGTATGGTGGTTATTTTAACTCATGATTAATTAGTTCACACTGCTAATGCACAGAAATTGTTACAGAGAGCCATGTAGGTGACTTGAATGGAGCACAGTCTTTCATTATTCAGATCTTTAGACTGTTGTAAAGATTTCTCCTGGGACCTGGTGAGAGTTGTGTGAAGTTACTTGTAACCCAACAGTGACTCAGAGTGGCTTGATGGCAAGCAAGTCAGAATGAACTACCCCCAACACAAAGAAACATTGGGTAAGAGAGAGATTGCCTTACCAGTTATTTTAACTTGCGTTATCTGACAGATTCATCTTCTCTGTTTCAAAGCTACCTTGTTTCTGTGTCTTAATGCAACCTAATTATTTTTTAATGTGAGCTTTTTATGAAACAGTTGTTAGTGATTTCATTTCAATATGTCATCAGAAAGCTTTTCTCACATACAACCAGAGGTGTTATTCTGTTCAGCCTTTCTTTTGGATCGTTACAAAATTGCTCATATATTGCTTCTTTTCAAACATGACTGGGCATCCCTGCTCTCTAAATAGTAATGTGTGAGCATCAAATGAATGTAAGTGCCTAATGGCTTTACCAATGCAGGGATAAGAGCTTTCTGGGCTTTTTTTTCACTGCCTGGATCAGTTCTCTAAATTCATTAATATGCTTGAAGACCACTTTTGGAGTGTCATCATTAATTATATCATTTAAGATTTTGGTTTTTTTTACTACATGCAAGGCTTGATATCATTAAAATATAGATGAATAGGTGTCTTCAAACACAATTAAAGTCATTCAGTTTTTCACTTGGACCATCTGATAATGTAAAAGCTACTGGGCAACTGGACATCTGTATGCTAGTAGAAACTCCTTGTGCCTTTGCCCTTATGAACTCTGTGCCTTGGAATGAGTATTCCCATTCTCCCTTTTCCTTAAAATTAATCTTCTTTAAACTTGTACATAGTTAGAAATCAAATTCTGAAATTTAAGATGCCACATAGTTCTACTTTTCAAGTCACAGTTAGGATTGGTGAGGTAATCAGTGTGCAGGAATTTTTTTTTTTTAGGTGTTACTTCACCAACAGAGGTTAAAAGAGAAATTAGAAATTCCTTTCTTCATCCTTTGATATTTCACTCATTTCTTAAACAGACTTCAGTCTTTTTTGCCTCAACAAACTTTCCTTGTATTACATTGAAATGTGGAGATTAACAAACATTGAAAAAGGGAAAAAAAAATGCTTTGAGAGATCTTTAAAGGGAACCAAACCTTAAACACTAGTGCAGAGGAAAAGTGAACTAAGATTCAGATATGAGTGAACTAAGATTCAGATGCTTTACACTTTGTTATTATTTGTAATAGCTCTGTCATGGTTTAAGCCCAGCTGGAAGCTAAGCAGCATGCAGCTGCTTGTTCATCCCTGCTACCATGGTGGAATGGGGAGGAGAATCAAAAGTAAAAGTTGTAGGCTGAGATAAAAGCAGTTTAATCATTGAAACAAAGGTAAAATATATTAATAATAGTAAATGATAATAATTATAGTAATAAAAGGAAAAATTTAAAACCTAAGGGAAAACTAGTGATGCACTATACAATTGCTCACCACCTGCTGACTGATTCCAGACATTGTGCCCACCTGCCAATCATCTTCTCTTCCAGGTAACTCTCCCAGTTGCTATACTGGGCATGATGTCCTATGGTGTAGAATATCCCTTTGGCCGTTTCAGGTCACCTTTCCTCGCTTTCAGGGCAATTTTGAACCTCCTCACTGGCAGAGCATGAGGCACAGAAGTATTTCTCCCTTTTGCCCTTCCAAGTCTCTCCCCCATTCTGCTGTGGAGAGAGTGACTGAGAGGCTGTGTGGGGCTTAGCTGCGTACCAGGATTAATCCACCACAATTACATGTGTCTGGCTCATTGTGCTCCAGGCACATTAATCATTAATTTTTTTGTATTCATATTGGAAAATATTTCTGCTGATAAGGTTTGAAGCCCAACCATTTATTTAAGTCTGTTACTGTAGTTTTTTCATAGTTACTTTAGATATCTTTGACTGACACAAAAATTTCTCATAGACTACGAAAACATGCTGTTTTAATTGGCAGTAGATAAGAAATATCACTGAAACACTTGTTCAGTTCTGAACAGGGGGCAATTCAGAAAATTTTAACCAGCATAAGCCAGGAAGCTGAAAGTGAATAATAAATATCCACAAACAATATTTAAATTAACTTGATGACATTCTACATCATTTTCTCTTTCGTAGTCAGCCTTTCTCTCTGTCTTTTTTGAAAATCACGTGAAATTTCAATCAAGTGATTTGATGTGCAATTTTCCTAAAATGGTCACAGTTTTAAGAACATTTCCTGTTTCCTTCTATCCCTAATAAATTTTTAAAATTATTAATCTTTATTTAAAAACGTTCAGATCCCAAATGACAAGGGAACTATATAAAGCAGCAGAATAACAGAGAGAACACTGAAATGTTGCTCATGAGTAAAAAAAATTTAGAAAACTATGGGGGGGAAAAAGTAATTTCCAAAACAATGGATTTTGCCGTGGCAAGTTACATTGCAGGAAACAAATCAGAATGAGTAGTTTGTTACTTCTGATGGAGACAAATGATGACTTCTGTACAAACTATTGTAAATATCTCATCATTCACTGCATTCAAAGAAAACAAAAATATTGGTAGCAATTATCTATGCAACTCATAATCTTTTCTTAAATGAGAATTTTTTTTATTATGTAAAGAAAGGCAATATTCTCCTGTCACCTTAAATATTTTGGCTAGGAAAGTTCAAGTTGCATTTCTTGAAAAATAATAATAATGTAAAGAATAGCAATTCCTGTAAAGGAAGGTATCTATTTCTTGGATTTTTAATTACATTTTTTAATGTACTTTTGAAGGGTTAAAGTAGTTGATCACTTGCATGATGCATCCAAAAATAATAGAAACATTTAACAAAGTTTATTTATGTACTATTATCTAAACGAGTACATTTATTGAGAAAAATTTCTGCTTGACATTTTGTGTTTTGACTGGCATTTGCTAGTTCCCAGCTGTCATAAGGAAAGGACTGCAATACATGCCGTTAGCAGCATATGCCTTTTTGGGTGCTGAATAGCGTTTTCATACAAAAAAATCAAATGATCCATAACATATTATGCTGTCATTTAAAAACTGCATTAGAACTGTAACATTTTTCATGCTCATAATAAATTTTGTTCCCCAAGGCTTAATCTAGCATTTTCTTACTGTGTTTGGGGACATAACGAAGAAAACATTTATTCTATTAATTGACATTATGTTTTTCAGTATGTTAACGATTTTCTTAGAATGGAGATTTCTTGCAACAGTTTTTAGAAAACTTTGATTTCTGTTCCTTGCTACTCTCTGTCAAATCTATCTGTTTTTTCCTACTACACCATCTTCTCTATCATTCAGAACTCTGACAAGTACTCATCAGATGAGAGGAATATGTGATAGCCACCCCATTTTTTCTTCCCCAAAGAAGCTTTTTTTGTTTTTCTACAAAACTATTGCAGAGATATTTAAGAATGTGTGAGTAAATAAGATATTCATTATGCATCAACATGCAGAAATGCATCAAAATGCATGTTTATTCCACTAATCAGTTTGCCTTTTAACTTCATTTTGCTGAGGAAACAATCACCTTACTTTACCACAAAGAAATAGAAGACAGTTTCTTTTCTGGGAAGAGAAATTGTAATTTCTGATTTATATAAAAAGTAATTGATGTCTGGATTTCTTTATCAAATGTTTGGCACCTGTTATTTCTCAACCAGGAGAAAAGCTGTTTTAAATTACCTAAACAATCCAAAGGGGAAAAAAAGTATTTCTTTGATGGAAACACACTTTTCTTTCTCCAAGGACTATAAAAAGAGCTATTTAAACTGTGATACCAACTTTAATAAACAGAGATTTAAATTAAGAAGTTTAATTTATTCTGCAATATTTAAGACTAATGCAACATTGTTTCTAAGAAATATTTTACTGTTATTAAGTACTGAATATTATTGAAATTCTCCAAAAGCGCAAGAAATTAACTTTTTTTTCCCCTTGAATTTTGTTAAGTCAAACTGATCTTCACCTTCTGCTTTGGTCTGGCTTATCTCTGTTCATTATTTACTGACCCTAAAAAGGCCAAAAAATATTTATCAGAAATAAATAAGCAACTCAATTTAATATAACACTAATGCTTTATACAGTATACCCAGCTTGTCATCGCACTCTTCTTAATCTTTGCTCTTGTTCATGGTTTCAATTACAGAAAGATTATTTTCCAGAGTGTAAGTGATATAGTTCTGAAGTTTGATACTTGTGTTGATCTTAGGTTATCCATACTTTCGTATAAGTGTGTTACACACAGAGAAGGGGCAAAAATAATAATAAAAATTATATATTTTAAAAATAACAACTAAAAATATATATTTAATAATTCTTTACCTTAAACCAGCACGTGGAGTCTTAAAACTACCATTGTAATTAAAATTAATGCCATTCTAAAATAATCCCCAAATTTAAAAAAAATATGTTTCCTAGTGATAGCTCTGAACCTGAGGACACAGGAAAACAAATACCATTTAATTAGAAATTTGACAAAAAAAACAGTAGATATTATCTTGGTCAAACATCTTTATTTAAATAAGGTAGCAAATTTTAAAACTATCCACGGGGGGCAAAAAGTATAATTTTTCTTTTTATTATGGTGAAAAGTTAATACTAAAGAATTTCTGTATGTGTGATAAGCACATTCATGTATACTGAAAATGTGTATGCCAAGAAAATTCTCTATCTATGAGTCCAAGTCAGAGAAAAACTGACGGGTGTTATTCAGAAGGATGTCGGTTAAATTACTGATATCTGACTCCTTCTCCCAAAAGATAGCATTTCAAGGGAGGAATATGTGAGGAATCAGCCATGGAGGTCACATTTCAAAGTCCTGTTTCCTAATCTGCTACGCACTAAAGATATAAATCTAACTGCACAGAAGTATAACTTACAGAAGGAATATTTTCAGTGTTCCAGGTCATCTCTGTATCCAAAGCGACCAAGAAGCGAGAAATGAAAGATGTAGTCATCTGGTGGAAATCAAAATCACATGTGGGTTTTGTTTAATTTATAAATTTGTAAAAATTCCTACCAGTTAACTCTTAGCTACTAGTGCTCAACTTCTGTACTCTTTATGTGCACATATAATATGTAACAGATATTTTAGACATACCTTCTTTGAAAAACCGCAGATTAAATGGTCCTTTTTAGATTTTTTTGTTAGTGTACAGTTAGTCACTGTGTGTGTACTATCCTGCTTTCTGGCCCCAAAGAATTTTGATCTACCTTTTTGATCTACCACAGGAAAACAGTATATCACCAAATAAAACTTAAGATGAGGTAATCTTATCATGCATTTTATAATTTATATATTTAATTAAATCTAGACAAAAAATAGATGGCAAAATTTTGGTGTAAACATAATATAATTTTGAATTTTGTTATAAATGTGTTATGGAAAAAATATGAAACATTATTTAATACACTGATAGCAATTTATCACATATATGAAACTCTGTATTTCTTCTGCCTCACTGAGCAATAATAGTATGTTGGACCTACATATCAGCTATATAATGCAAGAGGTAAATATTCTGTGCTTAGCTCATTTTAGGAATTTAGAAACATGTACTTTTCCACTTTACTTCCCTTCCTGAATATTGTAGCTATGAAAATAATATTAACTATGATGTTACAAATTTTTGTATAATCTTTCCTTTGTGAAAAAATAATTAAAAAATCTTACACAAGTATAAAGTAACAGTTGAGTCAGAATGAAGGAGCACTAAAGAGTAAGCTTTCTCAGGAAGCTTTATTTTTCTTTCTAGAAATACGGAGAGGTTATTTGTTCCTATGAACAGTCTGATTTTTCAAAGCAGAAGTTCCTTACAGATTTTTAGTTCTCTTTGCATATGTTACAGTAGAAATATTTCTTGCATGTAGCACTGAGTTTCTAGTGTAAAGAATGAAATAAAATAACGGGAAATTTACACAATGTTGAGTGTAACAGAGATAATAATACTTTATTACTATAGATACCCATGTTTTAACTTTTTCAAGGTGCAGTTTTAGTTCTGGAACAAAAACCATATGTTGAACAATCAATATTTTCTGACCAGTTCTAGTAAATTATGTACTAGGCAGTGAAAAATATTATTAAAGGCTTATTATATGAAAATAAAAGCATTTCTATTTAATTAAATGGACTTATATTCAGAATAGACTTCCTTAGTATTTACATTGCAGACTTCATAGTCATTAACAGCCAAAAAATCCACATTACTTACAAGAGTGATCTGAATAGTGCTTAAAAACTTATCTTTTCACATGAACATTGTGGAATATAATATAAAAACTTAATAGAGATGCACTATATACCAAATTTAGCCTTTCAGTTGGGAGATGCAAGTTCTATCTGGAAACTCACTGGAATGAGAAATATGCCTGCTTTTCAGCCAGTCAAAAACATCGTTACTGCATTGCCTGTCATCTTGAATCTCCTACAAGTATCCTTTAGAGGTTATTTGTTCCTGAGATAAGAAATTGGGATCAAAAGAGACCAGTGAAACCATGAAGGTTATCAACATGAACAGCTGAACATACCTTTGAATTAATTTCCAACATAATAAATATGTGTAAAGATCTGCAGTTCATGAAACCACCTCTGTCAGTTTGAAACGTAAGGTGAGGAAAAGATCAGAAATTAGGCAAAGAACTTCTCACGAATCCTACTGACAGTCATACAACAAGAAGCCATGTTTTTCTGAAATGTGGAAGTTTGTCTAATCTAATAAAGTCAGAAGGACTCGTTGGAGCATAATAACCACATGCATGCAAGATTTAAACTCTGCTTGACAACTTGATCACTACTAAGTTAGTAGTCATTGCAGCACTTCTGCAGAAATTTTCACACTTTTATTAGAAAACCAGTTCTATGACCTTAAAAATAAAGTTTTTTCATGTTAGATATAGTTAAATATAAACATTAATACTTCATTGCAATACATGTTAAGGATTTATATAGTATTAAAAATTCATATTTTCTGGAAAATTTTGATTTTCTGTATTCCAAAAAAACCCCCATTATTTTTTGTTCACAAAGGAGGGATACAGAACTCAAGGGGTTTTTTTTGTTTGTTTGGTTTTTTTTTCATATTTCATATTTCCAAAATAATAACACAAAGTAAAATTCATCTGGAAATGTGCAGCTTCCTTCAGTTGTTTGAAGAAAGATTTCTCTACTTCTTATTCCAAATAATCAGGTCTGCAGCAAACATACACTGCAGCAGTGCCAGTGTAGGTCTGCCCTCTAATTTTGACCCATAAGCTCTCAATAGATTCTCTTGACTCCCAAGACAGCTCCATGCAACCCATTACAAAAATACGTAGATTTATATCCTGGATCCATAAAAATAAGTGATACTGTTGTCTTCAACTGATGGCTTTATATTAATTGCTCCCTGTGATTCAGATGTACATCTGAACGTACTCTGAACGTACATAATTATGTGCATTCAGATGTACATAAGCATACAATACTCCATTATTCAGTGAGAAAAGAACTAATTCTGCAAAACACATATTGACTAATTAATGCCTAACTTTTAATATGAAAGTCTATTTAGTTTTCAAGGGAAAACACAAACAAGTAGAACAAGGAAGCTCTTCCTGAATGTATAATAAATCTTTTAACTTATTCTTGAGCTCTCAGATAAGTAATAGTTTTCAGCTGGCTGTATATAAAAATATCTCTAAATCAAAGACATTTTTCCTTTACACACATCACTTTATAGAAGAAGCACTAGTTCTCACACTCACCATAAAGTATTTTTATTGACAACTGGCAATACAGTTGGTACACTGGACTAAAACCTCTCTTTTTATGCATTAGAATGACAGTTTTATATGTACAAGTGCAGTACCCACAACCTTGTCTCAAAGACACTTTGCAGTCGCCCTGACAAAACTGCAAATAAATTTGAATGTACTTATTCTTTAAAGCTGGAGATGATATAAAACTCAAATTTATACCTATATATAAAATCTCATATCATAATTTTAATGTGCAGGTCTATACGGCAATTTCAATGTTTCTGTGTAAGTGTCATAGCTATTTCATCTGGAAGAAGAATTAATTTGGCCATTAGTCTGACAGCGTGACAAAGTAAAACAGAAAGTTACCCTGCATTTACCTATTTTATAATACATAATCCACAATTTTCATTAACTCAGAAGGTTAGAAGTTATACTGTTTCTTTATAAGGCACTCAGAGGAATAACACATGCCTCTAGTGATGGTTAGTATCTTTAATTTGTTGTCTACTTCTAATGAAAAGTGCAAAAAAGCTGTTCCTAGATCTTCCCCCTTTACTGTTTTTTGTCATTTTGGTTGTTTCCCAGAAATATTGTTTGCCAGGGGCTTGTTGGTATACAAAATGCCTGGACTTTGATTCTGATATCCCATATGGTCTTCCTTGGTTTCCCAAATGCTTACCACAGTGCAACCTATTTTCCTGGCAGCCACAGAGGTCTTTAACAGCCCGTACTACCCATTTCCCATTGTTCAGAGATGGCTTATTTTTTTCTTGTTATTTTGGCATATAACTCTGAACAGGTGTCAATAGGTGTAAGGAAGCATGTGGTGTCAGTGTAGTGGGGCTGTCACAGAAGATGGACTTCTCTCCTCTTTTCCTGGAGAACAGATGTCCTTTGCAGCATTCTGCAGGTCTTCCTATCTCAATCCTATTGATACCTGGCATCTCTGCCTAATGGCAAAATCTCCACCAACTTCTGAATGGGCATCCTGCCATCCAAACAGATGGTCCCAGAGTCAGACAGTGCAAAAAAATTGATGTGGATGTAATATATTTTTAAAGGCCATAATCCCAGCTGGCCACATGGAAATGGTTGCCCTTTCTCTGCTCCTGTAACTATGATTCAGACAATATGTTACTGCTACTTTGCCTTTGATCTGGATTAATATTTCAAATTGCATTGCATAAATTTCATTAAACATTAATTTTTCTCATATATACATATATATATGCATATATATGTACACAATCAAATGGAATTAATTTTAAGCATTTAGTGAATGACTTACGTCATAATACTTACCAGTTATGCAATCATTTAACATTCCAAATCCTTAGTATATTAAACTCACATATTCATTAATTCATATTCAACATCTATATAATCAATCAAGGTCATGGTAATCAATGTAAACACACACAGTAGAATAAATAAAGTTAGTATGTGTCAAAATCTGTGAAAATTTTCTTGCTTTTCTGTGCTGAAAGCTCATTTGAATTACACTATTCTGAATCATCACATGGAAGTAACGAAATGAGATTCTATATAATTCTTTCTAAGGAAGGTAGAATTAGATTAGACTTTGAATGTTTTCCTCCTTCTGACACTATAAATTTTCCAAAGAAACATTAGTTTAAATCCATTCAACTCTTTAGGAATTTTTCATTAGGTACCATTTACATATTTGTGCTATATCATCCTACATTAACCAATTACACATGCAATCATTACGCAGTTGGTTGCTGCAGTTTTAGTGCATTTAAATTTACATTAAGAATTCAATGACTTAGTCAATTATATACAGAGGACACTGAAGTGAACTGGGGACTTACTAAGAATTTCAGAAGTTATTTTTCAAAGAATGCTCATTATTGCAGATCTCCAGTAATCATATCCTCGGTCCCTACAGAAACTGGAAACCTCTAGAATGATCTGTTCTGACATTTTCTCTTTCTCCAGCAACCAAATTACTCTGTCATGTTATTGTACACAAAGTCTAACCCATCCTTCTTTCAAGAAACTGGCACCAAATTATGTCTACTACACTATTAGTTGCAAATATGAAATATGTCTTTATTGTCATGTTATGCTGCAACAAGCTTTTAAACACATTATCTCTTGTAGTATATACTTTTCAGAATGGCTGTTACAAGTTCTCCTTCATGAGTATAGGTACTAGCAGATGCAGAAATAATTTGAAGTGTGCAAATATTTCCAAATATGAAAATTTCCCGTGTGGTTTCATTATCATAGACCTAGGATTTATACTCACGTAGTCAGATTTATTGTTGTTTAAAATCTCCAGATGAAAAAAGATGAATAAAAAGAAGAGGACATGACCTATTCCACCATTTTATTTTCTTAGCATAACTAAAAACAGCTGTCATTTTTATCTGAGAGTATAGCATGTCCTCAGGGGCAAGTAACAAGAAAAAAGGACTGCATAATAAAATTGTATCTATGGTGGTGTAATTGCCATAAAAAGAAAGATAATACTGAAATAAATATGAGCTATAGGGAAATACAATAATGAACTATAACAAGGTAAATGAAAGACTACCAGGGGAATAAAAGATAGAAAAGAAGACCTGCAGTTGTCAGAAAACCCCACCAATCACTTGATTATATCATGGTATCAACAGAAACTCCATTTGCAGAGAAATCAATCTGTCCAGCTTTATTTCATAGCAGTCTTACAGCTGTATCCTTATCTATGATTTATCCCCAATAAACATCAGAAAAAGACAGGGTATGTCAGTTGATATAATAACATGTACTCCACCAGAATATTTTTGGCATCCTTAAGTGGATCCAAGGAAAATCAGTTGTTTCTCACAAGCCAAGAATAACCACCTGCCTGAAAACAAGAGAAGTAGCTGAGGACTATAATATTTATCGATTTCTTGGAAGTTGGGCTTTTTTTCCAGAGAGGTTAATAACACACATACAGTAAGATTAATCAAAATTGCCATTAAGAATATTATGAAGGTCATGAGACCATAGGTGCGAGAAAGAGCAGCACTTGGAGACCTTGAAGGCTTCAAGGAGTTTGTGACTTAATGAAGGTACAGTGAATGTGCTGTTACCCTAAAAATGTTGACATGATACTGAATTCAGCTCCTTTATAGGGTTTTAAAAATCTTTTTGCTGTAACTGTTAGTATGATGAAAGTTGTAAAATAATTAGAAGTGGTAAAAAATTAATGAGGGAATGGAAAAAAGTCTTTTAGATAATTTACAATCAGGGCTAAAGATACTTCAGGGCATTTTGCTAAAGGATGTAAACAGGGCAATCTTGAAAAATGTCCTGGCGTTCAGAAGAGGGTAGTTCAGCATGGATGTCAATATATTATACCTGTCTGCTTCCAAGGAAGCCTTGTCTTCAGTAGGGTTCGGATGCCCATGTTGTTTTGTTACTTCTAGGTAAAATTAGGTTATCTGTGATCATATTTACATCTATACTGCTTGCTTGAAAGTTGGTAAATTGCTCCATTGAGAAGCAGTGGAGAGCGCATCAGGTTGTACTGGAGACAGCAGTTTAACCCTGCTCTTTTCAATTCTTTCCTTCCTGAGAAGGTATTTATACCCTTTAATGAAACCAGTTTTCAAACTTTTAAATAAGGTAATCTAGATTAACAGCATGACACAGTAAGAGGACTCTGCAGGTGGAATTATAAGGCACATGGAGGACTTGCACTGTTATTTTCTGCAAGTTGTCTCTGCTATCAGTCATTAAGGAATACAGGGTAAACATATGTTTTACCCTTATAATTTTATTAATGACTATTGACTTATTTTAGTAGATTTCTGAATTATATGTTCTGTATAGTCACTATAAAAGTTACTATATGTATTCCATCATACAGGCACCTTTTTATTTTAAAAACAGTAGGAAATGGCCTTTATTATTTCTTTTCTCTTAAGGTCTTCAGGTTATTTATTGCACAGTGCATCTTTCTCTCAATAAATAGTTCAGGTACAGTGAAGATTGTTGTGTCAGTGATAGCAGGCTGCCCAGGTACAGTAATGAGCTCACAGGGCAGGGTTTTTCATAGTAACATGGCTTTCACATGGTCCTCTGGGAAGAGTAACATGCTCTTACTGAGGGTTTTATTTGTTCTGCTGCTGGTTATTTCACAGTAGCTACTGCGTTTCTGACAACTAAACTTTCTTGCTTGCATTCCTGTTATAAATTCCTGAAAAGATTAATTCTTTGTCTGTGATTCTAGATTTACTAAAGTGAAAAGAAAAAATCCTATTTTCATTTCAGTGCTCCACAAAACAAGTAAACTTAGAGAAGATTGCATTAGCACTATGACCTTCTGCTGAGAAAGTGATTTTTAAGAGGAGTCCTGCCAGCCAGGTACGTGACAGGGAGCTCGGTGTCTTTGTGGTTTTAGTACCAAGATGTAATTTATTAAACTATGCTACAAGTGTGTGCAAAATCAATGCCGACTCCTTTTTAATACTTGTGCACTTATAAAGACTGAGGCCATGAGGTGACAGAAATCCACGGTATCATTACCTACATCCTATAGTACTGATTGTGAAGTTATGTATAGAGGGGCCACCACCTCAGGAAAACACTTCCCTGAATGTGGTGTGGTAATGTTAGCTAACGAGTATGTTCAGTGCTGAGAAGCCAGAAAAAAAACCTGCATGATTATACAGGTGAAAATATATAGCACAGAAGATAAAATGGATTTGGACATCATCAATCTACTTCTGAGTTAATAAAAATAACTTAAAGAACTAGGAGCCCTGTTTATCAAGCTATACTGTTTCTTTTTCATATTCTCTATCCAAATAATCCTAAATGTCGGAGTCCCTATGCTAGTCTAAAAAGCGGTCTCCTTGAATACCAGCTTTCAAATATTGCGATTATGTTACAATTCCTTTTAGCCCAAAGGTTGTTGCTATCACAAAAAAAACCAAAAAACCCAACAAAAACTTGCTTGTGTTATTTAAATAAATTTTGAAATGTTCACTTATAATTCACTTGCCTCTCTGTTTTGAATGATGAAAGAAAAACCATTTTTTTGCAATCAGTTTGATTGTTCCTTATACTTTGGAAAGGCAATGCTAGGGAGGACTGAGTATATGGAAAAATGGCCCTCTGGGTGGCCATGACAAATGTGAATTTCAGTGAGAAGTATACACGATTGAATACACCTTTCTTGTGGCAAAAAACCAACCAAACAAAACAAAATCCAAACCAAACAAACAGAAAACTCATCTCAGGTCAGCTTCAGTCCATCTGGCTTTAGCTCTGAAAGATCATAAGAAAAATTAGAAATAGCCATCTCAAGGGCAGCAGACCCTGAATAATAAAACAAACAAGCAAACAAATAAATAAATAATGAAAGTCATTGTTGTAAGAGTCTAAGATATATACCTGCCCTTGAATCTAGTTTTTCCTGCTGTCTTAGCACAGGTGGAAAGCTAGAATCTACCAATAAGAAACAACAGATACAGAGATAAGGCTGGATTTAGGTTACCAGTGTGAGACTCCATGTAAGGAAGATGATGTAAGACTGTGGGAAACCAGTTTAATCAGGCATGAGAAACAGCCATCCTGGGACAATAACAGTCCTTCGGAAACACATGGACATAAAACAAAATTGTGCTGGACCATTTGGGCCTACATGCAGAAACTTGCCTAGCTTTTTTTTCTTTTTATCTTATGTAATTGTCATAATGAGGTGCAGACACATAGGTTGTGGTCAAAAGCTTCAGCAGTTAAAAGACAAAAAATTAACATATCTCTCTAGTACGCAGCATGTTGCCAACCAAACTATTATTTCAAGAAAACTTCCTAAAAATACCCATAACACATATTTTCCTACAGGTTAAATTATTATAATTCTGTTAATACTTAACATTGTATTATATAAATTGGAAGAAAAATGCATTTCTGTTACAGGAAACTTGTAATGTATATTTTCAATTTTTTAAGACATATCAGACTTACTATACAAAATTTATAAAACCTCTCGAGCTGTTTCCAGATTAAGGTATTGTGTCCTGTTCTCCCACTGAACAACTTCTTGGCCATGAGTTCTGGTATTAAGTCTTGAATGAAAGTTTCTTGAACTGAATTCAAGAAAATTGTCTGTTTTTCTTTACAAATTTACATGGAATTATAATTTCCTGTGCAGTGTGTCAGACCAGCAACACAGGCATCCAACTGGTTATACATTGTGACAGAAAGAAAAGGTCTTGGAATTTGACATAGAACACCTTCATCTGAAAGCACTGGCATATAAAAAGAAAAAATTGAAATGTTGGGTAATTGTGCAGTCTGCACTAGAAACTTGTCTAGGTATCCTATGAAAGGAAGTGATTGTTTCATAAAATTAAAGCAGCATTATTATGTTACCAATTTCTATATCTTGTTGCAGATTCAGGTAAATTTCCTCAAAACTTTTTATTAAAATATCTGAAAACCCTTTTAATGCGTATTTTTTATTAAAAAACTAAATCCATATAATAGATCCAACTTGAGGATCTCATATATAAGGTCTCTGAATAACTTGTTCTAATATTCCTTTTTAAATATTGTTCATCTTTTAACTCATAGTGGAACAGCTATTTTATAAATTTTTGATTATGTAGAGCTGAATTGCATGGAGTACTCCTCCATTCATGCCTAATCCAAACCTCCAGAGGAATTATAGCTGCTACCTGGAATGAAAAGAGGTTTCCTTGCTATTATTTAATCATCCTATCTGTTATCTATTATCTGCAGTAATAAGAGCAAAGTTCAAAAGCTGTAAGTCCTCCTTCAAATTAAATACCATTAACTTTAGCCCCACATCAGATTTTCTTGAGATCTCTAAAAATAAATGCCTTCCTTGGATATCTTCAATAGGCAATTCATCCTCACTTGCAAGTAGAGAGTCTGAAATAAAGCTCTGTGCATGAAACATAGAAAGCTTTACGGTACAGTAATGCAGAAACACTGCATTCATTTGTGAGAGAAATAAAATAATTTCTCATTGTATTTTGGAAATTTGCTTGTTAATGCAGGTTCTTTCACCTTTCTGGTATCAATGCTAGCATCACTATCTTTCCAAACTTTTAAAATCCTATCCATTCCTGATTTATCATCAGTGGAAAGTTCTGTCTCAGAGTCTTGAAGTGCCTGCTTGTCCCAAGCTCCTTATAAAGGAGTATGGTGATTCTAGAAGGAAAAAACCCACCAGAATTTCCTCTTCCCTGGCTACTTGTGACAAGTCCCCACATGCTATTCATTCATTCAGTTCATCATTGTTAACTGAATTTCTCAAATTAATTAGAAAGGTTTTTCTCAGGTTTTGGGCCAATTTATGGCTAGCCTTTATGCACTAATTAATGGGATATTATAACCTGACAGTGCCTTAGAAAAAAGAAAAAGCTGTGATCCATCTAAAGGTTCTCAGAAATACATTGCAAAAGCAGTCATAAAGTGCCTTGAACAGGATTATCTAACACTGATGGATATCAGAGGTGGAATTTGGCTATGACTCAATTCACCTCCGCATGCTGGCAAAGACACCCTGAGCTATCTCCATGCAGCAGGAGAGGCTGCCCAGCTTATTCTTTAATATTATACCTTGTGAAAATATAACATCTTTGGTTACTATTCTTTGGATTGTATTCTGTGACCTTTCCTTCATTGTAAAATATCTGACTTCTGTAGACCAAGGCAGCTGTAATCTACGGAGTTCTGTTGGGTTTTAAGCCTCCTGTTGCAAAATATAAAAAAGATGGGAAACTAAAAAACCTCTTATCATGGTCATTATTACTTGTTATTTAAAAACAGAGACAAAAAAAGACACCTTCCCCAAGAAAGGGAAAATTACTAAACTATCATCTTTTAAAGGAAATTTTAAACAAGTAACCCCTGCACATTTTCAAGCATTCATGTCCATCCATATTCTGTGTGCCTGGTTGCATAAGGAGGAAGGACATTGTTGATAATATTTCCTACCAAGGAACAAAATTCTGATAAAAATATAGCCCAGAGTGCCTTGAAAAAAGCTTTAGTGAAATCACCATTTAGTTCCAGGAACAGAGATTCTAACATTTTGACTTTGTGCTCACTTGTACCAGAAAGAGCAGTTTCTCTGACTGCTAAAGCAGGAAGTATTTGAATCAGATCTATTTGGTTTGTTTGACCTTAACTGCTGCACAGTTCCACTTTTTGTCTTAGCTTCAGATCGCTGTACTCAGAGATATTTATGTCCCGAGTTTGCAGAGCAGGCCAACTTCTGTCTTTTGTTGGATCTCTGGTTCTTCTGTATGAAATTCGGTTCACAAAATATGCATATAAATTAGCTGGACAGAACACATCCTTATAGCAATACATTCTTAAACTTAATGTGTATTTATGATTCTTTTGGAGGACTGCAAAAGCTCCAAGAAACACTTCAATAAGGAAATTGAGCGTGACTAGTAAGTGCAATTCCTTATAGAAACCTTTCAATCACTCATTTTTCATTCCTAAGAAAAAGCTGTTACAAAAAAGTACAAATAACTTTGAACTTACCGGAAACAGTAAAATATTTTCTGAGGTAAATATTGACAGTAATCACGACTTTTTGGATTGTTATTAATTGCTTTTGCTGCCATTTTACACAACAGAAAGATGCGTTTGAATCTGAATCCTTGCTAGTCAAGAATAGTAAATAGTAATTCTTGAAGCATGAGAAGCACAGCTAGTGAGGAAGATTACTTTGTATATAGAAAATGTTCTGCACATGGGAATTGGTGAAAAATCAAACAGACAGTTTGTGTGAGAATTTTGACAGTAGTTCAGCAAGATTTCCTAAATAGATAAAATCAAAGTGAACCATATGGACAAAGAATTCTGTACAGAAATTTCTGAAGAAGCTATATCAGTTTCTGGGTCTCAAATCTCTGTGATGAAGAAATTAACCTTCTATACCCTCTGTGCACCCACTTACACATTAATTTCCTTGGAGATCTGCTAGCCATATCAGGGAGCTTCTGAAAACATAGATGGCAAATCACAAAGTGCTGATATTCAGTGAGGAAATACTGCATAACTCTCACACAATGATGCATACCTGAATGTTTAAATAACCACATTGACAACAATTATTAATACATTTATCTAATAAGATTTCTGCATCACCACGCAATGCTTACAAAGCTAGCAAATTAGAAAAAATGCATAAAATTTTTGTTGCCATTTAAGATGTAATAGTGGAACTCTAGGGGCAGACACATACTTTGGCACTGCAGAATTTTGTCAAAAAGGATATGCCTCAACCGTCCCATTGAAGTTAAAATAAATATATTTTTTGCTAGGTTTCTATATCAATAACAATTAAATAGTTTATTTCCAACATTTCTTCTGATCATCCTACAGCTAAGAAAATGAAATAAACTTAAAACCAATGAAACACACATTTTTTAGGCTGTCTCACCCTCCATGACTCTGCTGACTTTGCTGCTGAGGTCTTGTCACTCTGAAAATCCATTTAATATGGACACACTTGTTATATTCTCCCTCTGATGCTCAAATATATCAAGTTCCTGGTAGTAAGGAATATGTATAATCGACAATAAAACAGATTTCCAAGACTGACAGTCAATGTGTATAAAGTTTTTAACTACATAACCTTATGCATGTTGAAATGCTCACATTTGTGGGAGGGAAATCTCAGATTCTTGATACATCTGTCTGAACAGTGGAGGGGGAAAAAAGGAAAAAGTTGTCATTACTGTAGTGTAATAAAAACAACACAGAGCAACCACAGGCTGTTCATTCATTAAGAGACTAGATCAGCAAATAACGAAAACGTAAGTATTTCTACTACAGTAATTTACGTCACCTGTGGGCTTTGCTCCACTTTTTTGCTTTCTTCAAACAATGGAGACTGTCAAGATGCTTTTTAGTCATGTTTGTAATCTGTTATTCTCCTAAAATACATTACACTGTGCATTGGAAAGTTACAATCATTTAAAATACTGAGACACTAAAATAAAATTTACTTCCAGTATGAATTGTACCAGCAAAATTAACCAGGTAATTAATGGTTAACCAGGTAATTAAGAGGTAATGGAGTAGAATTTTACTCTTGTGGTATATCAGCTGAGGTCCCTGGCATACCCTGGCAAAATGTCCTCAGACTACAAGTGACAGGATTGAATGTTTGTAGTTATGACATCTTTTAGGCATATTACAAGCAGAGATATTAGAGGGGGCTGAATTAAATAAGACACTGAAGTGAAAATATTTTAGTATGTCTGTAGGTGATGTTAGGATCAAGAGCAAAGTTGCTGTACTTGCTGTATGAAATAGTCGCGGTCAAATGCACATCAATAGCGTTTTTAAGGGGGAGGAAAAACCACTGGAGATGCAGTGGCTAGGATCAACTGCTAAGAAGGAAGAATCAAGAATGGAGAGAAGGAAAAAGTTTAAAATATGTTAAAAGTAGTGTAACCAGAAGAAATTTGGTTGGAAAGATGAAATTCAGCCTTCATGAGGAGGCAGGTTCAATGTGAGATGATCAGAAGAGGAAATGTATAAAAACACTCATAGCTGAGAGATAAAACTGCAGAGGTAAAGTACTGGAGTTGGAAAGAGGAATGTACTGGTCATGGCTCCAAATGGCAATTTTATCTATGTTATGCAATTAATTGGAAAAAAGAAAGTGATACAAAGTGACCCAGTCATAAAGAGACCTCTGAACTGCAGGGTCTCTGGTTTCTGTTTCATGTTTTGGAAGCAGTACCAGCCTAATATCTTTTTGTAATTCTGTGGTTCACAATTTGCTTCATATGTATCTATGTTAATGATTTATCCAATCACATAGTTTTAATTGGCAAAAGAAGACTGTACATTCCTTGGCACAGCTCCCTAGCCTCTGTGGTAATTATTCTTTTCTCACTTTTTTAACAAGGTATGTTTGTGTGTGTGTATGGATAGAGTTATATTTTGGAGAAAATTTATGTGATCAGGTTTGAATGTACTTGATACACTTTGAAAAGCAAGAATTGAAAAGTCTTGTTAAGTATGCTGAGGCAGTGGGTTTATGTCTTCTACATTTCAGTGATTATCTTTCACACATCAGATACATTGTAGAATGGCACTGGAAAATACTGCTGCGAAGTGGAAAGATTCAGAGCATAATTGTAAGGAAAACATTGTTAGAATCAGGTATGATTGAATAAATTGGGAAATATACTAGTCAAATAATTGAAGAAAGTTCAGAAAAGTGATCTGTATCAAGCATTCTTTCTTTTGGAAGTGATTTGGGACTTTGAAGTAATATTACTGGATCTTTAAATCTATGGTCCATCAGGCCAAAATTCGTGTTTAAAAAGTAGATATCAGAATAAGCTTAATTTGTTATTCAGGAAAGAACATTCTCAAGTATCTGAAACAACAACAAAGGAACAAAACCCCAAAGCATCTCATTTCTTAAACTGGTGGTACAATGCAGTGCATACAACTGGCTGTATCAGGTCATGTTGCACAAAGCTATCCAATTTAAAAGCTATTTTTGAACACTCACTGCCAGTGGGTTGTTACCTACAAGCACTGAGCCTTTTACTGTTATCCATGGGAAGGAGTCAGTGGCAGGTGTTCTGCTTCTGGCATATCTCTGTGTTAGAATTTATGGGATTCTTTCTTTTTCCAAGGAAGATTTCATTAAATGCTGTTACAGCTCTCCATGCATAGTCAACAACCCTAGATTGAAACATAAAAGAAGAAAAGAATTCCTTCTCCCTGCAGATTCTGAACAAAAAGAATATATTATCCTAATGCTTATTGCAGAGAAGAATGATGCCTTGTACGGTACCATTTATTGTTATAATAAAGAACAAGTTGCTGATAAGACAAGCTGTTCATTAGAATGCCACTGGCAATAACAGTAAGAAGTACATAACTAGATGTTCCTGCCAGCCCTACAGACATTTTGTGCTCATGAACAACCCTTAGGATATTCTCTCAAGAAACTATGAACTTTTATTTGCCTCAGGAATGTATAGGTGTTCTGTAGACTAAATTTATGATGCTAAGAAATTTATCTCAGGAACACCCTATACATAGAAATAAAAATGTAATTATTATGGTGTGCATCTTTCAGACTCCATGAATTTCAGTTACACCCAGAGTAATTTATCTAAAACTAGGAAAAAACTGTATTGGTTGGATTTGTTTGCTTTGGTTTTTTTGTTGTGGTTTTTTTTTTCCATTCTATCAGCAGAACTTAGTTCCACTTTTAAGACGTACATGCTGTATATTAATTTTGTCTAACTGAATGACATGAATAGCATCAGGTTATTTCATCACAGCAATAAAATTAAATTCATTATCACACATGAAATTGATAATTTTTTGTTAGCAGTTGAGAATAAGTACAAAATTCAATTAAGAGAATGAATTGATGTCATGATAATGGAAAATAAATTTAGCAAAATTACGTTCTAATTTGTTCTAATATGATTTCTGTAATGGATGTTCATTTGCCTTATAGATTTGGTAAATGTTAAAAAAAAGGACTTTTTTTAAAGGAAATTTCAATATAAATAACATTAAAAAATTACCATCCAAGAGGCATGGGTATTTAATGGCAGATAACAAAGTTATTTAATGTAGTAAGTACTTTGCATAGACAGATATAGTGGGTTGACCGTGGCTGTCTTCCGGGCATTCACCAAAGCCACTCCATCGCTTCCCTCTACAGCTGGACAGGGGAGAGAAAATGCAACAAAGTGTTCAAGAGTTGAGCTAAGGACTGGGAGAGATCCCTCAGCAAATACTGTCATGGGCAGAGCAGGCTTGAATTAGAGATATTAATTGAATTTATTGCTAACAAAATCAGAATAGGATAATGAGAAGTAAAATAAGACCTTAAAAAAATCTTCCCTCACCTCTCCCTCCTTCCCAGTTCCATCTCCTCCCCCAGTGCCACAGGGAGACAGCAAACGAGGCTTATGCTAAGTTCATCACAAGTTATTTCTCCTGCTCAGGGTGAGGAGTCCTTACCCTACTCCAGTGCTGTGGTCCCTCCCACAGGAGACAGGTCTCCAACATGAGTCCATCTCACGAGCAACAGGTCTCTGCAACCTGCTGCAATGTGAGTCTATCCCACAGGCAGCAGTCCCCCTCAAACTGCTGCAGTGTGGGTCACTCTTCTGTGGGGTGCAGTCCTCCAAGGACAGGCTGCTCCAGCATGAGCAAGGCCCCTCTCTCCATAGATCTCCCACGTGGTTACAGCCTCCTCTCAGTTATGGGGCTCCTCCCCAGGCTGCAGGTGGATCTCTGCATCCCCATGGGTCACCACAGGCTGCAGGGCACAGCTGCTTCATCATGGTCATCACCACAGCCTGCAGGGGAATCTCAGCGCTGGTGCCTGGAGCACCTCCTGCCCCTCCTCTACTGACCTTGGTGTCTGCAGAGTTGTTCCTCTCACACAGTCTCACTCTCTTCCTCTCTGACCACAACTGCAACTGTGCAATAACTTTCTTTTCTTCTTCTTCATTACCACCATTCCTATTTGGCCCAGCCTTGTTCAGCAGCACATCCATCTTTGGAACTGCCAAAAGTTGGTTTTCTGTTTTCTTGTTGTAGTGTGTATGAGCTAAACCACAAAATCACAGAATAAGATGAGTTGAAAGGAACCCACAAGGATCACCAAGTCCAGCTCCTGGCCCTGCACAGGATGGCCCCAAGAGTCACACCAGGTGCTTGAGAGCATTGTTCAAAATTTTCTTGAACTCTGTCAGGTTGGTGCTGTGAGCACTTCCCTGGGGAGTTGTTCCTGTGCCCAGCCACCCTCTGGGTGAAGAATCTTTTCCTACTACCCAACCCAAACCTCCCCTGACACAACTTCAGGCCATTCCCTCAGGTCCTGTCAGGGATCATCACAGAGATCAGTGCCTCTGCTTCCTCTCATGAGGAAGTTGTAACTGCAGTGAGGTCTCCCCTCAGTCTCCTCCAGGCTGAACAGACCAAGTGACCTCAGCTGCTCCTCACACGGCTTCTTCTCAAGGCCGTTCACCATCTTCATTGCCCTCCTACTCTGTTTAGTTATTAAATACAAATGTTTCAAGAGAAACAAATATTTTATTAATTTATCCATGTTAAGTACATTTAAATATTTTTTAGCTCAGCAGTTTGTCACAGAAGAGGAATAACTGTTTGCGATAGATTAATCCAACTTTATCTACAAATCTATAAACTGGTTTATATTTATTATTATTATTCACCTAAGTAAAGTATGCAAAAATCTCTTTCAATGATTCAGTTTTTTAGCTCCTTATTAGTGCTATTTTATCATCTTTGGCCATCCATTTCAATTGGAAAGAACTTTTCATTTTAAGGAATTCACTAGTGACATCAAATGACTTTACCATTAACAGCATTGTATTTTCTTTTGAAAGACAGTATCTTAACTAAAGCCAAGTTCTCCTTCCCATAAATTTAACCGACGTATATGAAGTATTTTTCATTTGTAAACTTTCTTAGTTTATTCAAACAGAATATACTCTATAATATTTATTGAAACACCTTGTATTTTAAACAGGAATTATTAGGCTTGTGTTGGTCCTATGAGTATGCATTTCATAATCTTAAAATTTCCACTGTAGAGGTTCTGCCTTACGTAAAAATGAATTTTACGCATATTGTAAGAAGTTGGAGGAGAAAAGTCAGTTTCTGACAGGGTGTTCCTTTTCAACATTTTTTTTCTATGTTAATTATATAGACTCCTGTAGTCTAATGCATAGCTGCATATAAAATGACTTTCTGCCAGATTATAGTACAGCCACAAGACTTCTCAAATGCCATAAAAGACCATACATACACTTCCGAAGATTAAGTTTCAATTTTTGCCCAATTGTTGTTCTCTTGCAAAATTCCACTGAAGTATTTATTAATTCCTTCAACACCATTACAGGTGTGCTAAAATATGCAACACGATTTATATATCTCATAGATTTTTGTCTGATGAATTGCTGTTATTATCAAAGCATGACTCATAGCACTATAAAGAGGAGAGACTAAGATGAAAATATAGGGAAATTAAACATTACGAAGAGTTGAAAAATTTTTATCTAGTCTAATACAGTCCTACATATCTATTAAAAGAGAAGAGAAACTATACAGGCCTTCCATCTTGACCTGAATACAAAAAATGGAAGAGTAAGGAAAATATAGCTTGCTAAAGAGAAGATCATGCTGAGATATCTGTGATGTGTCCTGTTACTATTGATATCAAGATGGTTGAAAACATTTCCTCTAGTTTGTCTAAGCTCCTGGTGATCACTTTGATCTGGGAGGCTTCAAAAACCTTTTTATTGCAAGTGGTTTTATGGTGAAGGAGGGAGGGTAATCAATAAGAGTACCTATCAAATTCCCAAAACATACAAAGTTAAATTGACCTTCCTGTTGAGCAAAAAGTCTTTTACGACAACTTTTCACCTTTTCTTTGAACTTACTTCTTCATATGTGAACAATTTACCCTGAAGTTATTTTCATATAGAATTGGAGGACAGACAGTTGCAGATGTGTGAAAGGTAAAATCGCTTGGGGAAACATGTCTTTGTATTTATTATAAACTGAAATATTTTTCTCCAAAATTATAGAGGAGAAAGAGAAGAGGAAAGGGAAGAGGAAGGGGGAAAAAAAGGGAAAAGAAATAAAGAAGAGAAACAAAAAAAAAAAAAAAAAAAAAAAGGAGGGAAAAAGAAAAAAGAAATATAATAGAATTCTAAGCATGAGAAATCTTCCTGAAGTTTACTTGATTCTTTGCAAACCAAATATAAAAAGAGATACACTTTGGAACACAGTTTGTTCAAGAGAGAAATAATTGCCTGAATCAGAAGTCAGGTTGTGGATCAGTAAGAAAGCACAGCTCACGTTTTTAGCCCTTGATTTTTATCTTCACTGTAGGAATAATTCTGTTCTCATGCTATTGAAACCTTTAAAAATATTTTCTAAAGGTAAATTTGTTAAAAACAATTATAATTTAAACCATTACATATATGTATGTGTGCATGCTTATCCGTCTGTCTTCACTATATACGTCCTCTAAGTATTACATTTTGCTATGCCACTACTAAAAGTTGCTTACAGATTTATTCTTTTTTTTTAATAGAATACTCAAAATGTTTCTTAATTTCTTGAAAGAATCAGTGAACAATAGAAACAACAAAACCAACATAAGAAACAAAGCCACATTCACATCTCTGAAGATACTGAATTTCTGAAGGCAGTTAACAGCAGATATATATTTGCTTATTTTTATGCTGCATGGGAGATTTCACATTTTAATCAGTCCCAAAAATATTTTTGCAAATCACTAATTTTAAGAAAAACTCTTAAATGTCATCCGTGTTCTCTTACCAAATTGTAAACTGGATTTGCAAATAAAAAAACTCCAACCCTCTCTGAGCTATAGACTCTTATATGGCCTGTGCTTCTATTATTGAATTGAAACATGTCCAGTTAATACTTTGTGGTAGAACATAGAGCACACCTTTGTAAACAGTTGGTAGGACTATTTGTCCCAATCTATCTTATATTTCACCACATAGTATGTATCAAGGCTTAGTTAAATGATGTGGGAACAACTTCCAGTAGACAACTTGCAGGAAGATGTGATGTTTTGAACATGAAAACACTTTCATTAGCATGGCCTTGGACATGTTAGGAATACTTTTGGACATGTTTAGTCTATTATTGCATGTTTACTCATAAGGTCATAAGGACTTACAACACTAATAGAATTGTACTGTGTGTATTTTACCTTTATCTGCAGGAAATGCTCATCAGGCTTCTCTGAGATGTAAAGCAGTTATTATTTTTCCAGAATAAATAAAGGCAAATGAAAACTATTTCTGGCTTCTCTTTTATAAAATAAGTGTCTTGGTCATATTTCACTGTCTTTCCCAATAAAAAGTGTTCACCACTTATATATTTTTACATTTAATCTATGATAATTGAGCTACTTTTTTTTTTTTTTTTTAATATTGAATCAATCTATGTGCCCTACCTCAAAACATCATAAATTTACTTTTCAGATTTTTTTAAAATTGGATAGTAATCAATATTTAGTGAAGGGACACAGTATTATTACTGAAAGTATTAGTCAATATACACTGTGTTTTCCTGCAATTCTGCTTTGTAGCTGTTGGCTTCTTAATAGCCATTTGAAGACAAAAGAAACAAAATAACAAAAATATTCACCAAAATATACATAGCAGCTATTGCTTAAGCAAAGCTCCCTTGACAACAAATTTCCACTAGATAAAACATATTTGAAATTTGTATTATTGTTGACACCTTTTTAATATCTGTGAACGCCTGCTAAAGAGATGTATTTTAGTTCACTGTCCCGCTCAAATGTAAGGTTTTGGGGTCTTTTACGGTTTTGGGCTCTTTTATGGTTTAGTGCTTGGTTTTGGGTTTTTGGTTGTTTTTTTCTCCTTTGAATTTTCCTGCTGTTACCAGGCAGCAATTTTTCATTGCTGCTGAAAGGAGACTGTTCTGGCTGTACCATGCTTATGATATAAAGAAACATACACCAAGAAAGATAATCAGTTTCCTGCTAAACTTTGCTATCTCACATGTTCTGTTCAGGATAGGGTTTTTTTCACATCTACGTGCTCTCAGCAGCATAGTTTATATAGTTAGCTGAGAGCACCCATAAGAATTTACATCAAAACGGTGACCTGTAAATCCTGTCTAGACTCTGTAGTCTGTCATAGCTTCCATTCACAGTTTGTGTCCAAAACTACACTGTCTGTCATGCTCTGCATGCTCGTCACTTGCCTACTCATCTTTTTTATTTTGTTGTTTCCTTCTTCTCAGGTTAGTGGAGCACCATGCTGTTGCTGCAGCACTTCTTCCCTTCCCACTGTGCTTGCTGTGTGATTGCAGAGTTTTGTCCCACTCTGTTAAATGAGAAGCTGCTTCCACCGTATGACACTTTACACAGAATTTTAATATGGTTTCTTTACTGACTGTAAGGATAGGTAACGCATGTGTGAAGGATGGGGTGTCATCCAGAGGAATACAAACTGAAGAAGTGCACCTATGTGGGAACCTCTTGAAGTTCACAAAGCCAATTGCAAGATGGGCTGGGGCACCTGGGTTGGGGCAACCCCCAGTGTCAGTACAGGCTGGAGGATGAACAGAGGGACCTGGGGGTGCTGATGGATGAGAGGCTGAGCACGAGCTGGCAATGTGCACTTGCAGCCCAGAAAACCAGTTGTGTCCTGGGCTGCAAGAAAAGAAGTATGACCAGCAGGCTGAAGTAGGTGATTCTGCCTCTGCTCCACTTTCATGACACCTCACCTGGAGTGCTGCATCCAGCACAGGAAGGACATTGACCTGTTGGAGCAGATCCAGAGGGCGGCCATGAAGATGATCGGAGGGCTGGAGCACCTCTCCTATGGAGACAGGCTGAGAGAGTTGGTGTTGTTCAGCCTGGAGAAGAGAAGGTTCTGGGGAGGGAACCTTGCATCACCTAAAGGGGACCTACAAGAAAGCAGGAGAGGGACTGTTTACAATGGCATGTAGGGATAGGACAAGGAGTGATGAATGAATGAAAAACTTTATACAATGCCTGCCTTTGAAATTTACTATATGATGGTTTGTAATAGAATTATTTTTTAAAAATTTTTGTTGGGGATCCAATATAATTATAATGGGGATCCTTCCCATTGCAGAATTAACAACAATATCTTCTTTCAGCTTTCACCCCTTTGCTTTTCTCTCTATTCTTCATAATTCTGAAGTCTATATTTAGTATGGCCCTCCCTTCTTTCCCCTTGAGATTCTATTAATCATTCCCTTCCACCAGCATAATTCCCCCTTTTTGTGAACACTTAATGCATAAATTTTTGATTTTTATTCACTTGCACTTCCTTGTGCAAGGCTTTGAACAGGATGCAAATTCCACCTTCTACCTATTCTAATGGCTGCATATCTCTTCTACCCCTCCTAATGCTATAATAATGTAGCATGATAAGATCCCAGACTTTAGATGAATAATGCATGATAATTACAATGTTGATATGGACTGACCTGCAAACTTACACGTTGCAGAATAACATCTTCTTTCCAGATCAAGATCCAGAAGATTAACTCTACAAAGAAGCAAGTTGAGATATGTCTGGCAGATGCAGGAGTCTGGACAGGCACAGTAGGCAGGAGGTGACATAACCTCAGAGTCTGGAGGATCCTGCAGTATTTTGGCTCAACAGAGCAAATCAAGATCTGAAAGGCTAATCTTCGTCTGTGGTACAGTGCTGTGTGTAATGGCTATTCAGTGTTACCTAGTAATGATAATACAATGTTTTATTTATAGTCTCTCATGACCCAAGATCATGTTTATTTCTTTCATTTTGTCTGAACATCAGGCAGGAAGCCTGATGATCCCTAGGTATGAAGCTTTGCGATTTGGGAGCAACAGCTCCCAAACAATTTTTTCTGGTCATTATGCAGTATTTTTTTTTTTCATTCGTTTAATATGTTGGGTTTTTCCCTTCCCTTATCTATGGAACCATTTATCTGATTTTTTCATTATGCTGTGCTTGTCATCTCTTATTATTAGATTTTAAAAGGTATAATTTTGAGTGGTCATAATTCACTGGACCCAGAAAGTTAATTCTATTCATAAAATGTGGGGAAAAAAAGAGTCAGTTTACATGTAACTTCTTTCAGATCCATAAGCTGCAGCTACAGGAACATAAGAAAATCTTCTTGGCTATGGTATCAATATATGAGGTAAACTGGTATGCCATAGAAGAGTCACTGCTCCTTGTAGGTAGTGAAGAGAAAAGAAACTTCTCATGTCCTGGTGTTGAGTTGGGAGAAGTGCCACACAATCAGAAAGTGGAAGATCTACACAGCAGAATACATTTCAGAAAGTACTAGGAAAAAATACGCACCTCAGAAGACATCCTGTAGAGCACAGTTAATTTATTTTTTATAATTTTTGACATTTTATTCTTAATTCCCTAATGTGCAAGTTACCTTCTTTAAATTCTTGAACGTATTTTATGAGCTGCTTGTCTGTCTCTTGCTTTTTCTATGAACTTATATTCTACACTTTAAAAAAGTACTGGACAAGTAAAAACTTGCTTTATGTTCTCCATGATGTCCCATTAATCTTTCATCTCTCTCCTCCTATCATGCACAATGTGGATGGCTGAGGAACATGAAGTGTGCTATAGCAGATGTTGAAACCACTTTGATCAGTGCACTCACACTACATAACTTCCTCTGAGCACATATCTGTCCTCATTCTTTCTGACATTGCTGTAACATTCCTGTAAGATTTTATTCCACACCATCATGCTTCTTCATACTGTTATTGTTTCCATATCTGAAAAAAGAAAAAAAAAACAAAAACAAAAAGAAGAGAAAAAGGATGGTTACTGGACTTCTTTACATCCTTGACCATTTTTTAAATTAGATTAAGCTTTCTCATGAGGAAAGGAGCTTGAAACTGAGAGCAGGGGATGAAGATGGGATAGGGCAGTGTGTGTCTATTTTTATTTTTTTCTGTCATCAGATCACACTGTTACACACCATATTTAGTAGCATAACCATCTGCTTCTTTCCCCACTTTTGAATGTTCTCTGAAACATCAAAGACCTTTAAATGTCTGGAACTTGTGTTTCTCCCATAAATAGTGTTGTTTTGAGCAGCTCTCTTAATGGCAAAGCAATGCCATTTTGTAGGCAAAGACTACTTCTTAACACCATTTCCATAGGAAGTTCAAAGAGAATAAATTATTTATTACATTCAAGACTGGGCAAAATGTTCATTAAATATATATAGAGACCTAGATTCTAGCTGGAGATGACTTTAGCAATGAACTTGAGGTGTGCCAGTTATAAATATCTGACTTGACTTGCACCCGTATAGAGTATTTTTTACATGTCATTGGTTTTATCTCTTTTTTTTAAAAGAACCTAAGGGAATCTTATTTCCCTTAGCTTCTCAGATTAAAAACAAAACGAAACAACCCCACAACTAAGCAGCATTTATTTTGATATTCAAGAAATTTGAAGAAAGGTGAAGTTCCCTTCTTTTAAATTAATAATTGTAATTCAAAAACAAAAAATCTAATGTGACACACCAAAGTAATTTGCTGCAATTAGAAATGGTTCAGATCAAATACAAGAATTGCTGTGTTAGTATCTTATGAAGCTGTTTACTCTAAAACTTGAACTGAATGTCTTGATCCCTGTTTCTGGTTTGAAAGTACAGCTTTGCCATGAAGCAAAGGAGCAGTAAAGGAGAAAATCTGATGTGGTGGGTACTTGATGTTAGCCTACCTGAGTTATATTTCATAATAATTCTGTTTAAGGTTTATCTGTTCAGTTAATTCAAATTCTGGCATCTGCAGGCGTTCCAGAGAATGGCTTAGAAGTGGGAAGAATTTGCAGTAGGAGGAGACAACTGAATATTGATACTGAGTAAATAATGATAGAAAAAGATGTGGACTGATGGAGTCAAGAGACGGTGCTCAGATCATTTACATTAAAACTTGTCATTTTCTCTGCATAATAGGACATTATTAGAAGTCTTTCTCATTACTAAGACTGAAGGGACAGGCAAGGGGAAGTATTTGTGTATGAGAGGTGCTGGTGGTATCAGCAATAAATCTGCAGTCCTGCAATAGAAAACTTGGAATTTGCTTTGAAGAGAACTCTTTCTCATACTAAAAATTCTGCCTGCTCACAGATTTGTTCTCCATGCTTCATAGGACGCCACATTTAAAGGCAACACCCTCCCCACACCCTTGCAAAAAAATAAAATCAGAACTATCAATAATGATTTGAGAAAAAAATCAAAGATTGTGTACAACAGAACATATTAAAAACAATTACTCCTTCAATTACAATCCTTTCTTTATAGTCCTCTGTGGAGAGCTTTTGAGCAACATTATGTCTTTGAGATTTGCTCTAAAGTCAGTGAGGCCTAAAATATTTTATTCATACACAACAGAGAAAAAGTGAGTGTTCTCTTTATCTTTCATATGCAAATACAACAATTAATTGTGCAGTATCTATCTATCACTGGTACTTTCATAAGCTTATAAAAGGTAATGCAGTCCATTCATTACTGACAGATGGGGAGTAGCCAGCACTGCCTGGTGGAGCTCAACAGCCAGAAGCAGCTGAAGGTTCAGGTAAAGAGGTACAGGAGTGACAGCTGTAACAAACAGAAGTTCTTAGGATAAGTGGGAGTGTCAAGGAACGAAATTAATGGTTCAAGACACTGTTGGTACAGCCTTGGTAAAATGGAGGAAAACCAGTAGAGAAGCAAACAGCAAAGCTGGGAAGCTGAGGAGTGTTGTGAGGTTGATAGCAAAATAAGTGGCATTTACATTTCAAAAAGTTATTATCTTTTTTCTGTAACTTCATTGAAAGCCTTTATCTGAAGACATATATATTTTAAATGTTGCTGCCATCTTCTCACTAGTTCAGTATCATCATGAGCTGTTTTCATTTTAATGCTTTCAGTTAATCAATGACAATAAAGAGTAGCATTGTATTTTTCTGTACAAGTTTTATTGTTGTGGTTAAAAGTCCCGTAAATATTTAAAAGCATTAATTCTTTCTATTATGACTTTTAAAGAAGTATTTCTTCACTTTTATCGAAGGCTGATAGATCATGAAATTCCCTTTTAAAATAGTCCAGATTTTTGTACTATACAACATGTTTGCAAAGTTTGTAAAATAAAATTAACTACATCCTTCAAAGTGTCTTTGAGTTGTAGTAGGTACTTCATTTGTTATTAAGAGCATTATCATAATTGGGTTCCTATACTGGTAATCAGTTGTAATAAATTCTCATACTGAGCAGAATCTAATTCCCTTGAGGACTAAGTATATTAGCGGGAATTTAGCAGGCTTGCAGTTCTCTATGAGTGTGCAATTAAGGTTATTATTAGGGTTCTCTGACCTGAATACCCTGCCTTACTGTCACCACTCTCCAATCATTTAGCATACTCACTTCTACATAGAATTAGAATGGCTTGGGTTGGAACAGAACATAAAGATCACCTAGATCCAACCCCTCAGTCATGAGAAGAGATGTCTTCCACTAGACCAGGTTGCTCGAAGCCACGTACAACTGCCTGACTTCTGTGACAAACAGCTGAAACTGAAAACTTACATGACGTGGGGCAACTCTGCCTTACACTCACAAGATGTCAAAGTTAGGATATTTGGAATGGAATATTTTGTACTGAGACAGTTCTTTACACTGAAATTTATTCATGAGAAGGTTTCTATTCATCTTAATTTAAGAAATTATCAAGGAAACCTGAGTCATGCTGAAATAACCAATATTTTCCATGAAGCATTTTCTAGATGTTAATCTTTCAGTTAACGGTTGAAAGTCTTATAGCTCTGATGAAAGCAACATAAATTAATTTCATTACCTTTTTTTAATATTGATTTTAAGGGATATTTCATTTCTGAAGAAGAAAAAAATGTGCTTTGACAGTTCTGCTTTATGGTTTCTAATAAAATCTCTTGTGTAGGATCTTCCATTTCAAGTAACATGAACAGGGCCTCTTCCATTTTGTACCAGGACTGTTCTGTAACATAAATATCTTATAAATATAAAAGTTTTCCACACCATCATGCTTACAGAAGTAAGATCATATTAAAATCAAATACTATTTTTGCAAGATGTGTCATGCTTCTGGTAAGACTATTGTTTTTTACTCTGCAAGGGGGTAGAATATCTTTGAATTTACAACATACTGTTATAAATATATGTCTGTCTTTATCTTACCACTAAAGGATGCAAAGAATAAATTCTAGCAGACATTGTTTGCACACCTTTTTTTCCCCCCAAAATACAGCACAAAATAATATTCTATGAAAAAGTTCAGGCTGGGTTGAAACTAGAAAATTAGCCTTTGAGCACACTGGAAACAATGAACACCATTTTAAGGAGGAAGAAATGCTATCCTTCCTAATGCTTGGCTTGTATCCAGCTAAAAAGCTTCCAAAATCAACAACAGCTTGGTTGCTATTCATTTCTTCATTCATCCTTCACAGGTTTGCGCTATCAAAGCTGAAGTTAAGCTAACCCTAGCAAATAGATCTACCAGATATACCTTTACTGTACCTTCCTTTCCTATGGTTCTACTTTCTTTTACCCCCACAATCACAATGCTATGCACGACTTACAGGTGATGACAAACTCAGTTAAAAGGTCAAGATATGTGCCAAGGTATATTGTTTTTCTCTTCAGTGAAAAAATGGGTTCTAATCACCATTATAGAGCACTTTGCACTAGTGAAAATCAGTAAAATTTGCATGTTGATGAGAATTAACTGGCTTCTTAATATTTACATGAGACAGAGATATGTTTTTCACTCCAACAGTACAGTTGGTTTGAAATATAGTTAAGTGAAATCAATTGTCTTGCAAACATCAGTTCCTCTCCCTGGGTAAAGTAGGATATAAGATATCACAAATAATAAAGAAGGACTGAGCACTAACCTCTTCCTTGGCCACTTGCTGGCCATGTAATAAGGCTTTTCCACAAGACACCAAGAACACGGTTTTGGCTGTTTTTCTTCATACAAAACAGCATGAGAGGCCTAAAGTAAATTATCTTTCATCATTGCCAAAACAAATAAAGGAGCCAGGCTAAAGTGGAAGTCTTTCATAATAGAATAGTAAATAGTAGATTTCTATTTCTTCCAAATATTTCCCCACAAATTCATGCATGCTATTGATTCAGTCTGCTGGAATTTTGAATGTATCTGAGGTTAGTAAGGTCTGTCAATACAAAAAATATCAGAAGGTGAATTCATTATTGTTGTTTCCTCATATATATATATAAAATTTACTTAAAAAACCAGCAGTATCTCATTTGCATGTTTTATATTCAAGGTCAGCAAGTCAAATAATCAGCTCATATAGGAGACATTTTATTAAATAGCAATTAACCGTAATTTTTGTTACACAGATTTCAGTTATTGGGTCTACTGATTTCTAAAAATTGATTCTAAAAATAGAAGAAATAAAAATCAGTTATGTTGACTAAGAAATTATAGATGTATTATAACATTCACTACAATAAGTAGAGCAACATTCCTGTGGTTGTTTACAAACAAAATAAATAGTTTCTATTTGTTCTAATATTTACAGATACACATCTGAAGTGTCATTGTGACATGGTCACTTATCACCATGTCCTACTCTCTGTGAAAAAAAATACTGTTTGGTAAAAAAAATACTTGGTAGTTACACCACATCATTAACTGATTTTATTGATTTTACATTTTCAAGAAGATGTAAATTTTACTTGTAACATTTGTTAGGTTTTGCTTTCAAATCAGATTTTTAAAAGTTGCTGTAAATGGTTTTCTTATAGAAATAAAGGGTGAGAAGTTGTTTAACCACATTTACAACGGTAATAAAGTTTAGCATCCCTTCACTTTACAGCCTGATGTATTAATTAATTCCTATTTTTAAAATGTAAAACTGGCTAATACTGAATCTTTATTAGGTTTTTCAGCTTCATATTCTTCTAGCTATGCTCAAGAATCCAAAATAAGCCTCTTATCCATCAGCAAACAAAATTGTCACTCATAGTGTAAAAACTGGAGCAATATAAGCAGTTTATTGCAGAGCAAAACTTAAGTTATATAAATTTTTCGAGATTGTTTCAGAATATATTGCATGATAATTGCCATTCAGGTGCTGTACGCAAGATGAAGAAGATGGCTTGAAACATACTGTTTTACAGTGTAAAGAGGGAGAAACTGAATTTTTTAAACCAGAAATGAAACCAGACAAGCAAGGCAAAAAAGATGCTTAAAACCTCATTCAAAACTTGCTCATTCAGAATCCAGCTCAGCTTGCTGGTATGCAGCACCTTTCTCTCTTCTGGGGAGAAAAAGGGAGTAATGATAATGCTTCCACTCGTCCAGGCAAGCCAACATTTTCTGTTTTACTGCACACACACATTTTCTGGTTTGTTGCACACACATATGAGAACCCTCTCCTGCCAATTTCTTTTATCATTTTGTTCATTGATTTTCGTCAAGATTGCGTGATTACATTCTCAGGATGAGAAACAAGTTCTCTCAGTCACAGTAATTTCTATTAAGACTTTCAGAATCTCTCTATTTCTATATCTATCTTTCTCTTTCTCTCTTACTTTCACTCTTTTCTCTTTCCATTAACTAAACAGCTCTAATATTTCTTTCCTGAAGCTCTACAACATTCACCTTCTAAAAAATCTAACAATGGAATATTACTGGAATGATACAAGGTTTTGCTCTGGAAAACTACATATTTCTTGAGTATGAAGAAAAAAGAAAAGAAAGAAAACAAAAAAAATCAGCAAAAACAACAATGTATGTTAAGTTTCTTGGGGCTTTATTAGTTGCATTAGAAAATACAAAAATACTACAAGGGATGAAAATGCTAAAAGCAATGTTTTATAGACCAATTTTTTACTATGATGCTATACCTCCATTATATTACACTCATAATTAAAAGGAATATTCTTTAATAAATGAGTCTATTCCTAGAACAAATGCACATCTCGGTTGAAATCTCCAGAATTTTCTACTGTATGCAGATCTCCCACTGTACATGAATACTACTTGATTTAGGTTTTTCTGTCACCTCTTAAGGATGTGTCAGCATGTATGTTATACACATTTGTTATGGGATCTGTAGCTTGAAGGTTAGTTGCCTACATACAAAAGAAAATTAACTGGAAAAGCTCAGTCCTGAAGGTGCTTAACCCTCATTTGGCTCTTAACTTTAATAAATTCTCAAATTACCACTGTTGTTTAGGTACTTAACCTGTGCTATCACATTACGAGGAGCAGTAGTTGCTAGAGTAAGATATATAACTTAAACTCTCTTGAGATGTTGAAATAATCTAGACAGATGTTTAATCTTCTCCTCAGTTGGAAGGACTCGACACTCATGCACGTCTATGTGAATATCTACTACACTAGTCAGGGACACTTACAGTAAAATATAGCCAAATGGGAAAACAACACCTCTATGCCCTCTACACTTTTTCATGATTCTTCCACTTGTTTAAATATGTATCTCATCCCTTTGTACACAATGACATTCACTATTCTTTTGACATCTTATTTCAAAATTGATCTTTTCCATCTTGGCCTTTGAATTCCAAATAATATTCAATGTTAATATTGCCTTATTTGCTGTTTCCCATGACTGTTGACCTTGAATGTTTTTATTCTTTGCTGCCTTCTCATATGGCACGGGTTACACTGTGTATCTTTACTATATGTTTCATTAAGAAATGAGAATTTAACCTATATGATACAGAGCATAACTGCACTTTAGAATATTCTTCATTAACTGTATTCAGTGTGGAGTAGAAAGTTCAAACATGCATTCAAACTTCATCAAAATGAAATTTTACAACTTTTGAATCTCTTCTCATAAAATATAAAGTAATGATTTCTTACTTTGTTTTTGTCTGAAAAAGAGAGAGAAATAAATAAAGATCAGTAAAGAAATAGAGTGCAAAGATACTTAGCAATAAAAATAAATTTAGTTTCAATGTAGTTTTATGTAAACCTGATTGGTGATGCTAGAGCTAGAACACTTACAGATTTTGCTCCACAACTTACAGAAAAATATTTATAAGTTTTGGATATGTATACAAGTTTGGGAAAAAATGAACAAGTACAGTATCTACTTGCTCTTTATTTGAAATGACTGAAGATAATTCACCTTTTAATCCAACACTATTCCATGTTTTCAGTCTAAATTACCAAGAATTTTGCATACTATACTATATTCTACACTATTTCTTCTGTCTAGAATAAACACCACTCTATCAGTTATTTGACAACCTTTCGTTGAATAACTGAAGGGGAAAGAGTGGTGAAAAATAGCACCAGTTTGAAATATTTGAATCCTGGATAAGTAAGAATATGAGTGAGTAGGAAGGTGAAACAAGTAGTGTTGCCGCTTCAGTGCCATCTACAACTGACATTTATCATTCTTGCTGCAGTAAGGCAAGAAAAATTAAGGACCCTTGAGAGATTAGAACAAGATATTGATCAGAGCTTTGTAAGCTTTAAAAGCTTGTACTTGAATTTGAAGTAAGTCCTTTAAAAGAGCTGTGTCAGCTCAAAACTTGGCTTTCGTAGAACATGTGAATAAAAACTAACATGAGTGTAACATGGCTTTTTAGTAAAAAAAAAAAAAAAGGTGTGATAAAGTCATACTTGAATTACAGTTGCAAATCTGCTGTTACTACAGAGTGAATTATTCAATTTTTCCCTTTTCATTTTAACATAAACTTCAATCTCTTATGTTATGAAGTACCTACCATTAAAAATCTGTTCATTGTCTATTGATATCACATAGCCTATTCATTGTGGTTACAGGTGAGATATAGAGTTTAGGATCTTACAGTTTTACCCTTCAACATGATCCATCAAACAAGGGAATTACATAAAATAGTTGGTGTGGGGTGGGGGAGTATGTGCATTTAAAAAATTGAGTCTGAAAGCAAACCTTTCATCTGTCAAAAGCTTTTATAAGGCAAACAATCATATTTAAACAAAGGAAAAAACCCCAAAGACACAAACATACATAGAGCACTATAGTCAAAGAGATTATATACCACTTAAATACTTACGCCCAGTATTTCTTAATAGTTGTCTCTAGAAAAATGGTTAGTCATGAACTGCAAAATGTTCTTCAAAGGAACTCAGATGTAATTTAGGCCATATAAAATTTCGAAACCAAATGCTAAACCACTCATTTCTGTCTATTTTCATATGCAAATTGTTGTGTTGCTTCTATTAAGAATGCAGAAACAAACAACACAAATTATTTGCATTTTCATTGCTTTTATCAACAGTAGGAGTTTTATTATATCTCTGTGAAGCAAATAGAACCCAGTGTGTTTGTTTTTAATTTAAGATGCTAAAAGAGTTTGAGATGATTTGTGAAATTAGTTAAGTTTTTAACAGATATATCTTTAAGATCTTATGAAGAAATGCTTAAAAAAAGAAAAAGTATTTCTCTAAATAGACTGAAATTGTAGCTGTAAGGGAGTACTAGTAGATTTCTATTATGTTATGAAATAATATATTAATATATTTACTTCATTATTAGTCTTTAACAGTATCATACCTAATGTTCCAAATATTTGAATGTCCAAGGTATGGAAAGCACAGTAAATGAGTAATTAATACCAGAAAATTTTATATGTTTCAGTTCTCAGAAAGGCATCAAGAACCTGGACCAGTTTGCAAACTTAGAACATTTCACTGAAATTTTGAGAATGTAATTATCACACTCTCATTATTGTGCAGTTTTCTCCTCAATGTATGTGTTTAAACTTAGTGAAAAGAGTTCATTGTCAAAATATTAGTATAAAAATTCTAACAATGAAATCATGACTCATGGGCTTTTCCAGATGAGCGGAAAATTTACATGCAAAACCCAACAGCTATGTGCTCAGGAATAGTCTGTCCCTGAGCTCTACTCTTTCAAGAGGTTTTCGTGAAGGAGCGTCTAATTTCTGTGTCCAGAGGAAGTTAATGTCTGGATTGTTTTTGAGCTAATTGGACTCCAAAAGTCTGGAGATGTGCACAGGCACAAGAGTAGCTTACTAGAGAACCTAAAACTGAAGCTGGATATTATCTAGGTAGCTTGCATGTTGCAAGGCTAAATGACAGCTGGAAGAATAGTGTTTTGGGGTTTTTGTTTAATTTGTAGGATCTCAGTGACAGTTCACATCCAAAATAAACCTGTTTTAGGTAGCTATGTACTAAATTTAAGAATCCATCTTTGAAGTAAGGAAACTTGTATTAAGTTGTGCAAATGCCTTTCATACAAAGAACAAAAAAACCCAACCCAAACCAAACAAACAACAAAAAACCCACAAAAACTATCACAAAAAAATCAACAACCACCAAAACAAAATAAACAATCAAAAAAACTCCAAAACAAACAGAAAAAGAAAAAAAAAAACCAGTAAATGTAAAATATAGTTATTGGCTAAAAAAGACCCTTCCTGTTAAAGAAGCATATCGGCAGAATAATAAATTTGCGCTTTTTAAATAAATGTAATTTTTTCTACTCAATTCCAGACATATATAATTTTAAAAATAAATAAAACCCCCAAATCACAAATGAAAACCATCAAAACAAAGTCATTAACATCTAGAAGTAATAAAATTTCAAATAATTAAAATAAATAAAAGAGATTTTATATTCCAGATCTACCTTACAAATATATAAGATGTACATTTTTCTTCAATCAAATTGATAGCCAAATAATATGTGTTATTTGAGATCTTTGGAGAACTGCTTTGGAATTTTCTAGAAGGTGTCCTGATGAACAATCACTTGGTCTGTGGAATGGATTGTGAAAATATATGGTATCCATCAAAGTCAGTCCTAAACAAAGAAAAATGAAATTTGAAATATAAGATTGATTAGTCGGTGACTTAGAGGCTTACTAGCCACTTCCCACGCAGGAAATTTTTTTTTTCCTTGTTGTTGAATGACTTTGTGCATTTTCATGCCATATTCCTAAAAAATATAAAGTAGTAAAAACGGTCAAAGTCATTCACGTAAAATAACCAGGCTGGTAATGTTCTGAGCTACCTCACTTTGTAACAAAATCTTTTGTGAAAATATCTGTGTTTTCTAGTGTGCATAAAATTTTGATTAACTTAGAAAGCTCTGTAGCTATAAAATAAAAATCCATTCCTTAACAGAGAATTCTATATCTATATATATGTTAAAGTGGACTAAATATTCCTTGCTTTTTTTTCTTTTCTTCATGTACAGTAAAACTATTAGGATTCATTTAGGGACTAAAACTGTATATTCCTTATTCAGTCTGTCTCACCTGGGGTGCAGGTGCTTGGGAAGAACCAAATAGCAGCAGACACCTATATTTTCACTGACTTGCACAGCTCCTAGCATCCCTCTCAATCCTTCTGCAATTCACACTGTCTTTGCCTCCTAGAAAGTTCAGGATAGTTGCTCTCCAACTAGGATTTCCTGAACTGAGATGCAGGACCCAGGAGAGGCACCCTTCAATTGTTTTTTGACTGCTTCACACTAGCAGCTTCTCATGAAATATTTCTATGTGGTGTGTGGGAAACAAGCCTTCCAGCCCTCCTGCTCTCCTGGCTAGAGAGGGAGAACTCCTTGCAGAAAGATGGAGAAACTGTTTATCAACTTCTATTGGGACCTAATCCAGCATAGCAACTCTGCCAGCTACTCTGGTCCCCCTCCTCTTTTTGTGGTTTGGTTTCTTTTTTTATCCCTCTGTACTCCACTGTCAATAAATCTTTTCAGTTTTCTGTTTGCATACTGTGCAAGTTGAAACTTATTTCTGTGTCTGTGATCTCTGAATGTGCAGGAAATTTAGCTGCCAAGACCTGTATGTCTACAATAAAAAAAAGGCTAAAGAACTCAGACTGTCACAGCTTGAAAAGCTGGGATATAAAAAGCCTGCAAGGCCTGGGCTGACAGGGTTGCAAAGCAGAGTAGAAAGGACTTCTGTACTGGGCTTGTAATTGTTGCAGAACCTGAAAACATCAGATGCCAAGGCACATGGAGCTGGGATAGAAGAAACGGGGTGAAAGCAGAAGTCAGGAGCTGAAAAAAAGTAGCGTTGTTTCTTTTCTCTTTTGGATAACAGGTATTTACAACAGGTAGTGTACTCATTCAAGCTTAGTCTGCTTGCAGAAAAATGACTAAGCAGCAGCCTTGTGTTAGTGTCGGTGCCAGCATTCAGGGTGCCATAGTCCCAGACACCCTCAGTGCTTGTGAACATTGCGCAGGAGCACAAGCAAAGGACTGGCAGTAGCATGACAAGAGGCAAAACCCCCACTTTTCCAAGAACAAGGAAAACCCACTTTTCACTAGTCAGTGGCACTCATTTGTCCCATAAGCATGATGCGGGTTTTTTTTGGCTTTTTTTTGGTTATTTTTTTACGAGCATCAATTCCCCTCTAGAATTTCCCTCTGAACTGAGATCAGTTATCATCTGCAGTAAGATCCTGATGAATACTCACACAAAGTAACTGATGCACAGAGGGGGAAAAGATACATTGTTTTGAAAAAGCAAGTATTTAGCAACAATATGATGAGGTATTTTTAATAGTGGCCTTTTATAACTGAGAACACGATCCAGTTGCCAGGAAACTTGTGTAGTTTGTCTGCCATACCAAGAAGAGGAAAAACAACAATAACAGCGAGCACATAATTTGTTTCTGCGTTATGCCTTGTTATAAGCCATGGCATTTTTCCCTCCTTTTAATAACACTTCAGATCCTCTAACTGGGGAGGCTCAACAAACATACCTTACTTTACACTCAGTTGCAGGGAAGTAAGCATCACTGTAGGAAAAAAGTATTCATCATCCCAAATATATTTTTGTCATCAGCCACAGACAATCAGGAGTATGACAGAATCCTTTGATCTCCTTCATTCCAAAATATGTGTATTTGTCAAGACAAGGGTTCTAAGTGACTTTGATTAACTGAGACACAAAATCACCAGATCTTCTCTTTCTTAGCCTAGTGGCTGGAGAGGAGAGCTATGTTTTAAAACTAATGTTGCAATCACATCAAGAAAAACTTGAAAAAATGTGTCATAAAATAGAGCAATTCTTCAGGACAGCTTTTTAGAATAGGACAAAAAGACAAAAAACTCCGGAAAAAAACAACAAATAAAACACCCCTTCCCCCCGCCCCCAAAAGAAAAGGCCAACAAAACCCAAACCAACCAACCAAAAACACAACTCCTAAAAAAAACCCTAAAAAATCCCTCTCCCAAACACTTGCATTTGTATTTATCTATAATTTTCAAGTGTTAATTGTGACCTTCAGGATTAATATTTTAACACTTTACATTAATAAGCCTTACAATAACACAAAGCTCAAAAGCCTCCTCAATATACAGTAGAACAGCTGTACTAGGTAACAAGAGGATAACCATTAAAAGAGCTATCAGGTAATAAGGTGTTAGAGGTAACAAAGATGGCCAGGAAGTCTAATAGAAAGTTGAGAAAATTAATTCCTAACCCTTGGGTTCAGTTATTAAAAACATTTAAAAGGATAAATAAAAAAATATGTAATAGACTTAACACTGTTATTACAAATACTCACGAATAAAAAAGTTACCATAAATACTGCTACAACATTTCATAAAGCAATATCTAGAAACATCAATAAATATTTGTAATGGAAAGGACTTGAAATACTCTTTACAAATTCCGTTGTTGCCTTCTGTTAGTTTGTGAGACGATAATGAGTCCTTTGAGATTAATACAAGGTAAACCAGAGAGGAGGGGCTGCTCTAGAGAACAAATCACTCTTTCCTGTTGACCTAGTTAGAGTTTACTCTCAAAAATAGGTCTGTTCCCTAACCCTGTCACATAACCCTCAGTGCAAAGTAAAATAGGAACAGATTCAATAAGATGGGGAAAGAGATTCACTTCTTGTTATGCTGTGTTCTTTATAATGCATATGGAGAAAGAAACTTAGAATTCCCTTATTTCAGATAAGAAAGAAGAGAAATTGCAATATTGCTTTCATGCAGTCTTCATAATACAAAGCAATCTGTTTTTCAAGTGAAGTGCATAAAAGATTGAGGAATAGGGATTTAAAGTTTTTTAAAATGCTCCAAGAACCATAGATGAAGTTTTTCTAAGCTTCAACTAAATTTGTTTTGATATACGAGACTCAATTCAGTCTTGGCTTTCTGTTTATGTCTTTTCTTACCAGTGCAAAATGTAAGTTAAGTGGATATAAAATGCAATAAAATCAGACATGGCTGTTTCTACCTACGGTGCACTCATTCTCTTTTAGCTCAGCTGACAACAACAAAGGACCTTCCTCTCTTCTACATGGAGCTATTGAAAAAAGATTTTTTTTTTTTTTTTTTTTTTTTTTAATTTTTAATGATAATTTTTTTTTTCTGTCTTTAAAGCACTGGTCATGAGGACTTATGGAAAAGTAGACTTTATGTACCAAGACAGTATTCTTCAGAGAAATCAGCCTCATTATTTTATATTGTACTGTGTCAGTTGTGTTCTGCTTATGATCTACCCCTAAGCCCCTACAGTGAAAGGAGAAATATCAGTTATGTTAAATGGAAAATTATTTGGATAACAGAACTACAAAAAAACAAATAAAATTAAAATTTGGCCAAAAATATACTAAGAATATTTCTTCAGGTTTAATTTGGTATAGACTTTCAGCCTGCTGATATCATAGACCAGAGAAGTGAAGCTGCTCCCTAAGGGAAGGTTAACCTTATAACTCTGAGGGATGAAAGGGGCAAAAAGACATAAGTCTAAGTGTTAGGGTTTAATATCATAAAAGAAAAACCAACAACATTCAACCAACTACAACAGAACAATGAACTCTCACAAGCATAATCCAAATGTTACAATATTTTCATTTAATCCTATTTGATACACTAAACATACTTGATCAACTAATGAATTCAAGTAATAAGCCTTGTATCAATGGGACTGCTTCAGTGAGAACAAATTTTTGAGGGATTTTCAAGCTCTAGAAGAACAGTCTAAAAATATTTTCTAATTGCAGCAAAATCTGAACTTCTTAAAATATTTTTCTTCAACAAAAACAATGAAATGTCAAATTTACACCAATTTATGTCTAATAACTTCTTAGTATTTTTTAATCAGAGACATTTCTTTGCTGAATTTGTATTATTCTAAAAGGCTGGTAAATATCTGTACTACTTTTTGAACATAGAACTCAATCATGTCAGGGAACAAGCTTGTCTTATATCCCACAATCTGTGGTTCAGTGATTGGTGTGTGGAATGAAGTTCATTCTCAGCAAGCTTGAGTACAATGGCAGATTGAGAAGAGTAAGCAATTTGCCGGAGGGAAGGGCTGTTCTTAAAAGGGACCTGCTAACACTAGAGCCATGATCTGACAGGAAACTCTTGAAGTGAAATAAAAAACATGCAACATTCTTCATCCGGGTTGGAATAACCCCAGGCAAGCACTAGAGACTGGGTGAAAGCTGCCTAGGAGGCAGTTCTGCAGAAAGAAATCTGGGTTCGAGGTGAAAAGTAAGTTGAAAATGTCCCAGAAAAGTGCTCTTGCAGTGAGGAAGGTCAAACACATCCCAGGCTTTATTATTAAGAGTGTAGTCAATAGAAAAAGAAAGGTGATTTTCCTCCACTATTCAGCACTTCTAAGACTCCATCTGGAATGCTGTGTCCAGTTTTGGGCTCCCCAGTGTGAGAAGGATACTGGCATACTGGAACAAGTCCATCAGAGGCCACCAAGATATTTAAATGCTGGAGCACAGGGTATACAAGGACAGGCTGAGAGAACTGGGTCTGTTTAGAATGAAGATGAAAAAGCTCAAGAGAGCAGGTATGTATATCTACTGATCAGAGAATAAACAGAAAATGGGGCTATACTCCTCTCAAAGGTGCACAGTTCCCTTTTCCTGGGTTAATTCATTTCTGGAAAATACTGATTAGATAGAAAGGTGGTTTGATTTGGACAAAGCACTGAGAAATCAACCTAATAAAAACTTCTCTGTGTAAGGGTCTGGATTAGAAAGCCTCTGCAGGTCTGCTTTAACTTAAATAATGGTTGTATGATTCTATGTATATTATTTTTAATTTGACTATGTTAAAAAATGACAATCTGATCTAAAGACATAAAAAGAACAGATCAGAGGACATAAGAAGACAAATTATAATGTATAACATACTATACTTAATGTATAACTATATACCCCAAAGAAATCTTAGTCAATGTCATATCTGAAGTGGCTTTCATAACACAGTTGAAATGCTGAGGTATGACTTGTGAACCTGACAAGAGAGGAAAGAATAATCATGAAGCATGAGTATATATACAGTTTTATTTATTTTACATATATATATATACATATATATATATATAAATGCACAGATTAAAAAAAGAGAAATCTCAATCCTTATGTATGTAGATATTCACTATTGACATTGTAGGTATTGAAGTCTATATATAGCCACAGCAATCTTCAATACTATGTGATTAAGACTTAATGCACATACAGGGAAAAAGGACAATTGGAGAATATTAAGAAAAGAGCAAGGCAAGATTCTAACACTGATAGAGTAAGAAAGATATTAAAAATGTGCAGTCTTGAAACACTGATAACAGTAGCTTTTAAGCAGGAGAATAACATTATGCTGAAGAATTGAACTGACTTGTAATAAGTTTAAAATTATAATGTATCATGGAATGGAATGAGAAAAATACTGATTTCACATCTTCTCTGGATTTAAAGCTTTTTCTATTGATGACTGCTAGATTAACATATTTCTGAGCCTAAAAATAATGTATTTTCAGATTAAACAAAGTAATCAGACCAAATAATACTGCTGGTGCTGCATTGCTAATATATTCACTTAGATCATGAAAACTCTGGAAACAACTATGTGCCAATGAAGTTGCTTACTCTAACATCACTGCCTGAAATACCTGAAGTGACACCCAGAAGGTGTCACTTACAAGAAATGTGTCCCAGGACTAAATAAGTAACAGAACTATTAATGACAATTGTACATTTTTGTTAATCATGAACATTTGAGTACTCCCAGATCTCACATAAAATGAAGAAAATAAAAAGGTAGCATGATGAGTCTATCATTGAATTACTCTGAGGTAGGGAAAAAAAATCTCAAATGCATGTATATCTGGTGTATCCAATAAAGCTTGTAAAACCATACCCAAACTGATATGCTGCAAACTGAACTGCAGAAATTTTTGGGAGCTGGGGGCTTTTACAGTTTTAAAAAAGGTCAGGGAAAGCCCCCTTCATGTTTTTGACGCCAGGGAGATGTGATTCACCAAATCAGCTGCCACACCTAGTCTACATGAAGAAATTAGATTTCTCTCAATGACTCAGAAGATATGTGCATTAATGTACATATTTTACATTTTATATACACACATTGGATCTTGTGTTAAGTACTGTTCCTTATCATAAATAAGGTGATCAATACCCTGCTCATATGTTGAGTGATCCCAAAGCCTTGAAAGTAATTATTTCACATTCCTCAGTTTGTGTCTATCAACAAGAGATAAAAAGTGTTTCCTCCTGTTTAAGATATATGACAGGTACTAGAGAGTACTTCAAACTAAACAAAGAACTAAACATCTGTACTTCTTCAGCCTGCAGATCTTTCAAAGCTTGTCTGAATACAGAGTTCCCGTTTACTTGCTGCCCAGTTGAGCTGGTAATCAACACATCACAGGTGATTTGGGTGGAGTAAATACAGATCCTGGAGAAGAGAGGACAGATTAGAGACAGTCAGTCTTGACGATCAGAGACATTCATACCTTCTTTCCTCACCACAAATGTTCCTATACATGATGATTTCCACTCTCTCTGAATTTCCCATTCTAGGACTGGAACAACAGGACTTCTCCAAACAATGAGGATTAAAAATTTACATCCAATTTAATAGAAAATAGTTCTTGTCTAAAAAACCCCAAACCAAAACAGCACAAAAACCCCTCAAAACTGAAAGTTATGTCCTTTTTCTCAGACTTCCCTTTAAATATATGTTTGTAATAATTAAGGCCAAGGTGAACAAATTATATCTTCCATAAAACTTTGTGTTAGCTTTCCCAAATTTACTTTTACCTGTCTTTCTCAACCACAATATTATGATACCTTAATTCTTCACTGAAACATATTATTTTTTGCTTTTTAAAAAAATTGAATGCAATTAGAAAGCTTTCCTTCAAAAAATTAGCACAAATTCAGTTAGCAGAAGAGTCCTTAAATACAACTGTAAGAAGGCCCAGCAGAATTACTAACACTCTTTGCCTCAGCAAGGTCAAGTAGGGATCCTCATTCATATTTAAATTTGAGCTAATATTCAGAGAGAGGGCTTTGCATCATATTTTCCAGATCTAATTAATAACATCTGGACAGTTGGGAACAGATTGGGAAGTGCTGAATGTGCAACAGCTAAGAAATTCATATGCCAGATGAGAGAGGTAAGGAAAGGAATACAAGTACTCACAAGAATAAAAGAGATTTTTTAGTAAAGAACTTCATGCTTTGTTTCATCCCAAAAATATGAGGAAGCAGAAAAGGGAGATAACAGTAAAGCAAACGGGCGATTTAGGTTCTGATCCTCCCCTGACACCTAGCAACAGGCCAAGTATCCTCCACAAAGGGAGAAGGAGCAAACTACAAAACTGTTAAGTAAGACAATAAAAAACTTAGGTAAGAAGACCAAAAGCTTTGATCAATAAGAAAAATTAGACCTTATCATAACAGAATTCAATTAATGTGTTATTGTAGGGGGATAAATGGGACTGGGGCGAGGGAAAATCAATTTTGTGAAATAGAAAAAGAGGAAAGCATGGAGTGAATCCCATGCCCTGCTTTCAAACATCCATGGCACCCCTTTATTGATTTACCCAGCCAGATCCAAAGCTGAGTCACTTTCCTCTGTTTACCAACCTGCTCACAGTTTACCTTGCAGGCCAAACAAGTGATCCAACCTTACGGAGATCCTGTTCTGACCACTTACCACGTGGATGAATTCACACAAGGGAAATAAAAATACCAGAGGCATTTTGAAAGTGGCACTGCTATAACATCAAGTAAATTCCAGAGAAAATAAAGTCTTGCTGTGCTTTTAAAAGAGTCTATGCAAACGAGTAAGCTTATCTTAGGCTCTATTAAAAAACCCCCTTAGCCAGGAACTTAAAGCAAACAAACAAATTAAGGCTTAAGGTTTGAATAAAATATAAAAGACTATGATATTTCTTATTTCAGAGGTATATATTTTAATTGCATTACTGCCTAACTACATATAAAAGCAAGAACTGTAAAAGTTATGTGAAGCTTAATAGTTTAAATGCAAAACATACATATAAAGGAGCTAGTACTGCATCTCAAAAGAGAAGCCACTGTCAAACAAAGTCATTTCATTTCCAAAACTGACAAAGAGGCTCATCTGTTTTAATGTTCTGTGACTGTGAGCTATATTTGTCCAGAATGAAAATGGCAGTATTGCCCTTTTCACATACCAATACAAGTTTTGGAAACTAATAACAAGCAAAAGTATGCAGGCTTTGGGTGTCTGCAGATATAAGTAATGAAAGAGTTAACCTGACAAGATTAGTTTGTATATAAACAGGATAAATTCAATCATGCAGAGGAATGGAATCTCTGTAAAAGGGAAAAAGAATAACTAAAGGCAGAAATTCCATCACCAGACTGGACTGCAAAGAATGGGAAGTCAAAAAACAAGTGAATAAGCTTTTAAATGAAAACTGTCATAGGACATGCAAGACTTGCACAAGATAAGATAAATGATGGTACATTTACTCAAATAAAATGAACCTGTAAATGGTCTACTGAACATCACACAAATGTTAAAAGGAAATATTCAGCCCATTGCAGGAGGATTTGTCTGTACAACTAATACAATGGAAGACTGGATCTCTAGTAGTGCAATGATGACAGGTGGTTTCCTTTCATAATAGCTTCAATATTGTGATCCACAGCCTTAAGCCACTATAAAATGCAATGCATTTTGCTATTTTGGTGTAAATAATCCCTGGATTTGAGCTGAAGTCACATCTCATGTCATCTAAAAGTTCCTGTGTATAAATCTCCATGCCTTTTTTGTGGGGAGTAGAAGCAAAGAAACAAAAGGCAATCAATCATCACAGGGAAAAGCAACCCCACCCCCAAAGAAAAATAGTTGTTTTCATATACATCAGAGTCACAGCAGAAAACACCAAATACTGTAGAATCCTATGATGGGCTATGATGTTTTTCTAAATTACACCACAGCAGAAAATATGTATTTCAATACAAGTAATATAGTGGGTGTACTCAAAGTAAATGGCTTCATTCAGGGAACAGTTTCAGTTATATTTTACAAACCAAAAGCAATGCTATCTTTCTCCAAAAAATGTAGTCTATTGAAACCCAAGAAGCTATAGATGTTAGTAAAATTTCAGAAATAACATTTTGAGCAGAGGGGGACAGGTTGTTGAAATAAATTAATCCAATGAGATCAGTTAATTGAAGATAGCAGATTTGTTGTCACAGTGCTTTCTCAGAATTGTCTGCTTAAGAAGATGATGAAGGGGAGAGATCACATGAGTGAAAGTCTTCCTTTATTGGATGCAGTTTTATTTGATAAGGGGAGAAAAAGAGTATTTTCTTTCACTCCAGCATCAGTTCTGTTTCATAATAGAACATGATATAGTACTTCATCAAAATCTTGCTTTCACCCAGTTTTCCTATGAAGCCTGTGCCTTATGTAATTCTTAACACTGTGGGCTGAAAAAAGAATGTTTCCTGATTTTTAAATGCCTTGAGAAAACTAAAATGGCAGAAGAGCTTGTTTCTGTATAATATTTTCAAAAAGATATTTCTGTTTGTTAATTTGATCACGTGGGAAAGAGTTCTTACTTTTCTAAGGTCCTTTTCCAACTTCAAATTGCAGCAGTATTTTAGCAGATGAAATACAGAATTGCAGAGACTTTCCTAGTTTTAGCCATACAGATATAAACCAAAGTTATTTATTTACTGAGGCATAAATAATGTTCACACCATTTTCCATTACATATTAGTAATATTTTAATATATTTTAAAATAAAAATAAAATCTTTGGTGTTAAACACAGGAGAAAAACAGTTCTGCTGAATATCATAAGTTCATGGTAGTGCAAAACTGGTTTTGCTTACTTTTCTGGCACACTTTACAATGCTGATCTTTCAAAATGAATTCATAATTCCATAAACACTTAAAGAAAGCTCTCCCACTGAGAGATGCAGGTCTTTACTCCCAGTGCTCCATCATGCCCTATCCTCTGTTTTTTCATCAGCATAGGAAACTGATCAGAAATAATTTTTCCATCTGTGGTAGTTTTGTTTGCAGCTTTTCCTCATGTCTTCTTAATGAAAATTTTCAAAGACACAAGTGACAGAGCAGGGAAGGAGTAGGACAGGTCGTTCTATTGGTGGCAGTGCTGTTTTACAATACCTTAAAATTTATGGGAAACGCTTTCTTAGATGTATAGACATACTGGATGAACATGTTGGAATTGTGTATGACATACAAAAGTAAGGACTTGCTGTATTGAACCATGAAAAACCTGTGCAAAGAGCTATAATTTGAGCATAGACTATTTCAGTTTAAAAGATTACATGGAGGGATACATATGGCAAAATTCTCTTCTAAATAAAGGGGGACTGGTTTTTAGTATCTAGTATTCCAAATATTACTGAGTCCAGACACTGCAGAATTTTTATGATATTAATATATCATTTGCAGAACTTTAGATTGTGTGCCATTCTAGCAAAAAGGGGAAAAGTGAGCTGAGAAGGGTAGTAGAAAAGATAAATGAGGCAAGGTCAAGAAGTAGCTTATGCTAGGTCAGAGGACTAAGTGCTAGAAAAAAATTTGTGTGGACAAGGCAATATGAATGTGAAGCTAAAAGTAATTCATCAGATTAAGAAATATTTGTAGAACATTATTTGTAGAACACTATTGAACATACACTGGACACTACTGTGATACTGAAATTACAGACAGAGCAGAAAATATAAATAAATACTACTTGCAGCAGTGAGGTCAAAGAATGATTTCATCCTTATGGTGCACTTTGTGCTATTTTAGGGGCAAAATCTGATCTACAGCCTCTGCCATTGCAGATTTAAGAAGTGACGAAGAACAGATTAATTTGACCCTTTTTGTTTTCCTTTCTGTGAGTTGAAAATACATTAGCTCTGACACCTGTTTAAATCTGGTGCTGCAATTGCTTAATCAGAAAAGCTTTTTCCTCTGATGAGCTAGTTGTTAGAAGCAATACTTCCAAACAGTCAATAGAAAAATTGAGCCAAATGTTTCTGTAGTGATGTTAATCCTTGGCTCCCACACCATGTCCCCACAGTAAAGTGCTCTGCAATTAATTACAGTGTGCAACCCCCAGAGCAGACCAGAGGCATTAGGCACGATTAGAATTGAGTGCTGCAGCTCTCCTTAGGTGATGTGCTTCTGCTGCCTGCATTGCCACCACCCTACCGTAGCTATTCAAAAGCTACAGCCTTGTCATTACGAAGGCATGTACTATCAAGCATAATACAGAACTATTATAGAATTTTGCATATTTGTGGCACAAATACCTGTCTGTAAGAGCATTGGAAAAATACTATACCACAAAGGAAAAAAAAAAAAAACATAAAAACATCGTATTTCTAGACAGCATTCTACTCGGCTCTTTTTATTTAAATGTAGGAAGACATGATCAACCATATTCTCTAAGTTGGAGCATGCTAAAACTCGCAGTGTTGATGGCTTAGGTATTTGGACTCATGACCAGTGGCAGAGGCAGCTCTAACTCTACCTGCTGTTCTCCTCTGCTTGTGTTAACACCACAGATCTTGAAAGGAAATGAAAAATTCTTCTACTTTGGCAGCTCTGAACAAACGTAGAGGGAGAGGGGAGGGGTAGGTGACAGTTCTTGTTTGTCCTTAAAATTTGAATTCCTCCTCAGGATTTTATACTAAAAATGTTGAGAACAACATATTTTATTTTAAAAAAGCAAAGATTCTTGCCTCCTAATAGTCATAATTAAACCCAAAGAATGCACCACTTCTGTCTACATACTGAGTTAGAAGCAATGCTAAATTAGCTTTATCATTTTTATTGTGTTGTGGGCTGCCTAACAGCCAGCGTCACAAGCCAACACCCCACTGTGCTAGGCATCACACAAACAATGAACAAAAAAGACTGTCTTGGTGCCAAAGAACATTTCAGCTGAACATTGTAGTTCAGAGAAAAAGAAACAGGAGCCAAATGTAAAGTTCAAATATAACAGTATGCATTATCTCAGCTAGTTCCCATGCCCTTCTGTATGTCCTATTTTATCTTTCTTCTGGTTTTCAACTTTAGAATGCACCTTGTCATTTCACAGCAAAGCCATAGTGATCTGAGGAAATGTGAATACAAGCAGGAAAAAAAATCCTTGGCAATGCCTGGTTTTGTCACATTATTATTTTTTTTTTTTTCCAAATCAACCTGTAGATTAAAAATAAAGTTTAGAGGAAGAAAAAGGTCCTTGCACGAAATGGAGTCTTTAGTGATTTTCCACATATCTGGCAACAATTAGAAAGTTATGGTAAAGTAATTAGGAAGACAGTGCTCTGCAGCTTTTAGCAGGGATACCAAGGCCATAAAACTTAGAAATACCTCTGAAAAAGGACAATGTAGAGAATAAAGTATATTTAGCCATATTGATGGACTGTGTATATTTATAAGGCAGGCATGAGATTTATGTATAATTTCAAGTGTAATCTGCAGTATACTCATATTATTACTCATATTATTAGAACTACATTGCTTTTCATTGAGTTATTTTGATATGTTATGGTTTCTGTGGAATCAAAACGCTTTTTAAGTGAACTAGAAATTGTCCTCCTAGGCTGGTAAAATCAACGTGTCGAAGGAAAATCCTGCCATCTGCTATTGAATGTATGTTCACCCTTCCAGTTTTGGGGCAGTATGTTTGGGAATTTTTTGTTGTTTTAAAGATGTATACATAACTGCCAGTCACAGTAATCACTGGATAGGTCACTATCTCTAATTTTCTGAGTAAGAAAACAACAATGTGAGTAAAATTTTCATAAACCAGGCTTAGGGGTGATTTAGCTACCGCTAGAACTTCTGGTTCTTCTTCCTCACATTTCCAAAGAACTCTTCCTGCTGTTAACCATACCATTAGCTTGACCTCCAGTGCTCCACTTCAGGGAGCTGAACTGAGAGAAAGCAAACCCAGACTTAAGGGAGAGCTGGCAGCAGGGGAGGAGTAGGAATCCACACAGTATTTGCAGGTAAATCTGTGTTTATACACACAGTGTCAGGGAACAATGAGTTGGACTATTCCCTGGGGAGGTGGGAAGAGAAGGGGGGGCACAAAACAGGACAGCACAGAGCTGGTGAGAAGAGAAACAGCTCCTGTTAAGAGTCCAGTGCTCATCAGGTGAAAGCAAGATAACAAGTCAGATTTGAGGCCCAGCAAGGAAAATAAGATAACAGCCCTGGAATGGGGCACTCCTATGGCATGACGGAGTGGGGACCCATGGACTTGGGCTGGGATGCAGTAGGATTCTAGGCCATGGGCAGGGCTGGGGAAAGCCCTGGGAAGGCTGAGTAGGGATAGTCAGACTTGGTAATGCCCTGACATATCTGAGCAGAGAATGTTTCCTCTCAAACATGAGGTTTAGAAAAGGTACAGTTCAGAACCTTTTTACAGGTGATGAATGAGAAAAAGAAAGGAGCAAGTTATGTGACTTTTCAGTGACAATATTTAATTTTTTAATCTTAACCTTTATTCATTGATTTTGGATAATTACTGGTATCTTTGTTTGAAAGACACTATGTTTGAACACTGGCCTATTGCCTGTCAGACATCTCACTTGAGGTGTTTCACATACAGATCTGTCTGGACCACTGAATTGGTTGAACTCATGCTCTTCTTCCTCTCATACACCTTTCAAGCTATTTGTCCATATAATTGCACCACTCATTCATGATTTGGACTATCTGGAGAATATAGGACCATTTTTTCTGGAGATTAAGTAATAGCCCATATTATAGGTTTTATTCTAAGAAAAACATTTTATGTTTAAAAAAATGTAGATATTTTGAACAACTTTTTCATTATACCTTTTTGTTATTCCTGTAGTGAAAATACAGTTGTGATTTCCTGTGGCTATTGCCTGAAGGAACAATCCAGTGTCGTGTTCAAATTAAAGTGAAATGGAGTGACTGAAGCCATTTTACAGATAATGTCTTGATTTGCAGGTTTACTACTCTGAAAGATGTCACCCATTATATACTTTTTTGATGCAATATATAAGATCTATCTTAATTTTAATAGGTTCACTCTGTAGCTGCATTTTCACTCTCTCAAAACAAACTCAAAATTAAATCAAACAAATATTCTTGTTTACACTGAAATTCTGTCCTTTAATTTATGATGGTATAAAACATACACATAAAAATATGTGGAAAAATACTTTTTTATTATCCGTGTTTATTCTTTAGTGATCTTTCAAAGAAAGTTTATCTATAAAATTTAACTTGAAGAAAAATATAAAATTGTTTAACGAGCAGAGAAATTAATTGCCTATTATGTGACATTATTTTTATGCAGTTTAAAGGTTAATAATAAAAATTGTGAAAATAACAAGCAATAGAAAAAAAAATTGGGCTGTTCTAAATGAAGATTTTCTTTGTTATATTTATTGACTTCTGCTTTCTATACAATTGCCCTGAGCTAATTAAAAAAAAATGGTATTAAAACTCTAGTGAGTTTATAGTAATTGAATCTGGTAAAGAGAAACCTATTAAATAATTTTATTAAGGTACAAGCCATATAAGGCATATTATAAATGTTGATCTAAATAACAATAGCAATGTGAACCCAAGAAAACAGAGTATTAGTAGGAACCATTAGCACATTTTAACCAATAAGGACATATTTGCTGCCAGATAACTTGGGACACATTCAGGCATAAAATTTTTTTAACTCACATTATACCAAGTAATGAATCAAACCAACTGTATATTATATAGAATGTTGTATATATTGTAGTATTGTAGAACTATGTAGATAAACCTTGTACAAAGTGTATTGTATGATTTACAGTTACAGAATATCAACAACAGATACTCCATATATTAGAGAGTGCATCAACTTAAGGTTTAAAAATGAAAATATGAATGAAAATAATGAAAAGTGTTGCAGTTTTATTCAATTTTTTCAAGGTCTCTAAGGAATGAATCATGAATTTTTAACACAGATAATGTCTATCCATCTATTTTGCAATTCTTATATGCACTTAATAGTTTGAAACAGAAACACAAAAAATTCAGGCAGGATATCAGATAAAAATTTCTGAGACAGAAGAATCTGGATTCATCTGTAGGTATAAGAAAGGATTCTGAGTAAAGAGAGCAAGGAAAGCTGTGTCTGGGAATAATCTCCAAATTATGAAGACAAGTATACGGACATTCACATTCACCTTCACATGTGCTCAGACTGTGCCTTGTCTTAAGATACAGGCCACAATGTAGGCATAAAATAGCATCTGTAAGACATTGATGGAAGCTCAGTTTCTTGGGAGCTCTTTCAAAATGTGAAAGGAAAAAATTAATCCATTTTAATGTAAACATTGTTAGAATTTTTTTTCCCCACCCTATTTAAGAAGGATGCAAACTCTGAAACTTCATTTTCCTGTATGCTGTTAGAATCACTATGTTTCATAACAGCTTTTCTATTATATGCTCTGAATCTCTAGTGCACCTCTGAGTGATATTTCTGAGGCACATCCAAAATATTATCTTTATACCATTTTATTTTTTTCCCATGTGTGGAATAGGAAATATAGTGGAAGCTTGCCTCCAGTTACAATCTAATGCAACAAATCATGGGCTAGTTTAAATGTGTTTTAGTACAACATACAGCACAACTGCAGTGCACTGCATCCTGTATGTTCCTTTACTTCTATAAAAAGTAAACAGCCTACATAACTCTGTATTGCAGCAGCTAGAACGGCTCTGGACTCCATGCTAACTACACCTGCTCAGCAGCACTCTGGCATTTGTCAGGGTCTTCCTAAAAATATTTTCAAACCTAGAAAAATTTCCAGCTCATGCTCCTGGAATGTTTAATCTATCTTATTTAAAACATGAGTTTAAGAAGGGCATATCAGCCAGAACTAAGATATTATGTTCCCTCTTTTTAAAATTCATCCATTTATCTGGCAGAATAGTAGAAGAAAACCCACCCACAAGATTATGCTCTCACTGTTGTTGATTCTTGCCATTCTTCACAAATAAAATAATATTGGATATTTTTCATATAGTCCAGGGCTTGAAGAAAACCAACAGTATCAGAATCTCAGCTTTCATAAAAAGTGTATTTCAACTTCCCACAAAGAGCTTGAAGACACAAATTACGAAGAAGAATGATTCAGAAGTCAGAGGCAAATAAAAAAATAGATAATCAGGTAAATAAAATAGTTCTACTTTTCAAATTTTTAAACAGTGTCATGGCTCAGTATGAATGATGTATAATTTTTTTTAAAGTCCTAAAATTGTGTAATATAGACATATACAGTGCTGCTAACTATCCCAAAAGACAAAAGTTCACCAAAATTAGAAGGAAAGTTAAAAAAGATGAGTTAAATACTTGGATGAAGTCATATTCTCATTATAGTATACCTTTTATCCCTATACTTTGTCAGTAGCTCACTCTACTCTTTTCCCTCTACTGAATGTCTTATTAAAAAGAAATATTTAAGATTAGATTCTGGAGGCATCAGTAATGTTTCATTATCATTTATTTCTTAGGTTTTGGGTGGTTTGAAGCATTGAAAAGATAGAGTTTGTGTTATTAGGATGCTACCAAAAATGAGAGCAAGATGTATCAATCAACAGTCATAGGTAAGAGAGTCTGTTCCACATGAGGAAATGTGAGCCACCTTTCCCATCATCAGCCTTTCCTTTTACCTAAGTCCTTCTGCCATAAAAGTATCCCAGTTCAGCTTTTCATCCTGGGGAGCTGTTTCATTTTTACCTTCACTGGAGTCCTGAGAATAGTCAGAAAATATCTTCCCATCTCTGACATAAGTTTCAGGATAAAGATTTTTGCCTACTGTCAAGAAATTTAATTGGACACAACCAGATAATGCATAGTTATGCATACCTTCTGCATGTGACTTTCTGAAAGAGAATGAGGTCAATAAAACAGGGTTAGCAATTTTTCCTCTAATTTGGCTTTTTTTTCTCAATAACCACAAGAGGTTGAAAATTTCTCTATCAGTTGCTTTGTTAATAATTCTGTGAAACCTATTTCCATAATCATGGAAGCTCCAATCTAAGCCATAAAACAAGGATTAAATAGGGAGTCAGAGATCAGATTATAAATTATTTGCAATCAAGTCATGTTCCAGTAGACATAATGCAAAACATATGTATATAGTCTAAAAGATGACCAAGCGATGGGCATAGTTATGAAGAGATAAACTGATTTTAAAAAAAGTCCCAATGTTTAATCAACAAAATAAAATGTGTATTTTATTAGAAGTATAATCTTTCATGTAGTGCACATTATTAAAAACTTAAGGACTTTCACAATTCAAAAAGTAAAAATTTTGTTTGTTTGTTCAGGGTTTGTTGTTGTTGTTAAGGAATACTGTATGCATACAGCTGTACCCAGGACTATTGCCACCAGACAATCATTGTGATATTCAGTGTTTTGAAATCTAACCTACCAGCAAGACTGACAGCACTAGAGGTAAAGTTAGACACATATAATTTCAACATAAAAGTAAAATTTTCAGTTTATTCATTAGGTTACTCTTTTTCAAGAAAAAAAAAAACTTTGTGATTTGGGAATGGAGCTTCTGAAGAATAGAAGGAGAAAATTTTTATTGTATAAGTCTAGTCTGACAGTGCAAAGAAATATCCTATTCTGCCACTTAAATTGCACTTGACTGTGTCCTTCTTATGCTGACATTTTCTCTCTCAAGTAGTATCCTTAAATTTCAGACTTACAAGAATAAATTTTAAAAAGAAATAAATAAAAGATCCTAAAATAGCATTTGATAATTAGTGTTTATTATCCGTGACTCATAAACTGAAGGTCTTTTGGTTTGCTTATTGACACAAGTTCTAATGGATTAAAATCATTACTTAATATGTGTTATTGGTCCAGTTAAATAAAATAAAAATAAACATACTTTTTAATGATGTTGTTAATTAGAGATAAAATCTGGACAAGCTATTCTTTCTGAAATGTTAATAGTGATCTCAGTATACTGAGAATATAGGTAAGACGTGTGTGCCTACATTTTTCTCAAAGAGGGAAGGTTATTTCTTCACTTCTAATTTATATTATATGCTTCTTTTTTTTTTGTCATTTAACAAATTTGATAAATTCCATTATCTGTGTAACTCTTAACATTGTAGTGTTTGCAGGGAATATGAGTAATAAGAGTATTGCAAGCAGGAACAGCCCAAGTCCAGTGGCAGTAGGTATTAATATGCATAGTGAGACTGTTAATTCTCTAAAGATGTCTTCCACCAGTGCAATTTACTGTGGTAGAAAAGAGATGCACTCCTTATTTTGTTTGCAGAGCAACGATTTTTAAAAAATATATGAATATTGCCAAGATTTCAGGTATTAGATTGACTACTTTACAAATCAAGATGCAAGCTAAAGACAGATTTTTACAAAAAATCTGAACACAACCAAGTCTTTTTCTCGGCAAATGGTTTTGTGACTTATTTGCAGTTACATTACAATGCAACATGAAGTAGCTGAGTTGTAATTGCTTAAAGGAGCAAAAATAATCTGTATATTTTTCAGGATATCAGAAATATCAGAATGCTTAATATGAGACCTAGGGAATAACTACAAAAAAGCTCAGTTTACAATTACAGATGTTTCCTATGTGTATAAGATTTTATTGAACATAGTATAATTTGTACTTGACTCCAGCTGACCAAAGTTAAAAGGAAAAGGGACAAGGACAGTACAAATATCTATAACTCTAGGCAAGGGAGAGAATTCTAATAACTCGGGAGATTACAAAACTTTATAGAGAAATGAAAATGCCTTTTGAAATTCAAATTCCTTTCTTTTCCCAAGGAGTAGCCAAGGAGCAAATTATGTAGGAAACCTTTCTTTTAAAAATCTGAGACACCAAGTAAAATTATGAAAATACTGAAATTACTGATTTATTTTAGTCATTACTGTAATGTTTTACCATATGACACCCTACCTAATTCTCTAATAGCCTGTGAATTAAAAAAAAAAAAAACTTTCGTATGAAGGAAGAATTATTTAAGTTAAAGCTAACCCAACTGCAAATACTTTTTGCCCTTATATTTTCTTGACCATCAACAGCTCTTCCAAGTGAAATGTAGGCATGGTGCTGGAACATCAATTTACTAACAGTTCTAATGGTTCAAGATTTTATAATTTCCATAATATTAAGTGTTATCCTGTCTTTTTCATTATTCCATACTTTTAAAATCTCTTTTGATAACTCCTTTTCATAGTAGTGGGAAATCTAGATTATTTTTTTAAGTTTCAAATCAGATGTAGACAGAAATCTCAAGTATCTCATATTTTTCATATACAATGATAAATATGAGCCAGCATTTTAAGCAATATTTCAATATTTGACTACAGAATTAAACTCTAACTATTCTAAGAATATTGACTCCTCATTTTCTTTACCAGTTACTAAATATGTTCTAATTAATTTTCCTAGGGATTAACGCAGCATACTTGACATCTACAAAACTAACTCTATTGCACCAAATTGACGGAAATTCTAATTGCAAAGAGGTGTTATGCATTAGAAGTTATTGCCACAAAGTTTTCAGTCACCACCCATTATATTCAATGTAGATACCAGAATATAAAATTATATAGTTCAGTATCTTTTTGACACATATGTGTGGATTCCTCACATTTGGCAAACACTCTCCAGATTTCTTTTTTTTCACCTGTGCACTCTCACTTAAAGAGAATATATGCAGATCCTGAAAGGACTACTAAAATTTCTTCAGATTTTCTCACAAAAAAATGAGGTTGAACTTACTAAGAGAAGGGAGAGAGGTCCTTATCAAACTATTCCCCTGTCGCCCAGATTAATAAGATTGTCTGCCTGCCTGAAAACTAAGAAATCATTAAAGATATCAAATTTCTCAACACATGTCACTATCATTATAGGGAAGTCTGTAAAACTAAGGGCGGTTGACCCCGGTTCTATATTTCCTCTTTGGTGAGGATCTGTGCTTCATTTGTTCCCATTATTATATGAGTCTTTGAAAACCCCTGGTAGAATTCCAGAAAATTAATTATAATTTTTTTATTAGAAAACCAAATCTGCCTTGTAAAGAGACCAATTCTGTTCAAAATTACTAATTTTTCTTTATTGTGTTATCATAAACTGACTAAACCCAGTTGATTAGGTAACCTGTGATAATTAGGGGTAACTTCATGACCTCAGCTGTATTGCAGTGCAGATTTTCCAGGGATCAAAGCTGTGCCCTTTGGAATCCCCAAAGGAATCCTGACCTGGGAACCTGGTCGGATAAGTCTCATGTTCAAATTTATGGTCTTTAGGGATCTGGCAGTACAAGACCTCCTTTTTTAGTAGTGGAGAAGAATATGGTATTAACCTACTGATCATAGCTTTCTCTTACGTTTGAATACGATTATCATAATAATAGGCAGTTATATGATACCCTACAACTTGATCAAATTGTTTTCTGTGTGTGCTGTGCCTGGGTTAATAAACGCCTGCATTTAAAATTTGAAGAAGACTGTAATTGAAGTTCTATCCTTTAAAATGTATTGTAACTCCCAGACTGCTTTAATGATTACTTTCTGTTGCGGTTTGGTGTCATGAAGTTCAATACTTGCTAATTTTTCATTGAATTCATCACAGGAAAATTGAAAATCAGGAAGGAAAAAGAAATTCTTGTCCTATGCTACCTTGCTCATTTCAGTTATTAATCTGTTACACCCACCATTCTGGAAAATGTGACAATTCTTTTGTACTTTCCACATATTATCTGCTCAAAATCCAAGATATTCTTCCTCATTGTATCTAGAGAGGGAAAAAAAAAAGTAAGAAGAAAGAGAAGAAAAAATGCAAACGACAGTCTTTTCTTACAGATGCTAAGCTGTAGATGGCAGATTGCATTTTGTATATCTACAAAATAGTTACTTGTTTGTAAGCATAGCACAGTCACTACTAATTAGATTGCTAACAGTGTCATGGTAGTGTTCTGGCAACTCTGGCAGAGGTGAATAAACTCTGAAGCAGCATGAGGAAGGAAAGGGCTAACCCACATTGACTGACATACCCATAACATTTACAAATGAACTGAGTACTTGGAAAAACTATATCATGCTCAGTTGAGGTAGATTTATTGCACATGACATTCAGTGATTAATGAAAGAGTTGCTCCTGGCCTTTCTTGAACAGATGCTCAAGGAGAATACATAGAGACTATTCTTATTTTGTGAACAAACACAATTACTATTCTTCAAGTTGAGCATTATCTACTCTTGGTGACTTTCCATAGATGATATAAAGAGGTGAAAAAAGATATTTCATTGCCTTCTTATGCTGGTCACACATAGGAGTAAAGTTTATTATTCAGAGTAGTTTATAATTCTCTGGCATTTTTGAGAGCAGGTGGGTAGTTCAGGGGAAAAGTCCATTTTTGCTGACTTCCTTAGAAACAACAGATAACTTCTCATCCCAAACCTAAGAAATATTGTATAAGGATAATTTATGTTTTCTGTATGCAACTATCTATAGCAAAACTCATTATAAGCCCAGTCTTTTCAATCAGAGATCCTGGATTAATATCTTCAGTTTTAAGAGGCTGCACTGACATCTTTTGTTTTAGCCTTTCCATGCCCCCCTTGTAACATCTGCCAAACACCATGCTGTTTCAGGCTCATTGTTGAGCTTCACAATCCATTGAGAAATTCTTTAAGTCCTGATTATCTCCTTCTTTATTTGCTCAAACTAGAGAAAAAGAGCATTTGAAAATAGTGTAGTTGTTTGGACCTTCGTTTATTTCCTTCCTGTTCAACATAGTGTAGTTTACAAAAGGAACATTCTGGTTGCTTCAGTTTTGGTTGATTGATTTATTTATCATTTACAAGCTTCCTTTAATGAGAACTTTTTCATTATTATTGTTTATATCTGCAAGGAAAGAAAGAGTTTTTTTAGTCTGTTTTATTTTTTAATGAAGGCTTTGATTTCTTCAGGCTTTTGGTGGACCAGTTTCACCATAGCCAGGAAATCATCCACATTTACCAATTAAAACATTAACAAGATTTAAAACAAGAGTTAAATCAGCCAGTCTGGTCATTATACTTAAGATGGATGTGCTTAGTAAACCCAGTTTCTCTCTTGCCTTCTTTCCACATTCTGGCATAATATACCATAAACATAGAATCTGTTTTGGTGTCAATAAACACCAGTGATAAAAATCTGATCAACAAATGCTTGCTAGCTGAGGACAAAATTCATGACACAAGACTGAGACAAAATTTGGGGCTTCTGATAGTGTTATGATCCAATTATAAGAGATACCTCTTCCTGATTTAAGGTGTAATTCAGACCATAAGCCAAAGTCAGCAGTATAAATTTTATTAAACAGGAAATGTGAAGCAGAGAGAGAGAAAGAAATAGGAGGCAGGAAGTGAGAGAGAGAGACAGAGAGAAAGAGAGAGAGAGACAGGGAGAAATTAAGTAGAAAGAAATCACCACCACAAGGACTTTTGTGGTGTTCTGCTATTTCTTCTTCACCCTGTGCTGGAGTGCGTCCAGAGAAAATCAGTGAAGCTGGTGAAGGGTCTGGAGCACAAGTCTGATGAGAAGCAACCAGTTTTTTCAGCCCAGAGCAGAGGAGGCTCAGGGGAGGTGAGACTGTAGCTAGATGGGGGCCCCTGTCTTCTCACAGGCAACAAGTGACAGAACAGAGGACATGGGAAAGGGAGTCCAAGGAAGGTCTAGATTGCATATGAGGAATATTGTCTTCACTGAAAAGGAAGGCATTGAAACCGGCTGCCCAGGGAAGTGGTAGAATCATCCCTGGAAGTGTTCAAAAAGCATGTGGATGTGGCACGTGGGGACATGGTTTAGTGGTGAACATGGCAGTACTAGATTATCAGCTGCACTCAGTCTTACAGTCTTTTCCAGCCTTAACAATTCTCTGATTTTAAGTCCTTCCCATCAAGCTAGTTTTAGAGATAGTGTTAATGATTTGCAATTCACTGAGTTGATGCAACAGGAGAGACACTTATTTAACATTCAATTTAACTGTCTGTACTATGATTACTTCCTATACTACAATTAGCAGCAGCCATCCATTGGACAACATTAATTTACATCTCAGGGGAAAAAAAAAAAGATAAAATGTATGCAAAGAAGAGCAAACAAACAATTCCAACAGTAGATATGAGCCCTACTCAAGGGGAGAAGGATTTTCATTGAGGGGATAGTTATAAGGATTTTATCAGTGATCATACTTGTCATTGATGCTGCAATTTGAGAAAACAAGTATTTCAAGGCCAAAATGAGTAAAAAATTTCACGTCAGTAATACCCCTTTTAATTTTATGATGTTTTCACATGTCTATTCTTGCCAGTAACCCAAATATTTTTTAATAATACTCAGAGTGATATTTCTGGTGATAACTCGACGTACAAACAACTTCAAAAAATAAGTCCTAGGTTTTTACTCTGTATTCTCAGTACTTAAATCAGTGAAATATGCTAGTGTTTGCATGCGTTTGTGTTATAAAATACAGTGTGACTGCTAATATATTGGTATTTTAAAATCCCAGGAAATTGTTCAAAACATGACCATTTTTCATCAAATTGAAGGATTATCTCTCCCCAGGGATCAACTCAGATGGGACTAGTCCTTTATTTATCATTTTCATCTTACAAAGCAGTACAAGAAACAGTGATAGCTCACACGTAAAATGTTCCAACCAATCAAAATATTTTTATCCACCTCCATGACAACAATCATAAAGATAGTATTGCAGCAAAGCATCAAAATTCAAATGATATCATCAGTCTGACAATATATTGAAAAACAATTCGGTTGCCTATAGCAACAAATAGCTTTATTGAGTTCTACGTTGCCTTGGGGATGCACAAAGGCAAAAATTAAAGAACTATAAATTACGAGTGAACTAGGTGGTAAAAATGAAAATAAACTAAAAGCTAAATCTAGTTTAAGATATAATAGGTGCAACACCTGCCTAAATCCCAAGTATCTTGCCACCAAGAAAGTTCAAAAAAAAGTCAGATAAGTATTTTCAGTGTGCCTTAGAAAGCTGATCTGTAAAACACATGAAATGATGAAATTTGCATAAAACGTGTCAGGAAACACTAAGAATATGGATCTGAGTTTTTCTGTATATACACTACAGGGAATTAGGGCCAAAGATAAACAAATCCATGCACAGTTTCAGAAAAATACCACACTTATTGAGGTTAGCTTTCTGACTACCATTAATGCTGCATTCAAATGGAAAAGAGAAAAAATATTCAATTTCTAGAGAAAAGAACTTAGTACCCTCAAGTTTCATATACATTTCCTGAACACTAAGTTACAAGTTGTTTATGGTGGAATGTCTTTCAATGTTTTCACAGGACCTGAAATAATTTTTGTCCATTTTGACAGAAAGCCAGACAGGAATTATAAGAAACTAAATCATAATAACTCAGGTATGTATTTGAGAACCGGAAATATTTACTCCTTAAACTAAATTAAACTCTAAGCATAATTAGAGGCCAGAGACTAATACTGCCTAATCAGATTTTTTTTAAAAATTTTTTTCAGTGCTGCAGACCTTCCTCAGTCATAAATTTATTTTGTGATGTGACAGTTTCTCTAAGAAGTATTAGCTAAAGTGGTTAAAGAATTATTCAGTCTTTCTTTTGTACACCTATGGAATTTGGGAGCCAGATGTCTTTTTGATTAGGATAAGGTAGAACAATTTGGAACGCGCTGAAGTACTGTGAGCTTTCAGATCAACAAATGAAGCATATTGTGAGATACTCAGGATGTGACAGATGCTCAGGAGTATTCTTATAAATGGTAATTTAGAGGGTGGACTTCTAAAATCATCTAAGTTTAGCAGATCCTACCAGGGAAAAAACCTAAATATAATAACTTTTAATTTTAGGAAGACCACCACTAGCTGGAAAAAAACACAAACAAACAAATTTACTTCACACATTCTGGGCAATAACCAGATCTTCACCTCCTCTTTGGAATACATTTAAGAATAAATAGGAGCTTTCTTGACTGATGCAGTATGACTGTCAGCACATATTTTCAGAAAGACTTTCCACAAAACACCTATAAATTAACAGGAATGCAGTTGTTAACATGACAGAATATCCAATTGTTTCCTCCTCCTACAGTTGTAATGTCTGCCATTACCTCCAGATTCACTTGGATAACTGTCTCAGTTTTTGAAGACAAAATTTCAGGAGGAAATGAGCACCTCCTGAATGAGTGCCTCTGGAATGAGCGCCTCCTGAAATGAGCGCCTCTGGAATGAGCACCTCCTGCCAAGGGAAAGGGCTTCCCCCTTTCCTCTGCCAATGAGACAAAGTAACAAAAGCAGGTTAAAGTGGAAAAAAACCGAAAACAAACTATTTATTAACACAGTACAAAACTGGGAAAACAAAGAGAAAAAAAGAGAGAAAGGGTGCCCTCAAGGAACGAACAACAGGTTTCTCCAGTCTCTGGGAAGGGGAAGGGAGCAGCCTGGAGAAGGGCAGATGGAAAAAAACCTGTTGACTCTTGGGCACCAATCCTCCTCCTCACAGCAGGCGAAGCTGGTGGATTCCTGCATCCCTTCGCCCCTTCTCTCACTGGTCCCTCGGGGTTCCGACAAACTGGGGCCACCCCACAGCCTCCCCAGGCCAGAGAGAAGGGAAGGAAGGTAGGGAGACCAGGGGGAGGAAAAGAAAAGAAAAGAAAAAAAAAAAAAGAAAAAACCCTTTTCTAAGCTAGCAGGAACGGAAATAAGCCACCAAGAGAGCAGTGCAGCATTGCCGGTGCACTCCCTCCCAAAGCCCGGTGGAGAGGCCCTCGAGTCAGGGCCATTGGACCAAGCCGCACCTGGGGTCCCGCCACTCCGGCCCCAACCCCTGTGTCCATCTTAAGGATACAGAAGCCATGGTCATTAAGCAGATGACTAAGGAATAAGGCAGCTTCATAATGTCACCCCAGGACAATAACATGACAGTAAAATACCAGTAACTTTCAAGTTTCAAGGGATACATCAATCATTTAGAATAAGCATGCTTCAGTTAAGGAAGATAAGTCAGATCATGATGCAGCAAACATTTAATAACTTCAGAAACCATGTCATTAATTAATTAATTAATTATCCATTCTATAGTAATTCAGTACTTCTTGAAAACTTACAGTCAGCTAAAAAGCAAGAGTAATTAAGTATGGGAGCTATCAAATAAGTGACCATTCACAAGTAGGTGATTAACTATCCTCATATTTCTGGAAAGTAGGAACAAGCTGGAAAACTCTTCATTTTTTTCTGAGAGTTCGTATATTGCATCATTTTTTGTAGTATACTTCATGACTTTAAACTGAGAACAAGGACCCAAATTCCAATTCACAATTTGAATCTCATTTCAAGTGTACAAAATTTCAGCTGGTTCTTGTACAATCATTTAATGAACAAAAGTAATTACAGTTATAAAAGAGAAGATAACTGTGATTGAGTGGATGAACTATACATAGATCCTGTCAGGATGTCCTTTAACATTCTATGCAGCCAAATATCTCTACAACAGATGCCAACATTATAAAAGAAATAGTCACTTGAGGCTTGAGCTGTCTGCACTTCAACAGCCCAATTAAAGATTTGAGATTCAACCAGTGGCATTAATGATTACATGTGACTATGAATTGCTAGGAAATACCAGTCTGTAGGAAGAGGATAGCATATCACAGCAGCAGAGAAGTTTGAAGCTAAGCTTTTTTGTAATTCTTTTTGTAGTTCAGCACCGAACCACTGAAACCACATTGCAATGAGCAGTACTGTGTTGCAGGCAAAATTAATGTGCTTCACCCACTGGATCCCAATGGGATTCCAGGTGAGAACTTAGGGACAGTCCTCACATGTCCTCGATATAAGCCAGTGGCTAAGTATGTTGGTGACATTGGAGGTTGTGTCTTGGAAGGAGGAGGAAGAAAGGCTTGAAACTACAACTAGGTAACTGATCGTCAGAATCCTATATATTCAGCTGTGCATAAGGAAGTCTGGTTACAGAAGGGAAGGTGGCATTGTGGTGGTTGAGTTATTGTAAGTACTTGCAATGGCAAAGAAGGAAATTCTATAGAAGAAAAATTATCTATTTATGAGTTGTTGCAGAAGTAATTCTTTAAAAGGCAGCATGTGTAATTTTTGTCTTTTTCTACATACGCAGGATTTAATCCTATAGAATGGATGAGACATGTTAGTGCTAAAAAGTGTGGATGTGGACTGCAGGTGTTTTACTTGTAGCAAATACTTTCCTGACAAATAAAAGGCATTACAAGAAGATGGGAACTCTTCACTTTTCCTTGGAAAAACATGCCTGTAGGAACTTATAACACAAAGCAACTGTAACAAAATGTTGACTTGGTATTTAAAATCCAAGTAAGGTATCTGTGGAAACAAACTATCTAGACCTCTGAAAGACTTCCACAGTCTCTGTATAAGTTTTTGAAATTAAGTTTAAAATAATTTTTAAAATATCACAGTATAAAATAAACTAGCTTATATACAAGAAATCATAACATTCTGTTTTTAACTCAAATATGACTTGAATGTTTTTCCATCTTTACTTCAAGATTTCAATTTTTTAAATAAAAGCTTCTTCAGGTTGAAAGTTTCAGTTTCTTCTCTTTCAGTCTGCAAAAGGGCTTTTTACCTAGAAATATCATATAAAAAAGATCCTGTACTATTCTATATATAACAGGTAATACAGCAAGCCTCAAGTATAATATCCTTTTCAAATATGATTTCTCCTTAATTTCCGTCCTTAGCTTAAACTTAACTAACCTTTTATGCTTTGACATCCTTTAAAAATACTTATAACAAATTATGTCTCTCCTTGGTGACAGGGGAATATCTCATGTTATCTAACTTCTCTGAGATTCTATGATCGTACTGTAAGTTAACTTCATCCTCCTTTGTTTTTATTTCTTGTCAAAAGCTCAGTTAAACAGCTCATGTAAATTATTCATTTATAGTTTGCTTAGAGCTTTCTTCTTCATTTATCTGTTACACTTTGAGTACAAAGAGAACTCACTGTGAGCCTGGGTGCTCAGTAGTGATCTACAGAGAACTTCTAGTCACATATTTTCTTGGTTTCATCTGTTTTCTGAATTATTTTTTGAGATCTCTGTTATGTGGTCTTTTGCAGTTTATGTTGGCCGTTATATGTCTGCTCTGAAGTGGACATGTGCATATTTAAAACTATATGCTTTCCTCTGCAACAAAACCATTTTAAATAGAACCAGTCTGACTTGGTTGTTACTTCTCAAGCACTAGGAAATGTAGAGGCTGCAATAAAGTCAGCTGTTCTAGGTTATGTGTTTTCTTTTACATTTCCTTTTATTATCCATTTAAAAGTGCTTATTTTCTATAATTGTCCTTTTTACTTTGCTGCCAAAATTTTTGTGGCTTTGTTGTTGCTTGCTTTGTGTTTTTTTCAAATTAGGCTTGCCATCATTAAACTAGGGACCTCCTTCTTCCAGTAATTATAAGACTTACATACATTTTTTCCTTCCTTTTCAAGGTCAAGTTAAAACAAAATTAGAAGACAGATGCCCACTATTAAGGTACACTGTTCATTTTTTTGTTTGCATAGTTTTTCATACCTTTATGCAAGTACTTGTTTTACAAAAGCCACATTTTTCTTCTTTATTTAAGAAAGCTAAATCTCCCACCATACAACAGAGTTAAAAAGCTTAATAGTGCAATATGAAATACATGTCAGGAGTATAGATTTCTATTCACAATGTGTGCTAATTTGCACATTGGTACCAAAAGTAATATAAATCAACAGTTTCACACTTTATTTTGAAGAACTTCAGCTATATTTGTAGCACTGGATTTGGATTTATCTGGATTCTAATGTAAACTCAGAATGGGACAATAATATGAGAAGGTTTCTGTGTTGTTTTGCTCTGCGAGAATTTTTATGTTATGCAGCCGTTTATTCCTTCTTAGTGATGTAATCTCTACCAATGACCTTACAAAAAAAAAGATGACTTTAAGACAAAGGGTGTATGAAAAATCTGCTATGCCATTTTCTGGTTGTATCACAAAATCTGGATATGTGCATGTCAGAACAGAAAGAAAAGAACAAGAAAACAAGAGAAATATACTATTTCTGTGAAAATAACCTCAATTGACTGCACTTTGATTTCCCATGTTAGATTTGAATTATTAAAATATATATTTTTCATTTTAGAAAAGCAATATTAAATTTCGGTGTGCATTACGAATGAAAAGCTTTTAATTTTTTTTTTTTGTACAGCGTTCAGTAAACATGAGGCTAGATTCGAGTTACAAGATGAGAAAACAGCATTTACTGCTAAAATTCTTTTTACTGTGTTACTAATTCAAAATTGCATCTGAATGTGTTGAAAACCTACATATTTTTGCTTCTTGAAGCAAACTTGATATTCACTTTGTATCTAAATTAACCCCTGGGTAACAGAAGGCCTCAAGGCAAACTTTGACAGCAAACTAATTTCTAACTACAGCTAATCATCTGATTGAAAATGTTCTATATTTAAAACAGCCTTGACTATCATTCTTCAAACAACACCACTATAATTACTTAGCATGTTTCACACACAGGCTCTTGCTCTCTCTCCAAGGTACTTATTCAGTTTTATTGTTCTCTGTAGCTCATACAACATACAGATATAAAAGAATAAAGCAAGCCTTGTGGGGATTAGCAGTGGGTTTAAGTGTTAATGCTTCATAATACTCCATATTCTCAGAAATTCACATTAAAATTCTGAGAGTGGCATAAGCAGTGTGCAGAATCTTTGAAGAAAGATACTGTTAAAGTAGGGGGCTGGGGAAGTTATCTAGAGGTGAAAAGTGCAACCAAGAAAGTATGTTCTGAGCAGAACTTTTGTAATATGACTGAAAACAAGCATATAATGAATTCAGCTCCAGTAACTAGAAGTACACTAAAGCTGTGTCTGATAATTATATAAAGTATTTTTATTATTTCTGTTATGTTTCTGATTTTTTTATTGTATTGATAGTAACTGTTGCTATTGATTAAGGTCTACAACTTTTAAGTATAGGTTTATATTTTTGTAATGACATTAGTAATACTTTCATTCATATTTTGTTTTGATTTTCATGTTCAGAACTGATCACAGCAGAGTTACTACTAATTTATGGAGTTGTAAGAATGCCTAAAAGGGGGTTTTACCCACTTTTGTTTGCATTTACCTCAATTGCTTTAATCCATCATTCACAAAATCTGCTGTTAATTTTACCAATATCAACATAAACAGAAAAACGCAGACTGAAATTTAAAATATGACAGCTTTTCTTCATGAAGAGTCATGAAAAGGAAGATATCTTACTGTCCAAATTATTACTTACTATGTTGTTCTGTGTTCTTGCTGCCAGAAGTCACCACCCTCTACACTAATTTTGGAGTTCTCATTTTCCTGAGAAGAGGCCAGAGCTAACTGTTTTTTGTTTCACCCCATTAAAAAATTACTTTCTCAAAAACTGTGTGGCAGCAATCACCAAGATAATTCACAGCAGATGGTGAAACCAAAAGCTGATATCCATTATAGGACTCAAAGTAAAACAAAATCATGAAAGCCTAGCTATTTGATTCCTCTTGTCTTTTTGTTCTGGTCCAGGCTTTTTGGTTGACTATCTGATGTGCTAACCCTCAGTGCTGGATTTTTCAGGACTGGTGGGAGTCAAAACCACCTTTGCTCTTGGCTCTTCTAGGAACACTACCTCAATATGGTGCTGATAACATGCAGGCAAGTATAAACCTGTTAGCAGATTCAGAAGCCCCAGATTTCTCACTTCTGGTAGTACTTTAATCACAAAGATCTAAACTCATCTTTCATTTTTATTTTACTGTCAGACCTATACTTTGCTGTCTCTGTAAAATTATTTTGTGTCAGAAATGAAACTTTTTTTCTTTTCTATGGTCATCCTAGAGCAGACTGTCTATTCTTTTCCATATCTCCTGCAGTGCGATCAACAGATTGTTAAAAAACGTTATTCCTTTGCTGAAACGTAGGAAGCAATCTTCCTTAGCTGTATGTGAAAGTCACTAAGTACACCTATTGTAAAGTTAAATAGAGCAAACAGCACAAATGTAATCAGGTAGTATTGCTCTGGTCTGGCAGCTTGTTAAAAGAAAACCATTTTTTCACTACACCAAATCATTTGGCCTCACTCAAGTCATCAGTAAAATTCCCACTTGGTGGACTAGAATAAAAGTGTCATCAATAAGTACAACAAGTAATTGTTATTTTTCAACAGTTATATATAAAATATGCATATACATATATATATAAGCATTACTGGATACTGTAATTAATAAAAAATGGCATGATTTTTTAGAAGTCCTGGAGCAGTAAAATCACCAGAACCCAAACCAATTAACCAAAGGGTGGATTACTGAAAGATGAAGGTGTACAGTTTTTAACAGGTTTGGTAGAATGGTGGCTGAGATTCAAAACTGTACCCAAAACTGTACTCCATTGTAAGGAGTGCTCTGGACAGGACTTAAAGGTGTTTTGACATCTTCCCTCATCAGTGTCTGATTTAATTATTTATGCAAGTGATTATAATTTAAAAATCTGAAAAATCACCTATATTTTTGGTTGTATAACACTAATATTTGTTATTCTACACTGCTTTGTCAGCTGGTGTGGCCTTCCTTTTGACAGTTTGTGATTTAACTATGCAGGTGATCAGCATTTAAAATATGTCAGTCTCTGTAATTTTAATTCTAGTATTATCTTACTCTTTGAAGCAATTCATATAATTAGTGCTTTCTAGTCTGTTTTAATAAGGAACATAATTTAAAGAAATAGAAGTATTAATTAAATGGAGCATTGAGTTTTTTTCACAGAGGAAGACCAAAGAAATAATATGTTAGTTTTCTTGTGGGGAAAAAAAAAAAAAGAAAAGAAAAAAAATTAAAACCATAAACATATCATTCTGTTTGAAGAAGCCCTCAATATTAAAAAGCAAAGTGAAAGGCAGGTCTTTAGAAAAAATACAAGTTTAAATTTTGGAATTATGTACAAGGACCTTTTTCCAATGCACTTGCAATGTAAAATAACAGAATCATAGAATGGTTTGGGTTGGAAGGGATCTGGAAGGTTGTCTTTCTCCAATCACCTTACCACTGGCAGGAGCACCTTTTACTACACCAAATTACTCAAAGCCCCATCCAGCCTGGCCTTGTACACTGCCAGGGATGGGACATCCACAGCTTCTCTGGACAACCTATTCCAGTGCCTCAGCACTCCCATAGTGAATACTTTGCTCTTCTTCAAGCTGAACAGTCCCAGCTCTCTCAGCCTGCCTTCCTAGGGGCGGTGCTCCACTTTCCTTCTCAATTTTGTGGTTACCCTCTGGATTGCCCCAACTGTTCTATGCCCTTTTTATGTTGGAGCCCCAGAACTGTTCACAGTATTCCAGGTGGAATCTTACGAGACGTGAGTAGAGGGGGATCCTCTCCTATTTAATTTCTTATGGAAGGAAAAACAGTTCCAGAGTTTACCTAAGCAGCTCAGATTATTTTCATTTACACCCTTCTATAAACCCTTTTTCTGCTCTCTAGAACATCCATTAAAAAAAGTAAACCGCCCTGTAACTTTACTTAGATTTTACATATCTAGAATTTACTTGACACCTGATTTCCCTGCTTATTTAGCCTTTTAAATGTGAAAGGTCTTTGGGACAGTCACCAAGACTTGTTCATTCATTTTATCCCAGCCCATTATACCAAATTTTGGAGACTAATATCCACTAACACTAGCATGCCTGTTCCAGAACTGCTTTTAACAAATGAAATATAAGGCTAAAAAAAAATGGTTGGAAATCTCATTAACAATTTGTTTGACAAAACAAGGTTCTATTTTAATACACAAAGTCTCCCTTCTTTCTAGTGACTGTGTTGGCAGAAAGCTGCACATGCACACAAGGAGCAGATGGAAAAGATGTTAGCACTGCAGTACTCCTAATACTTTAATTTCATTATGTGCTTCTGCATCTGTTTTTTCACATTGTTTTTGTCAGACTTCCTCTTTCAGAAAAAAAATATGAATGACTTAGCTTATTTAATCAGTAACTTTGTGAAGAACAGATTTGCAAATTAGTTTGAATTGAGGTAGCAAGGCAGGCAGGTGCTTCCATGCTGGGAGCCATTGAACTTCCCTGAACCCAGTCAGTTCAATCCTGGAATGCATCCATGTTTTAATAGATATTAAAGCTGAACAGGATCTATATAAGTCATCTGTCCCTCTCCTTGCCAATATGAGTAGCTATTCTGTACAATAGATATAACCAATCAAGCCCAGATTTTAAAAACCCAAGTCATGAAGTTTTCACTTTCTATTGAGAGACTATTCTTCAGTTCAGTTATTCCTTGGAATTTATGTTAAATTTTATGTAGAACCTAAATACTTTCTTCTCTTACTTTAATGCTACTATATCTGACTATTGTACCTTTCCTCCAGATTTGAAAAAGAGTGAAACGCTAAACTCAATGGCAAGAGTCAGCTTGATATAAAAATGACCAACATTTCATCTTGAGTTTAGTCTGTAAGTGACTACTTCCTCTTACTGTATGAAGTCACACATTCAGAGAAATCAGCTTTCCTGATTGCTGGAATAGTAGATAGGTCTTCCCACCATAAAAATCTTGTAGTGTTGGGGATAGGTCTCTCTTGTCCTACCCAAGATGTTCTCATACAACCATCCTAAACTGGTCCATGATTGAGGATGGTTTCTACTCAATAGGTAACGATTAATGGACTGCACATCAAATAATGCCATTTGGGATATGACAAACACTCTACAGCCTAACTGAAGAGTCAATATGAAAAAAGACGATGTCTTCTTATTTGCATTACATATATTTAAAGACAAAAGGTATTTGTTTTTCTTTCAGTCAATGATAATGGCCCTACAGTGGTATAAAATCTAATTCTGTTAAATTGTTCTAAAATTTGCAAAATAATTGAATTTGAGTCATGTATATACAAAATATACTAGTTTTTCACAGTATTATACCTTCTCTTCACACTGAATTTGTCCTTTTATTTTACAAGTTTCTCTCATGTAGCAAGAATATTCTTTTTTCTTTCTACAAAGTTTATGGGGTTTTTTTTGTTTATTTTGTTTTTCATTCCTTTTCTTTCGTAGTAGCAAAACCACTATTACTTCATGTAGCCTGAAGAAATATTTTTCTAACAGCACTTTTCAGTTTTGTGCAGGGAATATATTTTTGTCTCCATGATAATACTAGTATTTTAGTTAGCTCTAATATCCTTAAAAAGACAGGTAAATTCAGTAATAAACTGTTCATAACACATTCTAAACCATATATTTCTCAATAACAATGGTAGTATTCCTCCAAGAATTCTTTAAAACTTAGCATTTTTCCTACATTTTCTAAATTCCAGTAACAACAGCTTCAGATTATTAAAAACGTGTTTTTTCACATAATGCACTCTTTAGGAAGAGGGGGAAAAAGCATTAGTCGACTTTGAGGAATTTTCTTCTTGTACATTTTTATGATACCTGAAATAATAATTATTTATTCCTGTAGTGCATATAAGTTCCAAGGAGAAGAGTCTAGGGGTTTTTAGTTTGATTTGGGAGGTTTTTTTGTTTTCAGAGGAGGGAGGCAGGTGTGGTAGTGTGAGATTGTATGGGTTTTTTTCCTGGATTTCATTTCTAGGTTGTACAGGTAGCATGTAGACAAATCAGGAGAGGAATTAATCCTTGAAAATATAATAATTTTACGTATATTTTTGCTCAATTAATTTATCTATATAAGATATGTTTTATTACACACACACACACACATAGATGTACATGTACATACGTACATATGTGTGTGTGTGTGTGTGTGTATATATATATGTATGTATATGTATATGTGTATGTATATGTATATGTATATTTTCCATTTCTTTGCTCTGGTTAAAAACATTATTATCTGAATATCCAGACAGACAGCTAGTATGTAGCCATTTACAAAAATGCTGTCATAGATGTTAAAAAACCACCTTTGAAAACTGTTCCTGAAGGGAATCAACTGTGAAGTTTTGTGTCATAAGAACATCTAAAGAAAGCTGAAGTAGCTTATAAAAGTCATTTTGTATCCACCCATTGACCCACAAGTAAAAGTTTATAGTCAGTATTAGTTTTATAATAAGGTGAAGAATTCAATTATATTTGAAAATTCCTGTTAACATGTAGGTGAATAGGCAAAAGAAACTCAGCACATCACTTTTATGGACAGATATTAACCTTCACAGATCACTGAGTATATCCAGACTCTATAATTAAGAGTGTTTGCTAAAAACAAAAACTCCTAAGCTTCTTTCAGATGACTCAGCAAAAATGTACTTTTTTAATGGCACTATATTGATCTTAACTGTATATCCTTCAAGAAAAACTATGTGTCAGGAAACTTTGACCTGAATTTTCAATGACAGCAGAAAAATTATTTTCTTTTTCTTCTTCCTGGATTTAGAAAGAGATTTAGCAGTGTGTCTCGTGTTTGCAAGACAAAATAATAAAGCCAGTGATAAACCACCATTTCAAATATTGCTGCAGTGACTGAAAAATGCATTCTAGACTCTTGGAGAGCACCTTAAAAGTTTGATGAAGTGTATGAGATAATAATGTATTTTCTAAAGTAATCAAAGTAATAGAAAAAAAATAAAAGAGAGAGAAATCCAAGCTATGATTTTTTTTTCTGTTTTTCTTTTGGTTTTAATTGTTTGGGGGGGTTTGTGGGGGCGGGGTTTTGGTGGTTTATTTGAGATGGTTTTTTAAATTTTTATTACTAGAAAACATTTGTCTATGTTTTCCAGAAACTGGTTTGCAAAGTACTTTCAATCTTGGCATTTGTCTCCATCTTGACTTAATCCTAAACATCAGACCCTATACCTATTAATTCACAGAAATTTTTCTACTTGGGTTCAGCATTTGTGTCAAAGAGAAGTCACCTGGAAGTCACAAACTAGGTGCTGTGTTTCTATGGTTTCCAAAGATACATCCCACTGTTATATAAAGCCTGCCTATCAAATATCAGCTATTGAACTCACCCTAAAACACAGCAGTCTCTGCCACTCACAGGTTCTCTGTTCCTGCACTTTGCAGAGCATCTGCTGAGGAAGTGGGATCCAGTTCTGTCAGAACCTCAAGGCTTTAACAGCACAGAAATATGTCCTCGCTGCTGCCAATTATACAAAGTAGAAACTGCTATCCTTACTGAATTTCTACCAAGAATTCATGATTAATGGAATCATAGAATCATTTATGTAGGAAAAGACCTCCAAGAGCATCAAGTCCAATTATAAATATGATATTGCCACGTCCACCACTAAACCATCCCTAAGTGTCACAGCTACTTGTCTTTTAAATACCTCCAAGGACAGTGACTCAACCACTTCCCTGGACAATCTTTCCAGTGTTTAACAACCCTTTCAGGGAAGATATTTTTCTTAATATCCAATCTAAACCTCCCCTGGCATGAATTGAGATAATTTCCTCTTGACCCATCACTTGTTACTTGGAAAAGATATTGAGCTCTTCCATTTAAAGAAAACAAAAAAAAACCAACAAAACAACCCAAGCTATATATCATATAAAATCTCATAGTGTCCTAGGTAACCTGAAGTGTTATGGTGTTCCATATCTATCTGTGCCCAAGATTGGTACTGTCTCTTTAAGATTCGGTGGCACGGCTGGAAAGGGAACTGCAAGGCAGGGGGGTGCTGGTCCCTTTTTGAAATTTCATCAAACTATTTGTTCTAGTGCAAATCTAAACATTAAATTTACAAGAAAAGCAAATAATTATGTTTTTCTGACTGAAAATAGACCATTAACTTTTCTATTTAACACTGATTTGAAGACCTGTATGTTATGTTAACCCTAAGATTTTGTTTGTCTTGTATTATAAATGATGTTCACATAAGTTTATTGAGTCTTTCTACTGTCTGAAGGGCAAGAACTCTATTAAAAAACACGTCCAGAAATGTGTTATGAAAGTGCAAGATAATTACTGAAATAGTAATTATTCAAGAAACATTACTCTGGAAGATTTAAAATTAAAATGACCTTAGTAACAGGCCAAATGTTTGCTCATATTAATAAGTCACCAGTATGCATTTCTGAATGACCCTTTATAGTGGTAGGATGTTTTTCCCTCTTTAAACACTCTTTCTTAAATCAAAGTGAATAAAATTAAGAGAAAATCCCTCATAAGAATGAGGCTATTATCAGTGATTGAGCTCATCGGAGTTCATTGGGGACAACAAATAATGCTATCTAATTAATTAGGTTGACAGCAAACTGTGTGACATATTTCTTATGGCTGGCTGGTTTAACATTCTAAACCCTCTTGTTGATTAGAGCTCGCATGTTTCAAATAGAAAAGGATGTTAGACATCCCATCTGCTGTGTAACAGAGCTTCAGAAAAAAAAAATACACTGAAGTCTTGATAAGTTCACATCACCATAACAGGACAAATGCAGTATCTTATCTGATATGCAATGACACAATTCCAATTGTTTCTAAAATTCTATTATTTTAATCAAGCTACATGAAAATAAACATCCTACTGTCAACATGATTCCTTGATCAAAGTCTGACGTCAGGTTAGTCAATAAAATGTCTCAGTTTGAAATACCTCTTATCTCTGAGTAAGCACCAGTAAAATTTTGAAATGGAATGCACATCCTGAGATGGCACTCTTGTTTACAAAGTGGTGGTTGGCAAATAGTGATATAATACTGACTGACTACTATGCAGAGCTGTGACTCTAATTATGTGCATATTCTGAAATAAATTTGTTAGAAAGCAATTTACTTTAAAATGCATGATTCTATTTCATGCCTGAATACACTTACGTGAAAGTACTGTACTTCTAGTAAACTTCAAATAGATTTAGCAAACATAGGAAGGGGCAGAAATCCAAGTATGCTATGATGAAGCTATTTTTTTTCCTTTTTCTTTTCAATAAAATATTTTATAAGTAACACTTTGTTAGCATAGATATCCATATTTTACATGGCTACATAAAACTGTATGCAATTATACATTCTTGAATTCTGATGGAATCAAATACAGAAATTAGGTGGCAGGACTACCTAAAACTAAAACACATGACTGAGAGCATTGTCCAGATGCTCCTTGAACTCTGACAGGCTTGATAATGACTGCTTTGCTGGGGAACATGTTCCAGTGACTGACTATCCTCTCAGTGAAGAAGCTTTTCCTAATGGCCAACATGAACTTCCCTTGATGAAATTTGATTCCATTTGCTTGTGTCCTGCTGCTGGTTGCCAGAGGCAGATCAATGCCTACCCCTCTGCTGAGCACCTTAAAGAAGAGGTAGATTGCAATGTGGTAATCCCTCAGCCCTCTTCTCTTCTCTTCTCTTCTCTTCTCTTCTCTTCTCTTCTCTTCTCTTCTCTTCTCTTCTCTTCTCTTCTCTTCTCTTCTCTTCTCTTCTCTTCTCTTCTCTTCTCTTCTCTTCTCTTCTCTTCTCTTCTCTTCTCTTCTCTTCTCTTCTCTTCTCTTCTCTTCTCTTCTCTTCTCTTCTCTTCTCTTCTCTTCTCTTCTCTTCTCTTCTCTTCTCTTCTCTTCTCTTTGCTGAGTCAAGTCACCTCAGCCAGTCCTTGCAAGTCTTGCTCTTGAGCCCTTTCACCTTCTTTGTCACTTCAGTAGCTTCCGATAAGTCCTACTTATAGTGAGGTACCCAAAACTGCACACAGTATTTGACTTGGGCAGCACCACTGCAGTGTAGAGCAGAACCATCACCTCCCTTGTCTTGCTGGCAATGCTCAACTTTATGAACTCCAGGACACAGCTGGCCCTTTTTGCCTTCCTTTTTCCTATTCAAAATTCTTTTTTTCTGAATTACAGTTAGCTTCTTGCCAAATATTGTTGATTTACCATTCAAAAAATAGGTAAAAATTCTCAAATAAATGTTTCCCGTGACATATTCTCATATCTACAGTCTAGGTGAATTCTAGACATATTATGCATTAGGTTTGTAAGCCAACTGCTTGTGCAGGATAGCTGTAACACCTCTCTAAATTAGATGATCTTTAAGCTTCACGTTGAGTGATTTTCAGCTGGAGTTTATGCCAGGTTGCTTTCTATTACTCTTTAATTCGTTTTCATGTTACAATATAAACAAGAACTGATTTATTCTTTGTAAGCCCTCTTAGTCAGGAACATATGGAATAACTAGCAGATATACATTAAAGTTTTTGTTTCATTGTTGATGCTGCATGAGTAAAAATTATTGTTATCATGCTAATAGACGTGGGCAGTATTAAACATGGACAAAGTTAAAGTTATTATTAGATGGTGTTAAAGAGATACATTTTGTATCAGAGGAATGACAAGGTGATGTGCTCTGTAATTATCATCTTAATAAAAACCAGAAGTCCATTCTATGTTTTGTGGATCCCAGCAAAAATCTAAGACTGTATTCTAAACACACACTGAAGTCTGTTATTAATGGCACAGTTAAGACGTCTTTAAGACCCAAACATCTTCGCAAAATCTTACCACAGACTGGGACTCCAGCTGATCAGGCAAAACTCACAATCAACCATAAGGCTAGAAAGGTTTCATTGTCATTATGGGTGAACAAGAAAAACTCTACCCAAACTTCCCAGAAACCCCAAGAAACTCTCCCTCCCCAAGAAAATAAAACCCAACTGCAAAAAAACCAAAAAACAAAAACCAAAACAACAGCAAAAAAACCTTAAATAAATACCACTAAAACATTTACTTAATATTCTGCTCTTTCATCTTTGTAAGAAAGAATTAGAAATCCATAAAAGTAAAAATTGAAACTATCTCTGGAGCTGATGCAGTTTGTCAAATGTCAAGATCAAATTTTCTTCAAAATCAAAGGAAAAGAATAAAAATATTAATATATATTACAAATAAATTAGATTTCTAAAAATTAGATATGACATGGACTGTACACATAAAACTTGATAAGAAAAGTAGCATCAGAAAGAGCAAAGAAAAAAAAAAGTTTAAGGGAAATAAGGTGCTTCCTTCTCTTTAAAATACAAAGTCTCTGACTTTCTCAGGATAAGTTTTCCATTTAGTTCTTGTATTCAGTTGACTTTATGTTTTTGAGTCATTCATATATGGCTGTTCCATGGGAATCTGGCAGAAACCAGAATGCTAACATGATGGGGCAAGAATGCCATGCATGGTATCAAAGGAATAATTCTGGAAGAAAGCGCTGAACTTTTTTCTGTGATTATTGGATTGTGTCCTGAAATGCACCAATGTTTGCTAAGGATTGACTCTTATTTACCATTCTAAATCTGGGGGGAATTGTAACTAAACTAAATGCAAATTATTTTTAGAAAAATCTGTACTCAGAAAAACTGAATTAAATGTCATTGGGGAACATGAAGCAATTGTCATAGGTCAGTGAGAATAAACAAGTTTAGCACATGGAGACACTTTCCCTTTGATTAACACTTCTGAAGAAGTGAAAACTGTTGAAGAGAGGGAAAAGTAACTAGAATTCACAATTTCTTTTAGAAATCACATTTTAAATATCAGTCTATTCATAACGCCTTGATCAACCTGGTCTAGTGGGAGGCATCCTTGCCCATGGCAGTGGGGGGATGTTGGGACTAGATGATCTTTAAGGTTTATCAAGCCCCTTAACATTCTATGATTCCATGAGTATTTCCAGCAGATCACAGAATCATGGAGGTTTGGACTCATGTCCAGGGAACATCTAGTCAAACCACATCTCTGAGCTGGTCCAGTCAGATCAAATTGGTGACTTGTACAGCAAAGTTCTGAATATTTTGATCAGGTGTTCAAATATTCTTGCGCAAAGTTCAGATTACTACAATTTTTATTGTGGTTTAAGTTTAACAGATACTTCAGCTTATATTCTTTGCATTCCCATTTTGTTCATTTCTCATTTCTTTTTCTGTTGACGCTGTCTATTTTGATTCCCTTTTTTTGCTATATGTGTTTTCCAGGCTTTTCACCCAACTCTATCCCTCTGCTTATGCAGTTCATTCCTGTTTTCCCTTCTAATTTTTAAGTAAAAATCACATTATATCCTTAGCTTATTTAAAAATAGTTTCTCTCTCATTCATGTTCAACTGAAATAATTAGTCAGATCTTTCAAACCCTCTGGTCCTATTATGAAGTTTTGTAATGTAGAATGCTGCCAATATCAAACATTGATCCGATAGCATGTGTTATCATAGCAAAATAAGGTGAAGGGTAATAATGATCTTTTCTGTTTTTCCATGCTGCAGGGGCAGCTGCTCAGCTGCTTATCCATGAGTGCTCGAGTGTCCTTGGTTTTGAGGTTTCAGCTGGCAATGCAGCAAGATATCCAGTCAAAGTAACACATCTAAAATTATTCTATTGTATGAGACTGAAAAATTCATTTTTGTGATGCATTCTGATGATGATTTGAAAAGATAGCATGATTGTCATTGGTGACTTATGAATAATGCTTTCACTTCAATACTTCTGTGCCAAGGAAGAACTAACGCACCATGGAATCATAAAGTGTGCACTGTTTCTCCTTGCTTGCACAAAAATATTTTGTGCACACATACAAAAAATCCTTTTATGTAGAACTGGTTCTGATTAACGGAGTATAGCAACAGGAAGAAGGCTCTCCCTCTTAGTCGTAGCTGCATAAAGGGAATCTGCTCTCTGACTTGGGAGTTCTGTTTGTTGCAAAGGCAAAAAAAGTACAGATAAAAGACTGATTAACCAGATTCTCTCTGAAATATTGCAGACTTTGAGAGCTGAAAGAAACAAAGTCAGAGTTATAAAGGATGTTTGAGCAGTAAACAACATCCAGATCCTATTTTAGATTCTGTGATAGAGCAGAGGATAGCACACAGTCTCACCTCACAAGTTTCTATGTTCAGGAATTACAGCACGATCTTGAGTTTCTTTGGAGATTAAAGAAATATGACAGACGATTTACCATACTGGAAACCTCTTTATTAGACTACAACCTCATTAATGCTGACAAACATGAAAGGATGTTTATAGCAAAAGAAAATTTTTCCTGGTTGTGAAGGAGGTTAAAAGCGTTTAAAACATTTAAAGTTGGTAGAAATTTTGAACAAACAAATTTAGAAAGACAAATGAGAATTAATTTAGTCTTTACAGAAACTGTACTCATACTGAGATATAGGTAAAGATGCCACATCAAGAGTGCCTATGGACTCTTATATGACTTCATAGGTTTATGCCAAAAGCTTGATTGGAAGAGTACCTTTCAGGCATCTGACGAGGCATCTTTACAAGTAGCATTGAATGTATGTGGCTACTCCATCGTTGGAGTGTTCAAGGCCAACTTGGACATGACTTTCTGCAGCCTGGTCTAGTGGAAGGCGCACCTGGCCATGACAGTGGGTCGGAATGAGGTGGTCTTTAAGGTCCCTTCCAATCCAAACCATTCTGTGGTTCTGTATATGAGAGATAAAGGACTCCTCTCCTACTTCACCTAGAAATCTTGTTTATTCACCAGCTTTAGCTGTTTCTGCTGCCTTCTTAACACAAATTACCTAAGAAACAGACAGGGGGAAAAAAAAACCCACATAAAACCCCTCAAAATGTTGTCACTTATTTACCCATTGTGTCACGACAAAGACACACTACATAAGTAAAAGAATACTTGGCTAATGCTTAACTTATGTAAGGTGACATAACTAAACTTTTTAACTGTATTTTACATTAAATCACATTAGCTTGCATTCACTGTCAATTAATTACATATACAGGAACAAGTAAAAGCAGTTCAAGTAAAAGCTTTTACCAGTTTTTTAGCTCCCAGTTACGACAAGTCAATCAAGTGTCTACACATGGTATTCAAGCTCCCTTCATTATCTGCTAGTCAATACTCTAGTGGGGTCTAAGGCGTTGATTCTCTGAGTAGAAACTAATATCTGATCAACTGAGTGGCACTTTAGTGATTGCATTATCAAGAAGCACAGCACAGTGCCTCAAACACAAACATCTAGTCCCACTGAGATGTTTTGCAATATCCCATATCTACTTAATAGTCCAAAAGGGTAAGAGCATCCTATAGATTTTGTATTAGATGAGGTATTTCCACGTTGATCCCTGAAACACCTTAAGGCATCTCAAATATCATATCTATGAACTGAATCAGCTGCATGCTCTCTCCTGAGACAAATCAGTCATGTCCATGACACATTAGGGTGACCTAGTCTAAAACTCATCATGTATCTGCACTGTAAGTGAATCTATGGTGAGTCAAATTCTCTAAAATATTTTAAGAATACATTCAGGTAGACTTACAAATGTCTTCAATAATTACATCAGAAACAAATACTTTTCTTTCTCTCCTAAAATAAAATTGGATTTTAGTTGGATAAATTTATTGCCAGAGAAGAGTGGAGATGATAAGGCTTTAGGACTATGTATGGGACATGTATGAGAATATATCATAGTAGCTACATCTAATAATTCCAAAATATCCATCTAGAAAAAGTAGGAACACAGAATAGGCCTTATCCATACTATTGAGTTCTCTTACCCTCTGAAACAAGATTATCACAACTGAGCTGCCTTGGGAACATTCTCTAGCCTGAGCCACGTTGAGAATTAAGTGCTGCTAAATGGTTTTCCTTTTGCTGAGCTGTTTAAATTCTCTTGTGTGCAGATTTTAGCTTAGACATCAATTTCTCTTCTGTGGACTCTTGCCATGTGTAAGTAAAATTTCAGTGGAGAATTCAGCTCTGTGGAAATCTTCGTACATGTTCAAATTTATATTAGCACAGAAACTTTTCCTTTGCAATTAACCTCATCTTGGTCTCCCTTTATCAGGTCTCATGGATCCTTTGAAACAATTATTGAAAAGAAACAGTGCTGTATACCATGTATGCAACCTAACAGAATCTGTGGTTTGTTTTTCAAGTAAACATGCTTTACTCCTGACAGCATGAGAAACTGTACTTTGTGTATGAAGACTAGAATATGAAGAGACTTACAAACACAAGGTAAATGGTTTCTTACTGTTAACTGAGGAGAGGAGGGGTAAGTAGAGAAAATAACCCAATTTCTTTCCAGTCTGGGTGTGTCTATTTTTGTCATTAAAAAAAAAAAAAAGTGGAAATAAAAAAAGGTAATTGCTCCAAATAGTTAAAATCATAGTTGGTCTATTTCAAATGTACTAGCTAACTAGACGTTTCAAAAATGCATGCACTGAAGTAGAAGGATGATTCCTGTATAACCTGCTGTGCTGGCTGTGTTCAGAGAGGACAGTTATACTTCTGCTACACAGATATTTCCTTTTATATCAACTTATTATGTAAAGAAATTGAAAACAAAACTTTAATTCTTCCTGCTGTAGCTTCTCTGAGTGCATAAGTTCTTTGAAGTGCTCCCAGCTTTCTGCCAATTTTCTTTCCAATTGTCACACAACTGTTTGTCACTTCCTGCAATATCCTGAAATAAACATAAATACTGAATATGTCTTCAAGGTTTTTCTTCAGATTTGTAATGACTAATGCATTTAGCTAGCTCATTAGTTCCATAGTGATACCACTTGCTATATCTAAAGGGGGTAGTTTATGTCTCTTCTCACTCTTTACCCAGTTTTCTGAATGATGCAGAGAAGTATCTGTATTGATTTTGATAGTATACTTCATAGATTTAAAACAAAATAGACTTCAAAAAATAGTCTTGCAGACAGAAACACCAGGAATACAACTGCAGTATAGAAGCGGGTGATAGAAAAGAGTTGTGATTTACAGACACGTATAAGTAAAACCACAGTATGTAGACCTTAACAATATTTTCAACCATGCAAAAAGTCTTTTTAGCCCCCAAAGGACCTCTTTGTCTCAGTGAGTGAATCCAAACTATCCTTTTAAATGAAAATCAGAAGAAAAATCAAGTATAAATGAACTATCAAGAAAGAGGTAATGAGCAAATATTACTAGCCTGTTTTTCAAATATTTGTCACACACAAGCACACCTCCTGGTGCAAATAATTTTAGTAGTATTTTAAGCTAGTCTGTTTTCTTTACTCAAAGTCTTGTTTATGGGCAAGGGAAAACTAACTTCATATATCAAGCCAAGAATTTCTTGCTAAAATAATTGAATATTCTCACTGCCTTGCCTGTCAAACCAGAATAAGTCCTAGAAAAGAAAATGAGCAGTTATTAAGTAATTTTATTTATATGTTGTAAAACTGAAACTGAATTTATTGACCTTCTTGTCTGTTGGCATGGGAATCAATGTTCAAAAGAAGATTCATCTTACATCTGAAATATCAAACAGTTGTCAAACAATTGGAACTGTATCTTATGCATACTCTGTGTTCACTTCAGGGGAGAAGATTCATAAGGAAGAGAAAGCTAAATCACTTTGAAATATGACCACTAAGTGGTTGCCATACATAGGTGGCATTTCAGAAATTTGAAATAATTTATTCAGTGTGAATAACTGTACAGTAAATTGCAGATAGTTTTGTATTGGATTTAAGGCCTCAGAGAAATGAAACAATTACAAACCTGGAGTTGACATGACAGGAAAATATGTTAAAATATGGTGATCTTAGAGGTAAGAAAACCACAGCTTAAGATAAAACCCCTCCAAATTCATTAAAATTAAAACAAATTAAAAAAAAAATACACAAATCTTACATTTGTGCACAGCAAATATGTAAAGGTCTGGTTAGTGCGGTGGGTTGAACCCTGACAGCTAAGTACCAGCCAATCTAGCACTACAGAGGGTGAGAATCACAAGGGCAAAAACCAAGGAAGAAAAATAGATCAAGATAAAGACAGTTTTATAAGTAAAGACAAAAAGAAAAGAGATGCAAAGGCAACCACTTACCACCTGCCACCCACAGACTGATGCCCAGCCAGTGTCTGAGCAAAGGTTATCTAGGAAAAGCAGTATTCTCAGTGTGGAGTCATATGGTGTGGAGCATCCCTTTGGTTAAATGGGGTCAGTTGTCACAGCTGTGTCCCCTCCACACTTCTTGCACCCTCAGCCTACTCACTGGAGAGATGCAAGGGAAGAAGGCAAGACAGAGTAAGAAGCAGAAACCTTTGGTGCTGTGCAAACACAGTTCAGAAACACATAAAACACTTGTTTGCTTTTAACACCATTTCAGTCCTGAATCTTAAGCACAGCACTACACAGGCTACTATGAAGAAAACTAACTTCATCCCAGACAGACCTAGCAAATTTAAAAAAAGGATAAAAGAAATAACCAAACAGGTCTGCTGTTTTTTTTTCTATTTTATAATAATTTAATAAATCAATGGCATGGAAAACAAAGGTTTTTCTCATATGTGAAGTGTCATCCTTGGTAACTTTAGTCAAATATCTGCATTTTCATGACTGGATGGATTCTTTGTGATACCCAGTAGAGGAAAGATGTGCATTGACGTGTCTTTTATGTTAATTTATTTATTTAACATTGTGGGTTTTATCCTAAATATAGCGAAGCTAAAATATTAACTCGATGTCCCAAAGAAAAATATTTTATTCCAGCCAATGTAGAACATGGCCAAATGTTGCATTAGCTACCATCTGTATAAACATATTGTCAGCCAGGTGCAAATGCTTAACTGGCAAATCTGGCAGTCCACCTTCTAGTTTTGTTTAAACAAATGGGTTTCTGTTCCTCTGGGATCCTTCCTCTGCTTAATGAAAGTCTTGGCATTTAATCTTTCCAAAACTTTTTAAAATGACATTTCTTTGCTTCTATGCGTTCATACACTGCATTTCCTGAATATCTATTTTCACAAGGTGTTCAAATAACATTAAAAGACCCAACTCAAAAACACATGCAGTCAGAGTTAGTAAGTTTTATGGAGCAATGCTTGTAAATTACAAGGAGTAACTAAAATTCAACACAGATCTTTGAAAATCAACAGCAGAAGAAGTACATATTTTTATGTTATGATGTACCTCAAGTGAATATATTTAGTGTGTAATCCAAAGACAATTATTTTTGTCCTCCTCTTTATGTAAAATGTTAAACTCAAAGTCCTGCTACAAACAGGAAAATTCCTCATATGTAAAACCAATAATTTACTGTTAGTCCACTTAAAGTTTTAACAGCCTTATAGTCTGACTCATTAATCTAGTTACCACTGTTGTATACTCACAGTCCAAATCAACACAGATGAGAGTCGATAAACGAGTTAACAATATTGCATGAAAGCTTTCCTAGTATCTGCTGCACTGCTGGGTGGCATTATGCAAATGCTCCTGAGACTCTGTGTTTCCTGGGCAGGGCCTGGAAGGTTTTGCTGCACCACCCCGAAATCTTTCCAGGAGAGTTGTAACATCACTAACAAGCAGGATTTCTTCCTTCTCTTTAAAGCAAGGTGAAGATCTAGGTACTTTATTCCTTTTCAGTCTTAGAATCTACTCACATTAATTTTCCCAAGTTTTCTTAGCACAATCTGCCTATATATTCTGTCTTTTCATCGACTTTCAATTATTTGGTGTTTTTATTCTCTGTCTAGTAGCAAAAATTAATGAAAATGGAGGAGGCTATTCCTGCAACATCAAGGTAGTATCATGTTTATGAAAGTGCTCTTTGAAATAACTAATAAACTCACCAAAAAATTCAAATATCTTTTAGCATACAATTTTATATATTGTCTATATTAAAAATTCTATAGTTCTAAGAGCATGTTCTGTGGTTAAATAATATTTTTTAAGATAGTTAGTATGTTACAAACTTTTTTTCATGTGTAAATATTTATATATAAATAGAAAAATGGAATACCCTGAATTAAGTTCACCCTATTGCAATGTGTATACATTTATTAATCTGCTTGTACTTTCTTACAAACTATTCCTGACATAGGTTATGTGCTAAGCAGAGATTTGTCCATCTTCTCAGCCATTTACAGTTCCTCTGGAAAGTTCTGGAAAATATAACTTTAACTTTGTATCCAATTCCAATATTGGTTTAAATGTGGCAGTGATGAAAAAAAAACAAAAACAAACCAACCAAATAAATATATAAACATTTCAGAAGCTCAAACTCAGTCTTAAAAAAATTACACTTCTAGTCCTTTAGTTTGCTTGTATGGCAAAATAAAGTGTAAATATGGACTATTAGAGCATTCATAAAAAATCTAATCAACCAGTGGTTTTCAGCTATACATCTCTTATTAGTTAAAGTCTTATGTTTTGGTATTGTTCACGTCCAACCAGCGAAATATGAAAAAGACTGTATTTCAAACATATTCATATCTAAAACCTAACATTTTTAAAAAATATCAAATCATCCTCAAGCACGCACACCACTTTCAAAGTTTAAGTTCAGCAATTTGGTTTAGATCGAGCTCTGTATTTTGCTCCATTGTGAAGACTTTTAATTGATTTTAAATTATATTTCACACATAATGCAAAATTGTATACTAAATATACATTATATTCTGTGCAATTTAAAGACATATATACCTTTTGCATCACATGGAGTTTTTTCGTATACATGTGGATATGTATATATGTGTGTGTGTATATATATACATATATAGATATATATAGATATATAGAAATATAATGTTAACCAATAATATTTCTGTAAAATGAGGGGTTTTTCCAAGGGCATTGTATAGTCACATTGATTAGAAAAAAAAAAATCTAAAATTGTATGTATTATCGTGTATTCTCTTCATTATTACAATTACAGGAAAAAAGTCATAGGGTTTTTTAAGTGTTTTATTGCTGGTTTAAATAACAACTTTTATTTATTTTGTGGACGATCCTACCACAGACCAGGATATAACTGCACCATTGTTTGCCCCTTCTAAGATCACCAGTTATATATATGATTGACAGTTTTTCTTACCGAGTGAGACATAGAAATCTATGTAAAAGTCACATTCAGCTGTTTTCTCACTGCCCCATCAGTGGGATTGGGGAGAAAATCAGAAGGGTAAAAGCTAAAGAACTCATGGTTTGAGATATAGACAGTTGCATAGGAAAAGCAAACACTGCACACACAAGCAAAGCAAAGCAAGAAATTAATTCACACTTCCCACAAGCAGGCAGGGGTTCAGCAATCCACAGGAGAGCAGGGTGACATCACAGGTAATGGTGACTTGGGAAGACCAAAGCTGTCAGTCCAAATGTCCTCCTTCTCCTTCCTCACACTTTATATACTGAGTATGATGTCACATGGTCTGGAATATCCCTTTGGTCAGTTTGGGTCACCTGTCCTGACTTCAGGCTTGGTCATCTGATCCTGCTTTGGGTCACCCTCAACTTCTTTGCCAGCATGGCAGCATGAAAAGCAGAAAAGACCTTGGCTCTGGGTAAACCCTGCTCAGCATAACAAAAGCATCTCTATATTATCAACACTGTGTTCAGCACAAATCCAAAACACAAACCCATACCAGCCACTGTGAAGGAAATTAACTCTATCACGGCTGAAACCAGCACAATTTCAAACAGCAGAAAGGAAAAACCGAGCAAATAAACAACCCAAATGAAAACACAAAACCACCAAAACCATAACCAAAGCAAAACAAAGAAAAAACAACAAAAACGAACAATGAAACCCCACCTTGTCAAATAAACAAGCTGGACTAAAATATGATTTAGCATTCTTTTCAACAATATTTTTCTTGTTGACATAATGAAACTGAAAATGATAAGAGTGAGGAAAGATAACAGTATGCAGAGGACAAAAATTTGGTATGTTGTCCTGATTCCAGCATACAAAGAAAGATTTCACATCTCTTTATCATCAGAGAAGAGAAACTGCCCAGTGCAAAATGCACAAATGTATGTCAGGTGGGATGTGTCCGTGCAAACAGGAGCAGTGACAAGTTTTCTGCTGCAAAAGGTAGTTCTAACCACATACAAAATGTTGCTTTGTAAAGTAAAGCAAAGACTGCAAAACACACACATGTGCACGCGCACGCACACACACACACAGACACTATATATATACACACATAACGTTGTTCTGACAAAACAAACAGTAATTCTACACTCTAATAAATCTTGACAGGACCCATATATTGTTATGGACCCCACTTTGCATTTCCTTTATGTTGTTTGTATTTGATGTCTTATAGCAGGAGAAGATATAAGTGCTGACAGCTGAAGACAAATTCAGAGTACAAGTTGTCACTGGAAAAGACATGGAAAATGCTACCACAGATCAAATACATATGCATATGCACAAAATAAATGAATGAAAGTTTCTAATGTAAGTTTTAGGAAAAAATATTTCTCAGAACTAAAAAATTCTGCATGTTTTAATATCACTGAAACTGAGGTAAACTAAATTATCTGTAAATGAAAACCCAATGGAATTGGCAGAATTCACTCTGTAGTGCTCTAATTCAACTATTGTGAATGCCAGATAGGTGCCAGTGCTATGGAGCTAAATATCAGCAATCATGCCGCCTTCTAAACAATATATCCCATTGCCAGTATTCAAAACAGGCTGGTAGACCCATAAGATTTCTCTGGCAGACAGTAATCACCTGCAAAAAGCAAAAAGCAGCCACAGCCACAGTGATGGATGTGAAACTACCAGAACATCTTTTTCTGAAACTTATGATAAGTCTTAATGCTGTAAGAAGAGTATTTCCAGAGGACTTGTATTTTCTAGCATGTGTTTTTCAAGTAGCACTTACACAAGTGCATAGTTGAAATTTGTGTAGTTACACAGCATTCAATTATGTGAGATAGCAAAGAGGTTTGTTGTTGTTCTTGTTTTAAACTAGAAAATATGAATTAATTGAAACCAAAATGCTTTAAGCTAACATAGCAATTCCCAGCAAACCCTAATGAGGAAGTAGCAGATGTTATTTTCCTTTCAAAATCAAGGAAAATTGCACTGTATCAGGCTCCAAATGTCCTGATGCTGTGATAAGGATGCTTATACTTAGTATGATATTCCAATATTCAAGTGTAAGTTTAACAAAAAGTAAGCTACTTCATTTGAGGATATGAAAATTCAGTCTGTTTCTGGGAAAGCTTGTAATAACATTTTGGTTTTCTTCACTGATGCAAGATACAGTTCTCTAAAACCTTCAAGGAGATTTCAACTCCTTTGAAAGAGAACAATTTGTGAACTGCTAACTATTGTATTTTTAATCTAGAAGTAATTTTCTGATTGTGGAGGAATCTGATTGCTGTAAAATATCAGCAACAAAAAAAAATACTGCTTGCCAAAGCATTTCATCATTTCTGCTTCTCATTTCACAGGAATCCAAAAGCCACAAGGAATGGGGGGAAAAAAATTAGCCAGGCTATTTTAAATCAGTTATATGAACTAGAACTAGGTTTTTTTTAGCTAGAGTTGAAGATCTGAACATCAAATAGTATGACTGTTACTAATCAGACAAGTAGGCAATAGGGTCTGTATCAGTAAAGAGCTTCCCCCCATCAACTCCTGCCCCTCCCAGACGTGGACCGTCTGCTGATGCCATCCCAGTGACCTCAGTGGGATGCTCTGACCAGGCTCCAGGTCTGGCTCTGGCAGCTGCCTGGCTCTGGCACCCAATGGATCTGCCTCAAGGACCTTCCTTGTGCCATGTTCCATGCCCATGCAACCATCTTCCTTCAGCCTCTTACTCAGAGGGTCTTTCCACACAGGTGTCAGCACAAGCCTCCAGCCAGGCTGGTCCATAACGATTCTGTGATCTTGCTTTCCAGCAATTTCAGTTTTAACTGTTCAGTTAATTGTTGACCTGTGGTTCACACCAAGGCACCTAATTCTCCATTCTTCTCTGCATTTTCTCACTCACCCTGGCTGACCATACTTAGCCCATTTGCAGTGAACTCAGCTCCTGGCCAGAGTAATACCATCATACTTCTGAATCAATTGCTGATTTATGAGTCTGATGTCAAGGAACTCTTTCTGACTTAAAAAATTTAGGGCAAGACTGAGTTAGTTCCTCCTCAATATCTCATATGTTTGCACAGATTTTGTTCACTGTCTCCAAGTAGTATTGAACTGTAAATAGATGCTTAAAAATTAAATAAATAAACTGAATAATCTATTTGTTTCAAGTATCTTTTTTTTTCCGGTGAGACTTTTTTAAAGGAGTCTCACTTCCAAAAATGACACTGCAAAATAGCAAATAAATATGTGGCTATATTTATCACTTTAAATTATTTCCAAATGAAACATAATGGTTATAAACACAAAGATGAAGGTGTCTTCACTTGCAGTTTGGCAGACTTAGTCTGAGGTCTGACAATGTGTATGAATTTTTCCTTTTTTTGCCTACTGTTTTCACTAGCAAGAGATGAAAGTCAATAGAGGGTCTCAGTTGTCTATTCCCAATATGCTGCTGCAGCTTGTTTTCTGCCAAAGTTTTTGATTACAAGAAAATAAAATTGAGTTCCTTATCTCTCTTTCCTGTTGTATGATGTGCCAACCAATAAAAAATGGGTTTGCTTCTTATTTAAGTGGCAGAAAAGTATAGCTGATCCTGAATGCATAGAGAGGGACTGATTACACCCACAGAATACAAGGTGACTGAACATGCTGGGTGTAGGCCTAATTTCTGAAGAGGAAAAGGAATGCTTTAGTGTTTCTCCAGCTTGCTCCAATTACTTATTATAAAAAATACAATTTGGAAGTTGGTATTGTCCATCAGTATATTGCACAGATGCTCTTCAGCTCCATGAGGTTAAGATCTGTGTTTTTACTAAAGCATAGTTTCATAAGAATGTCCTCTGGAAGGACATTTCCCTAAAGGACAGATCTCAAAAGTGACACCACCAGTGCTGTCCATAGACCCGTCTGCCTACAAACAGTTTTCTGGCTGTGTTCCAGTTATGATTCACATAGAACAGAATTGCTGGGAAAGAAAAAAGTATTTTGAATATGTTTGTTTTCCAGATGTGGGTGTATAAGACTGAATAAGGAGATATAGAAAGAAAAAGTACGTTACAACTATATTCTGAACTACAGCTCTTGTATTATGGCCTAAAGGATTGTAGAATTTAGTGGTTATATACTAAATGCTTTTCTGTGAGTGCACTACCTGAAACCAGAGCACAATGCCAAACTGTTAACTTGTATATCAAGGAGAGAATGTTCCCTTTTCCATTATAGGTGCAAACATTATGTATTTTCAGTAGTTTCTGTCTTTGAAAGCAGGGTAACTTCCTTCATATGCAGTCCAAAAACTTTGCAATTTCTTGTTGCCTGAAAAACATTTTACACTATGTTTTATTCAATAGGACTCACTTTACAGAATGAGAAATAGCATGCAAATAATCATGTATCTAAGGCTGTATCATGGTTTTATCATTGCGAGACATGGCGTACTCCCACTGAATTTTTGTTTTGATTCGCAGCATGAGATGAGTGTGTTCTATGTTTACTGCATATCACTGTGTAGTGCTTCAAGATCTTTTTTGAAATGAAAAATGTTACATATAGTAAATATGGATTATAACTTATTCAACATCATTTATTATTTATGTTAAACATACTCTGTTTTCTTAGGAGCAGAAACAAATATTTATGTTAGCTTAAATCTGGCGGTGTTCCTATGCAGCAAATCCTATCCCAATCCATACCTTTTGGTGCCAGAATATTTTGCAATTTGGATTTCATGCATATATTGTCAAAATTTTGTTATCCTTTTTTATATTTTCCAGATACAGTAGAAATTAATAAAACAATGTACCTATAATACTCCTATAATGCATTTCATTTTAAAAGGAAAGATTAAAGTTTAATCAACTCCTGCTCTTTTAACAAAAGTATGGTTGCAATAAAGAAACATAAATTACAAGGCTTGAAACAAATCATGTTCGAAACACTTTTGTTTGACTTCTGTTAACAGACTACTTTATTCTGAAATGCTGGCTTCCAAAGTGAAAAGAGGATTCACTGAGCACACCCTCTTGCAGCTCTTACCGTGATAATGCTGCCAATATGTGTAACAATTTCCCCTATCAACACATTTGTAGTATGAAAGAGCAGAATATATTTCACCCATTTGAATGGGTAAAATGAATGTATTGCATTTTGGCAATTATCTCACAGTCAATATTAAGTCCTATTTGATGCATTGTCATATTATCAAATGAATTTTATAAAGCTTTTAAGCTTGTTGCCAGAAGAAATTTAGCATAATTTAAAATTACCTTTTCTAAATGAAAAATCTTTAATCTGGCTATCTTATCTGAGCTGAAGGATAGATGAGGTAGAACTAGTTAAAACATCCAGAAATGAAAGACAAGACTGTAAGCAAATTTAGGAGTCTTTTTAAAAGAAAAAATATGGTGTTCTTATTACATCAAAATCAATATTGTTCTCTGAAGTGTCTGATCACCAACAATGAAAATACCACCTTAGTTGATAGTATTTTATACTGACTCAAATGGAATCTGCTGACACCTTCAAATAGGATGTCTTTCTGTCTAAGGTCAACAGTCAGGATTGTGCCATTTTTAAAAAACTTTTTGTTTTTTATTAATAAGACAATAATTTGCTGTGTATTTGGACTTGTTTTTTTAAATCGACAAGTAAAAGTTATGCTTTTAGAGTAGTGTTCAGCTTCAGGAATTTTAAATGTCTAAGGACATGATGTCTACCTCTATGCCAGGAAACCCAAGTAGCTTGTATATCCTTTCTCCTTTGACAGATCTCTGAAGCATGTGATGATCAGAGAACTTCTGAGCTTCCAAATATTCTTCTTCCTTCAACATAACAAAGGCCATAGCTCTGTGAAACCTTGCTATCTTCACATTAATGTCTAAGTACTTTAAGAGGACTTAGCAGGAATGTTTACTTCTTTCCTATCAGAGGCACCATTCTCATCATCATTGCCAAAGTAGTACCAAGTGTGTGACCCTTTTAATTTCAAAAATCTATTGTTCCTTTAAAATAAGTACCAATATGCACGTATTTACTTCTCTGTTAAACTACTATACCTCACTCCTCATGACGATGAGTTGGAAAACTCCATGAAAATTACAGTTTTAGAAAATATTACCTTGACAAAACAAAGCCCTGAAAGCATGTTAGACATTTAGTCTCTTACTCATTACTGTTACAATTCAACGGTTTTTATTCAACAAAATGTCTCTAAAAAGATCTTAGAGATCATGTCCTTTAGGGATACAAAATGTGACTGTACCATATGGAAAACTAAGCAGAAATTTGTTGTGAAGCAGCCTAAATTAACACAGTATTCTGCATGACCAGTATTTCAGGAAAATTCACCCTCAGAGAAGATGAAATGGAAGCCTAATCTCACCAGCTGAAGAACTGAAGTAAAATGTGATTCTGCTTCACTATCTTGTTTAGATTATGGAGGTAGGAAAGTGGTTTCCATACAAATCAAATTTAAAATCAGGTTATTAAAGAAATAGGGTGATTATGGTAATGTGTGAATTTTTCTCAATTATGATTTTCAGTAGTTCCATAAAAATGCAATGAACTTGTAAAAGCAGACAGCTGGTGACAGATAGAAAGATAACCAAGAAACAATGACTATTAGAGAAAAAGGGAGTGAGGCAGAGGATGACTAGTTTGAAAAATGTGTGTTGTAGACATCTGGCCACTGATGGTGCTGTCATCTGTAGTGGTGACTTGGAACTGTTACTGGAAGCAAAGCCTCATTTCACCAAAAAGAGAAACCCCAACAGAACTGTAAATAAATATATAACTAAATAATGAAATAAATAAATCACAAAGCCACAAGATACCATAAGTGAGGGAGGGAAATTATCTCACTGTAACTCTTCCTTGATATGTCCGACACGTGACATTCTTGAAACCATGGTTGAATTCTCTGTTTAAAGAAGTACTTTGAAGTTCTCAGTCTTACATATGTAAATATTTGTTGAACCTCAATCTTCCACATCTCCACTGAGCAAAGAAATAATTGGATGTAAGTTCAGACTCTTTCTGTAACTGTCCCCAAATAATTTTTATAGATAATATGAGAGCTCCAACATTTGAGATGAAAAGAGGCACTCACATCAGAATTTGGTTCATCTAGAAGAGTGGAGAAATGGATTAAGTTCTGAGAGATATTTACTGGCAAAAGATTCCCTCCCAGATGCCAGCCTGACATAAAACTCTGACAAATACGAACTTTTTTGTGATCAGATCCCCTAGAATCCCCTCAAATGCTTTTTTGTTGTTGTTTTTTTTTTGTTCATTTGTTTGTTTGTTTTACCCAGTACATTACAGTATTTAGCTTAGATTAAGTGTTTTTAAAAAATCTTTTCTTAGTCAACAGACTTCTAGCTATGTTATTCGATGAACATGAATACTTTGAATGCATGATCCTGGACACAGCAAAGTGTTTATGTTGCACCTTAAGCTTTCTATTCTCAATTACCTGACATCTAAGATTTACTTACTTGGCAAAAGTACCTGATAATCAACAATATTAAATTGATGCTCCTAACTCAGATGCTCCTACCTAATTTTCTGACAGGAAATAAAATTACCTTATATAAAAGCAGTTTAGACTTCAGACATTATTGCTGAACTGACAGCTCTTAATACATTAACCAAAGAATTACAGAAAATTTGCAAGTGAACTTGTTTAAAAATATCACAATGAATTTAAGTCTTCGGAAAACCTCACTCCCATGATGGATTACCAGTAGCTTGACACCATCAAAACCAAATTTTGCTGAATTATTGTATCATTCTTTTCTTTCAGAAAGGAATATATGGGAAGTTTACCTTTCTTGCCTTTTTCTTGAGCCTCACTTTCATTATCAGTGAGTCCTAACTCACCATTCGCTTTAATGGGAAAAACCCCTTTGACATCAGTGGCAGTGTATTTAATCCTAATGGTGATAAAATATACTCCTGGAGCAACTTCATTATTTGTGTGTGACTAGTCACTACTTGCCTTTGAAAGTTTATACTGCACTGCATTAGCAGTCAGATAAAGTAGGACCCTGTTAATTTCTACACGATAAATTTTATTCTTATAGATTACCTCAAATAAGCTAAAATTTCTTCCTTAAACCAAACACAAAACACAACAGAAGCCCACATAACCAGTTCCATAAGGAATATATTTTTTATTGCTTAATTTCTTGTTGATTTATTGATTGATTAGGTATTTTGACAGAACACTTCCACATCAAAAATAAAACATGGCATCAAGATGTGAGGTTTTAACCAGGAAGCATGAAGGGAAATCATGAAAACAGTAAGCAAATTTAGTAAACTACTAAACAGTAAATTATGCAAATAGAAAAGCAGAATGGAATAAGGGTGGGCAATCTTAACATCACATTTCTTCCCTGAAAATCAAAATATATTATCTTTACACATTACACATTGAAAAAGCAAAGGCAGTCACAGATCCTAGAAAACTTCACAGTAACAAGCAAAAGAAAGTATAAAATACATTCAGTACTGAACCAGTTATGTTGAAGTTACAGTGTTTTCTAAGCTTTGTCTCATCTAAATTAGCAAGGCTTACTACCACTCAAATCTAATTTGAATTGTTATTTGTAGCCCTAATTGCCAAACCCTCTGCACAAAACTAGTGATGGAATTCTACTTTCATTATGCCTCTGTTTCTGCTGATAGTTAAACACTCAACATAAAATGATCTTCCTCTGTTAAAACATACTGATTAAATTTAAACTGTCAGATCTTATTTCATTATCACTATGACTCTCACAGCAGAGTATAGCTAGTCATTTTCTCTTCAGGTACTTTCATCTAAACTTTTGTCATCAGTGAAACATGGCAATAGTTGAACTGATATTTTAAAAACACTGCACTTATTTTGCAACAGCCTAGAGAGCATTATGACACTCATGCTTTGGATCACTAAATGTGATGCAGATATCTTCAAAGATGATAGTGGGATTGATGAATGGCCCAATCAATCCAGAGTAAACTCTAGTCTTCAATGGGCTTTAGACAAACATTATATGTTTATCAATCTAAACAATTTATAGTGAAGTTCAAAGGAAAGATAAAGAAAATGACAGATCTGTGCCAACTGGTTAATTTGTGGGGTTTTTTTGGTGGTTTTTTGTTTTTTTTGTTGGGGGGGTGGGGGGCTTCGGTTTTGTTTTTTTCCCTTTAATTTTGGTTTGGTTTGGTTTTCTTGTTTGGTTGCTCTTTTTTTTCTCTGTAATCTGCTTTCAGTTGAGTTCAATGAAGAAGCTTGGTTGACTGGTTAAAGTTTACACAATTTACACACTAAATAATAAAACAAGTTTTATATGTGCGGAAAAGAAATAGATTTAAAGTACAGCAGAAAGCGTTTTATTGATTTTTAAGATACCATGTAGTTTTAGCATATGAAGTACAGATATTTTAAAAGAGACTTTTAAAGGCAGTAATACTGCTTTTTTTTTGTTAATGGTCTTTAAAGTTTAGTTGATAAACATAACATAAAAAGAGAAAATCATATTGAAAATAGGGTTCAGGAGATTATACTGTGTCACTTTAAATACAGTTTGTCAAGTGCCAAAGCTAAGCCTTTTTTTTTCATTTTAATAGGCTCCGTTTAGGCCTTGGTCCAATAAGAAGTAAAATGGATTCAAAAGAAGAGCAACAGGTACTTTAAACAGGCATAAAAGCTTCTTGCAATGAATACAAAGTTCTGGATAAAATCTGAAATTTAATATAAGTAATACAGAAGCACCTAGCTACACTGTCAGTTATTATTCCAGTTTGGTTATCTGAGATCTGGAAAAAAAAAGTTTCATATTAGAAAAAAAAGACATATTGTTCAAATAGATCCATTAACATAATGGAAAGGGTACAAATATGAGCTATCTCTTGACCTTTCATACATTACTCAGTGTATATTTTAAGTATAATTTGTTTTGAATGCATGTAATATGATTCTAGAATAAAATCCCAGACAAGTAATCGAAAATGCAAAAGTACAAATTCCTTAAGTGAAGCAAAATCCAAATCTATTCTTGTGAATATTCACCTATGTTGAAATCTCATTCTTCCCTAAGTGAGTTCAGGTTTAAGAAAATAAAAGGGTGAGGAGGAGGAAGGGAAAGCAACTAATTCTGCACAAGCAAACACACTAACTTGAGGTAAAATATTTGGCAGACTTCTGTTAAATTGAATTTTGTCTGATTTAAGGGGAAAAACTATATTTTTTTCATTTGAGTCATATTTATTATCATAAAAAATAAGGTAATTCCTAGACATACCAAGGGAAAACAGTAATTTCAATTAAATAAGTGCTATAATAAAATATAGAAACCCCATTCAGCTATAATAAGGTTGTGTGAGTGTACTGGTCCCAGTGACTGACTTTTTTTTAATTCTTCATTTAAAATTTTTACTGACTCTTTATGCTTCAATTTCTGCCCTCAGGGTTTGCCCTTCTTTACTTGGTCCCTGATATTTTCCAGATGGAATTTCAATTTCTGCTTTATTTACTGCTTGCCATAATGCTGCTGCCTCTTCCCCCACCTTCTCGGGGGAAGTTTCTTCAATCAGAACATCATCCATATATTTTGTTACAGTTTCACATCTTGGAGGATCCAGTCTCACTGCAAAAGTTCAGCAAGTGCAGCATGAGTAATTATAGGTGAATGTTTATGCCTGCGTGGGAGTCTGCTAAAGGTGCATTGTATTCCCTCCCAAGTGAAAGCAAACTTCTTTTTATCTTCTTTCTTCAAGGGAACCATAAAAAACATATTTTTTATATCTAGCACCACCATCAATAGGTGTGCAGCTGCTTGCAAAGTAGCTGTTAAATTTGCAATGTTTGATACAGCAGCTGTTAGCGCAGTTTTATTAGCACTCAGATACCAATAATCAATCATTAAATACCACCTCCTGTCTGCTTTCCCAACTGACCAGACAGCTGAGTTACATGGGGAGTGAGTTCTGGAGATCATTTGTTGTTTCCCAGTCATGACTTCAGAAATTCCATTTTGTGCTACAGCAGAAATCTATTAATTTTTCAATCATGGAGTGCATTTGCTACACGCAGTAGTACATACATTGTAAACTCTGAATTTCTATAAAGGTTGGGATTGATATCTGAACCTAAGGACCACACACCAGCATCTGGCAGGTACATCCATTTAAAACATTGAAACATAGAATATTTTCATGGTAACATTCAATTAAAATGTATGGGGTATCATCACCACTCAATAAGCCTCCACTTTCCAATGGATAGGCCTAATTGCCTTCTAGATGTTAATCTTTATTTTTTTCCTTCATGCCCTCCAGTGCATCCTGAAGGGGAAGGAGGGTTTATGTCCGTTTTCAGAGACTGATGCCAGAGGAGTTGAAATATGCTTCTTCCTTGCGCTGTTATCTTATCTCTGGAATGCCTGTTACATCCTCAAAGCCTGATCCAACCTGATCGAGAGGGTTTCCAGTGATAAGGCATCTGCCATCTATAACTGGTTCCGGTGTTTTAACATCCTCACTGTAAAAAAAATTCTTCCTTATATCTAGTCTAAATCTACATTCTTTTAAACTGCTACCCTTTGTTTTATGACAGCAGGCTCTAATAAAAAGTTCATCCCCATCTTTCTTATCAGCCCTCTCTCAAGTATCGAAAAGTTACAAATAATGTCTCCCAAGAGCCTTCTCTTCTCCAGGCTCTGGTGGTCCTGTCTAGCAGCCCTGCTCCATAACAGACCTGTGTCTTTCCTATACTAAGTAGTCCAGAGCTGGACACAGCACTCCAGGCAGGGTCTCACCAGAGCAGAGTGGATGAAACACCCTTCTCACCCTTCTGGCCAGGCTTCTTTTGATGCGGACCAGGATACCATTGTCTTTCTGAGTTTCAAGTGCATGTTGTCTGCTCACACTCAGCCTTTTATCCACCAGCATTCCCAATTCCTCCTTGGCAGAGCAGCTCACAATCCCTTTATCCCCCAGCCATGAACAGGGATTGCCATGAACCAGGTGAAGGACCCTTGCACTTGGCCTTGTTGAACCTCATGGTATTCACATGGGTCCACTTCTTGACCTCGTGAATGGCATTACATTTTCCCCAGGGAGTTCTTGCACTCCTAAAGGAAAGATTATTTTAATTTCTTCATTGTTAACAGAGTTAATTTTACGTTGGTTGCTATTTAGTCACCTAGAAGTTTCAGTCTCCAACAAAAAAAAAAAAATTCTGAAAGTGAAGTGTAGTGATAATGTCTTTACAAATTAGATTTCAAATCAGTGTATTTTAATAAATAGACTTATTTTCTTCTAAGATCATTATCTCTGTATTTTTGTTTCCCTACAAATACACAAGAGTAATTCTCGAAAGAAGTAGATGAGATTTTGATTGGAATTCAATGAGTCCTTTCTTTCTCCTTTATGACCCTTAAATATTTGTCAGTATAGTCATTGTAAAGTCTCAGGAATAGTTGCTTTAAGTAAGTCAGTGTTTCTTATTTCCGATATTCTAAGGCTTTCCAAAGGTACCAGGACTCAGAAATATACCTTCTGTATGGGTGACACAAATAGCTAGATGAAGTACAAACTGTATCTAATGGCTTTCAGACCTGCTAATGCTGTAACATGAATTTATCAACCCAGGCAGTTTCCATTACTGCAATAAAATGTATAATTATTTTAACAGAGATCAAGACTTTCTTAGCATTATGTATATTATTAAAGGAGGTAGTTTAAGGATTATTTAAATTATTTTTGAGACCATGCATTTAGGAAAAATTGAGGTCTCTGTCAAGAAAGCAAGACTGTGAAACAAGAACCTAAGTTCTACTGATTTAAAGAAATTCTTCTGTCATACAGATCTATTTGAATATAAAATGTCTTGTATCTTATTATCACTTCTCTAGACTATGTCATGTTATAAAGTATACATGTGTAAAATGTGTAAAATTCATCTTATCAGTGAAATGGTAATGTTTTTTCATTCAGATGTTATGGCAATGACCACAGCATAAATAGGTTCAGAGAATGAAAAAATGATATCTGTTGTCAAGATATTAAAGGTCATCTTGTTCAATCCACCACTCAAAGAAGGGAATATTTTATGTCAGGCTTTCTATCTCCCCAAGGCCATGGTTTCCACAACCTTGCTGGGCAGCCTGTGTTTGACCATTCTAATTGTGGCACATATTTTTTCTCTTAGGTCTAATGAGAAACTATATTAAAACTGTGGTTTTTGCCCCTCAACATTTTGATGGACACCTCTGAGTCTGTTTCCTCCTTCAATAGGAAGGATCTTTAGCACAGAATTTTAAAGAAAGTTATAAGTAACGCTTTTTTTTTTTAATGACTTAATTTAGATTAGTAGACTGATAAAACATTAATTAACAAAATATTTAACAGATAAACAGATTAAATTGTCTGCATGCTGTCTCTTCTCTTTTCTAAGCTGAAGCCAGAGATTAACCAGATGTGTGTGGGTGGAGTACTTTCAGGGCATTATTTCCCTGGAGTGAGGAGGTGTTGTCTGCATCTATCATTAGGTACGTGGTCATTATCAGTATAGGGAATAGTAATGTTAACAGTCAGAGCCTCCATAACAGGAATTCTGTATATCCTGCCCAAGAACTGGTCCTGACAGCCAACGGTATGCACCTGCAAGGGAAGACTTCTCCATGGAGAAGAGTAATTTTATATTGCAGAGAGAATAAATATTTCTCATTTGTTGAAGATTGCTCTACTACTTTCCCATTATAAGTACATACATTTATAAATTATGCATCTTCCATTTTAAAGGCAGATATATTTAATAAAGTATATTTAAAAAATACATGAACTGAGACAGAAATAACATTCATTGCTCACTTAGTATCATCTGGCATATGTAAACTCAAGTGCCTTGTCAAACTAGTTTCTCAGACGCAGTCAAAGTGCTGAGCCTACCAAAGGAAGAAAATTAAAAGGGTATTTTAAGGATTTTTGGTTACTTGTAAGGGGAGCAGTGAGGGATCTTTTCCTACATATGTAATTTGTCATCCATATTTCAATCTCTCTGTGCAATCTGTCTCTAACCTATGAGCATTTCTCTCCTAGCTTATCACACCAAGACTGGCCTCTCTTTCATATATAATCCTTTGAACCATTTTCTATGGCAGTTCAAAGTCCTCAGTCCTATGCAAGTGCTTAGTAAAAAGAAATTTTGAAGACAAATGGATGGCAGTGATATAGTAGTGACAGGTTATAACTTGGTGAAAGGCAAATTATAACTTAATAATAGACTGAAAAGTTAGAGAAAAGCTAAAGAAAAAAAGGTCAAAAAAGCCTGCAAATAAAAAGGATATGCACCTGCTGCAAGGAAGTGGTGGAGAGGTGGGGTCAGTCTCTTCTCTCATGTAACAAAAAATGTGATGAGGAGAAATGGCCTCAAGTTGCCCCAAGGGAGGTTTAGAATGGATATTAGGGAAAATATCTTCCCTGAAAAGGTTGTCAACACTGGAAGAACTTCCCAGGGAAGTGGTTGAGTCACCAGCCCTAGAAGTATTTAAAAGAGATGTAGAGAGACATGGCCTAGTAGTGGACGTTAAAGTGCTAAGATACAGGTTGGACTTGACGATCTTGACCTAAACAATTACATGATTCTATAAGGGACTGAGTTTAATATAGATGCCTGAAATTAATGAATTTTCATATTTGATTCTATAATCCTGTGCATTCCATTGTAGACATGTTCCAGTTCTAGAATTAAGAGCAGTCTTGGTGATACTACACAGAACTTCAGCTCTAAGTCCAAAGACTGTTGATAGTATTGGCAAAAATTTTCCTGAAAGGTCTGTAATCTTTAGAATATTAATTTTATTTACATTTTTATTATAATTGCAGCTTCTTAAAATATTTATTTTAAAATAAATAGTTGTTATTAAAAATATTACTTATCCCAGTATAAATGGTAAAGCATGCACAATTCACTCGTGTAACAAAAAGTTAATTGGCTTTATTTAAAAAAAAATATTTCAGTTAGGTAGTAAGAGATAAATATTTTTATGCTAAACATTATTAACCATAGGGTCAGGAAAAAAAAAATAGAAAAGCAGTCACTGAATTTCCATATTTACAGAGCTTTACAGATGTTTTAAAGAAACTATTTCCTTACACATTCTAAGTACATTTATAAGTCATCATTGGGAAAGGACAATAGTGAAAAAGAATTTCTAATTTACTCATCTTCCTTAGTTCTTTAATTCATGTTAATTTTAGAGAATGCACAAAATGAAAGTAATAAGGCTGGCGAGTTGAATCCTACTTCTACTGAAGTCACCTGATTTCCTATCAGATAACAAACACACAAAAAATATAAGCCAAGTAAAATTACCTTCAAGGAATTATGTAGATTTACATTGAACTATAACTAAACTTTAATACAATGAAAATGTGAAAATATTCAGAACTGTCTTAGAAAAATGATAACATGTAGAGGAAAGAAAATCAGTATTTCAAAGTGTTTTGTAATGTTATCTTGTAACTTTTGTTCACAGGAATGGGCTGAGATAGGAAATGCAGGTTGTTTTTTTTCACCATGTATAGTCCTGAAGGAGCCTAGGTCTTCTAAACTGAAACTAAACATATCAAATATTCTTTGGTCTGTATAATTGAAGAAAATTGAAGGTTATTTTCCACAGTGTCAGAACAAGTCAGCCAAACAAGTCAATGGCAATACCTGGAAAACCTGCAAGTTTTATTTTTGTTAACCTTTTTGCTGAAATAAGTATTTTAGTTTTATATTTAAAAGCAGCAAGAAGTCTGGCACTGGCTGCTGGTTTCGGTTTTTTTTGTTTGGTTTGGTTTTTGGGTGTATTTTTTTTTGTTTGGTTTGTTGTTGTTGTTGTTGTTTTCTGAATTGATCCTTTTTTCCTTAAAGAAAGTCTTGCCACCACCTTTCAATAAATAAATTTACTGCAGACAGCTGTCTTTCAGACACAGCTGATTTCACAGATGATCATAAAATGTCCAGGAGAGACTGCAGTAATGGAAAATAGAACTTCCTGACAGAACACTATTGCTATAGTTGTTCATAAATAATAGTACATGTTTAAAATGCTGTAGGGGAAACAACCACCATTACACTCAACTAGGAGAGTATTACCAGAACTCATCTGTATCCTTCATTTCTCAAATGCATCTTCTCCTTTTATTCCTTCTAACAGTCTTGGATTCTCTCACTTCAGCTATATATTCTAGATGTGCACTGTTTTTTCCTAAATGAAAGCATTCATCTTTCATCTTTTTTTTTTTTTTTCAATATAATGATACTTTGAAGAAAATAAGTAATTTGTAATGATTTGAAAGAAGAAACACATCTCTGTTCCTGTTTTACAGCACATATGTACATATTGGCTGCACTTATATGAATCCTTTTTATGCTTTACACTACCTAATGATGGAAGATACTGGAAGTAAATTATTTGATCTGATGCTTGCTAAAATATTGGTTATTTTCTGACAATATATATGATTTATTCAGCAACATAAAAAATTAGCATGACAAAATGAACTATTTTAACATTGCTGAGATACATGAAAGAGGCAATTTCTTGCATTTTCATATTAATTTTTTTGTTTATTATAACAATTTATTTATTAAGCATACTGAAACTGTTTAGTGGAAAAGTTATTCTGAACATTCATTCAAGCAAATACCACATGAAAGAGAAAATATTTACTATGCTTATGTTTCTGTCAAGCTTAATTATTGCTTAATTTGAACTACTAGATTCAATAGTAGCAGTAAAATAAATAATGGTATATTATATACAGTAATATGCAATATTATATGTATACATAGATATTCAATATATATAGATGTATCATAGACATACAATACCTATGATACCTCCTTTGCAAAATAGTCACAAATGTGAAGCAAGAAAATAAAGCATCTGAAAGTTTGGTCACAAGGGTGACCATATTTTAATATAAGTTTTGGTAGAAACAGAAATGTATTTTTCTAAAACATTTTCATGCAGAAGTTTAATTATTCGTGCATTTTCATGTGACAAAATTAACAATACTTACGGGCTTAAAAATAATTTCAAGTGTTTGACTCTTAAGGTAAGAAAAATGGTCATTTAATCCCTATGTCTTTATTAATCAGCAGAAACAAAAGAAATGGGAAAAGATGTACTGAAGTAAGACAGGACAAAGATGATCATAGAGGGTGTTTTTGTTTTGTTTTTTCTGTTTTGTTTTGTTTTTAATAGATAGATGTCCCGTATACTTGTTGATGAGTGGATCTTTTTTTCTTTTGATTGAAATATCTTTATTCCTTCAACATTTTCAATACATATGACAACCTGGATGCTAAAGACACCTGCTTTTATTTTCATTGAAAACAGCTGCAGCTTAGTCATTAACTTCAGTGGGAGATGGATCGTCCTTAAAATTAGCGAAGGAATGAATGATTATTGATGACTCAGTGCCATTGTGAATTATTGCTTGGTTTTTAAATGACAATAATTCATTTGATGAAAAACAAGTGGTACTGGGTTTGTGTTTTATTTTTTATTTTATTTTGTCTAACATTGAACCTCTGGAAACAAAAATGTCATAAAATAAAAAACTGTGTCAGGAGGAAAAAATAATAACAGAAAGGAAAGAAAACAATTCAGACACTAATATGTCCTGAAATAAGTATTAAAATGCTTAGTCTTTTTCTGAAGATTATATCCATAGTGTTGCTAAATTGCTCTGTCAGCTTGTGGGAAGCCTGGTCTGGTTCTCTTGAAAACAGGCAGATGGGAGCTCTTCAAGTTTGCAAGCAATAGATCTATTACAGAACGGAATTGTAGAAACCCAGGCTTCGTACGTCTTGGCGTGATATTCCCTGTACTTACTACTGCGTTTTTCATCTTTACTCAACACGAATTTTCAAATGCATAGAGTGAATGTTCAAGCTAATTTTGACCAAAGTCTTGATAGTGTTTCACCAAGACATACTCAGACATTCCTTTATTCTGCATATTCATCTGCTCCAAGCGCTTCCAGAGAGTAGTAAAGGAACTCTTTCATCTTCTCCAGGTACTAACTATATTCAGATACCAAAAGGATGAATTTCACCTGTGCAAGACAAATTACACAGCGTCTTACTCCTCTTTTTTTGACAGATTTTTGATCCATATTATGTCCTTATGATTCATATATTATGTCCTTACATCTTTCTAGTAGATACATTAAAAGGAAATTATATGCCTTAGCAATTTTTAACCATTGTAATATCTCATAACCGTATACATAAATATAGTACTAAAACCACTACATATAGTACCTTGTTTCCAAGGGTGTCCAGCTAATTTACATAATGTATTCTCTTTTGTTTAATTAAATTATCTTAATGTACATATTTTAAGGTACCATAAAAATGTATTAGAAAATTACCTTTCTATATATATTTCTGTATGTCAATTAGAAACAATGGTGCACTTTACTTTTGTAGCTTTAGAACACTGTTTAGTCATAACAAGATGTCTCTTACAAAAAATGCAGGAAAAAATGTCAGGGGAAGGGGGAAAACAAAGAAAATAAATTCCATAAATATTTAAAACAATTGCAAGCCAACTGAAATACAGTACATGTTCTAAAGCGAAGTTATAACATATTTCCTGTGTCAATTAATACTGATAATCATGGAATTGAATCTTTCCCTAACAGAATAAGGAAGTAATTTATTTCCTTACCCATCTTTTTTCATCATATAAATCAAACATGGAGTTGCATTTTTAAGCTAATATATACCTGCATAAATTGCAGTGAAAATTACTTGCAAGTCAAAACATTAGATATATAAGCTTTAGGAACTTTTTTTTCCACTTTATAAGGTATGACCTCATTAGATATTAAAAGAGGGAAAAGACCTTCTGAAAAACACATGGAAGTTAAATAACCAAATAATTTATAAAAAACAGAGGGAAAACATGTCTTTTCTTGGTGATAAATTGGTATACAAGCTTTTAAAGGAATCTTTGATCTGATCAAAAGAGGTGGGTGTTTCTTATATTTCTGTTGAAAATCTCAAATGACAGGAAGGGCAATTAAGGAAGCTGGATGATTTATTGCTTCAGGGGTGTAATAGACAAAATCGTTCTAACAAAATTAAAAGCATGAAACTGAACTAAAATTCCTAGTTACTTGAGGCAGATAAACCAGTACTCGCCCATTTTGAACTGCATTAAAGGGCTGATTAGAAATAAATAATAATACTTACTGCAACTCTGTCTTCTCTTTTAGTCCTAAACTAAAAGAGACTTTCTAACAAAATATATGCTTTTTAGAGGAAAAATATTAAGACAGGTATATATATGAACGTCTATTAGCAGAATGTGTAGCTGATAACGTACCTGAAGTATAATTAAGAATGTTACCTTGGCAGAACTAAAGGAGGTAGAGAGACAGAGAGAGAGACAGAGAAAGGAGTTAAGGGGAAAAATGCCCATAGGAAATGGTAAAAGCAGCCAGAAGAAAGAGGGAACACACATACACGTCCTCCCCTGTGGGGCTCCCCCAAACGCAGGAGACGCCAATGACGAAGATGGCTTTTTTTCTTAGTATTCTCCGTTCAGTGGGACCTGCTCAAACTCCCCAATGATTATTCCTGTTTCTGATGACATAAAACCTCTTTGAACACAAATATTTGATATTTATTGGTTATTAACTCCCTGCTCACATATATTATTGGATATTATTTGTAATGAATTTCAGTGGCTATGGTTCACTTCTTTTTTGCACTGTACTTGGTTTTCTGTACTATAAAGTAAAATCTGCAAAACAAAAATGAAGGAGTTAGCGACAGCATGTAGAATCATTGAATCATAGAATGGTTTGAGTTGGGAAGGGATCTTAAAGAGCATTTAGTTCCAAAGCCCCTGCAGTGGGCAGGGAGAACTCTCACTAGACCAAGTTGCTCAATAGGGAGGAGATGCAATGATGGTTTCATTTCTGTGACAGCTAAGAAATATACAGTAAGTAGAAACTGAACTTTTAGTAGCTTGAATTTATGTCCCTCTGAAGACAAGAGTCTATTGTCAAAGACATGACAGTATCTCCTAATGGGATCATCTTTTCTAAAACACACATGTGAATAACCTAGAAAGGATCTTAGGATTCGTATATTGAGCATATCTTCATTAACCAAATAAAAAATATGGCCCTGGTGATACTTAGAAAATGTCAAAGTTATTTTCTTTCCCTTGAATTTTTAAAAATTAATCTGTAAGACTTGAAAAAAAAATGTTTATTGTAAGAGGACATAATATAATAGTTTTTCAGATAATAAAGTTTTCATCCTTTTCAGTCAATACATTAATTTTAAATGTAAAAAATATTCATGCCAAAGTCATAAACAAGATGAATGGCAGAAAGAAAAGGCAGAAAAATAACGAAACAACTAAGATACAAGTAAAATTAAAAAAAAAAAAATTAATAAAAAAATAAAAGAAGTTTTCAATAAAAAGAACTACACTCCCATAAGGACCAGCCTTTTGCTTCTTTCATGATGCCTAAATGAGAGGAGAGTCTTTTAAAAAGAAAAATCCCTCGTTAATATTATATTGGCAACCAGAGCCTAGAACAAGAAGTTAAAAACAGCAGTTAAATGATTTGCATTCTGCCAGGGTGAAGCGTATCAGTAACCACAGAAAGCACATTTAGTCTTCAAGAATCCATGTCAAAATAGCATTGAACATTTGAGTCAGTATTATCTCAAAAATGAAAAATTAGGTGTTAAGACAAACAATATACACAGCTAAGTACAGCTGTAGGGAAGTAGCCTGAGTAACCCAACCATCATTCAAGTGTTTTCAAAGCACTTTGAACAAAAGAGATCAATTGCACATTCAATTGTTCCATAGATATTTGCCTCTATAAAACGGTTCTAGAAGTTTATTAACTACTTGAGAAAGAGATTATTTTTTTAAATTGTATTTATAGAATATCTGCTGTCATAGCATCTGACCAAGGGCTGGGTTTCCTCAGTATTTGTGAATAACTGGGGTAGTAATTATTGCAGAGAAGGTCAGTTTTGTAGGATTTTAAAAATAAACATGGCACAACACTCAAGACAATTTTTATATTCACCTATGACTATTGCTGTATTGATTTCTCATAAGGCAAAAAAACCATGAAAATAAAGGCCTATTTGTGGAAAAGGAATACATAGTCAAATTAGAAAGAATTACAGCATACTTTCTTAATTTTGTTCACATATTGGGTATCCAAGCAAATCACCAATGACCTTGAAGAGTACATTGTCTCCTTACAAATACCAATCATACATATTGCAGTTATGGAGGAGTTAACAGATGACAAATAGACATTCAGGGTACATCTTGAATTTTGCCTTATTTAATTCAGATTGCTTCCGTTTTCTACATACCTATGCTAAAAACACCAGTATTCTTTCAGTATCTGACATGTAATGATTGAGAAATTTGATTGTCCTGCACTATAAATAGAAAAAGTAAGAAGACCCCACAACAGTTTTAAGAGGCCTTTCTTACCTGTAAACATCATTGTTCAAGTTAGTATTAACAAGAATTATGTTCTTTGAAATACCAGAACTGAAATCAGTGTAATTGCTCCTGTGCCTTTGAATTCAAAGGCATAATTTTACAGTCTTGAATCTTCTATTTGAAAACATTAATTCTAGGTCCCTAAAGGGACATTTGTATTTTATTTTATGCTATATGCACTTCAAATTATTGAATAGTAGTTTTGATCTGACTTTCTGATAAGGTTAAAACACAGCTGCTCCCAAAGAACAAAGTATCTTTTATCCTGCTACTTTCTATTAAGTCTGATTGTCTCATAATACCGGAAGTTGCATTTCATTTAATGCTCCCTGGTATGCAGATCAGTTTAAGTGCAATGTAATGATAACAAAGAAATGAGGGGGTTTTATATGTAATGTTCATTCATTCACTTTTTTGGGACTTGATGGACACAGTTACCCCAAATTTTTTAAATTTTATTTCTGTATTCATATGATTTGAAATAATTTAAAACTATTTACATTGAGTTTATAGAAAAATTTTTAAAATTGTAGACAACCTTTTTTGTTGTTTTAAAATGTATATATTAATAAAACCAAAGACATGGACACTTGAAAGAAATTATAAAGAATTATACATTTATTAAATCGGTAATGATGGAATTTCATATAATTTTCCTTCTCCAGAATCCTTAAAAATGCCCCAGGGAAAGTGATAACAGGATAGCAAACTCAGATATTTGTCCTTTATTAATGTTTTTAAAATGCTAAACAATTCCACTCTAATAGCTGGCCCTAGATTCTAAGTCGTAGAATTCAGATGACTGTACTACTAAAAACTTCCTGAATATGCCTAGGTAGACTTTTTGGAATGCCATTGCTAGCTTCTTTCTTTCCTCCCATCATTCCTCACCTATTAAGCAAGTTCAAAAAAATAAATGGTAAATATTTCAAATCACTCCGTTTTTCACAGAAGATCAAAAGTTTATTTGTGATATTAAAATAGAGGTGGAATGCCTTATAAAGTATCTATAATTTCAATTTATTGATGAAGCCAGATTCTTAGTTTGTAATTTTTCAACCATTGCCATAGTTACAATCCCATCTCTTTAACACAGGGTCATTGTTTCATTGCAAGTTTATCAAAAGTTGGACATGAAGAGAGTGAAAACTCATTTCTATAAACAAAGCAACAAATCTGAACAATAATAGGAAAACAGAAAGTAAAGAAGCATTCTTATTTAAAAGTCTCTTTGTTATTTGTTGTAAGTTAACCCCAATAGGCAGCTAAAAACCACAGAGCTGCTTGAACACTCCCTGATTGCTTAAGCTTATTAAAGCAGAAGCTTCATGCTCAAGAACAACAATGTAAGGAAATCATTCACTACCTTCTATTGCAGAAAGATGTTTGGCCACTTTAAGGAAAGTAGGGTTTCCTCAGGCATAGCAGCTACTTGAAAATATAAACACCATATCTCTGGAGATTGAAAAGTTCAAAATGGCCTTATCAATGGCCACAAATGCCTATGAAGTATCCCTGCTCCCATGCAGACTTATCCACAGGTCATAGTCCCTTTGGAGTTTTCATTGAAGTTCCAGCCAGCCCAGTACAGCACCACAGGAAGAGCAATAATGCCCTGTCCATCTGCTAAACAAGGCACCTTGTCATTGCTGTTGCACAAATGATCCCAGGCACAGCATAGGGAGGTGATAAGCAATATAGGAAACAGCAAAAGCAGCCACTAACAAGCACTAGACTTGAGCTATACACAGTAAAGCAGGCAAGCCCCATGGCAAGCACAGGAGCCCATCAGTTAATAGCTGAACAGTTACAGCAGCTGTAAATCCAGTCTATCACACTGAAATCTGTCCTTATCACAAGCCCTTCAAGACTCACATTGGGCTCCAAAAAGGACTCTTGTAGCTTAACCCCGATAGGCAGCTCAGTGCCACACAGCCACTTACTCACTTCCCTCACAATGCAATGGGGAAAAGAATTTTCCTCCTTCCTCCTTTCCTCCTTCCTCCTTTTCTCCTTCATCTTTTATTGTTGAGAATGACATAATATGGTATGGGTTATTCCTTTGGTCAATTTAGGTCAGCTGTCCCGGCTGTGTCTCCTCCCAGTTTCTCATGCACCCCCAAACCACTCACTGGCTTTTCCTCTCAGGATTTGGCAGTGGCTCTCAGCTTGCATCTTACACTGAAATTTCTTCTTAGATGGAAGCAAAGCTTTGTTATACACTCTTACAACATATTATGAGAAGAATGGTTATATTTGGGTACCAATGTATCAATGTAAATAATAGTATTTGTGAAAACTGCAGTGCAGTAATGCTCCAAGTACCAGTAAAAGTGGACATTATAGAGTATTCTCATGAATCTTTTCAATAATACTTGAAACATCACATGAAGTGATAACAGATACACTATATATAGTTAAATTGCTAACATGAACCATTGACACCAAAAGTAAATTCACAGAAGATAGTTTTAGAATGTCTGCCCAGTGAAATCTGTAACTCTAACGTCTATTTTACACTATGTTTTACAACACAGAGAAAGAGAATGGAAATGGAATCTATTACAGTGTGGAAAGGGTAAAAACAGTGAGTTTCATGTTTTTAGGTCTTAGAATCATAGAATCATAGAATCATAGAATGGTTTGGGTTGAAAAAGTCCTTTAAAAACCATAGAGTTCCAGCCTCCCTCCATGGGCAGGGGCACATGGCAGAGCCCTGGTGCTCAGGAATTGGAGGCTGGGAGAGCACAAAGGACAAATTGCCTGTTGCAGCACTGAAATGAAGTGAAATCGTTACAAACTCTGAGAAATTCTCCTCTTTTTCTTTCCCTCTCTTCTGAGATAGTGTTGGAAAACATTCACTGCAATAGGTTGCTCGCTGGTCTCATGTTTCATGATGTAAATGAAAACAATTGCTCACCAACAACTGAGCAATGCATGGCCAGTCCCTGAAGTGTGTCCAACCTGCCAACCTTTCTACTAGATGTACTGCTTAGCATGGTGTCATGGGGTATGGAACATCCTTTGGGCCAGTTGGGGTCAGCTCTGCCCCCTCCCAGCCCCTTGTGCACCCACAGCCTACTTCTTTTGGGGTGGGGTGAGGCACGGAAAAGGTGTTGACTCAGTGTGAGCACTGCTCAGCTGTTAAGGCAACATCCCTCTGTTATCAACAGTGTTTCAGCACTAATACAAAACATATACCTATTGAGAGATCATGTAATATGTGATTTATTTAGTTATAGATTTAAATAAATTTTACTTATGTTTCAATTTAGGACTGAGGAAAAATGTCCTTTTTCCATGCTGACTTGGTGTGCCCTTATTTTGCTACATTAGATGGAGGTGTCTATATAGGATAACAGCTAATCCTCTCTCCTTCCTGTCCATAGTTAATCCTTTCTGGTACTTATTTGATTAACATACCCTCTCCCTCCTCCTGTTTTTGAATATCCAAACACTGTATTTAAATTACTTATATTTAATGATATTATTATGAAACAGTTGATATACACCCTCAAATTTTGACAACTCAAAGAAAAAAATGCATCTCTGTTTCAATAGTTACTTGTGAATGTTTGAAGTGATGTTATTTAGACAATCATTCACTTCACTGTAGTCTGTATTTTTGACAAAGAAGCTTGTATCCATTGCATTTGATGCTTGTCAAAACCTAAAGCCTTTCTGCTCTTCAGATGTATAAAGATCACAACAAAGGATAGTACAATTCTGTAATACACAAGGACACAGAGACTTTATCCTCTAAATTTCTCTACCATATTATAGATTATCACAAATACCATTACAACATAAACTATCACAAAAATCGCCACTAGCAAGTATACATATGATTAACAAACTGTGTATATATATCTCAAACTATTACAAATTGCTATCAGCATTCATTGATACATGGTCAATCAAAAGTATGTCAACAATCAATAATAACAATAATCAATCATGTAGCAACAATCTATAACAGCAACAGACAAGTAGACGTATACCCTTACATAAAATTATCATTACTGAAGCAACTTATCAACAATTTAACAGCAGGTATAATAGAGTACTAATTGGGAGATAAACATCTCATCACTATCAAGTGAATTAGATAGATTTTAGGAGAGGAAGAACAATGCCAAAGGGAAGAACAAACTGATTCCAGATGGGGATCCAACCATCCCAGAGGTAAGAGGGCAAACCAAATGAACCCCAAAACTGGTGTACAACAAGATAACAAAGAGAATCTCACTTCAAAGATGATCTGAATCTCAGAGTCTGGAGTCAAATAGGACTTTTCTGTGGAAGTCCAGGACTTCACACAAAGTTAATGTGAAGAATTTAATCTGTTTAAGAAGGGAAAAGTCGGTTTAATCTGGGGAGTTCTCAAAGAGAGAGGCTCCATTTTAGAAAAAAAATTAATGCCCTGTTATAACACAGAGATATAAGAAGGCATACAATATGCTACTTAGAGCAGACAATAGATGCATTTAATTTTGAATTTTTTAACCTCAGTAGATGATGGCACTATCTGTTCTTTCAGAGTAATTTTATTTTTCCAGGCAGTTTTCCACCTTTTCAGACAATAAGTTGCTGTTACAGTGCCTTGTTTTTGTGCTTGTCAGTGGTGTCTCAGGATGTGTGAAGTGTCTGTGTACCCAGCTGTACTTCAAGGACGTTTATCATTCCTCAGCCTGGTTCCCAGGCTGGCAGTTTCAGCCTGGGAGTCCTTTCTCTGTCAGTCCTTTCTTGTCAGTACTTTTGAACAGTCGTGTTCTTTAGCTCAGTAAGTTTCACCTTCTAACCAGGCCACCTCTACAGCTGCTCTCATCAACAATGAGCTGAACCCACTGAAATAATGAGTGAAGAAATAGCTTTCCTATAACTCAGGGCATGTAGACTTGGGGTTTCTCAAAACCCCTTTGACTATTATGAGAACAGAAATGTAAGTGTGTATCTATCACTACAGTAAGGATGGCCTCAGATACTTTTCAACATATTCTTTTCAGAATGTGTTATGATGCCCACTAGAAGAGGGGTGTGTGGAAAATGACTGAAGACCTGTGAAATTTAGAACACCTTTATTGTGCTTACATTGATTTTTATTTTTAAATGAGACTATTTGCTTGCATTTTATTTTATTTTCAAGATTTACATTTAAAAAATCTGACTACCAGTAGCCTGGTGGCTGTGCATAACATAACACAAATTTATTGAGCATGGTAGAAAGACACCTGTTTTCTTTCATCTTGCTTGTTCTGTCTGTTATCAGAGATCCTTTCAGAAGGAGAAAGTGGTTGCAGAGTCTTTCATTTTCTTGTTCCCCATGTGAAAAGGAATTAAACACTCCTGTTGGCTGACTGCTGTCGCTAAGCCACAAGTACACAATTTGGGCCTTAGTCTCTTTCAGATTCCTTTCTCTGTGATACATTGTTGTCCCCAGGTGCCATTGCTGACACTGACTTGCCTGTGGCTATACATTCCTCATACATACAGTTTGACACACAAACTATTGTCTGTCACAGGCTTGTTCTTCACTAACATTAACTACAATTTGTCTTGTTGGAAAGGTACAATGCACCTTCAGGTTCCTTTTACAATTCTGCGCAGTCATCAGCAGCATTTTTGTATTTTCGCTTGTTTAGTAAGAATTAAACTTACAAAAACCAAAACAACTCTAAGATGTACATGGAAATAAAGTAAATAACAACGTAAAAACAATTTTTTTTCCTATACTGTAGAGTTTATGGACAGTAGAATTTCAGTCTGTTCAGAAAATTATTATGAAGCAGAACCCAGTTGTATAATTTGTATCAATATTATTAATGCAACTTGACTAGATATGAGTTTGCAAATGTACAGAATGTTGAGATAGAGAGACAATATTTTCAAATGGAACCTGTTTTGTTAAAAGCAAAAGTTAAGACTACAGATTTGTGAACTTGCTCCTTGCTAATGTATCATCAATACAGGAGGAAAGAAACAAATTGAAGGATTTCCAGCAGACATTCACTCAAGGGCTTACTAAGAATTTTTAGTCTTAGATTTGCCAGAGAATTGGTACTGTGCTAGAAATTATACAATAATAAGATATTACCCACAAATCAAATTTTATAAAAATAAATTACATCTCAATGTTGACTTCATATTATATGCAAGGCTTCCTATTAGCATGGAATAGAAATGTAAAATTAGTTCATAATCTTTCTTTTAAAAAGTCATAAACCTGCACATTTTTGGCTAAACATAACATTGTTTACATATTTCACTAGCCCTAGTTATCACATCACTTCAGTGGGATTCTTACTCTTCCTTACTTATTTTCTTTTCAATCTGGAAAAAGTTATAAAATTCAGAAGAAGTGGATATTTATTGCATTAAGACATTTGGAAAATCTAACAAGTGGTTTGTTGGAATTCTAAACTGCTCCCTCAATTATTTTCTAGTACATTATTACACTTTCTTGAAGAGAAACTATTATAATAGAAACAGAGTGTCTTTTCACTCACCAACAAATGAGCTTGTGTACAAAGAGTCCTTGACAATATTTTCTTTTCATTACCAATTGCTAATTAGTCCACTGAACTTGTCTATGTGTGCTGTTGTTGTCATGCTTGAGTGCTCTTGAAAAAATCAAGTAGCAAGCATATATGTTTGATGTCTGATAATTAGGTAATGTTGTATTCACTTGGTCTGGAAACATATAATTATTTATTATTCTGGAAGTGTTAGAGGTACTGAGTCTAAATGCACCTGTTTTTTGGTAAGCTGTTCCAATTAGGCTTTAGTTGAAAGGATGTCTTACAGAAGCTGGCAAAACTGTTGTACGGGACAAGGGAAATATTGGCTTTAAACAGAAGCAGAACAGTTGATTAAAGGCTTCCTTACTCTGACTTTACTGACTATGGAATAGATTGCTTGGCTCATGAAAATGTCTCTTTATCTTGCTTCCACTTCTTCTTCTTCTATATCTTCCTTGGTTAAAACCGCAAAAAGTAAGTTGCTAAGCATCAGATAGAGACATCCCTTCTTGCAACAATCACTTCTAGACTTTTCTCTCCTGTTTTCAAGCTTGCATCATCTTTTTTCTCTGATGATATTTCTCCTACTGCTTTTACTTTCTGCTTTTATTTTAGTTGATCCCATTCTTCTTTTCCTCATTCTCTCTATACATGCATATTTATGATCAGCATTGTTTCTTCCGGCAGTGAGTCATTTAGTCATACCTCGGATCTGCAGCAGCTCTGCTTCTAGTCTACATACGGAGAGTGAATGTTGTTTGAGCAGTGTGATCTACATACACTATGTGTATAATGTCTATGACAGTAGAAGCCCACTTTAATTATTTATTAAATCTCTTTACTGATGTGATTTAGTATTAATAAAACATATATGCTCTAATAAAAACATAGACAAGAGCAGATAGAAGCATTAGTAATCACACATACAGCTTATTCAACCAAATAAAATTTAGAAATTATGAAACCTTGAACCTGATTCAGCACTGGTAATTTAATAAATATTTAGTTACCTTTAGTGTAGGTATTGCACCTAGTAATATGGTTTAGTGGTGGACTTGACTGTGCTACATTATCAGTTAGACTCAATGATCTTAGATGTTTTTTGCAAGCTATGATGCTATGATTCCATCTTTAGTTATTTTACTCCTTGAATTGAAGGAATGGTGGAAGTCGATAAAATATAACTGTAATGTAAATTCCAAAGGGAGATTACCAAAACAGACAGTGCAATTCTATGGAAGGAACAAGGAAAAAAACCCAAGAAAATATCCCTGGTTAGTGTCACCTGTATTTCAAGAAGGTATTAAGGAATCTGGTATTGTGTCTTGGACTCAAGCTTATGCATCTGATTAAATTACATCTTTTTTACTAGACATTGTTCTTCATAAAGTTATTCCAAATGCATTGAAATGTACTTTTCCTTTCATAATATATTCACTTCAGGTTTTTAAAGTTTTTTCCAGAATGGCAATAATTATTTTTGTGTAAATTTAGTTACATTGTAATATTTTAATTTTGGGATATACCTGGGATACCTTACTGCCTTTCAACAAAAGGAGACTTTTAAGAAAGATGGTGACAGGATCTTCTGGTAGGACCTGCAGTGCTAGCACAGATGTTGACGGATTTAAACCAAAAGAGGAGAGATTCAGATGAGCCGTAAGGAAGAAATTTTTCCAGTGAAACAATGGAACAGGTTGCCCAGAGAGATGGTACGTGCCCCATCTCTGGAAGTGTCCAAGGTCACGTTGGACAGGGTTGTGAGCAATCTGACCTAGTTGATGTCCCTTCTCATTGCAGGGGTGTTGAACTTCAAATCTTTCTTTTTACTTAAACCATTCTATGATACCAAGAAAAGATTGTGGAAAATCAGAAATTGCAAACTAACTTTGAACTAGTTCTTTGAGTTTAATATATCATTTATTATACACTATGTATATGATACTTATGTCTTACATTGCAAAGTACATGATATATGACATGTGTATTATTTATTATTCAAATAATCCATTTCAATTAATGTATGTGGGAAGGCAAAAAGTATTTTTGTCTTGTGCATAGCTATGAATAAAGATGAACTGATGTTCATGACACTTATACAGAGATGCACTTAGAAGACTGAAATTAAGATAGTATGAACTTTGTTTTTGCAAAATATTTTTAAAATGTCCTTGTCGTCATTTTCATACAGCTTTACATGGTTACAGATAACATGTGCATCTTCTGCACTGATATTTTATTTCAAAGATCAATATATTTACCATGAGTTTTGTGTTATGTGGGTGGGGGTCTTGGATAATTTGTAGTTAAATATTTAGGAGAAGTGAGAAAATGCACAAATCTGCAGGTTGTTAACATGCTTTTCTTGCAGAAGAGGTAACTAACAGTCAAAAATATTTGCTTGTATTTATGGAAGATATGCATGTTGTAGATTCCTGTGAAGCAGTAGCAGCTAGGGGCTTGATCAAGTGTGCATGGAAATCCATGATATCTTGCCTTTGCTAGAATGACTTTATCACTCCTCCCTAACTGAATTGATTTTAAGTCTTAGAGCTGAATTGAGGACACAAACTCCATCAGCTTTATCTTCCAGCAGGTAGACTGCGTTTGCCAATGGAAAAAGAACTGTTTGCAGATCAGATAAGTACTAAAACCTCTCCTTATCTTAGGTTACCAGCAAGTCATAAAACTGGCATAATTTGTCTTATTTCTTGTACCAAATAAATACAATGCTAAAGATGAATCCATGGGAAAAACTCAGGGCATATTTTTTAAAATTATCTGATAAATAAACTACAGACCACACATTATGTTTGTAAATAAGAAGCAGGATGTTAGATGAAAGGGGTTTTAATAAATAAAAGGGCCACATGTATTTTAACAAAGTTATTAAAGGATGATACAACCAGGAACACAAATTTCACACCTAGAGGATGGATCCTGTAGACTTAAATCTATGCATCAGAAAAATATTAGAAATTCATATTCGCATAGGTACTGAACACTGTGAAAGACCTTTCATAATAGCTTTGAGGCTGAATATTTTATTTTTCCATATAGGTAGAAGGATAACTTAAACTAATAAGGAATTAATGGGATAACACTCAAATACAGGATCCAGTTCTAATACTCACACTTCAAAAAGAGATACCCAAAATCTGAGTTTAGGAGTCACCTACAAAAATATTCTCAGAACTCAGGGCCCTGAGTGCACAGATGGGCCTTAATATTCAGGGGAAACTATTAGCCGTAGGTAGCCTCTCCTGACCACTGCCCTAATCACACACATATATATCCACAGGCATACCCCAGTCCCTGTGTTCAGAGGCTCGAGTTAAGCTCAGATCTGAATGGCACATCCCTACCTGAACCCTCTGTGGGTGTCCCCAGGCTCAGTCCTGCTCCTGCCCATGCTGATGTGCTGACTGTACTCCCCAGGCTGATCTTTGAGCTCACTCATCACCTCCCGCTTGCCCAGTGCTGGCTGTGCCTTGGCAGGATGCACTGCTGGGGCCATCCTGCTCTGCTCTGCTTCTCTGTCAGGGTGCCCTGCCCTGCCCGCCCTGTGCCATCCTTGCATTCTTCCCTCAGGAGCAGCCTCACTACTGCTGCTTCCTGACAGCCATTACCTTATTATTTGAGGCAAAGAAAGATAACATTTTTTTATCAAACTAGAAGGAACTTGACCGTTATCTTAATGGAAAGGCAGTTCTCATTTAACTGGATATGCTGACTAAGGTACAAAATTCTATAAAAGTTCAGATTACATACTGTATGGGTTTTAAATTCCAGCTTGTTTTTGTTATTTTTGTTAATATTGAACAAGTCATAGGAACTGCGTTCAAAATTATAGTCATTTATCGTTCAAAATTCTGAAAGCCCTGTGAAAAAATATGTGGTAGCACAAAATTACTTATTTGAGTGTGTAACCTCACTAAATCCTGTCGTCTTTCTTGGTCAGGATCAAACTAAATGGTTGTCATGCTGTTCTCTGGCATCGTAAAATCTATTAAATAGCTTTTATCATGTAAGTAGTGTGGAAAATAAAATGATAAATATTATTTAATCTGTCTTTTCAAGGATAAGTGTGAAAGTTAGTAATAAAATAGAGAAATGTCATTCCCCTAGCTTGTACATTCGTCCAGGGAATAGATAAATCTTTGATGACTATGCAGAAATTGTGGAAGATATTATAAAGTAAATATGACAAAATCAACAGCCATTCTAAAGTCAGTTATATGAAACTCAGATCGACAGGCAAGAACGCCTTGCTCTTTTTGCATTTGAATGAGATAAGAACCTAAATTTATATTTAATTTCATACAAAATGCTTAGTCTTACATAATTTAGCATGTCTGGCACTAAGTACACAAGCATTAGAAGCGTTTTTTCTTGAGTCAAAAGTTTGCCCAGGGTAGTTCAGAAGTTACTCCGTATGTCTGTGAATAAGGTTTTGTGCTGATTTACCTACATTTACTGTTCTTTCAATGTTTTAGTGGTCTTAATAATTTCAAGACTTCCAAATATAAAACACACAGACAAAATTTAAAAATGCAATTATTAAAGATAGAATAAAGCAAATAATTTGATTTTCTTAAAGTGCCTGTACACATTAGACTGTCAACCATTTCTCACTTTTCAGTATCAGGGTCTTCTTACACTGGAAAAAAAAAAATGTAATTGTATCTAATATGCAATGTACCAAACAGTGATAATTCAAACTCTTTGGCTCAGAAATCTACCTGTTTATATGAGTCTCTGTTCTTTCCCTTTAATTGCCCAAGTTTGTATGCTGCTCTGGCTGACACCACAAGATACAGCAAGTGTACCAAAAATCCCTATGTAAATTTTTTAAGCCGAGTTTTACTTTCAGTTCAACAAACAAAAAGACATATCCTTTGCATTTAATGGCAAAAAAGATTCAGACAGAAACCTTCTATGTTCTTTTGTCCTTTCTGGGGCAAAAGACAGTCTATTTCTTTTGAATCATTGCCCTCAAAACATCTATCCATTTTTCTTCTTTCATATTTTGAAGCTTTTTTGGTTATGCCAACAAGGAATCAGATCCCTGAACTGACTGCCAGCCCCTACACTTGGGCTCCTTAAAGAGAAAAGCCATCTGGTCTTCTACATTCTTCTTGCATCCTAATATGCCAAAATAATATCTTGCCAAAATCCTTGTTCTTCAACATCCTTGCTTTTGCCTTTGTCTTGGATGAAAGTAAGCTGTTTACTGTTGTACTGGGTTGACCCTGGCTGGACTCCAGACACCTACCAAAGCCTCTCTCTTACTCCCCACTGCAGCTGGACAGGGAAGAGAAAATACAATGAAGGATTCATGATTTACAGACAAAGAGAGATCACTCACTGAATACCACGATGGGAAAAATAAGCTAGAATTAGAGTTATTAAGTGAATTTATTACTAACAAAATCAGGTCAGGATAATGAGCAAGAAAATCCAAACCCAAACTTAAAAAGACCTTCTACCCACCCTTCCCTCTTCTCCCAGAGGTGCAGGGAGACAGGGAGTCGAGGTTATGGTCAGTTCATCAATTTGTATCTGCTGCTGTTGCTCAGAGAGAGGAGTCCTCCCCCTGCTCCAGCATGGGGTCCCTTCCATAGAAGACAGTTCCCCACGAACTTCTCTGGTGTGAGTCCATCCCACACACAACAGCTCTCTATGAACTGCTGCAATATGGGCCACTCCTCGATGGGGTGCAGTCATTCTGGAACAGCCTGCTCCTCCAGTATGGGCCCCCACAGGGTCACAAGTGCAACAAGGAAACCTGATCCAGCCTGGGGTCCTCTCTCCAGAGGTGTGCAGGTCCCTGCCAGAACCCCATCCCAGGACAGGTCTTCCATGGGTTCACAGCCTCCTCTCAGGCATCCGCTGTCTCCAGCCTGGGTCTCCTGCATGGGGTACAGGTGGATCCTCTGCAACTATTTTGTCCTCCATGGGCTGCAGGGGCACAGCTGCCTCACCATAGTCTTCACCACAGGCTGCAGGAGAATCTCAGCTCTGGCACCTGGAGCACTTCCTGCCCCTCCTTCTCCACTGACCTAGGTGTCTGCAGAGTTGTTCCTCTCATATTCTCACCCCACTTTTCTCTGGCCACGATTTTAACTGCACAATAACATTTTTTCTTTTCTTCCTTCTTCTTAAATATGTTTTCACAGAGGCCTTATCACCATTTCTAATTGGCTGATCATTGACCAGCATCCATCTTTGGAGCTGCCGGGGATTGGCTCTGCTGGATGTGGAGGAATTTTCCCCCCCCTTACCAAAGCCTGGCCATGCAAACCCTGTCTGTCAAAATTGTTCAAAAGGTGGAAAACCTTGTCTGGGTAACCAAATTTAAAATTTTGTTTCTTCGTCTTCCTCTTCTTCTTCTTCTTCTTCTTCTTCTTAATTGATTATTGATTTAACATTGTAGCAAAAAATCACATTTCCATTAACCAGGTTTTTACTGGTTCCCATGAATAAACTCAAAAATTATAGTGCCTTCTGAAATACAAAATCATATATAACTTCTCTTGAAGAAACAAACCAAATGAATTAAAAAGATAGTGTAATAATATTTCCTTTCAATTAGGCAAACAAAATCCATTAATTTCATGTTAGGAATACAACTAATTGACCATGGCTTACTAATCATCTGTCTTGTGGAGTTGAGAATTCTTTCTTACACAGAAACACCCACTTAGGTAAAATTTCTCTCTGGTGATACAGAGACTGTAAAGATTTTTCTGAGAGTCCTGCTCTGATGCAGACGTTATCTGTCCCATTCTATATTGTGTTGTTGAAATCTACACCAGATAGACTGTTAGGTGATGACTAGGATTCGCTGGTGGTAGTGGCAGAGCTGCACTGCATTTTGTGTGACAGGATTGCAATGACCTTCTTAACTAGGTGAACAGGGTGAATTCAGGCAGAATTTCTGTCCTATGTGTCCTTGACCAATAACAAATCTAGTAAGGGCATAAGCAATCCACTAAAACCAGCTGAAGCAATAAAAACAATAATTGAAACTATGGTGGAACATAATAATAAATGTAAATGAGACTGCCCAGACATGGCTTTTTGCCTGAATTGAGGACAAAGAGTTCAGTCCCTCTAAGCTTCCCAGCTCGTAAGCTTATGCATACATTAGCTTTAGTGATCAAAATAAAAATTAAATTCATTTAAAAAAAATGTATGAGTCCATTACAGGAATGAAGGAACCAAGAAGGATCTTTTGCTAACATTTTAAATGGAGAGGCAAATTAAAATTCCAGGATATAGCTGCTCTATTTTTCCAAAAAAGGAATAAAAAAAGGGCATGAGGTTATAGAAATTAAATACTTGTATGATTTCCAGTAAAGTTTTGATGATTATTGCTCTGTTATAATTTCATTATGTATATTTTAAATAAAATTAAAGTAGAAGAGTTTGAAGGCTCTTTGTTGAGCAGAATCTTATATAGAAAAAGACAAGTGAAGGCAAAAAAGGAAGTAGACGGGTCATGTTAGAATGACTTATTTTTCAGATGATAATGGTAATTAATTCATGTTAAAATATGCTTAGCTGGGATCTCCTGCTAAGTGAAAGTCAAGAAACACTTTTTTTAAACCTCTTATATATATTTATAGGTGAAATGTCAAGTGAGTTCTTTGTTAAATGGTATGTTAAACAAATCTGTTAGTTTACCATTGATTAAGTAAAAAGGGGACAGTCATAAAATACTTTTGAAGAAAACCAGGAAGACATATCCTGTTCTACTGAAACCATAAATTTATAGACTGACTGACTGCAGAATCAAAGCATCAGAGCTTTTCATAAAACACCTGGAACAGAGGGGGACTAGAGAACTGAGGTAAGTAGTTATTCTTGATGAGCTAAAAAGCCTTTACTTGATCTTGAATTTTTTTTCTATGGGTTGTTGGAGGAAATAAAAAAGAGAAATTCAGTTTTAAACAATTTTGTTCACTTATTGATGAGATGAAGAACGTGTGTTCTTCGTGTTTACATTAAACAGAATTATAATAAAATCCCATTAACCACTCAAGAAACTGAAAAATTTCCTGCAATTTAGCTAATTTTGTAGCACAATCTTTATACAATACAATATGCACGTATTCACATATATGTCCATCAATACTGAATTAATGCTGTCCAAAGCAATTAGTTTAAATACTTTAAGAGAGAATTGTAAAATAATGTTTTCACTTATAAAATTTATGCAACAAGAACTTTATTGCGTTCATAATTTAATTTGGGAAAAATTCACAATATGAAATTATTCTATTTCAAACAGTATCCATCAGTGAGCAACAGATGGTCCCAATTATATGCTAAGCTGTATAAGTAGCTCTTCAGGATACACATGTAAGTGAAACTCTACACAGGCAAAGGGCAACTGTTTTTCTAAGAGGTCCCTCACATGAGAAAATGCAATTAACATACATTAATAAGTATGTCATTTTTCAGAACAACCACAGCATTCTGAATCACGTGTTGGAAGTGACCATGTTTATCTAACTGTGTTTTGTGAAATGCGTTGCACATATATCCTTTAGGCCAGGAGAACAGACAAGATTTTTGAAAAGACCAAAGTAATTCCTGAAGAATGATGAAATCCCAAACTAACAGTGGGGGAAAACTTAAAAAAAAAGCTAGGGAAGGCAATGCAAATTGCCTTAGTTACCATGTTTTTTGGGTGATGACTCCTGAAATGTGCAACAGTCAGAGATAACTTGTGCTGTTCCATAGATTCTTTATATTTTATCTTTAGCTTACAGTTACATAATTTAATCAAGATTGGCACATGAGAATCACATAGTAATCATCGTAAAAAATTATACTACATTTGATGACAATAACGTTCCCTTTCTGTACCCACTCTTCTTCATACCACAGATTCAGCTCATTATTTCCATTTCTGCCCTCTGAGCATTTAGTTTTCAAGTACATGGTTTTATTTCACTGTTCACTTGTTAAGGTTTCCTTCTGTGCACTTGGGTCTCATTGCAGCAAACATAATTTAAAAATGAAGTCATTGGGAATTAAATTGGAGCTTAATTTTAAGCTCTCACTAGAATTCAGTCAGAATAAACACATATGAGCTCAGAAGCTTTATCAGATGATGGCCTGAAGGCTCTGTACTTTCATTCAGTTCTTCATGCTTTGCTTCCACTTTTTTTTCAAGTAAATAGATGGGTTCCAGCTCCTAGATACTTATTTAATAACAGCTGACGGAAGGATAACATTTCTGTTTTGCAACAATATTTGAATTTATTATATTTATTTTTTATTCTGCTCACAACATTTTCTTGGGACAGATTCACACCAAACTGTCCTTTTGTCATTTGTTGTATAGGACATTGTACACCTACTGAATGATACCATTTGACTGACAAAGTCACATCTTTTTACCAAAGAATATTATTCCAACCTTGTTCATATCAGGTATACCTTTACAAGGAATCCAAAATCAGGAGTATCCTTTGGTTTGGGTTTTCTGTTAAATCAGAATATTAGTTTATAGTCATGTGGATAATTTCTGTTGCAAATAACTTAATTGATTTATTCTCAATCAAGACTGTGTTCTATATAAATATATAGTTATATACAAACTTCCAAAAAAATCAGTCAAACTAATAAAATACCTACTGAGTAATATAAAATGTATGTCCTTCTGCTATATCAACTCTGGCTGGCTGAGTATATTATAAGATAAGGTAAGAAATATTGAAAGTTGTGTGTCATAATTTAAAGATATTATCCTGAAAAGTTCCACCCTCCAGGTACACAGATAAATTTCCTTTGTTTTTGTTTAACCTCAATAGTAGGGTTTTTCTATGAGAAATATATCCATGCTTAGAAAGGATTATCAATTTTGTATTTGTATGTACTAAAATCTCTTCTACAAGTATTAATTTGTACCATAATTTATACCAAAATCTCTCGAAGTTACAGAAACATGAGTCAATGGTTTTATTTCTTTACTCTTTATGTCTTTGCATTAATTCTGAGGTATATGTATTAAGTACTTCTGAAAGGCATCCATAGCAGTTATCCTCCATACACAAATGACTTACAACAGTAACATCAGAGACAGTAACACATGAAGCTGGAACTGAAACATTTAAGGCCTAATACAAAATATTAAATAATAGATATTTGGAGAAAAAATAATGTTTTTCATGGACAGAGGTGAGTCAAAAGGAGGAGACTTCAGATTCTGCCACTTTTCCCAACTTATTAATGTGATTTTGACCAAGGTACTTGGTGTCTTGGTGGTCTAAGCCCCCATCAGAAAAATGGGAGTAATTTTATTCCTCCTACCAGTTTGTCTTTTTAGATTATCAGATATAAAAGTTGCTTATTATTATGTATGATGTCTGAAAAGCAAAACCCTGATTCAGATTTGGCTGAAACAATGTTGTATGCAAATTATAATTTAAAACCTCACTGAAGGTATTCGAAGAACAACAATTCCAAGGATTAGCAGATTAATGTTTTCTTCTGCGGAAAAAAAATTGCTTTTGCTGTATCACAGTTGAATTTCAATTTCTACATTTCCTTTGTAGCTTTGTTTTCTGAAATTTTTTAGAAAGGTTGAACTGAGACTTATATTAATATATTTACTGCATCTCTTGTAGCAACTATGATTTGCTTTACCATTATTCACTAAAAGCTAATGGTGTAGGGGAAAACAAAAAAAATGGGGATGACAACATAATATTATCTGTATTTTTAATTTGTTATTTCTACACCTTCATTTGGTAATGAATAGTCAGATTCCTGAGCTGTATGATTCTACTCAACATGTCATGCAGAGAAGGAAGAACATAATTCTGATTATATGAGCAGAAGAGACTTTTCCTGTCAAAGACAAGGCATCATTCTGTCTCACAGATGGAGTTTCGACTGGACAGCTCACGTCTGGAACAGACAATAAGGAATGAATATGCCAGGGACAAAGAAATAGCAAGCTATGGCAGACTTTGCACACCACAGTTTTCTCTACCATACAAAATATTAAGGACACCAAAAGAGGGTCAGAGGTCACTGATATTAAATAGCAGTTATAAATATTCTAATGGTTAATGTGCTTGTTTGTACCAGCATTGTGACTGAATGCGTGTCGCATGTACATAGATGTATATATGTGTCGTCGAGCCTCTCGCTCGCTGTCGTTGGCGGGGTCGAGAGCCGTGCGCTGGCTGCTCGATCCCTATGCCGGGCGCGACAAAGGAAGCTGGGAGGGGTCTTCGCGTAAAGCAGAGAGAACTTTATTGGAGCACCCAAACGCGGTGCCCGTTCAATCTGAGGGGGACAGCGAAGAACCGGGGTTGAGGGGTTGTGCACAAGGTTATAAGGGAAAGGGGAAAACCAATAGGACTTAGGGAGAGGGGCGGTGTCACGGTCCCGAGCCAGCAGGGCTTGGACCTCGGCCGACAGGCAGGGGGGAACAGCCAACCCAGAGCAGGGGAGCTTAGAGTCTTCTGGAAGACGGGCAGGGTCGGCTCTATCTGCACACCCCCGACTCCACCCCGCAGGGAGGGGTCGAGTTACTAGTGCTCCGGAGTCCGCCCTTCTGGGTGGGTCTTACACCACCGTTTCCGCCCCCATGGTATCCAGGGATACCTGGCTGTTCCTGGCTGCTGCGGAGGTGGTGAATTCTCCCTCCGCACCTCCCCCTTTTTTCTTTATTAAATAAAACGAAAAAGAGAACGTATCCCAAAGGTACAAGTCCCTAACTAACACCGACCGGAGGGGTAGGGGTCCCGACGCACACATCCTCGACGCGTGGGGGTACCCGCCGCTCTGCCCGACGCTTACATCACCCGACGCATTTGCCCCCTGCCCTGACTAATTTGCCCCTTGGGTGGCGAGTGACAGCAACCCCCTCAACTGCCAACTCGCAGCAGTCTCCGATCAGCTGGGGCTTCTCTGGAGCGAAGAGGCGTTCGCCGATGATGGGCGTGTGAGCGTGGTCCGCGTACTGGACGGTGGTGGGATGGTCTTGTCCGGGAGGTCAGTGTGGAACTATCCTCCAGGCCCCAGGTCTCCAGCCCGCAGACCGCTTCCCCTGACTCTACTCAGGCGAGACCCCGGTGGGTCTGAGGCGTCGCCTGGAAGGCGGGGTGGCAGCCTCGAAGTCCTCGTCCTAGGCCTGGATCTGTAGCTTGGGAACGTTTTCTCAACATAAAACACAGGGATTATTGCAGCAAGGAACAGGGGTGGTAGGAATGCAAATTAAAATTCTCAGCCTCCCCCGATCCCCATCGACTCGCTGCGAATAGAGTCAAGGGGGGTCGTGGGAGCTGGAAGCTCCTCCTACCGGGGAGGGGCCAGGACCAGAAATGACAAAGACCCAAGGCCCGCCCAGGAGCCCACCCCCCTCAGGGCTGGAAGAGGTGGAACCCCCCCATCCTGGAAGGGTGGAGACCCAAGCTCCGCCTGGGAGTTTGCCACTCCCATCCCGGGCCCGCCCAGGGGGAGGGGGCAAGGAAGGAAAGAAGGGTAGGATTGTGGGGAGAAGGAACACATGGCCGACGCCATTTTGCAAACGGCAAAATGATGCCGGACCGGGATGAACTGGGGAAGGACAACGGAAAGTACAAACAAAATGCAACTTACTAGTGTAAGCTTCAAACATAAAACATAACTCAAATCAATAGCTTAAACCAAAATCAGGGTGTGATACAAACAAAATGCGTCCTGTTAGTCCCAGGACTCCAACATAAAATTAAACTGCAAACTGAAATGGGGGACGAACTGGGGAGGGGGGCCGCAGGGAGTTACCCCTGGGATCTACTCCCCCCTTTTTCAAAAACTACAAACTGGGGAAGGGGCCACAAGGGACTGCAACTTGGACGGAAACTCACCCCCCCTTTTTTTTTTTTTTTTTTTCTTTTTTCTTTTCATTCCAAAAAGGACCGTAGCCCCTGTTTGGGCCCTTTCCAGAAAAATCACCCCCTCCAGCACCAAACTTTAGAAAGGACTTAGGGGAGGGAAGAGCAAAAGGAACACGTTTAGGAGCGCCCCGAGGGTTAGCTACTCCCTCGGGAGCAGGGGAAGGAGGGCAGGGAGCGGAGCCCGGGAGGAGACGGCACCCCGGAGCCGAAGGGCTACTTGCTCCGGTCCCTGTCACCCTAGCAGGAGGATCTGAGGGATTACACGAGGCGGATAGACGTACAGGGTTTATAGAAAAAGGAGACTCCCTTTCTGCGAGGTCCCGGCAGACCGTCAGAAGCACGAAATGGCGCTCAACTGACTTGTCCCCGAGGCTCCGCAAAAAGAGAAGCCTTTTCTCCACCCTCTTCCAAAGGGAGAGAGAGAGCGCTTCATCGGGAGAAGTCTGGGGAAACTCCTTTAAAATCCACACGACAAAACGCTTTAACTCCCCCCTCGAAAAGGGTAGACGATGAAACAAAAAGACAGACTTAAGGTAAACATAAAACTCCCTGCTTTCCGCGGACATCCGAGCCCCCATGTCCACAGGAAAGCACTTCCACCCGTACGGCTGAAATGAAAGAAAAACGGGAAAAGGGGAGGACGGAAAGGCGTCGCTGCTCTCACCCGATCCGCGGGGAACTTGCAGGAAGACCGCCGACACACGGCGTCCGCTCACGGGAACCTAGCCGTCCTCAAAGGAAACACCACCGTACAGTCCGCGCCAACCGTCGTCCAGGCGGAGTCCTTCTCAACGCTGCTGGAGTACTCGCGGGAGCACCATTTCGAACGTGCTACACACACGATACCGGTACGACAGCGACGACCCGTACGTCGTGTCCCGAGTCGGACTCAGGATACCCCGCTGTGGGGGCCGCCTCGAAGAGGTTCTTACTCGTTCGGGCGCCACTTGTCGTCGAGCCTCTCGCTCGCTGTCGTCGGCAGGGTCGAGAGCCGTGCGCTGGCTGCTCGATCCCTATGCCGGGCGCGACAAAGGAAGCCGGGAGGGGTCTTCGCGTAAAGCAGAGAGAACTTTATTGGAGCACCCAAACGGGGTGCCCGTTCAATCTGAGGGGGACAGCGAAGAACCGGGGTTGAGGGGTTGTGCACAAGGTTATAAGGGAAAGGGGAAAACCAATAGGACTTAGGGAGAGGGGCGGTGTCACGGTCCCGAGCCAGCAGGGCTTGGACCTCGGCCGACAGGCAGGGGGGAACAGCCAACCCAGAGCAGGGGAGCTTAGAGTCTTCTGGAAGACGGGCAGGGTCGGCTCTATCTGCACACCCCCGACTCCACCCCGCAGGGAGGGGTCGAGTTACTAGTGCTCTGGAGTCCGCCCTTCTGGGTGGGTCTTACACCACCGTCTCCGCCCCCATGGTATCCAGGGATACCTGGCTGTTCCTGGCTGCTGCGGAGGTGGTGAATTCTCCCTCCGCATATATGTATATGTTCTTTCAAGTTATGACACTCATATGATTCCTACACACAACTAAGCACATCTTTGCCTGTCTTGACCGTATTGCTCACAGTCTTATGTGAACTTCCTGGCTAAGCAAATACAGTATTACAAAATGTAAGTAAGAATGTTCTTGGTTACAGTACTTTAGTACACATATTTGGGTTGGAGACAATCTGATATGGAATATATCCAGATTATCCCACTAATAATTAATAATTTTCATATTTTGGCTACACTATAGAAACAGAAATTACTTTGAATTTTGTTGGTTGTAGTGGTTTTAATCAAGAATAATTGTAGTACAGGGCAAATCTATGCATATCCCTACATTTTCCACATATATGCACATTTGTCCCATACAAAATTTGGTCATATGTTGTCATGCAATAGTGACATCATCTCATCTTTTTAAAATATGGTGATGCTTTGAAATTGCCCCTCTAAAAGCATTTCTCTCACCACTCTATTTCTTATACATTGTCTTCCTCTGAAATAAAATTAATGCATGTAAAAAGAGATTAATTACCTTTTGCAGAATGACTGTAATCCCTGCAAATTCTTCCAAGTAAGATATCAAGTGTAAGGTAATTTGGTGCCAAGTTCAAGTCTTCTGTATTTTCTCTTTGAGAAGTAACAATCAAAGTTGGTTTTGTTAGATACTTTTCCTTTAAACATGTGGATATCTACAGAAATCATAAAGAAAAAAATTCTTCTATTTTGTTGAGGATTATCAGACTTATAATTTGCTTTGGTTTTGATTTTTTTTTCCCCTTAATAGGCTATAGCACTTCTTGGTAGTTCTCACCTCACATAATTTTAGATATTTCTTATGCTTGTTGTCAAATGTTGTATGTTTTCTCTTATATCAATCTGTTCTGGTTTTTAATTGTGATTTGTACAAAGCATTTGAGGTAAAAAATCAACTTTCTGTTATGCATCTGTTCAGTAGTACCTTATACATCACATTTTTGACTATTCTTAAATTTTGCACTAGTTCATCAATAAAACATACATTATATAATGCTTCAGTTGAAACATACAGCTCCAAAGTTGTCTGTTGGTGTCTTTCCTGTAAATGATAAGGATTAAATCAAATTCTCAACAACATAAAAAGTGTAGTCTATATTGAACAGTATTTAAAAAAAAAAAAAAAAAAGAAACTTGAACTGTTACTGACAGATTCTGGGAAGTAGAAATTAAATACTTAGAGACAATTTTTGTGAGCTTTGGGATTTTTTTGTACTCTCATGGGATCAAGTGAACTTGTCACCCTTTATGTAACATCACATCTGCTTAAGAAAAAGAAAAGAAGTTATTATGAGACAGTTTTTGCAATGTATGAGTCATCCTGTCCTCATGGACTATTAAATGCATTTGAAGACTAACTTCTGAAGATTTGGTGAGTGTACTTTGAACAGTCAACAAAACTGACACATACTTAAGATGAAAACTTCAGTCTTGCAACTTTGACATATTCTTTTATTCTCTTAAAGAGACTGCCCTGCTAAGGGCAGGTTTTTTGCTAAGGGTCTCAATTATGGGGGAAACAAAGTCTGTACTAACAGCCAGTGGTTGGAGTTTCCACTGCCAATGCTTTTAGGAGTTACAAAACCAAGGCAAAGTGGCAGCAAAAAAAAAAAAAAATATTGCCTTCATTGAGACCATACAGTGTTTCAGCATTTAGCATTTTTTGTTTAGATTGAGTCTGTTCAGATGTAACAGTATAATGAGAGACAAAAAATAAAGGAACAAACCTTGTTACAATGGTCAAATGGTTAAGAGGTGCAGAAAGATATTTACATCAAGTACTACTTAAAAGTATATAAGTATAGCTCAGAAGCATGGAAGTGGCCATCACAGATGCTTCTCCACAGATAATTCAATGAAAGCCAGGCACACACTTTTAAAGTGAATTTCCCAGAAGCCCTTAATACTTACCTTTTGCACTATGGTGCACTTTCAGTGTGCATAGGTTGGATCCCTTTCCGATGAAAGTAAAAGAGCGAAACTAATGCCTTCTAAGTTTAAACATAGATTATGCCTATGGATAGATAGACAGATAATTCAAAGTCAGAAACTCCTGCAATATATACAGTGTGAATTTCAGGTCTTTAGTCTGTGTCCTGTCATGTACACTTCTTGCTAATGTATACAGAGCCACTGACTCCATCTGTCTTGAAAGTATCTTGACTCCTAATATCTCATATTGGCTGTCTGGAGTAAGGCAAGAATTTAATAAATGCAGGTTTCATGAGTCAGAGAAAGTGTTTGTATTTCATGGCACCACTACATTTCTATTTCATGAATGTGACATCATAAAATGCTTCTGCTAAAAAAGAGTTGCAACTTAGAGTATGATTGTGGCATTCATTCAAATGAACTGTGTAGTCAGTAGTCTTATTTGAAGGTTTTGTTTAAAGTATTTTTGAGGTTGCAGTGGTCATCATTAAAATATCATTGGCTGCCACACAGCTGACAAGGTTATTTCTTGTTTAAAATGAAACAGAAGTCTTTCAGACACTGCAGTGACTGCTGACTCTTCAAATGGTGACCTGATTATTTTGCTATTTTGATCATGTATCACAGTTTTCAGGAAATAGTTTAACGGAAGAGATTTGTTTACACATTGCTCTTAACATAAAGTGCCTTTAGATTAGGTGGACAAGTGGAGAATTGCTCTTAAAACCTCCAAAAGAGATATATTATTATCTCTTGCTCAGTAATGAGACCTAAACAGGGAGATAAGATTTATGAAGATATTAGGCATAACAGCTGAGAAGGAATTTTTCTCGTGATACACTTCATGCTATATGGCTTGTTTGGTTTAAACAAAAGGAACAAGAAATTATCTCTTACTCCCCAGGGAGAAAGACTAGAGCAACTACTTCACACACACCTATGAAGTGATAGAGATACTGATGGGCACTGTTGAAGTCTGTAGGTACAAGTCAGAGTAATAATATAAAAATGGTGCAGTGCTGATTTTTCCCTTTAATTATGCTTCCTCCTGAACAAGGAAAATGCAAGTATGGTAACACAACTTATAGCAGGGAAATACTGTTATTATTCCAATCAATATTTAACTAATTTTTACTAACATGAGCAGGAATATAAGTTTCCACATGTTATTCAAGCAACTGTTTTAGACATTAGATTATGACACATTCACACATGAAATCTCTCGCTTTACTACCCTTTTTCTCCATCACTTGCTTCCCCTTCCCTCCTATATTTACTTGTATCTTCCAGTGAATATTTGAGTTTGTTTGCTTTTTGTTTTATACACAAAACAGTGATATACACAAATGAAATCCTGAATGGTCTTCTTATTGAAAGACATTAAACTAAAAAGTAAAGAAATACACAAAAATTGAAACAAAGCAATGTTGAAAGGTAAGAAGTGAAGTAGCAAAAGTAGACTGAGCCAATCTCTCCTCCCTTACAGATTGCAAACAGAAAGACACTGAGAATATCTGCTGGGAAAATAAGCAGACAAGTCACAGAAATTTTGATGTCCATATTGAGCTTCTATGAAACCTCCTTTTATTTCTGTGGTTTGTTTTTTTTTGTTTTCACTTTTGATCATTTAACGCTCTTTATCGCTTTTTTCTTCCTCAGCTTCTCTGAACTTAAACTAGTCTAATTTAATTTCCAAAATTATTTTGGAGCTACTTTTTTTTCACCATCGTAATAAGCTGCATTAAATAGTAAAATTATTGCAATACAAAACACTCTGGAAAAGAGTGAGGTTAAAAGAAGAGTAAGTGCTCAAGAATATTGGTGTCCAGTAGCCACCAACATGAATTGGATGTTACTTTTGTTTGATTACCTCTCCTGGACCAAATCTTTGTCCATTGCAATTTGGCCTGATTCTAAATTGATTCCATTAAATTACACTGCTGTACAACAGCTGAGAACATCACTGCGGGAAGATACTCATGCTAATACCTGCAAAAGGGCTGACAAACTTAGAAGTAGGCCATTAACTCTCCTTTAATCAGTATTTTTATGGAGAAATTCAATAAAAAGTATCTTTAGTGAATGAAGAGTTTCCTAAGAATGATTTGGAGCTCATGTAAGCTGACAAACAGAAAAACATAACTATATTAAGGATAATGCTGAACATAAATTTTAGTGGAAAAAAATATATAAAAGATGACATGTTAACATAATTATATTGCTGAACTATATTCATTCAAGCAGTGTTGCAAGTCACATCCTCTTGTAAACCTGGATGCATAATTTATTTTATTTTCTGAAAAGCAAGAGAACAAAAAACTAATTTCTCACTCCTTTTTTTCTTTCTGTGCACTGCAGTGTTCTGTAGGAATATTGACATTCACAGGGAAATATAACTTTATATCCTAGACTCTTTCAAAAATTGTATGATGCCCACTTAATCTATTAATCTCTATATAAGATGTCATATTTATCCTTTCAAAGGTACTGACTCTTCCCCTTACTGTACCTGACTATTCCAGGTTATTTTATTTTTCTGTCACTAAGGGTAGTCAGACAACTTTTGCTTTACTATATATGAGAGCATAAAGAGTCAGTCATTTAACTGCACTGTGTAAATTGGCATGCACATTTCCTGAAATAATTGTAACTAATAGGAGAATGACACAGAATATTACATAAGAAGTCCAAGTTGAAAAGAAATTGCTTCCCTCTCAGTGAGTCAATTAAAATAAAGTTCTAGCAAAAAAATCACAATGCATCTAGAGGACTATTTGTTATGAGTGGAGTTCAATCTTCCTGATAAGCTTGATGATTTTTTCCTGAACTATCTTTTTTTTGTTGGTGGTCAAATACTCTGAGTGCTCCAGCCAAGCATCTGATATGACAGACATGATAGGTGATGAAGAATCCCTTGGCAGAAAGTAGGCCAAGAGATACTGAAAGTGATTGATTACTTGAATTCCAATTTTTTTTTTGCAACATTAGAAACCTGTTTAGAATTTTTCAAGACAAGTGTTTTAGATAGGAAATAATGATGGGAAGGACGTCTAAGTAGTGTGATCTGCACTAGATTTTTAAAATATAGTTTGTTTTAGTATCCATAACCTGATTCTCAGTTTTAACTTTCAATATTTTGCTGTGTTTCTGTCAAAGATTTTTTATAGTCCTAAGCATATTCAGATCCACTCAAGATTCTTTATTTTAAAATAAAAATTTATAGTTTCTTTCTTTTTCTTTCCTACCCTCTTACAACATTTTTCAAGTCATTAATTAGTTGATAAGGATTTATAGTATTTGAAGGAAAGGAGGAATAAGTACTACCACTTGTTTGGTTTTGTTGTATTTTGCATTATAACAAGCATATGCATCTTTGCAACCAATGGTCTGTTTGTAAAATATCCCCATAAGGTTTCTGTGAATCAGGATTTTACAGCACAGCACAGTAAATTTATCATCAGTTCTACTTCTCTCATCTGCTTCTGAGGAAACAGCATACAAATGTGTTTTTTATTTGATAAGGCAAGTTATTCTGGTGTCTAAGGGAACTGCAATATAGACTCTCCAAGCAATCGTAAAGCCTATTAATATCCTTTCTGGTAGAAGCATATGCTATCTTTGGACATTATCAGCTGAGAACTGCACTTACAAAAAAAGTAATTTTATGTAAGGTCCTGAATCTTGTCAGTGATGCACATCACAAAGTAAGGAATATGTATGCTTGTAAGAAACGCATATTCAGATCTCTTTTTGAAAAAACAAAAAAACCCCAACAAAACAGCTGTTCTACATAGCAAACTGGTGTTCATGAGATGCAAACTAATACTTTTTTCATTTTTCTTAATAGAAATCAATAATCCAGCAGAAGCTTTGAGATCACTGTAAGCTTTATACAGAAACTGATTAGAAGTGAAATTGGTATAGTTAAAATGAAACTAAATAAGATGCCTTGTACTGTGGTATTTTAGCAGAATAGGAAAAGAACTATTATTTTCCCCCTTGTGGAATAAACAGAATGCATAATAAGCACTTGCAGCACTGCACGGAATCGATTTAACTGGAGAACAAATACATTTATAACTCACTTGTGGCTTCAACTTCAGCTGAATTAAGAGGTGTTCTCATTACTTGTGGAATGTGATTGCTGTTCCAGAAGTGCCTAGGCACCCTAATGTGTGTGTACTAAGCTCTGAACTTCATGAAAGAAATTCTATTAATCCTAACTATAGGCTGACTAGTTAGAAATAAGTATATAAAATAATACAACTAATGATTATTTGGCATGTTAAGTGCACACTGAGACAAAATCTCATCAGCAGTAAAAGAACAGTAGGGTATTTTCCTAACACATCTATATTAAATTTAATATTAACAGAAAAGCAATCCTACTTCATATTTCCACAGTGACCTCTGATGAAGAACCTCATCATCTCATATCATTTATCATGTGCTTTGGCCTCACTATCAAAGCATTTCCGAATGTGACCGTTTTTAGTTGACATTTTACATTGCTATCAGATACAGGATTTCTCAGCCTGTGCTCTGATACAACCAAAGCCGTTAGGACATTTAAGTCTGATGCAAACCAGAGTAATTTCCTCAGTGATATTTCAGAGGATTATAGTCTGTGTTTGACATAGTATTATCATATAATGTACTATTATCACGCTGTATTTGCCTAGGAAGAAACTTGTATCTTTCTGCTCAGAACATCCACAGATCAAGCTGAGTTTTACCAGGGATGTCTTACGAAGGAGTGCATTAAGTGCAAGAATATCTCTGACTTGGCTTTTCTTAAAGTGTTGCAAATCCTTAAGAATTCATTTTTCTGTTTGCAAACAGCAGACAAGTGGTGTTATTCAACCTGGTGATGACTCCCAGGCTTATGGTACAGAGAACTCTGACTGCTAGGAAGCACAACTATGGTGTTCAGCCTTCACATCAGGAAAAAAGAGCATGTACAGTGGGATTTCTTCCTGATCTCTTGACAAAGACTGCAAGCATTCAATATCAATGATCATAAAAATGGAGGCAACGGTGATGAGCAGTACCAAGTTTGGTAAGTGAAGGCATGCTCCTATCTTCATGTACAACATAGTCACAAACGGCTTTCTATTGAAGAAATAGGGAATATGATTTCCTCAAGGAAAGAAAAGCTACCAGAGGATGACCTCAGTCTTGCTAGTACTGAACACATGGGAGAGCTGCTTTCCTTGACTAACTAATTGAGACATTTCACTAAGTTGGGTGTGTTGAATAAAGACCTAAGTATTTTATTAAATATTGGTTAATTTCCTCTCCCGTACCTAAAGTTAAGCATGTAAAAACTTGTTAAATGAATTTATGAAAACTCTATTTATATAAGTGGCCACTGCATCCTCTATTTTACAGTTGTGTGACAATAAAAACAACCCAGAGAATAAAAAACCTAAGAAAAAAAACCAAAAAACCCCAAACAGCAGTAACAACAGAAACTTCACAATTAGAGATAATCAGATCCACACACTTGACTGAAGATGACAGAGCAAACAATTTGAAACTATCTTTGGCAACCTGAGAAGTTTTGTAAAACCGGTACTGAGAAACTCTACCCATTTTTAATGCAATATTGAAGAATCAAATGGAAGATTTGGGAAAAAAAATTGTTAAGTGAACTATTTCTCTTTAAATTGTGCTATAACTGAAATGACTTAAAAGAAATGGTCTATTGCAGACATGCATGATCATGTGGGTCTGGGTCTGGATCTGTATGATAAATATACAGAGGCATACATTTGATATTTACATATGAGTGTAAATATGTTTTTCATCTGATGTGGTCGTATATGCAGTAAGAGCAGTTGAATCTGGAAAAAATTCTGTTCTGAAACTTTAAATCTTTTGTTCAATTCCCTCATTCTGGAGATAGGTTCCTACATTTTACCCAAGGAATTTCTAGAACACCTATTTTAATTCTAGATTAAAATAGATGTATGTGTTATCATTTTCACAACTGGAAAAACAAATACTATAAAAAGAATTGCAATCTCACATTTCCTAGGGGAAATTATAGAACTTAATTCAAAATAATTTGGCATGCATTGAAAATTACCTTTGTGAATGACAATACTGGGTATGCTGAAAAGTGTCTACATAAAGAAAAGAAAAAGTAAAAGCCATTGGTATTCTGGGTTGTTTAGATTTCTATTGATCTACAGTCCGCTAAGCAGCATATAAATTGATACAGTGGCATGGAGTGTTTTAGGAGTTTATTTTTTTATTATTTCATTTTTTCTTGTTTGCAAATTGTGTTTCCCAGACTAAATATTGTGCATAACCTTATGTAATTAAAATCCAAATATTTGCATTTTTTAATAGTTAAGATACACAGTTAAAGGAAGTGCCTCTAAAATACCTATGTGATAATTCAATAGTATTGAAGCATTAAAGTTTTTCTCCTTTTATTTAAATTTAGAAAATTCTGGATCGATTTTTCACCTTTGAAATATACTTGTGTAGTCTTGTAGCTTTTGCTACATGGAGAGACACAAATCCTATTTAGATCCCTTTTCTTGTATTTTCATAGAAGTTGTGTGACTTGAATAAAACCTCAGCATTTTCAAAACACTAAACAAAATTTCCATAAAACCCTTTGTCGCGTTCCCATTCATGGAACCTGCAAAGAATATTACAGCTAAGTCATCATACCAAATAACAGAGGAGAAAAATGTATGCACTAATTTATTCTGAAAAGTTGAGATAAAATAACAAAAGAAAATAGAAATAAAAATATATGTGGCAATTATAAAAGGAATTTATTTGATACTAACAAAAATAAAGGACTAACTTATAAAAATCAGAATATTATCTATATTGTTATATCTGATGATAGAACTAAGCAAATGTATTAATTCTTATGTAGACTTTTTTTTATATTTTAAAAAACTTTGCTGGGGAAAAAAAACTGGCCTTAATAGAAAATATATTTCCAAAATTTTCAGGCTTTTTTTTTTTTTTTTTTTTTTTTTTTCCTGGTGAATTTTCTCCTCAATATTTGGACATAATTTCATGCTTAGAGCAATTTTTCATGCAATATGTACATCCAATGCTTTGACTTACAGAACACATGTGCAGGACTATTGGGGATGTGCTCCTGTTTCAGGTTGTTCCTAGCAAGCTGTCCTTAGGCCAGGTAACCTGGGTGTATTTATAGGAAATATCAATATTAATTTGACCTAAATTTTTGAAAAGAAAAGGAGGAGATACACAAGAAAGCCTACATTTATGGTAGTTTGTGGAAATTGTGGTAGTTCAAGAAACTCACGGCATTAAAAAAACCCCACCCACCCAACCAACTAAACCAAATTAAAACAACAAAAGCTGCCATTATCATTGTCTACTGCTAATAAAATCTATTTTTATTTTCCCTAGAAATAAAATGCTTTATCAATGGAAGGGGAAAAGGAAAGGGGCTGATTAATGGTGCAATCCTCACATAAACTGTAATTATCTATATTAGGCTCAATCTCTGTAGTACATGAGAGTCTAATAATTATTAATGTATTTTATCAAGCTCTGAGAATTGTATTCATTTTCAGAAAGCAATGGAGCTGTACACAAAGAGGTGTTTAGGAAGACAGTTCTCTTTTAGCAAAATATTCAAAATGTAAACCTTTAAAACCCCTATTCAGCAAGCACTAAACACCAGAGGTCATTAAGTTTCACAGGGACCTACATTCTCTAATTTTCAGCTTCAATTTGAAAAGCGATCAGTAATTCACCATGGAAATGCTCTTGGGAAGCGAAAAAGACATTCTACCACCTGTCCCATTTTGGGGTTTAAGCTGTTTAGCGCAAAACTAATACTTGAGTTGCATTTGAAATAAAGCAAGACCTAACTATGATGATATTTTGCCCTCCCTTAACACAAAAAGGCACATCACCTCAATGACAGCAATTTGAATAATTGATTCTGAACAGATCCCATGATTGGACTTTAGGGCTTAGTCTTCACAAGCAAGCAAATAGCAGGCAAATAGTGTTTCATTCTTGTACTTTCTTTATCTCTTTATGGTTAAACTACTATCAACATATATTGAGTCTTCAATAGAAGGTGCCATAAAATAAATCTATGCTCTGATCTGGGTGTTAGGAATGGTTGTCTTATTAATTTTAAATTATTAACTGGTATTGTTTGGATATTACTGCTCTAATAAATGAGGGGGATGAGGTGGTATAATCACTTGCAGAAGGGATTGCAGATGAATGGGGCTGGAAAACAGATGTTCTGAAAGCAGTTACTGTCTCTTTTCTCAGCTTTGATTTCAAAATCTTCACAGATAAGGACATGGTTGCTAGGTGTATTCTACTGGGAAGACAAGCAAAGGTCATTACTATCCAAAATTGGAAATCTGAGCTTAAACACATAGTTTAAAATATTCTGATGAATTTGTTGCTCTGTGATAGTCTTTCAAGTCACCAAGATAGGCTAGTTTAAAAGAAGGGACAAATTATTAAATGAATAAGACGTTGCCTGTCAGAAAATCCTGGTCAGTATATTAAAAAAGAAAATTAATACAACTACTATTTCTGCAGTCTAACAGTGGTGAAAGAAAATGTGTAAAGAAAACAATTATGTGATCCATTCTTAGAAAATAATGTAGAGAAGCTCTGTGCCAGCCAAGCAGTTGAAAAGAGATGAGAGAAAAAGGGAGGAAGGCAAGGTATGTCAGCTGTAAAAATATTTCAGTGAATCCACCACACACATTCAGAAAAGAAGGAAAAGTGGTCTTTATTCACTTACCTGCATTCACTTGACTTTTAAATATAAAAATCAGGATTCAGAATTTCATCTATCTGGTGAAAATACTTACCAAAAAAAAAAAAAAGTAAATTTTGGAAGCAATAGTGCAAAACTAGATTCCATTAATAACTCATGGCATTTGAACTTACCATTTTAATTTCAAATATAGCTTATTTTATTAACCAACCTGTCTCTCTTTGCTTAAATAATATATACATTTTTATTGTTTATGTTAATTTTTTCTAAAATATACTTAAACCTTTGAATTTCAATATTGCACATCATTTCTTCGAGATTAAATTACTTTTATTAATAACATAACAGCTAACAGAAAAAACTGAAATTACCATAGAGCTGCTCTGTATAAATGCTACATTAATATATATTCTCTCCATCTACCAAAACACTCACAGATTTACTCAATTAAAAGAGATTTTTAATAAAGATATTTCCCCAGTGTTTTTCAGACATTTTAATGAATATTAATAAAGGCAAATGATAAACAAATTGAAAGGAATTTGTCATTCCTAATCATATAAAATGTCAAAGTGGGTTTGTGTTTTGTTTTGTTTTGTTGGTCTTTTTTTTTCTTGGATAATGAATTATATTGATTCATTTCAAAGACTTTTTAAAAGATATCAGAAAGACATGTCATTTTTATAACATTTATTTTTGATCAACTGTTTTATATAGTTATTTTGAGATAACTTACTTGAGATTAATCTCAAATTGATAAATTGTCAGGTTATTACAAGGGCATGCAGTGTTCTTTCAGAAAGTGTTGATACCTCTTCATATTCAGGAAATTGTTTAACACAGAGTAAGATACCAAACACTTGAAATGTTTGGTCACATCTTTAGAAGAAAGGAATAATCCTAGACCGTATAATAGAAGCTGTTTAAACATGTATAATCTCGTTACTGTCTTTAAAATTATAGGCAGAAACAGAGGATGAAAAAAGGTACAATATTTCTGGGGAAAATCACTCATGGCAGAGAAGACTGTTGCAGCATAAGAATGTCCATTTTCAGGCAGAGAAATGCTTTACTCTTTCTCTGGCATGGTCAGTGAATAATTACTTGCAGTGTTCCTGGTTTGATATCTGTCTCAGTTAATTAACTACAGCATTAATTAATAGAAATTTAACACACAAGTATCTTCATTTGGATGAGTAAGCTTCTCTGACTTAATTTCCAACTTATCTGAACATTATAGGGTAAGTTTTTTTTACTAAAATGATGTAAAAAAAATCAAACAATGAAAAGATCACAGGGACAAACAAACATGGAGTGAGCAGAAGAAGAAGTAAATATACAGCTATTGCATGAGTGAATACAGAGTCTGCACAATGTCAATAAAAATACACTATATTGTATATTTCAAAAGATCATAGAGAAAATACCCTTTTAGATTCTGAGTAGATGTTTCAGATATAGTGACCCTGTTTAGACACTTGAATATATTGCTTGAATTTGAGACCAAACTGAAAATTGCTATAGTTTAGGTGAAGGCAACTTTAGCATGATTTTGGGCTTTTAAAATTTTTTTTTTTAATGACACCAACATTTTCTTTCATCTGTTTTGAATACTCATGAGAGCAGGAATCATGTAGAAACTCTGCAAATGCATGTAAGGAGGGAAAAAAGCCTCCCTAAAAATCTAAGAGACTATAATTCTCAAAGTGATGTCCTGGAAATAGAAGAAATTGACTTGATATGAAGTGAGCTGTTAGACAAGACACAGTTCTGTTCTCAAGTCTCTTATATAGGCTTGCGTTCTTTGGACAAGCCATCTGTGACTGCTTTCAAAATACTGTGTTTACAACGGAAATGTTTGGTTCCCTCTTATTCACTCTTCCTGATTCCTATCCATAAACACAGGGGAAGAAAATGGTCCATTTTTTTCACATTCATCTGTTCTCCACATTCATAAAATTGATCAGATTTTTGACAACCAGATAATTTACATTTTAATATTTAAAAGAAATAAAAAAGGATCATTAACTAATTATATTCTCAACTGATAATAAAAACCTTCATGCCTTCATGGTTCACCAGATCCTTGTCAGTCTTTAAAATTCCTTTTTGATTTCTATCAGCATCATAATGCTGATAGCTGGGTCTGTAAGAACACTAGACGACATCACTGGGTCTCCAGGAGATAATGTAAAAAGAAACTTCTCCTCAGAGCTCTTCCTTAAAAATGGAAAGATCAGAAGTTCTTGCTAGCTTTCCATCATAATGACTTGCACAAGGTAGAAATATTTTTCTATTGTTTGAGTACTTTTAAGAAGGAGTATTTCTGAATTATAGAGAATCTTAGATATAGGATTATGTGTATAAAAATATAATATTTGTAATGCCCATTACTTCTAAGTACAGCATTAAGTGTCAGCTGCAGGTTTCTTAAAAACTCAACTTTGTCCCTGTACCATGTTTCACAGCTGCAAAATAAGAAAAATTTCTAATATCAGAGATATAAAATGTAAACAAGAAACTAAAGTTTCAAGGTGAAGTCTGCAAAATGGTCCAGGGATGAAACATACCTTAAATTCTGAATAAATTATTAATGCTACTCTAAATTGCTACTTTAAAAGGAAGCTGCTACAGTTTTATTTAAAAGAATATCAGTATTCATGAAAATATACTTATAGCTTGCACGTCAAAGGACTGCAAACTAGTGTCTTATGTTAGTAAATTAATTTCTCATAATCATCCTGTAAAGATTGTGTGGGTGTTAGATCAATGGTTCATATATTGTATTCATCACTAACCTTCAATAGTTCTTGAAATAAACTCTAAGTGAACTGTTCTTGAACTTCCTTGATAAAATGTCATACAAGTACTCATTTTTTTCTGCTTTAATCTCATATAGAGTTACTATTCTAATTGAGTATAAATTGAAAGGTGAAGAGTATGGTAAATGGTATTCAGATTGTAGATTAGAAAAATATTAGCTGTATACTATGCCAGCACATAGAGCTAAATAAATGAGCTTGACGTAATTGTGTATACTTAAATGTAAGTTACATAGGACATTCAATTAATGAAGCACATAATGTGAAGCATTAGCAGTACTAAATGATCTGTTTATCATTCAGATCAAATCATCTTTTCCCATTAAAATGCTGGTATCCCGTAATAAGTATTAGCCTCTTGTCTCAAAATGAAAATAGCAATTTACTGGCTTGCCATTATAATGTTAATGATAGCAATACTCTGGAAAGGAAAAATACAATTAAAATATATGTTATCCTGTATGTTTTTCCTCTTTCCTTTTTGAATAAAAACTGTTGGAGATAGATCATGTTAAAAAGCATCTGATAAAATAATTTGTTTTCTTATTGTGCTTCTTTACAATTTAATTTACATATTGATTATATAGCTGGAAAAGTCTCCAAATTTGATTAAGTAAAATGCCTAAGAGTAAATTGATAGCTGAAATTGGAGAATGTACTTCATCTAATTGTATTAATAAACTACACTGATTAGGTTTGTTCAGTAAGAAAAAGCCCTTTTGTAATTTTTATTTAGTATAGACCTTAACACATTCTATCTGTCTTTTTACAGTAATCTTATTACATTCTGAAAAATCAAACACTTATAGAATACTTGGTCAAACTGAAAAAATAATGGAACAGTAAAGACTTAAATTATTTGAAGGGGTAGCTATGTAGCCTTTGTGAAGTTTTGTTTTTAGCTGATTTTGTGTTGTTAGATGCAAACTGCAAGACAGAACAGTTGTAGTCTGTCATTTTCCTTAAAGAATTTTTTGCCAATGCTTTTTCTATTAATATGTTTCATCAATTTAACCATATATGAGAAAGTATGGACAGTTTTCCACTTTCAGAAACATAAGGAAGCTTTTGCTAGTAACTTGTATTATGCTTTTTCTTAATAAATATCATACACACCCTGAGTTTATTCTTTTGATGAATACTTAGCATCATAGATTAGAAGACTTTTCTGGAAGTTGTGAATAGATTGGGAAAAAAAACAATAAAACTCAAAACAAGATACTAGATTTTAAAACATTTGAAACAAAACCATTTTTCCGAGATGCCATTTTCCTTGGAGAAACACATTTTCTCATCTCCATAACGGGGTATACAAGAGAATGAACAGTCAGAAAGACTGAAGTATCTTGAGATATTCATAACATCAGATTTTAAATATTTGGCAAGAGTGTCAGAGGAAAAGGAACACCAACCAACATGAAAAAAAGAAGAGAGATTTGCTGTACTACTTATTTCTGTTTACTTCTGCATAGTAATTTTATTTTTTTTAAGTTGAAAATGTAACATTTTCTTCTCTAAGATGCACACCATATCTGCTAGTCTCAATGGCTACTGCAACTTTATCTCAGTTTTGTTAAATCACATCTGTTTCTTTTTGCTAATTGTATCTTGTAGTCAACAAACTAAAAATCCCCTCTTATGGATCAGTCATGGAGCATTACCAATGTTCCAAAATTCGCTGATGTTCTCTGCAATAGGTCAGCTTCTTTTCTGACCTTCCAATTTTGAGTTGCTACATAGAACAGCTCCATTTCTAGTACACCATACAACTTATTTCTTCTAAAAGACTCCTTTGATGTAATTCTATCAGCCAGCTCTCATCTTCAATTCAGCATCTAGGTTTTTAATTAAATGAACCAAACTTTCATAAGAAAAACCTGTCTTTAGAAATCATAGGAAAAAAAATAATTATTCTAGTTTTTGTAAATAAATTATTCCCTATCCCTTGCTATTCTCTTACTGTAGCTGTAGAATGATTTAAATGTCTTAAATGTTTACTGAATCTTTCATTCATTTTCTTCTAATATTCCACATACACAGAGGAAAATGGAATTTAATAGCACTCTGCTTATCTGAATCATACCATATCTGTAGAAAAGGATTTCACTGCAAATATAATTGAGTAGTTATACAGACTTAGTACTACACAAAGCTGACAGTTTAACATTATTATACAGGCTATCTCCTGATGCATATTTTTTCTTATTTATTGTCATTGTTTTGGTTTGATGTCTTTATTTCAAGACTCTGCATGTTGTCTCTTTCTTGAAGGCTCAAAGCTGATTTGAAGAAAATTCCCCCATTCACAATGGACAATGTGAGTTTTGCTTCGCCTGGGAAGTCCGGAAGGTCTGCCTGGCTATCTAAGAATTAAGCCCATAGCAAATTGGTTATTTTTGTATAAAAAATATGCCACTATATTGGAAATCAATGATATTTCTATGTAAAATGTCATTCTTACGAATTTATACTCCACTGTATGTTTTTGCGATTCTATGTGCCATCATAGCTTGTTTCCTTCTTATTTGACCTCCAAATCATGAGGTAAAATACATGTTATCAGAATGAATTGCTGACCAAATAAATGACAAAATTACATGAACTGACTTTCTTTTGAGAGCTAGATTATTTTCTACCAAATATAAAACCTGAAAAGCAAAGTATATCTGTTCTTATCCCTTTCAACATTCCAAAAATGGGTAAGGATGAAAGTTCTAAAGCCTTTGCAATAACAGATTATCATTTGGGTAGAACGGACTTGGGTTATTCCAGGAGCTGAATCGTATTTGCACTGTGAAGAGGAAAAAGGGAATGGAGAATAGAGAGAACAAGTTTAGAAGAAAATTCATTCAAAATTTCTTACAAGTGGTTGGAGGAAACTGCTCAGATTGAAATTTAGCTCTCAGTATGTCCCTGAGGACTTGAGCAAGAAACATCTCAGTCATCAAAGTGAAAAATATTCTTGAACAGTCTGTGATTGCTGATCTCTTTTCTTGATTTTATCATGGCCAGTATCCAAAGGGAGAATAGATGACAACAAGCTGATTGTGCATCATACACACAAAGGATATAAAACTGAGAGGACAGTAGCGGATCTGCTGAAGTACAGATTTTGTTTTCAACTAAGATTTGCAACTGCCATAAGCAGGGAGTCAATTCTGCTCATTGAGGCATGCCAAAAGAGAATTAAGATGCTGATTCCAGAGCTCCCAACCTCCAATGCCAGAAATTATCATTATGCAAAAACACTGCTGAACCTTTCACACAACTGTGTTAGAGAACATCTTTTGAAAGGTTAGCTAATCCTTTTTAAAATATTTAGAGCACTGGTAATTGTATCACTTGCCATATTATTGCAACTGCAATTACTCTCAGTGCCAGGAAACAGACTTTTGATCCTTCCATTCTCTCAGAGCTTAGTCAAAAGGGCTGAAAAGCCTCCTGCTGTCATTTGCTATGTGTTTGTACCTATACACATGAACACAATTGTTTCTCAACTTACTCTTCAATAAGATGATTTCTTTGATCTCCTCAAGCTCCAGCTAAGGCTAAAATACTTAGGCTGATAAAATGCTGTTATTTCCATTATGTGTTTTCACCTCTTCCAAAAGTGAAAAACAAAGGTGGTTGGAGGTTTGGGATCTCCTGAAACTATTACAAATACAGCCTTCTATCTCTCCTTCCTCAACTTCATCATCTATCCTTTGCCTTAGTTTTATTACTGGTATTACCCATTGAAGATATTTTATTGTTATTCCTAAGTCCTTATTCTGTTCTGAAATGGTCTGTCAAATGGGTCTGTGAAATGGAGACATAAGCTGTGATTTTGCTTTAGTTTGGCAGTGCTATGCCTCATTGGATTGCTAGCAACCTTGCTAGCCAATGCAAGTGTTGCAGCAATAACATGTCCTCCTCATTATTCTGAATACCACTAAACTTTATTAGATTTTAAATCAGCCTTGGATTTTGTTATTTTAAATAATAAATCAGTTAAGAAAAGTAATCTTTGGAATATCTTGAATACTAAATCTCTGATAAATAAGATTAATAAACATCAATGTTTTGAGATTTGTTGGTGAACCAGTATTTATTTTGAGATCCTTGTGCACATTTTCCATACAAGTGATGAAGAAAAACAACTTGCTAAAGTTTCAGCATGAGTACAGTGGTTTTAAAGCCCTTCAGAAGACAAGATAAACAGAACTCTTTTAATTACACAGACTAAAACTTGTTAACTCTTGGACATGCACAAATGCAAGTCAAGTCCAAAAAGATCAGAATTTTAAAAAGAGAAAGGAAATTACATGGCTGACAAAGACTGAAAAAGGGTCTGATCAATCAAAAAGTTAAGAAGCTAAAATGAACTAAAATAGAAAGAATTTTGAAATAGCAGAACATATTATGCAGATATTTAATAGGGGGAAAATGTCCTTTATCTAAGATTGAACTAATGAAGAGGACAGATTAAAAATTTAAAATGATGGTTATGGATATAAAGGGTTGCAAAATAAGGCTCTTCTGAATAAAAGTGCTCTAGATTTCTAAGTATGTATACTCAGGTGCACTGAGCAGAGGAAGGAATAAGTGAGAAGCTAATTTTTAAAAATATATAATTTTATTGTTTTAATTTTAAAATTATTTAATTATTTTTAAAATTTTTATTCAGGGTACAACATAACATTTTCTAAATTCTGGTGTTTTAAAAGGGTGATCCTGAAATGACAGACTAAATATTCATTCTTGACAAAGGTAACAGAATCCAAATTCAGGACTTCATTAATAAAGAATTAGACACTAAAAATATCATTAATGACAATCAATTTGGTTTTAAAGGAGGTACTGCATGTCACATAAAATTGTTATCCACAGAAGCACTGGATGTAAGAATTTCTTTTCTTACCTGGTAGCTGAGGAAGGTAAACTGCATCTGTCAAAATCGGAGACTTTCTTTTTAGAATGTCCTTAAGTCTTAAGTCTCCAACCCTCATTTTTCTTGGTACATCAATCTGAGACGTGCTCTTCAAAGTAGTATTTTGGTGATAGAACTCTCCCATAATTTGTGTGTGCATGTGTGTGTGTACATGGGTGATTATGTCAGCAACTCTGAATTCAGTTTAATACCTAGCTTTCCATTTTATCTCAGGCAAAATGACAGAATTTAACCAGTGACAAAACAACTTTCAGAATGTATGTTTTTTTAAAGACATTACAAAAAAAATTCCACAATATAACAATGAACAGTTCACATGTAAACTAAATTGATTCGTTATTAATCATTATTCATACAGGATTTCGTCAGGTTCTGCTTTAAAATTTGCCACTGAATTTATTCCAGAGATAATCTGATTGCATCTATCAGGTCAGACCTACAAGAGTACCCTAAATTCAAGAAAACTACCAAAGTTAATTTTGTCTTCATTTTTTCCTGGCCTTTTAAGACACTAAAAGAGCTATTCAGAAATACAAATTGAATTGGTATTAATCAGTAGCAGATAGTGACTTTTATGGTATGGCCAATTCTATTCTATTCTTCCAATTTTATTTAACTACACCAAGTTACAAGAGAAGATACAGATGTGTTCACTCAGGTAAGGAGACTTTCACCCCAGTTTAAAAGTACTAGCCTTCTAATTTCTGTTTCAAGTATTTGACATTCCATATTAAAGGAACAAAGCTTTCTTCCTCTGAAGAGAATATCAAAATAAAAATTCCTTCTAATGTTCTCCTGTCTTTGCACACTAACATTGTTGCACAACATTCATTTCTTTCTTTTCACAGTTGAAATCCTCAGATAAGTGCCGAAGGCACATTTAGGTTACTAACTCTATAGAGAAGATTGCCACTTCTTTGTTTTCTAAACTTGTAAAGACTTCTTACAAACAAACCCCAAAAGTATGGAGTTGATAAAGTTTGTAGTACCTTAAAAATTGCTAAAGCAGCTGCATTGTTATCAGGAAGCATTCTATAATTGCTACAGCAATTTACCACTATTAATGCTGAGACTATTTTTATAAATACTTCTGAGGCTCTTTCAAATGCAACTTCAGATTCTCAGCTGCTAGTCTGAACCGCTGTGGGGGTGGATTAAGTGGGATTCTATTGTTTCACCTGAGATTCTGCCTTAAGAACACAAATTACTTTGAATTCAGACTCCAAAACTGGGTTGAAAGGTTTTGCTCTATAAAATTTAGTTCACATAATGAAAACTGAAGAGGGAGTAATTCTATGTCAGGAATCATAGAAGAAAAAACTGATACGTTTCTGAGTCACTGACATACTATAGTTCCTGTGAAAAAGCAAAGAAACTCAAAGCAGTTGAGCTTACTAATTATTTTAGCCCAAATTTCATATTTTGATTAAAACAAGATCAAATTCCAACTCCATTTAAGAATATTTAAAGATATATTGGTACTTAACACTTCATGAATATTTTTAATATACTTGCAAGCTTCACTATAAATGAATATTTCCATTTTCAGTTCATGATCCTGAAGGAAAGGGAATATAACACATTCTCAAGTACAGTGACTAAGAGCATCTGTATTTGCACCTTTGGTTTCCTTAATATATAAATCAGCCTCTCTAAGGGTTTTCTATCCCATTTCTTATCAATAAGATTAACATATTTCATATTTCATCCTTTTAAAATGTTTATATTTTTATATATATATATATATACTTCAGTTTTTCTTGCATACTTGTGAATGCAGAGAATATAATTTGTTAGAAAAATAAAATTAGAGTGCTTAAGCGAGGGTATCCAGGAATGTAGTGTTCAGGCAAATAGAAAGGAGACAAATATAGCAAGAAGGCATAAAAGTGCCCATACTTTCCGAGTAACAGAAGCCACTTTTTCCAGGAATGCCAAGAAGCTGGACAAAGTTTATTGTAGCCCCGAGGAGACAAAATATTGTTGAACAGAGGACAGTGCCAGTGAATAGGACTGAGTGAATAGGCTCAGTGTCCAGAGGGCAGATCTACGCACAAAGTTCTTTAAAGTTAGTTTCTCCATCTTCCCCAAAGTTCCCCGAAGTTCTGTGTTTCTCCATTTAAAACCTTTTGATTCCAGTTTTTGCTTAACTGTTTACAATTTGAAATAATTCGACTGGTTCTGGTGTCCTCACTTTGAGAAAAACTTGTCAGCCGAAACCCCAAAACTTTATCTGGTTGGGCAGAAAGTCATATCTTTGTTTTAATGACAGTTTCACTGCACCTACCAACATATTCAGCCTTTAGAAAGACCTAACACCTTTGTACATAAAACTGCTGAGCGTTATATCATCAAACTATATCTGACAGAGTGCTGCTTAGTGTTAACCTATTAAGAATGTGCATTAAATGCTATTAATTGTAGCATGTGTTTGCACTGGGGAAATACAGATGTGACAATGTTTTTTCTGTCTCATTCTCTGGCAATGAGAAGACAGGAAGAGGCTATTTGTTATTAGTGCAGAAACAGATTGTCCATTGCATTTTGCCTCGAATGAAAATAACTCATTTAAAAGTGTTAAGCCTGGCCTTTCATTAATGATGTTTTCACATTTGCTGAAAATCTACAGTCACAGAAGATAGCTTGCTGCTTTGTGTTAGTCCTTTGTCATGACTTTAGAAATAAAAATTATTTCACGTTTGTTTTTTTTTTTAAATAAAATTGTTTTCATTAAATCAAGCATTTGCAAAGAGAATTTTTTCCAACAGTTTATATCTTTAAACATTCTTCTTTCTTACTGTCTTGTGTTGTCTTCATTTGTCACTGGATGATTACAAGAAAGCTACTGTTATATCTGGAATTCTTAAGAGGTCTCCCTTTTAGCTACAATTCATTCTTGAATCCCAGAGTTTTGTATGTGTTGGGGCTGAGGCACTTCTGTGCATAAAAAACACTGTTTTCTGCTATGATATTCAGTATGTGAAAGATCTATTTCTGAGACTGAAATTAGCATTATTTTTGAAAAGTTCTAAGAATGCAATATTTTAAATTAATATTTTTAATGGAACATATGAATAATAGGATTAATTTTTATTAAGTATTACTGCTAAAATCAGTTTTTGATACAATTGTTCAGGTCATAGATTCCACAACTTTTCTATGACTGTCTAGGACCGTGTGCATCTAATTCTTCACTAAACTGAATGCTGGAGCTTTAATGTACTTATTAGCACATTTATAGGAACTAAACAATTGAAAATACCATAAAAAGAAATAATTTTAAAATAACCTTATCTACTGCTTTTAATTTCTAATACAGTAATCTCTAATTTTACCACTACTTGGTCTTGTTTAAGAAATATTTATGTTTCACATTTAAACAGTTGTTCTCCTTCTAACTATCTATTATCAATACTCATCAAAGTATTACCTACTGAGGCAAAAGAAAATTGAGAACTCCAGATGTTTTTCCATAAAGATAAACATGGAATATACTGTCATTATAAATGTTCATTGGTTCTTTAGACTGACAGGAGTAAAATTTCTTTCCCCTCTTAACCTGTAAACCTTCCTCTGAACTTCAGAGAATGAGGTAACAAAACCACTATAGCAAAAGATTCTCTCTTTTCATAGCCAGTATCAGAAAGGCTGGAGTTTCTTCTGCTGGTTGCTTTGTCTTGTTCATGCTCCTGAAAAAGACAGTCCAACACACATTGAATTTGACACTTCACTTCAGGACAAATCTGCAAGTGTGGTTTTGTGTTCTCTCTTCTATTCATAAATGCCTTGAAAATAAGTGGAGCTCCATCAAGATTCAGGACTAGAGGTTGTGAGAGTGACAGCATGTTTTACACACACGCATGCCAATGTGACAACAAAGTCCATTTTTAGAAAGCTGCATAGAAACCTCTCTGCATCAGTGTCAAATTAGAGATACTGTTCTGAAACACTGATTACGACTGCATATTTAGCCTGTGTCAGCTGAAAGTATCTGACTTATCTATCCATCTATTACTGCCTGCTGCTCAGATGAATGTCATCTTGTCAATGGGCTCGTCATTACATTCAGCTGGAATGTTTGCAGACTTTCAGCTCTGAGAAAGAACTATTATGGTGTTTATGGATAACTTCAATACTAGCACATTCCTTTTTTAGGAGTGTCAAACTCCTTGGCAAAGCATTTTGTTGTACAAAAGTGAGTCCCTGCTGTGGCCAATTCATGAGCTCTCTATACCATTTTTTCAAGGTGTAGTTCCTCAAGGATTCTTTATGCTGTTGTGAATGTTCCACTTACACACTTCCTTTAATGTAACTCTCCTTGCTTATGTAGTTTTATTTGTTTCCAAAAGTACAGTTCCGCGTGAGAAGGTGTCAAGAAAAATCATCTATGACAGGCAAATTTTATGACAAGCTGAGGGACAAGATAGAACCATTTAGAAATACTTTATTTTTAACTGTTGTCTTACATAAATGTTTTTATTAAATTAAACTTAGTGTCTTATAAAAACAAAGTAGTTTCTATAAATGCTGTACTTACCCAGGCTGCCAAAGTTGAGAGATTTTTGTCTCCAGGTTTTTTAAACAGTTAACTTGAGTTATCTGAAACTTATGGAAGGCAGATTTGCTTGGGTTTTGGTTGGGTGGGATTTTCTTGGTTTGTTTTCTCTATGTGTGTGCATGTAAAAACACAAATTGCTAAAAATAATTTCATGTTTAGATGGTTGTTTACAGTCAACTTAAAAACCTTGCAGTAAAAAGCTGTTAGCCAAATAAATACCTTACAGTTTTCTATGCCATAAGTCTCTGCAGTATTTAGTTTCTTGTTTTCTGAAATTTCTGACAGGTTAGAAATACTGTATGGATGATATAGGAAAGCTCATTGGTTTGCAAATAAGAGTAAGATAAGTTAAGAGATGCTCTTTTAAAAGTAGAACCTGATGAGTAGCATAGTGTGATCAAGAGATAAGCAAAAGAAAAGAAATTACAGTATTTCTCGAGAGTTTCTCTCTGTGCTCTGGACTCTGTTGTTGGCCACCTCATTGAGCCACACTCCTGCAACACCATATATAAAAGAGGTGATATCATTGAGCAGAACTGTGCTTATTAAAGGGCATGATAACATTGCAGAGATGGAAATAGAACCGTCAGAGCAGAATGGAGCCAAGAAGAGGAAATATTTTTCCTTCTGGCTTCCATCTACCACTGAAATCAACTAGATTGATGCAAGTAGTAAAGGATTTATCTGTGAACAAGCATTTTAGGTCCCTATTAAGCACATTTATTAAACACTGTCTTACTAAAATTAGACAAAAAATTATAATTATACTAAAATTAATTCCTGCATCATTGAATGATGAATAATTTAAATGCAATAAACTGACCTTAAATTTGCTTTTGTTTTACCACTTTCTTTTATTTCAGTCTTTATTTTGTACTGTGTTAGTTATACCAAGAGTAGGAGTGTAACTAGACAGGCAAGGAGTACGTAGAAACGAAGGAATCTATATAAGTTCTGGGAATAACTTTACAGTCCTTTTCTGGAAAGAAATATAGCCCACTACTGTATTTGAAATAGCAACTCCCTATGATTCCAAGCAAGATAAAAGGCTTTTCTGACCCCTGTATGTTGTTTTCTCTGCTGTTATTCTTGAGCTGCTTTATAAACAAAAATCCCTATGATTTATTTACTTTTCTAGCATGAAAATTTTTTTAAGGCTATCAGTGGTGTTGATCTAGCAATCACATACAGAAGTGGTTACCTTTGTAAAAGACAACAAAAATGTTTTTCCAAATGCATCATCAACAAAAGGAGGGCTAAGAAAAATCTCCATCCATCCTTTATTGAATGCAGGGGGAAATATAATGCCAGATACAGAAAAGGATGAGGTACTTAATTCCTTCTTTGCCTCAGTCAAGAAAGGCTGACAGAATTGGGATTGTTCCACCTGGAGAAGAGAATGCTCTGGGGGAAACATGACAGCCTTCCAGTACCTAAAGAGGGGCCTAGAAGAAAGCTATGGAGAGCTTTTACAAGGACATGTAGTGATGGGATAAGGAAGAATGACTTTTAACTGAAGAAACAAGGTTTAGATGAAATATTAGGAAGAAATTCTTTATTGTGAGGATGGTGAGTCACTGGAACAGGTTGCCTGGGGAAGTTGTGGATGCCACATCCTTGGCAGTGTTCAGAGCCAGGTTAGACAGAGCTTTGAGCAAACTTGTCTAGTGAAAGGTGTCCCTGCCCATGACAGGGGCTTTGGAACAACACGATCTTTAAGATCACTGAATCACAGAATCACTTCAGTAACACTAGGTGCCAAGTCCAGTAATTTCCTGAATACTTCCAGGGATGGTGACTCCACCTCTCTGGGTAGTCTATTCAAAGGCTTAATAACTCTTTACGTGAACAGATTCTTTCTAGTTCCTTCAAATGCAAGTGATTCTATCATTCCATGAAGAGAGAGAGACAAGTATTTAGGCAGATAGTGCTAACACTCAAATGGAAATTTTGTCAAGACACTGAGGTTATGATGAAATGTAGTCATGGAACCTTCTCTTACTTTTAGGATGATTCATTTTCCCACTATCCCAAGGAGAGGGAATTGACCAGTCTTATTCTAATTAATTAAAATCCAGCTCTTATCCAATAATTTGTGTGACCAGATGTAATGATATGCTTTTCATTATTATGTTAAATTGATAAAGACCATTCTGAGAGGGAAATGTTGCTTAATATGTGAGGTACAAAAGGGAAGAGTTGTTTAGTAAAATGTAAATAGTCTGAAGCATAAGCCTATTACTTCCTTGCAGTGCAGAAGAGCTTCACTAATTCACATGAATGACTTGGAGACTCACTGTCAATGGCTGAAGTTTATTATGAAGCAGTAAGGGAAATAAATGGTAAAACTCTCATGGACTTGCAATTGTCATTTGATTGGTATCAAGGCAAATTAAAAAGAAAAATAGCAAGAAGAACTAATTACAAAATATCTGCTGGTCATTTATATGATACACAGTTTCATTTCAAGTATTTGGGCATGAACATAGGTGGAACTAAGCTAGATGAATTAATCAATCACTTTTTAAGTAGAAATAATGAAGCAGAACTACATGAATTTTCCAAAATGATGGCACATTTATTTTTGAAGCACTTCCTCATCTTATTGAAATTTTGTCTCACACTTTAAAATAATAATAATAATAATAATAATAATAATAATAATAATAATAATAATAATAATAATAATAATAGTAAATAGTAAAAAGTAACATTTTTTTGGCCACAAAAGCATACAGTTCTAGAGGAAAATGCTGAGGAATAGATACTGAGGCAGCTTTAGAACACTAACTATTGCAAGCTGATGCTTTCTTTAGTTTTCATGGTGCTATTACATAGAAATTTTCTCATTTCAGAATTACCCACCAGTTTTTGATTAGATGCAGCATTCTAGCAACAGCACTATCCTTTTCCAGCTACCATCTCTATTTTTTCTTATAGTGTGTTTTTCTTGATACAACAGAAGGAAGTAAACTATTCTTCATCTTAGATTATTAAAAAAATTAATTCAGAAGGTGTTTTCACATTTTCATTAATCATAAGTTCTCATCTCCTTGTCTGGAAAAAATCTGCTAAAAATTATAAGCCATTGACTTAATGAAAATATTATATGGTTTTGTACATGTTTCTCTAAATGCTCTGCTTGCCATCCGGATCCGAATTTAGAGAGTTAAAATTCTGTAGAAATTGAAGGTGTGCAAGGGGATGGATCTATTTCAAAATAAGTGGATGAAAGAAAAGTCACATGGACTAAAGAAGTCACAAGATAAACAAATAAAATGCATGGGAAAAGATGTATGACCACTTGGGTACTGAAAAACATCTAGGATTTGTGACCATTATCACAGAAAGATGCTTCACACATACAATTCCACAAAAGCAACCCTGTTTATCTGTATTCTGGTAAGTAGCTTTTCTACATCAGTGGAATTAATTTTTCTGGATTCTGGCAACTAACTCACATAGAATAAGGGATTTCTGGAGACTACTTCTGTGAGAAGCTGCAGCTTCTGATTTCAGGTAATTCTGCTGGGATTTCTTTGTCTTTTCTAAGTTAAATGCAAAATAACAGATAGCAAATGGTGCCGAACATTTTCTGTGGCAATTATTCACATACATAGAAACCCTGGTCCTGAAAGGATTTAGATGCTACTCTTCCTAGAATGGGGAAATGTGGTGTTTTTTGTTTTATCAAAGAAAATAAAGCCTTGAGGTATCACTTTAGGTCCCCACATCTAACAATTTAACACTGACATCTTCGAATATCTCTTTCTAGCACAAGGATATTGAATGCTCCCTGTGTATTTTAGCTCTTTACACAGCCCCACAGGACAGCTGTTGCTTTGTTGTGCTTAATCTTATAGGTTTGCTCCAAATTCCATGCAAATGGCAAAAAAAAAAAAGTCATTGACAGACAGCAGGGCACTCTGGAGAGAAGGAGCAGAGACCCAAGCCTGCTACCTTCCTCCTACAGTATCCAGGAGAGCAGCCTGTGGCGCAGGGGGGCTGCAAGGTGCCTGTCGTGAGAACTATCTTCCAAGACACTGTTCCACAGGCTTCCATAACAGTACCCTAAAGTGGATATCTCCCTCCTTTTCCATTGGAGAATACTTGGATTTTTTTTTTTTAAACTATAAATTTATTTACAATAAGTAAGATTTCTTGAGACAGAAACCTTTGATTCAGACTACCAAGCATCTAATGAGGTTACATTGTCATAACCAGTTTCTGGTTTTCTGACCGCTTTGGCTTTAAATAACTTGCGAAGCTTGACCAAGAATGAGTAGAAGAGACTTGCAACATTGCTCAGGAGCTTGATAGCAAGTACACCTTTGCACAAAGTGACAGACCTTGAGCAAACATCCTTCTTTGAAGGAACACAGTGATCTGAAGGCTTGAATGACCTCAGTAGAATGATGTATCTGCTACTGAGTCTCGTAAAAAGCCAGGTTCACTGCCCAGTTTCATAGGTGTAGTCTGAAATAGGGTGTTTTATGGGAGAGAGGATAGGTACCATTTACTAAAATTACATTATTAAACCAAAAAAAAAGAGAAGACTTGCATATTTAAGAGGTGTTAAAATAAATAGAAATCAAATAAAATATAAACTCTGGTGTCAAATGAATAACATGCATTCAATTATAATGCATTTCTTTAAACGAGTTTAACATTAAATGAGTTAACAAATACAGCTTGATAGGAAGTATCCATCAGTTATATTAGTTCAAAATGCATTCAGAGAGAAAAGTCTCAGCTAAGAAAGAGAGAAAGAAATAGAGAGCAGATCCCACATTCCTGTGTGTTGAAAAAAACTTTCCTCTTTACAAATAAATCTTTCTTAAAGGCACCTTCTGACATTCACCGTGACAGAGAAAATAGCCATCAGCAACAACTGGCAGCCAAAGAATATTGAGCTGCTTTGAGTTGTTCTCAAGAGGTAGGAATTCTAGCAAACAAATCCTTTTACACTGGCTAAAAATGCCCTTTTTTTTACCTGTGATCACCAGATACTCAGCAAATAAATCTCTCCTGCAGCATCCCTCTGCTGCAGAGCTCAGTGAGGTTTTTTTCAAAGCATTGTATTTCTATTGGTTTCTTTATACTTTGAAAGTTTAGTGAAGGACTGAAGGTGTGTTTTATGCCTGAATTCCTTCTTTACTGTTACAAAACAAGCTAAAGTTTAGTATCTCATATACAGTTTTCTGTGATTTAAGAAATATAGCACCCTCTTCTAATGATTTTGCTATCATTGCGTAAATTTCATAGATCACTCCCAGTTAAAACTCTCGGTATAGACTATATAAGTATTATAATACTAATGATGACAATAGTAATTATATATAAACAAATGTATATATATTATTTATAAAAGAAATAATACACATTTATAGATTAAGAAAATTTGGCTTATGCAGCAATTTGTGAAAATAATAGACCTGAATAAAAATACAGTGCTTCCAAGTAAAACTAGCACACCAGCTTCTGCTAGAGTGTGGTTTGAATAACCATGAGGATGTACAGTATATGAGTAGCTGTTTGAAAGAATGGCAAGCTGTGACTGTGTAGCCCAATAATAAGTATTGTCATGGCTATTAACAGGCCGTAAGTTTTGTACTGAATTTGCTAAACATCAGGTCTGAGGCTTGTCAGACTAGGTCTGTCTGAAATTTACTTAACTGCCTTATAGATTTGTTACATTATGAAAACAATTTCTTTATTGGACAAGGTATTTATGGCTAATGAATTTTACTTTTGTTTATTGCTATGTGGTGCAAGCATGGTTTTATAGAGGCTAACAAGTAGTTATCCTGTATAGAATGAAATATTTCAACTCTAACACAATGACGTAGAGAAATGCAGACCTGGTACAGTAAGAGAGGATTTGAGAAGCAGAGACAAAGGATGTTACATAGCAGAGTACAGGCATGGGATGATCAGGGATGAATCAGAGATAAAGAAATCATACAGGAATATATGTTTCTACTTGTGAAAATAAGTAAAATTAACAGTGTCATTTCAATGCTCTGGAAAGTTTACAGTGTCTACCATAGCTGCATATGGCTTTATAGAACCTCCAACACCCTTATGATCTCTAACATTAAACATACCTGAATATAAAATATGATACCATAGAATATCTTCTTAATGACATGCATTTAAGGAGACCTTGATCTTTTCTGATTACTCGGTGTTATTTCTGTCTGCTAACTTCCCAAGCTTCTGGAAATGTTTAAACCACGTAAACAGTTATGCAGAACTTGTTTTTAAACACTTCTGGCTACACTTCAGTAACCTAAGAAATTAAATAAAGTTACCACAGGATCTTATCTGTGTTCAGCAGCTACAAAATAAAGTCCACATTTAAATTATTTGGTTTTGGTTAATTTGTCTGAATGCAGTATAATAACAGGAAGGTACTGTAGGAATCTGAAATCTATTGCAGTCTGAATCATATTAAAATCCAGCATTTTTTAACCCTTGTGGCAAAATAACTTTCTTTTCAAGGATTTATTTTCAAAGAAGGTTTTGAAAAACGTTATTGTAAAAATAGATACCTCGATGAATATGCAAATAATTTTGCATGAGGGCACACAAGCTATATAGTATATATGCAAATGTTATATATGGCATCTGCTTCCTAGCTATGCAAAAAGAGTAGAGATAAGGATCTGATTCTTCAGAAAATTAAGTAGAGTAGGTCTTTAAAAGTTCAATAACATTCACATTAAACCCAAAAAAGAAAATGGAAAAGTATCTTGAAATTATGTGAAAACACAAATGTCTTTTAAGTGCATGGTCTTAAAGGAAATAGAATTCCAAAATGTTTTGGAAAATTTCCTCTGTTACATCTACAGCTCTGCTTTACAGGACTGAGATTTAAGAAACTGTAAATTTTTCTCCTGTTGTGCTACATTGACATTCCCTTTTTTTTTTAATCCAAAGATAAAATGAAGGGCAGCTTAGTTCATAAATAACTCATTTTGCATTCTCCCTCACTAAACCTCAATGATATGTGTTACATATAATACAAAAGCACACTGCAGCAAAATAATGAGAAAAGCATTAATAATTACACAGATGACAAAAAGACGAAAATACCTGTTGCAACACAAAAAGAATTGTAAAAAAATCAGAATAATGGAATACATCCAATTGTACAAAAATATGCAAAAAAATATTTAAAACACAAAGGGGGTTTCAAAAATAATAGCACTGAATTCATTAAAAATTAGTTATTAAATTGAATAAAAGGCAAAAGGTAATCTAGTTATTGTGAACTTGAGTTTGTAGAGTTTTATTCACATTACAAATAAATGCTTTTCATTAGTTAATTTCCAATTTCTTTTCCAAACTCTCAAAAATGAGGTCTCTGTACCTTATTTTGACAGTACCAAAGCTCTCGTTTCCATGGTAATAATTTCATATAAATTTTCTGTAGTTTCTTCAAACATTTTTCTTGTACAGGTCTGACTTATGACTTCTGTTACTGTAATTAATTTATGTGAAGTAAAAAAAATCAACACATAGGGACATATAAAACATTTAAAGAAAACAAAGACATAACTGCTCCCCATCCTCATTAGTCCAAAACTGTCAGATAACTTTGTTTTGGTCATTGGCCAAAAAATTATTTGGAATATGTCGAAGGGTTTGTGACTCTGTACGGTTGCTGCCTGAACACCTGCACATCAGTTTTCAGGTTTTACCATACTCTTGGTATGACATAAGGATGTCACCCCAGCCTTAGCATCTTACCATGAGTGCTTCTTTAGCCTTTAGCTTTACCATCTTATTCAACATTCTACTGTCTATTCCTCATATTTTCTTCCTGACACTCTACTCTTTTATGATCTTTTTCGAAGCTATTTGCTTTGACTGTCAGTTTAGGTTGTTCTGTAATGGAAATTTTAGAGGCTTCTTTAGGAAGCCTACTCTCTTCCAATGAAAGAGAAAAAAAAAATAACCCCAAACCTCACATCTTTTATTAATAACACATATACATGGATTAAATTTTGCAACCGAGTGCATAGTAGAAATAAGTCACCAAATGCATAGCAGAATTTTTTTACCAGCTTTTTTATAAAAGCTCTAATCTTTGTCCTTATAGTAACTATGCTTCTGGGAGGCTTGCAAAACTAATAGAGAGAAAAAATGTTTATTTTATTTTTATAAACTGGTGGTTTGAATCCTTCCACTTATTATGCTTAATTCTTCTACCATAAAGGAAAATCAGAAAGTATGGTCTTCTGTTTTAATCTGCTCTTTTTAAAGTCAAACAACAAAATGACAGTGGCAAAGATCACCCAACTTCAATTTATATTTTTATAGTGTTATTCAATAGTTCTGTCCCAAATCAGAGAATGTCTGAATCCCACCAGACTAGAGATGGCATACCGTCATATAGCAAATGCCAGTAGATATATTTTATAGAGTTTTAAGGAATTTTGTAATAAGAATACTTTATAGCAAAAACACAAGGAATTTCTCAAATTTTATGTCAGGACCCAGAAAACTCAAAAATTTATAGACAGGTACAAAATGCCAAGGATTCTGGCCTTTTTAAATCTCACTGTAGCAACTAATTTTACTTTGGAATATTTTAAATAAAGTGGCAAACCTCTTTAAATTAAAATTCCTTTTGGAGTTCTGAAAGAGAACAACTGATGAATAATATAAATATATAAGATTATAATTTCTTGCTGAGCATCAAATTATTACATTTTGCACTTTGAATTTAAAAAAAGCTAAACCTAGTTTGCTGAAAAGTGGGAACAGCTGAATTTCCGGTCACTAGCAGTTATTTTAAAAAACCGAGAATATTGAGTAAATGTAAGTGAAAACTACAACATTCCTTTTAATGACAAAGGAAATGGAATAAAACTTGATGAAGTGGAAAATTTTCTAGTTAAATTAAAGACTTTATTTTGATTTTAAAGTGTTCTTGTTTTTGTGAGTTTTAAAGTTGCCAGAAATAAGAACCTTTTCAATAATTTAAATATTTTTAAAGATCAAATTGCAAAACCTTCAGTGTTGTCTCTGTCCTCAAGTTGCTGGAGGAATAAATCAATGTATAATCCTAGTTCTGAAAAGCAGTTGTGAAGAATGTTCCTTATTTAAAAATAAACATATAAGATCTATGTGCTACACCATACTAGAATGTAATGCATCGTAAATATGTGTGGTATTTTGAAGGTCAGCAGAAGTTAAGCTCTTAATTTAGTTAAGTGCTTTTGTAAAACCAGGGACTATATGCTCCCTAGGTCAATGAGGATGCTAAAAAAATAGTCTTTTATCTTCTGCTATTTAGTTGACACAAAAAATGGATTGCAAATATATTTAAAATAACAAAATTAGGTTGTTTGCACAATCAAGAATGACACATTTAGCAAGGGGTCTGTGATACAGCTCACTCAAGATTTATCAGCACATGGGAACAAATTCTTATAAAGATGGCACAGTGTAAACAACTGGCAGAATTTCCTTGTTATGAAACAAAAGTTAAAGTGTGACATTTAGGTAAAAAAATTGTCTCTTGCAGGAAGGATGAAGTACGAAGAGAAAAGTGGTTATGGTGCTTGTACTTGAAAATAGAGTTGTTTAAATATAGCTTTATTGTTATACTGTTTCTGCCAAGTTACTTGGTTAGTTATACAGGGTAACATTCATCTTTGTGAAGGACAAAAGAAGAGTGAAATCCCCAAAGATCCCTTTGCTTTCTTCCCCTGGAAAAGAGAATGGGGTTAAGAAAATATAGGGCCTTCACTTGACAATTCTTTGCACGTTCATTTACTTTCGGTAGATATTAAATGTCTTGATAATAACTTTTAAAGTGAAGTTTGCTTTTACTTGCTTTTTTCTCCTTTGCAGTTCTTTTAAATTTGGAACATGTTAAAATTGTTAAGAATTAAAGTAGAGTGATTGCTACTGCATCAGAGCATTCAGAACAGGAGACTGAGTTGTGTGTTTGACAGCAAAAATATCCACACAGACAAATTGCTTCAAACAAAGCTAGGGATTTATAAAATATGCAGAAATTGATTGGGGGATTAGTTAACATTCTAACATCAACAGCCCCTCTGAATATTTTTTCTAAAAAGTTTGTCCTTGCAAAAAAAAAAAAAAAGTGCATGTTTACCTATAGCAAAAGGTATCTTCCTGGAGGTTTCCATGTTTTTGATTTAATGCAGCACATCAAGTAATGATAAATCACACGTGAGCTCCATACACCTTCAATGCACCTTCAGCCTGATCTGCAGTGCTCAAGCTGTCATACTTTGAATCCCTTCTGGACAGAGCTGCCAATCATGCTAAACCATGTGAACAGCTTAGTGACACAGACAGATGTTCACAGAGAATGAGACAGAGCCCACCAAATCACTCACTTGTAAATTTAACCGGATTTGAAATTAGGGCTTCATTGTGAAAGTCTAGTTCATTAATTTAGTCATTTCTTTCAATTGTGTTTTTAGATGATACTTTTGCAAACGAAAAATCTCAACCCTTTGGTATTGCTACCACCAAACAAAAGGGAATACACTTGGTCCCATTCAAGCTTTCAAACTCAACATTCTTCATGATTGTGTGCAAATTCAGAAAACAGGCTTTCATACTAAGTTCTGAACTTTTTTTCTCAAATCTTCTTTCACTTGGAAAGAAATATAACATCAAGGCTCAAAAATAATAATTTTAACAGGAAAGAAACTCTGGAAAATTAAGTACTTTAAAGCAAAGTCTGGAACACAGGAACACAAGAACTGAACAATTAAAAAACCCTCTAAAAACAGAGACAAAAGGTCATAAATATTTACATAGGTTTGATTTTGACTTAAATAAGAAATACCCAAATGTTAATAACTGCACCGTAACCAAAAAGCCTTAAAACATTTTTATCTGTGCCTATGGTAAGACCATAGACACAAAATCAAACAAAATATTACCAGGGATATATATAATTTAGATAAAATAAAAAATCACTGTACTTTTAAAACTTATTTTTAGTGAAGCCTAGTTCTGATTCATGTAATAACACATTTCCTTCAGTTTTAAGTACCGTATGTTTGAAAAGACTTTCGAAATAAACTGTTTTCCCCCAAAAGCTTTGCCAGTTATCCTTATTGAGGTATTTTGGCTTTTATGAAATGGTTTACAACACATACTACAGGAAAAATAAATGCAGATTTTTATATATTGTTATTCATTCTTTATTTTACTTAATATTTTGAAGAGTAAGTAACTTACCTGTTCCATTTTCTGAGACAAAGCTAAGGCAAAATCCAGTGAGGAACTTATATCCAGAAATGATGAACAATAGATCATCGTAGGCATAACCCTGAAGTTGGATCAAAAGACCCAGGGATGCTTTTCTTCTTCCGGGAATATTTCTTGGCTCTTTTAGACTTGTACACAAATGTCAACCTGTGTGCAAAACTGAATTTGATTCTGGAGTGCATTCACTCTTTAAGGAAAATTTAGCTGTTTCTCATAGGCCTATGAGTATCCATAGATTACATTATCTCCATATATGTGGAAAGTTAAGATCATAGGTGTGAGATACAAAACCAAAATATTTGAATCTTCAACAGGGCGTTACCTCAAATAATGAATACAAATTGAAAATTAATGTCTCCTACATATTTTTCCACTGCAGAATTTTTCTTTCACCAGCAGAAAAGATTCATAAGGGTTTAACAAATAACTGAGTAATTACAGTATAAATACGTATTTCAGGAAGCAAATTAAAAATTAGAAATTTTGAGAGACTGGTTAAATATCTCCTTTTTTACAGTGAAGACTTCCAGTGAGTTAAAAAGAATAATTGGTCTATCATACCGGACTGTTGTATTCTGAATAGAACATCCAATAATGGGGAGAAAGACTTCATGAAATAGTCATCATGTTATTTCACTGAAGAAGGGAGACATCGACTCCATTAGTCCTTTAAAATTTATCTTAGATGCAGCTACATGAGAAGAAACTTAATCTGCTTTCTGAATTTTTATCCAGTGAGTCTGTAATATTTTGCCACCTATATTACTTCAAATAACTCTTTACTATGGAATGGGAAAAGAATAATTTAACTGGGAAGACTGATTAAAAAATCACCATAGATTTTCCCACACAACGGAAGTTTTTTCAGTAACTTCCAGAAAAATTTAAATTTCAATGTCCTCATACTGGATCTGCCAATTCTCTGATAAGTGTTTCAAGTTGCCAGACTAGTGAACACTGAGGTGACGGATGATTCCCAACCACAGTCCACAGGATATTCTAAGCTTGACAGTAGGTGCGTAACTGGAAGTAAAGTGAATGGAAGGAAAAACATATTTTGGCCCTTCAACTAAACAACTTCCTTCTCAGCAGTGAAAGAATTCAGTATTTGTAAGATTTTTTTAAAAAGAGAAAAAAAAATTAAAGAAAAATTAGATGTGCCTTTGGTAGATGACTGGCTTATCCAAAGCTAGGTGACAGTTAAGCAAATATCAAGTGTAATGGGATGGTTACATTACCATTCTAATTTTTATTTCAAAATTAGTTTTAACGTTTTAATTACTTTTTGTTCAAATATTTAATTAACTATTAGTTTAGAAACTAAGGTTCAATCTCAGTTTGGGTTTTTTGGAAAAAAAAAAAATTCTCAAATAATGACAAATTGGCCTTTTTCCACTTTTCATGTCAGCTAATCTCTTAGGATTAGAAAATTATTTATTGCTCACTATTAGTTAAAAAAATACATTCTTCAATTTTAATCCTCCACCTATTCACAAATGCTTCTTTCTTATGTTAGGACTCAATCTCCTAGTACACAGCATCAATAATTACTACAGACAGAGGGTAGGAAACAATTTATTTTCAAACACAAATGAAACAATTATTGAAGCAAAAGAGTTATATACTATATCTGCAAGGAATGAATTTACATACTTTCATTTCTAGAAAGGGTTTCTTGCTTTGAAATGGAAGCAGTTTTCTAACTTAAAGTAGGCAATTACACACTCCATTAAACAAGTAATTAACAGATTACAATTTAAAAAAAACCCTAACTTGAAAATGAGCAATTCAGATGCTAAATGTGAAGCACACTGTTATAATTAGCATAATAGTTTTTGAAATGGATTAACAAATACACAATGAAAATGGAAAAAAAAATCTATTTTATCCATGCAAATCATAAGCAACAAATAGCATTTTATAAGTCAAAAATATCACAGTATAAGAAATTAGTGCAAATACCTCATGCGAAATCACTTACTTAAATAAATAAATAAATAAATAAATAACCTCTTAATTCCCTGGAGAAATAGCTAAAACTTTTGGAAGATTATTACTGTGTATGCACCATGCTGGGAGCATTCATTATGTGAAGAAAACAAAAGGTCAGATGCTGTATTTTTTACAAGCAAATATGCTTCTTTTATTAATTTGAAGATGAAAGTGAAATTTTACCCTCCACTAGTCTAAACATGAGGAAAAGCTACCATAATAAGAAACACTATCCAATACTTTATGCTTCCATGTCTTGTGTTAATTTTGTACATCTGATGAAGTTTCTCAAAATAAAAGGTAGTAAGCCCAGATAGGATAGTGAAAGGCATGAATGGGTTTATGAACTAATTTCTTCAGCTTTTTCAATCCAGCTGGCACATACAGGCCACCTGTTTATTCCACCAGTACAGTATGTGTGATTTTCAGCTGCTGCCTTGAAGAAATGTTAATTCTGCTTCAAAATTAAGGAAATGGACTTTAATAGGAACCATATCCTTTGTATATAGTTGGCTTATTTAATCTTCTTTATATCTATCTAGCTTTATTTGTTGAAAATAAACTCTTGACAAGAAATTATTAAGACAGAATCTAGTTTAACCTTTTTTCCACAGGCATTTAATCTAGCTGCTCTTCTGAATTCTCATTTTAATTATCATTATACTTCAAAATGCTATATTCTTCTTCTAACCCACAGGAAGATTTTAATGATTCAAACATTATTTTCAAATGTTCTTTCTTCCATAAAAGGAAATTACTAGAGTAAGTACTAATATAATTTTCATTATTTTTTATTAAATCAAAAGAATTAATATAAGTTTTTTAGTCAGAAAGACAGTAGAAGGTAATAAACAGTAAACAAGAGCCTTAAAGTTTTAAAGAATATGAAGTCCAAAACACAGAAAAAAATATTCATGTTCTGTCACTTGCTTTTTAAAAAAATTTTCTGTGAATTCTTAAATCCAGCTACTGGCAACCCGATCTCAATTTATAGGATGTGACAATCAGAGCCCATGGCAATATGGCTGTACAGGAGCAATGTTTTTTTGAATGCATTAATGTCATGGTAAGCTGAATTACTCTCTTGCTAATGAAGTTGACCTCTTCTGGTGTTATTGCTAGCCAGGACAGTAAAGAAATTCAAATATCCCAGAATCACTCAAGGCTTAATTTGCATTGAAATAGAGCAACTACAAAATATAATAAAAAATTGAATTATTGTCTACTACTGAATCGAATGCAGTATCTGTGAGCAAAGGAGACTGCAAAACTTACAAAAGGGAATTGCTGTAAGGCAAATATATTATGACACCTCAATGTGATGGGTTACTCCCGCATAGAGCACACTAGATTCTTCCCCTTTTATTTACCCCACAGATGGTTTTGATGAAATACAGTCTCATATGGTTGAAGGAGGAGGGTCATGAGATGAAACCAGAATGGCAAAGGCAGCTACTATTTCTCCAAGTATCAGCAATAATTGTAACTTCTTCAAGGAAATAAAGCTCTCCTCAGGTTCTTTCTTACATGCCTTTTCCTTCCTTCAACATCTTTATCGAGTTACTTTGACGCTTAACTATTATCATGGATGGTCCTCATCCCAAGATTATGCATGACAGAAATAGCAATTTAAAGGTTGGGTTTTTTCATTCTTCCAGGTATGATTGAATGCTACAAAATAAACATGAGAATTCATCTATAAATGTACTGTATTTAATCTTTTTCCTCTATGGAGGAATGATTTGTATGAAATTACCAATTTCTACCAAACTCCATGAACCTTAAGACTCTGGAATGATGAATAGTTGAAACTAATTCCATAATCAGTTTGAATGTAGTAAAGACAAAAGCCTACATATAAATAGACCTAAGTGGCAGCATGAGACCAGTTACTCAGACTGATATCATATTGTTAAATATTCCAAAAGTGAAACTTTTGGTAGTTTGCAGTTTTATTTCCTGTTTTAAATCTACAGATATAATTCTGGACTTGTTCCATTTAAGTAGCTCCCTTATTTACTATTACTTCCTTTCTCAAAAAGTATAGAAAACTCTTATAAAATACTGTTAAACTGATTATTTTTATTAAATTCCTATTTAAACAATCTGTTTTCTAGAGATATTCAATTTAGCAGAAAAAATGAGGAATAAGTCTTATTCACCAAAAATTTATTTCCAAGTATATGTTTTAATGATGCATGAAATGCGCTATTTTTCCTACTTGTTTGAGATATAACTTTATTGGACATGGGTCTTTTGAGCTTGAAAAGAGAGATATGAGTACAGATCTCCCTAAGACTATGACCCCTGTATTTTCAACAGCAAATAAATATCCAGAGCTCTTAGTGTTTCTGTAGAAAATAAAATTTTAAAAAAGTATTTTACTATCTACATTTGACTTACTTATTTTGATTTCCATTGTAATTTGAAAAACAGGAGAGAAAACTTGATAACACCACCATCAGACTAGCAGTGAAGTAAATAGTGACTGTAATGGTCAGTATGTTATAAAAGCTATTGCAGACAAAAATTTAATCTAGTAAAGTGCTGTAGACATCCAGCAATTCTGATCCTCTTTCTGCGACTGTTAAAGACAAAATCCCTCTCACTTTCTATCTGTAAATTATTTTTATGATTAGTCCTCTTTTCAATGTCATACTTTGCTGTTCAGTAAACAAGATGTGTGCAAAACCATATCAAGAAACACTACCTAGAATAGCTAACAAAAGTTAATAATTTTAAAAGATAAACCAGCACACATTCACATGACACTGAATCCGAATGTCTTTAATACTCATTTCCTCCGTGAAAACAAAGCAACATTAATAACTGACCTTGTTGCAGACTTCAGTGTAATGCACAGTCTGGCTTCAAGGCCTGAGGAAGTAGGTTTTGAAGCTCATTATAGAAAGATAGCTTTTGGAGGAACTTCAGCAGTTTTTCTGTTCAAACAAAAGCACATATTTTCTAAGAAAGACAGGTAATTTCTAAGAAAGAAGGTAACCTTTTCTTTCACAAAATTTGGAAGAAATAGAGGGCAAGACAGAAAATTCATTTTCCTATTTTGTACATTTTTTTCACATAATGTTCCTTTGTATTTTAAATGAAATTGTAAAAGCTGTATAAGTTATTTATTGTAGCAGAAGAATATTTCAATTTCTTAGAACTTGGCAATAGGAGAATGTTCTGCTTTTGATAAATAGCTTTTATCAGTTTCTCAAAATGGAAAAATTAATTTTATTTAGATTTGGAAGAAATACACAATGAAAAACGTTGCAGGCACTGTCACAAAAACCATCATCAATATATTTGAAAATAAAAATTCTATTGTGTTCCCGATTTTCTGCTAGATGACACTACCAGTACCTCTTGCTAGAAGTAACCAAATACCAATGGAATCACAACAATATCAATAACAAACTTTAGGGTTCACTCCAAAAGTGACAGATACTGGATACTGCATTCAGATTATTAATTATTCTGTCATTGTTGTGCCCCCATTAGATATCAGAAGTAAATGTCTTTTGCTATTGCCAATTACTGTAAATTTCTTATATTGGACACCAATATTTATTGTTATAACTTCTAACGAGGTTTCAAAATGTCATCTTTATTAGAGGCAGACACAAAACAAGAAAGTGCAGTGAAGTTTCATATAAGAAAGGTCTGGCATCTCTTGCTATCATCAGACTGAAGCCTCAGGTGACCTTAGTTAAGGCACCTTTCTTAAAATAGCCTCTTCTGTTTTTAGTTTTGAATGAAACAAAAAATCCTTAGTTAACTGTTAATAAAATCTGCTGCATAATTAATTTTATAGAACTTTATTAATTTCTATTTAGGTATTCTAGGTAGGAAACAGGTAATCTGCTCTAGTTCTGCTAGCCAGCAAGGTGTGGCACAGCTACTCTGTGCAAGACATAGCTGCCTGTGGCAGTGATACGGCAGTAATTCTTCATGTAAGATACGTAAGATCTTTACAAAATTTGAATCATACAGTCTCATGACTACAACTTGGGAGAGATACAAGTAAAATGTATTCATAATTTATTGCCTATACCTGAGCCCATTGTTTGGGTTGTTCTCCCAAACAATGTTAAGATGAGTTAGAAAGACTTTGACAACAAGCCAAATAGACAAAAGCCTTCTGGATCTTGAATTTCCTATATCACACATATTGCTCTACCTGTTGGGATCATCTGGTTGTCATTCCATGCTCAATTCCCTTATATCACTGAGGCTACAACACCTGCAGTATATTGAATATCATAGAGGACTTATGTGCTTCCACATTACTGCAGAATTTGAACTTAAACTATCTAGATGACACTAATTACAAAAGGGAGGAGTCACAAATAATAATTTGGATATCGAAATACTTTCTCCCAATGTTATACTCCAAACATAGATGTACACTATTGTGAGGCACGTAAGTTCTGGGGAAGACTCTGTAACCCCATCCATCCTGTCTCCAGCTTCTATGAGAACAAGAGTATGAGGTTAAAGGAAATGGAAGAATGTGTTTGGAGCTGTATGCCTTAGTATCATTGTGGTACTGAAATGGAATCAGCTGGGGAGACACATAGACCTCAAAGCCCATGCGTAGTTTTAAGATATTGAAACAGAGTACATTTTATGCATAATGTATAACCTTGATAATATCATATGACTCTGATCATTACATGTGTGCTCTTAATCAGTGCTTCAGGAGGAAGACAGAACATATTTGTTTCACATTTTATTTAAACAAGTATATATTGCATATAATTATATTGCATATAATTTTTCATAAAGAAAAATATTATTTTTCCTAAAATTCATATGTTCAAGAAGAAAAGACAAAAATAACTGCTTTTATCAGCTTCACCTCAGCTTAACAAGCTCAGAGCTACAAAAGTAAACATTACAAAAAACGTGCATCAACTCTTTACAAAGCAAAGGAGTATTGTCCATAAAAATCTTGAACCTACATCTCCTGTCTCTTTGGGCTACCATTTGTACTTGTACAAAGGAAGTGTAGGTTGCAGTCACACCAAAAGGCTCACCTATTCCAAGTACAAATTTGTGCCTTTTGGTCTTATTATGCACAAAAATATGATTTCAGAAAAGATTTGAACCAACTATGTCAGAATTTTGAGACAATTTATAAATCACTTCTAAAAAGTTTTCTTGGTGTTCAAGAAAGATGGTAGAAATAGTTGTGGCAAAGTTTTTCGTTCCCAGTCTGAGATAGTCTAAATATTTAATCAGGCACAGAAATACAAATTAAAGCATGATAACAAAAATTATGCATACCTCACTGAAGTTTCCTATAATAAAAATTTAAGAGACAAAGTGACTGAGACTATGTTACAGGGGACTTTCCATGAAGTACATTTGAAGCTGCAGGCTAAGCTCTTGTTTATGAAAGCTGTATGGATGGTATTTTATATTTCACAAAGTACTGCATCTATTTATCTCTTATAGATTCAGTGACAAGGAGGAGATCCTTCTTAATCTGCTGCTCTTCAGCATGCATTAAAAATCTTTGCTGGCCATACTTAGGTATGATGTATATTTCCTAAGTTTTCAGTGTTTCAGCAGAAGTGTCACACACATTACAATGATAGTCATTAGTGGTACTTGCACATAATTGCTTTGTACATACCTCATCCATGCAGCTGTTCATATATCAGTGTTAGAAATAGGTTCGGAACACCAATGTCAGCATCTTAATACAGAGGGCTGAAAGAAACACATTTGTTATGATTTCCCATGCCACCTAGGAAATTTGAATGTTCAGTTCCCATTAATTAACATCTAAGTCCCCTTAATGCCTGACTATCTTAGCTTTCATCTCCCGTGAATCTTTCAGGAAACTGTATAAGCTTTGAAACTGCAAAGTTCAATATGTTTAAATGTTTATACATGGGAAGAAAATTTCTTATATAATTGGAAAAAAAGTTAAAAATACATAATAATAAACAAAAACGTTTAGATACTTCAGAGATATCAGGTATACTTGTTAACAACATTTAGAATTACTCTGGCAGCTTTCATTACAGTTACTCTCCCATTAATTTTTAAAAATATTTTCCCTCTAAAGAAATGCAGTCAACTATGTTATAATTAACTTGGCTGCCAAAAGATATTATATATGATCAGATTCTCCACCGGCCTAAGGTATTCAAAGAGTGGCAGCTGTATTGTTCAGTGTTTAATCAGGTCAAAGCTGTGGCAACTTTAATTATAGTTATTGTCAAGATGCTGTTTAATGCTTGCAACAAACCTTGTCATATGTCAGCTCTTGAATCTTTTCTTTTAGTCATGTGTGAGTGAAAAGACTGTCCCTGTTAAATTTGACAGGCATGATTCTATAAGAAATATTGGTATATTGCTAGATAAATCTGGGGTAATTTGGACATGTAGTGTGAGGATCAGAAGTAGGCAAACATATTGAGGTAAAATGGAAAAAGTCCTTACTCTTGTAGCTAACAGAGAGGAGAATAAACAGGTGCAGAGAAAGTGAGGCCAGCAAGTCAAAGAATCTTTTTCTTGGTTTTTTTTTGGTTTTGTTTTGTTTTTTTTAAAAAGAATCGCACTACATACACCCCACTATTTTGAAAGTAAAATATTATCATGTGTTACCATGTATCATTATATTGTATCTACCTGAGTCATCACACTAAACTAAAGATGTAGACCTGTCATTCATGCATCTGCCACCTGGCTCAAGAAATGAGTAAGTCAAGTGGTCTTTTGCCATTTGTTTTCCAATTTATAATATCTTTTTGTTCTGCATAAATGTTACCTTTTGCAACAGTGTTTCACTACTTCTCCCACACAAATAGTTTGGTTCATTCCCTGTTTTTTTCCAGGTGTATATATACTGTCTCTATTGTCCTTGGATCTCAAGGCCTCATCTGAATCAAAATTACTTCTCTCAAGGAAATTAACTGAAAGGATAGTTGGCTTCAAAATCTTTTCTTGTCAATCTGCCACATCTTTAGGATGGATAAGGTTTCGTTCTCTTTGTTCACAGCAATCCTTCAACATTATTCTGGCATATATCATATCATATCACAGTATGCCTCCACAAGCAATGGCTGAGATGTATGCAGCCCACACTGTGGGTGTCATGTTTTGAAAAACAAGAGAGCAGTCTCATTATTTATCTGGCACGTTTATGTTTTCATAAGGGAGATTTGTCATAAGCAGAAACACCTAAGATGTGTCAGAGTACAGAATAATAATTAAGGGATGTGGAGGCAAAGAAACTCCTCTATCTGCTTGGTCTTTTGCTGCGGTTTCTTTGGTCATGATCCAATAGCCATGTTCTAAATATGATCTTCTAAGGAGTGATTTGAAAGGAATAATCACTTCTCTCTAGCTACTGACAGTTCTGTGTTAGGGAACAGCCTAGGAGCTGAGCACAGGAGCAAGGCCAGAAGGGTCAGTAGCCAAACCACAAGGACCTTGTGCCACCGTACCTTGGCAAGATCCAAGGGCGGCAGATGGGCTCAGGCCACAGTTGAGATCATACATTTTTGTGGTGATGGTGCAGGTCTGGGTCAAGTTGTGAAGTTAAGCCACGTTTCAGTGTTAAGTACAACACTGGTAACTGGTGTCAGAAATAGCCTGGTGATTGCCAGGTATGGCTATAGTGACGGAGCAAGACTGAGGCCAGGCCAGAAGGTTAGCCTAAAAGTCAAGGCTCAGACCAGCAAGGTCCCTGGCCAAGCAGATGGTGAGCTAGGACAGAGCTAGAGCCATCTACATGGCAAAACATCTCAGGCATGGACTGAAGATCCAGACAGGAGCTTAAAGGAAGCCCAGGGCCCAGGGACAGGGGTGTTTCTGAGGCTTGAGGTCTGTCCGATCACTGCTCTAATCAGCTGGACAGGGGAGAGAAATTATAAAAAAAAAGGCTCATGAGTCAAGCTATGGTCAAGGAGAGATCACTCATTGATAATTGAGTGGGCAAAACAGACTCAACTTGGGGAAATAGATTTAATTTATAATCAATCATATCAGAGTGGGATAATGCAAAATAAATCCCAAATCCACTGTGGGGTCATCTCTCCACAAGGCTTCAGCAGTCCAGGGATGGGACATCCACAGCTTCTCTGAAGAACTATTTCCAGTGTCTCATCACAACCACAGTAAAGAATTTCTTTCTAATATCTCATCTAAGCTTTACCTCCTTTCAGTTTGAGTCCATTCCCCCGTGCCGTATCATTTATGCCATTGTAAAAAGTCCCTTCACAACTTTCTTGTCAGCCACCCTGAAGTACTGGAAGGCTACTGTAAGGTCACCTTGGAGACTTCTCCAGGATGAACAACCTCATCAATCCTGAATTCTTTGTGTGCACAGTTCTTTACAGAACTCTAAAAGCATCATGGTGTGAAGAGCTTAAGAGCTTTGGAACCCTTAAGAAAATCAGGGTGTCTTATTTATGTTGATTTTGGGAGTTAGAAAAATAACAGTCAGCTTTAGAAACCATGGAAATGTGATTTTTTAATCTTTACATATGTATTGGTAGGCTTTAGAGAGGCAAACTCCTTTTAAATTTTTATTAATGTGTCACTTTTTTCAGTTTAGGGATTGAAATTTCCCAAGTTCAGCATAATGAGTGGAATTCATAATTGCTAATGGTGGTTGCTGGAGAATATAAAGGTTTTACTGGAGCCTGAAAAGTGATTAAAGGAGATTACTTTGTTCCATTAATCTGTCATCATTTTTATCTCTCTAGAATCAAATAGGCTTTATTACCTAGGTTTTGGAAAATAGTCATGGATAGGATGGATATTTATCAATTATGAATCAATTAATTTATACTATAGCTATGAAAACACTATGTTTTAATACTATGTCAGATTTTATTCTCTTGATGAATTTCCTAAAGGTAAGTTCTCAGCTCATAGCTTCTAATTTTTCAGAAAATTTCCACTAGAGTGTTATGATACACAAATCATTGGACAAAATAATTCAAATAAATGATGATAACAAATAACTTACATTTTTATAACATCTTTCAACTTGACTCAATATCCAGCATCTCAGTAATGCCTAATTTTGTGATACTACAAGTAGAATCCATCCCATAAGTGTACCTTTTCTTAGTGCTAATTGTTATTTTGCTGTGAAAGTAGGCAAGTAGACAGGCAGCTCTTTCCAAACTAAGAGAAAATATTAATGGTCTTTCTAAGAGAGGTCTTTTGTAACAAATTTCAGCAGACAAGTGATTCTAACAGAACAATTTATAGAAAATTTTGGTTGCTTTTTACATGTCAGAGTGGCAGCTCTGCTGTAAGAAATATTCTGTGTATATATTAGTGGTAAACACACAAATTGGTCTTTGGAAAGTGTTCTTTTCATTTCCCTTTGGAGTCCTTTTACATAAAATTTTATCATATTGTTACTAAATATGTAATTAGTGTGTCTTTATTATGTTATATCTTATATGGGTGAGTAGTGTTTATCATGTGAAGAAATAGGAAACTCTTCATAGTAGTATTATTTGCCTGCTGACAAGAGAATTAGAAGAGTTAGACAGACGTATGTTTAAAAAAAAAAAAAATCAGTGTTTTTACAACCTGCTATTTAAATAATGCACCATAAATAACCTGTTCCTTAGATGACAATGACAGCACCAGCAAACAACAACTACAACAAACAACAACAGTAACACAGACTGATCATAAAAGAGAAATTGTCTCCGTGGATCCTGAGTTAAACATCACATATTTAACAGCTCCGTATTTAGCATCTCTATCATCTGGACAGTTTTATCCTTCAGATACCTTTGTATTTGGATTGATCAGTTACAAGTTAATGTACTGTAAACACTGAAGATTTGACATAAAAATACTTAATCCGTGTTGGGAGTTATACAATGCAAATGTTAATGTAAAAGAATTAAAATAATGTATCAAATATTTTTCTTCTTTGAACTGCATTGATATATAATCTATTAGTAGAAGAAAACAGTAGAGGTGAATGTCCCAAAAGTAATAATGCCTTAATTCTGCTTTCACTGAAGACAGTGGTAAATTTTCATTATATGTAACAGGAAGAGAATTCGGCCAGTGCTTTGAGAACTCCACCTTTAGGCTAAGCTTTATTCAACTGCTCAATTAAAATTTCTGCTTGTTTTCTACTTCATTATTATTCCTATGGTGAACTTAATTGCTGCTATATGAACAGTGCATTTGACTGGAGCTATATATTAGTTTTCAGTTGATAAGCATTCACTTGTTATACACAGTTTGTGGTCAGTTATGCTAAGCAGTACCCTAGTTCTGTGCTTGTAGTTCATATGATGAAGTCTGTAAGTGTGAAACTATATAGAGCAATTAGTTTCTGCTGTCATTAAAAATTGACAGTAATATTTTCATTTGTTCAGATGCTGCAAACTCCTCTCCCTCTACTTGCTTGAGTATTATTATGGCACTGCATTATGCTCTGTGTGTGGCTGGGGATTTTCAGAGGTTGTGCAACTTTCATATTCCATACATGTACAACATTCTATCCCAAGTTCATACTGGAAGAGTTTGGTTTTCCAACCCTTTTTTTCCCCCACTATCAAACCCAGAAGGAATAATTATGATCATAATAATTGGCAAGAAAAATTGCAACAATTAATATACCTGTCAAATACAAGAAGCATTCTTTTTTCTAGCTTTTTTTCTCTGTTATGATTCATATATGTATGAATCATTAAATATACTTGCTTTTAGTCTTTATTATTTGACAGAAATATTTAATACTACTTAATTTTTATACTGTACAATTCTGACATACTCCACCTTCCAATATCTTGTTTAACTGTGGATCATAACCATTAACTTCTGAAAAGTTCACTGACCCCAAAGGCAGCTGGAGGAGCAAAGGAGAAATAAGTTGACACACAGACACATTTTCTAAAACACAAAATTCTGAACTGTTCAGATAGATAGTGAATGTAACCAGTGTATCTATTTAACCATCATCCCACTGATGAAATATGGTGTTTCAACAGTTATATGCCATATTAGTGAACAGTTCTAGACTGTCTTCAGTACACAAGACTCAAATACTCCTTTCTTTTCAGAATTATTGTAAAAAACAAACTTCCGTTCTGGAAATACAATTATTTACCTGCCTATTCTCTTTTTGCATCACCTCAATACAGGTATAATTTGTTAATTTTCACTATGTTTTTGTTTTCTTCAAAAATTTTGATTCACACTTTCTATCTAGATATGTATCTCTTCTTCCCTCTTAGGAAGTCATTCAACATACTTCAAATACACAAAAGCTGGAAAGACAAATGTATGATATTATGCCATGCAAATGTTAACACAAAGTATGTCTTTTCTTATAGATAGACTACTGCCTGTGTTTCAATTATCATATTTTGATATGTACCTTGTTTTCTCATACCTAATGACCATAGCAAGTTGTAGTTTTTCTTATATTTTCTTTTATATTTTATGTATTCATTACATCACACTGTAACGTCAAGTTCTCCATTTTCACATCACAACTATTCTTCACGGAAACAATGTTTTCACTTACTAACTATTTGTAAGAATACATCTATTCCTGAAGTTTGTGTTTTACTTAAAATGTCATCTTTGTGTACCTTGATTTCAAGTCATGTGAATTTTATGCATGTGAGAATGTTTACTATTCCTTCTGTTTCTTTTCTGCATTGAAATCATGTTTTTAACAGGAGTTGTACTGAGTAGTTTTCTGGGTGAAAACTAAACTGGTATCGTAGTTACCTAATAAAAAAATGTTTTTGAGTTTCTAATGTGTGGAATTATATACAAAACACAAATTAAATTTAAATCATATATCCCTTAGTCATTCTGATAAAGTTTCTAGTTCAAGAAAAAAAAGGCAGCAGGAGTCATAATGCTAACCCAGTAATGTTTTCAAAGTCATGTCATTTATTCAAATCCACATTTTTCTGTGATAGAATCCACAAAAGATTGTTATCCTTTACAGAAGTATGTAGCTATTATAGCTGTTTTCTAGGTTCGTGGGCGTTTTCCTAGGACATAAGAACAGGTTAAATCCTTCTCAAACATTTTCATGAAATGGACAGCTTCGTAGGCACAGCCAAAAGAGAGGCAAATACACTGAGAGACCATTATGTGGATTAATTCAAAAAGTCATTTTAGCCCTTGGAAGACATCCCAGTGTCCTAGAATTAGGCAATGACAAAGTTGAGCTTTATGTCTCTTGTGTGCAATCACTTACTTCTCCACCTTTCAGCTAGCACCACATGCCCTTTGGCTATTACTGAGAATGTAGCTGAGTTTTAACTCATTAATGTGATAGCAACTCACCAGCTGACACCGGAGGCCTTGTGCTTAAATGGGCACGTTCACTGAATTCTAGTGGGATTCCTTTGTGGTGAGTGAGCATGGATCAGAGAGAACAACCTAATTGCTCAGCAGCAGCAGACACACTGACTCTCTATGAGAGAACTTATGTGGGTGACTCATGCCAGTTGTCTGAAGAAGTGGGGAATGCTGCTAAATGCTTTAATGCATCTTTTAACAGTAAAATTTTAGTATGACTAGGGAGGAGGTAAGAAACACAAGGAAAATTAAAATGAGCTGGAAATATGAACACAAACTAGACTTGCACTCTTTCTGGAAGTTACTTAGTAATTCTGGTTTGTTGACTCAGGTTTATATAAATATATGTCAATATAAAGTAATATACTAGAAAATAGACTGCTATCTGTCTTTAAAGTAAACTCCTAAAACCCAACCAAAATGAGCCCCCTCAGCTGTGACAGTGGAACCTATTTTGGCTGCTCAGTAACTCAACCATTTTAAACTACCAGAAATATTGTTTTGTTGTATTTTATATCTCCGCTTACTCCACTATACCATTTGCCTTATTTATTCTCATTAGTTGCACAGTCAAGGGCATATTATTTGCTGTTATTATAGATATTTGGACTAAGCCACCTATATAATAATTGAGTAGGATATTTTCCTATAGAAAGGTGATAGTTCCTTGACAAAAGAACATTCTTTTATTATGCAGCGCTACACACAGAGGGTTTTTTTCCGATCTTACATCCATGTTTGTCTAGAGTTTTTTGGTGGCCCAATGACATACCTCCCTCACATGAACAGAAAGGCAAGATTCCAAATTAATATAGAGATAGTGTTGGGTGTGTGTATCTCAGTGTGGACTACAGGATTGGAGGACAATAATACTAAGTATTGGTAGTAAGGTAGCTGGACTAGATGATCATAGTAGGTTCTGCCTTCCTGAAATTTCTCTTCTATTCTAGTCCAGCCTACTCTGTTCTAGTCTATTCTATGCTACGCTATTCTAAGTAAATATAGGTGTAAACTCAGGGTGGAAAATCATTCAGTGCTCATGTCAAATACAGAAGTCTGTAACTAGAAAGAGGAGTCTCTCCAGATCTCAGAAGTTTAGCAGCAGATGGCTTTTCAGAGCTTGACATTTTCAGCAAGAATGGCTTTTTGAATTTCGCCAGCGCATCAATAGACAATGACCCATAATGTCATACTTTAGCATTGTTTCAGGAAAAATAAAAATATTTTGGAATATTTTGTAATCCAATTTATTACTTTTCTGCATAATGCCATTTACATTAAAGCAGAGAGTAAGAGTGAAGAGACTGAAGAAATATTTGGGGTTTTTTAATGTGTTTTTTTGCATTCTGCTTTGGCTATAGTGAAAGTGTTCCCCACTGGCATAAAAAAATGAAACACAGTGCAACTGAGCATGTGGCAAAGTGTCAACACCAATGCCATTCTTAAACAAGTGGAGTGGCAACCTCCATCACAGAATCACAGAATCACAGAATATTCTGAGCTGAAATGGACCCACAAAAATCATTGAGTGAATGGCTCTTGAGTGAATGGCCCGTATGGGGATGCCAATGTAGTTTTCACCTCTCAAGGCATTATATGGCGAGTAAAAATATATCAGAAGACTGCAGTTTTCCACAGAAATGATTTTATTTGATTTGGTGTCTGGTTTAGGCAATTTTTTTCCCACCAATTCTCAATATGAATATCAAGCTACATAAAATTTCATATAACTGAAATTGTGACATACATCATTCACTTACTGGACTATAGGAAAACTGTATACCCTATTCTACTATTTCACATTAACAATTAATACTAGATAAAATTTTAAAAGGTTAATTTGGAAAATGATCTCATTTTAAATTATTTTAAATGTTTGAAAATTCATTAAATCAAGCCATCTCAATACAATGCCAATTATTCCCCAATAAGGAATAATAAGAAAATAGTCATGGGGGAATAGATTCTGCAAATTTTGTTCATCTAACTAGTCCCACAGAAACCATCAAAACTATGCACATGGTGAGGATGATTAATGTGAGAAAGGCTTGCAAGATCAATCACTTAAGATATGTTGTTACTTTTCATTGTTGGCTTTAAAAAAACAAAAAAACCATATTTCAAATAATATGAGAACAAAATTTAACTGAAAGTTAAATCTTTGGAAACACAGTTCTAGTTAAAATTGATATTGAGTTGGTATAATAGATTCTTTCTGAAATGTTAGTTTTGACACCAAACATTACTTTACCGGCAATTCTTAGGCTGTTTTGATTTCCATTCACATCCTCTTGTCATCTACGGCTTCTGGATGATATATATAGAATATAGTTTTGGAAGTGAGCCAAAGCTAGTTATTGTAAATGTACAGACTCTACTTCTCCATGAGATTTGCATGGAGTTCCAGGAAAAGGGAAGTCCCCTTTCTGGAAAAGCAATTCTATGTCCCCCTGAATCAACTCAGTTGGTATGGGGTAGGAAAGATTTCTGGCCTCTTCTTTTAGATTGTGGCATTACTGGGATTCTATTAGAGCAAGAATCCCAGTAATCCAATTGCATGGATAGTTCAAAGGGTATGGGAACAAAGAGGAAAGAGATATGGAGACAAGACTCTCTGAACTTCTCATTTCTTATATGTCTGGCCAAAGTCTGGCTTCCAAAATGTATTGTCAAAATATGAAAAAACAAGGCAATTCCATGACAAAACTGAAAAAGCATTTCTCATCCACTGTCCATGGTACCTGTCCACTTCCCAAGGTTTTATGACTTGGTTTCTCAAACCCAGAATGTGACTCCATTTAGAGTCATAAAAAAAAAATCAAAAGAAGTCATAAATGTTAAGACCAAAAGAAAAAAATATAATCCATTAAAACAGTTAATTAAAATAATCTGTTTAACTCCTGTCTCATTTGCTATTGAAACATGGTTATAGGGAGTACAAAAGAAGTTGAGTCAAAATGTGTGTGTGTATGCTGGGAGAAGAAATGGAATGGCACACTGTTAGTTAGTCTGGAAAATGTCACATCTGGTTTTATAGGTAGGACTCCAAATATATAGGGAGTTATTATTGTTAAAACATTAAACTTGTTCATCAGGCACAGAATTATGCATTGATACATTTGAAGACTTAGATCTGTTGGAATGATAAACCAAATTAGAATTAAACTAGGACAATTTCAAAATACATGAGTCTGTATCAGTGAAACAGAAAAGATACATGACAGGAAACTCAGGAATAAAACTGTGTGGCTTACATTACAAATTTAAATGACTGTGTCGCATCATGCCTCAAATTGTGGAGGTGATCCTGATCTCTGTAGTAATTACATGCTATTGACTTCAGTAAATTTTCTTCAGATTTGCAAAGCTATCAGATGGCAAATATAGCTTTTGGGAAGGAAGTTTTACTTTTGAGGTTGAATATCTAAGCAACCTAAAGCTTAAGGTGTTGGTAAAAATCAATAAATAATAAAATAAACATGAAGATGTAGGAAGAGGAAAAGAGGAAAAAATGCTCTGCCATGATTATTGGGATCATAAGAACCTTGCAGAAGCATTTACTATGCTGTTCCTGGGATTTGGAAACACAAGATGTAAGGATAGCAATGAAGTTACAAATGATAATGCTACCAAGAAAGCTACTGAAATAAACTGCAAGCAACTTAGAAGTTCATGGATTTTGCAATTCAATACATCCTAAGGGAATAATTTTAGAAGCAAACATTGAAAGTTTAACGTCAGGCAGTGTGGAAATAAGCATTTCACAATTTCTAACACTTGATTTAAGCTGCCTTGTGTAAAGGATTTATATTTTCTTTTTAAGATTGCATTATATCTGGCAGCAAGAATAACAATAAAAATATTGAAACCTGTAAAATGGTTTCTCCTGGAAAAGAAGTTGATATTAATGAATGATTCAGCACTTGGAAAACAGTATGTTTATCAGTATCACCAGTAGACTGACAGCAGAGTGAGTGAGGAGAAAATTTCACTGGAATAAATCAGTGACAAGATTTGCTAAGTAAAACTGGTAAGTTTTTTATGGAAGAATGTCATGCAGACAGAGAGATTATTCATAGACATACAATAGCTTTACTTCTATATATATCTCAGTAATTTTTTTAAAATCAGTATGAGTATTGTTATTATGACATAAACATACTTTTCTTAAATTTGAGGTGGATTTGGTAACTATTTACTATTAGTAGCCTTCATTTCCACTGGTTTCTAGTAATATTACTGAGTATTGCAAGAGGTTAAGGGAACCTGAGTTAAGATAAATGTGACACTATTGTCCAATTATCTCAGGTCTAGGGAAAAGGAAATAAGGCTGAAGGAGAGGAATGCATCCACAAGGAAGCCAAATCCAGCAGCTGTTATGAAAATCAGCTCTGGCTGGGGGACACCATAGCTCACAGGCTCATCTGCTCAGGCCAGGTTTGCACACACCCTCCCCCAGCAAGGAGAGGAGAGGAGGAGAATTTTGGGGTGTGTGGCATAACCTCTGCTCAGAGGGAGTTAACGCCCATCCTCCCTTACAAAAACTGCCTCAGTTGCAAAAACCCCCACCCTGGAAGTTACCCATGGAAGGCCATGTACACACAGGAACATTCACGTGAGGAGCAGCTGAGGAGGTGCCATAATCCATGAAATATCCCTGAAACGCTCCCCGGACTCATCCTGAGACCTTGCAGCAGAACCTTGCAGCAATTGATGCAAAGTGGTACAACAGATCCAGAGTCTGTTACATGAGACTCTGCCAAACTTGGGCCCCTGGGAGGTACTTGGGCATTTCCACCTGGCCCAAGTACATATCAGTGTGCTGAACGCTGTTGTGTGGGACTCACCACCAAGACCAGTACAAGAGGATCAGTGGGATGCCATTGGGATCCAGAGAGTGGTGATGTTTTCTGCTTAATCTGTCTGTGTCATCCTCTTCCTCTTCACCTGCCCCCATCTCTCTCATTTCCATTTCATTAAATAAAATCCATACTATTGACTTTGGTGTATGGTCTCGTTTGCACCTTAATTCGGGCATTGGCATCTCTCTAAAAATTTTAATAATCAGATGGTAACATTTAGGTAACTATTTTGTACCACATGACAGATGCTGAATCAAGCTGAATTACTGTAATAGCCCTTGCAGTCGTATTTGAATACAAGTTTACTCTAACCCCAGAGTCTTGATGAGGTTAAAGATCAAGCCAAAGGGAGATTTTTCTGTCCTTGAAAAATATCTTGCAGATGGCTTATAATATTCTGAAGACCTCTTTGGCCTGTGAACTTGGCATAAGTCAGAAATTGCCATCAGTTTTAAAATTTACCTTTGGAAATCTTCTACAACATTCCCTCTCTCTGAAAATGTAATGATTATATTAAAAGTAAGAACTTTGCAGATTTCTTTGCAATTCTGTACTTTCAAGTTTCAAAGCCATATAAACACTGTGTTTGGTGTTTTAGTTTGTTCATGTAGATTAGTCAGCAAAGTCTTCCACTAAGAAAATAGCACCCTGTAGCCAGAATGTCAAAGTTCCTCTAACTAACAGGAAATAATGTTTTCTGTCTTCCTGGAAAAAAACCCCAAAAAACGGAGCTACTATAATTCTATCCACTAATCTGAGTCGTTGTTCTCTGTTGGGAAAACTGATGAGGAAAATAATTTCTCAGGAAATAGTGTTTGAAAAATGAAGTAATCATAGCAGCATGAATTTAAAAAAAAAAAACCAAACAAACTTCATCCATGCTAATACTCTGAAAGTATTTATGTTTTCTACTGTGTATAGAAGAATTTGTATTTCTTGGTAGTCAAAAATACCTTGCCTTTAGTTGTCTTGTTTTATTATTTGATTTTTTCATTGATAATTGATTAATTTTCACCGCCCATCTTAAATGTCATTGTATCGTATGTATAATTTAATGTTTTATTTATCATAACTTGGTAATTTTTTTTAACATATGCGTAGTTAACAAAATGAATGTACCACCTTCCCTTGGGAGCTGTCACTGAGCTAGTGTTTTCATAGGACTTTTATCATATTTGCTGTCACTAAGGATTTTTTTTAATGGCAGTTATACAATAGCCTCCTACTGAGATATTCTTTCTGCACTTGTTCCTCTCTGGATTTAGAGTGTTCAGTAGCCAGAGTTGTACACTAAAGGTAATTTTTTATGAATGCCAGGAACCAATACTGGCATGTGTACATAAGTACCCACAAAGAAAATGCCACTTAAAAATAAAGATGTTTTTATCTTGAGCAATGATATGCCAGGAAATTAATTTTAAAATCCAGGACATTTTTGTTCTCTTCAACAGGTATTCCTGCATTGTATTTTACTAGTCTAGTTACAAGAATGTGGGGAAATTTTTAAAATAACCTTCTCATATATCCTAGAGTAAGATTCTGTTTGTCTGTGCGTGTTCATGCTTGTCTGAAGGACCACTTTTTAACCTGTAGTGGATAACATGGCTCAGATGCCAATAAAGATAAGCCAGGGAAAGCTTTTTCATAATTTTCATATGTTACTTTTTCTGCAGCACAATAGTTAAAATCAAAATATTATAAGTGAACCTGGAATGTGGATACAAATCTATATCAAACAAAAATTATTTTGTCTATATTTCTTTTCACTACAACTTTACAATAGGTTCTATATTAAAAAGACATAAGGCATGATTTTCTGTTTGCTTTTATTTCATGCTGTTCCATCTTCTTGGAGTAATTATAATATAAACACTGCATAGATAAATTGCAAATCAAATTCCATAAGTACCAAAGTTATTGGATTTTATCAGAATATTTGGTGAGTCTATCTTGCTGTATTTAGTAAATTCATTTTCCAAGTGAACACAGCAGTTACTAAACAGCTTTCAGGAATACTAGATACCAGGCTGGTCCTGACATGAAGATACCATCTTTGTTTAAAGCTTCCCTTTTCCTGTAATGTCAAGTTGACAAACAGCAATAGATTTAAAGTCCGGCCAAGAAACTAGAGATAATTGAAAAGGCATCTGAATGAAATCACCGAATTTAGGACTTCAGTGAGTTAACAAGCCTCAGGAGGGAGTCACTAAAGATAATGGTGAATTAAAAAGTGGAAACTAATTGGAACAACAAAAAAAAATCTGCTATTTGAAAAGAGCAGAACTCTCTTAGTGAGTACACTGTTTATACCTATATCTTCTGTTAGATCAAACAGAGGTTTTGTCAATTCTGTTGTCCAGTAAAATATGAGTAAATTAGTAATACTATTCAGATATTTTTACTGCTTTCACCATTGTGTTTTTATGTACAAAATTATGATGGCATGCTAGACTAACATTCCAAAATATAGGCCATCCTTGTACAGCCAACAAAGTAACACACCAGAGGAGCAAGGGAATGATGGCAACCAAATGTTGTTTTCAGCCAAATAATTCATTAATACTTTCTGTTTCTCAAGCTTCTTTACTAGCAAAGTTGAGATCTGGACATAAGCAGACCAGAATGGAAATCCAGCATTGCATGAAGCAGAAAATTAGGGTATTTCTTCATAATTTTTCATAATGTATCATAAAATGTACTTCCAGTTAAGTATTTATAGATGAAGCCGGTATCTTAATCTGCATGAGAGAGTCGGCTCTCAGCACTAAGCTGAGAGCATCATGGGTACATAGTGACTTCTTTTGTATTCCTATCTAGGTGGAAATGTAAAGATTGTCTTCTGTCTCTTACCTTGTACTTTGCTTAATGACATTTTTTTTCTGGTAAAATTTGAATTAAGTAATTGCAGACCTACAGCAGTTTTATCCAGGGTAAAATGACATGCTCTTAACAGACCAAAATAAATAAAATTATATTTTAAATCAAACTTTAATCTTAATTTTCTAAGCACTTTTTCTGAAAGTATCTTATGGAATTTGCATCTATGTTTATGTAAAGCACTACTTTTTTCTCTGCTATCTCTTCTGGAACCCACGTGTGGCATGCAAAAATGTATTAATATTTTTCCTGCTACTACCAGAAATTATTTGATCTAATCTGAAAAAGTCTAAAGGACCTAATAGATTATTACATTTAAGGTGAAAAATAGAGCATTATGCATTGATTTGGCTCTTTTAACAACAGGAGATCAAGTACCATTTAACCAACAGTCATTTTCTAATACCTACATACTTTAGCTCTGTTCAAAGTTAAGATATGCAGGAAAAAAAATTACATCAGTGAGAGCAAAGGTTTTATGTAGCTGTGGCGTTGTTTTCAGATAGTCATCAATATCTGAAAAGCCTTTTGAATGGTTTTTGAGGAGCAGTGTCTTCTTGTGCAGCTACAAGTGTGTCTCTGATGACTTGCATTAGTCCTTTTGGGACTCACTCTGTTTGTTCAGGTTGATCCAGGTATGTCCCAAGCACATTTCCCAATCATGTGCTGATATAAGTTCCACTTACAGAAGGTTGACCAAGGAGGGCATTTGAACCTCCTTTTGTTGCAAATTTTACAGTAGATTTTAAAAACTATACTGAGTATTCAGAGATTTTTTTTTTCCTCAGATTTCTTATTCACCTCAGTAATATTACTCACAGTGAAGACATCCATCAGATTTTGTTAGGTCTTGAATTAGCCTACAGGAAAAGCACTAAATATCAATAGTAGGATATAATTCCTGCAGTACTGACTTACCAAATAAAACTTACTTCTGCATAAATAAATAACTCCTATTATGAGAGGAGAAATTAAGATGATGCACAGTCCAACAGTTATTATAAAGTCTGGGTATTACATGTTTGCAGAAGCTAGTATTAAATCTTTAATCTTTTATTTTGAATGACTATGTGACTAAGGTTATGACTAAGGTTATTTACATGGAAAATAAACAAGAAGTATTCAATTGAGAAATGAGACATTAAGATGTAAACTCAAAATTAGACCTGCAAACAGATAAAAGCTCCATAGTGAAGCACAAATTTCCAAGGAATATAAAAATACTACCAAGAACACTGACCGTACAACTACTGGGAGCATACAGAATTTGTCAAATCTCAAAAATGTGAGGCAGTTCAGTGCTGACAGACCTACATACCAGTACCATTCACAGAAGAAAACTGTCCCTTTTCCTAACTCATGTGTAGAGTTTGAGCCTGTATATGTGCTCTGAACAACTTTACAATTTCTAGTGTGAGAATCCAGGACCTGCCTTTCCCAACTAAGCACTCTAAATGCCATGCTACAGAAACATCTGATTCTGTATCAGTAGATAAGCATTTTACAAGTTTTACTAAAGGGAGTGAAGAACATGACTATTTTTCCTTTTTAAATTTGAGCATAGGAAAATTGGATGTCAAAATTGGCCTTGATAAAGTCCATTTGACTCAATGAGATTACTTTGATTTAAATTAATTTTTGCTTACAAAGCTGGAAGGAGCTTATATTCCCTCATAACCTACATTTCCACTGAACAGTTAAGTTGACCTTCAAATTTAAGCCTCTTTTTAAACCTGAAATTCTCATGAGTGCCTGGTATGCCCTGGTGTCTCATGACAGTGTTTTCTGCTATAGAAATAAAGCAAATGTCCTTCTGGGAGAGATGGTTCTTTGAAAGCAGCATCATCTGTACCCTGCATCATGCCTGTTAAGAGGAAAAGAAGGGTAGCTGTAGTAGGAGACTCCCTTCTAAGGGGAATGGAGGCCCCAAATATTGGGCATTTTTTTCTGCCCAGTATGCAGACTCAATCCAACACAAGGAATTCTGCTCTCTCCCAGGGGCTTGGGTAAGGCACATTACTGGAAAACTCTCCAGGCTTGTAAGGCCCCCTGATTACTAGCTGTTACTAGTTTTCAAGCTGGCAGTGACAAAATAACAAAGTAATTCCAAGGGCAATCAAAACAGACTTCAGGGCCTTGGGACCCATTTGTTGAAGGATCAGCAGCACAGCTAGTGGTTTCCTCGATCCTTCCAGTAACAAGGAATAATATAGATAGGAATGGGCAGATCCATCAAGTCAGTGTGTGGCTCTGAGACTGGTGTAAGCAGAAAAAGTTTGGCTTTTTTGACCATGGGATAATCTATTCAGCACGTGGTCTACCATCAGTTGATGGGATGTAGAGGGGAAGAAGAGCCTTTCTCTAGAGGGGAAGAAGAGTTCTAGCACAGGGGCTAGCAAGGCTTGTTGATAGAACTTTAAACTGACTTGGAAGAAGGGAAAAAGAAAATACCAGGCTTGCAAGTGATGAACAATGGGAAGGTGTACCAAAACTTGAAGAAATGAGCACTAAAGATATCACTCAATCAGCATTATGAGAAGTTGGCTACAAAGTACCACTCCTGAAATGTTTCCATACTAATGCCTGCAGCATGAAGAACAAACAAGAAAAGTTTGAAACTTTCATCAAGTCCCAGATATTTAATATCAAATCAAAGCCTTATGAGGAGCAGATGAAATCACTGGGTTTTGTCAGCTTAGAGAAGAGGAGACTGAGGGGAGAACCCATTGCGGTCTACAACTTCCTCATGAGAGGAAGAGTAGGGGCAGACACTGGTCTCTTCTCTGTGGTGATCAGTGACAGGAACCAAGGAGCACTAGAACAGGCTCCCCAGGGAAGTGGTCACAGCACCAAGCCTGTCTTTGTTCAAGAAGTGTTTGGACAAAGCCCTCAGGCACATGGTGTGATTCTTGGCATATCCTGAACAGGGAAAAGAGCTGAACTTGATGGTCATGATGGGTCACTTCCAATCAGTTTATTCTGTAATTCTATGCAATTAGTAATTCAATATGACTGTTTCTCAGAAACTTGCTAGAGAAACATTCTGTTTTAGGCACATGGCAAAATTCTGCAGCATCACAGCTCAAGTCACTTGGGATTAAAATAATGAAACCTGAGTGTCAAAACCAAACATGTTTGATACTTCAATGAAAACATTACTTATGTTTTGTTTTGTGGTCAAAGAGAAAAAGAAACCTGCAGTCAACCACACTGGAAAAGGAGCTTTTGTACTGGGCAGCCAAGGTACTGGTGGTGCTAGGCCTCAGAGATGGCCTTTGAGAGAATAGGCTGGGGCTGCTCCCTGCCAGACACAGATAATTCCAGTAATTTCTGGTGAGTTCTGTAACAGACCTGCCACAGAAAACCTGTCAACCTGGTGGCACCTCTGTGAAGGTATTTAAGAAAGGGAAAAAACCCACCCAGGCAGAGGAGGAAGGAAAAGAATTCAGTGACGAATGGTGAACACAAAGATTAGCAAAGGAGACGGAGAAAGCAATGCAGATGCCAGAGCAAGTGCTCCCCTGTAGTCCACAGAGAGGAGCAGATATCCATGCTGTAGGTCATGAAGTACTCCACAGTGCAGCAGGCGGCATTTCCTGAAGGATCTGCAGCCTGCGGAAAGTCCAGGCAGAAGCAGTTTTATCCTGAAAGATTGTATCCAATGGGAGGGCATGCATGCTGAAGCAGGGGAAAAGTATGAGAAGAAGGGAGCAGCAGAGAGGAGCAGTTATGCGCTGACCACTGCCTTCAGTACTCCATTCCCCCATGCTGCCAAAGGCAGGGAGAGCAGACAGACGTATTCTGTTGAGAAGGAAACCAGCTGAGCCTGGAGAAGATGGATGTGTGGGAGAGGTAAAGTTTTGGCAGGCTGTTTTTTCAGGTTTTTTTTTTTTTGCTTTTGTTTTGTTACGTTTTGCTCCTCAGTGCCTGAATATGTTTTGGCAATAAATGGAAATTATCTTATCTCTCCTCAAATCTGTTTTGAGCATGACACTAATGGGTAATTAATCTCACTTTGTCTCAACCCATGAGGTCTTTTATCCTATTTTTAACCCTCCATCTTGAAAAGGAGAGTGAATGGGAGAATTGCTGAGTGGGCATCTGGCTGCTGGACAAGGCTAACTCTATAGTAGCTCTCTAAGTGGCAAAGCATTACTTGAATTATATCTAAGAGTACTATATCTAAGTGTGTGAAGTAGAGGAATATTACTGATGTTACATGCCACGGCTAACTCGTTGGTGAAAATGTGCCAAATAAGTAATATTGTCAGGATAAAGAGGGAAACATCTTCATCTTCGCAGGAGGATTCAAAACAAAGCAAAGATACAGAATCATTTGTGTTGAAAAGTATAATAAAGTCTTTAAAATACGGACTGTTATATAACAAACTGAATTTAATCCCATTAACTCAGACAAATATATTATCTAGATCAACCTCACAATCGTTTAATATTACTTGAAAAGCTTTGTGTATATTTTTGATCTCAATTCACTTTTCTGAAAAAAAAAGAAAAAAAAAAAAAAAAGAAAAAAAGATTTTGTTTTGTAACCCAGTGCTGGGAGCTGGCATAAGCACTGATAGTGCTGAATACATACTTTAGTGTAAGGAATCTTCTGAGGAAACACCACACACAGGAAACTATGGTTTGTGGCTTTGGTTTTTTTTTTTTTAGTAAAAGCATGTCATTATGAGAACCAGAAGGTCTGCCCTTTTCTGCCTTCATTATAAGCTTTAGTGCTTTCCACCACTAAAATGTTCTAAAAGGGCTGTATGCTTATTGTTGACTATTTTTTCTAGCCTTATGTAAAAGTATGTCTCCAGTCTGAACAATAATAACTTCAGCAGGTGTTCATGGCTTGTTTATAATTTTTATACATTTTTTTTTAATATCTCTTCAGGGACTATGGCCAGTAATGTTTTCTGCACCACAGGGTACATTATAAACAACAGCTGCCCGCAGTGACAATTAAACTACTGAAATGAGAACTAAGAGAATCTCTTCAAGAAAGAATTTTAACTCGCCTCATACTTTATGAAGTATTCTAGTGGAACGATATGTATATGCACATAAACAGAATATGCAGGTTTTATGGGAGTAGAAGTGGTTTAGCACATGAATTTTGAAGGGGTGAAAAATAAAGAATATAAGAATTGAAGCTTGTAATGAGGCCTGTACAATTTTTGGGCTTAGTATATATGTTTATAACTGAAATATTATTTGCTATTGTCAATTTTTATCTAGTGGAATGTATTAATTCTATGTAGGAAGTTTTTCATACTGCCTTTCTGAAAATGCTTGTTTTAGGTTTTTTCAACATATGTAGAATCCAGCTGTTTTTGTTAATAGAAAGTGCTCGAAAGTTGTCCAGGTTCCAAAATATTACTGGGCAGCTAAGAAATGTTAACAGCCTTTGTTTGCTCTGTAAAGTGTGCTAACTTGCACTTAAATCCTACTCCTGGTGGATATTTAAATATGTTTTTGTCTGTAATACCTGTAACTGCAGATTTTATTATTTTTGCCTATACTGTACATTCCTCTTTTCAGAAGATATTTCAAGAAAGTATCCATATGTATGGTCTTTCATCATAGTACTTTCAAACAAACAAATATCCAAATTGTTTTTACTAGATTTTTTTTTTCCACAGATAGGAAGGTTGTATAGAGAATAAGGTAAATGTCAGCACTATTAAGGACTTGTCAAAAGTTTTGCAAAACTGTGAGAAAGCCAAGAAATAAACATTAAAACTTTAAGGTTGTAGAGCAGGGCCAAAATTGCAGACTACATTTCTTAATCTAATAATCTTTCTTAACTATCTCAGTGCAATATGTCTATATAGATATAGTAATATCGGTTAAATTTGGGGAAAATAAGCCCTCATTCATATTAAGAAATAAATCAATTATGGTGCCATTTCAATATTAACAACCTGCTTCTACAAGAAAGGAATAAGATAAAATCTTTTAGAGAGGAAAACTTGGTTAAAACATACTATAGTCTATCCACTAGAGCTATAAAAGACAAATTCATAGAAATGGATAATAGGCTACAAACTAAAAGCTCATCTAATAGTAGTTTCACCCATATTTTTCAATAATGAATACTTAAAACAATATTAATTGACAATGTAAACTGGTGGTGTCAAATATGGGCAATATCTTTTTTACTCTAGAAATATTTGCCATCATAAATTCTCTTCAATCAACCTCCAGTGATTTATCTAAAGGCTTTTGTAGTTCTCTCACTAGAAATAGCATATATTCTGTTTTCCAGGTTTTCATTGTAATAGGAAGGCAGTCACTTCTGAACTATAGCTTGCTGTTGGCCTGGGTTTGATCTAGATCTGAATTCTAAAATCTGTGTGTAAATAATTTTGGAAACAATTCATTTGGAATCACTGCATGCTGGGAGAAAAGTGTTACCACATTGGTTTACTTCTTCTGTCCATATACTTAAATCATGATTCTGTTGTGATCATATGATTCATGGGTGATACTAGGAGCAGAGGAGTAAATTAGGAGTTCTCAATCCAATGTGATATTTATGGAGTTCTTTATTTTTTATGCACTGACAGACATTGATCGGTATAACAAATGGCAGCACTGGAAAGATGAAGTAATCTTTGTTAGAATACGTAATAAGCTATGACTTCTCAACTGAAAAACTTGAGTAACAGAAGATTCCCCACGTTTTCAAATATGGGTGAAGAATGCACTTGTAAAGATATGATTCTGAGAAAAATCGTATCTATATAATTTAATGTAGAATTTTTATTTTGCTCCAATATGCTTCTACTATGAATTGTGGCAGAGAATAGAAAAAGAATTAGTAATCTGAATTAGCAGATAATTAGCACTGGAAGCTGTGTCAAGGCACATGGATGACAAGGAGATGATTACAGACAGCCAACACTGCTTCAAAAAGGGCAAATCATGCCTGGCTAATCTAATGGCCTTCTACATGGAGGGACTGCACTGGTAGTTAATAGCAGCTGATATCATCTACCTTGACTTCTGTGAGGACTGATACAACATCCCTGTCATTGAAGTGGAGAGATGTGGGTTTGATGGATGGATTTTTTGATGGGTTAAGCTGTTGGCTTGATGGCTGCATTGAAAGAGTTTCAATTAAGGTCTCAATGCCCAAATGGAGAGGAGTAACAAATGGTGTCCCCTTGGGGTCTGTATTGGGACTGGTTCTGGTCAGTCCCTTATCAATAACATAGTGAGATTGAGTCCAGCCTCAGCAAGTTTTTGGATGACACCAAGCTGAGTGATGCAGCTGATATGCTAGAGGGAACGTATGTCATCCAGAGGGATCCTGACAGACTGGGGAAGTAGAACACCGTGAACTTCATGAATTGCAACAAGGCTAATGCAAGGTCCTCCAAACTGGGTCATGACAATCCCCAGCATCAGCACAGAGTGAGGGATGAATAAACTGCAAGTAGCCCTGTGGAGAAGTACATGGGAATATTAGCAGATGAACAATTAGACATGAGCCAGCAATGTGGATGTGCAGTCCAGAAAGACAAATCTATCCTGTGCTGCATCTAGAGAGGTGTCACAAGCAGGTCATGGGAGCTAATTCTTCCCCTCTATTCTGCCCTCATGACACTCCACCCGGAGTTCTGCATCCATTTCTGGAGCCCCCAGCACAAGGACATGGACCTGCTGGAGGGAGTCCAGATGAGGGCCACAAAGAGATTAAGGGGCTGAAGAATCTCTCCTATGAAGACAGGCTGAGAAAGCTGGACTTGTTCAGGCTGGAGGAATCTCAGGGAGACCTTATAGCAGCCTCCCAGTGCCTTAAGAGGGCCTACAAGAAAGCTGACAGGAGAAGAAGAGAGGATTTAAACTGAAAGACGACAGATTTAGTCTAGATATAAGAAAGATATTCTTTACTCAGAGGGTGGTGAGGCACTGGAACTTGTTGCCTAGAGAAACTGGGCAATGTCCCATGCCTGGAAACATTGAAGTTCAGATTGGATGAAGCTCTGAGCAACCTGTGTAGTGGAAGGTATGCCTATCAATGACAGGGAGGTTAAAACTAAATGTTTAATGAATAAAGGTCCCCTCCAACCCAAATCTTTCGATGAATTCATCAGTATTATGGTTGAAAGCCTAGCTTTATCGAGTCAGTGCAGGTGTATGTTAAAAAGCAAAAAGCCAATGTCCTAACTACTTTCTATTACTTCTATTTCTGCTTTAACTACAGTTGCAACTAATTCCTTACTGATCAGGTGTACTAAACTCAGTTTATCAATCAAAATCTGCATAGTAGTAAAAGGAAGTTTATTGTAATGTCTGCACAGTTGAGCTAGTGTTTCCTCCCCGCCCCCCAACCCAGCAGCTTAAAATAGAAAGAGCCAAAAATTTTCATTTTACAGAGAAGAATCAGCAGTTAAATTCAGCAGGCAAGCTTTTCCTTTTACTCTGCTACTCATGAATAAAAGCAGAAACCATTTAATATGTCAAAAATAATGGAAACTTTCCCTAGGGATATTTTCCATCTTGGCCTTTGCCATCATGCATTCTCAGGCTCACATTACTTTTCACATTGTAGGTTGTTGCTGTTAACGTGGAAACATAAGCAATTAAAAAGATAATACCCACACTGTTTCCATGGAGGCCATTAGTGTTCTTCACTATCATGGGTTTTGTGGTTTTGTTTCTTCTTATACTGATGAAACCCATTTACTATTTCTTTCATTTCATTGTAAAATATATAACACTAATGGATTAGACTGATTTCTTCCCATGTCAAGTCTAATACTATGTAATAGTTTGTTTATACTGTTGGCTTTCTTTAAATAAATAAATAACCAAATACAAGATGAAAGAAAAAGGTAATAAGAAAAAAACAATTTTATCACTTATATTATTGATGGGCAAATTCGTTGGCACTGAAGTGACAATGTTGCTGACAATGTCTTCGGCAAAGTCAAGTTTCTTTAGCTCAGGGTTTGAGAAGATGTTATTTGATTTGCAGCTATGAGTTTAAAGACAATGGAGGAACACACAAAAAATTAGAAATCATTACCATGGAACAGCAGTTGGAAAGAATGGAAAAGTCACAAGGAAAAGCACAAGCTTTGCAAAAAATTAAGGTATACAGTAAATTTTTTAAAAAAAAAGCTTTTTATATCTAGTCTTTCATTTCCCAAATATAACTGATTTAAATTAGTTTCAAGGGCCATTTTCTTATCACCGTTACAGAGCAGCACAAGTTTTTCTGTTTCCATTTCATTTTGCATGGTTAAATAAGAAATAGGATTACAGGGTTTTCTCATCTTTCCAGATTTATCATTAGTACAGGCTACTGCATCACATTAGAAACCTATCCAAATGGTGGATTCCTCAATATTATTGTGTTTTTAAAAATTATTTCTTTTCTTATATTCAGAAGATTCTAAAGGCCATACTCCTTGGGCCTCAAAACATAGATTAGTAGAAGATCTGATGAGTCATCTGAAAATGTAACCAAATAAGAATTGCATTATTGGCCCTGTTCCAACAATTCAATATCTTAAACAGCATTTATTCCATCCCTCTAGGGTTATTTTATATATTACAAGGCTTCCTTTGAGTTTTCACTGACAAGTTTTGACCAGCCTAGCTGAAAGAACAAAGCTATATATAAATTTTGCATGCACAAAGGGGTTCTGTCCTTCTTCATAAATGTACACTCAACAAAATATAAAATAGAAATGTGTATGAAGATGCTTCCTTGGCAGCTGGAGCTCTAAGACACAAGTTTTATTCACATGCACACATACACAGCCTTCTCTGATATTATCTGGTCTGTGGTAGCTGAGAGCTGAGAAAAAAATTGTTTGTTGATAGGAGGGTTCATAGAGAAATGTAGAACAGTTGTGGTCTGAGGATTTGTGGCAATCACATAATTTCTGATATATAGCAGATATCAGCTATTTTCTTGTTAGCTGTAGGACAAACAGGACTTTGATAAGAAAATTTGTTTTGCTCATATCTTTACAAGACTTTGTTCATTTACTAATTCATGAACATAAAGAAAAACAAATCAAGTATGGATTCTGGAATTCATAATGTCCTTTTAGCTCATTACACTTGAAAGGGGATTATTAAATCACAATTCTAGCTGTAGAACTATGTCCTTAATGCTACCACTCTCCTGACAGTCGGGAAGAAAATTGTGCACATAATGCAGACTTGATGAGGTTTATTTCTTTTCTTATGTAACATCTGGGTAAGAAAAAGACAAGCTAGGTTAAGAGGTCATAATGTTACTTATTACATTTTAAAGGCTTGATTTGATTGAAAACAACCTTCTCTAATAAATCTAGTATCACCAGTTAGAATCCAAGAACCAAATTTTTATATTTTTATGCATGATGAATAACCCAGTGACTAATCCCTGACTTCAGAGGAGTAATTCAGAGGTGATACATTTACAATTAATGTTTCTTTGCAAGCAAGGATACCCAAATTAATACTAAATTAAGAAACAAATTATTGTCTAAGGAATAGAAAATCCACCTCCTCCATTCTTTTCTATGTAAGAACGCACCAAAAATAATCCATGTACTGTCTTAATTTATACAATGTACCCTGTGAAAGGACTGAATATAGATCTGGAAGTACAAGTAGAACAAATCCTTATTCAAACTATTTGAAATTAAAATTAGTGCCAGTGTAGGGTATACACTGAATTTTTAATTTTCTGAAATATCAGATGTATCTCCTTGGAGACAGTCAAAAGTTCTTTGTATAATAGATTTGAAAGACAACAATCAGAAGTTAATGTTCATACCAAACCTTTAGTTTATATTATATCAGTAATTTTGACCAAATCATTGGAAAAAGGCGTGAACATGTGTTTTGTTTCCACCACAAGATATGAGTAAAAACCTTAAACAATTATCTAATTCCATGTCATACAAGAAGAAAGATTAAATTTTATAACAGGCCACAGTTGCCCTAAAATACATTGAAATAATGGGAAAATTTACTAAAAAGGAAAACTAATCAAAACTAAACCAGTAAAGTGTTCCTGCTCTAAGACAGCCTTAAGACAAGTGAAAGAGAAAGAAGTACAAGGACATCTTTTGAATGAAAGTAAATTTGATATTGACTATGAATGGAATGGCAATAGCTGAGGATAACATTCAAAGTTGGGAAAATTTACTGGCTCATATCAGAGATTGAAACTGTGGCCTAAATTAAAAACCATCAAGGATATATGTCCCCAAATCCAAAATTCCAAGAGTTTTTTCCACAGAATGGAAGTCAATACTCTTTAAATAATATTTAAGTTTAAATATTTCAGGTGAACTGCAAAGAACCTTAGACCTGGATCCAAAATTATCTCACTAATAAAAAGACACTTAGATCTTGTGCTCCCAAGGTGAATTAATTTCATCTAATTTTACATCATATATATATTTTATTTTTTTTTACAAGAGGCATAGTAGAGAAATAAGCATCATCAAGAAGGTTTTAATTCCACATATTTTAGAGATCTACCTGAAAATAAGACATTAGATGTTAAAGAAGTCCTGGTCTTTTTCTGCTGTCTGATGAAGTGATTGGAGTGAAATAATTCTTCGCTATTTCTCAGTGAAGGCTGGGGAGAATCTGAGAAATCTCAGTGCACAGCTGCACATAGATAACTCGCATGAAAAAACTAACAAAACTAAGCTTTGAATCTTACATTACAGACATTTTACTTGAAGGTACACTTAGCCTTTGCTTTGACTAGAGCCCTAACCTTTTTCTTAAAGAAAAAGGAACTGACGTTTTTAGCAAATGGCTCCATGTGTCTCCCTATACTTACGGTTGAAATCCTCACCCAGGAAATATCTGCCAGCACTCAGCTCAGTTTCTTGCCACCAGGTTATAGAGTATGCTGATGTTAGAAGAACATTCTTCAGTCTTCCAGATAAAGCTGTTTTGCCTCTGGATTCTATTTTGAAGTGTCATCTGGTTGTTTATTTGTGCCAGGAAAACAACATTGATGAAACAATTTTTTTCTTGTTGTCAGCACACTCATCAGGAAGAATAAAAATCTGCAGTCTTCTTCCTGTTCAATTAACTGTTCTATGTTTTATGCAGCAGTTGTTTCATGCAAATCTGTGGACAGTCTTACGACGTTTAGACTTGGTCTGAAAATGAATCACATTGCACATTATTCTTACAGCAGTAGCTATAGCAGAATTCTCAGAGTACAAATGTTATAAAACCTTACGTAAACTACCTACTAAGTTTTTGTCTCAAGTACTAAAACCCTGAGCTTCAAGTTCCTAGAGGCCAGGAGGATCTCTAGGAAGTGTCATACAAGATTGCTTTTGTTTTATACACTTCCTAAAGTAGCAACTAGCAAATTCCAGTCTCCTGTCAGAGTCAGGCTACATGATGAGATTTGATTGTGATCTTTTCTATTACAATTAATACTTGAAATAAAAGTAAAAAAAATGTAATAATCTTATTTGAGAATTTATGTACTTCTTACATTAAGTGAAAAAGTTGGATTTGTTTGCTTTCATGTGCTACTAGACCTTCTCTGGTTTTTTGTTCCTTCTCTAACACAAAGTTTTTAAAATTCTTTACTACAGAATAACACATTTTAACATGACTGGTGAAGAAATTGATTCTGGCTCTGTGTTTTCTTTGGTGAGAAAAGCACTGTAGATATAAAAGTATATGGAGAAAACAATTGCTATACCTGCATTTCTCAGGCATTTCTCAGGGATAAGTAAGCATGCTGCAAGAAATTGCATGAGGTAAAGAGTGAGACCCACAAAGAAGTCACAAGAAGAAATATCTGAGTTCTGACTGGTTGTAAGAACTTTTTTATTGCTAATTACACAGATACAGGAGCCCACTGAACTGTAACCCAAAATAGAGTTAAAACTGACTCCTTTTAAATGCTAACTGAATAACAGATTTTATTATCTTAATTATCAAATCAACTGTATTAATTGAACTGAATAGTTCAATTAACATTGAGCACAGTATTTTTCCTTAGAAACAGAAATCTAACTTCTGCAAAACAGTAATTACAAGATTTAATTATTTAAGCACATAAACAATGAAGATATGGAGAGAACAGAAGTATAAGGCCAAGACCAAATAAAAGTGGAATTAAGAATTACTTCAATAAGTAATAAGTAAGGTCAGGAATACCATTCACATAAGAAGTTTATTATTTTTTTTTTTCTGATGAATCATACTCCAGGCTGAACAAGGGAGAAGTGGTCTGTTAGCAGACCAAACTTTTTAAGAAGCTTTACCAAAACCAGAGTGTGTACTGCAGCTGGGCATGTAAGAGGCAAACCACAGAATCACAAGGGTTTGTGAAGACAGTGTTCTCTAGACACAAAGGAATAGGCTGGAAATTAAACCAAGTAAAATAAGATACCTCCTGGCCCTATATCAGTCTTATACAGTGATTGAAAAAAGCCCCAGAAGAAGTCAGTTTTAAGACAGATCTTTATTAAATAAAATTTAAAAAAAAACAAACCAGCAAGTATAGTACAATTGTCATGGAACTGGGTTTAACAGGCCAGGAGACCCTATGGTTTTTGATTGCCATATAAACTCTCTGAATAACGTTGTTGTAGTTAAAAAAATGTGATGATGAGTGGGCACAGACATGGGAAATGACTCCTCTGTGATGGTGAGACCCAGTGGGAATCCTATTGTGTTGAACCATGGCCCAGGGGTTCTTACATGGACCCATCAATAGCAGAGGCTTACTTTCAGAGATGACAGGAATTTTGTCGTCTATTAGTCACGTAGATTTTAGACTAGTCCTTCAAAAATGTTCATGTCAAAATTATTTTTTGTGGTTTGGGTTTTTATGTGAGGAAACTTTTTTTTTTAATGACTCACACTTCTCCATCATGCTGCTCTTTATTCAGTGTGTCTCAGAAAAGATATAGATATATTTTCATGCTAATTCTGGTTTTGCATAGACCCAAGTTCTTATACTTAAAAGGAAACTATTTAGAATAAATTTCTCAAACCAAAACACCCTAATGTGATTCTACATGTTCAATATATAGAGATAACTGTCAGTTGAAACTCAGGTCTAAATATGTGAACCAGCATGGTTAGGGAAAGAGCTAAAATGTTCACTGTTAAACTGAAGAACTTTACCAAGTCTCTGAAGCTATCCTCGCTTGCTGCCATTTCCACAGTACTATTATCTTCCAATGTTTTCTGTAACTTCTGAAAGTCATACTGCACTTAGTGTCTTATTTTCTATCCTTTAATGTCACCAAATCTTAACACTTTACAGTATCCTACTGTTCTTTCCTACAAACTCTGGAAAACTTCATTTAAACTTTACTTCCTTTCCTTTCTTTCTGAGATGCTCCAGGCAATTTATCATCAAACAACGAACTCTGTTTGACACCCTCTATACCAGTATTTGTACATCATGTTGCAGCCCAGCAACTTCAATGTTTTTTTTTCAGGTAGGTGTCTGTGTCCAATTTAAATTCTACTTGCCTAAGGGTTTTCCCTATTGGAGCTGCTATAAGCTGTCACACCTGTACAAGTGACATTTTCTCGTTTAACCTTGACCCATATCCTAGCGAATATAATTTAAGTGAGTGATTTTTATAATATCATCATTAATTTTCTAATAATACAGTCTGGAATTGTTAATAAATCCTTAAACTCTGTAAGTTATGATGCAGAATTATTAGATGTGACAGGACATCTAAAAGACTTGCCCTTAATTCCTATGCCCTAGCAGCTAAGAAATTCTGAATAAAATGCTATGAGATTGAAAATAAAAAAGGAGTTTGTCATTGACATACACAATGTAGGAAGGTAGTAGAGGTCTCCTTTAAGAAAATAATGCACTTAAGCTTTTGAAATTATTGTAACTTTTCTCAACATACCTATCATTCCTCTCTTCATTTTTCCCTTTATCAGCCAGACTCGTAATGTTTTTAATCTTTTTTCTCATGATTTTCACATCTGAAGATGAAGATTTTTAATCTAAAAAGTTGTATCAGATTTTTTTCACTATTATCCCACCATCTGATTTTATTTAAACATTTCCGGATCTCTTATTAAAAAGTATCACTGATTCACAAGAAAGATTTTTTGTATTTTATTACTCTTCTGGTGACAAGCAGGACCTTCTCAGTCTTCATATATCAGAAGCAAATATTAAGTGATTTTTAGCCTAGCTTGACACACTTTTGTGACCCTACAAATTATAATCCTCAAATATAAAATATTTGTTGCAAGTAAATCATGCTTATATGACCCTGAAGTGAGAGTACTGTCCTGAGCTTCCTGCTAATATAAAAGTTGGATGGTTTCACATTGCATTTACTGTATTTATTCAAATTGTTATTCTCTTGTCTTTGTGAAATGGAGTAAAATGGTATGAAGATTCTGACCTTGGAACATAGTAAAAGAAATTACTCTGAGTGTCCTAATACACATTTCCAAGTGTGAAAGCCAGCTGGTAAAGCATTTCAGAGACATTGTCGCTGAACAGTAAACTTTTTTCCCTGTTAGGAGAACCATTTGGAAAGCCTCATTCCTAAACTATTTTGGAATGTTATTGATTTTAGAGACATTGATATGTTTCTTTATGTTCTCTGCCAAAAAAAAAAATGTAATACTTGAGTAGCTACAGAATTTACTTATAAAAATCTAAATAAATAAAGATATATGCCCATCTAGATTGTTCTAGCTTTATAATATTTACCAAAAAAATCCTTGAAGATATAAAGCCTACTTTTAATAGTTATGAGATTTTGCATTCTTTCTTTTTGAATTAATTTTAATGTTTTGAAAGAAAATAATAAGATAATAAGAAAATAATAATAAAATGCTTGTTAATAATATGATACTCATTCAAGCCTAAAAGCAATGATTCTTTTGAACTACAAAAGACAAACACATAATAAATTAATCCATTAAAGCTCATAATGGTGGTCACTTCCAGTCCACTTACAGGTTTAATGGCTTTTAAATTCTCAAGCTATATGACACTTTTACCATAAAGTACAGAGAATCTATCATGTTACCATCAGAGAAGTAATTGAAAAAAAATAAAAGGAAAAAAAAAGAGGGTACTTGTATTAGGTTGATAAAAACATTCTGGAGATTTGATGATTTGATCACTCCAAGTAAATTGAATGTGTTTTCTAGAATGAACAACTTAAAGTAGGATGATTTCATGAAGATATTCAGGAAAAATTCCTTCCATTATAATTGCTCTGTCAAACCTGCAATATTTGATGACCTAGAGAATATAATTCCAAAGAAGTTAATATTGTTAAAAAGATTTTGATTGTTTAAATGCCATAATTTTAACACTTTTTTATTACAATAATAATAAAGGCTGTTGAAAGCAACTTAGTCTGCAATAAGCTTTATCAAGTCAAATTTCAGGAGATGAGTGAATGTTAAGTACTAAACTTAGATATGATTCACTTTTTGCGGCTCCTTTCAAGAACTTAAAATTCAGTTGAGCTTAACTCCAGTTTGAAATCCCCAGGAATTTCTTTGTCAGAGTTTCAGGCTCTGTCTAGTTATGTATTTTTGTTGCTAGTGTCAGTTCTGTGTCACTGGAGCACGACTAGACTCATTTTATGCAGCAAATAAACTAACCCTAACTGTGATGTCTACAACTGTTACATGTACAGATTCATGAACGTTTTGGAACTAATACTGAAGCCAACCAGATGTCCATACTTGAAAATCAAGCTCTCTGTGGCTCAAGGACTGCAAACTTAATGCACTCCTTTGGCTATTGGGGTTTTTTAATGGAGAAGCATCATTTTATATATACATATATATATATATATACATACATATATGTATATACACAGACACACTTTACTATCCCTTATTTTACTGCACCCCCATGCAGCTGCATACTGTTTTGAACATGAGTAATTTTATTTTACTATGTGTGTGATACTTCTTCAGTAAAATGATGATACTTCTGTTTATTCCTGGTGCTCAGACACAATGAAAACAAAAATTCTCTGCGCCCTAAAAACCTGCTTCTTCCAATATCAACAGTGATCAATCTATATAAATTATTCCATTTTAAATTAAATATCAGGTGAAAAGTTCCAGCAGGAAATAGTTATTAGTCTGTGTCCCAGCAAACAGGTTTTCTGGACTTATACAGTGCTATTAAAAACGTTGGATTTACCGGTAAGTATCTTATATGAGTATTGAAAATTAATTTTAAGCTAACGATATGCAAAGTGGTCTCACTAGGAAGTGCAGTTTTCACTCATACAGATTTGCAATCTCATTTACTTGCGTAGACTCACTAATCTGATTGTAATCATGTTACTTATCTTTAAATTTTGAGTGTGGCAGCTGTATATCAGAAATGACATACACGTGGGACTTACATATATTAAATCAATTTAATCGCATTTAAATATTTCAAGGTTTGGTTTTCTGTACAAAGCTGGTTCTTAAACAAGCAACACAACCCCCTCCCCCCCAAAACATAACAAACTCATGGTTATGATTAATTATTTCTAAGCAAAGTTTAAACATTTTAACATTATAATTGACCTTGAAATAATATAATTGTTGCTCATAATTAAGAAGACTCAGCCAGATGTTTGATTATTTTAAGAGGGAGAGAAGAAGTATAATGCTCATTGAAGTAAATATACTTTCCCCCCTATTCAAGGGGAAATCAGAGTCTTTACTTATAATTTTTCATCTTCGTAGAAATATTACTATGCTCTCTCAGACATGTATGCAGAACACCTAATTAGACTTCATCTTGATTGGTTACAGGCCAAAGGGACTTGGATCCAGAATCCAGAAAAACTATTTCAATTCCTTGCATGACTTCCAGTGTACCTTAATTTCCTGCAGCATTGTCATTTGTAGTGATGATAATTCTGAAGTCAGGCATTCTTCCAGGGGCTGTTGCTACTTCATATCAGGGGAGTCTCCTAGTGTCAGGAAGACTGGTAATACTTCAGGTGATACAATTCCCATCTTGGCCATCAGTCGTTTCTTCATTATCCATCTTCATGACATTTGCTGGGAGCACCTTATTACTGCCAGTAAAATACCTCATGTCTGGGCCTGTGTCTTCAGAATAGTGATACATATTGCTCTAAGAACTTTTGTAGCTTAACCATGTATTTAAGAGCATCTTGTGTAAAGAAATATAAGAATTACAGAATAAAATAATTTTATGCAAAAAAGAATTTACATATTTTCTTCAAAAATTAACATATACATTCAATATAGCATGCATACAACTTGTGTAGAGAAGTTGTTTTTAGGATACCTAAGGTTCAAAGACTTCATATGCCATTCTGTAATATATTGATAGAGAGTTTCCACATCTAACATCAACAGGTCAAGACCTTTCACAGAGACGTTCATATACACAAGGAGGTCACACAGTTGATCTCCAGAGCCCGCATGTGTGTGTATCTGGTCCCACCTACTCACCAGCGAGGCTGACTCGATGTTTGTGATCATACACTGACTTGTGTACAAACACTCATCACTCCTGATGCTGACCCAGACACAAGCTCTCTGGAGCTTTCTGACACCGGATCTCTGGAGCTCCAGTCACTGGCACTTAGATTTGCAACACACGTACATGCACAAGTGAAAAAAGACCTTCACCCAAAAAAAAAGTTAGAATTTAATGAGAAAACAAGACAACTGTGGTGATGGAGCACAGGGCATGACCAGGCAAGCGCACTGACCAGCATTGTGCAAGTAACCATCTCCTCCTATTCCCTATACCTCTAGAGAACCAGCCTTATGAGGAGCAGCTGAGGGAGCTGTGGTTGTTTAGCCTGGAGAAAAGAAGACTCAAGGGAGACCTGATTGCTCTCTACAACTACCTGAAAGAAGGTTGGAAAGAGGTAGGGGTCAGCCTCTTCTCCCGAGGAAAAAATGACAGGACAGGAGAATACAACCTAAAGTTGTGTCAGGGAAGGTTTAGTTTGTCCATAAGGAAAAGTCCTCATTGAAAGGATTATCCAATATTAGAACAAACCTCCTACGGAAGTAGCTGAGTTGCCATCCTGAAGGCGTTTTTAAAAGGCATTGTAAATGTTATGGTTAGGGACATGGCTTAGTGGTGGACTTTGAAGTGTTAGATTCTTCTAGCCTAAATGATTCCCTGAGCTACTCCCCAAAACACCTTAGGCCCCTCTCCTCTCCTCTCCTCTCCTCTCCTCTCCTCTCCTCTCCTCTCCTCTCCTCTCCTCTCCTCTCCTCTCCTCTCCTCTCCTCTCCTCTCCTCTCCTCTCCTCTCCTCTCCTCTCCTCTCCTCTCCTCTCCTCTCCTCTCCTCTCCTCTCCTCTCCTCTCCTCTCCTCTCCTCTCCTCTCCTCTCCTCTCCTCTCCTCTCCTCTCCTCTCCTCTCCTTTCGCCCTCCTCTGAACATCTGTGTCTTGTACAATTCTTAAAAGTCCTGCATCCAATCACAAGTCCCACACCCTTTAGTCCTTTAGTATCAACCCTGCTTTAGTCCAAAAAGTGAACCAGGAGTAATGGAGAAGCATTAAGCTTAGGAAAAAAGTCACAATACTATGTGTTTTTATCTAAAGGTTTTGTGCTGCAAAAAGAGAAATCATACTATATTATTTATTAATAATATAAACTAATACAAAGGAACATTCACCCAGAAAATATAGGTAAATAAAAATAGAGATTAAATCACAGAAATTTAAGGATTTACATGCAGAGCAATTTAGAAAGCAACTTTAATTAACCTGGGACTATATTACACAGTAAAGCTAGCAGACTTAGATCAGTCAAACAGATTGCAGACAGCCATCTCGCTAGCTGGCATGCAGGTGGAAGACCCTTGTTACAGTTGTGCCCTCCAGCTGCTCATTATTACCCTTTTGCCAGCAGAACTAGGAGGGCAGTAACCTCCAGCAGAGTGGTTCCTGTGATTGATCCCTCTTCCACTTCAGGCAAAAGCAGCCAGGTAAACACAAACAATTTAAATGGTTGGCTTGAGGCTCAGGACAGAAATCCTCTTTCACATCTAGCTGCGCTGATAGTTATTGTTCCTAGTCCTCTCTGTGCTGGAGTCTATGCCACTAAGAATGTCCAACCAAGTTGTAGATATCTCAGGACTACTTCAAAGGCAAGCTGAGATCTATGTACACACTGTTAAAGCCTACTTGTTAACCTGTTGGTAGCAGATCCTGCATTAATCTCTCTTATAAACAGCCTGGTGTGTTTTTCTGTATCATTTGGAAACTTCACTGGCTTTGCTCTGAATGTGGATTAGACAGATTTTGCCAGAAACACTTTACCAGCTGAGCTGTGAAAAGGGGTAAGTTCCAGCCAGTGAAAGAGAGACAGGTTGATGTTGCTATATCAGCACCTGCAGAGGTGTCTCTTTAGAGCTTTAGGCAGTTATGAGGGGCAAGAGATGTGATTCCTGATTGTCATAGTTTTGTTCACAAGTGAAGAGGCTTTACTGACACCATTATAAAGTGTGTTTAGTTCTGTTGGAGCTGCATGTTAAAAAGAATTGTACAGTGTACTTTCTAGAATTGTACAGTGTGCTTTTTCATCCATGTTAGTATCATGCTGCCAGTAAAACATTTGACATTGCATCAGATCTCAGGTTCTAAATGTACTACCTAAACAAATGACCTAACTAAAAGAAAACTGTAGTGAAAGCATTATATAAGAACACATTTTTACTTACATTCTGTTAGCTGCTAGAGCCTTATCTAATTTAGTTCATTTAAACCTGAGGATGTTAGGAAGTAAACTGCAAGTATTGAAGAACCTACCTTCTAATAAACTCCAGACATTTCATAATGTAAGTTCAATTTGATGTGCTCTTAAACAGAGGAAAACAATTTTAGCGATTAATCTAATTTATATTTTATTAAATACAAGAAAACAACTTAGAGAAACTATATTTGTGACGTGTGTTGTGAAATCCTAAGTATTTATGACATGCTGAACAAAAAGAAAGATGTTTTTAGAACTGGGTGTATTATAAATTCATTAGCAATAATTATGTTCATTTTGTAACTGTGTTAAAACTGCTGCTAGGCAGCAGCATTACCTTGGTCTGAAGCATTTAAAAAACAGACCTTTTCCTCAGGCCTCTTCCAGCCACACAGCAAGGCAGGACTGGATAGAGGAGTGCTAGAAGAGCCATCCTGCGGAGGGAGAATTCACCACCTCCGCAGCAGCCAGGAACAGCCAGGTATCCCTGGATACCATGGGGGCGGAGACTGCGGTGTAAGACCCACCCAGAAGGGCGGACTCCGGAGCACTAGTAACTCGACCCCTCCCTGCGGGGTGGAGTTGGGGGTGTGCAGATGGAGTCGACCCTGCCCGTCTTCCAGAAGACTCTAAGCTCCCCCGCTCTGGGTTGGCTGTTCCCCCTGCCTGTCGGCCGAGGTCCAAGCCCTGCTGGCTCGGGACCGTGACACCGCCCCTCTCCCTAAGTCCTATTGGTTTTCCCCTTTCCGTTATAACCTTGTGCACAACCCCTCAACCCTGGTTCTTCGCTGTCCCCCCCAGATTGAACGGGCACCCCGTTTGGGTGCTCCAATAAAGTTCTTTCTGCTTTACGCGAAGACCCCTCCCGGCTTCCTTTGTCGCGCCCGGCATAGGGATCGAGCAGCCAGTGCGCAGCTCTCGATCCTGCCGACGACAGCGAGCGAAGACACGACAACAAGTGGCGCCCGAACGAGTAAGAACCTCTTCGAGGCGGCCCCCACAGCGGGGTATCCTGAGTCCGACTCGGGACACGACGTACGGGTCGTCGCTGTCGTACCGGTATCGTGTGTGTAGCACGTTCGAAATGGTGCTCCCGCGACTACTCCAGCGGCGTTGAGAAGGACTCCGCCTGGACGACGGTTGGCGCGGACTGTACGGTGGTGTTTCCTTTGAGGACGGCTAGGTTCCCGTGAGCGGACGCCGTGTGTCGGCGGTCTTCCTGCAAGTTCCCCGCGGATCGGGTGAGAGCAGCGACGCCTTTCCGTCCTCCCCTTTTTCCGTTTTTTTTTCGTTTCAGCCGTACGGGTGGAAGTGCTTTCCTGTGGACATGGGGGCTCGGATGTCCACGGAAAGCAGGGAGTTTTATGTTTACCTTAAGTCTGTCTTTTTGTTTCATCGTCTACCCTTTTCGAGGGGGGAGTTAAAGCGTTTTGTCGTGTGGATTTTAAAGGAGTTTCCCCAGACTTCTCCCGATGAAGCGCTCTCTCTCTCCCTTTGGAAGAGGGTGGAGAAAAGGCTTCTCTTTTTGCGGAGCCTCGGGGACAAGTCAGTTGAGCGCTATTTCGTGCTTTTGACGGTCTGCCGGGACCTCGCAGAAGGGGAGTCTCCTTTTTCTATAAACCCTGTACGTCTATCCGCCTCGTGTAATCCCTCAGATCCTCCTGCTAGGGTGACAGGGACCGGAGCAAGTGGCCCTGGGGCTCCGAGTTGCCGTCCTCTCTCGGGCTCCGCTCCCTGCCCTCCTTCCCCTGCTCCCGAGGGAGTAGCTAACCCTCGGGGCGCTCCTAAACGTGTTCCTTTTGCTCTTCCCTCCCCTAAGTCCTTTCTAAAGTTTGGTGCTGGAGTGAGTGATTTTTCTGGAAAGGGCCCAAACAGGGGCTACGGTCCTTTTTGGAAAGAAAAGAAAAAAGAAAAAAAAAAAAAAAAAAAGGCGTTTCCGTCCAAGTTGCAGTCCCTTGTGGCCCCTTCCCCAGTTTGTAGTTTTGAAAAAAGGGGGGAGTAGATCCCAGGGGTAACTCCCTGCGGCCCCCCTCCCCAGTTCGTCCCCCATTTCAGTTTGCAGTTTAATTTTATGTTGGAGTCCTGGGACTAACAGGACGCATTTTGTTGGTATCACATCCTGATTTTGGTTTAAGCTATTGATTTGAGTTATGTTTTATGTTTGAAGCTTACACTAGTAAGTTGCATTTTGTTTGTACTTTCCGTTGTCCTTCCCCAGTTCATCCCAGTCCGGCATCATTTTGCCGTTTGCAAAATGGCGTCGGCCATGTGTTCCTTCTCCCCACAATCCTACCCTTCTTTCCTTCCTTGCCCCCTCCCCCTGGGCGGGCCCGGGATGGGAGTGGCGAACTCCCAGGCGGAGCTTGGGTCTCCACCCTTCCAGGATGGGGGGGTTCCACCTCTTCCAGTCCTGAGGGGGGTGGGCTCCTGGGCGGGCCTTGGGCCTTTGTCATTTCTGGTCCTGGCCCCTCCCCGGTAGGAGGAGCTTCCAGCTCCCACGACCCCCCTTGACTCTATTCGCAGAGGGTCCACGGGGATCGGGGGAGGCTGAGAATTTTAATTTGCATTCCTACCACCCCTGTTCCTTGCTGCAATAATCCCTGTGCTTTATGTTGAGAAAATGTTCCCAAGCTACAGATCCAGGCCTAGGACGAGGACTTCGAGGCTGCCACCCCACCTTCCAGGCGACGCCTCAGACCCACCGGGGTCTCGCCTGAGTAGAGTCAGGGGAAGCAGTCTGCAGGCTGGAGACCTGGGGCCTGGAGGATAGTTCCACACTGACCTCCCGGACAAGACCATCCCACCACCGTTCAGTACGCGGACCACGCTCACACACCCATCATCGGCGAATGCCTCTTCGCTCCAGAGAAGCCCCAGCTGATCGGAGACTGCTGCGAGTTGGCAGTTGAGGGGGTTGCTGTCACTCGCCACCCAAGGGGCAAATTAGTCAGGGCAGGGGGCAAATGCGTCGGGTGATGTAAGCGTCGGGCAGAGCGGCGGGTACCCCCACGCGTCGAGGATGTGTGTGTCGGGACCCCTACCCCTCCGGTCGGTGTTAGTTAGGGACTTGTACGTTTGGGATACGTTCTCTTTTTCGTTTTATTTAATAAAGAAAAAAGGGGGAGGTGCGGAGGGAGAATTCACCACCTCCGCAGCAGCCAGGAACAGCCAGGTATCCCTGGATACCATGGGGGCGGAGACTGTGGTGTAAGACCCACCCAGAAGGGCGGACTCCGGAGCACTAGTAACTCGACCCCTCCCTGCGGGGTGGAGTTGGGGGTGTGCAGATGGAGTCGACCCTGCCCGTCTTCCAGAAGACTCTAAGCTCCCCCGCTCTGGGTTGGCTGTTCCCCCTGCCTGTCGGCCGAGGTCCAAGCCCTGCTGGCTCGGGACCGTGACACCGCCCCTCTCCCTAAGTCCTATTGGTTTTCCCCTTTCCGTTATAACCTTGTGCACAACCCCTCAACCCTGGTTCTTCGCTGTCCCCCCCAGATTGAACGGGCACCCCGTTTGGGTGCTCCAATAAAGTTCTTTCTGCTTTACGCGAAGACCCCTCCCGGCTTCCTTTGTCGCGCCCGGCATAGGGATCGAGCAGCCAGTGCGCAGCTCTCGATCCTGCCGACGACAGCGAGCGAAGACACGACAACACCATCCCTTCAGCCAGGATCTTTCAGCACCTTAGGTCAGTGTGGTCTCACAGAGCACTTTCTGCATTTGCCAGTGATACAGAGGCTGAGACCCCAGTCAGTGATTCTCTGACTGAAAGGGTATCACTCTGTTAAAAGTCTTGAGCATTTCTTTAGCATGATTTTAAAAAATTTAACAAAGTTACTTGAGCTTATTGAACTAGCAAACAGACAACATGAATACAGTAGGGAGGTCTTTGTAAGGGTAACTTTGCGCTAGAGCTGTTAGGAGGAACTTAAGCTGACATCTTCATCGGTAGTTATGGCATTTACATGAATGAAATCAAGGTGTTATTGTAGATTAAAGTGCACTGAAATAACACAGTCATTTTGTCATACGAAAATACTCTCATATTTTAAGTTTGGCCTGTGGTGGCATTATCTGGCAAATTTTAGTTTTCCTGATCCTCATGTCCCCTTTAAAACATAACCACAAATTAAACCAATTATATGTTGATGGTCTTAAATGCATGTCTCCAATATCATTCCCAAGTATCATAATTGAAGTAATGGCAGTGAATAAATATCTACAGTAAAAGCTTCATACTGAAAAGCTAAATGCTGAAAAATTTACTAAATTATTTAGTTCCATATACTATTGCTAGTTACGTGAGTGTCAGATTAAATTTTACCTTGATTACTGCAGCTTCTCTTTTAGTCTGATGCTAATCTTAGCTCTTTAATCTATTAAAATCACAGCTGCTATAATTATCTTCCTCATCTCTCATATCTTCTGTAATGCATCAATGAAGAGTCCAGGCATTGATGCCCTCTTCCATAGTGCATTAGATCTTCATCTTCTTCAAGACCTTATACAATTTAGACCTAATTTTGTTTTATGATACCTCTTTATTTCTGCAGCACCACAGATGAAAGTCTTAATGTACCGTTCTCTCTACAAATTCTTCTTCAGATTTTAATGGTGATTCATTTGCATGCCGTATACTCCTTGTTCCAATTTTTTCTGATTCAAAACTTTAAAGAATATATTTATGGCAACAAGAGAACAGATGAGAATCATAGAAAATTATTTAGTTATACACATTAATGGCCTACTTTTCATAAGAACTGGGCATTCACAGTCTTTCACTGAAGTTGCTAGGTGGTGGAAATGAGCTTTCCAAATGAAAAGCCAGAAACATTTCATCTCCTTTCTGAAACTATAGTTCATATATTATATATGTGCAATAGTATTAATTGGATTACTTATCTGTTAACCCTCTCCACAGCCCTCAGTACAAAACGTATCTTGGAATTTATTTCAGCATTCATTAATTCTGACAATTTATCATTGCTGGTTTGTAGTTGGTGTGGTGGTGACAACAAGTCTCATGGAGGACTTTTAAATGTTGTCCCCTGGGATGACATTCCATGGCATCCTCAACCTCACTGGTAAGGTCAGTGACACAGATTTGCTTTCAACAGTGTAATCCAGTCCAAGGGTGACAGCCAGACTATTCAGCATGACAGAGGCAAGGAAGGTTTGAAAAGGCTTTTCATTTGTAAATGACAGAAACAACTCATACTGGGAATTGCAAACTTTGCCTATCTAGAAGCATCTTTGAACACAATGAATCAGTACTCCTTGATCTGGTTAAAGATGTAGAAGGTGAGATGTTAATGTTCTGAATTAATCATTCCCAGGATAATTAAGCCCAAAGGTATTCTTACAGAAATTGTTTATGCCCTCCCAAGGATTTTGGCATCAATATATGTATTTTAAATCCTTACATATGGAAATATCACTTGCTGTTGATAGTCTATTTCCCACCCTCATCTTCTAGCAAGCACAGATGTTTCTTTAACCTCCATTTTATATTATAATTGCAATGTTTCTTTCAGTTGTGAACTTTCTGGAAGAGTATATCCCCGTGTTTAGGTATCAAGTTCTTCAATCATATGAAGAGTATATAATTCAAATTTATTCATAGAATAGAGGTTTTGCACATGCTAAAATAGCTAGAATTATCTTACCTCATTTACATAAGCATGGATATTCTTCTGATACATTTGTAAGCATTTAGAAATGGAAAATTAATTTCTGTCTGTGCTGGCCCTGGTGACCTGTTGTGTGCATATGCACATACGTACCGTGTGTACGTGTAAGTGCGCACCTGCTGGCACTCAGACTTGCTGGCTGGACCTGGGAACACAGAGCTTCAGCAACCTCAGCGCTTTTGGACGACCAGACTTGGCAGCCAATTTCTACTTTCCGTCTTGTCCTTGCAACTTGTTCTTCTCACTAATTGTGTAGCTGATGAATATAACCAAACTATAGCTGCTACAAGCTTGGCTTCTAAATAATGTAGGCACTTCTGTGTTCTTTATGTAAAGCCTTCACCTTTCAAAAAGCATTTAAAAATAAAATAATTAAAACCCCCACAATTAAAAAAAAAATCCACCATGCCATTTATTACATATATCAAAAAGATTATTTAAATAAAGAAATTATTTTATTTGAAAAGGAAGCAAATACCTAAAATGCATATGAACTGTATTAAAAGCACTGAAGTTAAAAGCCCTTGATGTTACGTAAGCTCTCTTCAAAGTCACTGAGTATGAAGGCTCAGTAATAATGTGCTCCTTTTCACATTAATCTCAGTTATGAAAGCTTTTAAGCAAAACAGTAATGACTACTATATAATTAAAAAGAATGCAAGGAAATTGTTCTCTCTACACTGAAACAAATTACTGCCTTTCCATCCTGAATTTAGCAATTAAGATTTTTCCAATGAAAAGGGAAGACAACCAATATGAGAGAATTTACTCAAGCGTGCTAAGGAAGCATAATCTTTTCCTTTCCATGCTGAGGTCATCATACTCATGACATTTATGGGAGGTCATGACAAGGAAATTTGATCATGATTTAACAGCAATACATCTTTTTTTTTTTCCTTTCAAATATCAAAAATTTATTATCAGTGCAATAAAAATAACAGAAAAGTAGAGTATATAGGCATTTACTCTACGTTGAGTTCTTAAGTTCACCTATGAGATGGAAGCAAGGTAGCTCAAAATTATTACCTTCAAAATATTCTTAACAGTATAACTGATAATAACTACCCAAATAATAATAATTACTTTCCCAGAAGTTTACTTAGAAGTGGATCATACTACAAAACACTCTGAAATCCCACCTCTCCTCAACTCTCATGCCATGTCCTAGTCATTCAGTGCAGTGATGTCTGTGTTGCAAGCTGACTAACTACACAATAAATGCACTAATTTAAGACAGCTCAGAGGGCTACCATAATTAAGGAGATTTCCTGGGAATGTGAGCAAACATTTGTCATATGGATGAAAATAAAATAGATGAAGAATCTATTCCTGCTGCTCGCAGAGCAGAAGCATTGTAAACTAACTCATTGGATTTTGCCCAGAAAGGAAATAGAAGCACGACACTATCAGGTACAGACTCTCAAAGAAACTGCTCCTTGTCCAGTGCATTTTGGACCACTACTGCTAACTCTTACACTAGAAATAGGCCTAGTGCAGGCAAGCATCTGTCAGCCAAGAATTCAAATTTGACTTGCAAGCCAATGTGCCATAGCTCAGATTATTATCAAGGTGAGGTAATTAAAAACATGGATTAGGAATACTCCTATTCAATTTAATCAGGACAAGAGGAACGTTACAGCTTTTTTCCACCCCAGTTTTTGTAAACTGGATTTTATCAAGAGGATAGGTGTTTGTTGATTTCATCCAATTACTCAAAGGATTTAACAGTGACTTTACTTCCAAAATTGGGTGAGAAGAAAAGCAAGTTTTCTGCCATCTACTTTTTATGAAACATTTTGGAGGTGCACCAGCCTGGGCTTGGATAGAGTTAATTTACTTTATAGCAGATCATATGAGGTTGTGCTTTAGATTTTTGACCAAAGCAATACTGGTAACACACTAATGTCCTAGCTTCTGCTGAGTAGTGTTCACACAGCATCAAAGACTTCTCTGTTTCGCACTCTGCCCCCGAAACAAATGTGTTTAGGAGGTAAGGAGTGGTGGCATAATAGGTTGGGAGGACACAAAATCAGGCAGCTGACCTGACCTAACCAAAGATATTCCATACCGTATAACCCCTTGCTTGTGAATAAAAGGGAAAAGAGGGGCCATCTTTACATCAGAAACTATCTGGGCAACATTCTACACATGCAAGGTGGGGAGTGATTGCCTTCGCATCATTTGTTTTGTTTTGTTTTTTCCCCTCTTCCACTTCCCCATCACTTATTAGGCAATTGCTACCATTTTTGTTTATCTTGATACATAAGTTTTCATTATCCTTCCTTTCCTCTTCCTCTATTCCCCTGGCAGAGTGGGAGAAGTGGACAAACAGTTTTGAGGTGTTTGACTGCCTATCAGAGCTAGCACACAGCAGGAGAAAAAAGCATTCTTTGAAGAAATGGGAGCCAAAATCCAGCCCTGTGCTCATCCTCACTGAAGGCAGATAGGTGTTTTTGCTGGCAGATTGTGTGATCTCTGCAAGATTATGATTGTCAGATTATGAGCTATGTAGATTCCTTTACTGTCGCTTTCCAGTGTTGCACCATGAGCCCAATCATTTTAATTTCCTATGCAGTGATGTCAAATCTTTTTGCCGCACAAATGAACATCTTCAAATATGTCTCATATTATCAAAAATTGCACCACCTTCTTGTAAATTGTTCTATTTCTTCCAACGCACCCTTTTCTGCTTTGCTTTTACAGAGCTAAAAACACAGCTCAGTAAATGGCAAATAATGATGTTGTTGAAATGTTCTACTAAATAGCATTAAAATTTGAAGATGAATGCCAGAAAATATAATGCAAATCTTGAACAACTGTAGTCAGTTGAAGGCTTTTTTTCACTTTTATTGTTTGGAGGGTATTTTTTTATTCCAGTAATTATCTGCGCTTTTTTTTTTCTTTTGCTGCTAGTCAGAAAAGAAACTATTTCAGTCTGAAAGGTCTTTATAATTAAATTGCTTTTCAGTTTTAATTTTCCCTCCACTCTCTATGGTCATATTAAATTAGGCAAGTCTTCTCTGTTATTTCTGTTAAGAGGTATTTCAGTTATTAAACATCAAGGTACATTTTAATGGTGGAGACACACGACAGAAATGTAAAGTCATGGTCCTATGGGATACATAATTATTTGGTGTCATATTTTCAAATATATTCAAATATGCCATTTAGGCACCTATACAGGGTTTCCTAAATAAAATACCTAAATAGCTTAAGAGTCTGTCATTGAAAATAGACTAAATTTTTTTTCTTTAATTAACTGAAAATGTGAGATTTTTCTCTATTTTTTTCCCTTAAATGATCTTAAATTATTACTGTATGCTTTCATGGTTTCTCAATATTCAACTTCCTTACTTCAGACAATTTTAAACATTTAAGAAACCTACATTAGTAGGTTTCCAGCTAACATGTTTTTAGCTAACAAGTTTTTTTATCTCCAACCTAAGAATTCTGGGAGACAAGCTGGAGAAACCAGCTTTCCAACACAGCACATAATTTAAATTGCTATAGTTCTCTAATTTGTGAATTTTAGTGACTACTGGTCAGTTTGAAAAGAGACTTGTATTCACATTAACCTCATTCCCCATACTTATCTCACTGCTAGGTCTGTTTTTTGGTTGGTTGCTTGTTCTGCTCTGGTTTATTGTTTTGTTTTGTTTTGACTTTTTTTGTTACTCTCCACCCTAAATGATTGCTAAATCAAAATTTACTTTAAAACTTATATGTAGAGCATATATAAGATGCATAGGGACCCTTTAAGCCCTAAAAGAGCTGCTGGTTCCATCCTCAGGAAGAAGAAAGGCAGGGACTCATCCACGTGTCTCTGAACCACCTGACAGGCTTCATAGACAGCAAAAGGTGTTTTCCAATAAGTTAGATTTTTTCCTCAGGAACCACGTGTTCTATAAATTAAAGACTAGTTTCCTTTTGCAGACAGAAAGATGAGATTATTGGTGTGGTTTAGTCTTTATCTAGAAGGCAAATCTGCTAAAGTTTATAAAATTGTTCGGTAGTAAAGCAGCTGGGCTACCTGGCAGTAGGTTTATTTAGCCCAAAGGAAGGAGACAAAGGTGACATGCAGTGCACATGGAGCAAAGTAAGTCTCACAAAAAACCTGAATTTTACTGTTATTATTATGTACCTGCAAAGGACTCCTGCATTCTTGCATTTCCTGTGTTGGCATAAGAACCCAAAAAGTAATTATGTGGTGTTTTGATAGTCTATTTGTTTTCACTATTGCATTCTTCCTGTTTAGTCAAGCAAGGAGACAGGTGGCATCTAACAGCTCAAAATCTATTTTTCTTTTGCCTACTCTTTGCCCCACAACCCACCAAAAGTAAATTTTAAAAATTCCAATTTTCTGGGCTAACCTGAAAGCTTTTGGGTAGTTTTCTGTTTTTCTCTGGTTGGTTCTCATTTTAGTGGATTGGTCTTGGTCCACCCAATTTCAGGATCCTGGGAAGCCAGAACCAGAGTAAAATATTCAAAGAATCACTCATCTGAGCACCTCTGCTGGAACTAGTAATTGTAATTCTATTTAATCCTTACTGACAGTATTTTAATAATAATTTTTTTAGTTTGTAAAAAAGTACATGCATCAAGCTATAAGAGACTTGAGAAACTATTTTCCTTCATTTTTTTTTCCTCAAAAGAAATTCATTTTCTCTCCTGTCCTTTATGTAAAAGGAGACAGGAGGTTAATACTGTACTTTTGGGTAGGACAGTTAAGTAAAGAAAGAAAGACTGTTATCTCTCCTGATAAATATTCAATTTTGCAAGTTTCAATGGAGTAAGTCAGAGTACCTTACTACAGAACAGTTTGTGACTGGATAGGTGTGAAAAAAATAGTATTTAAGATGCAGAACAGGTGCTGCTTATTGGATGTCTGCTCTAATAAATGGGAGTGTGCCTTAGCACTTGCCTTGAAGGAAATGAAAGCTACTATAATGATCCTATTTGATATATAGAAAATCTGTTCCAAAGAATTTTTATTTCCCTATTAAAATTCAGCTTGTGTCTGGTGAGCTAAATGGTTCTATTGACTCAGTCTGTCATATTTAAACTGCATAACGGAAAACGGATTTTTACTGTAAATTTTTTTCAGCTGTGTCAGCATTCTCCTTAAATATTTTACATGAGTTTGTGGGAGTATGTTCGTAATAGTTGCTCAAAAGCTAAAAGTTGTCAAACAAAGCCTCTCTCCTTTTTCACTTTGATTTTTATGAATGCTGCTGCTTTGTTTTTAGTATAGCAATGGTTCTAATCAGAACAGTTTCTGAAATTAACTGTGGCACTTTAACATTTAAAACATGACAAAGAAGCCCACACTTAAAATCGGTGATGTTCCCTGAAGTTGTGTTTATAGTAGAAGTATATATTTATTATTTCAGAGGGATTTTAATCTTCCAAAAAAAACTTATTCCTACGATAAAAGATCTCTCAATAGCAAGGCAATGTCTTTCTATATGTGACTGTAGATTTGTTCACGGTGCTTCATTGATTCCCCCTTCTTGCTTGTATGTACACATATATATGTATGTTTGTATACATATGTATATTTGTATGACTGTATGCATACGTAAGGATGTATAAATATATATGAAATTGTGTGAGTATGTGCATTTACATGAAGTTGTCTAAAAGTACGCAACATGGCACCTTGACTTTAGTGTGGAAGGTTTTAGTTTAGTGAACCCAGATGACAAAAATCACATTATAAAGTTAGCCAATTATGTTGTGAGGAAACTGCATAACATTGAATTCTGACAGGTTTGCAAAACAGATTTGTTAAAGGAATAAGTGACAACAGCAGGAGCATTACTATTTTACAACAGCACAGATATGAGAAGAGGACATAACAGAGAATTACTCAGCTAATACAAGGAGATTAATCTCCTGAAAGATAATCACCTCTCATCACAACCTAGGAAGATGCTGTTGAAGTGTAGGCAGTTAGGTACCTCTAGGGATGACTTAGCAATGGTGTTTTATAGCTTTATACAAATGTCTCAATTCACTGAAGTCTAGATTAGCCATTTGTTTCTTATTCTTTGTAATTAATACTTGAGATTAATTAGCTTTGAGATCACTACAGAAATTGCAGCTAGCTTGCTGGTAGTAAGTATGCTCCCAGATTCTTATTTTATGTAGCTTTTCTTTATTATCCAGACAAATTGCATTAAATCTGTAGTTTAAATCATAAAGGGTCAGTTGTGTTTTGTTTTTCCTTCTGCTCACTGGTATAACCCTAGTGATATTAATCCTACTGAAGAGATGAAAGCAGGTGTAATAGTCATTTGTCAGTGTCTTATTTAATTACAAGGTCATGATCCTAGTAACTTTAGAAAACTTAAAAAATAAACTACAAAAATATATTTGTTTCACTGCTTCTTCAAAGCAAGCTTGTTCAGAGAATTTAGTTAACTACAAAAAGTAATAACACGAGACAAAATAAAGATACAAGCAGTTTATTGGTTCTCTTTTGTTTTTTAACAATGAATGATTAATGAGCAATCAGAGAAGTGTACATTGAGGATCAATGTCAGCAATATAACAGACATAGCAATAGCTGAAGACTTAGGAAATGTTGATAAATGACCAAAAATTTGTCAACAGTCCTTGACACATGCCCCAAATCCTTGATGGCATGGACACATTCATGCAGTTGCAACTAGATTAGAATCCATCTCTCATAGGGCACTGTGGGGTACCCTCCTTGTACACACCTGTGTTGGATGTGTGGGTGCTCCAGCTTTATGTGTACCCACACAGCCCACTTCTTCCAATTTACTAGTGTACACACAGGTGATGAAGACCCCCAGAAGGCCATGTGACCCCAGCCTCTAAAGGTGTGGATCCCTATGTACTGTGCCTCCTACTGTTGAATTAGGAGCTGCTCTGTCCAGCCTGACAAAGGCCACTATGCCCCAGGGAGTCTGTGGCAGCATCATTCCATTTCAAGTGCATTTCTCTCTTCTCACTTTTGCAAATTTTCATGATTCTTTTACACTTGTCTTAAGTATGACTCATTTTTTTTGTTTGGTTTTCTTACCCAAAATTTTTTGTTGTCATTCACAGATGATTGTTTATTCCAACAGATATTAATCATCTTTGGAACTATCAGTGTCATTTTTATTTGGTTGGCTGGTTTGGGTATTTTTTTGTTTCTTTGTTTGTTTGTTGGGTTTTGTTGGGTTTTTTGGTTGGTTGGTTGGGCTTTTTTTGCAAGTATCCTCTCAAACAGCTTTGAATATTCCACTCGTATACACTGTTTGCATTTACATTCCCATCTTATCATGTATTGTTACCCAGGCTGTTTTACCAAGGGAAAACCATTAGTGTTTCTCCACGAAGATATAGTGCTTCTAGTTTATATGCCAGCATGTTGTTACAAGAGGAACTTGAACTCAGGCTGTGCAGAGATCCCGTCTGTCTTAGTGAAATATTGAAGTTTAGTGACAAAAGACCCTCCAGATCTCTGCAGACAGCTTAAATGACAGAATAACACTATATATCCTATATTCAACCTGTACTTGTATGTGTGGGTTCTTTTTGTGCAGCTAACCACTTTCAAATTCTATTCTTCCAGGCCCTTTAAATAACAACAATTGCCTGTGGCTTGCATCGACACAGCATGAGATTAGTTTTAGTACACAGTTTTTTCCACAGGTTGATATCAAATATGCACAACTAATTTTTAAGGTCATCTTCCAGTTGTGTTAGAAGTAGGGAAAATAACACATAGAAGCAGCTATGTATTCAGCTATTGAAAGGGTAGATGCTTGGGGATTTGTTTTCTGCAGTTAAGTTCATGCATATGGGGGTTTTTTTAATGTTTTTTTCTCAGTACCAGAAGTACACACATTCTCTTTCTTCCCTATGCTTTATGGCACCTATGATTATGAGCCTATGCAGCCTCAATTTCAGCTGTGTTTTATTCTATTCAAAATATCTGAATTCATTTTACCAGAGTAATGTGAAGTAACATAATAAAAAGGCTTAGGTTATTCACAGAGAACTGTCTATGGAAAATTTGTGAAAGTAGCATATCTCTTGCCCTGCTTATACATCTTCTTGACAGATACTATGTGAAAAACAAACCAGCAGTATGCTTCAAGGTATGTGAGTGTCTGCTGCCTTGAGACAGTATAATCTTGTGTACTGTGGCCAGCACCTAGTGCAAGTTTGCGTGCTTGTAAGATGTCTGATGGGAGTGTACTACAGTTACTTTCTGAGTTCTGAATTTCTCTGGATAAAAGAACAATTCCTGTCTTGCACACTAAACTCCAAGACAGGCCTAAAAATTTGCACCAATATATCTTATTTCAGTTCTCTACACAACTTTCTAAAACTTAGTCAGACTGGTATTATATGACACCCTTTGGGTTGAACTCATGCCTCAAGTATGTTAGAAGAAGAAAGATTTTATTCCTACTGTATCTACCGGCTCTGTTTGTCTTTCTTTGCAGTAAATAAATTCAATTTTACCAGTTGGTTGTTGACTCTGTTGACTCTTTGGATTTTCGTGGTTTGGGTGCCGTTTGTTTGTTTGTCATTATTTGTTTTTTTATTTTTGGGGTTTTTTTGTTGTTTTGTTTGTTTTTTATTTTGGTTTGGAATTTTTTGTTTGTTGGGTTTTTTGGTTGGTTTTTGTTTGGTTTTGGTTTTGGGGGGTTTTGCTTTGATTTTTGCTGGTTTTGTTTGGTTTGGGGTTTTTTGGGTTTTAGGGGGTTTTTCGGGAAGTTTTGTTGGTTTTTTGGTTTATGCAATTTTGGGGTTTGAGGTTTTTTGTTTGTTTCTAAGTGCATTTTTAAATTCCATGGTGTGGTGTGTTTTGTGGTTTTTAGAAGCGCTTTTTTCACTTGTTTGGAGTGGAATATTTGGGGGGTTTTGGTTCGGTTTTTGGGCTTTTGTTGTTGGTTTTGTTATGTGTCTTTTGTGTCTGTGTGCATGATTTAACTTATCTAGTACATTTGAAAGGGTCAAATAAATGCCAGTGGAAAGGGGAGGAGGGAGCATGGGACTGAATTTCTGAAAAATAGATGTAAAGCTATAAGAGATATCAACTTTACATTATGTGCTCTGAGAAAAATCCGGATTTGATAGTCCGTACAGAGCCCTCAGCAATAAAGTCTCAATCCTTAACTGAGAACTCCAACTTCTGATGTAGGACAATAGTGTCTGAACTATAAACATTTTATATTACCAACCACTAGAAAACAAGGATATAAATAACTGCAAAATTACCCATCATGGAGTGTGGCCCTCAACATCCCTGCGCACTAATGTACTTTCAGGCTCTTGGATTCATCTCACAGAACTGTGCTTTTGCACAATAGTTGCCATGATGTGCCTCTGGGCTTTATCGTAATAAATAATTACAACCACAATAACAGAAAGCAGAAACAGCAGCTTTCATTCTTTTACTTTAGAAATGAATCTGCCTTTCAGGCAATTTTCTTTGTTATACATCACTTGAAAATATTTTGCTTCCTTTTGCTCTATCCTCATACTTTCTGATTTCAAATCCATGTTAAAATACTTTCTGCATCTATCTTAATATTTCATTATTGTAAATTGATTTTAGTGAAAAAAGAACCAGAGTAATTTTTATGTATGTGAGAATGTGAAATTTCAAGGACACATCAAGGATCAATAATTAAGCTGAAAAATGGAGTGGGCTGGATTCTTTCTTTTGTTATGATCTCAATGTATTACTCAGTTTATAGTTGTGCATGTAAAAATTTAAGAGGCGTTGGCATTCTAAAGCTGTTATGCACTCACTGAGGGATCAAGAGTGATGTGATCAGTCATGATCGTTGACTTTAGTCACGGAAGGGAAGCACATAGAAAGTGGAAGTGGTAATGGGCTGCCTACAAAGAACGTAAAGATTTTGCCTGAGCATCCATGAATAGGTCTAGGAAAACCAAAGCGTAGCTGAACTTGAAACTAAGGAGCAAGTGAAAGGTATTAAGAGTTTCTGTAACTAACTCAGCAGCAAAAGGAGGTATAGGAAAAATGTAGGTACAGCTGTTCAGTGGGGCAGGTGAGGTGGTTGGTGATGCAGGACAAGAAAAGACTGAGGGCCTGAAAGCCCTTTCACCACTTGATTTCCCTCCCTCCTCCCCTTCTTCCTCTTCCCATCCTCCCACTCTCACTTAACAGGTATGACCCCAGGTCTTTTAGGCCCCTTTCACTTACAGCAGATGGCCAGAAGCTATTTCTGTATTGTGGGAAGTTTGATGGCTGTAAAATGGCAGATGTCACACCTGTCTTCAAGATGGGCAAAGAGGACTCAAGGACCTACAAGCTGATCAGTCTAACCTCAGTGTCTGGGTAGATTATGAAGCAATTTACCCAGAAGACATTTGCAGCCACCTGAAGGACATGATTTTTGGGAAAGCCAGCATGGGTTTACCAAGAACAAGTTATGCCTAACCACACTAATAGCCTTCTGTGAAGAAATGACTGGTTAAATGGAAAAAGAGACCACAGGAGGTGCTGTATACTTATCTTCAGTGAGGCTTTTTGCCTAGTTCCTCATGGTATTCTGAAATCCACGCTGGATATAAATGTGCACTCAGTAAGTGGATAATAAGGTGCAAGGCTGGATCATCGAGCTCAGAGTGTTGTAAGCAGCAATACAAAGTCAAAGTGTCGGTCCATTGTAAGTGGGAATCACCAGAAATAAAAGAGGCCCTTTACCATTGTTGATGGTATGACAGCCATCTATCACCAATTCCCCTGGAGTTGAAATACTCCCAGAGACCCCAATCTCAGACCTGTTCCAGTCTTATGTTCTCACTTGCTTTGTGTCACTGTTTCTAATCCGACATTACATTACGGGAAAACCAATTTTCCCTCTTGATTCTTGAGCTACAGTTACGATTATATCTTTGCATTCTCATCAAATAGTTGTAAATATAAAGATATAGAATTTATGGGAGTGGGAGGAGAGACATAAAACTCTGTAACAAGAGAACTCAGAACCTGGTCTCTTCTGTGTTCATTAATCAAACTCAATTCGTAATTAGGCCACTCTGTCCTTGTCTTTCTAAATAAGAAAGGTACTATAGTCTAGTAGGAGCATCAAAAAACAAAAGCTGTGAGGAAGAGCAGGTTTGAGGCATTTTAAGGCAACATTGGTAGGTATATAACAGAGAGATGTTATTCCTAGTCCTTTCTAAACCTGACAGAACTGTGTTAGGACAGTCAACATCACCTATGTAATCTTTTATGAGCAGGGAAACAATCTCCTCCGACTGCAGCTCAAAGGATGCTCTGAGTTGTTCTAACTCCATAAAAAATTTCAAAGGATGCGGAGTGAATGGTGCTGAATATTCTTAGGCTAGCTCTATTTTTGGGAATTTCTCACTTTGCAGCCTCTCCCTGTGCCGCTCTGCAGTGTTGATCATGCTCTGTTCTGACCCGGAGAAATCACAGGAAGGTACACTTGTTTTAAGAGAGGTGGTCCATTGTCATTGTTGCATAGACTGCTCTGAGAAAAAGTATATTCCCTTCTCATTATATACACAAGAAACTGCAATCTCTGGCAACCCTGTGGTCTTTCATATTTCATTTTTTGTACAGTTTACTGAGAATTTTTAAAAATACGTTGTTGAAGATCTGCATTTTCAGTATGCCTCATATGCCCTGATTTTTAGTTATGAATTTTCTTGGCGTATCTTGTTACATAATTGGTCACATTTCTGAAATTCTTGGAATATCCTGAACATTGCTGTGCTTCTGGAATTAGGACAAGCATAGCTGTGTATACAGAGTTCTAATATCTGCTTTACTGAATCAGCAAGTGGCTTGTTAATGTTACTTCAAAACAGCAGGTTTGTTATGCTTGACAAGTATGTGACTTATTTCCTCAAACCTGTTTTATTAAACAGAGTTTAACAGAAAATCAAAATCCTAGACCCTTTCCTCAAAGAATACGTTTTATGCATCATGATAGGAATAAATGATATTTCCTTAGAACTAGAAAAATTCACATAGTTCCAATGGCACTAATCAGAAAAATCAGTCTTAAATGAGAGTACAATAATTTAATAATGCATTAGAAGGGATAAGGTTTAATAATTTCCAAGATGGTAGTTCTTTGAATTCACCTTAAAATTTTATCTCCTGCACTCCTATTGGGGAGTTTTAGGGAGACATATAGCAGGGCCTGAATACAAAATTTGGACAAAAATTATTCAAATGCAGATGGAATTGTATTTCTAATTATTCATTTTTGCCAAGTGATCTATAAAAGATCAGCTCCAGTCATAAGTTTCATGACAGGCGGGAAAATAAATTGCTCAAGATAGGATGCAAATTAGGGACAAAGTTCAGCTGACTACCAGAATGTGTAATTATATTTTGATATGTCACAGAGTTAGACAGTCTTACTTGATTTAAATTTGTAAACTAAAAATATTTGAGTTGAAAAATGGTAATGAAAGTGTGTAAATACCTGTAATTCTTGAGAAATGTAAATTTGACCTTGAAAAATAAATCCAGAGCAGGTTAGAGAACAAGTTTCTTGAATCCAATTTTATCTTGCAGTAATGTAGTGGTGAATTTGTGATTATAGTTGTTTCATGGATGATCTGGAATATCCATAAATGCATCACTGATGGTCTGTGGGAGAAAGATTCTAACACATGACCAACTGAAGAATGCAAAATATCCTGCATAATGTGCTGAAAATTAACAAAAAAACCCCAAAAATCAATAATTATGACCAAAAGAAAATCCCACCAAACAAACAGTAAGACTGCTTAAAAAACAATCCCAGCATAAGAGAATTTTAAGACTTGAAAACAACATGCAAGCAAAGAATATGATTAAGAATGTGTGGCTGCGATACTTCAAGGGTTGTGCAACATAATAGGAACCTGATTTTGATCTATCATTCCTTAGCTATACATCTGTATGTATACCTGCTCACTGAACATTTGATGCTCTACAGAGATATTTACATGCATGATCTGTCTGCATGCATGCAAATCGCCTATCACAATGTTGATTAATGAATATAAGTTCACATTTTTTCAAAGCTGCTGATACAGTGTAACTCAGAACCTGTGGATGCCAGAGTAATGCTAAGTATGTGTGTAACATGGATTTAAGAGTTTAATGTGAGAGAATAAGAGCCAAGCAATAGATCAGCGGCCAGAGAGCAGTTATACTGTGCTGTTTGACACCACTTTTTTCAACTAAAGTTAAGCTTGCCCTTAAGCTCTTGGTTGTCTCTTTAGTTTAAGGTTTTGTTGTGTTATGCTGGCACAATGTTTGATGGAAAAGCAGTTTCTTTTCTCAAACAATATAAATACTAAAACATTGACCATGAGAAGGCTAGATTTCTTTCCATGAGAAGACTGGATTTCTTTCAAAAGGAGGTGTGGTGATGTGCAGAGGTGCTTGTGTGTCTTGACAGCATTGTTGGAATAGCTTTTAGTCCTGTCTGCACAGCACCACTATTTTTATTTGTGGCACTATTTTATATTCGCTTACTTGTGTCTCAGCTCAGAGCAACATTGTAGTTTCAACTCAAAGGATTCCCCTTCATTTCAGCTAAGGGGTTATTAAGACCAAACTGTAGGGTTTTATTTTAAGTTTACAAGAAACAGAATAGGAAGTAGGGAGATAGATGTAGAAGGTTGGTTTGCCCAACAAGGCAAAAAGATGACAAAATTTTTAAACAAGACAGGTTGTAGGATAAACTCCTCCACTTGTCACTGACCTCTAAGTAGGGGAAGACACTTCAAATATCATCTTCTATTTTCTATGAGATTTGGGGTGTTTTTTTACCCAGTTCGATTTTTTTTATTTTTATTCATCCATCCAGACTACAATATTCTAAATCAGGTATAAGAATAAGGCAGGAGATAATGTTGAAAGCCTTGATTAAAATCAAAGTAAATTACTTCCACTAGACTAACCTCATTAAGAAAATAATTTGTTTTATCAAAGCAGGCAAACAGGTTTCTCAAGAATGGTTTACACTTGGTACGTATTGACTCTTCCCAGGCACTTCATAAGCCCAGAATTATGTTTAAGGAGGACTTGCTCCTTGATTTTTGCCAGACAACGAAATTAAACTCATTCATCTGTAGTTTTTTTAAGTTGACATACTGCTTTTTTTGAAGATGACTTCAATATTTTCCTTTCTCCAGTTTTCAGATTTCCATGACCTGTCAAAGCTGACTGACATCAGCCATTCAAGAACATAAGCCATCTCTTTTGGCACCCTTGGATGCAGCTCATATGATCACTTGGATTTCATGGGTTGAGTTGTCTGAAGTAAACACTATCTTTTTGCTCATCTAGTATTGGCTGTTCCTCTTTCTAAATCTTTTTACTGAGCACAGGTGCCTGGGAGACATTCTCAGCAAAGATAGAGGCAAAGGTGACATTGAGCAGCTCATCCTTACACATCTGCTGGCACTATATCACCCACCCCTTGCAACACTATACTCATACACTACTGCAGTGCTTGAAGCAATTCTTGTCCTTGTCATCCCTAACAGGTTTCCGAGACAGCTGCAGCTCTCCTAACAACATTGTTGCATGGCTGAAAAGTACTTCTAAATTTCTCTTTAGTAGTCTCTCCCTGATTACCTTCTTGTACACTGCCCTTTCTTTTCTTTCATTAAAATTCAACTATGAGCTTTCTGTTTAGTCAGGGTGGCCTCCTGAGACATCTACTTGATTTTCTGGGAGTCAGGATGGACTATTATTGGTTTTGGCTGGTGTCTTTCACAACCTTCTTGAGCATCTTTGTCTTTTGAAGCTGCCTCCTCCCACATGACTCTATATAGCTGTTTCCTGAATAAACTGAAAGCTGCTCCCCTTAAGCACAGACCGTAGACTCGGCTTATCTCCTTCATTCTCCTCAGGATCTTGAGCTCCATTAATTCATGGTTATTCCAGTCAAAGTTACCATTGATTATCCTGTCCTCAACCAGTTCTTCCTTGTTTGTGAGCATCTGATCCAGCTGTACCTAACCCCTGGCTGGTATCAGTATTTACGTCAAGAAATTATCCCTGACAAAAATCCTGTCATAGTGACCTACCCGAAAATGCCGAAGTGCTCTCACATGAGAATTGGGGTATGTGATCCAGAATTCCTTATTTCAAAATAGCTTCATTCATATCCTTACCCTGATCAGGTGAACTTTAACAAACTCCCACCGTGTCTCCCTTTCTGGCTTATCCATTGATCCTGAGTTGTGAACATGCTTGGGATGGACCTCCTTTCACCCTGTTTTATTACTGTGCAGTTCTCTCCTGTACCTGCCACCTTCCCACTCCCTATTGTTTGACTGTGGGTTGTAATTTCCCTCCACATCCATTCCTAGGTTAGAGCTCTACTCACCAGTGAAGCAGGTCTTCCCCTATGCTGCTCCTGCCTCCCAGCCCAGCTCCGCCTGCTGTGGGAGGACCTTTGGGGTAGAAGCTTCTGGGCCCGCCCCTGGCTTGTGGGTGTAAGGCGTGGCCAGAGCTCAAGACCCATCCCTCCTTCCTGAATGTTCTCCACCGTTGGTTATGTCATTGGTTAATTTGAATTGTACCCCTCCCCTTTATGTACTGATTGGTTTATGAATGTTTGTCCCCGCCCTCTCCCTCTTTCCTCATTGGTCATTCCCTTCCCTACTTAACCGGCTGCCCCCTGGCAGTCGGTGCCATTTTGCCATTTTGCCATACTGCCATACCATTGCCACCGCAATGGCCCTCCTTCCCCTGCTCTCACTCCCGACCACCACCAGTCCTCTACTCAAATAAAGGAGAGCTTGGGAAGGAGTATTTCTCCCACCACCTTTCGTCGCACCGTCGTCTTCTTTATTTATGCGTCTGCAACACACCAGGTTGGCCAGACTGCTGGAAAAGCTGTCCTCCACACCTTTGTCTTCAGCTCTCAAAAGGAGGGGCTTGTGGTCTAAATCCAAAATTGCTGTTAAAGACATCAGCTACACAAGCCTCTAATCAATTTCCTAAAATAACTGGGGCCATACGCTAGAGTTTGCAAATTCTTCTAAAGAACCAGCTATTGAATACAAGCTGTGGCAATATCATAATATAAACCAAAAAGAACACTTAGGAGAATGGATTTTTCACCTATAGGTTAAGTGCTGATTTATTGTAGCTGAGGATTTGGTCAACAAATCTCCATGCCACTCCTGCTAGACTAAAAATATATGGTTTTATAATCTCCAAATAGCATCTCTCTATGCATTCTTGGTTGCAATAAGGCACTGGAAGGTATTATAATTTCTCAGGACAGGTTTTAAATCTCACTGCACTTTCTCTTTGAACTAAATTGCTGCTGCTCTTGGGTCACTATATTTCTTTCTTGTGGATTGGAAAGGCGGAGCAAGGGAAGACTTGAGATACTGCTGTCATGTATGTTCAACCCTCACTGTGTTAATCCAACACTGACTGCTCCTTTTTCTCCCCAGGAAGAACTTTTTTAAATCTTTAAGTACTATTGAGAGCAAGAGGGTAAATGTTCTGTAATGACTTTTAGGTCAACAAGAAAAAATAGGAGTTTCTGGGAAAGTTTGAAGAGGAAAAAACGAATAAAAACCTGTCAAAGGAAGATTGCTTTCCTTTGTGTATTAGACAAAGGTATTCTGGGGAATATTTAGTGTAATTGGGGTGACAATGTTGTATATAAATAAACAGTGAAATGATACACACCTATAGGTTACAATTACAATAAAAGCATGCATTCAGGCAGATCCTTGCAGCTCTGAAATCATTGCAAAGCAGTTTTAAGAGATTTCTTTTTCAAGACGAGAGGTTTGAGACATTTTAAATTTTTAGCATTCTAACCAAATCTATATTAGAGGGCACTAGAATCCAGTATATCCAGTAGGGAATGGAATTAATAGCAAAAAATTTAAAATACAAAGAAGGTTGCTTTGGCTTTCCTGCTTCCTTGTAATTTGGAACAAGGTCTATTCACATTTGTCCCTATGCAGATTAATTCCAGTTGCATGGGTAAACTGAAACAGAATTTAATTTGTTATTCCTCAGTATGTATATTCTGCTGCAGAGAAACAGAGGCTTTTTTTTTTTTTTTCCTATGACTAAGAGCGCAGCTTTCTCAGGAGCAGGGCATGAAAAATTGTGTAACTTGTCACATCTTATATTAACAGGCTTTTCTTTATTAAAAAACTTTAGTAAGAATTTGATCTATTAAAAAATGCATGGTAGCCAGATTCAAGGATTGCAAATAAATATCCTTAGCCGTACCTGAGTCCTTTCTTTTCCACAGTTCTAGTATGAAAACAAAGGATAGAAGCAGCAAGACCCTGCAAAGACAGCTTTCTGGTGCTCAGAGGCAGAGATCTCTCATTGAGTCATGATATCTGATCCTAGCTTTTTCTACAGAAAATCAATACTCTCACAAAGGTGGTAATACATCTTTGGAGTTGGAGTATGTCTCCTCCATGTCAGACAGTATGCTTTAAGTTCCTCAGGTTCAGAGTGTGAAGAGTTAGGTTCTCCTGTCTAATCTTGTGTATAATGTACCACAATCTAGAGCCCTGCTTCATGCATTGCAAACAAACCTTTCATCAACCCATATGAAAATAAAGGAATTAGTTATGAATTGAGTAACATAGCAGTCACATCCAGGATAACTTGGATATCATCTCTGCACAGTGCTGCTATTCTTACAATAGCAATATCCTTTGAGAAAGATGGTGGTCTTCTCATTGCCATACAGAGAAAAATACCAGAACTTGTTTCTTGACAGTTATGGCAGATTTGGCACTTAATCACATTACATCTGATTACATTGTAAAAGAAACTTCAATGACAGAGAGATTTGAGGGATCTGGTTGGGGGAAAAAAAAGCACCTTTTTATTTTAATCCTTAGGTAAAATTCTGTAGTAGTTTTAACACTAGTGGCAACTATGTTTTGGGAAAACAAAATGAACAAGAATAAAGTTATATTTGTCTCCTTTTGAGAGTTAAGTATTAATTCACTTCAATCACTTAAATAACTGCATTTCTTTCTTTATAGCCTTTCAGCTATGCACTTCATTAAGCCTGATCAAAATGTCCAGTTTCTCAACTTTCAGTATCCAGAATACACTTTGCTCAAGGCTAATGTGATTCTGTGTAAAGACTGTCTTCTCGTTTTGTTTTTTTTAATGTTAAACAGTATTTACTTCCCAGGTCTTTAACTTGTGCTACTGCATGGGGTGTAAGGAGTATTTTGTTCTGTAAGCCAGACTGTGAAGAGTTCTGGAGTTTGAAGAAGTTCCAGTGCCATTGCTCTCAAAGAAGGATTTTTACATAGATGACGAACACCTCTGGTATTCTGAATAATTCTTAAAAGAATATCATTGTAAATGAAACTAATACACCTTCATATTATAATCTTGCTGTTTCCTGCCATGTCACATGTAGAATGATTTTTGAAAACTGCTGCATGATTATAAGTTCCTTAAACTAAAACAATACTAACTTGTATTCAGTGAAATATCTGTTATGGATGTTAGCTTTATGAGTATCAATCTAGGTTTTGAATGAAATTTTAAAAATAAAAGAAGTTTATTTAATCTCAAATCATTGCAGATTAACCTGCACAGATCCTGATGACTCCAAAATGAAGTCCTATTAATACACAGTTTTTTAATTGAATGTGACGGTGAAGAAACACTGGTTTTTAATGTTTTTGGGAGGGGAAGGAGGGGGGGAAGTGTTGTGTCTTTTAAATATTACCAGAAGATACAGCAGAAGTTCTTATTACATCACTGAAGCTAAAATTTTAGGTGTCATATTTGATAAAATAGACATATCCAGACACTCCAAAGATCTCAAACATCATCTTGTGAGAGCTCACATATTACCATAAATTTCAACTATTTTCTACTATCTTCTGTTTTGTACTTGTATTTAGAAGTATAAAGCTTGAAATAAAAAAAAAAAAAAAAAAACCCTCTTGGAAAATTGTTTGCAAATGTTTTTGGTTTGCTTTGCCATCCATTTTTGTCTATATGAATCTCCACAATCAGGAATTCACAACGTGAACTCCTGTCACTGAGTTAAGTAAACGACTACCTTTTAAACCTATGGCTGTTCCCATATTCAAATAAGTCTGGTAACAGGGTGTTCTAGTGCTTGTAACCTATATAACTCTGCAAGTCCATCATGTGTTTCCTGAGGCACACAGGAAACACATGAGTGTTTCCTGAGTTTTGGAGTTTAATTGGTAAGTTTATTGCAATTTGGATTAAAAAAAATATCTAAATATTTCCTCCCCATTTTCTGTTTTTTCCCACTGAAAGTTTTCTCAGCAGAAGACTTGCAGCAGTATACTTCCAAGGAGTAATTTTGGTTATGCATAAATTATTTTTCATCATGTTCTTGAAGAAACAGCATCAAAAGCATTGACTATCAGTAAGAACTTTCTGAAACAAAGCTTTTTTGCTTTTTTAGCTAACAAAATGTTTCCATGTGTATTTGGTTTGGAGGTTTTTAGAGAGAGAAGAGAACTTTCAACACAATATTCTCTTTTCAGCAGTTGTTAGTTTATCTGTTTAAGTAAGAGAGTGGGAGAAATAGAGATATGTTATTATTATGTTATTCGTACTTACATACTTCATAAAAAGAACGAATCTAGACATACTGTGGGTTTTATTTTATTATTTATGTGAGCCAAATTTATGGGTGCATCCCAAAAATCGATCTCTGACAAAAAGTTGGGAAGTTTGAATCAGTGTAAGAAAACACACTTCTGTGTATCTTGAACCCAGTCCTTGATAATTTCATATGATGACTCATAGCTGATTTATTAAGCAAAACTAACAGTTTTCATCACTTCTCTTCATGCCATTCATGACTTCATATGTACCACTGTCAAACCTCTCAGTTCTCTTCTCTGGGCTGAAAATCCTATCTTATTTATTCTATAATTTTGATCACCTTAATCAGTATATTTTCTAATATTTATATTCTTATCTATATAGTGGGGGAAGATCAGAGCTGTGAAAAATATTAATGATGCACCTGCATCTTGATTTAAGCAGCAGAATTTATTCTGTTTGACAACCCTGCCTTAATTCTAAGCCTTCATTCTGTTTTGTTGTTTTCTTTTTTGAGTGGCATTGAACAGTAAAGTTCTGGAAGCTTTCGGATCTCATCACTGTGTAAGGAAAGACAAGATGTATTATTTCTAAGTGTTGCTAAATTTATTTTATCTGCAGTCACTCAGTACAGTAAAAAATGTTCTATAATGCTCAGATGTGACCCCAGTCCATGACAAACCAAACTCTTACCATTAGTACTTTCTGAATGCTCATTCTGATTAGCTGAATTTTCTTTGGAAGGGAATAGTGATATTTAACTTTTATAATAATATTTGTAGCCAATACATTATAGCAGCACCTTATAGAAGTTATAGCCCAAAAACCTTGCTCTCCAGCCAGCACTGTTACATCATTTCCCCTCCATTAATTCTATGCCCTCCTAAATGAGCATGTCATACTAGATGTATCATTAATTAGCCATCATTATTTCACTGATGACGCATAAACACAATCAGAATATTCATCAGGGGATACAAACTGATTGGAAACAGGTTTAACTTGCTAGGGTTGAGTAAAAGATGATTCCTTCTTTCTCGTATATATAAAGCATTTTACTTCAGAGGGACCTGGGGTATTTGTGCATTTTCCTTGCATCTCTACATAAGGCACAAATTAGAGCAAGTAAAAATGTACAGCTTGTCATTGTAGGATTGTACCTACCGTGTGGTTGGTTCTTTATCACACAGAGCAGCTTTCCAACCCTCTCTGGAATTCCTGATTTTTTTTTTTATCAGCATAACACCAGATTATTCTAAATTCAAGGCATACTTCTTGTTCTACCCCCTATAAGGACCTTTTTAATATTCAAACATGAAGTTATGTGTGAGTGAGTCTACCATAATTTCATTCTCCTAAAGATAAGGGTGACAACATGATGTCTTACAGATGCTCAGAGGTCAGACAGAAAAAGAATATGAAATTACCTGTTGTTCCAGGGCTCTCTTCTAGTTCAGAGCAAGGTGGGGAAATGCTAAGTGGGTGCCAAGCTGATTCCAGGTACTGTCAGCAAGAGGAGATGAAGATTTAAAAAAAATGTTCTGACTTTTGTTCTAGCAGCTCATATGACATAGGAAACTAGACTGAAGCCAAAGCAGGTTTGATAATTATCCAGTTGTCTAATTCTGTGCTCACCATACACTGCAACACTAAGTGGTAGACACTAATTTATGTATTTTGTTTTGTCTTACTAAACCTTAGAATAAATACAGGACCTTCTACTAAAGGTCTTTGTTGTCCTATATTCTGTCCCTCTGACATAGACTAATGACAGAGATTTTTCTGGAATTTTAAAATCTGCTTCAAAAGCAAGAGGTCTACATACATATATGTGCAAACACACATTTATCCAAGCTGTCTATCTGTAGCTTTTTTTTTCTCCTCCTTTCACTTTTGCTTGTGAATTTTTCAGCCTCTTCTGTTTTGATCAGGCCTAAATAATGAACCATTACAGCATGTGCAGCAGTTTGTGGATCTTTTCAGACTAATACCTTATTCTGATTTCTTCGCTTCTACTTATCAAATATATATTCAACTAACTTAGAACAGACTAATAACACCATAATCTTGCCACAGTCAGAATCATCTTCATTTTCTGGAATCATGTAACGCAGTTACCATGTAAGAAGAAAAAGAGTCAAGATGACCTACCCCAACTAGACTTACTACAAGGTATAAAACCTGCAAATATGTTTGGAAGAAGTAAGTGTACACTTTTGTGGGGAAATTATAGAATCCAGTATTGCCATTCAGGGAATTCTGTAGGTGCTGGAAATCCTTGAGAGGTAGGTAATAAAAAGACACAGAATTTTTTTTTCTCCTCTTGTTCTAGTCTTTCCTTCCTTCTCTGGTTCCCCACAGGATTGGGAAAAACTTAAGTGATTCATTGTTATTCAAGTTGCTCCCTTCATGACACTATAGTTTGCTGAGCGTAAATTTACCAACGGAGTAGTAAGCATGGTATAAACCTGCTTTTGTGCTTCTTTGACTAAATTGACCTCTCTGTATTATTCTTGAAAACACAGTTGAAAAGTGTGGTTTTGTTTTTTTTTTTAATTCATTGATATAATGTGAATATGAAAAAGTTGCTTGAAATCCTGAAAATAGAATAGCAGTATGAAAACTACGCCTTACCTATTTGGTCTTTCCAAAACCGTCATCTCTTACAGTGAATGCTGTAGATGCCTGCTGAAATTTGTTTAGTAAGCTTACAAAGAAGGAATACTAAAATATAAATATATTTTAACCATTACCTGAATCTTTAAAAACACCACCTAATATAGAATCACATGCCTTATAATTAGAAAGAATCCTTTCTCAGAAATTACAGTACCATACTGTATATAGCTACAAATTATGCATTAATATCCTCCTATTTTCGCATCCTTAAATCGGTTTGAAAGTCCTAAAGGGATTTATTTCTATCAATTCTGTACCAATTATATTATACCTATTTGCTATTCTTTGTTCCTTTTTTTTTCCCAGAGGCTATTCCATGGCAGTACAGAATAGGTATTTCTCATTCCCCACCCACCCCCAGTTTCTTGGTGACTGTATCTAAGTCTTTGAACCAGCCATACTTGCTTTAGAAGAAAGAGCTGTATGAACTGCCTGACTAGAATCCTGCCATTTTACTAAGGAATACACTTGTCTAATGCTTGTCTTTCTTTCATTTTTAGCATAGGCTAGATGATTTGCATATTTATGAACTATTAAGCATCTTCTACACACTCCCCTCAGGAGGCTCAATAAAGACATGAAATTATTTCTGCCTAGGTCACATTTATTAATTTCAGTCTCTGCATAAGATTTACTTTTTACTGCAGCGCAGGAGGGAGAAATGAAGCCAGGGTTAAAGGGGAGCATAAATTGTTAGCTTTTGCTAGTTTACATCATCCTCTCTTACCACTCTTAGTGGTTCAGGAAATTTATTTTATCTTCCTGTAATCACCTTCCTGAATGCAGTGGGTAAACAAGAAAATACAGATAAAAGACAAAATAAACAAACATAAGGTCATGACTTGCATACCACAACTAGCATAACATAAACTTGAAATCTTGATTGAAGTTACTTATTGAAATACGGCTACTGCTGAAAGAGGTGGAGGGGTAGCCCATTCAAGTGCAATGTGGAGAACTGGGGTCAGGTGGCGAACCAATCTCTCTCCATAGACACGTAGATTTCAGACCTCTACTTATGGAAGGAAGAATCTTCTTTGACACGTTCATTAGAGTAGACTAGGAAATGTTAACTTAAAGCACATTCAGAGAAAGAAATTTGCAATGTAAAGTTTATTAAAATAAAATTCTGGCCAGTTTGTAGTCACAAAAATCAAAGCCTAATCTGTAACTAAGGTAAAAGGATACAAACAGCACTTCCTGTGATGTTCTCTGGGAAATTGTATGCAATGGTTTGCTGCAATTCTGTATTTTGCATAATACGGAGGCAAGGGGTAGGAGGAGTTTTGACCTTTGATCCCTCTCCCCACAAATACATTTCTCACATATTACAACAGATGCAAATCCCAATTTAGTGGCTGGTTTGGAACCTGCTCATTTAAAACAAACAAGCAACCAAACAAACAAAAAAGCAAAAAAAGAAAAAAAAATCTATGTGTGATCCACACAGCTAAGGAATAAACTCTTTCTACTTAGATGTTACTTCTTGAGGAGGATTTGTTCTTGATCTGCAGTTATGCTGAGATGGATAATTCGATTCACAGCTAGACAGAACTGGAGGTTTTTATTTCACCTTTTTCTGAAATTCTGCATTAATTGTATTGTTTTTCTCAGTATAGATGCTTCACTGACATTTTAGAATTTGTTACTAATTCTAAACTTCTTGGAAAAAATACCAACCTTGCTGATAATAAGAAAAATGCCATTCCATAATAGAAACAGCCGGACTTTTACTAAAGACTTGCTATTCCACTTAATAGGAAGGTTTTGAGCACATCTTAAAAATAAGCCCTTTTGAACAGTAATCAGAAACAACTGTTCAGGTTGCATGTACTGTATTTCTGCTATGAATATAGCTGTGTACTGCCCTGAGTGACAATAGCTTCTATCGAATTTCACTCTATAGACTGGTAAAACCTCAGCTACATCTGCAGCTGAATCTGTGGCCAGTTACTAAGGCAGTGTCATCTTTGCAATTCAAAATACCAGTTAAATATTGAAGCTAGCATGCGATTTAATCCAGTAAAATTGGAATAGACTGTCCGAGAAAGTAAACTGGCAAACTGGCAACCAGTTGAACATGTTATATTTTAATTTGTAGAGACAAAAATGACAAGCAATTTATTTACATAAAACTGTACAAAAGCAAATTAAATTATGTAAATATTTCATAAATAGAGGTGGACTAGCGTTTAATACATTTTGCCATGTTTAGCATAGTTGCGTGCATAGTGACTCATAATAAAGAATGATAAATTGTTCTCTGCTTCACTATCAACATCCAAGTTGCAGAACAATAGTCAATGATTAATATTACAAACAGATCGTACCACACTGAATGCAAGTGCTTTAAAATTTAGGAAAAAGTTGTCTGAAAGCATACCCCAGGTAGCTGGTGAATGTTGTCTTCTTCCTAGTGTTTAATGCTCCTTCAGTCAACAATACAACTTAACTGCTGCACTTTCATTTCTATTGCTTTTTCATCTGCTTCTTTTCTTAAGGAAACTGTGTATTTATCACCAATGAAACAGAAGGAAAAATATTTTGTTCTTCAACTTCCTTACAAGTGTTTGGTGATGGCTGGCTTTGTGGCAGGATCTTTATCCATATTCATGATTTTTTGCTTGACAACTTCTAGGGTAGCCTTTCAGCCAATCAATTCAATCCTGTTTAAGTTCTTTCCCCACATAAAAATAATGTTTAATTTTTTTTTCCTGAAACTCAGGCAGCAGGCCAGTCAGAAACCATATTCAAAAAACATAGTGGGTCTGAGATCTGGAATGAGCCTTAGATTTTAGACCAAAGCTATTGAACTTTCTAATACATATAAAGTTATATATTAATGCATCAATCTATAAAGGTGCCCTAATGTAAAATACATGCAAAGCTCATTTGAGTTTCCCATGGAAGGAAAGAAAAAAGATTATTTCTATACTGTACAACTAAAATGTGATGAAGGCTAAAAGCAATTAAAAAAATTAATTGTCAATTTTCCTGGCAACATGAACTGGTGACACCTTGCTAAATAACTATCATATAGACTGATCATATTTTTCCAGGCAGCAGAATTAAAAACAAATTAAAACAGCCCCAAACCCCACACAAATAGTAATAAAAAAATCCTCAAGACTTACTTAAACCACAGCCTTGTGTTAATAATGCTTAAGACTGGTCCATTAACTGAGTTTGGCAAAAGGCTTGTTTTTAAATATATTATTTATAATTTCTCAGAAAATAAACACAGGTAAATATACAGGTTCAAAAAAGTTGGGAATAGCCCCTTACCCCTCAGTGTCCAAACCCATCTACCACTTTACCATAATAATAGGTATAAAAGGCACAGTTGCATATTTTGCATTCACCCTAATTATTTTTTATAGCTTTATTTGTTTATTTTTTATACAAAAGCACTCTATTTATGGAGTGGCACCAGATTTAACCTATTTCAAATAAAGAGGAAAAATACAAACACAAAATATATTTGTATGTCATGCCAGGTCAGAAGAGTAATCAGCATATTAATAGTGGCTAGTTCCACTAGAATTACTGTGAATACTTACAGTAGATAGAATTTTTAAAAAATTCTTTCACACGCATTTTAGATCTAAGGAGATGCACACAAGAAAATTATTTCATGACTGTCTTATGTGGTGCAAAAATTGGTGAGTGACTGCTGATCCATTTAATCTGAAGGTCTACTATGACCTGTATTATTAGCTTTGTAGAAAAAGTGTCTAAGAATATCTGGAACCCAGCTACCTAATTTATTTTCTTGTGTGTATTATTAAATAAAATCTTATTAAAGGAAATTCTGTTGAACATTTGTGTTATGCAATTGTGTATTCTGTTGAAACGTGCAAGAAAAATGTGTATATATTACATAAGCATTTTTAGAAGCATTTTTAAACAGGTACTTACAGATTATACAAAGCAGTAACTGCTATACGCAGTCTCATAACAAAGTACTAGCTTGCATCTCTCCATATTACTTAAATAATTAAACATAAAAATGTTCAATCATTATTAATCTTTTATTTTAATATTTTCTTTCTAAAATGTGCCCATTCATCATAACTGCTATACACAAACTAATGTTACTTGAAGAAAGTAAACTTGAGAGAGGAGAATGAAAATGCCAGTAATGGCACACCCACTACATGGAGAAGTGAATTCAAAAGATAAATGTGATGAGTTGTTTTGATTTACCAACCTCTACCTTAGGCCTTTTAAGGTTATTTCTATGCAATTCTTCAAAGCAAGAGACTACCCAAACCTACATTATGACTACAGCATACTAGAGAGCCATCTAGCCATGCCTTCACGCCAGGTTAAACAGCCAGGGATCTGAACGCTTTCCCCCTCCTTGAGCTGTCCTTGCTGTGTTGTTTGATTGTCGCTTTTGTCTGAGTGTCTGAGCTTGGTCTGTGATTATTACTACAGCATCAACTATGAAGCAACTGGTTGACGTTCTGCATGTTTTGTTGCTTTTATTGCACAAAAACCTGTTTCATTTCCTCTTCCTTTCAAGAAGCACTCACCATGAGAATTGTTACAGTTCTTGCATATCACAGTATCTTGGACTCCTTTTGACTCATCTTGACCTGCTAGGATCATACCACTGTTTATCAGACCATTTTTTACTTATGCTAAATGTTCTGAGTCTTGACATCATTTAGTATTGCACTTCTCTTGGTTTTAATGCACTTGGTTTCAAGAAAGCTTTCATTATCATCATCTTTGACATAATAGAAGCAGTTGATAATCTGCAACACTGATGACCAAAGACTTAGCAACCATGCCTTGCAATCTGAAAAGAAGCTTTTGTATCCAAGTTGTAAAGTTCTCTTGTTACTGCATTATCCCATTGTCCTCCTTTTCCCTCCCATCAAGCATTCTCATTAACACATCCTTCTCTTCTACTATTATTTTTTAATTTTGATCTTAAAAATTCCCTGGAACTGGCATATGCAGCATATCATATGCAGCATCTGCTGCAATATAGCATGTCAATACAAAAAAAAATGCACATCAGTTCCTTTGGGCATTCAACTGAACCACATTAGAAAAAAAATTGTTGTCTGGGCTTGCTTACAGCAAAATGTAACTGAAGGTGTGTTATGAGTACATGTGTTTATTTGTGAATACATTAATTTTCTAAGTCAAGCCCCAATACTTAGCAGTTCCCCTGATCCATTGTGTGATCTTTGGCCTTTTTGTTATTACAATCTTCCCAGCTAGATGTTAGTCTTGCCCAAAATAATGATTTCAACAGTTTATCATTACTATCCTATGGTATAAGTGTTAGTAATTCTGTTTACATTGAAATAATCCTTACAGAGAACGAGAGAAGGAGAGAAAGAGACACAGCAAGACACATTTGTTCAATGGATAAAACAGAACCAGAGTTCATGAATCACAGGAAAGTATTCCATGTTTTTGACTGCAGTCTCAGGCTGAACATATTTCTGTTGCTTCCAGCCTCAGATGAGAGGTGAGAATATTAAAGCTGTGGTCTTCACAAAGTGCCTATTAATGATTATTCCTTTATATTTATCCTATATCTTTATGGTTTCTGAAGGATTGTCCCTGGTGGGGATCAGCAATATTCAGATGATATGTTTTGAATATATTTTCCCTGACCTGTTATCCTCAACAAGCCAGATGACAAACAAACAAAATGAGTGGCTTGATTCATGCTTCTGCAGAGGGGAAACAACAGCGTGTTGTGTTCTTTTTAAGCTTGCTACTATGGGAGGAATTTGCAACCATAGATCTAGGAAAATAAAAATCAGCGAGGGGGAATTAGACATGCAAGTAACAACGTTTTCTACATTGTACAGTATAGTCAGGCAGACAGTATAATTACATGCCTGCTACGGAGGCAGAAGTGGCAGGCAGATCTTTTGTCTCTTTGGTGGCCCCCTCTTTTTTGTTTCTCATTTTTTCTTAAAATTGTTGTGATTTTAAGACTTTTGCCCCATTTCTTTCTTATATTATGAAAGAACTTTGTTGCTGCTTTTTAGCCTACAGGTAAACTTCTCTTCTAGTTAGAGTATTGACAGGAGATGGCTTGTATTCCCCTGTCTGTGTAAGGGGGATATCTTCTGGATTGCCTTCTTCATTTTTGCTGAAACTAGCTGCGCTGAAGGTCTCATAGGATGAGGTCAACTTTTTGTTAAGGAGGTTTCTGTTGCGGTCACCCATGAGGGAGGCTTCTCCATTGGCCAGCTTTTCCTGACTGCCCCGTTCATCGACAGGCATGAAAGTGGAGAGTTTTGGCTGGCTCTTCTGCTTTCTCTCCGGAGAAGTGCGGACTGGCATCCAGCAGGAGTCTGAGTGGCCATATTCATCACATTCTCGAGTACACTTCCCTGTTAGGGCTACATCTGGTAGAGGCCGTGAATCTGAAAACAAAAGAGAGTTGTCGTTACAAATTAATATTACAATGACTTCAACTGAAACTGAGAATCCTTAAATTCAAAAAAGGTATTTTTAAAGGTCTTTATAGGAATGTTGCAATAAGCTCCTCAGTAATAATTTTTCACGTTGCGTGTGCCCATAGGCAATAAGAAGATCTGTACAGTTATTCTCAACCTTAATAATTGAAGAAAGAAAAAAGGCTATTAATCCTCTTCCTGTGCTTGTAAATCAATTCCAGAAGCATTTGGCATTAGGTACTGAATTAATTTTGATGTCTGAAAGAGTCAAACAAGTACTTAATTCCATACTGCCAATTTTTAAAAAATTATTAAAAATACCTTTCCTTGATTTTTTTTTGTAGAGAATACTATGAATTTATGTGAAAGGATCCTAAGACCCTGCACCCTGCAAATATTGAATGAACATACTTAATGCCCTGCAAGTGAGCAAATCTGATATTGATGGACTGAATTTTCATATAACGTAAAGCTCTGCTTGTATTTCTGAGGACTGGGCACTTCTTGTTAGTCCACAATATGTTACATAGGTTGTACAATCAGTAATTGCAGGAGCATACAAGACTTCTGCTATGGCTTATAAACTTTATCAAACATGTACAAATAAGAATGTTTCGTGTGTATATGTTTATGGTAGGGCATAGGATAAATTTGAGTGCTGCCTAAATAGAAACACTTATATTTTATATGTGACTTGTTATGTTAGAAGGTGTCCTGTTCCAGATCACTGTGTCTAAGCTTCCTGTACTTGTAAGAGCTTTCACTGAAAACCAGCAAAGTTCAAGGGCCTGCAGGATTGACTATTACCTGTTAGCAACGCAGGTATATTTAATATTTGTAATTTGATACTTGCATAAACACTGAATTTAAAAGCTACTTCAACTATTTTAAAGAATGGGTAAGATTCTGAAACCTTGCTTTTATTAATTTATAGTGTACTTTATGGTCTAAAGGAATAACTGAAACTGCCTACAAAGTAATAACATGATATTCAAACAAAGTTGACAAAGAACATAAACCAAAAAATAAATTTTTCCAGTGTGTTTGATATGACTTTCATGATGTGACTTATTTGATGAAACATTTAGGATTATTTTATAAAAAATCAATTATCTTAGAAGGGAGCAAGGAACTTCAACATGGAACATAGACAGGTATTTCATATGGGCTGTGACATCTTTCTACCTTCCCACTACAGCATCAAAGTTCTTGTGAACATTAATTTTTGCCAGTAATAACATGTGCTTTATAAAAAATCTTTCAAAGCCTGCAAAACCTTCACTTTGTTACTTCTATTTTGTCTATTTTTCTTTGATTTTGGCTGACAGAAGACCTTCTCAAACAATGACCATTCCAACTCTGAATTTTTTATAAATTGATAAAAAAGACCACTGCTGAAGATAGAAAAAACCAAACCAAACAAACAAAAAAAAAAACAAACCCATGACCAAAAATCCTTTGCGCTTCCCAAATAAAGCATTTTAATTTAAAATATTTACAACAGGTGTTTGCAGAGAAAGCGTATTTCATTTCAAAATCTGTGGATTTAATCCTGATAGAATTGCAAAAGCTCTTGAAAGTCAGATTTATCTTCATCCTGTCCTGATCTTTTTCATGCATTTAAACATTAATTTAATAAGTAATTTGTTGCAGCATTGTAAAGAATGTGGACACTATTTGCTATTGACAGGTGTCAACATTTTATAGAATCTGCTGTATGTATTCTGAATACTGTATAAAATTTCATATTTCAATGAAATATCACTGATTTTAAAGAGGAAACAGCACTGGTGTCTAGATAACTGAGTAACCCTGTAGCTAAGATGTCTAAGGCTGGGACGAGGGAACTGAGTGATTTTTTAATTTTCTTCTTTTTCCCAATTTATTTTAAGGCTTTTGCACTTAGACAAAATTCCCTCTTTTTTTTTCTTTTCCCAGTGAAGAATGCAATAATGTGGAAACTTATCAGCCTGCCAGCTTTCAGATGACTGTGCTCTGCAGACATACACAGAAGATGGGGATGGTAACAGGAACATCCTCTGTTTGTCAGCTTAATCAGTATTATTCCGACTCTCCCTAAAGTTAAGAAGGATAATTAACTGCTCAGGGGCCCCAATGTGCTTTGATTTTTGAGCAGAATTTTTCATATTTTTACAACAGGGCCAGTCCCCTTTAATCTCCATAAGCTGTTCAAATCAGCACCTTATTTCCAAAATATGGTCATTAAACATTATGGTTGCTGCAAGTGTTTTAATTATTATTCTGACATAATATTAGCAACTGCTCATAAAGGCAATATGTCTGACCTTTATTTAAAACATAGGAATATATGTTTACTGAAAAGAGTTTCTTTTGCTGTTGTTTTAGTTTGAGTTTTTTTCAGACTAAAACAGTGAGTATCTCATTCTATCTGATGGTGAGTTTTTAGCTCAAAAAAATCTCAAGTCAGCAAAACATTGGTTCATAAAAATCCTTCCCTTACTGGTGGTCCTTGAACCATGCACTTGAAAATGTACCATTTTGCATTGTAGCACTTCTCCTCTTCACTTCTGGACAAATACCAGAATTCCTTATTGTTAACATGAGGACTTAATGTACAATTCAGCCTTATAGTGCTGTTTTACGAAGCAAAAACCTCCAAGTCATTGGGTTGCTGAGTTGCCCTGTTGGGTTATGTGATAAACTTCATCCTCACGCCCACAGAAGAGCTCAGGGAGACATTGGAAGCATAATACTAACCCAAACAATACCCTGACAGACTACTCCCAGGCCCACCATAGGACCATCAGACCCTCAAAGGTCCATCTGTCCAGGCCCAGGTGAACACAGGGGTGTATAGCGGCAGACAGGAACTCAAAACAAGGATTCAGGAGGAACAACCATCTTTACGTGTAATGGGGATTGCTGTCTAGGTATGTAGAATGCATTATAAGATAAAGGGGAAAGGAGTTTGGGATAGCACAGGACTTGGGTGATGTTTAGGGCGGAAACAAATGGAAGACAAGTGAGGAGTCTAGGTGATTTGTGGAGGAACAAGAGAGGAAAAATAGAGATGTAAGGAGATAAAAGGGCCAGTCACATGTAAATAGTCTGCTGGCTAATAAGTTTGTTTGGTTATGTCCCGTGCCAGATGAAAAACATCTGTCCTGTATTATTAAATTCCTTTCTAACTGCTTCCTGGGAATGGGTTCTCTGCTATTTGTGCATGTATAGATATGGGTGTGTCCACTCTCACTAGTGGATTTTCATCCTGTCCAGCCAGAGAAGAAGACAGAATGAGGCCACTGGTGCTGTCTGTGCTCATGTGAGGGCTTTGAGCATCTGTGATCTATGTGGACAACTCAGCATATATTTGGTGTATGTGTGTGCTCTGTGTATGTGCCTACTGGGAATATATCTTCGTGTTTGTTACTGTTTGGACTTGGGAACATGGAGCAGCAGCAGCAGCCTCATCTCCCTCAGGCTGTCAAACCCAGTGTCATATATTTTTCTCTAAAACACCTTCAATTAATATTTGACACAGAGTTAATGCAGCCTTCTATTCCATTGCTTTCTCTCATCTGTTCTTAGAGCTTGAATCAGTACAGCATGTAAGCACAGATTTAATCTAACATGGTTTGAAACCTGTTGCATTTTAATTGCTCTTCGGTTTAAAAGATTGACATAGCTTCAGCATTTGGGAGTGGGGGGCAGGGAAATGGAAGGAGGGAACATTTTATGTTTGAGTGTGTATGTTATATCAGAAGATGGATAAAACAACCAGTGCTGTCTGGATTAAACTATTATCAGTACCTAAACTATTCAGTTAAGGGAAGATGGGGTGCTTTCTATACACTGCATTTGATAACAGTGATTTAACCTTCCTTTTGGATAATCTGCCACACCACTTTAGCTACAAAATAAGTGACTGCATTTTTCCTAATTCACTGGAACAGTTCAACCCTCTTTTGCAGAGTAGTGACTCTATGCTCAGCATTTTAAATTGCTTAGCCCATGGAGTTTTGAACAATCTCTGAATTTCAAAATAAAAATAAACGTACTCTTGTTCTCTAGTATAATTTGCATTGAAACATATCTATCTCTAAGTAAAATGCTTTTTTAAGTGCTCCTCAGTTTAAAAGTTAAACACTCCAGTAATGACCCCACTGAGAGATGACAAATTGAATAGACTGTGACACAGCAAATAATTTCTCAGAACAATTGGCAAATCATCAAGGAGCAGCACAACAGATTCTTACTGCAGTTACATATCTGGAAACCAAGTTAAATTAGTGCTTAAAATGCCATTTATTAGAAAAAAAAATTATCACAATGCTAATTAGTGAGAAAGATGTGTAACATTTGTTATGTAGAAATCTGTAGATTTGGGATTAGGTTCTAACAGTTTATGTAGACTAGTCAAATTAAATCTTTTATCTGCAAAAAAGATCATCAGAAGATGTCATCTTAGTTATTTTCAAACATATTTTCTCATGGTGTCTCTAGATCAGTACTGTTTTTTTTCTTGACACAGCCATTGTAAACCCATTCTCCAAAATGCAGATATTTAGAAAAAAAAATTAGTTTTATATGTAAATGGAGACTTCAAAAATGAATACTTTTAATGCAGATTTTACTTGCCACTGCTCAGACTTCAGCTTGGGAAAGAATTGGAGAACACTAATTTAAAAAGTCTCAAAATTTACTTTCTCATATCTGATAGAAGCTCCCACAACAAATTTTAAAAATCTAACTGATAAAAATTAAATATTTTTGAAGGTTTAGTTACTATTCATCCAACAAATCCTTAAATAATTGCAGCTAATTTCTGAGACAGTAATATGTTTTTGTTTTCCATAAAAGTTCATACAAAAGAATGCAAATGAATGGAGATATTTACATGTATGCTAATGTTTCTACTGATTGTAGCTGACTGTTCCCTTAGGGCTAGTATGATTGCTTATTATCAGAAGAGGAAGGCACCTACCACTGCAGGGTGGACAGGAGAAAGATGATGTTCTATCTTCAGTTAAATGCCAAAGAAGCTAACAACTCTAATATTCCAAGTTTTCCACTGTTTTCTCTCCTCCCATTCCAAATCAAAAGAGGTTAATATATTTCATCAAGGACATAGACAGTACTAAGAACTCAGTAGTCAACAATTACACCTGGGGATTAGAACAAGGTGATTTTTAATGTTGCTTCCATCCCTAACCATTCTATGATTCTCCATGTTACAAGTTGTGTGGGGCTTTTTTTACATCTATATTGCAGAAATATAGTCAAGAATGCACACTCTGGCTCTACTCTGCACATTTTTAACAATCATTCTTGTACAATATATTTTATAGACACACAGCATTATCGTCTAGTCATGACATGGTTCCAGCAAAGACACTGGGGAAAAATGCAAAGAGCTTTTCACTTTTTAATTTTTTTAAACTATGCAGAAAGCCAATGGTAATAACAGACTTAAGATGTACTTAAGTTGGCAGAAGTTCTGTTCCACTTATCCCTGGTGATGGAAAACCTTCCAAACCAATACTGACACCGTATCTAGACACGATAACCTGAACATTTGCAGAAAGCATTCCTAGCTGTAGATCTTTTCCTTGGAGGAGTATAAAACCACAGTAGCCATGTAGTAGTACACCAGTGCAGCAGTACTTCTGTGAACCACACAGCTTGGCCCACAGGATCTGAGGAGTCATTGGCAGGTGAGCTCTAAATAGGATCTATGACAAATCAATGACTACATGCAGATTTTGCTTTCCACATTGATGGGCCCATAATATCCCTGTGTGGTTCCATTTACTGGGGACCTATAAAAAGTGAATGTGCAGTAGTTCCAGCTATTGTCAGAAAAGAAAAAAGAATAGGAACAGTTATACCGCAAAGAAAGACACTGCGGTTTGGATGAGCCCCATCTTTTTCCTGCATTCTGTACACAAATATGTCACATTCAGAGGACCATCCAAAATTCAAGTGAAGCACCATTATATAATTAAAGCAGATTATGTTTACATAGCTTTTATATTAAAAGGTTGTCTCTTTTATGAGCTGTGTGATCAGGGACACAATAGAGCTCTTAAAGCATAACAAGTATTGACTGCATGGTCAGAGGACAATAATGCAGAAAAGAGCTGAGAGAGCACATATTGTAGAAAATCATTCTTTAAGGGAGGGAAAAGAAAGCAAGTCTACAGCAATATACAGCTACAACAGTACTGTTGTTGAAATTCTTGCCTCCTAATTGCAGTAATTCAGGAACTGCACCCCAGTTTGTGCTGTGGCATATTCTGACATGCCAAGACACTATAAAAATACTTAAACATGTTTGAAGGCATCAGCAATTTCTTTCTCTGCACCTTAGGCTAAATACAGTTAAACAGCAATTGAACATATCTCAAGAAGCATTTAGTGCCCCAAGGCTTGGACTGCTGTCATTCTGAATGTGGCATTATCGTGTACTGCAGAGATAGTGCATGCCATCTCTAAAACAGTCCTACTGAATAAAGTCAAACACAAATCCACTGCTTGAGATATGCCAACTGCACTGAACTAATGAATATATTAATTGCTTTTAGACTAGAATAATTTCATGTATATCATGCCCAATTACAAAATTCTTTTCAATGTTTAAGAAAATATTTGAGAGTACAGAAAGGTTTATATGTACATGGATGGAATGATTAATATTGTGATATTGTGCAGCAAGCTATGACAGAATGATATAAAATAATGAATTCTGATTTTTTAATCTTTTTTTTTCAAAGAAAAAGGAATATAGAATGAAAGTGAGAATTTTCAATACTTCACTTGAAAAATGGTGGAAAATAAGGATCTCCCTTAAACAATCCCTAAAACCAGCAAGACCCACTGCTGTATCATGTGCAAAGTCCAAATACTTAACAGTTTCAAGAGAGACCAAAATGATATTTTCAAAGCAAACATGCATTTCTAAATAATCCCCTACAATTAAAACTACTAAAAATAAAGCAAAAAAAGAAAGCAATGTCATAGGAGTATAGAAAGAGTTAAATTATTCTTTAACATTTGAAAAAAGTTTGTGCTAGATGAATGAAAGTGAATTAATGAGAAGGTAGATATGGTAGAAAACAGCACTGTTAATGTACCTAAAAGGCAAGGAAAAAAAAAAAAAAACAACAACAAAAGTGGAAACAATCTGTTTTGCATGCTCATAGTAAAAAAGATCAAAAGTAATGTCTTGATTGCAACAATGACAAATCAGGTTAGAAATGAGAAAAAAAAACTTAGGATAAATGAAGTAGTGATGGAAGGTTACAGAGTCTGAAATGAGTTTTAAAAATGCCTAGAAATTTCTTTTCCCCAGATAACATAAACGTAGCTAATCATACCTTGGAAAAGAAAGGATGCACTAAATGACCTCTAAATATTCCCTTCAGCTCTGCAGTTCTGTTAATGTGATTGCTAACTCTCATGTACTTTGGCCTCAATCCAATTCCTAACTGCTTCTGGGTTGAGATTCTTGACTTATCCTGTAATAAATCAACCTCAGATGGTGGGCTTCAGTTCAAGCAGAAATCCATTTTAGAATCCTCCTTAAAGTTTTATGGTAATAAAATTATGAGCAGTACCCAGAAATAGTTGGACCATTTATGTCAGGTGTTAATCAAAAGAATGCAGAAACATAAAGCCCATAATGCTAAAAACATCCTACCCACTCTCAAGTTCCAACATGATAACTTAGCGTTTATAAAATCTTGTTGCCCGAGACCAAACACATTCATCCTATTCTACCTGTAGTGGTGCAAAACATTTCATGCCTCTGAAGTCCATGAAACCTGAAACTGGTGTAAGAATCAAAATTTCACAACTTTTTGAGAAATCTTTTTTACATCTTGTATGACATTTTGGTTTTGCTTCCCTTGAATAATATCTGTCTCTGCTTTAGGGAGGAACAGTCAAATAAGATAATGATTGTATAAAGTTTTGATGTTTTTTTAATGCTTATTAAACATACTACACCAGTCCATATAGCTACTTAACATGACTCAGACATGTAACCAAAGAAATATTACCCAAGTAATAAAGAAATATTATGCAAGAAATAATATTTCTGACTGAGATTCCACAGTTATTGCTCTCACAGTTACCTCCAGCAGGTTAAGGTACAATATTCTTTAACTGTTTCCCTAATTATGGAATAACTTGATTAAAAAAAAAAATTCTTGCTTAAATTAGTGATTGTACTAGCTCAGTTATATTGCATCTGTGTTCTTCAAGCAATCACCAGTATTTCATAACTGCCTTAAAGACTGTTTATATTAAAAACAGATCTATCAGTTTTGGGGGATTTCTTGCACTAAAAAAACATAGTGGTACTCTTATGGGCCAAAATCATATTGGTCTGATTCTTGTTAGTGGAGAACAATAACATAAAGTGAGTACATTATGTTTAAGTGAAATCAGATTCAACAGGCTTAATTCTAGTTTGATTACATTGTAAAATAAAGGAAAGGCCATTAGAAACACGAAGTTTTCCCTTGTTTAAGTTGTATTTATCCCGTAGTTCAGACTGTATTATTTCATTTTCTTTCACAAAACCAATTGCATACATATAATAAGAAGAAGTATCAGCTTATGGGATACCAGTGGTGAGTACCATACTAAATACACCATGCTGAATCTAAATTCCCCAGATTCTAATTTTCTAGATTTAAATGTAATTGCTACAAGACTTCTTGTAATCCTGTTAAATCCTTTGATAGCCTGATTTACTTCTATCACTGAAATGGCAACATATCCTTCAGAAAAGCAGGACTTACTGTGGCTTCCTGAAGTAGCATAGACATTAAGATGTAGGAAACATTTAAGCCGTCTAATTGTTCTGCCAATCTAATGCTAAGGTATTAATCTGTCACTGTGTCAAATTACATACCTTTATTTTTTTTCAGTAAAATGTGTCAGTGCATAACAAACTCTGAGCTGAAACAATTTATGGAGCAATTAGAATGTCAGCTCTCCTAAAGATGACTTAAAAAAAAATCTGAATCGAGGCTCAAAATCACCATAACTTCCTTGATACTCCTGCCAAAGTGATGGGACTGCAGGAACTCTAAGGGAATGGGGTAGCTAGGAGACATTATTAGCTCACCTCAGCTGTTCCTCCCTTTTATTTTATTTCCTGGTGATAAGGATTTAATAATGCATTTTCACATCAGGAATGGACACCAGGTAGGAAAACAAGTGGTCTTGTCACAGCAGATAAAAGTAACACGACTTCCCCTCATCTCCCTTCAATTTATGCCCACCTCATTCCAATAACAACTTATTTTTGCAGATATTACAAGTAATGTTTCCTAAGGTATAGTAATAAATGCAGCATTGCTTCCATTTAGAAACTAAAAACACAGTCCCAAAAGATGTTCAATGTCATTAGGTCTCATTAGTTCTCACAAATATCTTCAAGAATATCCAGAATTGATAATGAAAGTTGAATACATAGTAAAAGTCGTTGACTTGTGAGTTTCAAGCCCTTTTGTAAGACTGATATTTGTTGAAACAATATAGAAATTCATTATAAATGATTAAGGTTTAGGTTCAAATGGTGCCTGATTAAAAAGATAAGCCCCCACTAAGCATATGGCCAGTTAATTGTCACAAGTAATGGCAGAAAAAAAATCAACAAACAAATAGAAAAATGTAACCACTTGTGCTTATCGACAAGGGCTCAAACTAAAATAAAATTATGGTTGAGGTTTCTATGTTTAAAAATTTACTTTAAGGGAAAATATTGATTTCTTTCTTTCATATCTTTCACTGAGTTACTGTTGCTTACAGAATTATTCAGCCACATGAAATAGTAACTTGAACTGTTTATCTTGATAGTACCACTGCACTCATAAAAATCAAATGCTTCATACTGTTCTACTATGTGTAGCACCACATTGCTGGATTCTGGATTGTGTTTTATACCTGCATACACAGAATAAAATATTATATAGTAACATATATTAAATAGCAGTACTTCTTTCATAAAAAGTGAATTACTCAGGTTTTACACAGAGGTTTTCTGTGTGACTCATGTAAAGTTTATTTTGTTGCAAGTCATAGACTTGCAAAGGTTAAACTTGAATAGTAAGTGTAAAATGAGCTGAAGCTCTGTTAATTTATAGAATGTTATTTTCAAATGAGGAAAAGAACAAAGTTCTCCATGCTCTGCATGCAAATGATCACCTAAATAATGTAGAGCTCAGCATGAAGCAGAAACAAATAACTTGTGACTACTTGTGTTTTTAGCAGCTGTCAAGTGAAAGTTATATTGTAAGAGGAAATATAGAAGTCATGTGAAGGATCCATTTAACCTTTTATGTCCTATCCCAAAGAATGGAAGAAAAAATCTTACCTATGAACTTTTCTGTTCATATCATACATGTTTCCCTCACAAATGGGCATATAAAGTTTTCATTTTACTTAATGATATTAGAGGAACTGGAATACAGAACCAAATTTAATTCAATGCAGTGAATTGAAAAGAACAAAGTGCATTTTCATGTCTTTAACAAAGTTCAACATAACACAAGACTGAAATGAATGCTAAAAACAGAAATAAAAAGCATAATTTTGTTAACTCATATTTTTCCTGTCTAAGTACACTTCAGAAGGATTGGGCTAATTTTTTTTAAATATATTGTGCATCCTCATAAATCATGAAGCATAACAGAAGTATAAAATCATAAAACTCAACAGTAAATTATAATACTTCCATTTGTCACTGGGAAAGAAAATTATTTACTGAATAACTAGTTACAGACTCTTGTCTTTTATTCCATGTCAGTAGCATGAACCACTGTCACTCTGGTCTTTAGAGGAATTATTTTGGGACCTTGAGCTTTTCCTAAGAAGGAGTAAAATCTCCCCTGGAAATTGAACAATTGAAGTCATACTCCTGGCCCTTCGCAGGACAGCCTCAAGAACCACACCATGTGCTGAGAATATTGTCCAAACCTTTCTTGAGCTCTGGCAGGCTTAGGACCATGACCACTTCCCTGCAGAGCCTATCCCAGAGCTCAAACACCCTTTGGATGTAGAACTTTTTCTAATATCTGCCCTAAACTTCACCTGACACAACTTCAGGCCACTCCCTCAGGTTCCATCACTGGGCACAGCAGAGAAGAGATCAGTGCTTGCCCCTCCTCTTCCCCTCACAAGGAAACTGTAACACCAATGAGATCTCCCCTCAGTCTCCTCTTCAAGCTGAACAGACCAGCTGACCTCACTGGCTTCTTGAATGGTCTCTTCACCTTCTAGACCTCCAGACCTTCACCATCTTCATAGCCCTCTTTTGGATGGCCTCTAACAGCTTTATATCTTTCTTACACTGTGGTACCCAAAACTGCACACAATATTCAAGGTGAGGCTGCTCCAGTGCAGAGCAGAGTGGGACAATCCCTCCCTTGCCCGGCTGGCGATGCTGTGCCTGATGCCCCCCAGGACAGGGCTGGCCCTCCTGGCTGCCAGGGCACTGCTGACTCATGTTCAACTTGCCATTGACCAGGACCCCCAGGTCCCTTTCCCTGGCACTGCTTTCCAGCATCTCATTGCCTGGTCTCTCCATACATCCAGGGTTTCCCCATCCCAGGTGCAGAATCCAGCACTTTCCCTTGTTGAACTTCACATGATTGGTGATTGCCCAGTCCTCTGATTTGTTCAGGTCTCTCTGCAGAGCCTCCCTGCCTATGAGAGAATCAACAGCTCCTCCCAGCTTTGTATCATCTGCAAACTTGCTCAGTGTCCCTTCCAGTCCTGTGTCCAAGTCATTGACGAAGATATTGAAGAGCCTGAGATGGAGCCCTGTGGAACCCCACCAGTGACAGTCATCAGTCTAGTGCCCCCCCTTTCACTGTAACCCTTTGTGCCTGACTCATGAGCCAGTTCCTCACCCATCACATGATGTGTTTATCCAGCTGAATACTGGACATTTTATCCAGTAGGACACTGTGAGAGACAGTATCAAAACCTATACTGAAATACAGAAAGATTACATCGCCATGTTGTCTGTGAATGATGATTGTATTGTCCTTCAGGTGTTTTTTAATAACTCAGAAACTTAATCTACCTAAATTTTTACTTCTGTTATAAGTACTGATGGTTTCTCATTGAGACTTTGCAGTGAAGAGGGAGTGTTGAGGCTTTTTTTTCTTTTCCTGTTGTCTCTTTTATAGTAAGTACATGGAAAAGTCTTCACACCTCAAAAAATGAAGAGACAAATACAGAAAGATAATTAATGTCTCAGTATGATTTATGTCCTGCTCAAAGGGATTTTTTCATTAATTTTTTTTATTGATTTTTCAGCTGTGTCTGCAGATTACAGTGAATTAATTGCAAACATCAGCTCAGAATTGTTCCATATTTATGACAGATTCATCTGGGTTGCAGTCCATTAGTAATTAAGTATTAAGCACAGCACTAATTCCTCTTGGGCACATATAGCCGATTGACTGTAATCCTACACATGAATCATTGGGATGTTATATGAAAAGAGGTTAGAGTATCAGTGTTTCTCTCACTATAGAATGAGAAAGTAAAATTCTATTTTTTTTTCTAAAAATAGAAAATATAGAAGCAGTCTGAATGAAACAAAACAGAGAAAAAAAAAAATCAAGTGTTACTTGCAAAGTCTAAGCTTGTCAGAAAGCATAGTCTCAATCCTTCTTGTGAGAGGTAGAATCTAACAGAGCCTGTAGTGTGTATCACAGTTATTTGACCATAGGTATTCGACAGTGTTTCATTCACTCAACAGTTACAGGTGGTAACAAAGTACAGCTTTTACTTTACAAATAGAACTGTAAAATGATGGACCTTAAGGCAATATTGGACTTGAACAGGGGTATCTAAACATATTAGTCAGGAGCTATCTCTCATCCCTGTGATGAAGATACTGGGGTTTAGCTGACTAGGTAACATTGTCTTCAGATTTCCTAAGATATTTAGTTGAGTTGAGCATACCTGGCAACAGATTTCTTGACATATTCCTCCAAACTTGTGAAATATTTCCTGGCCCCAAAGTAAAAATGGAATAATGCTTGTCAGAAGTAACTGCAGTGGAAGTGCTTTTTTAATGAATCAATTCTCTTTCTTGGTCTACGAATGTTTAATATTGTAATTTGTCTCCTCTTATGTTGTGCAGCGCAATATTAAAATTAGTCAATATACCTTTATTTAAGGTAGTTGCCAAAACATAAACTATACCCATAAAATTGTAAATCTTAGAAACTATTCCATTGTTCCTCTGTTTGTGACATCTCCAGATTTCTTAAGAAGTGCAGTATATATTCTTTGGACTACTGCTTCAGAGCTAACATCTACTTTTTCCAGAATAAATCAGATAATCTCCAGTTTGTTTCATTCATTTGAATATCAAGAAGTTTTATAAATTATTAGTTTATGCTTTCATTCAAACTTCGTTAAAAATGACAATGTTAAGCTTGCTTCACTGGCAAAGCATGACTAAATTCTTGACAATAGGTAGGAAAAAACCCTTAATTATGTCTGCTAGGATAGCATAAAACTCAGCCAAGCAAAACATATTAACAGTGAGGTTAAATTATTTTTTTTAAAAGTACATGTACTACTGAAAAAAAGTAAAATAATAATGTTCTAAATATACTGACTAGAGGAGAGGAAAATAAAAAATAATCTACTTGATTATTCCCAGTGTAAATCCACAGAGTAATTTCTACTAATCTACCCAATATTAGTTGGTGTTGTCATAATCAGTTAGCAGCTGCTGGACTGTTTTGAAAAGCCAAAGAAGACACAAAGCAACAGTGTTTAAAGAGTCAAATATAGCTGGACAGAACATAAAGAAGTAGAAGATGAAAACAGTATGAAATCTGCAGATTTCAACTGACTTGAAAGGCAACTATTGTTAAAGCAAATAAAGTAATCTGATATTTTGGCAATTATTATTTCAGACAATTTTTTAATAAACTGTTACTTTCCTTTTATTAAATGGTTATTTCCCACTATTGCTCCCACAATGTATCATAGCTAGGCCATACAGTGCACACTTTGTACAGTCATTTTCCTTTCAGGCCATTCTGAATACGGATTCCTGACAGAAAAACATTTTGTAGAAAATTTTTCTCTCTGCAGTGTTTTAGTCCCTGGCTCCTTTCTGAGGTCATAATAGAAGCGTCAGCTGGGATTGTAGTTCTTGTGAATGTAAAGCATTGTACGTTGAAGTATAACTCATTTAGTCATGTAATAGATTCTGTATTGGCTGGTACAATTGTTTTCTGCTTGGTTCTACCATGAAGCTGTGACTTCAGGCAAAAAATTGTGAGCCCAAATATCAATCACCTGAGCCACATTTATTGTCAGATGAGGGAATTATTCCAAATTATTCAAAGAGCATGGCATCGTCCTACCAGAGCTGAATGAGGCCCTACCAGAAACTGTGCAAGGTACTTGGATATTTCATGGACCTTGCACAGGAGAGAGAGCTGATGAGCATATTTCATGTCTTTCTGTAAGCAAAGCATCTCTCATAGTGATCCATTAAATTAGGTCTAGACTAAGCATAGCCAATAAACCCACAGTCCATAGTGGTGGACACCAGTGATTAGTTTATGAAATTTACACTTCAAAATAATTAACTTACATGGATTTGTAAAGCATGGCTATGTGTATATATATATACATATTCTATTTTAAATCAGAGATGAGTGTTAGCTAGTTAGCTGGAGTTGGAAATGATCTATTTACTTTTAAGTGTTAGAGACAGAAAGCAAAAGGAAAAGCTACTGTGTTCTCTAAATATTTTGACAAAAAATACTTATCAGCATTAAAATTAAGATTGATTTTGTTCTGCTCTTTCTGGGAAGGTATTTTGAGACTCTTATTTTTTATTAGACTGTTTATGTATACTCTCAAATCTCTTTCCTACCAGGTGTTTGAAAACTTGCTATATATGTAGCAGTGCAATAAACAACTGAACAAACTCTCAGTGCATGGTTTAACCTACCAGAGACATGACCTGCAATTACATATCTCTTGAGTGTTGTTGCACTTATATTGTTCTGTTTTAAAAGCATTTTTGGGGTTTTCTCTGTTTCTATTTACTGATGGTTTTAGTCACTGGAAGTGGAGGAGGTACAGGAAGAGGTCAAAATTGACAGCAAAACTGAATCAGGGCTTCTCATGCCAATGAAATAATGAAAACCAGCACTGTTCTTACAGCAACAATAATGAATATAAATAGACAAAGGCTCTGAACAGCTACTGGGAGAAAGAGAATAAGGCATCCATTTCAACAAAAAATCTTTTCCTGCCATCACAAATAGCTTTGTGAACTGGATAAATTAGGATGCCCTTTAAACAATTTTCATGCTTCAAGAAATATCTGTGAGAGACAGGTCTTCCTTATTTTCCTTTAAGGAATCAGACTTAATAGGTTGAATTTTACTTATATTTTCTATATTTTTATTTCTCATGTCAATCATTCCCAGACAAAATCTCTTATCTCATCTTTGTCATACTTAAATACTTAATATAAATGCTGTTTCCCCTCCCTGAATTTCTTGTCTCAAGCACACATATCCTTATATCTCTACAGATATCATTAGCAGAGTTCAAGTACCATCCAAATAATTGTCACAAGATAATAAATATTTGTCCATTTACTTTCTCTGTTCAAAATTATGTCCAGATGTAAAAGTGTAAATCTGCACCAAAGTAATTTAATGGAATAACTTTATCTATCTGATTTTCTTCCATATAAAAGGCAGGGCACCATATTTAAAGAAAGATCAAAAAAGCAAGTTTCTTTGCTTTTATGACTGATAGCATCTTCTAAGCCCACAAGTTTAAAAGTCATAGAATAGTTGTCATATCAAATTCATTTCAAGAGATTAGAAGACTTTTGTCTGTCACTAAGTGATTCTATGGACCTAATGTATTTGATACCACATCTGTTTGAAACTCAATAGAGAAATATCTTGCCTTTCATTGAAACTATTTGAATATAATTATATCTTTTTCTGGGATAACAAAATAGCAATTTGGTATGATACTTATGAATGTCATCATGCTATAAGAGAACAATTCTTCTGGTTGATTTACAAAATTTTTATTCATAGGGAGGTCTTAAACTGAATTAAGATTTACAGACATATCTTAGATTTCATATTTCAAGATGTAGAACTGATGGAAAAGGAAAAAAGAGCAAATTTGGAATAAAATTTCCTTGCTAAAGTAATAAAAACTAAGTATAATTTAATTTCTCTTTTGATAGATTCTCTCATTTATTATACTTCAGTCTGTGAAAATTTGTCTAGCTTCAGGCATCTTATGTTCTGCAAAACAAAGCTTATACAGATTTCTACAATAATATGTATTTTGAAAACCCTCTTAGGAATTTTAAAATTATTTTTAAGACCTCAGCTACACAAACTTGCCAAAGGAGTGAACAAAGGCTTTAATTATAAACATCTATGAGAATTTCTCTCTGGTTCAGTTTTACCTAATCTGTCTTTCAGGTAAAAATAAAACACACCTTAGGCATAGCTTTCACAAGACGCATTACAGTACTAGTACATAGCATTTATAAATCTGCTCAATCCAACTTCATTTAAATTTCTAAAAAGCATAAATATTTTGTTTATTCAGAGACTAACCTCATACTGCTCTGATATCCTTTGAATCAAATATTTCTGTCATCAATGAGAAGTGCAAATTCAAAATAAACAACTAAAGCTAGTGGCATGGCAAACATCTGAAATTAATATAAAGTGTGATCCAGATCTGTTCCAAGGAAAGCAACTGACAATTTCAGTTGAACAGAAAGGAAAGATAGGGTCTCTCGAGATCATATGTTTTATGGCTTAACTATAATAAAGCAGATGAAGATTTACGCAATTTTAAACCCTTTGCTAAGACACTGTCACCAGCAGTATATCCAAAGCATAGATAATTTGTCTCCAAAAAGATAGCAGGTACATTAAAGATGATACCAAAATTTTTACTATATTTCACTGCATCTCATCTATTAAGTTTACATGGACAGAGATAATAAAACACCATGACAGAAAATACAATTTAAAGATGTGTTTGTAGTCTGTCATATAATTACTGTATAATGTGTTTTTCATCTCAAAAGTGTAAAGCTGCTCAGCAAAGCTCCTCAGCTGCAGCATGTGTGTTTTTCTGACTGAAGAGTTTTAGGTTAAGTGGAACTCCTCTGAGGAAAATAAAAGATTGCTCAATTCTCACGAGTAACTCAACTTGTTTAACTGAGAGAATTTTCTATAGCTCAGTGGGGAATCTGTGCCCCTGCCTCCAAAACTCTGAATTTATAGGTGACAGAATGAGACTTCAAGGAGACTGTAGAGTTTATTCCATATAGGAATCTACTGAAGGTTGTTTGGTTACATAATCAGGAAGGAAAGGATATTAAAGACAAGTGGTAAAATACATTTTTCAGATCTTCATATTCTGTCTAGCTCATAAGTTCTTTGTTTTCACTGCTAAAAACAACAAAAAAATTGTTAGCTTAATACATGGTGTTTTAATAAAATAAGGCTTTGGAGATTATGATTTTGACATCTCTTGCTGTGTTATTTACAGACCAAGACTCAACAAAGCGGGTCATCAAACAAAAATACAAACAAAGGAATCTTATGAAATCAACAAGGATGAATTCATAAAGAGATAGCACAAAAAAATGAAACTGAAGCTACTTATGGAGCCATACCAGCTTTGCTTTACCTAGGGTTACACACCTAAATGTTGAGTAACCCAGAAATGTAGTGTGATGAAAGAAAATAAATTCTGGTCTTACTAACAAATCTTTTGTTTAAAACTGTAGTGATTTATTTGCCTATGCTAATATAAGATTCAAAAGGATTAGTGTAGCAGAAACTTCATCTAATCCTTAGTCACAAAGCAATGTTGCAAATAACAGCATATCATTTTTAGGAAGAATTAATTTGTAATACAGATGTCTCCTATGATAAACCTTTAACACTTTACAAATATTATGTATCATCCTATTAAACATACCAATGGCAAATTACATATACCTACACGTGGGTGCAACATAACAGACAGGCTCTAGAAGAGCCTGAGATTGCAGAATGAAAAAGAGCAAAACTAAAGTTTGCAGGATGGCAAAACTTTTTAAGTAATTAAGACTAATTTTCACCAATTTTCTCTGCCTGCTATGAAACTGAAATACAAACTGTACTACACATAATATTCTACTTTAAACTTTTTTCTGGACTTCTAGGATATTTTCAGGTATTTGGATTGGGGGATTTTATTCACTGGGATTTTTTTTAAGACAGCAAAAGAATGTTAAGGAATACATGAAAGAGGCATTTCTGTTTATAAAGTATCTACCTTTAAAAAAAAGCAAAGCAAAGAAAAAAAGTTATTAGATTTGCAAGGAGCTCAACCCAAACAGAAGATAAGCAATTATAATGAAATTTTTGTAGTGTTTTGAATAAGCATTCCATTCAGTAAACCCAACTTATTCTGAACACTATAATTTCTTTCTTCATGCTTAATATTCTGTCATTCATCAAATGAAATTTAAAACAAGCTAACTCTAGGTAGTTCTGCAATTCTGGCTTAAAAAGAAAAGTATTATCAGTAGCTATAGTTCATCTTATCTCAAAAAAATCTATCAGGTAACCAACACATCAAAGGACTTGCATTGCAGTTCTATCCTACTCTGTTTTTAATTATGAGGTTCTTCTCAGCAGGAAGCAATTCTAAAAGAACTGAAACAATTTATTTTAAACGCTATAAACATCAGAAGAATTCTGTCATACATCCTGAAATGCAGAATATCTTAACACCTCACAGCTTGCAACAGGCACATACACAGCCCCTTTCTAAGTAGAGAGGTTTTCAAAATAACTTCTGAAATGAATTGCTCGCTGTTAGTGACTGCACAGTCTTATGTTAAAAGGGAAAATAGTCTTTGATTGACCAAATGAAATTTGCTTGTGAAAGAGTATCATTCTCTAATACCTACCTAAGATACATATTTTGAATTTCCCTATTATAAATACTGAGAAATAAATAATGTTGCAAGTAGAAGTAAAAAGAACTCCACATTTTCTTCCATGTGCAGAAAAGAGCGTGTATGGAAATGTTATGATGGGGAGAAAAGAGTGCCAAAAAACCCAGATATTTTCAGACTTGCTTCTTTTTCTATAAAAAGTTGTAGTAAACTCGCTCTTCAAACTATTTAACTTGTTCTGAAAGTACGTGTCTTATGAACTCTGCTACACACAACAAAGTTAAAGAGAACCTTTTATTTCCATAAAGATGTGTCAGCATATTTCAGGAAACAAAAACATTTATGACAGTTTGCATTATTACATTTTTGTTATACACTCTGCCATGTCCTTCAGTACTGATCATCTGCAAGATTTTGATGCTATTGTCCCAGATTCAAAACAAATTGAAATGGTGCATAGAAAATATTCTGATTTGCAATGGTCAGTAAGAGATATTTAGAAGAAAGCTGCACCAACAAGACATGTGGTGTCTTAGCGTAATCTAGGTTCAGAACTGGTATTCCTGAATAGAGACCTGAATTGCATTTTTTGCTTTTTTTTTTATATAATACAAGAGATAGTTCAAGTCATTATGTCTGCGCTCAAGCTTGAGTGTTTCACAAACAATCCCACTCCCTCCCAGGTAATGTCAGGTGAGCATTCTCTTTTCTTATCGAATATGGAAGAGATCAGGAACATATTCTACGTTTCTTGTTGAATGATAAGCACTCAGCTAGAAGGCAAGGTAGGGACCTGTGGTCAGATTTCAGAATGCGTATGTCTGTCCCTGGTTGAGTGTTTTAAAGGCCACAGAGGGAAAGTCACTTTGCTTCCCTCTCTTGCAATAACTCCTGATAGTGGCTATGCAGCACACGGCCACAGAATGATGATGGCTCCCACCAAAAATGCTCTGAACGTGAATCCTCTTAAACAAAATACAGTATTTAAAACATACAATAGCCTGCTTAACTGAAAATTTCTGTGACTTCTACTCTGATTTTATGCTCTGTTTATGATTTTATGAACTTTGTGCTGAGTTCATGCGTTAAAGGAGCATTTAAGAACTTAACTGCTGCTTTTTCCATTATATCTGGATATCACCAGAGCATGGATTTCCAGATAAAATGGTTTTGTAACTAACTAACTCTTAGCTTAGATTCAGAGGTAACTGTGATTCAAAAGACAGAGCAAGGTAGATGCAAGAGATTATCTTCCTGAAATTACTTTTTAGGCACATGTGCCTAAACCCCACTGCCAGAGCCAAAAACAGATGCTCTTAAACTCTCACACTTACCTTAACAAACCAGTCAAAAGGCTTTATCTGGCACCAAAACTGTCAAAACAGTGCTAAGGTTTTTAATTTGAAAATGGCAAGGTCTAGAGCTGCTCTATGACACAAATCATAATGCTGTTAATTAAACTCTAAAGCAAATATAAAATTTTGAGCTGCAATAATTACCAACATTTTCTCTAGGGCTCAATATCAAGTACTTATTTCAATTAATTAACTGGTATGACACCTTCAATAACATTTCAAAAAAAGAGGTGGTTAAAATTCAGCAGAATTTATTAATAAAATCTTTGCCCCTCAAAAGACTGGAACTTAGCTTATTATCACCTTGTTCTCAAGAGATTAATAGCATGAAGTCCATAGCTATCATCTCGCCTTGCAAAATATTCAATATTCTGTAATAAAGTCTTTTAAAGTAAATATAAGATGACAACTGATTAGAGATCTGTCAGCTTGATCAGGAAGACTTGACACTTTGTTTCTAGCTGAATTTCAAGTCCGTTACTTTCAATAATTGCACAAATGAAACGCTTGCATATTTTTCCACAGTGTGAAAGCTATGAGCAAATAAGAGCTGTCATTCACTTGTTAGCATGATCTAAAAGTAACACAATGAAGGCAAAACATTTGATTGGCCAACTTTTCCTTTTGTGAACCAATACCCTGCTGCTTGCTAGACATTTTGAAAGGCTCTGAGGGATCTGCATCCATCATGATGGCACATGAAAGGCATTTGTTCCTGTTCCAGTCATCACCTACTTTCTTCAGCTCATCACTAGTTTCCCAACAGTAGTCAAATCTCACTAACCAGTATGATTGAACATGAGTTGCAGGAGCATTAGAAGAAGTCTGACTAAACTGATATTCATTTAATATTTCCCATCAATCTGCTAGACAAATTACATTGAGAGTTTCATGACTGTAACCCTTCAGATTTTGACAGAGAATTTAGTGCTGTCAGTCAAGATGTACATTTAAACCTCCATAACCATCACTAATTCAATTACTTGCAGGCGCTGTAACGTCAGTATTTATTTGATACAAATAAACCAAATAAAACAAAACATATTTGCAAAAATACTCAAACTAATTTCTCTGGCCAGAAGGTCCCATTATGAGCATCCAGAGAGTTCCCTGAATGCATAAATTTAAGATTTTCCCCCTCCCAGAAGCGACATAAAGCACATGTCTTCTAGAAAAGAATATGGTTTGGATTCCAAGAAGTGTTGAATCTAATAAATCCCTCTGGTGGAATGTTATAATTACCCTTTCTCTTCCTCCTTGGAGGAGCTTGTTTTGTCTATGTGTACCAGAAACTTCCAAAACTGGAAAACCTGTCTCATTGTATACCTACTGCAGTGCCTTTCCCCTTTTCTCCATACTTTCTTGCTTAGTGAAAAAGCTCCTCTCTTCTAAAAAATTATCATTGCTGAAAAAGAATCAGTTGCAATGTATTTCCCTAGGTTAATAGAAAGATCTAACCTGGTCAACTATTTTGAGACCTCAGGGCATTTTCCCCAGCTTTAAAAAACATTTGTAAACAGACAAAGACTGCATAGTTGGCTGCAGTTTTATTTCCAAAAGAACTCAAGTTCTCTAGAACACTTTTTTTTTCCCTTAAAACCAAAACTTTCCTCCCATCAACAAGGGAAAAATCAACACCTAAATGGTCATTTTATCATACACATCCTCTTTAAATATTTTTTCAACTTTTATTTGCACAAATTGGTTTTTTTATTTTTCTTACCCCTTTGTTCAGTCTGAGCTAAACTGTGCTACTTTAACCACTCTTAAATCTCTACCATTGTTCTCTACTACTAAGTTAAAAAAAAAAAAAAAAAGAGAAAGAAAGGAAATTAAAGGTAGTGGTAGTTTCATCACTGGTTAATCTGAAAGCCTTATTACACTGTTACTATACTCATAGTATAATGGGTTTATGATAAATGTTCATTTATGAAGGCATGGTGTCTGAACACTATAGTATACCTAAAAATTGATGCATATAGGCCTCATTAAAAAAAACCCCCACAATCTTTTTTTCTTTTAATTTTAAATTTCCTTTAGAATTTTCTGTTTAATTAAAACACTATATTTTACCTGTGTATATTAACATATGTTTGATTACTTTCAATTTCACTGAGTAGAACATAATTTACTGCTAAAGGCAAATAAATACAAAGTGAAGTTTTCCAGCAAACAATAACACTGGACAGCAAGGCAAAAGCCATTAAAAGCTTTCAATTCAAAACTATTTTTCCTCATTTAAATAAATAAATGTTTTCCAGATAGTATGCTGAACACTAGTAGTCCCACATTCATTTTTATCAATTTCTAGACAAAACAACCCCTCTGCCACAAACACATTTCTGCTGATATTATAGCACATGAAACAAACTGCATTTTAGTCATAGTGTTAAGCAACATATTAGATTGTATAAACATAAAAAAAACCCTTTTCAAACAACATTGTAGTCAGAGTGCTGTATCAAATTCTGTAAAACCATGTGGGGCAGTATCATCTGACACATACAAAATCTAAGAACAAGATTCACTATTTCTGTACTAAATAAAATCAAAAGCAAACATGTTCCCCAACCACATTTTAAATGGCTCCCTCTTGTCCCTCTACCAACAAATATACACACTTCCTATAACCTATTTCTGTGTTTGTTTCTAACTTTTCTCTACGCTGGTGTATTTTTCGCTTGAGTTGGCACCAGTCAATCAGTACTTTTGTTCTTCAGCTGCTCAGGCGGCAGCGACCACAACAGACACAGTTCTGGCAGCTCCTAATGTGTGCCCCTGCCATATATTCAGATGCTATTTGCACAATGTTTACATGTAGACCACGTAGCTTTTATAAAGCTCAGAGCTTGGATTTTAAATGGAAAGCTTATTAGGCACAGGAGTCTCTCAAATTAAATCATAGTAAGTAGCTACTTAAAATGCTTTGGAAGATAGAATCCAGAGTAATGTATTTTTATACAAAATAGTGCTAATCTAAAGAAAAAGAGAAAAATGGAATAGGAAATGCAATCAGTGAGATGAACTGTGCAAAAAATCGAAATCATTCTTGTCTTAATTTCATCATATATTGGTAATTGTGAGCATACAGGACAAATAAAAATATGAATGCAATTGCCTTAGCTAAATCTCCAAGAAACATATATTCAAAGTGTTTAATACCTTTCTATTGTTAATTTTTTGTTTCTGTCCCAAGAATTCTAGACAAACCAAGCTGATCTCTCTTAAAAACCAAGCAGTTTCGTTTCTGTCCCAAATTTTTATTTCCCCCTTTTTTTTTTCTTTGTTTTGTTTTGTTTTGTTTTGTTTTGTTTTGTTTTGTTTTGTTTGATCTTTTTAACATTGGATGTAGGAGTACAGTTTCAAATCTACATTTTGTCTCAGACTTGGAAATTACTTCAGGCTGGGTGAATTTCACCTATAAAGACATGGAATTCTGTCTGGGAATTCTGTCTGGGAATTAATCTATCATCAATATTTCCATTAAAAACTTGTGTGTTTCTATGAAATGTTCTGGTTAATATGAATTGAATTTGCATTGTACTTGCTCACAGTTTATATTGAACTAATCTTTTAACAATTTGCTATTTTCTCTTCAGTCTACTTATATTCAAGTTCTGTACCAGGAGGAGAAAAACTCCTTGTTCCATAATCAACTCCTTATTCCATATTTACATTGCAGCTGTCTCCTCACTCTTTCTCGTCCAGTATTGAAGACTATTCATTTAAAACAGACATAAGTGCACAGCCTGCAAATGTGACCCTGCAACAACCCCCTGAATTCCAAGAAATGTTTGCGTCAATGTCGTTATATTCAGAGCAGAATGCTACTAACAGTTACCATTGCACTATGGTCTTAGTGCATACAGCTCACAAATGCAAGCAAAAGAGAAGATAGTACAGGCTGAATTTGAAAAATCTGTTCTAAGCTGCACTTCAATTCTCTTTACTGAGATTTGAACTGCTTTTGGAACATATATTGCTGAAACAGCATATGAGAAGGTGAATAAAGAAGCAAAAATTTTGATCCTTAATAAGATAAATGCAACAAGTATTTAAATTTCTAAAGTTTCTTCTGTTAAAAATTTTAGTTCCACTGTGCTTTAAACTGTTTTGCATTATTAATGGGTGATATTTTTGTAACACTAAGGTTTCAAAATTGACAATATTGAAAAAATAATGCCTTACTATTGGGATTATTCATTGCAGATTAAAATTATTTTCATCATGCCAGAGCACACCAACATTCATTCCAACCTCCTTTACCAAATTAGGCTTTTCCTCATAGTCTTGTAAGTAAAATAATATCAAATATGCTAGGATGTGCAAAAGCAATCTTTTAATATTAAATTACTTGAAACACCTGACTAGTTGAACATTCAAGGGAGTGAGGTAAAGTCTATTTACTGTAACACATGTCTCCAGGAGTGGAATGAAAGTATATTAACATTAGGTTCTTCTTGGTAACATCAGTTTTAAAAACCCACGTTTCTTACATGTGTAATTCAGGGCAATGTCTATGAACAGTAGTGTAGGAAAACTCTTATTTTACACTGCTCTGGAGACAGTGGTTCAAAATCCAGTACATAATTAAATATATGGGATGGATGTAGCTGAGTGGTTAATGCATGTAAAATTTCCTTTGACAATTCAAGTTAAAAATCACTTTAGTTCTTATAAATCTTGCACGAGTATAATTGACTTAACGTTTTTGCCAGTACAGCTAATACATTACTTTCATTTTTGATAGCCAGCACTGAAACATCTGGGGAAGAATGGGCTTTTTGTTTTGTTTGTTTGTTTGTTGTTTTTTGTTTGGGTTTTCTGTTTTGTTGGGGGTTTTCTGTTTTGTGGAGGGTTTTTTGTTTGGTTGGTTTTGTTTTGTTTCATTCCGTTTTTATTTTGTTTTGGGATTTTTTTTGTTTGTTTTTGCTTTTGTTGTTGTTGTTGTTGTTGTTTTGCTGGGGTTTTTTGTTGTTGTTGGTTTTTTGCCTAATCTTTCAACTGTAGCTGTATGTCTAAGCAATTGATGACATAAAAGAATGATCTGTTAATTTCAGGACAATAATTGCTAATAAAGTTAATTTGATACATTCTGACACTATGCCACTAGGGTTATAGGTAAATAAATTGCTGTGTTAAGAATTATATATTTTGGGTCTGTTACACATTAATTTTCTGCATGTCATTTAATTAACAGAAAATGGAAAAAGAAAGATATTTTCTCCAGGTATAACTTCACATTCTCTATTTTGCTGATCTGAATCCATAGTTAGTTCCATTGAAACTGAGCAACTTCAGATTTCCGTACCTTCTTTCTGCTGCTTATATCAATTACAAATATAATCTTGAATTAAAAATTAATTTTTCTTCTTTTTTTTAAAATTTAGAATTTGTCTAGCACTTTGACTACCTATGAATAAATTACTTCATATTGATGCATGTTCAAATTGTTAGTGTTATAGTACATATATTGAAGTAAATATAAGGGGAAAAATGTCAACTTCCAGAAACCTATTTTAGAAAGTTAAAAAGAGACACACCTATTATACATAAATGCATAACAGCAGAAAAAGCCACAAGCACCAAAAATTTTCAAAAAACTCCATGGAATGTTGTGTTGTTTTTGACCAGGGTAGAGTTAATTTTCTTCACAGTTGCTGTCATGGGGCTGTGTTTTCAATTTGTGCTGGAAATATCCCTTCATTATCAACACTGTTTCCTGCAGAAATCCTAAACAGTTCTATACCATGCCATGAAGAAAATTATCTCTACCCCAGCTAAAACCAGCACAATAGCACAAAGATGTGCTAGGCTTTGCTTTACTTATTAACCTTTCTCTATTTCAACCCATGAGTTTTCTCACATTTGCACTTCTGATCCTCTCCTCACCCCACTGGGGAGATGAGTGAGTAGCTGTGTGGGGTCCCATTACCAGCTGGGGTTAAAACACAACAAAAGCACAGAAAGGACAAGTTTTATGTCAATATCCTGTAAATAAAGTCACCTATACAACCCTGACCTACCATTCTTGGTTGTAAATTTAAATACTACAGAAGACATTTTCTTCCTATTGAATTAAATGTGAGTTTTCAGAAGAAATAATACTAATTAATTGTCCTGATATTTATCAAAAGCCTGAACCATTTAAGCAACAAAGCAAACAAAACAATTAAAACAATCATATCATTCCACAGGAAAATTTTATCATAAATATAGCAATGATTCTTTCCTAGGTTCTACATTTAATTATTGTTAAGGTGTTATCTTCTATTTTCTCAAATAAAGGAGAAAATAAAGGTTGCCTGTTCCAACATGTTTTTCTCAAGTTCATTTTCCACTTTATACTCTAGAATGAACTGAATTGCTCCCAAACTCTCTTTAGAGAAAAGCCAGTCATTCCTGTGTTCATCAGCAGGACATGCATGTTTCTCAGACCTGCTGAGTTTTACTTTACTTTGTCTCTTAAATTATTTACAGATTATCCTGTAGTTTTTCTTTTCTCCTTTGTTAATAAATCTTTTAGCATTCAATCACCTCTTTCCCAAAATGAAAGCTTCCGTTTTGTTGGCAACATGACATTCTAACAGTAGAAAACTCATTCAAGTTGATCAGTGGACTTTTTGACCCTGTCTCACCATTGCTGCCTCCTGTTAGTCTGTGTAAAAGGATACAACCAGAGGAAACTGCAAAACTGCCCTACCTTTAATAATTTAACTGATCTGCTGTTCTCTATTAGATAAACTCACCTTTTTCTGAGACATTTAAAATCCTTTTCAATGTCTAATTAATGATTTTACTAATCCATTTTCTTATGGGTAGCATATGCAAATAAAGTCTATATTTCATCTCATCTTCCACTTTGTCTATTCATAACAAGTGCATTCAGAAAAACCAAATTATAACGAAATAAGGCAATGATTTTCACAGTTTTGGATATATTGCTATAAAGCAGGTTCTGTTTTCATTGTAAGGGCTAATGTCTCAAGCAGTTGCCAATTCTGCTCTGGCAATGCCTTGTTTCTCATTAGCAAAACCTAGGTAAATAAAGAACATTGCCTTCTCTAGGGATTTCTCTGATTTTCACCTCTTTCCCATTTCCCTTCCTATCAGTAAAACAAAAAAAGGAAAGGGAAGGAAAGGGAAAGGGAAGGAAAGGGAAGGGAAGGGAAGGGAAGGGAAGGGAAGGGAAGGGAAGGGAAGGGAAGGGAAGGGAAGGGAAGGGAAGGGAAGGGAAGGGAAGGGAAGGGAAGGAAGGGAAGGGAAGGGAAGGGAAGGGAAGGGAAGGGAAGGGAAGGGAAGGGAAGGGAAGGGAAGGGAAGGGAAGGGAAGGGAAGGGAAGGGAAGGGAAGGGAAGGGAAGGGAAGGGAAGGGAAGGGAAGGGAAGGGAAGGGAAGGGAAGGGAAGGGAAGGGAAGGGAAGGGAAGGAAGGGAAGGGAAGGGAAGGGAAGGGAAGGGAAGGGAAGGGAAGGGAAGGGAAGGGAAGGGAAGGGAAGGGAAGGGAAGGGAAGGGAAGGGAAGGGAAGGGAAGGGAAGGGAAGGGAAGGGAAGGGAAGGGAAGGGAAGGGAAGGGAAGGGAAGGGAAGGGAAGGGAAGGAAAGGAAAGGAAAGGAAAGGAAAGGAAAGGAAAGGAAAGGAAAGGAAAGGAAAGGAAAGGAAAGGAAAAGGAAAGGAAAGGAAAGGAAAGGAAAGGAAAGGAAAGGAAAGGAAAGGAAAGGAAAGGAAAGGAAAGGAAAGGAAAGGAAAGGAAAGGGAAGGGAAGGGAAGGGAAGGGAAGGGAAAGGAAAGGAAAGGGAAAAGAGAAAAGAGAAAAAGAAGAAGAAAAAAAGTAGACATGAGATAGAGAGGAAAATTCTGATTTGCAACAACATTTCAGGAAATTTTCTCTAAACTGTAGCATGAGAAGAGATCCAGAATGCCCCTGCTAATATACTAAGCAGATTCAACTTTTCTTATTGGGAATTGAGAACCACCAGCATTGAGAATATTTTCTTTCTTCTGTATCTGTCACTGTTAACTTAACCTTTTTTTTATACATATATTTTAAAGTATCTCTCTAAAAAAGAAATGGGTTTATTGTTTGCTTATTTGGGTTTTCTTTTGTTTGAACTCCCGTAATATGTTTTTGTTATATAACAAAGAAGATTTGCCTCCCTGTGGCTCAGTAATATCTTTGAGCATTAAGAATGCTGAAAAGAAAATGCTTCACACATAAAAAGGCAGAGGGGAAAACAGGTGTGAGAACTCCAAGCATGTCACATGGAAGAGCTTTTTCAATACTAGTAGAAAGTATTCACTTAGGGGAAAAAACAAGTTAAAAACAAACTGGAAAAAATAAAATAGCCAAGCCCGGGAATAGCTACATCTCATGTCTGTGCCTTTAAAAACTCAAATGCCATGAAGAAACCAGCTTTGCTCTCTTCACTCTGCAGTGAATGAAGGGAGTGTGCATGAAAACTTGTCAGGCTTAATACTGTGAATATAATTACATCGCAAAGAACTGGTACATGCCACTATCTGTGCTTCATTAAGATCTCTTCATGACAGATTCCCCGAATGCTGAACATTTCTGGATATGAGTATGTACTAGTTAAGAAAAGTAAAAGGGAAAGTTGTACACATCCTCACAGCACATCATGCCACCTTCATTTCTGAAGCTTATTTCTGATTTTCATTGGTTTTTGTAGCATAGTACCCTGAAAGAGCAGGGAGAAAAAAAAAAACAAAAAGAAACAACCATCCTGAAGTTTCTTCCCTTTAGAATATCAGCAGTAAGGCAACAAAAATTCAGATATAGTCAGAAACCATGAATATAAATGATCAAGTACTTGTGAAACTTTAATGGTGCATTTCTAAACTGAAATGTAATGCACATTATATGATCTGAGTTCAAATGCTCTGGTAATGAACACAGACACCCTTTGAGAATGTGACAATGAGACCTTAGTGGAGATACCAATATGACACCATGCTATTTGGGCAGATCAAAATTATTTGTTACTTCTTAACTCTGGAGAAGAATCAAGGCATGAATTCAAATGAGTTTCAGGTTTACCTTGGAAAATCCACTTCAGTGCTACATTTTATTTTACTTTTCCATTATATCAGTTTTCAAGGAACAGAACTAAAGTCCATTCCAGATAACTTTTCTTACAGTGCTCTTGTCTTGGCATTTGTTTACTACTTTAATTTTGGGGCATGAGCTATTTTGAAAACTGTAATCTGAGGCAATACACAAACTAAAAGCAGAATCCCAGTCTCCCAGCTACTTGAAATAGACAATGGGAGTATGTAGAGTTCAGAGACCAGCCATGGGACCCTAATCCCCTAGACAAGTTGACACACTCTGCACCACACCTTTGTATGATGCCTTACTAATCAGACATTTGTTTTCTTTTTATTGATTGCAACAAAAGAACCAAAGGAGCAAAGTGGTGAAGTAATCAAAGGTGCAAATCCGGAGCCAAACAGAAAACTGCAACCCAGGTCATCAAATGTTAAAATGGAGAGACCACCACCACACACAAGTGCAGGTTATTCTTTTACATTCTTATTACCATGGAGAATCCCATTAATTCTTCATTCCCTCCATCATGTTAAAAATTACCTTGTAATCTATATTTACATAGGCTTTATATGGTGAATATTGATATTTGACACTTTAAGATGACAAATCCAGAGAATAATGGACAGAACTTTAACAACAGCAGCTGTCTGGAAAGAGTTGGAAGTGTCTGTGATAGAATATTATGTATCATACCCTCTTTAAAACAAGCTGCTCAACTAGAATCTGTACTGCACAGTGACTTTTGTAGTTTATTACTACTGTGTCTTCAAAAGGAGAGCACTTGGAAAAGTTCATGCATAACACAACAATAAGATTTCAGTAAAGTAGAGCAGGATGGAACGGCAAAAATAAAGATGTATATTACAGAAAAACATTCTAATGCTTTAAATGCATCACACCAAACATATTGATTTCTCTTCTGTCCAGTCACACAAGAAAAGTTGATTCATCAAAATTCTGACTGTATACATCGGAAGACTGAATACCAGGTTATTCTTTTGTCACACTTGTGTTTTATTTTAAATCTTCTTAGATTTTATTCACAACTTTTACTCTCCCTTTTCTATTCTTTGTAGCAAATGGTTTAGTAACATCTGTTAATAAAATCAGGGCTATAAGAATTTGTATAAATAAATTTGAAATACACTATCTCTTTTTTTTTTTAAAGTATATTTTTGGCGATGCTGATCTATTTGAAATGGTAAGTTAAAACACTTGCCTTAGTAAAAGAGTATATGTACTGAAGATATACAAAATTAATATTATACATGCTCATATGGTTTGTCTTCTACATATATCAGATATATAACCATCCACAGAGGTGGCAGATACAACAGAATCCACCTGCATTCTGGATGGATGCCTGCAGACTTCAGCAGTGTGATATAATGAGGACATGGGAGAAGAGCACCTGGAAATAATGAAGACGACTTAGAGTGAATATGTGGGCAAATGAGGTAACACTGGCCAAGTCACGTGCCTGACCCCTCAAAGAGAATTAATTTCCTAGTTATCTACACATACTTAAATTAATGAGTTCAGATCAGCTTCTAGTTTTGCTTTTTACAAAAGAAATGAAGCTTTCTGATTTCCAGTGTTGTTTGAGAATGTGACTCATAAACGCCTGATTAAACAGTCTCTTGCCAGCACAAGACTCCTGAAGTCAGTGATACTGCTCCATTGTTAAAAGCAGAGCAGGGAGGATAAGTAATGACTTGCATGAAATACAGTTCCTCTGCTCTTTGCTCCCAAACTCTAAATTGATCTTCCAAGAACTCTCATCTCCAAGAAATGTCAAAGTTCATTGTATGTAACAAGAATGGTTACTTTTACCATATTACTATCTCAGAGCACATTCCTAGTCCTTTATTGCATCTGCCTTTTTTCCTGCCCGAGTTTGCAGACTCTTTCCTGGTCTGCAGGCTCTGCTTTCAAAGATGCAGACCCTCGTTAGGAGAGGCAGATGAGCACATGGATTATCACCATGCAACTCTAACATTTCATTATTCCTACATTGTCCTTCACTCTACAAATGGCATGAAGAGAAATGTTATAGAAGGGACCACATTTCCTATTACATAATGTATATATTTCTACCTCCTTTCTCACACAGGACAGGGCTGGAATGACAGCTTATATTAAATGCCATCTGAAACATGCCTTTCATCATACTCCAGATATTTTACAGATGATTAACTTTGGGCTATTTGCTTAAAGTGCCTCATTCACTGTTGCTTTTTCTAAAATGTTTGCATGGCATGTTGAAATCAAAAAGGGAAATAAAGATCAAGTTATACTACTTCCAAAATAGGTAAAGAAAATAAAAAAGCAAGTCAATAAAACACCTTACAAGGCACCAGTATAAAATCTAACAAACAGGACTATTTTATTTTTGGGGGAGGGGGGATCTCATCTAAAAATATTTACTGCACCAACCTAAAGAGTTGTATAGTTCCAATATTTTGACAGTACCGAACTGCCACAGACTTGAGGAGTCATTTTAAATTTCGATATGAGTAATAGATAGATATAGATACTCTATATAAAGGAGTTTTACTTTTTTCCTGGTGATTTTTACAAGAGGAGGAAAGTATGAGAAGCTGTTTGACTACAGTGCATAAAATGAATAAAATAAATGAATCAACTTCTTTTCTTTCCAATGCTCACAGGATCTCTGCGAAAATTGATAGATCAAATCACATTTGGTAGGTTTCTCTCAAGAGTATAATCTCTTTCCTGCTTACAAAATAAAATATGTGCACTTTTCTTGACATTGTTTGCAGGAGATAACATCATGTAATGTGAACTTTGCAACAATATCTTATGTGGTTAACAAAAGCACTTAGAAATTAAAAAACATTAAGAAATAATTTTTGGGGGGAGGGCTGGCATTCATGATATCATATTCTTCCATTTCTACTGGCATGAATTCCAACTCTATTGACTGAAATGTCCTATTTTTAACTTTGCACAGACAAAAATAAAATCAGGAAACGATTACTTATAGCTGCAACAAAGAGTTATCAGGCACCACTTTTGGCATAATGAGGCCTCTGTTCCATTAGTGTAAACCAGTTGTACTTTTTTCTTCATTCCATATAGAGATCTGGATCAAGACTGAACTGTAAATTAAAATCTAAAGTAAAATGCTCATAGGTAATACCAATAGTAAGCAAAACGTTTGGTGCTATGAAGTTGGTGACTGTAAGTGCTCTTCCCATGACCAGCTAGCTTAAAACATTACTGTTTAGAAATTTCACCATGGAGTTTTTGCTCCAGCCTTTTTACTTCACTCTCCATGCTCTTTAACAATGTGACTTTAGTGGTAAATGAAAATGGCAATGGCAAATACTCATCATATGGAAAGCTAACAAGCAAACACACACCTTCTTTGTCTAAAGGAAATTTTTATGTCCAGTGAACTGTCTCCTCTTTCAACAGTGAAGTAAAACTATTTTAAACTATAAAAGGTTATGAATAATCAAAATTTTGTTAAAGAAAAGAAGACACTTATGGATGTTTCTAGTTTCATAAAAAAGGGCTTCAATTACAGTACAAGCTCTCAATACCAAATAGCATATAAACTGAACAGAGGTAAGTACGTCAACAATCAAAAAACAAAATCTTGCTGTCATAATATTATAATTTATGTACACACAGATATAAATCATGACATATTTCAAAACGTTATCAGTTGAGTGGTTGATTTACTAGTAATTATGGCAGCAAAATTTTGCATTTTGAAAATCTGAAGACTTTCACAACAATTTGATGGTCTAAGTGAAACAAACCTTCTGTCTTCAAACGTGTCTGTATTCTGTGTTACAGAAAAATTTGGCCCCCCTTTGCCAACACTTCTGAATTCACTGGAAGCTGAACAGAAGGGCTAATATGTCACTGAGCCATACTAAGAAGCCATACTGAAGAATGAGGTGTGTTATCTTGGAGTTGGCTCCACACTGATGCAGATACTGAGCGACTTTCTCAGAGCAGAACTGCCCTCTGCCTGCTCTGAGCAAGTTCAAGTTTTACCACTGTCCTCTGCCTCCGAGCCAAACTCCTGCCTGCTCTACTGCAAGTATCAACTGCAATTAACATTCAATGATTCCTTTATTTCTTTTTCCAGGTGGCAGGGCTCCTACTGATCTTGATTTTAAAGGTTTTCCCATCAATAAACCACCTTGATGTTCTACGGTTTTTATTATTACTATATTATTTCAGCATTTATCCTACAAAGAGAAAGCCTTACAACTAAGGTTAGTCTGAAATCTTTCATTATTGATAACGAAAATAAACAATCTTGTGGTGATGACGTGATTTAAGTTTTGGAGAAAGCAGCATAAAAATAAAACTTTTGCAGAACTTCTTTCCAAAACATGAGAAACATGGCCTTTTAGCGACATTTTCAGCTCTGCTTAACTGCAGTATCAAGCAACAGATCTCTGTGTTATGGAAAACATTTCCCACAACAAACCTTAAACAAAAAGACATAAATATAAATCACTTCATGACTACTCTGCTGTGGAGTTTTTGCCTAAAAATTGTATTTTCTGCAGTTTGAGTCCTGCAGCTCCTATAGATTGTGCTGCTCAACAAAATTTTCACCATTGGAAGCATCCTCAATTTTTGCATGCATAGATTTAAAAAAAAAAAAAAAAAAGCCATCTAGAATAAGTAAGATATTTTTACAGTCATTTGTCCCCCGTCCCCAACTCCAGGTACAAAAAGCATAAATTGAAAAGGAGGAAGGGCGTGGTTTGTTGTACAAAGGAAAAAAAAAAAGAAATAAGGTAGAGTTGGAATTTTCTCCAGCTCAGTGACATATTCCTGAAATTTACAAGAAATGTTTAATTCTTCCTTCCCAATAGAGTAATTTTCACTTTATCTGTGGACAGCTTTATATGAACTATTTTTTGCAAGAGTTACATGAAAAGTACCTTAATGTTTTGTACAAAGCAAACTTTTGTTTACCTTGAATTTTGAAGAATTGCATTTTTTAATCAATACATACATATTCTGAAATCTCAAAATTGTTCAAAGAACATTACTCTTCTTGTTACAAGAGCGAAATCATTTAGCTGGAATTTTATTATAAATTGTTTGATTTAACTTCTAGAACTTTTTATATTGAGCTTACTTGACCTTCCTGAGTCATCTAGTTCTAGTTTAATTTTATAATTGGATCACTTTTTCTAATATAAACATGCTTCAAATCAGAATTTCTTTCTGTCATGATTTTGCATGATTAAAAGTTATTGTCTTGTCTCTTCAGTGATCTCTCTCTTCTATACACTAGAATAAACCTCTCTTCTTCTTTGCTTACATGCACGTAAACTTCCACTTTTGCTTCACTAAACTGCCTTATCTCAACCTCTGAGTTCCTTTCCATCTTATTTTCACTCCCCTGTCCACCTGGGAGTGGTAGAGTGGCTTGGTGGGCACCTGGTGTCTAGCCAAAGTCAACTCACCACACCTTGAAGTAAAAATATATCACATCCACCATTCTCATTCAAAGTTTTACATTTCTCTAGTTATTTGATTTCTATTTCTCTATTTATTTATTGGTGCTCTCAGCAATAGTAAAAGCAGTGGACTCTGAATAATTTATTTTTCTGACTAAAAACCAAATTGGAGGGAAGGAAGAACTAAAAAAAACAAAATAGATAATTTAATCCTTCTGGAAGTCTAAATGCTCCTGATACTTTGTGGGCTACTGGCTGCACAGATGAGCTTAATCTTGGATGATGAAGATCTAGTCCTAGTTTCTACATTCCAGTTTACAATTAAAGAAGGAAAGTAGAAAATAGTAGTTGCATAGACAAACAATTATCCTAATGAGTTAGGGCTGCTCCCTGCCTTCTTCAACAATTCTTTGAATATGGAAGTAGAATAATTTTCACTGCTTTAGCGTTTGTCAAAGGTCATCTAGTTCAGGAAAGGGAGGTTTGAAAATGGTAAAAATATGTGGCTTTATTCATGTTAAAGGATCACATATTATAGGTCAGAGGCCTCTTGGGATGGGATCCCCCCAAAACTCCTCCATCTTCTAATTATAATTATCATGATAATTACTAATAATAATAGCTTGTATAGTATGCGTCAGAAATCCAACTTATTAAATTAGAGGGGGGTTGTAAAGCCCTTCACAAATCCAGCATAATTTAAATACAGTTCAATTGCATCAATAAAGTAATTTGCTCTCCAAAATTTAGTGAACAGCTTTTTGCTTCTATCTTAATGCTTCCCTACTCTGTTGTGATAGTGTTTCCAAAAAAGACTGCTTCCCCTGCTGTTTGGGGAAATGTATCTATAATGTCTTGATCCAAGCATTTCATATTCAACAGATGGTAATCTTGGCTGTACATTCATTCTGGTTTCTCTGAGCCTGAGTGCTTAATACCTCTTTCTCTGCCAATCACTTCCTAACTAGCAAACGAATCCTGTTCAGACATGTACACTTCCTGGTGTTCTCTCTCACCTTTAGTGAACACTGACACCTTCAGACATAATTCTGAGATGTGTACTTTTGATCTGCCAGGTGAAAGAGGAAGTCTGTTACTCTGTTCTTTAATCCTGAGTTTGGGCAGGGAAGAATAGAGGTCCAAGTTTCTATAGAATGAATATTTATTTCTTCATCAGAACATGTTCAACAAACTTGTACTTCTACAGGTTGAAAAGCTGCCCCCTCAGCCAGCTGATCTTTTAAACCTAAAGATCAAATCATATTGCAGAGATGAGTTTTTCCTATGAAACACAGTTTCATTTCTAAATCTGGAGAGCACAGAGAAATGAAGCTATTGGCTTCCTGTAACAGTATTTCAAATTTTGTTGGGATTTCTTGTCTGTTTAAAAATTTGTATTTACTTCTTATTCAATTAACTACTACATGGATGGAGAAAGAAAAAATATATAATTATACAGTTTTAAACAACAAAAGCAAACTCTAAACTCTAAACTTGGCTATCCAGAGAAATTTCTTGAATGGCAAGTTCTACTTCTATGTGACAGACTTTGTCATTTTTTCATTTGCATTAATGTTTGCTTTTTCTTTTAGATCCTTAAGCAAAGTTATCTTTAAATAAAATGGGAATGACACCAAGAGTTATTGCCCCATTTATTTTTTGTCCCATTTATTTTTTGTCCACTCAGGAAGCAGTGAGGCAAAGCATTATTTGCTTGTACTGATGACCATATCAAGGTGGACTTTCTTGTTGTTGTTCTAGGATTTTGTTCATTTGTTTTTGTTCAATTTTGGGTTGCTTTCTTTATTTATTTGAGTTCTTTGGTATTTTTTTTAAACTCATGCAAGTAGTAAAATCAATCCAGAAAACTGAAAGATAGCAAAGACAAAAATGTTAACCTTTACATAAGAAACAAGCCTGTTTAACTAACATTTCTAAACCCATATATATGATTAAAAGAAACTCATGTACATGCTTGTAGTTCACCAATAATGCAAGAACATCTTAAAAAATCCACAAGGAAACATTACAGAGAGAATTAACTTAACGAATAAATATATGTGAGAGATACAATTTGAGGAGATATTTAATCCAAGCTCTGTTTCCTGACATCATAAACCATTTTCAGAACTTGTAAATCATGTGAAAAATGAAAAATAATATTATGATTAATTATATATTTTAACAGCTACAATTATAGAATTATCAGCCATAATGATGATATATAACACTTTATTAAATATTATTGTCACACCTCTATGAATCTTTGTCTTCTTCCTTACAACTAAGTAGGTTGAATTTACTTTTACTTTGCAGGAATCCAGTGAACTAATAAATTCTGATCACAGTACTGGGTTATAGAATGGGGCTATGAATACTTGGTTTACAGAATAGGAATTCATTTTTAGTTTTGTATGTTTGGTGCAGTATATTCTTCTACTAAGATAAGTCCTATAGTACTTAACTCTACTTTCAAAATAATTAACTTTACTGGCATCATTAATTAGCATTATTCCATGCACAACCACTATCACTTAGCCTTCAGTATCCAGAATTCTAGTAATGAATTAGCTTCCTGGGAAACATGTAAAACCAGTGTGCTCTATATTGGGTTTATAGTCTGATTAAAGATCTAAACAGGGCTAATTTAGAGGTTTTGAAGCTACTGGTATTTTTGATAGGCATATTTTATATCTTAAAAGACTGAAATTTGAAGGACAATCACTCTAAGCTCTACAGATGCCACTGTTTCTATCTAGTAACATGTAGGTAAGAAAAAAATTCTACATTAATCACTTAATTCCTTTTGGTTTTATCACTGACAGTGTAATTTTGCTTACTTCAGGAAAAAAATTCTTATTCACAAGTTTCAATTGCAATTTTGTATTCACCATGGGAGAAAATTCACAAGGATAATTTAAGGTTTAAGGTTATATTTTCTTATTGTTTTGCCTATCGTATAATTCAGACAAGATGTAAAGTATCATCATCATCATCATCATCATTCCTAAGGCATTTTACATCATTATTCAGGTATGAAAATATAGAGCATTTCAAGCTGTGCAGCTTGCCAGCTTCAATTAGAATTCATGGCATTTGAGTTTCAGTTCCTGTTTAGTGAATATTTCAGAACACAGTTTGTGGATTCATTATTTTTAGACTTTTCAGCTAGAATCCTAAAGTTTTTTCATTTATATTCTTGCCTAAACTCAATACTATTGTTATCTACTGTGACTTTCATTATTAGCAAGGAATTTTGGTATCTCCCCATTTGAAAACTGTAATAATGGACTAATGAAAATCATCAGAACAGGATTCCTGACAAAGTCTAGAGGTTTGATTTCAAACAACTTTCTTGCTTTTTCAGTAACCTGGAGGAGGTGAACAGAGCACAACATCATCAAGTTTGCAGATGAAATCAAACCATAAACCCAATTCATATGCTTGAGGGAAGGACAGACATTCAGAGGGATCCAGGCAGGCTGGAGGAAGGGGCCAGAGGGAACCATATGAAAATCAAGGCAAAGAAATGCCAAGTGTGAGAGCAGGGAAGGAAGAGTCCCTGAGTCGATACAGGCCGGGACTTGACTGGCTGTGGTGGAGCAGCTTTGGAGCTTCTCTGCTGAGAAGGACATGCAGAAGGTGGGTATGGGCCAGTGGAGTGTCCTGGTTACAAAGAAGGGCAAGAGCATCCCAGGCAGTACCAAGAGCAGCCCATAGCTGTGATTAGCAGCTCTCCTCAGCTCTTGCAAGACTGGACTCAAGGGTCCAGCTTTGGACCTCTTGCTCAGCATGAGACACTGGCAAACTGGAGTGGGTTTAAGCTTGGGGTGCTTGCCCTGTGCAGAGAGGCTGAGGAAGCTGGAAGCTTTGGAGGACCTAACAACAGCCCCCAAATACTTATGAGGATGTCATGAAAACATCAGTCAGACAGCTCACAAGCATGGAGGGAGGGTAAGAGATAATGACCAGAATCTGGAGCAAGACAGAATCCATCTGGATATAAGTAGAAACACTTTGACCCCAAGGACAGTGTAGCAGCTGCGCAGGCTGTACAGTGAGCTTATGCAGTCTCTGTCGTGGATGGTTTTCAAGACCAGACTTGGTCCTATACATAAAGACCTAAATAACTTATCTGACCTCAGAGCTGACTCTGCTTTGAGCAGGAGGCTGGACTAGAGACCTCCTGAGGTTTCTTTCAATCTCAATTACTGTATGATCTTACGATAAAAATAAAGTGTGCTGATACACACGTATGACCTTCAACTGCTGAAAAACCATCTCACTTGATCAAGGAGATAAAAATAATTGTCTCAATAGTGATTCTTTGTATAGATCCATTAGGTAGTTTGCAGTAACATTGCATTTAGGAATATTAATGCATACACAAAAAATGTCATTAGTGTGCATTTAAAGCCCCTGTATAATGAAGAAGAAGATAATTTCCCTTTCCATTACTTTTTGCTCATTTCTCTCTATCCTTGGAATTACTGAGGTAATTTAGGTTGCTATAACAAAGGGAAGATTAGACTCTTTCTAGAAACTAGCGTCAGTGAAACTTACTGAGATAATGCACTGTTTTATTATATTTGGTTGCCTACAAAATATTAGCCTAAATGATTATTTGTACTAAAACTTGCTACACTATAGAGACTCGGCACAGTGAATAATAACAGAAACCACAGACAGGATTTCTCTTAATTATATTTAAAAATAATTAACCCCTCTCTCTGTTTTTCTTTCTGTTATGGCAAAAACATTAAGTCCAGAGACCATACTTTGGCTTCTGGCTCTACTGTGAACTGAGCTTTGATCTGGCAAGCCTTAATATCCCAGTAACTGGATTGCTTAGTCTGTGAAATACATCTTTTCAATTAAACATGTGGAGTACTTATTGGAGCAAGAAGTAGTTTATAAGAGTGCTATTCTAAGAATAATTTTTAAATCTTTATTCTATTCTAACAAAATATTTGGAATGCAAAATATCTAGATTAGGTTAAATTATGAATGTACCTTACTTAATGTTTTCACCATGAGAAATAAAAATATCAGTGATTATATATTTATATGTTCATTTTCTCTTACTCACAAAAGAAATTTTCCTATTTATCAGACCACAACATATTTTCCATTCATCTGTTTCCTTTCTTACACTGACAAGCAAAAAGCTAGTTAAATGAAATGCAAAAGTAAACCCTCTAGGGAAATAGTTTTCCCACAAGAGATTAATATCCCATATTCCGGACACAAGGGTAATTATTGTATTTCAACACTCTGAGAGAACTTACAACAGAAAGGTATTAAACAGATCTCTTAAGTTATCAGAAAATTGGTACGTTTCAAGACTATTTTCCAATAAGGTTTCAGTAATAACATTACTGAATGTAATGTACTGAATACATTACAATAATGTATTAATATCTGCTCACTTTTTTTTTCTGACTAAATTGACAGACTGGGATCATCAAAGAAATCACAAGGTTTAAAGTAACATTTTATGCACCTAGAATGCAAACAAAACAGGCACAAAGTTGGAATTTGTACAACTTTTTATGTATCCATGCTGATTTTTTTTATTTTAAATTCTCCTGTCTTCTCTTTTAGTATTTGTACATACACACACTAAATAATCATGCAATTACTCAGACATTTTCTGAACTTTCTGCTTTAAAGGTTTTAATACACAATCAGAAAGCTATCTAGAAAGGTCTTGAATCCCTTGTATAAATAAGTGCACTTCCTGGACAGAAAAGCAGGATTCTAAATAGAGGTCAGGATATTTCTCAGAACATAAGAGTATTTAGGTAAATCAAGCATATAAAGAAATTCTAGCTATGTTTCATAGACATCTACATTTTTTAAAATTCAGCTTTAAAGCATAAACTCTAAGAAGCCTCTTGCTTGGCTCTTAGCTAGCCCATGAAGTCAGTAGGTAGTCAAGTGGTCAAGAACAACACGGTCTTGAGATCTGCTTCTGTTCCTAAACAGATAAGCCTCAGGATAAACAGCTTGAAGTCTAGCCGAGGTTTAATCCATACACTTCACACGTTCCCTATAGCAGCAACAATGCATGATCAAGGCATTTTCAGAGCACATCTGCAGCTAAAAAAAGTGATGGTGGCGCTGTGCACATTTCCCTGTACAATTCAGTGTTTTCAATGGTTATTAATAACACCGGATAACCACATTCAGTTACATCCTCTGCTCAAAATATAACCCTATTTTCCAGTCTTCAGCTATTCTGAACTTAGCGTTTGTGCACTTATTCATATTCCTACCTGATGAATGTTCTATATTACACAAAAAAATATTCATTGCTTCCCTCCCCCCACCCCGGCCCTCATGGGAATAAATGTATGGCTCTATGGCTTACTAGTGAAGATATTCTTGTTCTTATGAAAAATAATAAAATACATATTGAAATTGGGCTTGAAGCACAATCTTTTTTTTTTGCCCTCACAGTAGGAATTCTGGGCTACCGTGACATGTGATGTAGGTCCAGCATTCAATCACATTAATTACTCTCAGCCACACAGTAAGGTTGCAGAAGAAGAAATTGCATGACTCCATATAAGAGTACTCTGTAACCAGCCTGCTAGTTATGCTCCCAAGAACTAAAAGACTATTTTAAAGCCACAAAGGCAGAAACAGAAAGTCAACTCATGCCATCAGTACTCTAAATGAGATAATAGGAGAATGAAACATCTTCTCCTTTCACCATATTTTAAAAATGATAAAAAATGCACTGATGGTTGCCTCAGACAAGGACCTTGTAGAATGCATGCAAGCCTATGAACACTTACTGGAGATATGCATCTTAATCTTATGTCTCCCTAACCTCAGCAATTCAAGCACAATTTCTGCTACTGGAATTCGATTATAATGATCACCTTTTGGGAAACTTCATGCTCCCTATTTAATGTACAGTGAGCTTCCTTTGCAACAAGCTACATAAAAAGTAAAGAGCTACACTCTTGCTTAAATATCTCTTTGTATTTATCCCCATGTTTTAATTGATGGGGCACCAGGGTGTTTAACAAAATTTTATGACCTTCCTATATATTTGGGGCACACAGGTATGAAGAGCATTCTTTCTGTTCATTTGGGATTGCAGAACAAAAAGAAATTCATGGCCACATCAGTAAAAGCTTATCTAAAACAGTTAAGCTCATACAACTTGCACTAGATGGAAAATAAGAATGGAAGAAAAAGCAGAAGACTAACTCAGACTGACAGTGTAGATCATTAACAATTTTGGAGAAAAAATTAATAGTGAGTTCAGTAACTACAACAGAGACTCCTTTTAGACTCATTTGCTGACCAAGGAGCTGGAGAATAAGGCACAGTCATTCCCAATTAAATGCATGACAAATATTTAGAACAATTTGAAGTGGTTTGAAGGCAGAATTTTCCTTCTAACCAGGCCACAAGATCAAGTCTCTTAAAAAAAGACAGTCTAGGAGGTTCTCAGTTTCATCTGAATTAGGACCATTCTATGCCACTGAATTGCAGACTGAAAAGGTTTTGTTTGTAAAACAACATTAGAATATTTCTTTCTTATACCACCTCTTTCAATTTCTTACAATCCGAGCCAGGAAGAGAGAGAAAAAGATAGAATTAAAGGAATAAGTTTTTTTTTAACTTCAAGAGTTTCAAACTTATATTTGGTTTCAAATGAAACAGTTGGTTTGGGGTTTTTTATCTGAACTAAATCAATTTGTAGAATCTTGAAATGAATCAGATCCTGGCACAGGATAAGAATCCTTCTATAGCTTATTGTAGTTTCATATTCTTATGGTATTCAGATAACCCTTTGGAAACAAGGAGAGAGATTGTGTCTCTTCATCCATTCAAGTGGGAAGACAAGGAGTCAGAAAATAAACCATTCAGAACTTTTTACCCTCAGTAATGGATTAATAAAGGACAAGTCACAAGTCACTAACACTCACCAGATGGCCCCCCACGCTCCCCTCCAAAACCAAATGAACTCTTTTTTTCAAACATTACACAGTAATGCATCTCATAAAACTACTTCATTTTTTCTTCATAAAAATTAATCTTTCTAGTTCTTTTGCTAGGCAAATACATCCAGATACGTTAATATATAATTAAATACATTTTTTGACTTACAGTTTTGCTAGGTGAAATGCACTTCACAAATATCAGTATATCAGCAACGATTGCAAAATTTCTCTCTTAATAGCCAGTAAGATTATAGCATTTCAGTACATACAATTTAAAAGCAAGGTAAAGGGCTTTTTTCAAAATTATTGTTGGTCATTAAAATAAAACTTCTATTAAACATATATATTTCAATGGCTAATTGTTGTAAGGTCTCTGCCAAATTTAGCTTGTTGCTGCTGGATCTTGCTATGCTTTATCATTATTGCAGGGTTTCTATTTTATTTTTAAATCAGGTTATAGTTAATTCATATTTATATTTTTAAACTACTTCATAAGTGTGCTTTACCACTTATTTTCTTATTTCAGTTTTTTTTTTTCCTAAAGGCACAAGAAAAAATTACAGGTGTCACGACTGGCCACAAAAACAATAGAACATAATATTCTGCTGCAGGAGAAAATGAAATTAATTGTATTTCAATTCCAGTTATAATTAGAACTCACCAAAACTGTATGCTTTTTATCAGCTGCAAGTTGTTTATTATGTTTCTCAAAATAATTATTCCACACCATTTACTATGTCTAAGCCTGTATACTCTCATGAAAGAGAGACTATCAAAATATTTCTGTGTACCAGCAAATTTTTAATTTGTTTAGGAACAAAGGTTTACTTCTTTTGATGTTTAAGTTACGGAACTCTAATCATAAATTCAAAGAAAAGGCATGCTTCTCTTTTACTAATTAAAACAGAGATCGTGTTATACTTTTTCCCAGAAGTAGATTCACAATCTGGAATAGAGTTCAGCCCACTGTTCCTATCAGGATCTCTCATTATGCTTGATATCGTGTAGGTGAGGGTCTACTTTTATGACTTCTAAGTCAGGAATTGTAAAGGGATGTCAGTGTCTGAAATACCCCCTCCAGTCAGCTGTGATCAAAGAGAAATCAGTCTCAAAGCCTCTGCTTCAGACACCAAGACAATCAAACTGAGAATGAACTTAGGAGGGTATTTCTTTAGTAATAGAAAACCAGTAAAAAATAACATTTATTCTTGGTGGGTGGCTTAGACTGGGTCTTTCACTGGGGACAAAAACAGTGCTTGTCCCACACATGCAAAAAATTTCAACCCATCTTCAATGTTTCTTCGCACTACCAAGAGTTTTTTTCAAACAGAAAAGCATCAAGAAGAAATGTATGAGAGCAGGAGTTGAGAGGAGGGATAGAAGTTTATAAGACACATCTCTCTCTCTCCATCTCAATATACATATGTATATATGGGAATATATTTATAGAAAAAGGAATAAGTGTGAGAGACAAAAAAAAATTCTACTGTGTTCTTAGCCCTAGAAAAAAAATAAAAAAGAATGGCCTTTATTCTCCAATTAACTTGTGCTTTGGTTTCTGAAACTACTAAACAAACAAATAAACTCCACCAAATCCCACCAAAAATTGTGCTAGATTAACACAATAATAATTTAAACCCTTAAAGATTTTTCATTTAAGAAATAAATGAAAGCATTTCTACTGTTGCAAATAAAAGAACTTGAATCAGGAGTAAAATTTCAAGTAGTACAGATTTTAGAAAGTCTACAAACAAATACTTACAATTGTTGATTAACCTTCTGCATAAGAAAAGTATTTCTTTCTGGTTTGATTATATTTTCCTTGAGTTTAAAATCACTGTATACCAATATAACATTATTCTACTAGATTTAAGAGCTGTCTTCAATCATGTATCTTACTACAACTCAACATTTTGAAACCATGGTCAAGTCATTGTGATTCAGAATTAAATATATTAATTATCATGGACTAATATTACTGTATTCGACAGAAATTGAAAATTGAAATTGTAAATGTTAGCCATAAACATGCACATCCTACAACAGTGGCATTAAAGTTTTATTGTGAAAAAGAGCACTTTGTACTATCTCATCTACCTAAAAGGGCTTTGGATACATTTTCAGGTCATATTTGCAAGTCATCTGGAAATTTATCTGCTACTATTTTCATATTATTTCTATTTCTAATAAATAAAATGCTTGTTGTTTTTGCCTTAATTAACCCTGTAAATCAATCTTCCAATTGGTTTAGGCTTGGCCTGTAAAAACACAAGTTTGTGTATGCTTGAGGATAAAATCTGGAATGCAGACCCAGCATCCGATCAAATAATGAATTAGTGGCATTTGTAAGCATAGAAATAAGCATAACTGTAAGCATAACTCCACAGATGTGAAAACTAAAACATCATTCTGCAACCCTCAATGAACATTGAAAATGTTCAAAAAACTCACAGAATTTTAAAGCTAAAGTTAATGGAAAACAATATAGACTGAAACATGGATTAACTCTGACCTTGAATGAACTAGGTATTTTGTCAGCTGCAAAAACTTAATTGCCACATAAAGTCTACAATATCCTTTAATTTATAATAAACTGGTCGGTAGTCCATCAGCTGCAGAGTATGAAGCACAATATTTTGCCTGCATATTCCTGGAATGTCTGGGCTATTTTCTCTGCCTACAAAAGTAATTATAGAGTGATATTGTCGTGGATGTGACCAGCTTTATAACTAATCAATGATTGTCAACTAATACTGTGTAATAGCTTTTTCCATAATGCCTGTCTCTTACCACACCAAGTAATAACGATTTTCCTTCACCTCCATGCAAATTTTGTTTCAGATAATCAATATATAATCCTGCTTGTAAAGAAGCAAAACTCTCTACCACCTACTTAATGCCATGAAACATATTTTCAGTGAGAACTGACAGTTTTCTTATAGATAGATAGCTTACAGTCTGAATGGACTATATGAATGGATAACTTGCTCCAAACAGACTAATGTTAAAGCTTCTTAATGCTCTTCTGTAAAGAAAATGGAGGGATATTTTCTCCTCAAGGATCTAAAACAATTCTACTTGTGAACAGGCTTTGAGTTACTTCTCTTCTGTCAAACCCATTTACCATCCCCACAGACCATATCTTTAAAAGCAAACACAGAGAAGAAAGGCTTCTCAACTCACTTCAATAGAACTAGGTTTTTCTCTCAAACAAAAGGTGAGATTGAACACATATATAGCACTTAATAAAAGCTCAGATAAACACTGCATAATTCCCTTTGTTGAAGCTTCTGTTTCTTTCATTTTGAGCTTGCAATAATGGCAATTTAATTTAGGATTATTTATTTGAGGGGTCTTCTTGTCTGCTAAACCAGCACTTAGAGCAATTCCAATTTCAAGAAATACAGATGCAAAATGTTTTTTGCATATTTTTACAGTACGTTTCATTTTTACAGGCAATACTTAAACTATATTAAAATGTCAATATCACTATTGCTAAGAACAAACACAAAATAGTTTATTTACATCTGTAACTAATATGTCCATTTATATATTAGTTTATAGTGGAAAAATCTATTCCCTTACAATAGCTATCACTTTTATATTATGTACATTTCTGTAACTAGATGTCTTTGAAAAGATCAATCCAAAACACTAAAAATTTCCTTGTGCTAATAGAGCAGCATATCCTCCAGTGATACCTAATTTAAACACAAAGTTTGGCATCGTATAAGATCACTGAATGTGATGAACTCTCCCAAACTAGTTTGAAAAGTATTAATCATCAGATGTATGCCTAAATACTTAGAAAAATACCACTTTAATGAAACAGTTCAAATGTTATGTTGCTGGCTGATTTTTAGTGAGGTAGATCCATCACCCTGTAATAGACCATTCAGCCTGTAATAGACTCACCCTGCCAAACAAACACATGCTGAAGCACATCTAGAACCAAAGAAGCATACTGGACCTTTGACAAAACTTCAGTTCATTTGCTCAGTAATTATAAAAAAAGCTTTGACTATATCATGGTTAATTTACCAGGAAATGTAAAACTGTAAAATAAATATGAATAAAACAGCCTTTGCATTTCATAGCGCCATAGCATCTTTGTCACTTTCATAAACTATAGTCTAATCCTATAGAGTTTTGGATTTTACATTGGAGTTATTGAACACTACATATCTCAAGCTCTGCGCTTTTCCAGTGGTCCTTTATAAATGAAAAAAACCCCATATATAAACACGTACATGTACATATACATATATCTAGATATATATCTATATATATAGCCAATTTATAACTTGCAAATTCATTCCTTATAAGAAAAAACAAACAAACCAAAACAAGAAAACCCCCATAGAAATGCCAGGCTGGGAAGGGATCAGCAGAGTGCAGAAGAGGGAAACTCAACAACCAAAACTCTGCAAAATATTCTCGTATGTTACGGGAGCAGCAAGCCTGGAGCTGGCAGCTATTTCTTTCTCACACAATCTGATATCCACAGAGGTTGATCGACCAGTGAAGTTGTGCTTACTTGAAGGAGGGTCACAACTGACCTGCAATCCAACAAATTTCCATGCTGCCGTCAGCAGTCTGTAATACCAAGATCAGTAGCAGCTAGAATAAATGTCCCTTTTAGATAAACATACAATGCAGAACACTCACTCTATTTACAACACTTTGCTCTTCAGATTTGAGATGTAACATTTTTTGGACACATTCATCTCTTCTGTGCATAAATATTGCTTTTTATTCTGTCCAGTAACCAACATTTATATACTAGGAGAAAAACAAAATACTGTGATATTACCACTGAATAGCATGGCACAGGCAAAGAGAAGTTGTTACCAAATAATCATCACTGTTTATTTAGCAAGTTTCTTTCTCATATTATCTGATATTTGTATTTTTGACAATATTCTGTTATCTGGCAATCCAAACTATGATAATTGATGAACTTTTACAATTAGGGAGCACAGAATTAAAGGAGTAACCCCAATGTTTGGGGCATTTTAGAAATGAGCCAATGAAAAATGAATTTTATGAAAAATCTTAGCCATAAAACTAAACTGTATAAAAAATACATTCTTCAGATGTTGCTTTATAATAATTATGCTTTAGAAATTTCATGGGAACTATAAATATGGGCTTCTTGATTTAGTTCAGCTGTCAAATTGTAAATAAGAGGACAAAACATGGATGTCTGTGCACAAAGGCATAACTTCATGAAAGGAAGGAATTTTAAATAGCAAACATCTCATTAATGGGCGTAGCATCTACAGCTTTGCATGTCTGTAAATCATTTAGGGTTGTATAAAGCTTAGTTTCTTACCCCCTACTGTGTCTGTTTTGCAATGTTCCACTAAGATGCAGATCCAGCAGCTCAACGATTGTCCCATGGAGTAAAAACAATGCTTCATTTACTCTCTATGGCATGACCTGGGTCCCTCTGCCAAGTTTTCTTCCTTCCTTTTTCCATAAACAATATCTACATATCTCAAAATTAACATGAAATGTAAAAAGTGCCCACAAATTTCAATATTCAGACTTTTCTTCCCTCCTTTTAATGAAAAGGCAGGATTTAAAGTAAAAACAAGGAGAGACTGATTTTTCAACTTTAAGCAGTCCATTAAGCTGAAGCGCATTATTGGGCATGAAGATAAAATTAAAACGAAAAAGAAAAGGAGACAGAAAAGCAAAAAACCCCATAATGATAAAAAATAGATACCACACAAATGGAGCACCAGGGGGATTAGAATGAAGAAAAAGGTTAAAACAACACTGGTATGTCTTGGTGCAGATGTGTCCCTTCACCTTTTCCCCACCTTGTCATCTGCAACTCCCTATCTACAGAGCAAGTCCTTTATCAATGCAGTAATAAATTCATATGTGCAACCATCTGCCTGGCAGATGGGGCAGGTGCTGGGTATCGTCATTCACCAGCTTCCACTTGTGCTTGTCATGATCAGAAGTTAATCGACTTCATGGCAGGAGGTGAACCATGTACACATCCGGAACAACAGCATGTTGTGCCATGTCTGTTCACCCAGTGTCTCCAGGAAAAAAGAGGGTGATGAAGGAAGGAAGAGCCAAAGAAAATAGGATTTTTTTCATCTGACATGTCATTACATAGCAGCCAGTAGATGTTACTTCAAATTGTTAATAAATTGTTACTTCTCCTTTGCAGTAAATCCCTTCCATCTGAGGGGTATACCTTTGTACCCTGAACTCACACAATGAAATTCTGAAATTGCTAACATGTGAATTTATGAGCCAACACTCTTTTTTTCTTTTTTTTTATGGTTTGTTTTTGTTGTTTTTCCAAATGTGACCAGATTAAAAAACAAAGAAAAAAAAAAAAAGATAAGTTTCCAGGAAAAGCTGGGGTGGAAACCCCATCTGATGGAGATCAGCAGCTGCAGAAATCATACTAGTGGTAAATACACAAAAGGACAAAAGGACAATGAAAGGGAAGAAAATTTTCTTTTCTTACTTAGATCTGAATTCCAATACTTATTTCTTATCCAGACTAGGTAACACTGCATTTCAAGATCAGTCTTAGTTTTTTCCTCTGCAGGTTTACACTTCCATTATGCATTTGATGTGACTGTCAATAAAAAGTCAATATTTACTGTAAAGAATCCCCACAGAAATCTGGGAAACTTCATAGCCTGTGCAATATTTCTCACTGAGGTGTCAATGAAATCTGCTGGTGACTTACCATCCCCACAGAACAGCGACAGAGGATGTGAACTGTTATTTAGCACTCATATAACTAGAAACTGTAGCTCTCATAATCTGAGGCAATTACTTTCTCTGTACATTTAAATGATTGATTACAGACAGAATTTTTCATTTTGAATAATGCTGAAATAAACAGAGAAAACACATTCAAAGCAGAAGTCTTAACTGTGGAGGTTTCTTGATATTAATAAAACCTATTTCAGTGCTGGTTTGTTTTGGGGTTTGATTTTGTTTTGCTTTTATTAGCATATTTTTAAAAAGTTATTTTTGGTTTTTTAACTAGTATAATGTTTTATCACATAAATTTGATTTTATAATGGACAGTCATCCATCTAAGAAAAAATACTTTCTTTTCCAAAGTCAGGGTATCTTACTACATTTAAATTTGCTTTACAGAAAATTTTGTCATCTTAGTTTCTCTCCAAGTATGTGTTACAAAACCTCTGCTTTTGATACCAGTGAATTATTTTGATTTTGTCTTTCCTACAGAAAACATATCTTCTTCAATGGAGACTAGGAATTACATTCTTGAAAACAGGGTAGATTCTTTCCCATTAATGTTGAAGATTATATTCTTCCGAATTTTCACCCCATTCATATCACTGACTTTGATTCCACCCCTGAGCACATCTTTCCTGTACAGCACGATGACTCACCAAAAAATAGTCAGTTGGAACTTGTACAATTAAAAAAAGGTCGATTACAATACAGCCATCTTAGTGTTTAAACAGAATACATTTGAAAATGATATTTCAAGCCTTCCTGACATCCCAGTTGCTTTGTAGAATGCTCCAGTTGACAGACTAATCATGTGAACAATCTTTTTTTACTGCCAGATATCTACATATACATACAACTATTATATAGACATATATACAATCATAAAAAACATACACTTTCTTTTCCCTCAGGATACTTTTCTGCTGTTTTTTTGTTAAATATATTGATTTCAAGCAGCCTACACCCTCCAAAGAAAAATATACAACCACCAATTGGCAATTGATGCAAAGGAGGAAGCAGTTAGACAAAGAAAAGCGGTTTCTAGACTGTACATCCAGAAGTTTATTATTAATAATATACAGAAACATTTTAGATCACGCAAAGTACTGAGTAGGACATTATGAAGTCTCCTGCAAGGAAGGATTGTCAACGTATTTTCAAGCTTTTTCTTTTCTGTTAGCTCATAAACATCTGCAACTAATGCAGATTCTTGCATCTATTTCTCATAATAGCACATTTATCTCCCTTCAGAGTCACACAAATGTACTCTCTAAACCTCATAAGTATGCAGGCTCTGACTTAACCTCATTTTGTTGACTCTTATGACCCAGAGATAAAAGCTTGAAATCTATACCAAAAGGAGGAGCAACAGCTGTTGACATTCTGAATTTATCAGCCCATAAAGGAATTTTTTTTTAAAATTTATGTTGCATGCTCAAAATGACACAAAGGCATTAAAAATTTAAAACAGAAACTGGGTGCTAGGGATTCAGTCAGAGGAGAAAAATGAATAAATAATTTTTTTCATTTTGTCTGGGCTCTGTGGCATTTTTAAAAAACAGATCCAGAAAATAAGAAGGATAAACCAATGAAGAGTGGATCATGAATGGAGATGGAAATTGTTTCTATTGATTTTCACTTTGTTTGAGCAAAGGAGCTCATAACACAAGGATTAAATTTATAGAAAGCAAGTTTTGAGTCATCAAGGGTCTCTACACACTGTCCAGGCAAAGGCTATTTCTTGTCTTTTAATTACTACCATGGTCCTGGTATGAATCCATATAGCAAAAGAAAAGGGAGAAGAAATTTAATAAAAATAATAATAATCACATCAAGCATCTGCATTAAAGGAAACAGGAAAAAAAACCCCTAAAGATTAGGGATATAAACTCACTTATAGTGTGAATAGTATACAGAACTGGTGCCATCCCTTTATAATATGCAATACTAATACTAGTATTATTTTGCTTTCAGGTAGAATTAGAATCCCACTGTGTTAAGTGTTACACAAAGAATATGGTAAAAACAGTTCATGTGCCGCCGTTTTCAGCAAGTAAACTATGTAATAATTTTTCTTATAATCATTACCTTTTTTTGTGTAAAATTCTTCACAGGACTGGACAGCAGAATCTTTCAAATCTTTCACTGCTAGAACAGTTCGAGCTGGGATCATGCTGATAGATTGCAATAACTGCTGTGCTTTCAAGTTTATCAGGGTATGGTGCAATGACTCTTTGATCTTTTCCTATTTAAACCTGAGACATTAAAGAACTGCAGCTACAATAGATAATTACTATTCTCCTTGCATTCTTGAGTTTGCAGATAGCTTCACTCTGCAAGACCAAGACTCAGTCACAAGGCCTGATTGTATCCTCATTTACATTTATGTACACTGAAAATAATTCCACAAAGGCCAGTGGAAACTTAGTGAGGTAAAATTGGTGTGAAGTGGTTTGTGAAGTGAGACATAAATTCATGGGTTTTGTGTAATGAATTGCCTCATCCGCAAGAAAGCATTTGGAATTGGAACAATTCATAACGCACAGTAATAATGCACTATGTATAATTTATTTCTTTATAATGCAGTGGCTTTTTTCAGGACTGTTTCTTGTCTCCTGGATGCCTTATTTTTTCTATTTCTATTCCATTTCTGCATTATTATTAAATGGTTGCAGTTTTACTGTCTTCCTTAACAGCAGGATACAAACCAATAGAATTTTAAAGGGGGGGGGGGGGAGGGGGGCAGGGAGATAACATTTATTTGCTCTTGTCCAGAATTAAAATTTCAGTTTTAAACACAAGTCACAGAAAAATATTTCAGACATCAATTTAGGAATAGTACACTACACACTACCTGTAATACTTCTAAAAAACTGAACTGAAAATTGTATAAGGTCTTAATGACACAGCTATATGCTTTCTAACCAGAAGCAACTGAAATATAACAGACTTCAGCTAAAGTTTACCTGAAACCAAAGCAATTTTTAGTTTTTGCACAATTTTCCCTGATTTATCTAAGGAGAAATTAATAATCTCTGATTCTGTGTAAAAGCTAATCTCTCACACAGTTTTCTGTATGGATATCCCTTGAACATCAATGACTGCCATCACTCCAATAAAGAGAGAATGAAGACAAGTATTGCAACCTGTACCACATAGTAAGTATTAAAACTTTAAAAAATATTTATAATTAAAATATGTATTAATAATTTATCTATTAGTAGGGTTTTTTCCTAGGACAGGGGCAGGGACACCACCCTGCTCCCCTCAAAAGAAAAGAAATAGAGAAAGAATCAGCTCCTAGAACACACTGCTTCCCTCTAAGTATAGGAGGTGCTTTCCACCTAAGTAGATGAGATTCCCTTTGGCAATCATATCCCCAAATATCACATCCATGAAAAATACTCAGCATCACTTTGTCTAAGGAATGTGTTACTTCCTAAAAGGTACAGATAACATGCTGGACTCCTATTCATAATGCTGGGGGAAAAAAAGAAAAGCAAAGTAACAAATTAAACCCCCAGAGCACCTAAGGTGAACTGGAAAATGTAAAGAAATAGGTGCCTAGAAGTGAAATTCAAGACCATTCAAGATATGCCAAATGCACGTATTTAAAATAGTGAAAAGGAATCAGAGACAGAGGTGTTTAATAGTCTGTTTCTCTGTGTGAGTGATCCCTCTGCTTTCCAAGCGATGAAATGTAAAGCTGAAGCGACTACGGCAGGGGACTGGCCCAGCTGTGTCTGCCAAGTTGGTGATTATGTATGTGCTAAGAGTGATTAGTTGTTTCCAAAGATATTTAGCATCAGATCACAATCAAAATTTTTACCAAGAGTGTTGTCAAAAACATACTAGCTCAGTTAATATATCTAGACTTTTAGCATTTTGGATTTAGGAATCTGCTGTCTTTCTCCTCTTTTCATGAGCACATCTCTCATCTCTTTACATGAAACTACACAAAGTATCACAACACCAATATATCAATATGAACTCAATATGAAACCAGTAATAATAACACTCTTTCACCACTCAGTCAGTCAGATGGAGGGTATGATGAAACTGCCTGATACTCTGTCACCTAGCAGTGATCAAGAACCTGCAAAAATCACAAAATCAGGGGTTGGCTAAGATTGGAAGAACCTTGGGAGTTCTTCTTGTCATATACCCCTGCTCAAGCAGGGCAACCTATAGCTGGTTGTCCAGGAACATGTCCAGACGGCTTTTGAATTTCTCCAAGGAAGGATACTCCACAGCCTCTCTGAGAAACCTGCAGAGTTTCATTTGTTTACCTCTGAATGCATTTTGAAAATTTTTGCCTTGCATATATCATTCCTGAGATACTGCCATTATAAAAAGCTCATTTTCATTTGAGGAGGGATTGGGGTTAGGGTTGATTATTTAATTTTCCTTGACATCCATTTTCCATTTAATCAGAAAAATATTTACTAGTATACCTCTAATGATAACAACTGCTGTGTTTTTCTTAATTTGTTTGTTTATTCTTTTCAAACATGCAACATGACAAAAAGATTATAATTTTCATCTAGAATACTGAACCTGGTCTGGTAGTTCTACTTTTATTGAACATTTTCTGTGGAGCTGTACATTATGGACTTAATACAAGAGGCTAGTATATGCCTTAGAAGCTTGCTGCTCCCTGAGTCTTCTCTTACAGATGTAGAAAGCCAAGCTCTTCATATATTTCAAGATACCCAGTGAACATGATGGAGCTGAGTTTCCCATGATAGAAATATCTTAAGACATTGATTTGTCTTTGTTACAGCACAGAAATAATCATTTCAGCTTCACATCTCAGATTCAAACTGTGGATCAGAAAACAATATTCTGAGTCAAGCAAGGACTCCCAAAGACTCACAAGAATGAGACTGTGTATAGGATATGCTCCTGCGCTTCACAAGAAATTGAATTGGTAAAGCAAACAAATGAGCAAACTGCTTAAGGAGGGAGGGCTCTGTGTGTATGTGTGTGTGTGAGTGTATTAGAAAAACAGAGCAAAACAAACAAGGTAGTATAGTATCCTCATAAAATCAGACAGAGAATGATTCACCACCTAAATGCCAATAATCAAGTCAAAACTACACTGCTATGTTCCAGAACATCCACTAATTGTAGTCAGATATAAGACCTCCCTGGAAGCATGGAATCATAAAAAGCATGTGAACAGAATCAAAACCTACATTATAACAAACCAGGAAAAGCACTCCTGAAGTTAAAAATAGATGACTCATTCACAGACTTCAGGTGATAAATAACCAAGATTATAATAAAATTGAGCCACAGAATTAACATTTTAAATGTACCTTCTTCTTACATAATAAGAGAGAGATAAGCAAAATAAACAACTCTTCTCCTCACTCCAAATCTGCATTTTACAGACATGAGACAGAGTAGAGAGCTTGCAAAAAATGCTATAATGAAAAGATTGCATCTAGTCTGAAGTCAAAAGTAGCAAAAAAGGTTAAATCCATAAGGAAAAAATGTATTATTCCAGTCTGATATGTGCTTCTACTGTAAGTGAATGCTAAATAGAATACTAGACTAAGACAAATCCAATGTCATTATATTGGAGTAATAAAGAAAAAGAGTATTTTTTACCAGCTCCTGAGGCCAAAGCACAACTGGAAAAACTTTATTCAGACTTTATGTAATTTAAATCACACTATAAAGAAAACATTAGTGGGCTATGTCTTCCACAAAGATTAATATAAACAGGTAGTGAAGGTAAGATATAAGCTAGGGATTTATAACTAGTGTTTTAGAGACTTTCCTATGATATGAGAATATTTATTGAAAATGTGCTCATCCACCTCCTGCTGAGGCTTTTCTACTCCAGTACTTTCTTCTGGTTTTCATGATTTGCATACCCTAACACTGCTTACAGTAAAGCCAGTATACACACACTATTACCCAGGGTATTATAAGATCCCTATTCAGATGGTTTTGGAATTATGAAAGCTCTATAATCTTCTCTGTCATCCATCAATTGCTAAAATATGTTTTTATTATAATGGATTTTAAGATTATAGTGATGTCCCAATATAGGTGGTGTTACTAATAGCATTGTAAGAAAAATATCAACATCTAAATGAAGAAAAATGAAATTAAGAAAACTAGCAATATAATTTATATCTTATATAACATATATATAAAGTAATTTTATTTATTTTAATTATTTTTAAGTATATCTGCTATTATACTACCACCTAATGGTAAAAGATAATTAATATAGCACACAATTATATAAAGATGCCCTGACAATCCCTGCAATTCAAGCACTTGCAAGTGGCAACATCTTTCTCTCTGTCTTTTACAGGTCTCTTATTTCTCCTGCTGTTAAGGTGCATTTTGTACTCCTTTGTTCATGCTTTATCTTTTCCTGCAATTTCTGCTACTTCAGTTACATATACCAATCATGGATTATTAAGTGGCTGAGCATACATCATCACAGATAAGGTCATATTCAACAGCAGCTTGAGAGAAGTGATCATTCTCTGCCACTCAGCATGTTATAGGAGGATGTATGTGTCTAATTTCCAGTCCCTTAGTACAAGAGAGACACTCATTTTCTGTTCTTTTCTTAGAAGACACATCAAGATGATATGGGGACTGAAGCATGTGATACAAAAGGAGGGACTTAAATATTTTGGTTTATCTAGTTTTAAATACTGAAGATCAGGAACAGATTTCATTGCAGCCTTCCACTACTGTTGAAGTCTAGAAATTAAGGGGGGCAAACTTTTGCAGACCCTTTGACTTTTGTTGTTCCTTTTAAACACAAGAATCTATGAATTTTGGGTGCTGCCTTAAGGATGGGGTGCCACAACTACACAACAGGGAATATGGAGAAAATAGTCAAATTCCACTGGAAGGCGCACATTAAAAAAAAAAAAAAAAAAAGGGATGGAAGTTGCAGCAACAGAAATTTTAATCAGATGTTAGAAAAAATAAGTCACAATGAGAGGAGTCAAATAACTGGTTGATTAGGTACAGGTTGTGAAATCTCCATCACTGGATATGCTTGAAACTTGACAACAGCACGAACAATGGAAAAGACTATTGTCATCACCTGTCTGAACTTCTTGCAACATCTTCTCAACTTATACCTAGCATAGCAACTGAAAAATACACAAAACCTTTGCCTGCCTGCCTTGTTTGTATGGCTCAGCACCACTTCCTTCAGAATGAAGATTCTTATTTGTTTTTTTTCCCTCCATGTGCATCACATATTTAGACTACACATAAGGATGTTATGGTTTAACCCCAGCTGGCACCTAAGTACCACACAGCCAGCCACTTTTGCCTTCCCCCTTTCCCTATTTTCTCCCCAACGGGATAGGGAGGAGAATCACAAAAATAGTGGAACTCGTGAGCTGAGATAAGAACAGCTTAACAATTGAAATAATAAGAATAATGAAAAGTAGAGAGAAAGAGGAATAAAATCCGAGAAAAGCAAGTGATGGACAATAGAGTTGCTCATCACCAGTGAGCATCACTGAGCAGCAATCAGCCCCTCCTGAACACCTTCATCAGTTTATATACTGAACATTACTGAGCATGTACTATGGCATGGAATAACCCTTTGACCAGGTCAGGTCTGCTGTCCTGGCACTGTTCCCTCACAGTGTCTTGTGCCCTTGCTCACTGGCAGAGCATGGGAAAGTGGAAAATCCTTAGTTTAGAGTAAGCACTGCCAAACCATTAGTGTGTTTTCAACATCATTCTCACACTAAGTCCAAAACAGAGTACTGTACCAGCTACAAAGAAAATTAACCCCATCCCAGCTGAAACCAGGACAAAGGAAGACATTTTTGATGATGAGTGTGGTGAAGCACTGGAAAAAGTTGGCCAGAGGGGTAATAGATGCCCTATCCCTGGAAACATTCAAGGTCAGCTTGGATGGGGCTCTGAGCAACCTGATCTAGCTGAAGATATTGAAGGTGGGTTGGTCTTGATGAACTTTAGTTGTCCCTCGCAACCCATGACCCTATGATGAAAACTTGGAAATAAACAAAATAAAATCACTGCAGAGATCAGGCAATTTTTATTTTGCCTAAACAAATAAATAAAAATAAATGCCCAAAACATACACAAGGATGAAAAAATTTGTTTACTGAAATGTATTCCTTGATAACACAAACTGCAGATAGGTTTAACCTCAGCTAAACAGAACACAGATTAATTAATTCTGCTGCAAATTAGATTTCTATAAAAAATGTTATTCTGTTCATTATTATAAACACATTTTTGAAGACTGATGATAAAACTAAAAATATGACACATAACCAATATCTTAGTCTCATTTTAAATTCCAGTTTTTATTTGCAGTTATTAATCAGTATTAAAATTAAACTTTCAGAGAAAAGATTCCATTATTTTTGTGTTAAAGCTCAAATATGTGAATAATTTGTCAATTCAAGTGGTCACTATTGCAATAATAAAACATGGATCTCTTTTTATCCATTTTAGTAGAGGGGAAATATACCACTGATAGTAACCACTTTCAAAAGCTAAGCACTAAACTGAATACACTTCTCCTTTTTCTCTAACTCTGTATTTGAAGCAAGCAACTGACCACTGAAGTTCTAAATCAAGTTCAAAATAAATATTGCAGATCATACAAATAATATATAAATATATAAAATACATTTCTCAAACATCTGCATAGTATTATAACACAGTTATAAATTCAGCTTAAACATAAAAATTAGATTAAAAAAAATAATTATAAACTATAGGAAAGTTCTTATCAGATGATACAGAATATCAGTATTGCACAGTATCATCATTTTAAAGAAAAGAGTTAGTGAATAATTACAGTCAAAATGAGCTGACAACTTAAAAAAATAACTCATCTGCATTTTGCTTGAATTTCTCCTACGTCACATGCAATTCTAAACATGGCAGGAACTAAAATCTGTGCTCTTAAATGTTTTCTGTTTTATAACCTCTGTTTTTAATCTGAAATGTATATCATGTACTTGGTTGTCCTTCCTGTGTTCCACTGCCTTCAAAATTCTAAGGGAGTACTCTGTCTTACTGTGTTGATGTCTGTAGAAGATACTTTGTTAAGACAACCTTCAGATTTAATGTTTCTGCTGTATCTCTTGGCTGAAGAACTCAGTGTGCACTTGGCTATAAGCATTTCCCTTGCTGCAGTGCAATAATGGCCTTGTTTGGTGAATTAAGAATCCTGTCGTTTTTAAAGCACAGTTTGATGTTTTATCCTATGAGTACAGTATGTAGAACTAACATCCACTGTTACAGTAAAAGCTTGAGGCTTCTGACCACGTCTGTTGAATTTACCTTTCATTCCACATAAAGTAAATGAGTTGGAATTAACAGGTCTGTCCTTGCAAAAGTGAACAGGAAGGCTGACAAAGTAATTCCCTGATAATCACAGCAAATTAGTCTTGAAGTCCACTGACATGGAAATATTCTTACTGGCATCAAGCCTGAGGAGTAGGCATAATCCCTTATCGTAAAATTGTAATATGAGCTGGGAAATCTTAACTAAGGAGAAGTTCTCTTTTTCTTTTTTTTTTCTTTCTATTTTTATCCTGGTTTAGAAACACTGTTTGCCAAAAATTATGGGTACATGTACACAGTATATATGCATATTAGTCAGATTTTGAATACATATCCACAACTAGAAAGTCTACCCACATTTTCCTTTTGAGCTGTGTGTGGAAAAAAGCAAATTCATACCTATCAATTGTGAATCTAAAACCATTTTATTTTTAAAGATATAACATCTCACAATTACATGAAATCAAAATGTTGCTCTCTAGACATGATAACTTCTTCTGAAATAAAAGTCTGTGTTGGGAAAACAGGCCAAAGTAACCAATCCCTGTTGGTAGAAGCAATAATTTCAGAGTTTCACACATGGATCTTGAAGCTGTCGATCTCATGCCAGGTACTAATGCTGATGAATTGATTTAACTGCTGAAGAAGCAGCAATCAGATCATTACAAGACAGGCAAGCCAAGTTATTCTTGTAACTGTGTGCATGTTACAACATGTTTTGTAGTTGTGCTAGTGTTCCTGGTTTAAATTTCTCTGTATTTGTCTGCATATGTGTGAGACCTTAGACATGGCAGAACAGTAAAAAACCGCATGACTATGGTGTCATACAATATTACAGAAGCACAACATTCCTTTCTACATTGTGGAAATGCAGTATTTTGAGTACTCAATGTTGGTACTATTAACTGCAGTAAAACAAACTTCATTATGATCTCTTTTGGGTTTTTTTTTTTTTAATGATTGGTTGGTTTGGTTTGTGACAGTGGCCAAGTTGCTTGTTTTCTGGAATGATGTGTTTCTCTGCAGCCCGACATTGTTAGCAACATACTGAAAAAAAATGTTTTCCTTGAATTTCAGCTGTGGTTTGATGGTTGCCCTCATTACTTGTGTGTAACATTTCATGTGTTTGGACGCTTTCCTCCCAACAGGGGGTGTTATCGCTTTTTTTTCCTTTTCAAAGAAAAATACTGGGAGCAATATTCTTACAGTTACTCCTAATTGTTACATTGGCAGGAGTCATTTGGAAACCAAAGCTAGTATTTTAAATTCTTGTACACCCAAAGTACATCTAAATTGATGGACATATGTATAAGAGTTTACACACCTGCTACATAAGTAGCCTCCTAACTATACAGAAAAGTAGAAACTTGGATATGTTGATGATTGAACAGAACCAAGAGACTGAGGCCTGAAAATGCAAGGCATTATGCAACAAGAATTAATTTTTGCCTTGCAAAACTTACAGTTAACATAGAACAGTCAACAACAGGTAGGCAAAACACAGAAGTTAATGCCATCCAGGGTTAAATACTAAGGCACTATGCACTAAATCGACACTATAAAAATACCCACACGATATGGGCTGTACCTCAATGCTCTCACAGTCCAAAGTTAACTGCTACTCTTTAGTTCTCAGTTCCAAACTTTGAGTCAGAGTGACCTGCAAAACAGGCTTGAGCTCTGTTCATACTCAGTTAAGTTCTCCCTCAACCGACAGACAGGTTTTAAAGATGCAAATGTAACCAACAGTCAGTACAGGTCACAATTGCAGTGCATATATTTACAAAATCACAGAATTGCTTAAGCAGGAAGACACTTCTGCAGCTCATATAGTCCAACCCACCCACTCAGAGCACAGTTGCCTACTACAGGCTGCATGGAGCCATGTCCAGTCAGGTTTCTAATATCTCCAAGGATGCGGAATCCACAATCTGTGATTAAAAAGTTCCAGTGTTTGATCACTTTCATAATAAAAGTTTCTCATTTTTCATTAGGATTTCTTTTTCAATTAATGCCTGCTGTTTCTTGTCTTTCATGGATAGTACTGGGAAGATTCTGTACCTGTCATCTTTTCTTCCTCTAATCAGGTATTCACACAGTTTGCTAAGGTACTCCTGTGCCACCTTTTCTCCACCAGCTCTCTCAGCCTCTCTTCATATGACAGATGCTCCCACCCTGCATATCATTTCTGCTGTCCTTTTCTCCTCTCACTTCAGTACATCCATATCTCTCTTGTAGTGGGGAGCACAGACTGGGACACAACGCTCTAGATGTGCCTCACCAGTGCTTAGCAGAGGGAAGGATCACCTCCCTCCACTCACTGGCAATGTTCTGTCTAATACAGCTAAGAAGGCTTTTGGCTGCCTTTGCCACTAGGGCATGTTGTTGGTTCATGTCCAACTTGTCTGCCTGGTCTCCAAAGTTCTTTTCTGCAGACCTACTTACCAGCTAGTCAACACTAAGCCTGTTCTGCTGCATGGGGTTAATCGTCCCCAGTTGCAGGACTTGGTATTAAACATCATTTGGCTTCATGAGATTCCTGTTTTCTCATTTTTCTGGCCTGTTTTATACCTCTGAATGGCTACACAGCTACCTGGCATATCAGGTGTATCTCGTGCATATGAAGTTTTGGAATAAAATTAGCAATTCTTTGAAGAACGTATCTCACGGAGTTAAACTACATGAAAATTACCTAAAGTTTCTTAGTCCTTAAGTTGTCAGCTACATATGGCAAACTTCAACACTAACTTTGGGCTTCTGCCCACCCCAAAACTACAAAAATCCAACATGCCCCTGATCAGTATGGAATATAAGCATGTGTTGAGCTACCACGAGTCTTTTGTGCTATTGAAAATGATCATAAATGATGATGATAGTATATTGACTTAAGACTCATTATGCTGTCCATAAATCATAAAATTCAGTGAATTACCTCAAAATTTAAAATTTCTTCTCTATATATACACACTAATTTCCAGAGGAATACTAAAAAATTTGTAGAAGAAATTCACAACTCCATGACAAGATATATTCTGAAATCTAAAAAAAAAACAAAAAGAAAAAAACCAAACAAACTAACCAAAAAAATTTGCCCAAAAGACCACCAACCAAAAACAACCTTGCCAAACTACACTTATATATATGCTTTCCCAAATGAGTTTTGTATATCATCATCATAAAAACGTAGAATATCAGGAACTTCAAAGGATAACCAGATAAGAGATTCTAAGAGATCCTCCTATGCCTTTTATGGCTCCAAATTCTGAGAAATACTTAATTACTTATCTATGTAGATATGTACTCAACATAGTTTTTGCAATTGCCCAAGACCTAATTCAGTTTGCTTAATCTACAATTATGTGACTTAAAGCAGCCATTGAAATCCTCATCTTCCTTCTCCAAGTACTCCAATCATCAACATATGGGCAACAGAGCTTGACAAAGAGAGAAGAAACAGGAACTCTCCAACAGGAATTCACATGCTCTGGCAATCTGACTACTGCAAGAAATAGAAGAATGCATCTTCTTCTCTCTCCATGTATTGAAAGATTATTAAAGTGTTTAATTCAAGCTGGTGAATCCTCTAGCAGATGAACAAGTCCATGACCCCTCAGTTATTTCCTACTGACAAACTCAGGGCAGTTTCACTCAGGATGTTGCCTTCTGTGAGTTGCCTTCCTTAGCAGACAGCTGCATGGAGAGAGGCATAAATAGCTCAGGCATGATAAAAGGTATGGTCCACAGACATCGGGCTCTCAAACAAGCTTGTGGGTGGTATGATACACTTTTGTAGATCTATTGCCAGACACTCAGTCATATTGACACCCAAATATCTCTGAAAATTATAGCTCGATAAAGCCAAATCAAGACAAGGTCATTCGTAAAGTGTCTTCAATGTCAAACTGTTAAGAGCAAAAGATAAAAAAACGGAACGCTCAACATTTTTCATCAGATGGATTTCATCACTGAAACTGATTTGAAAACTAAAGGCCAGCATGTCAATGGAGTGTCAAAGATTTCCTGCAGAAATCCAAGATTTAGAAGAACCATGGTAAAGCAAGAAGAAAGATAAAAAGTTCATCAGAAGTATAAAAAGACATCTGAAATACAAACCCAGTTAAATAGGACAGAAAAGGTAAAACACAGTTGGCTTTTTGTGTCATTACAAACACAAGAAAAAATGGAGAAGAATGTGAAAAAAGGTGAGTAATATGGAGAGATTTAGAATCAAGGGTTGAGACTGGCTGGTCTTGGGGGAGTAAGGACTTCTAATGTATTATTTAGAACAGCAAACTGCACGAGATATTGGGTTATTTATGTTCTCATCTGTAATACATCTTCTGCCCCATAATTACCTAAAGCATAGTGGAAATTAGCTTTGCAGATAATTTTGCAGGTAATTTTTGAATCACATTACTATTGTACATGAGATGAAAAAGTCCTTCTGTTTTAAAAACAGACTATAATGTCAAGATTAGGAACTGGTACTCTGCATCTGGAAATAATTCATGGAGTCTGTAAATGATAATATAAACAAAATAGCCCCATTTCATTATCTTATTCCAACACAACTGTAGTCAACACACAGACACTCAAGATATACAAGTAGCACATATTTGAAATGAAAATATCTCTCCTAAAAGCTGTACAGGTGTATTTCCATCATGTCTTTTATCCTTTGTCACAACCACGGGAGAAAAAAAAAATGCTACATCAAGCCTCATGCTTTACATAGCTTCCACTTTCAAAGACGAGGAGAAAAAGTCTTACTAAACTTCCAACACAAAATGGCTCTGATTACCCTTCCATAAAACATGCCTAATGTTTGCTCTTACTGTTCATCGAACATTCTTTACTAAAGAAGGACTTTGCCAGACAACTCCTTTATTAAAACCACCAATGGTGTTATCAGGCTTACAGCAGAATAGAAGAGATACAATCCTTCTTTGTCATGCCAAAAGCAGACAAATAATCAATCATGTTGCAATTAACACAGAAATACCATTATCATTATCAAGCTTTCTGGTCTGGTATTTAATAAATTAGATGGAAGCCACACAGGAGAAAAATGTTAGTAGTTCAACAACTCTGCAAGCCAAGGCTTGTATGTTTACCCTGGTATCCCAAAGTCTGAATATTTACAAAGCTGACAGATCCAGTATCCCAAATGGGAAGCGTTCTGATGATCAGGAAGACTGGTGGCTCTGCAAAGGTAACACATTTAAATTAACTAACCTTTCAAATCAGCATTTTTATTTCGTTTGTTACTTTTTATATGCTGATGAGCCACTCACATTACCACAGATAACCAAACCTTGTTTCACAAACAGCAGTCCAGTTGCCCTGCCATGTTAAATATTCATTCATTCATTCATTCATGAGAAACATTTTAAACTGGGGGGGAAATATGATTTTTTTTTAAATTATTTCTTGGGGGTTTTTTTGTCTTAAGCACATTCTTTTATCCTGGGTTTTGTTCAGTTACTGAATTGCAAAACTATGTGTAAGTTGAGACTGCACATATCTTAAAGGTATTAAGTCTCAAATTATGTAAGAATATGCACCATGCAACATTTGCAAAATTTTCTCTCAGTAGGTGTTTTGACTATTTCTTTTCAGTACTTACATGCAACTAACAGTACATAAGCAAAGCCTAAATCACATTTTCAGGCTGTTACTTGCATTTTAAAACACAGTGACAGGTCAGTGGTGACTTTAGTCAGCATAACTCTCTCACTATCATTCCATGGATTGTCTCCAAGAAGGGATTGTTTTGCAGCCTACAGCACACTGAGGGATGTGGTTTTCTATCCACCTGTCAAGAATTTGTGATCACAGTACTTAGTAGTGACTGTATTTTGACATGCTAAGCATGATCATCCTTCTTAAAAATGAGAAGAATTTCTGAGAAGTATCCTGGTTTCGGCACACTGTTATGTTGTGGCAAAGTAAGTCACAGTATTGTAATCTCATCACTACAATTTCTACCAGGATTCAAAGACCTACTCTGTGATAGTCTCATTGATCATTCTCCAAGAATACCTCTCAAGCAAACTGGAAACACAGTTTTGTGTATAGCATACATCACAACTACTGCTGACGGAGAAAAATTGGCAGATTCATTAGTCAAATTTTTTCATGTCCTTTTTTGACATGTCTGAATAGAACAGAGTAACCCTGAGCAACAAATAGGGTTTTTCTTCCAGAACCCATATAATTTGGTGAAAACTATTGCATATGAATCCTCTTAGAGGCACTGTTGCTCAATATTTTTTGTGATACTTCTTTTCTGCCTTATAAAATTGCTTCAGTATCTTTGAACACATTGGCCTACAGGTACCTTGGAATATCTTCTAAATAACAGTGTCAAAAAGTAGGAGCTCTCTGGAAAGAAATGTTAATCCCAGTCATGATTTTTAGAGGGCTTTTTTCCCTTGCTTTTGTTCTTTTTTCTGTGTAGGAAGGAATTACACCCTTGCACCATTAAATATAGAGAGCAAACCAGTATCAAAGTTTTATCCAAAGAGCTATTTGTATTACATTTCAGAAGGGAAAGCAATCTTTAGAGGGCAAATATTTAGTACTCTCTAAAGAAACTAGGTTTACAAGCAACATCCCAAACTGGCTATTTCAAAAGCAAAACCTCCCAAACCATTATCCATTCCTAATTTTTTTTTTTTCTGTGGCCTTTTTTTGGTAGGCAAGACTCTTGTAGTTTGACATTTATAAGCTGCATTACTGGAAATAGCTCAAAAAAAAACCCTAACTGTCTTTCTAACCTGAAATTTTATTTTCTGTGACAATGCACAGTTTGAATTCAAAACTGTATTTCTGTTAATTGGGCTCTGGAGAAGAACAAAGTCTGGGAAAAAAATAGTGCTTAATCAGCATTTCCTATTTCCACAGCCTGTGAATTCCGTTCTAAAGCAATATGGCAAGGGAAATGAAGATTCACAGGTCTTTCACTGAAAAACATTGTGGCATACACAAAATGTTAGCACACGAATGTAAAGTACAACCTAGTTGAGACGGAAAAGGGAAATCATTCTGGAAAAGTTGCTGATTTTGTCACATAGAGAGTATCCCAATTTGTTTACACTGTAAGGAATCAAGTATTGCAAATGTCTTAATTTTTATAAATTGCAGCATAGGCTTCCAATAAAAAAGGAATCTAAGAGGAGAAAGAAAAATAAATAACCCTTGGTACATCCCTGTCCACCAGTTTCCTATATGCATGAAAATAGGTAGCATACCATATGCCACAATTGCTTATATCCTTGCATGTAATTCTGAGGTGCATTGGAAATTTCTGTTTGCACTGGTACTTTCAGAAATATCATCTTCACTACCCTGAAAATGCTTTTTAGGTCTCACTACAGGAAAGTACATCATGGAAACATGAGACATTAGCTACCTTGTGCACAAAAGTCTACGTAGCCAATACCTAGACCCAGAAAGCTATAGCACAATACTTAAGCTAGTGAAAATACATAATATTCTTTCATCTGTCAGTATTAGGGAATCCTAGTAATGACAGAGCCTAACCCTTGCAAAAGGGTAAAACCTGTAACTCTAACAGAAACATTTATTTCTTGTAGCACAGGCATTTAGGGTCTTAAAAGCGTCTGAGATTAGTCTCAGTAATATCCTTTGAATTTCTTATAATCTAATTCAGTAGCTGACTGACTGTTGTTGTCTGCTAATTGTTCAAGGATTCATTCTTATTCATCTATGTTATGCATTGCATAGGAGGCTGAGATGTCTAACACAGGACTGTGAATTCAGTGACAAATTCTCTAAAGGTTTACACAACACAGTCATTTCCTAGTTTCAGTCCAAATTGCTTGTAATCTTCCCAAGCACATAGTAGTACCTTCCCTTTTCTCTGCCTTTATTATTCCTGCAGTACAATGTTTATTTTCAGAACACAGGCTGAAGTTGCAGTGATTTAAATCTTCAGAAAGTTTTACTTGTGTTTTTTTTCTGATAACCACTCTTTTACAAATAGAAAGACAGATACATTTAAACCACATGGTGATCCTAGGACTGGTAGGTGCAAGAGATACTTATACATACACAACACCTGCAAAACACAAAAAACTGTGGAGTCCACATAAACAAAAAACATGCACCAAACTACCGTAGTTGAAATATTATAAAGACCTAGCATCGACTTATTTGCATCCAATTATTACAATAAAATTTAAAATTATAAAATTATTAAAAGTGTCTGTGTACTACACCAAAATAGTCTGAAAGTATGCTATTCAGTAGGAATGACTCAGTGTAAGCAAGCAAATTTGCAGCTTTGCAGGTTTTATTAGCTCAATTCCCATGCCATGGTAAAGCAGCAAGACTATTTTAGACAACTTGATCTTGAAGGCATCATGACTGCACTTGTGTAATGCTGAATCTGAGCTAATCATGGCAGCAACACCAGAGCAGGTTGATGTCATCTGCACCATGGCTCTCCACAAACCAGTTAATCCACCCATAATTAATAAAGAATTGACTGTTTTTGGAATAGATTAAAAAGCTGTAGGCTGACCCTTTATAACTTAAGTGTTAGATTCTTTTGGTAAACTACATTCTTACATGTTATATTTTTTGAAAGATACAGCAGAAAATAAGTTAGAGTGTGAAATTACAGAAGCTTGTAGTCTACTACAGAGATCTTTACAAAGATGAACACTGACGATTTTCTTTTCTGAGGCAAAACTATTTAACAATACAGAAAAAATAGATGTTATCTTTTTAGACTATTTAATTAAGGGCTTGCATGTGTCTGTCTGCATTCTTTTGTGCTTCTGCATTGCTACATGCAGGAAAAAAAAGGGTGTTCCCTAGGCTTCTTATTTGTGTGCTGTTCCAATACTCCTCACACAAGCAATTTGTTTTAAGAGACATACTATTTGTAGCTTGACTACCACATTACAGTTGTGTGAAGAAAATTGCAACACACAAACCTCCTTAACCTCTATTAGTCTTCAGCTATATGGAATGCATTTTAACCTGTCAGATCTTGTGTTTCACTGCTCTAAGATCAAGCCATATGTAATATTCATCAGTTTAAATAATGTCGGAGACAAACACAATTCACAGCAACTTCCTCAAAGACTGAAACAAGTAGCTGGTGTTGAATATTATAATACCATTTGTTATCTACCTCAGCAATAGAGAGAGTTCATTATTGGACAAATTAGCTTCTAAGTTACTGATGCTGAGCCATAAATAATTGGAAGCAGCAGAAGTGTTCTTAAGCATTTTTCTGCTGTGCTTTTACATATGGTAACTGCTTGGCATGGGTAAAAATTTTGTATTTCAGGAAACATTTTTCTTCCATATATATTTGTTTCTATCATGCTTACTGAAAGCTATATAATAGCAGGTTGATCATGTAAATGAAACTGAGGAGACATAACTTTCCTTAGCATCTCAGAAGTTTCTAATGACATCTCGCATGTTTTATGAAGGTGGAAGTTCTGCTAACACCATTGTTTTGAACAAACAGTGTAAAGTCACTGTAGGTACATGTTGCAGTATCTTCTCAGGCAGTTAAATTAAACATGGTAACACACTAGAATAAGGTGCATGGTTTCCCTTCATTAAAACAAACAAAAACAAACAAAATCAAACCCAAACAAAAAAAAATAGACTTAAACAAACAAACAATGCTACCTTGTCTAGACCTACAAACAGAAAACCAGTGGTATCTTTCCTTTGGAGATGGCATGAACTGATACCACAGTGAAAAGCAGAGACTTCTGCACTGGCACAATGGCTGTCTTTCCTTTGATCAGGTAAGAAATCCTGTCTCCTAATAAATTCATGAATGTTCTGCTGATCTAGAAGCTTTATACACAAGGTCAATGCAGATTAATCTTTAACAACTGTTCAAGCTAACAAATGCCATTATATTCCTCAGTTAGCTGGAATTAGGGTGAGGATGTAGGAATGGAGCCAATAAGCCATGGTGGGTAGAATAAGCTTGGAAGGCAAGAAGCAAAAAATTCTAAAAAGTTACAACATTTTTTAAGTCACTATAAGAAGAAAAACTTGTGTGACTACCTGTATAATGTCCCATGTCAAAGTCAAATAGGCTCATGATTAATCCTACAAAAGCTGGTAAAAACTACATTCTAAACCAGACCTAATTTTTTATAACTGAGGTCTGCCTAGTAAATGCTTTTTAACCTTTATTACACTTCTACTGCAAAATAGCCAAGAAATTGAATTTTCACAATTAACTAAATTAAAACTTGACAGCTATCAGATTGTATCAATCCTACTTTTCTTACTTCATTCCTATTAAATATTTACTATCTGCTTCTGGAATTTTACACTACAATGACTGTTATTTCCTTGAACCTCCCACTGTTTTATACTGTGCATGAGGCTGGAAGAAAGCAGTAAAGGCTAGTACTTCTCTTGCTACCTCTACAAATTTTCTCAATACTTTCAGAGGTGCAATATTCTCAGTTCTGCAAACAGAATACAGGCTCTATGTACCATACAGATTATGTGTCTCACCTCATTCTGCTTCTGAAATGCAGGAATACACTGAGGATTGAAGGTTATCCACAACTGGAAATCAGTTGATGTAAAATACAAAATATGTTTTCATCACTGTGAAAGAATGATTTTATTACAAATAATTGTTAATACCTTCTAGTTACATTTGTATTACCATATGCTCTAGAATTTTTACATCTTACTTCAGTCACAGCAGTGATGAAGAAGGGCACTTAAATGGGTTATAACCACACTGTAGAAGTCAGTTGAAGATGAAATAGACTCATTCCCATTGTTATTCTGGTAAAATGTGACCCAAAACAAATTAAATCCACACATAGTTCTTCAGTTTTGAATCGAGCCACTTAGGCAATAAGGAACGAACATTCCTTTGCATTGATTATTAGCATATGTAACTCTCAAGATAGACTTCTATTTTTATTCTTTTATTGAAATCTATTGAAGGGGCTGCATACTGAGTATTTTTATCAAGATAACAGACAATATTAGCTAACTGTATTCAGTCTGGTTTTGCAGCTCCATTGGCATTAAATATTTACCTTGCTCTTCTGAAAATTCAACATTTTAATGAACACCTTCATGTTTTCCCTGACAACTCCCACTGTCTTACATCACAGAGTTTGAAAGTAGTAGCAAAGGTTAGTGTTTCCCCCATCACATGGAAAATTATACTCATGTCAGAAAAACTGACACAGGAATGGTAGTTTCATATAATTAGGTCTCAAGTGACTTTAAAACACACACAAAATTCCCAAAGAAAAACAAAATAGCACAATGACAGATCAAAAAATTATTTCTTCCCAATTTTAAAATGGGAAGGATTGTTTCTTCAAAGCAGTTTCAGATTTGATCATTTCAATATAGTCATTATGAAGTAATAACCAGGTCTAAGAATCCCCTTTATTCTCTGGAGTAGACACCCTGTGGTAGACTCAGTTTCAGAGAGAGAGGCTTCTACATTGCCCAGGTAGGTGAGAGGGGAGCAGATGTGAAGCATACTGCCTGAGCAAATGCCACCCCTCACATTATGTACAACTTTGCTACTCACAAAATGTTAGTTCAGACTACATCTAGATTTTTTAAATTGTCTTCCTGAACTAGAGAGTTAGAGGTGATTTGCACAGATGGAGACCAAGAAATAGAACACAGCTCAAGATATGACCTTAAACAAAGCTGGTTGAAGCTTTCAAAACCCAGTGAAAAAAAACAAAACAAGCAGAACTGGAATTTCAGAACAAATATCACGGAGAAATAATAGAACTCATCATTACATGAAAACATTGTGTGTGGGAAGAGACAAAAGGTAGCCTACAAAGCAGAGGGTTCTGCTTTAATTGTTGTTTTCTTGCACTGGGGCAGTAAAACATGTACAAACAAATCCACATTCCAGATGGCTAAGGCAAGCATACTTATTCCTAACAGATTCAAGACATTGTTTAGTACCAGCTTCACTCTTGTGGAAGCAGAATTACCCCTGCAATACTGCTAAGGTCAATGGAAGCATAAGGTGCCTGCTGTGCAAGTATCATTGCACAATCAGAACGGCCCAGGAGATGCACGCTAGGTAAGGGTCCCTGTCCACATTAAGCTGGCTCTGTTGATAAATTGTGCTTGTGTAGACATTAGAAGGACCTTAACTAAGCATAATTACATGGAAATTGAGCAATAATCGAGCATAACTAATTCATAAACAGACAACATATACATTGTAGCTTTGTCAAATCTTGCCATCTGTTGCGTATGTTGAAAGTAGAAAAATTATTAAAAAAATAAGAAGATTTTTCCCTTGGAGTGATCAAACTCTTCTGAATTCTTTTATCTCCTTTCAGACTCTTGTACACAGAAGTTCATTGACTTAAGGCCATTTTGCAAGTTTCCGACAGCCAAGAAACAATGAAAAAAAATACTATCATCTGAAAGGATGCCAAGCATTTGAAAACAATTAAAGAAAATAAAATGCTTCTTTTATTTTCTTTTTTTTTTCCCAAATCTGCTTCAAATCACACTATATTAAGAAACAAGTAGATTATAAAACTCTTAGTAGCATTTGTTTTATTTGGTGGCAGAAAATATACCTCTTTAGTAAGTCATGAAATACAAGAAGAGAAGTTAGTTATCAAGTCTCCCATAATCAAGAAAAAAATCCCAGTATAGTGATGTCTTTATATCCTTTTCATTATTTTCTTTTTACTTACTGACAGTAAGGAGTCACTTTAGGCTAACCTAAAATTAAACACTAAATCTATTTACAACTTTATACAAAATGAAATTAAATAAGCATGTTGCCATGGTTTTCCTGTACTTTGGAATGACTTCAAAATCCTTCACTAAACACATAAATATTTCTATAATGTTTGTTCATATATGCATATGCATGCATGTGTACACACATAAATACATACACAAAAATATTAAAAGTCATTATTGTGAATGCAGGTAGCTTAATGCAACAGACATTCAGGACAAAATGTTTCCTTTACCCTTTCCTTCCGCTGGATGCCTGGGAAAACAAAACCAGATAAGGAAAGTGCAAAAGATAAAATATAATTAACTTTTATGTGGAAGTAATGGGCTAGAGTTTTAAGCTGAGCATTCAGGAATGAGATGTTGAGGCTGCCATACATCTTTCTTTCTCTATACAATCACATTACTTAATAAATAACTAATGAGCAAATAGAATTAGGAAGAATTACAAACTGAGAACATTATTGTACCAATGAGTATTTGAATGGCTTCATCACCATTCACAGTTTTGCACCGTGCCACACTGGGCGAGGTGAGTCAGTTTTCAGGTCTCATAGTCTGGCACTACTAATAAACAAGCGTATCTGTTTACAGAACCAGATTATATTCACAGTGTCTGTTTTTTGGTGCTTACTTCTCCGGTAACTGATCAGTAAAAAGCTGTAAATAAAACCATCTGCTGATGTCAGTACTTTTTCTGAACCAGGTAATCACTTTTTCTGCATTAATTGCTCATTTCTGTCCAAAGTAATTTTTCAAGGGGGTAGAGGTGGTTAGGGTGGGAAGCTCAACAAGTTTTTTGCTTCCAATTTTCTTTACAAAGAGCAGAAACCTGTTTTGGGCAAGGTAAGCTACCATGACATTTCCATTTACAACTAGCTACACAAGCTATTAAGTGTACAGTGTTAAAGTTTTATAGGCCTTATAGGTTTCACAAGAAGCTTAAAGGCAGACTCAATCTCTTCAGCCTTGTGCTAAAACAACCACACTGTAGCCTGAAACAACTGGTGGTTCTAGTTAATTTTAACAGATTCATGACATGTTATAATGCAGCTGCACTCCTATTAAGTCAGAATGGTATTTTCAATTATGCTAAGCCATTTTTATTTATCAGCTTCGGTTTCTGAAAGAAAATGGTTTCCTCCAGGAGTAAACAAGATCTTTATGCAAAAAAGCAAAGCCAATGTCAGCCTCTAGGAAAAGGTGGTATTTTTAACACCACCTCTTAGCAATAACATAAACAATGTCTCCCAGCAAGCTCTTCCTAACCGGAATGGAGGATTGCATACTTGAGGCATCTTGAAGGTTAGGCTAGCTTCTGTTTTTCCAAGATGTTTGAAACTGACACATTACACTTGTCTGTCTACACAAATATAAAAGTCTGCTATCACATTTGACATACAACAAAATTTGAAACCGAAAACTGTTTACACTTAAAGGTTTTAAAGTCATACCTGCTGTAGCCCTAGCCAGCAGGTAAGCAGGCACAATCTACACAACATGATACACTTATACCAATGGCCCTGAAAGTGCAAATGGTCACATGCAATGCACTGTTGGTCATAGATGCACCTTTATACATAAAAAAATTCTGAATAAAGGCTTTCTCAGACAGAAAATTGTCCAGCTGAACTGCCGTTCTGAGACAGTGGGAAAAACCACAAGTACATCCACCCTATTTCAGTCACCAATGCTGTCATAACAATTTTTAATTCAACATTACCCGACTTATCACCTTCTAATATCTTAAAGTTACATTTCTACGAGGTCAGCAATGACTTAAATTGAAAAAAAATCTACAGTTCTCAGTAAAGGAAAAATGCAATACTTTCTTTTCAAAGAAAACAGATTTTCCCAATAATATCTCCATGAGGATTAATGTGTGTATGCAATACGTATTTTACTTCATAGCATTTTTGTTATGCCAGCAAAGCTGCCCTTAAAATATATTTTACTAAGAAATACCTGCAAGGCATTGGGTTCCTTGTGGTATAATTCATGCACTTCAAAAGAATTACATAGAGGATGGATGTAGTCCATAGTATCTGCCACTGGCATTGTTTACTTCCAGGTGGAATTGAATTCCCTGCACTCTGAAGAGCAACATAACCGTAATGCAACATATGTGAAATCAGGTCATTTGGCCTTTACCTGTACTTTAAATGAAAATTCATCTGTAAATTGTTTTAAAACCCCTTAAAGTTACTAGGTGCACAAATTATTCATATTTTTCTATGCTAAAAAAGTATGAATTTTGATAACTCTGAAAAACAAAAAAAGTCACTGCTTTCTTTCTGTCCTACTGTTTTATCATTTCAGGTCTTATATTTTCCTGTTTGTTATTTCCTAATACATTTCAATGAGTGTAAATACATCAAAATATACTATAATGTTAATATTCACTATTCTTTCTAAGAATTTTAAAATATTTTATGTTTTCATACATTCTTCCCAAATAGTGTATTATATCTATATCTACTTTTCCCAGAAGACAGAAGTTACACATTGGTAGAACTACATTACCGCTGTAGTAATTTTCCAAGGATCAGGGAAATCATAACTTTTAAAATACATGATGATGGTTCTTGTTAGTGTTACTTTTTTTTAATTACAAAGGCATTTCTAAACTCAGGAGCTCATGAAAAAGGAGGCTGAACCAAGAATTTAATACAATTCTCACTTCTATTTTTAATTCTATAAATTAGGAAGGTGTTGTTGCCAGGGATTTATTCTTTATCCTACTAGGAGGCTCGTTGCATTGAGTCATCCTTACAGAAAACCACAGAAATACCAGATCCAGAGAAAGGGAGGAGACAGTGCTTTTAAAGTATGACTGGCAGTGAAATTAACTCATCTGGAAGGTGAAAGTATTAGTCTATCACAGTAGTAACATGGAATTTCCCCCTGAAACAACCTGAAGGTAATATATAAGAACTGTTTCAAACTGAAGCAAAGGAGAATGAATGAACAGAAATTTGTTTGGGTTCCTAACAAACTATTTCAAAGGAAGAGTGGGAGGGTTATAATCTGTTCCACTGATAACACAGAGGGAGGGTACAATTTCTTAGGACAAACAGAAAAAAAACAACAAAAAGTTTAGTTTGCAGCAGAATCATCTGAACGTTTTCACAAAAACTGAGTAGGTCAGATCATAAGAAATCTTCATAGTAACACCATGTCCTTGGTCTTGTTTGTTGCTTAATGATTTATTTCCCTCAAGGATGGGTTTTCATTTTTTTGTTGGATTTTTTTCCCTTTCCTTAAAGAAACAATCAAATTATAGCCTTTCCTTCCTCCTTTCATGACTTTTAGGGAATCTACATATGAAGTTTAAAATTAGTTTGAGCTGGATGCACAAAGGGCTATTAGATACTATCTGAAATATTTTCATTTATCTCCTCTTCCAGCTGTAACATGTTAATTAAAAATGGAAAACAAAACAAACAAACAAAAAAAACTAATTTACCTTTAAATATGAATCTTGATATATAACTGGCCAACAAAAATCAAAGTCTTTGTTTTCCTGGTTGCAATACATGCAAGGAATGGGGTGAGGAGTACAGACCCAAGCAGTTCAGGTTGTCTTTTGAGCACAAAGCTGTTGCTTCCAAAGTTAGATAATTGTGTAACAAAAACAATAAGATGGGGTTTTTCGGCTTTTGAAGGAGCCAAAATTCCCTCCCCCATGCCTAGCAGGACACAAGGCTTCCAGCCCATATGCTGTTGGCACAATACTGTGCAAAGCTTTCACTCAGACTGCACTCCCTACTTGGAGTCTGCTGCTTTAAAGAAACAGTGTATGACACATGTCAACTCTCCTCAGAGAAAAAAGAATGATAACAAGAGATGAATAGCTTTAGACCAGCACCATCAACTCCAAAGTGTCTGTGGCTTGCAATTATCTTGAAAAGCGTGATATAGAAAGGACACTATGATGTTAACCATGCCAATACTTCAGGGCTCTCTCTCTCTCACACAGCTTCAGTCACTCCTCTGAACACTCCAGCATGGCATGGACAATCCAAACACACATAAAAACAACAGCATCACAGTGCCTCACAGAAGCAGAAAACCAATAGTGCTGAATGACTTACTATTCAACAGTAATTGCAAAATCATTTTAAAATGAGACCAGAATTGTTGCAGCTATTCTTGAGTTCCTCTGATTCTCTTTATTCAGTTCCTGCAGTTACCCAGGAAGCATTAGAGTAACAATAGACATATGGAATGGAGTGAGGTTTTTTCAGATTCTATGGGAGGTGTAAACATCTAAATATGCTTAGCAGATGTGGCTGACACAGTGCCCCTGCATCCGGATGTAACTTCTTAAATCACAGGAAAAAATAATAATATATAGCCCTAAGGACATGGTATAAAAGTTATTCAGATCGATACATGCACTACATTTGCAATGTAGCTCTAAATTCACAATTATCAGAATGCCTTTCAGTCAAAGTACAGTCCCAAACACGTCTGACAAGACTCTACTCTCACAACTGCATGTAAACTTTTTTGTAAGTACTTTACTCTTCATACAAATTAAGCTAATTTACCAAAATAAAGAATCACCCAGTTATATGGAGAGCACACCAAATATTTACACTGTGTTAAACAATTTCCTCTGGGTGACAGTTGTGGTCAGTGAACTACAATAGCTAATCTGCTATGAAGATTGTTTATGCCCCAATGGATCACAAGCTGACTACAGCTAGTCCTCCAGTAGAACTTGATAGAAACAGAAGAGCAGCTGCTACCACAGTAAAAAAGCATTCCTTGAATGTACAAAAAGCATGTTATCCTGAGAAGCAGTCTCCAACTTCAAGTATATCTGATATTACAGCAGAATGCAATCTTTAAAAGTAACAGGCAACTTTTCCTACTTCAATATTTCTCATTTGTTTTAAGTATCACAGAGGACTGTATTTTCTGTTATTTAGACATCACTTTACACTCCTGCTTGATGAGACAAAAAACCAATGATGTTACACTAGAATGAGAAGAGGTTTCCACTCTACTCCTGCAAAAGATAGTCAAACACAACTTTTTCCATTAATTTGTGAGTCCAAAAACAGTAAGTGTCAAACCTAAGGTTATGTTTCTTTTCCCACAGTTTTTTCCTCATTCCATACAGGATTATAGAAATGTAGCTTAACATACTTCAGGACAATACTGTTGTGGTTAAATTGTCAGGCAGCTGAACATCGCACAGCCACGCACTCACAGGCCCCAAGTGGGATGGGGAAAAGGATCTGAAGAAAAAGTTGAGATAGAAGAGCTTACTAGAACAGAAAAGGGAGTGAAAATAATAATAATAATAATAATAATAATAATAATAATAATAATAATAATGAAGAAAAAATAATATACAAAACAAGTGATGCACAATGCAGTTGCTGACCAACCACTGACTAATTCTCAATCAAGCCCTAGGCAATAGGCTGCTATCCCCTGGCCATATTTCCCCAGTTCACTGTTCACCCAGTTTACTGTTCAGCATGACATCCTATAGCATGGGATATCCCTTTAATCAGTTGGGGTCAGCTGCCCCTGGCTGTGTCCCTTCCCCATTCTTTGTGCATCCCCACCCTCCTCGCTAGTGGGGTGGTGTGAGGGACTGAAAAACCCTTGACTCAGTGTTAGCACTGCTCAGGAACAACTAAAACATCAGTGTGTTATCAACATTATTCTCATCCCAAATCCAAAATACAACACTATATTAACTGCTAGGTAGAAAATTAATTCCATCCCAGCCAAAACCATGACTAATCCATAAAGCAAAACAGAAATATAATAAAAATTTTAAAAAGTCCCATCAACAAGAGGATCCATGGAAAGGAACTCTAAAAATAATCTAAGTATGTGAAGAGTGTCTATCACTATTATCCACTAAAATTAAAAAGGCGGATTACACAGATTGATCTGCATGCTCAGGTAATTTTTTGATTCATCATTACCATCAACTTTATCACATTCCTTAACATTTCCATTTTCTCATGTCCACTTTGTATAATTCATTATTTTGTACCTAAGATTCTTTAAATTCTTCCAAGAGACAAGAAAATAGACGTAAAAGGACTAAATGGATTTTGCTTACTTACCTGTAAAGTAAACCTCATGTTTAAAATGCAGTTTGATATTTGTGACCTAAATTGCTATTAATAGTGCTTTGTAGTGACTTCAGTGACTATCTCTAGCTACAGTCTGAAGACAGATAATTTTAAGAATGAAGGTATCTAAACTCTTCTTGTGTTTTGCCTTTAGGATTTGGGATTAAGGATGAAGTGTCACACAAACACCATCCTTTTCATCTGTCTATTAAATTGCTAGACATACAATGCCATGTATTACCACAATCCCTTCCCGCCCATGGAGACACATATTGACACTTCTAAACTTCAAGAGTACTCTCACTGTTACAAAGTCTGAGACATAATCTCTGCTCACACATATCTGCTTTCCAGGAACCATAAAATCATTAGGGGAAACAGGGGAATTTAGCTATGCCCTAGCTATAGGACCTATTTAAATTCTTTTTGGGGAACATAAAAATCAAATACATACATACATACATACATACATACATACATACATACATACATACATACATATATATATATATATGTTAATAAATTTAAATCAAGCATTCATTGAAAGAAGGGCTGGGATCCAGGTGTCCTTATCCAAACCTACTAACTTTTCTCTTTGAAGCAATAATGTTCCAAAATACATCAATGTGATAAGGACTATGAAGATTAACTGTGAAGGTGGTGTTAGTCCAAATGACCTGCAGTCCACCCAAACAATACAAATAAAAGACATGATTTCTTCCCATTTGTATGATATATTCTAAGGAACAGTACTTCAAACAGTTTCTCAAAGATGGTTTAAACACTGCAGCATAGTCATTAGCTATTATCCTTGTTAACAGAGTATTTTTTGCTGTTTTACAGAAATGCCAACATGTCACCACTTATATCAATGCTAGCTAAGACTTGCAAATCCTTAGGCTAATTTACTCTGACCTTATCCTTATTGACTACACTAGAAACTGTGGGCATTTACTGCACTGAACATAGCAAATACCACTTCCAAGTTACTGTCCTTTTTTGTTAATGAGGATAATAATAAACTCCCCAATTCATAGGAATATATTTCCTTGTATACCTTGTTATATTTCTGAAATGATTTTATGATAATGGACTAAATTCAACATCTACTGAAGTTCACAGAAGGCTCTCCATTCTCTTCTGCTGGGTGATAATAACAACTACACTCAATTTACTAATGTTAATGGCAATAGTCCTAGTTTGACAAGATCCATAAACATGAAACAAGCTTTAAAAGTCATTGGCTCCCTCAGTGGTTCATGTATTCAAGTAAGTATGTTTTTAAGTGAATCTGACTTGAATTATATGGGAAGTATTATACTGTGTCTTGGATATTGTGCGACCTGTAACATTGCACACCATCACACAACTGGTGCAAACTCATCTCTGCTACTGCATCATTCTGCATATGGGTCATATCCTAGAAAATCACCTTTTACTAAACCAGGTCCTTTTCTAGGATGCCTGGGAAAGTATAGCATATCATGGTGTTTTGTGATAGAGTACAAAGTAGGAATATAAGCAACAAACTATAAGATACAGAAATTAATTATTAGGAAAATCTTACATAAGAGAAGCAGCAATAAATACTTAATGGACTTTTTTAGAATTGTAAGTTCAATTCACCCATATTTAATTTTGAAAAGTGTAAATGAGAAATATCACGGGTTTGAATATGTTTTCTTTATTTCTCTGGAGAAAGACTAAAGCCATATGTTTCTTGTTTCTGTGTCTATTGTTAAAACTCTTCATTGCTCTACAACCTTTTACATATATCACGGCCATAACACTTTCTTTTCAGGGATTTTCAGACTGTTTTTATTCCAAACCTCAAAACAAACCTGATTTGGAATTCTTGCAAAAGACTTGGTGTAAAAACTTTTGCTTACTTTTAGTGTTCAGATAAGATTTGGTAACCAAAGAGTTTTATCAACAGGGCAGTGAAATTTTCCGCTACTGTAAATAGGCAAGTATCTTACTTCATTTAATTGGATTTAACCTTTATTTTAGAATTATATTTTCAGAGATTTAATCAAGGTCTTTCTTGTATTATATATACTGTAATTCTTAAAAGGTATACCTAATCCATGGCACCTTATCATAGCTGTTGCCCTTGCATGATGTTCTCACTAGAGGTCTTCACATATCTTTTAGTAGAATTTAGAATTAGCAGATTTGAAGAAAATTCAGTCTTTACATTAGCAAGTATTCCCCTGACAAAAAATGTTTATTCATTATATCATCACTTTTAAATCAAAATACATATGGAGATTTATAATTTAAAGAGGTGTCTTTTATTTGTTTGGGTTTCTTTTGGGTTTTGGAGGGGTTTTTAAAAAAATGATGTAAAAACATTATATGTCCTTAAGTGGATTTTAAGTTCTGTTTTGTCATTTTGGCTGAGCAATATTAACAAAACAAAGCAAAATCTTTCCTAAGCACTGTCTGTAATCATAACATGTATGTGAATAAAACCTAGCATTTATGGATTCTCACTGATTATTGTTTTTAAAAAATAAGTTTATTTCTGGAGAGTTACTATATTCAGATTTGCTAAAAAAGAGAGATGCAAGACAAGAAAGCAAAATAAAAGTTAATCCCTCTGAGCAGCATACAAACAGAATGAAAGCCCACATGTGACTGGTGCAATCTGACACAAACAAACCTCACAGCCACATAAAGAATGAGTACAAAATGTCCAATCACCATATTGAAGGCTCTTTCTTTGTAAAAGACGCTTCAGTTCCTTACATTGACTTCTAATACCACCTTATTAATGGAAAATATAACATTAGTGCACAGAAATATTGCAGCTTTACTTTATATGGGCATGGAGTAAGAGGACAACACAGAACAGGAATGGAGACTAAGATGGTTGTACCTTCTTACAGTAGGGCTGAACATTCTTGTAGTTTCCAGCTGGAGCTTTGCATTTTGAGTTTTTCTTCTAAATACTCCAAAGCCAATAGAAAAATAGGGTGCATGGCACAGCTACAAACTGCCTCCCTCAGTGTCCATACCTGTGAGAACTCAGCCATTCAATACATCATGTGACTGAAGCTTCGGAGATTACACCCTCCTCTCATCCCAATTACACGTAAGTGCAGATTTGGATACTTATAGACACAAACAGCTTCAGTGAATGATATATTACCAGAAGACATCATAATTCATCATGAGCAAGGACTATGTACCATGCTAGAGGAAATACTACCGGTTAGTGTTTCCATTGATTTCTTTAAGAAAATTCAGATTTGATTATGAATCGTCTTTAAGAACTATTATAAAAATAAAAATATTGTCACTAATATGCATAAAATCTAATACTTCAGGACACATAAAAAGGCAAACTTCTCACTCCAGTTAGCTGAGCAGCAGGAACAATTATTTCTGCTTTAAAAAATTATTTTCTTTAGCCAAAGCTTACTTAATTTGGTACAAGAATAATTTAGATTCTAAAGCCTCTTACAAACTGATTTATTTATCCAAAGAAATCTCAAGTAGGTAGTGAGAAACAGAGCTCTTAAAGAGAAAATTCAAATTTTATCCTTTTTTAAAAGTCTCTTTTAACTGTGTTATTTATCTGACTAAATTGAGGGGGGACAAAAAGTTCAGATTTCTTCAAATCTGAAACACTTCCAAATGGATGCTGAGAAGTGATGGCAATCTCAATTTCCATTCTAAACAATTAAGTAAAATACAGAACATGGATCTGGATAGAAGACATTTTTTTTAATTAAAAAAGGGTTTCACTTTTAATAACTGCACCCCCCCCCCATAATGAAAAATTCAAAAGCTCAACTGAGCTCTCTCAGACTATAACAGATGATGCTTTACAAACTATTTTTCTTTCTTCTGGTGGATACAAATGAAATCAGGTCCTAGTCCTATGAAACACTATTCACATTCTAAATGGAGCATAGTACTCCCAATTCCCATTGACTTCAAGTGCTCGTGTTAAGTATTATTTGTTGCGCAGAAACATTTTTCTGTCTCAGGAGGTTTAAGCTCCACTCGAATGAATAATATCCATTTTCCCATGCAACTGATAGATCCAGGGAAAACTGTTCTTCATGCAAATTAGGTTACACCATGAATAGAATTAACCTAAAACAAAGGTATAAAAAAGTAATAGAAAGCTTCTCTTCCATCACTAGTTCAAGTACAGGGGGTGGGAAAATGATTCCATTCCCTGGGTGAACTTCAGTTCTTAATTTGGCTGCTCTAAAAAGCTTAACACAAACTGTAGATCTTTATGTCATATGCAGAAAATCCTTGAAGTATTATTTCCCTCTTTATTTCAGAGTAGCAACAAAAGAAAGCAACTTAAATACATATTTAAGCATTCCCTACTAATAGTATAATTTCTGGCTTTATTACAACTTTTATTTTCTTGGAAACAACAACATGAAAATACAGAACCAGAACGACAGGGGAACTGCTGATAGATACTACAGCTCCTAAAATATCCAGTCCATCCTCATAACCTGATGGGCTCTCCAGCTCCCTTTAACTTTCATGGGGTTATAGCTCTAGAGTACAAATAAACACATCTGAAACCACTGTCTAGTGTAACTGAGCAATGTTCCACATGTTCTTGTCTTACCCTAGTGAGGGGAGGGCGAGAAAAGCACTTCTTTGGAGGGATTTAGTCAGTGGCAGAGGAAACCAAACTGCCCATAAGGTAAAACATTACTCTTAGCCTATTCTGCTACCATCACTCCACCAGAAGCAACTCAGCCTAGTAAAAGTGAAGAATTAATGGTAAATAGAATAACTGCAGAATGACTGTTACATATTTGCATATTTTCCGTACTACTTCCATCATTATCCAGTATCACTTCCCCCATAGCACATAAATTTTATCCAAGTCTTTTTGCATAAAAATGGAAGCTTCTACTCCCTTTTCTTATGGTTTAGGAATGACTTATTCTATCAGGTGTCTCATTGATTGCCCCATTTTACTCATCTCACATGGCACAGCTAGATACAGCACTAATTACGACTACATTCTACGTAGCAAAAGATGATGAGGCAGGATTAAAGATGATGCTCTGCAAAAAGTCTGTGAAGAAGTGCAAACTAATAGATCTTTCTTATTTCTTTTTATCTGTATCCTGTGCAGGTGTGTCCTAATTGGCATACTAAATTCAATTAAGAGGCTAGGAAACATGCCTGCCTCCAGTTAAAACACGCAAGGAAGGGCACGTATCACATCTTTGTGTCCTCTCCACCCAGTACTGAAGAATTCAAACTTACATTCCAAGGGGCGGGGGGGGGGGGGTGGGGGGGGGGGAAGGAAAAGGGAAAGGGAGAGAAAGAGCAACATAAGAAAAAAATTCCAAGAGAAAGTTTGAAATTGCGTGTTAAATCATAGAATCTCAGCTAAAAACAACTTTATCTTTCAAGAAAATATTTATTTTGTTGTACTGCTGATTAATTCCTCATGTGGAATATTTATCAATGTATCTTTAGACATACACTGGTTATAATGAGGTAATTGAGCTCAATATCAGAAAAATATAATTTCACTTGTCTTACTGGTCCATTAACATGGCTTGCTTCTCAGTGGAAAAGTTATTGTAAGATTTACTTGAACCACAAAGTATTCTTCAGATGTTTCCTCTCTACTCCCAAGGGCTCCTTCTTTATTTGCACATCTCCATATGCACCATATTATAGAAGTTCATACAGATAGATATGGTTGTATTGCTTTCTCATTACTATGACCGCAATGTTTTCTAAAATACTATTCCATTATTATCTTAAAAGCAAAACAATATTAGCCTGAACAAGCTTCTACATGTGCAGATAGTACCAGGGAGAAGAACTCCTTTATTCATCAGGATACAGTTTGGCAGACCTAGCAGTAATTTACAGGCACTTTTCAAATATGTAACTACTAAATCACATTCAGCCTGCATGCACCTGATCCTGAACTCTGTTTAAAATTTCAGGTTTAAACTCTCCTTTGTCATAAATATAGCTTAGTCATCATCACTGAACTATTCAAAAGTATTTCTCAAGAGAGGCTTTTTAAAGTGACCTATATTAGATGCAGTTTGGAGTGATGCTCATCACAAATGAATTATTGACTAGAGTACAGGTGAACATATTTATCATATCTTTCTCCTTACATTGATATATTGATATGCATTTGTATACTTTAGTCTCCAGGTATAAGATATGTTTTGAGGATTAGGTAGCATCACATGAGACTAAAGCACTGAATGTGCTATGAGAGAGGAAGTTATTTTCTGAAGTGCTGCAGGTTTCGTAAGAGGGTACGAGCTGTGCTAGACCAGACAGAATGTCATTTGGATTATACAACTGTTTCAGTTAATATCACAATACACATATTTTGGGTATCATTTTCACAACATGAAAGCCAGAGGTCTTCATGTATTTGTACAAACCATTAAAAAAACTCCTCGTGAGTATTTAATATCTATCAGCGCAAAAATATCCTCGTTTATAATGTTCTTACTGCATTTACCGAAATGGTGGATTGACCTTGGCCCTCAGCTCCATGAAAATCATGCTGTTATGCTGCTCTTACAGGAACCACTTGAATAAAGAGAATGGGCCAATCAAAACATGTTTATTATCTTAGGCACTAGAAACACTTATTATCTGTGTGCAAATTCTTTAATTGATAATATTTAATAATTTTGTTATTAATTTTTCTCATTAGTTTTCTAAGTAAATGCCAGGGAACTTCAAAGTATGGCATAGACTGATGATAGGAGAATTATGTGTTAGAGCAGTACATTATCTCTATGTCAGAAATATATTCCAGCATTGGACTCTGGAGGATTCAAGACTGAATAAAACTGAGATAGAATAACAAAATAAATGAGAGGTGGTGGGGAGGGAGTATGGGAGAGGGGGAAAGACTTTGAAAGACTTGTGAGAAGACAGGGATTAAAAACTTTTTTTTACAACAGAAAGTTACTGGACAGATCAGGATGCAAAAGGTCTGCCAGACTGTGGAGGCAAGATTAGAAAACTGAGCCACTTTATTTACTGAGAATTACTGCACAGTTTAAAACCCAAGCAGTGAATAAGGTTAAAGATAGTGCAGCACTGCCAGATCATGAGAGAGTGGACAAAGAATATAGAATTAAGAAAGTGAGGAAAGAAAAATCAACTCTTTTTTTTTTCTTTTTTTTCTTTTTTTTTAATAAGGTACAACTCTTTGTATTAATATCTACAAACACAAGACCTTTCATCAAATATATAACAATGAATCAAGACCATGTAAAGACAGCATTTGGATCTTGTCTCCAGATTGATCACATGCAAAGCTCTATTGCTGGAAAAATTTTTCTATAAATAGCACTATGCCACATTTTATATTTGAAATTAATACTGATGGCAATGCATCACATAAAAGGTTCAGGGAATGGTAAAAAATAGCTTTTTGGAGTACAAAATAAGGAAAGAAGTTGTTAGTTCTTTTTATAACTAATATTTATATGGAATTTAAACTTGCCTACCTTTCAAAATGTTACTCTGAACAAAAGGAATCGTATTAAGCAAGCCCAGAGCTCTGACCATTTAGACAGCTGATAAAATAGACTGCCACCAGTCTTCCCAACTTACAAAATAAACCAATAATTTTTCCTGTCAGAGTGAAATCACAAGCCAACACAATGTGAACTAGAAATTCAATAATAATATTGTGTATACTGCATACAGTTTACACACAGAATTTGAAAGCAAAAAAGGAAAATAAAGGACAGGATAAAAAAAGTATATTGCCCCACTGAAGATCTCACACAGGAATACAAAGGTTTTACACTATACAAATAGTTTATTTTATGTTCCAGAGATAGAATCATACCTTAAATAAGTTTGGGCAGTGGATATTAGCAGCTGCATATCAGCTGGCAATAAGACCCACAATAAGATCCCTTAGCTTAGCAGAAAACTCAATGCAAGCTTAAAATTTACAATTAGAGCTTAGCCTGTAGAGATGAAAACAAGGCACTAAAAATAATGATTTCCTCACTTTGTTGGTCGGTGCAAAAGACAAATGCAATTGGCATCCTTCAGTTCTCAGATGTAAAAGGATGTATTTTGACTAGTGCCTCTAACATTACTAGCCAGTCAAAGGGCAAAGGAAGTAAGCACAGCTGAAACAATCACACTGAAAATAACATTGTTTACAGCTTCAAAAGGCATTCATGGAGAAAGTAACACTTGTGTGTTAAATACAGCTTTTTGCTTATAACTTTCCTAACCTATTCCAGGGCTGCATAAACCAGCTAAACTTGGTATAATTCTACTGGAACCAAAAGTTGGTTTAATTATAGTTTAAAATTTTTTTGCTGCTTTCCTGATCATGTCAGATGTTAAAAAAAACACAACAAAAAAACCCAAGAAACCAAAAACAAACAAACAAAAAAACCCAAGAAGCTTACAAACAACAAAAATAAAACCTTCCAGCAAGATAACTGGCTACTCTTGTACTTTCACACAAATTTTCTTCAAAGGTCTAAGGAATGTCTCAGATAGCAAGCATAAGGTTTGGAAAGCTTCCGGAAAAGGGAGCAGAAGTTACCTGAACAAGACAAAGCCCAAGCAATATTTTAGTTAGCACATCCTGTTGAATCATAGCACATTCGGTATCTGGCATTAGAGGCTAAATTTCATTCTTGGAGAAACCTGTCAAAGAGGTGGCCCAACAAGTAATACATCAAAAGAGAAGTCCAGGCTTTCTGGATGATAGGATATAAAACTCAAAAAAAAAATTCAAGGTATTCCTTAATATGAACACAAGCACTTTTCCCCACATCTATCTTTACTTCACACCGATAGATTTTGTTCTGTTTGTGGTGTGTCATGAAATTGTTGGCATGTCAATGCAATCAAAAGCCATCCTATAACTCAACATTTATTCAATTATTTAGGAGAGAAATATGAAAGCATCCAGGTTTTTACCTAAGCTCAAATTATGTTTTTAGTGAAGGAATTTAATTCTGGGTATAAATATGATACTCAGTGCAACAAGAATTATTTAGAACATGTGGATCTTAAGTTTAAAGGGAAAAAATGAAGGAAGAAAATACAATTGCTGTAGGGAACAGAGTTATAAATAGGAGCCTTCTTCATAAGCTCTAGGAACAACTATAAAATAATAATTTGGATTAATGTTACAGACAAGGTTGCTACATAAACAATACTCTACACCTCTAGAAAACTCAGAAATAATTTATATACAGAAATTCTAGTTAAATGAGTGCTAATCTCTAAGAATACTCTTCCAGAAACAAAAATTTCCTATTTTGATTAATCTGATTTATTAGTATAGTAACTATTTTGGTGTTATTACAATGAGAAATTTTATTTCAAATAAATGCTAGATATTTTTTAATCAAACAGGGACTTAAGAAAAAAAAATCAAGTAGTAATCTTGCTTTTCTAATTTAACAATAAAAGTAAATGCTAAAGGTACCTTTAGACAGCAGGTTTGTATGCACTGTATAATATGCCATGATGAGGATGTTCTAGGTCTATCATACACAATTATGCCAATTGGTTTGTTTGGGTTTTTTTTTTAAGCTCTCTGCTAAAGTTCAAAATTAAATTTTTGGTTCTGTTAAGCTTGGAAATATTTTTATATCAAATTAATTATGTGCTTCACAGAATGCTATAGCCCAGCCTGCTACAGTGTTGTGTAGAAGCATCACCATTTGTCAAAGTGCACATATAAACCCTGATGAAGTCTATCTGCCTTTTTTCCTTCAGACAAGCATATAATGTCAGAAGACACTCTGATAAGAAACACTATATTTCAATTTAACCCTTGATTTCTGAGCATCTGAGTTTGAAGCACCTTTGTACACAGAAAACACAGGGTCTGAAAGGTAATGATTATGGATCAATCTCCTTTGGCAATTTTGCTTGCTTTATACTCTTGTCTGTGGCCAGAACATGTTTGCAGGTGTTTGCAGCACTGAGTCCAAGTTGATGCAGTGCTGTCTTGCACTGCACTGGTATAAACTAAAAATGTACAAGTAAAAATACAACCATCTTAAGTGAAAGAAATATTCTAAAACACAAACATAAGAAAAAAAAATAAAGTTAACAAAGGTAAACCATAAATCATAAAAATAAAGTTTTTATACACCTCACTTCAGGAGATCAAATCCTTTACTGCTCCTGGGGCAGCTTAGACAATCAGAAATAGTCTGGCCAATTGAAGTCCTGGTTTAAACTGTTCAGGGAACCTCCTTCTTTTCTCTCTGCCTGCAGACAGCAAGTTCCTGTGTTCTTTTATCTTGCGCGAGGCCTACGACGCAGCAATGGCCTCTGCCTTTGGGCAAGTCATCTGCCAACTTGCTGAAATATCTTGGATGATTTAGCAACTTTCTTACATTTCTCATGGGGCTATTAAATCCTATCTCTTTTTCATAATTCACTTCCTTGTAGCTGGCAGTTTAATTATTTTACTGCTAAGCTTTTAAGTTCATCTGCTGCACCCTGGGAGCCTCACAACCTGCATGGCGTTAATGGGCCTTTGCCCGGGCACGCTAGGCCTTTGTAGTTGTTTACATCACTCTCTGATTACCTGCCTGCTTTAAAGATAGTGTGTATCAGTCTTGAAACTTCACAGACCTTGAGAGGCCTCTCATTGAAACATGATGCCTCTTCTACAATTCCCTGCTCCTACAGCGCTTTCTGAAAAGTGAGTCAGAATGATTCATGTTATATCCCCAAAAGGACACCACCTTTCACTCTCAGTACAGTTTTGTACATCTAGTTGAACCTGTTTTTAATAGAAACTTTTCTTTTTAAAGGCAAATTGTGTATGCATTATATCACTGTTCTGAATTGTAGCTTTATTTGTAAAAAGAAAGTATTTATTCTTGTAAGAAGGTACCTAGGGAAAAAATACAATACCAAATACCAAAATACCACAAAACTCAACTTTTCTCTGATTCTACCCTGAGACTAGGCATATCAGTTTTATGTATAAGCTTTACCCTAAAAATATTCATAAAGCTAATACCATCTTCTTAAATCTAGCAAGTTCTAAGTGTACAATGAAGCCCAAACCTATTCTGGGTGTACTCAAGTGAGCCCTATTCACATACATAGGAAAGAAAATAATTCCTCCTAGCCAAATAAAATATTTTTACTGCACTAGTCCTAGATACCTAAGCAGCATTTTGATGTGTTAAAAAAAGAAAAAAAAGAAATCAAACACTCCTAATTAATGAATACTTGCTGACCTCTTTTTTCTGTACCTCTGGTTTCTTTGTGGTATTTCTGTCACAGTAATCCAGCTCAATGTACTCTGACTGAGCAAACAAGAGAATTCACACAATACCTATCTAGAAACAGCCATTTTTGACTGGGCCAAAGGTATAATTGCTGCAATCAGACAAACCAAGTTAGAATATAACACAATGAATTATAGAATGGGTCAGGTTGGAAGGGACCTTAAAGATTGTTTAGTTCTAACCCCTCTTCCATGGACAGGACACCTTGCACTAGATCACATTTATCAAAGCCCCTTCCAACTTGGCCTTGGACATCTGCAGGGATGAAGCAGAAAGCAAAAGTATTACAACAGGCTAGAGTACACAATTATAGAAGGAGAACAACAGAAAAACATAGTATTTTCTGTATTTGCTCCATACTGCATGCTGACTCTCTTTTCACTTTTCATTGACTTTCCACTTTGCATTTAATATAAAACTATTATTTTCTAGTAGCGGGTTTTGATGTAGGTTCAGATAAATTTTATAAGTTTCACAAAAGTGAGACGACTCATAACATCTTAGTAGTTATCTAGGAAACGCCTTTAAAAAATATTGTATAGTACCTTATTGCAGCTACTTTTATTTAAAGTTGATACATTAAAATGATAACACTACACTCAGATGTAAAATTTACCTAACTCTTTTGGGGATACAACAATTATATAAAGAAAATATGATATAAGAAATCCAGTCTGAGGGGATAAGAGATGAATTATAAAGGCGTTTTTTGGCCTGTGATTGACCATGTAAAAAGGCACCTCAATCTTTACAGTCACCCACTACAACACAGAATGTGAAAACTGTGCAAACAGCAATTAACTCCCAGGAACAAAATTCATGCACGTATTTAATAAATCTGTTTCATTTGTAGATAAAAATTAATACCTATTATTTCAATTGTTCTGTGCTGAAATTTCTGTGAATTCATTAAGCATGAACTTATTACTAAGCCATTTATGTCTTTAATGACACTATGGGGTTGTCTAGGATTCTGTTCATGATTTTTCTCCAAAAGAAACTTTTGCTGCACCTCAGTCAGTATCATCAGAATTAGTTTTACAATTAGAATTTAAATTGTAGAGTTAAGAATGTGGCAATATATCATTAGCATCTTACCTAGCAATGTAATACATTTAGAAGAATAAATCCTTCCAAACAGTGTTGAGAAAATATAATCACCACTTAAATTTACTTTCAATTACCACTGTCTAATAATCATTAGGAGTACAACATTTATTCAGCATGTTATTATATATTAAGGTATGAAATCCATTTTAGAGTCTGCTTTAAGTGCTTTGCATAGAAGTAACTTCCATAGAGGAATCATTGTTTAAGAAGAAAGTAAAAAAGCAAAGAATCCTCCTAAAGCCAACTAAACAAACAAAACTGCAAAGCGCACTGTATCACACACAGCATGATGCCATTTGTAGAAAAAATATTACTTCTTTTTTTCCCCCAGCAAGTTGTATCTCACTAATATTCCTTTGTACAGAAAAGGTTCTGCCCTGCAGCCTATCTGTTCTCTGATATCTAGCTGTCTCTGTAGATTTTTCTGTTTGTGATAAAAAATAATTGGTGGAAGTAATTTTACTTATTTAGTGGATATAGTATTGTCCAATTAAAACAGATTTCATTTTGTCCATTCATCCTGATGAACACCTAATTTGGAAAATTATTCAGTTTACATACCTAATACCTACATCCAGAACTTCAATGGGTATCTGTGAAAGTGTGGTGTGCTGCATGTGAGTATCTTAAAAGATAAATCTTGCCAAGAAACCTTGCTATATCTAACAGTGTTAGGACAAATGGATGTTTGCAGTGTTAATTCCAGCTAACCTTTCTTCAACTAACCTTTCTTCACACTTATACCTTCCATTTTTCTTCAAAAGCCCTGAACTATGTCATTATGTTGGCTGTACTGTGGAATAAATAAGAGCATTCTTTAATTTGGCTGCAGATAGTATGTTCTTAGATTTTGAATAGTGACAATTATCTGGGCAGCTGATTATTATTTGGTACAAACATATTCCCAATCCTAATGTTGAATTAAGACTGTATCAGTGCAATGCTCAAGATGTTTCCCTAACCTTAAAATAATTTACAACACTTCATGTCCCTTAGCCTAAACCTAAGTGCTTAAACAGAGAATAGTTTCAATATCTAAAAAAAAAAAAGGTTTTATCTAAAATCAGGTAGTTTATGTTGTTCTAAATATATCATCTTTTCTAGATTTCATATTGACAGATATATGCTACTTAAGCAAATGTAACTCTAAACTCCTACAGCATCCCTTTGAAATATTGGGTGAACTGCAAGAAAATGATAAAGAATGATTTGGAAAAAATGAAACTGCTTTTAATTTAATAAGTGTTCATGATGAAATAAATAAATACTGCTCTAATGTTTATAGCAGTCTATTTAGGGATCACTAATTTTATTACTTTAGTTCTCTCTGGCAATTAAGGACTCAGATAGTTATGGCCAGAGTATAAAATAATTGAACTGTTTTCCCTGCTCTAAATTAAGTCATTTTTACTGCAAGAAGAAGGAAAATAATTCAAGCAATGTTGAATTAACCTTGCACATAAATACATTGTGAGGTTGTCTTCAATTTATTTAGATAAATATTTGTGTTTTAAAATCATCCTATGAAAATTAATAGAAACTACAATTACACCACATGTAGAGAACTAAGAAACCTCAATCCTTACGTTACTTCCTTAATCAGAGGAACCTTCAGAGTTTTGAAACAGAAATGCACCTTCACAACCCCCCTCACCCTTATGCCCATGAATAAGAATCCTACAAGAGAAAGAAGAAACCAATCTACAGCCTTAATAAAGACTAGAAGAGAGACTAGAGACTAGACACTAGGGACTAGAAGAGAGACCAAGGAGATAAATTCCCGTTGTCTGACATTATCTTGTTTGCCTCATGTCTTTAACATCTAAAGAACTACAGACAGGCACAAAAAAACTTCCTTGTGTGATAACAAAAAAGTCTCTTGAATCAAGATTCAAGAAAGACTTTGTAAATTACGAGGAGGAGGTGATCACTCTGTAAGCATAATTCAAATTGTTTACTTGAGAAAGAAGCAAACCCATCATGAACATCTATGTATTAGAAATTAATTATTTTGTGGCCTCATGATGTAGAGCACATTAAGAGACATCATTATGTGGAAATGGAAAGGTTAAATATTATAATTAATTATCATTTCATCATCTAAGAAAACTAAACCAATGTCAAAAAGTTAACTATTTTTGAGAGAGAATTTGAAAGTATCTTAGTGAATAATCAAGAGCTTGTTTTGTAATACCTGACATCCAGTTTGCTAAAATCAAATACCACTGGATTGAAATCAGAAGTCCTATCCAACATCCTTGATTTTAATTGTTTTGATTATAAGGAACAAGAGTAACACCAGTGGTTTCAGATCTAATAAAAGTGAGCATCAAGACCTGCAGTTAGTCCTGGAATTGATTCAGCTTTCACAGCGCAAGCAAAGCTCTTCCCCTGAACACATAATTAATTTACTTATGTGAAAGTGCTCTGGGTTCTCTGCTATTTGCTGTATGAAGCAAGATCTTGCTTTGCATTAGTGGACACTTAGATGACATCACTCCTAAATTGTATCCATAAAAGAAATAATTAAGTTATTTCACATCTATTTTTCTTGAATTGATTGCATGTTTGAACTGCTATGCAGGTCTGTTGAGGTGTCACTGCAGCTGGCAACCAAGCACCTCACAGCTACTCACTCAGTCCCTCACCAGCAGGGTCAGGGACCAGCATAAGATCCTAAGCAGCCAAAAACATTTTTTGTTTTATTTTGGTTTGAATACATTTCTTTGTTCATATTTTAGCTTAGTCAGTATTTATTACATACCTTGATGTTAACTTTTCTAAGATAAAGAATATTGAGTTTTCCTTAAGTGTATGGACACATAGCTGACCTCTACAAATTTAACTTTTTAAGGATAGATATTCATGCACAAATGTCAAAAAATGCATGCCACTATTTTTTTTGCTAACATCTAATTGCATCTTTCGTATTGTCATATTCTATTCTCAAGGTACTAACTACACCATATATTTAGCTTTGTTACATGTCATCACTCTATCATCTGTATAATGATGTCCTTAGTAATACTGACACATGTAATATCCAGCAACTGCAAAAGTCCCATGGGTTAGCATTTATAATTTATAAGTTATGAACAGGAGGGAAAGTGTACTTTTAACCTCCTTCATGTCATTCTTTATTCTCTTTACCTCCTGTTACTTTTCTAAATATGAAACTGCTTATGGTCTCAATCAAAAATGCTGTCTTCTACTGTATCTACTACTTTGTCAATACAGAATCTATTTTCAAAAATGCTCTCTTGTACACTTTAAGCCTGAAAATTTGGAACATCCTAAAGCAGCTGGCTTTAAAAAGAATGCACACTGAGTACATTCCAAATAGTTTGAAAATTTTAAATAATTCGTAAAGTTCCTCACAGAGACACATTAAAAACAAACAAAAACCCAGTTATTACTTCAAAGAAACCAAAGGCAAATCCTTATTCTCCATCAAAAGACACTTGTATTAGGAAAGCATCCAACTAAAATAAAAAAGGAACTAAATATGGATCTGAACAAAAATCTCAGCTTTCAATTTATTTAAAGAGTTAAGCTAGTAATGCAAAACCTCAGGTTTTCTCTTTGGAATAGGGTTTTGGGTGGGTTGTTTGTTTATTCATTTGTTTGTTTAAATTTCATTTGTTGATGTTTTGGTTTTTTTTGTTATATCCACAGTGAGCTCATATTTCAGAACACCAGGAAAACACATCCTGCGAAAAGAAGGTATGTCATGATACTATTTGTTGTATCAGATTAATAAAATCATGATAAATTTTTGTCAATATAGCCACCTTCAATATCTTCAAAAAACACTTTCTGCTCTTAACATAACTAACATAGCTATGACTACAAACATCTCTTGTGACTGCACATGTAATCATAATGCTATATACATGATGATAATACTCATCTAATTGGAGATTTCACATGTTCTTCAACAAAATAGCAGAAAATGCAGACGTTTATGCAAGAAAGGCTTGAATAATTTTGAGACTCACATTGCTCCCTGAAGAAAAGATACATTTCAGAATAATTTATTTGATCCCTATAACTGACTTTAGCGGTAAAACCCAGGCACTTGCAGAATAATTCCTTTATTGCCACATCTCATTAGTATACATGTGAAATTCCTTATAGTACTCTCAAGGGATCTAATTTTTTTTCTTGTTTTCAAATGCTTTAAATCAATAGAAGACTAAAATAAAATTTGGTGGAGAGATCATAAAATTTAGGTGTTACTTTTATCTAGAAATACAAAATACATTTGATATGTCATTACAACTGAGCCTCAAAAAATTCAAAGCCAAAGATATTAACATATTTTACTGATTCATATAAATTTCTTACATGATATAAATCAGATTTTTCACTCACATGCCTTTTCTCATCACTTATATTTTCAAAATATCTACAATATATTTCAATGCATTACTAATGCAGATTTCTTTTTAGCTTAAAAATTCCTTTCTATTGCTTTTGTCTTGCCGGATTGGAGCAAAAAATAAATTACTCAAATGTCTAAATAAGGTCTATTTTCCATTACTTACTGCTGATGTTATGTTCCTGGCTTAATGTTTACATACAAAAGTATTAAAATTAATTAAGGAATATGCTGACGGTGCTACACAGAAAAGAGCTGAAAACATTTCCTGAAGAGCTTAATTTTATGTGCTCACCCTGTGAGGTCTAATGTTTAAGGAATCTGGGGTCAATCTGCAGCTAATCTGACAATATGGCAGTTTTCCCGCAGATTGTATGTTCCCAAAACAGAATGAGAGAGACCAAAGAATTCCTCACATTAAGAAAAGCTGCAGTATGATTCTGTTACAATTGACACTAAAGAAGCCTACAGGCCCCACCAGAGGTCATCTTCATAAGATCAGCCAATCATAAAAGGAATTTCTTAAATCATTTCTTCCTTTGAAAGGCCATTGAACACTTGCAGAATAAATTAACTTAATCGGCCTCTGTAAATGCAAGTGGTGCTATGTTACTCTGTACTGTGCATACACAGTTAAGTTATTGTGAGTGCTATTTCAAGAGGATACAATGTTGAGAAGGCACTTGACAAAGCAAGCCAGGGTCAAACGTCAGTAAGATGTTGGGGTTTAACACCGGATTCCAGTGGTATTCCGGGTGTCCTCCACACTGAATTATATAGAATAGTTTGGGTTGGAAGGGACCTTAAAGGTCATTTAGTTCCAATCCCACTGCCACAGACAGAAACACCTCCCACTACACCAGGGTGCTCAAAGCCCCGTCCAGACTGGCCTTGAATATTTCCAAGGATGTAGCATCCACAATTTCTCTGGAGAACCTGTTCCTCATCACCCTCATAGTAAAACATTTCTTCCTGACAGCTAATCAAAACCTACTCTCAGTTTAAAGCCATTCCCCCTCATCCTATCTCTACATACCCTTGTAAAAAGTCACTCTTCATCTTTCTTGCAGGCCCCATTTATGTACTGAAAGGCTGCAATAAGGTCTACTTGAAGCCTTATTTTCTCCAGTCTGAACAATCCTAACTCTCTCAATCTGTCTCCATAGGGGAGCTCATTGCAACAGTTCTTGCCTGGACACCTTAGGCACTCAGTAGGGAAAGCCCCTTTTGAAAGGAAGGCCAGAGAAGAATCTCACTTAATGGTCCAGCAACCTCAGGAGCAAGAGAGAGCTTTACTAAAGTAATGTCTCTGCTTTTCCATTGCTCTTTATAAGGACAAACTATTAGGTAGGTTTGTAGAGCAGAGGGGTGTTAACTGTTTTTACTCAAATATCTAGAGCACTCACCTTAATTGTAAAAGATTTGGTTCCCAGCCTGTTTCCCTGAATATTTAATGATCTAAATAAAGGTGGGTCTGAGAACAATATAGTGATCATGTTGGATCAGGGGCAGGGCAACCTCAGTTCTAACGCAGAAAGCACAGTGAAATTGCACTTATCTTGATGGCCAGCCCAAATTAAAGTGATGGAAGACAAGTTCAAAAGAAGTAGAACAAGTATATATGTTCTCTACCAATAATTATGAGACTGGACTAAAAATTCAACTTAAATCAAAAGAAACACACACACACCAAATATTGTGAGATTCATGGTAAAATCTGGAGAGCTGGTAAGGCTGGTTGCAGTACCTGTGAAAGGTTAGTTAGCACATACACTTACAGGTATATTACAGAAACTTGTAGACACACTACAGACGTACAATATTTGCATATAAAACAGACAACATGCACTGCTGCAGGCGCACTACAGGTGGTAGGTATTACAGCTATAGTTAATGCTCATGCTAATAACAAATTGACCCATTCCTAATTAAACATTCTAACAAATCAAAATTCCTAACCATGGAGAAAAATAAGCTACCCTGTTAGATGGCTACTGAATTTGTTGCTTACTGCCAAGTATCTGTGGCTTTCCGCAGTCGAGAAACATGAAGAATTAATAGCTCGGTATTTCTAATGTTCCAAAATGTTAGCCATTTTTAACTTCAATTGCTTGATTTTCCTGTGTTATCTTTGTCCAAATAACACACAATTTTATGAAATATAGGTATAGAAACCCATTTGCAAAAATTGTGTCTACCAAATATTACAAAACATGTTTCAGGTTAATCAGAATTTATCACTTGACTGAAAGTGTTTTATGCTCATTTAAAATTGAAAAATAATGAGAACTGTCTAATATAACTCACTTTAGTGTACAAAGACATAAAGAACAATGATTTCACAAGACACCTTGCACATTTATCTTTTTGCAAAATTTTTTCTGGGAAAGACAGTGACTTGACTGAGTTAGTTTAAGGGGTAACACAGAAAAACATGCATTAACACTACCATTGCTGTAGATAGCCTGCAGGTAAACTGAGGTCTTCCATTCCCAGTTTCATTTGACATCTTTAACTCTCAACGCCGAGGGTAGGATTTTCCAACACTAAGTTCTAGCATTGAAATTATCAAGGCTGTAGTAGTGTTTAGTGTTGCAAATCTCAATCTTGTCAACGTAGTATGCTTCTGTGGCAGTTCTATATCCAATATTATAAGAAATCAAGATTTTGATTATTTGTCTCAAAATTTGTACTGTCTTTTCATAAAACAAAATGGCTTCAGCCAAGCAAATAATGTATGGAGAGCAAATATCAAAACAAATGAGAAATACTTTAGTTTGTTTTTATCTTTTGTATCTTCAAGCCTAGATTCATCCAATACTGAATGTTAATGGAACATGAATATTAGAAAAGGGATGGAATATGACAGTGCATATGGAAAATATTAGGTTTCCTTTTCTATCTGAACTTTGTCTCAATTCTGACTAGAGTGTTTTAAAGAGTTAGAGCTGAACAGTTAGAAAGTGACAGTCTTTATATATTGAGTGTCAGAAGTAATCTGTTATATAGTTCAAAACATTTCACTGCTGTTTATGCTTTTATTTTAATTGTACAGGGGTGTGCACAGAATTTGATTTAGGAATAGGGGTTTTTTATTAAATGCTTCTATTAGCAATTCTTCAATTTTGTCTATAAGAAGCTCTTTTAAAATGTCTAATATCTTTAAAGCGATTTGATATTCCTTAAAACATTTGGTGACTTGCAACTTTATAATTTTATTCATATAAAATAAAATTATATTAAACAGTTTCTGATTTTAAAGGCTTTCAATTTGGGGACAGCCCATTTTTGCTAATTTGGGAGCTCAGCTTGATTTCACAGACTTTCCTAATTCTCAGAACCCCCCTAATTCAATGAATATTTGGGAATGCCTGAGTCCTAAAAACCGACCAAGAAAGTCTTAAACAGGTTAAAAGGGAAGAAAAAACCCCAAAAGCAAACAAACAAATGAAAAAAAAAATACAACAAAACCACAAAATACAAACCCCAAACAAAATAAAAAAGTGGAAAAGTATCACACCAAAACCTTATCTGTAATTGAAAATATGAAAATTAGAAGCTTCTCTTAAATCTCTGTGCTGCAGTATAGTAGATTCGGTATGCTGAGTGGTAAATCACAAAAAATGAGTTCAAGTCCTATATTCTACCTTGCTCTTTGAGCAATAACCTAGACTATTTCTTTAAAATCAAGTAATCTTTAATGCAAAAATCCACACAATAGGGAGGTATGCGGGCTTTGGGTAACAAACAGTTCTCTACCCTTCATATTTCTGAATAATAAAACAGAAAGTATGCATCAAACTCTTCACAGAATTTTTAAAACTTACTAGATTTTTGGGCAATATCTGTATAACAAAAAAGCAATAATAAAACTGCAGGTGCTTTGCAGACAGTGAAGACACTGTTTGGCAAAATCTGATCAAATTTGTCTAAGGCTGAGGGGTGACCTCATCACTGTCTTCAACTTCCTCAAGGAGGGTAGAGGAGGAGATGATACTGATCTCTCACTAGTGACCAGCATCCGTACATGAGGAAATGGAATGAAGCTGCATGAGGGAAAGTTCAGATTAATAAAAGGTTCTTCATGCAGAGCAGGTGGGCACTGGAATAGGCTTCCCAGAGATGTGGTCATGGCACCAAGCCTGCCAGAGCTAACAGAAGCATCTGGACAGCTCTTAGCCACATGGTTTATAGCTAGGGAGTAGAACCCAATGATCCTTATGGGTACCTTCCACCTCAAAATATTCTATGGCAGACTATGATTACTTTGGCACTTTTATATTCTCTTTCTTTTGTGTAACTCAAAGACTTCAGAGAAGAGCTATTTGAAAAAAAAGGTTATCTGTTTTCCTATGAAATGAGAACTTATGGAAAGTTATTACTTTTCTGTTTTATGAAGGATCTCTATTATTAAACATGTAAATCTTTATATATTTATAACTTTAGAATGACTGCTTAAACCTACTCTATTATATAACATTTAACATTGCTTGCAGGGAAAAAAAAAAAATAATTGTGTGCCAGAGCATATTTACATTATGTATTGGTTTTTTTGACTTTACTATCTCAACAATATTTGGTATGTGTTGCAGATCTCAGAAGCTTCCTCAGCACGAAAACCAGCTATGATTATTTTAAATCATGATAAGAAGGAGCAGTTTCATTACATTAGAAGTATAGCATAACTCTGGAAAGCTGTATATCTACAGACAAATGCAACTATGCTATATTTGATAAATGAAGTCACATTAATTGGTTTCAGGATCTTATTCTGGCTAAAGCATATCTAGTAACACTTTTGGATATGAAATTACATATTTCAAAATGTCAATTTTGTTACAGTTCCATGTAGAATGCATACTGATTACTGCTACTTTATAAATATAGGGGGCCTAATAAAATCAAAATAGTCACATTAAACTACTGCAGGTTGTGAGTTTTGTCAAACTGCAATAAAAATAAATAAATAAAAGGATAAATATATAGCATAAAAATTACGAACCTATTACTTTTTCTGTATGAAGAATGAGAAAAATATTTTCTAAACGTGGAAGATTTCAGTAGCTGTGTGACTGAGATCTATACACCTTTTTGCTGTCAAGTCTAGAAATAAAACTAGGTTTATCTTTAGCGATATCTATGGGGTTAGATTTTTCTGAAAACAGTTGAGATCTCAGTCTTGCCTTTCACTGTATCCATTGGTGCATATCTTGGAAAGAAAAAAGACAAGCTACCAGTATTACTAATTATGCAATCTAGATTAAAAATGAAACAAAAAAAAAATCTAGATAAAACTTCTTCACTATTTTACAAAAGGACTGCGTATAACAATAAAAGCTCTTTCTTCTCAAAAACCTCGGCCTATTTTTCACACCACTACCATTTGCTTATGAAAGTAAACCAGCCTTGTATTATTTTTAAATGCCTGGAACATACAACTTATTCTGAATTTTTACTTCATGACCTTTATCCCAATTCTGTGGAAGTGGCTACTGAAAAAAAAAAAAAAACGGGAAAAGAATCAGCAGTATTTTGCATCATTAAAAATGACCAGTCAACTACTTTGTTTCCATCTGGCCTTGCTACACTGCTCACAGAGTGGTGGCATATACAATCTGCAGGTTCACAGTGACTCACAGTATTGCCTACCCTTCAATGTTTACCATTTTACTGAAGCTAAGCTTAAACTACACCCAAAACATATTGACACTTGCTCATAAAAACATTCTCACATTTACATGTAGTTTTATTAATCTAATTCTCTAATTATGAGCTTCTAGCACTAATGCACCGGAATGGACAAAATGCAAAATATAGCATTCATAGCTAAGTTCTAGGCCTTACTTGTCACCTTTCATAATACAGAGGCTAGAAGCCCAAGTCCAAGACTCTGTTTTACTCTATAATGGCTATTCGCTTCCAAATTCACACCACTATGACTTTGTTGCTCTTATGATCTGGTCAGAAGCACGTAAATCATATTCTACAGTTAGATAAAATGGTGACACACCCCTTTTTTAACCTTGCAAAAATATCTCATAATTTATCCTTTCTCCCTTTATTTAGTCTACTTAACTTTCTTCAGTTAATTTGTTACAAAAGAAGAAAAGATTTCGTTATTTAAATTACTGCTGACAATTCATTAAGCCAGCATATGTTACTAGCTCTTTTTACAACATATTTACGTCTGTAGAGTTGAGTGAAATTTGTTGCATAGATGGATTTAAATGTGCTTATTGTTGATAAGAATACTTTTACTTCTTTTACCTGCTGCCACAGTGTACTTGAAGGGTGGGCAGATGCAGAGTCAACTCTTGGTATGTGACTGGCAGCTGTTCTCTTTTCTAATGAAGAACTACAGATTAAAGGTAAAAGAATATACAAAATATCTTGATCTAAATGAAAAGCAAAAGATCAAGGAAGTTAAATGAGAAGCAAGCATGAAATACTCCATTATTGACTGATTCTTCCCTTTCAGGAAGGAGAGTGACTAAGCTCCTAGTCACTTTTTTATTCAGAGTGAGGATACTCATTGAGTTACCATGTGCTGCTCAAAGGCAAAAGATAGGTGTTTCTTAATATTTCAGTGCCCTTTGATTTGACATCACTGTGTTAATCTGTTATCAGTGCTGTTGTCAAATGCATGCAGTATTAAAAACTAAGAAAGTAATGTTCTGGTGTTCACCTCAAGCAACCCATTACTGGACAAGAAATGGGTTGATGAGCTCAGGCTACCGATACTCAGGTATTTGTTGTTTGTTACGCTTGTAGAGAGTTATCCTCTGATTGCCAACATTTAAAGTAAGCTCTTAACTCTGAATTAGGAAGATCTATTTTAGCATTAAATGGATATTGATTAAATTTTACTTCTGGTTTTGCTATGTTTTTAAGTAATATTTTTATTGAGAAAATAAAAACAATAGGCAGCAGACAGACACATGCAGTGTACACTTGACAATGCAGTCAAAATAAAAACTCTAATTTTTTTTTTCAATTCGTGAATCTGTGTTCAGGAGCCTATCTAAACAAGAGGATGCAGTTTCCTTAACATTTGAAAAAAAAATCTCAAAAGCAACATCCATGTTCCATTTTCTTACTCAGATACAGACGGATTATGATTTTTCATTGTGCAAACTATTCTTAGATAAAATATTTTAAGCAAAATGTCAATTGATGGGATTGGATCTATCTATTTATTTTAAATCAGCTAGATAGTAATAATCCCTTCTAAGGAAATTTAGGGAAAATATCATAGGAATTAGGAAACAACTAGTCATGTGGACAGAAAATTGAAAAATAAGATTCAGCATGAAAATGTAAAAGAAAGAAAAGTTACTCAGAAAGGAATATTACGTAGAATGAAAAATATTGGAAAATACATAATACTCGAAGAAATATATGCCATGAAACAAAAGCCCAGTGTGATTTGCAGCAGAATATATAAAGTCATCACATTATAAAAGAAACAGGATCACTTAATTCTATATATGACTAATAAATTACACAAAAAAAATCTGCATTTGTTTATGTTCTCTAAAATGACTGGAATAATAACAGCAAAATGTCACTTCATATATTGCTGTATGTTTTATAGACATGACTTTAAAATACTGAATTTGTCTAAGTAAATTAGCCGTCCATCTAAGTCAGCTGATGTTCATATGATGCTAAAATCATGGAGACTTTTATTGACTAAATATTTAATCCGGGTAAAGAAACCCACAGAAATAAAAGTTGTGAAATTGTGGGCCAGACCAGTATTAAAACAAGTATAGCCAAGATTTTTACACACTGCCACGCAACAGAATAAATCATAACAGAACTCTATAATGACACAAAACATATTTGGGGAGTTCTATTTCCAGGTATGCTGGTCCTATGAACTAAATACCTACTACTAGTTGGGAAATGTCATGCTTTTTCCTTCAACATATCTTTTTGTCTAGCTTTGCTTAAGAGGAATTCAATCCTCACACTACAGTACTGCTCTGCAATCGGTAGCAAAGCTCTTTAAGTCACGGCAGTCAGCAGTTTAAAGAATGCTCTTGCGCAAAGTGAGATTCATACATAGATATACGCAAAGTCCAGAGCTGTGAGAGCAAAAACTGATTTGGTCTTCTGAGGCAGTTTGTGTTTTAGCCTGAAAGGTTTAAAGGACACCTCCAGGCACACTCAGAAGTACACTGGTTTTGATGGAGCTAGGTTTGTATCAGTTAAGTGTGTAGCTGCACCTTATCAGTTTCTGGGAACCAAACATTCTGCCTACAAGGAGGAGGGAAGCATTCACTCCAACACAGATGAGAAAGATTCAGTTCTTAGTCAGAGTTTTAAACACCATGTCTTCATTCCTCAACGATGACACACAAACACCATGTCTAGTCTGCTTCTAGAACCTTTGTCTCTTGCTAAAGTTTGGACAATGTTTATAGGAGGTCAAGCTATTTGGGCAAAGGAAAGAGCAAACACTAAACATGGTTCCATATGAGTCATTAAAACATCTGACTATATCATAGAAGCAGGAATGGAAGTGAAAGGGGATCTTGTTCTATGTTATCTTACTATTTTATCCAGCAACTCTAGGATACACAGATAAAAATAGACAAGGGAATAGGAATCATAATCTGAGATGTTCTCTTTCCACATGCAAGTACAGAGCTGCCCATAAATATTATTACTTCGGCATTTCATAATAACTTTAGCATGAAGAAAGAACTTGGCAAACTCAGTGAGCTAGATTTGGATGTCATTTATCTGAAAGCTAATCCAAGCCCATCTTCTGCTTCAAAACAATTTATAGTAGTAAATTAAATAAGCTTAATAACGAACGTAATCAGATCAAATTCAATGACCTACTTTTTTTCTTTATACTAGTAATATCTTGAGGAGTAGCACTTTAAGTGCATTTTATCAGGGAAGAGTCTGGTATATTAGTGAATCAGAGGAGAAATTATGTCGCCAACTCAGACAAAGACCAAATAAATTTTTCATCTGTGTTTGTCATGCACAGCATAAATTCTGAATGTACATCTCCAGGTGCTGCAGAAACAATAGGAGGTGCTGAGGTATTATGGCTAGTTTATCCAAACTTAAGTACACACAGTTCAAAAATAATTAATCTGTAAAAAATTCCCTTTTTTTACACCCCCAAAGGATGAGAACAAAAACAGCTGAGTTGTAAAAGAGGATTAGTAAATTATTCTGTTTCCTCTATCTACTTAACCACGCTGGGTGGTCTGCCCCCAAAATCTGTCTGCTAGCTATCCAGCTGGCAAGTACAAACCACTGTCTGTTGAAACTACAGCACAGCTGTAAGAATGCCATGAAGGATTCTTTTCCTGCACATATCACATCCAAGTTTCTTAACCTACACTGAGCTAGAAGGAAACTGCATTAGACAAATGAAAGACATGATGTGAGTTACTGTTTCGCATACTCATGGCTATTTACTAACATTATTTTTTTCCCCAAAAAATCAAGAAAATAGCAGTGAAATAAGAAATACAAAAGGCAGAGAGCTGTTCTGATGATTATGCTCATACTTTAGCTGTGGTTTAGAGGAACTTGTAAGAGTGCCTGAAAGTAAAATTCCTTCACATTTAACTTTCACAGAAGTCTAAGTTATTGCACTGAAGACTAATACAGACTGTTCATATACTCAACTTAGTTTCATCCTTTGGGATTCCAGTGCACTGAGCTCCCCATGAGAGAAAAAAGTTTTCAAAGAGGAATTCAAGTAATATACACACACTACTTTACTGGTCTCCAGAAAACACGCAGCAGAGCTGAAAAAGTAAGTGCATGATGCTCATCCAGAAATGCCAAAGCAGCTGGAGAATATACTTATTTCCTTGGGAATGGATGCAGGAGAAAGAGCAAGTAAAAAAGATATAAATTTCCTCAACTTACTCTTTTTTTCTGTCGCTGGGTATGAAGTGAAGGCAGTCTTTCTGCTACGATAAATAGTTTGAAAATGTTGACAATAAAGCAACAAAAAAGTTCTTAGATAACTCACATGGCATCATTTAGTGATGTGGGCTAATCTTTCTTGAGCAAGTGATTGCTGGGATTTCCACCCACTTTTGTTTCCTCCCTTTTCTTTTGAAAAAGAAAGATTTGTAGACAACAGTAGGCAGTACAAATAAACCACAAAGCATGAAATCTGTTAATAATGACCACCAAAGGAATGCTGCTCTTCTGGCAGATAGAGCAGATGGCCAGATAATACAGTGTGATTAATAAAGAGAAGCTCATAAGAACTGAGGTTTTGCTGGGTGCTAGAACAGCAATGGCTAGCAAGTGAATGCTATTTTCATTTGATTGGGGACTTCTATGTTTATCTTTGTGATTGGTAGATTTATTAATTTTTTTTAATATCAAGAGTGGTAATCTATTATCTTCAGGTGCTTGCTCTCTGCTTTTTTTGAAGTCAGCAAGTTATACTTCAGAGTTTAGCATTAATACTTATGCATTTTAGAGCCTTATTTTTCACTTTAAAGTGCATTCAACATTAATAATTTCAGAGTGTAGCTTGATTATTTGTTTAGCCGATTTCTACTACTTTGAAGGATAAGATCAATTCTAATTCCATAACTCTATCATATTTAAAAAATAATACAGAAGGGTAGTCTTCAAATAGACATTCATTTAATGCAAAATTATATCCTTGAAGAGCAAACATAAAAGTATCTCTTTATATTACGAACTCTTCAGTTAGCAAAAATATACTCAGGTCAGCTGGTCCTTTCATTAACAATATATTCTTTAAAAAAAAAAAAAACTAAAGCAGATTTATTTAACTGAAAATCAGTTATACTGCTAAGCCTGATGAGAATCTGCACCTCTGTCATGTCCGTAAGATAAGAAACACAATGTTGAATTTGGAAATGACACTTTACATGTTACTATAGAAAAATATGTAATTAATCCATAAAAATTTATTTTTAGAAAAATTGTTCTAGGAAACTAAAATGAAAATGAAAGATACAAAATAAAAACAAAAGAAGAATGGTGCAAGAAGTATGATGATTTCTTCTGGTTTATGCCACATTCCAACAACAAAATTCCATCAACCAAAGATGACTGATGTCCTTATCCCTTTCATATTTTCTCTTCTCAGATGCAATTTTGTTTTTTTATTCTTATTCCAAATATGACATTCCTTTTTTCTCTTTTTTCTTTTCTTTTTTTTATTAGAAAATTCAGTATACAAGGTGCTTCCTTCACACCTGAAAATATCAGCAAATAAAGACATAATTTATTCCATAGGCTGTAAGTCCAGATAGGAAAATTAGGCATCTATTTTGTAACCAAGCCCTTCTGTGGGGCAGATTTTCCAACTGTTTATGATGGAAATCCTTTCATAAGGAGGATTTACGAGATGACCTCTAAGACCCCTTCCAATGATAACCGTTCTATGAATCTATGACAAGGAAATCCTTTCATAAGTGGTGTAAAGAAAGCAAGTATTTTTCCAAGAATTATAATATTAATAAAGGAAACATAATAAAGGGAAAATTTCCATGACCCTCCTTGTGAAAGTATTTAATATTTTACTTCCGTAAAGTTTTGTCACAACTGTAGAAGGTTGCGCTAACCATGAAGTTACAAGCTAATCTGAGGAAATGATAAAGGATTGTACACTGGGTGCTCTTGCTTTATGGTAAAAATACAAAATCATAGAAGTAAAGATAAAAGACAAGACTGAGAAAGCAGAACTCAGCGTCCTAGTGGTAGACTCTCAGCTGGGTGGGCAGAACCCTTGTTCTCTGCAAGTTCTCTCTGCTTCATCTCACCATTATTGAGAAGATATTACTGATCCAGTCCTGGGAAGAGAAACTACAATTTGCCTGTGATTACAGCAGTCAAAGATGGAGAATCTTATATCCCAGTCCAGGAGTCTGTTTTTTTTTAAATTTTACTCAGGGAAGTCACTTGTTAACACTCGGTGGTTTAGGCACTCCCGGAGTTTGTGGGAGTATGAATTTCAAGACTCTGCAAAAAATAAAAATATTTGGATCCCAGTTTGTCTGTACATCTAAATTCTTTCGTCACTGATCTATGCTGGCATAAGAGAAATCCATACAGATGGCTAAGAAGATCTTAGAGCAAGCTAAATGAATCAGGGGGGGAAAAAAAGGAAAGGAAAACACATATTCTGAGAATCCTTTGCAATTTTGGGATTTTGTCTAACACCAGAGCTTAAGGGTGTAGGAAGGCAGCAACAGTGTAATGACTTTGTATATATCCACCAATAAGAGTGTAAATGCTTGAAAGATTAGATTCAGCTCAGTTGTTTTGAGGCTATCAGTGACACTTAAGTGATAGATGAGTACTTAAAGAAAGGAGATAAACAACTACATATCTTTGAAAAATCTTAGCAGTGGTTGGTAGATATAACTATTTATCATAAAATAATTCTAGAAATGCCTACTGGGTTAACAAAATAGCCTTCGAGCAAGAGATGTTCCTTGATCTACAATTACAAATGTTCATGAGGCCTCTATCTCTTCTTCCACAAGAATATTCTACTTCTTTTTATCTGTAAGCACAAAAATCTTGGCAGTTAATTTTCTTTCTCAATTTAATGATAAGAACTTCTTTTGCATCTGCCACACCTAATTTCAAGCCTTTTAACTGCCAACTCATCAAAAAGACGAAACAGGACATGGCTGATTTTTCATTAACACACTAACTCATTTATACAAAAAGTGAAACACAATGATTTTAACAGGATAAAACATGGGTCAACATTACACGGTCCTGAAAGTCTTATCCTCTCACGCATACGTGGTGAAAATGTTCACCCAGAAAAACATAGAATCATACAATATCCAGAGTTGGAAGTAACCTGCAAGGACCATTGAGCCCAACACCTGGGCCTGCACAGGACAGGCCCAAGAGTCGCACCACATACCTGAGAGCATTGTCCAAACACCTTGGACAACATTTCAAAGTGACTTCTGATATCTTGGGCTTGGAAAATGAGGAAGTACTACAATTTAACTAAAAAAGAAGTTATTCATGTTTCTTTCTTTTTCTGTAAAGAGGAAAAAGTGTGATACCAAAGGCTTCCTATGTCATGGTAACTAGTTATCAATCTGCAGAATCTATCATTAAAATATTTCTAACACTATTAAATAGTAATATCTAGTTTAATGGACTCAACAGGAAAACTAGAATAACACACAAAGATTAAGAAAATTTGATTTAATCTAATGGTTATTATATCAGATTCCAGTAATTTATTTATTAACAGTACTACATTCATACTCATCTATTTCATGTGAGAAGATGAAGTTTTACTAATAATATTAATAAAAAAAATTAAAAAATAAAAAAAAAAAAAATAAACAAGAAAAAGAAAAAGAGAGAAATGAAAAGCAAAATATAACTAGTCAAAATGACCCCAACAGATGCTGATACAATAAGGACATTTCAGAAAGTGTCCTTCTGACCTTACTGGTAAACCAACATGGACTATATTGAATGAGGATCAGGTTTGGCTAAACAAATAACCTGACTGCAATTTTCTGCAACCCATTAGCTGGTATTAATGCAGTGAAGGCCATGAAAATTGAAACATGGTTCATTAATTTTGTGTGGGTTTTTGACAAGCAACTCTTATATCTGTGTTCTCTCTGATGACCAAGAATAATCTGCACCGCAGCAACCTGATGACGTGTTTCAGTGCACAGCCTATTGACCACCTGCTGCTTAATATGCTACAGATGATACTTTAGCAATCCACAAGAAGCTAGGGACAGGAAAGAAAAGACTCTCAACCCAACTTTAATCCTCATTACCAAAAAATCAGCAAGTTATTCGACTGAAGAAGTTGGACTAACCAAGTTGGACTTGGTTTAGTCCAAGTACATTTTCCCCTCCTGAACTTCAGAATGAAACCTTTACTTGCAAATAGTAAACAAATAAGTGAATTAAAGTGTTACTACTAAAAACATATATTAATTTGCTGGAAGACCTCTTAAGGTTACAGAGAAGTGTGAGGTTTTCCACTGAAATAGACAGAGGGAGGCCAAGAGGCAATGTGTATGTATTGAAACAGACGAAGTTCTGACTATGTGAAAGGAAAAAGAACAAAACTGAAGATATCAACATTGGAGCAAATATTCCAGAGAGGTTCTGGAATCTGTCCTTAGGGATTTTCAAGATACAGTTGAATACAGTCCAGACCAGGGCTCAGTCTGAATTCAGAGCTGATTACACTTTGAGTATGAAGATGGATTTCACAAATGCTCTTCCATTGTGAACCATTCCTATAAATAAGGGAATGACCATCAAAGACTTCTGAATTTTTTCAATATTGTTTTTTAGATGTATAACATATATTTTCAAAGAAAAAAGGAAGCATAAGCTCAATATGAGCTATCTACCACTCATAAAAGGAATTAAATCTTTTTTTGGTCCTCTATTGCAAACAGAGAAAGGCAGATTCCTACAGAGAATAATTCAGACATGAAAAGTTTTATAGGATGACCAAACCCCGGAATATGCAGAAACACTTATCTCTACTTCAGTTTTAAACAGACAATTTAGATGACAAATAATAAATTAAAAATGGGCAGGATGATTTTTAGACTGCTGATTACTAACGATAAAATAACCACCAGGTTTTTATATATACAATGTTTAATTTTAAAAAGGGCATAACTTTTACAAAGCTGTAGAATTTAAATCTTATTGGACTGAACTTTTATCACTAGCAAATTTTTCACTCAATATCTCATTGTAGTTGTAATCCTGTTCTCAAATTCTGGGAGTCTATATGTCTTTTTCTGTGCAACACATTAATGTTTGCTGGCAAAAAAAAATATTGCTTTAATTGTTTTTTCAGTTCCAAGGGCACTAAAAAAATCTGTATAATGTAAATTTAACCCTGATTTCTCAGGCATCTCTGGCTCCAGGAACATATTACAAATATTTTTAAATCTTACATATTGATAAAATTATTTTTAAAATCTAAATATGAAACAAAATCTTGTTATCACCCCTCCAATCTCTATGAGTTTCCTAAAAGGTTCATTTTTTTTACTATATTTACCGCCACTGCAAAGCTTTCTAATATATTACTAACCAGTATATTTGAAACTAAGTATTCTGTGAAATAGAAAACTTTTATCAGATTTCCAGAAAGAAAAAGAAAAAAAACCCAACCAACCAACCAACAAACAAATCCCAACAAACCAAAACCAGCAAATTCTTTCATAGATAAATGATTCTTTTCAAAACAGCAAAATAAACTACTTTTACCATATAGTCTCGAAAAGTTAAAAGGATCTCATAAATGTTCCAAACATTGTCTTGCATACCTGGCCATTTTCATATAACCTTTTTTATCACTCTTTTTAAAACATAATTCAGTTCCTTGACTTATTTCATTAACAAGTGCTTTAAAATTATATTACTCTACTCTTTTTCTTTTCAAACATAATTATTTCAAAATTGCTTCTATACTAAGATATTTGATTATCATTTTTAGGAAGTCCTTGCTTATCATAATAAAAGGTGTCTATTATATAGACATAAAAGAATAAAGATATTCAAGACAGCTTTTTCGTGGTGCAGCATGGTGGGAAGATGAGAAGAAACAGGTTTAAGAGAAGAGATATCCCAACCTGAAAACCTTTTCACAAGTAGTCTATTTCCATGAAACTCACAGCTCTATTGCTCATCATCATTGGAACTTACATCCTGCAATCAGATTTATCATAATTATCAGCAGATTTATTACACGAGAATTAACATAAAAACAAGGAGATGCAAAGCAAGAATATGTCTTTGATTTGCTTCCATATACAATCAAAGAAGTGATTGAATCTATTTCTCCTGTTGAGATCAGGTTTAATGTCAATAAACCTAAACAGAAATTCATACTCTTTTTTTATCTTCTATAGAAAAATACACTGCTGAATGTCATTTTTCAAGGAATTTATTGATGTTTATCTTACATTTTCCTAGCATCCAACTTAAGTAAAATAGGTTTCCTCTGAATAATTCACACTATTCTAATATATTACACTCATTCAATAAAGGTTAACAGAAAAGACTATCTTGAAGTTCCTTTTCCTCTCTGGGCATCAACTAATATTTCTCTAATACTGGTTACACAGGAAATCATTTAAAATAGAACTTGAAAACTGCTTCCCAGAAAAAAGGCTTTTCTGCCCACTTGTTATTAGTTTGCATCACATTAAATTGAAGATCTCATTTTGAAGTTCTATGGCTACTACCAACTTGATTTATAAATCTTAGAAGTTTTAACCTTGCACAGCATTGCAATGATTTTCCACACTAGCACCACATGCTGCAAACCAAATGCTCTGGAATATATCTTCAAATAAACTACTGGAGTTAGTTTCTTATGTTCTAAAGAAGATAATTTAAGACATATTTGAACCATCATTAAAATAACTATAACGTTTTTACAGTGAAAGGGTATTCTACTTCTAATGGCTATAATAGTAAAGTTCTTGAATAAAGATTTGCAAAAGTTGGTGTAAATATAGAAAGGTTTCTTCCTGGCAGTTTTATAAAAACTTGTGGAGATAATGTATTTTACTGAGCATAACTGTAAAATAAAAATAATCTTAAAATAAATTTTAGTGTCATCTGCGTAATAATCTGAAGGATTAGATGAAGCATTAGTAAATTCTGCACTGTAATTCCTCCTCTTATTATCTTATGAGAGTTAATAAAATCTGAGAATTTTGTGTATGGCTGTAAAGCTGTTGCCTAATCTTATTAACAGCAAAAATTCCAAAGCAAGAATGATGATTTGACAGCACCTTAGAAAACTCTTTTCCTTATTTTAAGCAGCAAGGAAGTTTTAATTGCTGTGGATAAAAAATTCCTGCCTCCATCCCAAAGTATAGGGTCCTTACATTACTATATAGACCTCTGTAAAAACAGACAAATGTTATAATACTTTTATTTCTCTTTTAGAAAGGACATTTTAAGACTTCTTACTACACATTGTGCAAAGATTTGGAGAGTAAGGTTTCATCATGCTTTTGAGCATTAAATATAGTTTAGGAAAATAAAAGTGGAAAAAACATTGCATCTTGTCAGACAAAAGTATGTGAGTGGGAGAAATGTAAAGCATTTTTAAATAATTGTGTATTTTAGATCATTGTGTATTCATGTAGCATAAAAAAATGTTCTCTAATATATATTTGATTACTTGACAAAATATACATATGTGTATATTCACACACATGAAACGTGTCCTATAAAAGTTAAGAGAGAATAAAATAGACTTGATAGAGGAATTTAGCAGTTTTCTGTAATGATGCCTTCAATGGTGACATCTTTATGCTTCACAATATGTGTTTGTGCGGTTCTTGGGATTATTTGAGATTTTTGGTGGTGGTTTTCTTTTTTCTTTGGTGGGGAGAAGAGTGAACCTAAATAATTTTTGGAAATTACCCATAGTAACATTTCAGCTGATATGTTGTTTCTACACTTGCAAAGTTGGAAACATCAAAACTCAGTATCCTGATATCAGCAAACTCACTGAAGGAATACTGCACCCCACCAGTGATCAATTCTAACATTTTGAATAGTAAAGTTTTAAAAGAGATTTGGGAGAAAGTCAAGAGAGATGCAGAGTATGATCAGTTACTCAACTTGTCATAATATGCAAGCAAACTCAAGCATTCAGTGAAAAAATCTAATTTTCCATTCAGTAACCAAAATAAAAAAGTATTTGCTGAAGAAGTAATTAGGTAGAAAGATAAGACATGCATATGTTTTTCTGAGGAAAAGTATATGCTAGATAGATCATGTGCAAATTTCCCAAAAGACTTAATCCCTGTAAATATGGTTCATTTTTTGATGCCAAGGGCACTGAGACCTTGAACAATTTGCTGAGTAAGTGTGGGTCACCTAAGTTAGAGCTGCCTGGAGCCACATTGAAGTCATTTTCTTCTAGGATAAATATTCAGAAAAAACAAACCAAAACAAAACCCCAAACCAAAACACATTCTCATGCCCATTTTCATATCTGACAGGTTTTGTAAAACTCTTAGGACAGAGGAAACCCTAGTACAAGCAGATTTGCATAAAATAAATTTCTACCTCAATTTATCACAAACTATAGGGTAAATAAGGAAAAAACCTGCAACAGCAGTGTGTAACCTAGAAACACCATGCAATCAATTAACTTATTTATTAATCACTAGTTCAGAAAATCACATTAATAATGTAGATATCTTCAACAGCAAATAATAGGTCATTTCAGTAAATGGAGACAAAAGCATAAAAAAATCTGCCTTTACCTCACGTTATCTCTTCAAAAGAAAATGAAAATTAGCTACATTTACTGATGCTATGAAATCTCTAATGACTTTTAGCTTCACAACAACAGCTTAGTCAACATCTGGCACGATATTCTACACTTGGAAGTCTTAGTCTTGACTGACTAGATTTAGGCATGAAGCCAAAAGAAGTGGTGAATCACTCTGCATCTCATCCATCTGATATTGTTGCATCAGAAGTTGGGGGAAGAGAGAAGCTGTTTGTTTAAAGCCACCTGAAAGTCACTGAACTAAACTGAAATTGCATTGTTAGCACAGTCATATTTTGGTTAAAATTTAAGTTGCAGCAATTGTATATATTAAATAGCTAATGGAGTATGGTAAATGAGATGACACTTTAGTGAGGAGGTTTCCGCTGGAAACCTATAATTTCTGCTTATAGATAATGTTGGCATAGTTTCATCTTCCTTTTATTTCATTTTTTTTTCCCATGAAGATTCTACTATCAGGACTACTGTGGAATTTATTCAAGTCCTTTTGAAAAAGCCCTCAGTGAATACCCACAACAATAAAGTCATTCAAAGATAACAGATACATATGTTTGGACAATTGTTTGATGTAATTAAAATAGCAACTGCCTTAAAGGAGATCTAAACATTGCTAGTCATACAAAAACAAAAAAAGACCCAGTCAAATTGCTAGTGTGGCTACAAGCTTTTCAAATTTATTTTAGGGCAATTTTTAACTTAGCCCATATGTCTCACCCATGTTTTTTCTTCCTGTAATGCAACCAACAGTCAAAACTAAAACAATTACAGAAGAGAAAGCCTTCTGCATATTCAAGTCCATATTTTTCTTTCATAAAGGTTTCAGTTTGAATCTGAGAGTATTTGAGTAAATTAAAAATATAGCTACATAATTAGAATCTTGTTTATGCTATGAGTAGACCTGAACAGTTCAAGTTACAGGTGAAACAGCAGTAACTTAATAATCTGCCTCTGCAACATAAGCAAGAATTTTCTATCTGAATAAACAACATTTATGTTACAGTACATCGGTAGTTGTCTTGCAATTTTCAGAATTCTTGCCTATTATACATTAAATATTTTTGAACAGGCACATGTCAGGTGCTAAACGTATCACTGAGAACAGAAATTTTTAAGACAAAAATCTAGTAAGCATGCAAATAGAGAAAGTTGCATAAAACAAAATTAAGCAGATTTGGCCATCTCGAGAGCCCAAGAAAGACAAATTTATGCCTGACAGTAATTTCTGTAAATTGAAAACACAATGCTAATATGAAATTATCCTGAAACATCATAACCATTCAGTACTTTAGAGTAATACTAGGATTTTTTTTTAAATTATACTCATCATAGTTTAATATAAGGAAAGACTAAAAGGTGTTCATAGCTTACTATTCACAAAAAATTAGGTGTAGGTAACTAATTTGTATTCCACAGTGAGGAGTACCTGCCCTGTGAAAGATACTGTAAGCAATTTGTGTATCACCCTGGTCATATCCTTACTGCTGGGAAATACTAAAGGGACCTGCAGCACCTTTGCTGTCATCTCCTCCATTTTGATTGTTCTATTTTTTAAGTATCATAACCACCAGTGCAATTGTGCATCCATAGGCAGTTTCATGTAAGCATTTTCTTTTAATGATATGATAAAAGTAATTAATTTAAAAGTTGATTCATTAAACTTTTGCCATGGAAATACTATTCCACGAAATGATTAAAAAATAAAGAGTTCATTTTGATTTGGATTTTTAATCAGGATGAATTTCAGTCATTGTTTTTCAAGTTGAATTTTCAATTTAAAAAACATATGGACACATATGTCAAAGTATGACTTGAATTATATATGTGCATATGTATATACACTGAGAACAATTTCAAAAGTCAGCATACACGAGGATTCATTGCCTTAAACTACTTCTGATACCAAAATGGGATGACGTCTGGTAAATGCTGTCGTCTAAAAGTAGAGCACTGCATATGCTGTTTCATCTGAATACAAAGATTTTAAACACTAAAGGTGACTGGAAGGTTTCTCCACCATTCTTAAGTGTATTAAGTCTTTTCATCCATTTTCATATTAAAAACCCCTTAATTTTATACTCAAAGAGCCTAACTGATTAAAAATGTTCAAATACGCTATTTGAAGGGAAAAGTAAATCTTTTAACATATAAAACAACTGATAATGCTCTTCCTTCCAGTGAAACATATTGAAGATGGGCTAAAATTGATAAAGTAAAAAAGATTAAAAGGAGATTATGTAATAGAACTGCATTTCACTTCCTACTTTTAAATAAGAGGTGCTTTACAGAGATATCTGCAAGAATCAGGAAAAATCAAATTCCTTTCAATTTCAGATGTAATCAACAATTTTTAACAAAGGTTTTTCAGCACCTTGAGAAATATTTCTGTGCATTATCCATTTCATTGGAGCATAATCTCAGAAATTACTGTCTTTTATAAGCATTCCTTCAGGATGCCACAGAATTAAAATATATAAGTCCTTCATAAAATCTTAGAATGTCTTAGGCTGGAAGAGGCCTTAAAAAGCATCCAACTCCAACACCTCTGAAATGGGCAGGGACACCTTTCACTAGACCCAGTTGCTTAGAGTTCCATCCAACCCAGCTTTGAACCCTTCCAGGGATGGGGCATCCACAACTTCTCTGGACAATCTGTTTTAGTGCCTCACCAACCTTGCAGAAAAGGGTGGTTTCTTTCTAATATTTGATCTAAACCTACTCTCTTGAAGTTTGAAACCAATACCCTTTGTCCTGTCACTACATACTCTTGTTTCCTCTACAAGGAAACTCCTATGCCTTTAAAAGTGTTGGTATTCTGTCAGTCTTGGTCATCCAGAATGGGTGTTTAGTGTGCATTTTTATGTGTTTAGAAGCAGATCTGATCTATGCTTTAACAAAGATAAAACTCCAAGTTATCATGACAACTATTTTTTATGTACACAACATACTGAGCTTTGATGCTTTTCATTTGAGAATCTTTAAAAAAAAAAAAAAAACAAAAAAAAAACCCACCAAATTCATGCTTTTTATGTGGAATTTTTCAATTCTTTCAACATCCTTGCCAAATATTGCATACTAAAATTATGAGCTTCTGAACATGCAGTTCAGAAATCAGGACTCCCACCACCTGTACAAGAGAACTACCTCACAGAATTACATTTCTTTTACATGTTATTTCCACCAAGTTAATGAATTTTGTATTCCTTTCTGCATTATGTCACACCTTCAGGTGCAGAAAGATACTTCATGCAACCCTATTGTCTTCCATTTAAAAAAAAAGAATGGAAGTTTGAGGAAACTTCACATAGAGTTTCTCTATCTCCTGTGTAAATACTCTAATAATCATTCAGTAAAAAATATATTATTATAATGATATAAAATTTGTTCTTGACTACCCTTCTCTTCTTTATTATTTTTAAATAATCTATTTTTTTTTTTTTACAAAACCCAAAAAAACCACCACCAAAACCCACCAAATATGTACTTACCATAAAGACAAAATTAGATGCCTTTGTCCACTTCACCTTACTAGTGTAACCTTAAACAATTGAGGCACTATAGGTGTGCCCAGTTTTATATTGGCTAGTTCTGGAGAGCTCACTTAGTTAATGTGTGGTATTTTGTGGGGTTTTTTGGTTGATTTTTGTTGTTGCTGTTTTGGTTTTGTTTCTTTTGGTTGTTTTGTTTTCCTTAGTTAATTAGTTTGTTTAGGGTTGCCTTCACAAAACACAAAGCTCTGAGTTTGGAAGCCTACTCTTGAAGGTTGCCTGACAAGAAAAATATACAAGTAGCTCTTGTTCCTGAGTCTCCCGTTACCTTAAACTCCTATGCTGCAGGCCTAGTTTGTGTTACTTCTTTTCAATCTATATATTTTTAATTGAGTATTTCCCATACCAAGTTTTTTACAAGTTATGTTATTAATAATGCCATCTTCAGAAAGACCTGGCTGAGTGTGATAGTTTTCCCAAATATATGTCCTAAATATGACCATTATTTTCATACAAAACTTGTGTGACTTCTAGAGATCTTCTTATGCTCTCTGACTGAAATGACAAATGCCACTATTACTTCTCACCTTTTGCAGTAAGGGAGGAAACACAAAAGTGCAAGCCAGCAACATTATTATCCTACTAATAGATGCTAGAACCCTGCAGGGAGTTTCAGGTTAATTACTGATGACTCACTGGGACAGCTGCGGCTGATTACACTCAACATTGGATATAAACGAATGAGAACAATATTCTCCTACAAGCCCAGTGGTCTGGGTATAGGTACTGAGGGAATGAATTACAAAAGCTAGTGCTGAAACCAAGGGAAAACAACAGAAAGGAATGCTGGGTCTACTTAGGTTGTATGGTTGAATCTAGATCCTCACAGCACAGATTTTGTCTCAGCCCCACCTGTTATTGTTGATTCTGTGGTCAGGTGAATGTTCTAGCTGGAAAAAACAACCCAACTCAAACTCATTTGTTGGCAGAAGCCAGGTGCTATTATTATCTTTCAGTAAAGTCATGTGCTTTTCTGAGTTAATAAACCTGCTTAGTTCTGCTAATACTCTCTGTTAAATTGCTTGATTTTAGGAACTGGCAACCACAACACTGCAGCTTTCATGAAACCATTTGCAGAGCAAAGTAGGATTATTCAGTTACACCTGTAGTAACCTCAGCTACAAGTTGGTGATTGCTGTTGACCCAGGGTCCAGATTTAAAAAAAAAAAAATTCTAATTTGTTAATTTACTCAATAGAAATCCTTTTTCTACTGGGTACATTCTCTCTATATACATATATATCTAAATACACACATATATTTACATGTTACACATGGACTTATCACTGCTAACAACCCAGCTAGCAGGTTGCATGAATAAGTCTTCATCTGCAACTTTCAGGACCATTTTCCAAGACTGAATTTTGATATTAGCTGGCAAAAGAAAAACATAGAGGGGAAGAAAAAAAGAAAATGATGGCCTGATCTTACATCTCATAGATACAGGCAAAGCAAAAACATTACATCATTGGCTTGGTGATCGCTGGTCCAAGAAGGCTTGAACACCAAAACATTTTTACTTAGAAATTTGGATTATCTCATAGTCCTGGGATGGAAAAAAACCTAAAGACATAAAGAAAAAAAGGAATGAACTGGCTGATATTTTTCATCTTCAAACTTGTAGTTCCTGTCTATCTTACAAGACAGCTGTAGAAATTGGCTTTCCTTTCATGGCAATGGCTTTAGATTGGAACTCAATAAATTTACAACATGAAATACACGATAAGGTTGGTTGTGAGAGAATGGGACTGCTGAGTGGGAGACCTCTTCCAGTCCCCACAGCCTCTATTTTATGAAAAAAATAAATCTCAAATATATTTTTTTTTAAAGGTATTTGCATCTAAAGCACATTTTACTGTTGTCGTTTCCTTTAGTAAAGCTATGAAGCATGAAATAAATGTTTCCTATATCTTTTGAGAATGTTCTTATTCCAACAAGATTTTTATGTATACATTATATTGAAAATAAACAGTAGTCGTGTTAAAGTAAGTTTCATTGTTTGATGAGAAATTTACAAAAATCTGAGCTTTAGAAATATTTTCTGAACCAGTCATCCTTAACAAAGAGATCTGGAAAACATAATATTGAAATAAAAGAAAAGCCTAGAAAAACAATTTTGAGTTTAGATCCGGTTTTCTTTCCTCTTTTTTCCTTTTATTTTTTCTCCCTACACACAACATTCCATTGTGTTACATTAAATTTTTTGTAAAAAAATTTGTTATTTTTGTAATTGTTATAGAATAGTTGTAGTCAGAAGGGATAGACCTACAATTATTATCTAGCCCAACCAAAAGTTGAAACCTGTTGCTAAGGGCATTGTCCAAACACGTCTTGAACACTGACAGGCCTAGGCATCGACCACCTTTCTGGGAAGGCTGATCCAGTGTTTGACCACACCCTCAGTAAATAAATGCTTCCTGATGTCCAATCTAAACCTCCCCTGGCACAGCTTTGGAACATTTCCATGCATCCTTGGCACTGGATCCCAGCGAGAAGAACTCAGCATCGCCTTCTCCACCTCCTCTCCACAGGAAGCTGCAGAGAGCAAGAGGTTCACCTTCAACCTCCTTTTCTCCTAAAAATAGACATTACGTAATGACCCAATGAGGAAAAGAACCAGGTGATCTACTAGATCTTACATGTAGTGGTATCTTTTCATGGTAGATTTGGTTACAACAGGTAGAAAGGAAAAGCTATTATCTCTGTGTTAGTTTTTTGCTCTGAAGTTTTAATTTTTAGTTCTCTGAACCAACAGGGAAAAAAAACCTTAGAAATTATTTTTATAGATGTCTCAATTTGATATTAGTGGTTTGCATGACATTTTACTATAAGTCAGGAAACCACCATGCAGTGTATAAATATTTCTCCTGCAGCATATCCTGCTGTTTTATTTCTGTACTCCTGCAAGGCTAATAAGCTACATGATATATTATCATCATGAGGTGAGGGTAATGCTCACAAGAGACCAAAGTATTCTGCCATTTATTATACTCAAAGCCAAATCATTTCCTTCGCTATTAGCATAATCAACTATCGACTACAAAAATCTTTATAGAAAAGAAAAAAAATCCCAAAGGATTTCCAAACCTACAAAGCTACCAGATGTAACTAGAAATTAAAAAATAACCCATTGGTTTTCCAGAGAAGAAAGATATATTATAAATTAATGGGATTTACCCTTTTTTTTTTTTTTTAATAACATTAAAAAAGAAAAAAAATAAAAGTAATTATACAATGTAAAGTAAAATCCAATGATTATGCCATTTCTCAAAAAAGTAGTCCACATTATTAGTGAAATCCTATAAGAGAGAAAGAAAAAAAAAAAAGAGAAGATTGGAAAGTCTTAAGTTGTCAAGTGTAGGCATATTCAAGCAAGCTATTAAAAATATGTTGTATGTTATTATCGCCTAAAATATGAAGGAGGAATAATTTTTTTCATACATAGAATTCAGTTCTGGACACATGAATTATTTTAATCATCTTTGACTAAAAAATTTCTACAATTTTTTTTCTCAGGAAAAATATATAAACCCCATCTAAAAAACCCCAACCCCTCCCAAATGCCCCCACCAGACAAAAAAAGCTTTTAGAATGCCAATATCTTCTATGAATTCAGGTTTCCTATAAGGATTTTTTTCTTTCCCATTTTTGTTTGGTTGGTTGATTTTGGCGGGTTTTTTTGTATGTTTGGGTTTTTTGTTTGGGTTTTGGGTTGGTTTGGTTTTTTTACTGCCTATACAGAAGGATTAAAAACTACCACCTTGAGCATAAGAAAATTCTGTAAGGTCACATTTTATATACATATACTGTAGAAAAGTAAGTGAGATTTCGTCTTCATGAAATAGTTGTAATTCTGTCACCAGGGCTGTGATAAGCACTTCCACAAATAATTATATAAGGATAGAGAGGTTTATGGTAAAGATAGAGAGGTTTATAATAAAAATACACTGGAAGAGAAATGTGCATGATCTTCTGGAAAGAGAGCGCTATCTATCACTCAAGGAAAAGAGACTATTCCAATTCAGGATAATAGAGGGAATAGAAAAACATTGCAGTGTACATGAAAAGTATTTATGTGCTTGAAATAATTAAAATCTATTTTCCTTTAAAAACTGCATTAAGGAAGCATTTAATGCATTTTTTCTCTACTTTGGGTTATGATTATTCTTAGATAGCTGAACATAACCTTTAAATGAATATTAAAAAAATTAAAATGCTATATTTATGACACTTTAAAATGTAGAAGGAAGTTAAGTATTATTCTAGCATAAATATTCTTTTCATTCTTTCCAGCTAAAGAATCTCATTTATTATAATTAATGCTGGAACATTATTTTTGTTGAAGACATTCTCACGTTAGTGGTTATACTGTTGTCACATAATCATCTGCTGCAAGTTTTTTATTTCTTATGACAAATATAGAAAAATTAGGTGATACAGCTATATTGGCTAATATGTTTCTGGAAGGTATGCAAAAGACATAACTTTTTAAAAACCCAAACTGAAACCTATGTCTGCTTTTCTGAAGCAAGAAGAGGCATCATCACTAATACACAGCTTCACTAAAGGCACTGCTTTTTGCTTTGAACTTCAACATTATCAGTCTACTAGTTTATCAGAAAGCTTAAAAAATATTTTTGAAGCATCTAGAGGGATGGTTTAACATTGTCTTAATTACGGTGTTAGCTATTTCTTCATGCATAACAAAAGAGTAATTATTCCTTAAGCCTTAAGCCTATTAAAACATTCAGCAAAATAACCTTTATTATATTGCTAGCAACAGTACTCCTACACATTGCACTAAAGGTAAGTTATTGCTCAACAGGTTGTTTTTACCCAAGCACCTAAATCAGAAGCACTTCTCCAGATTCTGGAAACTACTCCATTGCATGAAAGTTCAGTCAAACTTAGGCAAGGCCTTTGAGAAATGCTGCTGGAGTAGTGGAAGCTCTGTAAACTTCTTCCCGCCTGCTCCAGATACTACGTGTACTTGTTAGCAATAAAGAACCCCCGGGTTGGGGGGGAAAGAACAGCAAAGCTTGGAAAGGGTCAAAGCAATTCTCCTGAGATTAAGCATTGCCAATTGATTTTTAAAATCAACAGGATGTGCATGTAAATCTTAGCTTATTTAATAGAGTTCTCTCAACTCTGAGGGAAAATATTTATTTATGAGAATGAATGGATTGGTCCATCTCAAACTTCTATAGCTCATTTTTCCTCAGTTTCCATATTTTTTTTCCTTTGTTGACAAATTATGTGATTGCAAATCACCATGAATATAGTGAGATTTTTCAGAAGATGAGAATAATCTGAGTAAAGGTTGAGTTTAATCAAACTAAAACTTCAAAGCAATTTTAAATTTGCAATTATCAGCAGCTTTCCCTTTAGAAAGCTCACTGATCTTTACAAAGAACTTCCTAGTCATTTAATAAAACCTATTTTACATCTATTTCATAAAGAATTTTTTTTTTCATTGTTTCATACTGGTTGTGGAAGAGCTGAAAGCAGAACCTAGACTCTCCAGCTCACAATATCTATTCCCAGTCATGCTGTGAAATGAATTCTTAAGTTGGACTCAAAGGTGGAAACAGCTTATTTCTTGCTAACGTAGCATGATGCAACTGCTTCTCCTGCAAAAGTTGCTATTTGGCTATCTGAGTTGCTGATTAATCACTGATATTTGAACACAGGTGACATCTCATTTACTTGTAAATAATTGCCCAACTTTTTTTTTTTTTTTTAAGCCTATTATTTGGACCTATTATTTCAGAAGCATTTATGGTTTTATTCTCTCTTTCAAAGGAAGGGTCTTGGCAAGAGAGTTCTGCTAAAGTGATAAAAATAGTTCTGTCTAGTCAACTGTAGTAATAACTGCAAAGATTTTGAAGGCTGTTCAAGTTTAGATCTCTCACTAAAACTTTCATGAAAACTCCTGCCTACTAGAAAATTGAGGAAAAGCTAAATAAATAGTTCTCTATGTGCTTTACTTTAAAATAATTTTATAAGTATCTCAGGGATCAGAGGCTGGGAAGGCACAGACTTTTGCATATTTTGGCAGATGTTCCATGTCACAAAACATCACAACTCCCACTAAGGTCAGCCGCATTTAATATAATGCTAAAAGAGAAAAAAAAACACACACTGTTTCGTAACTGACTGCATACATAGGTAAGACTGAATTTAAAAACATGAGGAGTCTTTTTCAATAGAAATATGACATTTTATGGCAAAAAAATTCTAGTTATAATTATCTTCATTAATCATTTCAACTATCTACATATTTTTCTTCTCTGCCTCCCAGGGGAGTGTCTTTTTGCACACATAGAAGTGCCAGCTTGCCCAACTTTGTTATTTTTGCTAAAGTCACATCTCTAGAAGTTATGAGAAAGTCGTACATAAAAATCCAACCTTCAGGGGTTATGAATGAAGCACATAAATATGCAAAATAGATATGAAAATATATGAAGTTAAATAAAAACTATCAGAAATTTGTGTATGCTTAAATATTGTTTTGAGGTCAATCTAATGTCTGTTTTTCTTATGGGGACTTTCCATGAATTTTGACAGTAATATTCTATTATATATGTGAGCAGCTTGAGACTTGTAGGATTTAGACAATGTGCTGAAGCATAGAGTATTTGATCCAAAGTGTCTGTAATCCTATAAGCATAAAATATAACAGGTTTAGATATTTGCTACAATTCTACACCACTACTGATAACATTAGTTACAATCTAGTTGTTTGCAACCCATAAATAATGGTTTGTCTGGTTGAACAGATACTACTTGCAGTGTTTTCACCATATCTCAGTATAAAATGCTAGTTAAGCAAAGAGCATTTGCAAAACACAGGGCCTGAAGGATGGAGTTATAAGCATATTTAGCTGTATACAACGGTGGTAAATCCCTTCTTTACACAGTTGTTATAGTAATGTGAATGAAGTTTCAATCCATTTGCTTATATTAGAATCTCAGAAATACTGTATGCTTAAATATTTGATCCCTTTTGTGGACTATAGCTGCAGTGGAAAAAATACTGTGGCATCATGCTAAAGAAATTTTAGTCCTGTGTGAGATATGGAAAGGCAAGAATAATTGGATTTAGACTATCTAAATGAGTTTATTATTTGTTGTAAATTGATTATTCCTTTGGGATTACTAGTGAAAAAGGTGATGCAAGAGTCCCAGAGAGTCCTCAAGATGTTTTGAGATTTTGACACCAAGTTATGAGACTCTTTGCTCTCCAAGAATATGTCAGTGAACATCGGAAAAAAAACCAACACACTTTTTAAAAGGCACTTTTAATGGAATTTCTTCCTGTTCAATTTCTCTTTCAAAACCTCTTTGGAATTCGTATTGTATACACTTACATGTATATATATATGTGAATTTCTAATGATGGGGTATTTTTTGATGGAAATGATGGGATATTTTTTGAAGAGGTAATCACTGCACAAGACGGTTTCAAGAAATACTTGTGAGAGAAAACAGGGAATCAATATGGTAAAATTTTGGAAAAAAAACCATTTCTTTCTGCAGGAGATCTGAATTGGTTTAAAATCTTGAGAGTAGAAAAACCAATTTGTTTATTTCATTCTGATTTCTACCCTTTCATGACAAAGAACAACTAACATTATTTTCAGCTAATAAGAGTGCAAGCACTGTTGAGTTCCAATATTATAAAGTACCATTACTTTCCAGGAGGCAACAGAAAGCATTTCACATTGTAGTAGTATTACTAAAACACCTCTTTACATTGAGGTGATCTGAACTTGCTCATGTAAGAACATTTAAAATTAGATTAATATAAATGCTAAGATATATAGGAACCAATTCTGCTTTGACGCTTATGCCCTGACTAGTGTCCTTCACTACAATTATGTGTGAAACTATTTAGTCCACTGCTGAAATTCAGCCCTATGTGGATTTTCTCTTTCCACATAAACCCAATGCTGATGGGAAATGCCAGGTTGTGAGTAGACAGAACACTCTGTCCATGCTACAGAGCCAGCCAAAACTGTAGCACTTGGCAGCCATTGCCATTCAAAGATTAATGAACTTTGTATCAAATCCTTTTTCCTTAGTTGTTCTTTGCTCTTCTCCTTTCTTAGCTGACAGTCTCAACAGGATGCTAGTTAATGCTTGTGGGGGCATGAGCATCTCCCCAGCAGGTAATATTCTCCAAGTGCTAACTCATTTTATACAAGCCAATTAAGTGTCACCTGAGAGTAATGACTTTCTATCACTACTGAACTGAACTTGATTCAATTCTTTTACTATTTATCTTCACAGTAATAAACAAATTTGTCTTGTCAGTACAGTTGTTTGCTTAGTCCCTTCTGAAAAAGAACCTTCTAAAAGTCTGTTACATGTGACAGGAAATACAACAGTATTAGACATAGTGGAGAGGTGGTATAGAGAATATTTTAGTTTTATAAGGTCTTTGAGTACCTCAATTAACACAACATGCTTGATAACATTTATCAAGAAACTTCAGGATAACATCTTTATGTTTCGGAAAAGTTTTTCCACTTAAAATTCATAGCATGAGCAACAGCACGTGGGACTCTACCTGGTAAAAGCTAAAGGCAATTGTTTCCTTTTGAAGAGAAAAGCAAGAGAAAAATATTCACTTATCTGAACCTTTGGGGGCATCTTGGTTTTTTTTGTTTTTTTTTTTTTTTTTGCATTTTCCCATTACTATTTGTGAGATTAGATCTGACTGAGTCTCAAGTTTCTGTATCTACGCTCCTGGCAAGTGAGCTATGCCTCTAAGCAACATCCTTTGTTAGGAACGGTACGCTGTGGCAGTATAGAGCCTGTCCTCTGTATTGCCAATTATAAAATCTAGGATGCATTCCTCTTTGACTCTCACAACTATTTTGTTTCATCATGCTCTGTCCTTGAGCTAGCTTCTTATGGCACTCTTATTTCCCAAAGTTTAATTCTGCAGATATGACCATTTCCAGTATAGGAGGAAACAATAGGTGGGAAAAATCAATTCTATTCCTGCTCTTTGCACACTGCTGGTGAGTCCCGCATATTGAATAAAAAGGACACAAAGACATTTTGGTGTAATTTAAATATAATTCTTTTCTTTCTATCACTCTGTCCCCTTCACCCTTGGTGTCATCCAGGTAGAGTACTACAGGCAGAATATATTATCTTAGAATTGCTTCTAAAAGAACCAAAGGATAACATGGTGTCAAAATTATTAAATCCTGTTTTTCTTGCAGCTTTTCTCAGACCTATGCTAATTTTTAAAATCTGAGAGGGCTGGCTAGAGCACGCTAAAAGTAGAACCAAAGTCCATGCTGTTTCTCTCCTCTGCCACTTCATTGTACTTCTGCGCAACACCACGTTGGAAAGAGGGTTTCAGGAAGGATGTGAGTCATCCGGGCAGATTCCATGACTCTTGAGTCATGCTGTGCAGGTTCCTCGCATATTGTCAAATGGAGCAATCACCATCTTTTTAGTTCTCCAGGATCACTTAAATATTTTCTTATATACTTTACATGACATTATGAAATTTCTTTCCTCATGCTATTACAAGCTTTCAATAAGCATGAAAATTTTTCTACATATTATTAAGCAGGAGGTCTGATTTTAACTTTTATTTTTTTTAAATTTTAACTTTTTATTTTTTTATTTTTTTATTTTTAACAAATATACTTTAATTGAATAATGAAACTGCATTAAATACAGTACATTAATCATGTTGTAGGGCATTGAATTGGACACCCTCAAACACAACTAAAATAGTTAGATTTCTTGTATTTTAAAAATCAGTATATGTAATAATGTTACTCGTGATTACTCTTCTTTTGTCCGCTTAACCCCCCTAGCCCTAGAAACCACTAGAAACTGAGAAAACAAAGTTAACTACTTTATTACTCTCCCACATACTTGAATAATGGCTGTGTACGAGACAGCTAGAAAAAGCACATTTCCAGAGCTGTCCAATCTACTGATATATTACAATAATCCCCATATTATTATTGCAATACATGGCAGAATATAAAAAGACTGTTGGCATAAATTATGTAATTCAGTAGCAGGGAATGATGGCCACTGTTAATAAACGTTGAGAGATGTTAATAACATATCATGCGTATATAAGTTTATCTCTCAAATACTTTGTTAAAGAACACTAATAGGTTTCTTTTCCCCACTTAGAGAATAGAAGTTTCTGGGTTTGACTAACAGTAGAGGGTGAAATTACATCAGATCTCTTTGCCTTCTCTTCATAATAAGAGTTTACAATGTCATATTCTACTGATATATGTTACTTTAATATCTCAAGATAATGGAAATGCGATTATGCTGCCCCAAAAAGGACCACATATTCTCCTCTTCAAAGAAAATATTAATTAATTGTGAGCAAAACAACTACATAAGAAAACCATTGACTGTACAGCTGAAATAATTTGAGGATAGTAGGACAGCAGGACACAAATACCACCCACTTTTTGAATTAATGAGATTTAATTTAAAAAGCCTTTTCCCAGAACTCTCTCCATGGACACTACTGGTCTTTATAGCACTGTTACAATCTCAGAAAGAGACAGAAAAATCCTTGGATCAAGAAAATAAATCTGCCATAAAACCATAGGTGGAAAAAACTAACACTTTGCTGGAAGATTGTCCTACGACTTGTTTACATGCAATTTTAGATATGATACATTTTGATTTTTCTTTCCTTTCTGATGAAATAATGCAGATTGCTTAGTAAAAGCACAAGTGCCCCTGCAGGCATTTTAGGGTGGATTTATTCCTTAGATATAGGAAGAAATCCAGGTTAAGACAAGCAAGTTGGGAAAGCTTGTATAGGCATGTTTGATTGCAAAAGGGCATGCAACCATCAGTATAAATTAACTATCAATACTCTTCTTTCTTCACTGCCATTACATTTAACTTTTCCTATTTTACAAACAGAAATTTACATTAATGTCTTAATTTCAGCTATTTTATATGTTACAAAAAGTACAGATTTGAATCATCTATTAAAACAATCTCTTTTTGTTATTTATTGAGAGATGTGTTTGTCATTTCTTAAAAGCCGTATAAGAATGGACAGCTCTTTTAAACATGAATGGCAAATTATTTACAATAAAAGATTTGAAATTAATATTACTAGAGGTTATTACTCTGGTCTAGAGAAAAAACCCAAGCAACTTAAAATTACCTGCACAAAATACTTCTTACTAGTATACATTTTCTTGCATAATAAATGCTGACTTTTGCTTTTATATGTGTACAAAAATTATATTGGAACATAAAATCCCTTTCTTTTTTCTTGGTGGGGTTTTGTTTTATTGTTCTTTCTTGCCCAAAACAAGTCAACAAGCCCTGAAATATTATTTTAAATTACCATACTAATAAATTGAAGAAAATTATTTTAAAAATTAGTGTATGTCTTGTTCTAGCACATGCCACGATTGTTATTCTACTTGTTCAAGGCATTCAAGTTGGCATTCACATCAAATGCTGTGTTGCTGTTGAGGTAAAAAAAGTATTTATATGTGATACTGTAGCAATATTCAGAAATACTTAAATGTCTGAATTCATATTATGCTTCATATTATGCTTCTCTTGTCATCATAGAAATTGTTCCATTTCTCTGAAAATCAGTTCTAAAATATGAATATAAAATAGAACTTTCAGAACTACAGATGACACGTATCATACTGTGACTTCTAATTCCTTTAAGTAATATTCTGTAGGTTTTGGCATACTAACCTGGCATTAAGATTTGCTAAAATACATAGGAGATACACACATTTCCCTTCAATCTTTGGGGTTTAGACCTTTTGAAATAATAACCAAATAAAGGACTTCATATACAACAGCAAAGTTTAGTATGGGTACAAAGCAACATATTCTCATTAAAAAATTCCTATCTACTCTTCCCTAACAGGCTAGGAAGTTTATTTTCACTCCATCCAGTCCAAGACGAATAGGACACACAATCACTTTGAATACCCTCATTATGAAAAAGAGATATTAATAGTTGCATGCAATGGAAACTGGACAAATTTGTGTATATTAATCCATAAAGATTACTAAATCACATTATGTGGCTCAGGAAATCAGAATTCCCAACTCTTGACGTATAGAAGGCTACTTGGATACAAACCAATTTATCTGCCCTGCTATACTCTTTGCTAAGCACCTTATTTTGGCCACCAGATGATTGGTCTGACCCTATACATTAGTTGGATTTCCCACATGTAAGGGATACATTAATAGGTCTGAGGAAGCCTTCTGTGGAAGGCTGGCACACAGGAATACAGCCAGGACAACAAACCCTTCCAGATTATCATTAGACTTGAAGAATTAAATTATGTAACAACTAGTTAAGAACACTTGTTGTTATAACTCTGAATTTACACATCAGAAGATTTTTCTTAAATTGCCTTCAAGAAACCCTTTTTAGTTGCTTAAATAAGATACAGGCTGAAAATATGTAAAATTGAAGTTTTGTATGCGAAAAGAAATGCAAGAGTGATTCGTTTTATATGTTCTTCTATGTTTTGTCACAGTGAGCTTTACATTTTACAAATTTTTATTAAAAATTACATGATTTCAAAAAGAAGCAAAAAAATGACTTTACTTAGAAGTGAAAATGCAACAATTCATGAAACTAGTTTTAATTTCTAACTTGGGGCCATACATATCTGTTCTCTGGAAGTGTACTCCACTTTTATTCAAACTCTTCATATAATAAGAGTAGTTAACATATAAAATTTTGTTTAAGATATAGATGGGCACATGCTGGTTTAACACACTTGAGAATTGAATTTGTTTCCAGATTTTTAAAATCATATCTTTGTGAATGTTATGATTCCTTTAGGTTCAACTGTGTGGCCAATTAAACATGTTCATGTTCCTTCAGTCCAAGTACATCATGTTGAAAATGCAGTCAGATTTTTTGTTCTGAATTAATAATTCATACTTGATAATTTGAAAATGGACCCAACTAAATGATACAGTTTTTTCTCTTGATTTTAACAGTTGGTTTTGGGTTTGTTTTATTTTTTGTGTATAGGAAGCTACCTATTTTAAAGCTAACAATTTTAAAACATCATACCCAAAGCATCAAAATTTGTGACAAAGACTGAAGTTGTAAGATTGTGTGTTTTATAAAGATAGTATATAACAAGGTATCAACATTTTATACAATGCATATTAAATAAAAATAAGCAGAAGAGTACTTGAGAAGCAACAGCAGAGGAAAAAGTATTTTTTCACTGAAATTAAGATGAAATACCCCTGTAAAGGACTTGCTTTGAATCTTCATTATAGTTCCGGATTTGAAGGGATAGAAAGATCTAGTGTTGTCCAGGAAACTGAAGAATCTGTCAATAAATACAGCCAACTGGGAAATACAGTATGCTGAAAGGAGTCCTCGGAACAGAGGAAAAATAAATTTCCGTTGAATCTTTGCATTAGATTTTTTTCAGGAAAGAGCCTGCCTTGGATGCAAAGGTTGCTAAATATTCCATTCATAAACCAGATGTCTGTTCTTCCTTGAGTCTGTAAATTTTGGAATGCATTTTGCCTTCCATCTACATTCAGGACTGCGACAGTATCAAAGGGAGTTCTGCAATCTGCATCAGTGGGAGGCTGCCTGAGCTAGCAGCTGGCACGGAAGACTTGGACAAAAGCCTAACTTCACTAACTCAGTTGCAAAACCTTCATCAAACTGGAAGTTGGTGTCCAAATTATTACTTTTTGAGGAGTGCACAACGTTTTGGATTAATTCATAGCATGACAGTGGACATACTGCTTTACTTTCTGATCATTTAGTTCTCCACTTGTCAGTTTAGTATGTTCGTTCATATCCACCTCAGCGAATTGATTTGAAATTCATAGATGAGGCAGGTTATATAACTGCAACTGTCTAGATCTCATGAGTATTTGCAGTAAGAACTGACTCACTGAGATGTGTACATGTGTGCACACCCACATGCACATACAAACCCTTCCCTCACTGCTTCATCCTAACAGATATAACTGCAGGTATGGGTCTTCAAAAATCCAAAGTCTTCCCCCATTTTCAAATTATTGGTTAAAAACTGATAGAATGTAGATATGGAGTTCCTTTTTTAAAGGATAATAAAAGAAACCAAAATTTTAGTCAATGGCATTTCAAGTTATCTGGTATCAATAGACTGTTTTAAACAGTGGTGAACAGTTATTGCTATATGTTATTTTCTTTTTAAGAGTAGGACACTGAAATCAGGAGTGGAGGCAGAAATCCTATAATATGATTCTTTTTTAAAAGAGTCATATGGTATTCACAATGCAGCACAAAAGGAGCTAGAACAAATACAATGGGGAAGCAATAGAGAGAACAGCAAGAGACATACAATTCTATCCAGAAAATTAGAAAAGTGCTGAATAATTTGTTTAGCTACCAATGTGTGGGGGTGGATTCCAATACAGAAATATGCGTTCCTTCTTTGATTCCAGCAGACCCAAGCATATGTTCTCTGAGCATATCCTAATCAAGCCGAAAACAATTCACAGCAATACTTGGGTATAATTCATGACTAGAACACAGAAGTTGTTGATATTTATCTGGACAGTCAAGGAAAATAGAAAAGATATTTAAAAAAATATATTCTGATGTCCTCAGTGAGAGCTATTTCTGACCATAGTTGGCCTACATTTGATGCTTTACTTTGTGCATTTGAAGTACAATGTAAACATAAAATAATAGTTAATATACAATAAACTTTAGTGCAATCACATACAATGGACAACCTAAAATAATTTCTCAACTTTGTGTGGTAAATTATTAACTTAATAAAGTAAATGTATATGTAAAAATATATATTAGCACTAGGAATTTAACACAAAATATATTTCCCTCCTTTTTATTACAAGTATATATATATGTAACACTTCATAATACAAATAATTCTTAAAGAACAGGCACTATATAATTTTGAAACTTAAAGTATTATTGTGCATATAGGTTATTAAACCTATTCCTCAGTTGAAAAAAACTCACAGATATATGGGGTAAGGTCCTCTAAAGGAACACGGTCAAAGATTAAAAATTTTAAAAATCAAAGGAAAAGCAGCCAATGTTCTTCCCAGCCAAGTTCCCTGACTTATATAAGACTACACCAGTGTATCAGGGATTCCTGCACAGTTTGTCTTCTGTCTTATGAGCTGGGCTTTTTTTTTCCTCTTGTAAAATGTCTTTTCACAGATCTTATCAAAATGCTGTATTCTCAAAAAAGCCTGGTTCAAGACATAATCCATCACTGAATATGTATGTGTTCCAAAACATTACCCATGTATGTTGCTAGTGTTACAGAATCCCAAATTCAGTGTATGTCTAATTATAGATTAAGATTTATCAGAAAGAAGGATAAGAGTTCTTATGGATTTGTATTATATAATAATTTTTGCATCACTTTCTTGTATTTTGAGATCATGCATGCAGGGTGACATTTAAGAAAAAGTAGATGTAGCAGCCATGACAGAATAAAAAGAAACCAAACAAATAAAAAAGGAACTGTTACCTTGTAATCACTACACTGAAAACCTTTACTGATTCAGCCTCTCAGATGGACTACTTACGTTAGCATTTTCAGGACACGATTTTGAAAACAAAATTATTCTCATGCAATTTTAGGACCTGAATTCAAGAGAACAGAACATCCAAAAATAATGGGAACTGCAAAAATGCAGACATTCTCTGAAATAAGTCAGTGAGTGTCTGTTTGCCATGTTTACAACAAGGACGTTTAAGCCTTCAAGAACATTAAGCTGTGTTATTGGCACTACAAAAAGCTAAAGGAAAATAGATTCTGTAAACACAGATACTCTAAATTAATGGATTCTTTTCTTCACACTTTGGTCCAGAGAACAGATTAAGAATCTATTTCACAAGTAAAAGTGAGAGAATGCTGTTATAGATAATATTAATTACATTTATCGTCGAAATTCCTTTCACATTTTCAAGTCATGATTTTGTGTATCATGACCGCCTTCTATGTATTGATGGTGGAACTTTGACACTTGCAGTCTAAATCGGAAATTGTCATTGAAAACAGAGCATATTATCAGACTATATGAACCAAGGTAATGCACTTCTCTTCCCTGCCTTTTACTTCATGTGTCAGTCAGAGAGTAATTTATCTACTGATTTCTTTGTGGGAGTCAAGTAACTGACTCACAAAAATTCTGAGTTCCTTTTCAAGCTCTGCTCCTTACTTTATCTGTGACTTCAGACATGTCACTAAATCTTTCTTTACTCAATTTCCCCCTGTAAAAATGGAAGCTGTAAACCATTCCTTTATTTCTCTTCTTTTACAGAGATGACTGCTCTTCTCCAACCCTTACATATTTGATACTGAAACATGGGCTAACTTAAAATTCTGTGCTGCAGATCAAAGCTATGTTCATGTAGAAGTACCTGAGCTAGCTTTAAGGCAGGTATCTCAGGTGTGCCAAACAGTCTAATTAGCACTGCATGGAAACAAATCTCCAGGGATCATACAAGCCATAACCTACAGTGCTGCAGTTTCACCACTACAGGTACTCTAGCTAAATTAAACAAAAAACAAAACTGATTAGGCCACTACATGCATAAATAAATAGTAAGAATCCAGAAATCAGGGGGTGGGGGGAAGGAATATAATGAAATATTTCTGAGAGTTGCAAGAAACATGAGCAAGTTCTAATAGAACCAGGTGAATGGTAATGAAACAGAACAATGAAAGGCTCCGTTTAGAGATGATATCTGTAATTAATAACATAGGAATTAATATGAAAAGGCTGTCTTGTCCATTCCTCAAAATGAGAGGATACCTCTCCAGCTATCCGTACCTTTGCTAGAAGAAATAGAACCAAGGAAGATTTATAATTCAGAGGAAAGGTAAATTATATGGAAACATAGCAATTGTTATAAAATTGTATTTTAAAAGTAAAATGGAATGTTTCCATGCTCTTTTTCACAGTGATAAAAAGGAATAGTCACTAAAGTGGTTAAATAAGATTTTTTAAAAAAAAAAAAAAAAAAAAAAAAAAACTCAAACCAATTTTGGTAGCCTTCAGAGGATTTTTCTGTTGAAAGACATCCTCCAGGCCAGCAACTTGGCTTGTGATAAATTAGTGGGGTTTTGGTACTATTATTATTATTTAGAAAATCACATTATGACTATTAACTGTTGAGGTTAAGAGGAGAGGTATTTCTGGAAGTTTCCCTCACAGGGTTTTTTTTAAATTTTCTTCTGAGATGTAGTATTAGGCATGGTCAGAACCAGAAAGCTATGACTAAAAACCAGGAAACTAATTTACCACGGTAATGTCTTTACCCTTGATATACAAATATGAATGTAATGAAAATGTTCTTCAGAAAATTATTGTGCAATTTACATTAAGAGTACCGCTCTAACAGCTAAATCAGAGAAGGCCTCACATATGAGCAGAATTGCCTTGTAAGGAAAGCTCCAAGGGCAGGGGATAAATTAACTCAGAAGTTACTTTTGGTTCTACAGATTTTACTAATTAACAAGATCTTTGCATACTGAATTTTCACAGTCAATCTGCTAACATTTCTTTTTTTCTTTCTTTTTTTTTTTCTCCTGCATCTGACACCACAGCTAATCATCAGAATAAAACTTCAATCTCCATCTGACAGTCATGTAGGCTGGTAGGCAATGTACAGCATATTCTAAGAAAATCAGCCCCCTTACCCTCTTTTTTCCAATTTTCCAGTGTTTTATTCTCAACTGAGAAAATGTAAAGAAACTCTTAACAGCAAATAGAAAGCTGAATTTCCTATTTACTCTGCCTGTCAACTGAACTTTCTTAAATTCACCTTAACTATACAGATTACTTGTTTTCCTCAGTCATCTAGACTTGAAAAAAAAAAGTAGGAAACTTATCAGAAGGTTTCATATACTATGCTAAGATTATTATTCCAAATTCTAAAATGAAAGGAAATCCAAAGCAATTAGTTATAACTGCAGTTTCACACCAACTGAAATTAAATGGTAAATATTTGAAGTAAAAATTAATAACCAAGATTGCTTCCAAAATGTTGTTTCCATGGAAAATCTGCATGAAAATCCAGTATAAATCCTGATTAAAACCTAACCAAGCCAAACACTGCAGATTAACTAGATTCCAATTAAATGTGACAAATGAACACTTGACAGACCTCAATTCCAATTCTATTTCTGTCAGAATGATCCATTAATATTGAAGACTACATTATCAGAATTTGAACAATACAATTGTGCTAAAAATAGTTCAAATGAAAGTGGACTTAAGAATCATATCACAAAAAACTCTCACTCAAATATCAGGTATTATATACATGAAGGAATAAAACTACATTCCATCCTGTTCCATCATTATTATGTATAGATTAATATTAATAAAAATTTCTGGAAGCAGATGACATGCCACTGTTGAAATTTTGTTTATAAAATGTGACAGCAAAATCCAAAAATCTGTAGAGTATAATTTTCATCATGACATCACCCACCTTTCAAAGGTCTCAGTTCATGAGTTTATAAAGGAGGAGGAAATCTTCATTATTCTATGCATGTCCTACCATTCCAATTTTTTTTACTGGAAATTTTTTTTCATTCACTTATCCATGAACAGTTGTGTTTATCTACCTCCAGGTTTTTATCTATTAATTTTTGAATACTATTGTTAGAACAAAATCCAAGAATTTTATCTTACCAAATATATTTTCAAAAAAAAGAAAGCATCTAAAATATTTTAGTCATTCGAATGCGATTCCAGTTTTTGCAGCAATACAAAAACTTAAATAAACTCTTTTCCTTTAATGTATGACACTGCTCAAGCACTCTTTATTTTCAATTACACTTCACTGAGTGTGATTTTCATTTTCATTGGCTACGGAATACTTTAAAAATTGTATTCATTTGTGACTCTACAGTTTCTCCAGCATAGCTCAGGCATAACCCATGTTAAAATACTTCCTGAACTCAGAATTTCATGCCTACAAATCCTCTACATCACTGGACGTTCAAGGGAACTGACAGACTCTTTAATTTTATTATCCTAACCACAAAATCTCGCTACAAAACAGACAATAAAATAATCAGCCCAAATTAGGTACAAACTCTATAAGCAGAGTCTTATAGAGTCTTATTTTCTGACATTTTCTCAGTAATACCATTATCATGTTTTCCCCCTACCACATCCCCAGAAAAATGAAATGTAAACAAATATATTCATATAAACAACCAAGGAGAATATGTAAATGCAAACGTATAAACATACATAACCTTATATATCTTTAGATGGAAAATACTATCTTCCTTTTTAGTCAATTAATTATTTGCTATTGGGATATACACTTTAAGCTTATGTAGACTGCCGTAGCCATTCTTCAGGAATACATACTAGATTTGGAAATACCTTACCATGAAGAATAACATAATTTTAATGGGTTGACATGTCTATCTCAGATAACATGAAGCCCCAAGAACAATTATCCAGTATTGTAATCTCCGAAAAACTAAACATGCACTTAACCAAACTAATTAATTCAATAACAAAAAATACACCACCCTTGCATATACCCACCTATTACAATTGCATTAGAAAACCCATTATTTCTTTGGTTATCAAAAACTCGTAGACTTTCATGTGCATTAATTTATTTTTGTTGTTCATGGGCAAATGAAAATACAAGGAAGTCAATGTCTGACTTCACACAATTTTAGATCAAGGCCAAGAAGTGAGAACAGTGAAATATTCATGTTTTATAAAATACATTTCAAAATGAATAGGTCTTTTTGGGTTTTTAATCCTGAATAATTTTAGATAGAAAGAAAGACAGAACCTAACCTAAGGTTTTTATTAATATATTTGGGGTTTTAATAGTAGAAGAATTACTATGGAATAAATAAGTATTTAGCATTTTTCCCTTCTACATAAATGGACCCTGAATTTAAATGAAATGTTGTAAAAGGACTGTACAAAATAAAGTGTGAAGAAAAGGAAAGTAATGTTTTTCTATTCTAAATAATGAAGAATGGACTTGACATTGGGTTTTATTTTGAAAAGTCTATACAATATTTTTGGGAAAAAGGATATTCTCTATAGTGGGGTTTTAAAATGCTATTTTCTTTTCCTGATGCTGTATATATTACATTCTTGGAAATTTCCTAAGTAGGTTTTGAATCAAAAATGGAAGGAAATGAGAATACATGTCCTTTATGGTTTTTTATCTAAAATGAAAAGTAGGTAATTTTATTCAATTACCATGTTCCCAGACCTCTACTGATTCTTTTTTCAGTGTTTTAACTGCTTCTGCAGCATAGATTTTAAATCATGTAAAGAAAAGAAAGCGCTATTTTAATTAGTGGTGTTATTTTCCATTATTTTGTATACCTGCATTTTAACAAACTTTAAAATGTAAAAAATTACAATTTTAATTATTTAATATATTTATTTTTATTTTTGGACTGACCTTTCAAAAGTCTACTTAGTATCACTTGCTAGTGAGATTATGTGTGTGAATGTTGTGTTTGCCCCTACCATTTTCCATATGCTCTGCCTCACCAACACTGCCATCCGGCGTAGTCCTTTCGTAGTTGTCCTCTGGGAGTGGAAGGGCACCCAGTCTTGGCCCTGATGAACTCTTACTGCTTGGTGTTTCTGACTCCTCCAGACCGCTGTCATAGCAACTCTGCAATGACCCTTGATGTGGGTCCTGAGGCTGACTCACAACAGAAAACGTCACTCTACGAAACGGCTGCAAGAGAAAAGATTCTGAATGTCACTGGAAAGTTCAGTCTTTGAACAACTGATTCTCAAAACATGACTTAAGCAAGCTAATATTTTAACATTTACCAGTTAAACAATTTTGTCTACATTAAAGCAAACAGAAAGTACAGTTTTTACATAAAAGGCCACTGGACAGAGTATGCACGGAATTTTACTGTAATACATGGTCCAGAACCTTCACGCAGTTTATTGGCTACATGGGCTAAGAAAGCTGGTTATAAGAATTTATGAATTTTGTACACTTTCTCTTTTCATCAGTTGTAGTAAGTCAATCAGAATTAATATCAGACTGCATAAAGGTACTTGACAGTGTGTGCACGTATATGTCTAAGATTGTGTGGGTGGGTAAAAATGCTCACCTGTAAGCTACATTGTGGACATTATGAACATAGCAACACACCCATAAGACTTCTATAAAATCACTTCCTGTAGTTCTGAAAGCTAGTTAACACGAGAAAAGAGGGCAAAAAGTAAAAAGAAAAAAAAAAAGGAAGGGGGGAAAAAAAAGGCTCTTAGGTCTTTTGCCATGAAAGTCAGTGCCTGGAGACAGGGTGTGTTGCCAGCTGACTTAATAAAGCCTTTAAAGTACCGCGAGCACAGCTGACACAACATGTTTCCACTGGGACTGTACAAACATGGATTGTTAGAGATTTGTATTCATTCAAAATGACAGATATTACTGTTGCTCTGGAAGCCTACATGCTGAACCCTGGCACCAGTGAGAATCCCAGGAAGTGGGAAAGGCAATTCTTCACATTTCAGAGGACACTGAGGGTATGAGGGATTTTCAGTGAGAAGTTAGGGGATTCTCCTAAGATTTTAACTACGCTCAAGTAGCAATGATACATTTAAAATAATTTTAATGATACATTTGAAATAACTTACTGTTCACAAGGCTAGAAAACCACAGAAAAATGTCAAATGTTCTAGAAAGCACCTTCTGAAACAAACACCAGTAGATCCATTTTATAAGACACTATGCAGACTTTGCTATGTTTAAAATAGGGTGTCTGACAGTGCTGCCCTTTGGATTCAGATGTTTCAAGTCCTATGTTAGAATAAGACATAGGCACACCTCACTCTCACTGGCAACTCTAGTCAATATAGGATGGAAATATATATGCAGGTCAGAAGGGTGAAAACAGCAACGACAACCACTCACACAAGCCCTAAAACCAGAAGTCCACATCAGGTTTACAAGCAGAGGGGGAGGTGGAGTTTCAGTTTGAGGGTACAAAATTCTTTAGAGGGTACAAAATTTTGAAGATATAGGTATTCAGTGCTGATGATAAACAGGTTGGACAACAAATGTAATGCTAAACCTTCCTGGCAGAAGCAGATCAAAAGTTTAAACAGCTGACTGTTTCTAGAAATACTTTACTGTAACTCTTTGTTGGACCAAAACTTCATTCAGTGAGATGCTGTCATCTGTAACTATACATCAATTACTACTTAGTTGCAGGGCAATGACACAAACTGTGACTCTCACAGATTTGAATTTGCTTAGGCCATCCCATAGGCTATTCCTGAATATCATACTATTCTGGCAATCACATTCACACCAACTGAGCTGGGCCGAGGCCCCTTGGAATCTATGCGCATCAAACTCACACAGTCAAATTAGGTTTCCTTACTGGCTTGACCCCAGGTTTCCTATAGCAGAGTCTCAGACATCCCAATCCTTAAAATAATTTAATCTTGATGCAATAACTATATTAAAGTTATTTATATTTATATATTAAAGTAACAGTTTGAGCTGGTACCTCCAAGGAGGGACCCTGAAGAGAGGAAGCCCTGGGCTTTTATACTCTCATAGTCTAAGTGCATGAAATTCTTGGGCTCTTCAGCTCCCCCTGTGTCTCTGGGTCACATGGATGGGCGCAGGTCCCAGTACCCTTTATTATGTGTAGGGTTGGCAGTCCGTGGCCTCTTTCTTGGGGCTCCCACCACCCGGAGCTCCCACTACAGCTGCTCACCAAGCTACCTGCACTGACTGTATTTCTCTACACCAGAAGGACTTTGAATCATCTACCGTTCCTGCAAGAACAGTGATGTAACTTAAAATGGGAATTAGAAAAAAAAGTCATCAAGTATTTGGAACTTTATGTTCTAGTTCTTATTGAATTTTTGGAAATCAGTCTCAACTAGATCACAAGAACAGAACACCTGTTTGTTACATCTGTAGCTACCACAACAATCACAGAAAAGTTATTTTAAATAAGTTTTGGAACAAGCTATAAAAGATTTAGGAGCATCCTGTTCATCTTCACATATTCTTTTAAAGCTATATGCCTTACCTAGACGGCATGTAGGGAAGAGATGTGACAGATGCAAAATTGGGCTGGTTTATAGCTTAGCCTGAAAAATCCCTAAGAACATCACTACATAACCTCAAAACTAAAAGAAATTTTATGTACTTTTACTAAGTTGTTAATAACAGTTTTTAAACAGATCTGGGTGTTAATCTTGTTTTTTTCTTAAGTGCCGTACTGAATAGGAATTATCTAACACAAAACTAACACACAGAGTACTCAGTTCAGTAGAGCCAATTCAGCCCTTTCCACAGAATATCAATGAGAATGACATAATGATGATAAAATCTTTTCTGAAAGAATATGCATGTTAATTGTTATTCTGCAGGACTTATTACACTTCTACTTTCAGTAAAAATATCAGAATTCTGACCTCTCTATTGCATTACTTATGAGAACCAGACCTTCCTAGACAAATGTATTGCAAATTTTGAATACATCCTGCTTCATGGCCTGTCCCTTTCCAATAAAAAGAAATAGACTCGATCAAAATATCTATTTGTTACCTGCATAGTTAGGAAACACTCCATGTGCTTATTAAAAAAGAACTTTAAGAATGAAAAAATTAAATATCTGCATTGCTGTTGGCTGCCTTCTTTCCCACATCATCATTTCTGATATGCGAATCACCGTATACTTTAGACAGTATAATCTGGATAAACATTTGTCAGAGCAGAACTATCGGTTATAAAAGATACTGAGTTTTTATATACTTTGAATATATAGGCTAAATTAATTATGGCACCTAATTTTAACACCCAAAAACTAGGACATCCTAAAGTTGATGAAAACAGAGAAGTACGGGATTGCACTAAAATGCCTCTGACAAAAACCCTGTATATGAGTGTGTATGTTTCTGTTCATGAAACTCATAATAGTCCTTTAATTGTTACTAATAAGAGCATTTAAGTTAAATGAGTTTACATTCCTATGAAGAAAGTTATGAACACTAGAGTAGTCATACATAATAAATACTAATAATGCATCAAATGATGCAATTATCCCCCTCCAAAAACAAGAACTTTCTTCATATACTCTAATTTTTGTTTATATCCTAATCTGTAAAACAGTTGAGGTTTCACATTAGCTTGGACATTACCCAAACCCCTGGAACATCAGGAACTAAGATTCTTATTTTTCCCTAACTCAAATCAGATGACTTTCCACTTTAACAATGTATGATATCTTGGGCTGTTTGCAGGATTTATGGTGGCCTGAGAACTAGCTGGAGATCACCTAGTCCAACTCTCTTGCTCAAAGTAGAGTCAGCTAGAGCATTTTGCCCAGGGATGTGATCAGTCAGGTTTTCAGTGTCTTCAGAGACTCCACGGCATTTCTGAGCAAGCTGTTCCACAGTTTTGTTACTCTAATAGTAAAGGAGGTTTCTATTAAGTTTAAAAGGAATTCCTGTATTTTCTGTTTGCACCAAAGCAAAAAAAAACACTAGAAATGAGTCAGGCCTAAATAATATTATAATTCCTGTTAGCTTCAGAAAGTCAATCAATGTCAAGCTGCTTGTAAGACTAATACAGTGACTCTGAGATATGTACAGAGTAGATCTGAAAATAGGCAGAAAAAATGCATCAACTAATCACATAAATTCAAAGTGTTTCTTTAATACTTGAATTTTGATACAACATGTCATTATCCTTTTCTTTCTATTCATTCTTAATTGCTGGAAGCTTGTTGGAAGACAAACAAAATATTAATGAACTATTCCTATACTGCATGAATAGTTTCAACCCACACAACTCTTTTCCCCATTCAAATCACATATTTTTACTGTTCTAAACTTCTGTCATTTAGTTAATATAAAATTGGCAGGAAATAAAATTAAACAGGCATTATTTTTTCAATGAGAAGACTGAAACACCTGAGATTAGTATTAGAGCAGCAGGCTAAAAGGGGGAAAGATGCTGATAAGACAAGCGTGTTTTTTTCTTTTAAATTTAGCAAAATGTAGTGACAATTGTAACTTTAAACTGGACATGAATAAAATAAAATAAATATTCTGGTATTACAGCTCGCAGTGTATATCGCCTGTGATGAACTCTAATTAGCTTAGCTATCAGGTAAGAATTCTAGGCACAAGAGAAGGGCTCCCCATCATTACTTTCCTTTATTTTGGTTTCAATTTTATTAATTGTACATGCAGCAGTGGTCTTCTGGTCATGAACCAGAAGCGTATTTTGTTTGTTTTGTATAAATTTGAAATATGCATCCACTAATATCTATTTGTTTAAGCCCAAGGCTAAATGTTAAGATTTGCTATTCAGGAGTAATATTTCATAATGCATTTTACATTATAGGCATCATACTGTAACATTCAAACATATGCTTTTCCTTTGAAGTTTAGTGCTTTTCTCAAATATGCTTTATTTCCTGTTATCCAAACTTCCCTTTCTGAATCCCAACAAGGACTTCTGAGCAGGCCAAAATTATTTTTATTCACCTAGCTACAGTCATTAAGTTCCTAATAATTCTTTTCTCTGTTATAAGTAAACAAATAAAAGGCATGCCTTTTATTTCAGTGAATATCATCAAAGAAGAACCAATCATAAGAACATCTTTTACTCAAAGATACTCTCAAAGGTACAATTGTATCTCAAAGATACAATACTCTTTCATGATAGAATTTCCCTATCAAAATACAGCACACATGTTCATTTAGAAACATCAGACAAAAGCTTACAAGGCGTGTAGGCCATTGCTCTTAGCATTTCACGAGAGTTCTCCTGACTATTGAAATGTCAGCATAAAGAAAGCAAGAATAAATGACAATCTGCATCAGAGATGGTCAAAATAATTTTAGCATACTCTTTTGCCTGCTCATAAAAATATATTTTTGTTACCACTTCAGTATCTATTTTTTTTAAATTATAAAAACAAATCATCTATAACACTAAAGTGCCCTCCTATTATTCTACTGCAAAATGAAATGGAAGAATGAATTTGTCTTACCGAGAACAATTACAACATGAATTAAGATTTTTATCTTAGATCTTTCTATTTTCTCAAAACAGAAGCTTGTCTTATATCTTTCATGAAGATTAAACAGAACTTCAGTGTATCTCCCATTTTTTCCAGAACTCAATGCATTAGATTCCAGTATTCTTCTCTAACTCTTTCTAATAATTTTCCTTGAAATCTTCTGAACATTTCTTTAACCAAAATCTATTATTAGAACACTATAAAAGCGTTCGTTTAGCTAAGTTTCCAGTATCTGATACTATGCACTATGCACACCTTCACAATGGTTTATGTCTCAAACTTCTCTGTGAGCCTAACTTTTGCAGAAATATTTGGAGAGCCTTTCTTTCCTGGAGGAGTTTGGTTTGTTTTCTTTGGTTTTCAGCAGAGAATATGCTTCCCAAAACTACTCCAGGGATATTATTTCACAGAGACTGTTGCATCTGTCAGCTCCTGTCTTTCAGCATGAGAAATCTTTATCTTTGCTATGCTCTTTCATTAAAAGTTAATCTCCTTATCATCCCCAAATTTGTACTTTGCTATCCTTGGAAAAACTATCTTGAAGCAAATATATTGGACCCTTTTAGATCCAATTCCAAAGAAGGAAATGATCCAAAAGCCTCCCTAGACCACTTGGACTGAAAGGAGCTCAGTTCACGGTATTAGACAAGCTAGTCCACAGTAAATCTCCACAGAATGCAAATAGTATGAAAATAAGTCTCAGAGCCCACTGTTTCACCATCCAAATCAATTGCTCCTTTGCCATTCTATTTGCTATTGTAGACAGAGACAATTTTAAAAAATTGCTTTCTCTATGTTTTGTTTCCCTGCACAAAGAGAGGCTTGTGTCTGCAAAGGGATCTTTGCCAGAATGATACTGAAATCACAGATACAGATAGCTAAAGCATCTATGAACCTTTCAAATTATGAAGCCTTAGTATTAGCGAAGCACTGATGCACAAGCAGTGTCCTCTTCTAAGGAATGTAAAATATTCCTGCTGCTGAAATGAAATATTTTGAATAAACCAAAAATACACCACAGTGTTCTGTATAGAAATGATTAGCTAAAAATGGAAAAAAATAACCATTGGGAGAGTTTTGAATTCTTAATATGTATTCTGAATCAAAGTGGAGCTCTTCGTGCCTTAAGTCTCACCTATGTGCTTGTTATTGTTAAAAAGGTTAATTATTAATATTATTGAGAATATTTAGGTTTTAGTTACTGTTCACAAGACTCTAGCCTAATATGAACATAAGAGCCACAGCACCACATTTTAGGAAAATTCAGCAGTAACTCCTGGAAAAATAAGATCAAATTCTAAATGTATATGAATACATATACAAGGCACTTCAAGTTTAATAAGGAAGATGTATACAAATATATTCAATACAGATGAAAAGACACAGGTCACCGAAAGTGTATTGATGATGACATATTTTCCAAAATCTGCAGTTGAAATTTTTCCAAAATTAATAGACTCAATATTTTTATTATTTTTATCAATAAAGTAGTCCTCAATGTTTGTTTACTTTTTATTCATCTAATTTGTCCAAATTATTCTTTAAACTTAAAGGCATGGTTAATTTTTTAAGGGTTGACACATTTTCTATAAATGGGACAACATAAACTCAGGCATAAAATCTCAGATAGTCAACTACACTTCTCTAAAAAAATGAAAGGACAGAACTCTAGAAGTTTATCCCATCTTGGTAGATGTTTAACAGAATGGAAATATTCTTCACTAAATATTAAGGAATTTAAATTAGCTACACTATTTAAGATCACTCAAGTCAGACGAAGCAAATACCATCCTGATGAACACTGTAGCTATGCAAGTTATCATAACAATAAACATGCCACAGGCTGAAAATACAAGGCCTTAAAAGGGAAAATAATTAATTTTATTCAGAAATTATATATTTGGATAAGCACTATAGATTGTGTTATATAGGGAAAAAGAAGAATAGAATGAACTCAAAAATACAATTTTTTCTATTATTTCATTTTAATCAGGGTTACGTACACTTTCATTGCGACAAAAAATTGTTGGAAAAAATGTATTTGAATGAGGTATTTGAAGAGGAAACCAATAAAAGGTAGTTACAGACAAAATAACAGATGAGGTCCATGTGCAGAACTACACTCCAAGCCTATTTATCTATACAGCCACCTTGTATAATTAAAACTCTTGCCAAAGATGTGAAGCTATTTGTAAATTTGCTTATTTTTTCACATTTCATACAGAAAAAATACTTTAAAAGTATTGCATTGCTGTAAAAATAGGATATGTATTTTCTTCCATTGTAGGAAAATGTTTGAAATGCAACGGGTATTTAAGAAAATAAATAAAGGAGACATTTAGGTGATAATAAACTAATTGTTGCAAAAATATCCAAAATACAAAACAAGAAAACATATATATTTTAAATTAGCTATTTAAATTAAAAACCTGCTGATGTGTAGCTATTGCTGCTTATTTTCCATTATGGCCATCTGGAACACCATGTCTGTTGCTGCAGGTTAAATATTACTCTGTCAGTGATAGTATTTAAAACAAATTCCTTAGAACTATCAAAATGTGAAACTATTACTTTACACTGACTCAAAATGTTAGTAACTATCTGCGAATGTAATTAACATATTAAAGGTGCTTTAAATGTACAACCTTATAAGAAGTACTGACATATTTACCTGTGGAATTGATTACAACTATCAACTTGTTATGCAACTATTACTGAATGAGAAAATAGTGCAATGTCACAGAAGAAGATGTTTGTGGTTTGTTTTCTTTTTTTTTTTTCCCTTCAAAAGTCTAGTGGTGAATTTCTATTAAAACAAATATTAACTTGTATGGGCTAATAAAAACTGTCCTGGCATATGTTTGTCAACACATGCTTCAGCCAAATATTAAAAGTATGACTTTTGAAGGAGGCAATGAGATGATTGTCTGAAAAAAACAGCATGGACTTCGCTAAATCCTTGAATAGAACTACTTTTATTATCCTAGGACTTGATTTCCACATGTACAGTTTCATTTTAATTTTTTCATGTCAAAATCACTTTTATCTTTCACTTCAGATTTGGGCCCCAAAATGAAGGACATCAGTTAATCACTCAAAATATTTTCATCATACACTTTAAAAAATCACTTAAGAACTTATTTATCTGAATAAAAGTCAAATTAATATGCATACATAAAATACTGTAAAATAAAAACAGAAAAGCATGAGTTATAATAAAAACATTTAAACCAAATTAAATTATTCATAGGTAAAACTTTATGGATCTATTTTTCATAGAGTGTTACTATCAATAGGTTTTAATAGTCAAGCTAGCTGAAATATTCTCTAACTGGTTCACACAAAAAGAAGAACACCTTCTCAATTAAAAACATGGCTATAATTGTCAGATTTGACCACCAATTTAACAAAGTTGAAATATAAAACTTCAAGTGTGAAAACCATCATTATATAGTAATATATTATGTAAAAATACTTTCTTCTGTTGATGAATGCAGGATGTCCTTCATCGGTAAGAACCACAGATTGATGCAAAGATTTCCTTTTAAAAGATTCAGGTCTTTCCCTTCCAAAACCTTTTCCGCATAGCACAGCTGTGGAAATATTCACAGATATTTCTTCACATGGGTTATTTGTTTGTTTGTGAGAAAGATGTACTAATTTAGTTAAGAGGAACATGTATTTGCTAGATCTCATGTTCCTTTAATCTCTTTAAGGCATTCTGAAAATAAGACGGTAGAAGGAAAAATACTCTAGGCTTAATAAATGCCTGGTTTTGATTGCATCTCACACAAATAAAACAGACAGAAAAGGATTTGTGATACATTTTTTTATGTGGATGATGAAGGATGAGTTCAAATTATGGTTCACTGAACCCTATAATTTTAGTAGTCACTGCATAGTCATCCCTGTCAATCACATATTTAAAGATATTTTTTGATTGTAAGAACATTATCAAGATTGTTTACCAATACTCTGTTTGTCTCTAGAAAGTTCTACAAAGAGATCAAAAACTGGAGTTCATGTTCTTTCATTTCCGAGCTACAGACCAAATGGGTAGCTTTCAACATCATGAGAAAACAGCCTGATGAATTTTCTGGAAGAAACTACAGGCCCAGAGAACAATACTGTGATTGAAAAATTATTAAAAGAAATCCACGTTGTCTTTTCAGGCATCTCAAGCCATTCTTGCTATTCACTCTCTCACATATTCATCTAGGAATATTTTAAATTCTGTGGCTCTAATTCAAGACAGTCTGATGCTTGCTACCATTTCCAAAGAAGTTTTAAATATTGAGATATTATTTTTAAAAAGTAACAAAGAGAGATAAATCTTCATCTCTTCTACTGTTAAGAAGTTCCACATAGAGATGGAATGTTTTTGCCTAACTGCCCTTCCTTTTCTCCAGTACCAAAATATAGGTAGTACCAAGACCAAAAAAATACTTTGGACACTTACTGTAATTCCATTCTTTCGTTGTACGGTGTCATGCAGAACATAAAGTGAAGGGTTTAGGGATAATTAGGTGTCACAGAAAAAGAGTAACATTTGACTAAAGGAAAAACAGAATTCAAATAAAATGTAAGAATTTTTCATTCTAAAACCTAGTTTGTACAGTATTGTCATTCATAAAGCAATTAGGATCACATCTTGAAAATATAACGTAATTTAGAAAGGAATCACATACTGGTTAGGCTGGCCTGCAGGTTCTGATAAAATGCATGGATAGCAAGTACTGTGATCCACATAGGAAATGGTCATTTTTAATATTCTGCAGGGCAACAACAACTCTTCAAGTTTCTCTCCAAATACAACAGAGAAAGCCTTTCTGGCACAGGAATCTGGGCTTAAGTCTGAACTTTGCTATACATCTACATTGCAAATTGTGTTGCCGTGAGAAGTCACCCAAGCCAGCCCTAACTGAATTACACTGGAAGGCTGTTTGTGAGCTTCTTAAGCGTTTTGCGTCTCTATTTATACAATATCTTATAGCTGAATGTGTGCAATCTCGACTTTGAACACTGCAACTTTCAGGATTAATTTCACTATTTATTCTTCATTTACTTCATGTGAATAAATAAGATTAGAGAGGTCAAACCCTTGGCTGATATAAATCAATGTACTCTTGTTGTCTGACTCCAGACGTCTGTTGTTTCCCTAGTTATACCAAGATGTTTTTCTTTTCTCAAACAAAACAACATAACAGGCCGCAATATTGTCATGGCTGCAGACAGTCTTGGATCTTGATTGCATGAGGCAGCATGCACTTCATAAAGCCAGCTGGCATTAGCAAGAACACTTTCTGGTCAATGCCCTCTAAAAATAAAACAGTATCAATCTCACCAAGAGCAGACCCCTATTGCAAAGTCCAGAATTAAATGTTGCTCTCCCATTTGGCTGCTTTATTTCTCCCACTATGCCATCTGGCCAACAAAATTATTTAGCACTGCATCAGCTTCATGTCTGTAACTTTTAAAGCACAAATATTTATATTTGAGTTTTGTCCAACAATTCTCCTAGATAAAGGGTAGAAAAGATGTTTCTCTTTCCAGTTCAGGACAAACAAAACAGAAAGCCTGGGCAGTTGTAAGGAAAAGAAACTTAATTCAAGAACTTTACTGTGAAAAAGAAATTCAATACTTGTTCAACTTCTAGGCAGATTTAAATAAATAAATTATAATTGATTTTATGCTGATGTCTTCATCTTAAATTACATGGCTTTCTCAGATTGTTCCATATGATTACAGGTTATTGAATCAAAACACATGTAAAGCCACAGTCTGTGTAGAATTGAATATACAACTCTTGTTCAGAACTCTGAACGGAACAAAGATCAATTAACTTTTTGGTTTCTTTAATTTCATGCCTTCAAAGATGAAATTGTACCTGTTTAAATCATTGTGTGAAAGGTAACAGAAAATGCCCAATTTTCTAATTATAAAATAATTAGGTGATGTTCATGTAATTACATTTATCACAGCACTCTTCAACTAGAAGGAAGGAAGCTAAAAGGAAAGGAAAAGGATGTTGGCAAGTCTGGATTTAATTTCTGACTTTGCACAAATGTAATGTTTTGCTTTGGCAATGTCTTTCACCCATCTGTAGAGTCAAGACAAGGATTGCCCTTTATCTTTGTATAATGTTTTCCTTGACCTCGTAAGTAGACTTTATAACCCTATGGTAGAGACTGCTGGGAGCACAGATGGGAAAAACTGCACAAACTAATGTAACAGGATTTCAAATAACTGAAGACATTGCAGGGGGCCACAACAACCCTAAGAATCCAGAACACAGGGGATACTGCTGGTTTTTTTATGCTATGTAACTTCTTGGAAACTGGAACAAAAATGTATGTAAATTTCTGGCCAACAATACTACTATAATATGCAAACATGTCACTGACGTTTCCAATACTGCATATCATTGTGCAGACTTCTTTCAATCATTTCCAAATTATAAGCCTCTGCAAATAAACACAGCAAAAATAACTAAAGGTAAGGGGCACATCACTAGGATGTTACAAACATTGACCTTGTCCCAGCTTGAAGAATGCATTCTGCAGTTACTCGGCTTCAGTGGAATATATGTGCTGTCAAAAAGCTCAATTTCACTGAACTACAAAACCTGCTAAAACTACAGTTTCTGTAGCTGCACAATTATTTTAATATTTCGAATTCTAATTTTAAGATCAAGCTTGAGCTCATTGATATTCTTTGTCATTGTCTAATTTCAACACCTAAATAGGGCATGACAAGCATCTAACAACATGGCACAAGTAAACTTTTTTGACATGTAAGCAAAAACATCTGGTAAATCATAAGAAAAGAAAATATGATTATAATGTTGAAAGACTGTTCTTTAAAAAAAATTATCAAAGTCCAAGAAAACTGTAAGAGATTTTATTCATTTTGACTTACTTTTCTATCCCATTTTTACGTAAACAAGGAGAAATTATTATTAGGTACAAAAATATCTGAAATATTTCCTTTATAGATAAAAATACTTGCCCTTTTTTTTTGTAAATCTGTATTTCCTTGAAACAACTTAAAGTATATATGACAGTGAGACATTTAACTATATTAAAGCTCTTGCCAGTTTCCTCTGCAAGTGGTTTTGATACCAAAAGTGTCACTTCAGGGCAAACCTCATTCAGGTTTTTGTAAAAAAAATAAGGAAGGGATTTTGAAAGAATTTAAAACACTGAGTTAAAAATAAAATATTTTTCTTTATTCTTTCTGAATTTAACTGGGTTTTATGCTGAATTGAGCAATATACATTTTGAATACATATTTATAAAAGATAAATTCTTTCCACAACTCTTTTCTTAATTCCATCTTTATTCCTATAGAGATAATCATTCACTCAACTTCATTTAAAATATACACGTGCAACCTTTTTGAAATTTCACAAATCTGCACACATACCCTGGACATGACTATATTTACACAAAGAATCACTTGTGTAATCCCTTTTTCTGCATTCACTGTTCTCATGCTTCTCATTTCCTTACTTTATATGAAACCTTCTGCATGCCTGAGATGCTGGTGTTTGGGAAATCAGAAAGGACAGTGACAAAGGCTACAAAAGCCATAATCCAGCTGTCATGCCATTCCTTATTGTCACATGGATGTATCTGTCAGACAAAATCTAAGAGTTTGTCTGTATCTAAATATCAGGGACAAAAATATGACAAGGTTGGGTTCCTTTACCTTTTATGTGATTTTGCTATCTCGGTCTTTGTCATAAGTAATGATAGAATCACAGAATGTTTGTAGTTGGAAAAGACATTTGGTGGTCAGTCACCTAGATCAATCCTCTTGCTCAAACTGGATGCCAATTTTCCTAGACCTAGAGCCAATTTTCCAGGACCATATCCAAATAGCTTTTGAATACCTCCAAGGATAGATATTGCAACCTCTCTGGGCAACCTGTGCCAGGACACAGTCAGCCTCACAGTAAGTCTTTCCTGATGTTCAGAGAGAGCTCCCTATGTTCATTTTGTGATCCTTCCCCTCTACTCAGCACTTGTGAGGCCTCACCTGGAATGCCAAGTCTGGTTCTGGAGTAATATAAAAGACAAAACTGTATAAAGAAAAAGACAGCAGGAAAAAAGTAAATCAGATGTCTGACTACCCATATGCATATGTCTTTCCAAATAGTGTTTTGTTGATAAAACAACTTATGGGCTATGTGTATTTTGGACTGCAGTAAAACTCTTATGAGATTTATCAAAAAATTCTATGCAATATTACAAACACAACTCTACTGACATAAAAAGGTGTTTAACATTAACAAACTCAGATATTTTCTAGGAATAATGCAATTATATGGTTATGTTTTTACTTGAGAAGTTCAAAGTACTTCAACAGCACAAATTATTATTTTAAGTATAAACTATTATTTACAAATTAGTCATTATAGACTACTTCATCAAGGAAACAAAAAAAACCCCCCAGGTTAAGAAAAGTAAAGTGATTTCCATAACTAAAAGGTTCACATTTTTCTGTCTGAAAAATCTGGGTACATTTGAACTATTGCATTTCGGTGGTATGCACAGCTCTTTGAGGTATGATAAGTATATTAATGGCTATGCAGAACTTTCCATGTGTGAAGAATAACCTACAATGTAATAATTCACACAAGTACACAATAATTTAACTCATTACATATGTGATATGTTTAATGCTGATCTATCCAGTAAGTCAAGATGTTAAGTTGACTAAAGTCACTGTCGATCAAATGGAGAAACTGCTCTTTTTGCCTGCTCATTTCACACTTCAGATCAAACAAGAAGTCAGAAACAGTGAAGAGAACTAGCGGGAACGTGAAAGCCCTTGTGACTACTGTGTTTACAAGGTCACATAATATCTGAATATAATTCATATAGTAAAATTTATACTGAACTATTTTAAAATCATACTTCACTAGCTTTTTCACCTTTACCCTGCACATTTAACCGAGAAAAAAAAAAAATGGGTTCCAAGGAATAACCAGTCATGATACTCAGTGGTAAGGGAAACACAACACCAAAAGGGTACAAAAAAATCAGGTTCAAATCATACCATCAAGAAACATACTCCAGAATTCCTGCGGTCTAAGAGCATGACTCCCATGGCATCTATGAATCCGGGAAATAATAGGTGAAATGGCATTGCTGACTCCAAATTTCATGACAATACTGCAGGAAAAATATTTCTACTATAATGCTTAGGCTTCACAATTCATTATGACAAACCAGGAAATCAACCTGCATTCCCTGCAAACTACAGAGAATATATAATCCAAAATACAAAGATGAAAAACTGCATTCTACAACTAAACACAAGGAATTAACTTCTAAACCAGCTGGTGCCCAAAGGTGGGCTCTCATGGCTGGCACAATAACACTAATTTCAATAGTTTAGGTAAGATGCAATGAACAAATGGGAACAAACTCTGAATTCAGAGTTCTAATCTGGAGGAGGAGTTTTTTGCCACTATTGCTTCCTTTGGAGTTATAAAGAATTGCAGCAAGTTCCTAGCACAGACAACTAGTGAAACAGGTCTATCTGAGTCTAGATGAACGTAAGGTACTCCTCTGATGGAATAGTAATGATGGAATGTAACTCGTAAAGTTGAAAATCTGTCTGAAACCTCTAGAAGTGTTCATGCAGAGCATTGAAGAAAAGACACGTGTTAATGATTTTGTTTATAGTTACCACATTATTTGGCTTGCTAATGAATCTTTAGTACATATATCAAATTCAAGATATTTTAACAGTGTTGCAATGACATGATAGAGATAGTTCAGTAAAAAAGTATTTAATCCTGCATATAGCAGTTCTAAAATGCATTTTCTAATACTTAAGATTTCATTCGTATGCACATATTTCCAAGTCATCTTATCAGAACAGGACGAATATGCAATTCAGAATATTATTCTAAATTTGAATTGTTAGTTAAGACAAATGACTTCCATTGATTCGTATTAATCTCCAGTTTGGATGCTCCTAAACTGATATTTAACAATCAAACCCAGAATTAGACTTCTTTTTACTTAAGAGGAACTACACTTGACAAGGAAATAGCAGATTCAATCACATTCAGAATTGAAAAAAGGATAAGAAAGTACCATAGTGACAGAAACACTATGTATTACAGGCACATACATTAACAACACAGACAACCATGTTTTCTGTCAGAATACTGAAAAATGGTAAAATGGCATCCAATCAGAGCAAAAATATTTGTAGGACCCAAGCTCAGAAAATGTTATTCCAATGTTTTTTATAGTTCTGAAATATGAACTCATCAGTCACTTGTGTACTTTCAGACATTTTATCAACTCTTTGAAACTCTTATGCGTTTGCTCAGCAATGATAAAATCATGGGTGGTTTCCTCCTATAATTTATGTCCAACAGTTTTAACATTCAGTGTTTCACCATAAAGACAACGTTGGACATAGCTCCTTTGTACTAAATAAGTACCCACACTACAAAGAGATCAAGATAGTTGTCGATACTTAAACTTTCTGAACAACAAATTTCCGACCAAGTTATAATTTTAGACTAAGCTACGACATTGTAATTTACACTTAATTCAGAATATGAATGAATACCATTAAGTTCTGTTTGCTGTTTGTAAGTAATCATATGAAGTAAGCAAAACACAAGATGTCTGAATTTTCAGAGTAGTAGAGGGTGCTTTAATTAACTTAACTTTTCAAGTCACAAGACAGTACCACAGTGCATTCCTCTCTCTAGGCCAGCTGATAAATAGTCAAGCTTTAGCTCTGTCTGTGGTCTTTCAAAGATTGTCAATGACATTTCTTTTCCGGTTCAGTCAGGGTATCACCAGTTAAGATAAATATCAAAAATCATCCCTTTGTGATCCTAGATTAAGATTCTTGACAGAAATGGGACATTTTTAGAAATGGAGACAGTTTTAGAAAGGGATTCTGGTATTCAGCACAATTTAAATCAGAGGGTGACTTCACAGAACTTACAGTCCTGTTACAAGAGCGTGAATGAGGTCAAAATCAGCCTTCCAAAGAATCTCTACTTTATTTGACCTCCTGTATCTACCAATAACATGATTCCTAATATGTTCTGTTCTGTGTAAACATGGCAATGCTAGACTGAAAGGGAAGTAACAAGGGCTCTCTTTTTGTTTAACCAGCTCTACAAAATGTGAGGGGAGAGTTAGGGGCTGCCCATCTAGTTCTTCCCAAAGGCACCAGAGAACAATCTAGAGGTCAAAAGAGAAGGAACAACTTCCACACATATTCTCAGGGAAGAGTAATGGCTAAAGGAGGCTGATTTCCTCTTTAGGCTATAAATGCCAAGCACATTGGTTACAACCAATAGTGAATTAGACTCAAACCTCACAAGATATTGACTATGAGAATACTTCTAGGAGCTACAAAGACTTTGAATAGCCACAGAAGGCTATTAGAATTGAGATATCTTTGTACAGGTCATAGTCATCTTAATAATTAATAATTAATAATACAATTTTTACCTACTAGTTTATACAGCAATAGGTTAGGATCAAGAGAAAATTTGATCTGTGTGCCAGCCTACACGTGCTGAAGCATCTCTAGCTGGTTTTCAAGTAGAGGGATTTATTTGGGTTTGACATATCTACCATTAACTCTGCCTCTCAATATAACTATAAATAATGTTTTTTAAAAAGGGAGAGAAAAGAGACTAACTGAGCAACTGAATTTTAAATTCCTGAAATGCATTTGCAGTAGCAAGCTGGTACATTACTTGTTCTTTCCAGATTGCTCTCTCTTCAAGCCATTGTAAATTGGAAGTAAACCCTTGGCAGCAATATGCCTTAAGTCTGCACTAACCTGTTCTCCAACGTTTGAGACAGAAATAGGAACACTTAAATTTCAAGTGAGCAAGCACTGCAACAGGTGTCTCTTGGGGATGATGGGTCTCTAGTAAGTGAGCAAGTGAGTGCCTCCTAGGGGTTTAAAGGGCATGGTTAATTATTAACCTCAGCTGCTGCAATTCTCCACTATTTAGAATGCATGTTTTAAAATTCACAAGGTCAGAAAATATCTCTGTGTGCGTGGGTGTCTGAGTAGGCTCTCAAGGGGAGAGGAAGGCAAACAGTGCTGAGAAATACATGCATTTACTGAGACGCTGAGTGCTAGTCCTAAGAAAAACTACTTTACCTTCGAAGATAAGTAGTACTAGAGGAGAGGCATTTAAAAATGTGTAATGGAAAGAGTAGTCAATGATTTTTCTCCAGGAATTATCTTTTTGTTGTTGTTTTTGAGAGAAGTGACTAAGAACAGCACTAAGTTATTTGTTTAAATCTGCTACAATTTTAGAGAGTCTTTTTCCTGTGGGTTTTTTTCCTACTCAGTTCTATTTCCTTCTTCATGCACATTTTATGGTAACATTGATTTCTTGTACTATTCTTTGGAGAAATTAGCATGCACATTCTGTCCCAGAGCTGCAATAATACATTTGTGGGTAAAGCAGCATCAAAAATATAACTGAAGGAATAGTGAGCAGGGCTGCACACAGAATGCAAAGACAGCAAGTCCTGGCATCCTTAGAGTTATTGATCTTGAACCATCAAAGAAGGCCTACAAAAGAGCTGAAAATCTTTTACAAAGTTGAATTATGGAAGTGATTTTTTTATGGTCTTCATTAGAAACATTAAAAGGGCAAATTACAAATCTAGAAGAAGTTACAATGAATAATTTGCAAATTTTTACAAGTGTTTGACACCGATGTCTTGCTTCCAGTCTCGCTATCTTGTTTCAATGTAATAATGCAAGATCTCTGTTAACTATATATTGACTCAATCCTAACTATAGCAGGAATTTGCATTGATTTTTATACCATGTTTTCCTTTCAGAATAAATTTCCATGGAAAATTCTGACGTCTTTTGTTTTTGAACAATTAAAGCATGCTGCTTGAATAAATCAACTGGCTTGGATGATTCTAATTTTATTTATAAAATTAAAATGAAAATACCTATTTCAGTAGTAGCAATAAAAATAAGCCTTTTGTTTCCCTGAAAAACATACATATTAGCACATTTCTTTAAACTACTTTAAACTTTAAAAATTACATTTCCAATAGCAAAGTGTTCCATGTGGAAAATTCTGGAAACACTTCACTTGATGTAATTTCTTTGTCATGCAACAAGTATGCTATCTAGCCATGGAAAGTAATTTTATTTTATTTTATTTTATGCAAAATTATCCATGAGTTCCACCCACATACCTTGTACTTCCACACAGCCTTGCAACAAAACACAAATAGTGGAGAGATGAGGACAGGAACACTATCCATAGCCAACTCTATCTAAAGATCTCCTTTACTTGTTCATTCAAGCCACAGTCTGAGGATTCTTAACAGGATTAAGAATGTGATTCATACTGACAGCATGTACTATCAAATAAACAAATTTTAACATTAAAACAAATTATTCTGTGTTAAATGCATGTCAGATTGAGTATTTGTCTGAGTTGAGCACTGTAGGTGAAGAGAAATGCATAGCCATTTGGGATGGCAGTGTTGAATACAGGACTCTTCATGTAATCAGAAGCTGTAATATGTTCTTCTGTACATGTTATTGAATCCAGAAAATAAGTCTAAGCCGTTGTTAAGAGCTACTGAATTATAATGGCAGATTTCTGGCATAGGCAGTTGTGGTCACCTGAATTCTGGTGAAGCAAGCCAGATATGGACTAGGTAGCTGATAACCCACACATGTGTGTTACATGATATCTGTTGTCAGTCTTTTATATTAAATAATTACACCATTCTGTATATCAATCTTTAGAAAGAAAAAAAAAAAAGATGCAAAATCATAATGGCTAAGTTCTCTTCATAAAATAACCATCAACCTGGACTTTTGTGATTTATTCTCTTTTTGCTGTGCTAAGGACAGGTACACTGATTGTTTCAAATGGAAGAATAAAATCATTGTCTGGATAAAATCTTTTTTTAGCAACATGCTTTCCTGGCAAAATATCATATAAGTAACATTTAGTTTTGAATGCCTTAAGCTTCTTTAGTTTTTTTGATTGAAGAAGTTTTAAAATAAGGAGAAGAATGTAATGTTTTGACAAAGATCAAAATGCTGTTTCATGGGTCCTGGGAAAAATTACTATCAAAAGTAGGTGGTCTGACTAGCATGTAGAAGAAATTTATGTATGCAAGAAATATCAATAACATTAAAATGAGAATAAATAGTATAAAATTGCACCATTAGGTGACAAACTGGAACTACTTTGTGACAAACTTCAGATGAACTAATGAGATAATGACTAATTTGAAATGCAAGATCAAAAAACATAGTTAAGTATCAATGCCTATGCATACTGCCTATGTTTCAGAATAAATCAATAACCTGTTCCACTTAAAAAATTTTCATACTGGTAGAGCTCTTCATGGTTCATAATGGAATCCAAGGAATTATATTTTCTCTTCTGAGTGTTTTAACTGTCATATAATCAGGTACTATTGTGAGTCTTAATGACTGCAAGCAGAATCAGTTCATGAACAAATTTCAGAAGTTGGTCTTTGAGACAAATTACATTGGTCATTATGCCCTTAAAGACAATATTTTTTCTGTCTTTAAACCTTGATGATTACATCAAAACCAGAAGAAACAAAAAGAAAATAGTACATGATTTTGTCCTCCTGTAGAGATAAAACACCCAGACTAATTTCATGCCTCCTTAGAATAAAAGATTTGAAATCCAGAGTTACTCCTTAAAAACAAGTGAATGAACAAAACCCATACTCCTTAATTTCTGCAACTGAGATGAACATTTTTGGTTGGATTAGCTGCTTGCTACAGATGTTTCAAGAGCGCTGTTTATTTCTAAAGTGCTGTAGAAATCTAAAGAGCTAGAAAAGAATATTGGTATTATCTTACTCCGACAAATTTGGCTCTAGAAACTGCAGGTTGCATTTCAACGGGGAAAATAATGTTCCACTGTGCTGCACTAGCACAAATAATAGTATATTTTTAATTGGAATTAATATTTTTACCATTGGTTACGGGCCTCAAGCTCTATGTCAATGGCCTAAATGCTAATGAAGTAGCCTGGTCTTTTGCTGAACACAGGGATAAAAAAATAGAAACAAGATAAATAGAGTAAGTATCCCCTGTCGGATCAATATGGATAAAGTGACATGTTGAATACATACCACTGTAATTCTGGCTAGTCAGCTATTGTGATTCACTCTTATGCTGACTCAGTGCTTCAGAGTGAAATACTGCCATCCCTCCCACTCCTCTAGTGCTTGCCAAATCCCATTAGGAAATGTATAGTAATTAAGGTTAAATAATGCCATGCTATCCAACTCTGCCCAGAAGGTACTCCAGAATGTCTCTGAAGTCAGCTAGAAAGGAAGCCTCTCAGTCCAGTTCCAGAAGAGATGTTTAATATCTGTGAGGAGCAAGATCTGAGATGATCCCTACAGGAAAGTGAGCCAGGAGCTCAGGGTGACAATGACATAGGCCAGGCAATGACAGCACTGAGAGGGAGCAGCCCCATGCACCTCAGCCAGGCAGAGAGGGGTGGTGAAACCAGCAGGTTCTATCAACCGCATAGGGAGCATCAGGCCAGCTAAGACCAGCCCAGAAAACCCAAACAGCGATTCATAAACAGCCATATCTGAGCTGAAGTGGAGCTCCTGGGCCCATTTGTTTAAGATCAATCACTGTACTGGTGCCTAGGATTTGGTATTACTGATGAATTTGCCCCTATCACTGCATAAAACCAGTCCTTTCTTCACAGATTCGATGTGAAACAACAATCTCCTGTGCAAATTTTGAAACAGATGTCCTTTCTAATTTCATGTCCTCAGGAAAAAAAATACTTTCAAGCTATATATTAGGAGATGTATTTTTCTCAAATAAAAAGGCTTTAGCCACCAAGGCACATTTTTTCAATGGAAAAAACCCAAACAAACCACTGCTACATCTGCCAAAATATTTCACTTGAAATAGCCAGCAATAGAAGCTTTGCTGCACCAGCATACCACAAGAGGTCTTCTTCTGATTTGAAGTACAATGAAAGGTAGCAGATTGGACACCCTTTAGTTTACTCTGACAGGCACAGGGCAGCAAAGGGTAACAGAAAACGAGAAATGTCATGAGTGCTCTCAGAAAGGAACATGAAGACTAGCAAGCATTATGCATATCATCAGTAAAAACACCACTACTTAAAAACCCCACTGTCTGCCACAAGCTCAATGTTCACTTTTGCTCTGCACAGAGAGACATAGAGCAAGGTTTGTGGGTGCTTTGTTTCTCCTAACTACTTGTGGAACAATTTCGGTTATACTCTCCTCAGAATCTTGGCACCTGGATATGCAACCTCTTAGCAGGGTGTCTGAAAACATTTGGCTTTAGCCTGTGACTCATCATGCACTTTAGGTGCCTGTTTATTAATCAAGAATCACACACCCTGCTGCGTGTTATAATTTTCAAGGAAGCAACAGAACCATTAGTGTTCGGTGTTTCTTGTTTTGTATCTCACATCCAAGTCAGAATTAACCAACACACCTGAGATTTAATTACTCGAAGCACCAGCCCATTTGACTCTTTCATGCAGTTCAGCCTTTCTCTGCCATTCTAGGTTCTCATGGACAGGTCCTAAGAGTTTTTATAGGCACTTCAGCAGTATTGCTTGTGTGTTCATATTCACACTTGTAAGTCTGAATAGCAAATAACCTATTTTTTTCTGAAAAGCTTTCTACGATTAAAGTACTTTTTGGAGTAAAGAAATGGTGAGATTTATTGCTTTAAAAAGGCATACATTCCAAATATATTTCTAAATTTGACACACAGAGATTTTCTGCTATGATTGTGGAATGTAAATATCATGAAAATGAGATTAAATACCAGAAGCAAAAATATTTCCTTTTTTAAAGCCTTTTTTTTTTTTTTTAAATAATTAAACTTTGTGATTATAATACTGACTTCTCCTGGTCAGCTAAAACAGTTACTTACTTTAATGGAAACAAAAATTATGGAAGCCTTGCCAGGTGTACTTGTCATGAAGTTGCTGGGACTTTAGAAATACTTTTTTTTTTTTTTTTTTTAAGAAATCTTCTTCTCAATTAGTATTTAATAGTAAAATGAATGCTTGATGGCAGCCATTCTGAAATCACATTGTTCAACAACAGTCTTTGCTCCCACTCTACTCTTACTCTTGCTGATCTCATTACTTTTGATATTGTCCCTCTGCAATTTAAGACAGCTTCTACTTCTAATAGCTCCCAATAGAACAGTTAGTAAGAGCAGTCCAAAATGGCAAAGATAAAAAATAAAAATCATAAAAAAGTATTTATGATGAGGCAGCTAAGTGATATTTCAAGATCACCAGGATTATATCTCTCGGGAATCTACCTGTATATTGATGGATCACGAAACATCAGAAATTACAGTAACCAGTGATATGTATTTCACAAAAGAATAGTATCAGTTTTGTCAAACAGGAATTGAAGAGGTAGAATAAATGTATTTTGAAAACACCCCAAACACACATAATAGGTTTTATGTTTAGACTGAGGTAAAATTACATGCCATTGCTTTCAGATGCTGATTACCTGATTCATGTCTCCAACATTAATAATGCTGACATATTTCACCGGTGACAATGGTTGTCTCACAGTTCAAAAGTCATTGTAGATTTAGTCTCATATTATCTTCATATTTTTAAATTAACGACTCAGAATCTTATTGCGTCTGAATTACTAAGAGCACATAACAAATTACTCTTCCATTGGTTTTAAAAGAAAAGGAGTAAGATTAGGCTCTAAAGGACTCATATTTGCAGCTCATTTTGACACATAAACAAGTTTACCAATATATTCCAAAGACTATGAAGTTAATCCTTTTCTTATTTAGGGATAAAAAACAATTAAAAAATTATTAGCATATAGTCACATTTTGTTTCTTCATAAAGGTGCATTAACAGCAAGTCACAATTGAACTAACTTCCTGGAAGTTATTCCACAGGTATTTAAAGCTATTATAGAATTAAAGCTTTTCACTTTGTCACAAAGAAGGTGCTAGCTGTGAAATCAGAAACATCCTACAGGTTAGGTGAGAAGTGAAATTCCTCTTTGCACTCACACAAGAAATGGGAATAAGAGAAATTGCAAAAGGAATCCACGCAAACAAAAGTTTATACAGAGAAACAAAGCAATTTGAAGGACCAAGCCAATTCAAAAGTCTTTGGGAGACACTATGAAATAAAATATTTTTTGATTTGCATTGTATTTATGTTAAGATAGCATGACTCAATCAAAAGCTTACATTACCCTACAATACTGCTGAATAAGCACAGAGGGCAAACAAAATGCATTCTATCTAATCAGCATTTACTGAAAGAAAAAAAGAGCAGGTTACATTACATGCTTTATCATAAACCCCAGAGAGGTGCAAATTGCATTTTTTATTCATGGGGTTCTTGAGAATGTTATCACACCTTTAAAAAAGTATACTATTGAAAACACTTCTATATGAAAACATGTAATGGGAAAATTTGCATGGAATTTTTACTTAAGTTTATGACCTTTTCTTATCATAAAATATTAAGTTAAACATTCATGGACTATTTTAATTTATAGTTACCTTACTTTAATTAGGATTTTGTCTGAGACAATATACTGAAAATATTGTTTACCATATATATTTTGATTATATAACCTAAGGTGGTAAACCCCATACTTTTCTCCAGAGACATGTAGGCCTTAATCTAGAATGATGCTGCTAATTACTTCTTCCTTTTCAACGTTTTTTGATATAATTTTCCCATTTTAAGTTGGAATGAATATCTGATAATTTAGATATTTCTTACAAAATAAGAACTGGAGAGAAAAAAAAAAAAAAACAGGTCAATCAGAATTTCATCTTACATATTCAAAACGTGTCATTGTAATGTATGCTGTACCACTGTTGTTAGCACATTTCCAGGAAGAAAAGTCATTTTGAAGTCAAGCATTTGACTTTCATTATCTAAGCTGAAAAGAAGGATATTTCATTATTCTGAAATGTTTGTTAAAAACAGAAAAGTATTTTTGAAGAAGATTTAGAAATGGTTGCAGCAAAGACAAATAAAAAAATTCCAAATAATATAATTTTTTAAATAGTGTTATTATAATGTTAGATAGAAAATATCTAATTTAGTTTTTCATAAAGATTTCTCTGTTCTTTGGACTTCCCCTAGGGTTCTCATTTTAGTTTCACATCTGTCACTCTTTGTAATTTGTACTGTTACGTTAAACAAAACCTGGGTACCAGCACTGGGGACTTTTGACTTAATGAAATCATACACCAGTACTTGATTATACGTAAAATAGAAATAATCTACAGAAACTGAGGACATGAAAGATAAAATTTTGTATCTTTATTGGTTTAGGGGTTTTTTTTCGTATTTTGCATCCTTAGAAAAACTGGTTCCAAATGACAGAGATAATTTTTTCTCCAATACATTTAAAAGAAAACTTTTAACCTTGAAAAAACCTTATCTCTAGAAAATCTATCTTCTACTTATTTTGAAATAAAATAATTACAGTAATGAAAACATAGGAAACATGAATGAGTTTTAAAAAAATGTGTGGTTTGCTCTTTCACCTTACCTGCCTCATAAATTTTTCTGGTTATGGTTACAATAATGATATTTCACTAACTTTACTCCTTTGTTTCTGTTGAACAGTAGCTAAAAAAATGTGCCAAGTATTCTTGGCTACAAGTAATATCTTTGCTACATTGAGCTTTCCTACATTCTCTGCAATGGCATTTCTCTGGCTGATCACCTTCTCTGCTTTTGGTGTGTTCTGCATCTGGGGTACTCCCAGAAAGTTTACTGCATTTCAAGTACACGCTGAGATGTGTCAGAATTGGAGCTGATTAGACAGAACAGTGACACAGGAAAACGCATTCTCCTCTAACACAGTTCTGAGGCTGACTAAGCCTTTGGAATCTTTCCCCACATCTGGAGTAACTACTTTCTCACATGATTTATGCAAAATAATTCCATCTAAACATTTACCTCCTCAAGAATTGTTGAAAAACCTTGCACTCAGCTTTGCTGAAAAACTCATTGAACTAATACTTAGGATAGAGTATGAGTTATTGGCAGTATCATCTGAAAAAACACAAATTCTAGAAAAGACTGAAGAAAAAAGCAAACTACTTATTCTCTGTAGAGACAATATATTAATCATTGTCACAAAAATAAAGCAGTTTTAATTAAAAAGATAGGAAAAATGTTAAATGAACACCTGACTTAAAGGAAGGGTTTTTTCTAATTAGTTCTATAAAAAAGAAATTTTCTGTTCTGTGTTCAGTTCTGTTTTACTAGATTAAAGCACTTTGATATGAAGTGATTCATTGTCAGTGCCTTGAAAACCAAAATTTGGAAAAAAATTCTTTTGGCTCAAGCAAAAATGGCTAGAACATTTACAAACCATGTCAAAACCAGCTTAAATCATCACACAGATTTTTTACATCAAATTAGTACTGCCTTTGCATTTTGTAGGGGTACCAGAATGAGATTGGTTACATTTTAGCTCTTCTGCAATAAACCTGGAACTTTGGATAGATTTCAAATCATTTTATCTCATATACTGATCCAGGCTGCTTACTTGCTACCATTAGCTACTTTCTGACAGTGTCCAAAATCAATACAAAGCACTGAATGCCTTAATTTGATGTACCATGCTGGATGCGTTATGATTGTATCCAAAACTCCACAGGAGGCTAAAGACACTGGTATATCTAAAAACATGCATTTTGTTGTGTTTCTGAACTAAGCAGAAAAATGCTTAAAACCTGTCTTCCTAGACAAATTTGAAAAGTTCATTATGTGAGACCTTACCATAATAGAGTAATGTATGATCCATAAACCTTTCTATTTAACAAAGGCTACTAAGTTATTTGAGGGTAAGTTCCCCATATGAGAAAGGACTGTGATGCCTATGGTAAATATAAACATATATATGTGTCTCTGAAATAAAAGCTAAAATATGTGAATCAGTTTTGACCTCAGATAAACTTTTAGTTGATGGCCTTAATGTACAGCTGCTTAAGAAGAAGCTGCTATTAATACCCTGTAAGGATACACATTCCTCTGTGAAGTTCAATGGACTTGTTCACTTATCACCTACCTCATTAAGTTTTAATTTTATTTTTATATGTTGTACGTAACCAGCGATAAGCTTGATGCTGCCAAAGCACCTAAAAATCAATTCAAAAGAGCTTTTAAAACAGTGTGGAGAGACAGAGAGGGGTTATAAATGGAACTGCTGATGGACCTTATCTCTAGTGTCTTGAATGTCTCTTGGTCATACTTTAACATAGTTCGGAAAAGAAAGCTAAAATTCCTATTTAGATTATTCCAAGAAGAGCTGAAATAGAAGAAGATAATCTGTATTCTAAGCACATCCAAAAAGATTGCTCTTTATTTTTAATAGTTTTCTGTATGTTTTTCTTTCTATCTACAGTAAAATGACAGAGGGGGAAAATAAACTTGTGTGTGCATGACCATGTCGCAAGGGAGGTTTAACCACTGGAAGATCTTTGTTAAGTCTATATTTCATAATTTTTCTTGAGAAAAAATCTGGTGAATAAATCTCTGTAAAATAATCTGTAAAATCTTTACTGAACTTGCTGGGAGACATTTCATATATATACATATATATACACATACTATAAATATTACTATACAGCTGAATTAGGAGAAGAATCATGCTGAGTCTGACATTTGGAAACTTCCTACTGAAGCAAACTAAATAGCAAAAGATAAGCAAAATGGTAAAATCCGTAATACAAAATCTAATATGTCAGAGGGAAGCCTATGAACCTGAATAAATAATACTTATAACTAATACTGACAAAAATAGACTACACAGAATATATAAATAATAGAATTTGAAAACTGAACTACTAGAAAAAGTATTAAAATTTAGACAATTGAAATATAAGTTTGTTCTGAATACAAGAAATTTAGTGCTTTAATCAATTTTCCTTCAAGGTTTAACTGAAGTCTTGATCATTCTAATTAAAGGCTGGAAATGTAAATTCCAAAGTGGACTATATAAATATGCAATAGAATTTTAGGTGCCATTAATATAAGAAATTATATTAGTAGTTACACTAACTACTATAGAAGTCCATCTGACAAATCACCCACTATTTTCAGGTGATCTATAAACATTACGAGTAAAAATTGAATTACTCTCCTGGATCATACAACAATTAATGAACATAGTAATGAGTTGATAAAACTTATCAGTGCTTCTTGATTATCATATCTATTTAATGTTAGATTTATACAACTGTTTAGGCTACTTTTGTCAGCCGTACTATTTTCCTTTTCAGTGGAGATACAGCACATGAAACTTACATAACCAACTAAAAAATTAAGCCTTGCATAGATTGCAAACTGTTTCCTCAGGCTAATGCTTAAACTGAATATTAAGAAGAGATCAGATAGTTCAGTAGTTTTTTGGGTTTTAAGTTTTGGTGTTTTTTTCTCATGACACAGAGATGATTTTGTTTCCCCAATGCTGTTTTAACCAGCATTAACCATTTCCTACACATGTGTGGAAAGGTCCAGTATTGGCTCTAAAGACTGCTGAAGTATGAATTTGAAACAATGGGGACCTGTTTCATAGAGTGATATCTGCTTGGTCTCATAAACTAAATGAGAAACATGGAGGTTTTAGGATTATTTCATTATGCTACGTCTACCTGTAGAAAGACTTCAGGATAAGGAAAAATACATATTTTCTTTCCTCAAGGAGAATACAAAAGTAAATCCTAGTGTGCTTATTTCCTTTTTTACTGTAAGACATGGAAATGTTGGAAATTGTGGGGGTTTTTATGTTGTTCACATTTCCTTAGCTTATTTTTTATTAAATAGTTCTCCAATATGTTTCTGCTATATAGAATATAAATATACTATTAGTGTTATTATTCCTTCGTTAATCTTTAATGGAGTAATATCATGTAGTGGCAAAAAAGACAAGCAAGATACTTTTAAGTAAACCAAATTTTACTTACTCCCCAGGTAAATTTTCCATAAATCAGTTAACACAAGATATTGGCTGACAGTTTCTCCTGTAGTAATCTTCTAGATATGTTTTACTATTTCTTGAATTATCTTACTCTTAAATATGGAAATAGATTTCTCTTTGTCAAAGCTCTGCACGAAGAAAAAAGCATTTGTTCTGATTCTTACCTTTTTAAGGTCTACACTTACCTCAAGGGGCTATATATTGACTACTAAAAAGCAGGAATTACATCAAGGAAGAGGCTTTTTAAACTAATAGGTTGCTCTTAAAGTGACCATAATTGAAAGAATCTAGAGTATCTAATGTGTTTAAACCAAAAAACTGATAATGATTTTTGAAGACCGACATTTCTCAGTACTAAAAGGAAAACTGGTTTGGATTTTTTTTTTTTTTTTTTTTTTTTTTTTTTTTTTTTTTTTTTTTTTTTTTAAATTTCGTATGCTTCTCTACTATGGATAACAATGTGCAAACTGAAAAAAAATAGCTTTGGACTTTAATATTTATAAGCTAGATAATATTGAATTTTTACTGTTTTCCCTTAAATGCATGCTGAATACTAGAGTCTTGGTTAATGCCAATTGAATAAAAGGTGCTCTTTCAGTATTTCTGCAGGTACTAAGCAGACTGATATTTTTCTTAAAGAGAAACAACATCTGCAAAACTGAATCAAGTAAAACAGTGTAAAATTCTTAGATTAACCACAGTATCTCCTGAATTCATATAATCACACTTCTTTAAACTTCATGAAATCAAACAGTCACATTCCACTTCCAGAGCAGGCAAAAGTCACACTATTTCAAAGACAGGCATAAAAAGTGCATTGCTGGTTCATTTAAATAAAACCCATCTATTGATTAAAAATGTGTGTCTCGGGCTCAGAAAACTGGCTTCATATAAAAGCTGATAATACATAAAATGTTACTGACTGTTCTGTAAATATTGGGTGAAAGAGCAAATGAGAAAAGATGAAAAAACAGACAAACAAAACTACTTTCAGAAGAAAATCAAAAATTATTTCAACCTAACAGCGAAGAAAATTTAGCAATCACAAAGGTTTCTGAATCTTCAGATAAAATTATAAAATTGCTTAATTCTACTAAGAAGAGTCAGGGAAAACAATAGTTTTAAGATGGCATTTGGAACTTTGGTAAATGGAATTATGTGTTGGACTTCAAAAAAAAGGGACTCGATGTGGTGACACAATATTTTTTTTTCAGTCCCATTTCTTATGTATGTGAACTGAATTGCCTTTTACAACTAGGAATTGTCACAACAAATCCCCCTACTCTTAAATAAGCAGAAAAACCCTATTTGAAAGCTCTGGTTTCCTTTTATGCTCCAGACCCTCTGTAGATATCCTCAAGGATATTCTTCTGTGTCAGGAAAGAAGCTAAAAGATAAGATCACTCCAGAGATTCTTGTCATTCCAGATCAGGGACGGGAGTGAAATGGTACCAGCATTTTTTCTGTTATCATCAGTTTCTGCACAGTTTATTATTAATTTTTAATTAGGTTTTGAGAACTGAGATATTTCTTACATTGAATTTCTTATGATATGACTTTTTATGTAGACAGACTGAAACTATTACTATAAAAATTATGAGAATTGTACTTCTGCTTTTATGTTGTGAATCCTAATGCTTGATAATTTAATGATCAGCTTTTCATCCTGTAAGAGCTGAATTTCATGAGCACTTTTCCAAGCTCAGTGGCAAACCATACATTTGTAAAACTGTCTAAGCTAATTAGTACAATATATCCATTTATATGCACAAATGTCTGATAATAGTGTGGTAATGGCCCACACAAAAGTAGTCTCCCAAATTGTGCATGGATCTCTGATATCATGTAATGAAAATCTGAATGAGTGAATTAAAATAATTTAACTGTTGATTATTTTGGTGCTTAAATTATTTCCAGGGTTTGCAATAAATTCTGAGCTTTAACACAGAATAATAATAATATTTTAACTGTTTAGATATTCCTTTGCTCAGCACAGATTGAACACGTATCTCATCATATGTCATTGACAATTACAAACAAACAAACAAACAAATGCATCTCCTCCTCCCCCACCAAAAAAACCAAAACACCACACCAAAAAAACACACCAAAAAAACAAAAAAAAACCACCCCAAAACCTACTGCAGAAATATTTTTTCCCTATAGTTATTACTTCCTAGGAACAGAGAAACCAAAGACAGAGGAACAGAGGAAGAGAGAAACCAAAGACAAAGATTTCCTCTTTTCAACAACATAAAATTCAGAATGTGATTCACCATTAATCTGAGTTTAGTATTAGAGTAATGGCAATGAAGAAAAGTTTTTACTGAGATCAAGGCAGAGGTGAAAAGGAAAAAGAAAAGGCAAGGGGGATAATTAATTTAATCATCTGATGCTGTGAAACTCAGGGCCCAAATCTTCCAATTAAATCAATAGGTTATAAGTCAGGAGAGAATTTAGCCTGGAAATGTCAAAGCAGAATGTCAACGAGATCTGAGTACCTAGTTCTTTCAAAAATTTAAGAATTTTTAGGGACAAAGCATAAGATGTTAGCACACGGTTTCATGAGCAAATCCTGCCTTCTGGAGTTCAAAGGCTGATGTGGAACAGCATGATGAGAACATAGTATTTCCTAAACCTTCACATTAAACACTTCCAGCCAAAAAAGAAATCAAACTAAACATCACCCACAAATCATAATTCAAAATATATGAGAGCAGAGTAAATTTACCTACAGTAAATTAAACTTCAGCAATCTTATCCATAAACTTTGCCTTTCCAGGAAGCTTGTGTCTGTTTTGTAGTGAACACTAACTTGCAGTTGCTGCCTGTATTACACAGTAAATCACAGTACGATTTCAATAAGAAGGCAGGTTCATCCTCCTGCCGCAGACTAGAACATCTTAAAAGCAGTAGGTTCAAGGCCTTGATTAATTGTTTCCAAGAATGAAGATTCCATATCTTCTCTGGGCAACCTCTTGTACTCTTCGGTGAACTTCATGATGAAATTTTTCTTCCCAATATCTAATTACGATTCCTTAGGTTGCAGCTTGTGAGACTTGTCCCTTTTCTTGTTACTAACCCCTTTGATAGAAGTCCAGCTCAACCACCCATTAGAATCTTGAGTATTTTTATCTAATGGTCACACATAAAATGCATACAGACCCACACAATACACATATATTGGTCTTTGATATCTTCCACAGAGCTTTTCTATCAGAATAATTTACCTTAACATGCAAGAGTCTCACATAAAATCCTAGAAAGACTTGTAAGCATGAAAATATTTCCCTGCTTAAATACTACATTCACTTCTAAAGGATGAATAGCAAAGCTTAATAAAAATCTCTAAAGGATGGTACCTTCATTCTATGGTATAATTTTCAACTTAATTACAAATTAACAAATACTAATAAAGTGTAGAGTATGATTTAGGAGAATTTTATGATGACTACAAACTGTACTATGATGGGGGAAAACACAGGAAACTAATCAATGGATACAATTGCAATCTAGAAGAAAATGCAAATTACTGGAATAGTTTATTATTTTAATCAGTTATTAATTTGTGCTTAACATCATCACATGTGGAAATATTAAATAATACTAGGCAAAACCGAATGATCCATTAAATGTAATGAAAAGCAGCTGGTAACAATCAAAGCCTAGGTAGAAAGGTCATTAAAAAAATGAGACCATTTTTCTCAATATATAACAAACTGGCATCTTGACTCAATGATAAAGTAGAGAGATTTCTTTGCAAAAATGCTGATGTGAGTTGTACTCAGCACTTGTCTGTACAATTTACATTGCAATTTGTGACACCTGCAGATGCCCTCAAACTCGATTTCCCCTCTATGTAAAAGGCTGCAGAGCTGCTGGCAAAGCATTCTTTTTCAAGGGACTTTTCCTCTGGAATGCTCTTCCTTGCCAAGGTCTAAAATAGCCATAAACTGTTGACATTCTGGGTATGCTACAAAGTCCATCTGTGTGAGCTGACTGAGGCAGTAACGGGTGGGATATCTCGTGGGAAGGTGTGATGGAGGTGCACAGGTCTTATGACTAGGAATTAAATGGGGTGTTAGAGAGTGGGAGGACAGAAGACTGCTGCTTTTTTTGGAAGCTTTATTTATTGCAGTCTCTACATTATGTTTTAAAATACATGCCAAGGTTGCTCAAAGTCTTACGTGTCTTCTGGAGTGCTTATTTTTGGATTAAAATCTAAATGAATGATAATTCTACTCCTAGTGTTAATGATTCATTTTGTTTTCCAAATGTCTCAGAGAGTTTTCATAAATTAAAACCTGAGCAGCAGACTGTTATTTTTCAGAATCCTTCCACAATTAAATTAGTATGACTTTTTAAAGACTAAGATACTACACAGAGTAAGAATTCAAGAATCAACCCAAATGATTTTGACAGTTAGAGCATGATGGTTTAAAGCAAATTTTTTTGTTAAAATGCACATGTTAAGAAAACTTGATTACAATGGTAGAACTGGTTTGTTGTCAAGGGCAAAAAAACTCCCCCAAGTAATGATTCTGGTTAGAAAATAGAAACAAATAAACAGGGAGTTAAATCTAATTCTAGGGATTAATTAGATTAAATTTCTATAAGGATGTTTTGATAACAATAGCCCCTTCATAGCAAGGAAAATCCCCCCAAAAATTAATTTTCTGTTGATTTCAATTTCAACAACATTCAGATTTTCCTTTATTGTACAGTGCAACTAAAATCCAAAATACTTACCATTTTTTAATCACTGATCTTTAAATAGCCTATACATAGGTAGTCTACCCCAACATTTGTTAACAAGAGTAGCCAAAATCCTATATTTAAACTCAATTCAGCTGAGTTCAGATAGTGAAAATGAGTTGCAAGTAACCAATATTTTTAAAATACTGGGTTTTTTATTGCATCTTTATAAGAATAACCTTTTTCTTTATAAGAATTGATTCTTCATTCATAGCTATTTGAGATATTTCATGCAAAATCTTTCTCTTTCAACTATAATGATCCCCTGAAATTCAGATTGTAGCACTGTTTGATGCTAGGTATAAGATTACTCACATTTTATATGCTCTTTTATAGACTAAAGACATGATTAGACATTGTTTTCCCCAGTAACACTAGAGATAGTAAACTGGAGACAGTGATATTCCTAAAATCTTTCAATTTTTTTCAGTACTTAGTCATTAAAAAAAAAAAAATCCAACAGCTGAGATAATAATGGAAAATCATTTGCAGTAATTCTTTTAGAGTGTAATATTTTCAGATTAAAATTCAGTACCATAAAACACTAAGGTTGATCACACATCTGTTTGATTTTGTATTTTTTTAGAGGAATGGGAAAAAATTTAATCAACAGCTCATTATAGTCGCAGTATTTTTGTAGATCTGGTTTGAGAACTCTGTCAGTTTTTCTCTATACAAAGTTCATGAAGAAGCAAAAGATTTGCCTGTTACCAATACTGTGATTCATTGTAAATATTCATAGAAATTCCACTAGACATGACATGAAAGGAAATATGTAACTTTTACCTTTTATTTCTTTTCCATCTTTCCATAAATTTCTCAGTTCTTTTCCATTTTCCATAATTTTTTTAAGGAGAAATTAAATAAAATGTGGGTTTGTCAACTCTTAAAATTGGGTGCAATTGATTAAAAATTTGGATGCAATTGGTTAAAAATTTATTTTAAAAACTTTATATTTTTTTTTAATGAATTAAAATAAAATTACTAGAAACTAGTTCAAGTTTAAGGAAACATTAGTTGGTGGATCAAAGAGAAGTTTTTAGATAAATGTTCAATTTTTGTTTATTTTCACTTGTTTTATTCAGTTATTCACTGCCAAAAACATGTAGTAATTTCAGATAACAATGATACACCAATAATGTCTTTTTGTATCAGGTCACATTCAGCAGTCACATTACCAAAAAAAAAAAAAAAAAATTGAAAACAGATTTTAAAGAAAATAGAAAAAGTTCAAGGTTTCACAGTAAAAAAAAACTCAAAGAAAATTCTAGAGATCGATTAATTAAAGCAATATTTTAAATTTTTGTTTTTAATTCCCTTGAAATTTTATGCGTCCATGGTCATTGCTGGCTTTTTTCAGCATATTTAAACATTCTGGCTTTCTAAATATTAAATGCATATCCTTTCAAGTCTTCTAGAAAACCTCAACAAAGCACATAGAGGTGGTACAAAAAATAAACAAAATTAGCACGTTTTTATAGTTATCCAGTTATTCATACTGTTAAATAAACTGACGATCAGTCTTCAAAAAATCTGCTTGGTAATGAATAAGCTAGCTGTAATTACCCTCCCCTTCTCCACATTCCTGTCTCTTCCTGATACTGTTTAATGTGAAACCAGACAGCCCCACAATGACCCTCATGCCCTTGAAGGAAGCTATAAAAGCCTAACTTCATTGCAGGCAGCCACCGGTAACAACAGCACTTCAATTATGTCTAAATCCACCCAAACAAGATGAATTAAAAGTCTTCTCTGGGATTTTTTCCCCCTTTTATAACTTTCTTTTTCCTCTTCATCTTCCTTTACCACAGAATTGATCATTCTACTCAAAGAAGGCTATAGACTCCCACTGAAAATTTCCAAAGCATTTGAAAGCAAAAGAAGGCTTTCCTCTCTGATTCCCTGTCCCTGCTCGATGGGTTGCACTGAATTCTTGTGTCTACACCTTAAAGATCTTACGTTTATATCAAGCAGCCAAGAACATTCCAGTGTGCTGAGGCAGACGAACCCTCTGTGCCTGAAGTATGTCAGATACAATCAGCCTCAAGAAGCACTGAAGTAAAACACCAAGACCTTTTGAAGCTTATTCAAAAACAGAGTCATTAGAACAGACACATTAATCAGGCTGGCATTATTATCAGTGGCGTGAGTAGACATGACAACACAGGAATGCCACAATGTACCCTTCACTCTTGTCACCTGCAGAAACAAGGTACAGTTCTCACAGGACACTGAGAAGTTGCAGTCTTATTCATACCGTGGAAAGACAACTAAGTCTATTGTCTATCTCTGGGTTAAGCAAAGCTTCAGAAAAAGTCCACACTTTCACTGTAGTATTTACAGTTCCGTATGTCCATTATTCACACTACACAAGCAAGAGCTCAGATACACAATAATAGTATATTCAAACTGAGGTAACACTGAGATAACAAAAGGCAGTCTGGCATCAAGCTTGAGGTCATTCTTTTAAAATCACTGGTTTGGAATATTAGGTTTTTTCATTAGTCCCATGGATCACCTGAACAATTATACATCTATACAAATATAATAAAACAACCCTGATCTCCCCAGCAAATTAAACAAATCAAAGGATAATAATACAGACAAATAGCTGAAACAATAGGCACTTTTATAAATCAACCCAATTTACAGAGCAAATTTTGCTGATGAGAGAGCAAAATAGAAGTGACATATATTTTGCATGACACTGTATTTTCTATTTCTTGGTTTTAATATTCATCTTAAGAAAAAAGAATAAGAGCTATTAAAATGATTCCTTCGCATGTTAAGAGTGACTTCAAAACACAGTGAAAAACACTTTAATAAACTGTCCTTTATTTCTTTGCTTACTCCTCTGTTAGAGAGAACCAGAGCCAAGACTGGTTGATAGATACTCAGTCATAGATACACAGTAGCCACCAAGCATCTTCCTTGCTGCTGAACACCCTACAAAAGACAAGCTAATTATGCTCTGCTCTCTCTCTCTCTCTCTCTCTCTCTCTCTCTCTCTCTCTTCTGTGAATAACTTGGCTTTACTAGCACTCCCATTCCTTTGCATTTTCTTTCATAAAAGACGATGCTGAAAAGTGTTGGGGAAAAAATGTGGAAAGGGTTTTGTATAAAAAAAAGTATTACAAAATGTGGATTTCTAAATACCCCTGTGCTTGTTCCTTGGTACTTACAAATTAAATAAAACTGCAAATTGAAATGTGTAAGCTGCTTGCTTGTTTGTTTGTTTAAGTAACATAAAGCAAATTACATACTTTAAATTCAAATGCATGTAAGTATGCAGATTATGCACATATACATATCGCTATGCTTTTTTTTCATTATACAAATGCATTCTCTAAAGGCAGAAATTCCTTTTTTTTAGGACTAGAAATAATTAGTGGTTTCAGAACAATAGCATCTTCCTCACTGAAACTGTGAAACTGCATCTTGTTAGATGCTTTGGACCTTATTTCTTGTACAATAAGAACCCAAATATTTAGGACAAAAATTATTTACAATCAGTATCTCTTTTGAAAAATAATAATTTTCTGTGTTAGATATCAGTCATTAGAACACACTTCATTTCACTTCCTATTAAATACCATTCAATTTATTTACTAATGAAAGATGTTGCTCAGCAGAAAATACCCCGTAAAATGTGAAAAATTCTGAATAGATACTATCCACACACACAAAATAGGAAATTAAAGGAAATACTTTCATAAGCAGGCCTTCTCTTTTGAAACCATAGACAATGTACACACTGCATGCACATCCAGAATGCAGTAAATTCTGATTTCAAGTCATGAGCTATTTAAAATTCTAAAGCTTCAAGTGGAAATTATGCAGAGAATTGCAAGGTGTGAAACAGACCGTTAATCTATTATGTAAATGATGCAATATTTAGAGTAACATAGAAAAGTATCTCCTGGTTAGACCTTATTGTCGTAAGTTTCCTAAAAATATGAAGACAATCACAATTTCTACTTCCCACTTCTTGGGCAGAAGTGCATATTTTCTGTGCTGTAAGAGCAATACCGTTAAACACAAAAAGAAAGTAATGGATTGATGAGTTGAACCTCCATAGCACTCAGAAGATTTAAAGGGAAAATGATCTTGCTAATTCTAAACGTGGCATTACAAACCTGTCATCTGAAAATTTTTCCTGTGACTGATGGGGGTGTTGTAAACATTTGGTTAGGGATGCACCTGTAGAGGAAAATTTTGTGTAGTTGAATGTCACTACTATTGAGGTTAGTATAAGAATATTAAAACAATTGACTATATTAGAAAGCAAAGAAGTTTCTCTTGTGCAGAAAATTTTTGAGACAGTTCTCATTCTATTTATTCATATGTAACAGACACTGAAGACAAAACTCATCTGGCTAACAGATTAATGGTTTCTTTAATTGTTAGTTTTAATAAAATTGTTTAAATATCTAAAATTTTACTGGATTTGTCATTCCTTGTTTCTAAATTCTACCTTCCTGATCTGGGACCTTTTTCCCCCCTGTAGTAATATATATATAATTTAAACAAAAAAAAAAAAAGGCAGAACCTTCTAATCATCATCACATCACATAAATGGGTAGAGGTACAAAACCAATCTATTAGCCTGTGTGTATATATGCCTGTACATATGAATTTATATTTATATATATAAAACCTATAAACAACTTAGCATCAGTGGAGCAACTGTCACATCACAAAGCATATGACATATAGGCCAAAATTAAGTGCAGAAACTTTTTTTTTTAAACTTTTGTTGTGTTTTGCATTAAAAAAAGGAGAAAAATAAAAAATGAGGCGCTATTTTAGAATGTGCACATTTAAGAAGCAGTGGTAAATTTCTAGGAAGTGTTTTACCCTGGACAAATGTTTTGCTTCATTATCAGAACTAGAGAAATTTAGTAAATGACTGAATTAAGCAGAAGAGCTGTCACTTAGTAATTAAGTTTGAGAATATCCAGTGCATCCTTCCTTCTCTCCAGGAAGACTGTGCTTTAGGAAACTGAAAAGACTATACGTAAGACTAATGGACCTGCGAATAGCAACACAAAGTTGGAGCTAAAATATTAATTTCTATGTAAGACAAGACTTGTCAGCCATTTCTGATTCAGGTGAACCTAGTCTATCACAGGAGCAAGGAAATACACTGTGTACTGTCAGTTTTGCAGAAACAACTGGAGGCACTTACAGCTCTGTTGGACTTCCCTGGCTTGGACAGTCATCTGTGCTTCAGTCACAAAATGCTGGATCCATATGCTTACAGATTCCCTGTGTGTAAGCTGGCTATGAATATTATTCCTAGTTCCAGCCTCACACAGCCTTTTGTTGTTGTTATAGGTTTTTTCCCTGTTTTCCCTTCAGTGAATGCTGAACATGAAGCCCCACTGATTTAGGCCCGTAGGACGAGTGTTGGTTCCCAGAATATCTCAATACAGTATTTCTTTCTAGTGGTTCAATATGCTGAGATATTTCACTTCTTTCCCCAACAAAAGAAATAATTTGCTGCCTAACATATAATACATGCCCACTTTCTGTGCTTACACCAGGCTCCACTAATGTATTCTTACTTTAGTTCTGGTCTAGAGATAACTGGTAGTTCAGGGAGCAGCAAACAGTCTACAAAACAGGTGCAGTTAAAAATAAATAAATAAATACAGACACATATCTTCCCACACACTTGGAAGACATGAGTTACTAGCTGCCAGAAAGTATAATGGGAAAGCAACTCCCTACTTCTGTCAGTGCCTCCCTGCAGGAAGTTTTCTCCATTTTAGTGCATGTTCGCAGCAATACACGTTCAAGAGACTTGCTCATACTGACCCTGGATCTACAGGATTATTTGCTGTAAAGGGCATGAAATCCTATCTAATACAAAAAGGCTTTTCAAGTATATTACACACAGTGTTTGCATATACAATCCATGAGTTTAATGGTCTTTTTGCATGAACTTCAGCATTAAGAGATTCTAGATATCATGCTATATCATGGGTATAGGACCTTGCAGACCCAAGGTCTGACCATCTTGGTCAAATGGTATACCAATATGACCATTTGACCAAGAGACATGTTGTACATCTTCCGTGGTCAAAGAGGAGGCTTATATTTCACAGATAGGCAGAAAGAACAGTGCCTCAGGGTCTTTCTCAGGAGTGAAGGATAGACCTTTCTGAGCATCAGGCTGCTCCCAGAATAGTTGTTAATGTCGATTTAATGCGAAGTTGCTGATCAGCTGTCTTTGATTCAGACTACCCTGATTCAGTATAGGTCTCCAACCATGGATGTGAGTCCTGTGAGGAAGGCACATTTGAGCTAGTTTAAGCTGTGTATTCCATAGCTGCAGTTCATGTAGTCTTGCTTTCAGCCTCACAACCCAATCATGTAAAGCACAGCTAACTTATTTTCATCCTAATTTCAGTTTGATTTAAATGTGAATATAGGATAAAGGGTCTAACTTTGAAACATACTGTGTATCCAGAAGAATAGACACAATATAGAGGTTGAAGTTTGGGGGGTTCTTTTAATTGTAAATGTAATATAAATAGGTTAATACCTCTAGTCCTGCAGTTTCAACAAGCAAATCAGTTTTCAGGAAAAAATAGGGAAATAAGTCTTGGTAAGGCCCTGAAATCAGAAGTACAATTTAAAGAAACATACAGTGATTCATCAGATAATCTTCACATGTAAAGGGGGATGGCAGAGAACATATGCATTTAATTATCTTTTATAATTCAGAAAATCTCTGAAATAGCACTTTGTTGACTTTTAGATACAAAAATGCTATGGCGGGAATGTCTTTAAACATTGTCATATCCTATGGAGACCTATTCAAACCGGTCCCTTATTTGGCTTCAGACACTTCATACAAAAGCTGCAATGTCATAGTAAGACAGGTGTTCTCCAAAACGGATATTAATTTGTAGCTGATCATATCATGTAAATGAAGCATATGACTTTTATGAAACAGGCACACAAATTTTAATGTGACAATGATCTATCTTTCTTTGTGGTACATGCAGGTTCATGTGTAAAACTTGAAAAAACAGCTGGATGCTAAAGAAAGACATCCCTCAAGGCTAAAAATGTAAAACATCTTAAAAATATAGGTTAGGAATATATTGATATATTTATATGGTAAATTCTTCATGGCAGGGAGTTTTCCTTAGTGTCATTCTTCAGAAGCAGAAGGACTGAGTCTGATGAGTTAAAATTTTTAAGGCTAGTGGGAGATGCAGATAAGGCAAATCAACATGCTCATATAAGCAAAAAGTGCCAGAATTACAAAACAGGTCCTTAGGCTTTCACATACAAAAAGGACTTTACTGCACCATGTGAGCATAGCCCTGTCTATAAGGCAGTGAAGTGATGCAAGAGGCTTCAAGTTCAAGAAGTGTTTTACTTATGGAAGAACACTTTTAGAAGTAAAATAGCCAAACAGAAAGCACCCACTTCAGGGGAGCTTAGCTGCCTTCTCTTATGTTCACAGCAATAATCCCTACCAGCTCCAAAGAAGCTGCAGATAGAGTGTTACACCCACTGGGAGAAGCTCACATCAAAATCTTTTACAATATTGGAAGTGGTGTCTTGCTAAAAATAAAGGTAACTGTACAATGACACACTTGAGGTTCTGTTGGAATAGGGTTTGAAAGGAAGACAAATATGTAAAAAAAAAAAGATGTTTACATTCAAATCAATAATGACAACTATAGTGTTTCATTTTTCTCCATTGGAAAAGCTTAAGAAAAGTCTGCACATAAGATTTTTTTGACATGTAAAGAACTCGCACTAGGAAATGCTGAATAATACTTCATCTTTTGTATTAACAGAAATCTTAAGTATGAATAATTTTAAGGCTTTTTTTTCCATTACAATATTTGTACATTCTAAATGCCTGCTCTATTCTATACCTTATTAGCAATCTTAATGAAGCAAAAAGGTTTATATTTTCCATTGTTATGTTTATCACAACTATATAGCATAGCTGATACAATAATTTTAATAAGTATCCACATTTTTCTTCTCAAAAGTTAATCACCAATTAGTGAACTGAAAGTATTTTTTTCCAACATTTCATTTTATCAAAATGTTCATGCGGCAAGGCAGTGTCATATTTTAATGTGGAGCAATTTTATTGCAATCTCAATGGTATCTGCCTGTCAGCAAAAGAGTGGCGTAATGGATTGTAATCATTTTTGCACAGAGTAAGGACAGGTCTAGCAGAAAATATTTAATTCTAGGTGATAGCTCCTGCAGAGTCAGTAAAGGGCACATGCTAATAAGGAAGCTGCAGAAAGGCACTGGTGATGACATGCTCCCTGAAAACAGCAAGCTCAGCAGATACAGTGCAGCTAATAGAACCATTACTGCCTCATGTCAAGCTATGAAAAATACCAAAGGACAGAGTCATCACAGTGAAGGAAAAAACAAAGCTCTTGTATATTATGGTTGGAAAAGCTTTATAGGCAGAACAATGTTAGGATAACAGTGTTATCAAATGCATGAATAAAAATATGGCAAAAAGCTTGCTCAGTAGAAAGAGCAATTTCCCCATTGTAATTCACTCTACATTCCACATGTTGTAGCTGTACCACTCATTGTATTAATTTTCAGTTTGAAACTCATTTCCCACAAAGGCATCTGTTGTCTTCTGCTGATGGCAGCAAGTTTGCTTTTGCTTTTCTTTTTTTAACTTCAGTTTATGATAGAGTCCACAAGTAAAACATAAAGCTCTGCAAAAGAAGATGAATACAAGGCAGGAAAAGCATCCAAATGCTTTTACAGAGAATTAATTTTCCAGACTCTGATTAAAGGCTTCTGTTACCACTGGCAAAGTGTTGATCAGCTTCTCTCCTTCTAAAACTGGGAGTCTGTCCAGAACCACTAAGACTATGAAATCTTCAGATACACTAAGATTATGAAATCTTCATAGCATGCCTGTGTTACAGCAAGAAGCACTCTAGCTAGTCACATTATACACTGATAAAAATCTGTTTCCATCTGACATAGCATCTGCAGTTTAAAATTCTGCTTACCAAAATTTTATCACTAGTTCCAGATAGGAGTAAAATACTGAATATAACAAATGAAGTATGTATAAGTATTTAGACATACAACATTATCTAAGAACCTACTGGAAAATAAAATCGCAGTGGACATTTTCCTATTTTTTTTTTTCAAAGCAAAGTATTGCTCTTAATTCTCCACAAAACCAGAAATTGTGTCCTAATCTACAGAGACAATATTACAGTTGCATATTTGTTGGTTTTAAGGGGAAAAAAAAGTCCCTCTGGCTCATTTCAGTTTGTGAATAGGAGTTTGACTCTGAGCTGAGTCACTACTTAAGAAAAAACCAAGCCAACAAAAGTCAGACACAAGAGTAGCTATCTAACTTTGCACTCTTTGAAATTGCAATGCTGCTAATGGGATCTTTGTTTTACTACCAAAGGGCTTAATTAGCCAGGATTGTTAGTGAAATAAGTGTCTAAGAAAAAGCCTACTAAATCTATGGAGTCTTTCTATTGGCTTCCATTGATGCTAACTTTCAGAACAACAGTGTTAATTTGATGAGTTAGATCCATAACACCAAATCTTGGAAATCAAGAGTTACAGTGGGTTTCTGAAGTATTAATTTTATGTCCTTAAAACTTACCAAAAAGTTGACAGCTTTATTATTAGATGAAGAAATATTTCAAAGTAAGTTTTTGTATAATTTGCCATTATACTGTTCTCTTAATTTGCTACTTAATACAAGCTGAACATCAGAGGCTGGCTCAGAAACCTCAGAAACCTCATAAGTAGTCCTCTGGAACATGCAGTTTATGATCCCTATTCTTCCTTTCTCTTTACACTATTAATTGAGTGTTTCTGTGGGATATTCCTGAATAATGTAAATTTTTGCACTTCCTGCCCTTCTTCAAACTGTCAAAAACACAAAACCACTACAAGAAATAAGTTAATTAGAAATTATTCTCTGTAAATTAATGTGTGTCATTCATCATAAAGATTAATTGTATTAGGAACAATAATTACACCTGAATCTCATTTACAAGGAAGATGAGGGCAAGTACATTTTCAAAGAGCTCGGTCACTTGTATTCATGGGCATTCTTTACCACTTAGATGTTTTTCTACTAAGTAAGCCTCAAGTAATTAGTTTCAACCTGGCTCAGATTACCAAATCATAGAAATCAAAGGCTTATGTAGTAAGAAACAACCTATAATTCACTTACTTAGTGATTTGCATTGCTATAAAGGTCTCTTTTAGAACCTGAGAGGAACCCTGCAAACCATGGTCACATGAGAAATCTTTTTTTTTACATGAATAGACCTATTAAGTCAATGGGGGTACTCATGTGAACAGAGTCTCATGTCAAAAACCACTGATGCTGAGAATGCACTCTTTTGTATTTTCTTTCATTTGTATGGATAAGCAAGGAAGTGTGCATGAGGAGTACTATGTGGAATATTACTCTCTTATTCAGTATGCTAATCATACTTCACATTGTTTCCCATTTTAAAAAACTATGGTATGCTATACTCTCACTCACACTTTATCCTTAAATCTGTTAAATAGTATTAGAATAGTAGATGCTTTCCACTCCAGATATGATTGCAATGCCACAGTAATTAACAGATTCTACACAGGTATCCATCCTTTCTTCCATTGAAGTTTCCTATTGAAGATTCTTCATTGAAAAAGAGCTTTATCAAGGTTTTGTTAATCAATATTATTGTTTCAATAATTCTCACATTTCTAAAAGGACTGATCTATTCATGGGTTTTTGAGTAAGGCTCGGACCCAGCAAGGATCAGAGAAAAAGAAGATGTATTAAATAGTTTGTTGTTTGTTTCTTTTCCCTAGTTTGTGCCAACTAAAGAGAAAACAGAGATGCCAGAGAACATTAGAAAAGTACTACACCACCCATCATTACCACATCAAATATCCTCTTGACAGGACAGATTTCTGTTATAACTCTCTCAGATACACAGGCTAAACAATGCTGCTGCCATCTGCCAAAAGGTGTAGCATTAAGACAGCATGCCTGTTGTACTCCAGCTTGTGGCTCCAGGAAGAAAGTAAGAGAGGTTGCCATCTGCTTCTGTTTGTCATTCCCTGCATGTAGATTACATTGCAAGACTGTGGGGAGATGTTGCCTCCTCTGGAAAATATTGTCAGGCTATGAAAATGACTCTGAAGATTTACTGCCACTTCTGCCATACCAGCAGTTGCATGCAGGGAGCAAGCCTCACCCTCTGCAAAAAAACAAAGTCCTTCACTGAGGTTTAACTGGCACTTCAGTATGACAGTGATTTCCACAAATATATGATTTATCTAAAGACAAGCAAATTTGAAAATATCTCCATGCACTGTTTTACTAGTACAGTTGTGCTGTTACATAGTCCAGGACAGGGGATTATTTAGGAAATAGGCTCTAAAGTTATCTAGGTTGCTTAGAAGCAATGAGAAAATTTTAAAAGATATTTTCTTAAATATATTAATGTATGCATCTTCACAACAGAAATTCTGTCTTCCTTGTTTTCTTCATAGATTTGGGGGGAAAAAAAGAAAAAAAGAGGTGGTTTTCATTAAAATAAGAGCCATCATATCAATTTCTAGATTAACTGAATCAGGGTGAACTCATAATTTTAAGGATAATATCATAATTCTAAGCTAGTCACTGAGAAACAGTATTCAGGGCTCCATTTCAACTCAGCCTTTAGATAAGCCCAGAGTCCTGTGAGAAATTATACATTATCAGAATCCAAAAAGATGCCTAGTGCACTGCAGAGAGCAGAACTCTGTTTCTGAGGATGCACTGGCTGCTTCTGAAATGCACCTTCATGGAGTGAGCTCTTCTATCAGGGAAGTGCTGTGACACAGTCATGGGTAAAGATTCTCCTTCTTGATGAAAGACTCTGGTTTTGATTATACACAAAGCTTGACCCCTTTAATAATACCTGTGTACTTAAAGCCACGCTTACCTAAAGTGTAGATGCAAATATACTAGTATTAGAAACCAGATCTTGCTCAGGTTTCCTTACAGTTGCAAGGAAAGGGACATTTTTTGATGTGAATCACCAAAGCAATTATAGCAAGCTAACATAACTGCATGCATGTTAATGCTGTACAATTCTATTGGGGAAAAACATCACGCTCCTATAAAAAATAATTTAACTGACATAAAGTCTGTATAAAAATCAGTAAATATACACCCTCCATGAAGATTGGAGACATAGATAAGGCCATCACAGTGCTATCTTCATTTTCCAACTTTGCAGCCATAGAGAAGGCTCACAATAAAGCCTGTTGTTAAGACTTTACGGTTGTCATATTGCATCGTGTTATTATAACATTAAATAGTTACTACAATGAGACAGATGAGAGAGAACTGGAAATAGTCCCTCAAGACAGTTAAAATGTACAAACTTCACTTTTCATTCCATGGAAAGAGAATCTTTCTTGCTTTCCTGTAAAATAATGTTTCAATCACAGTTGCTAAAGAGTCACAAACAGCTGCTTACCTCAGTATGTACATGAAAGAAGAAAAGCACTTCAGAGCAAGGACCACAAGAGCAAATGTCATTATGGGAATACTCTCTCTCTTACCATTATGAAGTAGCTTGGAAAGTAAATAGGTCTTAACTGAATTTGTTAAAAATAGTTGCCATCCCTCTCTCATTATACATAGTAAAAAACAGCAATAAACTCACTAATCAATCAGAATATTTCTCTTTCCTGCTCTTGGAAAACCTGACAGAAAAAATACCAATAGTTTGAATAAACACATTTTGCTTATATTTCTACTTTTCTGTTTTCACTGTTTTCATGAAGGTTCATTTCAAGTTAGTTTATTCAAAATGCCTGAAACCACCCAATTGCCTTTTTTGATATAGGCAAAATATTCTCCAAAATTAAACCTGAGTATTCATGCAAATCTAGTCATGTTATAACTATGTTTTGTAGAGAAATATGGAAAATAGAGAATGGTAGGGATAACTAAATAACACTCAAAGATGGAGTTAAGTACAAAAGAAAGTGCAGGTCTGCAATCAATGAAAATGTAATGAAGATTTGGCATTTAAGGCATAAAAAGGCATAAGAACTCAATCTTCATCCGATTGACCTCAGGAATTAAAAAAAATACAAGGCATATACAGGCATGCTTAGTGTCACACTTCTGTGTGAATATGTCTTTATATGTCCTTGTCACTGTGTTTCCTGTGAACAGTTTGTTTTTACTTGAACAGTGATGAATGAAGGAGGAGGTATCAAACACCACAGGATTGCTGACTGGCATGTAATCTTTCAAACTGCATACTGGAACACCACACCAGTGTGGAGAACTCTAAGCAGGGTTTATTAAATGCACTTCTAGCTGCACAAACCACTGGAGATTATGGTGTCTCACATGGAATGTGCACATGAAGAATCATCCAGTGACCAAAATTAGTCAGGAAAGCTCTCTGACATAGTGAAGGACAGTGATAAGTGAAGATAAAATGAAAATTTTCAGGGTTCATATAAAGAATTTTACCAAAAAAAGGTATGCAGTATTTCACAAAATGCCATTTTGTCTTTGGTTACCATGTGCCTTATCAGTGAAAATGTTCGAAAATTTTAATAATTTGCCTTTGGAAAGAAAGACTTTGTAACCCACATTGAACCTATTTATTCATAGAACATAACTTCTTTCTTCAGTTACTTCGGGGACATGCAATTTGCAGATGAATCATTTCATTTGTCCTTGTTAAAAAAGGCACAGAATTCTATTTTTGTCTATTTATATTACATTTTAACAAGGGGAAGCTCATATGTTACCATCAAACATAAGCATTTAATTCCTCACGTACTTCATCTCCACGTCATCGTCAGGCCAACACAATTCCAAATCTATACCACTGAATCAATATCCTGACAAATGATCTTGATCCATCACGCCGTGGAAATCAGTAACAATTATGGCAAAATGTTAACCTAATGGGTATATATCGCTGAATGAAACTGCCCTTACCCATGAAGGACTCCTTACAGACAAGATTTTAAGGTCAAAGATTGGTCTGCTATAGTAAATTGTAGGCTTTGGCTATACAGAGTTTGAAATAATGTTTACAGTGAAAGCAATGATTTTTGAAGATGGGTATATTAACTGGTGTGTAATCATTGTACAGTTTACATTTAGAAATTCCGTTTTAGAAAGCTAGCTATAACACTGCTTAAACCTACAGTTAGATACTCTCATTGATGTTATTATGCTTGACTCCGTTCTGGAATTCTTAGGGACAATGCACTCCAAGGGCAGAGAAAATGAAAATATTAATCTTTTAGAAAAGTTAGTCGAGAGGGCGACACCTATAGCTGTTTTTAAAAAAAGTCATAAATACAAAGAAACAATTATTAAAATATTAAAGGCCAAAAATAAGTGAAATTGCTATCATAAACTATTCCTTTTTATTCCTGATTAGTTTTACAAGGCAATTCAGTCAGATTTCAAAACTCCAATAAAATAATAATAATAAAAGGCATTTTTAGTCTTAAGAATTATCTTTTCAATTAAAATTTAATTTCGATGGATATTGATGTGCTACTATATTTAAAGGTTCATTATAAGTCTTCCAGCCAATATGTGTATACTTCTAGACTTCTTTTTTAAACAAATCTTAGGTGTACTACTATATTGTAGACCAGAGGCTGACATATTTACCATTAGTATAAAAACCTGTGTTATTCTCCCTATCATAACCTATCCATTTGCTGGGGTGGGGAAATGAATAATTTTCAGTAGAATTCTTAAGCTATTGAATTTAATTAATTCAGTTCTGGACCCTAAGTGCAGATAGAATTTATTCATACTTGTTCACACACAACCTTGATTTATATATTGCAAACCAAAGCATACTCTATAATACCTTTTTGTAATGACCCAAAAGCGATATAGACTCTTTAAACTGAATGGAGGTCTACACATAGAGCCTAATGACAGTAATAATACCTGTTTTAGTTGAGCAACTTCTTCAGGAAAGATGCATATACACATTTATGGAGCACAAAGAAAGCCTCTTTTAAGGTTACTGAAAGACATATTGGGGAAAAGCTCCAACTATTAGTAAACTATCACAATTTGTCTTAAAAGGTTTGTTTAATTTTTGGATCTTTTGATTTTTCTAATCCATGTCAAATTTTAGCAATAACTTTATTAGTAGAATTATTGGCTTATGGTCCTTATTTCTCATTGTCAAATGTCTTCATTACCCACAAGACACTTGGTTTCAATGTGCCAACAACAATAGCTGCTGGTCTATGACTGATTACTCCTGAATCAAGAAAAATTGGAAAAGTGAGGTCATTGAATTTTACACTGAATGAAAGAAATAGCCATGATAGGGAAGTAACAGGGATTTAAACACAAGTTTTAAAATATGTTTTAAACTTAAATATGAAAATGTAAATTGACAAATTGTCTTGATATAATTTCTGTAATTCATGTGTCTGTAGAACAAACTAATGTTTCATTGGAACAGTATCCTTTATCAAACTCTCTTCAGCTGTGTCCAGGTGTTCCCCATTCATCTGTAAATAAAATATATTTATTGTTTTAACTGTTTTGGCTATGTCTGCCACCATGCAGACAGAGTACTACACTGCATATGTGATTTATTAACATTGAAAAAAGTTAATTATGTTATGTAAATCTATATAAATCTTGTATTAAAATCTTATATTAAGTCTTATATTAAATCATACATTTTCTTATTTAAATCTATATAGCTTTGTCATTATTCTATTTCCACAAACGAGGGGAGTATCAGGTATTCAGGATTCATGTTTGCTTGTCTGTTTTGTTAGAAGAATCTTGACAGCTAGAAATCTGCTTATTAACTAGTGAATGTCATCTCACCCACTTAAGATGAAAATTAAACCTATATAGCTACTTATTTAAAATACCTTCCACACCCCCAAAACACCCTCTATATTCACAAGTTTTTTGCTGAAATTCTATTAAAAGATGTCAAAAGAGCTTGTTGAAACTGCTCCCTGAATGTCAAATAAATATGACATACAATGAAGAATTCAAAAATGTAGAATACAAGATAAGGAAAGAAAGATAAAAAAGGAATTGCAAATATAATGAGAAAGAAGATGTAAAGTAACTAAAAACCAGCTGTTTAATATGTTAATATTTTTATTTATTCCTAGTATATTTTTAAGTCTAGTTATTATATGGGTAAGTAGTTCTATAAATATATTCTGAAATTACTTTCAGTCATTTAGAATCTATGTAATTTTTTTTGTTTCATTTCTCATACTTTAAAAACATTTTTTCTTAGTTATCTGAAAAGCAAGCAAGGAGAAATATCCTAAGAAAATAGGAATCCGTGACTAAAAATTTTTAAGTTACTGAAATATTTGGTTTATATATTTTACAGAGATTCTTCATAAACAGTATGTATTCAAATAATTTTTAGTACATATACACACTTAGAAAACCAATTTTATATATTGAAAATATGCATCATGTTCACACTGAATAAAAAAGAAAAAAAACAAAAAAAAACCAAACAAAAAACATTTCTACTGTGGTAAATATAATCAACTGCAAGGTGTCTGTTTTCAAATAAAAGCCCAATAATATGAAAGAGAAAATCTTAGCTGAATAAAAGATAATATAGACAAAGTAGAAATGAAGTATCACTATTATTATCAGAGAAGAAGGGACAGGGCAGATGAAAATTCAACCGCCTTTCAAACACAAACAGTGCAATGAAGGATAAAATAAATTAAATGGCATTTAATGAGCAGGAAGCAAGAGCTGGTACTGTAAGAAGATTTTTTTTTCTTCAAGTTACAGAGAAAGAGAAAGCTGCAAGATTAATGTATACTCAACAAAATGTGTTCTCAGTATATGTAAAATAAATAATTAATTTTGTCTTTGTTGAATCCTTTGCAACATTTCAGTGACTTGTGATTTCCTTGAAAACAAGATGTGCCTTAATACCTTCATAAAGCATCATAGTTTATACCTCCATATAATACCTGCATGTCTAATGCCATAGGACTACACATCTCTAACTGGTACTGAAATGTACATGGTTAGTCTACCAGGTCAGTCTGCAGGTTATGTTCTTCAGATGACCTGGAAGAATCTGCCATTTCATGAATAAAAGCAATTGCATTTTAGACAAGCAGTATTTTAAATGAGTTCACATTTTAATGTCATCCCCATGGAGAAAAAAATTCCTCACCCAACATTTACTTCATGCTTAAAATGCAAACTTATTTACTTTGTAGGATATACTTATCAATATAAAGCAGGTTTTTTGCTTTCACAACACTGCAATTAGTTTTCATTATTTTGCTTTCTTTTGTGAGCCTTGCACTATTAATTTATTGCTTATTAATATCTTTTTAGTTTTCTAATCAAAAGTATGATATTGTATGGGAACACTTACTAAATTTGAGAAATCAGGTAAGTCACCTCCTTGCAAATCAAAGAGTCTATAAAAGCAAATAAGAGGGACCCAGCATGGCGTATGTATTAAACTCTCAGAAAGTGAATAACCACGTGGATGCCAACTGAGCTATACACAGATTTAAACATATAATGCAATACTCAACAAGATAAAGGTGTGATAAAATAGAAAATGGGTGTTAATGCCATTTTCCTTTAGGAAGAAAATGGATCTCATACTGTTGAAGTCAAGTCAATGGAAAACACATAAATCCAACAGACCAAGCAGGAATTTTCTGCTGACACAGCTGTATTTTATTGCTCTGATTGAAAGGTTAAAAAAGAGAAAAAAGTTTATTCCCCTTTTTCTTTTAAATCTAATATATTAGTCTTTTTTCTTGGATTATCTCAGCCCCCACTTAAGTACCCTAACTATTCTTTCAGCTTTGAAATTTTTCTTGCAATTACTCACTAGTAAGAAGGGCAGTGTTTGTCTCAGATCTGTAAGCAGAGTACAGTGGAAATAATAACACAGTAAAAGAAACATAAATGACAATTTTGTTTTCCTGGACATATCTTACAGGTCAGTTCCTCTCTATATGGACCTAAATGTCTGCTTAAAGTCAGTGAAGATCACATGATCTAACAACAGCTGCCTGTGTGCTCTCTCTTTGTGAACTCTTAAGGAAAAGCTTCTGCATTTCTTCTTGGTGTCAGCAGAAGTATTAGCAATCTTATACACATATACGAGCATATACATCATCAGTCATATAATACTTAACAGTCTTAAACACATATGAAAACCTTAGAATAAATACAGTATAAAAAGCTTATAATACTTCAGAGCAATATACAAATCTTCACACAGGAAATAATTTTTAAAGAACCTTAATTATGCATTTGATAACATTCAATTAAATATGAATATTTTTATTGAAACATTCCATGATAATTAAGAGCATTATCATGGTACTTTGTCATATGAAAAATATAGCAGCATACACAGTCTCTTTCTGTCCTGAAAATCCCATAACATGCTGAAACACAGTGTCTCTGATATTAATGGTGTACAGGATGCAAACTAGACCTGACAATAAGATCTACATTCTCAACAAATGATCAGACAGTGACAGACTTTGCAACTGGAGGAAAAAAACCCATAAATGGGAACTAATTACAAACTACATTAACTTTCAGAAAAGCACTATGATTTCTGTAACTTCTGAAAAAGCAACATAAGCCAACTGCATTTACATAACCTGTCACAGAAAGGATTACCTCAGTTCTAAGGGAGCCAAACATCCAAAGTACTGCACAGTGTCATTATTCAGCAGCAGAACAAATCTTGATTTGAGGAAAGAACTGTCAGCTTTCCTAACAACAGGGAATTATGCCACCAGCTGAAAGATGCACAACAGGGTGATCTCTCCAGTTCACAGCATGTTGCTTCACAGTTCAGATTGCATGAAGAATTTCAAATGTCTTACAACAGGGATACCCTGATCTCCATTCCATGTAAATGAGACGTGTAGTACATAATTTGAACAAAAGTATGTATGGCAAGGAGAAGGATATTGCCACTCCAAAAAGGTCTCTGCTATACAGTGAAGCAACACACCAATTTTAGAGAAAACAGGTCCTACAGGAAACCTGACAAGCTTGCTGCAAATGCCTGTCAAGAAAGTACTGAAAACATATTTGTGATTCTTCCACAGTGGCCATATATGGATGACCAAAATTTTACTAGCCACAAACAACTGAAAAAGCAAATTGGATCCATCTTAAAAGCTTTTACTCCTTCTGTCCACAGAAGCTTGCTGTAGCTAAAGTTACCACTTCATTCTAAATCTCTGATCAACTTCATGGCCCTCCTTTGGACTTGATCCAACAGGTCAATGTCCTTCCTGTGCTGGGGACCTCAGAACTGAACTCGGAACTCCAGGTGGGGTTTCACCAGAGCAGAGTAGAGAGGCAGAATCATTAATTTTGTTAGGTTGTATCAGCAACCTTGACTGAAGCGTTTCAGTGATTTATTCACTGTCCTAAAATGAGCTCAAACTCTATGCCATTATTTCTTCTCCTGTTGCACTATTGACTTATGAAACATAAGTTTGAAAAGACGTGAACAAAGGTAAAAGTGCACGTAGAACTGCTGCCACAGTGGACACGCTAATGTCAAAAGAGAATACATACTGTGCCATGCAAACAACTATATCCATGCAGAATAGAAGCATACATAGCATTGTAAGTATTTACTATACACTTAAATAAGACCAGCCATGCCATAATACACAGATGGAGCCAAACCAAAGGTAACCCAGTTTGTAACACATGTATTTTCTGCACCATTATAAATATATATATTAGAATAGCAAAGCAGACAGAAGTATGTGCAATGTAACACGCTCCCATAACAGCACTACAGAAAGCAAATGTGTGTAAAGAAAAGGCCAATGAAATAAAAATAAATGAATACATTTTAAAAAGAATGCAGTTTTTAAGTTTAGAAAGGCAATTAAGGCTAGATCAGAAGGAAAAATGCAAGTAGGCTGCTTCACAGAACTATGCAAAAGAACATATTTTCACACCAGCAGGCACGACTCTGTAGGAAGGATGGGGCAGGTGTTGGAGGAACTGGATGAGAAGCAAAGCAAATGAAGACAGATGAATGTTTGAAAAGCTTTTAAAATATTTGGAATTTAAATGGGAGTCAGTGGAAAAGCATGAGCATCCAGCTGCCATCGCCATAGTGGTAATTAATGAATTTTAGTTGTTATTACTGGTGTTTGTCAAATGCAGAAAGCTTTTGTCAAAGAATGGACTCAGAAATCAATTTCTTAAGACAGTATGGACCAGGAAAGAAGTAAAGTACCCTGTCTTAAGAGTGTACATGAGAAATGGAACAACACTACTCTAGTGAAAATTTGGCTATCATGACAGAATATATGAGGAATAATTCAGTTCAGGGTCAGTATAAACACTGATATTCTGATATCATACCAGCATAAATTTTGAGCCAGAAGGGATTTGGGTCTGTTAGACTCTCTTTGCCAAACAGCAACAATTTCTCTTTGTATATATTAATTACTGTGGACATGGAAGACTTTGAGCCTGATGGGAACAAACATTCAGGTGTCCAGTTCAGAAACATATAGAATTAATTTTATATTATACAGATAGGTGTCCTAATTTTGAAAAAAAATTAAATTAATTTAAACTGTTGTATAAATCACAATGAAGAAGAAGAAGATTAATTGTATTTCCATGTTTAATTGCCTAGTGAACTTATCCAGGTGTGAGATGAATAGTTTCTTATTTTAATGTGTTTTTTTTCCAAGGGGCTAGAACTAGTCTAAATAGGAATGATTACATTCTTATTCATTAGTGTTTTGAACAAGAATAGCAACTGATGAATACCACACGAAAGGCCTCCTCCCTCCTCTGGTATAAAATTCATTTAGACCCTAATCATGGAAGTTTTGAATTCAGAAGACAAAAATATCACTTTGAACACTAATGTTAAGTATTTAAGGTGTAAAATAAAAATTTAATATTATGGTTCCATTGTAGCGCAGTCCAAGTGATAGGATTTTTTTATGAATTCTACCAATAATACTCCGCACTTGATCCAGCAAATCCAAACAGACATCTTCAGAAAACCTTGCAAAGCCTTTCTTCTTGTAATTCCAATGAGTGGTCCTTCAGTTCAAGCAGGGATTTCAGTAAAGCTATCGATTTTATTGTGGAAAATGATAAAATACATAGTGTTGAAGGGTATCAATATAAAATGTCAAAGTAGGTAGAAAGACTGATAGGGAACTAGATAATGAAGAAAGATATATTTATCTATAAAGCTGATTGCAATAGTTCAGACAAATCTCACACCTCCATGTGGGTAAAATAAAAAAATAAATATACTATAAAACAACTGAAAATCTACTGTGCTGCTTACAGCATTTTTGGATTAAAACAATATAGAATGACCTCTTTTCCAGTGCAGCACCAGAGACAGAATACCCTAGACTCCTGTAAGCACAATGGAGATGCATTGTGGCAGACTAGTACATTACAAGGACTCTTCACCCTCTGATTCATTTTTGTTTTGGCCAAATGAGCAGTCCTTTACGCATTCATTATGTGGACAGTTGTGTAATTGTGTGGGGAGAAGAGTTGGGTATCCCAAGAACATGAGGAAGATGCACAGAAAACTTCTCACAGACAAGTCTGCTTCCCTTCAACACATTCAGGTTTTACTATTTTGCTCTTCTGTTTTAACTAATGCTAGGAAGTCAATTACCAGACAAAAAGGGTTTGGAACTCCAACAAGCTTAATGTATAAACCAATTTAAAGCTTTCTCAGTGAAAATAGCAGAGGATATAAGGCCAAAAGCTTTCTTTAACAATTTTCACTTTAGATTAGCAAATCCAAGGAAACCATTCAGCAGTCCTACGAGAAACACACTGATAGCATTTTAAGGTTTAAGGTGCTAATAAATGGAAAGATGAGACTTTCAGTGAGATGCTCTCAACTTTTACTTCTGATAAACCCACTGAAGTTTAGTAAAGGTGGAAGTTTAGCTCCCTGCTGTATGTGACTTTCATAGCTTTGTACTTGATTACAAAAGGTGAAAGCCTCTTCCTTACCCTAACAATAAAATTGACAGCTAAAATCAGAATATTTACAGCTTTATGCCATTGAGGCTTTATGTAAACATACACTTCCTATCACACAGATCTTTTTTTCTGCTGATTAATGCGGATATCAGATGACTGGGTAGGCTGTGATGCAGTGAAGTTTTCCTCTGGGGATGGAAAACAGCAGAAATTGTGCACATAAATTCTTCTTCCAGTGGTTCAAAATTCAATTATACAAGCTGCAAATAGTCTCTACAGCCTGTCAGAGATTCAGAAATTTGTCTCCTCCACAGCCCTACTCTTTCACACTTGCCATTAGGCAATTTCTCACTCTGCACACCCAAAAGGGATATTCTGCTCTATGCCCTTACAATACTGAATGAGATTAACACAGCCACAAGACACATATACGCTATTGACTCTGTAGGACTGATGTTTTTCTAGTTCTGATCTTAGGAAAGTGCAAGGACAAGAGATATGCACATTCTGGTCCCAAAGAGCTATTGATGCTGGAGTCAGTTCTCAGTAAAACACAATTCCTCTCCCTTTCTCACTCCTGTATTCATTTACATTCTCTCATATCCAAATTAGTCCTAGGGCTCTGGCTAGAGCTCTAGAGCTCAGCTTCAGATGGTAATTTCACTTTTAAAAAGGCTACTCTGGTATAACTGTGCAAAATACAGACTCAAAACTGATACCATGCTTAACCTAAGAGGTCAAAAGCACAGTTAGTGAGCATCATCCCATGCGGTTGATGCCACTTTACTCTTCACAAAGGGATTTGGTGGATGAGTGAGTAAATTCGAGGCACATATACTGAATATGAATATAGACTGCCTAAGTTCTTTTCCTACAGATTTCAGAAGACAAACTATGCTGACTAGTCTGTAACAGCTGTGCATACTTCTCTCTCCAAAAATGGGTTAACTCTGCAAAGATCAGCATTAACTCCCACACACATTTCTGCTGGAAATCTATCAGGTTGCTAGGGTAGCATGCTGTGCATAAAGGCTGCTCCCTGGCTGTGTACCCTCCCCGCAGGCACACGAAGCCCTAATTATGAGGTATATATACAGAAGAGTTTCTGTGGGCTAAGGAAAAGCATCAACAAATACACTACTTCCTTTGCTCCATGAGTTACAGACTCTTTGAAGGCTTTCTTCTCCTTTGTGCTTGCATCACCATATGGGAGGCTGTTTCAAACATCACTTTTCTTATACTGACCAAAAAAATAACATCTAATTTTTTTTTTACTGTTATTCATTAATTTAATTTTAAAATTCAAAGTAAAGAAATGCTGAACAGCAAGCAACAAACTAAAAACTGAAATGTGATGATACTGTGCTGTGACAGCAGGACTGCCCTTGTCCCATTTCATTACCAGTTAATGCAACTTTCCTTTTGCAAAGTCATTTAAATATGATATAAGGAAAATACTTTTTTTTTTGTCCCATTATCCACCTTTATTAACTTATTTATTGGTGTATTTCTTTTTTTCTTTTGCTTCATCATGGGAAGTGGACAATAGTCTGTTTTTTCAAGTCTTATTTTACTTTGTTCCTGCTGTATCTATTTTAAGACTTCTTTCCCTCCTACAACAGAAAACACCTTCTAATAAGGACTTTATGTAAGTCCAGCATCAAGTCATTAAGGATGACTCAAGCATCCTCACAGGCTAACCAGTACGGCTGCAGTCAAATGCAGAGAAAGGATGACTACTCCTGGCTGCCAAGAGCTTATACGCTATTTCCATAGCTTTCTCTGCTGCTCCATAATGAAAGTGATGAGACTGAGATTCTTCTGTATCCCTACACTAGCACATAAATCTAATTGCCAAAGGCTTTGAGAGTCTGTATACGCCAACACGGACAATATTTTGAATTTCTTAAATAGCCAACTAAACCATTAACTTTCTAGAATATAAAAGTTGAGAAACAGAACAGAACAATCTTGGCACTGAGAAAAAAACAGGTGAATTTCTTAAAGAGCAGAGAGGCACAAAGGAATTACCCTTTGATTTACACTATAAATCCTTTCCAAATCCACACAGGTTAAAAATGCTAGTTGTCATATTTGTTTTATAGCTTAGCATCTTTGTTTTCTTTATGCTTAAGATGCCCTCAACATACATCCTCACGAGCATAGCTAAATTGGAAGAGGAAGGTTAGAAAGATTTATAATGCTGCCAGAGCTGTCATATGGGCAACAAACAGGGAATGTTTCATCATAAGGACTATGAAAGTATTCTGCTTACCATTTCTTTAAAGTACACTTTTTCCTTTTCCTAAGTACAAATAGCAGTGCTTTTGAAACTAAAAGGTAAATTATTCATAACAATTAGGACAGCTGCTTTATCTTTGTCTTGTGGGTGGAAATCAAGACAAACATAATGAACACTGGCAGAATTAAGTATGAAACATTTGAAGAATATGCATCCATGAGTTTTTATTTTCTTACACCTAGTTCATGTAAACAAAGTCCTCCGTAGTTCTTTTCTGCTGTTTTCTTATACTCATATCTAAGTGTATACTAAAGGGGCTTCATCCCCTTATCCTTCATACCTCACATTGTGTATAATATGTTTAGATTTACTGGGCTGGAACCATCTCCCAAAAGACATAAAAGACAGTAAGCAAACCTTTAAGTTATATTCGTCTACTATATTTACTTGCCTGAAAAACATAGAAACTATAATATTAATAACAGTGGATTTTAATTATGTACGTTGATTGAACACTGCATAGCTCTTTAAATATATATATGGGGTATCTATTTAGCCAAATATATACCTTGTAATGACAATTATGATGTTGTAAGAATTTGGTTGGGTTTTGCAGTTCTTTCCTGAAGACCTTCAGCACTCAATCTTCACCAAAACCAGAAATACCTAGTAGCTGTCTGAACACTTAGAAATGCCCTAGCTCTTTTGGGGACAAAAACAAATAACAGTTCTTGGATCATTTACAAAATAGGCCCAACTCTTCCATTGAGACAGGAACTCCTCAAAGAGGAAAATTTCTCATGTTAAGACAATGAAGCCATTATATGGATTAAGGACAAAAAGTAGTTCAGGATTAAAAATATTAACACATTAGAGATTGCCTGCCTCGGCAGTACTGAGAAGAGAATAATGTTTCTAGCCTCAGACAAATGAGGACACTAAGTAATTGGAAAGAGACCATTACGCAAGTTGTAAAACTGTAGACTATTTTATCTCCCCAAGCATCTCCCTAAACAAAGTACTTAAAGTTTCTGTTTCTATATCAGGATAAATGTATTATACCAAAATGTTGATTGATATTTCTATTTAAAACTAAACACAGCACAAAAAGATTACTACACCAAATGTAGCAATCTCTTATTCATTCTACTCAAGCACTGTGCTTCTTCCCAGCACCTTAATCAAGAGTACAACAAAATTGTCCTCCTGCAATGTGCAGCATCAACAGTGAACAGCAGTCAAGAAATTCTAGCTTTGTGCTCATTGTCTTAGATTTTTAATTTAACACATATTAAAAATTATATTATATAAAAATGAATAAAATTAAATCATACCAAGTTACTAGGGTGACATAAAAAATCTTCTAACTTCATCTTTTGTGGTTAGTTTTTAAATCTTCATTGTGTTGTGATTGGTTTTGTGCCAGAGAACAGGGTCTTTCCTGCTTCCCCTCTCAAACATGCAGGTAAATGGAATATTTATGTGAAGGACCTAGTTTTTTCTTATTTCAAATCAGGTAAATTTCTTTCAGCATCTTCTATTTAAGTGGTATTATTGGCTGAATGGCAGAACTCAGAGAGTCATATTAAGTGGAGTAGAAGTCAGTTGGAAACCCATAAGTGGTGTTCCCCAGGGATCAATATTGGGTCCAGTCTTACTCAGCTTGTTTATCAACAATCTGGACTAAATAGAGTGTAGCCTAAGCAAGTTTGCTGGCGGTACAAAACTGGGGGGAGTAGGCTGTGCTGCTGTTCAGCAGGACTTTGAAAGGGTGGAGAGTTGGGAGGAGAGAAACCTAATGAAGTTCAACAAAAGCAAGCATGGGGTCCTGAACCTGGGAAGAATAACCCCATATACAAGTACAGGTTAGGGGACGACCTACTAAAGAGCAGCTCTGCAGAGAAGAGCCTGAGAGTCTTGCAGGGTGACAAATGGACCATGAGCTCGCATTGTCATTGCAGCCAGGAGGGCCAAGGGTATCCTGAGGTGCATCAGGAAGAGCATGGCCAGCAGGCCTAGGGGGATGATCCTCCCCCCCTACTTTGCCCTACAGGCTACATCTGGAATATTGGACTCAATTCTGGTCTCCACAGTCCAAGAAAGAGAATTTTCTGCTGGAGAGGGTCCAGCAGAGCCCACAAAGATGATGCGGGTCGGGAGCATCTCTCTTATGAGGAGAGACTGCAGGAGCTGGACCTGTTTAGTCTAGAGAAGAGAAGACTAAGAGGGGATCTCATCAATACATACAAATATTTAAAAGTCCAGTGTCAAGCAGATAGTGCCAGCCTCTTTTCAGTAGTGCCAGTGACAGGACAAGGAGCGCTGGTCATAAACTAAAACACAAGGAGTTCCACCTCAACACGAGGAAGAACTGCTTTACACTGAGGGTGGCAGAGCACTGAACAGGCTGCCCAGGGAGGTCATGGAGCCTCCTTCTCTGGTGACATTCAAAACCCACCTGTTCCTGTGTAACCTTCTCTAGGTCACCCTGTGATCTCCAGAGGTCCCTCACAACCCTAACTATTCTGTGATTCTGTAACTGGAACATTTCTGTCTTTACACAAGACAGAAATTATTCCTTTCAGAGAACTATGCATTGCGTTTTGTTCATTATTTGTATTTTTCTGCCTATCTTCCACTGCAATGGTGAGCAGCCGTTTCAAGATATCAGCTGTCTCTTCCGTCTTCTTTGTATTCCTTCCTTGCAGTATTCTCTACATATATAAAAGCAAAAACCTGAAACAGAAAAATCCCAAAATGTCTCCAATTGGTGAGCTTAGTGAATGAAGAAAAAACTCTAGAGGGAAAAACACAGGCAGAAACTAAGTGCTGCTTTTTATATTTTCTTCCACATAAAACCAAACAGAAGCTAGCTTGCCCTGAGCATTTTTCTTTATACATTGTGTAGAATACATATTCTTGTCCATTTATATTCATCAGACCTAAATCTGGAAACTGCTATCATGCCGAGAGAGAACCAGAGAGAGAATCTAACTCCTGTGTTGCTCCTGTGTACGATAATATGATCTCCATGACTGGAAATTTTCTTGGTCCCCTTGTACAGTGTGAAGATGGTATCAGTCTGCCTGGGTAAGATTAGCAACATCCATTCAGTTTCCAACTCAGACATAAGGGGGAATGGATTAAAAGGCTAGAAAATACCAGTGTCCTCAAAGAACAGATACCTTTTTTGAAATATTTCCTGGTGTATAATAGAAAGCAGTTTTGGTGGCTGCTCAAGTTTAGATATTAAATTATTAAAAACCTTAACCAATAACTCTTCACAAAGTCAACCAAAAACTGAAGCAGTGCACATACTTAGAATTAATTGCATTTCCTTCATGCAGGGGGAGTTCTGAGATATCCACTGGGGCTCCAAAAGAGGCTTTTTTCACCATTTGGGGGACCTGTTTTGCCAAAACATAATTCATTTGACATTCCGTAAATTTCACAAGTTTAAGCAAAATGAAAGGTGCATGCTTTGTTTTCTGCCACTTCAGTTCAGCAAGCAGAAACATCTTAAAAATTTTAAACATGGACCACTGCAAGACTTCAAAATGGGATTTTGGACCCAACCATCCGATTCTTTAAGTTGTGTTAGAAAGTACTACAGAGATGACACAACTCTGAAAAACAAGTTGGAATATTTTATCTTCATCTAGCATGAACAGTGCAGCTTGTAAACCATCATGGAAAGACAGAATAGTAGCACAGAATGAAGAATGTTTTCAGGAGCGTATTTCACATTAATAAAATTCAGTGGATATAGGTGATTTTAAAAAAAAAATTACTTTCCTAATGGCTTCTTACACTAACTCTTCTTAAATGTGACAGAAAGCTCAACTTTTCCATCTCTGCCTCAGATTTTACATTAGCCTTTTTGTTCCTTGGGTTTGTCAGCACTCTCCTTATCAGCATTTTGACTGAAGTTTATTTTTGCTCTAAAGGGCCTTACATGTGTATTTACTGCAGTGGTATATAAATGAATAGAACTTCAAAGTGAATGACTGAATATTAAATAAATCAAAAGCATAGTTTCAAACACTTAAAGTGGAAAAGTACTGCATTTACAAAACTCAGATTTGTTATTCAATGTGTTTACTTTCCTAATATTGATCCCAGACTCTGCAAAGGCAAGGCTAGCACTAGCCCAACAAAGAAAGCTGGAACATTGCAAACTACTTTGTTTTTCCTGCAAGACATTAGTTAGGGAGTGGTTAAACTACATAGGACTACACCTTTCTTTTCCAGAAAGGCAGGCAGTCAGAGATGACAGACCGGTACACCAGGGAACTTAAACACAGGGAGTTTCCGTTTTCATCAAAAGCATTCCCAGGGAAGAAGGATTCCCCACGAAGAAACAGGAAAAAACATGATCCCAAGAAGTTGCCACTGCATGTAAAAAATCTAGAAGCTAAACTTAATGAACTAAATGTTTAAGTAAGAATAAACTTTTTAGCAAGTGAATTACTACATTTCATGGTAACGATTAAAATTATATAATGTAACATACAATAAAATAATTATATATACGGTGATAGAAAAAAAAAAACAAAGGGTTTATGGTTATACAATCCAAAAATTCCAGCCAAGGAGAGAAAAATATAAAACTGTGTGATGAAGAATGCAGTAGTCACAGAAAAAAAAAAAAAAAAAGGATAACTCATAAGAAAACAAAGGAAGATGCTTTTAAAAAGGGTGTCTAAATTCTGAATAAAAATTCTGATTCCAGTAAGGATTTTTGAAGATCATTTAATTGCTATGATTTATTATTTCTTCAATAGAACTACAGCACTGAGACACTGTGGGTTTTTATTAATAGAAAATGATAAATGCCACTGCAATCAGTAACACCGACTTTTTCTTTCATCAGCTAGTGGTCTGGTGCTGATCAGATGATGAAATCAAGGAGACTGAATTGGTAAGCCAGTTGGAGAAAGCATTTCTAATATGATTTAAGAAAAGAACAACAGAAACAGAGTGTTCTCATTTTTCTTTCATTCACTTCTGTCTGCAATACTGTGATTTCATTTATGCCTGTGAAAATTGTGCATAAAATCCTTATCTAATACTTAGACTAACCACCTCCTCTCAAAGGGATAAATTACAGCACAATCCAAATACAGTGGAAAGATAAGATGTTGGGGATTTTTGTGTCCTAGTCTGTATTTTTACAATGGGAAATAAACATCCACCAACTATGAGAAATCCGTATTTTTAGTCCTTTCCACTCTATCAGTCAAAATGCAGTAAAGAGTACCACATCCCTCTGTTTGTGAATTGAGTGAGTGAGAACTTGAAAAGACTAAAGGACCAGCAAAACACACACAGACTATCCCTCATTAGATTTTTGCACAACAGTGACTACAGAGAGCTATGAATGCACAGTACTATGAATAATAAAACATCTGTGAATTACATAATGTCACTAAGTACATTCCAAATGGTATGCATATATTAACCCACAAACACAGGCTGGTACTTATTTAATACAAAATCAGCAAAAAGAAATGGTGTTTCTCAAAGGCCCTGGAAGTCCATTATGTTCTCTAATTCTCACATATTACTCTAAGGAATGTGATGCTATTGTTACACCACAATAAGCAATTGTCACAGCAACAGCTCTTAGTGACAGGTAGCAATATCTTTGGGAAATCCATCAACTTTAATAAAACAGTTTAAGGAAATGTAATTTCTTCTTGTATTTTAAACTGGCTGGAGTCTACATGGAAAAAAATAGGAGGAACGTTTATAGATATTGACTCCATATTTTCACAGCACTTCATATTACCATTGAAATGCAGAAGCAAATTACTAGCCCATAGCACCTTCTGACAATCAAAAACGCATTCCTGTGTATCACTGCAGACTTCACACAGCTTGACTGGAACTTTCTGTTCTACAAGTGCCCCAACACCACCCTGGCAATAAATCATTTTAGGATTTGCATGCTTGCTGTTAGCTTTAATGAATGATGTGCTGCTTTTTCACTGCTAAAGCAAGGCTTTTTTTAAGCAGCTATAGTAGCATCTTGACAGTATAATACAGATATGGATCTGTAATTATAAAGGGAAGTCAAAATTATGATTTCTCTACTGTATATTCTTTGTAATGACTAGTTCAGAGACAGGAACATAGGACTATTGTTTCAAACACAAGTCTGAAAACCCTAGAGGTTTAAATTAATATTCATTTTTTTAAAATCACCTTTTTTCTGTCTCTGTGAAATTACCTATCATTTCAATTAGCAGAAACACATCACTTAGTAAAAATACAAAGTATTTTATTGGTCTATTATAGGTTAATACCATTACTTGGAAAAGTCTTTACTTTGAAGTAGCATACTGTTTATCCTCATCTAGTCATATTTAACATCAGACAATTTGACAGTTTACCACACTAAAACCTGATTCAATCCCTCCTGAAGTCACTGACTCACATTTTCCTTTTACTATCTTGAGTCAGTAGTCTTTAAAAAGTCAAATGCTGCTCATCCTTTCACTGCCAAATGCAGCACTCCAAGCTCATCTCACAACTGCCTCCTCTGATGTTATGACCTCCATGGCAAAATAGTGTAGGAGAGGTTTATTCAGTATAAGAACTGAGTATGAGGCACTAGGGTTTATGAAATCAACAGATGGCCTCAGGCTAAGTGTATTTAAAGGAGATTTTATTTTTTAATGAAAATACTTTGAGATTGGGTATGTAACCAAAATTCAGGTATGTATTTGATCTTATCCCAGAAATAATTCAAGACAGATCATCCAGGTTACCATATGGGCAATATTCCATTCCTCCTATTAAAAGTAGATTACAGAATGGCTAAAGCTACTTATGATTTTTCAAGCTTACCAGTATTAATTTGAATAAGATAATAGATGAGGGAAAAATGATTGGCAGCCATTCCAGCTATACAAAGTACAAATCTCTTCAGCAGAATTTCAATGGATTGCAGAGCTGAGTATCAAAATATCTAGTGATAATTTGATCTTCCATTTTCTGATACTGTAGTACTTCTTTAGGTAATGTTATCACTATATCTTTTTCTAAAAAAAAAAAAATATATATATATTTGCCATATTTATATTCAGTCCTAAAATTCAGTACTGCAAAGAAGTATTATGAAAATGTGGATATGTACACTGAGGTATTAGATATGTGCAACATACAATCTGTTGATGTGCAAAAATCATGAAGTGCACACAGTCAGTTACTAACCCAGTCACAGGTACCAGCCTTTGATATCCATGTCTGGGGACAAGAATTCCAACTGCCTTTTCATTTCTGGTTATGGCATGTAGGGAAGAAGCTAGTGCATCTGTACAGGCACCGAGAGACAGATGCACTAGCCAGAGAGATGATACAGATGTCCAGAAACTCACCTGGCTCCTGGCTGAATTCACACTGGTTATTGCATGATGTGGATAACCATCTGTACATCTGTCTGGTACTGGCACTTAAGGGTCATATTGTTTTAAAGAGTTAATCACTGGAGTAAGTAATACGAAAGATTTTCGAAAATTCAGCACTCTTTCCTACATGAACTGTATTATTATATCTCCCAGTGCAGTTCAACATGGCCAGAATATCAGAAATCCAGCAGAGTCAGTACCTAGTGCACTATAAGAGAAATGTTTTATTATATTTCCAATAAATTATGCAAAAAATGAAATAGTTACTTTTTAAGGGACAATTCTCTGCCTTTTTTCCCCATCATATTAACAGGGGAAAAATATTCTGAAAATGGCAAAGCTGAAATTATTATGCCAGACCTCATGAATCTAATTTTTTAACTTCAACATACAAAACCACTGCACATGTGCAGATGAAGAGTGCCCCTTAACTTTATATTAGGGCATAGATCAGGAAATTTCCATTGACACTCATGTATCATGGATAGTATTTAAGCAATCCTTACCATGTCCTGTAATGTAAGCTGTTCTATATGTATTCAATACACCAGACAGTCAAGGCACAGAAATTTAAGGTGATTTCTTTCATCCCAGGACAGCAGGTCAATGTCATTAACAAGATCCCCAATTCCCACTTCCCAGTTCTCCATAGTAAACAGATTATTTATTTGAAATTAATGCAGCTCATGGTATAAATGCAGCCTTTACAGAAGTGGGCAATAAGACAAAAATATATCCTATCGTATGCACGGTTTTTATATAAGCTGAAATCTTAAAAAAGTCAAGGGGATTCTAGAAAGTTAATGGACTAAACAGCAGTTCAAAAATCTTCCTTCTTGTTCCAAGACTTGCTAATGTATCATCTTTTATCATTATTTACAGTAATGAACTCTGTAAAGCAGAGGTCCTGACATTACTGTCTGACATCCCGTAGAAATAAACCCTATACTTCTGACAGCACTTTCTACCTTGAAATGTATTGCAATAAGCGACAGACTCAATCAAAGGTACTACATACAAATTAATATAAAAATCAACATATCGAAAAACAATATGTATTTTTCAAAAGTTATCCTATCTGAAATAACTTTTTGAGTGAAATCAAAATCTCTGTGGTGCTGCTCACTGACAGTTCTAATTTCAGTAAGAATGATTCAAAGCAAAGATCAGAAGGATGCATGGCAGCGCTCCACAACACAATGCAAAATGAAACTGTGCTATTAAAAATCTAATGCTATATTTAAAAATTAAATTTACTTTTTAATGGGAGATTAAAAATTTTAAAAGTGTTTATTAGTACTGCATTTATGTCTTTATCTTTTTATTATTTCAATATTAATACGAGAAATTAACACCATCAGTGTAAGAAAAATAAAGGAACACTAGAGGCTGCTTCAAGAGATTTTATTGGGTTTAGCTCCCTGCATACACTTCAAGCTCTTTAGGAAAGATCCAATGTCTGCACATGAGAAAGGCAAAAGTTTTGCTCAAGAGCTATGGACAGATTCATAAAAATATTCAAACTGTTCTTCCCTGAAAGGTCAAAAACTGTACTCAATGGGTAACCAGCAATTACCAACTCCTTATCACTGCAAGATGCTCAGACTTCACATATTTTAAGTGTATAGAAACACAAGGTGAGCATGACATCACATCACTATAATTTTACAGACACACGTAACTGTACTATTTGCATTCTCCTTTCACCATCCTCTTTGCACTGTAAACCCCTGCTCTACCCCTTCTCTTGCATAAGAAACACCTGACTAATTGCATCAGGAAGTCTACCCTTTTTATTCAACAACACTGCCTATAGCTTCTTCTTTCAGGCTCCCTGGAGCATTAATTCACAACCTTTTCATGCCCTCCACAGGGAGTATTTCAAAATGAGGGATGGAAACAGGATGAAGGCAACAAGGAAAACACTGAGTCTCCCACAGCTTGTCTAGTTTTCTCTTTATAATGTAGGTTTCTCAGGACAAAGCTCATGTATCGTTGTGTCACTGCCAGCACTGAGTATATAATCAATGGTTTCGCAATACTATTGAATTAATCACTTCCATACTGTCTTCTCTCCAATTTGTTGAAAGACTTCACCCACTAACCATGTCACTATAGTCACACTTCACAGTCATGAAACACCTGTATAAAAACAGATAAGCTATCTATATTCAAAACCAATATAAAACATTAAGTTTCATTTGCTTGCCTAACATGATTTTTTAGGAAAAAAGGTAACCTGTAATTTTTTTTTCTTAGCTGCAGCACAGTTTCTTAACAGCAGCTACAGTTAAATCTAAAGCATTCTTTGACGAAAGTGCACTGAAATATATATATATATGTGTAACTGTCCCATGTACATAATGATGAAAATTAATATCTGTTTAAAAAAATTAGGCCAGGAGGCAGTCCAGAGCTGTTAAGCAACAAAAAGGATTTGCTCTGAAAAACAGTTTTCCCATGTTCAGTGAAACAGAAAACATTGAAGTATTTCTACAATGTCATACTACTTTTTACAGACATTTCTACGGATTCCTTCACTATATCATGTAAGTAGTTCACAAAACAAAATGGATCAAAGAATTTTCTCTGATGGAGATAATGCAAATTGCCCTTTTCACAGGTGTAGCCCCAAAGAAGTGGGTATTAGTGGCAGATCTAGGAACAAAGCCTGAATGTCCTGGTTTCTAGCCCTTCAACAGCTAGACTGATTTTCTGCCCTTCCACAGAAATGGTGTTGTGATGTTAGTAAAGTCAAATATGCAAACTGTCTTCTACCATTAGATGTATGCTAACGCAAACCAAGTGTGATGAGACATTTCTACCTAAATGTGTTCCATGTTAACTGACATTAGATGCAGAAAGGTTTTCAGCTTCAGCACAGTTACAATTCCTCTGAGATTCAGTCTCTCTCTGGACTCAGGTCGAGAGACACCAAAAGAGGTTTCATGCTAAGTATTAGAAAAATTACTCAGGCTGACTGAAAGGGTGCCCAGATATGCCTACTTCCCTTCATAAAATCTCTCAATTGTGACACTATGCAGCTATGTGAGATGCCAAACCTTCCAGTAATCATAATTCACCTGTTAAAATTAGGCATGTGCAATTGGTTACGTGCTAACTCCCTTCTTAAAGGTAAAAGCTGAGACTCGTTAGAGTTATCTTTACTCCCTGTAAAGTGTAGAATGGTTCTACCATTCTCACAATACAGGGCTGCATAGCAGAAGAAAATTATCATTCTTCAAAGAGTAAAAAGGAAAAGCAGATGGATATTTATGATGTAGAACTATCCCCACACTACTTCTAGGTTAATTAGTTTATATACCACTCTTTTGCTCATATTTGCTAAAATAAAATTGCTTTAGACAATATTCAAGAAGTGAGACATTTTAAGCAGAAACAATTATCTGTGTACAGTTTCACAGTTTAAAGAAAGTTTATTTTGTGTCAAATGACAATTGAAAATCCTGCTTTCCTAAATAAGAACTCTGCAAAACGTAACATAAACAGATAATCAAGCCTTATAAGTTACGCTGTAGAGCATAGTCAGGTTTACTAAAGTCCTGCAGAACATTTTTCTCTGTCATATTTCTCATATATAATATATAAATAAACATAGTATTTATATGTATAAATAATATTTTTTTAAATTGGCTTGGTTGGCACTTGCCATTGAAAATAGTGTTACTGGGCTTAACTAAGACTGTTTAAATGTGAAAGATAATCTCTTTTGAATGAAAATTACTTTTAAACTAAATGTAGAAACATTAATGCCTTTCTTGAATTCCACCACTGAAGACTACTGAGGGCTCTGGGGAAACTGCCAGGGGTCATAACAAACCTTTCCTTTTTTTTTCCTCATTAGTGCCATAAATTCCTTAGAAAGGGCAAAGAACTGGTTTCCTGTGATAGATGCCATTTCTAGGAACTACAGATCAAAGGAAAGCTTACTGCTGAAATAGTAATCTGCTGGGGTATGATGGAGAACAGTAATTCGATTGTGGTTTCTTGGTATTTCAGGAATACATTCTAACAAAAACAAATAGCTTAATGCTAAACAATAAAATTGTAGGCATGTTCATGGTGATAGAAAATATTTAAAACATTTGTCACATTCATTACATTTGCTCTTAATGCAGATCCTTGTAAAATATTGAGAACAGCATAGAAGATGGAACAGCATTTCACATATTTGTAGATTTCCCTAAATGAAATGTCAAAAGTCAAATATAATGTCTGCAAGCACAATAGCCTAATTTTTCCCCAATGAAGAGGGAGATAATATTGAGTTTGTAAGAATGCATAATTAAGTATACATTGGAAATTTAAATATAGCCAGTGATTTGAGAGTACAAAGCTATCTTTTACCAGCTCAGCAAAATTCAGTCTATTGAATGGCTCTCAAACAGTAAAATGAGGAATGGGTTAAAGCACGGATTGTCACACCAGACTTTTTAAATGACGAGTGGGTAAATCCAAGACTCTGTGCTTAAAGGCCTAAATGAAGCTACCAGGAAGAGGAGATACAGAGGTTTTTTACAAGCTTGAGAAATGTCAGGTGAAGGTTTTAAATTGTTTATGAGCCTTTGCAAAAACTGTTTACTTGAACTAAAGTAAAATGACTAAAGAGACTAAAATGTAGTCTGGGTGGTGAAAGTTTACTTAATTTAATCCTTCAGTCTAGGTTTCAAGGATTCTTTAGCAAGTTGAGTACGATTGCAAAGACCATACCTACTTCTCCTTTTATATGTAAAATTGAAGCCAGCGTCATTGAGAGTGCCTCTACAAATTGTGACAGTACACACTCAGCAGAAGTAGAACCATTAAGACGAGAAAAAGGGATCTTGTGCCATACACCTCCCTTTCCCACTGGTTGTCACTTCATATAATATTCCTACTAATAATTTATCTGATTTGTTTTGTAGCTAGCTAAAATAATTTGGTATCACAACTTCCCTGATAGTTTTCTATTGACATATCTTGTTCTTTAGTGTTCTTGTATAAAACAAATGAAAATAACATGACACTGAAAATGAGTGATCTTTACTTATAGAAGCAATATCTGGGTATATTTGGCCAGATCATATGAATAAAACAATTCAGATTTGGCTTTAAAAGCTCTAACTTAACCTCTTCTGAAAAGACAGGAAAATAAGAGGCATTTGGTTGTATTTTCTCTCCCATCAATGCAGGACAATGGCAAACAGAAAGTAGAATTTCACTTGTCACAAATATCTTTTACTCCCTCATTCTGACATAAAAAAAGACACTACCCGACAATGAAGCAGCCGTAGGAGGCAAAGAGGAAAGAAATAGTTCATAAAAGCTATATTACCACTTGCAATTCTGAAGCTCCCAGTGTCTTGCAAGTTGATGTCAGAAGAAAAAACTCTTCATTTGGTCTCCCACTGTTTTGCTGCCCTTTCCCCATTGGTGTTGTAGCAGGAGGCAATATAAAAGCTTTTATTCCACACAAATTGCTTGACTGCTAAACTCTTTGAAATCTGAAAATTACAGTAGTTGCAAAAAATTTTTAAGGGCTTTTTCTTTGCAAATGCTCCTGACCAGAAAATTAAATACAGAAGAATGAAATTGCAATGAACACAGAAGACACAATTTTGATTTCATTTCCAGTTGAAGAATAATTTTATTGAAATAAAACTGCTGTATTTGAGATAAGAATCTGACCAGAGGTCCTTAACATTGCTTTTACATTTTCCAGGTTAAACTTTTTTTCTAACTAAGATAATGCCTATGTTCAGAAAAAGGCTGAAAATTTCACAAATATATTTGTATACTTAGTGTATTTATTTCCGGAAATGTTACATGTTAATTTTTTTTTCTTTTCTTTCACGTCTGTTGGTAAGCTTGGCAAATGCTCTGAACTCATAAAACACGGTCCACAGACTACAGGTATTTCATACGCCATTTTTCCAAGCATGTATTGAACTAAAGAAAAAGGCTAGAAAACACAAAAGAAATTAGTTGTATGCTGATTTTTTTGACAAAGCTGTTGGTACCAATCTTTATAGTCCTCTGATACTCCTAAATAATGCATTCCAATAGAAAACTGTGATTTTCTTGATCTCTTTTGCATCTTTTCCATTCTCATTCCTGTGTGTCTTAACTGTAATTTTCTTTCTTTGTGTATTTTATTAATTTCTGTTAGTTTCTTTTATGCAGAATTACTGAAGTTCCAGACAAGCAATCAAGGTTAAATAAACAATGTACATGTAGAAAACCGGAATCAATTCAAAAATGAAAGAATTGATTTTTTTATTTTAATTTTGCTCATTGATTTTGTTCACAGAAAACAAAATCAATATGGTAGCAGCCTACTGACTTTGAAGTTTGATAATATATCTCAGTACAATAAAGAGGTCAAAGCCCCTACTGTATCATAAATTTCTCCACTCACAACTAATTACTCCAAGTGGAAAAAGGTGGCAGACTATCAGTTTTGAAGGGATAATCACAAAGGGTGTGCTAACTCAGACATAAATGCATAACAATCAGGAGAGAAAAAGTATTTTTCAGCATTGTTGCTCATACAGTTGAACTGCCATACTATGAAGGCAAGTCACAATGTACATTCCTGTTACAAATAGAATGTAGTTTCCTGACACAGTAATACCAGATTTACATCAGAAACTTCAATAAGCTGAAGTTATGCTTTATTCCTAAGAAAAAGAGCTTGTTGAAAAATTATTACTTCAAATATCTTCTTTTTTGTTTTTTATGATGAAGGATATGAATAAATAAATTATTTAGGAGAAAATATTCAGCCTTTCCCTAAATCATAAGCTGATATATAGCGTAATATCCAAATACATATATAAAATGAATATAAAAATTGGTGTATATATATAAAATTGGAGTTGGCACTATAGCCTTTGTATTCATGTGATGTATATAGCTTAGCATGACTGCAGAGTCAGAGGTTCTCTGGTTTTGATACTGGCAGTTGTACAATCCTCAATACAATTATTTTAGCCTGGAGTGCTCTAGCCAGGTGAATTCTGTTGCCTTTAGCAAGCAAACTGTATGTGTACCTGTATGAGTGACTGCTGATTTCCCTGTGTGCTGATAGTCATTTAGCATGTTTTGGTCTCTTCTTTGTATCTACCTCGATTTCCTTGCAGAGTCATTACAGCAAAATCTCAGCAAAATCTGAAGCACCCAATGTTGCTTGCCTTACATCCTCTTCCACACTCTGTCTTATGTCCCCAAGCAGGACAAAGATTTTCAAATACTAAGACTCTTTCTGGATTTCCAGAATTTCAGTCCTGAGGTATAATTTGTTTTCTTTGTTTATCTAGCATATCATCAAGGTTGTTTTTTGTTTTTTTTCAGCAAACCACAAATACTTCATTGCTTCAAGCATTGAAAATTCAATCGTGTCCACACTCGTCTCCCAGTTACTAATTCAACAAATCATCTAATCAAATTTCAGTCCTTTCAAAGATGGAACAAAGAAGAAAATGGTGAGTTTTTCATCCTATTCATATTCCTGAATTAGATGGTATTTGATCCTCTTCCTCCACTTACGATCAGTTCTGCTTACGAAACCTTTCTCATGCACCATTTGTTTTCCTGTTTTGGATTCTTGACTCCATTTAATATCTCTTCAAATGCATCCAAAATGTAATCTGAATCTCTTGTTTTCAGAGGTTTTTAACATGATTTATCATATTCTGTTTTGATTTTTTCTGATAACTTTGCTTTAAAGGTCCACTTAGTTCTGCAGTAACCCTGCCCCCTGGGAATCAATTTCTTAGCATAAGAGTAAAGAGAGTTCATGGATTTTGTGATCCAACATCCCTTAGAGTTGGAGTGTCATTTCATAAATAATTCACTTACGAGCACATACATTCATTTTACATGATTCCTCAATGTGGCCAGGGTGCTGCGTAGTCTGCACTGATTCCACCTACAAAAAATACAAAAATATATGTCTGCTTACCGGGATGTGAGTAGGGTTTAGCTAAACTAACCCTCTACCATGGATCTTACTAGTGAGCAAAAAATTTCTCTTCTCTGCCTTAGGTCCAAACATACTCCATAAAATAACTATTTTGGCAGTGAAGACAGAATACTGTTTCGTATTTCTTAAGAAAAGGAAAGAATTAAGTGAACTATGCCCAGAAACAGGCTGGTTTTAAATTATAGACAAATTGTAGTGATTTATACATTCTTCCTTTTCTTACCCAGAGTTACTGCAGACAGAATAAAAAATAATATGAATGTCTCGGGTATCAGCGATGAGCATAACTCTTCTTCATTAAATGATGGGATAAATAGTGCAGACCAGAGAGTTGAAAGAAGCAAAGAATAGGAATTTTACAAGAAAACAAAAAGGCAACTCCTCTTTCCCTTCATCTATCTCACCCAACCACCAGATAAAATGGAATGAGCAAGCCAGATTTGGAACGCAATGTACATTGTATACAATGACAATTCTATGAACATCTACATTCAAAATGCCAGTTATCAACTATTATGCTCCAAGGTAGACATGAAAGAAATGGGGAACTAGGGGAGAAGCTGCCTTCTTTGAACCACTTTGATCAATATGTTTGTGAAGGAAATGAGACACTAAAGAGACATGCACTTCTAGTGATAGACACTGAAGGTTTCTGTCCAATATATTCTTCAAAAACAGCATTTAAAGTATCACTCAGAATTGGGTCATCCACATAAAAAGATATTAACCCATTATTGATGGTTACATAACATGTTTGGTTGGCATTTTTCAGTTAGTCTTTTCAGCTTTTCCAGTACTGTTGAATTATTAATAATTTATTTTACATCACTGACTACTATATCCCTGTTTTAATGTATCATTTCTTCTATCCGTTACACATATGTAAAGTCAAAACAAAATTACACAAATGTAAGATAGCAATGTCAAGCACCTCTATAAAGCATCTTTTACTCTATGAACATAATCCATAAAAAAATCCCAAATGTCCTCAAATAATAACGTCTGGTCCTCAATCTAAATATGATCTTCTTACAGGAAGCCACCTGGGACATTCTGTTTTGGTTACAGAAGAAATATATTTACACCTGAGTAAAATTCCTCATCATCAACAATCAGATTATATACAAATCTCTTTGTTCAGTTTACACTGACTTAGCTTGATGAAACAGCAAATACACTAAACAGGCCAAAACATTCAATAAAAACACAGGTAATGTATCTAGGTATCTGTCTACCTATGTATCTATCTAGTTTTATCAATCTATCTCTGTCTTTCATTTAAGTTCATTGAGTGCCTCAAAATTCCTAACTTCAACAGTTATTCAAATTCACATAAAAATTAAATTTTGCTAACTTTAAGGAGAGTACATTCCCTGGAATAGTACTTTTCCAGTATACAATCAACAGGGATCTATTAACATGTATTTTAAATATCTTTCTCCAAGATACAAACACAATTGTAAGCATTTGGTGCATTCAGAAGATATTTCTGAGGTCAAAAATGCTCACAGATGTAACATATTTCTTCCATGATTAGAGCTCTTTTGTATAACAGGTACTCATACTATTTTTTTTTCAGTTAACAAATCAAATCATAAATCAACATGGGAGAAATAACTAAAACAAGCAAAACAATTTGCCTGGCACATACTAGGCAAAATGTTGATTCTTTTTTATCACAAATGCAATGTATTATATCCTTAAATCTCAAGTAATCATGGAAGTCCCTGCGTGTGTGTCTATATTACCTGCAATGCACCTGATGCAGAATACAAAGGGAAGGATGACAGTGCAATTTGTCGTGCCTCTCTACATTACATCCTAACGAGCAGCAAAGTCTGCATCACCTGCCAATCTCTGGCGTGCACTGTGCAGGCACAGAGAGCAAACTGATGCAAGCTCTTGCATCTGCACTGCAAGTGCTACACACTACATGACAATCTAAAGACAATGCTGCAACATAGTAATGCTTCAAATGCTCACTGGTGCTCAGAAATATGTGCAGAAGGATTCCAAATATAGACTCAAGACAAATTCACACCCAAAACACATTCCCATGCTCTGTGTCATTAGTGTAGGTGCATCCATAAATAATGATTGAAAAAACTAATTTAAAAATTATCTTTTCTCCTCAAATTACTGTTAAATTAGGTGTTGTTTTCCCTACTTTTCCATGGCATTTGAAGAATCTTGATAATTTTCAGGAAATTGATATTACTGTTGTGTTCCTCCTCCCATTTCCTTGCACAAAAATGCACATCTACGAGAGTTAAATGAAGAATCGAGAGTCATTACCTCAGTTCTCATGAGCAAGATTCTTGCAACTCTCCACAAATCCAGTCCATAATACTAAAATACAGGCCTGGAAATTTCTTACTACATACTGAGTCCACTTTCTGCTTCTCATAGGCATAATTTCACATCATTTTTTGATAGATTAGAATTCTCTTGCGTGTATGTAGATTACAACTCTCTCGCATGAATATTTCAATGGGAAATTGCTTCCAGAATTTCAATGCTGCAGTACATAAAAATTATTTTAAAACTAACTCTAAATTTATTCATGGATCATTATGTCTGTTTCTCCTTTTTCCTTAACTTACATATTCAATGCCATTGGGAAGCGACCTTTTAGTATTAGTGATATGTATTTGCTACTAATTATAATTATTTTTCATTAAGTGAGAAGTCACACTTTAAGAGAGTATAGATGATCACAGCCATAACATATTGCTACAAACTCAGAATTATTAACTTCTGCAAGTACCCTTTTATTGTAGGGGTTTTTTTGCCACTCGTTTCACTTTATTCTTAGCACTAAATCTGTGTCTGTAAACATGTTATGAATGCAATGTATATCATATATTCATCTGATTGATGTGTGCATATGACTAAAAATGTGACACATTACAAGTTTCTGCAACATTCTTAAACAGAACTGAAAGGCACAACATGCTCATTTTTTGCCCACTACAGCAAATGCCAGATAAAAATATATGTACATAGCTTTCCTGTTACATTTCACAAGATACTTCTGATCTATTTTTAAACTTCTTTTACACATGTAACTTCATTCTCAGTTTGTGGCAGAAATCAAAATAGGATATGGGGAACCATACAAAGTGTATTGAATGTATTTCCTTAGAATGTACTTGTTACATAAGGAAAGGTAATTCTCATATTCTTAAATAAACAAAAGAAATACATCATCAAATAAAATCTTCACAATATGTTGTGCCATTGCATACACAGGCCACATATAGGGCAAAAAATAAGCAAAATGGAACTCATGAGCTGTTTTTCTGATAAATTCATGAGGACTTCTACATGTGATCACAAATGGATGCATAGATTTTGATAATTAAAATTTCTTTCAGAAATATGGTAATCAGAATTCAGAAATTTGATAATCCTGAAAATGTAAGTTTTTTAAAAAAAGAAGCTAAAGAAAACATCTTAAAAGGGTAACACGCCTAGAGTTAGTACAGTTTAAGAAGGCTGTATTATCATCTAACCTCATAAATTCAATCTGTCGTATTTTTATTCTGTGACTAATTCTGACTCCTGCATGTTAGGCAAATCAAGTCTATCAAAATTAATATTTTTAATTATAACCAAAATAAACAAAAAATTTATCCTTTTAACCCGTCATTACAACCATAATATTGATAAAATAAACATGTATTATTCATTATATTTACAAAATCCCTGGCTTATTGATTTCCTTCTCCCACTATGCTTGTAAATGAATTTTGAACATTCAGGAATCTGTCAAATCCCACCACTTAAGTTATTTTTATAGTCACACTTTGCAGTAATATGGTGATGTGTAGACAACTCTTGGTGTTAAACATTAGTGGACTGCTGGCTCACAAAGACCATGGTTATGGATGGAAGACCTGTGTCCATGCCATTGACCTGAAATTAATTAATTCATCCTGACAAACTAAAGAATTTATAACTTAGAGTTAAGAAAAAAAAAAAAAAAATCACATGCACTTAAATGTTTAGGAATCAGTTCTTTCTAAACGAAACCAAAATGTTGTAAATTAATAACAAACATATACCTTCTATTAGTAGCAGGCAGGAATGAAAACCAAAATATAAAATATCCCATTTAATTCTCTAATCTACTCTCTCAGAATCAGTGCAATATTTTAAAAATTGCATATTTAATGCTGTTTACTAGAATGACTTGTCATTCCTGAAGCACAGAACTGTCTTCATTACAATCCACCATAAAGTTATTATTGTTCTATCTTCAGTACATATGCATTGATTTAGTTCAGGTAGACCATATTCAGAAATATAACTTGCTAATAGCATTTTGAAGGCTCAAAGTAGAATAACATAGTATTAGTCTCCCTAAAATGTCTCAATAATGCAAACTTCCATATGGTTTGCATTCTTGCATAGTCATGCATTCTTGCATGACTTACATAGGACATTTGTCAAAATTCTTTCACCTTGCCCTATTGATGTAATGCATTAAGAAGCACTGTAGTGATAAGAATGGTACCTATTTAAGTTGATTATCACAATCTTAAGCCAGAAAAACTCAGGACCTCCTTAAAAACTGAACAATACTGCCAGGTTAAGAAAAAAAGAAGGTTCACAGAGAAACAGAAGCTCAAGTACTGATATCCTTAGATGCCTCTAGTGCTGCAAACCTCACACTAGAAGTTTGTGCTGCTTCTTAAACAGCTTACAGAACATAGCTTGATCTTGGTGTAGATAATGCTACTAACAGTTTAATCCATCATTAAGGAACTAAGGCATTAAAAGCATGGCCCACGTTTTGTTGTTGTTGTTTCTTTTTCCCTTTTCTAAGGAATACACCAATCTACTGGAAGGAAAATATCTGTATAATTCTATTATTCTAAACTGATAAAGTTCCATTTCAAAACTAGCAAGATATTTTTATGTCACCTGAATCTCAGAGAGTTGAAATCCTTTTTTTTTTTTCAGTTTCTAAACTAAACATATAGTGGTACATATTTGCTATTATGACAACATTCTTCTTTAATATGTCTTGCTGATATTTATTCCCAAAATATTTATGAAGACCAATCACATCTCTTCTCCCCACTTACTTTCTTAAGGCTCTGAGGTAAGCGTAGCAGTGGCTTAAAACCAGATGGCAGGAATAGTTACCACCCTCATCCATCTGCTCCACCCTTCTGATGGGCACTAAAGCCTTCAGGGCAGGGTTATATGATATGCCTATGAAAGAACTCATGTACTACTGCAGTCTTCAGCTGGGTGTATTAAAGTAAAAGAATTCCAGTTTTGGTTTGCCCTAATATACAAAACAGTGGTTCACAAAGTGATTCAAAGGAGGTTCAAGTATTCATGCCTTGAGGATAATAACAACTTCTGCCATCCAATTTTAGCCTGCCACAGCATGTCTCTCAGAGCCTTAAGTCTGAATAAGCAAAGCGCTTTTAGTCTTCTCTTGCACAGCTAAGTCTATATTCCATGGTTATTAAACAGCTTTTTCTGAATGCCTAAAAGTAAGCTTAATTCTTCCTGAAAATGGTTGACCAGAATAACAGAATGACTTTTCAGAGGAAGTCTCATGAATGACTTCTCAAATGATGTGACTGTGTCTGTTTGTCTCACAGCCGCGCCTAACTTGATGCAGCCTCAAGCCGCAGAAATAAATTTGCTTGTGTCACACTTGTGTTCCTAGTAACTCTGCCTAATTTATTAAATTCTTCTCTTTTCCTACTGCTCCCATATCATTATTTCCTAACTGAATTTACAACTTGTTATTGTTTTAAGTTATAACTCCTAAAGTCTAGAATGTTTTCTAGTCCTTCATTTAATACAGTCTAATTCTCCCACAAACTCATGATGTTTATCGTATTTGTTTCATAATTAAGTCTCCTTATTACATTTGCACTAATTTTGCTTTAAAGTATAAAGCAAAAATGGTCTTAAGACTGATGCTTGACTCAAGTAACTTTTTATAATGCTTACCTTTGCAAGAACACCAACTGTCATCTCATTTAAGTGAATTTCTTACATATTTTTTGATTCCTTTAGTAGTGCCCATCTTCCTCAGGTGCACAAATAATTTCCCAGGTGGCACAGTATCAACCGCTTGCTGAAGTCCAAGGAGAGAGATTACTAAATTTTCTTTGTCTAGAAAATTGGTTATCTTTTCAAAGAAAGTTATCTGATTGGTTTGTATGAACTCCTTTCAGTAAAGGCATTTTCAATTTCCATCCTATCTTGCCTCGTTCTTTATGTCAGTAACTTAATGTTTTTCATATAAACTCTGCTCTACTGTTTGATAAAAGACGAGGTCACACTTTTAGACCTTTAGCCCTTCTTTTCCATCCTCTCCACTACTTAAATATAAATACTGTATTTGTTATTCCCCAACAAAACAGTACTTTTTATTTTCCTAACAGATTTATTTAAAAGAAGACGTGGCATGCTTTGCACTGTATCACTCAGAATTCTGTGGTGACTTCTATCTGTTCCTACTTGATTTACATACATCAGACTCCTAGTTTTGTTTTTATCTCAGACACTTAGAGCTATTGCCTCCCATGTACACCTCTATTGCATCTACATTACATTTCACTTCTAAGTGTAATAATTGTCCTGATTCTCTCCCTTGTTTTTATAGTTTAATAAAGTTTTCTTTTAATCATCCCTTTAACGTCTACCTCAGCTGACATTTGTCAGCACTTTATTCTGACAATAACCACACCCTTATAATGTACTTCTCTCTGATTATCTGACTTCCCGTCTCCCTCCTTTTTCCTATTCATAGCAATTTCCTGATCTTGTAATTTATTCCATTTAAAAAAAAAAAATCTTCTCATGCATCTACATGGAATAAACACCGGTGCATCTGAGACTCTGAGAAGTAATTTGAGATATTTTACTTCGTAGACAAGTATGAAGAACATTTCTGTATCACCTTCCGCACTTTCCTTCTGTCGATGGCACTAAAATCATTGTCTACCCCTACTACTGAAGGCCAATGCTGAAGAGAATAAACTGTATTGATTGAACAGGGAATGGACTTGGAAAAAGTACTTGAAAAATCTGCCTAAAGGCAAAATGTCTGTGTTCTCTGCTAATGATCCTTTGTCACTTCAAATGTAGTACTATACTTATTTATAATTTCTCTAGCCATTATATCCTACTCACCAAGACAAAAAGAAAATTAAGAATGGCAAAACTTCAGTGTCTAATGTGCAAAAAAGGTGAGATGAATGGCAAATATATTTTTTAAAAATGTTATTTTATTTTTTAGAGTCATTAATATCTGGTTGTGTTAAAGTGACTTTTTTAATCATTGTCCAATGTATAACCTACATGAAATGGTATCTGTCAATTAAATTTGTTACTTACTACAATTTCCATTTGCACATACAAGGCTGGAAAGGACTTCTAGTGAAACATTCATGAGCAGCAGAAGCATTATCCAAAGAATTAAATACTTTATAGATATATTTAAAACAGACCACTGTGATGCGTTAGAAATAGCAAGCTGATACATTTATTGCTTACTTTGCCAAGGAAAGTATTACTTTTCGTCTCATGGGCACAACAGACTTCACAGGAAAGCCATACACGTCAGGCCTTTGGAGTAACCCCTGTTCAATACAGGCATTCCCAGTCCACCTGGGGTACAACGGGATTCAGGGGCTTCTCTTGCCCCACCACCACTCCTCAGCCCCCCTGCCTGCCCTTGCTGGAGAGGGACATTTATTCTCCTCTCTAGCCAAAATGCGCTAGCGCGTGTGTGAAGCAGAGAACTGCTGCTCCTTCTCGGGTGAATAAAGCTCCATCCGTCAGGCAGCAAAGAGGATTATGCCAAAGGCACAGTGAGGCTCTAAAGGCAGAGACTTACAGAGCAGCCAAAACTAAAAGTTATGGAAAGCAGGAGAGAGAAAGATGTAGGGAAGTTAGTTCATCTGTTTTATACAGGATCCTTAGGCAGGAAATGACAGACCTACCAGTCTTTATATCAAATTCCAAAGTACAGGTAGATATCACTCTCACCCTAGAAAACTCACTGATCACAGCAATACCTCTCCTTGTAGGGATGTTGCAGTATAAAAAGAAAAAAAAAGCAACTAAGAAGAAAATGTCAGAAGATGAAAGAAAGCAATGTTACCAGTCTACCAGCCATTTGAAAAAAAGTGTCACAATACACATAGGTTGAACCCCTTGTTTGAACAGATCACAGAAAACATGGATGTAAAACCCAGATTCAAAAAACAACATTAAAGGAGAGTGTTGTTCAATAAACAAAACATAAAATTAGGTTTCTAGAATCCTTCTTAAGTGTACCTCCAAGATGCAATCAAAAGGATTGTAAAAGCTACAAATCCTTGGTTAGTCTACATTCATCTAAATAATCACCTATGTTACGGAAGCATCATAATGATAAACTAAGTTTATAAAGAACAGAGTTATTCTTAGATACTATACGTATGCAAGACACCAAATTGTTGTAATACTGTAAACCTGTCTGTATTGTCAACTGTTCACTTTCTTAAGTTCAAAGCGAGAAGGGTTTTTTTGTATCTATGTCTTCCCTTTCAAAGGAAACATAAATTCCATGCTTCTCCATCACTTGCAACTATTGAAGTCCTTTATCAAGGAGAAGTATGGTGTTTCCTAACAAATAAGAGCTTATTTTACAGTGTGCCTTATGAGCACAGTATGGTAGATTGGTTTAATTAAATTCTGTCAAATTACCATAACTATTTTTATATTTTGCATATAATTACTTTTTCTTCTCTATTCACTTTTTGTTAATGGAAACAGAGAAAGTTATTTTTATCTTTAATATATGATGTAAAACGAAGAAAAAACAAGAAAAAAATAAGCAGTTAATGATGTGACCTTTAATTTCTTAGACACCCTTTAAAATTAAACCTAAAATGACCAAAATTAAACTAGATTTGACAATGGTTATATATGCGAAATAATGTCATGAATCAAAATTAGACTGTTGTGCTAAGAGTTCACATCTGAAAGTATCTGAACAGTGGAAAGCAATGAACATTGCATTCAAATATTTGTGAGATCAGTTAAATTACCTCACATTAGATTGCATTCTGGTGATTCGAACATAGCATAGTTTACATACTTACAGATATTAGGTGACTACTAATCCTTTAGTTCATAAATTCCTCATGGCCAATTAACTTATGTACAGAATTTGCACATGGGAGTACCAAATTAACATTATAAACTGATTTAGCTTAGCACTTAGGGATGAGTTTTTTCTCATATTTGATCAAAAATAAAAAGCATCTTTTTCCAGTGAAGTAGCAAAACTCTTATTGTAGGACCCAAAATCAGTCTTAAGTCTGTCTCTGCTTCTTTCATATTAAATTACATCTAAAATGCAGAGTGTGCACACTGTGAAAAGACTTTTTTCTAGCGAGGTAAGTTACAGAAGAATAGTTCAGTTAATTTTTACACAGCTGTCCCTTCTCAGCATATTAGCAGCTACAGTACTCAGCAGTAAGACAGGTTAGAATGGCTACCCAACATCTTGGATGGGGGATGAACAGCAAAAGATATTTTTCCAATTAAGTTTCAGAAGATACATGTACAGCAATGAAACTGTGCCTAGCCTGGCCGGCAAGCAGAGTACACCAGCCAAGACTGATAGCTTACAATTCTAGATATTTATTTATGGGGGTTTCTATTTCAAATAGAAGGATGCCTCAGAAATTGTAAACGAGTGCACACTTCATGTATATTTTAATTGGTTTTCTGCATCACTGTAGAATATTTTACAAATGAAAGGCCTCTCTCTCTTTGTTCGAATAGCAAGACTCCTGAGCTGATTTCATCTTAAAATTTCCTGATTCCTTTTCAGTAGTTATTTCTTGTCATTTGAGTCCTCCTTTGGATGCCCACAAACATAAAATTCTTTTGAGAAATTTCTAAATAATGGCTTAGCTTCTTCAAGAAATTGAGAGACCTTGAGAGAAAGTAATTTTCTTAAAGACTTCATGTAACGTATCTGGCGAAAAAAGCATTAGTGCTTTACTCCATCTTCTGGCTTTCCTAGAAGCAAATGAATACATGGTGTGGGCTCATAAAACCCCTCTGCTATGCAGGATGAAACATACTTAAGTCCCTTCTGTGTATCAGGCAGGAATTCGAGAAATCCAAGGCTGTAGATCTTTTGCTTGGATCTGCTACATTTAAAATCATGTATATACATTTTGCAATATTGTAGAGGGGACTAAAAAGAAGGAAAATATCTTGACAGGTTTTAGCATAATATAATAGCTAAGCTCTTTGTTGGAGCAGATTGCCAAATGAAACCAGTTCAACGTGGAACATGAAGAAAACAGCAGCAGCAAGAACTCTGCTGTCTCCTTGTCAGTACCTGCACAGACTGTGGGTAGCAAAATGGGCTAGCTTTTACTTCATGGATAGTGGGGTCCACCCTCAACAGAACTTTAAATATCAGTGAAGTCTTTCTGCAGATTATTTCTCTTTTGAGTTATATGTGAAGGGAGCATATGCTTGCAGCAAGTCTGATTCCACATCTAAAAGGAGCAGAAGGGAAACATACACTGGATATTTACCCTTCTGCTAACTAGGATGAACAAGAATTTCATCATGAACATTTATAACTGCTCAAAGGGAGAGCCTGCTCAATAAACTCTTCCCCCCCCTCCTATTTTAAAGATTGTATTTACAAAAATTATCTTTGTGGATGCTTGCTAATACTCAAAACGATTGAAACAAGCAGACCAGTTCATCTTCCTGATTCTTGATCCATAGAAGTGCAGCAGGAACCCATGAAACTGAATGTTTAGAAAATCAGATCTGACAAAAATATTCTTCTGAAGCTATTTACAAAATATAATTCTGAAGAATATAAGACTTCATTTCAGTTTCATTTTACCAAATTTTACATAAATTATCACTATGTAACTATGTTTCATGAAAGCCTGCTATGATTCAAAGCTATTTAAAGATAACTATTAAACCAGAAGAATAATGTTGCTCACAGTGTTTTACATCTACTAAGTCATTTTTCTACCTTATAAAGACAGAGGAGGGAAGGACAAAAAAAGGGAACTAAAAAGGTGTTGCATCTTCAATGAGTGCAGACATTTTAGATCTACTCGATTTACTCAATTTGTTTTAAGAGTGAAAAGGAATCTTTGACAAAACTGTCATCTTTAAAATATGGTGATATTTCATTTTCTCCCTTCTGCACTATTTAGATTGCTGGCAACTGAAATACTTCCAGCAATCACTCTGTCCAATTTTTCAGAGCTGTCACTTCCTACCAAATCTGCTTAAGCAAAATACTTATGTTAGAAAACAGAGCAAACATATGATAGAAAATACGTTCTATATTTCCTTGCAGGACAAATGCTATTCAAACACAAAACAGAAAGAATATGTAAACATCTGGAAACTGAGTCCTTTGGACTCTTTTAAATCCATAAATCTGGTTAATTTCCAAAGATGTCTAGAATTAGCTCACTTTTTTTTTTTACTTAGCTGATTTTATTTTTTTCAGAATAATTATAATCAACGCTATAAAATAAAAAAATAATCAAAATGTTATTTCCAAAGAAAGCACTCCAGGTCATTAAAACTAAAAAACACACTTCACCTGAAAGACAGAAAAACAGAAGATGATCAGTTTTAACCCTCTCTAGTTCACATGCTCTTTTGGTCAGTACATTTGATGTCCTGCAATGTAACACAAAACTGAAAAAAACTTTACATTTAGGTGCCTTTAGCCTACAACATAAAGAGAACAGACATTACACGAAATGCAAACAAACCCTGTATGCTGCTAAAAACCGCACTAAAAAAAGTTAAGACCTTTACCTACGACAGAGATTACATTTTGCAGAAGAAAAAATACAAGAAGAAAACCAAACCAAACACGGTACAAAATAAAATGTTTCTTTCAAGAGTGAATTTTAAATTCTGGATGCTAAGAAATTTTACAAAATGACAAAATGCAGAATGGTGTTGGTTCTTATAGATAAATAAATAGTACAGTTTATTTTCTAATTTTTAAAACTATTTTCTGGATTTATTAACTATACAAAAGTCTTACTAATGTTTGAAGTTTATACATGAAGAACTATGTAACACTAAAGTTACTTCTAGTGCTTTAGAAAGCCTGTCATGTTACAGGAAAGTCAGTGCCTCTTACTCTGTGCAGTTCAAATCCCAATGCTCTGATGGCCCCTTAACACCAAATATGTCACCCTTTAACACCACAGAATCAATGTACTGGAATGTCATGGCACCCTGATGGGCCACAAAGCCTCTGTATACATTTATTAGACAAAGATTTGGTATTATTTCAGAGAAGAAATGTGTCAAGTTAAAATCAATTTCAAGTTCCTTATTAAGAAGGAAATAGTCCTAGGTAAATGAATTCTTTTTTTCAAGTTTCACTCAATCAAACTTAGGAAGAAAACAAAGTAGTTTAAAGTCATTTAGACATCCCCTTCTGAACAAGAACACTTGCAAATGCACACTGCCCTAAATTCTACCCTTCATTTTCAAGATTTTTGATGGCTCTTTCCCACCCAGATCATCACCCACACAGTCCTTGATGAGATGTTCTTTCCGGAGAGGATAAGAAAAATAAAAATACAAGCTAATATAAAAATTTTAGTATAATCAAACAATAATATCTCAAATCCTTGGTAAAAAAATCTCTTCTAAATAGTACTTCATCCATTTTCTCACATGATCATCCAAATATTGGGACTACTAAAAGGGAGACAAGATAATTTCTAGCATTTGAAAAATGCTTCTGCAGCACACACCAAGGAACTGGGGACAAAGTTATTGACTTTTCTGATAGCAGTGGAAAATTGGAGATGAGACAAAACCGTTGGTATCTTCTCACAATTAAATCTTAAAAATATTTTCCAAATCTAAGACAAGAAGTATTGATTATTTGTGTTCCACCCTTGGATAGGAAACACATATTTTTCAATCTGAGATTCCTTGCATATGTAACAGAAGAAAACCATTTTTAAAGAAACCTCTTTCTGTGCTGCTGTGCCTCTGGCAGAGTAAGGTCTTTCTTTAACCTCTGGATTTCAAAACTATGTCCATTTGACACACACAGACACAGACATGCACACCTGATTCCTGCATATCTCCAAGGCCGTGTAAAAAATAAAAATGTACAGGCCTCAGTACTCACATTTCCATTAAGGTACATTAAATACTTAAATTCATAAAATAAATTCTTCTTAATCCATATGAAAACTAATAATTTTCTCAGCTAAATAGCAAATGACCAACACAGATTAGCATCTATAAGTAAGTAATAAGCCAAAATTCAAACTGGATTCTTATGAATTTTAGTTTTGTATTCATTCATTACAATATGCTTTCGTATACAACAAACTACTGCTGTAAAAATGGGATTCTTCAATACTTCTTGTAAATATGCCTATTCAACTGATTTATATATGTGACAAGTTATCAGTATTGAAATTGTAATAACCACACACACATAAATAAGTACGCGTAAAATATTTGATGTGTTTCTAAGGTAGTAGCATAGGCTATGTTGCTGAGAGATGAGGTCACTTTTTTTTTCAAAGAAATGTAAACTAAAACATATTGCATTATATTTTTCATTATACTGACATTGCATATGGTCATACAATGATCACATGGAATTCTGTCAACACAACTGCCAGCTGTCCTGCGTAACATTAATTAAATTGAGGGGATTATCAGTAGGACTTTCCATTAATGCATTAGTGGCCACTAATACAAAAAATCTCAAAAGAGGCAATGCAGCCCCTTTGCTGTGTGAAATCATTGTATTCCATCTCAGAAGCTCTTTTCCTACATGTGCTGCTCTCCTTTTCCTTCAATCAATGACATCCAGAACAAGCAAAGATTTTTAAAAACCCAACCAAAAAAAACCAAAAAAACCAAAAAAAACCCCACAAAAAACAAACAACAAAAAAAACCCCACAAACAAAAAAAAAACAAAACCAAAAACAAAATAACAAAAAGACATGAATATTGTTTCTATATGCTACAACAGAACCTGAAAATTTCAAACCAGTTTGCAAATGCCCTTCCAAATAAGGGGATTCAGCCATCAGTCATGCAAATAGGAAGATCCCTGAGAATATGAATACCTGTGTATTGTCTCTTGTGAAGCATTCCCCAGACAAGATTGTAATTATTGCTACTTTTCCTGAATGTTTTAATATTTTCTATGGCATCTCTCACCAGCTCATGAGTATCTCTTAGCAGACATTGCTGTGCTTAGCTCGAGTCTCAGGAGGGCTAGAGTACTTTTGCCAATTAGAAATAAGCAAGTTGTTTAATTAACACACCCTTTTCATTAATAGTTTAACCCAAAGCTGACAAAGAGTCTTTGTTGCAAACCAGGAACAAAGAAAGTAGTACTAATTAAACACCCCTAAGTTTCTAAAGGGAAATATTATTTCAGTACCCAAGGGATTCTTTGAACTCCTCAGAAGACCTCCAGAGCCTTCCAAGAGCACTTGGATTTTTTTATAACTGTCCCATTCACTCCGGGGAAAAAAACAAACAAACAAACAAAATATAAACCAACCAAAGAAACCAAACCAAAGTCTAAATTTTCTGGACGGTTGTGATGGTTTTTATTTCAATGTCTTTGAAGCAGACTAAAATAAAACAGGTTTTGACTTCATAGTAACACAAACGTAAACTCAAACCTGGAAAACTGTTTCCAACTCTAACCTGGATTCATGAGATCAGGATGGAACTAAATGTTTGCTGTCAAATTTAAAGAGTTATGGAAGCTACTGCAAGCTATATGTATGACATGGAAGCTAAACTGGTGTGGGAGAGGAGAGGAGAGGAGAGGAGAGGAGAGGAGAGGAGAGGAGAGGAGAGGAGAGGAGAGGAGAGGAGAGGAGAGGAGAGGAGAGGAGAGGAGAGGAGAGGAGAGGAGAGGAGAGGAGAGGAGAGGAGAGGAGAGGAGAGGAGAGGAGAGGAGAGGAGAGGAGAGGAGAGGAGAGGAGAGGAGAGGAGAGGAGAGGAGAGGAGAGGAGAGGAGAGGAGAGGAGAGGAGAGGAGAGGAGAGGAGAGGAGAGGAGAGGAGAGGAGAGGAGAGGAGAGGAGAGGAGAGGAGAGGAGAGGAGAGGAGAGGAGAGGAGAGGAGAGGAGAGGAGAGGAGAGGAGAGGAGAGGAGAGGAGAGGAGAGGAGAGGAGAGGAGAGGAGAGGAGAGGAGAGGAGAGGAGAGGAGAGGAGAGGAGAGGAGAGGAGAGGAGAGGAGAGGAGAGGAGAGGAGAGGAGAGGAGAGGAGAGGAGAGGAGAGGAGAGGAGAGGAGAGGAGAGAGCTCCCCTCCCCTCCTCTCTTCTCCTGCACAGGCACTAAGTGCTGGTTTATCCAGGGGGATAAACAGAAAGGTCTGTTCTATGGCCACAAACTTGATACTTTCTGCATCTTTCAGACTTTCTGTGTGCATTTTAATTTATGTGTGTGGTGAATACATTTTCTTTAAATCAATTGGCAAATCTAAGAAGCAGCAAGCAAAGGTTTCCAACTGGAGGTGGGTTTGAACTTAGAGCTTTCACTGCAAGAAAAGGAGCAGCTTTCCTGGAGACAGATAGCAGTGATCTCTGCTTCAGCTGTCCACCTTTCTGCCTCTTCACAGATATCTCCTCCCACACCAGAAAAAGCAAGACTGTTTATGAGGCAACAGCTAATAGCTGCAGTTTACAGCCTGGTATAGTGAGGCCAAAGAGCACTGAGTCTAATATTTGGGCTTCCACTTGCACCGACCCAGTAACTGCTGCATGAGCAATTATGCTGCTCAGGAGCAACAAAGTGACAGATATACAGAGGTGGTAAGTGTCACAGAGTTAGATATTCATGCCCACGAATCAGACCTCTAAGGTGGAGTGGGTATGAAGTGACTGCAAATGTAATGTATTTCAGGAAGCAGAAGTAGTATTGCATTATTTTATTCTCCCTTATACCCACATGTACTTAGCCACTTCTAAATTGTCTAGAGTCCAACAGAATGACAACATAAGAAAACATGACCAGAGCTAAGGCTCAAAATACCTTCCTTTCTATCTTAGTAGTATACTATTTCCTTATTATTTTCTATATGTTTATACATTTATTCCTTTAGTAACCAGAAAATTAAGAAAACTCTTGTTTTTCCTTCTGACAAAACCTATGGACTTGCTTGTTCAAACATGTATTCAGTTTCAGATGCTAAATTCAAAATTTTTGTCAGAATGCCAAGGAATTATATTTAGATTCAGACAGATCCAAAGTTTTATGGGTCTTCATTACACCACAACCAGCAACAGAATAAATCCTGTGGACTACTGCCACAGAAAAATGAGAAATTAACAAGTTTGCAGTACAAAAATTGATCTACTATTTTTATGGAGTAATGGATCAGAATTTAGTTTACAAAATAGATTTTAAAATATTTATTTTGTAAAGCTTGTCTATAAATACACTGTGTAATGTATGTAGGAGTATATACTTATCCTTTCTTTTATAGTGTTATTATTTTGGAAAAAAAGTTGATAATATCAGTGATAGTATTTTAATTCAGTGTTTTTAGACATAAAAAATCTGCCACCAAGTACTGCCCACATTAGAAGGAAAACTCGAAGGAAACACAGCATTAAAACCACTGTCAACTACATTCAATCACAGTATGCCTAGAGATCTAAGAGTATACCAAAATCCACTGACCCAAAGATTTCACAGTTTCTTGTTTCATGATTCAGTGGAAAGGATATGAATGAACAAGTGAGAGAAGAACAAATAGAAGTGAATCAGGACATGCTCTGGAACTCTAACAGGCAGCTGGGCTCCAGCCAGGAGTCTGCACTTGCTTCTTTTTCCTCCCTAAGGAACAGTTCCAGCATACTGAACTGCTTCTTCAACTAACAAAAAGAAGCAATTTTTACATACCCAGCCTGAAAATTTAAACTAGTCCCAGTTCCATACGGAAAATACTTTAAAATCTAATCCCTATTTCAGGCTGTGCTCCAAAATCCTTTTTTAAAAAATCTTTTAAAATAAAATATATTATACAGAAAATATTCACTGTGAGATTTCCTTCAATAAAATCATATGTAGATGGGATACACAGCAGCTGACTTGTACAGCCCTCTGGAGTAAACATTTCTTCCTCCAACTCTGAATATTTTTTCTTTTCTAATGCTCTCATCCTAACAATTAACATGGATCTGATCTAGCCTGCAGGAGTTATCTTTAGAGGCACTAATCACCCACTGCTCTTCACTGATTGTAGTGAGAATTGTCTTTATTCATCTGCCTGAAAAGCAAGTTTTTAATGGTCTAGCATAACACAACTTTATTTCATAAACTATTTTTTCTGGCTAGTAATTTTGTAATTTCAAATTTAATTCTACTTTCTCAATTATCTCACTTTTACTTTGAATTTTACTTTATGTTCAAATGAAAAACCAGAAATAAGTAAATGATACAAATATGGCAAATAACTTTTTTTTCAAAATAGATTTTCTTCTGGTCTTTGAATTATTTCTAGCTGTTGGTCATTTTATTTGAACTACTTCCACTCATCTACAAACATTACACTACTATAACAAGTAGTAAAGGGGTTATTCAATCAAATGGAGTAAAAATAAAGGTAATTATTCTATGGACTCACATAAACATGAGAAATAAGGTGGAAAAAGAAGTGAAAATTATAATTTTGAAAAGTATGAGGAAATATTTGGGCATTTTCTTCTTAAAGAAATGAAGTGGGTATTTTTCCTATTTGTTTGAACAAATCTTAGACGCATTATTTCAGTAGATAATGAAATACAAAACATGTAAGAATAGCAACATTTACCCAGAATAATAACAAAAAATACTAAAACACATTTATGCAGTATTTTTGAAAGCTGATTTTCAAATCACATTTTATTCATGAAACTTAAAAATCAAGTATATTAAATGAAATTTTTTTCTACTGTTGAACTTCAAAATCAAAGTCATGTTTTTCCAGTGGTTAATGCATTAAAAAAAAAGCTATTTTGAAAACTACTTTTCAAACTCATGACCACATGAAATAAGACCTCATTTTGGCAAAGGGTTCAGCCGAAGAATAAGAACTATCTACTGATATCCTGACCTCATATGTATGTACCTGCAAGACTAAGGTCTCAACAGACTATTGTTCTCTCTTAAAACAGATATTACTTTTCCTTTTCTCTCTATGAACAGGTTTGTTAAAATCTCCTCAGTCACATTTTTCTCCTTCTGCCACTTCCTGCTCAAAAGAGCTGTAAAGAATAACAAAGGCTGACAACATAATAAATGGCAAAGCAAAAATGATGTGGAAACTAAACACCAAACGCCTTCTTGTTCCACTTTTCTCTATCAGCGAAGAACTGAACAAACTGTAAGTTCATTAAGACCTCTGAAACCCACAAAAATTTTCTGAAGGGAAGGAGAGGACAAATAGTAAATAAAATATACTTTCTCCCCTAGGAATTGCAAGAGAGTCATGAAGCCCATGACGATAACGCATGAATGAAAAAATCCATTCTTTGTAGCTTCCATTACAAGAATTCAAACGTGAAAGGAAGCCTTGCATTAAGCATGGTAATAGCAGTGACGTGCCTACCTCCACGGTAAGAAGAAACTAGAATTGCTATAGCTGCTTTACTTCACTCCTGCTTTTCTAACTTTAGAAGTGCAGCAATGCAGATGAACTTAATTAGCAAATCCAGACCCCTGGATTAATGGCTGATGCACAAAATGCACTATCAGCTATTACCTACAGAGCTAGTATTCCAACATTAGAAGAACTGAAATTAACACATACAAACAAACAAAGAAAAGAAAAGAAGAGTTTGAAGCAGCAGGAAAGCATATGACTGAACTAATAATCAATAAAAATAGACTGTGCAGCAGTAGCAAGTATTTTGGTCTGTAGGATCAGGCCAGTGTCCCTGTGGCTGCCAAGCTTGGCACAGGTTCCACAGTTCTCTCCATGATTTACAGGTTGGCTTATCCTGCAAGGCCCAGGGAGATTTGATTGTGTAGGTAATGGAACCAGCTAGCTCCAGTGTTAACCAACTGATTACCAGTGTGTGGCTGTGGACAACTACGAATACACTGAGCTCATCCTTTTAAGAGCTGGGGTTTTTTTCATTCTGAATTCCATACTGCAATTACTATCCAAATGAACTGGGTATGTTGCTATATCCCCATTTAGGGTATGACTATTGTACAATCAATGTATTCAGTAGCTAATAGTTATCTCTGTGTCTGGTATTTAGTGTGTTTTTAAACTAGACTCTTTTAAATTTAATACATACATGTTTTCAAAGAACATTCCAATTTTCAATTGACTAGAAGTGAAAATACAAAAATATGAAACTGTCATTCTTTTCTAGGAGCTGTTTTGATTTTGGTTTTCTAGGAGTTTACTGACTTTATTTATTTTGGTTAATGGTCATTCTTTGTAAGTAGGTTAGTTTATTCAAAGACCACCTGATCTAAAGCCAGAATTCAAAGAATCTTAAGTGACTGAAAGAGGATATAGTCTGGAGGTTCAATATTACTTGCCCGGATGAAATGACCACAGTATTAGTGTTCTCCATGGCATTGATATTCAGTTAGTTGAAAAAATGTCATTTGGTAGCTATCCACATTTTGCTGGCAGGAAAAGGTGAAACTGCAAATGAGATGCCATAGAGACACTTCTTGGGTCTGGCTCAATATTTCTTTAATCTTGAACAACGCTATACTCTCGTGGAAACTGTGGATGACCCAAAACAGGGAAAGGCTGTGAGCACCAGGAAGGAAGCAGGACTTAAATTCAAATGACCTTGAGAAATCCACAGACTGAATTCTGTAGTAGAACTGTAGCACTGAAAAAAGAGCGAAAAATCACAAATACAGAACAAATTACTTTTTGTGCTTCCTCACAGACAGGAGTTGCTACAATGGAACAAAAAATATAGCAGAATGACAATAAAAATTAAGCCAACATGTGTAGTAAAGAGTCAAACACTGGGAATTCAGGAAAAGGAATGTTAGTACGTAAGACACTGAGAAAACCATTTTCTATTCAGAACTGATAAGACTTCAGTTATAGCAAAATGCACTGCTCGGCACTAGAATTTTTTTGACTGTATCAGCATCTGGTACCAAATATACTGACAAGTCGGAAAGAACACAGAGGACAACAACAATTAAAAGCTTGTGAAACACAAACTGGCTTTCTTGATACTACCTTATAAAACATAACAAAACACTAATGAGATTCTCCAAATTGTTATAAAAGGACAATGAAGAATTTTTTTCTGTGTACACTGAGAGGTAAAAATGAAACTACCTTACCCTGGCTTTCACATTACCATTTCAATATGCTGATTTAGGCATTTATTGCCTTCTTCATACCCTATTCACTGACTCCCTTTTTTGTCTCCTGTCTGTTGAATGCTTCCTATTTCTCACACTTTTTTCTCTCAGTCAAATGTTTCTATTAAACATGTTTTGTTTGATTTTAAGCACTTAAAGAACATTGAATTAAAAAAAAAAAAAACAAAAAAAAAATAACCAACAGAAGCGACCTCCAGATGTGGAGGAGGCTTGAGCAGTTTAGGGACAGAGGTGAAGTACTCTTGAACAGCACAAAGAATCACAACAGCAGGAGCAAAGCTTTTAGAAAAAAAAATGCAGTTATAAATTCTAATACACTCTGCCTAGATAGCCAGTGAATGCTCCTTTTTAAAGGTTTTGAAGAATTTAGATGCAAGATATCTAACACTACACTGCTAATGCTTCTGCAAATGTTGTACCCTCGGACAAAATTATCTACCAAATAATATGCTGGGTAGCATCAAAGATTCCTGTGCCTCTCCTGCTCATTCTAAGTTTGTGGCCAAAGCAAATTAGAGAAAGTATTTAAAGCAGCATCCATTACCTTATATTAAATTAATGTAAAAGCAGAGCTAAAACATTTAATGAAGAAACATTTATGAGGGAAATCAAATGTAAAAAGCCACCATTCAGCATGTGCTTAATATATGTTCCATTAGCCTTTTCCCCTTGTTCTTTTTAGGTAGTGCAAACATAAACAGAATGGATTTTTATGGCTTCTCATTTGTGAGTTTCTTAAAGTTATTGGTTTAAGAGACAAACCTCTCATAGGTAATAGTTATAGCCTGAGGGAAAACAGTCCAGCTATGTATTTTGTGTTTACTACCCTTTCAATACAGATCTCCATTTACTCTATCAGTCCTGTGATTTGCTGCCATAATCAATACAATCTTCAGCAATCTATTTTGTTTGGAAATCTATTCCACAAATTTATCCAATGTTCATAACATGTCATTTAGGAACAGGTAAAAAGAAAGAAGTTCTTTTCACATCCCTCCTTCAAGAAGCATAACTGGACTATTACTTTAATTATTAGAGGACTCAAAAGAAACATGGATAGGCTTCCAAAAACAGACCTTGCAGTCATCTATACAACAAGCTATCTCAACACTTTCAAATTTCTCAGAACAATTAAAAAACCCCAAACATTTAGCATGGTACCCAGTTAAAATCCAGTCCCTTATTTCCTTTCCTTTTTCCTCAGAGCAGCATTTCTAGATTCATGTGCACTTTGAAATCTCTGCCACAGGATGACAATTAAGCATGCTGTTCTGGGCCAGGAGGTTACTGCCCCCTGCTTTTACCAGCTGCTTCTCCCTACTCTTTCCTGTTGGAGGTAAGAAGTTCCTCACATCTGACAGGGCAACCATACGTGCAATTATTTCTCAACTCAGTTCTCTCAAAACGGTTTCCTTTACCAAAAAAACAAAACAAAACAAAAAACACAACCAAAAAACCCAAACCAACCAAAAAAACAACACAATAAACTAAAAAAAGGTATCTGTTTAGGAAGTGTTTGAGTTAAACGGGAATTGCTTGAATGTGTCCTAAAGGCAATTTATGTTTAAAGTTCAGAATTCAAAGTTTTTGTTAACAATGATAAACAATGATAATCAACTTATGCTTCCCAAATGGTTTTCAAGGCTCATTCTGTAATGCTCAGGGGCTAAAATTGGGAACATCTGAAGGTAAATAAACTGTTCTTTTTCTACTAGATCAAATATTGACATGTTTTACAACATATCATGCTGTCTTATGCAGTTAGCTTCATCTAAGACTGTGGACAGCATTGTGACATATTAAGATATCATCATGCTGTCTATCCAGACCAGTGTATATATATCATGCTTTTAGACTTTATCATTATTTACTATGATTGTTACATATTTCTCTGTCCAACTGCGGGCTATACAGAAGCCTTCAGGAACTCTGTTATAAAAGATTCTATCACTAAGTTTGATAAAATTTGCATTTGATGTAACTTCAGAAATAACTATTTACAGATGTTATTCAGCATAACAGCAGCTACTGCACTAAATAAATGTGCAAAAATACACCGCAAGTCAATCCAAATAAAAACAGTTTGGTAAATTTCTTTTCTGCTATGAGTAGGTATATGCAATTATGAACAATCTGTCCTGAGTTCAGAACTTGCAAATAGGTTCTTATCCAGATGACTGAAAAAGTTAAAGCTGAAAACCTCATAAGAACTCCAGCATTACTGATAATTTATCAGTGTGTGATACTTGCGACTTGTAATATCAGTGTGTAATACTTTTTTTTTAAATCTAATTTCCATGGCAGTACTATCATGTGATCATAACTTTTTTCAGTCAAAAAATACACTGACGTTGTCAAGATTTTTTTCAGACTAAAAGTTCTTACATTGCATGACAACTCTTTCCTGTTAAAAGCTTCTAGTGTAATGCTTTATTAATAACTCTCACAAAAAGAAAACCTCTCAGAGTCCAAGCAATTTGAAATAAAACATATTTTCCCACTAAGCAAAAAAAAAAAAAAAAAAAAAAATTAAAAAATTGAAGTGATACATTTGTGCTTATAGCACTACTGCAGTTGCCATGCTACAGCCAACTTCCCAGCTATTTGATGAATGACTTGTGAGTGTACAGCAGCCTGTACTGTAAAGGCAAAAAGGATTTCAGGATGTATTTTAATGAACCATGTTAAAGGCTAGTAGCTCACACACACCTGATACATTTTTTTTCAAGCAATACCAACTGTTTTCAACAATCCCAAGCCCATAAGTGGATAATAAAGATTGATTGAAACCAGAAGTATCTGAATTTGAGCATCATGGGGTTTGGAATGGCATAGCACAGTAGTCTCACAGAACTGCTTTATGCAGCTAGAATACCCACATTTCGTGTACTGCTCTTGTGAGTTTTATCCATTATGAGGTTGAAATAGCACTTTTATTCCCGACATCTATTTCTCACATAAGTCTCAATGCATTTTGAGTCCTGAAAACTCTCATACTTGGACAGATATTTTTTTCCTTAATTTGACTACTACCCCTCCAGCCATCTAGGAATTATCTGAGTGTAAAAGAATGATATTTAAGTGGGGCTTTTCTCTTAAAAAATTATTTAGTACTTCTTTCCTTAGGTATTTAAGCATGCATCAAACTCTGATATTAGCAGTTGTACTATATTTTTTCTACTGGTATTAGCCATTTCAGAGCTTTTATATCTGCATTAACCCTAATGCATTTTTATTAGCTTATTGCAATGGGAAATTCCAATTGTGCCTCAAGAACTGAACAAGAACCTGTCAGAATATTACATTGTAAGAATTTCCTGAGGTTCACTCAATACCACCAATGCCTGCTGAAAACTACTTACATTCTATTCAGGGACAGCTCTCAGCATTTTGTGATACCCATGGCCATCCTGAGATAACGTATTTCCCAATGACAGGAATTTAAGTTCCTACACAACTGTAGGGATTTCATTTTTAGTGTTGAGAGAATGTTTCAATTGCCACTTTGCAGGAATAGATGTAAAAGTATCACGGGACATATTCTACTTTCAGTTATATAAATGTAAATTTAGAATATTTTTTCTAGCGTGCTTTTATACCTAAGCTGAAATGAGAATTAGAGTTCATAGTTCCATTGGTAATATTCCTACAAAAAGCAGTTCCAAGTGGTTAGTAGGAAATGCTGTGGGCATTATTTTTCCCAGGAGATTTTACTTAATAGTCATATATTGGAAAGTGCAAAAGAACCCTGATTCTGTAGAGCACTGTAATCAGAGTAGCAATGCCGATATTTATAGTAGAAAGATTTACCAAAAACAAAAAAACCAACCTTTTTTAAGCTTTTAAAAGAGGGTCAAAAAACCAAGTTAAACTTAATTAAGAATAATCATACATACCACATAATATTGTAGGTATTATTTTGCTTTACTTTGTTTTTTTGTTCTTGTTTTTACTTTTTCTCTAAGCTGAGATCTGAAATTAAAAACAATGATCCTACAAGTAATAGACTGCACAAAATCCCAAGTCTGATGTTTATGAGTCATTTTTCTAAGTGCATGCAAAAAGTGTACCGCATGAAAAAAACATGTTTGTGAATGCAGTCACTTAAAAGTTTACTTGATCTTTTAAGTATATTTATATTCAGTCATAACATAAAACTTTGTTTCCCATATGGAAATATATTTATACATTAACATCTTGGCACATAGCTGTAATACAAAAAATATTTTTTACTTTTAAAGAGGTCCATTACTGCAATATACTAAAAGCTTTCTGAGAGGACAGTAAAGTATTATTTATAGTAGTAAATTGTGCAGGGTCATGGCACATGCTCATTTTCTGATAAGTGAATATCCATGGCACTAAATTATCTTATATGACCTTCAGTACAGTTTTGGTTGAGGACAATCAGCACTTGGTCCCCAAGAGTGCTCAGCCACAGTTCAGCAGCCACCACAACCCAGGAGTAATTCCCAATACATAATTTGAACCCAATCATCCTGTTCTGAAAGGTAAGAGAAGCGTGGTAACTGATCTCACAAAGAACAGGCATGATCCTATGAATAAATGATTTTTTTTTTTTGGCATAAAAATGTAGAAAGCTGAAAACAAAATTTTTGAATAAAGTTTCAAAATCTCTGCAGCAACTGTAGCTGCATTACCTACTTGCCTAGTACCTGGGGATAAAAGCAGGAAATAGACATTGTTGTATTTTACCAGAGTACCTGCATATTTATATAAAAATGTAACTTGTATTTTTCCTTAAAATACTATACTAATGCCACAGTTCATATGCATGGAGAGAAAAAGTCAAAGCCCCAGCATGCAAGGTCAGCTTTTATAAAAGAAATTGAAACAAATTACAGATATTGCTGGTTACTATAAAAGAAAGCAAAACCTCTACCTTTCTTCTACCAAGATAGTATCAAAATAAAATTCTACACTGATATTGCACCACAGGATACTACAGAGAACACATAATGAAGATTGTCCTCAAGTAGGTCTCATGAGAGGATAAATGCTGAAACTGCAATGAGTAATACACTAACTTCCCTGGCATCCTCTGGGAATGTGATAACTTGGAAGAGACTATGCTGACATTTGTAACTCCTTATCACAGATACTGTATTAGCTGTTCTCTTCTACTGGACTTTGCCTGCTGGGATTACTGGAGAAGAGTGGGATAGTCCTGAGTATTATCACAGTGAATTTCGATCACTTCCGAAAGCCAGCAGACAGACGCTTACATAAGGTGCTTGGTCCCTGATCACTTTCAAGGCGGGTGAATGAAACAGCCATACAATTATAGGACTTGCAAGAGTCTTACCCTAGGTAGGTCAATGAGAATTTTTGTGCTCAAAAATTTTAAATCCTCATGGAAATATCAAAGAACAATACTTTTAAGTAGCTGCTAGAAATGTAAGGAATTATTACAAGGCATTACACTAAGACTGTGCCGCCAGTAACCAATGAAACACAACAGTGATCAAACAGTGCATAAAATTGTAGCCCTGCACTCTGGTACATCCTGCTTCTTAAAACAACACAAAAACCACGCATTTAAAAAACCCCAAATGAGTACCATGTCTGGTTATCAAGTAACAACAAGCCTCTCATTTTGAACAGGGTCTGTCTTAGCCAATAAATTTACACACGCACAGTGTTTATATATATTTTTTTTTATAAAATGTGACTTAACACATTTTACATGTGACATTGCATACTTTGAATGTTCAGACCTACAAAATATTATTGTATAAACAGTGTTCACTACAATTGTAAAAACACTCATGCTACAAATCCATTCAAGTTCCTATTCTCTCTATTCTGAGATATTTCTCATGCCCCTTTTTAATGCAGCAACCATTTGCCTTTGTCATTTGCTCATCATTTGAGTACTCTTCTTTAAAAAAACACATTTTGCATGAATGCCATATTTGATTAAAAAATTAAACTTTAAATGGGAAAATGAGTATATCTATGTAAATATAAAAATAATTCTCTTCTAATAGACATGAATATAAATTTTGTCTTCTAAACTATCCACTGCTTGAATCGAAAGGTTATACTAAAATAAATGCAAACTGGCTTATATGCATGTGGAGGTGCTAAATTTCAAAAGTTCCTTAATCTGTTAGCTATTGGAAAAAATTCAGGGTAGTATCATTTAATTTTTTATTCAAAATATAAATTCAACTTTGCAGAATAATAATTAATTCTATAAAGTGAACGAAATTTTTGAATTACATCACGGGTGCCAAACCAAAATTGCCTTTTGATTAGTATTGGACAAAATATTAAATAGTGAAAACCAGGGTTTTTAGGCATTGAAAATAACAACTCTATTGATTTAACAGTAAGTCTGATAATAAACAGCATATAAAAATATCAACCCAAAGTCCTGTAAACACAATATTCATCAGAGTATGCAGGACTGTGCCTTTTATTTTTTCTGTATGTTTCACATGTGTACTCTGTTTCTTTGTTTTGAGAACAGGCAGATAGAAATACTAAACCAGGCATTACATTTCAAAGTACGTGCAGTTCAAGATCAGAGAAAGGTTTAGAAAATGTCTCTTCAAACCACTTTGAAAGCCATCATCTTCACTTTACAGGTCACCTCCCCCCAGACCGAATGATAAAAACAGCTCTGTATCAGCAGCGCACTGCTCCCCAAATGGTCTTTGGCTAAAACAGAAGACAAGCCTGCATTAAAGCAATAGCTTGGAGATGGGCACAGCTAAATATTCAATGACTTCTCCAAAATCAACTAAACCAGGGACTAATAATATAAGAGTGATGACATTTCTAATTATGGGCTCAGTCTGACTCTTGGCCTGTTTTATGTCTCTATAGATGACAAATCCACAAGAACAGGAACACAGAAGTGGCCTTACAAATTTTTTGCAGTGACTGACATTAACATCCTATAATGTTAGAGAAACCAGTCACAGGAACTAGTCACACAGTTTATATAATTCTTTTTATCAGACTGAGTTGTATAGACTCCTAAAAATTCATAGACAGGCCTAAAATATTTGTGAAAACTGACCAAAAAGAGGAGATTTGTGCAATATAACCACATCTGAGTGGAAAATGCATTTGAAGAAATAAAGGTCAATGAAGTTAAAACCAATTATTCAAAGTCCAGGCAATCTATATATTATGTTGTTTGGGAATGAAGAGTCTATAAGTCATGTATAAGCAATTATATTATAACAACCACATCCTGGTGTCCTGCATAAGTGGTGTGAAATAAACGGGTTACAGAATCTGTTGTAAGAACTCATGATACTGAGTTACTGCTTCTTATCTCAGACACTGCAAGAGTCTGTAAGGACCTCTCTGTCACAGCATCTTACTCTTCACGAAGACATATTCATTGACAACCCGTATAGCTCTCATCTGCAGCTAGGCAGGCACTAAACAAGGACATACAAATCCATGCTAGTTGGATGGATCCCGCTGAACCATTTCAGCTAAAATTCCTGCCACACTTGTCTCCCTGTTCAGCCTCTATATTCCTATGTGCAAATATTTCCAAGTTGATTTGTGGTTTTTTTCCTCCTAGGGAAAAAAAATTGCATACTTTTCATTTTCTCACTTGAATCTCCTTGATCTACCTCATGACTTTTTCTGCCTCAAAAGCATCAGCTGTTTCTCAGCAAAGAGAAAACAAGACATAGCTTTGAACATACAGACACCAATTTTAGGAATATACTCATGTGACACTCAGAACATTATAATTTTTCTGTTTTCAAAGTCAAAACTTTGTATATTAGAACAACTGCATTACTACTTTTACTTTATTTTGTATTGCTACAAGTATATTATGTATTTTAAGGATAAAGAAAGAACAGTGACAGAAACAGCTTTTATAAAGCCACCATAGAAATAACAGTGAAGAAATTATAACAAAGCACTACACTGTCTTATCACAAAGTCAGGATGGTATGATGTTTTTCTCACAGACTGTTTCCACAAATTATTTTGCAAACAAACTAGGTTAACCTTACAAACAGGAATTTTATTTCTTTGAACTTCCTTAATTACCTTTCCAAATTCTTTGGGTTTGTGGTTATTGTGAACAAAAAGTTTTTGGATATGATCATTGTTAACATTTCTATCTCATTATTGATTCCCTTTTTCTTTCTGATGAGGCTCAACTTAGAGGAAAACTCACCAAACCTCCTTCATAATCTTCAACACCAACACTACGATGAAGAAAAACGGTGCATTATTAAAATCTGGTGTTCCTACAATCCCAACAAAACAAACTCCCTACCTTTGGCACATTTATATACAACTTCTATGTCTGTATCATGACATAAAATTTATCTACCTGCTATTTTCTCTTGACTATTACAGTTCAAGCTGTATTTGTTAGATAAATGCCAAATAGAGGACAAACATAAAACAGTTTAAGACACTGTGGCTGCTGCATGTTATCTTAGTTATTAGGAAAGCTATAAATACTTTCTAGTATATCAGTTTGCATATTCCTCATTTTCTAGGCTTAGATACAGGCAGAACAAAATCCATCAATGTTATTTGTGACATGTAATAAATACTACAAGTTTGGGGCTTTTTTTAATTAACTCTGATGTTTACTGACTATAAAAACTGCCTAGGGCAAGAGGACAAAACAAAGCATCAAAATTCTCTGCAAATGTGAGGTGAAAGTAAAGCACGCATGAATCCTGATGATGATTAACTCAGTCTCTTGTATCACCATCATGTAACTGTTTGCATTTCCATCATTGATGCTTTTTACTTAAAATAACTAAGGTAAAGAGCTAATTATCATTTTTTAGAAATAATTATATGACCTGGTATCTGGAGAGAATATCCATAAAGCATGTGCATTTTGCTTGTTTTCCTATCTCCTCCAATAATTTTCCACATTTCCAGAAAGGTTACATAGCTACACTCCTTTAGCAGGTTCTCTTCACCTGCTTCTGCTACCAAATGCAATTGTCCATGCTCCAACCATCAAAATGTACAGAAATTACTTTAAAATATTTTTATTATAGGTCTGTGTCACCATTTGTGTGGAAATATTAACACCAAATATAACACCAAAAATAATCAAAACTTATACCTGCTTTTGAAAAACCACAGGGCAGCTGGAATCTCATCCCAATTCAGTGACCTAGAAGCCACCTAAGCTACTCTTCTGCTATGATCAGAGGAGAAAGAGGTCCAGGAGACAGTACATAGCTAAAGTACAGGGAATACCTTGGTTCCTTAAGGTATCTACCCCTCTTCATGTGAATTGTCCCTAGATGAGTAACTTGTGCAAGATGACAGGCAAGAGGAGGTGAGATAAACTGGCCTCAGGGTCACAGTATACCTTTAGGCAACAAATTCTTTAAAATATAATTTTTCATTAAAATTGGCATTTGTACCTCATTCTTGCCAGGAGAACTCAATCTAATATACATATAGGTATATACCAATAGCTCTGTTGCTTAAAACAAATTCATAGAAATGTGTTAAGCATAATTCTATCCCAGTTCTACCCCTGTGTTTCAAGAGAATAGAGTTAGAGTAATACAGGGAAATTTTGAAAACCTGATCTCTGTACAGTCAATATGTATGAAGTTAAGCTACTTTTAATAGTTCTAAATAAAGCTGGTATGCTTTAATATTAGGATAAAATACCTACCATATTTTAGTAATTAAACACAATTTGAAAATGTAAAGAGAGATCTATTTTCCTACTATCAACACAAATCAGTAAATAGGAATTTAATTCTGATGTATTAAAAAAAAGTGAAACATATAAGAAATTCAGTAACAGATACTGCATCCACAAAAGAACCAAATTTAAACTGTTAAGATACTGAAATCCATTACAATTCATACATTAGTGTATTATAAGCCATCTCTATAAACATATATTAGACACATCATCTCATCAGAGTTATTTCAAACTGTCCTACAGAAAGTGCCCCAGCATTTCTGAAAGCTGAATACCATAACCTTACAATTTGTGCTTGTTTGCACTTCCCTTAGGATGCATAGCAGCACAACAAGATCAGAGAACTTGACTCTCACAAAACTTTGGATTCTGACTTGCAGACTACAATCCAGAGTGTGGACAAAATTCTGCATGCAGCAAAAACACTGGTTCCATTACTGACCTCTTTCCAAACTCATAACATGAACATGAAGCAAAAAAATGCTATTATCTACTTCCTATGGACAAGAAACTAAAAGAATGATATTAAGGGCATGTCTAGAATAAGACAGATCTGAACCTATGTTAAAGGACATTTATGACAGCACACTGTGAACAAGATTCTGTATCTCTGCCACGGATTCTTTCTCACGCACCTTCTTCTTCTGCTCCCCTTAAATACAAATGAGAATATTTGAATTTTTTTTTAAACAAACAAAAAAAACCCCCACACCTTGATGTGATTTCATTATTTTACATTTATATTAACACATTTATCTGCCAGTCATCATGAAATATCTACTGTTTAAAACTAATCTAAGTCTTTGAACAAGTTTAAGCCCAGGGCATAGAAAGAGTGTAATAATACTGCATCATATAGTACTATATCATGTATTAATGTAATGAACCAAATTGTATTACTGGATGCTATGCACTGTGTATAGTAGTTTGCAATGATTTTTATTACTTGTGCTCCGTACTTTAGATGCCAAATATTTGTTCAGCTTAAACTCTAATAATAGGTCATCAGGGTGTTTTTACTCCTTTATCTGTACCTCTCTTTTCTTTCTGTGCCTGTAAAATACCAACACATAATTTAATAATGAACTGCCAAGAAGATAGGTAAATGTTTACCCAGAATTTTCCAGTCTGAATAGCTTTCTTTTAAATTCTCTTAGCCTCTTTTAAGACTGTGTGATAAACCCTTAAATTCTCTTAACCCACTCTAAGGCTGTGCTATAAACCATGAATCTATTCATAGCTTGGATCATTAATGAGTAAGTATATTCCTTCCTTTAAAAAGAGCTGGCAAAGGCGTAACATTGCCTCATTTTCCCCCTTCACTGTCAATTACACACAAAGTCACAGAATAAGCTTCTCACAAATCAGGCTTCCTAGCTCTTGAATTATGGAAAAGTAGAGAACATGGGCACTATTTCATTTGTGCTTGAAATACTTAAGCCTCTTTTGGAAAGAAAAGGTTTCATGAAAGACAGAGGATTAGTCATAAAACTGACATCGACCCTGTTTATTCTCTACAGCAAAGGTCAGCCACAGGTGTTTGCCGGACTGACCATGAATTTGACTTGGGGTATTGATTCATGGAAACAGAAATCACCCTGAGTTGGGGAACATTTTTACAGGTTTGTGTGGATTTGGGAGGTTTTCTGGTATTTATTTTGGTGGGGTTTTTTGGTGTTTAGGGTATTTTTTTCATTTCCTTTTTGGTTGGTTGGTTGGTTGGTTTTTTTGGTTTTTGGTTGCTTTGGTTTTGTTGTTATTATAACAGAAAGAAAAGCCCTCACTGGGAAAAGAGTATCCAAGAAGTCTTATAGATATCCTGCTATTCCATGGGACAGAGAAAATCTGTAAATTAAGATCTTTCTGGTCTTCACTGTCTTACCTTTCACCATATATGCTCAGATCTTCAAATATTTAAGATTTTAGAGAAGAAGTTAATTATTACAAATAAAACCCCCCAAACAAACACAAAAACACCAACAAAAAGCTAATAGTAACATATAGATCTACGACACTTTCTGCAATCCAGCCGAAAGAACAAAACTGAAATAATACTCAGACTCCACATTTTCATTACATTCGACCTCTTATTGCGGTATCTGACTCTTTGAGTATTAGAAAAATAAACTAGTTTGGTGGGAAGAACAGACACTGAAATGAAAATCCAAAAATCTTCAGACTTCTACTGGGAAGATAAGATTATAAATGCAGAGCACAAAAGCTGGCATTAAAGGACAGGTAGTATAGGAGGCCATGGTAAGTTATACATGAGCAAAATTCTCATACATGCCAATATATGTATTCTACTGCCTCCTCAATAAAAGTTCTCTGTCCAAAACACCAAACAATTTTACAGATTGCTTTTATTTGGCTCTCAGAACAGCTCTTCATAAAGCAAACATGTAGGTGATTATTTTTAGGTTCAATAGGTGTTTCTTGTTTTTTTATATCAGAATCTTCATGTTTAAACAAAAGAAAAACTGTGAGAAAAGATTTTGAGAGCAGTTGTTTCCATCACAGGCTGTCTTGGTTTTATTCCTTTATCTCTTTGTAGTAGTTACCTAGTCTATGCTTCCTGTAAAGTCCCTTTAAAATCATTCCAAATACAAGCATTAAAAAAAAGAAAGTAGGCAGTCCTAAAAGTATAAAAAAATAAAACTTTCCTATCTATCTGACCCAGTGTCTTAAAAGTGCACTGCTTTTGCTGAAGATGATGAGGAAGGTAGAGAGCACCAGTTTTACTTGACAAGATTATACACCAATACTAATTGATGAAAGATTTTGCCAGAACCTAGTGTTGAATGATTAAAAAATAGATTTTATTTCTAAGTTACAAAGAAAAATCTAGAGATTAAAGAAGGAAAGAAAAACAAAAATGATAGAATTCTAGCTGTTCTCCTTTTTGAGAAAAGTCTTGCTCAAATGCTAGGTCTTTCCTTTGGGAGACAAAACAAATACCTACAGCTTTACGCTACAGGAAAAAAAAATCTGGATTTCCTTTTCTCATGAGATCTTTCATTTTCCTCCTCCAGATTACAAGCTTACAATGTCTTAAACATGGGATGTACATTACAACCTGTCACAAAGTTACCTCACTCAGTAGCCAGGTTGTCTAATTACTGAGCCAGACATTCAGTGAGATCATATGTCTCCCGGATTTTCAATTCTTTCTTATTAATCTTGTGATGAATTATAAACTGTGGATTGTGTCCTATAACATGTGCCTAGTAAATGATCAAACTGTCCTCTCTATAGGTTTTATAAAAGTTTGAAGTGAATCTTGATTATGTCAAAAATAGGAAAGACAGCAAAATGTTTTCTTCAGAGATTCAAGGACTCTGAGACATGCCCTTGGTCCAGATTAGCATGGCTTTGATGATGTTCTGAAAATGTGAAAAAAAAATTACCAGCTCAGTGAGGATTTCAGAAAGGCTGAAGATTAATTCCCTAGAATGATAAAGATTTAAAAAATTAAGTACTAACATTTCTATACATGTTCTTACTCAATTGCTTCCCTTATTCAGGACTCTCTACTATATAACTTTAGATTTATTTTCTCTGTTATCACTTTGAAATTTGAGCACAAACTCTAAAGATTAAGTATTTGGATTCTTTGTGTTCTACTTTCTTACAAGTACACAACTTCAGAATAATGCCTAATTATTACTGAAATTCCTGTTTCTACCCATAAACCAAAAATGTGGTTCTGATTTGAAACACTCTTACCACCTATGAATGCTGTAATCTCAAAATGGAAGACATGATCTACCACATTTTGATTTACATAGAAGTTGTTGGGGAGTATACATTTACACAAATTTGCAATTTAGACTTCAAGCGCTAGGTGCCTTTAAAAATGTTTTAAAGCATTCTTGAAAGTCTGAAGAGTCCTTCTGACTTTTATTAATGCCAAACCTGCTATAGCATTTGCTGACCTTTTGTAAAGGACTTCTCTGTATGTGATTACATGTTGTATATTCAATAGCATTTTGCGCATAAACTCCTAGATTCCCTCAGTGTACATGTTAAGGAATTCACTAATGTTTATAAGAGCTAAACATTTCATTATGCACAAAGAAACCTTCTCAAGCATACTCGTATTAATATTAAAATACTAATTTAAAAAGATCATTAGCGGTAATAAAAAAATGTTTGCTATTTTAACTTTCAGTAAAGGCAAGATGCTTTTTATGACTTCAGGTTTAGGGGCACTTTCTGACCATTTCTTACACTGAATTTATCAAGCTCACAGTGATAAATGCATGTTGTCATAATCCTTCACTGTCACTGTGTACTGCTGCCCTAACAGCATCCACTCTTGTAAAACAGAATTGCAATCAAAAAGTTCAAAATTAATAGCTGTGAAATCTCAAGCACTCATAAGCATGTGTTTTTATCACTTCCATGCTCTGCAGATCAGGCACTCTTGTTATTTATTATTTGTGACAGTGAACAATTCCCACTTGCTTTAGTGAAAAAGTGAAGAGCTGTTTGCAAAACTAGCAAGGTGAAAAAACAGATTTGAAACTGTTGGAATCGTTTCACAAGAAGAATGCACACAGTCCAGAAGACAATTTTCTTCCAGAACACTATAATATGCTGACTACAGACAGTATTTGCAATCCTACCCTCTCTGTACCCCGTGTTTAAAAGCAGCTTTCACAGTGTGTTCTATATTTGTGAAGCACCTGAAATGATGGAGTCGTGGTACAGTGCTGGGGCTGCTGTGTATTTAGTCACTCTCATCCGCTTCACACTGGAAAAATGTGGATATTTATAATGCCTTAATGAAGTAATCTGCACATATGTTATATGTGGTCAGTATGTGGTCTGTAATTGATCCAGGGAGAATTCTGGCACCCACATCCCCAACAGCCAGTCCACACACACCAAGAGAGAGTGAAGCACTACTTGCTGCTGCAGCTGGTCAGACATGTGCCTCACCCCCCTGAGATACGCCAGAGAATATGTAATACATGCAAATACTTCTTTAAGTATCAACAGTACTTTATCTTCTAAAGAAGTGACTGTTTTAAGAGGAGAAGCTAAAGGGAAAAGCACGGCTGTAATGTTTTCCTTGAGATTTCTCTTTTCTGCATTTCTTTTCAGAAATGAAACATGAAGGTAGCATCTCCAAACAATATATATTTCCAATTAAAAAGGAAAGGTTAAATACAGTAACTGCAACAAAATGACTCCATCTGATGTAATATTAACATACAGGAAAATCTATCATAGATCAGGACAGCGAGTAAGATTTGCCTGTGGGCAGTGCTATTATCAGCGCACAATTAGTTGCAGATTGGAGACACTCGCCTTAGATCTGTTCTCAGGCCAGTAATCTGTTTCCTAGCTGATTGAAAACCAACAGCTCTTGATGAAATGCTATTTATTTAGCTACTGACAATTTGATTAAATGTAAGGGTAATAATAACAAAACTAGTAATGCCCAACATAACATGAAATGGTGTAGGTCATATTTTAATTGAGGCATTTCAGTGAAGGATATGAAATTATGAAATTAGACAGGATACATTACATGAGAAGCTTTTATGGCAAAGTCATTTTCTTTAGTTAAAAAAAAAATAGCCCACATTGTAAATGCTAAAAGGAAGCCTTTTCTACTGTCAATTACTATAAACCCATCACAAAGTATGAATACTTAGTCCTTAATGCTAAGTCTTTTAAATCCTTGGACTTATTTAATTTATTTTTTTCTTTGATAACAGATGGATTTTCTTTTATCCTTAGTAATTTGCATCAATAGTAGATCATGAAGTCTTATAAATACATAAAGCCTTTTAGAAACATTTGGTAGAGTGATGCTTTACCCAGCCCTTTCATATTTCTGTAACATTAATTCTCCAGGAAGTTTACCATATAATTTAAAGAGTTCAGTCCCTTAATATATTTAATTAAGAACTAGTATAGAAAAAATACATAAATTTAGTATTCAAGGTTCCTAGAAAGGTGCACTAATGTTCAGTATTAGAAAGTCCAAGATGAATTTTCAATTCATTCAGCAGCATCTGAAGGGCCAATTGAATAAAACATCACCCAGTCTCCTTGAATATGAGACCATAAGTGATAAAACATTTTGCAATATAATGAAAACAAAATCTTCTTAATTTATGCTGCACAGAGGAATTTCACACTGTTGCTTTTCTTTTCATCTGCACTAAAGGACAAACAAAAAGAACCAGAATAGTAACAACATTTTATAAATAATTATTTAAAGAACCAGTGTTGTACAAAAATGGATAAATTATATTGATCTCTGCAAAACACAGGATGGTAAATGCAGAGCCATTTTGCAAACACTTGCACGAGTTTCCTTTACTTCTAAAATAAAGCTGTCTTGGGTATTTTTTTTCCATTCTTGTATAAAAGCACAGAAAAACACCACAGGTAGCAATTATTTTAGTAACACACCTATCATTCCTACCTATGAACCTGGAGAATTCAAACAGAATGAGTTACCTGGTGGTGCACCAAGACCTAGTGATTTCATGTCTGCTCAAGGAGCTGCCGATGCCAGGTCTGAACCTATTGAGTGAACCCACCCATTACACAAACCCACATGCTGGTGAAACACCTACTGCACCTCGGTGGTAATTCTCTGTCAATCCATAAACTACTACTCACATCTGCACTGCAGTTCAGATATGTTATACTATTTTGCTTCATATGTGTATGGCAATAAATTGAGCAAAATGCATGACACAGACTTTGTGTTGCAAATCCTCAGAAAAAACACTCATAGTTTAATGACTCTATGAAAACAGGTACAGCTCTGTTTCACTCCCATTGCTGTCACTTTTACTCATCAGAATTAACACCTGCTCTAGAGAAATAGCTGAATTTGACTTGTAAGTAAAATTAAAACATTCAGTTTATAGTCAGAGGAGCCTTTTTGAGTGAATTTTCTAAATTCACTAAAGTGTGACAGATCTTACCCAAGATCTGGGCTGAGGTTGAGAGGCTGAGTATGTAGTGCCCTGTTAAGTAGAGATTTCTCGTTTCCAGTGCAATTATTCCTTCTGTAAAAGAACTCACAACATTACTTGAAAATTCAACAAATATTTCTCAAGTAAATCAATTACTGTCCTTCTGTAAACTTGTACTGTAACTGGAAAATAATTACATGCTCATTGAAAATAACACTTCTCTAATTCAGCAGAATGATGGATATCTTCCCTCACTATCACGCAAGGTACATGTTATGTCATTAAAACCAATTTAGAATACATGGATGGAGATAAGGACATTGATTCACTATTTCATTTCTCAAATTTTATGATAATGTAGCTTCACTTAGAGCAGGCATGGCATGACAAGATCAAATATATGTCAAAATCAGAAAAACCATAGAAGTTGTGAATAGCAAAAGTGTAAAACCAGGACTTAAAATATCACTGTGAAAATGTGACCGGGTGAACTAATGTTTTAGTTTGCTGTTGGTTTATCATCTGTATCTCCATTCCTGTCTTTCACCTTTCTAAAGACTGCAAACTACAGAAGTCTTTTCTCATGTTAAATACAGTGTTTTAAATAGGACTTGCAATAAAGTAGGCAGATTTTCCTAAGCAAATGGCCAGATTTCATCTGAAGCAAAGTTTTGTATTATGAAGTAGGAATTTTTAGGCCAAGTCTTTCTTGTAAATATACCTACAAGGGTTAAGACACAGCTCCATGAACAAGCACCATGACCTGTCTGGGACTAGCAAAGGCAGTTTGCCATATACATTCTTGCTGTACCATTGGCTTGAGTAAGAATGTGTTCAATACTAAAATCTTACTTTTTTGAAGTGTCATTAAAGCCACATCATTTCCAGACTCTGTTACAAAGATAATTTTACATTTGGATGTAATACATGATGAAAATCTACTCTGTTATTTTGCAAATTATATACATTCCGATGACTTAAATGCAGGGGATTTGATGCATAACATCCAAACTGATAAACTGGTGTTCTCTATCATTTTATTTTAATATGAAGCATTTTCTGAATATTGCAACACCCGATAAAATTTACAGCAGTTACTACTTGTTCGATTTGATTAACTTTTGTGGAACTAAAGTAATTTCACCTAACATGAGATAAACATCAACCTGAGAGGTCTGACGATGAATGGAAATTCAGTTAAGCTAATTGCTTATATGTGACAATATAAGCTTGCTAATATGTGACAAAGCTCTATTAGTAGCTATGTGTATGGCACACACATTTGAAAATTGTGCTGAAGTTCTCACAGGAAAAATAATTTTCAACCCTGCCAAAGCGCACCACATGCACAGAGTGCTTAATTTCATTTTAATTATTGTTCCTTTAAGTAAAGCAAAGGATTTAGTGATTGCTTTTTTTGTTTGGCCTTGAGCTGCAGCTACAGAAGAGTGTCCCAGAAGGCACCCAGGCCTTGCGTCATACACCCTGTGTGTGCAACGCTGTGCCGATAGCGCAGGAACTTTCAGGTATCTAAACTGACATTCAGATGCGTACGCTTGGAGAGATGAATCATAACCAGAATGCCATGCCAGTCTCCATAACTTCCTTTAGTTCATTTTCCAGCACAATGCTGAACTCAGAAATAGAACTCTACCCCAAATTGTATCCCTGTAAAAGCATTGTCCTGATGAAGGGTCTTTGCCCCAAAGATAAGCCTCTGAGGTTGTGTTAAAGTAATTCTGCTTCACAAGATTTGGTACCTGGAAAAAGTAGGAGCTATTTCTCATATTTTACGCTGCTCCAGGGCTGAAACGACCTTCACATTTATACATGGATAAACAGGATAAATTACAGCAGCCCCTCCCATTTCTCTTTGAGAAGTGCTACAACAGACAAAACATTTGACACATATCAGAGAATCCATTTCCTGGCCACAACCCCAGTCAAGAATCTAATTTTCATGGAGTTTATGGCAGATTCTTCACAGTCATCATGTGACCATGCAAGTCAGGAATTTTTATGCTGTCAAGTGGCAAACAGTGTTTTACTTCCAAGATGGTACCATAAAGGAATTAGCTCAAACATGATTGCAAGATAATACTGTCCCTGAATTTCTGGCAGATGGAATCAGTATTTCTGTGTTCTGGTTCTATCTATGAGTGATTTTCAGCATCAGCTAATACCTACCTTCTGTACTCAGCCTTAAAAAACTAACTTTACATTATCCAAAATTATCTGTAGATAATAAAAGACCTTGTATCAAACACTTTGATAAATACCACTTTATTGTTTCCTAACACTGCAAGAATGCTACTTGCAAGCACACATTCCTTTCATTCAATTACAAACTCAGACATTAGAACATTAAATCTGTAGTAAAATCTCCTCTGACAGAAAAGTGCTTGCCTTTAAAAGATATACTCACTCTTGCCAGTAGTTAATAAGGTAAATTAAGTTTTGAAAGGCAAAGATAATGCTTGTCTTCAGCTTCTAATAATTGTGCTGTTTGTGATCCACTCTAAGTAAAACTGAACTTTTGGGGCTATGCTGCAGCATTTTACAAACTAATGATTGCAAAACAGCTGTGTGCCTAAATGAGACGATTATTTTTGACTTGTACAAACAATAAAAAATGAGAGCACATCACTTTTACCTACCTTACAGTTTTAAATGGGGCCAGAACACTGCTTCTGTCCAAACCTCTGAACCTCAAAATTTACTCTAAAGTTTTTCCAGATTCTCATTCCACAAAAAATAATAATAAAATGGCTTCTCCACAGTGATCATATATGCTATATATAGCTAATCCCCTGTTTTTTAATACCTTTAAAAGTTGCTCTTGATTTTAATTTTAGACCTCTTGTCAGTGAAAATGGTCACATAAGAGTGAGCAAATGCTAAGCAGATCTCCACACAGTTGGACAACTTCAGTGTGTGTCACTGACATAATTCAGGAACTTGACTAACTGGTACTTCAGTATAATCACATTTTGAGATTTTGACATGTGTTCATGACCTGCTCTCAGTTAAATATTTATAGTGGAAATTGCATTAAAATAAGAAATTAAAAAGTTTAAAATCTCCTGTGGATTATTCTGGTCTTATTCTTATAAAGTGGGGCACCCATTTTAGATGCCCCAACTAATCTTAGTTAACTCCAGCATTTGCGTGAAATTTTGTCATCCACAACAACAAAATAAATATGACCTTGGGAAGTCTGTTTCCTAAAGTATATGGAAGATAGTAAGTCAGTCCTAGCTTGAAATTTACCTTAAGGAATGTCAGAATTTTCTCTTACAAACTTAATTAAAAATTTAAATAAAGCAAATTCATATTAAAAAACAATAATTAAAACTTTTATGTTGATGCTTGAGAGTAGCTGTTGGTCTATTTTTGTCAGTTCAATTATTGATGAAAATGAATGTATAGTATATGCCAGAAAAGTCCATCTGATAACAGACAGGAAACAAATCTACTCTTCCAGGAAAAAAAAATCAGGGAAGAAAAATACCAAAAAAACCATCCTGTTAGCACATGCTGAGATAAAAATACCTAAAAAGGTAATAACTTTTTTTAAAATGGCGACAAGTAGAACATAAATTACATAGAACATATTATAGGCAATATGGCCTAAGACGGAAAAGAAGAAAATATTTTGCAGTTTTAAGAGTTTCTAAAGATCTGTTGGAAGCAGATTTGCTTAGAAAATCTGCCTGCTAGATACTGTACTGAATTGCTCATATGCTTCTATCAGTGTTTCCTATATATAGTCAAAATTATGTTAATCCTGTTAAGATTAGTAATTAAGTACTAAAATGTTTTGCTATTATAGTGAAGAGTTCACAGTGCTTGTCAAGGACTTAGTTGACTTATAAGGTTAACTACTTCTGAAGTTTGTTGATTTTTTTTTATATTTTAATGCAAAACCAAATTGATTAGTTTTATATCTCAAAGCAGCCCAGCGCATTATATGTAAACCTTCTAAAACTTTTGAAAGAAAATACTTAAAGGAAAATGGGCCTGAAGCTGCAGATATTTCTCTGAAACAAAGCTATACTGACAGTCAAACTAGCAACTATCCCAAATACTAGAAAACAAGACAACCAAACACAAACTAAAAAAAAGAAGAAAAAGAGATAGAAAGAAGAAACGCCCTCAGAAATACAAAGGCTGACAGCAATAGTCAAACTGCTAACCATGGTTGTAACCCAAGTTCGCTGTGTACAACGCCAGAGAGCTGTCTGAGTTGATAAATCAGTTTCTATCCTTTTAAAGATGTTTCTTGCTACCCCTTGCCTATAATAGTACTGTTCTTTACTTATTCAGAGCATGAATCCTCTTTTACTCAGATCCTGTCCCTTTTGGCTCTGTACATCTCCTGGGAGTGCAGAGTGATTCAGTGGTAACTTAGTCATTTGTGCACTGTGCAAGATGATTTTACTGGAGAGGAAAAAAATAAAAGCTTCACTTATCAGTGGAACACTTTGAGTTAAATAAAGATAATTAAAGCATCAACTATCCATCCATTTCATGTTTAATTAGCCCCTCTCTCATCATAATTTGTTAGTGAAGGTCAAATGTGGGTCACCTTTAAAAACTAATTGTAAAATATTTAACATAATGCAAAATGAGAATAGAAAATTGAAAATAGTTCTCCACACTTTTCACTAAACAGTATGAAAGTTAAATGCATGAAAGAAGTCACTAATGTAAATCTTTATACTTAACAATGCTCCTATTTTTTTTTAATATGGCAGTTAGTGCCACCATGACATATTCATTTTTATGATTATTATACTGTAGGATATTTGCTTAGCTTAAAGTTGTGAAAACTTGTATTCTTTAGAGGTATTTTGTGAATACAAAAAGTAGCCTTTGAGATAAGCCTCTCTGTGTATGCATGTGTCTGTACATAAGAAAGAGAAAACAAGATGATGCTTTCCTGCATGGTTAAACTGATTGCCCCCTTAATGGATGAATTTGGGGTCCTATTAAGTCTACTGGGTATATGTGCACGTTTATGAGCAAATTGATCCAGTTACTTTATAGATACAATTCACACACATGGTAACCAACTAGTCAAAACTGAGTAATGTTTGAAATGTTATGAAATAATTTAACTGCCTACTGCACAAAGATTTCTTTTGAGAAATTAATTAATTCATATTTCACTTTCATGGAAATAAGACTTTACAGGAAATGCATATAATTTTGATTAGAGTGTCTGCACACTTTGTTTGACATTTTCAATCAGAAAAAGCATTGGGATTTTTCATAAAGAATTACAGAATTGGCTAAGAAGCAGAAATTCCTGTACTAGTTCTGCTAATCCTACTGATAGTGACCGATATCTCTTAAAAAATAACAAGAAAAAAAAACCTCAGCATCATAACTGCAGTGTTTTAAAGAACCAATAATCATTGATTAGTAGAGCAAGTAAAAAAAAAAACCAAAAAAGAAGATGATGGCCAAGAAATATTAACATATAAACAGTGTTTAAAAGTCCTGTTTCTCAAAGAGTGGTTGTTAACATGCTGATTCATGATTAAAAGTTTCAGTGAAATAAAGCTGCTTCTATGCCACAATTTTGCACTGTGAGACAAGGAGGTGGGGAAGTATATATTAGAAAAAATATATCTGTAACTAAACGAAAAAATAAACAATTGTTTACAATTAAAATTCATTATTAAATTTATGATTAAGTATGTAACTCTCCAAGCTGCTAAGTAATTCCCCTTAGGCACTGAGCTTTCATTGTATTTGGCTGTCTTTGCTGGAAGTTAGTAATATCCAGGCTCCTCACAGGCAATGTGCAGCACCTGGAGGGTTCAGATTTTAAATCCGTGATCCAAAAAAACACTTGCTAAAACTCATCCCCATTCAGCAAAACGCTTCTGTACAGCTTTAACTTTTGGCAAGTGATTAACACCTGTGGAATACTAAGTGTTTAAACATTTGTAGTGCTTTACTGAAAAGGAGAGAAGTGATAAGTGAGAGGCTAAAAGAGTGTTTCAGAGTAATACCATGCTAAATAGGACAAGAATAAGAGTTAAACTTGTTAAAGAGGTCTTTAAAAAAAAAGTGACTATGAAATGTCAGAAGTCTACTAAATACAGAATTTTGTTTTAAACTTTATATAAAAGACATGATGTCAGGAGGAGAGTTAGAAATTGTTTGCCGTTTTCTCCAGTGACGGTCTCTTATACAGTACTGTATCAAACACAATATATTTTGGTACTCATATAAGAATTCAGTTCATCACCTTAAAAAGGAAGTATCAAATAATTGGAATGAAAACAACTTGCATTCACTGGGGTACATCAGTCGGTCATGTAAGTAGAAACTTTATTTCCTGACTGCTGTATTCTAGATACAGGAAAGTATCAGTTACCAATTCTAATTAAACTAATGGGAAATTGCATTACACTCATCTCCAGTAACTTAGAGCAGGTACATTCTGCTGTGCCCACGTATTTGTTCTAAAATTTTATACACCATCTAATGTCTCCTTAGAACAAGGGGAACTGACAATAAAGGCAGCCTTAGAGATTTCAAGTAGTCTCCCTATCACGGTCACAGCATTATACTATTGGTTTTGTTTCACAGGTACAGCAGAACTATGAAACAATCTGATATACACCCCATCAGAACCCTTTACCCTCATCTGCTTCACATTTCTCACTAAACAACTGCGCTGAACAAGAGCTCCACATGTTTTGTGTATTAAAAATCCCCAGGTGTTTTGCCTGACAAACTGAGAAATACTGCACTGCCAATGTTTGAGATGTGAAAAGTGTACATACTGTTTATGCAAGTCTTAATGTCCCCACTACTATGCAAAACGAACAAACCAATACAAATTCACTCAGCAACAAGCTGGCAAATACCCATAGGAAAGTGGTAACAGAGGGTTTGTGACTGAGAGTCTCTCCCATAAAGTCTGTTATTTAGCACTACCTTTACTGTTTTCTTGGACAATTTCCAACTTATATGCATACTTTACAAGTATGTAAATACTTTCTACATATTTAAAAATAAACAGATAAGAGATTAGAAGAATACTGGTTATAAACACTTGGATAAGTGAACCTTCATAACAGGCTAAACATTTAGCACAAGAAAACTATCAATGCTGAGAAACTGTTTTGCAGCAAACTACATAAGTAATGGAACAATTCAGGGTGCACTTCATAGAAGTGAAATAAAGTAATTTTTTCCTACTAAGAAATTTTCTAACATATTTTATATCAAAACAGATCCTTGGAAAATATTAAGTAATTCAAAATATATTTCTGTATTATAATCTTATATAAATTGGGGGGGTTTTATCAGGAAAAAGAGTAATTTGTAATGTGTATTCCTTTACTATTCCTGCACTTAGAATGCAAATAATTCTTTTACACTGAAATTAAATTACACTTTAACAGATTATAATCCATATATTTAGATGAACTGCAGCATCAAGAAAGAAGTGGTATCTGATTAGCATATATTCAACTGCTACTTTTATTCCAGTGTTTGCTAAAATGCCATAATTTACTCTGTGCTTAATAAACTTTAGGAGATGAAAGCTAAGGACCTTTGTATTTTGTACAGATTATTTTCAAACTGCAATTGTCATGTATTCTCTCGGAAAGAGTTAATGAAATGTACCACCCAGAAACTACTGTGTCAAACGTTCTGTAAGTCTGTATCACTTGCAAAACCACATACACAAAAGTACTGGGAGATAGTACATCAATCACACTATTGTGGTGACCTGAAAGACTGGGGTGAGAGGGAGGGGGAGGGGGCGCTCATACAAGTAGTTTTATTCTACTGTATTTTAAATATTTCTGAGCAGAATGCAAATACAGGCAACATTTGTAAAACTTCAATTTTAGTAAGCTAGCAGACATTTCAAAATATATAAAAAATGTCGTGTACCATATTTGCATGTTAATAAGTTGAATAGAAAGCATTTTTGTCAAACCAGTCAGAATTTCCCTGTTCCAGACTTGGATGTGTATTTACATGAATCAGCATCCATTAGTCTCTACCTTCTTGCGTAACATGCCTTGTAACTGAGGAAACCTTCAGGATATTATCTCACATATACTATCAGCCAAAAAGTACTCCCCCAAAGAAGAGCGACCTTTGCTCAGGCTACATACGTGTCTTATAAAATAAACGGAAGCCTTTACTTAGGAGCTTGATTCCCCTCTGTGCTATCCCTATTTTATTTCAAGGACTGTAAAGAAGTCCCTACCACCACCAGTTTTAGGCTATCGGAGCTTCACTGAACCGAGCGCCGCCAACACAGCCGAGACCAGAGCCAGTCACTCGTGGCACCCCTGAAGGCACATTTCACTCCAAGAGGTCTCACGGCAGTCACACTCTACAAACAGAGCTATGCGGCAGCTGGGCGAGCAAATTAGGGCCTCTCAGCTTGAATGAAATTTCATATGATAGGCAAGAGAGGCATTAAAAAAAAAAAAAAAAGCAATGAAAACATACTGGGGTGAGATTCTAAACTCACTAACGCTTATGTGTATACAGAGCAACTGCTGCAATGAGGGAAATCTCAGTGGTGTAAATTAGATTCCAGATAGGCTGTCTAGATTATTTAAGCATTTTGGTCCTAATGAAAGACCCGGTAATTACAGCCATTAACGCTTCAGCGCGGCGGCTGCAAATTCACTCTCACCCAGAGCTTTAGGAAGCGTCAGGGAGACAGCAACCCCCTTTCTCCGAAACACCTGGCTGCCGAGGCGAAACTTTCCTCCTCAGCCGGCGCTGACATGTCCCTAAGGCCGGGAAAACATCACGGCGGGGAAAGCGCCGGGACCGGCGGATGAAGGCGGGGCCGGGGGGCGGGCGGGGGATGGAGGCTCCGCCCGGTGAGGGGTCCTGATCCCCCCGCGACAGCCCCAAAACCGCCGGCTTTGGCCTCTGGGCGCAAGGCTGATAAAGGCATCTCAGGCTGCCTTACAGTTCGCTGTCGGGACTGGCGACAGAGCCCGCGGCCGACTGCCGCTGTACCATCCCAACGCGGTCCCATCGCCGACCCCTCGGTGCGGCTGCATGGACGGGCCGGGTGGCTGCCGGATCTGATAAGGGGAGGGACTGATAAAAATTATAGTAATAACAATAAGGGCCTCTGACTGTCCTTCCTGCCTGCTGCGCGTTGGTCTGTGCACCTGACTGCCTGAAAGGAGGGGGCGGGGATACCAGACTGAACGGGTCACTGAACCTGACGGGGTGTGTGCCTGTGCCGGTGCGGGAGGCGGGGGGTAGGGCATCCCTCTGCCTCACCCGCTCTGTGTGCGTGTGCGTGCGTGTTGGGGCCCGCGGGGTGCGCGGGGTGCAGCGCTCTTACCTGCTTGCTGTACTTGCTGCTGGCCTGGCAGCTGTACTCGGAGCAATGGTCCGAGCCGATGGAGATGTTGTCGCCAGCGCCCACGAAGGTGTTGGCTGGGGGCAGGTCCTGCACGGCCTGGTGCTTTTTGCCAGCAGTGGGGGACTGTGGGTGCAGCTGGACGGTGGGCAGCGGTGAGCTCGACTTGTAGTGCCTGGCCAGGTCGGGGCTGCCTGGGCCACCATTGACCGAGCGATATCGGCCCATGCCAGGGCTGTCCGAGAGCTTCTCGTTGACGCTGTCGTAGCGCTGCCCATTGGGCTTGGAAGCCTCGACAGTGACAATGCTGCTGTAGAGGGGCTGCTTGCCCTTCTTGCCTTTCTTGTCCTTCTTGGGCTTTTTGGCCTTGTCGTGCTGCTGGGGGGTGAAGAAATCCTCATGGTCCTTCTTGCCGGCCTCATAGCCATGCTTGCCCTTGGATCGGCAGTAGCGGGCCATGACCACCACCAGGATAAGGAGGATGACGGTCATGATGCCGGCCACCACACCAATGACTATGCTAAGCCGCTGCTTGCTCAACTCATAGCTGGGATCACCAGCAATGTCCTGGGCCAGTGGGGTGTGAAGGCTGCGGGCTACCTGGCTCTCCACCACGGTGGCATTGGACAGGCTCTCATTAACAAAGACATGGAGCAGGGCAGTGGTGGACTGGGGTGGCTGACCACTGTCATTCACCTGCACAACCAGGCGGTGCAGGCCATAGTGCTTGGGGGCCAACTTGCCCACCAGTGATACCACACCACTGGCTGGGTCTATTTCAAAGAGTTTGAAGGGGTTGCCCCCAACAATGCTGTAGTTGAGGTCAGCGTTGAGACCAGTGTCAGCATCAGTGGCCGCTACTGTGGCCACTACGGTGCGCATGTTGCTGGAAGGTGGCAGCACAGTGTAGGAGCTGTTGCTGGGGAAGGTGACCGTGGGTGCATTGTCATTCTCATCCATCACAAAGAGGGACACAGTGGCAGTAGCAGAGCGTGGCGGCTCGCCCCCGTCCACTGCCTTCACCTTAAAGGTGTAGCTGGTCTGCTGTTCACGGTCAAAAGAGACAGTGGAGAAAATGGTTCCAGTGTCATTCTCGATGGAGAAGATGCCAGCTGCCTGGTCGTGGTCTCCAGGCTGGATGGAGAGGCTGAGTTCGGCGTTGCGGCCCTTATCAAAGTCCATCACGGTCACCATGCCCACGGGGCTGTTGGGCTGAAGGTTTTCCTTCACGTAGAAGGTGAACACATCCTGCATAAAGCGCGGCTCGTTGTCATTGCGATCCGACACTCGCACCACCACTGTGGTGGAGCCCTGCAGCGATGGCACCCCTTTGTCCCGGGCCGTCACCTGAAATTCATAGGTGTCACGTTGCTCACGGTCCAGCACCGCCTGCACTGACACATCCCCAGAGTCAGGGTCAATGGTGAAGATGCTGCCTGGTGCCTCTGAGGAGAGGGGCGAGGCCTCCAGGGAGTAGGTGATCTCGGCGTTCTTGCCACTGTCCGCATCTGTGGCAACCACTGTGGCCACCCTCTCACCAGGCAAGTTGTTCTCTGGAAAGGAGACCTCCAGCACGGCCTGGCTGAACATGGGAGGGTTGTCATTAGTGTCCCCGACCCGCACCAGCAAGGAGTTGTTGCTGGACAAGCTGGGGCTGCCCGAGTCCACGGCCACAATCACCACGTTGTAGTCACGGACAGCTTCATAATCCAGAGGGGCCGAGGTGTGGAGGAAATACTTGCGCTTATTCTGTGGCTCCCCTTCACCCTCACTGGCTGGCTTGAGCTGGAAGGGCACGTCGCCTACCACAGTGCAGGTCACCACACCGTTTTCACCTTGGTCCCGGTCTGACACCTGCACCAAGGCTATGGGGGTGTCTACCAGCACATCCTCGGCCACACTAGCCACCCCATCCCGGAGAGGAATGCGCCCAATTTTCCGGATGTCGATGGTGGGCACATTGTCATTCTCATCCCGGATGTTCAGCACAACAGTGGCCTTGTCTGTCTTGGGGGGCTGGCCCCGGTCTCGGGCCATGACAGTGAAGCGAAGCTGGTTCACCTCCTCCCGATCGATGCGGTGCAAGACGCTGAGCCAGCCCGAGGTCTCGTCCAGCCGAAGGAGGCGCCTGACGGACTCAGTGGCTGCCCCGAAGACGTACTCGATCTGCCCATTCACTCCCACGTCCAGGTCGGTGGCTCGCAGCTGCAGGATCGGGGTCCCAGGGCTGCTGTTCTCCGCCAGGTCCGCCTCATAGACGCTCTTCTCGAAGCGGGGGCTGTTGTCGTTCACGTCGGTGATCAGAACCCTCAGGATCGCCTGCGAGGACCGTGCCGGGTCGCCGCCGTCCCGCACGCGGAGGCTGAGCTCGTAGGAGTCCCGCTGCTCCCGGTCCAGCGCCCCCTTGACAATCAGCTGCGGCTGCTTCTCGCCGTCCAGGGTGTCGGCCACCTGCAGCTCGAAGACGCTGCTGCGGGCGGCCGCCTCCGCCTCCTGCCGCCGCTTGCTGCCGCCGGGGTAGGGGGCGCTCTCGGGGGCCGCCGCGGCCGAGCCGCCCCCGCCGCCACGGCGGCCGCCGTCCCCGCCGGGCTCCTGCAGCAGCTCGTAGCGCTCGATGCCGTTGCGGCCGAAGTCCCTGTCGGTGGCGGTGGGGAGCAGGTAGAGGGTCCCCACGGGCCGGTTCTCCTCCACGGTGAGCGTGAGGACGGGGGAAGGGAAGGTGGGGGTGTTGTCGTTGATGTCCAGGATGATGACCCGGCCCTCGAAGAGGTCCACCCAGCTCTGCGAGGGGCCGATGACCGATACCTCGAAGTCCAGGAAGCACTCGTTCTCGTCGAAGATCATCTGGCACTGCGGCAGCTTTTCGCGGTCGATGCGCCGCTCTGTGGTGCTCAGCTCCCCGGTCATGTTATCGATCTTGAGATAGTCGGAGCCCGACTCCAGGCTGAATGTCACCTCTCCGGAGCCCGTCACGATCCCCAGGTCGGAAGCCACGTTGCCGATGCGGATGTCGGCGGGTCCCTCCTCGGCCAGCCGATACTTCAGGAGCTGTTTAGCCGCTGCCAGGCTGACCCAGAGCGGCGGAGGCAGGAGAAGCAAGAAGCAGCAGCAGCAGCAATGCACAAAGCGAAGGAGGGTCTGCATCTTCCTCATCTTCCTCGTACGGAAACCCCCCGCCCTCCTCTCGCTCCCACAAACCCCCCGCCCTCCTCTCACTCCCACCTGTCCCCCAATAAACTCCCCTGATAAGCCAACAGAGCGGCTGAGAGTCCAGGTGATCAATTATAAAATCCTTCTATTTCTGGAAACTTATTGTCTCATGGCTGGTGCAGCTGGTGGTCAAAACCCTGCTGCTGGCTCCTCTGCTGCTCTCCCTGCCTTCCAGTTGCGATATACTTACAGTTCACGGGACAGTGTATTTTGCTTTTTAAAGATTCATCTCAGTAGGTAGGATGGGATTTTCCTCCTCCTCCCCCTTCTCCTCCTCCTCTCTGATTTTACTGTAATCACTTTGCAAGGTTTGCAATAAAAGCAGGAGCAGCACTGTGCGATTCGAAGCCCCCCAGGTCGTCGTCTTCGACACTAGAGTTAACTACAATTCACACACTCTCTCTCTTTTCTCTCTCTCTGTCTCTCCCTCTCGCTCAGCCGTTTAGACCAAGGCATTAGCTTTATTCTTCCCCCTCTCTGCACACACAGGCAAAAAAAAAAAAATGTGATTCTCTTTATTCAAAGGGCTTGGGTCCGGGAAAACTCCAAATCCTCTTAGCAATGGGCAGTTCTTTAAAAAAAAAAAAAAAAAAAAAAAAAAAAGTAAAGAAAAAATAAAAATCCCAATAATGTCGGTAGCTGCACAGCTGATAAGAGAAGAACCCCGAGTATTACAGTGCAGTCCACAGAATATCCCCTTTGGTTGGCAGAAAAGCACCCAAATCCATCTTCAGAGATCGCCTAAAATGTTCAGCTCTCTCTCCGGAGCGGATTTTTTTTAACAACTCTGCGCAAGGTCATTAGTCACAAAGCAACGATACAGAAACTGCAGAAGCCGTTTGCCCGGAATTTGCAAGGCTGGAGATAAGAACATAGACACACAACAGTCCCAAGTTTGTTTTTGCATCCGCAGTTTGTGTGTGTGCCTTACCTGCATTTGCACTGCATGTGTTATAGCAATCTGGATCTGCAGCACTGAGAGCGATTCACAAATGAGATTGCAGTCTCTCTCTCTCTCTCTCTCTCTCCTCTTCCTTCCCGTCCCAATGCAGGTAACCAGATCTGAACTTGATCCTTTCAGTTCAAAGGTTAGCAACAAAACTATGTGTCCAAAGGCGATTATTGGTCTCTGGTAATTATACCCAGAGCGGAACAAGATGTAACTGGATCCCCCATGTGAATTAACACAGATTCTGAATTACATCCATATAAAGCGGAATGGCAAAGGGGAGGGGGAAAGAGCCGCGACGCGATTAAAAAAAAAATAATACAGAGTTCTATTTGCAAATAAAATTGTATCAGTCAGTTGTTTCCTGTGATCTGCACCGCCACAGTGGGTGAAATCTGCAATTGTGTATTCCCTCCTGTGTCTTTCAGAGAAGTGTGGATCAGGCGCTTTCACGGCAGAGCGGCTTGTGCTTTAAAATGTTGAATGGCAATTGAGAAGCTTCCCATTCGGAAGGAAAAAAAAAAAAAAAAAAAAAAAAAAAAAAAAAAAAAAAAAGAAGAAGAAGCGGTAAACCGGCAAGTTTGCCCAAAGTGGAAGGAGCTGCTGAAGCCTCTCTCGGTAGCTCTTCCCTGACGCTGCAGCAGCAGAGCCGCCTGCGCTACATACACACAGAAAGAGAGAGGGAGAGAGAGAAAGAGGGAGAGCAGAGAGAGAGAGAGCGAGAGTGAGAGAGGGAGGGAGGGCGGGAGGGAGGGAGGGATGGAGGGAGGGAGGGAGGAGGAGGAGGGAGGACGAGTCAAGCGCTGCACTCCAGAAAGCTCAGTCTTACCCTCTGTCTCTGCTGCTGCTAGTGCTGCAAGTGGGATAGCTGCTCATCACAAAACACCAGTTCAGTCCTCAAAACCGATCCTCATTTCACGCCCGAATGTTGCTTCTGTTGCCTTCTTAAACCCGTGATCTGTTGTGATTTTCTCCTACCCTTTCCCTCCCCACGTCTGCTATAGACTGTGAATCGAGCAACGGTTTTTATAGCAAATGTTTATTCGCCTTTCTTCTATTCTGCATTTTGCGGAATCAAGCTGGTAAGGAAACTCGTTTCGCAGATTCCCACCTTCCCCTGTTGTGTCGGTGCTTTTGTGAAATAGCTGCAGTCACTGTAACTGCATAAAACTCCACGGAGACAAGGGGGCTGCCTTAGATCTCAGACTTTCGTCCTGTTTCCCAGCGCTGTTTCAGCCTTTCGGTCTTTGTGATTGTGTTCTTCCTATTACCATGTTTTGAATGTGTCTTTTCAGCGTGTTTGTGGGTTTCCTAGGAGAGAAAAAAAAAAAAAAAAAAAAAGAAATCCCTCGGAGAAGATGATCAGGAAGAGAGCGAGAGGGTTAGTAGAATAAACACATGTAAGAAGTAACAGATTTATTTCCGAACTGTGACTTGCTGCTTCGATGATTGCTAAAATGTAGCGTCACCTACCTGGGTAAGTGGGAAATAAACTTTAATGGTAAAGATCTCCGGCTCAACTTTGCTTATTCTGACGTCCCTAGTTCGCGTCTCCTTTTGACTTTGAGCCATTTAATCGCCTATGGCTTTTGTGTGCTCCTGCCCTACCCTTGGTGATGCCTGGCTCCTTACCTGTCCTCTCTGCTCGGATCCCGGAGGGAAAAGAGGGAGACTCCGGGGACAGGAGAGCATGGGGCAGCCAGTGGGGAGAGAACTGGCGAGTGCGGGTGTGTGTGCGTGCGTGTATGCGGGTGTATGAGTGCGGGGTGTGCATGTGCACGTGTGTGCGGCTACATGTGTGTGCGTGTGTGTGCGTGCGCGTAGCGAGGGCAAGGCAGGAATCCAGCTGCTCTTTCTCCCTCTGTGAACACATGTGAGAAAACAAGTTGTTGTGGGTTCTGTATGTGTTTGTGCGTGCATTCCTGGTTATAAATGGCTATTTTGAATAAAAACGCACGCAGACGAATGTAGAGAAATGCCTCTCTTTCATCGCGATGACATATTTGAGCGAAAAGCGGCCGGATATGTTGAGGGGGGTCAAAGCAACGGTCACAGCGTGTCTTTGTCATTTGGGGCGGTGAGTGATTGTAGGAGGGAGGGAAGGTTGCCACCTCTTTCCTTGAGGAGTCCAGAGACACAGAGGGGCAGAGCCGCGCCGCATGGAGTCGGCGCTAGGGAGGGAGTGACTGCTCCCCTCTCCGAAGGGCTGCAGAGCTGCTCCTCCGGCGCTTCCTCCGGCCCTGGCACGGGCCCCGGCCGCTCTCCCTGCCTCGCCAGAGCACGAGAACCCTCCCCCGCCGATGCTGGAGACACTCGGCTTTCTATCTGCAGCATCAGCGAGAAAGCCCAGCTCGGCGCAGGCTCAGTGCTCACCGCCGCAGTCCCGGACGGAGGAGGGGGGTTCGGGAGCTCAGCATCTTCGCAGCGGGTTAAGTAGGATTAGTACCAAATCCCTATTATATTTGCCAAGCAACTTGAATTTATCAAAATTCCCCCTCGCTGTTCTGGAGCTCTGAGAGGAGGAAATTTTGCTCACAGTGTAAGATCCAGACATACCAGTACGTAGGAATACCAGAATACTGCATTACACTGGCTCCCTGCACTAGAAATACAATTGCGAGCCGCAGCTCCCGCTGTTCCCTTCCCTTTGTGTTTTTAAACGCAGCCAGGAAACTTAATGTATTCGCCAGAGAAGGGGCGGGATGAGAGCGTTTTTAACCTCCCCGCCATAAACTTTAATCGGATTCCGGGCTGTTGCACGGCATGGACGCTCGCCTCTTGCCTGCGTCTCCTTCCCCGTTGTTTCTACTACGGTCTGCTTTGCGAGAGCCTCATTCAAGCGAATGAGTGATTTCTTTCTCTTGCCATGTGCAATTGCTCCCCCTTCCCCTCCTACCCTCGCTGGCCTCTCTTACACACACTATGCCTTTCACACGCGGTCTGCGCCCCCAATCCCCCCCTCCCTTTCTTTCTTTTTTGCAGTGTCTTCACATGCAATCTCTCTCTGAATGTGCAATGTCTTTCCTGCTCGGGAGTGCTGCGTCCTTCACAGTGGATTGGTTCCTCTTTCGGAGCAGAGGTAACGGCCCCCCCTTTTCTATCATTCTCCCTTCCTCCCTCGCCTCCTCCCCCAGGGCAGGCGGCCGGCGTGGGAAATGGGCCCGACGTGCGCTGCATGGTGGATGGCCGCGCTGTTCCCAGTCCACGTGCCCCGGCTGCCGGGGGGGGACGGGGGGGGACGGGGCTGTGCTGGCCGTGTGTCCCCCGCGCCCCCCCCCCCCGCATCCCGCTCGTTCGAGCGGGGAGAGAGTAGAATTACCCCCGCACCCTCTCTCCGCCTCCCCGGCCCCGCAGACTCCCGGTCCCGCGGCCCGTGCGCCCGCAGCTCCCGGGTGTCGGTAGGAACAAGCCCAGCTGTTTCAGGCGGGGGAGGTTTGTCCCTCTCGGGCAAATCTGTTGCGCAGTGTAACTCCCCCCTCTCCCCCTGCCCCCCTCTCCGATGCACACAGACGCCCACACGCGCTCAGACACGACACGGCATTTGTCCTCCTGATCTGGTGAGATCAAGTGGGAAGAGGGATCACAAATTTAATCGTCTGTAATAAATAAAATAGCCCGAGATGCTGGTGATATACAGAGGGGAAATAGGAGCTTGTGTCCTTAAAGGGAACATCTGATAAGGCCACCGAAGTGGCATCTTGCGTGTGGGAAGGAATCCGTCTTGCTGACAATCGCAGCCTGCTGTACGTGGGGAAATCCTAAAGCAGCCTGGGAGCTTCCCCGGCTCCCTGCATTCCCACCCCCCCCTTGCCCCCCCCCGCCCCAAACTCCCGATGCTCTGCAGTGGGGCTTTGTTGTCATTGTTGTAGTTGTTGATTGGAAAGACAGGGGTCATCGTTAAAATATGCAGATATAATTAATGGCTAGTTTATCTTCATGTGTTGGCTGAGCCCGGCTTCTGCAGCCGGCAGCCGAACTCGAGTCCGCAGTTGGCGCTTTCAGCCCACGACAATTTGGTTTTCACAGTTTAGGAATGTCGGTGGCTCTCACTGGAAAATTACTTCTGGGATTTGCAGTGGGAATCCATCTCTGGTTAAAGAGAGACAGATTATTTACATATCCATACCACGGTATACATTAACAAATACACATTACATATTACTATTTGCACTCACAAATGAAAAAGAAGCTATAGAAGGGAAAAGAAAAATCATATTGGCTTGAAAGTAACGTATTCATAATAATACGTGGAAAAGGTTAAATACAGTAAACATGACAGAAAATTCGAAAGCAGGGTAAAAACAAGGACAGAACCCCCACATGAATCAGTTAAAGCCATTTGACGGAGAGGAGAAACTAACTCAAGAACTCCACCAAGGGACAAGCAGCTGAAATGACACCACAGCAGCACGGAGCCCGCGGTGACCTTTCATCTCTCTAAAGTGTCTTGCTGATCTGGTGCAATTCTGTTGTGACCTCTTCACTCCCTTCCCTACCACAGCTGCCCTCTGGCCGCCTCGGAGCTCCCTGAGTTCCTTGCAGTGCATATACCGGGAGGCCAGCTGAGTTACAGGGAGTGCTGACACTTGGCCGGTGTCTTTCACAGCTTTGCAAATATGCTTGCTGTGTAGTAGCATGTAATAGGCAGCAGTGATTAAATTATTCATTGCAACAGCAGCCTTTCTGATGGACGTTAAAACGTAAGAGTTTAAATAAGAAAACCACAGATTTACTTTTAAGCAGATAAAACCCACATCTGTGCTTATTTAACTGAATGCTAGCTAAGCATGAAACCAGTTACTTTGTTTAAATCCTCTCTCTTTTACTCTCTTTGTGAATTTTTAGCTAGATAATGCACCATAAAAGTTACTGACAGAGCAGAATTAATCTGTGTTGGATAACAGTGGTTAAATCTCACATGATTATAATTGCTCAATTTTAAAGTCATATCTGAAGTCTATTCAAAATGAAAGGTTCTTTCACAGGCATGATTCCATCAGCATTTCTGAGTTCTCACATTTGTAAAGAATTAAAAAAATTAATATTTAGCCAAACAGGTAGTGATTCTGTTTATTAAGATTTTTGCAGTGTATAGATACTCTTTACAAATCAGTTATTAACTTTGAGATTTTCCTTCCTTCCTTCCTTCCTTCCTTCCTTCCTTCCTTCCTTCCTTCCTTCCTTCCTTCCTTCCTTCCTTCCTTCCTTCCTTCCTTCCTTCCTTCCTTCCTTCCTTCCTTCCTTCCTTCCTTCCTTTTCTATAGAATTTGTCATGAAAGGCCTTTCACAGAATGGGATTTTTTTCACAGATGTTGACAAAAAAATCTAACCACTCATAATCATGCAGAAACGACAGACAGAATATGCTTAAAATCAGAAGGAAAAATTAATGAAAGGTCCTAAAAAAACATATGAATTTTTATGAGGGGAGCAAGATTTTTGTTAAATTTATGTTTCATTTGCAACTGCTAACTTTTCTGGATTTTCAGAGATATAAATGAGTGCTGCACCCAGCCCCATTATTTTATAGATTTATTTTTAAATTAAGCTATTGTTCATTTTCTCTAAATGCAAAGTAAACCATAGAAAAAAATTAGGGTCAGCTTGCATTAATTCCCATAAAAATAGATGGAAATCATGAGTCATTAGTATATATTCTACATAAAGAGATACAATGAGACATTCAGGGGAGATAATTAAAGCTGGACTTAATTTAAATGAAATGTATGAGAACCAGGTAGCACTGCCAAAGAAAGAAAAATGTGTTCATTGTCACTGAAAATATAAAATGTGTACAGTTGATATGCATATAGAGTCACTAGCAGAGAACAGCACAACTACTTTGGGAAATAATGTAAGGATTTAAAAAAAAAATATGATATTGCCAAGATGGATATCAGCAGTGAGCACACCGAATGTCTCAAAGTGCTTTGTAAATTATCTCCATTAGATAAAAAGAAGTGCAATGACTTGTTCAGTCACCCAGGCAAACCAATAAAAATGGCTCTTTCCAGATTAGGTTCATTAGACCACAGTTTTGCATTTCTTTAATTCTTTAAAATATATTCTGGATTCACCTAAAGACGTGTCTTTAAATATGTGCCAATTATTTCTGCTTTATTTGGTGGATTGCTGGAAAGTAAAAAATGCTCATTCTGAAGCCTTTAAAACGAGTTTGTATTCCAGAGAACTGCATACACAAAGAAAATCTTGTGTCATGAAATTTGATGGATAGCAGTAAAATATACTGAACTGTTATAGATATATGGAAATACAGATATTTTCAAGCTTGTGCTCTCACTTCTGTCAGATACTTTATATACTAGACTGAGTACACTGACTTTGTAAAACCATTTTGCCTCTATATACTCTTGAAACTTCTTGATCTAATATGATTTTTCAGTTCTATGTGCTGCATTTTTGATTGGGTTTTTTAGGATGCTACAAATAATTTTTCTGTGAATGAAAGTTTTCTTTCATTTTTAAATGAAAATCACGAGAGCATAAAATCTTTTGTCTGATATTCTTAGTACATCCTGTGCATCTCTAATATATTTTTAATATAATTCAGGAGAGTATAAAAGATCTGGCTTGTCTTCATGATTGTACTGTGTCAGCTGCCTGTTGAGCAGAAGATAAAATACCCAAGCAAGATGGCAACTGTGAGAAGTTCTGAAGAAGAACCTTTGATATTAGAATTCAAACACTGTTATGGATAATTGAATTCTGTGCAGCTCTATTTCTTTCTGTAAGTTAATGCCAATATATGTTATTGACTATATCTAAAATGAAATTTATAAATCTACACATATACTCACTTATCTGGGAACTTTAATGTTTCTGTCTGCTTTATCAAAACAATTACTGCTCTCTGGCTGAAAAAAAGGGTAATATAAATACACAGTTGTTCTATATTAGGGAAATAAATATGGTGGCAAGGAAAGTAATTTAGAATGGGATCAAGCTGTTGATTGCTTATTGGACAGGCTATTTGGCTTGTTTCTGCAATGTTTAAAACTGCTTTACTAGGTGTTTTATAATGTTAGGCTTGTCATTTCTTTTCATATGAAATGTATAACATTAGAATTGTTAGAGGTCGTGTTGCTACAAGCCTTATTCAGCTGTACAATGCAGAAACAGGCAAAGTTTCTCCTTAATCTGTCGTTTGACCCTATCAGAGGCATGACTATTCACTGAAAAAAGTAAGGGCTGTTCACCTGCTTCCATCTACAGTTAATGGTGAGCAAGAGAAAATGTGGAGTCCCTTGCGCCTTTCCCTGAACTAGGTTAAAACATAAACGTATATATCCATGCCTATACTGCACAGGTCTAGTGAACAGCTTTGGCATTTAGCCAAAATGACAATTAGGATCTGAAGAAGGCCCTGGCTTTGAAATCATCTGTTCTCCTGCTGTCTCTTGCACTTTTTGCCATGCACAGCCAGCCATATTTTTATGTCTGCTTTAGCTGTTTTGCAAAGTTTCTTGGTGATCATCCTTTGCATAATTACATTTTTAGTGTCCTTTATAAGAGTAATAAGTACTGTACAGAGTGGGTTTTTATGACCTACAATATATCTAGAGGAAGAGAGGTACTGATAAGTTTCTACATTTTTCATCTTCTGATAGAAGCCTGACATATCTTCTAGTTCATTCATTCTGTGAGATGATTAAAAAGTTGCTCTCCAACAAACTAAACCTCATCCAGGGCTCAGCAGGAAATAACTGCAATCTAAGCACATTAAAGAACAGACAGGGAAAGCCAAAGCATACCTCTTTCTTTCCCTCTTAAGATCATGGGGAAAAGAGAAAAGCAGTCTAATATTATGATAAAACTGCAGCCTGCAGCAGCTGGCTATGGTAAGGATATAGAACCTAATCCAAAGCATACAGAAGTCAATGGAAGCACTTTGACTAAATAAGCTTTGCATTAGGCACCTAGTGAGTAAATGATGTTTAAAGAATTCATGTAGATCTTAGGCAGATGAGTGAAGAAGAAAATTATGTGCATTTGAATCAAAATAAATGCCATTAAAACCCTTTAAAACACTTGGTGTAAATGTTATTTTGCTGACCCCAGAGATCGTGTTTATGCCAGAACAAACTGGCATTCTTGGGTGCTGAGTCCTATCCTTCATTAGTGCAAGGAATCATGTTGCATGAAAAGCATCTCTTTCAAATATGTATTTGTATATATATGTAAAAGTCTTATGTTGATACTAATCTTAAAGTTCAATACATTATAAACATCTGCAGGCTCTTTTTACCCATTCATGTGTTTACAAACGGAATTTCTCTCATCTTAGGCTTCGGGATTTTTTTGCAAAATAATACTAGATTTTTCAATTTCCCTTCATGAATTAAGTTCTGCATTCCTGATATCATGCTGATGAACTTCCCCTTCACCTCCACTCCATTTTTAATCATGTGAATCTTTGTTTAATATGGAGGACAGGAATTGTTCATGATTTACATCACAAAGATGCACTCTACCTCATGGGGTAGTGCTAAACATCTCTTTCTTTAACCCAGAAATACCTTGTTTAATACTCCATATTAGCATCTTTTCATAGCTACGTTGTATTTTGGTGACTAATAGTTCTTTTGTAGATTGGCTGCATCTTTCTTTTTCTCTGTTCTTTCCAGCTGATGAACTTACAGTTTATAACTGAAAATCTATTTACATTGCTCTTTGTACTATTAAATTTAATCCCTTTTCTATTATAGAAGTCATCAAGTCATTTGATTCTTCTTGTTTATTTTTTTTTTTATTTTGATGGTTCTCAGACTTGCTTTACTAGCAAATTTCAACAGCATGCTCCAAGGTTTTATGATCTAGTTTTTAACTTAAATATCAAAAAGTTCCATTGCAAGACACCCCATAAAGAACCCCTTAGCAGCTTCCGTCTAATGATGCAAACACCTAACACAATGTGTAGACCTCTCCTGATTAGTCAGTGTTTTATCTTCTCAGTCTTAAGTAATTCTTTTCATATCAGATAGTGTCAAAAAATGTTTTGAAGTCCAGATAGGTGAGATTTCTTGCCTTGCATAGAACATAAATTATTAAAGAAAGATATCAATATATGGTATTATCTACTCTTGAGTATATTTGGATAGATTTTATTAAGTTTGCTTTGTACTTCTGTGTACTCTGTACTTCTGTACTTCTTTTATCAAGAATAGTGTGGCCAGCAGACCAGGCAAGTGATTATCCCCCTGTACTTGTCACTGGTGAGGCCACACCTTGAATGCTGTGTCCAGTTCTGGGACCCTCAGTACAAGAAAGACACTGAGCTGCTGGAACGAGTCCAGAGAAGAGTAATGGCGCTGGTGAAGGGTCTGGAGCAGAAGTCCTGTGTGGAGTGACTGAGAGAGCACAGGACTGGGGTTGTTTAGCATGGAGAAAAGGAAGCTTGGGGGGGATTTTATTGCTCTCTACAGCTGCCTGAAAGGATACTTTAGCCAGGTGGGGGTCAGCCTCTTCTCCCAGGCAGCCAGGAACAGGGCAAGAGGACTGTGTTAGTTTGGAAGCAGACCAGAGAGGAATTAACCCCACATAAATATATATTGTGAGAGATTCCAAGTCAGAATTACAATTTAGTGGGAAAAATTACTGTAAAGGCAATAATACAGAAACACCAGCTTAAACTGACAGAGTCAGAACACAACCTGCCACCCTGTGGGTCAGGATGGTGATAGCAGTCCAGTTAACTTGTGGCTGCAGTCTCCCTGGAGTGATGGATGTGGTCTGGTTGAAGTGGTGATCTTGAAGAAAGAACTGGTCTATCTCTGGGGGTCCAGTGGTGACTCTCAAGTTCTTCTCCTCTGGGAATCCAGTGGAAGTCCCATAGTCCAGGGTTCCAAAGACTCAGTTTATATGCAAGTAGGAATGCTCAACTCCTCCCCTCTGGGCAGGGCATCTCACAATGGGCTGATGTAATTGTATGAGTCACTCCCAGAAACCTTGATGGCCCATTAGCAGAGATAGCCCCTCCCCCCATGGTGTTATCAGGGCTGGGTCACGCTGAAGGTAAAGAGCACTGCCCCACCTGCTCTTAACATCTTATGAAGATGGTAATAGAATACATACTTTTTGGTTACACCTTCCATGTGACCTAAAACAAGGACATACAGTAAGCTGCACCAGTAGAGGTTCAGGTTGGACATCAGAAAGGGTTGTTAAACATTGGAATGGACTGCCCAGGAGCTTGGTGAAGTCGCCATTCATGGAGGTGCTCAAGAAATGACTGGATGTAGCACTTAGAGCTATGGTCTGGTTGACAAGGTGGTGATCAGTCAAAGGTTGATCTTGATGATCTCAGAGGTCTTTTCCAACCTAAATGATTCTGTGATTCTGTGCCATTACTCATTCAGAGCTTCAAAATGTATTTTGAAACTTTACATTCTAAACCCATCTGAAAATTGTATTAAGACATTATTTATTTCCTCTTTTCTCTTTCCCTTTCGAAATGTAGGCGGGCCATTTGCTATTTTGCATAAATTATCATTCTGCTATGTTTACTAAAAATCCTTGTTCTAGACTGTTCAGATACATGTATTCATTTCTATAGAATTCTGCAGTGAAAGTTATCTGGACTATTGGCTTACAATATTTTGTAGTCTTTGAATTAATTTCATTTCGGATATGATAATTCTTCTACGACTTTGCTCTCATTGATAATTTTGTTCATTTCAATGTCACAATCCTTGTTGGGACCTGAAACAATGTACACAATTTATTTGGTTATCTCTGTGTAAATAATTGTAATTTTACTTATTTTTGTGCTTATTGCACATTCTGCAAAAGTGGAGCCATTGCTTTCTTAGCAATTTTTGAATAAGATCTAAAGGTTTACATTTGACAATTAAAGAGTACAAGGTGTAACGCTATGAATATATTCAGCTCTTTTGCCACTGCATGTCTGTTTGTCTGTCTTGTCTATGTATTACCTATAAATCATCTACTTTTTCATCTGAAAATCCACTATTATTCATGTCTGAATGTGTTATATTAGAAGAAGGGAAATGAAAGTGAAGATAAGTAGATCATTCCAGAACAAAAGGAGCTATACCTGTCAGGAAGGAATTTCACACTTTCAAAGAGTTGAATTATACCCACATAGAAGAAAAAACAGGTAAAAAGACACTGAAAATATGGATTTGACACTTACAAGAACAGAGCCATCCAGAACATCAATATTCAATCCAAATGACAAGTGATACTACCAGTTGCCAGATGTTATCAAACTGAATATACACATGGTGTATGTATATATATATATATAAAGTCCTTGATGAACAAATAAAATCCATATACTTATATATCATACCATACCATACCATACCATACCATACCATACCATACCATACCATACCATACCATGTACAAGATTCTTCTATCAAGTACCTTAGACAAGGTGAGAGAGCTAGATCAGAATGAGAAGATTAGAAATAGAATAATAGGGGGTGAAGATAAGAAGTGTTTTCCCTTTTAAAAAAATTTTATAAGGGACAAATGAGAAAAAACGGATTTCAGAAAGCTGATGGTGTTCCAATTTTAATGCATCAACACAGCAGTGTGAAGCTATTTTAAAAATTATTAGTATTTATTAACTTGTTTTTCTTTTAAAAACATTTTTGCATTTTTGTACTAAACCTCTATTTTTCTCAAGGGGAACTGCATTACTCATAGTGTAACTTAAGGATGATATATTTAATTTATTGTAGGTCCAAAAAGTTTATGAACACAAGGTATTGAGAAGAAAACTTCTTTAGTTTTCATCTTGTGTCAGTCTTGGAAGAAATTATTAACTTAACTTGGTATTATTACTCCTCTGGAAGTTATAAATAAGAATGATAACTATAATGATTTCATGACACTTCAAATAATATATCCCTTTTTGGTTGCTTATTACTTTACTGAGCTTTAGCCTATAACTTCTTTACAAGGCCAAAGTTATATTTAAATTTTTGAAAAAAGTCAGACTGATTCAATGATATCTGATAATGAAGCTAGATTGTTTTACCCATGATGAAATTTATAGGCAATCTTATTTAAATGTTTTCAGTATTTTTATACATTTCACTATGACCTTGAGCTTTTAAGAAGCTAACTTTTGAGTGTTTTTTTTCTGAATATTAAAATCTATCCACCCAAGTTTGTTGAAATTGCAACACACTAAAATACTGCATTTACATAAGTGGTAAGGACTTTACATTTTTAGAGAATAAATTCCTCAAATATTTTATTTACATTTTGTGTAGCTCAACATGTGATTAACTAATATTCTATTGACTATTTCATCTCTTTGTCCAGAAACTACAATACTCTGGTATTATGTGACCTTTTCTGGAGCATAACAATGCAAGCAGGAAGCTGCCATGTTTGAACACAGAGGGATGAAAGTTAGATCTGAATAGCAAGAAAAGGATGAAGAAATGTTATTGAGTGTTCCAGGTATGAGTGATGTCAAAAAAACTCTGTGAAATTTGCTATAAAATTATCCTGTTCATTCTCTCTCTAAAAAATTGTTACAGTGTATATATTTAGTTCAAATTGCAAAGGTTTATTCAGCAGATCAGAATCACACAGTCTGAATGAACAACGTGAGTATCACTAACAGAACATATGACTTAATTTTTGTTGTTTTTTCAGTCTGTTTGTTTCAGTTTTGGCTGGGAAATGACTTGGCAAAAAAAATTAATGCAAAAACCCAAAAACTAATATCAAGAACACTATTCATACTGTCAAACATGAATCCTGTACTCAATATAGCACTCAGAAATTAGAAAATATCAGAAAAATTCTTTCGGCATACCCTTACTTCAGTGATTATAATCTAATTATATGTTCATACATTCTTTCTGCACTGAGTTTCACTTTGGAATAAAATAAAGTAAAGAAAGAAAGAAAAAGAAAGAAAGAAAAAGAAAAGGAAAGAAAGACAGAAAGAAAGACAAAGAAAGAAAGTGAAAATGGAGAAATTAAATAACAAAATTTGAATACATTAATACATATTTTTATTTCATTACACAGAAGAAATGTGTAAGTTTGGACTCAAGAACTTTTTTTTTTTATGTTCAGTATTTGTCTCACGGCCTTACTTACTGCACACTGTTAGAACTGCATCCTGAACATAGAATTACTAAATGGAATTTTTTATCATGTAGATCACTGCACTGTAAAAAATCTAAAAACTTTATTTAATTTGTGAAAAATTGTTCTATAGTCTGTGTTATCATGATTCCAGTATTAAAAATGGGAAGGTACTACATAGACTCAGGTCAAAAATATCCACAGATATCTAATTTGAGTCTTTAAGATCCATATTTTTGAGGAATGCTTAGAATTACATTCTTTTACATATCCAAGCCAAAATTCTCACTGACATAAGGTGTGTATAGAAATGTTCACTCTTCAGCAAAACAGTCTCATGATTTCAGTTAAGAGCCCAGATATGGTGAAATCACAATAAAAACGTTTTATTCTGTGATATCATGGGGGAATTCTATGCTGGAAGGGAGCGTCAGTCTCCATTAAAATAAAACATTCTAACGCTGTGAAGCGCTGGGGTTTGCCTTGATTTAACATCAGAGAAGGTCAGTTCTGTAAATGAAGCAAGTAGGGATCTTGAGGGGAAAAATATGGTTCTAATGAAAGACTATGTCAGACTTCACAAGTACAGATACTATGATTACACCATGGCTTCATTTCATAATTTTCTGACTATGAAATGAGCATTTAATTTTTTGACCCTAAAAATGTCCTTTTAATATAATTATGTGGTATATAGTAACTTCTATTGCAGACAGAGGACAGCAAAGATCCCTATCTCTACAAAAGGAAATGTACTTAACTATGCAACACTTTGGAGAAGAAGCAACTGGGGTGTGGGGAAGAACTCTTGAATAAGCATAAGTGGGAGATGCACAGATGGTAAAAGTTCCCAAATGTTCTATGATTCTCTCTGGGCATCTTTTGCTATATAAGTGTGATAACATTTGTTAGAAGGCATGATTAAGGCTTTGTAGGCTTCACAGATGGAATGTAATTTAGTGGAAAGACTTGCAAGTAAGAAGATTCAGACATGAAATGTATTTCATGAAAGGAAGGGGTCAAGTCCAGAGAGGCAACATAGACATAATAACTAAATATTGTTCCATAAACGTATCTGTGAAAGAAAGGCTTGAATAAGTTCCCTTCACCCAGGGATATTTCTGCTTTTCTCAAAGGAATATGTAATATAAAACATATTAGCAGTTCAGAAAACTTATTTAAAGTCATATATTCAATTAAATAGCCTATTAGGTCACATCAAAACTTCCACCCTTTCAACTTACAGAAGCCTCATATCAACAGTGCTGTATATGTCAGGTAGGAAGAAAGCACCTTGATGACACAGGTCAGTAAACTTCAGAATGGAAATAAACTTCTATTTCTCTTGACTTCCACTTGAGGGAAATGGAAGAAAGTCATACCAGAAAAACTAATTTACCTAGACCCCATTTCAGAGATTTCCAGCATAACACATATGCCGGAAATATACACATATACATGCATTGTATGTGTATATTTGAATATATTTATATATATATATTTATATGGTCATCTGATTATAGCAAGAAAATATTTGACAAATAGCTGCTGAATGTAAAATTTCATAAACCTCAAGAGATGTCAATAGGACATCAGAATTATTTATCAACAATATACAGAATATAGTCAGTTTTCTCAGATTCATCAGTGTAAAGACTTGGAGTAAATAATATGTGTTGGGTTTTTTGTGGTTTTTTCCCCCTGCTATATGTACTTTAAAAGCAGAAATAGCTTTTAGAAAATAGTTTTGCTTTTAATAAGCAAGGATTATATGCCAACTAAATGAGTGTAGAAGAATGCAAATATCATTACTGATCCTCATTCATGCTGGAAATTTAAGGTCTGATTTGGAGAACAGCCTGTGTAGCATTGCTTTCTCACTACACATGTGCTCTCATCAAAACCACCATTCAAGGCTGCTGCCACTTTGACTTGCTAATTAAAAAAAGAAAAAAAAAGAAAGAACTCTGGGCCAAAGTGGGGACTAATCAATCATTAAATGCTGTTTTAAAAATAATATTTTGCCCTCCATAAAAGGAAAAGAAAATTTTAAATATTCAGCTTGTGCCTTGTAATTGCAACAGTAAGATTTCTGTTAGTGATTCTTCATTAAATCTGGTTGTAAGCTGGGTGGAGACAAAAGTATTCCCATTTTATGGCTAGTTTCTTTGAATTTGAGATAAACTTTTGAAGAAAAGAACATACCTTTCTAAAACAAAGGGCAGATTTCCATTTTAAAGAAGAATGTCAGAGAGCCAACTCACATATTTGATGCACAAGTATATTGTGGCCAAAATCTCACTTGCTGGTAGCCTGTTCTTGATAAGGTGTTTAGTTTTCCTGGCTGGCTTTCTTCAGAGTTTTGTTTCCCAGAGCTGTCTTTCTCCTTTATAAAAATATTTATGTGCCAATTTAAGGAATTCTAAAATCAATCAGTTGTAAGCTTGTATAATGGGACTTTCCTTTACTTTAGAGTGGTTAATGAATATGTTCCCATGACTTTTAAAAGGACTGGTGCCTCAGCACATTTTCAAAATTATGCCATTTGAAGACATTTCCATTTATAATGCAGCTTAAATCTCATTTCCTTCAATATGTGCCCTCACTTAGTCTATTTTAAGGCTTCTCTGGGAAAAAAAAAATTATATCTCAGCTGCTACTCCTGCTCTTAATGCTTTCCTAGTCTCAGTAAGAGCAGAAACCAACTGATGCCTCACTCCGATACTCATACAGAGACAATATGCAGACACTGCACTATCCTCCATTCCTGGCTGAAGTGCTCTGTCCTACAATTTCATATTATCTACACACACAGCTGCTGCTTCGTGTGTCTGCTAAAGCTTCATGCCTCTCTGTAGTCTCTGTGACTTCACATTTTCCCTGTAGGAACTTAGAGTACGAGTGGTAAAGACTCCCTTAATTGCAGGCTACTGCAGATCCTAATTGGGAAAAAAAAGCGTGTCACCTGAAATAGTAGTACAGACACAGTCCTGAATGAGTGGAAGAAGGAAAAATAGAAGGGGCTATAAATGAGGGGAGGAAAGAGGTGGAAGTTGTATGATTTGATTGTGTCCTTAACTTGCTGAGTCAGCAGGAGCCAAGAGCTCTGCAGGGGCACACTTAGCCTTCACATTTCTCCATAGAAACCCCATCTGGCCAACTAAATTGCCAGCAATTGAGAAGCCATGCAGGAAGCTGTATCCAGCTATTCTCATTCAGTGTGAAGGTTACTGTGTTATGAAGGTAGTGGTAGAGGAAATAAGGAAAATATTGCAAGATTATGCCTCTTGCATACAATAAAGGAAAGCACCAAATATGGATCAAATTTGGGCTGTTCACTGCTGTAGTTCTTAGACAAATAAAGAATTAGACATTCAGAGGAAATGTAGCTTCTATTTTAGAAAGACCCATCATCTGGCAAATCTGTGAAGAAAAATCATCATGGAGGAAAATGCTGAAGGAAATTCAATAACCATATTTTACTATAGTATTTGGGTTTGAATTTCAAAATCAAAAGCTTTTACTTGTATCTTTCTATCAGGTTATCAGAAAGAAATTTCATGGAGCCCTGCTTGGCCTTTGCAAGGACATCTAAATTCAACCTCCATTTAAAAGGCCTAGAAAAGTTAAATGCCTTCTCTGGGCCTCTTAACACGCAGTATTCATTCAGATGCTAGTTCTTAGCTGAGATATAAACCAGGGACAAATCTACCAACATTGCATAAAAGAATCCAGTAAGTTACATGGGGAAAGCTCCAGAAGAATGCATCAGCCACTGGTTTATGTGCTGTAAAACAGCAATTGCACTTCAGCCCTTTGTGTCAGTGTTTCCCAATGAGCAAGGCTGGTCTCACTAGAGAGAGGTGCCAGTATTAAAGGTGAAGCACAGCACACAGTACATTCCAATGAATGTATTAACTGAGGCTCTGTGCCCAGAGTAGCAAACTGCAATGCCAGCAGTAACAAACTGGAGGAGAGAAGATGGGCAAGTAGAGCAGTGAGAAAAAAGGGAAAAGGGGGAGAAAAAGACAACAGTGTCCAGGAAAGCTTTGTACCAGAGATTTGTCTCTGTGCTCACAGTGAAAATATGTGAAATAAGCCAACATCCTTTGTCATATAACTTATTTTCCTGATGATGCTTATAGCTTGGTGTTGGCAGGTTGTGTTATCCTGGAGAGGTGATTTGCTCTTAGGTGACCAAGTCACTGGATAGTGCTTTATTGATAGAGTCTTCACATGGTCTAAGCAGTTTACAAAGGCATCAGTATTCAGCAGTACAGAATGAGTGATCATTCAGATTCAAAATTATCATGCCTTTGTGTTCTATGTGAAGTGTTTGAGTTTCAGGAGGAGAACTTCAATTTTAATTTCAGATTAATTTTTTCTTTCACTGATTAAACCTAGTTTTCTATCAGCCTTGCAAGGCTTTGACAAGCGGGCATGAAAAAGTTTCCCAGGAGCAAATTAGCTAGTTGTTTATAAGAACACTAACCACCCCATGAGTTTTTTAAATCATCGGTTCCCAGCCAATAAGTCTGGAGATATGTGTCACATCACCAGTGAAGCAGAGAGCAGAACAGAAACTAATAAACTTCCCTCAAGAATAACACAATATACTTCATTCTATTAATGAGCAGTTGAAGCTAGATATCAACTTTTTCTACTACCGTACATCTATTAAACTTGAACTTGGATTGCTACTAACCTCAATTAATTTTAATATTTTAAAGAGGTTTACATAAAGATTTTCTTTTTATTTTTTTTCCATAAAGGCTAAAGATATGGACTATTAACTACATTCTTCCTAGCAATGTAGAAGTACTGATAAATGTTAAATCAAGTGAGTACTGAAGAAAGTGTTAGAGATTACTTGCTGCTAAAAGCAAGCAGAAAAAGTAGATTTATTAGGCTATTTCTAGAAATTGTGCTTTCTTATAAATCAGATTTTAATACAGAAAGTATTTCTGTAACTTTCTGAAGATATAATATATTAAGGATATATGTTTATAAAAATACCCACCCCCCATGACTATAGTAGTAATCTTACTATATTGCTGTCCAGAATTGGTAATGAATACAAATATAGACATATTCACTCTGTGTGCTTGTAAAAACTGTCTACTAAACAACAAAGTTCTTAATCAACTAGAATCACTGTCCTTTAAATATTGCATTTGAATCTATATGGTTGCTTTGTCTTTTCGCAATGTAGTAACTGTGAGACATTATGCATATTTGAAACAGTTTCAATCCAGTGCACGTTTAGGTTACCTCCTGAAGTCTTCAAGACATGTCAGAATGGATTTTAACAGCCATAATTAGGTTTTCTGTTGCTGCTTTCTGCCAATTTAACACAGTGCTCTTTTACTGCAAAGATGGGTTCCTACAATCAGATCTGTATAATTTCCTCACAAAATTTTTGGTGGCAAGATAGGATCAATCACGTAACCTTTGAGCATAGCCCTAAGCACCAAAGAGAACCTTTTTTTTTTCCATGCTATTGGGAGTTTGCATACTATTCTGATGAGTCCTGGGGGGCTTCCCAGAGAAAACTAATGCAGACTGACTTTTTTCCAAGCTTCAATTCCTCTTGCTCACCAAAGGATGGTGGGAGCAAGCTTGTTCTCCTGTGGACTTCAATTTTATTCCCAATTCATCAACAGATGGCAGTAGAAAACTCCCTACTTTTGCATCATAAGACCAAAGGCCTTACAAATGACCCTAATAATGCCAAAGGAAGAAAAAACACCCAAACCATTGCTGTCTAAGTCATATATATAAAAAATGTGCTCTAAACTTTTCAGGGCAGTGTGATAGTCTCGTAGGGATTTATTTTATGCTGAGCTTGAATGACCAGAAGCAGCTACTGCTTTGGGAATTACTGTCTGTCCTGTTACCTACTTCTGTTTTTAAAGAATTCTTTTATAGAGGTACTTTATTTTTCTAGTTGTGAAAGAATATATTGAATATAGATAATAGCAAATAATTTGCTTTCCCCACAGATAGATTTCTGCAATGAAAAATCTGTTCTCTTATCTCAGTAAAGACTTTTTCAAATGTTAACATTACAGTGACAGAACAAGTAATTTAATCAGTAAGTTTTTGAGACATGCCTCACTAGATTTTGTCATTTCATTAATTCCTCCCCCTTCAAATCAAGTGGATGGTATAATAAACTTAGTGAATTCTTTATATAGATCGAGGCATGTAATATACAGTAGTTTCTTATTCCATTTTTTAAAAGATGCTGATATCTTGGCATTGCCAATCAAGGAAAAAGGATTACCATAAAAATTTCTTAGAGGCTTTTTTTTTTTGTAATGTATAATAGTGGGTGTCTGATATAAGAAAACTCATATTATATAATTCTCTTTTAGCCTCAAGGCACATGAATAAGGCCTAGAGTTCCTGATTTCTATTCCCACCTCTTTCACTAACTTATCTTAATAATTCTTTGCAGTTCACAATTTTCCAGCATGCTTCTTATGGTAAAAGAAACTGATTTCAAAGGGAAGGAAGAAAGGAAGAAGAAATGTCTCTTTCAAGCATTGCTGGAAGGAGTGGCTTCCTGTTCTAAACATAATGGAAATGTTTCAATTTGCTGAGCCAATGATTTAAATTGAGGTAAGTTTGAATGAAATCTTCTTTGAGATGTGAGCACTGATTTCCCTTCAATTTAGTGAGTAGACTTTATTAGAGTAAACTTTAAGCTCTGACCACGTGTTGGCTGTGTGAGGGTGCTGCTGCAAAGGAAAGTGTATGTCCTAGAAGTGTGCAGAGCATTCTGCCTCTGCACACTGCTCTGCAGAAGTGTTGGGGGAAAGGCAGCATAGTGTCAAAGCCATGAAGACTGAAACTTGATTTTTAAAGCATTTTTACTTTTTGCTATCTTACCATTATGTCTCATTTGGTTTGTAGTTTTTTTGTTTTCTTTTTTTCCCCTCCTCTAAGGTAAGAGAAAACCTGCCACAATAGAATATGTTTTGCTCCCATTATCAGAAATATTTATTGATTTTTACTTCTCCCCTCATGTGTTTTTACTATCTAGGTATTGTAAAGTTTTCCTATAACTGGGGAAAGGAGATAAATACTGTGGTAAGTATTCAAATTATTTTAAATGTATTTTGGCAGCATTTTAGTTATATAACTAGTTTCAGGTTGTTGTCATTTTCATATGGAAAAATTTTGAAAAAAAATGGAAGCAACACTAATTCTTTGGCTATAGGCATAAATAGTGGTGTTGAACCCGATACAAACATATTCCTATGAAAAATAAAACCTGTATTATAAAAATAAGCTTTTCGTTCAGGTACATCTATTTGAGTGAGGATATTGATAACAAGCTTGTCATGTGTTAGCTAAATGTAAATACAAACCAATAGTAGAAGATAGAATTTAAGACATAAGTACTCATATACATAGAAATATCAGAATCTTCATTTAGTCCTGGTGTCTTTAGGATAATCATGATGTGTTTAATATATTATCATGTACATTTATTTCCTGGAGACCCTGCCTGATTAAATATTAAATATATTAAACACACAACCTGATTTTTTAAGAAATTCATTCCATGAATGAACTGTGTTTTCAGACTCTTCAGTCTGTGTCCTCCAGCTCCCTATGCTGTGAATAGGAAAATTTGTCAGAGAATGGAAAACACATCATGCATTCAGTAGGGTTTTCTCATGGTAGTGTTAGTATTTGGAGGATAGTAGCTTCTTTTGTAAATTACTTTGAGATGTGTTTTATTAAAAAGTTATACAATATTTTATGTATGACCCTGACAGTATGAAGTCTTTATGTTCTGATCTGAAAAAAAATCAAGAATCCACCAACAAGTGCATCTGCACTGGGAGTATGCTCCAGATGAATATTGAACTGCTACACCTTTAAATTTGCATATTCCATTTGAGGAACTACCAGTGTATATGCTCAGCACAGAGCAGGCCAGAGCCCAGCAAGCCCTGGCTTCTCATATGAACCCTGCTGTATTTCTTCAAGCACAGGAGTGGGTATTCTAAATATGAATGTATTCAGTGCAATAGAACAGAGAGTAAGAAGGTTTCTGATCTGGACTATACCTCACTAATAGTAGCTGTATTATTTCTGGTATGGCAGGTGATCTACATTGCTGTGATCATCCATCCCCAAAGGCCTTAGGGTGCCTGAGGAAGGCTAAGACCCTGTTTATTCCACAAGTGATAATTTTATAAAATGGTACCAAATGTGTGTGCTGCATGGCTGGCGGTATGATATGAGAACTGTTGAGCAGCGAAGGTCTGGCTTTGCAGTGGAGGACTGAGCACATGCATGTGTGTGTGTGTGTCTGAGTGTGGTGGTGCGGATGTGCAGACAAACCTGCTGCAGTCTTATTCACACTGCCTGTAGGTTTGCTTTGGAGTAAATTATCCCCACCTGAAGTTTCCCTGAGAGAAAATTAGCTGTGACAGTTCAAAAGAGAGCCCAGGAGCAAACTGACATATAAGCAGTGTGAACAGTCGATGAACTGCAGAGTGAAGTGGAGTGCTAAGTTGTTTGACAGCATGCAAAGGTGACTTAGATCAATGTAGCTTGTCAACTGTATCTGTATGGCAGTGATGTCCTGAGGAGACATACCCTGAAACACCATTCTCATATCTTGAGTTAATTCTGCAAAATTCCTGCACAAAGACATGCATAACGTAGGTGGTTTTTTTTAACATGTGCCATTTCATTTTTGAAGACATTTTGGTGCCGATGTCTTTCACTTCTCATATATTTACTCAGCTTCTTGTGCTCAAAATACTTTACTTTTCAATTGTCAATGCAACTCTGATACAACAAAGAAAAATTAAATGACAATTTATTTCTATGGTGAATTATTGTTTCCAGAAGGTGATCTTATTTTCAAAGACCACTCTTTCTGTATAGTGTATATAATAAACTTCAGAGTTACTCTTTGCGTTGTCTTTAGTGTATTTTTAACTTCCCTGTTAATTTTTTTTCATAGTTTTTATCCCCAAATCCTACTTTTGTCTTGTTTTGCCAGTTATTAGAAAATTTGTTTTATCTCTTTACCTTCCCCTTATCCAACTTCTGTAAGAAATTTTATTTCATTAAGTGTGGTAAATTTTACCAGTGTTCATCTTATATTGTGTAATTCACAGTTGTCTTTCAAACAGAAACATTTTCTTCATTCACTTTATAGAAATCAGACAGAAAAAAAATTATGTTAATTTTTGGGAACATGCACTGTAAACTGTAAACTTCTTTCTTTTTCAATTTCTTTAACCATAAGAAATCATGTGTCTGTAACAAATTTGAAGTATTTCTGTGTTTTGGAAAAACTTGTCATTTCAAACTCTGCTTTCTTAAAATACTGTTGAAAGAATATGCCTAGCAGTAGAATATGAATTTTCAGACACTGGAATAAAGTATTCATGGTCAGATTAATATTGGACAATCAAAGTGAACTTTGAAGCTGAAATTAAATTCTTACATTCCAACCAACACTTTAGAATGTCTCTATTAGCATTAATTCATAATAAAGAAATTCTGATTTTGGATTACCAAATCTCTGTTACACTGTCTGAGAGGGAGAAGGAGGGCTTTGGTCAGAATAACAGGCAGGAATGAACCCAACTGCTAAACTTCCAAACTGCCTGCTTTTCAAATTTGTTTTTAGTTCAGTGTATCTCTGGTATGAAATGATCTCAAAATTCAGGCCATATGCAAAGTGTTTTGTCTGCTATGCTACAGAAATTGCATGCTCTTGCTTAGGTTGGGAAATACCTACATATGTGGCTGAGCAGCCTTTATAGGAGGTATAGGTCTGAGATGTAGGTTTTAGTATCTCTTGATTAGTTGAACCCTTTTCTGGATTTCTATGTAAGTTGCTGTGCAAAAAAAGGACAACTAAGCTTAAAAAGGAAAATTTTGTTTTGCTTCCTAGGTTGTCTCAAGAGACACTAGGCTGTCTCAAGAGGTAAATGTGCTCTGATTTAACAAGACACCCAACATCTTGAAAAAGGACTGTGAGCTCAGACTCAAAGCCATACTAAGTGTTTCTTTCTTAGATAGCTTTAGAGAGATTTTTGTGCAGCATGTGTTTAATTTTTTTACTTTAAAAGGGTGTTAAACATTTTAAATAATTGTGATGTAGCAGTCATTTTCTGTTGTGTGCTGGGACTCCTAAAAGTGATATTCACGGTCGAATGTGGTTTTCCAATACACTCTATTTTTGGTGTCTTTTATGTAAAGAACTGCAGTCAAGAATGGAATTATAACACCCTTCTACTGGAACATGGAAACACAGCCATCTGGCATGTATGTGTTTCATCATTTTGCCAATTTCTTTGCTGCAGCCTATTTTAGTACTTGGGAGAACCTTCTCTTACTTGGTGCTTTTGTCAGAGGGAAAAAATAGTGCAGAAAGGCATACAGTCTATATTAAAAAGATCTCCTACTCACAAGATATACCATGCTGAATGGTTAGAATTCAAAATTGCCTATGCTCACAGATTATTATATAAATATGAAATTTTTGTAGAATTGCTGAATTTGTTGTCACCTGCATGATTTAATTGATTTTCCAGTACATGTTTTTCAACTGGATTTTTAAAATGCAAAAAATTTGCTGTCTCTCAGTATATTTACTGAGTATCTGTATAACTATGTTTTGAAAGGAAACACAAACAGGAAGCAATTCAGTTGGGTTAAAAAGAATCATACTATATTGCAATTGGATTTGGACAGATAGTTAAGAGTTATTCTTTCTTCTTCACCAAGGGTGCCACTTCTTATGGGTTTTTTTTGGGTTTTTTCACTTCTCCTTTTTATGGAGTTAAAAAATAATATGCAATTTATGGTTTGTGAAACACCACCACTCTGGAGTACTTTTAAATATGTTTCTAGTTATTCTATTTACATTTAATAGAGAAATTGCCATTTTTATCTGTTAATTTAGTGCTAGGTGGGGCCATAACTCAGTAAATGGAAACAGGAATTCCTTCTATTTAAGCACTCCAGGGGTATGTGTGTGCATCTAGGAAGTCTTAATCAGCTCTGTTCCACACATGCACTGGATTTGTGAGGATTGTTACTGACAGCTACCAACAACAAATTGAAGTCTTATTTCTCACTCATACTTCAATTCATCAACTCAAGGCAGATGAAGATGGTCCCATTTATCTTTCTTCTTTGCCTTCTAAAATGGGAAGGAGTTAAAGAATGTGCAGTATCCACTTAGTTTTGCATATTCTTGTATTCCCTTAAGTGTCCCTTACTGCAATGCATAGGCCTCTCACTGAACTAAAAATCCAGGTGTTACATAGGGCCTTTTCAAAAAATCTCTAAGTAACTCTCAAAAGTTAGAAAGGCAAGGCCAGTTAAGGTCAGGAACATTTCAGAACAGGTATGAGAAAAAGACCAGCCTCTGAACTATTGCTTGGAAATTAGCTCCAGTCCATACCTTTAGTGTGTTTTAAGTACTTCATACTTTGTGACTCTGGTCACATGAGCCATTATTTTCCTTCTATTCTGAAGCTGTATTAGAACTGGTCGTCTTTTCTGCATGCAGAAAATGGTGACACAGAGGTATAATCAGGGGATTTCTGCATCTACGATTCCCTAGATGGGGAACAGATATCTGCTTCTTACTAGAAATAAAGCAATGAAATTTTGAAAATTAGTTGTGGATAAAAATGCTGAAAAAGCACAAAACAGTGTCAAAAAATCAGGTGTGCGAAAGCTCATCTGTACCGTATCTGCATTCTCCGTGTACTTAACTTCCTTTGCCCCTTAATAGGGTGAGGAATTTGGAAGGCTATTTAGCTCCCTTTCTTTTGTCAGTTATGCCAATAGATAGGGAATTAAATCTAAGAATTAGCCACAAAATAGATTATAGTTCAAAGAGTCCTTGCAGGAAGCAACAGTCAGCCAAATAGAAAATTAGTCAATTCACCTGGTATCCTGTGGGTCAAAGATTGGAAGAGAAATGATAACAACCCATTATATAAATTCAGTACTTTTTGAGGCCCAGAAAAGAGTTTTAAAAAGATGTGAGTCTAGAGTTGATAAGGCTTTCTGAAACACAGAAGTGACTGACAGTCTTTAATTTTGCCTTCAGCATTGTGCAACACAGGTAATTTTAGCAACATCTGATATTCTCTGCAGTTAGGAGTATCTAAATATTTTTATTGCAAGCAACATTTGTCAGACATGAAGGCTTTTGCTATTTCAAACTGTGTAAGTATGTATTTTTTAAAGTCGTAATATCTACTATCAGTGCTTAACTTCTTGGTCATCTCATAAAATCCATGAAGTCATTCAGGTCTGAATTGGAAATCTGTGCTGCTGCTGAAATACCTCACTGAATAGTCATGGATCGTCACTGAAAAAAGTTCAGCTACTGGGGAAGACAGGAAGAAAATATTTTCTAGCACCAGAATAGAATGAGCAATTTTGTTGTCATTTATTCTCTTTTGAGGACTTTGTGTTCTGTATATACTGCTGCTGAAATAATATCAGTATCAATTCTGTGGCACTATAAGAGATCACCAACTGGTCAGTCTTAATGCCTTTGAGACAAACCAGCTCAGCAAGTCTGTCAAGTTATTTAAATTACATGTCGTCAGAGGCTTTATAATGATAAGTGAAACTTCCATTTTCTGATACCAATGGCAGCAGGTAATCCTCTTGAGTTTGAAAGATTTGTCAAAAATGTGTTCCCTCAAACAGTAGAAAAAAAAATCTTTCACAGAAATTCCATAGGTGAATTAAATAAGAACAGCATTTTTCTTGTAGTTTACAGTTACATTATATATCTGTACATCTATAACAATAGCAGCAATGATTGTATTAATATTAAAACATAAAAAATAGCATATTGAGTCAATAACACATTTAATACAGTCTTTATTTCCACTCCTGTGCCACCCTTTCCTCCTTTTATCTCCTTCTCCTCCTTCTCCTTCTCCTTCTCCTTCTCCTTCTCCTTCTCCTTCTCCTTCTCCTTCTCCTTCTCCTTCTCCTTCTTCTCCTTCTCCTTCTCCTTCTCCTTCTCCTTCTCCTTCTCCTTCTCCTTCTCCTTCTCCTTCTCCTGTTTCTTCTATTTCTTCTCCTGGCATCTTGATTACATATACTGATATAATTATAAAAGTTACAACGTGCTTCAACAAATTATTGTGACATTTATTTTCTTTCTTTTGTAAATGTTTCAGAATTGCTGTTACTAAATCAATAACCTTAAGCTTAAAGATGTATTCACAATATCTGGAACCACTGTATAAAATAATCATGTCTAACAATGAGACTTTGATTAGCTGTAAGGGTTACTGTACCAAAGTTCTTTTTTCAATTTTCAAAATACTGTTTTCCATGTACTTTTGTGTTTGCTTGTATGCAAGACACATACTGCACTTTGCAATCAAGAGAATAAAGGAAAATCAAAGAAATGCCCACCTTAGTGTGGTTAAAAAGTACTACACATATCACCCCCTGCAATTCTGATTGACAGTTCATGAAACTAAGATTGACAACATGTAGGATGTAATGAGTGGGAAGACGACTGGAGTGTTCAGCTTATAAAGAGAGGTCTGCCTTCACAATAGCACTAGAAGTTGTTACAGTCATCTGTTACTGGATTTGAAGAAGAATATGATAAACACTGTCTAAAAAACCAAAAATGATGTAAATGCCTACTTTTTAAAATTATGGGTTGTATTTATGGATCCCCACATTCAACAAATTGCTTTCCCAGGGCAGTGTTGTACTAATGATATTTTTCTTAAGAAGTTAATAGACAAAGAATAGGGGAAAGACAGATAATAATGGCCAGTGAATGGACAGAAACTTGTGACTATGCTCACAGTACCAAGTAAGAAACAGTTAAGGAGTAAGAGTTTCTGAGAACTGAGAGTTTTTGAGTTTCTGAGGTCAAGTGAAAAGGACAAGCTCATTTCCACGCTGGTTAGAGATAGCCAGTCTTGCACAGCTTTACCAGATCCATACTGCGTAGTGCTCGATTCTGTCTCTTAGCCAAACTTTGAAGGCCCTGAGATATCATCTTTAATTTATAGGTCTGGGGGATGGTGGCAGGTGGCTTTCCCCCGTCTTCAACCAGACTAAAATGCCAGAACTAATGTGAAAAATATGTTGCATGTTCCTAGAGTGGCAATTTATATTAGGAAACTCAGAGGATCTCGTTATTGGAAATTTTGAGGTGTGATGTGGATTTGTGATGAGTGACTGGGTGATTAATTTGTGAGTACCATATTCGAAGACTGTGTAAAATATATGGAGGGAAAACTGGTGGAAATCTGACAGAGTTTTATCTGCATAGACTTTTGAGATCAGCCCATGAAGAAAACTGTCTCCAAAAGCCTGTGAAGGCCTTGTCCTAAGGAGAGGTATTTGGAGAAGTCTGAAGCATAACTAGGGAAAGAGTTACCAAATAAGCAGGTGTAGATGAACAGAGAGGTCTAGTGCTTAAGCAACCTTCCTCTTTCATTCATTAGGATAGATGGAACTGTAGATACCAGGAACCAGGAGAGGGTTCTTTCCCTATAGTGCATGGAGTAAGTTAGAATTGACTCACAGGCTAACAACAACGACAATGTACAAGCCTAAAAAAAAAAGTCTCATCATGACTCAAAGCCACAGACTTCTGTGTTCTCACACTTCTTTCCCACTCTCTTTTTCAGGTAGAGAAATATGCCAGTATGTACCAGTCCTTCATTTAGAGTGGATACTTTACAGGACTCCTATGAATTGGAGAGTTCTATACCACTTAGGGTCAATTTTCTGGTTTGCCATTCTCTATGCACCTGCAAAGAGGGTAAATCAAGGGTTCTACAGAAGCTCCTTTTTTCCAAACTTGCTAGCAGTTATATAGGCAGCAAATGTAGGCAGTATGAATGCTGAACAGCCTCATAATTCCTGGTGTGGGCACAAAGCCAGGATCACAATCTGGCTCTTCAAGACTTGACACATTCTCAGAACACTGTAATACAGTATTGTTAATTATAGAATTTTGGACCTGTTTGAACTTTCCTACTTTTATATCAGAAGATAAAACCTGAAGATATCTTCTGTAATCTGTAAGACATGGTGTATCTTTCTGCAAACTCTCATAATAATGAGAGAGTACAAATGACTCTAGACCTTTCAGACTCCTGTGCTATAGAAATGTCATTTTATCCTATGTATTTTGCTGGTTCTCAGCACTGAAGGAAACTAATTTGATTATTATCTCAGGAATTTTCTATTTATTTTTATTATCCAGAGCCAATATGTTCTTAAATTTAGATACAGCAAATGGGGTAAAATCAGAGACAGGGTATAGTTAAAAATTCTAGAATAGTATTTGTGCCTATTTTGATGTGAAATTGGTTCTTGGGAATTAAAGGATTAATTTCCCATACATAACAGAAATTTAATTGGAACAATTGTCTTGACACTTTTTAGAATCTTTAAACATAGTTTACTCCAAGTTGTGGCACTGATTATCACACATTATGTAAGACTGGACTGTGATGTCTTAGTGTTGCATAGGACTTTAAAAGCCATACTTTGCATGTGAATATTTGTTTTTAAAATATGGTGAAATAGCCTGTTGAAAAGATTCTGAAGAAAACTTACATGTGTGTGGATCCTTGTGGAAAAGCTGGTAGGCAGTGTGGACCAGTTTCTACTTGTTAGCAGGAATCAAATATATTTGTAAAACAAGCTTGCTATTGTTCATTACTGAAATAAACATGCTGTGTTAGGAAACATGGCTCTAACCCCTGTTTCTGTGTTGTTTGACTTGAATTAAATTTGACAATGTGGTTCAGGCATTGGGGCAAGCAGACAACAGAGAGAAGGAGGATATGAGCTGAGACTGGTTGTCCTTCGGTCACCATTGTCAAGAGGACTCATTGCAATGTTTAGTGAAAGCACAGCAAAAAGGATGATTCTACCTTCAAGGCACCAGCTAGCAATTAACATTTGCAATATCACAGTATAACTTTAATGGAGGTAAGTGACTTTGGAACTTTTACACCTTGCTGTATGCTGTCTTGCTGAGTGCAGCAGCAGAAACACGATGCAGGGAAGGAACCCTTCACATCCTTTACTCCCTAGACAGCAACTCAGAGAAAGAGGTCTTGGTGCTTATTTATCTTTGAAAAAAAGGCTTTTGAGAGAAAAAAAAAAAAATTCTTTGCCAACTTTATCAAGTTGATTTAATGAACAAAATTACTTTTCTCCGTAACTTTTGCCCTCTTGTTATACTGCAGAGATCAGAGAAAGAAAGGGCAGAAAGGTTATCTCCTTTATTTGCTTTTCCTTATTCATACAAGTAAGCAGCATATTACCTTAGTTTATTACAAGTGTTCTCAGATAACTCCATACATCTTTCTTATGAAGTATGAAATATATATTTATACTTCTTCATTCTAACAGGTGTTAATGAAGACATTTAATATGTAAATACTAATGTCACCGCTCACAGAAAAGGCAAACCCTTAAATTCAGGCCTATTCGCTTTATTGTGTGCCAATGCAGGAAAAAAGGGAACGCATGAAACCATTTTCCTCTGAACAGACTACTCATCTTGCTCACTTACCTGAGAGTAGGAAGAGACAGAAATATATTCTTATTAACACAGAAAAAAATGAACTGTAAAGCAGAAGTGGGGAAGAAGCTGATCAGGATGGAGTCATGATCGCACTTCTCTTTGGAATGGTACTGTGTATACACATGCTGGTTTTAAACTTGTGCTCTAATCCCAGAGTTATTACAAAAAGCTATATCTTACAGACTCTATCCAAAACAATCTCCTAAAAAGCTATTATATTGACTTTTGGACATGTTTACATATTGGGGGGCGGGGGTATTTGTCAGGTATTTGGTAACAAGTAATGAAGATTTATACCTTAGCTGAGAAAGGGCCAGATTCCATCATTTTTCATTTTCTGGCATTCTAGCATTTGGGAATTTTTAAACAGGTGATTAATTTTTGCAAAAGAAGAATACTATCGATAATCAGAGTTGGGTAAGGTCCATCAAAACACATTGTCAACCCTGTATAGATTTTAATGAAGTTTATGCTTAAGGAATATTAGAATGTGCTTGAGCTTGGTAACTTTGGAGAATGTGTCCATTTATCAGTGCAGTGACATCCTCAGACACACTCAAAAATGGTATAAACTTACAACAATTTTAAAAATTATTGCTCACATACCTACATATTGAATAAGACTGCTATTTGGTAGACTTAATAATGTATGTATACCTTTAAATTTTTGTCTTTCATTCTGTTGCTTAACTCAATGAAATATAAGTGATTGAGGACTATGTCCCATTTTCCATTGCTTTATGAATTAGTGCTATTTTTTTATCAAATGAAAGATGGAAGAATTACAGAAATTCAGTCATAGTACAGTCATAGGCTGATGAAAAAGTAGCTATCCAAAAATCCATTTAAATATGCATAAAATCATTCCCCTTTTTTCCTAGGACTACATTATGCCTTCTTTCCTCCTGTTCTTGTGTGCCTAACTTTTCAGTGTACAATATGATTTAGATATACTTGATCTGAAAGGTAACCTTATCTCCTGCTTCAAATTACTTGCTTGGTTCTAAAAATATCTTTGAAACAAATCAGTGAATTTCTGAATGGTGTTGGTTCTGCTGAAATCTTATCAAGGAAACCTGAAGTCCTGCTTAATTTCTAAACAGCTGTTCCATATGTCTGTATCGTTTTACAGCTCTGCCTAAGTTTGAAGGCATCTAAAGGATTAGTTGTCATCTTCACTGCTTTCACACATTTTAGTGGTATTTATTTTAGGAACATAATTATCTATTTCATACTTATGTCTCTACCTGACTAGGGCACAGCAAAACATACACTGAGATCTACAAGGGCATTCTGAAAAAAAACCTGCTATAATCCTGATCTTTTAGCTCCTAGCACTGTTCAGCTTCTTCAAAATCACTGTTGGCTTGCAGCACTTTTCAGAGAATACTGAAAGGCTCCTTTTTACATTTTAATCATTTTGAGGCAGAAAAAAAAATCATCTTCTAAATTCTGGGAAGCCAGTTTTTCATCTCTACTGGACTGTAAAGAGACGTGGCACTGAAAGAAACAGAGGCTATTAGACTCCAAATGGTTAAAAAGAATCGCACCAAATAGTTCCTTTTATTTCCCCCATGGTTGACCTAATATAACACAAATATGTATTACAATTAATAGTATATAGGCTTAACTTTTTTTCGGTTTTAATCTTTCTGAGACAAGAGTCTAGCTCTTGCTTCAAGTGCCAAGCTTCTTGCCCTTTCAGTATTCTCTTAGGACATAAGTTTAATTCCCTTGCAGTTACAGCAGACACAGGTCCCAAATTCCTAGAAGGTTCTCTCGTATGAAGTGTTAGGCAATAGGTAAAAAAGCACTGATACATCTCCTTTGAAAGAGACACCGTTAGGTATCCATCTTAGAAGAAGCTGAGACAGATTAAGTCCTGAGTAGAAAGAGTTGCCTATAGATAGATAGATATCTATCTTAGATATAGTGAGTTACACAGTTGAGTGGTTTTGAAGTTAATGTAGGTGTGATGGGGTTTTTCAGAAATGCCACCCCTTTCACACTGATAAACCAGAAATTTTTAACCTTGCTTTCTGAGAACCAAACTTTTCCTCACCTCTCCCACTGAGACAACCACCTAAAATTTAGATCTATCAGTTTAAATGGTCATCTTGACCTCCAGCCTCTTTTAAAATTTTCTTTATTCTTTATTTCCTTTTGAAACTAATTTGAGTTTGAATTTTGAGAACAGTGAACTTTTCAAGTTTCATCACCACAGGTTAAAGCCTTTAATGATATCATAACAATTAATTTCCTAATTTTCTATAAAATGGTAGGAAATATTTCAGTATTCTACAAGTATTCTACAATACCAGACACTTTTCTGATGTTAGTATGCTTTTATTAAGACAAAGTAAGTGCAGCTGTCTTTCATTTGAAATTAAAACCAGTTCTTATCTAGGAGAAGACAAAAGTAGCATTTACTAAAACTTATCTGTATCCATACTTAAAATACCTTGAAGATTAGTAAAAAACAATTAGCTTTTTCAAAAAATAACCTATGCTATTTAAGTGCATTTTAGTAGACAAAAGTGCCATTGACTAGATCAAATGTTGGTAAAAACTCCATGAAATTTGAATAATTTTTCCCCTCAGCAGTCAGTATTTCACTCAGCACTAATCTGTAGTAAGCAGAAGAAAATTGCTCCAACATTTCTGGTTATCAGTTCTCCATGGAATGGGAAAGAAAAAGATGTAATTTGTGCCATTATTTGCTTTTTAGCATAAGAAAAAAAAATCATCGTCTCAGTTAAAGCTGATGTCTGGGCTTTCCTGCTCTGTTTTATATTCTCTAGTGACTTTTTCCTATTATGCTTCATGTATAAGTGTAAAGGAACATCTTATATTCACCACCTACATGGATGGTATATACACACTGAACAATTTCACAGGGAATTTACTTGATTTTTTCCTTTGTTTTACTTCTTTAAATATTAATAAGTTCATCTTTTATAAATAGAGTATACAACTGCTCTCTAAATATTGAAAAAGATTACATTTACTGTCTATAGGTATAGACTTTCAGAATCACAATGTCCCTTGAACAAGTTAGAGATGGTTGCTTTCTTCAAAGTAGCTGGCTACCTTTTTTGTTTGTTATGAATAAATTGCTTTCAATAAATTGTACATTTGTCCTGTTTTCTGCTGTTCCAGTGCTGACAACCCTGGACAATTTCTTTCTTCTTTCAGTCATCTTAAAACTCAATGAGACCTCTATTTATGGCTTGAGTTTAGGAATTTAAATTACATGCTAACGTGCTTATAGTGTGAGAAAGCTTACTGTTTGACTTTTTAAAAAGACAGAAGGAATTTGTTGTGTTCAATAGGTTTTCAGCAGCCTTAGAAGATAGCATTTTGTTTATCTGGTGCTGCACATAAAAATCTTTCCAAAAAAAGTGAATATTACCTGAGCAGTGTTCTTCATAATCTTAAATCAAGAAATAATAGCACATTTCTTTATGGCAGAATAGACAATTGAGTGGCACTCTCTGATTCTACTGTGATGTTATCCCTTTTTAGGTCATTATCTTCAGCAAGAGCTTTGCTGCTTTATCAGCTGCAATTTAAAATACAGGTGCTTTTAATGTTCTTTCAAAGGCTTAGCTGATAATATCAAGTAAAGTGAATTTGAGGTTTAGTACAAATAATTCCTCTTACCTGAACAATCATTCCTTGAAAGATGCAAATCAAAATGAGAGTTAGAAATGGTGTTCACTATGTACCAATGTTCAGTTTAATGGTAATATTACTCCAGGATAAAACTGCTGTTTTTCTATTAGTACCGTTGCTCAGTTTCACTGATGGTACAATTAGTAACATACAAAAACATGACACTGACTAGAAAAGAAGAAGAAACTAATTCAGGAACTCACTTTTTTCTTGAATGTGACAAACCCTCCCAATATTATGAGGTTGTGCCCATAGTACAAAGCAGATATATGTGTGGCTAATGTTTTTGGCAGCACTTGATAGCCTTCATGAGAACATCTTGGCCAGGCCAACTGTCCCATGTTCATATCACTGGCATTCAACAGGACAACTTTTATTCTTCTCAGCTCCAAAAGCTCTTGTACCATGGGGTACTGTCTGAGTCTTTCTACTTTGAAAAGAAAAACTATTGCAGCATCCCTCATGCTTCAGGATTGATTTATCATCTATGGAGCATTCGTAAGTTTCACCTTCATTTATCTCATGTTCTATATTTTAAAATGAAGCTGCATTATTTCATTTCAGGATATCAAAAATGAAGCAAAAACCCACGTTTTGTTAGATGACTGGAATTACATCTTGTCTCTTTGACATGGTATTTCTTTAACTGTCTTAGGAAAATAGCTTGAACTATTTTTTTAGTAACAGTATAACTGGAAATCTTAAAATATGAACTGCTGAGGAATCTCAGCTGCAAGTGAAATGAGATCTGTTTTGAACATGTGAAGTATGAGATAGTACAAAGCACTCTGAAATTCATGCAATGAATATCAGATTTGATGACCCAAAATGTATAGATGTTCCTTAAATATTGTGTTTCTTTCCACTACCAGACAACTGTTCCTGATCTTTCATTTTTTCATGTGTTGTCAATAACTAAAATATAATTGTGAAACATTAATCCAGAAAATCCAATAAGTAAATAAATAAATCTCTTTCTGTAAGAAAATAAGCAAAAAAGTTATTGGTTAGCAGTAAATAATTTTTTAGATCATTCACTTGAGAGACAAAAGTGAGCTCAGTTCATGCTGTGAAGAGCCTCCCTGTTCAATGTGTTACAGTCTCTGTTCCCTGATTCTGATTTTCCTTAGCAGTTTTCAGTCAGACCAGTAGAATTCTCTGCTCGGCTGGGTTAGGATGGAGTCAATTTTCTTCATAGTATCCTATATATTGCTGTGTTTTACTTTTATGTCCAAAACCGTGTTGATTAATACACCAATGTTTTAGCATTTGCTAATTTGTGCTTACAGAATGCCAAGAACTTTGCTGTTTCTGACACTGCCCTGCCCAGAGAGTGTGCTGAGGGTAGGCAAGAGGCTGAGAAAGGACAAAATCAGGGCAGCTGACCCCAGCTAATCAAAGGCATATTGATGACATGCGACATTGTGCTCAGCAATAAAACTAGCTCGCGGGGGAGTAGTTTTTCAAAGACAGCTGGAGGGCTGGCTGAGGGTTGATCAGGGGGTTGCCATCAGGGGTAACCATCAGGAGGTGGTAAAGGCCTTTAAACCACTTGTGTGTTTGCCTTTCTCTTCTTCACCTAATAAATTGTCTGTATCATGATCCATGAGGTTTTTGTCATTTCTCCCCTTCTGATTCTCTCCCATATCCTGCTGGTGTGGAGGAGCAAGAGGGCAATTGGGTTTGGATTTTGCGGTTAGCCAACAAGGGGTCAATATACCATGAATTCTAGGTCATTTGGTTCTGACTCTATTTTAATAATAATTCTGTAAGGCTTTGTAGGAGTCTAGTGTCTTCTCCAGGCCAAATCCCCCACATATTTGAATCAAAGGTGTTCATCTTTCATAATTTCTTTTTATCAGTGATGTGGATGGTACAGGAGAAGGAGATTCTCATCTTTTAATTCAAGAACTAGTGCTTAATCCAGAGCAGATGAGATCAGGAAAAATCCCCCTGTTCTCTCCTACCTCTGAACTGGATGTTAATTTCCTGCATATTTTGGTGTATGCACAGTCTGATCACACTTGGAACTGTGATAAGAGCATATTTGTTGAGGAGAAAAATAGTCAGAAACTTATTAGGTAAACACTATCAAGTACTCAGCAGCATGAAGGGTGATTCTTGCATGCTTATGACTTTCCCAGACTTGGCAGAATTTCTTTTCAAATCTATATTTTTGCCTAGAGCCCACACCTCCTGCCAAATTTCAAGACCCTGTTCAAAAATAGTCAGGTGCTAGAACATTTTAAAGAAAATGTGTCTGTCAAGAGTATTTTAACATCAGCAAAACAAAATACAGAATCACAGAATGGGTAAGATTGGAAAGGACAACAGTGGGTCATCTGGTCCAACCTCCTTGCTCAAGCAGGGTCAGTCTAGAGCACATTGCACAAGATTGTATCCAGGTGGTTGTCCTGGGGTGATGTAATGATAATCCTGTATCCCATATCATTTGCATGCCTGCCTAAAATGTCCTGTAGCTTTAACTGTGCTCAGCAGCCGGGAGAAGCTCTGCCACTGCGGGATGTTTTGAAACTCTGCCCCGCTCGGCTGTTCCGGGAGGAAGGGAGGTTGCTTCGGTCGGGCTGCTGCTGCTGCTGTGGCTGCTGCTTGTTTTTTATCTCCTTCCCTGGGATTGCTTCTTCATCGGTTTTTTTTTTTGGGCCCTTTTTCCCTCCACATTTTTGTCGGAGGGCCCTGGGAGCCCCCGGAGGACGGTGGACGGGAATCCTCCAGGGAGCCACCGGAGCAACTCCCCCCGGGAGGAAACCCCCGGAAAGGGGTAGCCGCGCCTGAGGAAAAGGACACTAAAGCTCATCAACTGTTCATTCGGGTTTGGTGATTCCTTTTCCCCTTTCCCCTTCCCCTGTGCCTTGTGGGGGGCTCGGCAGGTTGTGCTGAATAAACAGCTTTTTTCCACTTTCAGTCTAGAGCTCCTGCTGTTGTGGGGGAGGGGGTGCCAGAGGCCTTTGCTGTGGAGGGAGGTGTTTTGTTCAGAGCACTTTCCACCCAGGACATTGTCTCTAATCCGAGACAGTGGTTCTTGAATATCTCCAGTGAGGGAGACTCCACAACTCTCTTGCAGCCTGTTTCAGTGCTCTGACATTCACACAGTAAAGAAGTTCTTTCCCATAATCAGGTGAAACTTTCTGTGCAGCAGTTCCTTCCTGTTGCCTCTTGTCCTGTTGCTTGGCACCATCAGGAAATGCCTGTCTCTGTTCTCTTCACACCCTCCCCTCAGATACTTACAGAAATTGATGAGGTCCCCTCTCAATCATCTCAAGAAGAGCTGAGCAGAGGGGCAGAATCACATCCCTTGACCTGCAGGCAATGCTCTTCCTACTGCACCTCAGGATAACGTTGGCCTTCTTTTCATCATTCACTTGCCCCAGTTTCCTGGGTCAGAGATTCCTGAGGGTTGGCCTTGTCAGTGAATGCCAATGCAAAGATGTTCTGCCTTCTGTGTTATCAGGGTCCCAATCTATTGGGCCTATGCTACCCTTAGTTTCCTTTCTTTTACTGATGTATTTGAAAAACTCTGCTTGCCGTCCTCGACATCTTTGGCTAGATTTGAGTCCAGACGGGCTTTGGTGTTCCTTGTCTTATTTCTACTTCGACAGCCTCTCTATATTCATCCCAAGAGGCCTGACCCTGCTTCCATCTTCTGTGTATTTCCTGCCTATGCTTGAGTAATGACAGGAGTTCCTTGTTCATCCACACAGATCCCTTGCCTCCCTTGCAGGGGATTTGCCTGCCAGCCCAACAGACACCCACTTCCACTCCCTTCCCTTCATTTCTAAGGTCCCCCTCTTTTGCCTGGTGGTGAGTGGGTGGGAGATCCATTGCTTCTTGAGAACTGGATGCCAGGTGAGTTTTTCTGAGGCATGGCATAGTGCAGCTCCTCCAGTAAATCTCTTCCTCAGAGTCCATAATACCTCCTAGTTCTTTCCACTTCATCTCTCAGCTCTGCCACTAGGCTGAGCATGTTGTTGGCCTGATGCCATCTCACACAGCTGATCTCTCTGCTGCCCTCAGAGAGCAGTGCCAGGCTCTGGCACTCCCTGCAGCCTGACACCTGGATCCAACATGCTCCATCTGGGTCATTGCATCCTTTGTGGTGTGTGTAGAGAAAGCAACTTTTGGCAGAGTGAGCACCAAACCTGAGCTCTCTCAGCAAGGGAGGTGACCACCAACTGAGCTAATTGCTTGAGCTGACAGATACATATTATTTTCAAAAAAATAATTTAAAAAAAAGAAAGAAATTGCCTCATTTTATTTCCTAAGGAAATTTTGGATCAAAATGTAATCATTTAGCAGACTAATAAGTATCATAAAATATCTTAAGCCAGGAAGTAGCTAAAATCATCAATGGTGGATAATGCTAGCAAAGCTGTCAGTTTTGAAAAGGACTTCTTATGAAATATATTCAACTAATGTTGCAGTCACTATCAGTCCAGAGACCCTTCTGAAGGCACTGAACTTCACTAGTTCAAGAACAGTAGTGAAGACTTACGCTTGACAATTTGCATCTTTCATATTGAATTTAAATTTTCCTGCCTCACCTGCTCTTACAAGCTTAGATCAGTATCTAATTTTCTCTTATGTAAAAAGCAAAACTACTGTTCAGTTCAAGAATCAAGGGCATCTTCCTTGTCTGAGAAATATTGAGGCATCAAGGATCATGCAGCTTCCTAAGGCTGAGTACAAATATTCAGCTATGGATATTTTTCAGTCCCCTTATACTTTTTATTGCACAGTAAGGTAAACAGAAAGTACAGATTTTAAAATGCTCAACACTGAATTGAGTATGCTTCTCATGAGTAATGGATTTTAGAGCTAGATCCATGAAGAAACTGTGACACAGAAATGCTAGACTTCAATGTTTAATATACGTATTAAATACGTATTATTAAATATTAAATTATACATATATATGTATTAAAGGAATAATTGACTATGATTCTTTAAATTAGACTGTCTTATTAGTGCCAATAACAGTCACAGAATATTTGCAACATAACATGACATTCTATTATGAATAGAAAAAGTAATTTCTACAAATAGATGATAAGTTTTAGTCTTACAGGGAGAGCCACTAGTGTGGATCCATATTCCCATTAAAAAATTAATAAAAAAATCTGGTGAAAAGTGTGAAAAATTATTGTTACATCTATTTACTATTTCAACACAGCCCAAACATCTCCTTTGTAGTCTCATTACATAGTGATTAAAGGATGAAACTAGAATTTCATTTGCAAGGTATTAGTTTACAATGAATTTTTTGTAGTTGTCAGGGCAAAACTATAATTACATAGAAATTAATTTTTCTCTTCAGGATATTAAGTGAAAATGTATGCATTTGGATGGAAAGGATGGGAATAAGCTCTAAAACCAATGCTCTGAACAACAAGCATCTGCAACTCAATATATGTAAAAAATAATGAAACGAAGCTGAATAGTGTAAACTTCACTGAAAAAGTCATCTCTTGAGATGCAATCGTCTTGCAAAGCTCTTGAATGATTAATGGGAATGGTATTTCACTTGTGGTTGTTTTTTGAAGTGGGTCAAGAACACATATGTTTATAACACACACAGAAATGATGTTAAATTTTAAAGCTATGAGAAATTCACAAGAGCCAGACATATTTAGGATTAAAACTTTGACTATGTCCACAGTACATTCCCCCTGTGCCTTCATAATTGCAATGTTGTTAAGGCTTGAAATCAGTGCTTTTATGTTACAAGATAAAGATTAATTGGAAGCCTTATCTTTGAATTTTCTGTCTTTCTTGGGTTAAAGGCAAATTATTAGAACAACATTAATGCATTTCCTCTTCCTATATTAATTTCCTTTTATTAATGGTATTAAAGGAAAGGGGAAGGGGAAGGGGATGGGGAAGGGAAGGGGAAGGGGAAGGGAATGGGAAAGGGGAAGGGAAAGGGATGGGGAAGGGAAGGGGATGGGGAAAGGGGAAAGGGGAAAGGGGAAGGGGAGGGGAGGGGAGGGGAGGGGAGGGGAGGGGAGGGAAGGGGAGGGGAGGGGAGGGGAGGGGAGGGGAGGGGAGGGGAGGGAGGGGAAGGGAAGGGAAGGGAAGGGAAGGGAAGGGAAGGGAAGGGAAGGGAAGGGAAGGGAAGGGAAGGGAAGGGAAGGGAAGGGAAGGGAAGGGAAGGGAAGGGAAGGAAAGGAAAGGAAAGGAAAGGAAAGGAAAGGAAAGGAAAGGAAAGGAAAGGAAAGGAAAGGAAAGGAAAGGAAAGGAAAGGAAAGGAAAGGAAAGGAAAGGAAAGGAAAGGAAAGGAAAGGAAAGGAAAGGAAAGGGACTCTAAAACAAATGTATCCTGTATGCATTGAACCAGGAGTATATTTATTTCTCTTTGAGAAGAATTTGGTTTTAGAATTTGAAAAAATACACCATTATAATTCAGATAGGAAAAGTCACTCACTATAAAGTAAATAGTCCAGGATTTAATCACACTGATTCTGATAATACACAGATAACTGCTTTGCCTGCATTTCAACTCAATAGAAATAATTTTAATCTTTATCTCACTCTTGCTTTTGACTTTGTTGTTCGTGCCAATTTTTACTGGTCAATTGCAATTGTAATTATTGTCAAGCAAGAAGAAAAAACTAAGACTGTAGTAGAATATGATCTTTTTGAGCTAATTCAATATTGTGGTTAATTCACTTTTAATCATGAAATATCTATATCCTCTGCTTTTTACTGAAAATGTTATTTTATTCAAGTCAGATAGCAGTAAAATCTCCTAAAAGCAGAATTCCCTTCAAGAGGGAAGTTGTTTGGATCTGTGTCTTATCTTGTCAGCAAGGCAATATTTCATGTTTAGACAATCTCAAAATAGTATTTATTCCCACCATACCAGTTTAACTATTTTCTTTGGTTTTTTTGTTTATCTATATGTATAACTATGTTCTGGTAATATTGAATTGTCACTGTTTAACTACAGCTGAGATTAATGAATTACTCTAGTTAATGTTGTATTGCTTTTTCATAAGAAAAACTTTTGAATAAAATAGAATAAATAATGTAATATTTTAGGTCAGGAAGGTTGCTATCAGTTGTTAATTGTAACAGCAGATTGCAGACACTCGCTCATGGCAGATAATATTTTATTATACCATCACTTGTTTTTCATATGGCATTTCACACATAATGTGGAAAATCTGGAAATACATAAAGCATTTTAAGGATTGAGTGAGGAGTAGTAGATTGACAATCATCTGAATATGAAAGCAACTGTAACAGATGTGGAAAGCTGACCCTATGACTTAATCACTTTATAGCAGATAAAAATACCACCCAAACCAAAAGGCTCACTCAGGTAACAGATCTGTCCTGCCGGATGGGACAAGGGAGAGTTGTCAGTGACTAGTCTGAATCAGTCAGATGGATGGCAGATACAGCTGAGAAACGTAACAAGAAAATGGGTCTAACAGCAGACAAAAATAGAGGCAGGGCTAACTGTATCTTCATCTAGATGTGAAGGAAATGCCAAGCATATGCAGGAGAGTGCGCACGCTTTGTTTTTCTTTTTCTTGTGAGGGAATATCCCTTCTGCATGCAAATATATCGTATTTCACTTTCAGAAAGGTTCACATTCTGATCTTGGGATACTCGTACTCCTTGCAGCCTTACAGGTGCCAAGTCCTGAGGCTGGTTCATTCTGTGTTTGGAAACATAAGAGGTATATATTGGAAGCACAGTCAAAGTTTGTGCTTCTGACCCAAAAATAACTAGTGGAGGCCCAGTCTTTTGAAAACGATGCTTTCACAAAAGTCTGAATGAACTTTTGGATAGCTTTTTTTGGAGATCAAAACAAAAGATTAACTTTCAATTTATCTCTTCATGAACTTACTAGAATGACTTGATGAAGAACAGAAGATGGTTGGTTGCTCCTTTGGCAGGTGCAAACCAAGGGACGTCTGTATTTGGTCAAAGAAATGTATCTAGCTTTGTGTACTGGGAACCTTCTATCAGATCAAGATCAATTTCTGCAGCTGCCTGCTGCAGAGGAAGAGAAAACCCTTTAGACAGTGCATCTGAATACCCCAGGCTATTTTCTGACAACAGATGATACTCTTTCCCCAGCTTTTCAGAACTTCCCAAAATACAAGTTTTCAAGAAAGTTTTCTATAGGCTAGAGTGGGACAAGAGAAGGACAGAAAATTCAAGCTTTGAGAGAAAAAAGACAAAGATCCTTTAAAACTGGCAGAAGTTTAGACATTGCAGACCTCAGTGCCTAGGCTGTGAGTTGATCAACATATAAAACTCATCTTAATTTGTCAACAGGTGAGACCAGATTATGTATATAATAAGTACTAAGGATGTATATTTGTTACAAGAATTGGGACAAGACCCATCAAGGCCTCTTGGCCACTTTTGCAGCCAAACATGAAAGAGGTATTTTAATCATTGTGCAACAGTTAAAATGAATCTTTAAAAGTAATCAGATCTGATTAGCCCTGAAATAAAACAAGAAACTACTGAATATGAATTCCCAATGTAGGTCTTTCTCACAGATCATTATTTTCTCCTGCTCTGAAACAGACATCCTCTCCATAAATCCTGTGAAGCCAATGAGATTTATGACTGTTCAACAGCCTTAAAATTAGGCTACTTAGATTTTCGTATGTCTATGTGCCCCCTTTTTCTACCTAAATTTTGAAACTGCCATTTCAAAATTATCCTCAAAATTATATTTACTGTTTTTTTTAACCCCTTCCTCTTTTATTCTTCCAAAGTTTACATTTGTAATATCAAATATACATTTCAGAAGATGTTGGATCAAAGCCCAATGTATTTTTTGCTTTCATTTAGTGTTACCTGGAATCTTAGAAGTTTTTTTCAATGTGAACCCCCAACTAACAAATAAATATTAACCACCCCCCTAGCATCAGAATGATCAGCTAGCTTGACACTAGGTGGCAGACAGAACAACTAGGAAGATCCTTCCGCAAACTATCCCTACCTGTGTGTTCTGGTGTGCTTCCTTCCAGGTTAATGCCTCCTAACATATCGCAACAAAATCAAGGAGTTAGTACTGCAAACATGCTAATTGCAGCACCGACTTCCTGCACACACTGTTGACTGACTATATCATTTAGTGCCCATGTTAATATTTTGAAGAATGAATAGCACTTTGAGAATCCCTTGTCTTTGAAGCCGTGAAAAAGTACACATTGATTTAAAAATGGTGGTATGTTAGCAGTTTAATTATGAATATATATGTAGATATATGTGAAAGAATATATATTTCACCATCTATGAGAAACAATGCCCAGCTAAAACTCCTTGTTGTATATCTATATACCATATATGTGTTATATCTCTCTGCCTATAGGCAATCTATTGGCTAATATGCAATGATCTGCTCCCCAATGCATTCAGGAGCGATGCATTCCAACAAAGTCAGGCAAAAACACCAGGAGGCCTGTGTGGGTGAACAAGGTCAAACTAAAACACAAAAAGGAAGTCTACAGAGGGTGGAATCAAGGACAGATAGGCTGAGATGAATACAGAGAGATTAACTGAGCAGAATACAAATGCTAAAGCCCTGATGGAATTAAATTGGCCCACAAACATCAAGGGCAACAAGAAAAGCTTCTATATGTACGATGGTGATAAAAGGAAGATTAGGGAAAATGTGGACCCTCTCTGGAAGGAAATGGAAGACCTGGTTACCCAGGAGCTGTAGAAGACTGAATTACTCAATGACTTTTCTGCCTTGGTCTTCAATGGAAATGTCCCAGCCAATGCCGCCTGAGTCACAGGACATAAAGTCAGGGACTGGGAGAATGAAGAATCTCCCGCTGTAGGAGAAGAGCAAGTCTGAGACCACCTAAGGAACCTAAAGGTCCACAAAACCATGGGACCCAATGAGGTGCATCTGTGGGTCCTGTGGGAGCTGGCAGATGAAGTGGCAGAGAATTTGTCATATTTTAGAATTTTTGGTGTTTCAGTGAAGCTCCCACTGACTGGAAAAGAGGAAACTTTACCCCCAATTTTAAAAAGGGATGAAAGGAAGACCCAGGGAATTACAGGCTGGTCAGTCTCATCTCCATGCCTAGAAAGATTATGGAGTAGATCCTCCTGTAAAGTATGATAAAGCATATGTAAAATAAGGAGCTGATTGATGACAGCCAATATGGCTTCACTAAGGGCAAATTTGGTGATCTTCTATGGCATTGTTAAGGCACTGGTGAATATAGGAAGAGCAACTGATGTCATCTATCTGGATTTGAGCAAAACATTTAATATTGTCCCACATGACAACCTTGTCTCTAAACTGGAAACTTGGATTTGACAGATGGAATATGTGGTGAATAAAGAATTGGCTGGATGGATGCACTCAAAGACTTGCAGCCAAAGGCCTGATGTCCAAGCAGAGACCAATAATGAGTGGTGATCCTCAGGGATCAGTTCTGGGACTGGTATTTGTTGGTGGCATGGACTGTGGGGTTGAGTGCACCCTCAGCACTCCACACCACCAGGCTGTTTGGGGCAGTCAGCATGCTGGAGGGAAGGGATATGTTATCCACAGGAACCCTGACAGGTCTGAGAGGTGCGCTTGTGCCCTCCTCATGAATTTCAAGAAGGTCAAGTGCAAGGTCCTGCGCCTGGGTCAAGGCAATCCCAGGTATGAATAACAGGCTGGGTGAAGAATGGATCAAGAGCAGCCCTGAGGAGAAAGACTTGGGGATATTAGAGGATAAGAATCGCAACATGACCTGGCAATGTGCACTTGGATATATAGATAGGGATATACTGAAAATTTTAGCTGGCCTTTTTACCGTGTTTTTATTGAATGGTTATATAGCATTCTTTCTCTATCGCAGTGAAAGTGTCTATTTCTTCCTTTTTTTATGCTTTGTCAAATTCTGAATAATCTGTTGAATATTGTGAAAGACCTTCTATGAAAATATACATAATTACATAATTAGGTCCTAATGAACAGAGAACTTTGCTATAAGTTCAGAGAAATAATGAATTTGCTAATATAAGTAAAAATTTAGCATAAACATTATTTTAATGGATATATTAACAATATTAATCAAACTATAAAGTAAAAAATCTAGAAGAAAATTACTTCCAGATTATTTTGGATTTTTTCTCTCACTAGGAATGCAAAGTTATTAGTCACTGAAGACTAAGTCTATAATCTGATTTTCAATTCTTTATAAACTGTGTTGAGTGATAAACTTGTAATGAGAAAACAAACAAACTGTCTAAAAGGTCTGATCCTTCAACAGATTTTTTTTTTTTAATGAGAAAAGCCTATTGGCTGAATCTTGAATTTTCTTACCCTCTTAGTTTTGAAGATACCTAAACACACACAATATTGCATCCTTTTTAGTCATCAGCAAAACCAGCTGAAACAGCATCAATGATAATTGAATTTATATAAAAGATATCTATCCAAGTGATCTAGGGCCTTTGCAAAAAGATACATAAACAAATAGAGAACACTTTCGCTGTGGGGTTTTTTTTTCAGACAGGTAAAACTAAAGATAGCTGGAAGTTATCTAAAAAATAATGCCTTCTATTTTCACTTTTAATTAACTGTTAAATATCAGGAATACTGTGAATGATAATTCATAGATAAAATCACTGTGAAGGCTAGATTGAACATAAACCAAAGACAAATAATAGGTTTTCTCATTGTTTAGCATTATTCATTTCTGGACTGAACTCATTACGAGAAACATAAATCAAGCAAAGGTATTTATCCAGTGAAACTGAATGTATTTGTTGCATCCTGACATTAAATCATTTGAAAATATGTTGCATAAGGAAAAGGGTAGAAGCGCAGAATATACAGTCTTGGGCTCCTGCTGTGCAGTTTGCAGGATTCAATGCCTCTGCGGGTGTCTATTTGCAAAATTAAACCAAGCCACAGATGCAGCTCACTTTAATAGTACTGAATTAGTTATCTCCCCACTCAGGACAACTTTTCTCCATTTCCTCCTTTATGCTGCATGTGCCAACAATGTCATTGTCTGCCATAGGCTTGCTTTACAAACAGATTGTGCTGTTTTGCTCTTATGTTGCATTCATTATGGCTTCCAAGTGGAAGCGGTACTAATGCGTTTCTTAGGCACTTACTATAAAAACAATTTGTCTTGTTGGCAGTTTCAGATGCTCAGGAATTCTATGTACTTGTCTTCACTTTGCAGATCATCTTTTTTTGGCACTTAAATATCACAGGAGGTACTTCCTGACTGGAGATAGCACTTACCGTATTACACGAGCTGTACATTCGTTTTGGCTCTAGGGCTGCACATAGCAACAAGCATTTGGCTCTAGCAGGCAAAACAAAAATGAATAAATTACATCAGCAGAAAAATTCAGGTCAATATAGTTTTGAGCTGCAGAAAAATCACTTGATTTTTACCACCCCTGATGAGTTCTATGGGTCCAATATTTTGATTGATTGGTTGGCTTTTTTTGTAGTGTAGTCTTATACAAGACCACATTTCTTTTCATTACAGATAAATTACTGCTTATTTCCTCTTATGAATACAGTTCATCTTCTATTTCTGTTCTACATGTTTTTCCATTGTTAAATAGAACAGATATAAAAAAATGATGCATTTTTTTCAGGTGTCATGTTTCCAATGAATACAAACCTAAAAGGAAGAAATAACACTGATTTTTACAGTCAAAGCTTTCAGTACAGGCAATTCTAATTTGATAGCATGTATTTTGAAACTAATTATTTTTCTTTTTTCTATGATAGATAATTATGATTGTTTCAGAAAGGAAAAATTAAGTACCTGCCTTATACTGAATATATAGATGAGCACGCTTTTTGAGATCCCTTGATTTGAGAGCAATCCTCAGTACTAATTGATCATGAGGAAAGGTATAGAAAAAGTCATGAAGTGGTATACACGGCAGAGTAAAACTTTCAATTTTTCTATGAAATATGCCCTTTTTGAGATGCTGAATGTCCAATAAAGCAGAAAACAGAACTTGCAAAGTGAATGGTGGTGATACATCACAACCCTCCCCTTAGAAAAGCATTCAAAAATTAGAGCTAGAGAATGTGTAAAATCAAGGAATGGTAGAATTTGAACAATAACCTCCCTAAGGAATATGATGATAGAATGCTGGTTGCAAAATTCATATGAAGAATAAAACAGTATATATAATATAGGGTAAGACAAATTTGCACAGAATCAAATGAATAATTTGCAACAGACTCAGAGGAGAAGATATTCAACCATTTCTTTCACCTCCCTTTGTAAGTAAAACAATATTATATATCTTAAAGGTAGGAAATAATATAAGTAGAAGTAATAATAACAAAGAAAAATAAATGTATGCTGTCATTATGCAAGTAGGATATTTAAGTAGCAGTACGGGAAAGCAGGGAAGTACTAGAAAGTAACTGCAGACATGTTTCAGACCTGTGGCTGAATATCTGTGTCTGTACTAAAACCCATGTGTCGTATGGGTTTTCTCCATTCGCTAAGATTTTGCTCCTTGGTAAACTCAGCCACTTGCTCAGAAAGGAATAGCAGGTGAAACAATCACTGACAAGTGCATTGTGGAGACATCTTACAAGGTCCTCCTATGGAGCAGTTTCACAACACATTTGTTGGTATATACTTAAATTTGACATATATTTAAATTTGGTATATACTTAAAATACTAAGTCACATGTAATAAATTATTGCTGCAGGAGTGCGGTGAATTTCACACAGGTGAAACTTCTTAAACTACTGTAGTATTTTAAAATTTGAATCAAGGTAATAAGTGGGTATACTAATATTTCAGTTTCCCAGAAATTCTTTGCTATGCTTTAGGAAGGTTCCTATTTTCATTCTGTATATTCATTCCCTCAGTCCCTTAGAGAAATGTAGAATGGATTGTTCATTCAATAAAGCTGTGTGAGCTCAGCTACTCTTTGAATCTCTAAATAAACAGTAATTCAGAACTTCGCTTTCTGGGGGTATGCAATCTTCTTTCCTTGGATATATCATAGTGCAAAAGACATCCAGACTCTGCTCATTCAGTTTCAAGAACCTAAAAGAGACAGGAAATTTGGAAACCCTGGAAACCCTCTAATCTATTAGTCCATCTTATTACTGAATGATAACCACACTTCTCAAGGTTAATTCTGCTTTTCAGAAAGCTTGGCACTATGTTTAAGGGATATTTTTTGGAATGTTGTTACTTAGATATGAGAGCAGATTTTGTTTTCATTACATATAATGGTATTTGACTGCATAAACCATAAATGTTACATCAGATGTATGTAAGAGGCATTTGAAAAAGTGAAGCTTCAGAGTTTACACTGTGAATGAGCTGCAAATAAAAACAAGTGAATACTTTACAAGGGAGCTTGCAAGTACCATGGTCTTTGTAGCTGTAATAGCCTTTCCTTTTAGAGACTCAGTCAGGGAACTGCAAATATCAGTGCCCAGTTGATTTAGGCAGAAAATTTGAATGTGTGAACTTCAGAAAGAGAGAAGTAAAAAAATAACAGAATTCAACAGATTTCCAGAGATAACGTTAGACTTAGAATGCCTTATAAAATATAAAACCACCTACTTTTATATTCCATGGTACTATGCATGGTGGCTACCAGCTCATCCAAAAGGTAAACAGAGTCATTAGTGTTTTAATGGCTGGGTTTTGTTTGGGGTTTTGTTTTAGTAGGGTTTCTTTTTGGGGTATGAAAGGAGTTTCCACACAGAAAGTACCATTACAGAGTTATTTTATAAGTACAGACTCATTAACAAGTATAACCTCCCTACTAAAAATATTTTTCTGGTAGTTCTGTTATGCCCACTCTAAAATTTTCTAAGCAGATTAGATATAAAACATATTTTAAAATATAAATTTTATTCATATTACTCAAATAAACTGTTCCTGTCAGATCTGCTTCTGTGTATTTCCTATATATGGATGAATACATGAAATATTAAATGCCTAGATATATTTTGACTTAATGCTTTTCATCTTCAAAGTAGAGATTTATAGAAATTAGATGTCTTGGAGAAGATTGTGGACAAAATACTGACAGGTGAAGGAACAGAGTGTTCAGAAGGTACTTTGGTAAATGAACAGATATTTTTAATGTGCCTTTAAATGACACATGTGCTTTACTGCATTTGTTAATTATTATTGTTGCTGTTTTACCAGAAGAACCTATATTTTATTGTAAATGATGAAGGATCACATGCATTTTTTTTTAAATTCCAGATGACTATACCATATAACCATGTCATCCAAAAGGTCTTCCAAAGTCTCCATATCAAATAAAGAATTCAGCTGTTTCTCAAGTGTTGGGCCTAAGCATTAGGGTGTTCTTATCCATTAATTAATTCCTATTGAATTTATAGAAATTGTTTTGTTTTGTTTGGGTTATTTTGAATAATTTCTTCTTTTAGTTTCTTATATCTTTGTTAGAAGAATCCAATTCTGCTTTAACTTCCTCCTTCTCTGAAATCTCTCCATCTCTCCTAACCCTAATCAGAAAACATTTGCTATCCAACTTTTTAGAGTCAATCAATCAACCTTTTTTCAGTTCCATAACTTTAACCCTAAGATTTTCTACTATTGTATTATTCAATTCTAGTCTATTCAAGTCACTCTAATGGTAAAAACACACTGTGAAAAATACGTAAGAAGAAAATGTAGCTTCACATAGCATTTAGTGGTTTTGCTCAATATATTGTGAGTTATAAGTCTGTTGCAGTTGTAGCTCAAAATGTTTCAGTGAAAGTTGGAACAAAATATTAAAACAAATTTACAAAGTACATAATACAAGTCATGAATATTAGCATATTTTTAGCTCTACCACTATTCACCCTATAATAAAAATATGTTATACTACGGCCTAAAATATCTAAAAGCAATGAAACAGCACAAGAGGTCTCTAAACTGGCTCAGAATTTTCTTTTAATGTATTGAAGTTAGCCTGAAGATAGAACTCTGTTTATGTGATTTAATATTTATAAGGGTAAACTAACTTCACAAAGTAGTACATATTTATATCTCTAAGTAATTGCTCCCAGTAATTAGTTAATTGCATTACTAGGGATTGCAAAGCATTCATGAAAAATATTTTCTGCACATCCAGTGATTTCATATAGACATGGACTTCATATAGACATAGTGCACCTATTATAAAATAATTATACATAATTTATATGTACTTATTCTTTGTGCAGAAAGCCTTTTTGATATCAAGTAGCTAAAACTAATTAGCTACAAAGGCTTGTCTGTATAATTTTTTCTGTGCCTGCAAAGCTTTCAATCATGTAACAACATTGTTTCTGCTTTTACTTGCATTTTAACGTTATTTGAAATAATGTCATATGCAAGTTTGGTTCAATCTGAATGCCAGAAGCACAGAAAAAAATTTCATCCATCAAGAAGATACAATCTTGTACATCTCACATTTATTCTGGGGCTTGCACAACAAAACAAAGAGGTTAAAAATGCAAATGTTTTCTAGATTTTCTGTTAACCCACAGAATTATTTTGATATTATATTTAAAAACACTGATTATAGTTCAGTATTAACAACAGTTTGAGATGCTACAAAATGTCAGATTATTTTAATAGCACTGTGACCTCTATTTTAAAGGTCTGTATCTCTACAACTTGTGAGTGATTATGACAATTTACTGACAAAAAATCAGGTTACCACAGCAGGTACATGGAGCATATATGTAAGTATGAAGAAAATGATACCGTTTTCTCAGAAAGTAGAAGGATTTAAGTTTTTCTAAGTAAGGCTCTGATGCTGCATGTTCTGCCACAGTGCTAAAAATGCTTTTTGCTTCAGATGGGGGAGTCAGGTGGTTTAGTAAGTCTACAGATCCAGATTCTAATCATGTGTAGAGTTGGTTATACATATCTTCCAAATCCACACTGATAAGCTCCAACAAGCTTCTTTCAGGGATTAAACCAGATTTCAGGATTACATATACCACAACTGTTTGAGAAAGGGTATTGTAACTATGAGCAAGATATGAAAAGAGTGACAAAGAACTTTTTTGAAGGCTGTATTAGAATATTGCTTAAAATTCAGATAAATATTTACAAAGTTCTGCCTAGGGGAAATCAAACAGAAATTAAAGTAAGGAACTGCTACAATAAGAATATCATTCATCTAAAGTATATAAAGCCTTGTATAAATAAAAACCCTCTGAAATTCCCTTGGAAATAGAATGCAAACATGAAATGAAGGTACACATACCACCCCCAAAACTTGTTTTTTTAACAAAAATACAAAGATTTCATTTTTCTAAGTTACACTGCCAGAAGAAGTTGATAGGAAAAGAAATCATAGCGGTCATGTATAGCTTTGTCTCACTTTGTCTTAAAATATGCTAGCTGTCATAATTTACTGTATATAGAAATAAATAGCTGTTGCTGACCTTGTTCCACTCCCCCCATCCCATTCAACAGTGACATTTGGTTCTTATTTAGGTCCATTCTGGAAAGTCTCTCTGTATGACCAGTTAGGTATGTATTATCAACTGAACAGTAGAGAATGCACATTTCTATGTTCCTTGGAGTTCTGAAATATATTAATGGAATAATATACTTCTGTTAAAGAAAATTATCCGGAGCAGAAGACTAAAGTTACAAATCTAATTACTACACTGTAATAACCACGGAGTATAGACTGAATATTAGCATCAATTGATGGATGAAATTTTCAGGTAGCTGGCACTTGAAGTTAACTCTACACTTTGAATGTATAATGTGTGGGTTTGCCGTCTTGTGATGAAAATTATCTGCTAGGAAGGAGACCTCTGTTCTTGTCCCATTGTTCTTGTTCTGTTGTTCCTTCTTGTGTTTTTGTCTTCTTCATGAAAGGGTTCATATGCAATACTTTGCACAGCATTACTCAATGTAAGGCCCATGTTTTATTCAATTCGCACTAGTGAAAACCCGCCCTGATTTGGTTTGTTAACAAGCTTGGTAATCTTATCATCTGTTACACCACCCATGACTTTATGGTATTTCGCTGCCTCACAACATAGTATTGAATTTATTTTCAAACTGGTTTGGAGAACTGAAGAGGTAGAATTATCCTCATTTTGTGACTGGGACACTGAGATGCATTATCTGATAAAGACTGGTTTGAGTACTTAGAAACTTATTTTTAGAATACTTAGCTCTTCAGTTTGGGCTACTGTTCCCAGTAGCTTCAAATGTAGCTGCAGGCACCCCGTAGTTCAGCTGTTAGCCATTCATGGTAGTAATTGTACTCCCAGAATAGGAGGAACTCAAAACCTGCTGCATGAAAAAGAAATGTGTAAATGGTGGGATTCAACCGTTCTACTTTGTATCACAAATTTTTTGCATGTCTGGGCTGTGACAAACTCAGCTAGAAGAAAACCTTGAGGGAAGTAGGTCTCCACGTTCCTTTCTTTAAAGTGAGCACACCAAAAGACATTGAAGGCTCTCAGTCTTTAAAGATAGGTTATTTAAAATATAAAAATACATAAACTGAAGTTTGCCATTTTCTCTTACAACAGGCTCTGGATTTGTTGAATCATGTGCAGTCCTTTGGTGTAAGGCCTCAGGAATGACTCTGGGGAGGCACTTTGGGGGGCCTTTGATGGATTAAGGCAACCCCTCAGTTGCTCCCCACATGAATGTGGATGTGGCCTGTGTGGTTGTGGTCTCCTTAGCCAGTTTGCATAAGGGAGGATGGGTTCACTGCCCTGAGCAGAGGTTACAACACACTGAAACTTCCTCCCCTCACCTCGGCTGGGGGAGAAATCTGTGCAAACCTGCTCCCAGCAAATGGGTCTGTGGGCTATGGCTCCCCCACTCCAAATCAAGCCAGAGGTGATACTTACCACAGCCACTGGGTTTGGCTTACATTTTTTTTCATTATTTCCTTGTTTACTTCTCCCTGGGCCTGAGGTGACTAAAGAATAGATTTTCCCTTTATCTGATCAGCATTTGACTTATACTCCAAAGTTCTTCAAGGAGGTTTCTGTGGTTGTGGCTTCTTTATACAGTTTTTGCTATAATGGGCAAAACCTTATATCAATATTTGAGGCATGAACTATTTCAGTCTCTGACAATCTCTCACAAGTTTGGCTTTTGTATCTACTTAAAAGCAAGTCCTTTGTTTTGAACAAGGTCTCAATTTCCCTCATGCTCTAGGCCACCCCTCACATCTGCCTCGAACAATATTTTCAAGCTGACCAGATGCTCAGCCTAAGAGAGCAGTCTTCCCTTTCTGATAGGTATTCCTTCTAACAAGCAAGGCAGCAACCTGAGCAAGTGGCCTTTTTCCCTGTTGTTCAACCATCCCTTATAGACAGAATACATAATCATAGAATAATTAGGATTAGAAGACTTAGAAGATCATCAGGTACATTGAAGTGTGTCATGAAGTGCCACATCCACTCCATGGAAGGTGACTCCACCACTTTCATGGGGAACTTTTTCCAATATTTAACCACTCTTCCAGTGAACAAATATTTCCCAATATCCAACCTGTCTCTTAACATGCATACACACGCAATTAACTGTCAGATAATTCGGTTCATCATAGAGCTGTAGAAATCACTGTCTTCCTAGTCTTAGAGTGAGTGTTTCATCAACTAAATGTGAATAAAAATCCCTTTGGCTTTCATGGATAATTTGAAGAGTAGAGAGTCACAGTTTTTCCATTTTATAATTTGGTCATTAACCTTTCTGGCTTCTACCAGTTCTCTCCTAAGCTCATCTTATTTCATTCATTTTCTTTATTCTTTCATCTAGGCTCTCTGTGTAATCATTTAGGCTTCATAGGAACACATTGACTCCTCACCAGTCAACCCAATTTCTTTTGTTCTGTTTATTCCCAGATCTTTCCTTGTCATTTCTGTTTATCATCACAAGATTTTGCTTTCTGTCCACCTACTGCCCTTTTCTCTTTCAGTTTTTTAGTCTCAGGTGCCTTCTATTGAAAAAAGGCCTAAGAAAGTGAACTTCCTGTATTTGGTACCAATATGGCTATCAGGAGTTCCAGGCAATAGTAGTTTTCTGAGGAAAGATTTGGTCAATTCCATATTTTTTATTGCTATCCATTCTGTAGTGAAAGTTTTTTAGAGTCATACCTTGGGCAAGTTTGAAGATTTTAATGGGATAACAACAGGCACATTCTTGACAGATTTTGTAAAAATCTCTTTTCCTAAATGTGTAGCATTGCAGGTTTTTATACAAGGAAATAGTATTTAATTTTGCTTAATTTTCTTTAGACACTTTCTTGGGAATAGCAGATCTGTTTGATTGAACATTTATGGCAGAAATGCCAAAAAAGAGTAAATTATTCCATCCTGAGTTGTTCACTCAGCATGGAAAATGTGAGTTCAGATTGTTGAACCTAAGAAAAGTAACAATCAAGTGAAAATATGAACCACTTAATAATAGGTGGTACCAACAGTCCTGCTTAAAATCTTTATGATGTTCTTGTTGTCATGGAAGCAATTGTTCCAACAGAAATTCTCCTAAGACTTCATTCTTTGATAATAAGAATAATATACTTCATTTAAACATACTTGTGTATGGCTCAGTTTCTCAGGGTGAGAACACCAGTGTTTCAATTCTCACATCATCAGTGTAAAATGTCATAAAGAGATGCATATTCTAGAGACAGACATATTATAGAGTAAGATGTGAAGTATGGAGAAGTTGTGAAGTCTCAACATAAGGTGACTGAAATCTGTAATACATATATATACATACATTATATTTTGGTAACATAGCATGATTTTACAAAATGAAGAAGAAACAACTTCATCGATATAGCTGGATTTCCTCCTACACTACTGTTATGGTAAAGTATATTGATTACCATTATATTCTGCATAGGGACTGGTGCAGGCTGCAGTGAGAGCTTCTATCCCTTATTTGTACATCTATATACATCTGTTGTTCATTTGTACATCTGTGCAAAGGAACCCTATTTCTTCTGGCATTTGGAAAAAAAACCCCATCTGCCTTTGAGGACTTAGGTGTCCCTAACACTTCGTCAGTCATTGTACCAGAACTGTGGAAAAGATGGCAAAATTTTCTTGATAGGTGAATAGAGAAAAATAGAGAAAAATATAAACGGTAAGTGAAGCTTAGTTTAAATAGCATAATACTTATAGACTTTTATTTAATTATTATTCCTTATACAAAAACTTTGATTTATAAAACCACCTCTCTTTATCTTATGATATAAATTCATTGTCTTCTAAGTCTATGTAATCACAAACCAACTGAATACATCAGTGATACAATTTAGTTTTCTATTCATCTCTACTGTTTAACACTCCTTACACCGTGCCACTGACAGCAGAATATCCCTTTACTTGTTTGCAAAGGAGAAATAAAAGCTATAAAACCAATATACATTGAATCCCTTGACTTCAAAAATTTTCACTGGTTTTCAGAAGTGCTGCACCTTTCTAGGCCAGATCTGTTTTAACATCAGGTATGTATTGCAATTTTTAGTATCTTCAGGATGAAAAAAAAGAAAAAAAATTCCTCCCCTGTCATATGTTCAGTGATATCTTCTTTAAATGTTTTCTAATTTGCTGGTATTTCAATTTCTGTTACTGACAGCTTCTCTGCCTATGAGACATACCTCATATATTTTGTAACAGAATTCACTGCAGTATTTTAAAAAATTACATAATTTTACATTTAAATACCTTCAAGGAGTGGTTTCTGACCCCTTGTCCACTTTTCCAGTTTGGGATAGTGAATGAGTGGCTGTGTGTGGGACCCAGCCACATATGAGCAGCTTAAGAGTCTCCATATTATCACTGCAGAAGTGTCTGGAAGTTGTTGCTGAAGTTGAGTCCTCATAGGCTGGATGCCAACAGAAGAACATGAGATCGGATTTCTGCAAGTATCCAGTGTATACAGTACAGTTCTCAAATTTTCCATTCCCATAACAGCAATGGTTGAGGTTGGGAGGGACCTCTGAAGGTCATCTCATCCAACTGTCCTACACAGGTTAGGTCACTGAAAACCTTTTGCTTAGCACCGTGTTGAGACAGTTTTTGAAAAAACTGGGGTGGAGACTCCAGAGCCTCTTTGGGCAAACTGTACGAGTGCTGTGAGAGACTGTAAAGTTCGATGTCTCGAGATATTTTGGGGTGCATGTGTGTGGAGGAAGAGGCAGGTCAGGTCTTACCCTGGCAAGGCGGTGCCTTGCTCTGCACCCCCTGTCCCTAGAGCCTGTATCCCAGCCCTGCAGGGGCTGTCAATCCCTGGCACACCAGAGGCAATGCTCCACACCTGGAGCCCCCAGCCCAGCTCCTGAGTGGCCAAATGACCGGAAGTCCCACCTGAAGAATGGGTCCAGGAAGGCCAAGAGCTATTTAAAGCTGACCACAAGGTGAGATCATGTCTTCACACTACCTCGTCTTCGAATTTCTATCTGCTGAACACTGCTGGAACCCAGGAGTTTGTAGTTGTATGTGTCCTTTTCTATATATTTTCTGTCTTTCTCTCCTTCTTTTTCTTCTACTAATTCTTTCTTCTTGGAATTTTTAAGTAAGTTAAAATCAAATGGGCAGGGAGTTTGCTAAGTTGAATGGGCTAAATTAATGCTTTGGTTCATGTTTTATGTCAATTGAATGCTACTCTAAACATTTTGCCAAAATCTTCTGATTTTCCAAAGGTGCCAATGAAGTTCTTTCTGTCGTTTTGACCTCTTGAGAATATCTTGTAGGTACTTCTCCCATGTGTCTAACTCAGAGTACATGAACACCCATAAACCCCTTTAAAAGTCTCATTGAGTAAGCTTTTTTGGGCTTTGCAAGTGCTCCATCACAGTATCAAATATGATATACAATAAAAAATATAATTAAATATGATAGAATATGGATCATATTTTCTGTTTTTGTCCAGGATAGAGTTGATTTTCATCATGGTAGCTATTATGGGCTCTGCTTTGGATATGTGCTGAAAACAGTGATGCCTTTCAAAGTAGCACACTATTGTTAGCTTTTATATATAAAGTTATCTCACACCACCCAATGGTTATAGAGATTTTCTCTTTTTTCCTCCTCTCCATATATATTTGCAAATTCTAACATGGTATGATCAGCAACTGGTTCAGTCTCCAAACTCACTCAGGATGTTAGTAAAGCACGTAAAAAGGAAAAGACCAAAATCACCAAGTAAGAAGTTACCAATGTAATAAGTGATCAAATAAAATTATAGTAGCAAGCTTCTGTTCTGGTTCCAGTTACTCAAAATTTCTTCCAGTGTCTGCAAAAATTAAACTCAGATAGGTACTTAGTTTGTTGCAGCCTGCAGGTTTGCAGACAGGAACTTCTGCTGAGCCCAGAGTTCTTAATGTTTCTCAGAAGTTCTCTTATAGGAATGGAATGCAATAGACAGGCAAGCTGAGTACTAGTTGATTCCTGCTATAAAGAGGATTAAAAGTGAGGGTGGCTTCAAAAGTTAGTGCCACCAGCAAAGTAAAACTGAAAAAGGAGGGGAAAAAAAGCTGCTGTACAAATTGAAAAATCCACTGGATAATATTACTTTTGATACTAGAGCTTAGGTATCATACTTCATAAATTGCTCATTATCACTGACTTCTAGTAGCAAGGTCACTGTAATGTACTTAGTGTCTGGCCACTTTATTCACTCTTAACAATGCTAGAAAAAAACCCTTAAATAAGCTTCTTTTGCAGCTGAAAAGCAATTTACCACAATATCAGTTGAAAAAAAAAAGAAGATTCAATTCATTGGTACTGCAGTTTTATGCTTGAACAACTTTGGGGACAGAGGAATACTGCTCATGAATTCAGAAACAATTTGAAAATAGACAGGGCAGATGTTACACTGACCTCTGCCCATTAGAATGTGATAGATAGTTTGGTTTATCTTTTTTTTTACCAGATAATATTACCTCTAGGGAAATCATTATCAACAGTGTATCTTTAAGCCATGTGTTGTCACACAGTGGATATCTGTATTTCTTTGGCAAAAAAACATTATTTCAGTTGAAAACCAAAACTGATTTTGATACTGCCGCTGGTGTGTAACAGTATAAAGAAGTTAATTCATAAATGTACATACATAAAAAAAGATATGGTCCAACAGTAAGAAATGATTTAGTAGATGTTTAAATCGCTGTTTTTCAAATAATGTAACATTCTCCTTTTCCTGAGACTTTTACTGGCATTGGCATCCAGTATAATGCAGTATAGCTATGTTATTGTCTCTCTTTAATTTTTTTCTCTTCTTTGATGATGTATAAAATTTTTACACTTACTGTCTTCGTTTGTGATTGAATTCCAAAGAAAGAAAAAACATCTGGGATTCAAAGTAAATTTAGTTAATGGAGCATTTCTAATTTTACCCTGATATTTCTGTTGTTTTTCCAATGATATTCAATAACATTAATTCTTCATTAAGTGTGTGGTTTTATAGTTTTTTCCAGGATCTATCTATGTTGGGAAAAAGTTTATATTTGCACCCCAAAAACTAGTAGCTAGAGAACCATGTAAAAATTTCTTTGGTGTTTGACCACCCAGTAAAAGAAGTCTTCCTTTTAAATTACACAAAATGCAATAATTTTGTGTGACTCCTAGCACTTTCAGGGTGCAGGCTAACTTCTCATGACTTTGATGCATGTCACAGGATTTTCCTAGCTAATGAAGCAAGATCACTTGAAGAAATTCTGGTAAATTAGACAGAGTAAAGGGACACTTCCAGACTCTGAAACTCTGCTGTTCATAATTTAAAATTGCTAGAATAATCCCTGAAATATTTTTGCACTGTGAAATGTTGCCGTTCTAGGCACAGTCTGGAAACTAATGTAGGTCAGAGAAAAATCCCTGTTTTGGGGAGTAACCAGGTTGAAAGTATCAATGTGAGCTATTTCCATAGCTGGCCTCAATATCAGAAAATGATCCCATGTTCTTCTTGGTAGCGTGGACATAAATTTGCCCCTGTGTCTTTTGAGTACCAGCAAACAGCCTATTTTTCTCACTATCAAAAATGTTTCATTTAACTAAATATTAGGATTGTTTACTCAAAGGAAAAGAATTTTTAAGAACTAGCCAATGAGCATTTAGCCACATAAGCCAGCTGCATAAATATGGATGCAAAATATGATTCCCCTCAAGTTTCATGTGACAAATTGGCATGTATTTCACTGGACTTGGAGAAGAAGACTATATAAGCCCTTCAACCTAAAAGTCTCCCAATCTGGATGTCTTTGTAATTAATTTCTCACTCTGGAAGTTATTTGGATTAATAACAGTTTTTCTCCCTTTGCACTCTATTTATTATTCTTTTACTCAAATAAGAAGGTGTTTGTCTATATTTCCAACAAGCCACATTTTCCTACTTTTTTATTTGAAAATACTAATTGCAATTTTTATTTAAAATTTATGGCAGGTATTTAATAATTGTTTGTCCTTAGCTGAGCTATTAACAAGTTAAAAAGTCATTGTGAGACACAGAGTTCTTCCTCACTAGGAAATGCTCAAGCATTTTGTCACATGCAAACTTCATAGCTCAGTGTGAACATAGATCTATGAATCATATTTTTAGCAGTTGCAAGAGTAAGTTAACAATATACCTCAGAAAAACCAGAGATTATGGTAATCATGATATTGGCACAAAAATGATTTAAGGAGTTTAACCCATTTTGCTTGACATGATTAAAACTAACTACTTTGTTTAACTAATCATCGGTAAAATAAGAAGAGAATTTTAATTTTTCTTTACATGCTTCCTTGATATTTAGCTGCAATTGAATTTTTAATAAACAGTTTCTATATTTATATCTGCTTGTGTGCTTATGTACCATTCTTTTAACATGAATCAAGCCATATGAAAAATTATATTCGCTCTTTCTAATATCTTCATAAAATGAAACAAATGGCTCTTAATAATAGTAACTATTGACTATAACTATTTCTTTCTTTTTCTCTCCTGAAAAAAAAAATCAAATCCAAAAAAGTTTTCTTTCTTTAATCTCTGATGGGGAAATCCATACATTATTAAATAAATTCTGACATTATCAGGAATAGGAAACACATTGACACTACTTATCTGACTAAGTAAAACTTGCTGTTGATGGAGTTGGACGTTTGGATCACAGCTAAATATGAGAGATAGATAGATAGATAGATAGATAGATAGATAGATAGATAGATCACTACCTTCTGCTTTTATACAGGTTAGAGCACCTTAAATGTAAGAGATGCAAATTATTTTGACTATCAGAATTCTCTTAAAAGTGTTTGCCTACCCACCTGCTTTAAATGGAGCTCACCCATTTTTTCCCGTCTTGCGTTAAGTAATTAAACACTGACTGGCCCGCAGCAGAAGGTGAAAAGTGAGTTTGATTCTCTAGACTTCTTTTTTGACTATTTGTTGGCTGAGAAAATGAAAAGTGGCTGGGAAAATGAAAAAAATAACACAAAAATTCAAATAGTTGATGCAGCTTTCTAACAATTGGTTTACCAAATAAGTAGGAACAAAATAGTCACCAAAGTACTGACTAGCTTCCCCAAATGAGAGGAAACCTACTTTGCTTGAGAGAGAAATATGTAAGCATGGAACTTTGAAAAACAATTTGTAGTTTGATATTTCAATTCCATCTGAATTGTACTCTGTGTAACTAAATCTCTAATATCTTCTATGTATCTAGGTTTAATTTTTCAAAAATTCAATACCGATTACAGCATATATACTTACATTTACTTGCTTAGTTTTCTTGCACATACTCTTAAATTATCTAATTGAAACATTTTATAAATTAAAAACCTAATACTCCAGTAAGAAATATGTAATATGTGATGCTTATGATTTTAGTGTCTAATACATTCTGTGTTCTGTCATACAATCAATTATGCTTCTGACAGTAATTTTCATAAATTTTATTTATTAAATGATATGCTCAATATATTTTACAGTCTCTCTGACATTATTTTGCATTTAAAATTATAAACTATATCAGTTACTGCAAACATCTTCAAATAATGGTTGAATAGCTGATACTAATTTTTTATATGTCAACTGACCATTAATGAGATTCTTCACTCATGGGAGACAGGGCTAGTTAATTTCTAAGAGTAATTATTCTGTCATTGGGCTGGGAGAGTTAATCTCTTTACTGATTCTTCAAATGTTGTTTGCTGTTACACAAACCAAAATTTTGCAATTAATATACTGTGTGAGGTAAGAGGGCCATACCATCACATATATCTCTGTATGAGAAGAAACATACAGTCTCTCTGAATTAATCAAATGAGCTAACAAATTACTGTGGATAATTACAGGCATCTAGAGATGTGAGACTGCTAGCAAGCAGACACTTGTAATGCTAAGAGAATAATTGCATCTTGTGGTTTGCCTTGGAAAGGATTAAAAGATATTCTACCAAACTGTAGTATTTTGAATTATTTTACTGCTCATTAATGATCATCTGGGGAGCAAGGGAAATGAAATATTTTACTAGTCTTTCTAAAAGACTACAAAGTACTTTCAGACAAGGTATTACTCTAGGGAATATGACGAATAAATTAAAAATATGAAAAAGAAGGGAATGAGAGGACTCTCCCTTAGCTTCAACTTATACCTTAAACTTCTTATAAAGAGGGTTTGTCATAAAAAAGGGTGACCTAGAACTCAACACATCTAGTTGATCAAGGGAAGCCAGCTAATGTAATATTTTTGGATTTCAGTAAAGCTTTTTGTCTCTCACAGGATCTTTCTGGACAAAATGTCCAGCATTCAGCTGGATAAACACTTAATGTGATGGGTGAGCAACTGGCTCACAGGTCAGGCACGAAGGATTACAGAGAATGGGGTGACATCAGACTGGGCACCTGTCCCTGGTGAGGCTCCACAGGGCTCCATCTCAGGCCTTCTTCTCTTCTACATCTTCATAAATGTCTTGGACGCAGGACTGGAAGGGATACTGAGCAAGTTCACAGATGGGAGGAGTTGGGATGAGCTGTTGACTCCTTCAAAGGCAGGGAGGCCCTACAGAGAGACCTCGACAAGTTAGAGGGCTGAGCAATCACTAATCATATGAAGTTCTACAAGGGAAAGTGCTGGATTCTGCAGCTGGGATGGGGCAACCCTGGGTGTAGATACAGACTGGGGAATGAGATGCTGGAAAGCAGTGCAGCGGAAAGGGATCTGGGCATCTTGGTCAATGGCAAGTTGAACATGAGTCAACAGTGCCCTGGCAGCCAGGAAGGCCAGCTCTGTCCTAGGGGACATCAGGCACAACATCACCAGCCGCTCAATGGGACACCAGTGGTGTTCCCTAGGGATCAGTCTTGGGTCCAGTCAGATGATTCCACAAGACTCACCACAGAACACAGCTGGCTTGACCGTCAGTCAAGCTGGTGTGGACTTTAGGAAAACATATTTAAGAATGGGAAGAAAATTCCAAACAGGCAGAGAGAACACAAAGAGTGAGAAACAGCAGAGAGCAACATTGCAGTCACAGAAAAGAGGAGGAGGAAGAGGTTTTTCAGGCACTGAAGCAGGTATTTAACTTGCAGTCCATGAAGGACCCACACAAGAGTAGAGGAAAAGTATGAGACAGAACGAGGAACAGAGACAAACCATGGTGCACTGACTGCTCACACATTTTTGCTGTTGACCCATTGAAGGGCTGAAGGGAGTGAGACAACTTCTGGCAATTATGAGAATAGCGAAGAGATTGGGGGTGAGAAAGCTCTGTGTCTTTTACATATTTTTAATGACTGAAACAAAAATCAGTTAATCTGAAGAAATATTCAAATAATAAACATTCCTGATATTCTGATGATATCTCCATAAACCTCACCTTAGGAATATGCCTGAAATATCTGCCAGATTTTTTTTTTAACTCATGCCACTGAGGGCATTTCCAGACTTCTTTTGTTTATGCTTTAAAAAGATATTCACAGCTATATTTTCTTCAGTGTGCAATCACTTTGTGGTGGGCTTTCTTTGGCAACATCTATTTAATATTGCTTGTAGTCTCGTTTCAGATTTCTGCTGGCTTAGGATAGAAGACTGAGAGTCAGACTGTTCCTCTGGGGAAAAAAAAGAGAAGAGTAATAACCGCCTAAAAAGAAACATACATCAAACAGTATGTAACATCTAGAGAAGTTGATGAATGGAACTTTTATGGAAGAATGACTCTGGACTTGAACTGTTACTAGGTACTGCTGACCACCTTTAGAAGAATAAGACTAGTTTTGGACTTGATCTCATCACCTAACATATGTTTTTCTTAACTATGTGTTTGTAACTAAGGTAGATTTTTATGGCAATATGACTGACAGAAAATGACAGAAAGTTTACGACCTTAAAAACAGCTTCTATACTCACCCACAAATTCAAAGGTTTGACTATACATACTACTGTTGTTTAAGTCCTTCATGACATTTAGCATGAGTGGTTGTAAGACAAGAGATACCTTTCCTGTCCATTAATTACAGAAGTATCCAAAGGCAGAATATTAGGCCCTTTCATATTTTCTTCAGTATTTAAATAAAACACAGAAAGAACTTCAAATAAATTCTGGGTTTTTTCTCACTCAAAATTCCTTTGTTTGAAGACATTATAATATATCAGATACTTTCTGATATTTGAATTTTCTGTCAGATTTGCCTAGCCATAATATGATATTCAATGAATGCAATAAGACATTCAATGAACATTCCTTCTATGGTAATTCTCTATTGCATTATAAAGTTGAATCATTCTTGTAAATTTGTGGTACCCAAAATTCAAATAGAGCCTGGATGAAGACGTGTCCCTCTGATAAGAAAAACAGAAAATTAACAAAAATGAGTATCAAACTGTCTGTGGAGTCTGTGAGAATCTGTAGGAAAGAGGGCATCTGAGGACAGAGGTTCTTCAGTCTAGTAAACACATGCACTATATACTTGTGAATTTGTATTTGTACTCCTTTTGTCTGTAAAGAACAAGACTGATGTCATTCCTTCTTTGTTTTTGGAGGACTGTAAACCTATGTCTGTTGTTTGTGAAGTGAACATACTGTTCTGTATTACATTGATTTAAGATATATTTGTAAAGCTAAGTATTTTTATTTAGCTAATTTCAAAAGGAAATCAGCTGACTTTCTTTAGAATAGCTTTCCTTTCAGTGGTATTTATATTCCTATAAATTTAATTATTTCTAGGTCAAGCAAAAAGTGTAATATCCTGAAAATCTTAGGTAATTGTTAGGATACAGAATACATGGAGCTTGGTTTAGATCCCTTACCTCAAAAATATTTTCTGACTTTGAGCAATGAACGGAAAAATGCACCACCTTACTCCTTGGGAAAGGATTTGGGTTTTTGATTTGTCTTCTCATTTTCTGTGTAATAAATTAGGCAGTTTTCTAAAGAGCGTATATGAATATTGTTCTCCATGTAGACTGTGCCTCAATTCAGCTAACTCAGAGCAAAGGATTCTACCAGGTAGTGGTGCAGGAAAGACAAAGTGACAATGTTTACTTCCTACATGATTTCATCTATTTTGGGGCATTGCTAGAATGTCCTCTGCCAGCTGAATACACACTTAGATATTTAGTTAATCAGTAATTCAGATTTCCATTTGTTTAAATCCTCTGAATGGCTCACTGTAGGAGGTATTCTTATATATGTCTGATAACAAAGAAAATTAACTGTGGAAGTGTAGCTTTGACTGTTCTTTAAAAAAAATATTTTTTTATTTTAGGAGATTATTTTATAATGTAGTTCCTTGACTGAAGACTGCCTTATTACATGGATCAATAGAAAATTGTTTCAAAATATGCTATTGACAGACCACTGGTCTTTCCAGAGTGAGGAAATTTTCAGACACCCAGATTCACTTTCATCCCAAACTTAATGCTTGAATCAACAGCCTGCAGTGTGGGACAGCTATGATAGGGAAGAAGAGAGACAAATATGAAAAGGAAAATGGTGATTTTCAACTTTCTTGTTTAATCTGTCACTGCATAGTTAAGAATATAAGATTCATGAGGAAAGAAAGATACTTTTTTCTAGATCAACATGTTTTGAATCAACACATTTTCTTGAACACTATTTGCTTGCTTGAAGTGGTCCTCCAAGATGCCAGCTTTTCATCATTTTGTCTAAGCATAATGCTGTGAAAAATTTTCATGCCAAACAGAAGAAAGATCCGACCTCTAATAAAGATGGATCAAAGAAGATCACTGATCATATGCTACTAAAGAACTAGTGCCTATATTTCTGTGGATGGATTCAGGATTTGAACTGTATCTAATATTCCAGGTGATAGATAGTCCTGATAGATTTTCAGTTTGAGATGAAGTTGCTAGCTCTATGCCTCTGGCTAAATCCACAGAATGACTGCTTTCTGGAAAGCAATTACTGAGACATCATGTGCAGAACAAATTTCTTCATTAGAAGAATGACTCTTTATTAATAGCCCAACTTTGCTACTGAGTTGTCCTTTACTCAATAAAGTGATGGCAGAGAGAGGCTCTACTTAAAGTAAAAATTAGTCTGTCCTACCTTGTGCCCATTAGCAAAATAGGTCACTCTCTTCTAATCAACTGTGTTTCTCTTTCACTCTGTTCAAGACAAAACCTTCCGATCCAAAACCAAATGAAGCAATGATAGACTTTATCCTCACTGGGGAAATACCCATATGTTAATAAAAATGTTGAAACAAAAATTATAATTAAAAAATAAAACAGACTTGTCTTCAGGGATGTTACCTCTGTTTCAGGAGAATGAGTAGGAAACATGCTTGAATAATAGGGGAGTGAAAGGGAGTTGTACTACACATATCACATTAATTTTGGAGGTTAATTTGTAGTTAGTGAAAGACAGATCTATTCATAAAAGCTGTTAGTGAACAGTTTAATCCATACATCATTTATTTTGCTTTTCATAAGATCAGTTTAAAACCATTTGAAGAATTTTAAATTCATGCAGTTATTTTTTTTTAAATTTCTTCCTTGTTATTTTGACAGTAGTCTACTTAAAACCATTGGTGAAAAAGATTAATAGCCTGTTGTATTGTAATATGACAGCAAGGTGCATAGGCCACTGCTGTGCTTAAATCTGATGTTGTCCAGACCTAATGTTTGGCTGGTGGAAACCAAAGTGTATACAGATATGCCACCTTGGATTAAACTAGCAGATGGCTGCTCCCATTAGCTACTGCCTTTCTGCTGAAATGTGCTAAGTAATTATTTGACAGTTTTTTAGACCTTTTCAGTGCAAAGTAAAAGCCTTCAGTGGGGACTCAACTTAGATACTTCTATACAAAGGGATGTAGCATGGGGAAAAATAAGAGCAGTTAGAGATAAAAGCACACCTGTAGGGACATGACCTTATGACAGCATGGAGACCTGGTGGGATGGCTCCTCAGGAGCAAAGCATCTCAGCAAAGTCAGGCAAAAAAGACAGAGTGCATGAAAAAAACACTGTTCTGCATGACATCCTTGTCTCTAAATTGAGGAGACGTGCATTTTACAGAAGGACCAGTTAGTGGATAAGTATTTGGGTGGATGGGTGCACTCAAAAAAGCTACAGTCAATGACTTGGTGTCCAAGGGGAGACTAGAAATGAGTGGCATTCCTCAGGGGTCACTATTGGGTCTTACATTGCTTGACATCTTTGTTGGTGACATAGAGAGTGGAACCGTGTGAAACCTCAGCAAATTTGCTGGTGATACCAAGCTGTGTGGTGCAGTTGACACACCGAAGGTGTTGAAGTTGACATACAGAGGTGTGTCCTCTACCATCCAGAGGTGAAGTTGACACACAGAGGTGTGTCCTCTGCCATCCAGAGGACCCTTGATAGGCTTGAGATGTGGGTCTGTGTGATCCTAATGAAGTTCAACAAGGCCAAGGGTAAAGTGCTACGCCTGGGTCAGGGCAATCCTAGTGCCGGCTGAGCAGACAGTGAAACGTTAGACGTGACCAGCAGGTAAGGGCAGGCAATTCTCTGCATCTACTCTGTTCTCATGAGACCCCAGCTGGAGTGCTGCATCCAGCTCCAGGGTCCCCAACATAAGACGGTTGTGAACCTGCTGGAGCAAGTCCAGAGGAGGGCCATGAAGGCCCTCAGAAGGCTGGAGCATCTCTGCTATGAAGGCAGGCTGAGAGAGTTGGGGTTGTTTTTTCAGCCTGGGGAAGAGAAGGCTCTGGGGAGACATTATAGCAGCCTTCCAGTAAATAAAGGGGGCCTACGAGGAGACTGGAGAGACACTTATGACAAGGCCTTGTAGTGATAGGACAAAGGGGAATGGCTTTAAACTCAAAGAGGGTAGGTTTGGATTAGATGTTAGGAGGAAACCCTTTTCTGTGAGGGTGGTGAGGCACTGGAACAGGTTGTCCAGAGAAGTTGTGGATGCCCAATCACTCAAAGACCAGGCTGGGTAGAGCAACTTGGTGTCCTTGCCCATGATAAGGGTATTAGAATTAGATAATCTTTAAGGTCCCTTTCTACCCAAACTATTCTATGATTCCAAGATTCTATGATGTAAGAGAAAACACAATCAGAACATTTTTCAAAATAAACTCTTTAACACTGAAGTAGGCTAAATATGAATGAAATTAAGAACAATATACTGAGTACACAATTCTGGCTACTCAGAAGTTTAGTTGTTTTTACCCTTTTTTTGTTTCCAGAGATGAATATCTGTGAATTTGAGGATTCTACACAAGTGAAGAAACTATGAGAAAACAGGTAACACATACACTAAACAGTTTGAACTTGATCAATAGACCCCATTTAATTCCTTTACTGAGAGAGTGAATGGAAATAAATAAGATACAATGTCCTGTACATTATCAATATTGCAAAATCCACTTCCTTCAGTACAGTTATCAAAATGATTATGATCCATTCATTTTGATTTTGGCAAGTAATAAATACATAAGATGGAGGAAGATAGTGTGCCTTTACTGAAGTATATTAGAGTGATTCCTCTTAAATTATATAAAAACCCAAAGATTCTCTTTAAATTATATAAAATAATAAATAAAAGTCTAGTGCTAGGATTTTCATTATAAGAGAAGGGAAAAAATAGGTTTGTGAATGCGGATATTTCTCTAGATCAAAATTACAAACATATTTGGAGCTTCCTTGAAATGGAAAAAAGCATCTTAGTAGACAACCTACAAGCACAAGAGACAATATTTTTTTTCAGCTGAAGAATTTGTATATTTTATTTTATTTGTGTCAATAAGTATAGAATAAGGAAAGAAAAATCAGACATTGATTGACTGAGTTGGTGTGGAATTAAAAATGACATAGTTTTGGCCTCAGGAGCTCCATGTTTCAAAAGAAGATTTGAATATGAATGTTGAGGATAATATGGTTACATTAGACAGAATTATAGGAGGCAGTTTTACTATTTATAAGCCTTAGAACACAGGAATGTATGAATGTCTGTGGTAGGTGTGAGAGATATCCATCTCCTCATAAATGTACCATTTCAACACTGACTGTATATTTATCTAGGGCAGAATAAGAACACAGCCAACGTATGATGCTTCATCCTAATCCTTACCATTCTCTAACTCTTTTCAGCTCTGAACATTCTAGTCCAGATAAAAAATCTGCTTTGTAGCTTTCATTGAATCTCTTGAATGTGGTCAGGTCTGGACACTTTCAAACTCAGTAAGTTTTTCGTCTTTTCTGAATCCTGCGGAAAATTCAACTTCTTGCATGAAGAATTAAATTTTTAAAAATTTGACTCTTAATACCTTACTGATATATTCTAAACATTTTTTTAAAAGATAAAATGAATAAGCTACATCCACCCTATTTTATCTACCATTTTCTATTTGCTGAGTTTTCAGTTGGCAAGAAAATGAGTTACATATTGGTCCTTATACTGTAACCCCCTGAATATAATTTTTGTAATTCCTAGTAAAGAGTCCGAGGATTTCTAATGAAGATAGTGCAGTGTGCCAGGCAGTTCGCCTCAGCCATTTTGGGTTTTTTTAAATGATTGGCCACTCAGCACATACCTGGTATAGTAGAAGTCTCATATCTACATAGTCATTGCATAAAACCTTTTATTTTGTTAGTGTCATAAGATAGTGAAGACCAGTGGCTACCCAGGGGCTGTGAAAGTATAAAGCATAAGGATTGACCACAGGGCTGCAGGCCACAGCCTCAGCAGCCAGTGCCTGCCCCATCCGCTCCAAAGAGGGGGCAGGGAAGCCCTGATTCACTGGGAATAGAAAGCAGGGTTTGGTAGCAGAGGTTGCAGGGTGTCTCCTGTGGAAGGAGTGGGTGATCTGTCCTGTGCTGGTCACAGTGGATTCCAGACAGCTCTAAATGGAGGGAAATAGTCCATCATACCCCAAAACTTCAACCAAACAGAGGACCACATGTCATTTCTTTTCAGGCATGTTTGAGGAAGGATAGTGGCTGCTGGGGGCAGGAGATGCAAGAAGGACATGTGGGACACAGGAGACACAGGAGGACAGTCAAAATGGGACACAGGAGAAAGTATGTGATGAGAAGTGTTTGGAGAAAGGGGAGAAGGAATGAGGGAAATGAGTGGAAAAAGAAATTTTTGGGAAAATATATAGAGAGACAGCCCTGAAAATGCTTTTTGTTGGAGAAGGGACACTCCTGAGGAATCGCATCCTTCCTGTTACACATGGTGGGGTAGGGACATCCCTGAAGGGACTGTGGCCCAGAGGCAGCCCATGCCAGAGCAGGGGAGTAATATGAAGCAAGAAGTAGTAGCAGAAAGAAATTTCTGTTTACTGTTCCCAGCATTCCTCACTGCCTCTTTCCTCATCAAAGGGGCTTGGAGGAGCTGGATGTAATGTATAGTGAAAGCAAGAGTGGTTGAGACAAGGAAAGGGGAAGAGAGGTGTTGGACTGAAGTTGAATCTGGACAAGAGAGAGGGAAGGCATTTCCTTAAATATTTCATTGCTCACTACCTGAACAAATAATTAAAAACTGATAATTGGCAATAAATTTGTTTAAAACCAATTTCCTGAGTTGAGATTGTTCAGCTTGTTACAGCCAGCCATGGTGACCAGAGTCAACACAGGGACAGGGATAGGGATGAGTGTAACAGTTGAAGAAAGATATTTTAAGTTTTCTTGTACAGCAACAAAAGGTACTATTATTAATAAGGCTTTCTGTATTCATTTAGACTGTGATTGTTGGTATTATTATTGCTTGCTTTATCCTGATTATATTGCTCCGTTTTTATAAACAAAAGTTCTTGGCTATAAGTATATGCATTTAAAATATTTATGATGCATTTCCTTTTGTTCATACTAAGATTTTGATCTTGATGATTTTCCTATACTTTTGATCATACTTTTTCCCATCCTCTTTTCCATTTTTATTTTATTCTTACTGAGGAGAGTGAAACAGAATTTTACATAGTTCTAAAAATGCAGGATAATATTGTCTTTGTACAGGAGAAAAAGTACGAGACTTTATATTCTTTTTTTTTTTTTCCCCACTAACTCCTAATATCCTGATTTGCTTTTATGACCACTACTGAATATCAAGCTAATGATTTTTATGATATCTGCTTTTGTAACCCCAAACTATGCATCTGAGGGGTTGATTGTCAGCTCAGAGCTGATCATTTTTTATGAGAAGTTAGACTGGTTTATTAAATTTTTATTAGAATTGTAAAGACAATTATTATTGCCTTTAATCTTATCTTTATTCATACTGAAGTTCATCTGCCATTTTAGTACCTAGTTTCTGCTAGTTCCTAGTTCCTTCTGCAATTACTCATAACCAGACTTTATCCTTACTATCTAGAATAAACTCCTGTCACCAGCAAACTTTGTCACTTTGTCACATTTGGTAAGCTGTATATCAACATTTTCAAAAGTCATCTCAGTATAACCATAAATCGTTCAGTGATTGCTGGTCACCAGTAGCTGACCTCTCTTTCCTGTGAGAACTGACTTTTCCTACCTTCATTTCCTATCTTTCTCTAAATAATTTAACATTGCAAAGCTCTTTTATGCCATTGCTGATCAATTTCTTTAAAAGCATTTGGCAAGAACCTTTTCAAAGCCTTTGGAAACCCAAGAAGACTTTATCCATTAGATTGCCTTTATCCTACAGGATCTTTGAGAAAGCAATTTGATTTTCATTAATGTTCACAAAAAGCCATAAGGTACTCATGAAATTTTCTCGTGATGGAAAATTGGAAGTTAATAACAATACAGAAGTAGTTTAGAATATCTGATAGAATTTGATGATCTTAGAAATGGGTTGAAATATGGGTGATCATCCATTTATATATTAAAAAAAAATTCTGTTATAAACTGGGATTTTTCTACTTCAAAAGAAGCAAAGCTGAAGAAATTAACATTCTGAGCAATTACAGAATTACTAGAGTGTCAAGGAGTGAACAGGAAGAGGGGTAAGGGGTGGGACATACCAGAGGCTCTCTCAGAAAATTATTTCTCTTACAGAAAAAGAAGTACCGGTGACATTTTACAAGGTATTGGTAAAATCCTAGCTAGAATCTTTTGTATAGTTCCGGACTTCTTTTTTTTTTTTTTTTTTTTTAAATGAAGGTGACCAGAAGGATGGAAACTTTATTTTATTGAAGGCAACTTACTGAGCATCGAAAGTTTGATAAGGTAAAATCTGGGAGAGGATATGTTTTGTCTTCTAGAAGTAAACACCAGAGAAAAGGATGACTTAAGGTAAAATACGTTTGCACAAGAGCACACAGGTATAAGCTTTCTGTGACCAAATGTAGCTTATATGTTTCAGGAACCTTTCTAAGCATACTGTGAATGGGATTATTTCATTAAGTCTTTTGTGATTACAGTGCACATAGTCTATTACAACAAAATGTCTGCAGCTGAAAGATATCTGTGACCTTTGAGTGAATGAGTGAAGTAGAACTATAGTTGCTTCTTCCTTCCACGCACCCCTTTCTTTTTTCTTCTTTTTCTTCCTTCTTATAAAAGTTTACATATATTTGCTTAAGGGTACACTTTTGGTTCAATGAAGCATAATGATAAGGAAACCTGGGGTGGCCCATACTGTGATTCAGCTTTGGAGTTTGTTTTATAACTCTGAAATCACAGTTTACTGAGATGCCCTAAGGTGACAGGAGAGAATGAGGAAGGAGCTCAGCAGCCCACTGACATGTGGAGGTAACTAGCAGTGGAGAATATTCTCTATGATGTGTTAATTCATTCTCAATAAGATGATCAGAATTTGAATTAGGCTTTGGAAAATATAGAAAACTGAAATTCTAAAGAAATAGGAAATGCAAATGTATTCATAATCAGGTGGAGAGCATACCACCAGGAATAGCATAAGTAAAGTTTATTTAAACTGGGGCAGTCAGAATATCGTTGATCAGAAAAAATGTATTTTCTTCTAGTTGCTCATATGAGTATAGTTATACTGTACTTGTAGAGAAATTTTGATTTAGTATAGGTTCTATAATGGTTACCAGTTATAATATAGTCACCATAATGTTAAAATATTCAATTTTTTCCAGACAGTACTTTACTTCAGCCTTTGCATGCAGTTTACTCTATTTGCTTGTTTATGGGGTTTATTTACACATTGCTGAGGATATCACTTAGAAGTCACTCTCCAAACTGAGATTTTGTGTGGACAAAGAGACTAAGTGGAATTTGACATAAAGTGGCAACTTGCCACTTACAAAATATACAGAGGAGAGGAGGAAAAATAGTCACATGAAGAAGTAACAGGGAAAGAGCATTTGATCTTGTGCCCTCTGCCATAAGGGTAGAAAACAAAAAATGTGAACTGAAGAGAGACTTTTCTCCTTGTTCCCCTTCACATCATCTGTTGTGAACTTTGATTTTTAACATTTTTCCAATGAGATTGAGTTATAAGGGTTTTCCAGACTTTATGATCAACAGCAGAAACCTAAATAAAAACCTGAATTTTTCTGTCTCCTTCCTCTTCCAGCTTCAAGGCTGTTAGTCGTGCTCTGCCTTTCAATGAAAGTGGTGGCAAAAGGAGCATCATGCAGAATGTAATGATATAGTCTGCCTGCCACTCTGTAACAGGCTGTGCTGACACCCTTTTCCATTTTAATACATGTCCTTCATTGCTTTTCTTTTACATTTTTTTTATTTTTAATTAAAAAATCCCCATATCCGTTTTTCCACATTAACATTTTCATTTCAAGGATATGCTCATGTGGATATCCAACAGATGTGTAATGTTCCTAAAACCCCTTAAAATTATTGAAACTTTAAGAAACCCCACTGCACTTGAGAAAATATTTTAAACAGAATGATGATTGCTAAAGCACTAAAGGTAGTATGTCATTTAATAGAATTTAAAAGAGAGCAATGTGAGGGACAAGTATCTGTGAGACCTGCCTTTTCTTAACTGAGGTGTACAATAGCAAGGTTCAGGACACAACTATCTTTTGTTAATCTTAGAAAAGGCTTGTAAAGGAGGGGAGAGGTGAATGCTCTTACCCATAAGAGGGGAGGAAAAGTGTTGCCTGAGATTCAATTAGGATTGAATTCTTGTTACATTACTCTCATTAATATTTACATGATGGTGTTACCATAAAATAAAGACCAGCTAGGTAAGAGATACATAGTATAAACAGAGAAAAATTAGTCCCAGATTAAGTTCCTATAAATAAGATAAAATAAAGAATTTGCTCATAAATCTTCTTTAGCTTGGCAAAGGTCTAAGTATTTTCACTAATTCTCATGTAGCTGGGAGATAATATTGAGTGAATACTGAGCATGTATGCAGTCTGATTCAGTCAACTCTATTGCTTTCTTGCAACATAATTGACAGAGGGCTGTGAGGAGGAAAATTTTGGTATGAAGATTGTTATAAATTAATGAACCTTGTGAGTTCAATGTGCTGTAGCTGAAAAAGGGTGTATTTGAACATGAAAAGATGGGAAATAAAGTATAAGGTTTTGAAATTTTCAAGCTGTCTCAGAAATAGGCAATGACGTGCCATCAAATATGTTTTTCTTCAGGCAAATGGTGAAGATGGTCATCTCTAGTCTAAGCAGAAAAAAAACCAACTTTCTCCAGTCTTATATTTTTGTGGAGTATTTTCTCAGATAAAGATTGTGATGTCCCCTTTCTAAATATTCAAGTTCCTATAATTGCTTTATTGAAAACTATTTTGTTCTACAGAAAAGGCTTCTTTGACTCCTTTCTTGTCCATATGGTTGCCTGACACACTCTGATTTTTAAAGGAAATTGACCTCTTCCATGTCTGTCGCTTGTCTACCTCTTTGGAAAACAACAATAAAAATACTAAATTGTATGGGTTTTTTAGGAATTTAAATAGAAGAACTGCAATCTGAATCTTTTATAATACTTGTATCAAAAGGACAATTCATTCCAAGAGGATAGAAAGGGGATTAAAGCTTGCTCTTATTGCAACTGTGCCTAAATGAACAGCTTCAAACTTCTGCCAGCCCTTACTTGGTATACTACCAAAAAAGACTATTGAGGCAATCAGCAATGTATTTAGGTAATTGGGGCTCCTAGTCTCAGAAAAAGCAATCATTTTACTACCTGTGTGTGTCTACTCCCTTTCAATATTGTTTGTTTTCATTTGTAGGATAGAATGTTCTCTTTTACACCCAGTAGAGTGTAGAAAATTCAGTCAGCAATCTTTTCCTGATCCCTGGAGCTCATGGCACACAGGAGGAGTAATCTGCAAACCTTGTTCCTACTAAAATTCGTTTAAATGAAAAATACTCAATAGCTTGTGGGATCATGACTTTTGTATAATGTATTGTCAACAGCAGCTTGAATGGGACTCTAGCACATTTTCACATGTAATTTCTGTCTTGTCTCCCTTTTTTTGGATAATCTGCATCACATAGAGGAAAAATATTTTTTTCTTTGAGAGGCAGGGGTTGCAGTTCCTGCTGAGTTTACATCTAATAGGTGTTGTAAAATATTGCCTTAAAGCATGATAGTGCTGATTAGAAATATCTTACCTTTGAGAAGAGGAAGGACTCCCACATTCCACTGACTTTCAAACTCAGCAGGAACATAGAGCCAGGAGCTATGGTTTCTTTCATATTTACCTCTGTCTTTGTCCTCATTTAATAACACTTTCATTCCACACAGAGAAGACTCCTTTTAGGTTTTCTGAGCTATTACCATAAAGATTGCAGAAAATCCTAGGACGAGTTTGTGGAAAAAAAGTGGCATGGAAACATCAAAGAGAAATGAATTATGAGAAGTTTCAGCTATTAAAAATAGAGTGAAAAGAAATACAATGAGGATGAACCAGGGTTGGGAAGATGGGAGGAAGTTGGAAGGCATTAAGATAAAACTGGTGACTTTCTCACAAGGAAACAGCACTTATGTAAGGGACAGTTATGCCTCCCCACTCCCTATGTTTTGCCTGTAGACCTCTTCTGTCAACACTCATGACCTTGTGTCTGTGCAGTAAGAGGGATAAGCAAACTGACGCAACTAAAAATTAACCTGTCATTGTGTTGGTTTAACAATTAAAACATAAACAGTAGCTCATGGAAGTCTAACAAAGTGCATTTGGAAAACTGTTTCTGTTCAGCAATGGTAAATCTCAGTCACAGCCCTTCATTCAGTAAGGAAAGCGGCGGCTCAAAATTAACGGCAGAAATTGAACACAGCTCAGAAAAGAAAAAAAACCCAAACATTATGAAAGCTTTTGACAATTGAACCTGGAAAAAATAGTTAAAACAGAGCTGGGTTTTTCAGTCTGAAGCAAAGAATGGCAGGGACAGTTATAGTGACTATGCAAATGTAAATGGATGTAAATGTAAATGGACAAAATAAAGGTGAAAGGATCAATTATTTTCAATAGCCAACAAGTAGAGAATGAGCAGTAGTGGAAGAAAAAATAGTAGCAACATTTCGTAATCTTTGATGTGTTCAAAATCCAGGAAGAACTACTTTTTATAGTATTTCTCTGTATTAAGTGAATATTAACAATGCATTTTAAACATGAAGACACTGAGGTAAAAAGGTTTTCTGGTTTTCCCTAATTCAGTTAATGAAAACCCTAAACTAATATTGGAAAAGGTTTGTATTTATTTTCACTGTGAATATATCAGTGGTCAAGATTGAATCCGAAAAGGGATTGACCATTCCTGATTGTTGAATTGAACACTGACACTCCATGTATACTGCAAGGAAAACAAGCACTTCACAATGGATTCCACAGAAAAGAAAATAAAAGCCTACTCTCTAGAAAAGAAAAAAAAAGGTTGCCTAGAGTTATAGTCCATAGAAAGAATATTAAAAACAAGGATTTCATGTCTCTTACAGACCCAGTGGTTTTACTGGGGCTGCTCAGAGACAGTATTTTAGTTTGACAGGACAGAGTCTTTCCCTAAAGGTGAATCCTTTGGAACCTAAGTCTTAAAGACTGAAGTCCTTCCATTTGAATTTATTCTTCAAAGAATATATAATATTTCTAAGGAGGAAAAAGAGAGATTTTATGTGGAGATTTACATACAGGGGAAAAATGTAAAATAATTTGGGATATGCATATTATAGGGCATATGCAAAGATATTTTCATATTTGGACTGAAAGTTTGCCTCAAACAAGGGCAAAATCTTTTCTTTGTCTTCAAATGTGCTAGGAGTTTATTTTCATACTTTATATAGTTGTCTTAATCAGTCTGAATAATGTCATTAAAGCCCTTTTTTAGGGCATCTGTGTAGGGTCCACAGAAGTGTATTAGATACTTTACAGTCATGCAAGAATATAAACTGCTGCTTTGAAGTGCTTTTGGTTTAAGTAGACAGTTTGCGAAAGGAAGGAAAAAAGAAATTTAAAAAAAAGGCAGAATAGAATTATTTTCCTTTTCCCCCAAGTTTAATAATTTTATCTCACTTGTTTGGTTTCGCTTAGAATGATATAATACTCCAGGGCCTTTTTCTTCAGTATATAAAAAAATAATTATATATTCAGACTCCATCTCATTGCACATTTCAGAAGCCTTAAAGTCCATTAAAGTAACTTTATCTTCAACTGATTATCATTCTCTCTACTTTATTATTTTCCCAGCCAATGCTCCTTACTTCACCATGCTTCAATTTAAAGTTATTCTCATTATATCTGTCAGTATGCCTTGTCAGGGACTGTTTTGTCATGCCGCCTGATTAGGATTCTTTATAGATTCGACCAAAAAGAGGGTCCATTTTGAACCCACTCGATTTTTCTCACATGTGCATTCCTTGGATGCAGTGCCAGTGTGTTAAGTGAGAATTAGGATATTGTGAAGTAAAGCCTAGGCTAATTTCCAATACTCTTTTAATCTCTGTAAATTCTTTCAGTACTTTTCACTATAATATCCATCCTTATGCCAAGAAACTGCTTGAATCCTTGAGCACAGGACTGCTAGGACCTTTAAGCAACAGTTTAAAGAGAACTGCAGAGAACTGCATTTACCCAGTTTTTAGTTCTAACTTGATTTAAAAAAGCAGTGTATGTATTTTTTTTCAATTCTTAATAAAGAATTGGAAGTTAAGTTAGTTAATTCTTACTAGGCAAGAAAAAGAGTTTTTATTACAGAAATATGTATCTAATTTGAGGTGTTTGAAACTTTTTACTTTATGCAAGGTAGTTGGAGATGTAACGTGGTCACATTCATACACCTGGTATTATAAGTTATTTTGTTAACCACTGAGCACTTAATCATTGATCCTGTAGGTTTAGTCATGGTGGTTTGAGTGCTAAGCATGAATTCTGGAGAACCTGTTGCAGACGGACCTTTTCTTATGCCTGTAAAAGTACTGTAAGCGGCTGAAATTCTATCCAGTTAATATTTACAAAGACATGCTCAGAAAATTTTCAGTTGTGGCTTTAATTCCACAATATAAGAAGTCACAGCTAAAGACCATCTGCTATAGCAGATAACAATGTACTGGTGCTGTCAAATCTCATGAGCAGAACAGGAGTGCTGACCTGCAGAATACTAGAGGAAAGCAGATGTAGTGAATCTATCTGGCCTTTACAATCCCTTGGCTGCTGGACAGAATTGAAGTAATTTCTTTCTTTAGAAGCCACAAAAGTTGAATCCTCTGATGTCAAATCACTAGATGACACTGTCATTATGCTGTCTATGTAGCATGGTCTTTTAATCCAAGAAACTTGTTATAATGAAGCTAAGTAGATACTCCCAATGTTTATTAGAAATGCATCTTCCCGACCCCATGTTCTGTTCTCCTCTTTCCAGTTGCACGTGTGTTATACAATGTTCATTAATCAGTTCAAATTACTTTCAAGCTGCATTTCCAAGCTTAATTAATATTGTAAAAAAATCTTTACTTATAGAAAAGACGCCTCTTAGTGACCCTGGCAAATCATATCCTTGTCTTCTTCATATGGTGGTAAAGGTTGGCCACAGCAGTAATACCTATAATTCACTTAAAAACCTCACAGAGAAAAATTTGTAAAAATTGCCTTTTTCCTTTTTTTTCATAATGAAGTAGAATTATTGAACTGTAGCAGTTTTGCTTCTGTATTGTAGTAGATTCAGCTTTCAAATTGTTTAAATAAAAAAGTTGATATCCTTCTGTCATAGTTAAAAATAACTATTATTTTTTTCAATTAATTTAGACTGGGAAGCTCTATATATCTGCTTTAATAAGTGTGAAAATTCCACATGTCCAAACACACCAACTGTGAAGTTTATTACAATATTTTAAGAGTCAGTGTTTATTGAGAAGGAAAAAAAGCAGCTGAAAGATAAAGGAAAAACATTGTGAGAAAAACAGCAACGTTTTCCCTGTCTTGGAAATTTTCCTTCATATTTTACTTACTTGGTTTTGTTTTGGGTTTAAGTTTTGTGGTGCTAAAGGTTTAGTTACTTAGTCTCGTGGTTGAACCACAGCCAGCAACCAAACATCACACAGCTGTTTGCTCACTTTGTCCTGCTGGGACGGGAGAGGTGGGAAGGGTTAAAGCAAGAAAATTTTGGTTTGCATTAAAGACTTTTTAACAGGTAAAGCAACAGCTGCATGCTCATGCAAAGCCAAATAACTAATTCATTCACATCTTCCCATGAGTAGTCAGGTGTCCAGCCATCTTCAGGAAAGTAGGGCCATTTGGTTGTAATCAATGACTTGATAGCCATTTGCTGATTGGCAACAAGTAGGGTATTTCTGTGTTGATTAGGTGTTAATATTATACTATATCATCAATAGCAACCTTGGTGAAAGGTTAAAATACATCTTCAGCAAATCTGTGGGTGATTCTAAAATTGGAACAGCTAACACAGCAAACTCTGGAGTTTCAGTCTGAACAGAACTTGACAAGACCGATCAACAGAATTCTGCAGGGAGAGACTGAGACAACTGGGCTTATTTGGTACAGTGACAAAGGTGCAAATTAAAGGCACACCACAACTTCTTGACAGAGTTAAAGATATGATGGAGTAAAGTAGAAGATGATAAAGACAGCATCTTAAAATTATTGCACGGAGCTCAGACTGGACATTAGAAAACATGGCATTTACACTAAAAAGTAGTATAACACTAGAACAAGTGTTTTGTAAGTCAAACAACTAGAATCTGTAGAATCTTCTTTCTTGGAATAGTTTAACAGAGGAGATCAACAGTTTTCTGAAAGAAATGAACAGCAACTAAAAGAACCAAAATTTTTTATCATTGGTAGAGCCAAATATTATTAGAAGAGAATGATGTGATACAACATAGAGAATATAAGTATGAAGAAATGGAATTGTATGAGAAAAGAAAGGTATATCCTAAGAAACTCAGCTTGATGCAGTTGAATGTGTTTGGGGAAATAGAGAGAAAAGATGAGGGAGTGATATAAAAATGATGAAAAAAATTATCTTAGTGGTTATGTGAACTGGAGTGGGCTTAGCATGTCACAGGCTGTGTAAGAGTTGAAAATACCTTACACATGTAGAACAAATAAAGGAAAGCTAACAGAAGGCAATCACAATTCTAGAGGTATGTAGGGATTATGATATTATCATCATAGCTGATAAATGAAGAAAACAGAACCTCCTGCAGAACAAGAAATGGCAAGTTCACTTTTGACATAAGAAAATAGCCTTCTGATGGGCTACAGCTGACTGAAAAAGATCACACACTTCTTAAAATAAAAAGAACATTTTTATGGTTTATACTTTGAAGTTTCTAATGAGATTGAAAACAAAAAAAATATTTTTAGGCCTTCAGAGGTTTGTAAAAGAATTTGTTTTCTTTTTTTTCTAAGCACAGGAAAGAAGCAAATTTATTAACTACAACAACATCTTTAATTCTTTGTCCTGACAGCAGCGTGTGGTACTGCGAGGTATATGGATTAATTAAAATTACCCTATAGACTTTTTTCTTCTTTACAATGATTTTAAATACACAGAGAAAGTTGAGGATAAGAATAACCAGATCACATTATATATTGTCACTTTCTGACTACACATATATATAGAGAATCTTCTAATCTGATTAGGTAGACAGCTATGAGAACACTTACTGTCATTGTGCAGGTCTAATGAGAGTAGTTTTAACATTAAAAAGTTAGAATTTTGTAGTTTAGAGATTTTTTCGTTTATTTATTAAAATATCTATTAATATTTGAGCATGTTACCTCTTTTAATATTTGTGCATATGTCTTTTTTAATAAGTAAACTGGTGTTGGAAAATAAGAACAGCGTGGTTAATTACTTATTTTTGTACGCTTTAAAATCATTTTTCTAGCATAGCAACACTAATGCCCACAATTTAAGCAATATTTGTTGAATCCCTCAGAGTTGGCAATCTCTATTCTATTTGTGTCCACCAGAAAAATCTCTTAAAATCTGTACATTTTACTTCCATGTCTGCAAAACAGAGGTAGCAGTTTTTATCCCTGTATGCAGTTTATGATTATGAGTAATTTACAATGTAGGACAGAAAAGCTGGAAACTTTTAAGATGGAGCTTGATAAACCCATAAACAGATTAACTTACAATGTAATTCATGGTAGCAGGGGAAATAAACTTGACCTGTTGGGTCCTTAGTTATCTTATGTTACAAACAAATGTAAATAACTTGTTCGGTTTTGAAGAGAGCTGTAAAACTTACAAAGTCTGATATAAATTTGCAGTGTAAAGATAACATGAGAGAGGTAAAATGTGTTTCCATGACTTCTTTCTGTTGTGCTTTGCCTTTATTATTGGTATTGTTTAGTTCTGAGAGATTTGTTCGCTGACATTCCAGGTAAGTTTGCCATTGTATAAGCATGGAAAGACAGGGAAAGAATAGATAGAGATACACATCTGTTGTGAAGAACTTAAGATGTTTCTAATGGTTCTGCAGGTGGCATAATGAGCACAAATGGTCAGAAAGTAGTAAAAAGTTTGGTACTGGTACAGCAACCAAGGAAACAATTATTTCTTTGTGGTGTTTTGGAGTGAATATATCTTAAATATTGCAGTTGATATTAGAAGCTACATTCCAAAAGAGATATTGACAAACGGAATGAAGTTCTAAGGATAAGGAAAAAACAACAAAAAAACCCCCAATAAACCAAAACCAAAAAAACCCCAAACCCTAGATCAAGGAGATGGAGAGATTGATTTCTGAGGAAAGATAAAAGAAGAAAGTATGTACAGCTTTACTCAGCAGTAATAAAGGGCAGGGAGAATTAGCATGCTACAAATAGCTGACAGATTGAAGTATTAATTCAGAGAGAAATAATTTAGTGCAGGACAAGATGATGTAGCTAGCATTAAATTACAGAAAAGAATCTGTAAACTGAATGCCAAGACAACCATTGCAGAGTAGATATGTTTACCTTCTGAATAGATCGAAATTACAACACACTAGCAAGTTGTTACACTACTAAGGTCGATATTTAACCATTTATATTAAAAATATTACAGAGATACATAACGACACTGAGTCAGAAATGAAGATTTTTGGTGATACGGTTTTATTTTATAATCCAATTAATCATCCTGGACCGCGTCATGTGAAGTGTTGCCAGCAGGTCGAGGGAAGTGATCCTTTCCCTTTATGCTTTATAATAAGTTAGTTCCTTTGTTTGTTCTCTTTTTTTTAATAAATTGCCACAATAAACCTACACACTTTAAGGTGTCATGAGGAAAAATTAAGTAGAAAATATTAAAGGATAATAAGAGTTTTGAAACATGAAGAGAGAGAGGATAGAAGCTGTGTGAAAAGGTCATTTGGATGTAAAAGTAATACTTTTACAGGCTAATACAGTCAGGGCCCTAAGGACAATATCAGACCTCACTGTCCTTGCCCAGCCTCACCTCTGTGCCCCTGCCTGGGGTCCTGGACCCCATTATAGCCCACTGGAGCCTTCAGTCCCTGTCCCAGCACTGGCCTTCGAGTCCCCACAGCCCTGACCATCCCTGCACCAAGCCCACCTGCTCAAACCTAGAGTTAGTCCGTCCCCATCCCTGGCAAGGTGCTCTGTGAGGTGCCTGGGGCTTCCCCAATGACCCTACTTCCCTTCTGGCTGGGGCAATGGGACAGACCCTGGCTGCCTGACCTGGGGATTCCCCAGGGCTCCCCGTTCCCAGTCCACGGGGAACTGCAGGCTCACGCTTCTCCATAATAAAGAGTATATAAATGTATACTCAAGAGAGCAACTTGCAAGTGGGTGAGAAAGGATTCTTCTAAATCATAAGTCATTTGCCTCAGGGAAAAGAAAAATACTCTCAGCTGTTATTCAGCTCAGCTTCACAGACAGCTCTCTCTTTTAGATAGGTGACACATTGCATGCTATTTTTTTATGACAAGTTAAAGTTTTCTGTGCTTTTTTTCAGAGCAGCATCATATTTTCTGCTAACAGGTTTTCTGTAAACTTGTAAGGACTTCTTGGAACTGCATTGCTTAAAAATATGATATTTTTATTCATATGTATAAAATACATGTACACGTTAATAAGATACATGTACTTAGCTGATGCTGGATTGATTTTTGTCTTTTTTCCTTTATATATATTCCCTGTATTCTTTCCATATATATGTGGCTCTGTAGCCCATTACAGTACGAGTGGATAGGTAGTCCCAGTAGTTTTCCCTACCCTTTTCCCTAGGCAGAAAGACAAAATAGGACCTCTATCCTATCTTGGTTCTCCCTGGCAACCAAGGTTGAGGCCAGCCCTTCGAGACACATTTTCATAAAAAAGGTTTAGTTTCATCGGAGGGAGGAGGATTTAGAGAGGGTTGAACCAGGGGAAAATTACCTTATCTCTTGTGGTCCTAACTGGTGACTTTTGCCGAATATGCTAATTTGCCAAACTTATAAAACTGCATTCACTCTAAGGGGGGTGGCCTTCTGGTGGACGTTCTTCCATATTTGCCCCTGGAGGCCTGAAATAAAGACCAATCTTATATTATCTCCTGTACTAATATTATTTCGAAAGTGTGTTGTTTCATTTCTAGAGTCTTTAAGCCATCATAGCAGTAAGTTTACATTAGCATTGCATTTACATTTGCAATGCCATTCTGCAAAAGTAACAAGTTACAAGCCCTTAAAAAGATTCCATAACATTGATAATAATTCAAATAAGTTTTAAAATTTGCTATGGAATGTACAGGAACCTGTCAGTATTCTAACATTTGAATTTAAAATGGCCAATATTATTAAAAACAAGTAAATCGTGCTTTAACATTTTATTAATTCCACTTTTTTCCAGCTCTTTGAGAACTCTTCAATTTATTACATTGAATCACTGTCCTTTGAAAAAGACCTGATTATGTTGCCTTTGCAGTTCCAGAAGTCATATTTTTAAAAGGTCAAAATGTTTATCTTTATAACAGAAAAAGTCATAGCTACTTATTGGTCTTGAAGTTGTTTCCTGATCTGCTCCCCTGATGTTAATTTCAGTGCTTTAGCTTTCTTATTCTCTTTTTCTTATAAGCCTGAGGTATATGCTTTTGATGTATATAATTCAAGACAAATAAAAATCAAACTGAATAGAAATGAGCTCTTTGATCTTCTAAATAAATTGCTAAATTAATCTCTTTTCCTTACCTCTAGTTTTCAAAAAGGACACTGGTGTTTTTGAGTTGCTGGCAGAGCAATTTACTGCTTAGACACATACCTCACTGCTCTTCTGGAATTACTGTTTTCCTCTGTTTGTCACAAAAAACCCCTCAAACATCTAATGATGATCACCTTTTCAATAACCAAAAAGGAATCGCAGATTTTCCTTTTATAATTGTTTTAACCTCTTCTCTGGTTTATTCTTGAACACTTCTATTGATAGCTTAGGGAAGAAATTTCTATCCCTGTAGAACATGATCCCATATACAGCTGATAAACGTTCCAGGCCTACTTGTGTATGTATGGATGAAACATTACAACAATACTATAGAGCCTTTTAAAGTGATTTTGTGTCTAATGACATTGAAACCTATTATTCTAGTTATAGATTTGCTATTAGAAATCCTTGGTCCACCTTCAGATTCTTGTTCCACTCAGTAGTGCCAAATGCTGAACTGATTGTTGTATGGTCTTACTCAAAATGTAATGGCTGAGATTCTTCTGGGAAGGTGAAGATGCAGATATCTAGATAGATAAATAGATAGATAGATAGATATAGATGTGGATATAGATATAACTATATGTTTAAAATTAATTTCGGTTTCTGGCTTAAGAAGTATATGGGAAAATTTTTTACCACATTATATTTTTGGGCAATTTTTGTGATTAAAAAGAATTAATGAGAAAGTTGTCTTGCCAGAAAATTTCTATATAGGCATAATAGAAAAAAGTTGCCTTTATCACGATGAAAGTACCAGTTTTACTATTTGGATGAAATGTAGAAATTTAATTTCAGTTAATGAAACATAAAACACTAAAGGCTTGTAACGTATTCATTTTGGTTACTTATGAGAAGGTGTTTCGATATTTATCTGTTTTTACAAGTTATCAGTGAAGTTACTATAATCATAAAAGGAGTTGATAAAATATTTATAAGGTTCTTTTGTGTTATAGTCATAGTTTTAGAATTGGTGTAAATGTAAATACATTTGACATATAGCTAATATAACAGGACTTGAATTATATGACAAAAATATGCATAATGTCATAAATTGAAGTTAGGCACAAGTAATGTTTTCTCATCTGGCAATTGTTTTTTTCTGTCAGGTCAGAAAGCTATATATTTTAGTATAAAAAGAACAAAAACTTGATGGGGAAATTTTAATTTTTGAAAATGTTTATTTTCATAATAAATTATGCTAACTATTTTTCTTGACTTCTTTTTATGTAAAGCTGTCTTTTACATAAATATGTTTTTGTTTGTATGATGAGAAGTAGGGTAGTCTGCTTTAGAAAAAGAAAAATGACACACCTCATTTTTTTTTTGTGTATGAAGTGTCTCTGTCTTAGGTATGAAGTTATTAGTTGTGGTAGTGGCTTGGTAGCATTTGACATATTCTTAAAACAATATTTAGTCCAATGTCCTAATTATTAAGTGGTAGAGGTGACAATTAGACTTGGAAGTATATGACAGAGGAATGGACAGGCCCTGTGTTGGCAAATCAAGAGCAGATTTTTATTCTTTTTTTCTGTATTCCATTCAGCAAAGTATTTTCATGACAACTTTCCCTATCCCATGACTGAATAAAACAGCAGATAATTCAAAAGGGAATTAATTCTTTGCTGTATAAACCCTTTTCCTTATATTAACAAAACTGTGTCATCCAGCTGGGTGTGAGAAGCAGTCAGCCTCCTTGTATGGTATTTCTAAGTAACATTGCACTCCCTCTTGTACATCTTTCACAACAGGAGAACTCACATTATGGCCATCTAAGAGTTTGCTGTTCAAGCAAACACTGAAAATTGTTTTGTTACTTTCCCCATAGCCTTTCTTTTTGCCTGCTGTCCAAATAGACAGCTGCAACATTTTTTTAGGAAGCTCATAAATATTTATGTTATTTGTAATTCCTCTCCCTGTTATTTGGACAAGCTTTAAATTGAGGCCAATCTGTTAATTTTACCCATGAGATTTCCAGCAGAAGTGGTACATAAAATTATCTTGTGGACACTAACAAACCTTCTACTTAAGCTCAGTCCTTTGTTGTTTAACATTCCTTGGACTTGAAGTCATCTCAGTATTATCAAAACCAGATTTCTGTGTAGTAAACAATACATTTGGAGTTTCACAGCTGATCTAAAAGAAATCATGTTTGTACCTACACAATATTATATTCATGCCTGAGCAAAAAAACCTAATAGCACAGGCTGATTTTGTTCCTGAGTCAAATTTGACTAGAAACTTGTTTAGTTTCATTCCTAAGTTTTGTTACCATGAAGAAGCTTAAAGGCTGTGATTGTCAGGGCTCTTAAGATGCTCATAGGTCTTAACGACCATGAGCAGTCTCACCTGTGGTTTCTACTCACACCATCTGCCTTGGGTCCCAGAAGCCTCAGTTTTGAGCTGAGGTCTGATCAGCCACTCCCCTTTCCTGGCCTATGACTGAAGCATTCCTATTCTGTTTATGTTCACGTCACCTGGATGGACTTTGGACCTATGCTCTAGGTCACTTGTCTCCTTAATGGACCTCTCATATGGATGCTATATCTTGCTTCCAGCCTTGTCTTTGGTCCTGTCTTCTGCTGCTCCTAACTGGATCCTTGGATAAACTCTGTGCCTGGTTCATGTCCTCGCCTTGTCTGGGCCCGATGCTGGACTCCATTATCAGCTCACTGACTGGTCCACCTTGGTTGGGAAGGGCACTGCCCTGTGAGTACTCTGAATGCTCTTGGTTGCTGTTCCTTGAGTGGTCCTGCTCTTTGTTCTTCCCTGTACTGACAAGGTCTGGTGATTCTAAACAGGGAGGGAGTGTGGTGGTAATGGTAAAAACCAAACAAACTAATCAAGCCAAAATGAAAGAATTCTGTGTTGGACAAGTGAATAAAAAAATCTTGGTGTGTAAAGAACTGGTGAAACTCACCTTGCCTGAAAAGGTAAGAGAAGGATGCACCAGCTGAGGGCTAAGTTGTCTGTAGTATTTCCTGCTTGTACCCGTGAGATTGTTCTACTGCATGAAAAAGTAAATCAAGATTCACACTAAGCTTCTTATTTTTAAGTGAAGGGTTTTAAACTGGGGGCCTGCTCTTATCACTGTTCCTATGGTTTGTCAGGCAACTACTTGTTATTCTGTTTTTACCCTCTCATTTTCCTAGTGCAGATGTAATTTTATATTGTAGTGTGTAATTGAACACTCTAGAGACTTAAGTCTTAAAAGTGGAATAATATTAAAAATAAAAACAAACAAAATTTTCAAATCACAAAAATAGTATTTATTTTTACAAATGGAGAATACTTGCTCTGAAAGAGAGCTTGAGAGACACATTTTATGAAACATTTCATAAAGTCTGGTGATTAAAGTATTCATATGTTCCCAAGACCATTTAAACCCTCAGCTTCCTTAATAAGGCGATTTAATGTTGGGCTTCTTATCTGCTTGTGTGTTTCTTGAATCTGACTGCTGTTCTGTATAGAAATTTTTTTTTGTTTTTACTTAAAACTTCATCTTGCAACAGCATAGAACCATTTGCACTAAAAAAATATCAGTAGCTAAAATGTTTTCTCTCCCATAATTATTCTTTTTTTCAAACAAATTAACATTTTTCTAATTGAAAAGCTGTTGGCAGGAAATGTCTGACTGGCCCTAATCACTAAAACTACATATTTGAAAAGTGAGATCACTAGAGAGTGTTATGGACTTGGAACATTTATACATATAGCAAAAGTAGAAAAGTAAACAAGCATTGCTCTCTGTTTCAACAAATGTTGGCAAGATCATACTTTGATAACTCTGATCAGTTAATATATTGGTATTTTGCCAAGATCTCTGGGTATCAATTGTTGCTTTAATGTGGCAGAACTGCTTCAAGCAGCTTCTGAATTATAAGTCTGTTAAGATCCTAAATTTAATCTATAATATATTTTTTCAACTATCAGATATAGTTTTCAGTGAATTTTTATTGCTTTCTTATAAATGGTTGTCATCGATAAAACTCTAATAGATATTCTATCAATTTAATAATATTCTCTCAACATTCTGAAGCTGTTAAAAATAAACACACTATATTTTTGGAACATATTATATGTATTCATTTTGATATATGTGTATATAATTGTCGTGGGTTTGACCCTGGCTAAATGCCAGGCACCTACGACGTTTGCTCTCTATGCTCTCTCCTGCTGTGGTTATGCAGAGGAGGAAAAACTAACACACTGGACTTATGAGTTGAGATAGGACTACTGATAACGAGGACGCACTAAATTCAGGGCAAAAGCAGGCGGAAGACTTAAAGTTGCAAAAAAGGTGATTTATTAATCTAACAGAGTCGGAGGATAAATCAGAGGTAAAAATAAGCTCTCAAGACACCGTTTCTTCACTGACCCCCCTTCCCTCTTAAGGCACTGCTTTCCAGCTCACCCCCTCCCTCCTTTCCAACTAACCAACAACTCCCGGGCAGGGGCAGGGTGTGGGGTTTTTTTTCTTAAATCAGTCTATCACAACTCTTTTACTGCAGACACTGTTTTTCTATTCGCCCTCTCTCTCTCTATTCAACTCACAGATCCGGGCTGGGGCAAGGTACGTGGCTTCTCTTAGTCAGTCCAATGCCACAATTCTTCTGCTACAAACACTGTTTCTCTACTCACCCCCTCCCTATTAAGGCCATTTCTCAGCTCACCCCCTCCCTCCTTCCTTCTAACCAACAGCTCCGGGGTGGGGGCAGGGTATGGGGGTTTCCTTTGGTCAGGGTCAGTCCATCAGGGAGAGGAGTCTTCTACTTAGCCATGGGGGTCCCTCCCACGAGAGACAGTCCTCTGGGAACTTCTTTGGCGTGGGTCCAATCTCACGAGCAGCACCCGCCCGATTGCTGCAGTCCGAGATTCCTCTGTCCAGGCTGCAGAATTCCAAGCCAAGGCCAGGCTGTTTCCATCCCGGGAGCAAGGCCTCTCTCTCTCCTGCAAGGCCTTTGCAACTCTCAGTCTCTGGGACTCCCACTGGATCACAGCTTCCTCCAGGCATCACCTGCTCCTCTGGCGTGGGCACCTCCCCACAGGCTGTGGGGGGTTCTCTGCATCCTCTGGACCCCATGGGCTGCAGGGGGACCACCTGCTTCCCCACGGTCTTCACCACGGCTGGCAGAAGGTTTTTCAGCTCCGGCGCCTAGAGCACTCCTCCCCCACCTTCTCCACTGACCTTGATGCTTCCATGTTGTTCTCCCTCACATATTTTTACCTCCTCCTCCTCCTGCCCTGGCTAAAAAGAAGTGCGTGCTCACCTTGTTTTGATTTCGTCTTAAATATGTTTTCACAGAGGCGTAACTAACATCTCTAATTGGCCCAGGTTTGGCCAGCAGCATGTCCATCATCTTCAGAGCCATCAGAGATTGGCTCTGCTGGACATGGTGGAAAAATTTCCAGAATCTTTACTCAGGACATGCAGGAGCCATCTTTGTGCCCCACCCTGCTCACTGGCAAAAACTGGGCCAGGCAAAACTACCACATTCCACCCCTCGCTTCTGTGAATCACATATTTAAGAATCATCGAAATCAACATGCTAACCTACAATAAATCCACCCCTAGGATTTTCACTACAACTACAAGATAGATATTTTACTATCATTCTACCTTAAAACAGAACTAATACTTGCTTTGCCCATTATCTTCTCTAAATCAGTACTCTCATCTCAAAATCCTCATGAGTCCCCGTACGGGCCACCAAAAATGTCGTGGGTTTGACCCTGGCTAAATGCCAGGCACCTATGACGTTTGCTCTCTATGCTCTCTCCTGCTGTGGTTATGCAGAGGAGGAAAAACTAACACACTGGACTTATGAGTTGAGATAGGACTACTGATAACGAGGACGCACTAAATTCAGGGCAAAAGCAGGCGGAAGACTTAAAGTTGCAAAAAAGGTGATTTATTAATCTAACAGAGTCGGAGGATAAATCAGAGGTAAAAATAAGCTCTCAAGACACCGTTTCTTCACTGACCCCCCTTCCCTCTTAAGGCACTGCTTTCCAGCTCACCCCCTCCCTCCTTTCCAACTAACCAACAACTCCCGGGCAGGGGCAGGGTGTGGGGTTTTTTTTCTTAAATCAGTCTATCACAACTCTTTTACTGCAGACACTGTTTTTCTATTCGCCCTCTCTCTCTCTATTCAACTCACAGATCCGGGCTGGGGCAAGGTACGTGGCTTCTCTTAGTCAGTCCAATGCCACAATTCTTCTGCTACAAACACTGTTTCTCTACTCACCCCCTCCCTATTAAGGCCATTTCTCAGCTCACCCCCTCCCTCCTTCCTTCTAACCAACAGCTCCGGGGTGGGGGCAGGGTATGGGGGTTTCCTTTGGTCAGGGTCAGTCCATCAGGGAGAGGAGTCTTCTACTTAGCCATGGGGGTCCCTCCCACGAGAGACAGTCCTCTGGGAACTTCTTTGGCGTGGGTCCAATCTCACGAGCAGCACCCGCCCGATTGCTGCAGTCCGAGATTCCTCTGTCCAGGCTGCAGAATTCCAAGCCAAGGCCAGGCTGTTTCCATCCCGGGAGCAAGGCCTCTCTCTCTCCTGCAAGGCCTTTGCAACTCTCAGTCTCTGGGACTCCCACTGGATCACAGCTTCCTCCAGGCATCACCTGCTCCTCTGGCGTGGGCACCTCCCCACAGGCTGTGGGGGGTTCTCTGCATCCTCTGGACCCCATGGGCTGCAGGGGGACCACCTGCTTCCCCACGGTCTTCACCACGGCTGGCAGAAGGTTTTTCAGCTCCGGCGCCTAGAGCACTCCTCCCCCACCTTCTCCACTGACCTTGATGCTTCCATGTTGTTCTCCCTCACATATTTTTACCTCCTCCTCCTCCTGCCCTGGCTAAAAAGAAGTGCGTGCTCACCTTGTTTTGATTTCGTCTTAAATATGTTTTCACAGAGGCGTAACTAACATCTCTAATTGGCCCAGGTTTGGCCAGCAGCATGTCCATCATCTTCAGAGCCATCAGAGATTGGCTCTGCTGGACATGGTGGAAAAATTTCCAGAATCTTTACTCAGGACATGCAGGAGCCATCTTTGTGCCCCACCCTGCTCACTGGCAAAAACTGGGCCAGGCAAAACTACCACAATAATTTACATTTCTGACAAGCAATATTGGTTATACCACACACTTAATTCACATCTTAACTACATCTGTATGGATATGGTGCTCTGAAACATCCTTTGCTCCCATTTTATTTTTATATTGTGATATTGTATTGCATTAGAACCTGATTTTGCCGCTTCAAAGATACATGTAATTTTTCTATCACATAAATCAAACTTTGTACAAAGCAAGATTACTGTATAAAAGCATTTATAAGTATATTTCATATTTTTAAAATTATATAACATGATGCATTTATAAACATCATTACCAGCCCCAAAATTCTGGGGCCACCATGACATAATAGTCACACTTTTTATTAGCTCTTAAATAACTGTGTAATTTGGGGGAAAAAATAACTACATGAATAGCCAATCAATGGGTGAATGTTATGATACTGAAGATACTGCTGATTTGGAGTCTATGAAAGCAATACAGTTCAGCATGACAGTTAGGCCCCTTCACTTATCACATGAAAAGTTCAGGCCGAATGCCTCAGCAGCCTTAATTTGATCCTTCTGTATGTATGAATTAGGACAGTGGTTTTAGTTACATAATCACATCCAAATCAAGGGATCATTTCATTGTCTGTTTGTTTGGGTTTTTTTGTAATGAGGCTGTAACTTGTAGTATTTTAAATTCTTGACTAATAACTGAAAGACTGTAGTGCTTGGATTTCTTTTTCCTTTAAGGAAGCCATGTAATTATGATTCTTTTATTAGATGACTCAGCTATTTCTCAGTACTAGCAGTTTTTACAAAGCAAAATCACCTCCAGAATAATCTCACAGATTTATTTAAAACACTTGTTGATGCCTCTCTAACTGTTTCTCCAGAATTCACCAGGATTGAATTTAAACTTGAATGTGTTATACTCAAGTACTTGCTATACAGAAAGCTGTATTTAAAAAAAAAAAAAAAAAAAAAAAAGAAAGAAATTCTATGAAAACCACTTTTTAATTATATTCTGTTTTGCTTAGAGGAAAGTTTTAGTCATTGAGCTTTGTATCACAACCACAACGGTGGTTGTGCTCTAGCAATGTTATCATGCTTATGAAAGTGTCTGTACTCAGAAAATTCTAACAAGTACAAAGTAGAGTTAATATTAGAGAAAAATGTAAGTGTGAGAACATATAAATTAATAAGTAAGGAGGTTAAAGTCAATTCAGTGCATCATTTTGGTCCTTGTATAGATAGAATGGGTGGTACAGAGATTCTGGAGTACATTATCATTAAGAGTTTATTCAATTTAAGCTTACTTACCTTAAATCAATCTTCCAGTGATTACAGTACATATATGCAGTTAAATGACATTGAAAAATTGTAAAGAATTTCCAATCAGGTCAGGTTAATAATGACAGAAAATGGCTGTGCAAAGACAGCTGTTTTGTTTTCTCTTTTTTATTGGATGTGATCAAGGTAAATGCTTCTGTTTCAATTGCTGTATCAAAAATATTAATAATTGATGCAGTTTAAAGGTAGTATTCTTTGATTTGTCCAACATTTTTAAGGACAATTTCCTTAGAATTTTTGAGTAAAAAGCACAATTCTTTGTAATGCCTTTTGTAAATAAAATCGTTCTTTGTCAATCTGCATTAAAATTTTTTGGAATCTAATCACAGTCCCCACAAGGCCATCCAGAAGATTATCTCAGGAAGTGTCCTCTGCAGATGTGGGACTTCTCTAATGTTTTGATGAAAAGCTTTTTTGCTTGCCCTAAGGTGTAGCAAGTCCCAGTGTAGAAGGCTGTAAAATGGACAGTGTGAGTAACAGATCCCTTTCTGTAACTTCAGAACAGAACTTCTCTGTTCCTTTCTCCTACTTTGCTCTGTAACATTAAAAGAACTCCTGAGGTGTCCTTATAAAGTAATTGGTATAACTGGAGTGTACCCAGAAGTCATACAATTATGTTATTCCTTGACTATTTTTGCAAATCTGTATCCTCCTTTGACTCATGTAATCACATAGAATTCTCAAAGTAGCAAAAGCACCCAAAATAAAAATCTCCAGATGTTCCATATCAGTCAGATATAAGCAGCAATATAACTATTTGTGGGTTTAAGGATGTCATCTTGATTAATATACTTGACACGAGAATAGTTTAATTAAGCTCTCTGAATTAAACTGAGTATTTAGGTGAAACCAGAAATTTTATTTAATTTTTTCCTAAGTAATAGATATTGAAAAATGGCTGTTAGTGGGAGACCACAGAGACCACAGCTAACATCATACACAAGTACATACCTCTGGTAAACATAAATTTTGACAATGGTAAACATAATATTTGTTTCATGGTTTGCAATCTAGAATAAAATCAGATATGATGAAAGGCACAAATTTAAAATGTGGGATAGATCACAACAATGAGAATGTTAATAAGAGAATTATGAAAGTTATGACTTATTCATGCTAATATGATTTTTTCTAACTTGAGAAAATAAAAAGCCTGATGGCCATTCTACAAACTCTCTGCAGTAACACAGATTCCTGAGGCTTATTTGGTGTTCCTTCACTTGTAAAAAAACTGAATTCTTCTACAGCAAATTGCAGAGGAATACACCTGTCACTATCCGGGGACCGATAGTTCTAGTATTTGATCAACGCAGCCTGTATCTTCATTGCAAAGGGCTTGTCCCAAAGGAAAGCTACACGCGTACCTGAACGTACATCATCTGCGTAAGAGACTTCATTCTGAAAGCATCACTCAATTTCTCCTATTACCTTTCAGAGTAATCAACTTTGCAGAAATGTAAATTAGTTTTCTCTGCATCTTTGGATGCAGCCTATTGGGTCTGAAAAAAAACTTCTATCTATTTATCATATTTACTATTACAATATGATGCTTCTCAACTAGCAACAGAACTTATGGACTATTCAGTCTGAAATGATTCTTGGATGTGTCTGATCAAGTCATACTCAAGCTCAAGGTCCAAGAAGCTGAGCTGAAATTTTTTCATAGTCAAAGGCTGTATCTTTTCAGACTTGTACATTTATATCTAACACTTTTCTTCTACTGATTTGAATCAGTTCGTAAAATTTAGAAAACTCATGTAATGTGCCATCAATAATTTTTTTCTCCTTCAGAGAGAAAGCTATTCCTGGCCTCTTTTCAGGAGAAAATTAGATTTTATTGATACTGAAGGGACGGCCTTTCTTCATCATGAAGTGAAAGTCTTGTGACTATAACACTGAGAGCTGGCAATTTTTAAAATCGGGTTAATTAAACCTATCTTAGACACTACACACTAGGAAGTAAAAGGTTGGCTATGTCACATGGTATAAAGATCTTATCAGCACAGTTCATTTGAAAATAAATGAAACTGAGAGCCCTTGCACCAAGGTTTATGTCTGACTTTGGCTTATAGTATGATAAGGAGTGCAACTCTGAAAATTAATCTCTAGCAAAGCCCATTGTTGGTTTGTTGACACTATCCTATGCATTTTAAAGACCAAATTAATGTAATTTGGTATAAAATTATCATTATTATCATTTTTATTCATTATTTTCTTGAAACTTTTTGTGTTCCTTTTGTGTACTTTCCTGTGGATATACTTACATGAAAGCTTGATTCCAGGACTCTAACTTAAAATCTTACACCTTATTCTGGTAGGTTTTTGCAGCTATTGTGAGGGCCCTGAGTGCACTGGCAGGATCTGCAGAGTGTTTCAGACTTCAGCCCTTCAAAAGGACCTCAACAGGAGAGAAGGTCAGAGAATAATCTGAAATTCAAGAAAGGCAAGTGCAGGGTCCTGGACTTGGGGAATAGTAACCCCATACAGCAGCACGGGCTGGGGGCCAAACTGCTGCAGAGCAGCTCTGCAGAGCTGGGGGTCCTGGTGGGCAGCAAGCTGTCCATGAGCCAGCAGAGCCCTTGTGGCCAAGAGAGCCAGTGGTATCCTGGGATGTATTGGGAAGAGCATTGCCAGCAGGTCAAGGGAGGTGATCCTGCCCCTCTACTCAGCCCTGGTGAGGCCTCACTGGAGTGCTGTGTCCAGTTCTGGGCTCCTCAGTACAAGAGAGACAAGGAGCTCCTGGAACAGGTGCAGTGGAGGGAGACAAAGATGATTAAGAGACAGGAGCATGTCTCTTTGGAGGATAAACTGAGAGAGTTGGATTTGTTCAGCCTTGAGAAGAGGCTACTGAGAGGGGACCTCATCAATGTCTATCCGTATGTGGATAGACATAAGGGAGGGTGTCAGCAGGATGGATCCAGGCTCTTCCCAGTGGTGCCAAGAAAAAGGGGAAGAGGCAATCGGCAGAAACTGATGCACAGGAAGTTGCAGCTGGGTATGAGGAAGAAATTCTTTACTGTGCAGGTGACTGCACTCTGGAACAAGTTGCCCAGAGAGGTGGAGTCTCCCTCACCAGAGATATTCAAGGACCATCTAGAGGCAGTCTTTACAAGTACGTCTGAAAGTGAAAAATTTAGCAGTTACGTTGTGTTCTTCCTGTGTCAAGATTCGTGCTCTTCAGCAGGCAGAGGTGGAAAGGTTTGGATTGGGTTGAATTACAGTTACTGATTCTGATTTACATTTTAAAAGATTTTTCCTCAGATGAATTTCTCTCTTTTAATTTAGTTTGCTGAATGTTCATTCAATAAATTAATATGTGTTAAGGTATTAAGAAAGTGGGATATTTGTTCACAAAAAGCCTCTTTTATGATCCTCCTGAAGACAATGAGCAACCTGAGACCATTTTAAAAGGCAGACAAAAATGTACTCTTCAGATCCTTCAATGAGATATTGAAAATGAGTTTGTGTGACTTTTTGTTTTTCCAGTCAAAATTATGGCTCTAAACTACTTAGGAGGTTGCAACTCTTGCTTATGCTATATCACTGTACAATCCATATTAATTTTGTCAGCCGTGTTACAGATCTCTGTTGAAATACAAGACTAGCTTTTTTATTCTAATGATTGAAGATTCACTATTCCCAAATCTAGTGTGACAATCTTTAGGAATTTTAATACTATGTGAATATTTCTATAACCTGGGGAATTTTTCAGTTTATATGGGGTTTTTTTTTGGTTTTCTTTTAACAGGCAGAATTCTGTCGAGCACAAAGGTGTAGTGGCAGTAAAACCACATAAATGTCCAGGCTTGAAGAAATTGTTAAAAGCTCTTCCTGGGACACACCCGCCCCTACTGTGTGAAAAAATCTGCCAGCAACAGGTACAGTGCTGCTCTTCTAGAGGCTCCTGTCTAGCAGATCAGGCTGTCAGCTGGAGAGATATTGTGGGAAACCCCTGGTGAGGAAGTGCAGTATTTTATAATATCCTTCCAGCTGGCAGACTGCCTAGGATGGTATTTCTGTGCACTCTTCAAAACACTTTAAGTTTATTAAGATTACAGACAGCAACCATGACAACTGGTAGGAACTATATTTCTCAAGTGCACTAGAAAAGCATATATACAAATAAATGTATATCGTGGGAATATACAGGTCAATCCAATTCTCTGTTGTAATTTCAAAATATATTGAATTAGGTGGTAGCTGGCATCTGAGTGTTACAGCTTAATCCAGGTGGGAAGGCTAATGGAGCAAAGTTTTTCACTAACATTTTTGTACTTGTTTGTGTGTGTCAGGTGACATGTTTTGTGGTGCTGGATCATACACTTATGTTCCTAGTCACACATGTAAGCTGCAGGAGGGTCAATTAACACTTAATGATCATAAATTATAACTTAATGAATTGCTATTAGTATATGAATAATTTTCTATTTACTAAAACCTAAGAGCTCAAATAAACCAGGTCTCTTAATGGATCTAGTGATGAGTAGCCTGCTCTGTGTGCTGTGGTCAAATCCTGTAGAGCTATGCCCTCCTAGTGAGAGCAGTGCCTGTGCACCAAGAGCAGTGCCTGTAACCAAATCTAGGTAAGGGAAATTGAAACTAAAAGGTCTAATTTAAGCATGTAAAAATAGAAAAAAATATTTTCTCATGTCAATCACAACTTTTAAGTCAATATTTTCTATAATTTTTCTTCCAGTGATTTTAACCATCACGATTGTAAAATCTAGCCTGTTCAAAAAATTCTGGTTTGAGTAGACAGTAGCCTGGACAATGTTGTTTATGTACAAAAAAAAATTATTAATTTGAGGTAATGTGATTTTGATCCTATTCTTAGAGATGATCCACTTCTTGAAAAATTGAATTTTCATTTTTATATTTTTGTATAATATTTGTAGTACACTGTATTACACTAATAAATAATTAATCCTTATACAAGCAGTGAAGAATTTGTTCCAAGGTATTACCCCTCCCCATACTGCATTAAAAAAGAAAATCACTATATTTTATTTACTGATGATATAAAGAAGAGGGAGGAAAGGAAATGTGATTTTCGCTACAGTCAGATATAACTAGATTGAGAAATTCTACAACTACGCATATTCTATTTTAGACTCAGATTAAGTACAAAACAGCATTAGCACTTTCTCAGATTCATTCACTGCCTTGTATATCCTGGGAAACAAAGGCACATTTCTCTGTCATATCCACACTCTGATTGTTAGGACAAGACCAAATCCAAATATTTTATCTCATTTGGAATGTTCAAAGCTGAATACTTACCTTTTGTTCTCAAAAAGACATTTCTGCCTGTATAGATTTCTTCTTGACTGTTTAGAGTGTGTCACCTCTCAGTGCAGGGAAAAGGATCTCTGTGTAAGGATACCTAGGCTTCAAGCCTTTTATACTAGAAACACCGACTTAAATCTATTTTAAAGATCTTTCTTCCAAGAAAACAAATGTTCCATTTTCCCCTTTAAGTAGTCTTATTGCAGGAAAAATTATTAGAGACAACTCGGAAAGTGAATTGCTGCCCCATGAGATATGGCTGAGAATTGAGAAAAGAATGGCTTTTAAGACTTATTAAGTACACAGTCTTCTACCTGTTTCCTGCATATTAATAAAAAAACCCAAAAATAAAACAACCCAAAAATGTTTTGGGAACACCAAAACAATTTGGAGTGTGGTTTAGAATATATTCGTGTTCCAATTAATGGCAATTGCTAGTACGATAGAGTAAGCAGTGACAAAAGCAAGTGAACTAAAACACAGAGAAAATTAGTTCTATTAAAAAAACCCAACAGAAACCAGTAAAGTGGTAAAAGAGCAATCAAGTCTAGCAAGTAAGAAGTTTAATAGTAGCAAGCAGATTACATAGGGCAATAGTTTCTAGCCTTTTCCTTGGATTGTTTGCTAAAGCCTCCAGACAACATTCTGTTCTTAGGTATGTCTGTGTAACTCATTGGCTTCTGTCTCTGAGACTCCCACCGAGAGTTTTAGTTGCATCAGCATTTCTTATAATGATCTTACAGTCTTGTTGCAACTGAAGCAAATATCTATTTGGGACAGATTAATCATTGCTTTATCTTGTGTACTCATTTAAAATGTTGCAAAATGGGTTAAAAGTGTTTACTCTAATTTGTTGGGCAGTGATGAGATGGGTCTCTTACACTTGCTAGAATCAGGGGAAGAGAGGGAAAGGGAAAAATTATGTAAGCTATTATGTAAATAAGTATTTCAGAAAGTGATTTTTATTTTTCTAGTAGATTCTAACAAGCCATTAAAAGAATAATTTTTCATCTACTTATATATTTATGAATAGTAATCAAGTTTTATGGAAGTTTTGCTAGCCTTAATATACTAACACTTGAACTCCCGCTTCTAGCTGTCTGATAAAACCACTCTGAGCTTCTAAAATAAAGTAAGAATATCCCTCCAGGCAGTAGGAACATGTGTAGGGAGAATCATTTATTGAAAAACATTTTCTTTGCAGTCTTGCATAAAAGTTTTATTTGATATCAGGATTTCTACAATAAAGTTATACTTTGTCATGCAAAAAAGAGACAGATGATGACTAACTTAAAGTGAAAAAAGAGGGATTGATATTACCAACCTGGAGTTTTAAGTAACCCATTAAAAATGGTATAAAAAGATATTCAGAATTCTGAAAGATATGGGAATGATTTTAACTTTGCTACATACCTACTTTGTGGACAAATATTCTGTATCTTGAACAGATGGAGGAGTTATGCAGTAGCTGAATTACTCATGCAAGGCCATGTAAGGAAAGTATGATTAAGCAAGAAAAGGATTCAGATTTTTAATAATCTAGGCAATAAACAACCTTCCTGCTTGCTGAAAATTAAGTGAGCTCCATCCAGCTTTCTGTTGCTTCTTTTGACTTTTCCACAGGTTTCTCTTACATATCTAATTGGGACCTCAATGAAAGTAATTCTGTGAAAGCAAGAAAAATACAGGAGGGAATTATATGGAATATATTCCTCTTAGCAGATTTTGAAATTAATACTTTGGACCTTATGTGAGTCAGGACCCTTCTTAGTGCTGGCAGAAACCTGCTCTTGCATGCCACAATGCCGTTGAAGCAATTGAGATTTAGCCCTTTAGATTTCCTCTCAGGAACTCACAAGACTCTAGGACATCTCCAATTAAGCCAACATTTGATGATAGTTTCCAGTCCTTCTTGATATGTTTGCAAATATAACCAAGCCAATATTCAATATTAGGCACTGGAATGTGCCAGCTAGGCATTATTGATGCCATTATTGTGCTCTGAAATGTCATAGGGAGTGAAGCCTTTTACAATTGATAATCATTCTGTCATGATTGGCTTCATATTTTTGTATTTTATGTAAATTAAATTACAACATATCCAGATTATCTGCTTAGCAAAAAAAATTGCATATGGTTTGTAGTGGAATATCAGATCATTATATACATCTGGAGAAGAAGCCTCATAGTTTACTAAGTATCATTATAGCAGCTTGAAGATTGTCATTACTGACAATAAATTCCACACTCCTTCTGGTAATATTTTAGAGAATTTTAATATGTTAAGGGTCAGATATAGTCAGTGATTCAAAGAGAAAAGATACTTACAAGTAGATCTTCAGTACAAGAAATATTTCTGGCTCTTGGCAGGATTTTATGCAGAAAACCACTGCAACAGCAGGGTTTCCTTTGCAGCTCCTGTGATCGTGTTTACTTGTTAGCAGGTAGCAATTGTTGATAATGGACTCCTACATTGACTCTGGGGTGAGATACAATCCTCTTTAACTAACCCCATGCCTGAAGAAGCAAGTAATTGCTGAGACACATCAGCCATGTGCCTCTCTGATCATATGCTTATTAATCACCTAGCTGGTTTTCTGTCCAGTCACGTGCAGGACAAGATTCTCCCTTTCCCCCATTTCCCCTGCTCTTTACAGAGCAATTTACCTAAACTGTTGAAGTCTACATGGGAAACAATTATCATATCAACAGAGGAGATAATTAACAAGCTTAGTTGAAGCAGAGACTCTAGGTACTGAAGGAAAAGGCTTTGTACAAAGGCATGTAGGGTTAAAAACCTGAAGTTAAAACAGACTTAAGTGATACGATTAATCTAGAGAAAATTTACAGGTCTCAAGTATGTGTAACTGTAAAAATAAATCCTTGCTTTTTGCTCTGCAGTCTGTGAAACAATAAGCTGGCAAAATTCAGTGAACCATTTAAAGCTATGCTAGCAAAAATGTCATGAAAAAAAGTTGTAAGAAACATGTCTAGCTGCCTGCAAGACAAGAAAAACTGAAAAAAGTAGATTGATGTGTGTACTGGCACAGAAACTAGGCAGAATGGCAGACTCTATGCATAGTTAATACAACTACATGATGAACAGATGTTGTCAGTACAGTAGAGTGGACATCAGGTCATGAGCAAAAGGTAAACCAAAAGTTTATCCTCACCGATCCATAGCCTTGGGACCATTCCAGCAACCTGAATTCCCCTGGTCTGAGGTTCCTGGAGCTCGTTTCCAGAGAATCACTTCTATTTTCTCCCAAATTGCATATATACCCAGACAAAAAAAACTCAAGAATTATAGGATCATAGAATGGTTTGGGTTTTAAGGGACCTTAAAGACCATCTAGCTCCACCCCCCTGCCATGAGCAGGGAAGTTTTCGCTAAACTAGGATGCTCAAAGCTCCATCCAGCCAGGTCTTGAACACTTGTAAGGATGCGGACTTCACAGCCTTGCTGGACAACCTGTTCCAGTGCCTCACCACCCTCACAGCAAAGAATTTCTTCCTAATATCTAATCTAATCCTGCCATCCTTCAGTTTAAGGCAATTTCCTCTTGTCCTATCTCTACATGCCCCTGACAACAGCCCCTCTCCAGTGTTCTCGTGGGTCCCCTTTAGGTACTGAAAGGCTGCTATAATGTGTCCCTGGAGCCTCTTCTTCTCCAGGCTGAGCAACCTCAATTCTCTCAGCCTGTCTTTATAGGAGAGGTGCTCCAGCCCTCTGATCAGGTTGGTGTCTCTTTCCTGGACTTGTTTCAACAAATCCGTTTTTCTCTTGTGCTGGGGGACCCAGACCTGGATGCAGAAGCACAGCTGGGTAGTCATACTGTGCCTATAATTCAGTTAAATCCAACCTGTTGGGTTGAGGATTGATGCTTTATACTTTTGGAAGTAAGATATCGCCAGCTTTCTGATAAGTATAATTATCCAGAAAAAGACTAACATTTCACTTTAAAACATGTCTTTTTAAAATACCATAAACATATATTAAGTACATTTATATACATAGTAGTCATGGCATATGGAGTAGCATTAGTAGTGAAGTATTTTATTGATTCTGCATAGCATTCTAAAAATATTTCTTCTAGATTGTGACATGAAGTTGCATGTTGAAGGAGTTTGGTGAGTTTTACTACAGAAGACAGAATTGCTAGTGAATGGTGTGCTTCAAAGCAAATGCCAGCTTTTTCAAAAGGATTTTCATGTACTTGAGCACATATAATGTCTATGTCCAATTGCATAAATAATTCCTTCTTGTAAGTCTTGTAAGAGATGGCCAGTCTTCTAAACCTGCGAAATGTATATATCAGCATGAAATTTCAATTGATCCTACTCCTTTTCCTGAGGCTTACAATCTCTTTTCACCTGTGCAACTCTTAGAGAAAAAAAAAAATGGTGCAAGAAATTCTTTTCCTAAGGAAAATGGCAATACCACATAATTAAAACTCTCTCCTCATCTTCATGAGTGTTAAACTCTTAAATATTTTTTCCTAATCTTTTTTGTACTGTGATCTGCACTGAGAATAGAACTTGAACAAGGTTGTGTAAAAACTGCTGGAAATAATACAGTTCAATGTGTTCTAACTAACTACAACTACAGTTATGTTTTTATAATGAAAAATCTCATGCTTTTTTTTTTGTTGTTTACTCTGAATTTTTTCATTATTTGAACGATCAAATGATCATTTCCTTCTTTTTAAAACCATGATTGGGCTTTAGAAAAGTATTATGCTGATGTTTGAAGACCATTAAGGATTTCTTGAGTCTAGGTTTTATTTGTCTAGTATGCTAAAGGCAATGACCAGAGCTGAGTGTTTCAATCTTAACCTCATGAAGACCTTTCTACACATATACATGTAGGAATAAATTTAATTTAGTCCTATGAACTGCATAAGTTTTTTGGAAAGGCAGGGGAATTTTGAGAAGTTTTATGTTTGTTAGATTCAATTGCTAATTTAAAGCATGTACTGAAGTACTTTTAAAGTTATTCCTAATAGCAGGGATATTCTGCTATTATCCTGCTATTTTCTCTGTACTATTTAAATTCTGTATGTAGGTCCAAATTTACCTCTTTCCTGTTGCCTTTTCATTTCTGCTTTACTGCCATTTTTGATGGAATAAGACTTATGATAGCTGAGAAATGAAACCATCCGTAGCATCAGTACAATAATGAACATGAAAGATTATGGCTTACTAAAATCTGAACTACTGCATGAAATGAATGGACAAATATTTTTAGGCCAATCCTTAAAATCTAACCTGACCAGTTTCACATATATGATTCTGTGTTCAGTTTCCTAAATATAACTTTTAACTATCTACATTGATTCTGAATAGCTGAACAAATCAGAATTTGCATCTGAAGTTGATTATTACTGTCATTAATGAATAAAGAAGTTGGAGATGATAGGAAGAAACTGTGTAGCTTACTTTACTGGTTCAGAATCCCTTTGTGCTTCTTTGTGCTTGCAGGAATTTTTGTACTTATAACTAATTGTTCAGTATCTCATGTACTAGACGAACATTGCTATTAAAAAAACCAACACAGAACAAAATAAATACCAGGTGAGTAGTTAGGCCTCAACTAAGCTAAATGGGAAAGTCACCTAAGTTATCTTACTGTATATTTGAACATCAAGCAGCAATAGCTTATACTTCTTTAGATATGTTACACTGAATGTTTAAAATAGATTTTTTTAAATTATCATGAATTATTTTAGGTACTTATCAGCAATAACACTTCATCAGCTAAGCCCTTAAAGTACTTAATTGTTGTCTGGATAAAACCGTCAATGCTTAGGCTGACCTTTATGTAATTAAAAACTGTTTTCCATGAGCTTTACACTGTGCTCTTGTGTATGTTAAAGCATGAGGTATTCTAATGCATTTAACACATTAAAACTTGACATACTTCAGAATTACTTAGGGATAATGTATATATATTCTTTCAAAAGAGTGAAAATAATTACAAAATGAATTAAACTGTGAAGAATACTTCTATTATATCCTTTTTTAAAAGTTAAAAATTAAAAATCATACTGAAATATTTAAAATAAAGGGGTTTTATAATTTTGGATAAAAACTTCAGTGTTTTATTTATTGATCCTTGAAAAAATAACATTCTTTCAAAAACAAGGTGAAATTGAGTTACCTCCTTTGGCAGTGGTGCACACAAAAATTATTATTGCAACTTTGTTAACGTTTTATCTTATTGTGCGGTTTATAGCCAGAACTTTTTAAAATCAGCTGTTCTCTCCCTTTGAGAAGATCTTTATAAGTGAACACAATCTGCCTAGTTTGCTTTTTTACCACAAAACTAGCAAATTATAATGGAAGTAGACACCTGCCACCAGAAGTTGAAAACAGAAAAAAGGGCATTCAACTACAAAATAAACTTTTCTTTTTTTTTTAATGTGACTGGAAGTTTTCTTGGACATGTTTCGAACAGCAATCAGTATGACGTGTTGTAAAATGACAGTGTATTTATAGATATAGTAGTAATAATATATATAAAGTTAAAATTGGTAAATTATTACCACTAAACTGTTTTCATTCTTTCTTTTTAGACTTTTCTTTATGATTGCATCATGCTCTGTATTTGTCTTGTAACAGCACTGTGATATGCAGTTGTTGTACAACTACGTATCTTTTACTTTTCGGACAATGTATCCTTTCCTGTCACAATGACCTGATATCTGGATTGAATAAGAAGGTGTCTCAAATGGAGTAAAAAGCTAAAATATGAGGTAGAATAATAAGAGGATTCATTTTCAAAAATTTGTCAATACTGCCTCACTATTGACCTAGGACATCTGATCACAAAGTTGGGGAAGTACCTCATGGTCACTCTTGTATTTTTCCTTATTCACCCACAAGTCCCTTTGGTCTTAAGGAATTTAAAAGGGAAGTATGAAAGGCTAATAGAGCAAGACAAGAGATATCTGGCTTAATAAGAGCAGAAACTGTGAATATGTGAGAAGCTGAGAAGCATATTAGTTGTTAGCTAGCAGCAGGTGACTGACAGCAAGCCAGGCCTTTTGTCCCTGTAAAGTTTGGAGATTCATACAGAACCCCTATGCTAAGATTTTGCCTTTTGCAGATGCACTTGCTAGTTTGGGTGGAGTTGATGCTGAGTATGAATCATACTGTTCTTTAACAAATATGAAAGGACTTACTTGACAGAAATCTTTAGTGAAGCAGCAGTTAAATTGGACAACTGGAGAAACGTGCTGAGTTTCCAAAAGACTGTAGATACAGTCCTCTCTTATTTGAGTCTGTTTTCAGCTTCCCAGAAAAATGCTGTGACACAGAAATTCTATTGCAGATAAGAAGTGGGATTTTTCTAATTTCGTATACAGATGGTGATAACATAAGCTCTCCAAAATGTTATTAAATGGTCTTTAAGATGATCTGTGTTCCCCAAGAAAATAAGGATTTCACTCAGCTATACCATAATATAATCAGATAAATCCCAATACCACAGTAAAAAAGTGGTTTTCTATTTATCATCTGATTAAATTCACCAAAATTTACACTTGCACCCAAAGTCTAATTTGTAAAGATGTTTTGTTCTCTCCTTCTTGTCAAAGACATTCCATTAATCTGAATGTTTCATATTCTGTATTCATTGTCTAAGATGATAACAGTTAACATTTTCTCTTTTTCCAGAATTTTTGGGTCTTCTGCTCTAAGAATTTATTGAGCCAGTGTCATTTCTGCGAAAACAGTAAGGCAGTGAAGGAGAAAAATCAAGTAGATCGAAATACTGAAAATAAGGCTCCTCATCTCTCTCAACTTTCACTTGGGTTAGCATCAGGTGTAATGTAGAAGGTAAAATTCAAATAGAAACCACAATCAAAACAAAAGCAGAATATTGTATCAGAAAGAAACAGCATTTAGTAGGACAAGCTCAATGTACTTACAGTCAATGTTATAAGATCAGGATGGGTTCAGTGCATTAAGAACTTCTATAAACATGGAAGTAGCTGTACTGAACTGGAACACAGGATGCAATGTCTGGATTTCTGTAGGTTGGGCCTAGAAATTATGTCATTTCAGCATTTATTAAATATATGAAATATCTGAATCCGGTAAGATGTGGTAAGATTCCATTCTTTGGCAGGATGATCAAGTCATTAAGTTTCATCATCAGGCACAACAATTAGAGGAGGATACTGATGTAGGATTCAACAATCTGGTGTAGTATTGGAGAAAGAAGCAAAGGCAGAATATGCTAGGAACAAAAAGAGAAATGTAGAAACTTAAGAGCTGGGGCAACTTATGAAATATATTCTTTTAGTGCTATGTCAATGAGTGGTGATGTGTACATGGACTCCCAATTCACATCTGGATATAAATTTTTTTACAATGAAATATAAATGCTTAACATTTAAGTACTTCTATAGGAAACCTTATTGAACAAACTGTGAAGTCACTTAGACCATTCTTTACCCAGTTGGAGGAACAGAAACATGGATAGGTTTCTGATGAAAAACTGTTATCATATGAGTTGCACAGCTGTCAACCAAAGAGACTGAAAATATTGCTTCATTTTCATGGATTATTTATGGTTGCTTTTAGCAAAAAATTATGTTATTCCTAGGACAGAAAAGACATAATAATGTAAGAGATTCCTTTTTTTTTTTTTTTAATCTGAAATTAGTTCTTGCAGACCTTCACTAATAAAAAGTATGAACAATTCACTTTTCTAAAGTTTTTGCCAGTATAGCTTCCAGTTACTGCTATGTGACTGACTATATTTAGGTTAAAGCTACCTAAAGTCTTTTACTACACTTGTTTGCTTTAATATTATATATGCAGTACCCTTTTACTGGTCTTGCAATGTAACCTGACTCGTGAATTAATATTCATACAATATGAGACTGTTTGTATGATTGTTTTCTCTCAAAACCATATGCTCATTAGTGGTTGGGACAAATTTTGGGCATAGTATGCTGTCTGATAATTTGTTTTCAGGTAATACGATATCCAGTGAATTTATAGGATTCCATCATATTTAACAGCACTGTTATGACCCCTGAAGGCAAGGGCAACTCAGGTTCTTGTTAATAGAGCCCTTGGGGCAGATGACAGTGAAAAGACACCAAATGACTGGTGTTTCTAAATAAATGTGTATATGTAGGGTTTATTTTAGAGCACTTTGGTTGCAATGGAAAGCAGCTCTGTAGCCATTTTGGGTATTATCTATAGTAATATAACAATATAAAAGCTTAAAAATAACGCTTGAGAAAACGTATAAGGAAGAGAAAGGAAAAGAAAGGATAAGAGCAGACAGTGGAAGGATGTCACCACGTGGATTCAGTGACAAGACTTGGTTGCTGCTCTTTTGATGTCTGCTGGTCAAAGTCATGGTTGCAGTTTTGATCTGCTGGGTTGGGGGAAGCCCCTGAAACATAAAGCCCCAAGGGTTTTTATACACATTTAGGTTTGGGTGGAATACCCTTGTACTTCCTCTTGAGGAAGGGGAGTTTTACACTCTCTGTTGCAGCACTGGGGATCTATTGCAGCACAGGGGATCATAGAGAGTCCTCTAGTGGAAGACCTGAGAAATGAGCCAGGGGGCACTTTGGGGGTCTTTGATGGTTGATGACACCTTCTAATACACTACAGCTGCCTCTCAAGTCGGCACAGTTTAGCCTGTTATGCCCCATCAGAAGGAATGAATGCCTTCAGGCCTACATGTGAATGTTCTGTGTGAATATGAACACCCCAATATGTTCCCTGGGGGGAGTTTTACAAATGAGTCAGTTGTGTAAGGCAGGACACTGGCATAAGAAAAAGCACTTTCATTCCTCCACAGGATCTGCTTCTTATGTCCTTCTCCCTCATCTGGCTCAAACACCAGCTTGTATTTCCCAGGGGTGGGTGTATATGAACTCTGCCTTATGTGGATCAGAGGTTTTGCCACCACACACAAAAAGCTCTCCTCCTGCCCTTCAGCTGGGGGTGTGTGTGCAAACCTGGCCTCAGCAAAGCACCTGCTGCTTTTGCAAATGGCCAATTGTTTGAGTAATTAATCTTTAACATTTCTATCTCCCACAAACACCTTCTCTGGCAAGATCTTTTGAATTATGTATTTTTAATTGATGGAAACATAGAATGGTTTGGATTGGAAGGGACCACAAAGACCATCTAGTTCCAAGCCTCCTGCCATAGGCATGGACACCTTCCACTAGACCAGGTTGCTCGGAGCTCCACCCAACCGGGCCTTGAACACTCCCAGGGATGGGACACCCACAGTTTCTCTAGGCAACCTGTGCCAGTGCCTCACCAACCTCACACTAAAGAACTTTTTTCTAGCATCTAACCTAAAATTACTCTTACCAATTCCTTGCTTGCAAAAATCTTGTGCTGGCATATGAGATATTTTGCGGTTTTTTTGATTATGTATTTTATATTAGCTAAAAAAGTTTAATATTTCAGCCCTTTTTGCAGTTAAAGAACTAAATATCATTACTAAAATACTGACATAAGCTCATTTCAAGGTATTCATTAGCGTATGAATTATGTGAAAATTATCAGTCTAATACATAGTCTTTCTTCTAAAACTTAATGGACTATTGGAGCCAAGCTGATACACTCAGCATGAGGTGAGAAGAATCAAAGCAGAGAATAATAATTTTGAATGTGCTATTTGCTTCCATGTGTATATTTCTTTATATTATTCTTAAAAATTATGTTAAGTTCTTATCCTGACAAAGTTCTCATGTGAACAAATCAATATGATGATAAGTTTTTAAAGAAAATTTACCCATCTGAAAAAGTTATACAAAAAATATATATAAACTGAAAAATCATATATTGATTGCAATGAATCCTAAGGTTAATTGGACAAAATTTCTAAGCAGAGGCACATAAACTAAGGTATTGAAATGGAAAGAGCTACATCAGCTTACTTTAATAATCAGATTGTCTTTATGTAACTATGAAGGGATTTAAAAGCATATATTCCAATAAGAAATTTGATGGTTATACATTTGTGTTAGTTTTTGGAACACATATTTTCAAAAGCAGTTTTTCCTCCCATCTTTCATTCTAATCAAAATTATCTTAAAGGCAATGATTTTTGTCATTGAAGTAAATACTTGATTGGGCCAAAACTGAGAACTTCTGGAAAGTCTTACACTAACATTAACATAATTAAATTACCATATAAATGAGTGTATTGTAGGATAAAAACAATTTTATATTAAAATTGCAATTGGATTTTTTGTTTTCTTTCATGTTGCTACATCTTAAGTACCTGGTACAATTATTAGTAGCTAAATATTTATGGGTTTTTTTCTAATATATTGTGTTTTAAGAATGAATCTACTGAATATAAAAATTACATATTCCTAAAAGGCAGATGTTTCATTAAACACAAAACCTTTTTCCCCTCTTAAAATTGTATTTTAGTCTTAAATCTATCAAACGTTTTCTTGAAATTGTCTATGGAAGACACAGAACAAATAAAGACTAATCAAGCTGTCATATTTATTAAATGTTTGACAGTGGTTGCTGAGTGCCTAAATTTTAATTAACTGCACATGTTCTGAAAGCTTTGCTATGTTTTTTTTCTCACTCAAGAGCTATTCTGTGATAGAGTAGGTTGTTTGTAATATCTAATTGAGAAATACAGAATTCAAGCTGTGTGTAGGTGATACATGAATTTTTCACCCCTGCTGACAGCCACATTGACTTCTGTGTAATTCTTTAAACTGATTCAATCAAACTCATGCTGTTTATGCTTTTAATTGATTGAATTAAAACATCATTTTAAACACTTAATCATTCCATTAGGCAGGATTGCGTTTGCCTATTCTGTGCTCAATCCAGCACAAAATAAGCACAGCTTTCTTATGCACAAGGGATGGGAAAACTCATTCCTTGGTTTCTCAGTCTCTCTGGTCTGGTGGCTTCATGAAAACATTTTGCAAAGGAGACTGAAGATGCACTCTAGTAATAGTGAACCTATGAAATTCTACAAGGATTATTCTGTTTTGGAAAACTGGGTGTGAGCATTGACTTACCATTTCAGAATGAATTGGTTAATAAGCCTTAAACTCTGCTGCTTCCAAAATGGACTCATAACATGAATTTCTAGTCATTCGAGTTTTCCAGTGGAAGTCTTCAGAAGAGGGCTATCAGCATGGAACATATGATATTTTCATAAAATTTAATCTTTAAAAGTTTTCTTTACTTAACAGAGTAAGAAGTACAGACATGTCCTGAAGCTTCCAAACCTTGGTAGCAATATTTTGAGAAAACTGACAGGAGGTGGTTTGAACCACTATACAAATGCTATTGAGAAAGAAAATTCTCTGACAAATTTTAATTACTTTCACAATTCTGGAGTAGAATTTATGGTAAACTATGACTTTTCAGCCTATATTTTCTGATTAGATTTACTTTTAGTAATGTATTTATCAACAATGGAAAAGTAGACTGTTCTCCCTCTTATTCCACTTATTTTCACTCTTATGATTTCTTTTCTTCCATCTTAACTTCTTTTATCAGTAGCTTTTTCACAAAACTGAGGTTTTGCCATTGTATTTTAATAATGATTATAGTTTTATAATGCTATTTTTCACCTGCTTCCATATAGTATAGCATCCATATAATATAACATCCATTTCATTTCTCTAAGATGGTTCCATAAACATATTTTAAGATACTGACCATGTAAATGGTGATAAAAATGTTTTGATAAGGTGTAGAGATATATGACAAAAATTTTGTGGGAGGCAATTAAGAAGCCACATATATGTTCACCCTACACCTTCCCTAAATTCCTCATGAATGATGCTTATATTAAAAATTCTCAGAATCTTAATATATTATCCATGTACTTTTGAATACAAAATTCTTCTGGTTTTATGCAAATACAAATACTATTTATTTTATATTAAAATTTTATTGGCTTAGAAGAGGTATTATTCTGTTCTGAAATTGTAAGGAACTTCTATTATATCTTTGGTCTAAGGAGTCACTGTCTCATGATTTCTGTGCTTAATGCCTCTTGATGATATCAAATGTGCATATTTACAATGTTAATTTATTTATTTCTAATTTCACTCCTGAAATCACAACCTGCTCTGTCGGGCTCAAGCTGTGTTCTTCTCTTTGTATCTGTCATCACTGCTAATAAGGATTTGCATGCCAAATTAGGCCCTTGGTTACAGATTAAATTCCATTACATTCATATTATGTCCTCAGTGATAACTCCATAATTTTATAACCTTCATTTTGGTGGTACACCTGTAACTAAATAGATTTTAAGCCTGATTCAAAGGTTATTGGAAACAATATGTCTTTATACTGACTTCAATAAGCTTTAAATAAGGTCTTTATTTAACAACTCAGTTAATGAAGTGCAAGAAGGATTAATATTCTTGTCATTCTCTTAGCTATGATAGTTAGTAGCAACAATCAAAAGTATTACTCATTCTTTTTTAAAATGACAAATTTTAAGCAACTGTCTGCATATAGACATGAAAATTACAGTGTCTCACAAATTTACCCTTAAGAGCAATATGGTTAGGGTTAGCCAAAAAGAACCACTGTTTTTAAGTAATCACAGCGTGTTGTAAAATTGTACATTAGGTTTCAATAGGATATTTCTTCATCATAGGAACAGATGCCTTTACTTCAAGAGAGTAAATTTTCATTAAGACATATTTTAAAAGAAAATAATGGAAAAAAATATCTATCTGATAAATATAGAATGTATATGAATGTTTAAAAAGCAACTCTAAAATACGTATCTATTAGAGGCCACTACGGCGAGAAAGTGTTTTTTTGATATGAACCCCTGTACAACTGCAGTAGGAACATGCTTTCTCAAATTACTGAAAAGAGTGATATAAATTTTAAAGTGATCTTAAGTTGGTTAGTAGCCTGTATATACATAAAATCTTTGGGATACATCAGCATGTTCTTAATTTGGATTTTATCTGACTTCGGATAAACAACTGTATTTAAAAAAAATAAGTTTTTTTACAGTAATTGTAAAACTTCAGGTCAGTAGGAAAAAACTCTCTATGAACTACTTTTATTCTAAAAAAACACTGTTGCTATGACTACTTGAGTAGCTCTTAAGGTGATGTCCTTTTTATTTAAAGTATTTTTAGAACTTTAGTTACCTTAACAACAGGCTACACTTAAAATAGCAACTTTTAACAAGTTAGTTCTTGTTTGCAAAAAAATCTCATCTTTGTCTTTCCTGATGAAGTTCTAGTCATTAAATGATGAAAAGGGTATAAGAAACTAAGCTCCAAAATCATGTTTTACATATTTGTCTTCCCTCAGCAGCTTTAGTCCACACAGCAGCAAATAATCTCTATTGATAATTTCACTGGATTTTTATTATAAGCAGATCAGACAATCAAGATGGAAGAATATTAAAAAAAGTTTTGGCTGCCAGAGCATATTATGATATTGTATTTCAGTAGATACATATTTTTAAAATACGCTGTAATATTTTATATAACCTCCTTTATTTCAGTTAGTAATAGGGAGTAATACATGGTCAGGCTCCATTCCTGTACGAAAAAATGCTTACTTTTTTTACCTTATTGGACATGAATGGCATTAAGTGCTAGAAGAGTCACCTTTCTCACTCAGTGTCTAATGGTCAATAGCACATGCAAAGAGCAAAGAACTGGATTGGTCATTCTTTTCTGATACACTTTTCCACTTTACAGCAGTTTGTAGTGCAAGCACTCTGCTGAGTAGAAATGGTAGGTCTCATTTTGATAAATTTTGCATAATTAACTTTTTATTTATTCCAGTGGGGAATTCTAAAATTTTGTTGAACTGCTGTGTTCTCCATTCGATCTAAGAAGCTGTTTCTCACCTTTGTTTTGAATTTGCCACCTGCTCCTTTCAGCTGATGCAGTGAATAGCCATCTATTCAATTTCTCCATGTCAGTCACTGAACATTACTCTATCACGTTCATCTTCAGTAATATCTTCCAGGCTGAAGAATATTATTCTAGAAATTCTACAGTGGAAATATACACTGAATGTATGGACTGTTAGGTGGATTTAAAGCTGGGCAGTCTATCATTTTCAAAGGGTGATGGTTTATGTCTTGATATGTGGTAGCTGATAATAAGTGGAGCATCCCTGGAGTCCATATTGGTTAACAGAAGCTTTATGATGCTCATCAAGAGCAACCACATAGATCAAAACAGTCTGGAAAGGGGCTGATTGAGTAACAGCTTAGCAGAAAAAGATTGGCTAAATTAAAAAACAACCCAGCGTGCAGTAAGGCCAGTTGTTGTCTAAACAAGAGGCTGCTGGAAGTCAAGCACAGTAACACATCCATCAGGGCAGGGACCTTGCCAGTCAGAGTTCGTGGCTGAGATGGTCCTTGTGCATTTCTAGGGTGAAGAGACACACAAAGAAGCAGTTTTCAGTTACTTGATTTTCTGAGCTGCAGAAATAATGAAACTAAATTCCTCTGTAGTAGCAGATTATTGCCCATTGTTACCATGTCACAATCTGTGGCTTGGAAAGTTGAGGCTAGACATGAGGAAAATCCTTCTTCCTGAGGGACGGTATGGCAGTCCAAGAACTATCCAAAGCAGGCTACAAAAACAGGCTGTGTAATTTCTATCCTTGGAATTTTCAGGATTTGTCTAAACAAAGGTTGTCCTGATCTAGAACTGGCAAAACACCCCTGCTTTCAGTAGAATTCTGGGCTAGGTAACCTCCACAAGTGTTTTAAATATTATGTGCAGTTCTCAAGTACACAATTTCATTTAATTGCCTGACTTTTTAGTGCTAATCTATCTTAATGCGTATATTTATAAATTATCAAACATCAGCAAGATTTTTTATTGAAGACTTAAACTTTTTCTCACTAGCTCCTTTTAATAATCAGTTGATAATGAAAAAAAAGGCACAATTAAATTTCTCAAATAATGACATTTTTCGTGTATATGCTCCACTGCCAAAAAATGATACAGGAAATCTTGTAAATTACCTGTAAAAGGTAAGCAACTGTAAGTTTGCTGTATGTGGGCCTGACCTGTCACCAGATGTCCTGGCCTGGCCTTGGCACTTCCCTGGCCTCACAGAGGTTCCCAAAGCCCAAGCCTGAGGCTGCCTCCAGCTCTTCCCAGCCTATCCTTCTCTCCTGCCATTCCCATGGAGAGCCCCTGCCCTATTCCCAGTCCGGCAGCCTTAAAAGTAATCTATTTTAAAGATTTTTTTTTTTTAGAAATTGTAAATATGTTATATTTGCTAAATTTCCTATTGCAATGTAGTCAGATTTGTACTATTCACTCATTATATGTAAGTGAATAAGTGTCTGAATGCAGGAGCTGCTGGCAGGTCATGTGTAAATGCCATGTAAAACAGACTGTGATTCTGGTTAAGGCCCTGGCAGCTAGTGTAAAGAGTCTACAATAAGGTACCTTGAAGCTTCACAATTTGCTTTCTGAAAATTAAGTAACTAGAAAACCAATTTACCACTTGATCACAAACCCCTAAATTCTTAATTTCTCATTAAATCAACCAAACCAAGAGTTCTGACACATCAATAAACACGGTATCAGTAGATTTTCCATGATCATAGTGACATAGCTTGTAACAAAATTTAAATATTAAATATTAAATTTAATGAAGTGCAGCATGCCATGTAACCAAACCAGAAAAATGGTGACTTATCAATTATTCTGTTTCCACTTGTGGACACGTGTAAACAGTGTGTACATACAGGAACAGGACCTAAGCAAAATTCAGCTGCAATACCTGAAAACAGGTAGGTTTTCAAAAAAAGGGAAAAGAAAAAGGAACAAGTGGAAACACAGACCCCGTTTTAGTGAAGTGTAAAATCTATCACTGGAACTTGACAAATTTAGATATAAAGATGTTTTCTATGTCAATGAAAGTACAAGTGTTGACAGATACTGCAGCCTTACAGGAACCTTAAATGAGGCAAAAGATGAGAATCCTAAAAGAAATAGTGAAAAAATTGAAAACTTACTTTTTGAAAGCTAAGTGTAAGTAGGAAAAAGAAGTGGGACACTGAAAAAAGTAACATATTAAAAATGAAGCTTTATATGTACATAAATCAATAGTCTAAGCTAAATTATGTTATACTAAGGCTTTGTTTTAATTAAACTAAACACCATGTGAATATGTTCAGGCAATGGGATGTGATCATCTACAGCAGAGATGTTAGAATGTATTTTAAATTTGTCATACTCCGACTAGTCTTTTCTCCAAGAATTGCTGGGCAGAGTTCAACACATAGGGAGATCCAGGACTTACTCTGAGCAGCCTGATAGAAAATTTGAAGGAAGTCATTCTGTTTTGTGAGCTGAAAGATTTTATGAACATGTGATGATAACTCTTGTCAACTGTCGTATGTGCCAGGGAATGTTTTCAAAATGTTTAATGAACTATTGGAGCTAAGCTGTAATGCTACCGTGGATCATCACCTATAGACAATAGAGGCCTACTAGCACTAAGTAACCATCTGTGACAAGACGTGATAACAGCTTAAAAGTTGGAGAAAGATTTTCAAACAAATTTTAATTGTGTGTAAATACAGAATACTTTAAAATAAAATGCTCAGATTCATAGGATCCAGTCTATTCTCCATCAGCTTCTTAACAAGGAAAAGAGAAAGAGCTAAATATATATATATAGAGAGAGTGTCAAATAATAGATGGCTAGGGCATTGCTTTAAAGAGAGAGCAAACTCCTAGACAGTTAGAGTTAATGGTTTTTAAACAATTTGAAATAAAACGTATTTTTTCCCTTAAAATTATGATAATGTATCATTAATGGATGGAACCAACACACACAAACACAAAAGCAAGAATTCTTTACTTCAATGCTTCCCTTGAATATAATATATAATATAATATAATATAATATAATATAATATAATATAATATAATATAATATAATATAATATAAATGAGTTATGTATTGAATATAATAGGTTGAATCTCTGCTTCTAATGCTGCCTTTTCTTTCTTTCTAGGTGTCTGATTTTACTATGCGTTTTTAGGCATTCAGCTCTGTATCCTTCTTGTTCTTAAGCTTAGTTTCTGTTTCTTTTTTCCTTACCAAAAACAAAAATGGTAGAATAACAGATAACACTGCAGATAACAGAATTGCAGATAACATTGAATAGCGAAGAACTAGATGTTGCAACATTTTCAGATATTTTTCAGATACTTTTAGCAAAATCTCCACAAATAGCTATTTCTGAAGTTAAATTATTGCTATGGAAATGTCAAATGTTATCATAAGTCAAAAACTGACTAAAATGCAACAAAACAACTACAGGAGAATAATTATTTTGTTCTCAATAGGAAGAAGATGGCTGTGGCTGATGGCTATGGCTAGAGCAAAAAACAGTATTATGCAGTGTTGTATTCACTGATGAGCTGGAAAAGGTGGAAACAGTGATACTGAAAAATATTTAAAAATGGCAGTTGAGAAGATGAACAACTCAGAAGATAGAGATTAAAAAGAACCATGGAGAAAAATCACAGCTAATAGAGGAAAAGTAATATAAATGGAATTATTTGAACACTCATGGCCAGGACCAAAAATTTAGTTGTTTCACCTCAATGTATGGGTGTTGCCTTTACACTGAACATGTCAAGTCCAGTGGCTAAGACAGTAACAAAAAAAAAACCAAAACAAACAAACAAACAAACAAAAAAATCTAAGTGGAAAAACAAAATCAAAGAACAGAAAATAATACGGAAAAGTTGTATGCTCATATGTTCCCATCTGCTTTTCATATTTTCTTTGTCCTGTTCATAAACACATTTTAGAGGCCATTCAGTGTTGGCATATAAAACAGATTAGAACTTGAAAACCTGTTCATTTCAAGAAACTGAAGATGATTGTCAGTGTGACTCACTGGTTTACTTAGAATAAACCAAGATGATTTGTAGGGAAAACACATAGTTTGGACTATCTGCTTTTTTCCATGTCTTTCACATTATCTTTTTCTCTCTTTTCTCCTCATTGTATTGGCATTACTAATGCACTTCCATATGTTCCGGAATAAGTATGGAGTTGGTGACTGTTTCCTAAACTCTCATGATCAAATATTATATCAGGGTGCACAAATGCCCTCGTTTGACCTGTAGAACAGGGGAGAGAAATATTAACTTTAAGAATTAAATTTTTGAGATTATGCACAAGGTTATTTATTGGAGAATATGCAGAAGCAGATGGAAGTGTCTTATCTGAAAATCTAATTTTATCTCCTTTTATTGTAATAAACATTGATTGAAAAGAAAGGCAATTGACAATAAATGCCTTAAAAATGGGAAAAGTCTATTTACATGTGTAAACATTTTGGATATACAATCTGTATTAAATGCATGTGGTTGCACAAGTAACTGTAACCATCATCAATGTGACAATAGCTAAACATTTATGTATCAGTGTTTGTATATACATACTAACTTAAAGATTAGAAACACACAGTAATAACATTAAACACAGAAATTCTAACAGGAACATTTATTCTCCCATATTTATACAGCCAGTTCTTTAATTAGATAATCTAGTTATATTTATGTGACATTGTTTAGCTAAGAATTTAATTAATGATTACAAATCTAATATTTTGCCAAATTGCAGATAGAGGTTTCCTTTGAATAAAAGTAATGTAAAAAAAAAAGTTTTTTCTAGTATCATGTACCTTTTGTAAACTTCTCATCCTGTGTTTCATTCAGTTTTGCCTCAAGACATATATTCCACATCTCTCACTATTTCGAGTTAAGTAACACTACTTAGTCCCATATTCTTCAATATATTCACTACCATTTCTTTTTAACACAATTATTTTCCACTGAGTTATTTGCTGATGAAATTTGCTAAATGGCTGATGCTTATTTGCTCAACCTTTATAAATCTGTGGAAATTTCCATCACTAAACTGTGGCCCACATTCTGTTCTTATTTCAAGAATACAATCCAGAACAATTGTAAAGAGTAAATGATGACTTAGCTCTAATTATCATTATGTTTTATTAAGTGTTATATGTAGCCATTTATTATCATCAAATAATAATTTCCATTCCAGTCAAATGGACTGGTTATTCAAGTTTGCCATAATCTCTCTGCTATTTCTAGTGGGAACTGTTGCTGGAGCCCCTGAGATACTGGTGTGTTTTTTTTTTTTTTTTTTTTTTAGTTTTACAATTTTATACAGCATTTCCCACTATTTTTTAAAAAGTTATTTCTTCCTACTCCATATGAGAACATTAATTTCCTTTCCTTCTGTTAACATTTTCCTATTTTTATGTGTCATTTCCAGATTTGATACCTCCCTCACTCCAATTCCATTTTCCATGGTACTACTATTTTCTCTCTCTGGAATATGGAACTGTATGTATCATTGAACTCTTATTTAGACTGAGTATGACCATGTTCAAGTTGGCACTTACTACCTTTGCACAGGTTATGCTCATTTTATCTGCCCTACATAATTCAACGTTCTGATCCTTCTGTTGAATTTTATGGTTTTGTTTTTTGCAGAGATAGGAAGTTCACTGTTGGTCAAGTATGTTAATGTTTCTCTTTTCCCTTCATGTTACTATTCCGTATTCCCAAATCTTTATTTTTTAATCTGAAATGCTTCTCCTTCCACCCTCTCTCCACCTTTTTAGAGCATAAATGTCTTCAACCCCCCCCTCTTCAGAGCATAAATGTATTTTCTTATTTTGTGTGGGGCCTGACTTTTATTTTTTATTCCTCTAGTTTTAGGATATGTCACTTACTTCTATATGCTATGAAACTCAATATTTAATACATTTATATCTTCTATGTTTCCATATTTACTATTAACTATAAAAATAACTATATTTATCTATATTCTTTGTGAGGCACTTTCAGACAAGTAAAGAAACATTTTCGTGCTCAAATAACTAAGTGTATAGCTACGTCTTTTATTCTGCCTACTTACAACCTTCCAATAGTATTATTCCATATAACACCTAATTTAGGACTATAATCCCAATGTAGTTAGATAATTGTACGATGATGGAAAACAACTGCACTTTTTGAAATAGGTACATTTTTTAGGGTTTTGGAAAGACTGCTGTCTAAACCTTTGAAATAGGAAGTTCCCCATGACTTATGAAAACAAACAGATACGTCAATATACATAAAATAGAGGAGGTAATATGAAAGTAATTATAAAAATTGTTGGCATTTTAAAATTATGATGTTGTCAAGGTTGCTGTGCGTGTTAGACATGCATACACCAGTAAGAAATACATAGTTTATAGATATATCCCTTACTGAATATTCCCAAGAGAAAAGAGAAACATTGAGAGATTTTTGTGTAGGAAAAACTGTTTGCATGTTTTGTTTCCAGCAGAGAAAAAAACAAACACATCCCATGGTCACTAATTTAATCTTCCCAGCAGGTACTGAAAAACATCAACAGTTGCTTCAAAGAGGTTTTACATGCACCAAATTTCCTTTTCCAATACGCAGATAGAAAGTCCTGTCTCAGTAAAACCAGCTTCATTGCTGCTTAACACTAGGGTGGCCTTCTCAAACATGTCAGTAAAGAGATTTAGAGATGTCCTGTGGTCCATTAAGCAGGTGTTAGATACAGAGATGGATTGCTATCCTGCAGGGCTGCAAAGTCACTAACGTCTTTGTACTGATCAGTCATTTAGCACAGATAGCTATCAGCAGGCCCTCTCATATGAGAGTTATTGCAGGGGAGCAATAGAAAAGAAAGGTATCTATAGTAGAAGTGATTTTGCTCATGTAATAAAATACAAGCTTTACATGAGCATGAATTGTCTCAAGCATTCTGAACAATGGGGGTTTTTGGTTGCCAGCATCTATAAGAGTTGAAAACGTCTGTGGAAGATGGGTAGTATGCTTATCATCTTCTAAAACAAGGATACATATCACAGTTAAAATGAGAAATAATAATTTGTTAAAGTCAAGACACGCAAAGACACACGTGCTGTTGTTCTCACCTCATTAAAGGCGTGTTTGAAGCTAAACATGCAATTTAATTATCAATATATTGGATTTGAAATGCAGTTCTATGGTATATCAAACCTAGGCAAAATAGGCATTCATCTTTAAAAAAATATAAACTTTTGTGCAAATCTCAGATAGCAACTTAAACTCTTAAAAAAAAAAAAACAGGGATGATTCAGATACAGACAATGCTATTTCCTTGAAATAGCTTCCTGACTTTTGGCAACCAGAGGTTTAGCAGTTTTCAGAGCTGAATATTTCCATTAAGACCTTCTGATTTCATAGGTTTTGATGGAATTCTCTTCCACGAATGTGATTAATTGCCCTTAATGACATTTACACTGGAGGTCCCCACTGTATTCTAAACTCCATGATGCAATTATCTAGCAGGTGAAAAAGTCTTTCTTATTGTTTCATTTCAATTGTTTTATTATGATGTTGATTTCTGCCTACTTCTTAAGATGTGTAACAGGTAGGCTTTTGCTATCAGCCTTTTTATACCATGCATGACATTTATAGACCTTTACTACAGCTTATTTTGACTATATCTGTTCTTAATGGTCTTGTATGACCTATTTACTATCCCCTAATATGTCATTATTTCCCTTTTTTCATTCCCTTTTCAGGGAATCTCAGAAACGGAGTTCCACTTCAGTGATAATTTTGTCACTGTATTCCATATCTTTGGTTCATTTGGAAACAGGGAGAATAGACTTGATCACAATATTGAAGATCCAGGTGCATCAAAGACTAACATAATGATATAATTACATTGGGTTTTGCTTCCTAACATTCTAGTACCACTTCCAGCTGTCACTGACAATTTCGGAACATGATCAAAAGTCTTTCCTGACTTCTAATGACTACGACTCATCACTATGCATGCATAATTAGAGCTGCTTTTCTAAATACTCTTTATGTTGTTTTTATTAATACTGAATTTCCCTTATTTCATTATCCAATTATTTTTTTAAAGCCAGAATTACACTGATTAACTTGAATAATTTTGTAGGAGCATTGAATTGTTCAATTATTTTCCCATTTCTTTGGTGAGATCATAATACCTTTACATTAGGGTCCATAGCACAGATGTGTGCTGTTGATCTTCTTCCATTACAAAAATTAACTACTTATTTGTATCTTTGTTTCTTCCCTTCAAAATAAATTAGCCTTGAAGAGATCATGCCTCTTTTCAATTTTTTCTATCAAAGTCTGGTGAAGGTCAGCATCCATATTTCTTTTTGAAATTCATGAGTGCAATTGCAGCAATATCATCTTCATCTGAATGCTCTTTGAAAATTTAAAATTGCAATTTCAAATAGGCATGCACCTATATCAGTACTTTAGTTCAGATCAGGTTGTATTTTTCAGTCCCTCACCTGTTTATCTCTAATTAGAATCACAGAATTTTTAAGACTGGAAGGGACCTGAGGAGGTTGCTGATCCAACTTCCTGCTCAAAACAGGCTGATCTGTGATATTGGATCAGGTTTCTCGGCACTTGATTCAGTCAGATATTGAAAACCTCCAAAGATGGATACTTCATCATGTCTTTGGACAACCTCTTCTGGCTCTTAATGGTGGAAATGTTTTCCTTAACTTCGGAAGGAGCCCCTCATGTCTCAATTAATGCCTATTGCTTCTAATTCTCCTGTCATGCACCACTGTAGAAAGTCTGAATCCATATTCTTAATATACTCTGCATAGGTATTGGAGGACCCTTTGATTGCTTTCTCTTCACAGGAAGATCTGCACATTTGATCAGAGAGGTTCATTAGACTAGTGGTTCATCCCTGGTTGATCCATGTTGACTGTTTACAAGAACCTTTTCTCTTTCATGAGTCAATCACAAATATTTAAAATGCATTACCCTAAATGCAATTACTCTAAAAATGCATAATTTAGCTGCTGAAACATTCTTTATTGTTCAGATAGTCAACACTGATGAATACAGAGGAAGTTAAAGCAAAGTCGGGACTGTCCTCCTAAATAACTGAAATAGATATTTAGGGGAAAAGTAGACTTATTTTTTGCTACCTCTAAAATTCAGTTCTTCAAAGATCTGTGCAAAATGTCCTGTATTATTTATAGAACCACACACTTTAGGAAAAATTTCTGTATTTATGAAAAGTGTGCTAAAGAATTTTTCAAATCTGTACTATGGATTTATGATCTTATTAAGAATCTGTATTCTGCTGAAATGACAGAAAACAAGTAATTTTTATTATTATTGGAAAAAATTGACTTAATATGCCAAATGATAAGAGCAACAGCAGAGAAGACACAGTTTCTTCAAACACTGAAATATCACGTCAGTAAGAATATATTCTAGTCCTGCTGCAGGCTGAATTTTAATAGATGCCCATGATATGCCGAGAGCTGTAAATATTTGTTCCTTATTTAATGCATTATTTCTACCTCCATCTGTTGTAAGTGGCATTTTATGGGAATGAGTTCTTGAAAGAGGCATTTTTACTGCTTATAGTGTGATGCAAACAGTATCACATTACACTCCAAACAGAATTGAGTTAAAAGACGTAAATATATGCTTACACTTGAGCACAGCTGTCCAGTTACATACACTGTTACAGAAACCCTTCAACATACTTATGATATAAATGGCTATTAGGCTGTTTGTATGCATAACATTAAAAAAAAAGTTTTGACCTCATCTGGACTAAAACATTAATTTATTAAGAATGATTTTGTATTGAACAATATTCTTTTATTTAAGTCATTCCCTGGAAAATAATTAAATATTTAACCAAATTGCTTTTTTTTCCCCTCTCAGCTTTACACAGAGCCTTTAGTCTCAACCCTTACTTACTCAACAAAACACACAATATTTTCTAATTGTGCAGAGTGCACGTGTGTCTACTCACCCCCCTTAAATGGAGCACTGTCATTCACAACCTATTCATCACAGTCATTAATCTTGCAGACAGTGAATTAGTATAAGACTTTTGCAGATTTGCTCTTAAAATTGATTTTTTTCTTTATTTTGAGAGCAGAGAAGGGGAAGTTGATACAATTTTCATATTTGTGGACAGTCTTTTTAGTATCTCCTTCCTCATGTCTTGAAATGAAGCATCTTCACAGCCTGTTTATTTTTGTCTGTCAAATTTCCTTCTGTTGTCTCTCAGTGGAACCAAATGTTATTAGAGAGAAATGAAGAATTTTTAGGTTCTCTAAAATGAAAAAAATAAAATGGTGAGAGGAGGGAAAAAAATACACTGAACTAAAACCGTTCAACTTTTTCTTAGTCAGGTGGGGATAAAACCTTTGTTTAGTATGGAACACAATGTTTTGTTTATTGTGTCACTTGAGTTTTTAAAATTGCTTCAAGAATGTTAGATTTACATTAAAATTAATTTACCATTTGAGAGTAAGATTTTTAATGAAATATTCTAAGAAAATATTTAGCATTTGCCAAGTAAAATATTTTAATTACATGGCATTCTTCATTTACCAATACTTACCAAATATTTTTTCTTTCAGGGAAAGTGATGCATCATGTTTGATTGTAATTCACAAAAAAAACCTAAAAAACCAGAGCCAAATCCTGGTGAACCTGAAGTTTCCAGTGAATATACTGTCCTCTTGGCTTTGCTTCTGAGGCTTATTGCTCAAGAGAGCAGAAGTTTTAAATGGACTGTTATATTTAAGATACAGTTTCCCCCTCTTTGCCATGTCAGATCACAAGTTGTAAAATTATGACACTGGTACTAGCAGACATAGTTTGTCTCTGAATTTTTCTGAAAGTGAGAAATTAATTACAGTCCCTTATAATCAGGCAAACAATGAACTATAGGTAGAAAGGTTTCTGTGGCAGTGCTCAAAGGGTATAACATTTATGTGAAAGCCAACATCAGCATGCTCCAAGACAGATCCACAGCTGGCCAAGACTGAACCCATCAGCAACAGTGGCAGTGTCAGTGGAATAACAGATTAAAGAAGGGGAAAAGTTACTGTGCAGGAGCAGGAGCAGCCAGAAGAGAGAGGAGTGAGAATATGTAAGAGGAACAACTCTACAAACACCAAGGCCAGTGCAGGAGGGGAAGGAGGTGCTCTATTTGCTGAAGCAGTTTCCCCACAGCTGTGGTGAAGGCCATAATGAGGCAGGCTGTCCCCCTGAAGCCTACGGAGTTCTATGGAGGAGTGGAGATCTGCCAACAGCCCACAGGGGACCCCATGTTAGAGCAGGTAGGTGCCTGAAGTTGGCTGGGACCCTTGGGAAGTCTGCACTGGAGCAGATTTCTGACAGAATCTGTGGCCCCTGTGGAGAGAAGTGCTCATAGTGGAGCAGCTTTGATGGCAGGGCTTGTGACCCCACAGGGGACCCAAGCCAGAGAAGCCTGTTCCTGAGGGACTGCACCCTGTGAAAGGGACTCAGGCTGAAGAAATTCATGAAGAACTGCAGTCCATTGGAAGGACTCGTGTTAGAGTTCATGGAGGACTCTCCCCTGGGGGATAGAAGGAGCAGGGAAGGAGCGTGAATAGTCCTCCCCATGAGGAGGAAGGGTCAGCGACAACATGTGATGAACTGACTGCAGCCCCCATGTCCCATCCCCCTGCGCTGCTGGAGGGAGGAGGTACAGAGAGAAATTAAGCCTGGGAATAACCAGGGGTGAGATGGACCAATCTGATTTTTATTTATGCCTCAACATCTCTTATACATGAGGTGAAAAATTACTCTTGGGGCTGTAGCCGCGATGGGAGCCCTGTCCCCAAGGAGGCTTTCCCTGGCAGCCGATCAGGGCAGAGAAAGTTTCCACGATCAGGCTGCAAGAGAAGGTGTTTTATTTCTCATTACCTTACTATGATTTAATTGGTAACACTTTCAATCAATTTCCCTAAGTTGCATCTGTTTTGCCTATGACAATAAACAGTAAGCAAGCTCCCCTTGTCCCTATCTGGACCCATGAGCTTTTCATTATATATTTTCTCCCCTCTCCTGTTGAGGAGTGACAGAGCAGCTTTGGTGGACCCATGGCATCCAGCCATGGTCAGCCCACCACAGCAGCACAGAAAGACTGACAGCATGGTAGTGGTTTGTGGTGTACAGTTAGACTCTGTGATCTTAAAGATATTTTCCAACCTGCATGATTCGATGATTCTGTGGTACAGAACTGACAGAGAATATTGAAGTAAGATACTAACAAAAAGAGGTGGGGAAACTTGAATAACCATTGCTTTTCATTTGGTTCAATACTTTGTATACTGCATAATCAGGAACTGACATAATCAGGAATTTCTGCAAGTAGGTGTAACAACTTGAAGTAATTTTTAAACATTTAAAGAAAAAAGGTATGGCTCCATTTTTATTGAGACATGGCTGATGCTGACTCAAATAGAACTGGCTTTTCTCCACACATTATTGTATTTTTTTTTTTCAAATTTTATTATGCAGTGCATTAGTGTAAATTAGATTCAATAATTATATTTTATTGAAGAAAAAATCAGGCTACTTGTGTATATATTTTACTAAAATTCATTTACAACCAAATAAAATAGATGTGCTTGAACAAAGCTTATCAAATAAGCTAAAACACAGGGGGAATTTTAATTTGAATTTAATTTCAAAATAAACTTATTAATTCGCATGGATATATTTGAGGATGGTTATTCAGAAGACAACCAGGAGTGTAACAGTAGAAGGAAGTTACTTTAGTTAAACCTGAAGGCAAATGCATCCTATAGTCTTTAGCCCTGCCAGAGTCCAGTGTTCTCAGGGTTTATTGACAAGTGTTTTCTTTTTGACAGTAGCCTCCTAAAGTAATAGAATGTGCTACATTCTTTGTTTTGTTTTGTTTTGTTCTGTTTTGTTTTTTAATGGAGTTACCTTTAAGCAAGTTACCATTGACCTTCACCTGAAAATCATGGGATGCAAATTTCAAGCTACTAAGAATATTTAAAAGTATTAAAACTATACATATAAATGACAAAAAATTATGGAGGCCCAAACGACCAGCCATTTCATTTAAGGAGGATATTGTCATGCTAAAGTGATTTTACCATCTTGGGATATTGGGATATAAATAAGAACAGGCTTGTCCTAATTGAAGAATAATGCTATTTTGCTTGCATAATGCTTATCCTAAAGGAATAAGAGGCAGTAATAGTATTGAAAGCTGTAGAATGAGCTAAGAACCAAAAGAGCCCACTCTAAATTGAAAATTATTCATTTAAAAAGAATGCTACTGAAAAAAAGTTTAAAACTATTTAATAGAATCAAAATGATATAATAGAAACAGTGTTTGAAATCAATACATAAATGTTAAATTTATAAAACCTAAGAGAAATACCTTCATTTCCAATGAATTGCTAATTTAAATTAATGAAAGTTCTCAGGTGGCTGGTATGTTGGGATGTATCTTTCCCAAGCTGTTACATTGAGATGAAATGAACATCTCATTGCTAATGCAGGTAGAAACTTCATAAACACACTAAAGAAACAAAGCTCCAGGATAGAGTTTATTTTTATTGTAAAATTATTGAAATCAAGCTCTGTGGGATGTGAAGGTATTTGTCTCCTTGTGTTGACTTTAGGCAGACATGAGTTAACCTCTAGCATAACCTTTATAATCTGTGGTTATTTAAAACAGCTTGTTCTGTGGCTGGTTGTAAATTGACCGGGGAGAAAAAATGAGGTTTTCTGGTCTTTTGCATGATTTCATTTCATCAAATCATAGAATTTTTTGGTTTCGAAGGGACTTTTAAGATTACCAAGTTCCAAACCTCTGCCATGGGCAGGGACACCTCTCACTACACCAGGTTGCTCCAAGCTCTGCCAACCTGGCCTTGCATATCCAGGAATGAAGCACCCACAGCTTTTCCAGACAGCCTGTTCCAGTGTCTCACCACCCTGTAGAAGAATTTCTTCCGAATATCTCATCCAAATCTGCTCTCTTTCAATTTAAAGCCATCACTCTTTGTCCATGCTCTTCTAAGGTGTCCCTCTCCAGCTTTCTTAGGATCCCCTTTCGAAATTGGAAGGTTGAAATAAGGTCACCCCAGAGCCTTCTCTTCTCCAGGCTGAACAACCCCAACTCTCTCAGTCTCTCCTCATAGGGTTGGTACTCCAGCCCTTTGAACTTCTTCATGGTCCTCTGGACTTGTTGTCGTCACTCTTGAAGCCGCCTGGCTTTCCTGACTGCCCTTGCCTGGGACACAAGCCGCCAACCCCCACACACTACTGCTAGGATGTTTCCAGCGGAGGCAGGGCTGTTCCCAGTGAGCAGTCAGCTACAGGCGCTGCTGATAAAGGAGGTGAGACAAGGCAAAGGGTTGCAGGAAGGGTCTCCCTCATGCTCTCCTTTATTATGGGGTCAGGGTGCAGCGTATTCAGGGGGAGAGCAGAGGAGAAGTCCCAGGACTGTCCCCGGGGGCGTCTGCTTATAAAGGGGAAAGATAACCAATAGGAAAAGGGACAAGGGGAAGGAACAAGGGTCCAAGGTCCAATTACAACATAGAAGGGGAGGGTACAATAGACGACAACCAATTATACAGTAAGCGTAACAGAAGATTCTGGAAGAGGGGGGCGGATCCAGAGCCCTGGGCACGCCTCTCCTACCAGCCCCGGGGTGTGTCCTAGGCCCCTGAGTCCTGCCCCAGCAGGGCTCCTCCTTCCAAGGAGGCGGAGCTGGCCCGAGAATTGGCTGCCACAAGGGATGTGCCCTCCACATGGACTCACTCGGCAGGCCTGTGTCCTTTTCATGTTGGGGACCCCAGAGATGGATGCAGTACTCAAGGTGTGGTCTCACTAGAACATAACAGAGGGGGAGAATCACCTCCCTCAGCCTGCTGGTCACACTTCTTTTTATGCAGACCATGACACATGCTGTCTTTCTATGCTGCAAGCACTCATTGCTGAGTCATGTTGAGCTTCTCATCAGCACCCCGAAGTCCTTCTCCTCATGTCTAATCTCAATCTGTTCTCCACCCAGCCTGAATTTGTGCTTGGGATTGCCCTGACCCATGTGCAAGGTCTTGCACTTAGCCTTTGATTCTTCCTTTGAAATCTTTTATGGTTTAATTTAAATTGGAAACCTTTGTTTACACAGAGTTATGTGAAGCGTCTAGAAAATTCTGTAAGTATTAATACGTGCTCTATAATATGCTCTCTATATATGTTTGCCTGATTTTTTGCATTTAAATGAGTCTGTGTTTCTACAGTATTTAAGATATGTCAGAAAATTTGGAGTTCCTTGATCCTAGTAAAGGTTTTTTGAACCCATTCTTGAAAGAACTGTTGTACAACAGAGAGGACTACCACTGTAATTCTATGATTTCTGTTAAAGAGCTGCTTATACTCTGCCTGTCTTGGATGCAAAAAAGGGCTGAATGATTTATTTAGTATTGATAATGAATTGTACGAGTGCCTGGGTTAACTGTGGAAGAAAAACCTTTGGTCCAGTAACTTTTTGATTTAGCTAAGCTGCATATGTTGATGGAATGTATGGAAAGGGAGTAATGGTAGGTGCCTCTGAGCTACTAGACCAGGTCTCATGGTGAATAAAGAGTGTGACTTAATTCTGATGTGGAAAAGATAGTCTAATATCTGGAAACATATGGAAAAGAGAGGTCCCTGAAATTTCCTGCTTCAGGAAACATTCTGTGTGTAGCACAGTTAGGATATGGATAATTCTTATTATTGGAAAATAAACCAGTTTTAGATCAATGTATGATTTTTATAGAATGCATCTCTAATTAGCAGACATGAACTGTGTTTTGCCTGTTGGTATTCTTTAATCAGCAGTGGAAATTTCAGATAGACTTACCTTTATACTACATAAAAATATATCTGAAAACAGATTCAGTTTATAAATCTGCAGTTTAGGATTTATGATTAAATTGCTGTGCCTGCAAAATACCCCCACGTTTCTTGGGAGTACTAATTTAAGAAAGATGATCAAAGACAACTATGGCCATTCCTGTATGTTTAAACTTGAACCATTTAATCAGGCTATTTGTATTAAAAGAGGGCCACAAAATAGAAAAAAGAGAGAGAAGCAATTAAGACATATCTAGAAATCCCTTTACCTGTCAAATTGAGAAAGAACCAGCAGGATAAGAGAGAACACAGCAAATTCAGGCTGTAGCTCACTCATAGGAATATACAGAATCTAAAGAAATAACTGTGAAAGTCAGGAATTTCCAAGTAGTATTTCTACTTGCAATGTCTTCAATAGTATTTTCTGTTCAAATATTAATTGTGAACAATAGTTACATGTTTATAATACATTTTGGAAGAGACCACATGACATTAATCCTGCTGGGGCTCCATTGTCACAAGGGACCCAGATTCTAAATTTCATTTTGAAAAGTTAAGTCCCCTAGTATATCTCATTTAGCTATTCCTATTTTAAAAATGCAATCTTAAGTCCATCTCATGTTTGCAAAATGATGCACATGAAAAGTGTCACGTTCAGTCAATAGCAGAAGTGGGAACAGACTCCAGCAACAAATCTCAATCCTATTTTGTACATATTGTCACTGTTATCATCTCACCATTGTACATCTCCTTCTTTGGGCCACAAGAATTTATTGGAATTTTAGATAAATTTCTGTACTGTCGCAGATAACTTTTGCTGATATTTGATTTTTTTTTTGTTGACAACTTAAGGAAAGTACAGAAAAATATTCCCAAAACTATTACTGAGTATATCTATACATTTTCTATTCTGACCTGGATGGCGTGATGTTAGAAAAGGTTCAAAGGGTCCATTTGAAATAATCATAAAACAAAAGGAGGCTCTGGCTTTTTTCAGAGTTTTACATTAATGGCTCTGTTGTCAAATACAAAGCAGCTACTGAGCTGTAGCTGTTGTAATGCTGTCTGCACAGAAATAAAAAGATGCACAAGTTAGTTACATTGGATTTTAAACATGACAGGTTGCTTTACCAAATATTGTAATACTGCCCAAGATGGTAAGTTTTGACAGCTGCGTGATATCTCTTACCTTAACAGTGTGTCTTAAACACATGACCATCGTCATTTTATTTGGTGATTTTAATTTAAATTTTATGCAATAAAAAATAAACCAATGCTTGTCACTATCAAATTCAAAATCAGAAAATAGCTACACTTCATGTTTCAAAATGAAAAATAACATAAATAATCAGCACCCCCTAAAAGCAAATCTCTTAGGACCTTACAGAGTTCAGAAATATTTTCTTTATTTTTTATGTAAAACAAGTGAAGTCAATGAAAACTTTTCACTAATTCACTGGGAGGATGATCATGCCTGGGGTGAAACTGAATGTATTAAATGCTTTATTATAAGTAAAGGAGAATGCAAACCCTTTCTTTATAGTATGTAATGCTGTCAAAGTAATTTTAAGTATCACAACAAAAATTCGTTTTCACAGCCTCGATATATAATGAATGGGCTGTTTGACTATGGAAATAATGTCATTTCCTTAAGTCCTATGCAATTATACTGTGTTCTGAAAGACTGGCTTGCTTAAGCTCGTGGAACTCTTATATGGAAATGTTTAAGGTACAGACTAAATGCTTAAAACTATCTATATCATTTTAGACTAACTCAAGTCACGTGTTTATGCATTTAGGAATGTCAAGGTGTATAGATCTCATAAAAAAAATCTAAGGAACCTATTTTCTAGAACTACTTCAGGTTGAACAATCTAAAATGAATGATCGCCTCCAATATGAACTACTTGCCTAACTTTGGATGCCTACATATTTTCAAAAACACATCTAAACTTAGGCAAAATTATCTGATGTTGGGGTATACATGGAAAATATCTTACTTCAAAGGAATTGCATTGCACTGTACTTGTTTTACTCTGTGAAATTTGTTTAGCAACTCCAACCATTTTTGTTCAATGAAAAGAAGTGCAAAAGATAAAATTCTGGTTGAAATATTTTCCCAAAACAAAGAAGCTTATTTAATAGGATTAAAGTATATGATTTCTTTTCTTTTTTCTCCTGCAGGAAATATCACTGTCATCAGGATACAGATACATTCTTCTTCCCACAGTCTGAATCCAGATGATTTAAAAAACTAAGTTTAGAGATGCTTCTATACCAGAAACTACTTGAACAAGGCTACACCTTGTCAACATCAAAGCAGACTTCAAGCCACTCAGTTCCCTCCTGAAAGTAGGACCTAACAACATGGTGATGCTATTTTAATGAAGAGTTGGAAAAGCGACCTCCTTATTTTTTACTCCAAAGTAATAATGGAATTTTGCTAGGGATACAAGGAAAAGAGATGTCAACCTCTATTTTAAATTTATAAAGTGTGGGATGGTTGTAGTCAGGTGTGGACAAATTTTCTTTCTGTTAGTTAAAAACAATGTTCAAGTAGGAATTTTCTTTCTGTTAGTTAAAAGCAACGTTCAAGTAGTAATAAAGTTTGAATGATTTATATCTAAAGAGATTATTTATATGTAGGCTGTTGAGGTGGAAAAGGTGGGGAAATCTGGCGAAAAAGCATCAGAGTGGGAAGAAATATACTGAGTACTTATCTAACAAATGGTTGTGTTTTACCATGCTGTTCATATAAATATATATTAAACCATCCTGCTAAATCTCACAAGCATTTTTATTAAACATTTCTAGCTCAGAAGAGTTTTTTTTTCTGACCCCAGGGCCTATTTTAGAGAAAAATGGAGAATCACATGCTCGACAGATCAAGATAATTTGTACACACGTAAGTTTTCATCCTGATTTCTGCCATCTAGAAGAACATTTTTCCAAAGTTTACATTTTCCAATATTTTGAAAATTATGGTATTCTTCATTACCACAGAACACTTGCTTAGGACCTGAGCTGAGGACCTAAGTTGAGGACCTCTCATTTCTGAAACACAATTTTCAGAATAAGGGGTCCCTGAGTCAGCTCTGGCTTTTGTTGCTCAGTTCCATAATAGTGTCTGATCAAAGTAGCTGACTTACACCTCTGTTTCTCTGTGAGCAGATCATTCTTGTTATGGTCTTTGAAGTCATCTTGACTTCTGACTTTAAAGTTAGGAATAATGTAATTTTCCTGAATATTTCCTTGAATATTTTTCTTTGAAAGCCTTGGAACATAACAGGATTGTGCAACTGAAGAGCAGATACTTATAAACAAAGTGTGGTTCATTTTGCCAAAATATTTAGGCCAGCTGGAGGTGGTTTTGAAGCAAAAATACAATTACTAGCTGACTTATGTTTGGCATTCCCTTCAGTCTCTGTACAAATATGGTATGTACTGGTGCTTGAGACCCCAGTAAATTCTCATCTATTGTAAATCTTGATTCTCAGTATACCCATGTCATCCTCAGGAAGCTGACAGCTTCTGCCTCACAGTAGGGTCCTCCTCTTAACAAGTTGCTGTCTTTTGATCTTACTTCTTTTGACCAGAGCATAAAATCCTTATTGCCTTGAAGAGTCTTCCCAGCTTCAAATTTAGCTATTGTTCTTTAGTGGATTTTTCTCACCAACACTTTTTTCCCTCCTCTTCTCTGTAACTAGGAAAGAAACCTCTATTGCTATACACTCAGGCAAGGCAAAGCCTCACATATAATTTTGAGATGCATATTACTTAAGGCAAAATGAACATAGCTATCCTACCCAAAAATTTGAAGAATACACTTTATAAACTAAGACTTCTAAAACAGTCTAGCCTGATAAAGAAATTCAACATATTCTACAAAGTATTTCTTTTCCCGATTTTAAATGGCATTTCAGTGAAATCAAGTGTTTCTTGAAAATAGCATCATAGTCTATAATGATGTACTTACATTTTTTCTCATAGTTTCTTACAGAAGTTTTCATTTTAGAATTTGTAAAAGCCTTTTATTTAAAATATTTTAGTTTCACAATAACAGTCTACATGCATACAAATATTATAATCATTTTGTAAATAAAACTGTGATAAATATCCTCAATTTATTACTAAGAAATTAGCAACTTTTTATTAGAGAAAAAAATGGAATTGCAATTATGACGTTTTCTAAAAAGTGAAGAATTTGATACATGCATATGTTTGGCCTTCAGTACTGTTAGTAATCAAGCGAGACAAGTAGGAACCAATTTTGCATTACCAGAAAAACATTTGCACCAAAGTACAGTAAGATGAGATTTACAGTTTGCCCAATTGCCTGTGTTGCCTATATTTGCAGTAGTTGAAACTATTTCTAAAGCTATCAAGCTTTTCTTCTGAAATTTGGATAATATATCTGAGAAACAACTTTTTTATATATAAATTCCCCAAACCTAATCTTATTTAAGGAGAGTCGTTCCACCACTGAAAATTGAAGAAAAAATATGGGAACAGGAATGGTAAGCCTTGTTCCACTCTCCTCTTTGAATAAAACCCTATCTTAAGTTATCAGTTTTATAAAATTGAATCTGCAGAATACTGCAATACAGTGTTACCACCCTTAAAAATTTCTGTAATGATTAAGCACTAAATACAGGCAGCCATGCAGCTCCACCTGATCTTTCTATACAGGGAAAAAGTCAATTAATCCAAAATTAAATTGTTTATTGCATCATAACAGAAATATCTGAATTCAGCTGTTGTTAGGTGTATTTTAATATAATGTATTCTGGAAGATGTACATAATTTTCATTGTCAGCAGTTTATTTACTCTATTTTTATTTGAAGTGGTGTACTATAGCAGCTGCCCAGTTCATGAGGTAGACCCCCACCTGTACCTAGGTGGACTGCATTCGTAAGTGTGCTGGAGCACACTGTCCTCGGTTATAGTTAAGAGTATTAATGTCAGCAATACAATGGGTGCAAAATGAGAAATTATGTCTCCTCTGACGTAAAGTTTGAGGGGTGAGAAATGTTGGTAAGGAATCCAAGATAAGGCAGGCTGATAAAAGTCTGTCAACATCTTGTTAATAATCTATACAACAAAAGATACTTTATTCTGGATTAGCACTTCACATCATGATGGCTTTTCATGCTAAACTTTGAGCTTAAAACTCGCATAAATATATGTTTCTTTTTTTAGGAACACCCCCACAAGTATATTTTAGTCTATTAAGAAAGAGAAGATTTTGGAAGGAGGGAAGAAGATACTCCAGGCATCCTTTTTACCATCCAGCCAAGGTCAACCCACCATGGTCCTTTTTGGTGAACAATGTAGGGCCTGAGGAATTCAAGATAAGGAGAATTAATGAACAAAATATGGACTGAATAGAGCCAGAGAATGAGGAGTGGAATGATCATGGAAATTTCAGTTGTCATATTGTGGTGCTGGGACAAGGGATGGAATGAGTGTAAATTGTCCGCTTTCATTCAGTGTTTTGATGACGTTATTTTGATTTTGGTGTGGGAATTTTTTTTTTTTTAATGTGAGTGAAGTTTGTGGAATTTGAGAAGGTTGTGTGATGAATGTATATTTTGATGATAGTTTTAAATATGTGATTCACAGAGGAGAGTGTGGAATTTATTGGGTTTCCATGGCAGGGGTTTGGATGTGGGGGGCTACAGGGGTGGCTTACCTGAGAAGTTCCCTGAAGCTCCCCTCATGTCTGACACAGCCAACTCCAGCCAGCTCCAGGATGGACCTGCTACTGGCCAAGGTCAAGCCCATCAGTGGTGATAGGAGTACCTTTGGGATAACATAGTTAAGAAGGGAAGAAAAAATCTCCCCCACAAATGTAACCTGGAGAGAAAAGTGAGAATATGTGAGAAAAAGCTCTGAAGAGGGAGGGGAAGGGGATGGTTCAGGTATCAGAGGTTCTCCTGCAGCCCAGGATGAAGATTGCAGGAAGGCAGATGTTGCCCTGCAGCCCATTGGAGCAGTTTACTCCTGAAGAACTGCACCACTTGGAAGTGACCCCTACTGGATCTGGGTTTGAAATAGAACTTCCAAAATGTTCTCCTGATACACAGATCCCAAACTTAAATCCAGATATCATCAGCCTGTTATATATATTTGGATTTTCTAGAAGGACCACTCCAGTGCCATCCATTCTAGATGGACCTTTTCTTGTCTCTAGAGGACCGCTCAGGCATGAATTAAAGTGCTGAAGCTCTGAAATGTAACAGCTTAGATGAGGAAAGAAATTATTACCACTTTGTTCCTGCAATGATCTGACAGTTCACTGCAGACTGCTGTAAAGTCTCAATTTTGAGAAGTATTTAGAAGATTCAGGTGCAGCTCCAGATGGGTTCATTGGCAGGTTGCTCAATCAGGAACAAATTAATCAAATCTATGTTTTTAATTGAAGTACCAATCAATACATAAAAACAGAATGCCTAAGTCATCAAATATAAAGTAATGGTTTTGCTCTATTTCATCAAATTTTAAACCAGTTGACCAATATCCATGTTAGAAAAAGGTGGCAGTTAGTGACTTTTCTGTTCCTGTTGACAGCAACCATGAAACAAATAGTATTTTAGTACAAACACAAAAATTATATGTTTAGAAATATTTTTCTTTCACAGACTTAAGAGTACTTCCTATGCCTATTTTAACACAGAGAACAAACCAACCTGCATATGGACAGGATATAAAAATATGTTTAGAAGGACATTAAAGATTGCTCAGAGTACATGCCCACTCCCATGTGCATCACCGTGATACCTGTACCAGAAAGATATCCCAATACACACCAGAAATCTTGATTGCTTGTATCTTGCTGCGTTGCAGCTTTGACTGATCAGAGTCTAAAGTCCTTCCTGAGAACAGAGACTCCCAACTAAAAAATTCCTTTCACCTTCTTACCAGCTTTCTTAGCTCCGATTACTGTTTCTATCTCTAGGCATTAAGCTCCATGTTTATTGTTATCCTAAACAGTCTCAAAATTGTTTCATAAAAATACCTGGACTTCAAATTTTCACAAAAATTTTAGTTCAATCCATCCTCCCTATAAAATGCAGGTAAGGGTTCTGTGATTAACATTTTTACTTTGTGACCAGTCTAAGAGGTCATGTAGGAATATAATAGAAAGAGATACAAATCCATCTGTGCTTTTTTAGCCGTTCTGGATCTAGCTTTAAAGAAGCATAATTTTCTTCCTTTTTCTCTTTCTTGTGAAAGCTTCCTACTTCCCATCCTACTTTGCTTTAAATAGTGTTTTAAAAAGAAAACCCACCAAAATCCCAGTGTGATCCTCATGTTCTACTGACCCATACTTTTAGCAATATTATCTCTGTATATCCACTGTTTTCAAATATAAATATCATGTGTTAACTGCAATGTAGTAGCTGGTTATATACTTTTAACTGTGGACATTACTTTGATGTAAAATAATCTGACGAGAAATAAATTTTAAGGCATCTTGCTGAATAGGCAGAAATTAATTAAGAACTTTAAAGAAGCAATAATTTTACCATTGTTTGGATGATGGGGTTTTTTTGGTGACTTTTGCAGAAATGCATGTCTAGCCATGTAATTACTTGAGAACCTGGAGTGAACTGAAGAAAAGTGTTCAGAATTGATATATCTCTTGCAAACTCTGCTCCTGGGCAGAACAAATTCACTAGAGATGAGAAACCCCAGAGCTGATCATTGAGGCCAATTAAATGAATTACTGTAGAGGAGCAGAAGAAAATTCATGAGTGACATCTAATCTATTCTAATTTAATTGAACAAAAACTTAACGTGGGTAGTTTCAAAGTCTGTAGTGTATTGTGCGATGTATCACACTTTTAGAAAAACATTTTCTGAGACCTGCAGTCAGTTTAGTGTTTTGTTAGAGATGTATAATATATTGTTCACCATTAAAAATATTGTTAGAGAAGCCCCACGGAGATAAATGTCATTGTGTCATCTTTGTATTTTGTACAGAGAGACAAAGGCTCCCTCTGACCTGCAGGCACAAGTTGTAATTTTTATGAAGAGTGTTCTTTTCCCGCAGATAAACCTGTTAGCTTTTGTCAGTTTGAGAAGCTATGTCACAGACAGAGAGAAAAATTGTTTATATTTTAATTCCTTTCACATAAATATTTTGCAGTGAGCCAGACCTTGAAAAAAAAAAAGGCAACAATGAAAGATGGAGATGCAGAATGGACAGAATGAATGTCTATACAGATCTTCTACCTTGTTATAAGCTGAAGTGTGGTTTGGTTTGTGGATGTCTGCTTTGTTAAGTGAGACATAAGGTACTGCTTATGCTGACATGCCAGTTGCTTGACCTAGATAGCAAGTAAGAGTAGGAAAAGAACAGTTTTGTCAAATGATTCTTTACTTTTGCCTTCATTATTGGAAATGGCTAAATGGTCTTTGATTTTTTCTACTATCTGTCTCACAGTACCTGAAAAAAAGACAGTATGTGTTATGTTGTAGTGGGAGGAAAATATAATGCAGCTAATAGCGGCACAGTAAGGTTCTGCGGTCTCTTATGCTGCCCCTTGCTCAGTATAACACTGCATTTTTTTCTGTCTTTGTTCAATCTGCCCCTTTTATATTACTATTAAACCTACCATAATCCTGATTGACAGGAAATCTATAATTAATGTGTCTCAGGTGAATGTCACTGCTGAGGTCTCAGTCATTTTCTCTTTTATGAATCATTATAAATCACTTAAGATATCTGCCTTAATATCTTTTAAAACATTCATAGTATCATAGAATGGTTTGGGTTAGTAGGGACCTTATATATCCTTGAGTTCCAATGCCCCTTCCATGGGCAGAGACACCTTCCATTAGACCAGGTTGCTCAAAGCCCCATCCAACCATTGTTCCATGGGTAAAAAATATAAAAAGAAAAGTTGTATATATAAAAAAGGTAAAATACATGTAAATAAAGATGGGATATATACTGTAAAAGAATTGTTTTCATCAACTGACCTTTTAGTTCACTGGGCTGAATTAAAGTAAGTATATGGACTAACTCAGACTATTGGAATAGACTTTTATTATTTAACTGTATGTACATTAGCAGATGCATGATTAGTGAGGAAGTCCACATCATTGATTAGATTGGCCTGCCTGTGATTCAGTGAATCCAGGTTCAGAATTTTTTGCTGTGTGATGGGTTTTAAAAGCAATAGCTCTCTAAAAATACAGATAGAAGATGAATGGAATTTTCAAAAGCACCACAGCATTTAAGTACTGTTGGAATCAATAAATATTAGTAATGAGATCCAAAAATGCACTTAGGTATCTGAAGCACAAAATAGGCATCTGAAACCCAGAGAGTTATTCAAAAGCATTTAGGTACTAAGAGTCAGAATGTATTTTAAGTTTGCAGCTGTCTTCTTGTAGTGAGGGTCCAAGAGATACTGCTGCCACTTTGGCAGAACAGTGCATTGAGGGATGCTCTCATTTCCATTTGCAAGACTAGACCGCTTTTCAGCTGGAGTAGGTGTCTTATGGAGAGAAACAGAAGAATAAATATATGAAATTTAATATTTTACTATTTTATAAGAAGGGTCAAAACATGGCTTTTCATTTTGAAACAATGTCTGCTTTTATCCAAGGTTCCATACAAAATCTGCATTACAGGTCACAGTGCTGCCTTGTACTTCCTGGCACAATAATCTAGTAGGTAGAATATGTTCCTTCAGACTAAGAAGGCTCATTTGAAAAGTAAGGCCAGAGTTACAGACTCATGTGACAATAAAAAAAATGGGTATAAGTGCTCTCCTTCTCTCCTGTTTCCAATCTTCTTCAAACAAACAAACAAACAAACAAACAATCAGACAATCAGACAGTAGTTCTGTTGTGTCTAACAAAACAGGCACTTCAAGTTTATGTGCTCTCACTTTATTGTACATGCCTTAGCCCCTGCTAACCTTCAAAACGTTGCCACACAAGACATTGTGCTCTTATAGACAATTTTGTCCTGTTTTCCTATTTTTGGTTTCCTAAATATTTCTAAAATATTTACTTTTTCTGCATCTGAGTTTTTCTATTTGTTCAATTTAATAATATTTCCCAATCTTTCTTGGGTACTTTGAGGATGGTCACATTAATGATTGCAAGGGAATTACATTCTTCTTTAACAGGAAAAATATAAATACCACATAGCCAGTCCTAGTATCACATTTCAAGAGAAAACAAGCTCATTCCAGATAATTACAGCACTGATAATCTCGGTCATCACAAGCAGAACTATGGAAGCGAGCAGTATTTTATCATTTTGTCATGAAACTTTCTGGATCATGTCTATGCTTGGGCTTACTATGTCCTTTCATGAATTATGGGCAGATACACCATTGGACTAGAGACAGTGTTTTTCAAAGTGCAGTCAATGTCAAAATGAGCAAATTGAATCAGAAGCATGTTTCTAACAAATATCTCTTTCCAGAAAAAATAAAGGAAGCATGGTCCTTCAGCATGGAAGAGAAAACTGGCAAAATTTTAGCCTTTCAAAGAAAAGAAAAAATCAGTAACATGAAAATTTTCCTCCATATTTAAAAAAAAAGTGTTATACTATTAAGTATTATAAAATAATTAGTATTTGAATTTGGAAAAATAAATGCTACATTAATGTTAGAGCTCTGGAAGGAATTAAAGTTTGCTGATATCTTGAGGTCATCCTATACTTTTCTCACGCATCCTTCGTTCTTTAAAAATCAACTATTGGCCACTGTCAAAACTGTAGATTTTTAGATTGACTTAATACTGAGAGAATACTTTTGTAATATTAAAAAGTGTATTTTAGGCTTAAGATCAGACTGAGTCTCAACTCCAAAAAAGTCTGTTTTCCATAGAACTTTTTGATGGTTTATGTAATATGCCAGTAGTGGTATATAGAATTGGATGGATCTTCAGATAACAACTTCTGGTGTCTCTATTTAATTAAATCACATTGGGGTAGTCAATTTTAAGTCTTTTTGGTTAAGAGACCAAAAAACATAACTCCTTCTAAAAGATGGAGATCAAGAAATACTTCAAAAGGAATACAGACTTCTAGACTGCAGTTTCAGAGAACTAAGGAAAATAAGCAAGCATATATGCCTAGATGGGGCATTTAGGGACATGGTTTGGTGGGGATCTTGGCAGTTGGACTTGATGGTCTTAAGCTTCTTTTCCAAATGAAATGATTCTATGAATCTATATTGTGATTTGAGTTGCTAACTCTCTTTGAATCAAGTCAGTAAAAGACTAATTTATTGCCCCCGTATTTTAACAAAACCAACAGAATAAAATACATCAGGCTAAAATTCTCTAAGCAAACCATGATTTAATTTTTTGAAAAAAATTAAATCCTGAATATGATATTTTGATGTTCATAAAAGGAGAAAAATAAATAGATTTACTACAAAATAAAAAATATTTTAGCCCCCTGTTTTTTCAAATTTACATTTTCAGTGGAAAGTAGATAGCTTAAAACATCTTACTTAGTTTAAAGTCATGCTTTCCATTTAAAAGTAAGTGTGTGTGTGTGTGTGTGTGTGTGTGTGTGTGTGCGTGTATTTTAAATAAACTCTAGTTTGTTACCTTTGAAATTCTCAGCATTATGATTATAGATGTTTGTCTTAGGATTAAATGGTAAAAGCTCAATAGACAAAATCCCTTTGATATCTGTTTTATCTGAAGTGGGAAAAAAAGACAAATAAGGCAACCTAAGTAACAGAATCCTTATTATATGAAACGTGTTTAAAAGAACTCTGTTTATCAGAGAAACATCTACATTTCCTAGCAATCACTCAGTTCTCAAAAATAAATGCACGGCCACCCAGACAAGATCACATAAATAAGCAAATCTGAATAACCAATATCACAAATATTTGTTAAAAAACTCTAGAGAAAAATATACGAGCTTCACATTTGCTTAGCAAAAGGTCATCATTCTGCATTATGTATAAATGTAGTCACTTTGAAATAGAATGAAGAACTGATCTAAAATCCAAGCACATTATTGATCTTTCAGTGACAAAACAATTTTTCTCATCACAGCAAATTTTCTCATGAGGTAGAGAATATATATCTGATAATTATGCAAAAAAAAAAACCCCAAGCAAGCTTAAGATTTGCTGATTTTTCATAAGCCTTCTTATATTGTGAGACATAAATTGACACTAAAACTCAAGTCAATACTATATGAAAAAATGCTATGAACATTTGAAACTTATCTCTTCCTACAGTGTATGATATATCCATTAAAGTATCTGAGAGCAGATTCAGAGTCAGCATACATCAGCTTCCTTCCTACAGTATGGGCATCCAGCTCACTGATTCTCAGCTTCAGTTTTAAGCTGAAGAATAGCTTCCTCCAGCCTTAATTGACTGAAAAGGCTATGGTTATACAGGGATTACTGGGTTGCTTAGATCTTTACTACATATTTCTCCTGGATAAACATCAATAATGAGTTTAACTCTCTGAGTATTTTGTTAAAAGTCAGTTTTATATATATGTATATATGTATGTGTATATATATAGATACATATATATAAGAAATGTGATACACTGAGTTTAAATTTTCACTTCAAAGTCAGCAGTTATGGTGCAAGAACACCATAAAACTACTAAAGCATTCTCAGAAGGGGAATGTTGAATGAAGAGGGATTTTGCAGAAGATGAGATTTCATTCCTGCAGAATATTTTCTTTCTGGAACTACACTTCATAGTATCTCATTTAAGTGATATTGAGATGTCTGATCCTTAAATTTGCAGTTGTGGGTTCAATTTTTTCTTTCAAGGGATGGTGAAAAGCAGAACACTGGCTTATGACAACTACACACACTTCATGTTCTAGTATCACTTCCTATTTCTTCCTGAATTATATTGCTATTTGTGTAAAAGAAATAGAATTAAGTACTAATAGAGTTAAACTTACTCTATCTCCCAGGGTAACCATATGTTTTCCGCTGCTTTGCAAAGTTTTATGATGATACATTAAAAAGAAATTACTTTATCTATCTACAGTAGTATTCGGTGTATTTTTGGACTGTTATATAAGTAAAAGTCAGTTTTCTCCAAGCTACAAGCCTTTTAATTTTAAATAGTATATTCATGGTTTTGTGCTCACAATGCTAAGTTTTTCAGTCTCTGTGCTGGTTTAGTCTGGGATAGAGTTAGTTTTCTGCTCAGCACCTAGTATGGATCTGTGGTTGGATTTGTGCTGAAACTCTGTTGATAACTCAGGGATGTTGTAGACATTGCTATGCACTGCTTGCACACTGTTATGGCCTTTTCTGCCTCTCACCCCACCCAGATAGGGGTGCACAAGGAGTTGGGAGGGGACACAGCCCGGACAGCTGACCCCAAGTGGCCCAAGGCAGAGCCCATACTCCTTGATTCATGCTAAACACGTCAGATTGGGGCAAGGTTGGCTGGGGTGAGTGCTGCTTGGGGCCTGGCTGGGCTTCGGTCATTTGGTGCTGGGCAATTGTTTTCATTTGCATCACTTATCTTTCTTGGATTTTATATCTCTCCCTTTTTTACTTTCCTTCTCATTAAAAGGTTTTAATTTTATTGATTATGACTACTGTATTTTATTTTATTGCAGTTATTAAACTGTTCTTATCTCGACCCATGAGTTTTCTCACTTTCACACTTGCATTTCTCTTCCCGTGTCCTGCCGGGTATTTGGCATAAGCTGTGTGGGTCTTCATTGTCATCTGGGGTTAAAACACAACAGGGTGAAACCAGACATGATGCAGCTGACTGATTTAACTACATAAAAAACCCACAATAAAAACCCTAAACAAGATGAAGGAAAAAGAAGGAAATAAGGACAATGCAAATGCATGGGATTTTACTTTTAGTGATCAATACTCAAATAACATCATTATAAATTCCTGAATAACTTAAGGAAATTTGTGGCTAATATTGCAAAAATATGCTAAGCAATATAGAGAAAAATGGATTAATTAGGCATTGATAGAATCTTTTGGGTAGTGCTCAACATACAACTCTTAAAGAACACCAGCATTATCAGTGAATACACTGTGATTTATTACAGAATTTTTCATTACCTTTACTAGGTGGTTGGTACAAGAAGTACTGGTTCCCAGTGAAGCAGCTTCCAAGCAAACAAAAAAATAAAAACCCCGAAAACAGTGTCAGGGGTTTTTTTAACAACACTTGGTAAATTTTCTTATATGAAACCAATAGGGCTTCCACAAAACAATGAAAATCTCATTACACAAGTCTTACTGAACTTCTAGGAGGTTTATTATTTTCAGCCCTTTTTTTGCCCAAAAATACAGTGATCTCAATTTTTTTATTCTACGTATTTGGTATATTTACAAAATGTCCTATTTTTTGAAGATGGCTTATGAGATTACTGAAGAAGGGAAGAATTCACCTCTTCTAAAAGTTATACCAAGTCCTGAATACCTGCAGGTGGATTATGTCAGTTGTTCCTTAACCTGAACTTGCCTTTTCCAGTGCCTGAGCTGCTGACCCAGCACAGGTTTCCTGTGCATCCATGGCTGTTACCCAATAGCCTTCATTGCTTACAGTGTGAATCCTTATAACCTAATTTTTCTATATGTTTTGTCCGATCTCTTTTTTTAAATTTATTTTGCTAGTGCTTCTTACCTGTGTAAACCACAATGACTGTGAGAAGAAAATTTAGGAAGACTAATTTAGGAAAAAACTAAAATAGTTGCTGTATATCCTCTCTGTTACTGTTATACCCACAAGCAGATGAAAGGAAAAGAAAGAGAACCTTGTAATATATATAAGATTGTCAACTTGCCCTCTAAAATGGATACCATTCTGAATAGTAAAACACAAGACTACAATGGGAAAAATTAGCACCAAAATTACTCTGTCAATGAAAATTTGTCCAGGCAAAAGTAGAAATTGCTGATGATAGACAGCATTGTAGTTTAACAGTACTCCTGAACCAGCAAAATGACAGGATGAACCTTTTCCATTTAGTCTGCCAGCAGAACATTAATTATAAATTACACTGTATTAGTGGTTTGTTGCTTGATAACCCAATGATATGAGAATAGCATTTACAGTTTAACAATGATCAGAAGGTTGAAAACTGTTTTATTCTCTTCAGTAACCATTAAATGGTCAATATCTATTTACAGCTGACTTAAAGAAGAAGTAAATAGGAGCCTGTATATTCTTTTTCTTTATAAAGAAATTAGTTTACCCAGAATTATTTTTTAGTATAATTAACTTTTTTTAAAATTAAGGATTTAATTTCAAAGGCTTGCTCGCATGAGAGAAAGCATAGTCACTATCAATCATGGTCTTCTCTGTTTTCAGAGATAAATAGAACTTTCAAAAGGAGACGAATACATAGATTTTATAAACTCTTTAGCTATACACTATGCATGCTTCTGTCGACATCCTGAGTGCTGTGCTAGCAAATCAGAGCAGTGAGCTCTGATTAATTAATAAAATTAATTAACATGATAGTCTGGAATAATTTAGTATGATGACTACATTGGCTATAACAAGATAAGGTGGGGTTTAGTTTTACTCTTTTTATTGTTTTTTACCTGCAGATAGAGGCCCTCAGAATGGCTTTTGAATTTTTTTTTCTTTTTAAATCTTGGTTTGTCATATTTTCTCTGTCAAAAGAAGAAATTATTTATTGTTAACAGAATAAAATTACTTATTTGTTTGTGGCATCTTTATAAACCTGAAAAAGTAACTCAGAAAATACAATAAAAGCAACTCTATATTATATCATTTGGAAATGAAGACATAATTTTGGCATTCAGGTGGCTAAAACAAGACTTTGCATGAATCTCTGTGCTTGTGTTGAAAGGGTCATTTGTTCCTAATAAATATTTCACTAAAAGCAGATGGAAATAAAGAGGAAGAAATTAATACCATGTGGTATGTTTGCTGCTGGAAGGAGGTCTCATACAAATAATTGAAATACAAAGGTAACCCCTCTTTTTTCCCCATTTTTTCAATTTTTTAAAAAACGTATGTATCTGTCACAAACAAATCACCATGGAGAAGGTGAAACAATAAAATGAAAAAAGGATATCTGTAAAACTTACATTGAAGAAATGATGCTTCTGCAAAGTGGCATTTTCCAGGGTACAATTAAGTTTAAAAAGAAAGCCAGAAAAAATGTGCTGGACCCACAAATTTAGTGGAAAAATAGTAGAAATTAAGTTTTAATAAAGCATAGTATTTTCAGTATTCAGTATTTTAGGAAGAAAATGGATTTTAACAAAACAGTTAAACTGCCTCATAGTAAACAGTCTCTGGGATCCAGAGAAAAGAGTTATCTGACTGAACAGAGGAAGAGAATAAGTAATATGTCATACACATATCAAGGCCAATGGTGTCTTTTCATGGAGGCAGCAGTTTTTGCATTTTAGTCAATATCTAATTTCCTCCAGACTAATCACATTGATTTTTGGAATTAAATGATTGCAAAAGTTCCACTTTTGTAGATTCACAGAGGGAAAGGGGTATTTATGCAGCTTTGGAAATACATGGGAATAATTTCATTGAATGTTTTCATCAGTCTTCTTTACACAAGAGAGAAAAAAGGGGATGCGCTAAGAAAATCTTCTAATGAAAGAGTTTGGGAAGATTTCATATGGAAGGAAATGTAAACCAAGAAGAATGAGATTATCTCAAAGACTTGAACAGAAACAAAATTAAGTATATTAGTGCAAAGAACAGTGTTAAGCACTCGTGGAGAATTCCAAAGAATTAACAGTCCCAAATATTCAGAAACCATGAATCATGTTTTTGAAAAAGTCTAATGGAACTGACTTAAAATTTAAATCATACATTTAAGATTAATTTTCCTTGCTATTTACTGAGAAAATACTTAAAAGGGAAGGAAGAAGTACTGCTACTATATGGCAGGTTATAGGGTCCCTAAGGGGGAAAAAACAAAACAAAACAAAAAGAAAAAACAAACCACCAAAAACCCCTGAAATGGCAGTATGAATTTGGAGCTTGCTGTAGATGAAAAGCGATGGTAAGGCAGCAAGTTGTAGAACTTAGATGAAAGTTTTAGATTCTCATTTAATTTTTTATTATAAAATGCAACACCTTTTTTTCTTGCTTTTTGTGAATTTATTATAGTAGTTGTTTTGATAGGAGAGGGGTTATTTTTCTCTCCTGTTGTTTTGTGGAGAATACAAGTTCTGAACACTTTCTCTTGATCATCACGATTTGAACAGCCTCATACCTTTGTGGAATCTGGCCAAAGTCAAAAGATGAAACTCAGTTGTGTGGTGTGTTTTGTTTTCTTTTGTTTTGGGGAGCGTAAAGTTCTTCTTTTCTTATTTTGCTTACTTTGATTTTTGTTTTGTTTCCCCTGTAGTATATCCAGAGCAACTGCCATTTAAATCCCAAAGAACACTGAAATAGAAAAATATGAGGCACTCAAACTTACTGATGTGTTTAAAAACTCTAGTTAGAGGCTGCTGCACAAATTCATGGCATTATATCCCACACAACACCCTAGAATCCTCCAAAAATTTGTCAAGACTCTTTTTTTTTTTTTTTTTTTTTTTGGGCAGACTTTAATTTAGCCTGTGCAGAGCCTTTGTCCCTTCCAGTAGAACAACACTCCCAGTCAACTTGGTATCTGTGAACTTGCTGAGGATGTGTCCCGTCCCCTCATCCAAATTGTTGATAAAGGATTTGAACAGCGCTAGCCCTAATACTGAATCGTGGGGTCACCACATGTGACTGGTCAGAAACTGGATTTAATTCCATTCACCACCACTCTCTGGATCCAGCCATGGATCCAGCAAAGAGCACACCTACCCAAACCATGAACAGCCAGTTTATCAGTCCCATCAGTTTCCAAATCCTTCATGTTTTCTGCAGAACTGATTTTTCAAGGAGAGAAATTTGAAGGGGGATTGTTCAGACTTGACATCTGCAACTCTATTGTGTGGATGCAAAGGACAAGAAACAAAGACCTCTCAGTTTGAAAGCAGTGCATTTGTAGTGTTTGCTCATCTCCAATAGTAGAGAGGGTAGCCCCTCAAAGTTCAATTGTTTAATTTTATTTCATTTCATTTTGTTTTCAGTTTTGGACTCTCTAGAGTTTTTTTAAAGAAAATCAAATAACCATATTTATTTTGTGTTGATGTGGCTTTTATATAACTTATAGAATAAGTGATTTGTCCTAGAAAAAACAAGGATTCATAGGTATACATATCATTTATTATTTATGATTTCTATGCTTATTAGAACACATTACAACTCTCTCCACAAGTTGCCAAATTTGCAATTGCCTCCTAATTATTTCTGCTCTCATAAAACAATTTTTAAAAAATCAGCCTTTTGATTAGTTTGTTAAATTTCAGTTTATAGCAATAATGAATAGTTGATACGAAGCTGTAAGAAAAGGTATTTATTTTTCATTAAAATATCCATACGAAATGAAATATTTCTGCATTCCAAAACAGTTTTATCAGTGTTTTTTTAGATATCTCTACTTTTTTTCTATTGAATTTGTAAAGAAAACAGTAAACTACTGAATTGATAAATGATAGTGAAACCCATTGTTGACAAGAATTACTGTAGCATTATACATGTGACCTTTCAAAGCTTTTGCTGCCTTCCATTGAATGGTATTTTCTAAATAAATTACATTTTGGCCTACAGATGATTTCTCACACAACTAATTTCATATGAACAATAGTGGCTTCTTTGAGCTCTGAGAATAAAACTGTGGAAGAAATATTTGAATTTCATTTATTTGTTCAATATTCTTGAGATATTTTGCACACAGGAAGATTATTTTTTTGTCTACACAGCTTTATTCTCATGCACTCACATCTTAATGTAATTATATCTAACAAATTTTTACAATAATTATGTTCTTAAGAACACTCCTAACACAATACATTTTTTGAAATATCTTTCTAAAATTGAAACCAAAAAGACATCCATAATGGTCTAGTTCACAAATTGCTGTGTTAAGAGTTTCCATTTAAGCAAATTGCCTAAGTGCATATAATTTTGTATATAATTGTCACTGTTATAACACTGAATTGCTTTGGTTCCAACTCTTCATAAGTTCAACATACCCACCTACTTCACATCTTTGTTTGCTCTATTTAGTAATTTGCAGCATGTAAAAGCTGGCAGTATTAAACAGTGATGAAGCACCATGACAGCAACAGCAGCTCAACATTTTACTACAGTGAGTTTCCCAAGCAAAGGAGAGACAAGCAGGTAAACTCATGTAGAAATTAATATTGTAGCCAAGATTCACAGGTTTATCACTGATCTAGAATACATAGAGTCCTTGAAAGCTATTTTGGTTGAAAGACCAGGACTACAGGTTTTTAAGATTGAGTTAGCACAAAATATCAACCATAAAAGTATTAAATGTTTGAATATTGCAATATGAAATCATTTAAGACTGGCTGGTTTATTTTTGTTTGGTTTGGTTTGAGGTTTTAGATCAGTCTAGTCACTAAATGGCTATTAAGTAGTAATCAAAAGTGCTTGTGAATTGTGTCAATTCTTCCATATTATCTGAAATTTTTGTTTCACCTGAAATGAAAATGAAGTAAAAAAGCATAAAGATTTCCAAGTGTTTAAATAAATTGGTATTTTCATGCACTTAAAGGGTCAAATTAAAAAAAGTGCCTAAACATCGGATTCATAGTGCAAATTGTAAAGTTTAATTAGTTTTTCATCCCATCAGCATAAAAAAGTGTAAAAGTAGGTGGACTATCCCAAAATAGCAGGTGACCAATATTCATAGTCCAGAGCAACCTGATGACTGAATAACACGAGGAAGAATGAAAACATATAGTCCAAAGTCAGGCTAGGCTAGGAAGCCAACACAACTGTCTCACGGGAGGTGAAACTACTGCAGTCAATGCCATCAGGCATCTGTGAGAAGCCAGGAGACTGACAAGCAGACACAAATCATGACACATTCGAGTCCTTTTCACCAGATTAATTCAGGTTAAAATTCCTTATCCTAGGAAAGTTAGGGGTTTTTTTTGTTTTTTTTTTTTTTTTTGTGGTTAATTCAAAACCTAAGTGTTTAGACTCCTCAGCTAATATCAATTATTTCTCCCCCAAAGGATTCACAATCATATGGTTTTTTTGTGGTACAATTATAATATTGGATGTTTTGTGAGTTTCTAACTTTATACTGTTCAAATTATTATGTTTTGCATAGCATATTTGAATATGCATTGAGCATGGAATTAGAATCCAGAGACTTTTTCCCCACAAGCACATACAAAAATTCTCCAAGTGCTAAGAGATAGAACTGAGCGCTTTTTGTTTGCTTGTTTGTTTAGGGTTTTTTATGCCCTGGTTTAATGAAATGGCTTTTGGCTAAAAGCACCTTTGAATTAAATTCTTTCTTTTGCAGACATATTATGTTGTTCTTTATTTCCTTTTCTTCTGTTAATGGACTTCAAAAAGAATTTTCCATTTGTATTGAAAGAAAATCCTTTGCTTGGTCCAAAGCAAATAGTTTTTCTTTTATAAAAATTTTATTAGAGAAATAAAAGGTTTTACCTGATTATTTTCCCTTAAGTATTTCTGTTCATCAGTTAAAACACATACCAGTTACTGAGGCAATCATTTGAATGATCTATGACTCTTGAAAGAATAATTTGCGCAGTCAGTGTGGTATATGAAATATGACTGCTCTTGGAACAAGAGATTATGTGTTTTAGCGAAGTTTTGTTTAGAGGAATTTGGAAATAGTCTACTGATGGTAAAACTAAAATAATTTTTTCTGAAACAAAACCTTAGTCTACTCCCAGGAAATTGTAATATTTCCTGAGAAATGTTACAGGAGTGTAAGAGAAAGACAAAAACTCCTCTGCAAGCTTATTATTGTCTTTACCTAATGAATCAATTTATTTCTTAAGGCTTGCTATTTAGAAACATACTGAAAATAAGTATCTCTGCTAAATTTTAGGGAAAGTACTGTGACTTGCTAGAGGTGCACCAACACTTTATGGAGCCTTTCGCATGTAATGACTATTTTGAGGGAAAAGGAATGATGCAAAAATCTAATTCAGTCTCCTTCAACATCTAATAGTGGGGATTCACATTCTTCATAGGATCTCACTACAAAAGCCTAGTAGATGAATGAGTAGCTGGACTATTTCGAAAGATTTTTCACTGCTTTTCTTTGTGCTGTTGATGTTCTTTGCATTCAAATTTTGGCACCCTTGTGGATGAGCTGAATAATGTTAAACTGATAGACATTCCGAGTTACGAAGCTCATATTATAAGCAAGTATTTCATTGTATTGTATTGTATTACGTATTTTCAAGGCTAAGACATAATGCATGCATAAGGTTTGTTGACATTACCGAAGAGATGAGTGAAAGAAGGAGCAACAGCTATCACGTTCTCCTGTGAGATTATTGGTATTACTGATGTCCATATTAGCGCCAGGCTCAGTAGTGTCAATGGTAAAGATGGTAGATGAAGACAAAGATTTGAAGTTATATTTGGAGCAAAGTGAGCTGGGAGCTGGTGTAAATAATCAGTTAAAGTGAGTTGCAAACAAAAGAATTACATCCCTGTAAATCCAACTGGTTGCACTGACTGCTGCAATGCCAGACTTGTTTTGTTTCTGAGGATATATCTGGAGAGTGTCTGGCATTTTGTAGACTTTACTGCAGTACTAAAAATAAATAAAAAATTAGTACACTGTGTAAGAGTTTTAAAGAACTTATGAGAACAGCTTATGTCCATTACTCATTGGAAATCTGGTGTAATTCAGACTCAGAAGTATATGTGATTCAGTGGTTAGCTATATTCAGTAGGTATGCAGATGAATGTAAAATTCAGAATGATATTTACTTGGGTTTTTCTCTTTTTTTCAGTTAACTTTAGGAGTAATTATTTAATAATTTTATTAAGCTGCTACTATTAAGCTAATTTACTGCTGTTTTCAACTTTTGTGAATAAATGACATTTTAGAGATTGCTGTGGTGGACCTGTTTAGATAATGATAATTGTTAAATCCAGTTTTAAACTTTTAAAATAAACTTTACTAAACTTTTAAGTAACAATACACCCCATGGTGTTTCCATCTTTCCTCTTCATGCTTGATCTTTTAATGCTATTTCTTCCTCTCTCAAAAGAAGGACCTTAAAATTGCATTTTGATACTGTTTTCCTTGGGTTTTCCAGTATTTCTTCCAATTTATTATTCAGATTATATGTATTTGCATTCCTTGCATTTCTCTTGTTATTGGTTTTTCAGCTTTCTGTTACTTGGATACCTCCCCAGTACAACTCTTTTGTCCTCTTGGTGGTCAAGTTGCTCATATGCCCCTGCAAAATGCTAATTTGTGTGTGCCACAGGGCTCTTTCTCTTCTACAAAATTATAATCTATAACACATGTGCATATAATTAAATTTTTCATATTAATGTATCTATTTTTTATGAGTCCAGAAACATAGACAGATGTGTTTTGCTAATATTTTGTCTGCATATCTGTTTATACATTGTCCTCAAATGGGAGGTTTCTGTGTTACAAATACCATCACAATAGCTACAGCTTAGTTATTTATATTTACCAAATGCTGGCTACTGAAAAGCTAGTGTGATAGCCAATATCTGCAGGGTCACTGAGTAAACAGAGATAAATGTGGATCATTTGCTAAAGTTAAAAAGTGTCACTGTTTGCTGTAGTGACAATTTGGTTTCTGACAGCAGAGATGGCTGAATGTGGGGGAAGTGTTCCAAAGGTGTGTGGGTGGGGGACGTGAGGATTTGGTTCAGTAGTAAACACAGTGGTGTTAGGTTAGCAGTTGGACTTGATGATCTTGGAGCTCTTTTCCAACCTTAATTATTCTATGATTCTCTAAAAATATTGTTGTATTGGTTTTTTACTGTTTTATAAAGTACACATATACTTGAAGTGGTTTTCCCCATCATCTTTTATTTTCGTTTATATTCCTTTATAAAATATGTTTCAGCTGATTTGTTTATACTTACTAGGTTCTAGCATTTTGAAAAGGCTTAGACTCAGAAAGGACATTTTTGAAAATTATTAAAAATTATTTGTTTGTCTTTCATATGCTTGTTTTAAAGTCACTAGGGCTTCCCTAGTATGTCATTCTAAATTATGTTTCTGCATTCTTTAACTCGTGTACTGCATAATGAAAATGGATAAACAAATAACCACTAATTTTCCCATCAATATTAAACAGTAGCCAGCCAGAAAAAAAATCTCTATTGTTAGCTTGTACTTAAGACCACTAGTAATTTGAAAAAAAAAACCTAAATATCTGTGTTCCATTTACTTTGATGGCATGTTGTATGGGCTGAGAACCCTGGCAAGCTTAATTAATGCCTTGTGTCATGAAGTACGACAAACATACTTTTACAATATGTAGAACCTATATGACCTTGATAGTCTTCACTATAATTACATATCTTACACAGTATTTTTATAAGCCCTATTAAAAACACAATGAATGCACCTCAGTGGGGTACACTGGTATTATCTTAATTCATTGCTAAATACAATTTCAGAGCAGAATATTCTGAACAGTTTGCAGATGCTGTTGTGTGTTTATACCCCTGGGGGTGTGTGTGTGTGTGTGTGTATTCATGAATGTTTAGGTAAAAGATAATTATTCCGGTGAATCTGAGTCTGAGAGTGTGGAGCCTTCTTGCATCCCTGATTTCAGTGGGAGAAGAACTTTCTTCACCTGATAGAAGACACTGAGCACCTTGCCAAAATAAGGCATCATATGTAACACTGCATAAGAAGAATGTTTGTGGGGTTTTTGCTGCATTAGTAAAACCTAAAGATTTTTGATCTCTGTAGGGTAAAGTTCTGGATCAGATATTGGAGGTCTGTAATTAGTGTCGGACCAGATTATCTATGCAATTGCTCTTTCTACGTTTTGTTCTAATTGAGGCAATAATGTGTGGTGCTGTCTCTGCTGTGTTCTCCAGGTTATTCTGCAACAGTGAAATTCTGGTTTCAGCTGTTTTGAACACCACTTATTTTCCATTTCAGCAACTCTTTCCATCCCTTATCATGCTCTGCCGTGTCATATTAAGCATTTGATCAGGGAATTGTTTGAAAACTAACTCAGGAAAGAAAGCAAAAAATGTTAGTTTTTCACGTGGATCAGTTTATCAGTTGACTGTCTTGATCAGCCATACAGATACATCTGCTTTTGGGAAAACAAAAATAAAGGAGGATATAGAAACTTTGAAAACTGCCTTTTTTTTTTTTTTTTTTAATTAAAGGAATACATGCTCAGATTTTGTTAAGTTTCAAAAATTTCCCACTGCTTTCATATATGGGAAAATTCTTTGAGATGGAAATAATAAGAAATGTATATTCACAGTTAAGTGACTTTTCTTGAAAAATTAAGACTGTTTGACACTCATTATATGATAAATAATGGAATTCTTTTGTTCCCCCTAATTGACTGTGATTAAAAAAAATAATAATACTATACCTGAATAAGCTGTCATCAAATCTTTATTGCAATTTACCTCTTAAATCATTCACTGTCATAAATGTCAGATGGTTCAGAAGTATTATTATTAAAAAATAATATCAGAAAAAAAGTCCTGGATATTTGAAAAGAAAAGTAAATAAGTTTCACAATAAAATGTCACTCTGTCATATTAATTTCTGACACTCAGGAGATGGTGTTAAAGCCTTCCTGAAGTCCAGGTAGAAAATATACACTGCTTTTTCCTTGTCTACCGAGCTTGTAATTTAATCACTGAAGTTTATCAGGTTGGTCATACAAGACTTCCCCTTCGTGTGTGCATGTCAACTACTCCTCATCACCTTCTTGTCCTTCATGTGCCTGGAAATGGTTTCCAGAATTAGCTGCTCCATCACCTTCCAAGGTATTGAGGTGAGGCTGACAGAACTGTGGTTTCCCGCATCCTCTTTCCTGCCCTTCTTGAATCCAGGAGTGACTTTTGCTTTTCTTTAGTCCTCAGGCACACCTCAATGGCCATGGCCATTCGGGGATTATGGCGTGTGGCCTTGCATCCGCTTTTCTTGGCACTCATGGTTACATCTCATCAAGGCCTGCAGACTTTTATAAGTCTACTTGGCTTGAGTATTTCCTGACCTGATCCTCTTCTATCAAGGCTATGTCTTCCCAGTCTTCCTAGTAAAGTAAGGGGCAAAGAGGCAAAGAGTTCATTCAATACCTGATCCTTTTCCTTGTCCTGTGCTGCTAAGGCCCCTCCCCTGTTCAGCAGCAGGCTCACATTTTATTAGTCTACCTTTTGCTACTTACATGCTTCTATAAGCTCTTATTTTTGCTGTTATTGCTGTCCCATTTGAATGTTTTTGTTATCAGCTGCAAACTTATGATTCATCAGAAAAAAACCCCAGACTCTGAGATTGTAATAAAGCTTTTGCACCTTTTAATGTGTCTCTCAGGAGTATCTTGAAACTAAGAGGAAAAAAATTAACTTAAGCCACAGTGAAACACGATTTCATTTTAGAGTTCAATTATTTTTCAGCTTAAAGAGCGGGTAAGATAGCTCTAATAGTTCACTAATATGTGACATACCCAAACTGATGAGTTTAGGTTTTAGTTAACAGAGGAAAACACTGTCACAATATCTAAGTAATCTATGAATGACCAGAAGTAATTATGTAACATACTTGTTCTAGTGTTCATTTTGTGTCAGTATTTCCAAATTTCCTCATACTAAAGCTACAAGAGATCAATTTTAAAAAGTTTGGGCTAGAATTATTTTCTTGCTATCTCTGGAAAATGGGCATAACATTTCTTTTCTTGCCATTGGGAAAGTCTACCATGACCTCTCAGATATGACAGGGAGTAGTCTAGAAGAAATTGCTTGGTTCCCTTGGTGCCCTTGCTATCTACTTCTATGGACCTGTGCGTATCCAGTTTGCTGCATTATCCCTGGATTCATCCTCCTATCTCATAAATAATACTGTAATCCTTTAGACTGCCACTAGGCAACAGGAGCCTGAAACACTTGAGAACCAACATTTCCACTAAAGACAAAAGCCAAGGCAGCACTGATTGCCTCACCTTTTTCTGAGTCCATTGTCATTAGTTCTTCTGCTTTTTTTTGTGTGAGACTAGAATTTGCTTTAGCTCTATCTTTGCTTCAGCTGTAAATGTAGAAGCTATGTTTTAGCTCTCTGCATCTCTTCTTCATTTCCAGGTTCAGCAGATGTCTGCCTTTATTACATTTTTGAATGTCTGGGTAATATTTCTGCGTTCTTCCTGTGCTCATTGACCATTTTCTTAAAAGGTACTCATGCCTGCATTTGCTGTTCACTTAATCATTAACTAACGTTTGCAGATCTTTTCTTCTTTGAATGTCATTTCCTTACTAGGGTTCCAAACACAAATACGAAGTCTATGGTACTGAGCAAAGTGTCTTAAGACCATGAAGTATTTGCAGTTTTAAACAACACAAAAGAAGTATCCTTTTGTATTTTGTACTTCTTGGTTTTTATTTGAGAGCAAAGCTGTTTAAGGATCCTCCTCCATGAAATCTTGTTTGATTGATTTTTGCCTTCTAATACATCTGGCAAGCAAATGAAACAAGGAATATTTCTGAAGAGAAGGATGTTTAATAATCTTCAGTTATCACTCAAAGAAAGCAAAAATTGATAGTTTATAGTAAAAACTAGGTATTCTCCCTGTCACCCAAACTTATTCCAAATCTTTCTTAACAATTATGTCCATCTTCCTCTAGCTCTACAGATATGCTTCTCCAGGCCACAGTTCACAGAATCACAGAATATGAGGAGTTGGAAGGGACCCACAAGGATCATCAAGTCCAACTCCTGGCCCTGCACAGCAGCATCACCAAGTGTCACACCATGTGCCCAAGAGCTTTGTACAAGCACTTCTTGAACTCTGTCAGGTTTAGTGCTGTGGCCACTTCCTTGGGGAGCCTGTTCCAGTGCTCAGCCACCCTCTGGGTGAAGAATCTTTCCCTAACATCCAACCTAAACCTCTCCTGACCCAACTTCAGGCCATTCCCTTGGATCCTTTCACTGGTCACCACAGAGATCAGTGTCTTCTCTTTCTCTTCCCCTCACAAGGAAGTTGTAACTGCAATGAGGTCTCCCCTCAGCCTCCTCCAGGCTAAACAACCCAAGTACCCTCAGCTGCTCCTCATAAAGTTTCCCTAAAGGCCCTTCACCGTCTTTGTTGCCCTCCTTTGGAAGCTCTCTGGTAGCTTAATGTCCTTCTCACACTGTGGTGCCCAGAACTGCACACAATATTCAAGGTGAGGCTGCCCCAGCGCAGAGCAGAGCAGGACAATCCCCTCCCTTGCTGGAGATGCTGTGCCTGATGCCCCCAGGACACACTTGGCCCTCCTATCTGCCAGGGCACTGCTGTCTCCTATTCATTCTCTTTCTCACATCCATTAGTTTTGTCTGTGTTTTCTGTCTCTTTCCTAGCTCCAACCATTCTTCTCTTTCACTTACGGGTGCAATTCTATGCCCTACACATATCTGTAGTATTGTTCCCTACTTCACACTAGATGAATAGTCTCCAAAACCTGAATAATCTCCTTACACAGGAAAAGACTTGTCTGTTACAAAGACAAGAGAGGAGCTGAAAGTTTGGATCAGAAGCTGATGCTTGCATGGTCTTTCCTTTCCTCATTGCAGTGAATATAGGGTAACTATATATTTAGAAAGTTTATTTTTCCAAGGTGGAAATCTAAGCTTTTGCCATGACATAAAGAATGCAGTGATGCTTAAAACAGTGAAATCATGGTGGTTTTCTACTTGAAGATACCTAATGTTGGCTATACCATCATAATTATTTATTTTAAAGCCAGGAATTTTGGAAATATGTACAAAGGACCTTGCCTTCTTTAGAAGTAGTTAAGTTATGTGGGGAGGCATTTAAGGTGATTCCTTCTAAGACAATTTGGGTATATTTAGAGATTCTGAAGCACCAAAATGAAAGACCTGCTTTTTGAAATACTGTTGGAACATCTGGATATGCTTGCACAAATAAAGCGTAATATTCTTGTAATTAAATATGTGTAACCACAGTTTTAAAGGTCAACTTCTTTTCATATTTAGAATGGAGTTCTGATTGCATCTGTGTATTAATTGTAAAGCAAACACATTGACCTCAAACCTCAGCCACATATTTACCTTCAGGATGAAGTGTTTCATAAAATAAACATTATTTATATACTAACATATAGATATTAATCAAGATGTCTTGTGTCTCAATTTACAAGTGTAATCAGCAGTCATTTCAACCCAACAGCTCAACTCTAGTTATAATATTTTTTCCTTGTAACTGTGGGCAGTGATCTTAAACTTGTGTCCATATTGAAACACTGAAGAAACTATAATGCTAGTAAAAAGCATGCCTAATGCAACTCCTGTTTCAAAAACAACTTTTGAATAACAGATAAATTTTGACAGTATAATTATCAATTTCAGGTCGCACTTCAATCTACCTAAATAACTTATTTACTTGAGTATATTTTTTACCTAAGAATGTGAGACTGTAAATCTACTTTTTAACAGTTAAGATTCTTTAAGACAAAATTTTCTGTTTAGACAACATTGAAAAACATCTGCCTTAATTTAAATTTTTCCTTTCCCATCTTGATACTCCTTTTCCCCTCTGCATGAAAACAAGCATAATAGATTAAGGCAATATCTGCTGTTTCAAGGATTTATTCCTATAAGGAATGGGAAATGAAAAGCTTTAGTGTAAAAAGAAAAGGGAAATGAGAAAGTTTTGCCTCAGAGATCTCTGATATGCAATTACAATACATATGGGGATGGCACAGATACTTTACAGGGCAGTAGAAATCTGAGCGAACCTCTATAGCAGCTGCTCTCCAGTTTGTCCTTCAAAGCCTTTTGGCTAGAATTTCACTTTTCAATACTTTAATTCCCTAAAAAGAGGGAATTTTAATATCACTGCAATTGGCTATTCATGCCAGTAACAACGGAATGTACCTGTGTGCAATGAAATGTTTTTACTGTTTATCCCGTTTTTTCTATCATCTCAGCAATCTGAGTTTAAAAAAAAAAAGTATTTCCTAGCTGATAAACAGGAATCTACTGAATATAATTGTTATCTTAATTTCTTTGTTTAGTACATATTAGGACAAATGTTAAAAATAATTTTTTAAAAGGCCAAATTTTTTTTTTTTTAATTAGCCGTTGATTCTTTGTCATTTATTTATAATGCATGTGTCTGTGTATGTATGGTATGTGTGCTTGAATATGTAAAATATTTAACATGTATGCCTTTGATTTAATATGAAAAAAATGTTCAGCTGGTCAAATCAGTCATATACAGTGTAAATTAAACTTCATAAATATAATATTAGCTACAAGTAATTACCTAAAAGTAAACTTTAGAAGCCTGCTTTTGAGTCTGTAAATATCAAAATTCCAGTTTTCAGTATTCAAGAAAATCAAGCAGAGCTTAAGAAGGTTAAATCAACCAATTCAGAAAGACCATATCTACGTGTAGGAAATGTAACACTTGTAATATGAAGCAGATATAGAAAAACTATATATTCTCAAAAAGATGTAATTATTTATTATGCACAGTGAAAGGAGTAATGAAGTAAAAGGTAACTTTTCATTATGTATTCTAATAGTTAAAAATTCTGTTTTCTCTAACAAGTTATCCCTTTATTTCTGCTATTCTGAATGGTTAGTTCTTCAAAAAGTTTTGGGGGTTTATCTTTTTTTTTTTTTTTGGAAACAACAAAGTATATATTGCGTAAATTTTTATTTCAGAGAGACTGAAAATACTGTTGCTATTTCTTAATATAAAACTTCATTAAAAGAAAAAAAGAACACATAAAAGATTATATTGCAAACAGAACTTTTTCTGAAACTATAAATTCTAGTTAAGAAAGATGAGCTGGAACAACAATCTGGGTAATCCTCTTCCTAGCATATTAAGAAAGCATTCTCAAAACTCATGGTGGTCTTTAAAGGAGCTCAGTGGTAAAATTCCCTAGTGTAGATGATAGTTAACACACAGTTGGACATAATTCCAATAATCTTACTAACTTTTATGACGTCTTTAAATAAAAGCTTTTTGAATGTAAAAAGATCCTTAGTTCAGTAAAATTTTTGTACTACCAAGAATGTAGGATTTCTAAGTAAATACCTATTTTGTTGGGGAAAAAAGAAGTTAAATAGTAAGAAAATACATTATTCTTTTTATGTAGTTCAGGATTTTCAAGCTGCTCAATGTGTTTTTCTGGACTTTGAGGATTGCATTATTGTAATGGTTAATGATATCACCAATAATAGATCTGCAAAGGTCTTTACGGTAAATATTCTTATTCTTTCATTTGCTCTATTTCCAGTGCATGCTGGAATGCGTGTGAAACCAAGTTGTGTGAAACCAAGTCAGAAATCATCAGCTTACTGCCACATTTTCCCAGAAGAAATTAACCTGAAAGCAAAGAAATGTCTCTTCTAAAAACTTCTGAACAAAATGTGTTTCTCTGTAAACCAAGAAATGACAAAATTTTAAAATCTGAAAGCTCTCTACCAAAAAATGTAATGTTTCCCCTTAGTGAAGACCCAATTTAAAAGAGATAGTGTGCAAAACAAAACAAGGCAAAACAGAACAAACCCAAACCAAACCAAACCAAACCAAACCCTAACCAAACCAAACAAAACCCTAATCAGTTTAGGAACAAGACTGAAATAAATGTCTGCTTTTGGTAATATAATTTAATCTTATTCTAGTATTCATACTTCTTTTCATCAGGAGCCGTTTTATTCCTCATTTATTACAGTAAGGATTTCCAGTGACCTCAAGAAAACCTGTTTGAAGGAGGAGCACAGGATTTGAACTCAAGCATTTGAACTTGTGTTTTAAAATATATCTACGATCTGCTTTTTTTTGGGACCAGACAGAAATAGGGTGTACACATGAAGACTCAGACAAAGAGATCTCTGTTGATTTTGTTTAACCTTCAAACAGTGTCATTAGGAACATGCTGACTTGTTAAATGTTAGACATTCTATTTCACATTATCTTAATCTTCCATATCTTTACTGATAATAAGTTGGAAAAGAAATGATCACAGTTTTAAATCTTCAGTCTCTTATCACCCGCTGATAAATTTAGGGGTTTAATGTAAAAATGTATCCTTTCATTGTGTTCTTATGCACAGGGAGTACAAGAGACAATAAATATATTAATGACATATCTATGATAAGAAATAAACATATGTAGATATATTTCAATGTTGATTAAGAAATTATTCTAGTATTTACTAAGTACCTTAATGCAATCAATTATAAAAAATCCAAGAGAATAAACAGAGAAGGGCATTTTTCCAATTTCATCATGATGAACACTTAGTGGTTTAGAACAGATTTTGTTCCTTATATATTTCTTCCATTCCCCTGCCCCCTAGGGTTCTTTTCAATGGGTAGAGCTGAATTTAGGACTGCAAAATGCATTTGTATCCAGTCTGTGCTGTTAGGCATATAAACTTCTTTGCATATGGATATGTTAATTCTGTGTGTATTTGTAGAATACTATTCTTGTAGTACACAAGGCTAATAAAAAATAATTAATTTAAAATTTTAAAGCATACTTTCAGAATGCATTCCACTCACAAGTACAAATTAATTCAGATGCTGAGCATGCTTTAATCCGCACTGTCATTCAGGATTATAGGGGCCAATAGACCAACTATGTCCTGAGGGTGTGAACTGGGACAGATCAATCAATTTACAGAGCTTTGGCAAAGGTTGAACAGCTGGAGCTGAAAATCTTTGTTGGAGGAATGACCAACCCACCAGAGATTACAGATTTAAGCCAAGATTGATGGTTAAACCTTGCAAATTAAATCCTCTTCAAATGTGCTCTGACTGATTATAAAGCTAATTTAAAGACATCACTCCACAGTACTTTCTTAGAACAAGATACTCATTAAACTTCTGGTGTTAAAAAATTTCTCTTGAGGCCTGTTGCTAGTAGCAAATACATTAGTGTTTTCATTTGCAGATTATTTTTAAAAGGTCTCTGTTGACCAGTTTCTTTTTATTTAAGCATTCACCAGGGTGAATTTAGGTTATCAATAATTACTTTCACATACTTAGCACAACAGAGGGTACACTTTTTTGCCCTTTGGGCATCCAGCAGAAGCTCTCTGCTAGCTCAGCAACTTTCTAAAGGGTTCATGAGAAAATTCTGATCATGTAATAAAGTTCTTCTGAAGAAGTGGATGCGATTTTCTGTTGTTGAACTTGGTTTACAGCTAAAATGGGACTTTATAAGAAATAGAAATATCAGGAGAGTAGGCCTGAGAAACTGGACATAATAAATGAGCTTGGGTGTTGTGGTTTAATCCCCACTGGCAACTAAAAGCTATGCAGCTGCTCATTCACTTCCCCTCACGTCTGCCCCAGTGGGATGGGGAGGAGAATCAGGAATGAAAACAAAATGAAACTTTTCAGTTGAGATAAGAGCAGGGCATTAACTGAAACGAAGTTAAAATAAAAAAAAATATGCAACTACTAATGATAATAATTGTAATAATTGTAATAAAAAGGAAAGGAAGGAAGGGAGTTAAAATCTAACAGAAACAAGTGATGTATATTAGAATTGCTCAGCTCTCATTGACCAATTCCCAGACTGTCCCAAGCAGTGACAGGCTCACTTCTGAGTAACAGTTTGTATACTGGGAATGGCATTCTGTGTTATGGAATACCCCTTTGGTCAGTTCAGGTCAGCTGTCCTGACCATGCTCCCTCACGGTTTTTTGTACACCTCCTCACTGGCAGAGCATGAGACACTGAAAGTCATTGATTTAGGGTAAGCTCAATTTAGCAAGAACTAAACCAGCAGTGTGTTATAAACATTTTTCTCATGCTAAATCCAAAACATATACCTATACCATCTACTAAAAAGAAAACAGACACTGTCCCAGTAGAAACAAGGACAACGGAACAAGAAAATTTCACTTAAGCAGAGAAATTAGGATATCTGAAAAAATATGGCAATACACAAACTGTGCATTTTCTGTGGAATAAGAAAAGTAGTCAATTTTGGATAAAATGGCAGGTAGAGATAATAGGAGAAAAAGAGAGATATCAGAAAAGGAAGAGAAATGTGTTGCATGACAAACCAAAAAAAGCCAGGAATAAAATCCTTCAAAAATATACAGATTTTTAGGAAAAAGAAGGAAGGATCCTTCATCTTTCTGGACCAGGAGACTTGGGAGTTATTAGTTTTGCAAGTATTGTACGTAAAAGAAAACACAGAAAACACATAGAGTGTGTTGTGTATTGTGTTTGTAAGCAACATTATCTCATAAATTCCATCAATAATAAAGTATTGCATCATGTCCTTGACATAAGCAGGAATTTCCCTTTATCAGCTTGCTTATAGATAGTTGTGCTTAGTGCGGATAGTCAAAAGGAAGTTGAGGGAATTAAAACAGAAATGTAGAAAGAAGATTGAAGATTAGAAATGTGTATGATTAATAGCTATTTAAAATGTTGAACTGCAAAATCTTAGATCTTGTAAAGCAAGGTTGATGGCAGAAAGACTTTGTTCTGTGAAAAACTTATAAAAGAAATGAGACAGTATGTTCCACATCATATTTTGAAATTTATTATTTCTATTTTGCTCAAATTGAAACTCTATCAACATCAGAATTTTTGGAAAAAAAACCAAAGTGTAAGCTGTAACTAGGCCTACAGAAGACTGTGGAAGGTAGGATATGGAACCCGAACTTTTAAATTTCATCTCATTAAGTGAGAGCATAAGAAAGGTTTTAAGAGAATGGGCTTTGAAGTCTTAAAAGGTTAAATAAAGTGATTTATTTTTGCTAAAAAAAAGATCATAGCAAAAAAAAACCCCACAGCCTATGTGAAATGTGGCAGGGCAGGGAATAAAATAAATGAACATTGAAATTTTGTGTGTAAGGTATATGGCATCTTTCCAACAGACAAAAGAGTCTGCTTTATTTTAATGTTTTGGCTTGTAGGTTCAACTCTATTGCTTAATCACAATAACTTTTAAGGCATTTAGATATGTTTCTTTAGTTCATTATTGTCAGTTTTTGTAGCCTACATCATATATTGTAGCCTTTCATCGCCTGTTCCTTTACTAGTACAAGTGGCCTCTCGACTATTTCAGAACTTGAAGACCTTGAAAGATTATTTGCTGCAGTCTTCTTGAAGTTATTCTCACTAAATAGAATTAACCCAGGCCCCTTATTACAGAACCATTTCTCATTTCCAAATTGCTTTCTGCAATAGTTAGTTACTAACTTGAACACAAATAGGTTGAGAGTTACCTGAAGAGGCAACAAAGCTGTATTACTCTTGAGCATTAAAGAAACCTTATTAAGAAACAGTTTTGTTCTTTTTTCTCAGGAAAAAAAAAAACAAACAAAAAACTAGATATCCATTTATACACTTATTCCTCCTCTAAAGTAAGTTTCCCAAGGAATCAGGTTATATCAAAACCAAAAAGAGAGGAGCACTTTATCTGAGTTCTCACAACAAAAAATGTACCTTATGAATGACCTATCAAAACCTATGAACATATGAGATTATCCTCAATCCAATATACTGCATTCAACACAAAAAAGGGATTTATAGAAATGAGGTGGGTGAAAAAAATGAGATAAGCCCCTGAAAAAATTGTTACAAGGAAAAGTTTATCTATTTTTTTAAACAAGGTGTGTAATAGGTGTAAATAAATTTGTCTATTTTCTGTGAGATTTCAAGAAGAAAGAAAAAAGAAATTTATCATATATATAATTTTTATTCTTTTTTTGCATAGTGTTCTTTCCTAATCTAGAGAGTAAAAGAGTTCAAACACAGAAAATTTTAACTGCTGATGCTCAGAATTCCCCGAAGGCCAATTTGTGTGAGTGTTAGACAGTGATGAAGGTTACTGCAGGGATAAGACTGTTTACACATATGCTTAAGACAGTTCTTCAATTTGGTAGATAAACTGCCCCAGCAAACACAGTGTTTAAGTACAATTCTTTGTAGTGCCCAAGAAGGGGAACCTGCTATCTATGAAGTATTATGAGAAATCTGTGGCTACTGATGATTTTTCAAAAATAAAACTAATTTCTGCTCAGCAGAGCCACAGAAATTTAGTTTCACAAATCAAATCAGGCTCTACTGTAAAAATACCAACAAAGACATAAGTTTGTAAGTTTGACTTTGGGCCAAAGAATAGAATCATTAGAATGCAAGTTGAAAAATGTAGCTTTCCATCCCTCTCTTTAACAAAATTAACACCTCAGTATAACATATACCTACAACAAAATGACCAGTTTTCCATGAAATAAAACAAGACTGGCATTTTATGCGGAAGTTTAATATGTACTTCTGTATATAAACACACTTATGCCTAGAAGATACCTAAGAAAGATGACAGTTCTTAGATAGAAAGCCTATAACATGCTGTAGAATTAACATTTCTGATGTCTTTTAAAATAAATCATATGCTGTGCTTAAATTGACAAAATTAGAGATGATTAGATTTCAGGTATTCTGAAACCTGCAACTTCCTCTGACCTCATGGATTTGTTAAAGGAACCTTAAAATCCATGATGTTGTTTTCTAGAGCTACAAAGATAAAGCCAAATAGGAAAAAAAAAAAAAAAAAAAAAAAAAAAAACACCAAACCCTGAATTATTTATCTTATTTACTTAAATATGATAAAATATAATATGGTATCTGAACGCCATCATAGCTTAACTGAAGGCATACATAAATGGAAAAGAAAATAAATCTTTTCCTTTGGAAAAAAATAGATATAATACTCTAATCTTCATCAATACAATTGTTAATCTTCTAGATTAAAAATTGCTTTGGTTTGTATTGGAGAAAGAAATTCCCAGGTTTTTTAGACTATGTAATGACAGGCTGGTTTCATCATTCTTTCCCACAAACATAGCTAAAAATGTGAAGACCTACATTAAACACGTATGCACACGCATTACATGCATACTCAAACGTTGCATGGGCCATAGAATTTGAATCACCATTTTTAGAGGAGACGCAGAAGAATCATCTGTTATACCCGAAAGAGGATGTACATTTTAACTTGAATAAGAATACTCCATTGAGAGACAGCCATTTCTGTTGATGAGTACCACAGATGAGTAGAGCCATGTCTTTTACTGATGACAATATCTGGCAGTACGCTTAACTCACTTAATCATTTCAGCTGTTCCTGCGCTCCAAACATCACCTTTAGTAGTCTTCTGTGACTCAATATTGCATGTTTATAAATGCTGTCAAACCCAAGTTAGGGACTCTTATTAAAATACAAAGGCTTAGAATGGCGTTTTATGTAGTTACAATAGAATGGATGTATTTACTTTCTCTGAATCCCTTTCAGATCATATACAGTCAGTAAACATCTTCATGCAATCAGTTTACTAATTATTTACAATTTGACCTGGCAAGTTTTGTTGTCACCTATCTGTAATGTTAAATTACTTTTCTGTCCTTTTGTTCTTAATAAAATAAAAATATTAACCGCAAAAATAATACTCAGAGTAGTACATAGAATTTTTATCTGTAGATGTCTCTGCACTTTGTACATGTGTTACGGAGATACTAATTGTGTTGTACCTCAATATCTCCTTTTTAAAGTGGAAAGTATTTAATGTTCATCCTTCATATTCCCTCTCCATCTTGTTATTTCTGCTCTGTGGGGTTTTATATTATGTTAAATTGTGTTGATGTAATGAGACACAGTCATACTGTGCTCATGATTATATCGGTAGGGTACAGGATACCTCTTCGTAGCCAGAGTCAAATCATGTCATTACTGAAATGCCTTATTTAGTTTCCTATGCTTTGTTGTTCTAAATGAGATTCACATGCAGTTGTTAAATGCTTTCATATATTAGGACCATAAGTTTAACTTGAGTGTTAAAATATAGTAATCAGTTCAAGTTACCTGGAAATTACTTTTATTCATTCATATTAAATCCTATTTTTTCAAATTCTAGTTGTTCTCCCTTTAAATACACTCTTTGGGGCTAACAGTCCAAGGTTTACTGATATGGTACTGAAATAACAAACAGAGATGAGAATCATGCCCCGGATTTTTAAAGGAACTTTATTGAATGAAACTTTTTTCCAGATATTTTGACAAAGTCATCATTTATTTTTTTATATTTTCCAGTACTTAGGCTCACTTATTTAAATAATCTTTCTGCACAGCAATCAGAATTCTATTCATACAAAATGAAACTGCATTACCTAATTTCCTAACAAACTTTTCAAATCTGAAATCTTTTTAATGTTTAATAAAACCACAAGATCTTAGTTCACAAATTCCACCTTCAGTGGTTTCCTAGGATACAAACACAGAGTCACAAACAGAAAGCAGCACAGAAAAACAAGGTAGAAAGCCTGCAGCACTTCCACTTTTCTGAATCCTTTCAAATGCTTTGCATTCTCACAAACATATCAGTGCTAAACCTCAAACAAAACAGCTGGCAATGCGCTCAAACTACAACTCATATCTGTGCCATTTGTAAAAGTAGACAAAATTCTTCTGAGAATTCTGAACAGAACAACTGAAACAAAAAAAAGAGCTTTTGCACACAGTACATCATGACTTTGGAAGAATGAAGTACAATTAATTTCAGGGCACTGTTTTACTAACAAATGAAATAAAAGGGAAGATACTGACTCGAGCTGCTAAAGTGGAGACCAACACATAAAAGGCAATTACAGAATGCATTACGGATGTGTGGTGATGGATATGTTCAAATAAAATAGATGTTCTTTCAAAAGCGATGTTAACATTATTCTCTCACCCTTCAAATGTCCCAGTGCACACAGGAATGTATGCAGACAAATTTAGACAGTAGTTACATTATTTTGAAAGAAGAAGTGGAATTTCAGAAATTTCTTAAGTCAAAAACAGTAACACAGGTATAATCTTGGAGTGCAATGATAGATCAAGAAAAGCGAATGAGAGCATGACAAGCAAACCTGGTGATACTCATGGTGGAATATTTTATTCAGTTTTGCTATTGTCTTTTTAAGAGCCTAGAAGGCAGTGTAGTAAAAAAAACCCACCAAAACTAATGTAAGAGCTAGAAAAAACATTTGCACAGCAATAAATGAAATTTATTAATTCTTTGTAGTTAATCCTGAGAAACCAAGTGAAGAATAAAAGGCGACCCAATTACAGTATAAAAGTCATCAGGAGTAGAGGTATTGCACACTTAAACAGGAAGATTTAGCAATAACCGAAACCAGAAAACTGAAGTTTGACAAATTAAAGTAAGAAATAAGGCCAAAAAAATTCCTGTAAACAGAAAGTATAATTAATGATCAAAAGATGATCATAAAGAAAATGATGGTTTGAAATCTCACTATTCCTGAGATCAACATTTGCATATTTCATTCTGGTCCATAGTTACCTTTGTGTTTGACTGTAACATAAGTGGAATTGAGGAGTAGTGACATTTAAGTTCAATAAATACATTGTTTGTTCTTCCAGGATTGAATACTACAAATCCCTGACTTTCACAGAATCACAGAATCACAGAATAAGATGAGTTGGAAGGGGCCCACAAGAATCATCCAGTCCAGCTCCCAGCCCAGAACAAAATAGCCCCAAGAGTCACACCCTGTGCCTGAGAGCATTGTCCAAACACTTCTGGAACTCTGTCAGGCTTGGTGCTGTAATCACTTCCCTGGGGACCCTGTTGCAGAGTATCATCTGTGACTTAATGGAGGCCTCACTGTACTTACATCCATGTTGCAACATTAGTAATTTTGATGGCAGTTCAATTTAAGAAACTTGAACCACACTTGTTAAATATATTTACAATCAGTCTCACACTTCCAGTTTTATTTCAAAGCTAGTTACTTGTTATCAAGTTACTGGAGCTTTCATAATGCAGGAAATAGCTTTGATAAAAGGTAAGGACAGCTTTACAAAAATGGGATCTGTGACTGACATGCTGGCATAGGGAAGTTAATGGATATTGTAATGTCGATTTATTTAGACCAGCATTTCACCAATCTTTTGGATGAGTAGACAGAACTAAATTGAAAAAAGTCTGTGTGAGAGAAGGGAATCAAAACTTGCTTAAGAAAGGCCAGTATTTAAATGAGAACAGCATACACAACAACAGAAATTGACACAGTGGATTTTTTTTTGTCACAGGGTGTGAAAGATCACTATAAAATCATAGAATGGTTCCAGTCAGAAGGGACCTTTACAGATCATCTAGGACAAATCCCCTGTCACAGGCAAGGACATCTTCCACTAGATGAGGTGGCTCAAGGACCTATCCAACCTGACCTTGAATATTTCCAGAGATGGCCTCAGTCACTTCTCTGGGTCACGTGTTCCAGTGTCTCACCACCTGCATCATAAAAATATTCTTCCCTTATATATTTTTTTTTTTTTTTTTTTAGCTTTAGCAGTTTCCCTTGTCCTATCACCACAGACCCTGGTAAAAAGTCTTTCTCTATCTTTCTCATGAGCCCCCTGTAAAGCCCTGCTCTTACTCAATGAGCGTCTTGAAGGGGCTTAGGTTTTTTCATTCTCTGAGGCAAGTGCACAGGAGAAATGGACAATACTCTCAAGTTAAACAACAAACTTTTACTGGAAAACTTTCAAAAATAAGGATACTTGGCAAATTTTAAAACAAACACTCACTTGAAATAAAGCATTTCACAAGGCATAGGCTTAGCAAACTCTAACCCATCCAACTTTAAGTTACCCAGATTTAGAGAAGAGGAAATTAAAAGAAAAAGAGAGAGAAAGGGAGAAGGGGGGGGATGGGGTGGGGGGACAGAGAGAGATTTATATTCATTTCTTGAATTCCAGCATGTTTTCAGCTACTATAAAATCCAAAATAATGGGCCATGACCACATATGTCTTTGTGCAACTGATTTTATTTTCTTTGGTCTCCTGGGCCCTCCCTTCCAGGTGGGGCTTCAGGTGTGCCAGTGACTGACAGCAGTTTTGGGCTGGACTGGAGGCTCCAGGCACTGGGTTTGGGCCAATGCACATCCCACTTTTTGCAGAATTTGCACTGCCCCACACACACAAACACTTCAGTTGTTTTGATCCAGAAATCATTTTCTGCAGTCTCTCACACCCCATTTAAGTATTGAAAGGCTGCAATAAGGTCCCCCCAAGACTTTTTTCTCAAGCAGAACAACCCCAACTCCCTCAACATCTCTACACAGAAAATGTATTCCATCTCTCTGATAGTTTTTATGGTGCTCCTTTGGATCTGTTCTAACATGTCTGACTCTCTTGTGCTGGGATCACCAAAGCTGGATGCAGTACTCCAGGTGAGGTTTCATGAAAGTGAAATAAAAGGGCAGAATTACCTCCCCTGACCTACTGGCCACACTTCTTTTGATGCAGCCCAGGACACAATTGACTTTCTAGGCCATAAGCTCCCATTGCTGGTTCACATCCAATATTTCATCTACCAATATCCCAAAGTCCTTCTCCACAGGGGTTCTCTCAGTCCATTCATTATTCAGTGTCTATGGATTCTGGTGATTGCCTCGAACCAGGTGCAGGACATTGCACTTGGCCTTATTCAGTTTCACAAGGTTCACATTGGCCCACCTCTCAAACCTGCAAAGATCCCTCTGGATGGCATCCCTTTCCTCAAGAGCATTAACTGCACTCCTCATCTTGCTGTTAATGAGTGAGGATTCTGAACACTATTTGGTACAAATAAGTAGAGCTGGCTACACATGGGAAAAAAGTAACTTTCCCCAGTTTCTCTCAAAGAATCAACAGGAAACAAAAACTTTTTGAAAACAAGACAAGACTACAGATCCATCTTTAGGATTACTAAATGTCAATCAAAAGTGGACTGGCTGTACCACAGTGTAAAGCTGTCAGCTCTTTTGAAACACAAGACTGTATCTTTGAAATTATAGTGACAACATAAGTGTTCATATAAGTCAAGCTTCCAGGCCATTTAACTTGATTCTTACCCATCTGAGTCCAGTCTGCAGTAATTTTTCTGTTGAAACTCCAGATGCTACCAGAAAGCACAGATGTTATGCACTTAAAAAACAGTTCAAATGATAAATGATACTGAGATGGTAGCACAACAATGATCAGAAAGGAGACTCAATCTTGGCTATCTTCGTGTTATTCAATAACACAATGTTTTTTAAGTGAAACTCAGTTGATAGGTTTTTTTCAGTGTCTCTCATTTCCCCAAGTCTCCTTGGATTAAAGAGATCCCCCAAACTGTTGTATGTAGGACATCAAATTTTACCAACTACCCTAACTGAAAATATCTTACAAGTTTGAAACTTTGTGATTGCAGAATACAAATGTGTATGTGTGTATTAAAGTCGCTATTACATTTCTGTATTTAGACTATGAGGTAGTTGTCTTCTATATCAATATTTCTACATATTTTCTAATATTGATCAATTAGATTTACCATCTCTAATACAGAGTTACAATTTAGAATATACAAAGAGGGTACTGTTGTTGAATACAGAACTATTGAATTACATTTTTTATTCTTGGATTTATAGTGTAACATTAGATAGTGACAAGCAACAAAAAAGAGACAATTTTCCATTTGTAGTAATTTATGCTTTTCCTAAATGTTGGAAACACAATTCTGATGTCTGTATATGAAATTTTATTGCTGAGATGCACATTCTCCAGAAATAGGCCTAGGGCGAAGAAAAAAATCATGCAATACAGTACATAGTTTTGAACATCTAAGTCTTGCTTCTGTCTCATGAGAATAATATAAAACAGGTATTAAATCTATGAATTAAAAAACTGGAAAAATTTTTTATAGTAAATATTTACTTTTAAATTCCATGGCATACAGTGTAACCAGAGTATATGAATATATATTTATTTAAATTAATAAATTGGTCCATTATTGAAACTCCTGTTTAAGTTCATTGAACTACTTTTGCAGGAATACGAATGAAGTGATTCAGATTATTCTTCTTCTAAGTTGGTTGGAGTGGTTTTTTCCAGATTTTATTTATTTTGGATTGCATTTGCAGGGAAATTTGATGGCTATTTGCAATTATTTATGAGTTGGATGAAAATATATGGATTAGTCTGTGTGGGGAAATTATTACACCTGCACAGTTTTAATAATAATAAAGAAAGGGAAGAGTATTGTAGTTGGTCAGTCATCGATCTTTTCTCTGTTGTTGTCTGTCTCTTTTCTGGTGCAGAATTGTGTAACTTGAATCTAGAGGACATATTCTGCACATATGAAATTTGCAGCATCTTTCCCTTTAGCATAAAGGGAAACAAGAGTCAGCAACAGCTTAGCTCAGAAAGGATAAGCACATCACATGAGAAGGGAGCTAAGGTAATTCCTGGAAAGGCTGAAGAAATGATCTGGGGTAGATCACAACAAAATCTTGATGTTTACAATGCTTTTCAATGTGTCATACTTTGATAATATTATGTAAGCCATATATACACCACAACCACAGTGGGATGTATCAGAAACTTTGTTGTCAACTATTGCTGTGTACATAAGGAACATAACTTTGGGGGTTTTTTCCTTGTCTCAATAAGTAAAAGCTTTTACTGAGGTATTCCTAATTACTGCTAAGTGTAATAACATTTAAAGCTAATCCTATGCCTTATCATTTTGGTAGGATGGAATGGTAAAAAGGGAAGCTTTTTGTAAGCAGACTGTTTTCCATGAGAACTTGTTTCATTTGGCACAATTTTCACATTTGGGAGTGAATGATGAAGAGGAATACACAAAAAGGACACAAAGCCTTGAGGGCTAAAGCATTTAAAAATCTGCCTTCTGCCATAGAGGTTTTTATATAATGCCGAGGAATGTTTTTACCAAATAATTCAGAGTTGGGCACTAATTGCATATTTTTCCTGTCTTTTGGGTACCCGATTAAATACGTTAGAACTGACAGCAAAAAAAAAGTAAATTGAATGTTAGAACTGATTAGAAAAGTAAAAGAGGCCAATCAGAGTGTGAAAACAGTAATGTATGTGCTAACCAGTCTAGTATGGATTTTTATTTAAAATACTATTTGCCTCTGTTCATCTCAGCATGCTACAAAAGATATAACAGGGCTGAAAGAGATTCAAAGCAAGATAACGATGACCAACATTATGGAAAGAACTTCTGAGGAGCAGCACCTTAAAAATTAGAAGACACTTTAGAAGGAATATGATGCTGTCTGTGAAACAATAGAAATAATAAAATAGGAAGTAATAGTTCATTGATTTAGAAATAGAGAAATAACAAAACTAGCTACAATCAAAATGTGGAATTGTACATTGAAACAACTTTGTACAAAATAGAATGTCTACAGAACATTATATTGGTTTAAGAACAGCTATATTCATAGAAAATTCCATCGAAGGGAGTTCATTGAAAAGTGTATCTTATCCAATTCAAAAGAATCCTAGGCCCAAAATCAGGAAGCTAGGTGATATTTCAGGTGTGTCTGCACCATTCTTGCACACAAACATAGACAATCAGTGTTTTTCAGTGACTGGCAGAACACTGGGCTAGAGAAACTCACTTCTAGCCAAAGGCTGTTACGGTCAATTTTTAAAAGTATCTGCATAAGTTCTGAGTTCTTACAGTGGAAACTGAATCTTTTGGAGCTTCAGACATACATTTTCAAACTGAACATTGAATACTCAGAAAGTGTCAGGTTCTACTCACCTTAAGCTGGATCTACAGAATCAAATGAAATTGGTTTCCTTAAGATCTGTAGATTAGATCTCCTATAGGTACCACCACTCAGGAGATCACAGTGTTAGTAGGTAAAAGTCCTTCTTTTTAAGAGAATGTGTATTCCTGTAAAATATATGGGTGAAAATATGTACCTTAATTGTCAGGTAGAGATTCTACAAAATTTAATGTCTTAGTTATGGGGGGGGGAAAAGAAAAGGTTGATTTTTTGAAGGCATTAAACTTAAGACTGGAGAGACCCCTGAGGGCACCACCAACACCAACCAGAGACCTTTCCCTACTCTTCCCACAGTCCAGGACCCCATTTAATGCCAGCTTGGGGCTGCTAGTCCCTGCCCCAGGGGTGACACAGGAATGTAAAACTCCAGCATTGTCTCTGATTTGGTCTCCTGCATTGATGTTGTAGCTGCCTTCTCTCCAGTGCTCTGTCCTGAATGGATCCATTTGTTCTGACATTTGATTCTCACTGGTGAAATCTGTCCACTTTTGGCCTCTACACTTACTTATGATGACAGAGTAAAGACAGGTATTAATCCAGCTGTTTAAAACTCAAACCTCTATCTCTGTCTTTCTACAATTACTCTTTCAATACAGGCTGAAAATAAGTGAGAAGGCATAAAACAAACACTTAGGAAATGAGAGGCCACTTATGCATTTATAAATGTTGTCTCTTTAAAACCTTTCTGTTACTTGCTTATGTAAGATCTGATCTGAACGGAACTAATTGAACTGTAGAGCACTGATTACTGTGAATATAAAAGGCGACTCAGTACATTTTAGTTGGTTTTACTCTTGTTTCAGTTAATGTCTAGATAAAAGTAAGAGCAAAAAAAAGAAGTTAAAAACATCTTTATTCTATTTATGCTTAGAGAGCTAGCCTGTTAAAAATATACAATATCACTGCATTCCAGATGACTTCATAACTGTGCATACAAAAATAGCTGTATACATGAACCTATGTTTACGTAGTTTTAGTTGGCTTCACTGGAAAATTTCATTTAATTAATTTGTTCTTTTGGAAAAACCATCAGTTTATAGACGTTATACTAACTTTGTCCAAACTATAAAGAAAAACACGTCTGATTCTTTTGATCAGAAAATTAACCAAAAAAAAAAGAAATAAGCAAATATGATAATAAAGTTCAAATCTGGGAGAGGAAAGTGATAAATATGGAATAATGATGTTTAAAAATAAATCGTTGTAGACTGATACTTAAAAAAAACACCACAAGAATATTTAAAAGTTGCATTATGCCAAAATAAAAGTATCTACAATAATTTCCTGCATCTTCCTCAATCATGCTTGCTATTCACTATTCTCCTATTCCAACTTCCTTTTCCCCCATCTTAAAAAGCTCTTTAAAGATGAAGGGAAATAAACCTAAACAAAGCACCCTCAAAAGAAATTGTTACGGTACGTGTAATTTGGCTGTAATTATGCATAATTTATTGTGTCAGATCGATACTTAAAGATGAAATAAACTTCTACTAAAATTCATAGTCTCCTTGGTCTACAGATAGCTCCCCAGAATGACTTTCTTGCTATCACAAATTTACCCATAACTACAATAGCAATTTTTATTCCCCCAAACCTTCAAGGACAGCGTGCAGACATTGCACAATCTTACACTAACACTTCTACAGGGGTACAATTTTGAACAAGTATTTTAAGAATGGGTTCCACATGTTTTTTCATTTATTGTTTAGGGTACATTCCTAAGATCTTAAAAAACCTTCTTGTTAGCAGTTTAGTGTTCTTCTTATTACTCTTTTCCCCTTTTCTTTAATGTAACAACATATAAATGATGCCACCCCCAGTTCCAGCTGTGCAACTCTGGAGATTATATTGGTAAGTCACTTCCTGTGCTGATTATACTCTTTAATGTTAATGAACAGTTTGTTAATGAACTTTGTAGCTGACAGTAAATATGTTTTGGAAATGGTTTTTTACAATTTAAAAAATTTACAACTGAGTGTACTTCTCTTTTAATTATTAAAAAACCCAACAACAACAGCAAAAACCTCACTAGAATTTTAGGTGTAAATTCTCCCTAGCCTTCTCCATTTATTTAATGTTCAACACTGAGAAGTTTTTTTTCTAGCCATGAGTCTCAAGACATAGGCTCATTGTTGTCTGCAAATTATGTAACTGTGCAGGTTTATATCTTTGAAAGTACTTATACAATGTTTAATTGCAAAATTCCTCTAATTACAGCAGTAATTTTTTATGTACCTTTCCATACATAGGGCGTACTGAAAAATAATCTGTCTCCTTTACTGCTGGATGAAACAGAAGTTTTGTCATTTGGTTTCCCTACAAGCTGAAGCCTTAAATTTGTTACTTTATAAATGTACTTTTCACACTTGCTTAGTACCGGATTTAATGCCTACAGAATTTATATACTCTGAGAGACTAAGGAATATGATACAAATTATTGTCCATGTTGTGCCCCAAAAACCCCATAGGTCCATCCTGAAGAATTCGCTATATAATTTTAAGATGCTGCATGAGGTGAAAAGGAGCTTTAAAGAAGTGTACGTGAGAGAAATGACAAAATAAATTATAATCAGTATGAATAATTTAATCCACCTTTTCATTGTAACAGAACACCACAATCACAGGTTCTGAACAGGAGACATACTAAGAATTGTTAAATCCAAAGGCAGCAACAATAAAGAGAATTAAAATTAAGGTTGGAGTGAGAACTGCATGACATAATATTTCAAAATCAACCTGTACAATAGAAATGCAGGGTTTGTAGGGTGACATACCATTGTTTATTTTAGTAAGAAACTAAAAACTGAGCTAACTTGACAGGCCAGAAAAAGGACAGCCACAACATTATCAGCAGGTCCACAGCAAGTTGTTTTAAAGTGAACATTGTTCATTTCTACCAAATAACCCTGTAACTATTTAGTAGATGTTAGAAAGCAAATTCAGGTAATGACAGAAATTACAAGTGACAGAAATGTTTTGAAGTTACTAGACTTGAGATCAACTGGCTTGCAGATTTTTAGATGCAAAGATATGTCATTTCTTAAGACAGAAAAAGAGCATGTAATATACTCTATCATTACATAATACTTATCGTTTTAAAAGCTCTGTCATTTCAGGGCTCTCTATTGCAATTCAGAGGTATCACTTTGCTTTTGCTGTCAGACCCGGAATCAGACAATATTTATTACATTGCATTCAAGGTAATCTGTTGTTGTTCATATAACTGTAATAATTAACACAGTTGTGCTCAGGTACTGAATGATCTGATCATTTAAAGGTAGGATTGTAACGTTAAGATTGCAGCCCTTTGTCATGGTTACTGCTCCTGGTGAAAAGAAGCTGTTCTCAAAGTGTGGCTGTGGTTTCTCTTTTCTTTTTTTTCACTCTGTTTTTGTTGTTGTTGTTGTTTGAAATCTTTTTTTATGTATGTGTGTGTTATAAACCATCTTTCATAGTCTGCCATCTTAACTGCTCCAGGCAGAAGTGTGGTGCTTAATTACAAAGTGTCATAAATTCATATGCCATTTGTAACTTTAATGGCAAATCATCAGTGAGATTTGTTCTGCCAGGGCTGTGGAACATTGAAAGTAGAATTTCACAAGTTAATGGCCTGCCCTTTTCTGACAGCACACCAAGCTTTCACACTATTAACTAACACTTTGCTTCACTCAACCACTGAACTGTTGACAAAAGCACTTTAGCAAGTCTGAACAGCAGAAAAAAAATCAAGTAAATCAAAAGCCAGTTTGGAATGAGGCAGAAAAACAGGGAAGAAAGATAAATCAAAGGGAAAATTTTAACAAGCAAAACAAAGCAACTTGGTATGCTTTGATAAACTTTATCATTAATGCATCAATATAATGAATAATACCTGCTATAATTTTTCAATTTTTGAATAGTTTTTCTTCTCACTACCGAGGAAACAATCTTCAAATAGTCCTGAATTATTTCTGTTTTATTTAAAAGCTTGATCCTACATAGCTGAGGTACTGCTTATTTTATTCGACTGTTTTTGAAACATGAAGAAACTCCGAAATTTTCCCTGTGGAGATAAATAAATTTCACAAAACACATTCACAATGGAAATACTGGTTCCTGTTGGGACTGCAGATGTTTTAAGAACATGAAAGATATAGTAATTTTTTATTAATAAATAAAATCATATGTTTAGATGCAATCATAAAAATATGGTTTGTTCAAGCACAGTAAGCTTCTAACACACAGAGACCTTTAGTTTGCAACAAACCTATCTAGAACTGTATGCAAGTGTATCTTTATCTGTTAAATGTATGCAGACATACATATCTATTTCCTGGCCACAATTTACTTATGTGCAATGACAAACCATTGAGAAAACCATGTATGTTATTTTATCCAGAATATTCTTGGAAGTATAACCTAATTCTTCTTCAGTAGCAGAAGTAAGATATTATGAAGATTTTAGTGAACTGCAGGATTGTATGATTACAGCTTCAGACTGAATTTTGTATAAAAATTAACACATAGAGGAGGTCTGCAAAAAAAGACATAAAGTTTCTGATCCACAACATGGAATCTTGTGAATCTAAAAGCTAGGAAATGCACCTGCTTTTTAGTTGTGATCTACATACACAGATTTTTTGGCAGATGTCACTATTCTTTCAGTAAAAATTATTTAACATTTGTTAGTAATCATGATTCATAATGTTTTCTTTGCCATTGCATCAAGCAGAATTTCTCACTGTCCAAAAGCATGTTGGAATATTGCACCTGGTTTCAGTGAGATGCCTGTGTTACACATGCCCATGAGGAGAAACTTAACTTCCTAATGAAATAATTTCTGGTTCTGCCTTCTTCTGTAACCATTGTAATTTTCCCTGAATCAACATTAAGAATTTGCTGCAAAGTGCTACACTGATGGGTTTGCTGAAGCCTATTCATTGGTCAAAAAATTAAAAAGCATTTGAGGACAGGAAAGAGAGTGGCAGCTTATTTCATTTATAGTATTTCAAAATTCCAGGTTTGGTAAATTGTGACATCTGTATAGATGCCTTAGACTCCTTGTAAATCATGACAAAATGAAACAGTATAATTTGCAAATTAGTTAAAAATCTGAATGATATAATGAGCATGACATAGGATTAACAATGGAATTTCCTAGGAAAGCCACGGGGTCACAGCTGCCTTTCACAATTGCGAAGCTAAGGCATCATAATGAATCAAACTTCAACTGCTAATCCTAAACACGTCACAGTCATATGCAGTTGAAGTACTTAGTACACATTTTTAAAGTCAAGTTAAAGTAAGACAGATGCCAGAGAAACAGGAAAATTAAATGGGATGTAGGTGGGTAATAAGAGAGAGAAGTGACAGAACAACCCAAGGATAAAAAAAATAAAAGGCAGTTTAGATGTCAGTCAAAATTTCCTGGGAGATATTAACAAACTTAGAGATGATTGCTTTCTAGTAGTTTGTTCTTTGACCAATTTGCCTCAATTAGATGTTTCTGGAAAGAATATACATCATCAAAGTTGGTATTTGGTGATACGAACATTTTTACTTAAGATCTTCTTTTGTTGTTCTGTTACGGACATAAAATATTACTGCTTTGTCTTTGTCCACTTTTTTACTTTTCAGGCAGAATTCTTCATTTGTTTATAAAAGTTTTGATGAAAAATCAAAAGAAAAAGAAATGGGAGGATTATTGATGACAGCAGGAAATTAAAAACATTCAGATTTAACTCGAGAAACGGGGTCTTGTGGTAAACCTGGAGACAATTTTACTCTCAAGGATCAGTCAACAAAGAAAATAAAAGTTGAAATAAAGATAGAAACGTTAACAAATACATAGACATTCCACATAAGCACATAGGTAACTTTGGAGAGAAAGTAAAAGTATTTCTCTAGTCAATTTGATGTTGAATGTGGACAGACCTCAAACTGAACAAAACACCTCAGCTCAGTTTAAAAGCAGTAAGGCTTTGAAAAAGTCATTTTGCATACACAGATAAAAGTGTTAATTCTCTGAATAGTGGTTTTTACAGGGAGTAAAATATTCAAAACACTAAAAGAAGGACTGCATGATACAGGACCAAAAATATGTCTCCGTTAGATACCCCTGAATTATCTGAAAGCAATGTTGTACATTTCATATTCTTTCATATTCAGTGCATCATGTCCAAGTCAGGGTTAGTTAGAAGGTTACCTTCAGAGCACATTATGAGCTACAATTAATGTAAGACAGTAACATTAGTCTCTGATCTGACTAAAATTATACCTTCCCTTGAAAAGAAAAACTGTACTTGTATAACAATGTAGCGATGAGTGAAGTATCATTTTCTACTCATATATGAGTGATTTTAAGCAATTTGTTTGAAAATTTGAATATTTTTAATGAATTATTGGTTTATCTTAAAAATAATAATAGCATTTGATGTAATTTAATGTATTATTGCATTTTTGTTCCCATTTGAAGCAGTAAGGCTGTCTTCTTTTCTTCTCCTACTAACTGATCTTCCTGAACTCACAATAAAAAGGTGTTATTTACATTTTACTTTTTGTCCAACCATTTCATTACATTCTTTGGTTCTCTGTAAAGAGGTTGACCCAAGAATTGTTGATTCCATGATAGAAAAAGAGAATTCTAGCCTCTTAAATTATATTTGAAATTTATGGCTTCCTTGTATACAATCATATAACAAAGATATGAACTTTTGTGCCAAATATTTAATTGCAAGAGACACTAACTGAACTTTTTTTTTCCCCCCCTTTTTGGTAGACACTTTGTGTTGTGATTCACTGATCCAAAATGAAAGTTTAACAAATTCATTACATCTCCAGAAAACCTTATTTCTCCAAAGCTTGAGTAACCGGCAGGTCATAAGGTCAAGCATATGAAAGTTGTGTTCAGTGTTTCAGAACAAATCAAGTATGCAATAAATGATTCCTGAGCTTTTGGGAACAAACTGTGAAACATTTCTGCGCAACCAAAAATAACACATTTCTCTAATTAGGCTGGTTAATGATGTTTACATTTGCATAATCACCACAATGCTTCCATTAATTTTTGCATGTTTCACATTTTTCTTTCCATTTAGCAATTTCTCACATTGTTTGTGGGGCAGTGTGGTGGATTAATCCTAGAATATTTGCATTTTTCTATAAATAACATTTTGCATTGCTAAATAAATAGAGTTGAGTGGGCGCTTTTGCTTGTTTTGCTAATCATTGGAATATGTGTGTTTCCATTACATTTCCTTTGTTTGTTGAAAGAAATAGCTCCTAGACCAGAAGCTTTATGAATCCTGTCAGAAACATCTGTAAGGGAGCTTCATTAAAATAATACTCCTCTGTACAACAATTTTTTTCTTCAATAACATAGAAAATTCATTCTACTTTTCACAAAACTTTGCCAAACTGAAAAAATAAAGCATAAAAGAAAGTAGAAAGAAAGATGTGTTCATTACACTCATTTACGAAAAAACAACTGAATTATATCAAAAGACTAGTGATATTTGCATTAAAAAAAATCTCAGAAAGAATGATCAGCAGAAAATCCTTCCTTAAGAGACTGGTGGTTAGGTGTGTAGCGCATATCATAGAGACGGAGCATGTTGCTTACTGAAAATGCTACTAGAGCATAACAACCAGTAATAGTAGAAATACTATATTCTGGAATACATGTTAGACGTTAATGAAAAGTTATAACAAAAGACATAAACACTAATTCTACAAGGTATCAGGTGTGGTTGACAGAGTATGCTGCAACAAAAAGAAATATGCATATGTTATAATATTAGTTTATGCAGAATATGTACTTATGACTGTGAGAGACAGAAACTATGGCAAAAATAGAAAATTATTTTAAAAATATATATTAAAAAAAAAAAAAAAGGCAGAGGAGGGGAGAGAAAAAGACTGAATGGAAGATACTCCTGGTTTAAAAATATTATTTTTTTTACCTGAAATAATTTCTTATGTGTTATAGGGTGAGTTGAAACATCTTGTTGATCTGTGTGGAATTTACCATGAAAAAACATGAAATTGGTGACACAACTCTCTCTCTGTATGACTGGTTGATGACTAGAACTGACACAAGGAAAAATTTTAGGGATTAGGAAGGGTCTGCCAGCCTAGTTCAGCTTCTACTACAAGTGGAGTATCATCCTTATTTTGACTGTTGGATACATCTTTCAAAACTACAGGCAAATAAAGCTTATGTTATGCCTCAGTGAAAGCCATGCCAGAACTTTAGAACTGTTTCAGCTATTAGACAGTAAACTAAAAAGTAGAAATCCAGAAACATAAAGAAAAATTTTGATTTGAACAAAAAGAAAAGAATCTGGTAAGATACAAAAACACAGATATGGAAGCTGAACTTGAATTCATGACAGAGATTATCGAGGGAGGAAGCATAATTAGAAAAGACAGAGACACCATAACTGCACTTTCATTTGGATAGCAGAGGGGAAGAAAAGAGGACAAAGCACTGAAAACAAATTGTAACTTTCCATTATTTTAAATTCATGGATCTCATATTACGTTAAAGAAAATGCAAATTCTCCTCTAATACCACATATATTTCAACTGACTATAAATTTTTTTTAAGTTGGTAAGGGGTGAAAGTCACATCTAGCATTTTGTTATGAGTGCTGTCTCTAGTGTGCAGAAATGCTTATCTTTCAAAACAGTGATTTATATAAAAAGACAGATAGAGATATCCTTGTTATTTATAAAAAAGAATTGCAATTCTTCAAGTCGATTGTACACCCACTCTCTTAAAAATACCCAACATCTCAAGAGATCTTTACTTTTGAATGTCTTATTTTTTGACTGACAAAACTTACTAATGACCCTTTGTCGCAAATTATTATTTTAAAGTTGCTTAAAAATCCCTGGCAAAGGCATCAAACACATTTTAAGCATAAACACATTTAATATAAAAGAGAAAGCATGACAAAGTTCATTGACAAGTTTCACTCTACTGCTTACTAGATGGTTAAAGACACAGAAAAAATCAAACTAAATCTAATATCAATCAGTCTAAACCCAGAATTAACCCAAAAATTATCTATGTGGAGTCTGGGGCGGTGGAGGTGGGTAATGTGTTAGGGGAAAGGGTAAAGATAAGAAAGGGTAAGGGTAAAAAGGAGTATAGGAGACCCTTCCATTGAGTCTCGAGGTTCAAAGTAGACTCCCTTGCCAAACTAAGCGCTTAGCTCATTTAAACATTCTTCTTTGGTTTTGTCATTCTTCCATGTATTTAGACTTCATACTCTACAGAGTAGTTTTGGTTTTTTTTATTTTTGGGATCATAACAGTAGAGCACATTGATGGTGTTTAACAGAACTAAAATCCATTTGGTATTTTTCTTCTGCTTTCTGTGATGGAAATCTTCCACTCAGTTTAACTGTCCAGTTAAAAGGTTGATGCATATAGTACACTTGTTACTTACTAGCATTTTACCTGGGTATTACCTGACTACAGGCACTCTATTTTTTGGGTCTTCTTTAATATTTTGTATCTATTCACTGCTCTGTCTTAGAGGCACAGTACAAGTCACCTGCTACTCCAACTTTTTCTAGGTACTTGTGCTCAAAAGTAGTGAGAAGGAGAGAGAACTTGTGTATTCTCTAGAGAAAACCATAAGTATTTTTCATTGATTGTACTGTAACATGAGAGTGGAAGTGGGGAATCATGTAGATTATGTCTACTTTAGCAAGTAAAGCAGATCAGTAGAAATGGACTTGTAAATCAAAGCAGTTGTCAATAACTTGACATCCATCATTAACATGTTTCATGTGGGGTTTCTTCAGATTGTCTTCAGTCTGCTTTCATGAACTGAATGGCATTAATGACTGAAGGTCATTGGGTGTACCTTTGCTGTGCATCTTCAGATTAGTTTCACTTGAAATTAAGGCAGCTGTGCTCTGAGATTCTCCCACAAAGTGGATCAAAGCATGGTATATGGGGACATTAGTACTAAAAGCATGCTTCTAATCCAGAATAAAACTATAATGTAGACATACTCTCAACCATGCTCTAAAACTAAAGGCAATTTTAAGGACTAGAGAGATCTCAGATGATAAGAATTTCATGAGGTCCTTGAATACTAAAACTGAAATAAAGAAAGAAGAAATTTCTCTTGTTGCATGGACTGCTGCTGGGGCTTTTTTGACTCCTTTCATGTTATGGTTGTTAAGAAGGAATCTATGAACCAAGTACGATGGAAAGCTAGAAGAGGTCAAGGCCAGGTTGATGGGACCCTGAGCAACCTCATCTAGTTGGTGACATCCTTGCCCCTGACCAGGGGTGAGGTTGAAACTAGATGATCTTTAAGTTTCCTTCCAACCCAAGTTATTCTGTCATTCCTTGTTTCTATGTTCTCATTGAGAATTTGTTGTAAGTTACAATTTATAAATACATATATCTATCTATATATAAATAGATAATGTATTCACTGGCATTTCTTGTACTCCGTATTAACTAATTTCCATTTTCAATACAGCTTCTTAAGAGAATTCCATCCATTGCTCTGATTACAAATGTCAGCTTTTAAGTTCATGTTCTCTAGAAAGTATTTGCAGACTTCTCTTATATTCAATATTAGATCTATAATGCTTAGAACCTGAAAGCTTGAAATCAATATGCTTTGTGTTAGAGTCTTAGTCATCAACATTTAAAACTTACTATTTTCACAATTAAGGATATTTTTTGTGGTCAGAACAGTTTTCTAATTTTTAAAATAAGGTAGTTATCTAATTCCTTCTTAAATATATTTCTAATTCAATGTAATTATAACATTCATACCCTTATTTATATGTGGTTCACATTTGTGGTTTTTAATTTTTTTCCACTTCAAATATATTTGCAGTTATTTGTTCATTAAGAAGGTGAAAAGCTTTGCATCTTAATGTCCATATTTTTAACTTAGAGGATCAATTCTTTTGATAAATATCTGACATTTTGGTGTAGATTTTACAATATATATAACATAGCATTTCATTGGTAAATGTGAATTTTGAAATTAGGCACCTATATAGCTGTAGGTTAAAAATATTAATTAATTTTTACTTTTTCCAGTATTTATGTTTATTTGATATTGCCTTAATTTCTGTAAAGATGATAATTGGACAATTGGCCAGATTTTATAAAATCATAGAATCAGTAAACTTATAAAAGACCTCTAAGATCAAGTTCAACCATTAATCAAGCACCACCATGTTCATCATATCCTTAAGTGTCATATCCCAACACCTCTTGAACACTTCCAGGGATGGTGATTGCACCATTTCCATGGGCAGCCTATTCCAGTGTCTGTCCACCCTTTCAGTGAAGAATTCTCTTCCTCCTATCCTAGGTAAGCCTCTCCTGGTGCAACTGGAGGCCATTTTACACAGTGTTGCCAGTTTTTACTTGGTAGAAGGACGAGCAAAATCAGTTTTTAACCCAGTGAACAGTTTACCCATCCAAGCCGTCAGTAACCAGTTTCTCCAGGAGAATAATTTACTAAACTCCACAACATGGGTCACCTTGTCATAGAAGGCTATAAGGTTAATAAAGTCAAGCAGTCCTTCGAAGTGTTGAGTATTACATCTAAAAGTGCTCCCTTTTTTCTTCTTGAAGGCAGACATGTATTGAGGGACCCAATACAAGATAAAAAATAAGTAACACTTTCTAGATCTCTGCCAGGTCAATACAGTTAGAGGAAATTCCATTCTAACCTTCAGAAATTCTCCCCTGATCTGCATTTGTGAGTTTTTTCAAAGAGGATTCCTGAAAAAGTGTTCCTCATGATATTCTCCTGTTTCCAATAACAGGAAAGAACCTAATGCAGTATTTTCTGGCTGAGATCCCTCTCCTCAAAACTAGAATTAAAGCTGAGACTTTGTATACGTACATATGTGCACGTATCCTTGTGTGTATATATATGTGTAGCTTCCCTTTTTTCACATATTCATAGTATTCATAGAGACAGGTTTCCATTATTTAAATTCAAAAAAAGAGTGCAATCTGCAGTAAAAAACAATCCTCTTATATAGATATCCTCAATTTGCATACCTCAGTACCAAATATTAGACTCTGTATCTGCCTTTAGTGTTGAAGCACCTCTAAACCAATTGAAAGTAAATATATATAATTTAAAACATGAATGATGTATATAATGAAAATTGTGTGCCTGAAAATTCTACGTCTGATTCATAGATATCTATGCTCTCCAAGACCTTTTCATTTTGCATCTACACTGGAGATTTCTGTCTTGCACACAGATTTCTAGCTTCATCTTACTGATTTTGAAACTAATAGGAGAGGTGAGGGTAGTTTCATATATGCTTTATGAAATAGTGTAATAGCCAAGAAAATGGGATAATTTACATCTTTGGTCAAAAGCTAAAAGTAAACACCTTGACCACCTCAATATTTTTCCCCTTTCCTTTTTCTTTGGTTAGTTTGATTTTCCTTTTGAAGCCACATTTCTACATATAAAAGTCATGACATTAAAAACTGTCCTGATTAAGATTTGTAAGGTGATACCTACAGTACTAAACTCTGGGTTTATCTCTTTAGGGCAAAATTAGGTAAAATCTAATTTAGACAGAAGGGTAAATATAGCAGATCTTGTTTATTATTCTAGCTATGCCCAGGGCTGAATGCTTTCTTGTATCTGCTTTCCTCAACCCATTCCTAATTTTGGTCCTTACAACCTTCTGGACTCTGAAGTATAAATTACACATCAGTAATGTGATGGTTGCACAGTAATAGACAATCCTTGCATTGTCTACAAATGCAGTAACAGTGGGTTTTTTTAATAGAAAACATGAATTCATAAGAAAAGTATTTCTAATAGTCCTGGTTTCATTTGGGATAGAACTAATGCTCTTCTTAGTAGCTGTTGCAGTGTTGCGTTTTGTATTCAGTATGAGAATAATGTTGATAAACACACTGATATTTTAACAGTTGCTAAGTAGATCTTACTCTAAGTCAAGGCCTTCTCAGTTCTCATGTTCTGCAAGTGAGTATGTGCAAAAGAAGCTGAGAGGGAGCATGGCCAGGACAGCTGACCTAAACTGGCCAAAAGGATATTCCAGCCCATGGAACATTATGCTCCATATATAAACTGCTGGAAGCCACTGATTTCTTGCTGCTCAGGAGTGGGCTGGGCATCAGTCCGTGGATGATGAGCAATTGCTTGATGGTTAGGTGATTTGCATTAATAGGCAATAGGTATCAACTGAGTGTTATACAGTCAGCTTGCCAAAACTTGTTCTTCAGTGCTGACACGCCTGTAAGACGTGCTAGTCCATTTAATAGTATAAATGAAAGATGAAGCTTTGCTAGTAACTGTTTAAAAATCTGAAAGAAAAACCTACCAAAAGGGCTGCTTTTGCTAGACCATTTGAAAAAGAATCAACTGTAATTTGAATGTGCTCAAATGTCATTATTATTACTATCAGTTTGGTTGAATATCTCTAAAATTAAAGTACCTTAGTTTCTTGTACAAGAGCACTGGATTTTAAAATATATACTTTTTAGTAGTAACTAGTATTGCAAGAATTAAAGCCTCTGACATTTCCGTATGATTCATCCTTATTACAGGTTATGGGCAACTAGTTGAGAGTAGCCATTAGAAAGAATATATTTTTATAGAAAAAGGCTAATATAAAAAATAAAATGCATTACATCTGTATAAAAAAGATATGGTAAAATTACACACAGAAATTCGAGCATCTCTTAACTTGTCAGTTTCCATGGCAGCAAACAATTTGTGTATTACCTAGTATTTTAGGCACTGGATTTTCTTTTTAATGATTTAGAAGTATTCAGAGACAATTAGAATCTGTTACATTTTTGAAAATTGAACTCTGATGTATTTTATTTTCTTACATTATAAGATTTTTTTAAAGGTTTCTAGTAATTTAAACTTTCTTTTCTGATTTTGTGCAGTGAATTTTTGTTGGTTTCATTATTATGATAGAATGGCATTAACACATTCACGGCTGGAAAATTCAGGATTAAATAAGTTATAGAAATATTTATTGATATAGGAGAGAGTGTGTCCAGCAACCAACAGTATGTCAGTGTCAGAGACAGACATGAGAGCTATTTTGTCGTACGATTTCTAAAGCATAATCAATGTCCAGCAGCAGAGAAGATAGAAAAGACAGTTTTTCTTCTTTAGTTCAAACTGACTTAAAAGTGTTTTGAGTTAAAGGAATATTTGAAAGCTGATTCATGTGCAGATTTTATCTGGCATACATTATCTATTACTATAATCTTTAATTTGGAGATTCACTGCATAGAGTTTGAACATAAATAAAAACATATATGAAAACAAAATACATTATATATAGTGTATAACTTCAATATTTTAAAAAAGGAATAATTTTCCTACTATTTTTTTATCACATTATGTTATAAAAAGATAAAATCTCAGTGGAATCCTAAATTTATGTAAGGGTAATAGCAACAATATCCATATAGTTGTTTCTAACAAATTAACAGAATAGAAGGAAGCCAGAATGCAGTATTTCTCTGTTGCATTTTCATAGCCCGGTTCTTTTAAAGAATTAAAAGACCACAGAAAAAACATAGATGATATTTACCATAAACAGGGGAGGTTCAGATTAGGTAGTAGAGGAAAAAAAAAAATCACTGAAAGAGTAGTTAGGCATTGAAATTAGTTGCCTAGGGAGGTGGTGGAATCACTGCCTGTGGAAGTGTTCAAGAAGTGTTTGGATGTGACATTAGGGGATAAATTTTAGGGGTGATTACAGTGGTGTGGGCTGAAGGCTGCGCAGGATGATCTTGAAGGTCTTTTCCAACCTTGGTGATTCTGTGATTGTGTAATAACAGAAACGCAATGAGAAAACTAATCAGGATAAGAAATGCAATACTAAAGTAGATCATGCTCCCAGGATTTTTTTTTTCTTTATGTTAGCAGATGAAAATTTCTTAAGAGGAAAACTAAATATGAAAATAAAAAAGAAACTTTCAAGACATATATGTTCTTGTTTCAAAAGTGCCACTAGAGCTTGAAATTTTGCGTATTTAATCTTTTGCAGCTACATTAAAAAAAGAAAAAAGATATTTGGTGGACATCAAATATCCTGATTCACTCAGTTGCTGAGTTCAATAGGTATACGGAATTAATTTGTAGTAACTATTGAAAATTAAACAAGCAAACAGGTTAGCAACCTTTTGTCAGCTGCTTGGCTTTAAGCTGATTTACATTTGAAAATTAAATCATATATTAAGTTATAAACGTTAAAAACTAGCTTCTACAGGGAAAAGATCTCTTAGAAATTTAGTCTTCACACTTTTCTTGTTGCATTCTGCTTTGATGGACTTACAACATTGAGTCTTGCTCTTCCGTGAAACTATTTTCTTTGGCAGGCAAGAAACATTATTCTTGGGGTCATTTGTGAAATGTATGTACTCTGTAATACTGTATGCGATACATATATTTTCTTATCTTGTTTTTTATTAATACAGAGGCTCTTCAGTTTAGGAGAGCACCTGTCTAATAAATGCACAGTTGCAAAAATGACTGACACTTAAATCCTACTCAATTCAACGAAGCTAAGTGCATCAATATTCAAGCATAGGGCTGATTTTGCAGAATTTCTGACTTAAGTCAGACAATGAGCACATTGTGGTGGAATATCTGACTGATATGGGCATAATATGGAACGACTTTAAGATTCCCTGTCTATCCATACTGGAAAAATTCTATTGAAAGTGATTAATACATTGTGCGACCTAATTTACGAGGACATTTCTTCAATTTCTCTTATGTTTCACCAGAAGGATAAGTTCTCTGGATTTCTTAGAAGAAATCTATATACTCCCTGTTATTTGCATAATACTGTCAAATATCCATAGAATGTTCTATCCTCAGATAGAACAATTGTAATTAAGTCCCGTAGGGAATATTGACTTGCTCCATCTAAAATTTAATGATCACACAGGACAATAGTATGCTGAAGGCTCACTGAGAGTTAGGACTTATGAGGTTTATTTCTGGAGAATGTTGGTATTGAAGTGTCACATTTTTAATACACAGTGGAACTAAGGTTGTGTCACACAGGATCTGACATTAAACATCATTGTTCTCACAAAGGTGCTGAGAAATTCAACAGATTATGACAATAGCACTGAGTTAGATAACTAATTTGAAGATAATTGATTTCCTATTTAATGAACACATTTCACAGATCAATTATTTTCTTTAATTAGAAAAAAATTACTGTTTCCTTAGCAGTAGTCTTCTCAGCAGAGTCTATAGAGTAGACGTTACCCTAAATCTCTATATGAGTATTTTATTGTCTAGCCAGTGATTATTCCCTTTCTTTGTTTCTGCCACGAAGTGAATTGTATTGGCAGAACAAAGAAATGTAGCTATCTAAGAAAAATTTCTGGAAATTGGATGTTTTACCCAATTTATATTGCTTGGTTTCCCTCCCTGCTACAGAGCCTACCAGAAGATTTTTTTAGTCTGTATAGTAAATCATTCTTTATAGAGATATTTGTATTGAAGACAAATCAAAAGATTGGGAAATTATTTACATAGTGCTTGACAAATCATAAGCATAAAAAGTTTGAAGGATCTGAAATCTTGAAGTACTATGTCTGAGACATCCTGACACCCATGCCGTGGCTGTTTCTTTGAGCAGATAAAGAAATATCAACTTCCTGAACTTAAATCAATATGAGGTTTACATTAGGCACTGATGTAGAATCTGCATTCAGCTCCCAGTATCTCTTGATGTTTGAAATTTTGGATCTGTGGTAAAATTAATATTCCACTGATCATCAGGAAATATCTGTTAGAGTTGTAAGAAGCTCATGCTTGTTTTCAGAATTGATTAAAAAGGTTTTGTTTACTGTCCCAGTGCTGACAGTGCAGAAGTATGCAAATCTTCTATTTTTTCAAGAGGAAAAATAGTGACTTCTTGATCCTGCAATCCTTCTTCCAACAAAATTGAAGATTTTTGTCTCCAGAAAAGTAGAAGGAATAGAATCCATAGTAGAACTGAATGCAAATGTGAAAATTCCTTTCTGAAGATAATAATGATCATCCAAGTCAAGATAATGTACATTTTTTCCCAAGTAGTAATACAGAAAACTAATAAGAAACTGGGATCTATTAAGCATTCCCTGAATTTGGAAACAGATATAGAGAAGGGTTATTTTAAGAAAAAGGGATGAAAGTAAGAGCAGAGACTTTAATGTTTTGCGTTCACCATCTAAATCCCAAAATGCAGACTACAAATCTGCTAAAGTATGAAGATGAAGGATTTTGGACCCCATTTTTTCTTGTGACTGATCTAATTACTGGTAATCAAAACAAAAAAATCAAAAGCTCTCTATTTTCTTTCTGTGAGTAGTGGCAACATCTCCCTCATCTGCCAGTCAAAAAGAAGCAGATAAGAAAGAAACTTAATATTCCCAATAAAATATACTTAATAATCTAGTATGTGATAATTTTGCATTATAACGGAAAGACATCTCGGTTCAGAGCAAAATTTCACTGTAAGTGAAGTGCAACTTCTCATCTGAAGAAAACCACTCAAAATCTACTGAAACAATTTGGGAATTTTGCACTTCCACATGCAAAATATAATCGTAATTTTAAATTACAACTGATACTGTGGAGTGAGGTTTCATGTATAGTTCACATCACTTGTTCCCACTTAAATCTGAACTTTACTTTCTATATTATTGATAATACACTTGGTAATCAGTGTATTATAATCAGTGTATATATAATCAGCCATATATTTAAATTATTGATGTATGCAATCGTTCTCCATTTGATTTCTGGAAAAGACTTTTGATTTCCCAATGACCTGACCTCACATCTGAGAAGACATTCTTAGATTTAGAAGAACTTCAGTCCTTTACCTATCCAACTCTGGAATGCCTTTCCGAACTCTCATTCTTCCCAAGATGGAAGCTTGCTCTCCTGACACTTTAGACATGTCAATCCCTTTTTTAAAATTTTTTTCTTTTTTTCCTTTTTTTTCCTTTTTTTTCTTGTAGCAGGAATATGGGCATATTTGTTTGAGGAAAGATCTGTGACAAATGCCTAATTCATCCTTCCTTTTATTTTATAACTCAAAACTATAGAATATAGCTATCTTTTATCTCTTGACAAAGACGGTTCTTTCCCCAAGTAACTGTAATTCATTAGCTTTATTGCAGCATTGAATAATTAAGAAGGATTTCACTGGGTACAGCTTTTAAATGTTAGATATTGCAACACTAAATCTACATCTGCTTTCACCATTGAACTCACTATATTTTTAAAGTAATCAATCAAGATGATGCCTATATGAAATAAAGATAAGTCATCACAATTTTACAGACTTAGCAGCCCAATTCTGATCAGATACAAACTGGTGAAATGATCTTACTTTTTTTTTTGTTGACATATCCCAATTTATTGTAATGAAATTTGGTCATCTATTTGTCTAATACCATTAACTTCCTCTTGCCTCTAATGGAAAGAGGGAGAAATTTTAGATGATAAAAAAAGAAAAAAAGGCTTTGTTTGCAATTTATATAAGGTGGGGTTTGTTTTTGTTTTTCTTTTCCTTTATATTTTACCCAAATACTTCAGTATATTTGGGTAGAGGATTTATCACTAGTACAGTTCACCATGGTTTTTATAATATCCTGTACTAATTTCATCATTTTGGTGTCATAATTAGTTTCATCAACTTATTAAAAATATTACTGATATGCTCTTTGTCATGTTCTTAGGAACAATGTAATGTAGCAGGACTATTTTAAAAATGTAATGAACACACCAAACCCCACTCTCTTTTTAAGGAGGCAAGAATAAAGAAATAGATTTTGCCTGTAAGAATGGTATAACAACAGGCAAGTAGGTTTCTCAGTTCCTCATGGAGATACTCCACATTCTGCAGACAACCACAAGGAAGTCTGCTGTTTGGGGGGTGGTGTTGGTTTTTTTGGTTTTTTGGATGGTTGGGTGGGCTGCTTGTTAGGTATTTTTTTGTTTGTGTGCTTTCTTTTTATTTTAGTTTTTATGTGGGTTTTTTTTTTCTCTTCAGAGAATGGTCTTAATTAGTTTCTTTGTATATAATTTGTTTCTTTGTATAACAGCCAGGAAATGAACTAACATGGTCATCAGTCAAAGCTTCAGAACATTTCCCTGTAAATACCTTGAAGCTATTAAGAAGTGTGAACATAACCTTCAAAGCTTGAAAGTTGCTGCCTCATCCTCTTCTGTCTTGCCTGACTTAATGAGTGGACTACACTCTGTAATTCAAATATCAAAAATCAAAATATCATGGGATATGTCATATGGACATGGACATGTCAACAGGAAAGTCGTTTAACTCTTGTTGGCTAAGATTTCAGTGGAAGCTACTTTGGAAATGTAAAACAAATTTGGAATTTGCATAAAAATGTGGAAGATATGTCTGAAAAAGACAAACTCCCAAATCCCTAATAGTAACAATAACAATAATAAAAATTCCAAGCCCAAATCTCAAAACATTTTGGGATACTAAATGCTAAATAAGAATTCTAGAATTCTACATGATTTTGAAATATTAAAAATCATATTAAATAAAAAATCTAGTTTCAAATATAACCCAGGATACATTCATTATAAGAAGAAAAATACAAAGAGACTGTATGGGCTTGCAAATATTCTAAATTATATTCACTAATACACTGAATGTTATCATCGATTTTGCCTGCAAAATTATGAGTGTTCATTTCTTCCAGTACCTATTTCTGCCCACACTGTCCATTAAACTGAATGGGGAATGAGTGATGATATTTTAAAGATAAATTATAAGAAAAATAAACATGTTAAAAAATGCTATTCTATAAAATTATGGTCTGCATCTGAATTTTTTCATTTTTTAAAGAATCTTAGCTGCAAATGTCACATTTCAACAGCTCTTGCAGAATCAAAGGAACAGTTTTTATTATAGCTTGATTTTTAAACTAATTCTGTACTTCATCATTATCTTGATTGCATAACAGCGACCCAAAAAATTGCACTCATTTTTGCCATGTTCACTGAAAAAAGGGAGTGTCAAGAAACACCTGCTTTGTTTAATAATTCCAGTTAAGCAATTGGTTCTAAAACAATTACATTTTTGTGTGGGGAGGTACTAGGAGTTTGTAAAAAGTTTGCGCTTATTTCCAAAACCTGTGGGGATTTACAAATGCAGCATATGAAATTTAAGTCTTAACTCGCAAATTTTCAATTCAATTTTTTTACTGACAATGAAATGGTGTTTTAGACACAAAACCAATTTCTTTCTGTTTCCAAATACCTTTTTTTTTCTTATTTCCTTTATGAACACAATTAGATGAATAGAATTAAAATTTATTTGCTATTGTATTTCTCTTCACACCATTCAGTTCACAACCCCATGTTGTTTTTTTCTCTTTTCCAGTTTCTCACATTTTCTCCATCAATTTCTTCCAGCTTCTTCTCTCTTTATAACTTAACAATGCTTTGTAAAATTGTTTAGCTTTTCTTTGTGATACCTCTGGGATGGGGAAGAAGACTTCCTTCAGCATGGTGAGTGGAGCTAAGGTGAAGCTGATACAGCAAAAGTGGTAAAAGCATTTTGCAAAATGAAATTAACAGACTTCTCTTAGCACTTGTAGCATTTTGTTCTAAAATTACTGATAGAAGACCTAGCTTTGAGGCTCAAGATCACTTCATGGCTCCCAAGAAGGGAGAATCTGCAGCAGCTGCAAAAGCAGCATTTTTAGCTTTTGGAACGTGCAAGGAAATCTTTTGTAGTTTTCAGGGGCATTTTAGTTTCCAGTTCTTGCATTTTTCTCTTCCCAGTCAAAACTCTTGATTAACAGATCCTGGAGGAACAGGTTTTGTACTCCAAGCTGGGGTCATAGATTCAGAAAGAATGATGTAGAACAGTCTGACTCCTACCTAAATCTGCAAAGGGAGATTTTGTGATTTGATTATAACTAGCTGCTGTCATCACCACTTAAATTGGCCTATGTACCTTTTAAGACAGTAGAACCACTCACCTTTTGAATATTTTGAAGTAATATTGAAAGTATTTCTAATTTTCATGCATTACTCTCACGACACACTGAAATCAGGGGAAGAAAAGTGAGATGCAGCAGAGCACATATGTGTGCCTAGGAATCAGAGGCTGCTCATTGTTTAGAAGACTGACAAATTGAGCCAATTTCAAGCTTTAAAACATAATGTTGCTTAGTTCATTCACTGGTTATGTTAGTGGCTAGTTCTCTTATATTACGGGAGAGGCCAGCTGAGCAAGCTCCCTAAAGTCTAAAGAGAAAAGTGAGGCAGGGTTTTTCGAGATGTGCACAGCAGGGCAAAGAGACACTGGTGTGCTGGTTTTGGCTAGGGTAGAGTTAATTTTCTTCACAGCATCTGGCATGGGGCTGTGCTTTCAATTCATGCTGAACACAGGGTTGATAACACAGTGATGTTTTTTCTTATTTCTGAGCAGTTCTTACACACTTCCAAGGTCTTTTCTGATTTTTGCACTGCCACGTTGGCAAGGTGTTTGGGGGTGCATGGGAGGTTGGGAGGAGACACAGCTGGGACAGGTGACCTAAACTGACCAAAGGGATATTCCAGACCATGTGGCATCATGCTCAGTAGGTAGAGGGAAGAAGGGCAAAGGGCGGGGGACATTTGGAGTGATGGCATTTGTCTTCCCAAGTAACTGTTATGCGTGAAGGGGCCCTGCTCTCCTGGGGGTGGCTGAACACCTGTCTGCCCCTAGGAAGTGGTGAATGAATTCCTTGTTTTACTTTGTTTCCCATGCACTGCTTTTTCTCTCCTTATTAAACTGTCTTTATCTACACCATCAGTTTTCCTGCTTATACCCTTCTGATTCTCTCCCCATTCCCACTGTTGGGGGAGTGAATGAGCAGCTGCATGGTACTTGTTTGCTGGGGTTAAACCACAACAAATTGTTATAAATTGTCTGGCTAACAATTATGGCTGAAGGAGATACAAAGAGAAATTTATTCATTCCTAGTATAATTAAGCATTGGAGCAGATCGTCCATTTAGACTTCACAGTCTCCAAGTCTCCATGCTTGACGGTTTTCAAAACACAGCTGGACTAATTCCATCATTTCAGTGTTGACTTTGAGGTGAACAGGGTACTGGGCTAGATGACAAGTGAATGATTTTGTGATACTGATTTTTTTTTTTTTTTTTTCTGACATGTCTTTGAACACCTGTGTGTGACTGTTTTCAGAAAACCAGTTAATGAATGAACAAGAATTTCCTGGATGCGAAATTTGTTCAATATCACAGGTAAAAACAACTATTTTCCTTAAAAACTTTCATGGGCTTTTTAATGAGTATTATATCATTACTTTGAACACACTATTTCCAGCTGCAGAATGACCCCTTGAACCATGATGGAATTCATGTTCACAGCTTACTAGAGGGAAAAAATTCAATTGCTGAACTACTAACATATGTACCTGAAGCTGTTTGACTCTTCATCTTTCATTTTCCTATGAGAAAGATTCAGATTTGGCCTGACACACTACTTAGCCTGTGAGATCTGAAGTCATCACAGCAAGAGACAACATGGATATAATTTGTTTCTTGCTGGATGTGCAGCTCCTGTTAGCAGAACATCAGTTCTTGTGCATTCAGCAAGTGAAAAATAGACACTTTTTATTTCATGTTCAATCAATAATATTATGGATTGACTTCTCTCTTGAAATATTTATGGAGAAAATCCATCTGCCTACCTATTAACAAGAACCATTTTCATTATTTGTATTTGCAGTTTCTGATTAATGTCACACAAATCAAATTACTGTGTGAAAATGGCTTTGATTAAAGCAAAATTAAAAATCTAAACAGTTTACAGCAGTGGGTTTTTATTTCATTTCCTAATGTGACTCTTACTTAGATATTACAGCAGACTACTCATTTGGTAAGATTTTTCTTTCATCTCTGTGACTACCAATTATGCTGCCTTCCTTCAATTTATGCTCCATAAAAATTGTTACACCTGGAAGTGATGTGGAATCACCACTAAGACAACTAAAGGAGTAAAGATGCTATTTAACATATCTTCCAGCATCCTGGAAAATTAAGGAGAATTTTAATGTGAAATACTATAGCACAACACTTGGCAAGGCATACACTTCTACTGGCAGGTGGTTTAAGCATTGATTAATTTGGGAAAATTTGGAGAGAACTGTATAAAAAGTTTCCCTGAAGTTATTTCAATTTAGCTCCATGTTTTGTTGTTTGAACATTGTGGTATGATTAGACGTATGGCTGGGAAATTAAGCTGTTGTTTGAGGGATTTTTTTGTTTGTTTGTTTTTGTTTTTCTATTCTATTTCTATTTAGTATTTTTATTCCAAATTCTATTTGCTTTAGTTTTTCTATTTTCTATTTCTATTTTCTATTCCAATATGTATTGGACAGAATGTATATGTTACTATACATGTTTTAGTGATTTGTATTCATAGAACAACAGACAAAATTCATCACCTGAGCTTGTTTACAACAAACAAAGCAGTCATTATGGGCTTCTGAAACTAAGTTATGAAGATTATGGAGATTAGGTCAGTAGTTCTTGCCTCTCTTTCTTCAGCAGAACTGCCTCCTATTTTTTTTACATTTATTTGGAAAATAATGCTCAAGGAGTCTTCACACCAGGCTTTGTGGTCTGACTCTAAGGCCTGACATCTTATCATCGTGGGTGATGCAGACTGGGCTTATTGGCAATTTCATTTGCAAATGAAGGAACAGGCCACGTTCCTAGGTTCAGCCCAATTTTCATTACTTTTCTGCTGAATGATACCTGACCCTGGGGACCCAAATGAAAAAGAAAACAGAACTCCAAGAAAAATAAACACCTTGTGACTTTTTATTCTTCCCTCTTTATTGTATATGCAAAAAGTATTACTCAGAATAAGAGACACTCGTTTTACAAGGATTAACCACAAAAAATGTTCACATATGCTGCTACATAAATTTAACAGAAGTTTTACAATGTGTACAATGGTAAATGGTAAATATAATGAGTAAATAGCACAACAGCAAATGCAAAAAGCATGACATTTTCTAGGAAATCTAAGTACAAAATCTAAATATAATTTTAATAACATTAAATGCAATCCTTTGAATTATGCATTTCCCAATTAAAGTCCATGGCAACAAACACAACATGATGCATTATAAAACTACAAAATCTCTGGAATAGAAAATTACTTTCTTGGATAGCAAGATTAACATTATCATTTGATTAGCCAATGCCCAATACTATGTTGGATGAGATTAGTTTCCCTTTAATTACCCATGTGTTCACAGTTTGAGGTGCTTTATTACATGCATACTTCGAACCACATCCATCTCTCCCATTACACCTTTTCAATTACAATGAAAGTAGAATAAAATTACATTATTATATTCACATTTTAATTTGTACTATAACTATTAATCTTGTCCTAGCCTTTAACCAGCAGGATGAGTATGATGACATAGAATTTTTCTCCTCTAAGCACCCCTTCTCTTCTGACTAGAACCTTTTGTTCTTTTTTTGGGATTCAGGTCAAAACCACTTCAGATTCCATCACACATTTTAATCTGTATTATCAAGGTAGAGGTGTGTTTATTATTTAACAACTTTCAGTGGGATTTGAACACATCACATTTAATTACATTTTTTAATTTTGAAATCAGAACTCAGTAGAAGTTTAAAATGTGATACATAAAAATTAGTGTAATAATTTTGAAAATACAGGAATGTCACGACACTAGGAATATCATATGATGGGCAACGCAGGCCACATTCAGCTCATTGAATTATGCCTGATCCAGAACCTCTTTATTATCACATTCTTTACATTAGATCTTGTGAAAATGTTAGACTTTTGAATAAGACTTTCTATCAACTGCATCATGGAAATATTCTTATAATCTGTAAGTTACTTTAAAAGTCTTTCTCCAGTGTAACTGAATTTATTTGTGAAACATTGTCAAAACAGATTAAGAAAACTAGGTGGCAAATTCCTGCTCAAATGAGAAAATAATGTTCAAAATGTTTAAACAGTTTTGATGTCCACAGATCAAACACAGAAAAATGTCTTGACACCTTTAGAACAGGTGAAATTTAATAGGTGTTTAAATACCTTTAATATAAATTAGGTGACTAACTTACCTTCACCTAGCCATAGATGTCCAAATCCTGATGACTTATTATCTTACATCTGCGGTGATTTTCATGTCAGATTCATGCTGTCACAACTTCTGGGCATGTAGGCCATCTCAGTAGAGTTGCGATCTGAAAATAATAAGAAATGGAGCCCTAATTTGTGGCTGGAGGTAGTTTCATCTACTTCATCAGCATTGAAAATTAGTACTAAGCAATGTTGGATTTAACTAACTGCCTTGGCCAGTAATGTTTCTGTTCGTTGTCTAAATACATAGACATTACTTATAGATTGGCGGAATTCCCTGCTAATGTAATTTCAATATTATGATTTCATCATTATGAGGGAACAATCTCTGAAAAAAATCTCTGGCTTTCTCTTTGAAAGCAGCTCCCCACTAGAGAAATAGTGACATTTACTGAGACTGGGATTGTACGGCCCATAAACCATTTCCAGCCCTTTAAATCTGAGACCCATGTTTTTTGTCCAGTGAATATTTAAAAAAGAGAGCACCAGACATACAAACAGAAAATATATTGTTCTGTAATAGAAAATAACCTCTAATTAAAGCTGAACATATACCTGAACAAAACCTGAGTCTAGATGTTAATCTCATCTCTTTGTTCTACCTATAGACTAATTGGTTTTAATTCTGATGCATAACAGCGATCTTTAAAAAACTTCAGTTCTTGTGTGAAATTGAGTAAAAAATCCCATATGCATACAAAAAAAAGGCAAAAAATAGTCAGCCAAATCTGATCAGTACTTTTTTTAACTTGGATCCTAAATTCAGTTGGTAACTAAATATCTGGAAACTAATGAAATCTTTAGATTCTTGTGAACAATAACAGAAAATGAGACAGATGTTTGTCGAATTCAGTATTTTGCTAGATTACAGTATGCTCAGCTGAAAAATGTTTTCCATTTGTTTTCTTCATGGCCATATCAGAAAATAAGATATGAGATGCTGTGTTCTGGGTTAAGAAAGCTAGGATACGCTGTTCATTTTGCTTATTATCAATAGATCATCTAAAATTCTCTTTTATATGACTTACCTTCTGTGGAGGGTTGCCCCTCTTCCCCCAGGCCAATGCTTCCTATCTTCTCTCCCCTTAGAGAAGAGAGCCTCGCCTGGGTGGGCAGTTGGCTGTCTCCTCTGCCTCCCAGGCTGACGGGTCCGCCCTGGGGACATGGAGTTAGGTGTGCCCAGGGGCCTGTACCCACCCATCCCTCCAGATCCTTCTTTACTGTTATGTATATCATTGGTTCCTTTGAATTGTACCCCACCCCTTTATGTTACCATTGGTTGTATTTGCTTCTACCCGCCCTCTCCCTCTTTCCCGATTGGCTGTACTGCTCTCCATTTAACTGGCTGAGCTAGTGCCATTGCTGCCATTTCTCTGGTACCCCGTATGGGTGCAGGAGAGATGGTCAATAAACGCCTGCCACCCTTTATCTCCTCGGCCTCTTCCATCATTATGTGTCTGCAACAACCTTCCACAAAAGGAAATCAGTTGGTTCAAGGATACCAGGTATTTTTCTGTGTAAACCTTGTTACTCCCTAGTACAGTATATGTACTGTTTCCAGACAATGAAGAGTCTAGAGAAAAATCAAGATATCAGAATCAGATTAGTGGTTGGTGTTGTTCTGTTTGTTTGTTTCTGTTTTTAGAGTTGAAGAGTGCAGAGTTTTTCTACATAGTCAAAAGATAGGTAACCATTTGGAATAACCACTGAAAGAGAGAGTTAGGATGGTTGTTTCACCAGGCAAGTAGACGAGGACATCACTGTGGTACTAGAATGTTGGATGGTAGGGTTTTTTACCACTTATACTTTCAGAGTTGTGATATACAGGTGTATCATGAACCTGAAAACCATGAATCATGACTGTAAATAATGACAAAATATGTCATAGCAGCCCTTCTAAAAGTAAAATAGTCAAATATTCTCCTTCCTTCTTGCCAATCTGAAGACATGTCTGTTGTCAGAGTAAGATAATAAGAAATTAGCTTGCATTCAATGTCTTAGACAAGTCTTCAAGTCATTCAACACTTTCCTTATCTTCAAATTTCTAATATGATTTACTGGTGCAATTAATCTGGAAAAAATACATATATAATTCCTTTTCACACTTTTTGAATTAAATAACACAATAAAATCAGTTTCATCCCTTGATAAGCTCTGAGATAATCTTTGTTTCACATCTCAGATCTCCTGTTCTTTTAACACATCGGTACCTTTTACCTTCTCATTTGAGCAAGGAAAAATAATTTGCTCTCTGCTATTAGACTGAATATAATTTTTGAAAGTGATCCAGCGCATCACTTAGTTACACTATTCCTGTTGTCTCCTTGCAGATTAACTATGGGTGTGGTAGATTAATTGTTCCTGATGGAAAGTCAGAACAAACCCATTTTCTATGCCATTCTCTATGAAGCTAAGCCTCAGTGATTCCACTTCCCTTTTATTCTGTCACTATTCTTATTGCGTTTTTTTTGTCGTAATCTATGAAAGAGTTTCTTGCTATATAAAATAATTGAGGACATTGAAGTATGATGGCCAAATTTGGGTAAAAAAAATAAAGCTCTGCACTGTGTAGACAGCTAGAATATAAGAACATATGTCTAAGATCCCCACAAGAGATCACTGAAAGCAGGACTTTCCCTTTTGGTGACATAATATTTTCAGTGTTATGAAGAATATTTAAAACCTGTTTGCCTGTTCCAAAAATCTCCAACATGGGCAAGTATAATGTCTGATCATATATACTTCCAAATACACAGAGGTGATTCTTCAGTGATGGTATAATAATATCCTGTGAAAACTCATTATTTATCGGACATTCTTCTTTCTCAGTGTTATTTCAGGCAAATTATACTTCTTACCTTGAAGTCCTGTCAGAAATCAAAGTATTGCAGAAAAAAAGTGACCTAAAGCAATAATAACAAGGAAAACTAAATTTAAGACATCTGGATAAGAGAATCAGTAGTAGTCACTAGCAGAAATGGTAAACCTGCACCTAGCTTGTGACTTGCTATTTATTGATTCTTATTTACATCATAAGATCTTAACAAGTAACATTTGTAAAAGTGTTCAGGGTACTCTAATTTTGTAGAACAGATATTAACAGTTCAGAGAAATTATATTTATTTCTCCAAATTTAAAAAAATCTGATTTCATATACTGTGTATTATACTGCTAATTCAAAACTAATCTTTATTATCATCTAAGAAATTGGGAGTTTTATTAGAACTTTTATTTTGCAGATACCAGTGTGAACATGTAACACGTCCTCAATATGAACATATAACACCTTCTGAATCCTATGGGACTTTTATGTGAGTCTTTTAAATCAATATATGAGGCTAGAATCAAACCATAACAATTAACTTGGAAATGCTTGAAAAGCTCCAAAGAGATAAATACTTGCTGAAAGTGCCTTGGAATTGGGATATTAGATTAAATTGGGATATTAGATTAATTTTTTCCCTTTTGAAAATTCCAACCTTAATATATTTTAGTTACAGTACAGCCACTGTTGGAATCTCTGAAAGTTTTGTCTTCATGGTATTTTAAAAATATTTGCCAAAGACATACTATCTTTCAGAAATTCCATCAGCTTTTGCTAAAAAGTTTACACTTATGTAGCCTAGCTCCTCTACTGTTTTTTATCATGCAACAGAATGTTCTAAATTTAATACTTTTTTTCTGGAATTCCCTTTCATTTTTCAATTAGTACTATAAGCTAATACACCTCAAATATATCTGAATCAGTAAATTTCCTTAATTTTTGTATCTCTCATCCTGTGAAATTCCTTTCATAGCACGTCCAAATGGCTTCAGAAAAATGTAGACATAGCATTTTCCAGTACGGCCAAGTTTTACTTCTGTGCACTCTGCTCATAAGGACAGATGAATTTTAGCATATTGCTATGCAAATATGCAAACGTAACCTCAATACCAAAGCTACTTGTACATTTGGCCAACTGACTCTCTGCCCATGTGTAGTCATGCCCTCAGGCACCTGTGTGCCTCTGTGGGTTTTAGCTTTTATCTTCAAATTATCTAACTCTTCAGTGGGATTGTCTCTTATTTTAATGTTCCCTTGGAGTATATATACATTTATGGAGTAAAAATGTAAGTCTATATGTATTACAGAATGCATTGCAAACAGTCTTAGCCAACTCTGTCTGAATAAATTTATTATTCATGTTCCTGACTTCATTTTTCAGAAAGTCCTTTTAGCACCCACAAACTGGTTATACACAAGCAATCAAGTTGTCTAGTCTAACAAGTTAATTCATTTCAGCCCCTTTGCTCTCCGTACCTGTATACCTAGGCTAAGTCTAAGACAAATTCAATTTAGATTGCTCAGTGAAATATAATAAGCTATCTCAAATATATGATAAAATAGCATGGGCAATTAGCACAGGACAATTCCTGCATGATAATTTCATACTCTAGCATGTCCTACAGAAATTTGCATGTACATTCTAATACAGAAATATCCTTATGACTGAAAAACACATAAGATGTTTAATTTTTTTAAAGAATTGAAATATCAAGATCACAATGTCCATTCTGATGACCAAGAAGGACAAGTTTACTCCTGTGACTCTCCTGAAGTTACAGTCACAGGATCACAAAAACACAAAATGACTGATGTTGGAAGGGCCCTCTGGAGGTCAGCTGGTCCAATATACCTGCTCAGGCAGGGACATCTGGAGTAGATAACTCAGCACCATACCCAGCTGAATAGATCCGTTGAATGATATCCATTGAATATCTTCAAGGAGGGATGTTTCTCTTTGTGGTCAAGCTGTGACTGTGTTCAGTCACCCTCATAGTAAAAAAAAGTGTTTCATTCCATTTAGAGGGAATCTCCCCTGTTTCAGTTTGTGCCCATTGCCTCTGGTTCTGTTACTGCTGATCTGTTAAACAGGGGTGCTGCAGTTCCATTTGTAGCTGAAGAAGGTTAAATGGTTTTAGGATAGAATTGAAAATGTGGAAGTTGAGTCATTTCCTGGTTTTTATACTAAGCACATATCCATAGTTTATCCACTAAGCACAAATAACCAAATATGGTTATTTCAAGCCATATTTAAAATGCACATTTAAAATGCCTGGGAGCTTAGATGTGATATACATCTGCCTCTTCTATTTCATATCACAAAGATAGAAGATACTTGACTGACTGACATACGAAAAACTTAACTGCATATTTTTCTTCTCATATTCATTTAAAGTCAAGCCCAATTTTGTGTGACAGTTAAGAACAAAATGATAACTCTTTTGAAAAATGTTTTGTAACACCTGGAAAGCTAAGACCAGCATTTCAGTGATCCATTTTTCCAGTTTATCTTACATAGGCTTCTATTGGTTCTTGTTCATTAGTACTTGGCTGTTTTCTTCCTTGTCAATAAATAAAGTAAAATGAAATCTTTAGCATGCATACTTTTTTATGAATTATGGAATAAATCTATAATTTATTATGAATTAATATGTTCATTTCATGCACTGCAAAAAATGAAAAAACATTATGATCATTCTACAGCTCTTGAAGTCTCTAAAACGTAGAATATTTGTATAGAACAAATAAATTGTGTTAGATATTATTTTTCTTTCTTCTTACTGAGATTCTCGAAGATCTGGATGTTATTAGGTAGACCTCCAGAAGTTAAGCAACATATATAGAAACAAATAACCCCACATTTTTTAATTGCATCTATTTAATTACACACCGAATGGGCACATGAAATTCAAAAGACAAGCCATGTTAGAGGGTACCTGAGGAAGTTCAGTATACTATAGTCTGCACTTTATGTTTAAAATATTCAGTCTTAGAGCAAATTAATCATCTCACTTGAAACATAAGTTCATAGAAATGCCACTTCAGCCTATGCTAACACGCTTTGCTACATATAATATTATTTGTTGTTTACATTCATCTTTATCCTATTTCTTCACCGAGACTATTGTTATAATGTTTGAATCCTTATTTACAAGAAACATATTTTTTTTCAAATATGTATTTTTTAAAAACCTTACTACCTTCCCCCAAAACTTCTCTTTGGTGCTTGTAACTTTAATACTTACTTGAAAAGAAACTATAATAACTTACATACCAACATACCTATTTATTCTATAGTAATTGTTCATAGAAATGAACACTTGAATTTTTTTTCCATAAAACAGGACCACAGAAGTAAAAATACAAGGAATAATTAAGTCATCACAATGACTTCTATGGCAAATAATTACAGGGTCATCTGTAGGGACTTGAGAGCTTTTTGCAGCAAGCATGTCATACTCAAAAACTGAAATGTGATTTCAGTAAGCAGCTGATGAGGTTTTCTGTTAACAGACTAAGCTTTCTGGGAAGTCTTACACTCTCAAGGAGTAGGAGCCAGCAATGGAAAAAGGCCAAATTCAATAAAGAAAGTAAGTATGATAGTATTGTAAAGATCTGAAAATGGAAAAAAATCATGCTGTTTCTACATATACGTTCTAAAATAGCATCCTGCCAGGCTGTTACTGCTGTTTGATTATGATTTTATTATTCACTGCCAATAAACAGAAGCACAGACAGTACTCCTTTATGCAAAACTCCTTTATACTTAGATTTTCATAAGTGCAGAAATGTCATTAGTACTCCCCAATCATTCTAATCCTGCTTGCCATATAAATTCTTCTAGCAAACTAGGAATGAAAAGCTAACTGTGAGCACTATATTGTACTGCAGGAATTACCTGGATTGTCAAGTATCTGTACTTTGAAATTACCTTATGGTGGGGGAAGGAACTAGATACACCATTGAAGTATCTTATTAGGAATTCTATTTTTCTATATTTTAATGGAAGCACAACAGAAAAAAAATACTCTTGAAACTGTCCTTATTTATTCAGGAAGATTTAGATTCACCCCTCAAAGTCTGTGAACAAGGATGAAATAAAGAAGTGGAGGCACTATGTGCTTACAGAACAGGTGCCACAAAAGTAAAACTGATTAATTGTTTCGAATGTTTATGTAGCAAGGATAATCTTATCTTGTTATGAGAAGGGAAAACTCAGGTTTGTTGCTTAGAATCTTCATGAATCCTAAGAATGCAGAAAATTCTATATCTGTAACAACTAAAACAAAACAAAGTCCAAACCATAACTCCTTTTAGAAGATAAATAACTTTTAATATAAATGCTGATTAATACCATAATAAATATTTGCATTAGTGATTTTACATATAGATTGAAAATGGCATCTAATTTCAGCATTCACAGTTCAGATTCTACTGTAACTTTTAATTATTATAAAAAAACCAATAAAAATGCTGTAAGAAATCATGGTAGTTTCCGGTTAATGTTTCTGCCATCTTACTCTTTAGAAAAGTAATAATGATTTGTTACTTTGACTAACATAAAAAGATGGGCATTACCTCAGGAAGTTTCAAAATGTTTTGGTGAGAGAATGAACTCAGAACTTTGTAAAATAAGCTTTGACTATCCTGGGATTTTACTATGTCTGTCCCTAGCATAACAGGAAACTCATCGAGCTCATCAAAGGGAAATGTCAAATCCTGCACCTGGGATTTGACAAGTTCGTGCTCCAGGAGAGTCTAGATGAATTGCAGAAAAAACCTGGCAGTTTGGATGGACAACAAGCTGAACCTGGGGCTAACAATATATCCTTGTGGCAAAACCCCCACTCACCATCCTACAGCTGCATCAGTGGTGGGCAGAGGTGATCTAGTAAAATATATCTGGAGTGCTGAGACCATTTCTCGGCTGTTCAGTACAGGAGACAAATGGGTATGCGGTACAGCAAGTACAGCAAGAGACCACAATCCACAGAAACTCTTAAGGGACTGAAGCATCTGAAATGTGAGGAAATGCTAAGAGAGTTGGGACTGTTCAACCAGGAGGAAAGAAACCAGAGATACCTTATAAAAATGCATAAATATCTGATGGAAACGTACGAGGGAGACAGCCCCTCTTCACAGTGTGGCCCAGTGACAGAGAAAGAAGAAATGGACGCAGATGTTGGTTGTTTGGGGTTTTTTTAATTTCTATTGAAATACAGGAATTTCAATTTAAATTTTTCAGAAATAAACAATTGGATAAAACCAAAACCCAAACCACCATTCAAACACACTTAAAAAATATTTTTGTAGCTGTGAAGGTTATTAAATATGCCAAAAAACTGCCCAGAACAACTGTTGAGGCTTCAGTCTCAGAGATATTCAAAACCAGATGATATGATCCTGAGGAACTTGCTCTAGATTTTCTTGCACTCAGCAGGATAGTTGGCTGGATGATCTCCACAGGAATCTTCCGACTTCAACCATTCTGCAGTTCTGTAACACAGGTCTCTCTCAGAACATATAGCCCAGGGGTTATACCAATTAATATTGTTGCTAACAACACTACATTGCTGGCACTTGTGTATTGACAAATGCATAATGTAATTTTTTATATCTACCATATATATTATCCTCATCATGAGGTTTATATCTTCAATAAGATCAAAGTTTTTTGTTTCAGATTTGAATGGGTTTTCTGTCCTTAATTCTGGCCCATTAAATTTTTGTAATTTTTTTCTGTGACCACCTCTTTAAAACAGGTTTTTTAAAAATATCCTACTTGATTGTAATGCTGTTGTTCATCTCATTTTATTTTCAATACTCCCAGAACAGCAACAGAGAATGCCGAAAATTTCAGTGGTTTAAAAAATGTTACCACCATTTTTTCCAGGAAAGAATATTTCTACTCCTCTAAAACATAAAACCACTGTTCCTATTTTAAGCAGAGAGTATTATAGAGAACAGAGTATACCAAGCTACGTTCTGTTACTGTTTTGCAACTAGTAAGCATATATTGACTTTTTTAGGTCAGTATTAAGCTTATTGACTGAAGGATTTAATATTTACAGTATTTTGCCAGAATCAATAAGATGACCTTAAGGAGGGAAAGAAAATGTCTTTGAGTCAACTAAACAAAAGTATTTTCTGTTTGTGCCAGAAGCCTGCTGATATTTAAATGTATCTATGGTGAAAAATATGGAATGTAGTTACAGGTAACAGCTCATCATTCTTTGTCTCCGGGAATTCCATATTTTTAAGCACAAAAAATTTAGTATTTCTTTTTAAAATGATGGCACTTTGTAATAATACCTGATGTTTCAAGTCCTTTCTAAGAGAAAACTAATGTCACATTTAACTCCACAGATTTCAGTTTCAGAGAAATTGTATTTTATTTTATGCTTTTAAAAAGTAAAGCATGACTCTCCCTTTTTTGCTAGCCATTAGTACAAATTAGGATCACCTCAAAGTAAGTAAAATTTGTTCCTATTAATTTAGGCATAGTGGCTTTAAAATGCTTTGGCACTACAATCCTGTTTAGATTTTATTTTTAATGGGGATAATCAGAAAACTCCAGAAAAATCCTGGTTTTTGTGTTTGAAATCCCTATTACTTTATTAGATATTATATGTGAAATAGAACTCAATGCAATACACCACAGTAATGCACTGTACTGCACTGTACTATGCATTGCTATGCTACATTATCCTATGTCTATTATCTACAATATTGATGGCTGATTTATATTTGTCTGTTTCTGTCATATGGTCTTCTATGCCCTTCGTTAGGGAATATGCTTACTGTTAATTGCTCAGGTTGTTATGAGAATAAAAATAAAATAAGAACAAAATACAAAATTTGCCAAACAGCTTATCTAGCCCTGAGCTAGCAGTGTTTGTTGCACATCATCCCCCTTACCAAAACAACGTGCTACCTTTTATTAACAGACACATGGAAAAGTAGCAAAGCAATGGTGCCATGCCTTTTAATATTTGTATGCTTGTATAGAAATTTATAAATATTAAATAATTCTGTATTTTTTTATGTTCATTGATGTATGAAGTGTTTTCTTAAATCTGTATTTTCAAGTTTTGTTTCTATGGTGTTCGCATTATTCACCTCTTTCATCTTTTGTTTCAGAGATTCTAAACATTTCAAATGTCAGCAGAAGTCCATTCAAATGAGTAACAAACTGAAAAAATTAAAGCTATTTAATTTTTCTTTTAAAATTTTGTTCATAAATTTTAAATATTAAAACTGATAATAGAACAGATTATTCTGGGTTTTATATTCTGACTTCAACTCATTTTGAGAAGATGTTGCAGAAAATCTGTAAACAGAGATTGAGAAAAACAATCACGAAAAAGGTCTAAAACAGCATATTAATCCACCCCCCACAATAAATATGAAAAACATATTTTTAAAGAGAAAACCTATCATTCCTTAGGTGTAAAACGAAGGTTTTTCTTGATTTTCAAATGCTTTTAGAGATGCCAAAATCTAAATACTTTTATAAAAGCATGTGGCTATTTTACTACTTAGTATTTACCTCTTCACACCTGATATAATAATGAAGACAATCATAAAGATACAATTTATAAAATAATTTATGAAATAATTGAGGGAAAAGTTTTAAAACTGATTTTTAATGTATAGAAATTATTTGGCGATGTACAGTCACCATTGTAAAATAACTGACTTGTTGATATACTCGATGGAACACCTTTAGGGAAATAAACTAATCAAGTTGAAAACGCCAGTTTTTCTATTAGGGACCTCAAAATCTCCTGGGATGAAAATGGAAACAAAGGAGCTACAGAAATGTCAAAAAGAGCACTTCATGGTGTCCTAAAAGCTTATTTACTCTAAGAGAAAAATATAAGGGGAGAAGAGAGAAAGTGGCTGTAACAATCTGCAGTACATGTGCTGTTGCTGAGATACGGTGTATTTCTTAAGGAAAAAATTTTGACCATGTGCAATATGAATTCTTGCTCTGTGTTACAAGGAAAAAAAATAGCGTTTACAGAAAGAAAAACAATACTCCTCTCTCTTAAAGCTACCTTTTGGTTTGCTTTTATTTTTTTTCCACTATGGATGAAAATATACTTGTCCTTGTATTTTTGTCTAAATTACTCCAAAAGTAAATGAAAGGTACATTTGATTTCATATTAGTATGGAATAAAGAGTGAAACATCATCACAAACTGTCTTACTGTTTAAGGGCCTAAGCACACAGATTTAGCACTTTTCTGTTGCGTTTTCACCTTTGGTTTTCTTCTACCTAAAGCTTTTGTTTAAGCACAGACCATATTTTTTCTTTCCTCTTCAGCAAACATAGCATGAATAATGAGGAAAGCAAAAACAGAAGAAAAACTGTACAATGTCAGGCAAAAGGTTAATCTGGAGAAAGGTACATTTATGATGACTCTAGCAATAGCCAAAAGCAAACATCTAACGAGCAGCAGCCGCACAATAATCTCTTCGGGTATTTCCCCCTCTCCAAATATTTGGGGCATAAATTATTTTTGAGACAGAAGTATTTTCTTTGTATTTGAAACTCTTAGATGGGTTTCCTCTCCCATGTTTGTCCAGCCTGACTTTTGATGCCATGTAATGCAAATGACTATAAGGCAGATTGTGATTGATACTACTCACAGGCAAATACTGTTTGTTTCAGATGTTCTGCAAAACCTGTACACACCTCTCAACATAATGAACCAAACACCTATCAAGGTAAAGAGATGGTTTTTAAAATTTTTACTTTTTTTCTTTTTTTATTCTTAATGTTGCAGAGATGACATTGCACTTGCTGTTCCACGATTGCTATAAAAGAAGTTCCCAAAATAATTCTCCAATTGCCGTGTCTTAGGCAGTTTTTCTGATCTCTTAAGCTGTCCTGTTTCTAATTTAATAGGGAATAAACACTTTCTTCCTTTTTTTATTGAGTTCTTCCCCTGAAAAATTGCAATATACCTGTCAAATGGAAGTATATTAATTTTCGCATATGATATATTTTCCTTGAAATATGGAATACTTTCAGACAAATGCTAATATTCTGTCAACAGAGAACACCATCTACTATAAGGAAAAATACTAAAAAAAAATTCCTTGTCAAGCTATACCTTGAATGTTTTTCACCTACTGTATATATCTTAAGTTAAACCTTGCAAAAATCATATTAAATGTGCAACTTAACCACATGTTGAATTATTATGTCTTTGTGGAGAGATTTTTCCAATTACATTCTGACTGACAGCTTCTGTAAATAATAGCCAAGTTCCATTGCAAATGGACCATAAATTCAGTTTTAAAACTATACTCTCATGTCATACATCTTTTCTTACCTTTATATGCAGGAAATTATAGAGAAAAACATGTATCTAATTGATAAACATATAGAATGCTAGCAGTGATTAAAGAAAAACTGCCTGGATGCAATAAAGAGGTATGTGAGGGTCTCTCTACTTGTTTTTTATAAGAAAAAATAAAAAAAAATCACTCTTTTTGGACATTATTTACAAACTAATTATAAAAAAGAATATTTATATTTTAAAGGAAATGCAAATTAATTAAGGAAGGTGACTTTTACCTCTGAGCCCAGGTATTCTGACAAATGTCGCTAAAATTATCTTGGTCAGTCAAACCCATATATGCATAGTCCTTATTCATAGACTTGCATAGCATCTACCATGTTGATGTTTTGTAACCAAACAAATGTGAAAAGATGCTTTTACTAAATACTGCAATCCAAACAAAACAGGCATTGCAGCTAAATTGTATTTACATCAGTAGCTCTGCCTTGTGGTGTGTTATAGTCCAAGTACACAATGAAGAATTGCCTTTCAAAACATTTGTTTCATATTTGGATTTGTTGCATATGCTTGTTTTTATATAACCTAAAATTTAGAAGCCTACATTTTCAAGTATAAACATGACTAATACAATGAAATTCTTCAATTATGTTAACATGAATTTGACACAAACAAAAAAGTAGAATGTATGTTAACATATCTTAAATCTATGGCATTCTTTTCTTTTTTTTGCCCTCTTGCAGTAGGTTTAAGACAAGATGTGCTGGAAAATAAGATATGGATATTTCTGTTCATCATATTCCCACTTGCTTAATGCAGACCATCTACTGTTCCTGATAAAAATTAGGAGCTACTGAAAGATACTTAACAGCTCTTGTGAACAATATGAATTTGACAGAAGAAATGTAATTGTTTATCAGCCTACAGACAGTTTATTTAGGACCCAATATGGAGCCACAAGCAGAAGTTTGCTTCAGAACTAATTAATGAATGCCTGATTTGGAAGTGTGTAAAACAGGATACAGGAACTTGTCCAGGCTATCTACATTAGGCCAGCCTTCACCCTTTCCAAATACCTAATTTTAGTAGTCTGAGTTTTCTTATTCATTTTTAGTGATTTTAAAATATGTGAATATTGCCTAAAAAGGCTGATTAAGATGAAAAATTACCCTGATAAATAAACAAAAAAAACCTAGAGTAATTGTGGAAGAACAAAATCAAATAACAGAGCCATCACAAATTAAGAAGTTGCATAAGGGACGTTCATGAATGGATATCCAGTATGTATTTTTCTATGATGCTATACAGAAATTCACTAAAACTTAACAGAATAAAAACATTAATTTTTGAAAATAATAATTTTTAGGTAAAATTCAGCATAGGAGTAATGGAAGCATGTTTGTTTCCCTCTTTATCTTTAAAATAAAAAGAGAGCAGCTTTGTCAATTTGTATTAATGATATGTATGACAACTATAAAAAAGGAAGCTGAAATTATTAGAAAAACAAAAAAAAGTGTTTGAATACAGTTATTTTAATGGAAATGAAGGCTGAGCCTTCATTAAAGCAATATGAACTGATGCAAAATAGCAGTAATATGACTTGATTAAGGGAACAGTTACAGGTGCTTCAGTAAATTGTGAGTTCTTTTTAGATGTTTTACCCTGACTAGATTACTTAAGATAACTTTTTTAGTTTCTCAGCCATAAGGCCTGACCTTTTTGATATTTTGACCGGGAATATCAGTCACCTCTGATCTCAACACTGAGATACTGGAGATAATGAGGTGGTGAGGTTATAGTTGATTCTCAGAAAGCAACTTAATGAATAAGAAGATATTTACAGAAGTACCAAATAAATGAACATGTGAATAGATGGAAGGGAATTAGAATGTGCCATGATGTTTTTTGCAGTACACATATATGAAGGTAGGTTATCGGTACTGTCCATTCAAATAGATGAAAACTTGCGCAGTTCTGCAAACTCTAAGTGGTATTTCTCCATTTATTTTTACCTTCAGCCCTGCATATTGCAAGATTCACATTATGTCATATTCATTCTATGGTCTAAGAGATCTTTCAAGTTCTCAAGATTCTCCCAAAATGGTATTGAGCCACATATGTGCAAGGTGCCTTTTAAAGCATAATTTTGCTCATTGGCCGAACAACAAAACACAAGGAAACAGAAGAAACGCACAGCACAGAGTGCGAGGTGTTCAGAAAAGCTTGAAATATTAACCCAAAAAACCAGACTACCTTTCTAAAACAGAATTAAACTATGTTTCTGCTTCAGAAGATTCTTTAAAAGATGAAGAAAAAGATGGCCCTTTTTTTACCTCTCTTCCTCCCAACCCCATTTGTTAAAATACAATCTTTTTCTCCTACAGAAAATAACAGAAATCCAAAACTAGGTCCCAAAATAAATGACTGCATGGTGAGATTTTATAAATGATTAAGACCACTGAAGGAGATATGAGTGGGCGCCAATGAGATGGTAGCATAGGGATGAGGCCTAAAACCATTATATATGTAGTAAAAGGAATTCCATGAGAAAGGGATTAAAACTCAGGTGTGATAGGCTCATGGAGGTGATAGGTTATCAGGTGGGATAACTGCCTCTGACCTGGGTAGGAAGAGGGAGCAGAACTCACGTGTCATGGCTCTGATCCGTCCTTGCACAGGAGTCACAGCCTTTGTAATCAAAGCTTTCAGTATCATATAAGGTGGCAGGCCCCCTCACATATATGACAGCAGCAATATGGTATTTGACTACTGTCACACCTCTGCTTCTCCCAGAAGTATAAATTTAGCATTTGAAATTGTCCATCTTAGAGGATTAGAATACAACCCCACCTTGTAGACAATTGATGGTCTTGCTCTTTTCTCCTCACCAAAGCAGAGATGCCCATTCAGTAACATTTGTGCCTCGAAATACATCAGAATACTTGAATTAAATGCCTGACTGACAGAAATCCTAATTCATGGTAAAGTTAAGCTTAATGAATTACCAATTCTTACTTTTTATATATATATTTTTAGCACTAACGCCATAAGTGTATTAATCAACAACCATTCTGAATCAGTGTTTCTGTTGTTCCAATAAGCCACACTATTTTGGATCTGTGATTTGGAATTCCTATTGAACACCACCAGACGTAGAGTTCCAAATTTGTTGTAATCAGAGATTATGCCCAACTGCTCCCAGACCCTATGACTGCTGAGGACCAGCTGGAAGGTGGTTTATTATCTGCCAAATTTTGTACTCTTAATGTAACTGTAGTAAAAAAGTAATGTTCAGGTAGACCATAATTTTGAAAAGCTCCTCATTTGTGGACTGCTAGACTTTCAATTTTCCACATATTAGTTAGGATTTGAATGCCATACTGAACTGCACATACAAGATTATTGAATAAATGAAATTAATTCCACTGATTCACATTAGCCACATACCTAAAATTATAAAATTGTAACTTTACTGTGTGGGTGACTGGGCACTGGAATGGATTTCCCAGAGAAGCTGTGGAATCTCCTTCACTGGAGATATACAAGAACTGTCTGGATGCAATTCTGTGCAATATGGTCTAAGATGACCCTGCTTGTGTAGGGAGGTTGGACCGGATGACCCAATATGATCCCTTCCAACTTGACCCATTCTGTGATTCTGTAATGAACTTAAATATAGGAGGTCATTTCAGATGTGACTGAGTCAAATAAAGTTTTCTCCTCTCTCTCCTGGTTATTGACTTTTTGCAGTAGATGTAAATCAAGCAGTCAAGGGAGTGCAAATCAGTTCTCTTAATAGATTATTCTTTAAAACACTTCAAATAATCTTTGACGTTCATTTGTGGCAGACACTCTCTGCATTCTCAAATACAACACAAGAAAAAAGACTTCCAAACTACAGTTTCCCCATCCTCTTGCTAGAGAATATATCTCTGCCTCTGGGAATTCTATTTCCAACAATAGATTCTTTCTTCTTTCTCCTGCATAAGGCCTTTGCTCATGTGGAGAAGGTAAAAAAGAAAAATGCTGCTGGCCTAAAAGTGGCTGTGTGCACCCAGAAATGTCCTGAGAGCTTTGTATGTAATCAGCTGAGTAACAAAATTGAAAATATTTAAGAATCTGAGCAGAAAATGAGCTTTGACTTAACAATTGCAAATTCAGTTTTTAAAACATTTCACTCATCAAAAAGCAAAAACATGCTTTACATCCTATTTCTCAATGTAAGCTACTCAATAACCTTTAAGCTACGGATTTGAGATTTTTGCAGGAAACCCACTTTGAAAGCAAGTTGCAGGCCAATACTTACAACGGGTAAATATACAATAAACAATTTTAATGATGAATATATGTGATTAAATAATCTCTTTGTATGACCAGAGGAAAGATTAATTACATAGGTAGAACACATTATTTGCTCAAAACCTATATTTATTAGAATCTTCATGATCTTGGTATGATAAATTGTTACCATTTTTCTAAGTTTGGCTAGTGTCTTGCAACTTAAGGAAATAAATAACAAAAGTATTGCAGAGTTCTAAACTGTTTTAGCATAATTTTTAGGACCATGTTACTGTAAAGATTGTCAGGTGAAGAACTTATCCATTAATGAAGTTGTCCAAGAATAAACTCAGCATGAGTGCCTGTACTACAGAGTAACTATCCAAAACACACTAGATATTAGATTTGAACCCTTGAAGTAGGCTTCCTGAGACAATAACTACATATGATTTGGCAACTAATAAAAAAATATTCATGGGAACATCATCACTGAATTATACAGCAAGGATTTATACTTTTCTGGATCACACTGACATTTGCAAACTGAAATATAAATACTGAAATACAGCCAGGTGATCAATAAATAGAGATGCTCTAGCCTTTATTTTAGCTTATTTGGTCACATCTGGTCATATCCCTTCCTTGAATTTGGAATGTCTTGTTCCTAAATATCATAACCACTATTTCAATGAAATTTTCTTTGTTTAAAACCGCATGATATTTTGCTTTTTCCAGATATTTTTAACTGGTTGGGTTTGCTCTTGTTGTTGTTGTTTGTTTATTTTATTTGTTTTGAATAAGCGGGGAAATACATGTCACTAATTTGACCTGTGTATTCATGTTAAAAGCTAGCTCCTAGTTTTATGGTATCCTAACAATATGTGTTATTATCCTGAAGATAGGAAATTTTGTCATTGAAGGTGACAGAAAAAGATCTTCAGTAGAATTTAAAGAAAGGAATTACCCACAATCAAGGCATCCAACAAATGTGTGAGTTTGTTACAAGCATACTTGCAAGTAATGAGCAAGGTCACATAAACATAATTTTTATTAATTTAAGTTTTTTGCAGTATTTTCCTACGTATTTGTATTCAAGGCTTTATATTAATATAACCACTATGAAGCACAAAACCTAATTTATCTTTTAAAAATAATCCATGGGAAGCTCATAGGTCTTCTAGTCTTCTGTTTCAGATGTTACCAGGTTATAACAGATGAGAAAATACATTATGCTGCTAGGCCATTGTAGATGGTTAGACCTAAGCATGTTTTGTCCCAAACATTCTAAATATTGCTACAGGAAAGGTGTGATTTGAGGGTGTGGGGCAATGTTGTTCAGAGCCAATTCCTGCTCCTGTTCAGACCGCCTGGAGAAGAGTTAGCTGTGCATGTGTGAATAAATGAGCACAAAAAATCTATTTTACATAAGAGGCATGGACCAGGTTTACTATAAAAGGAAGCGGATAGGGATCCCATAACCCCAGATCCAGATAATCCACCTGTCAGGACCAAGGCAGGACCTAAGGGCTAGTAATAGTCTTTGTTTTCTTCCCTTGCATTGCCTGGGCAAAGCACAGCTATCGCATTCTACCCCCTACTCCTTACTGAGGTTTCTTTTGGGATGGGGGAGCTAGTGAAATCGTGTCATGGCTTGTGAGCCAGCACCTTTTGAGCAGTTTTTTGTGGAACTTACTGAAGTAAGCTGTATAAAATTAATGGCTCGTTAGCCTTCACTCTTGTGGAAATCTATTGAGAATTTAAGGGCTTGTTAACCAACACCTTTTCAGTCTAAACAGTGGGCTGGTTGCTGCAGTAATGGCAACTGTGCAATGAAACATAAGAGTTCCCTGACACGTGGTCCGGTGTCTTTGTTCAGCCTGACAAGGATTTAAAAGGAACATCATTCCCCCTACCAATGGGTTGTGACAGCCATGCATGTTTAAAACTAGCTTTCATGGCTATTTTGTAACTTGTTTGTGACCTTGAAATTCCCTCATCTTCTTTGCTCTTTTTATAAAAATACTTTTTATAAAGAATGAATACAACAATTACAACATTTTAGAAAATATAAAAAAATTATCAATGAATTTTTAAAATTCATAATTACCTAGAAGCAATAAAAATTAGGAAGTATAAAAGCTGTAGTGCTGACTTATTGCCTTATATAAATAATACCACAACAGAAAGTTGCAATTATGTTGTACAACTGAATGAAATGAAACAAAACAAATTAACAAAACATTTAATATATGTACGCATCACTGACATTTGTGTCTACATTAGTTCAAAAGAGATCATGTTCCTCATTCACAAAAGTCGAAAAAAGCACAGACAAAATGGAAAAACACCATAATCGAGACAAACATGGTGCAATTAAAGTAAATTACAAAATAAAGTTAAGCATTTAGAATAGCAACCATAGAACCACATAATGTCAATTTTAGTCTGAAAGCATTTACTGAATCTTCTTTTTATTTCAGAGTTAATGAAAACTATTGAAAATAAGAATAAATTGAATTATTTTTTTGTTCAGTAATTTGTGCTATTGCAGGTTTATACATAAATATAAATCTAGAACAAGAAAGTCATTCCACACTTGCTAAAATGATGCTATAAATGTCATCCCAAAAATAAATTCAGGTGAAGACAATTTTCATCTCCGTATTCCACATTTCCAAAACTTACATTTGGCTATGCAATTAAATAGTAGAACAGAAAAATACTTTGTAAGTCTAGCTAAGGTTTTTTTTTATTTCTGGGAGAAGACAACAGGGGCAAGTCATTGGGGCTTGACTTGTTACACCCCACTTATTTCTAGCTTTTTAATTTACTTAATACAGGTTAAATTTACATTGGGTATCAGGCTTGTAGGTTTGATGGCTCTTAAACTCCACAAAATATGTGAATGATTTTTGTCTCTTCTAAGGTCAGTTGAAAGATCTAATAATGTTTTAGAAGGTATTCTAGGTCACCATCCACTTAAATTTTGGTCTTTTCTATTGTGTTTGTTATTTTTGAAGGAATAGTTTGAGTAACAGAACAGCAGTGACATAATGAATAGGTAATAATAAAAGATAACTTGGACAGTGGAAAAATGCCTACATTTTGTAAAAGGGATGATGATGCTAAATATAGGAGGTTTATTTGCATGACAATACAGATGCAGGAAATCTGTTGATGGTCTGAAAGTGGCTCAAGACTCTTACACAAAGTGGTGAAACTTTTCTAAAAAGAGTCATAGAGTTTAAGACCTAAAGAGGTAAATAAATTGATTTTTATTTTTATATAAGTTGCAGTTCTTGTGAATTTGTTCTTGACAGAATAGATTGATATGTGAGTTTGGAAAGTAATTGAAATTATGCATGACCCACTCCCTGAGGACTTTAGCATTCAGTGCACAGCATTTATTCCAAATATGATTTTGATTGTCATAGAATCATGGAATGGCTTAGGCTGGAAGGGACCTTAAAAATCATCTGGTTCCAATGCCCTCCTATGGACAGGGACACCTTTCATTAAACAAGGTTGTTCAGAGCTCCATCCAAGCTCTCCTTAAACACATCCAAGGATGGCATCCACAGCTTCTCTGGGCAACCTGTTCCAGTGCCTCATCACTCTCACAATAAAGATTTTTTTAAAAATCTAACTTAAACCTAATCTTAGTTTGAATCCATTCCCCCTTGTACTGTCACTACATGCTCTTGCAAAAAGTGCCTCTGCATCATTCCTGTGGGCTCCCTTGAGGTACTGAAAGGCTGTAATTAGGTCACTCCAAAGTCTTCTCCAGGAAGGCCCACCTCTGGACTTGCGGTTATGTTCAAAGTAATAATTTGTTATGTGTGTGGTAGATAAGACAAAGGTTGATGGGATTGAATTGTTGGATGGAAGAGTTGTATTAAGTACAAAAAAAAGCTCTTTCAAGACTGTTGGTATGTTCCTCATCTATATCCTTAAGAACAAAATAAACTATCAGGATCTAAATAAACTGGTCCTTTCCTAGTGTAAGGTGAATGCTGAAGATCTAACACACTTTCTGTTTTAAGACAAAAGGGAAAAAAATGTTGCTGAGACTATTTAAAATTGTGAAGTGATAGCTTAGTTTCAGCAAGAAACAAATAAAAAGCAGAAACCCTAGACAAAAAATGTTGAGAGTTTTCTTACTAAAATTAAAATTTTCAGGGAAGACCTGACTGAACCAAAACAAATTGTTTGTCTTTGATTTCATGGTGAAATTGGTGTTATGCTAATTTAGCTTGACTTTCTTTACACTTTTTAAGAAAAACAAAATAAGCAGTACCATTTGCAGTGCTCTAGCTTTCTCTGTCTTTAAGATGTCGTTGGTGTATGTAGACATCAAACATGACAAAGGCTTCTATTCTATCACTTATGTGTATTTTACTTAAGATTCAGTTTAGTCATCATCAGAATCACATTGAATTTGAAGCATGGGCTATTTCTGATTCCAACCTTGCTTCAGATGTGACTTTTTGTGAAATATCACATTTCCTTCAGAAAGTTGCAAGTGTAATAATTTTGTATACTGCATTGCACCACAATTGTTGATTGTGCTGTACAAGCAAGTAGGACATACTGATGAACCAGAGGCAATTTAAGGCCACTCCAGTCAATAGCAAACCATTTCTACATATTGTATGCAGCAATGTGATTTTCATTGTGTTTAGAAAAGTGTCCACTGCTGCTAGAGAGCTAGACACACTTTGAAAACACCTAATTGAGGATTTTGAATGCAGGATTGCACTCTTTTCAGATCCCTGCTATACCAGTAATGATATAACTCAAATTTATAAAACTGAAACAACTTTTGAATATCTACTTCAGTCCGTACGGACAGTTTAAGGCTGCAAATTGCCGTAGCTCTGGAGCTGACGCACAGCAGGTAAATAAGATTTAGGCTGAGGTACCCAAATGGTATGTAAGTTCTACATTAAAAAAAGATTGTGTTTACACTGTACAGTGGAGTACGTTACAGAAATATCACCTCCACATATGTAGCAGTGTATCTGCATAATTTTTGGAATATGTCTGCTTTAATTAAGCATGTTGAGAAATAGAGCTGATTAGTCCAGGCACAGTGTCACCCTCCAATGACTATCCTGCTTTTGGGAGCTGAGTTTACCATTCCTTATGGCATATCACAGCATGATGCAAATGCTCAGATTGATGCTAGCTAGGGGTTGTCTCATTAAATTACCTTTCAGTTCTGAATTATATGAATCATGAAATCTATGCAATTTGACTTGAAAAAGATCAAATCTGGAATAAAAAATAAGCAGGTCTGAAATAAAAAGGGTATAAGATGTAGTCAAAACATTTCTGTCATAGCTGTCGTTCTTTTTGTATCTAGGAAACAATATTTTATCTCTTACAGTATCATAGTTCTTAAGAAAAGGGTAAACGAAAATAAAATTTTGTAAATTGCTGACAAGAACATGAAGAAAGAGGTGTGCGTATGTAAATTGTTCATAAGTCCTAAGACTTTATTTAAATTATCACCTTTCAATGCACTAAAAGTTAGACAATTTTGTTTTGTATTGGAAGATTCTGTTTTGTCCGTGCTTTCCATTCCACTTTTACACAAATCCATTGAATCTGTTTGACCAATACATTGCTAAATGGAGAAATTTGTGAAAAAACTCTAATGTGAATATTCAGAATTTGCACAGACATTTACCTATAAACTTTAGATTTGCAGATTGAATAGCTTATGCATCATCTGTATATCCCATTCCTGTATGACAAAAAGAATACTGTTTAAAAAATAAAATTAAAATATTTTTGCAATCTTTATTAGGTTTTCCAACATTTTATAAATCTGCCTTTTACCACAAACATTTTTTCTTATTTCCTTTTGATACATACAGACTGTGATAACTTTCTTCTTGCTGTGGACACTTTCCCACATGAATGACTGGAGACGCATGGAAAGACCACAACTTATTACAAAATCATTTTTATAATTTTCTTGGAAACTAGACAAACAAAAAAGTGCTTCTAGGGTGTCTAAATGGATCAATCATCAGACTATTTTTTTAAGAGCTGAGCTGGAACAACCTTTCATGTCCTCAGATGCAAGGAATATATATGAAAGAAGAAAATTTTTCTGCTACAGAGAAGTATGAGGTCAAGGATGATATTTAAACCTCATGAGGAAAGCAAATGCTGATATGTTGTTTTCATTTTAATATTTGTAATTTAATTTGTAATTTAATAATGTAATTTACATTACATTGCATTGCATTACATTACATTAAGAGAAGCGTAGTATTTGTTTTATGCATTTCTTTGGACTTATTCTACAAAACAAAAGATAGCAAAACTGCTTCTCACTTGTTTTCTGTTTGTTTTGTTTTCATACAGACAGGTCAAACAGGAAAATTGCATTGCATGCGTCACATACATTTTGCCATTCATAAGAACACATATATATAGTTGAGTTATTTAAGTATACATTGAAAAAAGCAAAAGTTTGAAACTTCATGTTGCTCAGTTTCCAGACAAGTTATTAAAACAATTTTTAGAATTCTAGCAAGGAATTTAACAGCTAAACTATTCTGTTGCATTGGCTTCTCGAAGTTCTGCTGAAATAATTGCTGATTTGCTATATGTTGGAACTGTTCAGACAAACGCTCAGAATATTATCTTTCTGTCAGGCTGTCAATTTTATGTATCTCAGGTAGTTTTAGGTATAAGCTGGTTTTCTATAACAAGTTAAAGCCATTGAATAGCTTTTCATGGATGACAACTTTGGAATAAGATCCTTAAACTCCACCTGAATTGTGTTTTCCATCATTAAGCTGTATTCAGAATCATTAATTCTGTATCTAACCCTTGGAACATAATGCAAACTGCAAACAACAGCAAACTGTTGGAACACATTTAAGTGAAGAGCCTGCTGTGTGTGAGAGACTGTAGAAAATGATTATGGGCTCAAAACAACAGCAGTGTGTGTGTGGAGGGGGGGAGACAAGGAAAGTTCTGAGAAAGTGGGACTGCTCCATACCCCACCCCTCTGGAACCTCTAGTCTGCACTGACTGCATTTCAAAATAATCTTTCTGCTTTTCTACCAAAGTTCATTCAAGAAATTCCACTGATATTAGGAATTTTAAACTGCTTTAAGCACAGTTGTTCTGGCAGAAAAACTAAGAAGTTTTGAAGTAGAAACCAAAGTACGGAAGTCAGATTTCAGTGTCTTATCTTCTTCTCTTAAGGGTGTTTACTATTTCCTCAGACTATTAAGGTATGGACAGTTAAAAATGAAGGTTAAAAAAAATCTGCAGCCCACATTTCACATTTCACTCTCTTTCATTTAGAAGACATGAAAGATTTCTTTTTTCATCATTAGAATAGCAGGAATTTTGTGGGTTGGGTTCTGTGTTTTTTTGGGGCTTGTTTTGTTTTATGTTTGGTTATGGGTTTTTAGTTTGCTTGGTTTTTCAATTTTGTTTTTAATATTAAGCTATGAAAAAGCATGATTTTTTTATCTAACTAGATAAATATAGTGTAGACTAATTTTTGTTGGCTTCAGATCATAGCTCCCTTGCCCGGCTGGCGATGCTGTGCCTGATGCACCCAGGACATTCTTGGACGCCCTGGCTGCCAGGGCACTGCTGACTCATGTTCAACTTTCTATCAACCAGGACCCCCAGGTCCCTTTCCATGGCACTGTTTTCCAGCATCTCATTCCCCAGTCTTTACTTACATCCAAGGTTGCCCCATCCCAGGTGCAGAATCCAGCGCTTTCCCCTGTTGAAATTCATACTGTTGGTGATTGCTCAGACCTCTGATTTGTCGAGGTCTCTCTGCAGAGTCTCCCTGCCTGTGAGAGAATCAACAGCTCCTCCCAGTTTTGTATCATCTGCAAACTTGCTCAGTGTCCCTTCCAGTCCTGTGTCCAAGTCATTGATGAAGATATTGAAGGGCACAGGGCCTGAGATGGAGCCCTGTGGAACCCCACCAGTGACAGTCCCCTGTCTGATGTCACCCCATTCTCTGTAACCCTTTGTGCCTGACCCAGGAGCCAGCTGCTCACCCATCACATGATGTGATTATCCAGCTGAAGGCTGGACATTTTCTCCAGAAAGATCATATGAGAGACAGTATCAAAACCTATACTGAAATCTAAAAAGATCGCATCAACTGCTTCCCTTGACCAACTAGGTGGGTTGCCCTGTTGTAAAAGGAAATCAGATTTGACGAGCAGGACTTTCCTCTCATGAAGCCATGCTGGCTGTGGCCAATGACTGTGTTGTTTTTCAGATGTTTTTCAGTACCTTCCAGAATATTCTTCTCCATAATTTTACCAGGCATTGAAGTGAGCCTAAAGGCCTAGAGGTTCTGGGGTCCTCCTTCCTGCCCTTCTCAAAAATTGGGACAACATTTGCCAGCTTCCAGTCATCTGGGACCTCTCTGGATTCGAAAAATCATCAAGAGAAGCTTTGCAATCCAGCCTCATATATTTGTAAGAATCCAGCTGGAGCAGTAGATCACACACAATTTCAGGCTCAGATGGGAGTTAATCATTCTCACAGTCATGGCCCTCCAGCTCTGGCCACTGAGACCCCCTGGGTCCATCAGTCGTGTTGAAGACAGAGGCAAAGAATGCATTAAACACCTCTGACTTGTCCATGTAATCATCTTTAGCAACGGTTGAATTATTTAGATATTGGTATTCCAAATTTGCATACATAGGATTTATTCATACTAACTGTCCTTTTTTTATGACTGCTTTTTATTTTATGCATCCAAGTGAGGAACTGGCTTCTATAAATCATTCTTCTTTTGTTCTTCCATGAACAATTACTAAAAACCTTTCAAATTTTAGTATTTGGAGTATGGGCAACAAAGATTAAAAAAAAAGAAAAGGTACTAAAAAAACCTTAGAAGAAAAAGGAGAAATATCTGTGGTTGGCTTTATTCTGCAAAGTTTATAAAAAAACCATTTCACAGATTGCAGTCAGAAGCAGTGATTATTGAACAAAGTCTTCCCTAAAGCACTCTGATTTTCCTTTACAGTGACACTTCTATCCTGCACTGAACACTTTCATATTTGGAATACACACTGAACTGTGACAATAGGCATACTGATATTCAGCTGATGAGAACCATAGAAAATCCTAATACTAATATGGCTTTCCATGGGGATTATTCAAGTGTATTAAAAAAAAAAAAGAAAAAAAAAGGAAAAAGAAAGAAAAGTAATATTCATAATGATTTGGTCTATATCTAAAGGTTGTGCTTTTACAGTAACACAAGAATTGAATGGTTGTACTTCAGAGACTGACTGCCCAGAGAACTACAAGGCAAACAAAATCTAGAAATTATCTCTGCATTTTTAGCCTGTGTTTTCATTACTTCTGTAGGACTACAGGGCACAGAGAGGCTCCATGGATTAGACTTTGTACATGATGCTGTAGATTTGAATCTCTTGTTTGGAATGAATTGTTATTACTTTTCAAAGTTTTAAATTTTTTTGTAGAAGTTGAGGGGTTTTTTAATTCCACTAGGTTTTGTTACCTAATTTTACAGTTGAGAGTTTTAAATTGTTTTACTGGTAGAAAACTTCAGCAGGTTCCTATAGCTTTCTGCCTCCCTGTTTTTGGTTTTTGGTTAGTTTTGGTTTTTTTCCCCTAGAACCAAATTATAGAAACTTAAGGTGTACAAGAATAACTGGTATGAAGTGGTGGCTCAGATCGTGGTCTGAAATCTCCCCTGGAGCCTGCTTGACTGATACTGACCCTTTTGTCCCCCACAGTTATGAACCTTCCTCTAAACCCAGAACCATCTTCCTAAGAGACCGTAAGATCTTCATTTTGAGGTATAGAATTTCTCATGTTGTGAGTGATTTCCACATTTCTTGGTGAGATCATAGGATTGTCAGCCGCCCTGGGCATTTCCACTGGCTCATATTGCAGCAAGGTCATAGAGAGCAAGGGCAAAAGAGATACTGAAAACATAGGCAGGATGTGTAGTAATGTGGAATCAGGACTTTCCAAACAGCAGTCCAGATGAAGCTGCTGGCATTTTTGCCCTGTGTGACTCTGTTGTGTGACTCTTCATGCTGTTGGAAACGGCTTTCTCCATTACTACTGTTCTCAACATCCTAGGACCTAAGAAAAACCTACATTGTGTTGCTTTTGACTCACAATATTCACTTGAAGTTAACCTCTGACCCACAGTGTTACTGTTTCAGTCATTGTCAAAAGAGGATAACAAATAGTAAAAATGTACTTAAGAATAACAGCCTGTGTCAGAGACAAAGGAGTATCATAAAGCTCTTCCCTACAAATTGTGATGTGGCAGAATAGATTCTGAGCCAATACTGGAGAAGGAAGGCTTCTTTGAAACAAAGGTGGTAGTGGAAGGAAAAATATTACACCAAATTATGTAATACAGTGCAGCAATAAAATTTTGATTACTGTGTCATAAAGAGATGAATAAGAAGGATGGTATGTCTACTAAAAATGTTATTTCACAAACTGGAAGTGAGAATGTTTAAACTCTGGTCATGAAAACAAGGATTATTCTGCTATTTGTTGCTTTTAATAATGGAACCTGTTTAGAAAGTAAGAAGGAAAATTTTCACTGGATGATGAATAGGTTTGGAGACAGGATGATAAGGACTTTTATAGCCTCTGAGACAACCTAGCACTTGTATTAGTGGTCTTCAGGTTTGGATAATACAAATGTAAATGCTGAAAAAATATTTAATATATGGGTATTTTAAGGCTATCTGTTGTTTATTAGCTGTCTCCGTCAGCTGTCATTGCAAAGGCAAGGTTTTTAAACGAGAAAAAATTCTTATAATTATTTTTATCTCCAAGGACTTTTCTAAAGACATAATTTGTAAAAAGTCATTAAATGGTAGACTAAGATATTCACAGCTTTTCTGTGCATCTTAATAATTGAATAGGAAATTTATAAACAAATTCTGATTATTAAGAAAAATAGAAAATGTAGACAGATTTTTAATCTCAATCCAATTTTAAATTAAGGAAATGGTTCAATTTTAAGGACAACTTCATTTAGTATATATAGGCAATGTACTATATATACACACATCCAAAAGCACAAACATTTTTTAAAGCTTCAGGTAGAAGTAAGCAAACAATAATAAAATCCAAATACTTTAAAAGTTTAGTGAGTAAAAGTTTATGTAAGTGGAAAAGAATGTTACTGAAACATAGAAGTATTTACATACAGTGTCATTTATAGCTATATTTGGTATAACAAGGTAAAATGTGAAAAAGATGTAAAGTTTAATGTGTATGAGTATACAAATGCTGGGAAATTTTAGCATGCTTTTTGTTTTGACTCTTGGATGTTATTATTCTATTTCTATTTCTTCTCCTTGGTATTAGACATAAATATTATTTCATGTGAGCATGTCTGTCATGGTTTAAGCCCAGCTGGAAATTAAGCACCATGCAGCATTTTGCTTAATCCCCCCTCTCTCTCCCCTTCCCTGGTGAAATGGGGAGGAGACACCAACTTGTATGTTGGGATGAAAACAGTTTAATAATTGAAAATAAATACAATAATAAATGATAATAATAAAAATTATGGCAAAAAAGGAAAACCAAGTGATGCACAACACAGTCGCTAACTGCTCACTGACCAATGCCAGACCCCTCTTCCTGAACCCAGATCAGCTACCCGTTTGGGTAATTCCTTCCAGTTATATACTGGGCATGAAGTTTATGGTGTGGAATATCTTTTTGGTCAGTTCAGGTCAGCTGTCCTGGCTGTGCTCCTTCCCAGTTTCTTTTGTGTACCTCCTCACTGACAGAGAATAAGACAAGGAAAAAGTCCTTGACTGAGGATAAATATGACTTAACGAAGAAACAAAACATCAGTGTGTTATCAACACCATTCTCACTCCCAATCCAAAAGACAGCACTGTAACAGCTACTAAGAAATTAACTCTACCCTATCTGAAACCAGGACATCACTAATATTTTTATATTATTTTTTGCTAGAAGGGTCAAATGAGGCATTGGTATCAGATACACTTGCACAGCTTAGAGTAGGGAGGAAAAGGAAATTGGTAATATATATACTGAAAACCCATTATTCCAATGAAGAAATATAAATTTCTCAATATAAAGAGTCACATTACTCTTAAATGGTAATCTGAAAATACTCTGAGATTCACTTGGTTCTAAAGGTTGTTGAAGACAGACACATTCTTCAGCCATAAAATCATGCTGGGATGAGGGATCAGTATTTCTTCTGTGTGCAAATTATAACTTTAGAATATGCAATCTATTAAAAAAAAAAAAAAATGGATAATGTTCCAAATGAACAATTTAACAAAGATCTGAATATTCCTGAGGAAAATCAGTTCTCTGGGTGGTCCAGGAACTGCCCGGCCAGACATCTTCATTTATGAGATAATAGACATGTTTGAGACAATTATAGACAGGTTTGGAGCAGGTTGGTACTGGGTAATTTGCTGAACTCTCAGGAACACTCATGACTTAATTGGTGCAGGGGTTCTCTTGGTGGAAATTTCAGACTGTCCTGAAACTCCCTCCAGGCTGCTCCTTCGCTGGAAGGACAAAATTTTGTGCTTAAGTATGAGAGCTAATGTCCTTGGTTGAGGATCTGACCCATCTTTCCAGAAACTCCCCTAAGTGTTCATGCTACAAAGTTGATCAAATTGTGTATAGATAAAATACTTATAATGAAGAAATAAAAACTTCTGCAAATGCAGAAATGGCCACATAGGACAGTCTTTTGTACATACTTAGGAAAGTTAGGAGATGCATTATATGTGCATTAAGAAAATCTGTGGTGGTGGATCATACATGAGCTGAGTTGGTCACATAAGGCTATGGGCCACCTGCATCATGAGACTTCAGCAGAAGAGTCAGACCCACTCCTGCTAAAGTTTCTGTTTTGGAATCTTGCAACAGAAACCTCATTTCCATCTGGGCAGTGACCAATGGCCCTTTTTTTAGACATTCCCCACATGAGAGTTATATATCCAAGGGACCAAAGAAATCAACTATGTTTTCTTGCTTGTTTGCTTTCAAACAAACTGTCCATAGCATGTGCAACATGGAGAGAAATTATCTGCTGACTCCATTTGAATGTCAGTTTAGTTTAAGTGAGTTGCATGAGAATAATTTCATAATTACTCTAATGTTTACAAATAAATCTACAATCACCAGACTTTACCTTATTGTTGAGCTACATAGTTTCTTGTTCTCTGCATTTTATCTATGTGATGCTAAACTTCGTTCCTAGAGGATTCTACAATGATTAATGTAACATAGTTTTAGTCTATATTTCTTAAATGCTGAAACAGCAACACAAATCAATGTTGTTTTCTGGTGAGATTCAGTAAAGCTGAACAAAGGACATGAGAGATCATGCATTGGAACAGTTTACTCATTTGCCTTTCAAATACTATTCAAACATTCTTTACAATGAAAATAATGTTAAGAAATGAGAGGAGGAAAAGGTAATTTCTCATAAAATAGTGTGACTTCAGGAAAATAAAACCCAAGTGAAATGAAATTGAAAATAAATCGTCAAGGATGAGCATATTATTAATATCAGTCCCTAGACACCTGAAAAAGAGTGAAATATTACACCTACATTTTTTTTGGTGCAAGATAACTGCTTTAACAAATATAGTTACCAAAGGAAAGAATCTTGCAGACATTAGTGGGAGTTATATCAGGATTTTTTTCATCAAATACAGAACAGCTCATGAAATATATCAATATTCACCTAGTTGCATTTGTCTTCAAAACAAATATGCTTGCAAGAAGACCCATAGGATTAATTTTCAAAGCCAAATAGAAAGCTAATTTAACATGTCTGTCAAGAAAACATTTGAATGAGAAGGCAAGCAAAATCTGAGATTGCTTTTGGAAATGAAGAGTAACATCTGCCATTTTAGTCACAGTAATCAAGACATGTCTTCTAGGAGATTCTAAATAGCATGTACCTGTTAAGTTTTCAGAGTAATCCATCTGCCTTGTTATATAAAAAATTCTATAAATATTTCACTCCAAAAAAGAATATTTTGTTAATGAAGCCAAAACATAATTTTTGCAAACATGTAATAAACATTTATGGTAGTTGAATCCCAGAATAATTAATCTAAATATTTATGTATTACACATATTATTACATAAAATATTTTTCAAATTCAATAAAATTATACCATGAAAACATAACATGGTTTTATAAAATTGTATTTATAAAATTATATCACATATATATCACATATATATATATATCAAAATGCTTAAATAAACACAATGATTTCAGTCAGTGGAATTTTGAGATCTCAAAGCCTTAAGAGTGTCATAAGTGTTCAATTCCTCTCCTGCTTCGTATTTCAGACTTTAAAAATCTGACACTGTTCAAGCACTGTCAGTTTTCACAGTCAATAGCTGAAAACAATGTGATGGCAATTTAAGTCAGCACCACCTCATGCATTTACTGTTTTATTGAAGTCACTTTTTTGTTTGATAGATCCTGCTGACTGTATCATAGGGGTCCTGGAATTACATAATAAATGTTCTACTTGATATGAAGAGTCAGCTTTCCAATGTTAAATGTTGACAATGTCTAAGTTCAATGTTTTTCTGATGGAAATTAAACATCTGATAATTATTGTTTCAGTAAATCAGTAAAGTAAAATATTTGTGAATCAATAGATAGAGGAAGTTGGTGCACAAATTACTAATGCTCCCATAGGGGTGGGTTGTTTGGTTGGTTGGTTTGTTTTGGAGTGGGGTAGGGATTGGGAAGCTTTTGAGAGTGAGATACAGTTTACCTGGTGACAAATACCTCTACTACACAGATGGTTCACAGCATTATAAAAAAAACGTACCTCATAAACTTTTCCTACCCCAACACTGGATTCTTGTATGAAGAACTGTATGGTTCTTTTATCTTTCTCAAAGAGAGGATGACAAATTAGTGTCTCCATCTCCTCAGTATCCGAGCTGTATTACTACTTTTCCTTGTGAGTTGTTTTTTGTTTTTCTTTTTTTCCCCTGAGTGGATGTCAGACCAACCGTCCTCCCAGCTATGAGTTTGGGCAATGCAGAAGGCTGTTGAAGTCAGCTGAGAGATGCAGCAGCAATGTTAGGAGGATATTTTAAATGAATTTATGACAGTCCCCTTTCTGGTCCTTTTCCTTAAGGAACAGGTTTGAACAAGTCTAAGTCACTGGTATTCTTTCACATTTGGTTTAAGAGAGAGTAGGAAATATCTTCATATCCTCTTGCAAATCAGATCACTTCTGATCAGACATCCCTTTTCAGCATGCTTGGTCACTATGATTGTTCTCCCCACACAGTTTGTGTTTACAGTTTTCTATGAATTGATGAGAAGCTTCTATTAATATATCTTCATTCCCTAAGAAAAACTCTTATTTCTTGAGTTATGGCTGTTCATTGCACAGACCCTGATTACAGTGGTTTTGGCTAGCTCAATGTTACAGTCACTGACTAGCTACAGCTACAGGAAGAGCTTGGAAAAGGCACTGACAGGAGAATGTGAAGTTCCATAGAAGAAAAACTTCAAAGGCATTTGGGATGTAAGGTATGTGTGTAAATCATGGTGCCTAGAACACAATCCAAGAAGGATGTTCCCTACTCCTCCCACCAGAATCAAGACCAGAACTTTTATCTCTTTTAGTTCTATGGAATTTTTTGTTCTTTGAGCTGTTCATCCTTTATGGTTTTCATTTCTCTGGAAGCATAATCCATCACTCCTGTTTCTAGACTATGGCTTTTGGCTTTAGCACTGTTTTCAAAGAATAACCTTGACTCATCAATACCCCAAAGGGTGGTGCTCCTGACTCAGAAGGTACCCACAGCTGAACTTCCTCATTCTAGGAGCTACTCTCATTCTGCTGTGAGCAAAGCCCTTGCCATACAAAACCCATTCCCTCTGTCTCTGTACTGCTTGCAAAGAGTTGTTCAAAGGCATTTTTTGCCTTTTGATGGACTTCAATACACCTCCATGCTGTCCTCTCCTTCCTGTTAAGTCCAAGAATATGTATGCAAAAAAGCATGTAGTTTTAAGTGAAAGTCAAGGATAGGATGAAATCTAGCTGAACAGAAAAGTGTCAGAAAATATTTTTTAAGAGTTTTGATTTCCTGAGAAGTTACTATGCTCCATGACTTGAATATGTGATTTCGTGATTTGGGTGGGGATGTGTGGGGAGAAAGAATTAGGAAATATTTTATGATCAATACAACATTCAAAATCTGTACATTTCTATTAAAAGCAAAAATGTTTTGATGAATCAACATTTTATAAAGAAAAAAATTGCTAGCGTATTCCTGATAAACCTAATAGCAAACCTTTCTACTACTGTATTTGGAATAGATCAGTAGTAAGGGGTCATCAGTTGGCAATTACAAAAATTTAGGAGGAATTCACACAGATATAATACAATATTTGACCACCTCCTAGAGTTTCATATACTAGAACTGCATTTTCATGCAACAATTTAGAGACATTAACAGCAAAGAGATGCTTAAGTCATTGTGTATATATGCTATTTCGATATAAACTAGTAAGTGAAAGTGTTTGCAGAATTATGCATTACCAGGATTGACCTTCTCCTGTCCTGCAGAAGGTTAAATAATAGGTCAGTCCTGAGAAATAATGATACATTATATTTCTTCTGAGACAAATTTTTGTGTTTTTATGATTATTTGTTGTATGGTCTAAAAGAGTGTATCTTTAATCATAAGTTTAATAAGATTTATATACATTTAATTGATTGTGGAAGATCTATTGCAAAGTTCATTTTTTTTTAAAATCATGATCCTTAACTTACTCTTTCAATCCCTCCTTAAGTAATGCATCAAGAACAATTCTTAGTAATTGATAGTATTTGATAAGATAGAGCTAATAGAGAGACAAGAAGTGTGTCTGATCATAACCCTTGTCATTGGCCTTCATGATTATTTATGAAGCCTGTGCCTTTTCAACATAATAGCCATACATGAATCAGTGCTGTGATGGCATCTTATCTAGTCAGTTTTTGAATAATTACTATAGTAATCAAATAATTCTAATCTCTGTCTCTAATATTTCTGAGCAATTAATACAACCCACTGCTTAATTATGACATTTCTACCTGCATATTCAGAATATGTATTTTTTTTACCAATCAAAGTTCATAACTATGTATTTCACACATGTATTTTCATGTAGTGGGCTTTTTCTCTGTGAGCCTATCAGCCCAAAATTTTCTCTGTGAGCATATCAGCTGTAATTGTGAATATTTGTTGATTGCCATATAAACTGTTGCTACAATTCAGATACTTGGCCACTGACAGGCTGAACTGATTCTTCTAGATTTATGCCTTCAATTTTATGTATTAATAATCTAATTTTGATGAAGGAATTGGAATCTATCTTCGTCTTTTTCACATATTGCTGTGGGATGCATACAGGTTAATCATTAATAACAGGTAAACCATTGACCATTTGTATTTATGTTGTTTTCTGAGAGGATGAGTAGTATGCTCTTGGCACACATATTCCTTTCACAAGCTGCTCAGTAAAATGTGTACTCTTCCATGTATCCTACAAATAGTGTCCAGTGTAATATAAGCACAAGTCAATATGAAAGTATGTATATCAAACTTTTCTCTGTCTGCTCGCTCCTTCCTTCCTTCCTTCCTTCCTTCCTTCCTTCCTTCCTTCCTTCCTTCCTTCCTTCCTTCCTTTCTTCCCACCCTCTCTCTCCCTCCCTCTTTCCGTTCACAAAGCCTAAACTGACAAGCTATTCTGGCTTGTTACCACAACTGTTTTCAGATAGGAAAATTAATTTAACATTATCATTAACTCCTGTAACTCATTTAATATTCACATTCATAGGACAAGAAATATACTTTTTAATTTGTGAAACATGGAAAGCCTGAAAATACTTCTGCTAGCAAATTTCATCACCATTCTTGTTTAATGTCATGATCAGTGCCACTTGTGATTTCTAATTTTTCTTCTTTTAAATTTTTTTTTTTAAATACCATTTAAAAAAGTTTTATTTAGAAATTATACTCTTGCTTCTCAAGCAGTGCACGGGATTCAGGTAAATAAGAGACTGCAGAGCCTCAAATACATAGCCTCTCACATTTGGTTGTGTAAAGCTGAACTGTAGTTGAGTTCAGTTGGCACCATTCAGCATTCTCTGAATGGTGCCAAAAGCACAAAATAGCTCATTTTTCTCTTTTTCTAGGATTCAGGTAAAAGCAGAGCTATGGTTTTTCACACTTTCTGACAGGGTGGTGGTTTTTTAAATAATAAAATACTTTCTGTGACCACAGTTCATCATTTATTCACTATGTGAATTACGTGATAATGATGACAATGTAAAAGAGCTAATAAATTGCTCGTCCTTCCACAGCTATAAAGTAACATAAAAATAGTGATGGAACATTTATATTTCTTGACGTGATGCAGCATGTGAAGAATACTACCATCAAAGATTAATTTTATTTGGAAGAAGTTACCAAGGGCAAGTTCATCATTAAAAACAATTGCATTTTAAGCTAGATATTACCCAAAAAAAAAAAAAAAAAAAAAAAAAAAAAAGGCAAAAAAAAAAAAGCAGAAAATTCATTTCCTTAAATTAAATTACTTATAACCTTGAATGAAAAAAAATGCTATACATCGAAAGATGTATGCACTGTCAAACTGATGGAAATCTTTCAATAAATCACGCAAAACTGTTTAATCTGACATTGAAGAACTCTGGATTTTTTAATGGATAAAAACTTTCTAACAATGTAATATTTTAGTTTTTACAGATGTGAAATTGCATATTTTGCATTTTATTTTGCATATTTGAGCTATCAAGTCAGATGATTTTATAACTTTTTGTCTCTCAGGCACAGTAGAGACAACTTTTCCAAACTGCAAAGAGATTTGGCAGGAAGTTTTTGCAGGATTTAGGATTACAATGCAATTATTTTTTTGTGTAAATATATTCAATAGATGACTGAAACTAATTTACTCCCGATTAACAATTATTATATTTGCTATTCGAGATGTGGTATGTCATGTTTTTGTGCTGATTCAGACAGTCATTAATCAGGGGGGAAAGGTGGCCTCTCTCGCTTCTTGGAAAGGGCTGATCTTTTATGTTGTTATATCATCATCTTTACACATAATTTTTTTCCATGGGATTTTTTACCTTTTCACATCAGTGTTTTCCACCTTTAATCCCTTAGGTGTTGGCTGTCCTATCTCAATTATTCCACTTTTTCCTGAATTTTTACCCTTGTGATCATTTATGGCTCTTTCCAAAGCACTTTCTCACAGCTTCTTTTCACAATTAATCCATTTTCTCAGAAGTTTGAACCAATCCAAAACACAGTTGGATTGTATCAGAAAGAGACATTGGATTGCAGGCAGTGGAACCACATAACAGAGGTTGAAGACATAATCTGCACCTCTTCCATGCATTTTCTTGCTCCTTAAGTTATGTTAACACTTATTTCATAAAAGGCAGTAAGTGTAATTCTTATGAAATATACTAAAAAGCACATTTTGATGGATAAACTAGAAAAAAAAAATGAATTTCCTTTATGGAGGATTTGTAATACATTAGGAATAGAAGAAAAAAAAAAGAAAAAAAAACCCTGGAAATTAAAATGTAACTAAATAAACTATGTGAGCTGTTTCCCATTCATTACAAATGCATTATTTTAATCTGAGGCCTTTTATTTCAGAAAAGCAAAGGCTAGGCATGCCTGTTTGCTTGTCTATTATTATAATTTCATGCAGAGCATCTCTGACACTAGATATTGCACACATTTTGCACAAAAGGGAATGTAAACAGAAATAAAAACAGTAATAACTGTATTGTTAAAATAAAAATTTTCACCCTTTTTTTCCCAAATGGGGATGTACTGTGTTTTCTACACACTCCTTCCCTAGTTAGAGATATCTATTAAACTCCCAAACTTAAAGTGACAATATGTTCAAGCTTAGATAGTGTTTTCAGTCATGCTGATAGTAGCCCTTTATGATGTTAATCTGATCCTTTGGAAAGTTTTCTCCTCAACAAACTTCTAACACTTCTTAAAAAAATCCAAAAGAACGTCTGGTTTCACTTTTGGTTTTTGGTTTTTGGTTTTTTAGTTTAGTCCTTCTGGGAGATAGTAAGTTCTGTGTACTATAGATCGTGCACCCTGAGGAATTAGGGATTTAATATTCTACATTATACTGTACTTTTTTCCACAAAAAGCCAGCTGGCAGCAACTGTATACCTGCTTTCTGCATTGATAGAAAAGGAGAGAAAATATGTAATAAGAAATGTAGCATCAGAGAACTGTAGATCTCAGAGTGATCTTTTAAATGCATGAGTCTCTTACAACTGATTGATCTAAAAACCAACTGTGACAAATAACTGAATTTGCTTACTACTTTCTTCTTTTGTTAAAAAATAAATACATACTTTACCACATCTTGATCTTTTAAGACTTGGTTTGTTTTTGGAATTGCCAAAGGGTAACTGTGTAACATAAAGGAAATATAGTCTAGCACTTAAAATATGCTTGATGCTGCTCTGAAGTATCCAATAGTCAGATATTCCCTCTGAATCCCTACCAGTGGCCTTTCCTGAAGTCTCAAAAGAACCAGTCCTTCCTGTCCTTAACAGCCATTTTCAACAATCCAAGTCAACAATTTAATCCCAATTTATGTGAATGAAGCTAAGAAGCAAAACACTAATGTTCCTATGTATTAAAAAAAAAAAAAAAAATTAACTATACTTTAATAGTTTAATTAAACTAAACTTGGGGGTGAGGGGGCTCTTCTTGATTTTTTTTTAAGAAAATGGTTGTTTAAATTTGACTTTTATGAATTCTGGGGCTTAAAAGAAGCAAAAAAAAATACAAGAGCAAAGAAGACTAAGTTATTTTTACAGAATAGTAAAGAATTGCTGAATGCTAACTGGAAAGCTGGCTGAGTAATCATGGTAGGTGAAAGTTTTAGGATAGTGAAAAGAGTGAAAGCTTGCTTTCTGTAACTATTTGCAGTGTATGAACTCCATGAGTGACACCTTGACTCCTTTCAAATCAATGGTAGAAACCCAATTGATTTCAACTAGTGTGGAGTTTCAGCTGCATCAAGAAAGAGGAATTGGATAGTGAAAAAGAGGTAGAAAAAGAAGAACCTTTGCTGTAAGGGAAAAAAGGAAGATAACTACCTTGCCTATTCAAAAATTGTAGATTAGTATATTAAAACCAACATATGGAAGCATACATATACACATTCATATACTAGCCAAAATACAGGTCAGTGGGTTAATAAAATTCACAAGGAAGCAATGGAAGCTCATCCTATTTCTGAGATCCAATGGGTTTCCTTTAGAGAACGAGCCATCAGGTTGTGTTGTGACAGAGCTGCATAACTTAATTGTATTTTACATTACGTTATAAATGCTGAGCTCTAGAGTGTGCTTATTTTAAGATGCAATAAAGATGGATTTCCAATATTGTGAACTTGGTAGATGACAGAGACTTTACTTTCTTCTCTGAGGCAAATATTTAGAGTTAAAATTTGTCTGAGATGACACAGCAATACACAAGCTAATATTTACCGAAAGACGTGTTTTAACTGGAGTGCCCTCATGCCTCTGAACAAAGCCTCTTGATGAAATCTGTATTTTCATTTAGCAAGATTTCCTCTACAGGAAGGACTTCTACACTACAACAGAAAATCGAGAAAAGACAATATGGTTAATTGATACATTATCCATCTTGAAATATATTACAACTCTAATTAAAATCCAGATAAATATTTTCTTGCATCCAGGAGAATGTCTATTACTAGTACCACAATCAACCACATCCTTATATATTTTTGCAATTGTCATATCACTTCCATTTAATTTTCTTACAAGTACTCATAACAAGAAATAATCCTAGCCAGAATATTTATTTTGCTTGATTATATTTCAATTTTCTGCAGTCAGGAGAAAGTTCTCAGCTGTTTCTATTTGTGAAAGTCTTCTGATTGTCGTCTATAAAGGAAATAACTCTAAGAGTATGTACTCTGTTTCATTGATTTTTTTGCCTGCTGGGAACTCAATGACAGGCCTCAGACATCTCACAATGCTCAGCGCAGATGTAATGGTGGTATCATCATCAGAAAACTACTGTCAGAAGAAAGGGCAACACTTGAACTTGGTGATAACAGTAAACTCTGCAAGAACCTTTAGAACTCATTAAAATTAGGCTTTGACACTCAAATAAAACTTTCTTCTAGAATTCTCCTAACAGGACATTTGTTTCAGCAGTAATTCAAATTGAAATAATAATTAACAATACCAAAACAAAGGCAATAATTTGGGTATTAGTTCAACAAGACATATTTTAACATTTTGACAATAGTTTCAATGAAGGTATTTCCTTCTTTTACAGGAGATTGAGTGTCACCAAAAAAAAAAAAAAAAAAAAGAATAAAAATCAATAGCACTTTCAGACAACAAATAAACCCTGTTTAGCTTTTACTGCATGTGGTATCTCATCTAGAGCTATTAACTCCGTGTGTTCCCAAGAAAATTATTTTTGTTTCTTTCTAAAGCTCCAGAGTGGAGCACCCACCAGTCAATACTGGTAAGTATCTTTGAAAAGGAAAAGAGGAACCCAGGCTGGTCAGCCTCACCTCAATGTTTGGAAAACAGATGAGGAAACTAATCCTGGAAACCATTTCCAGATACTCTAAGAGCAAGAAGTTATTTGTAAAAAGTCAGCATGTATTCACAAAGCAACCTCATGAAAAGTTAACCAAGGGAAGTGCAAGATTCTGCACTGAAGGAGGAATAATCCCATGCAGCATGAGGTGCTGGAGGCCAGCCAGCTAGATCACAGATTTTCAGAAGAGGACCTGGGGGTGCCCTTGCAGCAAAGAAGGCTGATGGTATGCTGATCTGCATTAGGCAAAGTACTGCCAGCAGGTCAACAGAGGTGTTCATTCCCCTTTGCACAACACTGCTAAGACCCCATCTGGAGCACTGTGTCACAGAGCTGTAGAAGCTGAAGGCTGAGATTGGAAAACCTCTGCTTGCCATCCTGACCAACTTCACCTACTCAAGCAGGACCAACAAAAGTAGATTGCCCCAGACCACATGCAGATATTACAGAGGGGAGGCTCCCCAATCTCTCTGAACAACCTGTGGCAGTGCTGTCACCCTCACAGTCAAAGATGTTTTGTTATGTCTGTACTAAACCAGCTGTTTTTTAGCTTATGTCCATTGCCTCCGGTCCTGACCCCTGGGCACCACTGAACAGACCGTGTCTCCTTCCTTTTTTGAGCCTTCCCTTGGGGTATTTATATGCACTGATGAATCCTCTTCTGAGTCTTCTCCAGGATAAAAAAATCCCAGCTCTCTCTGTCTTTCATGGGAAAGATGCTCCAATTCTTTGTTCACCTTTGTGGCCCTTTCAGTATGTCTGTGTCTCTTTTGCACTGGGGAGATCAAAACCGAACAAAATACTCCAGGTGTGGGTTCAGGAGCACTGAATAGAGAGGGAGGATCACTTCCCTCAGCCTGTTGGCAATGCACTGCCTGAAGCAGCCCAAGATACTTTTTCCCTTCTTTGCAGCAAGGACACATTCTGGCTCTTGCTAAACCTACTTTCCACCAGGACCCCCCAGTCCCTTTCTGCAAAGGACTGAAGCACAAAGTGAAGCACAGGAGGTCCTATCTGAACATAAAGAATCACTTTAATATATGACTGAGCACTGGCACAGCTCACCCAGGGAGGCTGAGGAGTCTCCATCCTTAGAGATATTTAAAGTCTGTTTTGGATATGGTGCTGAGCAAACTGCTCTGGACTTGGGAAGGTGGACCAGACGATCCCCAGGACTGCCTTCCTACTTCAACAAGTCTGTGATTCTGTGGCAGATGTAATCAATTTACCACGTGTTTTTTCATCTGCCTTATCTTGGTATTCTACAGATACATATTAAAATGTGGGTTTCCAAGTGTATTAACAGATCACTTGGTTTTCTGCATAGAAAGAGACATATCAAATTATTTTCTGGATGAAAAGTCTTCAAAAGTGAGCTACTATTCTGTATTCAAGCTTTTGCATTTATAAATTTGCTGGGACTCCAAGTAGTAAATAAATAAACTATGAAGTGAACTAGCCAATAGTAGCCTATGAGAAATATAATATTGGAAATACAAAGTAACTTTTTAATTGGATGTACACTTTAGAGCAGTGACACATCTTGTTATTGTCTAAATTAGTCAGGCCTAGCTGGTAAAACTAGTCTTATAGAACTGTTTTAGAAGTTAAACATCTCTGAACATTTTGAGCCATATTTTGTTTCAGCCCATGTAGAGCCTAGCTGTCTGCACAAAGCCTGCTGGTGTCTAGCTCACAGCTTTTGATGGCTGGGAAGTAAGCATGCAGACTACGTAGCTCATTAGAGCACTATATCTGTATAATAGGCATTTATTTTTCCTGTCTGTCAGCCAGTGCCTAGTACTGTCTGTCAAGCCAGACTTCTGTGAATTGTGATCTACAGTAAAATATTTGAAAGGGATATGAAGTGCTTGAGTTTTATAGGTGTGGCAGACCATTAATAGTGGTCTTTTCATTTGCTTAATTTATGGTAGTATAAGGTTTCCTAAGATTCTAGTCTGTCAAAATTTAGACAAGTCTTCAGTATCTGATAAATTGCCAGTGAACTGCTATTAGGAAGCACAAAAGGAAAGCTATCTTTACAGAGGCAGCGAAAATTAATACAGAGTAAATACCCTCAGCAAAATGTTCTAAACTTTCCAATAAATAAAATACCATACAGCATCAACACAAGTTCCCTATGTCATTTTCTTGGGAAGATACCATTTGCTAGCATAGTAGATAAATAAGTGGGATGCAGCTTAACAGACAAAATATTTTATGTGGTACTGTGATTTATTTTATTGGATATTAGTAAGTGTTACAATAATTAAATTAACATTTTTTATGTGAATTCAAGCGACAGCACAACAAGCTCAAGAAATCTTACTGTCTGCCTCAGTCTTCCTAAATAATGTCAGTAATGACACCAAAATCTAAGCTCCCTTCACCATTAATGGAGAAAGACAGGCACATCTAAAGGTGTGTCTGCCATCTTGGGTATATATTTGTCAAACAAAATAACTAACTCTTCAGAGGCTCCTTTAAGGTTCCCAAACATCTTTTATTAAGTCTATCCCTGTTGTTGCTTACAATCAACATAAAGAACAAAAGCCTAAAAATTCACCATTAATATCAATTAAACACGCTCTAAATTACTTAAATACTTTACATAATACTGCTTTAAAATGTAGATAATTCATGGAAAGACTTGATTTACTGCAGATTTATTTTAAAGTAGAAACAAACCTCAGGCCACCAGAGTAACTGTAGTGATTGGGTGCCATATTTGAGGAATATTTTTTGAAATAAGCTTCATGAGTAGTTCATAAACCATATATTTTTACTTTGAAAAAGAATGTGAGGGAAAGTGTTTCATATTATAAAAGTCATCATGGATTCCAAATATTGTGAGATGGTATATAGTGTGTCTATATGAAGTAGATTCTTAGACTTATTCACAGATTTGTTGTGAGAAGTGTGTCAAAATTTTAAGGGATAATAGCACACTATTTACAACTTCTCTCAGCTCCCTACTTTGTCCCTGAGTCGATAGCTATAATACCATATAAATTTACCATACATATTCTTGGATAATTTTCATTCTAATTCCAGTTTGGAAATGCTAGAAACCTATGTGAGGATTACAAAATATGAAAATTGTTTTGTTCTCCTTTGAATATTCTATCGTATAACTTTTAAAAATAGTTGTGTCTTAGCTACCTATGTAATGTACATGTAAAATAGAAAGTGCACATCCAATTTTCACTTAAGGTTTAGCAAGAAAAAGAAAGACACAAAGACCTTGTGAATAGTTTGACAGAAGGAAATAAATATAAAATATATATTTAATATATATATTTCACATTCTACCAGAACAGAGTGAACCTCTGGAACACCTGCAATACACTGATAATATTGTTGTGTGGGGCAGCATTTTCTGACAAAAGGAAAAATAAAATAGTCTAAGTCCTTCTGAAGGCAGTTTTGCCATTAAAAAAAGTAAGCTCAAGGCACCTACACAGAACATCCAGTTTTTAGGAATCAAGATAGATGGCAAGGTGGATGTCATCAGATCCCAATAGCTGCTGTCACCAAAATAATAGCAATGTCTTCACCAACTAGCAAAAAGGAAACACAACCATTCTTGGATGTTGTGGCTTTTTGGAAAACACACATTCCAAATTGCAGTCTGATTGTCAGCTCTCTCTCAAGTGGTAAGGAAGAAAAATTATTTGAAGAGAGGCCCTGAGCAATGACATGTCGTTAAACAAATCAGCATGAGATAGCTCATGCAGTAGCCCTTGGGCCAGCCTGGACAGGGCAAGAGGTTAAAACGTGCTCTACATTGCAGCTGGGGAGAACGACCTTTGCTGGAGGCTCTGGCAAAAAGCACCAGGGGAGACTGGAGGTCGACCCCCATGGCTTCTGGAGTCAGGGATACAGAGGATCTGAAGCCCACTATGCTCCAACTGAAAAAATACTGGCAACCAACAGAGCATCCTTTCTGCTGTGAAGGATGAGTGCTGAAATACAAATATGGGGAGGCCTGATTGATTGACTATACTGACTGACACAAACCTGCCATGGTAATCACCATTATTTAAAAACTTTGAGCAAATATTGTTTTAGCTAACATTATAAACTACTTGAAAAGTAAAATGCACAGAAACATTTATAGGCTTCTTTGATGTATGCTGGAAGCTATTTCTTTCTAAAATCTATTTTATTAAGCATTTATGAATATCAGCTGTATTTGACCCATTACTACTGCAGATCAATTTGTAGGCTCCAAATAATTTTTTTTTTCAGTTAAAATCACTTCTGCTCAGCACCAGAAGCAGAGCTAAAAAGAGTTGGCAGCCTGTGGCAATGCTCTCATTCAAGCTATCTTGACTAAAAGGGCTCAATTTGTAAGGGCCTTCTGAGAGCTCTTTCAATGGCTAAAAACCATGCCAAAACAGAACCACTGTTATACACATAGATAATTAACATCTAATAAGACAACACCAAATAATCCCTGAAATCTTAGCAGGATTCAGTCTTTAGGACTCTATTTCAATCTTTCAGAGCATTTTTTTCATTTATATCATGGCATGGCCTGGTCTAGTGGAAGGTGTTCCTGTCCATGGCAGTGAGGTTGAAACCAGATGATCTTTAAAGTCCCTTGCAACCCAAATCATTCTGTGGTTCTGCGACAAAACTTCAACACTGGTATTTACAATTTCATTTTTATTTGTGAAGTCTGATAAATTCTGCACTGGGTGTAGGTATCAAGGTGGAAGGGGCTGCAGGGATGGTCCCTGTTGGAAGAGTCCCTGGACTCTTGCACTTCCAGTTGGCTCCAGCTGGCTCTAAAGGACCTACTACAAGCCCCAGTTTGGCCCGTTTGCTATGGATGTGGAACCTCTGGGAAAGTGCACTTAAGAAAGGGCAGAAATTTCTCCAGAGTGGAGGGATCATAAAGGTTGAGAAGTGGAAGAAATAGAAACACATTGAGGACTGGATTTTTGTTGCTTTCGTGTGGGGGCCTGGGGCACCCCGGTGTGCTGCAGCCTCCTTGGAGGAAGAATCCTCTCAAGAACAGCTTCTTCAGAGGCTTCAGCAACCCCCCAAGCAACAGGGTGATTTCAGCAAGTGTTGCAGCTTTCCCTGCTACAAGTGATTTCAGCAGCTCTTGTGAAAACACCCCAAGGGTGACTCTCGGGACCGAGAGAGGAGGCGAGAGAGGAGCAGGCGCCGTATAGCAGTTCCACAAGATAACCTTTATTGTCAGCAGCCCTTGTGACGGGAAAGGCCACAGGCAACAATTCCACTCTGCCCAAAAGCCGAGGCATGGGCTCTTTTATGGGGAAGGCAGGGGGTGGGGTGGGAGTCGGTTGACCAATTGGGTACAAGACATTACCAGAGAGAAGCAGGGTACACTGGGTGATCACCATGACCTAGAGATGGGTTCCTCATCTCTGAGCCCTTTTGCCCTCAGACTAAGGCAGTGTAGAGGGCTGAGTCAAAGGCTCACAGCTCTCCACAGGTTTTCTCCGGGAACCTGTAGGCATTCTACAGCAGAGCAGGGAAAAGCGTAAGAGGAAGGAGGAGCAGAGAGAGATCACAAAGTACTGACTGCGCCTGCCCTGTTCCTCATCTCCTCTGCACTGCTTAGGAGAGGACAGAGGAGTCAGGAGCGAAGGAGACAACTTGAGCCTGGAAAAGGAGAGGAAAAAAGATGCTGTTTTAATGTTTTCCTTTCTGTTTTCCACTACATGAATTAGTAACTACATTTTAACATTAACTGCCAATAAATTCAGTTAACCTTCCACAAGCTAATGTTGTCTTACCTGTAATGATAAGTAATGTTCCTGTCTTCACCTTGGCCCACAAACTTTCTTATTCCTGTACTTATTTCCTCATTTATTCTGCTAAGGTAAGAGTGAGAAAGTAGTTTGGTGGGAGTCTGACTGTTAGCCAGAGCTAATCAATTGAAAATTCTTAAAGGTGAGCATAAATTTAAAAGGATAGAAAGATGTACTTCTTTTGTATTGGTATGATAAGTTTTCCTTCACTATTCTGTCCAAAGTTTTCATAGGCTTAACTGACCTGTGCTCACTCTGAGTATTTCTGATTTCTACATTCTCTTTTGTCTCTAAAATGTCCTGCTAAAGCAACTAAGTTCTAATTGTTTTGTTCAAATATTTTTGTGCTATATATATCCACTACATTTCGTGTTAATGCTAAGTTTTGACACCTGAGCTGCAGGTAGAGACACTGCAGGGAGATTTTCTGTCAAATATATATAGGATAAGGAAGGAGTCCCTACCTACTTGCTACAGAACAGGAGACTTTTTTTTAGCAGTTCCCAAGATCTTTTCCCCAAACAAAGACACATACATGACTTTTTCCTGGTAACTAATGCTAAGCACAAATTCTGTTTGAAACTCTTCCTTTCTGCAGAGGTAATGTATTTGTGTTTCTCAAGAAAGCTCAATCAAACTTTTTTTTTATTTTTCTTAGTGAAGCAGATTTTGTTTAGTGACACCAGAATATATCTTCATTTTCATTCACAAATCATATATAGTAGATATATACTTTTACTGTTTTACTTGAAATTTTTTTCAGTTTTATGTTCAGTTGTTTATTCTGTTTTGTTTACATTGTATTAAATTTATTATTTAAGCATTCATTAGTTCTAGGTTAAACTGTGATCTTTTGGCCTCTTCTGGTCTTGTTTGAAAATATATGTAAATTATCTTGTTGATTAGTAACGTACTGAGACAATGGCTTTCTTGTTTATTTAAAAATGAAATGGAAAATAGTAAAGGTTAAAATAAGGGAATATTTTAAATCATTATTTTGTTTCCTTTTAATAGCTTCTTGAAGGCTTCACAGTTTAGAGCATTTCTCCAATGAGATGATACCAGTTTTGAAACTAGTTGACAGAAAGGGACAAAGTTTTTGATTGATAAAAGCCCTATTATATGGAAAAGACCAGAAATACATAAATTACATATTTGTCAAGATTTCAGAGAGAAAACTTGCATTGGCATATTAATAGTCTTTAAAGGGACAATGGATGATATCAACTAGTTCTTAATTAACCTACTTTTTCCTGCAACTATTCCCATGATATTCACAAGAGCAGCTTAAAAAAAAAAAATTAAGTATTTATAAATGTCTCAACTGTATTATACTCCAGGATTGTTCTCTGAAAGTATAGTACTGATCAGCATGAAATAAAGGCAGAATCAGCTGCTGAATGAGAAAGACATGGTTGTGTACACACATTTGTTCTCAAGCTAAAAATATCTCAGGCTACTTGAAGATACCATGACTTTCCATTTTTGAACTAATTTCAGACATTTGGGGCATATTTCTACTTGATTTGGAGACCTTGGGTAGTGTTGAGAGCTTGTCCATTGGTGATAGAACATTTAAACTTTGTTTCCAGATGAATATTTTTCCTAACTTGCATGGAATTTTATTTTAAGCAATGAAGTTTCCTGGTTTAATTTTCTTTTTTGTATGCCAAATTATTCAATTTAGTGTCATAATGCTTCTTTACTTTTTAATTTCACTCAGTGATAGCATTCAACCGATTGTTACATATGATGTTTACGTATGATATTCATCTTTTCCCAGAATAAATCCACTGTATCTGATAAAGCCTCCTGAGGTGTATGTGAGATCCCATTTGCCTTCCTTAAACCTTTCTTAATATGAACCAGCTTCTTCATTCATTCAAACACAATAATTTGCGTATGCTTGTGTTTTTGATATACATACATGTGCAATCATGTCATGGTAATGAGACAGTGAAGGAGTGGATGTAGTTGTTGCGACCCACCCTAGAAAGCGAGGGTAACCCAGGTTCTTGTTAATAGCTCCCTTGGTGGGGATTTGACTGAAACAATACTGAATGATTGATTTTTGTAGATATATACATGTAGGGTTTACTGTACAATAATTTGGTTGCACAGGAAAATAGTTATGTAGCCATCTTGGTTGTTTTTATCTATAGTAGTATGACAATATAAAAGCATAAAAACATCACTTAAGAAAATTCATAAGGAAGAGAGGATAAGAGTAGAAAGATCTTACCACCCATAGTGTGTATGCCTCACAATGAGACTTGGTTGTTGCCATTTTGATGTCTGTTGGTTGAGGTGGTGGTTGCAGTCCACATCCATCAGGCGGTGGTGGGGATCCCAAAGAGGTGGTGTGGGGGGAACAGGGTCCCAAAGAAGTAGTGGTAGGGGGAGTGGGAGAGGGATATCCTGAAGAAGTGGTGGGGAGAAATCCCACAGGACATGACCATCTATTGTGTATCATGTCACATCACACTCAGCTGCCTCCCCTGGTGCAGGGAGCTTCCTGTGGATCATGTTGTGGATCAGGGGCACTTCGGGTGTCTTTGACACCTTCTAGGACCACAGAGCTGCCAGCTACCCTGGTGCAGTTGAGTCCATTGTGGCCCATTATGGCCCATCAGCAGAGATGAGCACCTTCAGGCTACATGTGAATGCCCTAGTACTGCCCCAGCAGGGGAGCTTCACAGCTGAGTTCACTTGAGTAAGGACAAGGAGACAGTTCCCACCTTGCAAGGTTTGCTTCTTCCCTTATCTCGCTCAACACCCAGGTGCAGCCTGAGGTGGGCTGTGCTGACCCTCTGCACCTGGGCAGGTATTTGCACATCGTCAGCTTTCCCCATGAATGCTCCAGGCACCAGCATTCCAGTCTCTCTTCCAGTATCACTTGTGGATACATTCTTCTCCCCAGACCTGGATGATTAAACAATAGTATCCCCTTTATCTTATCTCAAGTTCTGCAATCCAAATTCCAGTTAGCAGGCATATTTGAGGAGGGGTGGGCTTTGGTGGTTGCAGATGGATGGCTGTTTCTTTGCAGTTTGCTACCCTGCACTAAAGTCTTTGATGATTTTAGCAATGTCTAAGCTATTAACCATTTCAGACTCTCACAGTAGTCAAGAAAGTATAAACTGATCACATGAGGGCCATGAAACTATTCTGCTATGAAGAAAGGCTGAGAGTTGAGGTTCAGGAAGAAAAACGAAAGGGTCCAGGGAAACTGTAGTGTGGCCTTTTAAAGGGGGCTTAAAGGAAAGATGAAAAGAGATTTTTTACCAAGGCCTGTAGGGACAGGACAAAGGGTAACATTTTGAACTAAAAGAAGGTAATCATGATTAGATATATGGAAGCACTTCTTTACTGTGAGGGTGGTGAGGCACTTGAACAGGTTGCCCAGGAAAGCTGTGAATGCCCCATCTCTGGAAGTGTTTAAGGCAAGATTGGATGGGATTCTGAGCAACCTGGTCTAGTGGAACTTACCCCTTCTCTCTGCAGGAAGGTTGGAACTAATGACCTTCAAGGTCCATTTCAACCCAAACCATTCTATAATTTTATGACTTTCTCAAAATAAAATTGGAATAAATATTGTAAAACCTAAGCATTCAAATAATTTCACTCATCTGTTATAAATTAAGAAAAATACAATATAACAATTTAATTTTATGCTTTTGTGGTTTAAATTTAATTTCAGGTTAATGAGTAGGCAACCAGGTCATATAGTCTCATATATTCTATTCCACTTCCATACATCCCAGCTGAGAATAATCACAATGGAAATTAATTTGTATTTCTAACTAATTGGCCAGTTAATGGCAGCCACTTTGAATACAAAGTGGGGTTTGCTTGCACAAAAAATGGAAGGAGTTGACATCTGAAATATCTGATATTTCAGCAGGGGATGATGGCCCATATGACCTCTCAAAATCACATTGAGTTGGCTGAAATAATAGATAATAAAAATCGCCTGGGCTTTGATCCTTCCTGAGTGAAATATATGCTTTGTGGAATATGTACAACAGGACTAAAAATTTCATTTTTGAAAGCCTGAACTTTTCAATAGGAGACAGCAGTTATTCTGTTGTTGTCATCCTGTGCTTTGTCCATGTCTTATAACTTAAAAATTTTAAAATGTTTCCTAAAATTTAAAAATTATACACCCATTATTAAAGCAAGGAAGTTTTATAGGAAACTCTTTTTGCAAACATAAAGTACACATTAAGATATTGAGGAGTATATTCAGGGCTGGTAACACAGTGTGCAGCTGCAGGGGGAGCAGCACATGGAGCTCTGGAGGGAAGAGGCCTTGAATTGTCATGTGTCGTCGTCCCCTCCGCTGCTGTCGGCGGTGACGCCAGCCGCCCAGGCTGCACGCCACTCTCGCGCCGGGCGAGGCAAAGGATGGAGAGAGGGACTCGCTCGTGGGGTGTGAAGAGGCTCTTTATTAGAGGCACCCAGACGGGGCACCAGCACGCTCCACGGGGGATGCACGAACAAAGTCAAGGGTAGAGGGGTCGTACAGTGGCTTAAGAGGGAAATGCATCAACCAATAGGAACCGGGGAAGGGGGAGGTGTTGGGATCGTGAGCCAACCGGGCTACAACTGGGTGGGACAATAAGGGGGATAGCCAATCTGCACTATGGGAGTATGGAGCTTTCCAGAAGCCAGGCAGGGCCGGTCCCATCCGCATGCCCCTGCCTCCGCCCCTTGGGCGGGGTCAGGTTATGATGCTCCGGGGCCTGCCTCCCTGAGGTGGAGCTTAGGTGGTCGACTCCGCCTCCTCAGCATCTATGGATGCTGAGCTGGTCCTAATTGCTGCAGAGGTGGAAAATCCACCCTCCGCAGTCATGAATAAAGGGATCAGGGACCTGTGGCTCAGCCAGGTGACTGGACACTCAGAGACATGGCAGGAGACAGTGACCCTGAGATTTTTGTGCACCTAGACTGTAAGGGTATAAGGGCCCGGGGTTTCCTTGGAGGCAGCCAGCTTGAGCTAGTATTTTGTTATTTAATTATTGCACTGAGATTAAATTGTTTTTAAGATTGCGATGTCTGAGATTCTGCCATGGGAAAACTTGGGTCGAGCCAATAAGGAATCTTCGTCTGACTGAGTTTAATGTGAGTAGCTGCAAAGGAGCTTTGGTCCCAGCTCAGTGCAAGTGTGACTGTCAGAGAGGCTTCTGGGTGACCAGACAGGGAAGTTTCCTTAACAAAGTGAAATGTCACCACAGAAAATAGGATATATATCCTTTCTGTTCACAGTCCATCAAATGGATTATGTTCAGGTCTATCTTTATTGAAGATGAGCTTATTATCAAGCTCATCTCTGCCAGCATCCCTTGCACATCAGTTATGGACCATTGCCTTACATTGACCTCTGCTCGATCTATTATTAGCCAAAGGGAGAAAAAGGGATATAAGCACAATTAGCAAACAGACAACCAAGAAGACAATTTAAAGATAGAAAAGTTAAACTCTAGGAAGTAGAATTACACTTTTCACAGGATTTTTATACCACTGCTAAAATCAATCTGATGACTTGATTTACACATAAAGAAGAAATATATATTTTTTTAATTTCAAAATTCAAGTTATTAAACATACACAATTGCTTTGCAATGATTTCATGTCTACCATTTCCTAAGGTTGTTTACACTGAAAGAAAGTGTTATGATTTTGGGGTATTAGAGTGATGTATCTATTACCTTGGTATGTCAGCATCTTGACTGCAATGATGCTCTTCTTGCTGAGACTAAGCAAATGCAAATATGTTTTCTGAGTTGAGATCCACTCACAGTCAGTGGAAAAAAAATAGACATATGCAGGAAGACACTTAAACTAAGAGTTTCTTTCCTCCTCCATTAACTTCAAATGAATTCAGTAAGACAAGCTCTGGGTTAAGAGCCACTGACAGCGGTATATAATGCTATGTGAGACGAATTCAGACACAGACTTTTACCATTAACCCTAGTGTTATGAGATGTTTGTTCTGTATTTATGTTTTTTCCTCTCAGAAACATTGCTTGTGATAGTATTCCACATACTCTTGTACTGAAATTTGAAGAACAAATTTTACCATAGTTACAGATGTTGAATAAATATAAAAATTACTTGAAAAGAACAAGAGTTTTCTGGTTTTGGTTGACAGGTTTGCTTCTTTTTGAGTTTTATTCTGTTTAATAAGACAAAGAATATGGTCCAAAAAACCCTTTTCCATCAGTTATTAGTGTAAATACATGTAATGCTACTAAGTTCTGATAAGCCATTCTTTCTCCTCAGTAATATTGTGTTAGCTACAATAAAAATACAGTTCTTATGCCAGTGAAAACAATAACTGCTTGATGTAATAAGTACTGAAGTTTTTTTAGCTTTTAACTCTACCTTAGAATCATAGACAGCCAAATCCTGTAGTTTCAATGAAGTCAGCTTCCTGAGAAATGAGGCTAAGTACAGAATCATATTGGATTCCAATGACTTGCTCATTCAAAGAGTCATAATTTACTAATAAATTTAAGAAATAATTTATTTTTTGCAGTATTTTTTTTTTAAATCATTCCATTCAGGCTATATTAATAGTGTATCTCAAGGAGCTATATTTTTCCAAGTTAAGAGGTAATAGGCATGAAACACAATTCCAAAGGAAAGCACTGGGAAAAACTTTGCTATTTCCACTGTGGTCATGCAGGTAAATCTTCAAAGCATTCATATGTATACACTTACTGCTATTCCATTGCTATGAATACACTGACAGACAGAAAAATTAAATATTTGCCTTCCGTATAGATCCTGAATGTAACTTTCTTATACTTTCTATTGCTACCATTATTGAACATTCTACATTTAATTGCTATTGTTCTCTGCTGTATCAGGAGTTCATTTGAAAAACAGACAGTGACAGCAATAAAAAAGCATTGTGCAATAACCCAACATCAGTAACATAGCAAGAAAAAACACTTTTGGTCCATGTTGAAGCAGTTTTTGTAACAAAAATAACTGCAACCCCAGTAAAGAAAGTTTTCTATTCTTTTCACACTGAGAACCAAAACATATACATAATCCTTGCTATAAAAATCTCAATCAAACTTTTCATGCCTATCCTTGTATTAACTCCCAAATTCAGATGAACTTAGATTTCCTTCTGGGCATATTTAGCAAATATACTAAGTAATGCTACATTTCTAAAGTAAAACTCATGGTATTTTTGTATATTGTATATTTGTATATTTGTATTTTGTATATTTTTTGCACTATATTTTCCTAGTATTAAGAATGTAGTATTATTATTAGATATTCCCATGAATGTTGCTTTCTAAACAGTGAATTAATGAGGACTTCAGTCTGCCATGCCGAGCATGAAGCTCTGCTGTTAAAGGCTGTAGCCTGTGGATTTATACAAAAAGTCTGAATTAAAATTGGATATGCCTTGATGCCAACCCACTGAAAAATATTTCTTTTTGTTTGCTTCTAATGAGCTTTCTCTTTCTCCAGCAAAACTATAAGTTTATATGTTTCTGGTTTTTTGTTTGTCTGTTTGTTTGTTTGTTTGTTTGTATTTTTGTGCACCAAAATGCTGAAGGGATCCTTCCTGCCTCACACAGACATGTATTATTTATGAAAATGAGCAATGGTTTTCCAACACTGTATTCATTATTAAAGCTATTAGTTAATGACATAAAGGCTCATTCCCATCTCCCACAAAAAGTCAAGCAAAATTTACAGCATAAATCTGTGGTTGTGAAGAATTAGACAGCTCTAGTCTTCATTTACAATCTCTTCACAGGCAAGACAGAGGATATGACTGCTTAATTGTGCATAGATAATGGATATAATAAAAATCCTATATGAAACTGCGTGGGTCTTAAACAATTTAAATAGTTTTTAAGCTTTGTATACTATTTTAATATATTAAACTATTTCAAAGCCGCATTCCTGCCACTACCTTCTCCTCTAATTTCTACTGACATAATTTGTATGTGATTGTTAAATTTTTTGCATTATGTTCCCAAATATTCTTTGCATATAATCTCTTCTTTATTTCTCAGATAAATCAATAGTGGTGGAGATTATTCTCCTAATGGCCTCTAAGTTCAAGTTTGATTTCAATCCTGACTGGTATAAACATAAATCTAACTGAAAACAATAATTTCTGATTAGTAACTAACAAAAATTAATTTGAAGTCTTTGTCATATTCTCAAAGGAACTTTTAATCAAAGCACAAAGACTGTATTATTCCTTGATACATTTCTGGAAGAGAGTACTTAGTAAATTCACACTTTTGGTTTCATTAGCCTCAGTAGCAACTTTGAGCTGTAAATTATTACTAATATTTTTTACTACTCTGATGAAAATTGAATTTCAGTTCTTGACTTAAACCTCTAAATCATACAGAATGAAAAATCCACAGTGTGTCTCATGATTCTGATGCCTTGGATATGAGGCCTTTTATTTTTTGCACAATAATTTTCTCTCATAACAATCAGAGGGACATGGAAAGTGTCAACTAAGGCCAGATAAGTTTCACAAGGCTTCCTCACAACAGTGAGCTACTTCCCCTGATATAAGGTGACCTGTGCTAATTTTGTCAATATATTTCTTTTTTTGTTTGGTTATGCAGAAGACTTTTTTGAGGAGTTTCAGTTATTGCAATTGGAAGTAAGTCAAATACAGCTTTTAAAAAATAACCTATTGCTGAAAGTACTGTAGTAATTTTAACATTTCAAATTTTATAAACAATTTTGAGGTTTCATAAATCTAATTGTTGACTACTGTTATCTGGCTAATATCTACTTCAATACAAAATTGCAAACTAAACTGTAAACTTATTTTAGACAATATAAATCAGTTGTTAATAAAATTGATGGTAGTTGTCCGGTGAAGGACATCTTATAAATAGAAAGTTAACTCACACGATATTATTTGAGACATAATATGTTCACATTTTATGTGAAAACATTTGTTGCTGGAAAGTTGTCAGGATCATGCTTATGCCATACAGGATAAGCCAATACCCACTACATTCTAATTTTGTTTGTTTTTTCTCAGGTGTAATTTTCTAGCAAATTCTCTGAAAAAGAACTGCCTAAAAGTGATTTCAAAGATTTTTTTTTAAATACCCTGTTTTTTCAATCAATGGTTATACCCAAGATAATTTCAGTAGTTACATTCGTTAGTGAACCACATATTTGCAGATATTTGCAACCTCATGAACATGACAAATATAATGAATATATGATTTCACACCATCTACCTTTCTCTCTTTTTTCTGCCTCAGAACCATCTGATATCTATTGGGCCAGTGTTGTTTAAAATCCTGCTGTAGAAAAAAATGCAACTGATAAGAGATTGTGATAAAGTTATAGTTTATTTCTGAAAAATTTATATGTTTAATTATAGTGAATAATTACATCCAGTAACTGATGATGACACTAATATCATTAAATGATTGTTTTTGTCTAGTTCAAAGAGATAAAGTAGTAGTAAACAAATAAATGAGATTACTCCTCTCAGCTACATGTTTCTGGCCAATGTTTTTTTTTTTCTGTGACATTTGGTTATTGTAGAGACTAAAAAAAAAGTAAAATAAGTTTCTTTTCTATACTTTATGAAGATCTGTATTATATCCTTTGATGAAATGAGCAAACACAATTTCAGGGTTCTAAATTTGGAAAATTCTACTTAAAGCAAGAATGTTAACAAATCATGTTGTTAAAAATGAACTATTATTTACCTCTAACAAGCAGACATGAATTTAGCATGGTTTGGGTGAATAAAGTCACAAATCAGTAAGATTTTAAAAAGACGAAAAGAAAAATATGTATTTGGTTAGGTTTTTTTCTGGTTGTATTAATGTCTCAATTTTCACTGCAATATATCAAGGCCTTGAGGGTGCTACCAGGGACTCTTCCCATTCAACCTCCTTGGAGCCATCAGTCCCTGGCCATGACCCTACATTCCTTCCATTCCCTGTAGGAGCTGTCAGTCCCTTGCTCAGTGATGCCAGAGCAGGGACAGTCTCCAGCTCCCCACAGGGCTGTGCCAAGCCCTGGGTCCTGCCCAGCTGGGCACAGCTGAGTGTCCATGTCCCAGCCCAGCTTTGGCCACTGCTATGTCCAGGGCAGTGCCTGATGCCCTGTGCAGGGGCTGTCCTGCTGCCCTCCCTGCAGGTCCCTCCCTGCTCTCCAGCAGGCACAGTGGGAAGGGCTCTGGCTGCCCACCCGTGTCTTGCTGTCCCCGGGGAAACCCTGCAGCTCCAGGCCGCTGCCAGTCCCTAGTCCCCAGTACACAACGTCACAGTAGAAAACAGTCTTGATTTTTTTCTCAGAGAAATTACCTTTATTGCCAGTCTGAACCAGTCTTGCTTCAATTTGTGGCTTTTCATTCTCATCCTCCCTCCAGGCAGCTCTGGGAAAAACCTAACCCTGCTAGTTTGGTGACAAACTTCTCTCAAAGATGTCCCTTTTCCAGGGAACAAGCCCAGATCCCTCAATGTCTCAGCAGAACTTGCTGCAGTTTATTGATGTACTAATGTATTTCAGGTCTTACATTCCCCCCTGCGATTAAGAATCTTCGAGCATTTCCACCCTGAAAGTACAATCCACAGAAAAAAAGTTGCAGTAACTAAACTACTAACTGTGCATTCAAATATGGGCTGTAACAATGCAGAGCTGGTATAGAATAGAAATCAGATTTCATCTGTCACTGGCAGGCAATAGCATCTGGAATTCTGCTTGAAATATCTGAGCCTGATGCAGTTTGAACTCTGTAAATGTGCACCACATTTCTCAATAAATCAATTAAGTAAAAACCCGTAGGGACTTTCTGTTTGTTTGGGAAGGGGTTTTTTTACTAAAGATATGTCATGGTTTTAAGCCCAGACAGAGATGAAACACCACACAGCCATTAGCTCCACCCCTGCACTCCTCCCCCACAACCCCAGGTGGAATGGGAATGAGAATCGAAGTAAAACTTGAGATTAAAAAAAGTTTAATAATTGAAAATAAAGTAAAATGCAATAATAATGGTATCATCATCATCATCAAATAAAAGTCTTGCATGACGTGCAATGCAATTGCCCATCACCTTCAGACTGATGCCAGAACCCTCTTACCAAACCCAGATCAGCAGCCCTTCTGGGACCTGTCCCAGCTGTGCTCCCTCCCACTTTGGTGGAAGTTTTTTTTGTTTGTTTTTTTTCTTTGAGGACCACCTCATAATTAAATTTGTCTGAATGCATTGCTTAGTATTAGGAATGTAGTTGCCTTAGCATGATCTCATATTGGGTTTTTTTTGTTTTTTCTATTATGTCTTTGTCTTCTTTTTTTTTTTTTTTTTATTTTTTCCTTTTTCTATTTTCTTTCTTTTTTTAGCAGATATGTTTATTATATTATTTACAGTAACTATACAAGACTATTCTCCCCATCATTACAGAAGCTGCATTCATACATCTGTAAAGCACTCTATTTGTGTCTTTCATTATGCTCAGTTTCTCTGTGAGACCAAAATAAAGTGTGAGAGTTATGAGGAACATAACTGATTTTGCAATAGACTTTATTTGTTGTCTTTTAGGGACAAGCACAAGTCTATGGAACAGTGCACTAGATGTGCTGTGCCATTCTGCAATCTCAGTACTCCATGTACTAATTTACCCTACTAGAAGACTAAAATCTTGTCCAGAAAAGTTGTTTCATTTGGGTTTGTCCTTAAGTTGGATTTCATTTATTTTCTTTTCATTTTGCTTTCCTTTAAAACATATTACCAGAGTTATGGATTTTGTATGTTCAGAGATTCTCACTTCCCCCTTTTATTCTCTTCAAAATGAAAGAGAATGAGATTCTTTTCACTTCCATCATGCACAAATTTCTTTAAGTTTTATCTTTCTTTCTCTGTAGGATCTTAGAGCAAAGATCAACAAACTCAAAAATCACTGCAAATTGCTACATGGTATTGTTGCTTGCTTTTAAAGCTATCTAAAATGGAATCTTACATAATAAAGTTGACAGATATCATCCAAGTCATCTTGTCGTCTGTTTTAGCACATATAGTAGAATAATGTTGTGGAGAAAAAAATTGTAACAAGCCAGTAAGAAATAATGCTCAGAGAATTTTAGATGGAGTGAACATTAGTGATAAAACCACTTAGGAGCGCAGAAACTACAGAGACGGAGATAAAGAATAAAATCTGCTTCTACAAAAATAAGCAAAAGAGCAGGAGACATCTAGATTAATGTTATTGCGCATATCCTAATTAAAATGGGGTATTTTGCCAATTAAGAAGATTCATGACCAGGACTGAAGCTGACACTTCTGTTGATAATTCACAAAACCAAAATAATTTATCCCCCACAAGTCTACAACTTGTTCAATTCGGCAGAGCAAACAAGTGTTCAAATGTTTTTGTCAGAATAAGAAAATCCAGGTTGTAAAAGAAGGAAGAATGGCAACTTTTTGTACAAATACACAATTTACTTACTAAATGAGTATAAAACACCCAAATGTTTAATCAAATGCTTTCTACAATTCCAAATGAAATGAAACAAAGAAAATTGAAAACTCCCCAATAAATATTATGATAAATAGAAATAAATTCAGCTTGATTTAGAAAAGAAGAATGGATTCTCAGTATTTTCTTATTGAGAATAATTGCTCTTCCTGTTGCAAAATCAAACAGAGGGATAGAGAATTTATACTTTAAAACACCATGTAGGTGGTAAATGAAACTAAATCCTGACATGTTTCAAACCCAGCAAAGAGTTCAGCAGATAGCAAAAGATTATTGTAAAACAATTTTCACTGGATTTATGACAGTCCAGGAGAGAGCAGAAAATAGAGAATGAAATAATAACATGTTATATATGGTTGAATGTGCAAAATGGGATAGTAGAAATTCAAAGCTAACATGAATAAGGGAGCACCTGGCAGTGTTAAATGGGTATCTAATGCACAGCTATCAGCATGAAGAGAATCTATGATACTTCTTATTGCATTGCTCTACTTAAAATGATCACAAATAATTCAACTGAGCGAAGACAAGATTCTTGTAGGTATTTTAACAACAAAAGAGGATGGAAACAATCCAGAAAGCTGCACTCAAAAAAACAGACTTTGCTGATGAGCTAAATTAATTTTTGGTAGGTGAAGGATATTTCACTCTACTGACATCACTCAATAAAAGCAATTCCTTGACAAAGAAACTCATATACTTCTGGACCTCTGTATTTCAGAATAGGGCATTGACAACTATTATGAAATTTGACATACCTCTATGAAATTGATGTCCTTGAACACATTTGACATTATTGAAATAGTATATTTCACCTAATCAAGACGACTGTCGGGCACAAAAATCAAAATATTTTTTGCTTCATTTCAAGCTTCTATTTATGAGTCAGCCAAGTTAGACTCAGGATAAGAAGTCAAACCAGTTTGAACTGATACTGTTTTAGAGTGACAATGTTTGAAATATTTTACAAGTGATTTTTGAAAATTTTTGGACAATAGAGCACTGGATTTCTGATAATGTGTATTTCCCTAGATTAAACTTCTACGTATAGAGACATGCATAGAGACATTTTACCTGTGCAAAAGGATTTGTCTCTGTATACCTGGTGCTATTTTTATATATAAAAGTGCAGAAGTAAAGTGTTTTATTTTTCCTCCTGCATAGAATTAAAACACTTTCTAATAAATTACTGAAAAAATCAAGATTAGTTTTTCTGCACTATGTTCTTTAAATATGTAATATGTCATGAATGGGGACAGGAGTTTAGCTAAATCTCTGCCTTTGCCTAGGCCTTTGGCAGCAGGCAGTAGCTCTTATTGGGGTGGCCAGCACCCCAAGACCCAGTCTCGTTTGTAAGTTCTTTAATAATGGCCGATTAGGTCTAATATAACATAAATTATCATTTATTAAACACAGTAAATAACAGACATTGGACTTGGGACAAAACTACGTACTACATAGAACAAATGCAAAGCTACAAATAGCTAAGAATGCAGCGCGCGATAAAGGTACCTATTATAACTGTTATTGCTAGCAAAGAAAGTACAATTTAAGGAAACCAATGCATCTTACCAAACTCCAGTTTGGTGACATTAGAATCCTCACTCAATCCTCAAAGAAGTTACCACAGAGCTGCATCCAGACCCTGGGGAGAAGCTTTTCCACACTCCAGTGTCCATGTCGAAAAGCTTCTACCTCTGTGATATTTCGTGTGCCTTTTATAGTGTTAAAGTGTGTCTTTCGGTCACGTACTCATTTCTTTCATCTCCCTCCACATCCTCTCTCCATACCAAGATGTGGATTCAAGGCTGGAGGTCTCAGACTGTTGGGTACCAAGAGATAACTTCTTGATGGGCTTTTGACTCAATCTGAGTTATCTATGCATCAGCCATGGAGAGAGAGGTGTGGGGGGGGACATCCCGCCACACAATGAAAGGGGAAGCATACCAGAAGATACAACTGATTTTGAATTAACGCAATAAAAATTTTCACATAAATGAACAACATGTTGACTAAGCGGTTCAGGAATTTCAGAAATAAATTAAAGAACTTAATATAACTCCTAAAAATTGTTGGTCAGCATGTAGCAGAAATTTATCAGAATAATTTTATTTCCCTCAGCTGCTGATGTGAGACTTGTAGGGTTTGAATTTCACCTTGTTATAAGGAAAGGCACAAAAGAACCTCTTTTACCTCCTCAAAATCTGCTGAACAATTAGTTGCCCAAACAATTATACTGATATCAAATAGATTGTTTGTCAGATAGTCATGTATACCCTTAAAGAATATCAACAATGACATATTTCTCACTCCTGGAAACACAATCACCACAGACCAGAAAACCAAGAACAGAAGAAAAACAACCCAAAAATCCCAACAAAAACAAAACAAAAAGAGAGCAAAACCTATGCATTCTTTTTAAATGGTAATTTGCTTCCATGCACTGCAGTAAAATAGTCACATTGTTTAGTGATTTGTCCAAGTATAGCACCACCTTTTACAGTGTGTGTCATTTTTACTTTTAGTTAATTACATATAATGGTCTAAACATAATATGTTTTGCTATCTTCTGATGAATAAAAGAAAAAAGGACACTCTCTTTACCTTATGCCTTCACTTCCAAATCAATTTTTTACAGCAAATAACTTTTTTTGCCCCAGGAGGAACATTCACTTTTCAGAGACAATATCATGTTGTCAGCAAATCTTTTTTCATTTAATGGAAAATCACTACTAAATTTGGGCTTGAGATTTATGAAACAGGTCTTGTGTCCCTGTGATGAGTTTCATGAGAAAGAGATACAAAAGACACTGATACTTAAAATCTCAAGGTGTATTCTTAAATCTTCATGGAATTCTTTTGATTTCAGTAGGTGTTAGCAGATGCTATAGTCATATACAGCAAGGCTGTAGTCATACACTGTTGCAAGGCAACAACATGTCATTTTTTACTAAAATTTAATCCAGTAGCAGGTGAACTGGAGCTAACTGCTTTAATCCTGCATCTGTCATTGAAATGGTACATTTTCTTATAGCTGTCTGTGTGACCATTTTTCAACATCCCTGCTCCAGAGGATTATTTTGTCTGTACTTAATACTTACTTTAAGAGAGATTTGTATATACCTTGCAATATTTTTTTTGTTACCCTCATATGTGAATTTTCCTGCTTATATTTTAGTGCACTGAAATATTTTCATCATTTCAAAAAATAGAAATATTTGAAGTTACATTAAAAGATCATCCTCTAGGTAATTATACACCTATAGATGGGCTATATACCTGGAGCTGGGCTTAAGGCTAAAAAGAAGAAACAAGGAAATAGTATCTAACACACATAGAGGTCACAATATACAGTACATTTGGTTGTAATCTGGAGCTGTAGGCCAATGAGAAAGTGTAAAAATGTGTTAGCGAACACATAAAAACAATCCCAAGATGACCCTTGAGGGCTGAAGGAGAAACCAGCAACATGCACATCATATTCCTCCTGGTGAAGGACTCCAGATGCTGACAATTCATCATAACCCTCCCTGCTGAATAGAACTACAGATCTCAGGGCCAGAGACAAGAGCAGGGGAAGTGTGAGCAAAACACCAGGAAAAGGGATAGAAACCAAAAATGGTGTGTAGAACAATTTTAGCTCCATCATTATCTTTTCTTTTTTATTTAGCTATTAGATGTGGGCTAATAATGATCAGACTCTTGAGATTTCAGTTATAGTAACAATAAATTATTGATTTTATTTATATCCAAGATGTGCTTCCTTTTTGCCTATAAACAAGATTTTGAGCATAGTATCCTTCAGGACCTAATTCACTGCATTCAATCTGTTCTAATTACTATTGCTGACCTAGTGGAAATAAGGTAAGTAGAGCACTGCTAATTAGTATAATGTTAACAAGAAAAATCTTATTTAGGGGGAAGAACTTTTGTTTAAATCTTACAGCTATATCAGCTAAAAGATAGAGTTATCCTTCTATGGAAAAGTGACACATTTTAAAAATCTACATGGAGACGCCTTTCACAGCTTCTGCCGTAGAGAATAAATCCTATTTGCTAATTTTTTGTGTCAAAAAAGGGCAAAAATTATATTTCTATGTAGATATATGTATGTATGTATGTATCAGATCTATATTTAAAAAAATAGCCATAACAAACAGTCTATGTACAATAAGGTATTTGACTCCAACACAGTGACATTGTATAGAGAAATTCAGACCTGGTGTGATAGTAGGGGCCTTGAGAAGTGGAGATGGAAGCTGGGGCTTGTGGATATCATTCCACAAATCATTGAAATCTTCATTCTCTGTAGTCTTCTGGTGTGTTACAATCATCTACTTTTATGGAGAGATGAAAGACAATACTGTTCTTGAATTAATGTGAAGAACTGTTAATATCTCAGACTCATAGTACAGAAGGTCATAATAATAGCAAATATTCAATTAATACAAAACGTAATGAAACACACTGTGAAAAAGAAAAATCCTCTAAGTCTGGTAGAATACTCTTGTAACTGAAAGGGAAGCTCACTGTTGAATTTATCTTGAGATGTAATTTACAAAAATTTCTACAATGTAAAACATTTTCTACAATTTTCACTCTGGAGTTAGAGGGCAGAGACATAGTAATAATCCAGTGCCTAATTAAAAGCCACTGCTCTGCAGTGATATAATACCTATATTCTAAAGAATAAGGTATTAGAGAAGATCGGCTATCGGATGGTTCAACAGAATAATGGAAACAATACTGTAAAAATAAAAATGAAGTTTAAAAAGGTCAATTAAATCAGACATATAATATTAAAAAACAACCAAAAAATAAAACCAAAAATGAGGAGGGAATAAGAAAATTCTAATTGTCAGTACTGAACTTCATCTTTATTACAACAAACACTCAAGTATTTTGAAACAGTGGATCCTTTTAGTCTGAGCTTTAAAAAAAAAAAAAAAAAAAAAAAAAAAACTATTCCAAAACCAGGTATCTTAGTTAAACCTCAATATTTCTTTGGTAAAAGTATGTGTCAGACATTATTTCTATTCATTTTAGCACGACAGACATTTTGTCAATGTATGAGAAAATGACCAGAAGAAATTGGAAAAAAACACAGTCTTGAGTTCAGAAAAGTCCTTCATTTCTTGATCTACCTACATTTCAAACATTCTGGAGGTTATACTAAAAAAAGGTGTTCAGAGCGTATTTTTGCTGGCTCTGAAAGTTTTGGTCTTTTGGGCTTGCAGTCTCCCAGAGCTAGTTTCTGATCTTATGGGAAGCTTTCAGGAGTGAAGCAGCAAGTGTGTACTAGACTGAGGATATTAAGACAGCGATGCCTCAAGGTGAAGCATTCTGCCTCCACTTGCAAAGGAGTATTAACAGAGAGAGACACAAAGAGCTACTCTAGAGAAGCTGCTATGGCAATTTTTCCTGTTGAGAATTCTTTAGTTTTTCTGTCCTTCAGCTCCCTATCTTTTAGAGTGTACAGTAGTGCTTTCCAGTTCCTCAGAGGTATATTAAGGCAAGTGTATGAAAAGGCTATTAGAAGTTTTCGGCTTTTTTCAGCACAGGTTATACAGGTACCTTAGGTCTGTGCGCACATGAAGTTTACAATATGCATGTTAAATATATCTTTGATAACTAACAAACTGATAAGGAAAAATAACCCCCTAAAACCGAATTAGCTGCTAAACGTTAATTTTAGCATTATGATCAAGCATTATTGTCATAAACATCATGGTTACACAAGATTGTGGTTTATGGTGTAAATCTATGGCTATTCCCATCACCTATTTATTTTTTCTCTCTATGTAATCTTTTTGACTGTTATGGAGTGCAGTAGTTCATGGGGTTTTGATCTGTTTCTTTGACCAAGACCAAGAGTGAGAAGGTTCTCAGTTCCAGCAACACTTTATTTACTTTATTTAATATCTGCTTAGATTGTATGGGAAGAGGAAAGGGTGGCAACTTCTTTGTTTTGGTAGTGTAGGTGTGGAAAAGTATTTGCTATGTGATTTCAAAGCAGCATTAAGGTATCCAAATTCTTATTAACTTGTGGAGTGGAGTAGCACATCAGGTTTCTCCAGATACCACTTGAAACAGGTTCTTTTCTTCAGACATTGTTACCAGGCCACTGTTTGAATCATAAAAAATACATTATCAAGACACATTAACTTTTCCACAATAATGATCACATTCTTATGCTCTCTATTCTTTCTCTTTGAAAATGACGTACTGCTAGATGATTGTATTGTACAAGGCAATCTCTATTTCCTTTTCTGTGAGAGTATTATTAAATTTCACTCTGGGGTATTTAACATTTCCTCTGTGTAACTATATAGAAATTTAAATCATGTGTGTCTGTTTTCCTTAAAAGAAAAATGTTTTCACATCCTTTGCAGACAATAATAATTGAACATTTGCATCCAAAAGTACCATATCTTTAATGTCTTATTAATATACTCAGTGTTTTAAACATGTTTTAAGATAGTAGAAGACTTTACATTTCTTCAATATGTGTAGATATATGTACATGTATGTGTGTGTGTGTGTTTACATATATACTTTTAATCTCAAATGCATACAGTAAAATAAAGCTTTGAGCATTAAACTTATTCCCAAATCCTCTAACAAATTTTGTAGCTTTCATATTCCTTTCTCTTCTTTCATCTTCCAGGTCTTAACTTTTAGTCTACTATTTGGAAAAAGCTACAAAGTTGATAATAAAGATATCATTAAGATAAAGAGTGAAACTGTTTGGGTAAAATGCTGCTAAAAACTAAGTGAAAAGCAATTGCAATAAAGTACCGACCTGAAAATTTACTTGCTTTTCCTTATATCTTAAAATTACAGTAATCATGCAAGTTACTGGTATTCTATGTAATATTGTAATTATTATCAAAGAGAAGCATAATGAAAATTATACAACCGCAATCTAGTTACATATGTATCTACCAGATTCAAATTTTTTAGTTTATCCTTTGACTTGCCTTGCTTTTCTCCACGTGTTATAAAATATTGAGGTATATGTAGAGGCACATTGCTTTTTGCATGCAGAACTGGCACATGAATGATGATAAAAGTTAATTTTTGAAGAATTAAGCTTTCATCTGCAGAGGTGCTAATAATATAAGATTACTTATCAAATTGGAGAGATTCCATCAAAACCATGTAAAATATTATTGTTTGAACAGAAGAGAACACCTCACCTTTCATATTTTGTCCTGTTGATATATGTATTTAATATTGCAATATATGTTACATTTTTCAGCACACAAACACAAATATAGAATAGTATCAGGTTAAGATGTTTGACAAAATTTCGGAAAATCTGATTTGCTGCAAACTTAGAGCTCCAATGAGGCCCAAGTTAAATAACTAATGGTTTAGAAGTAGGATATTTAGGGATTATTTTTAAAGACCTATTCAGATTTTATATAACTAAAGTAGTAACTGGATTAAGTTCAAAGTTATAGTCCATAAAATTATCCCAATTATTGTTTTATTTTTGATGCACTTAAGCTCCATACTGTTTACTTTTTCCTATGTGAATATCATCCAGCATTTGCACTTCTGTTTTTGTGCATTTATGAAAATCCTAATCACAACACTACTGTATGAGATTTATTTCAAGGCTGTATTACACCTCCCAATTTCTCCTTAGGATACTCTCACATCAGACACTGAAATTATGGTTTCTGCAAGTCTAAATTAAATTATCTAGTGCCTAAAAAAAGTACAATCTCATTCACAATGCTCCTTGTCTCTACACTATTGTATCTATAGTCTTGTACTTCTCCCATTTTCTGAATCGAAATGTGACTTGTTGTGCAGGGAGGGTTCCTGTTGTAGCGGGGGCACGGGTCAATCACACGCAGACCAATGTGATCGGTGAAAGCCGTTTATTACAGATCAGAAGGCTACTTATATACATCTTCTACTTCTCTATATCTAAGCAGTAGATTGGTTACTAGCTACTTGTTTACACATCTAAACGAATCACTTAGAGCGATGGTGAGCTGTCATACAAACGCTGCTTCTGTTGGCTCTGCTAAGCTAATGCTGGATTGTGCACATTTCACTGCCCTGCCTATTAAAAACACCCAACATATCCCCCGTTTTCTTTTTGCACAAGCCAGGCCTGATTGGTGTATTTTTCTATCACTCTGTGAATTAGCATAGAGCAGCATTGCAAAGCACAGCAAAACAACATTTTGAAAGTTATTATTATCAAAAGCAACAACAACACTGTCTTACACAAATTCTTGAGCTCCTCAATGATTCTTCAGCTTTGAGCAACCTTTCTACTTTAACTCGTTACTATACGGTTACTTAAAATAATTTCTCTAGCAAGTACTACTTTAGTTAATTGAAACTGTGAAAACAATATACACCGTTGCTCTAAAGTCTCTGCCAAGCTCAAATCTTGATTAAAGAGTCCATGGTTTCTTCTGAACTCTGGTTCTTGATTCTGATCAGGTGAGTAGGTAATTGCTTTGAACCTGTTGGTGATAGAACACATGCATACTCCCTTCTCTAGGTTAACAGGTTACTTGAGCTTTGGTATTACGTGTTGTTACACACTCAATTGTGGGTTTTGCATTATGAGCGAAGGTGATAAAGGCAACAGGTGCAACTACAGGTGCAATACATAAGAGAAAGAAAGCAGTACTTCAAAAGTACACAGATTATTAACCATTTAGCTATTAGCTACTACCCAGAGTCTACAATCACTGGAGAGTCCCATTTTACAGGCGAGACCTGAAGACCTTTCCCGGGCAAGGCTTTCAAGTTTACCTGAAAGGGGTTCCAGTTCTTATCAAGCCGAATTGGTGAGTCAAAATGACTCAATTGCAGTTTTTGGGTAGAAACATCTGGGATTAAAGATTCAGTACCCGATCAGCTTAGGGCCAGGGCTTGGCCAGAGCCTAGGCCTTGACTGAGAGGGTGTCTCTAAACCATCTGACAAAGAAGTCTCTATTAATATCAGTTTTTTAAAACAATACACTTCTTACAGATAACTACACTTAGTTATGTGAAAATTTATCATTGTCAATTTAGTTTTAACTAAATAATCAATGGTACCATAAACAAACTACAAATAGTTGTGAACAAAGGAATACATATGTGTAGCATCAAATAATATCTTCTGGATAATACTCTCTATAAAAGCTTAGTAAATTCATATCCTTACATTAACAACACCTCTAGAATTGTTAATACAGTAACAGTAACTGTTCTGAAAAAGTGAGATTATGTTTTCTACACATCTATGCATATATGACAGTAAAGCAAAATGAAAACAAGAGAGAAGCACTAAGCATCTTACAATTAATAATATTCATGATTTGAAATTGATGTTCATTCTTCTCTGTTACCTACAGAAGATAAAGCTGCAAAAGTTGTTATAGTCATCTTGATTGACTAATGTAGAACATTCAGAACCATAGGATTTGTGATGAAATTAAGGATTTGACAAATTGCATCTTCACTTACTTGTCTTACCAATTCTTTATCATGAACATTTCAGTTGACTTTATCTTATCTCTATAGCAAGGGACTGTAAAGAAAAAGAACTGTAAAGAACTCTTTTCCCTGTTTCCCCCTCTTTTTTTTTTTTTTTTTTTTAAATGTTTTCTTTTGTTCTGTTTTGCTTTGTGTTGTCTTGTTTTGCTTGTTTTGACAGAACTTTAACTTTGCTTAAAACTAAGATAAATCTAACAGAGCTTAAAGTCAATAATTGAAAGTGAAGAGAAATTAATGTTAAGCACTTAAAAAATAAGTTTTATCTCATAGGCGCCTCTACCTAGATTTACATGCCGGCAAAATACAAATTAACACAGACAATTCACACACACGCACAAGGAAACAAAAGCTGACTTGATTTTGCTAAAGTTCCCACTGACTCTTAGGCCACAAAATACTTTACAGAATTGGCCTCAGGATGCTACTCTGCCAGTTCTGGCTTTGAGGCAGCAAGTTACACCCCTCTGCCAGCTGTTACAAATTCACTGAACAACACTACCACTCACAAACATAGAAATTTTCTTCACTAGACCACAAGCGTCTGTCTTCTCTTTTCTTTCTTTCAGAGGTTACTAAAATTTAACTTCTTAATCGAACTGAAAATCAACAGACTTTACATAAATTTTGATCAACTTAAAGTTGACAGGTCTGACTTATAAACTCAGAATACATAAAAGACTCAAACAACATTCTTAGTACATTTGCTGCAGCATACCTGTGGAAAGAAAAAACAAATCTTTTGAATTAGAGAAGTAGTCACTCTGGATGCCCTTGCAAGCGTTTATCCTTAAACCTACTAAACTAGATATAAGGTTAAGGGTACACCTTGAGAGTTTCAGATACAGCAGAATTCAACCTATTTTGACCTCTCCCGTATAAGAAACTACTGAAAATTCATCATACAGCAGTTAAACATCAGCGAATAATATCAAGAAAAATAACTGAGTTGTAAATGAAATAGCAGCAACGTAGAACTTTAGAGGGTAGGATTAACTGGAAAGAAATTTAAAGTGTGGCAGATTTATAGTCATGTTGAAAATGCCTGTTTAACAGTCAGTACTCCTCTAAGATAAGTTTAAGTTTACTAAGATGTTTTCGAGGTGCAGCTTTACTCACAGGGATGATAGTGTACATCTTGGAAAATTGCATCTAAAACCTGCTTAATTCGCAGATGGTAAGACAACTGTCTGTAAATATAAATACAATAGGTTTGAGATGTAAAGACAACATCAAGGACTTAAACTATTCTGATGTTAAGTTCATATGCAAGCTATAGGTGACAAGGAAGAACAAGCACATTTACATCTCTGAGCAGCTGTACTAGCTGGAAATGTTGTCACATGTGTTTATGGGAAAACAGTCACATTTAAATTGTTTTATTAAAGCTGTGTATGCAAACAGGTAAAGCTAGCACTACACTTTTTACAGTAGAAAACCATGAGCTAATTATAGTCGATTCTTAAAAGTTTCTGCAGATAACAAATAGGGAGTCAGGCCTTGCAGGATTTAAAGTTAATTGCTGTAGCTATGCATCTTGTCCAATGTGAATGTATGCTGAGTAAGACTAAAAAACCAAAAAAAAACCCACCGAGTTGATGCATCGACATATAAGTATAAATGATGCTTTGAGGAAACAACCTGAAAATTTCACTTTGGACTTTGCTAATTTTGTATGGGATATAACTGTGCTGTGTTTAATTATGTTTTAGTATTTGGGTTGTTCCAGGCAGCTCAAGGAATCTGAAGGCCAAACAGCAGGAGTGGTGCCAAGCTAGGTAGAAAACAAGATAAATTTTTTCCTGTGGGAAAAAACAAGTTTTATCAGAGTTGGATAATGTTAGAACTTCAACAGAAAGCTTGTAAAAGTCCTTAAAGGAAACATACACAGTGAGAAAGCGAGAGGGGGCTTGCTGCCATGATTTAAGGCAGAATGTCATAGTTCACATTCCAATTCTGTGGAATAAGATAAGATGTGTAGGGAAAAGTCGAGTAACTTAACAATCTACACAAGACTTTCAGAGCATAAAGGATACACATAAAACACTTTCTAAATCCTCTCATTTAACCAAGCTGTTATCATTACTGCTGTCTGGTTTTGAAAAGTTGGAAACAAATTCAAAATACAACTCAGATACACTAATTAAAAAGGCACTTCGAAGACTGGAAGCAGCAGGTAACTGCTGTTTCTTCTGTGCTGCTTCCCGAGATGGCTCTGCCAGGGTAACTGGACAGGTCGCACGGTCAGTAAAGCAGCCGCAGTGGGGGAGCTGTCAGCACAGGTTGTTGGGGGTCGAAGCTGTGAGCACCGCGCAGCTCCCGGGGGGAGAGATGTTAACGTCAAAGTAGATCTTCAAGTAGGGGAGAAAGAGAAGCTGTACGATTCGTTCACGGGTGAAGCAGCTCTAGCAGGTAGACTAAGAGGTATCGCTTGCAAGGTTTCTGCTAAATCTCGGATGACAATTGAAAAATCAGTAGAGGTCAATGGACCAGCCTCGACCTCCCCTTGAGATGGGGATTGGGGATCAGCCTCTACGAGGCTGCGTCCTTGGCCTTGGCAGGCTCCGGTGATGAGGGTGGCGGGGGGGGGAGCTACTGGCACGATGGCTTCTGGTTGAGGCGCGGGGGGAGCCGCTGGCACGACGCTTGTTGGCTGAATAGCCAGGGGAAGCTGCCAGTACGGCAGTCGTTGGCTGCGATCCAAGGGGGGCACTTCGCAGGGACAGTTGGGGGCTTGAGAAGACATACGGACTGTTTACGGGTGAAGGGTCCTTAGGAGATTGATCTAAGGTTATTGCCTGTAGGGACTTTGTTGGATCTTGAATCACAGCGGACAGATCGGGAGGAGTCGGAGGAGTCAGAGGATCAGCCTTGATCAAAGCTCTAGGAGGGGGTGCTCCCTCCCCCTCCTCGCCTCTGACATCATCAGGGCCTTGAGAGGAGGATCGGGAGTTGGAGGGTCGGGAGTTGGATCGGGAGTTGGAGGATGGGGAGTTGGAGTCTCTATGAGAGACCCTGGCCTCGGCCCCGGGCACCTCTGGTGGTGGGAGTGGCGCAGCCACCGGTGGTGGTGGTGACGGGGGGAGGGGAGCATCAACCTCCACCCCTGTCGCCGTTGGGAGGGGCGAACAAGATGAAGGGGGGCGGCGAGATCGGGGGGGGAGAACCGGCACTCGCGAAGGAATGTCCAGCTGGGTCAAAAACAAGTTATTGATGGGAAAAGCCTGTGGGGCCTCTGCAGGGGGTGGGTCGAGAGTTGACGCTGCAGCGGCAGCCGCCTGTTTCTCCGCTTTCATAACACGCAAAACATCAATTATGGTCTTCCAAAGAGGAGCATACTTTGTAGCCTCCTTCACTCCCTTCTCCCCTGCAGCTATAGTATTCCAGAGTGCTGTTCCGATTGCCTCCCAGGTGCTGATCTCAAAAGCTACCGAAGCACCCGATATCAAGTCCTGCTCCCACACCCAGCTAAGAAAGCTTTTCAAAGTCGAGGCATCAAATTTCTGCTCTCTCTTAGAGAGAATTAGTTGGAGGAGGTTTAGGACCGCGTCCCGTTCATGGTGGTCCCGCCCCATCTCCCCCTGCAGCCGCTCACCTCTTATCGGTGAGATTCCACGTCGTCTTGACGTTTCGCGGAGCTCCGTCTTAATAATTCATCCTGCACGGGACTGCAGGGAAAGTTCAGGCCTGAGAAGGGGTCATCCTGCCGGGGCTTGCAGGGAAATACGACTGCCTTCCCCGCACCCCGTGCGCACGTAGCAGTTCGTTACGAACTAATTCGGGCACTTCGGGGTCACCATTATGTTGTAGCGGGGGCACGGGTCAATCACACGCAGACCAATGTGATCGGTGAAAGCCGTTTATTACAGATCAGAAGGCTACTTATATACATCTTCTACTTCTCTATATCTAAGCAGTAGATTGGTTACTAGCTACTTGTTTACACATCTAAACGAATCACTTAGAGCGATGGTGAGCTGTCATACAAATGCTGCTTCTGTTGGCTCTGCTAAGCTAATGCTGGATTGTGCACATTTCACTGCCCTGCCTATTAAAAACACCCAACAGGTTCCTGTAGCCGTTAACTTATGGTATAAAATGATCCCATACAGGCAATTTCCACCTATAAAGGTAAAGTTATTTGTAAGGAGTCACTGCTGAAGGCAGAGGTTTAAAATAGTTACTGCTAGATAGCTTTTAGTTTTTAATATGAACTTTGTGGGAGTACTCTGTATGGGCAGTTATAAGAAATGACAATAATTTCTTTTTCTGAGCTGTTGATGATCCTACCTAGAGTAACATGCACTGCTTAAGTCACTTGGTCAGACTTAACAGCTGAAGTCCTCAATATGAGAAGCAGACAATTCCTATTTTGGAAGATCTATCAATGACTAATTTTGATACAAACTGCCTTTCTTTTTATTTAATTGGAAAAAAAAAACAAAAAAAACAAAAAAAAAATTTCTTTGTTTCCCACTCTTTAAGAATTTTTCATTTGTATAATAGGTTGTCAAATAACATATTGAACGTGTAACTTAACATCATCTGTGATAAAAAGCAATCATAAATAAACTTAGTGCCTCAGTCATTACAAACACATAGTAATTTGGTGTGATATGCAGTTATTGTAGACTTGTTAAATGTTGATGAGTTATAACAATACTTCCTTGATTTCTTTTCAGGGACAGAACAGAATTCCCTGTGATTTAAGGGTGAAAATTATGAACTGTACTTTTATATGTCTATAGATGGTAAACCAGTATGCAAAAAACTACACAATCAGAACAATCAACAATTGCATGGCTTCATCAATATATGATAAATATTCCTCTATTTGAGTCAAATCAAAACTGGGATCACACTCTTCCATAATTCAAGTGAGAGCTAAGATGTTAAATGTCATCTATTTTACGTGATTACAAATTTGTGTTTAAGAGTAACAAGTTCAATACGAGGAAATGAAATCTGGCAGATCAAAGACCTTCTCCTTAACCTCTCATTTTCAAACTCTGTAGGATTAAGCATCAGAAGACAGGCAGTCATTTAGTGAATCTAGAAAGAAGCTACATTGCTACTAAGATTTGACTGGAAACTTTTCTATGGGAAGTTCATATATACTCGTGCAAGTACTCCAAATTTCCCTGGAAAGTGTGCCAGAAACACTTAATTTCAAGTGAAGCATGTTTCAAAGAGATGCAAAAATAAGACAAAATCGTAATTCTTCCACCACAGACTTCACACTTGTGTCTGGAGACCTTGAGCTGTCTTCTTCAGTTGTCTGTGAAATTGCTGTCCATTTGTTGCCCTTTAAAATTCATTAACAATAACAGATTTTTATCAGTCATGTGAATTTTATCAAGCCTTTGTTAAAAGGTGTAAATATTTTTAAATAGTCAGAGGCAAATCAGGCCATTCATATCTCATCTTTAAGTTCAGATTTTAAACCTGAGAGGTCCTTTACTGTAAGAGTAGCTGTCATTCAAGAAGATTGTTGCATGAACTTCTCAACTGTATTTTTCCATTTGAAATTATATATATATTTGTCCTAAACTCAAACTAAACTGATAACCCAGGAGCATTCCCTATCAGTGAATGAACCTATTGACAGACTTTTACCCTTCTATAATGATTATTATGGTACTTCCCTCCTAGATTCTTCTCAAAAGATGTTAATGTATTTCTCTGACTGAATAATAGACTTTCTATCTACCTAATTATTATACAGTTGACATGACATGATGAATTTATGACTGGTCATCTTCTACTCTTTGAAAGAGCTGTTATTTTGACATAAAATCAAGGTGCCATGTGTAAGTGTTACTCAGCATTCAACATCTTACCAGTGGCTTTCTAGGAGATGTATACAACAGTATCGTGTCAATCTACTTAAAATTGTTAGAAATTGATTTAAAAATATTTAGAAAATTTTATTTTATTCAATATGGTTTCAAGGGTTCTGACTAGCCCGGTGGTTAATATATGTCTATGCTAAGGATGTTGCGGTTCACTTGCTACTAACCATTACATTTGTTTGGGCTTTGCAAAAAGTGGTGCCTTTTGAGATCAGGTTTTGACAAAGCATTCTCTTAGATCTTGAAAAGAACGTGACTTCCATCATAGACAAGATCGGAAAATTATCTACTAATTTTGGGAAAAAAATTAAAAACTCTCAGTTTATGCTTATCTGCTTCAGATATTTTCTGAGGAAAAACCCCAAGGTTTGAACCCTGCAGAGAAGGCTATTGTTTTTCAATTGTGTCTCCTAAACAAATAAAAATTATTCTGTTCTTAGGAGAAATTCTGCAAGGAGCAACCATTTAAAATTTGGCCCAATCATCAAAATGACACCACCATTTGTTTTCTTTTGCAGAATTATGTTAGTGTTTACCTTTCTTTGTCAGTTAAGAGCTTGAAGATTGTATGATTTTGTGGCATGTTCTCTGCTGGAAACAGAGCATTTGGCATTTGCTGGAAACAGAGAATTGAATATAAGGTTCACACTTTTTAATTCCCCATAAATTAAATTAATTCCTTTAAGCAGCAGCTATAAATGTTTCCTTTCTTACTAACTCTGTAACACACATCATCTTTTGCTATTGCACCTTTAGATTCTGTACCCTAGATTGGTCAGAGTTGAAATGTATGAGACCATATGCAAATGTCAAACAAAAAGAAACCCCCATAAGGAACAATGGTAACATAATTGGTAAATGAGACAAGCATAAGCATGAACACAGAGAAAGGCAGCAATTTAGAGAAGCAAAACAGTGAGGGAGAAGTAAGAGTTCAGGAACTCTGTAGCTCAGTAATCAGTGAGCAAGTTAACAATTAACTAACACATGGCATAAGGATGTGTCATGTTCCTATGTCAGGTTTTAACATATATGCTGTATAACAGTGAGCTCTTGCAGTGCATTATATACATAAGAACATGTGTTTGTGCCTCTTGAATATTCCAGTGATCCTGGTTATAAGAATAGCAAACAATTCAGTTGGACCATCATTTAGCTTTCAGATATAATGAAGTGGTAATAGACCTTCCTAGCCATGAGAACATTTGAGTTTCTATGTCTAATTACAATTTTTTGAACCGTAGTCATGAAAAACTAATCATTGTGACAATAGTCTTCTGGAAATTGTACTGTAGAAGCACAAAATGCAGGCAATTTAATGTTTGCTATGGTTCATCAAATTCAAACTCCTCATGCATAACTTGGTCACATTTATTTGTGCACCACAGGGGTGTAACTCCGAAAGGGAAAGCCAGACTCAGAATGTGCTTCACAAAAAGATGTTGCTCCCTTGGTAACTAATACAGTACTAAATGTTCCGACAGGTAGCATATTTCACAACATTGAAACACATCGTTCTCATTGCAGGAAATGTATGCAACTGAAAATCCCATGCTAAAACCAAATGCAGTAGATGTTCCTTTATACTTCATCCCAAAATTCTTGTCTTACCCATATAAAGTTGTCTCCCATTTCGCTACCCCTCTGCCATTTAATAATTGATTTTTTTCCTCGGTATGTTTTGTCTGGTATATCAGTCTTTTCCTCCAATTATTTCTTCCTATCCCTTAATTTTCTCTTTCCAAGGTTCTTGGTCCCTCTGTTTCCCACATGCATCTCAATTTCTTTCTTTTTTCATCTGAGCTGAGAGACTTCTTAGAAAAATCTTTTTCTTTCAATTTCATTTGCCTTCCATTGCTCTTCCAATAATCTTTAATTGAGGCTAATTATGAATTTTCAGCACCAGCATTTGATTTAGGTTCACAGGGACCAGATGGAGCTAGTTTGTTGTGCCCAGAATCCTATCTTATAATGCTTGCTCACCACTCTGAGCTTGGAATTTGATCTCCGTGAGACACCCTGGCTCAAATGGATTATTGGAAAACAGGACAAAAAAAAAATACAATAAAGAGAACTCTGTGAATGAAAAACTGGAAGTCTTACCAGTGGTGAAATTCAACAGAAATAAGGAGAAGATATGTACTTTAGGAGACATATATTCTGCATTTACAGTCAGTGGTACAAGCAAAGACTAAGAAGAGAGCCAATAAGGTGGATTTCTTTTTGATACTGACAGATTTTTATGTCTCTGTGGCCTGGTTTCACCTGGGATAGAGTTCATATTCTTTTTAGTGGCTGGTACAGTGCTGTGCTTTCTATTCAGTGTGAGGATAATGTTGATAGCACACTGATATTTTGGTTATTGTTAACTAGTGCTTAACTTGAGGACTTGGCATTTTTCCTTGCTCTGCGACTGAGGAAGGGAACAAGAAGCTAAGAGGAGTCATAGCTGGGATAGCTGACCTGAAGTGGCCAAAACAATATGCATATAACAACCACAGCAAATTTTTGGGTTGGAAGGAATCGTAAGAATTATCTAATTCTAACCCTCCTGCCATAGGCAAGGACATCTACCACTATATCAGGTTGTCAAAGCACCATCCAACTTGGCCTTAATCACTTCCAGGAATGGGGTATCTGCAGCTTCTCCGGGCAACCCGTTCCAGTGCATCACCATCCTCACAGTGAAGAATTTTGTTTTAGTATCTAAACCTGTCCTCTTTCAATTTAAAGCCATCATCCCTTGTATTATCACTACATTGCCATGTCATTTATTTCCCCCCTTGTCTCAACCTGGTGTAAAAGGGGAGTTGGGGAGGATTTGTCTTGATAGATTTCTTAGATGAAAATAAAATGCAAATAGATGAAAATCAAATTGGTCCCTCTCACACTTTTTCTTATCTTTTATAGTATAATTTTTAAAAAGTTTCAGGTTTCTTTTTTTTACACGGCATTTTGATTCATCAAACCTTGATATTTAAGGAAACATTTTAGCATAAAAATTTAGTTTACATTTTGTTCAGTGTTTGAGGTCTTTTTTAGAAACATGCACATACAAAAACATCCAGAAACTTCTTAAATTGATTTATTTTAACCTTTGTCTTTGGTTTAGGATTAACAGTTTTAATTAACAGATTAACTACTTAGTGCAGGATAGCTTTTTGACTCAGACAAGGGCAAGATCCTCTTTATCTTTTATATTTTTTGGCTGAAACTCAAACGTATATTTTCTTAAATACAGATAAGATTACATTGTCATAAGTAAACATAATGGAAACATTTAGGATAAGCAGTGAGTGGGGTCATTGTAGGTTTTCCTTAGAGCTCAATAAAATTTAGTTAATGTTTTCTATTTGCCTAGTCATATACTCAGTTTCTCTTTCATTAGCCAGAACTAGAAGCTAGGGATTAACTTGCTGTGAAAAAGAAGCAGAATTTTTATGTTTCTAACTTCACCACTGTCCTGATATTTCAGTAATGGTAGCAATGAATGAATGAATAAAGAGAGTTTCAGGACAATTCCTTCCTGAAAAACACATCTTTTGCAACTTTCCTCACAACTGAAAACATTGGACAGCAGTTTGGAATACAAACAAAAAAAAAAAAAATAGGAGTTTCTCTCCTCTCTTTAATTGTTCATTGAAAAGGCATTTTCCAGTTGAAATAGATCATCTCCCTTGATCTGCTGGCAGTGCTCTTTCAAATGCACCCCAGGATCCCATGGGCCTTCTTGGCCACAAGGGCTCTGCTGGCTCATGGACAGCTTGTTGCCCTCCAGGACCCACAGGTCTTTCTCTGCAGAGCTGCTCTCCAGCAGGTTGGCCCCCAGCCCGTGCTGCTGCATGGGGTTACTCTTCCCCAGGTGCAGAACCCTGTACTTACTTTTGTTGAATTGCAGACTGTTCTTCTCTGCCCATCTCTCCAACCTGCCCAGGTCCTTCAAAATTAAATTAGTTCCCCACAAATAGTTAAAATTAGTATGTTTTATCTTTTTCTTCCTGTTTCTTTTTCTTCTGTTTTTTCATTGAAAGTAAACCCTGGATGTTGTTTTATTTTTTCAATAATGGATTCATTGGTAACCTATTGTTCTGTCATATACAGAAGCTGTCGTGTAGCTCTTACCTTTAGAGAAGGATGGTTTTCAGATCTCCGAGATGTTTATGACAAGATGAAAAACAGAATGTATGTAAACTGTCTTATACATCTACTTTAACACATACTGACTCTTCCAAAATGAAGTAGGAGGAGCTAGTAATCAAACACAGTAGATCTAGTATTATAGATATTTGCTATCAAAAGACTAAATCTTTAAGTATTCAAATAAAAGCAGGCTGATTTTGAGTACTGCTTGGCAACACTTCTTCCAACTATCTTGTGAAATAGCTAGGATTCTGTGACAACTACAATCCATGAAAGGATGCCTAAGGACTTCATTGAAGGTCCTGCATTTGTCTGAAACACTAACTTTTTTATGAAATTAATCTTCTAATTACTTTCAAGCATCTCGTTCTTATTGTTTTGCTGAAGTGCAAGTGCATAATTAAAAGTAAGCAACTAGATGGATACCGATGGTAACTTACAAAAAGAAAGCTGGTTATTTTGGAGAATATTTAATACTAGATCCCATAAAGAAAATATTTTAAAAAAAAAAAAAAAAAGAGAGAAAAAAGGGGCTGTTTTGAGTGATTTTTTTTCATGATATTTGTGTCATAGCAATTTTTTTTTAATTTGGAGGAAAATAGAAATAACTTGTCTATGTGTGTGTATGTGTGTCTGTGTGTGCATGAGTGTATCTTCATGTACATTTAAGGAAGAAAAAAGATGGTAAAAATCAGAAAGAGTGAAATTTATAGTTGCACTACTATGTATTTGAAGTTCATACAACTTCTTATGAAAGTCTCAGCATTTAGTGTGTTTGAAACCCCAGTTTCATAAAACATGAAAAATATGTCAATCTACATGTTTCCTTTGATCCTTTTTATACATATACTTTATACATTTTATCTGATTTAACTGTAGACCACAAACCCTCAGAAGTAAACACTGTCTCCCCAGTGCCTAAAATATTATGGAAGTTGCAGAGTTATTGATTAAAAAAATTGTAATATATGCAGTTAAATATTCCTCCTTTTCAATGTTCTGTCACACACATAGTTTGTCAAAACCTCTGGAATATTCTCAAAAGTAATACATGTTTATTAAAATGAGCTGGAAATTTACAAAGAAAATATATTTTTTGTGTCTTCAGAATGCAGGTTTTTTTCCTGTAGGGAAAGAGATTTATTTTTCCAAATAGAAAAAGCCCACATGGCCATGTAATAAAATGTTGTTACATTCCATTTTATTTTAGTTAATATGTATGTTCCTTTCCATTATATTTTATTTGGTTTATTTAAAATGCCAGTTTAAAAGATTTTAATTAAAACACAATATTCCAGGAGGCTCATTTATATACTTCTTTCTCACTGAAGACATATCTATGATTTTGATTTTGGTTCCTGGTCATGGTAGAATTTCCTTTTTATAAAGGAGAACTCATGGGCCAAAGATGAGTGGAAAAATCAATTCTTCTTGATTGAAAACTTATGACTTGACCAGCGCTCAGTCTCTAAAACATTTGAAATTATTTATGTCTATAACAAAATATCTCTGGCTTGCCTAAAATTTGAGGGCAGAACTACTATTTACTTCTATTTACTAACAAACTTGGGATCATAACTTGAGTCATGACTGTCCCTCTGTGTGGACATAAAAGCAACCACTGCTCAAGTCCTAGAAAAGACAAAAGATAGCAAATGCAGGAAGCTTACTGTAAGAAATGTTCAATGACATGAAAAATCTAGTCTAGCAATTCCTCTCAAAAGTCTCAGACTTCCATCTTTGCTTTCATCTTTTCTAGTGCTCCTTTAACTATTTTTATTTTGCTTCCCTCTCCTAAACGGAGGGCAAGAAACAAAGAAGGTGGTATTAGCACAGGAATAAGATTCAGAGGAAGGACTGCATCTTGTGGGAACTTACCTGAAGGAGAATAAAAATAAAAAAAAAAAAAATCAGGAGGGATACAAGGAAATGTTATTTACAACTGTTTTAACCTCCTGAAAAAGAGAAATGATCAGACACACAGCTGTTTCTTCTCTGTAACTCTAATAGTCAAGGGGTTCACAAACGGTGTTATCTCCCTTTTCAGAACACTCTTAAGCCAAAGTTCATGCATACAAGGAATGAAACTGCAAATAATGCCATTTCACAACTTTCAAGTACTACTTGCTCCAATTTCTTGTAGTGCTTATAATTTTGAAATATTTTCTACATGTTTATGTTTTTATTTTTTAAAAGTTAGTCAGAAAAGACAATTAGAAATTTTCTCTGCAGAGAGAAGGCCTATGGAAGGCTGAAATACAAATTGACATGTTGGATGTTAGAACAGGGAGAAGCTCAGACCTCATGATGGGACCACTCTAAATCCACATGTATCAGAAAACATGCACACTGGAGTCAGTAAACTCAATATTAGCCAAAACGCTGAGCCAAAACTCAATATGAGCCAAACGCTGAGCCGGTTGTTCCCAATGAGAGTACCAGACACAATGGGAACAAACACAGCAAGTTCCACCTGAATATAAAGAAAAGCTTTTTTACTGAGTGTGACTGAGCACTGGCACAGGTTGTGGAGTCTCCATCTGAGGAGATACCCAAAAGTCATCTGGATGTAGTTCTGAGCAATGAGCTCAAGGTGGCCCTGCTTGAGCATGAGAGTTGGACGAGATGACCTCCACTCTCAACCATTTTGTCATTCTGTGAGTTTGAATGCGTTGAACCTAACCTGCTACTTGATTTTTTTATAATCTTGATTTTTTTTTGTTATCTTTGGGTCTTGGACATCTGTTCAAACTGAGGACTTGGAGCTTAAATTCCATTTGTCTATGTTTTAAAATGTCACTGTTTCATCTAGAACTTACAGAGCTTGATAGCAGCCTCTATTCAGGTTCTTACTTGTCACTGTGGGATAACGCTGGGACATGAAACACTGGGGGACAAGGAAGTATGGAGGTGAACCCAGGACATTTGACAACACAGAGAACAGAGAGGATCACAAACCTCCCTGAAGAAGATTTTCCTGAAGGAAATCAGCCAACATACAGACATTTGATATATTTTTCTTATGAAGTACAGACTAGCTCCAACATAGATAATAAAAACTTAGTTCCTTTGCTTCACTGGGCATAGAGCTATTTAAACTAAAAGACTTTTAAAGAATGGACTTGAATGAAGTTTTATGCTTGTGTACTTGAGAAAGAAAGATTAAATGTGTATCTCTTTGCCCTGTTTGCAAATTGCCTACCCATGTGAAAATGAAACTGAAAAATAAGCATGAACTTCTAAAGTTTGATGAAGAAAAGAAAAACTGATTTCTTTTGTTTTCCCTTTTTTTCACTTTTCAACAAGAAAACTGAGCTTCTTTGTCATGGGTAAATATTTTGATGAAACTAACAAAGGAAGGAGATAATCCATGAAGAAATGTTTGAACCATTTTGAAATTGCAATTTTCACGTACACATGAATGCCATAACTAAAAAAGCTCTGTGATTAAATTGTATGCATCTAAGTAAACTTAATATGCCAATATAAATGCAGAGAATATAATTTATGAATAAGTTGCTGAAGAAAGCAATTTTTTGCCACAAATATTTCAAAATATGTTAATAAATAATTTTATTATGCAGCTTAAAGGTTTTTGTATAGATTCATCCTATATCAAAGATACTTTCGATTCAACATATATAGGCTGCATTTAGTACCACACTTGTTTCCATTCTAATAATACAAAATAAAAATCTCAAATGACCAAAGCAGTTTTCAGCAGACTGGAACACATTGATTGCAAATATGTTAATTTGGAAGCTCTGTGACGTCTGTGTCAGACTAAGGAACTAATGTAATAAAAGTCATATTGATAATACCTGCATGTAAGACACAATGTTACATGAAGTTAATGGAAAGAAAAAGATGTCTGTTCTAAACTGTAACTTTTGTGAATGCAAAATAGTTTCTCTGAAATGTACAATTGCTTACTTAAAAAGCTTTTTTCATCAATGATTATATTCACTATTTTGGCTTTGATTTCTTCATTTTTGCGTTCTGACTAACAATTAATAAAATCTTCATATAAACATGTTTTAAAAAGTAAGTTTTTGCATAATAGCAAACCAATGAACAAGAGAAGACTTTAAGACTCAATGTCCATGATTAGAAGCCTGAAGAGAAAGCTGAACAAGTAGTAAGAATATTATGTAATAAATATGTAAATATATGTGAATAAATATAATGCCCTAATGTGCACTATTTATTTTGTTTGATTTGGACGGACGGTGAGGTGGACTGTGTGGAATGAGATTGACTTTTCCAGAGATAGCCAGATTTTGTGTCTTATGATAGGAAATATGAAGAAAAAAGTGAGGTATTCAGAAATTTACCAGTGCTATAATACAGACAGTTATTCCTTAGCTTGACCATTTGTTTGATGGAATTTGATGGGATTTTGATGCTAGGAAGGACCTTTTTACTGAAGTCCTCTAGCTGCTTTTGACTGACTGACTGACTGCTTCTTTTCCATGTAAACTGTTACGATTACCCCGTGTACTCCCCATTTTTCTCCAGAATAATTAGCTTTGGAAATAATCTAAACAAAAATCTCAGAAGGAGGTCTTCTGCTCTGTCTCTCTTTCTATTTTATGGAGCTGAAACCTGAAGTCTCATTTAATTTCTTTAACTATAACTAGAAATTCGCCAAGAATACTGAAGCTAAGAATATTCCAGCCTCAGCAAATAATGTCTTACCTGGCGCAGGAGCTAAGAGAGTTGAAAATCATATTAGTAGTTTTATACATTATGAACATCCATGGCAGAGAGATAGCTGATGGTTTCTACTTTATTGAACTTTCGTATAAAATTGTTCGTTTTTTACATGTTGTGGTTGAGAATAAAAATGAGGCAGCAAGTGATAAGGGATAAAAGTGGCCATGTGCACCCATGGGCTCTAATACTTTTGACAATATCATATTAACACAGAAATCCAAAGTTAGGAAAAGGTCATTTTAGACAACGCAAAAGGGTTTAAATTCAATAGTGCTATTTTGAACACTATCTTGATAAAGATTCCTGAGTAATAGTCCATAGGTGTGCATGCTTGTCCACTGAACATAGTGCTAAATGTTCATGAGCCAGATGTCAGTTGGCTACTTCATCTGGAAGCAGATAAAGCATAATATCATGTATGTAGCTGTGGAATGAGATTAATCGTAATGAAGTATTTGGGCAAATTAATATTATTTCTTGGGTTGGTTAATTAGTTTCAGGGTAGAATTACATTGGACAGAGGTATGTGGCTGTGATTCTCGAATTAGATAATTTGCTGCCAGCTATTTCATGTCTTATGCTTCATTGAATGATGCAAGCTTACCCTGTGTTTCTTGTCACGTGATACAACCTATGCATATGGCAGCTATGCTGTACTAATCTTCTTCACTAAAGGATCCTTCTCTGTTAGACTCTTTTAATTTATATTATAGGTATGTTTTTTTTTTCTGTGAAGTAAGGATCCTGGCTTTCTGGAGAAATTTCTCTTCATGTTTATAGGTACTTTTGGTGATTTTAAAGACCTTTAGTAATGAGGACTTTGAATCTGTATTTGGTTTTGTTGGTTTTTTTCCCCTCTCTGTAATTTTAGAATAACTTATAAACATTTTTCTACAACTGAGTGTGAACACTGTTTTGATATCTACCTTGACATTTGTTTACACATCTTGCACACTAGTCTGTAGATGAGGCTGGATTAGGCTATCCTATCTAAAGCAAATAATTTATATTTTGAGACAGATACACAGATTCTGTTAAACTATGATGGATTTAGGATCCATTACTACGGGAAATAGTCTGGAAGCTACCATTTTAACAAGAAGTTGGCATTTAACTGAACTGCCATGAGCCTAGATTAAAAAGAAGAGATGTGGATAAACAGCTTGACACAGGCATGAAGTGGTGCAGTTTGAAAGAAATAGAGAGGGTTTGGACAAATGAAGGGATGTGTCCACAGTGTGCATGGTAAGAAAGACCCTTAAGCAGCTATGACCTTAGCTGAATACATTGGACACATCAAAGTGTGGCACTGTACATCTGCCAAATCGATCCTGAAAGTGTCTCAGCAGGGTGTTTTATCTTCACGGAATCATAAAATAATTTAGGTTTGATGGGATGTAGAATAATTTAGTTTGGAGTGGGGAACCCTCACTCAGGGCAGAACCAGCTTCAAAGCTGAATGTGTCTTTGAAGTTACATCAAGTTGTTCAGAGCTTTGGGTGAATTTTACTTAGAGCGGTGTCAACCTAGGGTCTTCATTCCTGCAATGTGGATGTAACCTCAGTATCATTGTCTCTGACCTAGCTGCATTAACAGGTGATCTTGTTCTCCATCTCTTTTGTAACTGTATGCTGCCCTTCCTTCAGGCCTTACACACCTTGGGTGAGAGTAAAGACAATCCAGCTCCTGTTTGTGTGGTTTGATAAACAATATGGGACATTTCATTTGATTTATATGTATTTTATTGTTTTTCTTTGTTCTACAACTCCTACTAGAAAACTTTTCTCTTTACTTTCAATGTCTTCTTTATCCACAAAATCCTCATTGAGAAATTCTAGGAACAAGAATATTTATGTCTGTCTTTTGGCCAGGAAGGACCTCTCAGTTATGATGCAAACAGCATAATGTACTTCAGAGTAAAGTAATTATATTCTCTGATGCATGTTAACAAGAGAAGATATATGAGTAGAAAGTCTCTAAATTTTCTACCTGTGCTGTAGATACTCAAAACACAAAACCAAAAATCTTGTCTCATGCTGGTGAGTGGGAGGACAGCTGGGCACAGTAACACACTGTGAAGGCAACTCTGAAATATACTAGTACCTGTTTTTTGAAACATGATCTTCTGTGCTAGAAGAAAAGGGATGATATAACTTCTTCCCCTAGAAAATTCAACTAGATTGCAATGAATCCTTTTTCTGCTGAAGAAAGGAAAAAAGGGGAAAAGGAAAAAAGAAAAAACAGAAAAGAAAAAGGAAAAGGAAAAGAAAAAAGAAAAAAAAAGAAAAAAGAAAAAAGAAAAAAGAAAAAAGAAAAAAGAAAAAAGAAAAAAGAAAAAAGAAAAAAGAAAAAAGAAAAAAGAAAAAAGAAAAAGGAAAAAAGAAAAAAGAAAAAAAAAAGAAAAATAAAAAAGAAAAAGGAAAAAAAGAGAAGAAGAAAAGACATTCAACATCAGAGTCCTCTCAAAGAACTTGGAATACTAACAGTCCATGATACTTCTCCCATCAGACAAAACTCATTAATATTAACACTGTGAGGGGCAGATAAAAGTATGCATTACAACAGAAAAGATGATAGAAAGTAGGAAATGTCTATAATAATTTTAATAATATTATTTTCATTAAGAATTTTTTTTTAGTAGGAATTTCTTTCCTTTTTTCCCAATTTTCTCTAATAAAGCTGGTCTAGAAACATTTCTGTAATTAGAATAGTAAAATTTCGATTAGAATTAAAATAAATTTTTGGCTTTACACTTGACATATATTTAATTTCTGCCCCTAAGTTTTGGAGTGTAACATATACAGTAATGATGTTATCCTGCATAGTATACTAGGCTGAAATAGATGAGACACATGGCAGGGTAGAGTAGGTAGAGAAACTTTTACAGTGCAGACATCAGTACTGATCTTTAAGAAACAGGGCCCTTATGAAGAGGAACTGGAATAAAATAACACTTATATCAGTTTCAACAGTTTTAAATAGATGTCTCTCCTTTAAGTGCTAATGCAAGATACTTTTTGGCTTCTGTTTGAATTGTTGGCGGAGAAAGTGGTGTCATGTTTTTCCTCCCTGTATGTCAGTCTGGTCCTAGCTAAGAAGAACAGAAGGGCCTTTTGAAAAAGGATTTTAAATAAGCACATCGAAACATACATGTTTGCCAAGAATTAGAAGTGGTTAGAGGCAATAGATGAGACAAAGGAAAAGATTACTACCTCATTTATAATAGTTGCACTTTACACTTATGTGCTGATTCCATAGCTATAGAACATATTTAGAGACAAATATGAATGTGCGGTTGTGTCTGGGATGATGAAAGCTGTGGGGGCTATATGCTACTTATAAATGACAACTGAAACGAGCAGATCAGAGAAGGTCAGCCACTCACAATTCTAAAAGATTCTTCAGAATTTCTGTGGCACACTTCCACTGTGGGAAAGAAAGATAGTTTTTCTTCCCTCTTCAGTTTCGGTTGGTTTTTTTTTTTTTTGCAGGTGGGGGGCTGGTACAGGATGAGTGGGCATTGTTAGAATTTAAGCTCTTTCTCTGGCTGATTTTTTGAGGAATACATTGAGTCCTTGGTGTCCAGTTGAACTCTGGGTGGGAGCCCTAGGCAAGAGGCCGAGAACATAACAAAGGGCACAGGAACCTGTGACACCTGGTTTGGGGAGTGGACATCCAGAGACATTCCAGGAGCAGAGGATTTAGCCAGAAGACCTCAGACTATCACACTTTTAGAAGGTGAGGGTATAAAAGCCCAGGGTTTCCTTTGTTTGGGGACACTCCTTGGAGGCACCCAGTTCAAGCTGTTATGCTGTTCTTGCACCATGATTAAATTTGTTTAAGGATCCAGACATGTGAAACCCTGCTATGGGAAACCTAGGGTTGAGCTGGTAAGGAAGCTTTGTCTGACTGTGTGAGAGTGGTGTGTGTAGGAGTCCAGTGGAGCAGCTGTTGGCTCATTGGAGCCACCTGCTGCAAAAAAACCTCAGACCCAGCTCAGGTGGTGCAAGTGTGACAGTCACAGTGGCTCCTGGATGGTCAGACAGGAAAGTTTACTAACAAATTGATCCTAGAATCCTGACCACAGTGAGAAAAAGCTGATTAATGGCCACTATGGACTGTTCAGTGCATCTGAGTGTTAGCTCTTTTCATTTAATTTTGCTTTATTTTCCTGGCAGCAATGGGTTAGGTAGGGGCAAATACCAGACTTATGTATCTCTTCCTAGTTGACCTCAATGGCATATTTCTTCCAGGCAAGAATTCACTCTCCAATTTATCATCTTTCAAGCTGTCCCTAGCTTTACTGACATTTTGTATTTGCAGTAGCTGGAGGAGTCCAAAGTTGCCTATATGGAGTTCAAAGCAGGTCAGAATGTGAAGATATGATGTACAGGCAGGTTGTCGTTTTTTGTTGTTGTGTTGCTGGTTCATATTTCTCTTTTTTTGTGTGGAGGTGGAAAAGTGAAAGTGGTTCTTTAGAGATCAGAAATTTTGTCATTTTACCTTATTGCCCACACACACAATGCAATACAATGGAGTAGAAAAGCAAAGAACCGGATAAACAATAAATGAGTGGGAAGAAGAGGAAAAAGTATGTAATGGGAAGTGGGGGAGAGAAAACAGAAGGAGAAAATTATGTGTAGTGAAGTATTTTCACAGCTAAAATAGCCTTTTAGATAAAGTGAAATGATTTTTAAAGTAATGAGAAATGTGGAACAAATGATGAACGAATGAACCCCTCACAGGACAGCCACAAGAATCACATAATTTGCCTGAAGCATTGTTCAAACCCTTTTTGAACTCTGTCAGGCTTGGTAATGTGACCACTTCCCTGGGGAGCTGTGCCAGTGCCCAACCACCCTCTGGGTAGAAAGTCCTTCCCTAATATCCAACCTAAGCCTCCTCTGACACAGCTTCATGTCAATCCCTTAGGTCCTGTCACTGGTCATGTGAGAGATCAGTGCCTCCACTTCCCCGTGAGAGGAAATTGAAGACTCCACTGAGGTTTCCCATCAGCCTCCTCTTCTCCAGGCTGAACAGACCAAGTGACCTCAGCCACTCCTCATAAAGCTTCCCCTCAAGGCCCTTCATCATCTTCATAGCCCTCCTTTGGACACTCTGTAAGAAATTTATATTTTTCTGATATTGCACTGCCCAAAACTGCACACCATATTCAAGGTGAGGCCACCCAGATGCAGAGCAGAGTGGGACAATCCCTCCCTTGCCCAGCTGGCAACGCTGTGCCTGATGCCCCCAAGGGTACAGCTGACTCCTGGCTGCCAGGGCACTGCTGACTCATATTCAACTTGCCGTCAACCAGGACCCCCAGGTCTTTTTCCACTGAGCTGTTTTCCAGCCTATCATTCCCTAGTCTTGTCCCAGGGGTGCAGAATCTGATACTTCTCTTTGTATGCAATTGGTGATTGCCCAGCCCTCTAATTAGTCAGATCTCTTTGTGGGGCATCTCTAGCTCTGAGGGAATCAGCAGCTCCTCCCCAATTAGCGTCATTGGCAAAGTTATTATCCCTTACAGTCCTGTGACCAAGTCATTTAAGAAGATGTGGAAGGGCACAAGGCCTGAGATGGAGCCCTGTGGAACCCCACCAGTGACAGGTCCCCAGTTTGATGTCACCCCATTCACTATAACCCTTTGTGCCTGACCCATAAGCCAGCTGCTCACCCATCACATGCTGTCTTTATCCAGCTGTGTGCTGGACATTTTGTCCAGATGGATCCTGTGAGAAATAGTTATCAAAAGCTTTACTGAAATCCAGAAAGATTACATCAACTGGCTGTCCTTGATCAGCTGGATGGTTTACCTTGTTGTAAAAGGAAATTAGGTTTGACAAGCAGGACTTTCCTCTCATGAAGCCATGCTACCGGTGACCAATGACTGTATTGTCGTTCAGGTGTTTTTCAATACCTATCAGAAAAATCTTCTCCATAACTTTACCAGGCACTGAAGTGAGACTGAGAGGCCTAAACATTCCAGAGTCATCTTTCTTGCCCTTCTTGAAAACTGGGACAATGGTAGCTGTTGGAGAAGGAGCAGAAAGCTCTCCTACATATTATTACTCAGCAAAAGAAAGAATAGAATTAAAAACTGAGTTTGAGCTAGAGAAAAAATAAGCATACCAGCTGATTGAAATACAAACTGGAAAAACCAGCTTTGCAAAGATCTAAACCTAGAGCTGCTATGGTAATCTGAGAACTCTCATAGGCTATACACAAATGACGTAAAACTTGTATCTCCTCCTAAATTGGTTAGTAGAAATTAGCATATTCATCATGAAACCTGTTAACTATGCGAACAGAGCAAATTTTGCTCAGACTGCATTTTTCTTTCCCTTCTCTTGCAACTTCCCTCTCCCCTCTTACCATGTGGGATCCCCACGGGGCTGCGAGAAGCAGCCACGTGGTCAGTCTCACTCCCCTACCTCATCTACTCAAGAAATTAACCCACATGCTTTGAAAATGGATGCAGAGAGTCTGTCTACATCATTGCAGAAGAAGACCAGGACAATATAACTCTAATAGGTAGCTAACTTCCCATCAACTAAGACCTCTGCAGATTCCCAAGAGCACTCAAAAATGATTTTGTGATGACACCAGCTAGTTCTTTTAGTATTCTCAGATGAATCCCATCAGACCCCATAGATTTATAGGGATCCAGATTGAGAAGCAGATTCCTCACAACTTCAGGATCAACTGGGAGTTGGGACACTGGGACAGTGGGACAACTGGGACAGCCATGGTCCACCAGTTTAGAGCAGTGGGATCCCCTTAGCCTGTCATCAGTGTTGAAGACAGAGGCAAAGAATGCATTAAACATCTCTGCCTTGTCTGTGTTCCTGTTTGTGAGGTGACCATCCTCATCCTGGCACAGACCAATGTTATTTCTACATTGCCTTTTGTTATTAACTTATTTTTAAAAACCTCCTTTTATTGTCTCCCACAGTTCTGGCCAGCTTCAGCTCCAGTTGAACTTTGGCCACATGAGTTTTCTCTCTACAGTGTCAAGCAGTAACTCTGTATTCTTCCCCTGTCACCTGACCTTGCTTCCACTGGGCATGCACTTTCCTTTTTTGCCTTATCTTCAAAGGAACATCCCTGCTAAGACAAGCTGGTCTTCTGCCTCAGCTACTTGACTTCTGACATTTAGGAATTGCCTGCTCTTGTACTTTATGAGGTGCTGCTTAAAACATGACCAGCACCTGACCAGACCATTCAAGTGCATTTTACCTGGGGAGCTCACTAGCTCCCTGAGCTGCCTGAAGTCTGCTCTCCTCTTGTCCAGGGTTGAAGTATTGCTAGTACCTTTCCTCCTGTTGACAGAGTTTTTAATCCTGACTGCTTTGTGGTCACTGTAGCCAAAATGACCAGAGACCTTCTCTGTTACCATGCAACAAATCAAGAAGGACAGCTTTCCTTGTCAACTCCCTTACTACCTGTACCTGAAGTTATCATCCAGGTGTTTTAGGAATCTTCTGGATCTGTTTGTTCTAGCTGTGTGGTGTTCCCAGTTAACATCTAGCAACTTGAAGTCCTCTATAAGGACAAGGGGAGTTGATTTGGATGTGTCCTTTTGTTCCTTGAAGAATAATTTATCAGTAACTTCGTCCTGGCTAGGTAGTCCAGAGTAAAGTCCCACAATGACATCTACATTATTTGTTTGTCCCCTAAGCCTGACCCAAAGGCTCTCCACTCCTGGCCTTGCCTGCCCTGTCTCTCCATCCTAAAGAGGCTGTAACTATCCAACATGGCACTTCAGTCACAGGTTTAAGTTATGGCAATGATATCAAATCTCTGGGATTGGTATGAAGCTTTGAGGTTGCCGTTGGTTCTTCATGCTCTGTTCATTGGTGTAGAAACATTTCAGGTGTGGTTTATTGTACAACACCTCATGAAACAGATTGAGGGATCCCACTAGTGCTCAGTTCCTCAAGTTTTTCCATGCTGTACCATTACTTATCACTTGCAAGCCTGGTTTTGTCCCTTTCCCCCTTCCCAGTTCTGTATATCTGGTAGCTTAGCCATGGATGCTGGGGTAAAAGGAAGTGAGAAAGGTAGGAAATATGACCTTATATATCAAAGAGTAGCTGTGCATCCTGAAGAGCATTCTACTGCAAAATGAAACTAAATAATTTTCTCTCTCCCTTGCTGACACACTCAGGTGCTGATTTACCTTTCAGTGTGAATGTTTCCCTGAGCCCTGCAATTGTGATTCCATGCATGCTCAGAACTCATGCACGACCTAGGCGTTGCATAGCTTCTGGTTAAGAGTTTCTGGAGCTCAGAAAAAGCCAGAACAGTATGTTTCTCCTAAAGGACTCATTTCACAGAGACAATCAGAGCATGCTGAGCAGATGGTGCTGAACATGTGCTTTCACGAAATCCATGCTTAGGAGTAGTGGTCTGTGATATAGGACTGAATGTCAGCTAGAAACAAGTGCATTATATAAGTTCCAAGAGCCTGTATTTAGTTTTATCTGAAAGGAATGAACTTTCATCTAAAAGGAATTCAGTTTCTGACCTCTGAGACTGCTCCACAATGTGAACTGAAGTGTCGTAAGCAAATAAGTTTTGAAGCTTTGCTTCAAAAATGCAAGAGTTGAGCTAAAATTTTGATATAAAGGTAACTTCACTCTCCAGGCATTTCTGTGCATCTCTTACTGTCTCTTTGCATAGGACAGTATTTACAGTGACTATCTGATACACAGTAATCATTTCTAATGATCAGTCTTTCATTCTGAGCACCAATTCTAGATTTTAGATCCCAAATGCTCCTGCAGTCCTGTGTTTTGAGAACCTACATTCCAGTAGGAGGATCAGTGGGAGATTGGATTTTACAGATGTGTTTAGATTTTTATGAATGAGCTATAAGAATCTCCCCATTCAAATTCTTTGTTTTTCCACAACAAATGTTTTTAACGAACCTAGAAAACCAACACTGTTATTTTACTTCTTTTTGAGATCCACTACAGAAAAAAAATTACATCACCTAACTTACAGATTCTTAAAACCTTTTCTTAAATCACACCCTCAGTGGAAAAAAGTCATGCGGGCGGCACATACTTACTGGTAAAATGCTGAAAAATAAAAAAGCTCCCTTAGTTCTGACATTAAGTGCTTGTAGTATAAGACTATGTAACTTCCAGATGTGTTTTCAGTATTTTATTGTATTGAACAGCACAACCATTCCATTAAGTGTGGTCACATACATTGAAATAAACAAAAAATTCTCATCCATTTCAGTGGGCTTCCATTCAGAACTGATGTTACTTAATGCTACTATTTCTGCATTGGAAAAAAATGCCTAGAGATTCAGACTTTGTTCTGGTAACAGCTTTGTATCTAAGAGTCTACAGTCTAAACAGGCAAGACAAAAAATAGAGGGTTCAAAGAGTTAAGGAAGCTTTGTAAAACCATGTAGCAAGTTAATGGCAAAGCAAAAAATAGAAAACATAGATTCTGATCCTTAAAGCCTTTATCCTATTCCGTAGAGAAATGAGATCAGTGAATAGCTTGTTGCATGGATGGAGGAGGGTGAACAAAGCAGTGTAGATTGAGAGATGACTTCCTATAGCTGAAGGATGTTCTCTTGAACAGGCTGATTTAATGAAGCAGCACTAGTACCAATGAATTTATGAAATCTGTGACAAGATTAAAATGCTCTGGATTAAGATTATAAACTATATGGAATAGAGTGATAATCTAAATGCCTTAAGAATTCTAACATGTCAATAGTGCAGCATGTCACTGACATTATTTAGAAAAACATTAAAAGAGAAAAAAAGGCATTTAAAGGAAAAAAATGAATATCATACAAATTATGAGCTTAAAGACCCCCACACCCATGTTCCCTCCAAATAACAAAAACACAGAAAACTGGGGCTCGCTCTGAATCACTGTGTTTGAAAATCAGTGCATCAGTTCAGATTGTTTTTTAATAGCTAGTTAATCACGTGAATAATTTTCTGACTTTCAAAGAGATGCAGCTGCCAACCTGTAAAATAACTCTGACCCCAGACATTCAGACACTCCTATGCAAAAATTCCTAACCCTGGAGACACGCAATAAAAATGCAATGTCTTCTCTAACTACAACAGAAAGGTCAAACTCACATCTGTTTACTTTCGCACTTTGCCAGACCTGATAAGCAGAATTAGGTCTATCAGTTTCTCTACTGAAATGTTTTCCTTGACAATCCTGGCGGTTAAAGGGACTGCCTTTGTTTAGTGACTCTAACCCTATTTAGCCAGCATCACCTTCCTTTATGCATTTATCTCCTTGTTTTCTTAGAACTGAACTTAAACTTCTCACTCTGTATCTCAGTACTCAGCTCTTGCAGACATGTAAGATTTTGAGTCAGTAGTTAGCGTGGCTAGCCATGGAAGTCACAGCATAGTTTTGAGAGACCTGAGAACACAAATGTCAGAAAAAAATAACAGAATCTAATAACGAGACAAGGGATGGATGTCACAGCTAGAGTTCTCTGATTTTCCTGGATATTTTTAACTTGGACACTATCTAGGAAGGCAGATGGATAGGAAATGGTGTTCTGTTCTGTGAAAAAAATATAATTCTTCACCACCATCCAGGTCAAACCATACTTCGCTCACAAAATCTAAATGCTTTGCTATATATAGCTATATTAATATATTATCTATGTTTTTTTCTTGGGCTATTCATAAGGACTACTAGAGTGATTCCTTCTTTCAGGAATTCTAATCAAACTGTAGGTATACTGGGACCATATCTGATGAGAAAATTGAGACATCTGCAGGTTCATGACTGTTCCCCAGTTAAGGAAAATTGAAAATCAGGTACAAAAGGACATTTTTTTTTTATTTTTGTAAAACATACCATATCTGTATAGGAATAATAGTATATGTTAGAATGCTAATTAGATGCTGCTGCTAAGCAAACTAAGACTTTTCTTGGCCTGGACTTGCACCTTTACAGAAAATTACTTAGTTCCATCACAGAGTAATACCTGCCTTGGCTATGCCTCATTTTGTGGTTATGATGTAGGAAAATATGGTAGGAGTATGCAGTCCCCTCCTGCAGTTACAGAAAAATTGTCTCCTCAATGAGAACAATCTGTTTGCACAGAACCAAAACATCAGTGATCCTAATAACAGAAAAACAAACCCATACATTTTAAAATATCCATGGACCAATATTATTCGATTTATGAATTACTTTACCTAGAGCAAAAATAACTTAGAAAAACATAATCTAGGTCTAGATCACAACAACAGAATGTTTAAGAGTCACAACACTTGCTTATAGATACAAGTTTATAAAGGATTTCTCAGTGTTGTCATATTATACATGACTATCTGTAAACATTTTCAGAGAACAGCTGTTATGAATTGTGACTATGTATGTATTAACTAGTGCAGGTCCCCAGAAACTGAGAGCTTTTTTTTTCATAATCCTCTAAATTAAGTATGATAACTTGAAAACTGAGTAAGTGGTCACATGATACAAATAATCATAAAATTGCATGTGTATTTTACTTGCAGATACAATTCAAGTATTTACCTGTACAACCCACTTACACAATATATTACAAGAAAAGTTTTTTTCCAGAAACTATTTACTTTCAGATAGGAAAGGCAATTGTTAAGAATGAACTCACATATCATGATCTTAAGGCATTTCACACAAAAAAACAACATATAAGTGAAAATCCTAATTTCTTTCCACAAGCCATAACCCCCTGCCAACACAATGTCATAATGGCTGTATATATAACGAGTGAGATTTCACTCTGCAACCCCACTTTTTTGTGTTCATTCAGAAGCTAAGTTCTCAAGTGAATCCAAACATTTAAACTTTCTTGAGACAAGCGACATCACTGGAGTCAGTATGTATATTCTACACATATATATACATATAAATATACCTTTAGGTCTTCGAGGAGATAGTCAATAAGATTCCCTGTGAGACTGTCCTCAGGAACAAGGGAGTGGAAAAAACCTGGGAGATCTTTAAGAAAGCCCATGGAGAGCAAGGGCTGGCAATCCTCAGGAGCAAGAAATCAAGCAAGGAAGGCAAGAGTCTGGCATGGCTGAGTAGGGACCTGCTGGTCAAACTAAAGGGAAAGAAGCAAATGCACAGACAGTGGGAGCAAGGACAGGTAACCTCAGGAAGGGAAGAGAATAGAGAAGCACAAATTTGATTGTGTGGGGTTGGGGGGAGGGAGGCCAAGGCAAAGTTGGAACTGCACTTGACAAGAACGCAAAGAATAACAAGAGTTTCTAGAGGTGTGTTAACCAGAAAAGGGAGGTCAAAGAAGGTTTACCTGCCTGCTCCCTCTCATGAACCCTCTTTGCTACAATAGGAAAAGCTAAAACATTTATACATAGAGTACAAATGCTTCTTTCAATGAAATCATTAAAATCAACCTCAGACAGTAAAAAAAAATGTGGTCTGCCTGTCCTTTCTGTTTGTTCGCCTGGATTTACAAGTGGTAGTGAGTTTAGCCCTGGAAATAGGAGTTCTGTTGCAGGACTTGTTTCCAGAGTCAGAAACTTTAAAAAGTCCTGGTTTGTTTAATTTACCAAAACATAAAATGGAAGACATCTTGCATATGCTCTTTCCTGCACATCGGTTCCAGTGATTAGTAGCAGGGAAAGGTGAAACAATACATTCCCTTGGCCTTATTCAAAATCTTTCTATAGACAGTACAGGTCTAGATGAAGGCAGGAAGCAATAGAGACACTGGTTATTAATGAGCCACCACAAATTGATGGTGGTTTGCATCAGGTTGTGTACAGCACCTGGCACGCAGAAGTCAAGCTGCAGCAAAGCCTGGTGGTGAGGGCACCAGACTGAAAATGTCTGGTAACTTACGTGGAATAAGAAAACAATGCTTTGGTGCAGAGCCAAGAGTTTGTTGACAGTGGGGGTGGGCAGTAGGGCACTGGTCCCTGGACAGGGTGGGGGGATAGTCCCAGGGAGGGCTGGGTAGGGTTGGCAGAGAACTCAGGACCATGGCATTTCTTCATGGAAAAGGGCCCAGGAGCATAGCAACAAGTGATCAACACCCCTGTTCCCACCTCTTCAGCGGTATGAATATGTTATTGAAGGGAGTTCTTAAATTCTCTTTACATTTAAGTCTGCCAGGTCTGTTTTTGTACATTTTCTAACACTGTTGGTTTCCTTGCCCTTTGTTCATTAAATTAGCAATATAGTAATTGAATATTTTATACCCAAATTTTACTATGTATGTTATTTTTTTCCTATATTGAACTGGTTCTTTTTTCTCTTTGTCTCTGTGATCAGCTTCAATTACTTACCAGTTTTTGTATCCCTTTAATGACCAATTGTTGACCACTGGTAATTGTTATCACTGGTGCCTCCCTTATATTTCTTCTGCACTTTTAAACTCTGATCCCATTTTGCAATTGTACTTGTTAACAGTTGTTAACTTGCTAGTGACTGCTTTTCTTCAACAGCCTTTGAACTGTGGTTTTCTTTCAAACATAACTAAATTTTAGTAGCACAAAGTAGTGACATGCACATCCTTGTCTTAGGGTCATTGATTGTTCACTTTACAAAATAATAACCCATTAGAAGATGTGTATGGATTTAATGCCCTGATAACTACTTGTTATTAACATCTATTTTTAATAGCAGTATCACTGGTGTGTTATTCAGTCTGTTTTACAATAGGAGAATAGTAATGTTTTTTTTTTTTTTAAATTAAACTTCAATTTCTGAATGGGAAAAAAAGAACAGTTCACTATAAATACTGCTGAGAATAATGAATTTGACTAGCTCTATGAATTATTTTAAACACGGCAAACATTATTCTATAGAACCCTTTAGAGAACATCTGCTAAAGAAGAAGTGGTCTTATTTCTATTATATCCTTTCTTGCCAGGATTTCTCATATGTGGGCCCATACTACTTCTCAGAATGACAAGCATCTTGGAAAAATGATAGTCATATATAACAAGGATGTTCTGCAATATCCACTGATGTCACTAGAAAGGCTGTCCCTGGGCACTGGATCAGTCACAGACCTCATTGTGTATATACTGGAGAGGTTGAAAGAAAGAAAGTAAAATTAACAGATAAGGGAAATGCCAAGAATAAGTACAGGTGGTGTGTAGACAACTAGGGTTCAAGCTTACACTGTTTGGCTCAGTAAACATTTAATTTAGATTGAAACAACTCCAGTAGAAGAGAGAGAGCCAGAAGAAAAATTACCCTAGAGTGCATAAGTGACTGGAAGATGTGAAAATTTGTCAGTCTGAATATATTTCCTTGCAGCAAGATGACGAAAACTACCCTTGTAGTTGCAGAATGAATAGAATCTTACAGCATGTAAGGAAGAATATTATGTGAAGCAACATTATTTTTTCAAAACCTCTCTGCTAAAATTATGAACAAAAATGAGTGCTAAATTGTGCTGGGGTCCCCATGCAATTCCATGCACATCACATAAAAATCAAGTAATTCATCATGAATTATGTTAGTACTGAATAAGGAGCAACAAAATAATTTTAAATAATAATTAGCCTGACACTGTAGCAAGCTCCTTTAGTATTTTGTTAAATTGAGTAGCAAGTTTATACTCCATTTGCCAAACACACATTACAAACTAAGAATATTATTGTGTTCTAGAATCTAGATATTAATGTGGCCTGACTTAGCCTGCACACAGCACAGCACATATAGCACAGTACTAGGCTGTGCCTCTACTCTTAGTAGCTTAAATATTTTGCTACTTTTATATAAAGGGCAAGTAAGTTACTTTGTCTACTGCCATCATCTGTGAAGGTAATGAGGAACTGTAGCATTAAACTAATATAGTATCATCTGAAAATTGTACGTGGACATTTCAATGACAGCAGAGCACCTAACTTCAAAGCTCCTAGTTTGAATCAGTTCATCCTTTCATTGACATATGGATTAATCCAACGCACCCACTTGCACTTGGTGAAACTTAATTTGTTGTAGAAGGCATTCACTTTCTGCTGAGCCCAGCAAAGTAGGCAAAAATGTCCTTTAAACTAGTTTTGCTTTCTTTGCTTTCTTTCATTTGTACCCCTGGAAATTCTTTGCTTTTTTTTTGCTTCTTTTTTTTTTTTTTTTTTTCCTTTGGTCTTGTGTTACTGTTCCTGTTTCTAAGTATTTATTTTTACAATTCAGAACCACTGGAAGTGGATAGCCATTTATTCTTTATAAAATGCCTTTTTTGGTGCTGCACATCACTGAGAGACACCATGGTTGGTGTAAAATTTACATGTAATAGCTTTGAGGTTTAGAGGCAATAAGCTAGGGAACTTCAGGTCAGAGCTCAGAGTAAATTCATTAATTCCTTTTTTAACTGGAAGTACATAAAAAATTAATGAACTGAGCTTCCTGAGCTCAGTTTGCTACATATTGCAGTAAACAATTTTTTTTTTTTTTGTCAAGGATTACTTGCAGCTTTACATATTTAATCCGTAGACAAAAATGTGAAGAGGAAAAGAAAAGAATAATGTTAAGGGAATAACTTATCTCACATATATTGTGCTATGTGTCACAATTGCTGCTGTCCTAGAAAGAGATCACCCTAATACCCTAACAGTGCAGTCAATAAAGGTATAGATAAAAACAGCCATACTCACATGTACACATATAGCTCAGGGGATGCACTGAAGTCTCCCTAAGTGTAATGCTTTGACATAAATTAATGCTGGAATACAGCTACACAGAAAGCATCTCACACTGGCATTTTAGGGGTAGGTTCATAGAACGTCTTCAGATAATTGCCCATTCTTTCATCTCCTCCAAGGCAATCATATATATGAGTACCAGATGCTGTGGCAAGCACAGCAGTGTCTCAGAAGGAGGTGAGCCAATACACCTGTACTGGGTCTATGCTGTTTTCATAACACAATGCAAAGATAAACAAATGATTTGACAACATAGCCACATTCATGAGGTGCTGCAGCCAAGCCCTATTAACTTCAGGGTGGTATTTTGCTGTCTTGTTGAATTGGCTTAGGTTAGTGGCAGGTTAATGGTTTTTATGCCTTGGTTGTCGTGGGTTTGACCCTGGCTAAATGCCAGGCACCTACGACGTTTGCTCTCTATGCTCTCTCCTGCTGTGGTTATGCAGAGGAGGAAAAAAAAACTAACACACTGGACTTATGAGTTGAGATAAGACTACTGATAACGAGGACGCACTAAATTCAGGGCAAAAGCAGGCGGGAGACTTAAAGTTGCAAAAAAGGTGATTTATTAATCTAACAGAGTCGGAGGATAAATCAGAGGTAAAAATAAGCTCTCAAGACACCGTTTCTTCACTGACCCCCCTTCCCTCTTAAGGCACTGCTTTCCAGCTCACCCCCTCCCTCCTTTCTAACTAACCAACAACTCCCGGGCAGGGGCAGGGTGTGGGGTTTTTTTTTCTTAAATCAGTCTATCACAATTCTTTTACTGCAGACACTGTTTCTCTATTCGCCCTCTCTCTCTATTCAACTCACAGATCCGGGCTGGGGCAAGGTATGTGGCTTCTCTTAGTCAGTCCAATGCCACAATTCTTCTGCTACAAACGTTGTGTCTCTACTCACCCCCCTCCCTATTAAGGCCATTTCTCAGCTCACCCCCTCCCTCCTTCCTTCTAACCAACAGCTCCGGGGTGGGGGCAGGGTATGGGGGTTTCCTTTGGTCAGGGTCAGTCCATCAGGGAGAGGAGTCTTCTACTTAGCCATGGAGGTCCCTCCCACGAGAGACAGTCCTCTGGGAACTTCTTTGGCGTGGGTCCAATCTCACGAGCAGCACCCGCCCGATTGCTGCAGTCCGAGATTCTTCTGTCCAGGTTGCACAATTCCAAGCTGAGGCCAGGCTGTTTCCATCTCGGGAGCAAGGCCTCTCTCTCTCCTGCAAGGCCTTTGCAACTCTCAGTCTCTGGGACTCCCACTGGATCACAGCTTCCTGCAGGCATCACCTGCTCCTCTGGCGTGGGCACCTCCCCACAGGCTGTGGGTGGTTCTCTGCATCCTCTGGACCCCGTGGGCTGCAGGGGGACCACCTGCTTCCCCACGGTCTTCACCACGGCTGGCAGAAGGTTTTTCAGCTCCGGCGCCTAGAGCACTCCTCCCCCACCTTCTCCACTGACCTTGATGCTTCCATGTTGTTCTCCCTCACATATTTTTACCTCCTCCTCCTCCTGCCCTGGCTAAAAAGAAGTGCGTGCTCACGTTGTTTTGATTTTGTCTTAAATATGTTTTCACAGAGGCGTAACTAACATCTCTAATTGGCCCAGGTTTGGCCAGCAGCATGTCCATCATCTTCAGAGCCATCAGAGACTGGCTCTGCTGGACATGGTGGAAAAATTTCCAGAATCTTTACTCAGGACATGCAGGAGCCATCTTTGTGCCCCACCCTGCTCACTGGCAAAAACTGGGCCAGGCAAAACTACCACATTGGTCCACTGAAGAATGTAGACATAACCAAAGGAAAGATGGAAAAGTATGATAAAACTTGTGCTGAACACAAATGATTATTTAAACAATTAATTAGAGATTCTCAAACACTAAATAAGTGCATTTCAGTCCTATAGTCTGAATACAGCCAGTACCATGTCATGCATTTTATGGTACTATGCAATGGAAAATCTACTAAAATTAAAAGTTGACTTCAGGCCATTTGACAAACAATGAAAGGAAAAATCTTATCAGTGCAGGTAAAAAAAAAAAATCTCAAATTTTTAAATAATGTATTATTTCTGCTTTTTAACAGTTGTTCCATCCTAGTCTCTAGCCTTTTAGTAGTAATAGTAAATAATATTACATAATAGGAATTACTACTGATGGCAAGAAGTCCTCTTTGAAAGACATAGGTGATCCTACCAAAACTTGGGGTTCTTATTCCTAAGAAAAAGTAGAGGAATGTAAAGAATCCCACATGCAGATTGAAGTGAGATTTTGGAAACTACTGTGAGTATATGAGAAATAGAAATGTGTGACACTTGTAGTTTAACCCCAGTAGGCCTCTCAGCACTATACAACCTCTTGTTTACTCCCCCACAGTAAGATGGAGCAGAGAATCAGGAGGGTAAGAGAGAGAAAAATTTGTGGATTGAGATAAATATGGCTTAACAAGTAAGGCAAAAGTTGCATACACAAACAAAGCAAAATAGAGAATTTGATCACCAGCCATTGGCAAGCAGGTGTTCAACAACCTCCAGGGAAGCTAGGCTCCATCACTCCTAACAGTGACAGGAAGACAAACACCATCACTTCACATCCCCCTCTTCCTTCTCTCAGTTTTATTGTTGAGCACAATGCTCTATGGTATGGAGTATTCCTCGGGCCAGTGCGTGCCACCTGTCCTGCCTGCATTCCCTCCTGACTTCTTCTGCACCCCCAGCCTCCTCGCCGGGGGTGAGGGGCAAGAAGGTAAAAAAGACTTTGTGTAAGCACTGCTCAGCAATAATGAAAACATCCCTATGTTATCAGCACAAATCTAAAACATAACCCCATACCAAATGTTACGAAGAAATTTACTTTTATCTCATCCAAAACCATTATAGACTTATCCAAAACCATTACAGACTTAAGTAATAAGGTGTGGGTCCTGCGCTGTTGAGATGTGGATGGAGCAGAAAGATGGAATTACAAGTCAGAAGCAGTTTGCCTGGAAGTGTATTAGAGACCAGCACATTAGCAGCAGGATATTGAGATCTAGAAGAACCCTTTGATTTCTATATTTCTGCATTTCTAAATTTTTACCACCAGATTTAATGGATTCAATGAGTTTTCCATTTGGAGAAGGAATAATTTTAAGTTCTGATACACAGAAATTTCTGTCTTCAATAAGTGATGTTGCTGTGTCATACAACTAGCATACAGTATTACACTATCATAGTATTTTCTGAATTTGCTTAATGGGGGTTATTTTGAATTTTTATTCCAGGAACAAGTAAACTCCCAATAATGGCTGATAGGTACTGAAAACAGAAACCGTCTAAATGCAAATTGTTAATCCAAACCTGAGGAAAGTAATCTCGTTACCAGTGTAGTCAGAAGAAAATAAATAATGATTTATAAAACTCTGAAAATTTTCAGCTTCCTTCTTTGTCAGTTTGCTTTAAAATACAGTTCCATTTGTTTTTATTTTGCAGTTGGACTCTGTTGTAATGAAACAAGTTTTTCTTCAGCTTAGCAAATGAAGCATAAAAGAATAAAAATCAATGTCTTGTCATTTCCATTATTGCTGAGAAAGACTCTTGAAAATGTCATGCTAATTTCAAAATTCAGCCATTCTATTCCTGATCATTCTTGATTTTCACTACAGCCAGCTAATGGCTTTCTCCTATTTCCATCACCAGAAAAAGAAAACTCACTGACTTCAAACCAAGCAAAATATTCTACAAAAATATGCAGAAGATAGTAGAAAAAATTTTAATTCATGGGGTTTTTTTCTCTATTTGAAATGCTCTAAATAATTCTCTTGTGGATTTTCTTTATAGTCCTGTTTTGCATCTTGAAAGTCAAGATGACAACAGAAATTTTGTAAAAAAAAAAAAGGAGATCCCAGACCCTCAGAATGGGATTTTCAAAAGGATTCTATACTGCTAACTCTGGTCTCATTGAAGCCAAAGGTACTTTAATACTGATCTTATTAGGAAAATATTAAAGACTTTAGAAACGCTTATGACACCTTGCGCAATTAGAATATAGACACAATGGTATTACACACAAAATGTCATTTGCTCAGCTTAAACTATCTTAAGCCTCTACTCCATTATAATTTAAAAATGTACTGAGGTTTTCCCAACAAAATTATTTTATTTTTTTCTACACAGTTCAGAGACTTAGTAATTCGTCATTAGTTGTTGTTTATTATTGAAAAAATCAACACAATCTTTTAGTAATTAGAAACCTCATCCTATCAGATTTCGCATAACATAAACATCTAAAAATACCTATGATACCTGAGAATTTTAAGTGTCTTGAAAAATTGAGTCCCAAGCCATCACAAAAATGCTTCTCAAATAAACTGAAGCTCAAAAAAACCCTGAACAAATTAATAAATTCTCTCTAGCCACATTTCCTTACATTATTTTGTATGCATACCTCTCACTCAACAAATTTTCAGTAGACAGGATTGAACAATAACAATTTCTTAATGCTTTATACAGCCTTTCAACCTTCTTATTATAGATAAAGCAAAATTCTGAATTTCTGTTGTTACATTTACTTAGCCTACCTAAAGCACATCACTTAATATTCAAATACATATAGCAGTACCAGTTTTTGATAGAAATTCAATTCAATTTGTTTGGAAGCCACTACATCCTTAAATGTTACTGAAAAGTCAAAGTGTGCCAATTGTTCTTGAAGCTGTCATGGAGGAGTATGTGACTGTTAATGGCAGACCTCTATTAATAAGGAAGAAGTTATTTTTAGTTAAATAGCATTATCATCAGAAATTTATTTTTTAAAAAACTAATAAAGACAGATGTAAGTGATGGGAAACATCCAATACAAAATTGCTCATAACATCTATCTTTTAGTTCTAAATATTTCCCTGACTAGCTGCTTCATCAATGCCTTCTCTTAATTTTCTTTTTTTTAAAATAAGCTCTATGTTGTAATACATAAAATAAGGAATTCTCTGTGATCTCTGCTGCCTGAGGGTCCGCATGCTGGTGGAGGTACGACGTGGGAGGCAAAAGGCTTGTGGGAGGTGTTCTCTCCCTATGCTCTCCTTTATTGTAGGGAAGGGTAGTAGGTGGTCGGGAGGGGAGAGCAGGGAGAGGGCCGCCCCATCCCTCTGCACCCCCAAGGGGTGCCGGAGATCCTCTGCCCCGTGGCAGTTCAGGGAAGGAGAAGGGCAAATGGCGCCAAGTGCCTGGAGGCACCCGGTTAAGTATTGGACAGGGTCACCAATCAGGAAGGAGGGAGAGGGAGGGTACAAGCACACAATAACCAATGGTTACAAAGGAGGGAGGAGTACAGTTCGAATGGTCCAATCCTATACATAACAGTGTAGAAGTTGCTGGAAGCTGGGCGGATCCTGAGCCCTGGGCACGCCTTGTCCCTCAGTCCAGGGGCAGGCCCAGAGGCTTCTTCCCCAAGGTCCTCCCACGGCAGGCGGAGCCAGGCTGGGAGGCAGGAGCAGCATGGGGGCGGATCTGTGTTAACCCTCCACATCCCTCGATGCTGCTGCGGAGGTGGGAAATCCACCCTCCGCAGTTCTATGTTTTGAAAATTAGCTCAGTGAATGAATATATATTCTTTTCACTATTTTATCATATTAAAGTTTAGATGCTCCCGCTGAGATTAAGGACCTGTTGTACTCTAGCGCCTATTGTGCAGATATGTAAAAGACCTGCTGCACAGCTTCTGCAATGTAAACTGAATACAAAGGAAAAATAGAAGCTGATTCCCCCCTATTGTGAATTAGGAACAGAAATCAATGACTTTCTAAATGTCGTACATGAGAGCTTTTGCAGAAATGCAAGTAGATTATAATCTTTGGAGGAGAGCTGATCAAAATACAGTTTCCAAATTTCAGCTGTGAAGCACGCATGTATGTAATAGTAGATATGTATTGACACTTCATTATGTGACACTTCTTCTATGCATACAGTTTTTCTTAGTTGTAATATATTTTAAATAAAAGATTACACATAAAAATATTTTGTATCTCAGCTGTCTACCCATCATGAAACTTACAAAAATATCAGTTTCACTGAACATCAGTTCAGGGTCTGTAGCTACAAAACCTTTTGAGAGTCATGAATCTTTTAAAGCCATCTCAGGACTACCAGTTTCTGTCAGTGTACAATTTCACAAGAAGAAGGAAACATATGCCAGACATCCAACCAGCCCTAGGAATGCTGAATGTTGGTTTCTAAATATTACTTAAGTTGCTTAGTTTTCCTAAAGAAGCTCTGACTATCCCAGAATTATGGACCCTGGAGTTCTGGCAAGTTCCAAGGGACATAAAAATGAGATAACTCAAGTGTTGTGGGTTTTTTAATTCTTTTTCTTCTAACCACAAGAAAATATTTAAGTAATCTCACTTACTACCTTTAAGAATGCAACAGATAATTTGGGAATGAAAATAAAAGACTATGGCAAGTTTTAACCTTTCTCTGGAATATGTTACTAGCACACAACAGTGATTAGCATACAATCACAGCTGATGTTCAATTGCTAAAAATGTTTTAGTCCTGGCTTGTTCAAATTATTAGTCAATCAGCTTGTCAAGAGTGGAATATATCAGTGCAAGTAAGGCTAGTAAAATAAATTATGAGCTTTAATTTTCATTTCTTACCATGTCTCTAGAGGGAGATGAGATCCTTTGAGGTTTCTAAGTTGGCTGGATCCATACTCATTGAAGCATGAAAGACATATATCTGGGTTAATGTAGCCCTGTGAACAGTTTATCTACATCTAGAAGCAGCACATGAACAATTCACACAATATTAAGAGAAATGGCATATTAGCTTGACCATATTAGAGCAGCTATTTAGCTTCCTACAAAAAATTTGCTCATATCAAGCAGACTCAGAATATGGGCAGAAAGGTATGAATGTGTTTAAACCCTACCCTGTAATTATGCAATTTTATGGTCTGTTATCTTGCAGGATGCTTTATAGCTCACAGAAGATATTTATTTTCTTCTTCTTTATATTATAGCTAGTTTGTTCTCCTTGCAATTATTGGAGGTTAGTCCAGTTTCAAGGTGAGGAAGAGCAGAAAGTAGTTCTATGGATTTCTTCTTACTTGTCTTTCCTGAATGGCAAAACCACTAAGGGGAAAAAAGATTTAGATATTCTGTACTTCATGACCAGAACAGTAAAGCTGCAGAAATGATCTGTGAAGGACAATAGACAGACAACAAATGCATTCAAATGACATTTTGGAAAATAGTGCCTCAATTCAAAACATAGATCTTTAAAACTTCCCTCTCCAAGGGACACCTGGGTATTCTGCACACCCTTAGATGTTGTAGGAAGGTGAGATTCCTGTATCAAAATTTCATAGCACCTTAAGCTCCTGTTTTGAATTTGGCTACAAGTGCTTCAGTCCTGCCCTAGGCTATTCAGCTTGGGATGTAGTAAATACCCAAACCTGATCAGATTGCAGGATTTTCCCAGTGGAGTTTGGATAAGGGAAGAAGATTTGAGGCAGCTTCCACCCTCTAGCTATGGCCGTTCCACTTGATGTGAGAGCATAAACTGTAGGAGTCATTGTGAGTGCAGTAATCTTCCTTGCCTAGGAAACACAACTCTTCCTCTTTTGATGTTCCTCATTGGATAGAACTTCTCATAAATAAAGCAGTAATGCCCTGGGCTTCCTTTAAAAGAATAGTCTGAGGTAAAACTCTTGTTGCCTCCTATTTCCTCTCTACTCAGAGGTCTAGTTGTTGTTTTATTTATGTGAAATGACCCATGTGAAATTGTTGCCACAATAAGTAAAGGACTTTAATTCCTAAAAGGATGGGATATCAGTGTATGTCTGTCTCAGTAAATTGAGAATTCAACCCCTGCTCATCATGACTCTTTGTGTCTGAGGGGGGGCATGTTGTTTGTTTGTTTGTGGGGCTTTGGTTGTTTTTTGTTCTGTTTGGCTTTGTTTTGTTTCTAGGTTTCTGATGTTGCTTTATTTATTTTGTGGGCATTTTTTGGTATTTTATTTTGTTCTCTCTTTTTGTATTGGTTAATTCTCCTTCCACCTTGTATAATAACTAAGCCATGAGAGACGCAAAATGGAATGACCTCATTCACATTGGGTAAATTCCAATATCAGGATGGCTGCTAGAGCTCTTAGACAAACAAAGATGCCAGAAATGTTTAAAAAACTAAAACAGTAAAAGGTGTGAAATGAAGATAAAAAATATTTTCTCCTCATGGGAAAGTATGTTTTAATGATAATGTGATGATTAGATAATGCTACAATGAGTTCATAAAACATTTCAGAAAATCCCATATTGTAATACAGGAAAGTTTTGAACTCAATAATATGATGCATGTATGAGTGTCTATGCTATACTTGTTTTAAGCCCTGAGGATATTAAATAAGAATTTGAGATTTCTTAGGATAATGTGAAAGAAAATGAGATCAAGCTGTGCTTAGGCAGTTCACAGAAGTGCTGACCTTCTTTCTTGGTTCCTGAGTGCTCTGTAAGTGCTATGGCTGAAGATGTACATTCTTACTTAATATATATGTCTTTTAGATTTTAATTATGTATTGCATTTTATGCTGTTCATAATGAAAATTGCAGAGGCAGTTTTCTGCCGTTAAGCAACTGCTGTCCCTCCACTGGAGTTTAGCTAATGGCAGGTATCTATATCTATACAGGAAATGAGATGTCAAATTTAACAAGTTGTATAGGACACACTCACTAAAAAAAAGATTCGATCTTTTCACTTTTATAGCTCCTCCCCTACTGTTAGCAGAAGCCTCTGAAATAATGCCACTAAAGAATAATGGAAGCTGCTATAAAAAAACATAAAGCTATTAAAAAAGCAACAATCCTAAAATAAAGTTATTCCTGAGTGCACAAAAGCAGCTGCTGTATTGATGCTTGCAATGAATTACTATACTAGAAGGCATTTGCTCCTCTTGAAGAACCTATTATTTTCAGACATAATGCAAAGTCACAGCAGGTGTTGTAGTACTGGGCCATGCATACTGCATCTCAACCGGATACAAAGAGCCTTAAACAGGCTAGAGTCTGTGCGCATTCTACATTAAAAAAAAATTAAAATCCTTGTATCACTATTCTAAACTGTTTTCTCACATTTGATTTGGAGATCATGACATTCATTGCTAAGGCTAAATCCATCATTATGCTGTTTGTTGAAGGGTTTAAATCAATGCACCAGGATAAACAGAAAAAATGGTTATTTTCAATGGCTAGTTTTTGGGTTTCAAGGAATTAATATATTTACATTCTTAAATGCATGTACTGTGTATGAAAATGACACTAATCAGAATTTTGCAAATCTATGATGGTTTTGACATACAATGTAAAAAGTAGGTATCCCAATTTCACTGAGATTTATTATGAGGTGTTAATAAAACATTTAATTTTGCTTACATTTTTCATTGTAAAATTAATATGCAAAGAAATTTGGCCATATATTAGCTATTTTGTTGTGAAATAATAACTTAATAAACTAATTTGGAAAGAAAAGCGTAACTGATCTTTGAAATAAGATTGTATGAGAATATTAAATATTTGAATAGGTTCCAATATTTGAAAGTTTTATCACTTTTATTGAGTCTCATAGTTCCAATGAAATATTTGTGTGTATGCATGCATATAGATATAGATATAGATATAGATATAGAAGATATAGATATAGATATGGATATGGATATAGATATAGATTATATAGATAGATATAGATATAGATGCAGATGTAGATATAAATGATAGATATAGATACAGATACAGATACAGATACAGATGTAGATATAGATATAGATATAGATGATATAGATAGATATAGGTGATATAGATGATATAGATGATATAGATGTAGATATACACACCCCATATATCTATGTGTGTCTACATATATATACACAGAAATATTATTATATATTTATTAAAATATATTAGGGTCATCTAGCTGCACAAGTATTGCAAAGGACATTTAATGGTTCCTTTTTGGGGTTAATATTCTGTGCAAGAAATAAGCTTTGCCTCTTTTTCCAGTGGCATGACAAACAGCTGTTGGAACCTTTGGATGTTCCCTGGCTGTTGGTCCTATAACTACAACAATATTAGGATCAGAAATGTTACTATAGATGATTAAAAATATTCAAAATCATAACAGCATGACTTTCATTTTCCCCTGATTCTTATAGGTTTAAACAAAGAAATTGGGATTTGTCAATTAAAGAAGATGACACAATATCTGAAGCAGAAAATTCCAAGAAAGAAAACAAGACGACAATCAGGAAATGACTGAGTGCAGTTTCGAGTGAGCTCTTTTTTGTCATTGCTATCTGATATATCAAATAGAGGTTTTTACTGCAAGTGGTGTCTGAATTAGGGTATTTGTTTGTTTTAAGTATTAACGTGAAATAATACTTTCATTTATATGAATGAAATAAAGATTATAACATACTAAAAACAAATGTCTGTAAACAATATCTTTTAAAATGTGAACCATGATGTGCCTTTACAGACATTTGTTTAATAGCTACACACTGTGTCTAATAGCCTCTAAATTTCTGGCATGTCTGCAAAAAGTCCCTTTCTCCCTTGTGCCCATACACACCATGCCTGCTTAAAAAAATTACTCTAAGCATAAGAAATTATTTTAACACAGTTTAAAGAAAAATATTAAGTAAGTAGTCTTAGCCGCAACAATCAGGATATTGTGGAGTTTAGGATCAGCTGAGTACACTGAGTATTAAGTAGTTGGTACTAAGACAAAGGTTTTATATTTTAGAAGAGAGCTGGGCTCTGAACAAACTTCAGCTTGTTCAGAGCCCAGCTGAGGGAGATAAAGGCTCTCCATTATGTAATTGCATTTAATTCTACGCCTCTCCAATGTCCATGTTTTAGTTTCAGTCACAATATGATCTGGAAAGCCATGTATCATTTACTTATTGGAATGATTAACACTTTTTTTTCCTTAATAACATTTAAGGCAGAGTTTCAAATTTACCTGTTTAATTTGTTTTTCAGAAATTTATGATATACAATTTCTCATGTTTTTAGTCTTAACCAAGATCTCATTGATTGGAATTATGTCTGTGAGTTTTAATAATATGAAATTTAGTGTGGACTAAGGCACACCAAACTCTTATTTTTGTCTTCTCAGGAAACTGTTTGAGTCCAGACTCTTCTCATTGCTATTCTCAACCTCCTCTCTGTAAAGAAATAAGGCGTTGAGGATTCTGGCTTTTTATTACTGAATTTCCACATTGTTCTTGCAACACCAACTTATCATTTTTATTTTTCTTTCTAGTTTTGCAGATTTTATTTTAAGAAAGAATATTCACAGGCACATGATAGATTTTACAGTAAAACCTTACTTACACTTTTGCAAGAAATCAATACAGGTGTAGAAACTTGTTGGATAAAACTTCTCTAGATACCCACAACAGCAAGCAAGAAAAAGCACCTCTTTTTGTTCAGACTGGAAGAGATTGGTCTCAGAAAAAAAGATTTGTTTCACCAAGACTTTTCACAACATTGATCCTACTTTCTATGCTTCATCCATTCCTACTTTATTTCTGTATTCCCTTCCTTGATGTCATGCTTGTAACTGCACTTTGTGTAAGATCATAAAGTCAGTAGTGATTGCTTGCCTGCACTATTCCTTCCAAAAGTAGGTATATATTCCATTTTAAGTAACTTAAGATATTAAACCATTCTAGTCAAAGTGGAAGCCTTTGCTGCCTCTACATCAAAGTGTATTAATCACTAAATAATTAATATTAGCTTTCATAAAACTCAAGTGTAAGCATGCTGAAATAATGTAAGCAATGAATATATGTAAGCATTTTGTAATACAATGATAGTATGCCAGACACAATGCATAAGTTTTTTCTGAAAGTATGTGATCAATCTGACCAACAAGAGAGAAATAAGTTGTGTGCAGTACATAGGAGGCATACAAGTGTAGAGAAAGTTCATAGGCAAGAACAACATAAATATATGGAACTGCAAGAAACCGGACATTCTGCAAAATAAATAAGGAAGATGAATGCAAAAAAACCCCAATAAACAGTACTGGGAACAGATGAGTTTCAAAAAGATGTGAAGAGAACAAATAACATAAAAATGTCAAGCACAGGAAGGCAAGATGGGATAAGAAGGGACCATAAAAATCATAGTTCCAAGTCCTGTGCCATGGGCAGGGACACCTTCCATTAAACCAGATTGCTCAAAATCCCATCCACCCTTGCCTTGAGCACTTCCAGGGATGGAGCATCCACAACTTCTCTGGGAAACTTGTTCCAGTGCTTCACCAACATGACAACAAAGAATTTTTCCTAATATCTAACCTAAACCTACTCACTTTCAGATTGAAGCAGCTCCCTCTTGCCCTGTCACTGCATGCCTCTGTAAAAAGTCCCTCTCTTACTTTTTTTGAATCCCCAGGTTTAGGTATTGGGAGGCTGCTATAGCTTTTCCCCAGAACGTTCTGTAGGCTGAAAAACTCCAACTCTCTCATCCTGTCTTAAAAATAGAGGTGTTCCGAGGCTCTGATATCTGAAATTTTAGTAAATAGGTATAGCCAATAGTAGTACAACTTCAGTATTAAATTATTTAAGTTTAAAAGTGAGAGAAAGGTTTCATTTACTTATTTTCATCTTTTTTCTTATGTGACACAGGGAGAGACAATATGGACAGACAAGTATTTTGCCTTTTACTAAGTTGCAAATTTCCACTGACTTGGCACAAGTTTACAGTACTCGGCTATTAAACATAAAGAAATCCTTTATGTTATGCAAGTTTGGGTTTTTCCCATGGATGCCCTTATTTCCTTTAACAATTGGTAGTTAAGGGAAAAACATATAGCACATCACCAAGAGCTCTATGCAAACTGATAAAATGATACAAAAAATAATCTATGTAAACCCTCCTGAAACAAATCCTGCAACGTATTTTTGATACTAAAAGAAAATGGCTCATTGCCTGTTTCAAATCCAGAATATATTTTGGGGTTTATTTTCTGATGCTGAAGAGGATTTCTGATTTCCATCTTATTCTCTTTTCCAATAGTCTTTTTTTCCCAGTTGACATCTAAGGATTTTACTTGCTTTTTTCTTTTATGTGGATTCCAGATGTAGTGAGACAAAACAAATAAAAATCTCAAAATAAAACCCCCGCTTTCTCTTCTAACCTGGTAGATATTACTCACATAAAGTATGGAAAGAAAGTACATGTCACTGGTTGACAAAACTTCTTAGAAATATAATTGTATCAGTTCTATCAGTTAAACTTTTGATAATCACTTCCAAGCTCTTTTATTTGTTTGAATGTTTTCACTTACAATCATGAAAACCAATTATATGCTTATAGTTTAGATGCTGAAGCCCCTTATAGAAAACTGAGATGCACCCAGATCTTTCAAACTATATTTATTATGAATTAAACAAACCAGGATTTTTCTTTGTCATGCTAAAAAATGAGTTTCACTGAAGATGAGACATTGGTAAGAATATCAGTACTTCACTATTGTCTGAATCCTAAAGGGACTACAAGTAACTTCATGTTCTTTAGAACATGGCTTTCCAAACACTTACTTTTCTGTAGTACCATCATCCATTTATTTAAGCCGTTATGTTGTTACTGTGATTAGAACACCTTGAAAAAAAATTTCATCTCCTTGGAAAAAATCAATTTAAGAAGAGAAAAACAGAAAGTATCCATCTTGAGATTTTGTAATTATAAGGAAAACCATACACAAATTTAGATCCAGTCTAAGTTATTTGTATTTTTTTTCATTTCAAAGTAAGCCTTGTTGGCTGTAAGAGCTAAATGCTATGCCAGAGGTAAACACTATGAAATATTTCAACCTGAACATGTATTTATTGAGTTACATAGTTTCAAATTAAATGCCTTTGAAAGTTTTAGAGCTTATTTTCTGATCATTTTGAAAGAAGAAATAGAAAACAAATACTTCATGAAAATTCTTTTGCTTTTATTGAACTAACATTTTTTACAGAAAAAAAGTTATATCAAAAGCCTCCTAACACAATCCAACTCTAAATTCCCTTTAATTATACTTTAATTAGGCTTATAATTTTGCAAAAAGTTACTTATTCACTCTGATATGGATAAAGAACCCAACCTGTAGTGTGGAATTCTAATGGATGAAAACGTGCTCTGAAAGGAGGGTTCCTGATGAGCATTTCTGCTGTGTGAACTTCATTCTCACAATTTTTGTCATCTCATGAGCTAGTTAAATTATTCCTGTCCATTTCCTAATTCATCCTCAGATACAATAGACAGCACATTTCTGGATGATTATAAAATGCCTCAGGTGAATTCTTCTGTGGCAGAAGACTGAAGAAAAAGTGACTGTAACTTTTCAAGTACTTGATTAATGACATTTGAAAGTGCTGCCTGGAAAGTCTTATTAAAATCATTAGAAAAAGAATGAAAAGAGGTATTCATATTTACTTAGGCTTGCTGGTTTTGCTGTGATGTGCCTGACAACCAATTAAGAAGTTTCTGTTTTGTCTGCTGTGGAAATTTAGAACAATTTCATATTTAGTAGCATTTTTATTTGTTTATGAGTTAATACAGGTGTGACAGTCTGCTTGTATGAAGCAGTCTCTAATATTAGAGACATTTCTCCAGCTCTTCCTAACTAATTTGCAGGTGGTTAACAAGTCATGTCCTTGCTTGTGTTTTATTAACCATACAAAAAAATTGCTTTGGAAAGCTTAATATCGAGTAGTGCATAATATTATTTGATTTCCAATCCATTTTTGAGGTACAATTCCAAAGAAGACTTCTCCAGGCCTCTATCTAGGATGAAGAAAATAAATTGTTATAAAAACAGCTCCCTCCTTAGACAGATATCTACTTATCTCTTCAAAATTTGTTCTTGAAAAAAAGTACCCTATGAAGAAGGAATGCATGTCTTATTCCATTTAGAAGAGATTGAAAAACATGCTTATGAAAATAACTTTGAAAATAGCAATAGTCAGCAGCAGATATCACAGGAGATCACTAATGGCTACTCATACCAAATACCTGCAAAAGAATACCTGGTAAGGGACTTAAAGTTAACATATGTGAGAGTTTTTAAAGTTTGTTTCCTAAGGAAGCAAAAATAAATTTATTTGGCTTTCTGCTTCCTCCTTACCTCTGTAAGGTACTTCTGAGGCGTTCAGACTAAATTCAAGCAAAAGAAACAATGAGGAAGATATCACTAACATACTAAACTCCTACACTTTCTTTAAAAATGTATCTGCATAGATAAGAACAATGTTAATACATTCCATGAGGGAAAGAATATTTTATACAATTCAAATTTGACATAGTCCCAAGCATTGGAAGTTCTATACTCAAAGAAAAGGTTCTCATATTTCTGTATATATGTGCATATAAGAGTTCACATATTTCAGTTGGTTACTGTGGTTCCTTTAAATCTAACTGTTGGTTCTGCCCCACTATTTCAGCTGTTGCATATCAATATTACTCCAGACATCCTTAGCATCACAAGTAAACAAGAGGTTAAGCAGATGAACTCCATGGAAATATAAAATTACTACTTCCTGCCACAAGTTATATGTTTGTTTACAACCTCAGAATATCTGGGAATAAAATGAATGATCAAATATTCCTTTCAGATGCTGCAATCTTAATCTTTTTCTATTAACATTTGCCCTTTTTTTCAAGTTTTCCAGGGTATATAGGTATTTTCCTCTTCTCTTTAGCATACAGTGACCTCTTGTTAGTCTTCATTAACAAAATTATGATGATGAAGATTCGGGTCCCAGACATTTATTGTTATTAAGTGTTGAGGAAGGGTTTCAAAAATTTCTTTCCTCTTCCCACTCTCTATGTAAGTGAAGAGCATAGCAATGGCCATAACAATACTGTACAAACACATATAGCGCTTCCTCTACTTCCATATGGTTTTAGGTATCGGATGTAATCAATGCAATCAGTTCTATATTACTCAGTACCGATGGAATTTCTGAGTTAATACCCTCTTACATTACCTTCTACATTACTATCCCCTAAAATTTCCCAATGCACCTTACAGATATAACCTTCCTTCTCAGTTCTCATATGATTTAATTTTTTTTTCAATCCATTTAACCAAGATATTAAGATTATGATAGCAGTATCTTGCCCTCTTATTTATTTGCTTTCCCCTCAGTCTCATCAGCAAATTCTATTATCAAAGATACTTAGATTTTCAATCTAGATAATGGATAAATGAGCATTAGTGACATGTCTAATATTAATTCTTGAACTACCCCATTAGATTGTGCTGTAGACATCGATATCATTATGAATGACAATTTAAAATGCCATATACATGATATCAGACATTTAATCAGAATTCTACTCAGTAGGAGATAAAGCAGATGTAAAATATATACTTTTTAGAGAAAGAGAGGCTACTAATAGCTCTGTCTAACAAGCTAGACAGAGCTATAGTAGGCTACTCTCTATTAATAGTTTGTACATGGGTATAGAGAAAAGGCAAGTTACTTGGCTGCTGATTTATATTTTTAGATTTTATTTGCCACTTTCTCTGTCTGAAACCCAAATAACCTATTTCTATCTCCAGATTAGAAACTATAAAACTATACTGTACATTGACTTATGAACAAGTAGTTATATGATATGAATCTCCAAATAAGAGAGAATTATGTAGTCTGAAAATACACAGAAACAGAACATGCACAACTAAATAAAATCTGACCCTTAATGAGAAGAAATTGAGTCAGAAAATTAAGATAAATGCCTGTCTGTCTTGGAAAAATTCGGAAGGGAAAAAGAAGGAAGACAGCTGCAGCTAATGTATCTGGAGTTTCCTCTCCAGTTCTTTTATTACCTTAATTTAAAATGAGTTTAGTGCTAATAAAGTTTCTAAGCAAAACAAAGTTTCAGATTACAGAGAAGAGTTTGACTGTCTAGGGAAAAAGGCTGATGACTGCAGAGGATCCAGCCCTCTGTTCAAACACAGAATTAGATTAGTTTTAGAACGTTAGCTTTTTCTGCAGCAGAGTTTAGTAAACAAACATCTTTCTTGGCTTCACCTACTCACCTCTGCTAGATGCATAGGGAGCTTAGTAATTATATCTGCTGTGTAAGGGAAAAAGTGATATCCTCCATTCTGTGGCTTTATACTCTCAATATGAGGCTGGCTAAGAAATAAAAAGTATGCTCCATGGAACTGACAGAAAAGCCTGATGTTGATAGTAGTGTGTTCAAGAGATTGTAATTTTGACTAAATTCAAATGGGTAGTTCTGTTAACTTTCAAAAAGACAAGAAGATTCTCAAACTTAATTTTTACCTAATCAAATTATTATTGTTAATAATTGTAATAATTCTGTCTTGCTGCTAATATGTTTTTTTGCATAAGACCATTCCTTTTGACCTTTTCCAAATGTCAGCAATAATATTTAATATGAATATGCTTCACAGGCACTTTAAACACTCATACAATGTTTAATATTAAAAGACAATAATCTTGGTATTTGTACTCAAAATGTCACTGAATATTGCATGAACAGTGATCAACGCTGACTTAATAGCAAGGTGTATATCCAAACCCTGACATTATCAGATAGATTAGGAAATTAATATGGAAGAGAATTGTTGCTTTGATTATTCTTTGTTTTTTTTAATTACTGAGTGTTTGCAGAGCACTTGTCTTTTGTAAGGAATTTGGTCATAGGGTTCAGTGTTGAATGATTGTTTGGCAATATATAAAAAGGAAAGCAAAACATTAGTTTATTCTATTAATGAAGATGTATCTTAACGTTAATGCTTAGATTCTACAAAAAGTTCTTGCAATGAGTGCATTGGAGACCATATCCAGTGAAAGACCTACTTTGAAGAACCTAGTTCCCAAAATGAACTATGTATTAAGATGCTCCAAATAAGTAGAAACCTAAGATGGCTGATTTGGAAGAAAAACAAACAAAACCCCCACACTTTAATTGACAAGACACTTCCAATGAACCTGTAAGAAATATCACTTACGTGTTTAGTGCTTAAAAAAAGAAGTAAGTAAGATCCTCTGAAAAGCTTTTCTCTACACATTGACCTAAATCCTAAAATTTTCTTCCAGTGGAAGGTTCCTGTAAACATTCTTTTCACAGTAATTCAGTAAAGCCCATTGAATTTTTCTAAAACTTAAATTCTGTATTAAAAGCCTTCTCTTTAAATATTCAAAGCTGTTACCAGGAAAGGGAAGATATAGTTTTTCAGTTTTCCTCAGATTTAGGACATGCAAGACCACATATCCAGATGAATTCTGTATCAATTCTCATAACGGGAAAGGAGATCAACAGTGAGGAAAAAGCATAGGAATAGTTTTGATCTTACCAGTAACTCACTTTCTAAAGAGGGTGGATGCAAAACGGGAATTTGCAATGTTTTTTACTGTAATAGTGTAATTACAGAAGAAAAAAAAAATTAAACAAAAAACTAAAAGCAAATGAAAAATGCTGTCTAAAACAGGAATGAGGATTCAGACCTCTCTTCATAAGTGCTCCCACTGCTACATGATAGTATTATACTCTGGTGTGTGTTGAATTCCTGTATTCTGCAAAGAATAACAAAATTCCTGTTGAACAGAGCAACGGCCTGGCACGTCTTGGAAGTGCCTGTGTATTATGCATGTGCCACAACATGACTGGGTAGGTACAATAAGTTTGAAGAGTTTACAACATGTATGGTATGTCTTCTGGCAAAACATACACAGAAAATTTTAATCAGGCTTGTGCAAGCACAGGATTTGGAATCCATGAGTATCCATTGACCCAATACCCATGCAGAGAGTTAAATAAAGCTTGACATATCACAATTGATAAAAAATTAGTTGAAGGTGATAAACACAAGCATTCTGTTAGATGTTATTTCTGGAGGTTTAAGGTGTGTGGTCTGTTTTTGAATACAAGAAGACTGATGGCTATTGGGCCCATATCTTCATAGTTCAACCTTTATTCAGCTTTATTTCCCTAGTTTTCTGTATATGTCTGGAGGTTTTTTGAGATTTTCCTCTGTTCCCTTAGAGATTTCTTAAATAAAGTATAGAACCTACTTATTCACTATCAAGAAAATAATTCTTTACCAATAAATAAAGCACATACCTCACTATCATTAATTAAGACATCAGATATTAAAAACGAACCAACCAAAAAAGTTCCTTCCCCAGGCAGCAATGCACTACCTGGCAAGCAGGAGGAGATCATGCCTTAGAATTGCTGGAAAATTTTTCAAACCTCCCATCAAGGGATACATGTTTTCCTGCATATCTTCACATTTTTCATTATTATTTATTCTATTCTGAATTAATAGAGACTGGATTATAATATGATTGGGTAGATGTTTGCCAATAAACTAGAAGTGATTTGTGACATGGCCTCTGTATAAAATAAATGTGTTTTTAAATCCTTATATGTATGTTAGTATGTCCCAAGGAGATAAAACTGAACATTTGTTGTAATGACCTTCTTACACACCATTTTTTGTAGCTAGAAGAAACAGCATGGATAATAATAAATAATATGACTAAACAAAACAGATGCTCTTATACTAAGATCACCACTTAGTTTCTTGTGGTGACTTCTGCTGTAAAAATAGTTTTTATGCGAGGTGCCCTTTTTTCCACCTTTTTCTGATTGACAAGAACTTTTTCCAAGATAATTCACCAACATGAAATGGGAGATCCTTGTGATCCTTTCCCCTTCTGACTGGGTACTCACTGTTTAGAAAGGTTAACAGACAGGTTTGTTTATTCTCACAAAAAGCCCAGTGACACTCTTTTTCAGCAATTCATTGAAGCCAGGAAGTCAGAGAAAAACTTAATTTTGCATCTAAAAGCATTTTACTTTGCTGTGTGGAAAAAAGTTGGAGAGTTAAACATACAGAAAAACATATTTTGTTTAAACTTTTTAAGATGCCCAAGGAAAAATATCTCTTCATAGGTTTTTTTGAATCATAGATGGAAAGTACAAAAGATATAGATATTTATATAGTGTGGATGGGTGAGTGTGGATGAGTACATACATGTGGCATTCAGACTTTGTTCACACAGCTGTCATTTGTAGCATCTTATAGCAGAATCACTATTTTTTCCTTCCTCATACAATGAAACTGTCGAATTTTTATATTAGAAAAATCAAAGAACAAAATATATAAGGTCATTTATATATAGTGTCAAATAAAGGTTTAGTTCAGTACTTCTAAGACAGGTAATTAACAAAGAAAGAGAGAAGAATTGATATTCAGTTTTTAATTTAGAAACATAAAGGTTAGAAAAATCTTACAAATTATGTTAAAATGAAGTTACTATGTAAGAAAGGAGAAAGAAAACACATCAGAATATATTCTGACAAACACTGCCTTTTAAATTAAAGTAATTTTTTTTAATATAAAAAACTTCAAAATTAATAAAGAAGTCTGGTATACTGCAAATGCAAATATCGGGAATAACATAAAAATAAAAACAAAACAAAAAGTCTTTGAAATATTTGCAAAATAGTTAGCCTTGAAATTTGTTTTACTCATAGAGAAATCAAATTAACAGGAGTTAAATTATGATACATTAAGAAAAGGACAAATAAAACTCTGAATGTGCAAAGTATGCAAAGCTCTGAACATTAATCAAGGCTCCAGAAGCAGTTATCTCCCAAGAGTTGGGAATGGGAACAGAAATCAGAGAAGCCAATAGAGTACCCTTATTTAAGAAAAAGCTTTGGGACACAGCAGGAAATTAAAGACCAAATAGTTTAACTTCAATTTGCTGGAAAGTATTAGGAACTACTTTAAACCACCAGATCGGAAAATGTTTAGAAAAGTACAACTTGATTAAATGAAGGTTGGAATAGAAGGGTCATGCCTTACTAATTTGTTAGTTCTATGAGGTTATCATTGCCAAATCAGAGAAAGGAATTGCAGTATAGATATCATATTTAATGGCTTCTCAGGAAGCTTTTTAATATCAGAGGTTGTGTACGGTTCAAAATCATTGAACAGAAGATAATCTGGCAAATTAATTTAAACAAAACTGGGTAAAAGATGAAAAGACAGAGGGCAAGCCACTATAGACCTGGACCAATATTGTTTGGAGGAAAAAAACTAAGAGGAAAAAGGAACCTGATCCTGTAGAAATAAACTCTGGACTAGTGCCTGGAAATGTATTATGCTGGGTTCAGGATAACATGATACAAAGGCCTTGCACTATATATAAAAACCTAGAAGTAAAAGAAAGGTCAAAATTTAATAAAATATCTCAAAACTGTTTTTTTTTAATGACAGACTTTTCCTTACAACTTCTAACAAGAAAGCAAAACAAGAACAGACTATGATATCCTCAAAAAACCTTATCTACACTGTGATAGAGAAGTGCCACATATGTGCTTTAGGTTTTAGTAAGGGTTATAAATGTTAGTGAAGATCAGGAAAAAATAAAATTCGGTGTTCAAAAAGCAAGTATTCCTCTGTCTGATTCTATCCAGAATGTATTTAAGACTTTGAAGTGGGAAAAAGTATCGTCTAGGAAGAAAAGTAAAGCCAAAACAAAACAAGAAAAAATATTACCCACAAACTCATGCTAAATGGAAGTGAAAAGACCACTTTCATCTTACTCTTCATGTGTTTGGAAGACTGATGTGGTTTTTACTTGTCAAAGTTTCTAGTGAAGATGACAATAACATCTCATACAGCCTGAAAATTGCTAGGATCTCTTTTTTATCTTTTTCACTTTGTCTTTAGCTCGATGACAGTTACTTACCATTACAAAAGAGAAATGGAAGGAAAAAAATCTTCTGGGTTTGTGACCACTGAAAAGTCAAAAGATTTGGGAAACTGAATTAGATCATGGCAATTTTTGTCTTAGAATAATACTTTCTACAAAAAAGAGAATCTAGGAAAAATTTTGGAATAGTTTACAACTTGAAATTTAATTTTTTAAAATACATATAAAATATATTAAGACAGGGAAAAAAAGATTATTATAGCATAATAAATAGTGTTCTTAAAAGAAATAAAACAGACTCTCAGCTGTCTTTAATAAAAACTCTGTAACATTTATATAATAATATCATTTTAGAATATCTTACAGATAATACAAATGTTATAGAAACCTAAAATATAATTGGCTGGGGTTTTTTTCATGTTATTTATACTTACAATTTCACTTCCCCTCCTCAACAGGACAGAAGGAGATAATTAGATGAAAAAGCTCATAAGTTGAGGTAAAGACACAGAGCCCACTCACCAATTACTGTCACACGCAAAACAGACTCATTTTGAGAAAGAATTATGTAATTTATTGGATTTTAATTAAATGGAGTGGGATGGTGAGAAACAAAGACCTAAACTAAACACCTTCCCCTCAGTCCACCCTGCTCTCAAGCCCAATTTCATTCCTGACTTTTCTACTTCCCCTACCAACAGCTCATGGAAGATGGGGCAAGATGGGAATGGTCAGTGCTATTCCTTCCTCTTTACTGTTTCTGCTTGTTCCAGTGTGGCTTCCTCCCATGGACTGCAGTCTTTAACAACAAACATGTTTCTGTGTCTGTCCTCCATGGCCTGCAGTCCCTGGCAGAAAACCATCCTGTGAGGGCTTCTCTCCATGAGTCAAAGGTTTTACAAGGCACAACATCACTCTGGTGTGGGGTTCTCCATGTGCTGCAGTGTGGATATTTGCTCTGACTTGGTCTCCTCCATGGCTGGAGAAGTCTGCTTCTGTAGTCTTTAAACAGATTGCCCATTTGTAGCGGGTGGATGCTGTCTGGATTCCAGGCACCGACCAAATCTGTTCCATCCTTCCCCTTCACAGTTGGACAGGTGAGAGAAAATATAACAAAGGGCTCATGAGTTGAGATAAGGATGAGAGAGGTTGCTAATGAAATACCATTGCAGGCAGAGCAAGCTAGAATTGGAGATACTAATTGAATTCATTAATAACAAAATCAGAACAGGACAATGAGAAGTAAAATAAGACTCTAAAAACACCTTCCCTCCATCCCTCCTTCCTGCGCAGCTCTACCTCCTCCCGTCAGTGGTGGTGGGAGACAAGGAACGGGAGTTATGGCCAGTTCATCACACGTTGTTCCTGCCACTTCAGGAGAGAGGAGTCCTTGCCCTGTTCCAGTGTGGGGTCCCTCCCATGGGAGACAGTTCTCCATTAATTTCTCCAATATTAGTCCGTCACGTGGGCAACAGTACCCCATGAACTACTGCAACATGGGTCAATCTTCCATGGGGCGAAGTCTTTCAAGGACAGGCTGTTCCAGCGTGGGTACTCACAGGGTCACATGTCCTACCAGGAAACCTGATCCAGCCTGGGCTCCTGTCTCCATGGGTCTGAAGGTCTCTGCCAAGAGCCTACTCCAGGACAGGTCTCCCATGGGATCACAGTCTCCTCTCAGGCATCCATGTGCTGTGGCCTGGGTCTCCTCCAGGGGCTGTAAGTGGATCTCAGCATCCCTCTGGTCCTCCATGGGTTGCAGGGACACAGCTGCGTCACCACGGTCCTCACCACAGGCTGCAGGGTAATCCCAGCTCTGGTGCCTGGAGCACCTCCTGCCCCTCCTTCTGAACTGCAGGGAGTCTGCAGAGTTGTTCCTCTCACATATTCTTACTCTGCTCTTCTCTGGCCACAATTGCATCTGTGCAATAGCTTCTTTTTCTTCCTAAAAATGCTGTCACAGGGGTGCTACCATCATCTGTATACTGCCCAGCCTTGGTCAGCAGCACATCCATCTTGGAGCTGGCTGCCTTTGCCTCTGCCAGACATGGGGGAAGACATTCTGGCAGCTTCTCACAGAAGCTACCTCCCCAGCTGACAAAATCTGGCCGTGCAAACCCAGTACACCATTTCAGACCAGAACATTTTTTCATTGCTAGTGAAAACCCACTGATTTTGTATTTACTTGATAGTGCTATGATTGCCTTGTACTAAGCTTATTTTCACTTGTTTCACCTGCAGTTAAAGTTGTGTAGTGGCTAAATAATCACTGTCTTGCGTTAATTAAGCTTTTGTTTATATGAATCACATAATCCTAGAATCAGACTCAGTTGTCTGCAGCTCTAGAATAAAAAGTGACATGGAAGACTGCAGACACAATGGTTCAGAGATAAGAAGAAAAGCAAAGAATAGCAGAAAATTGAATGACTGTGAACTAGTGAAAAGAAAGAGCACATAACCAAGGTGTGTTAAATTGTATAAAGATAACCCTGGGTGGACTCCAAGAGCAAAGTAGAAGACAAGCTCACTGCTAATATCTAGGAAGGTTATTGCAACGACAGTTTCAAGGGCTCGTTTCTCTTGATTTGGAGACTTGGTTTTTCCTTGAAACACTTTGGAGCCTGATTTTTCTCTTGGTTAGGAAGGAAATTATGCTGTACAATTCTTTCCTCTGGGATAATGGAGAAGTGTTTAAAGTGGCAGCTTCGCCGGCCAATTATCCAGATCTTCAAAGGTTTTTCTTTTTGCATTGCTTCTGCTCTCTCCACCCCATCTGCATGTAACCTCTATGATCTCTCTTTGTGTCAAGAATTTTTGATAGTCAAAAGTTTGTAATAAACTCAGAAAATAGTGAGTGTGGAAGCTTCATTGGCTTAAGCTGTAATGCTCAGGAAAACATGAACAATCATGGGGCTCATCTGGAAACTCAAAACTCTGGTAAATCCTACAAAGGCACTGGAACATCTGTATCAAAGGATAGATACTTGAAACATTTTTCATTTGTACTAAGCCAAAGACACACCTTTCCTGTGTCCAGCAAAATATAACTGTTGAATTTCTCTGAATATAAACCTAGGGATCACCAGTCACATTTAACTAGATGGGAGGTGTTGACCTCTTTTTATTACAGATGTTTGAGCAAAAGGAAAAGAAATGTCATGTTATATTGCCTCTGCATGCTATAAATTTAGTATCTATTAAAGGCTAAACAAGTAATCCTGTCAGTTCTTTGCAGTTAAAATGGTATCATTTATGGTTTGTGTACACCAGATGAAATACTGCTGCCTTTTAAACATGTCTCAAACTTGTTTTTCCAAAGTTTTCCACATGTTTGGGATAGGTGCACACTACTGGACCAAACATATACCTAATCATTCAGTGTTCCTGGGATAGGATGAGGACAATTTTTTTTTTTTTCCCAGGGGGAAGATAATTTTCTTGGAGGTCTTTGCAAGTACAAAGCATTGAGAGTTTTCTGAAATAGTGCATTTCCATTACCAATACTGGGATATAAGGTCCTTCTATATCATTGTAAAATGTGTTCAAAAGATAACCCTCAGTTGACCAGTTAAATGGCTTTTCAACTAGCATTCTTTTCTAATGAGAATACATTTTAAGAGAAATGGAAATTATCTTCTGGCCAGAATAATTCCTCTGCCAGTACCTTATCTGCAGCCAAAGCAGAGGCTTGTGACACCTGTAAACCCTAAATGTCCTAATCAGGATATCATTAATATTAGCTTGCCTTGATTTTTAATTTAAGTGTATTGAACAGTGTAATTAACAACATATAAACTCTTTGTAACACTGTGGTTTTGTAGCCAGACATGTATTTACTACATGAATAGTGACCAGTGTGACCACCAAAATGTCAGAGAGGTATAATTTTATACAGGAGGCTCCAAAGTAAACAAAAATTGCCATACAAAGAACAAGATAAGCACAAGGAACTGCAAATAGGCAGGGACATCCTAATGAATATGCAAGAAGAATGACTACCTAGAGAAAAGAAAAACAAGATAAGCATTATTGGGAGCAGATGAGACATCACCTCCCACTCCCCCTTCGGGGAATGAAGACAATTGCATACAAGCATTAGATATAAACCAGGGGAATTGGAGAAGAAACAAGACAAACCCACTTTGGCTTTGACGTCTCTCATCAAACAGTTTTTAAGTCTGATCACTGAGACCTTAATGACTAAAAATCACTAAGGGCTGCAGTCATCAGTGTTAACTATATGGTATCAACTTTGTAGTATTGCATATTGAGAAGTTACAAAAGTATTCATAAAAACTAAAATCTGTAAGTTTTCATGGTGCCACACAGGAAAAACGGCAGGGTCAGGTCCTTGGTCTCTTTCTGTCCTGTAGTAGACAAACTCTCAAACCTTCCCCTTGGTTACACTAAGGGTACGGAAATTTGGAAAAAATAAACCCTCTTGCATTCCAGTTGGTCCTTAGTTATCAGAACAGCTGGATATAGCTGGGCTTAATGTCTGATTATAATCAATTCAGCTCTGAAAGTTTGGTGGAGCTCAATAAGAACTTACATGAGCACAGATTCACAAGTAATTTGATTTAACAATTAGTTCTATAGTTCTGGCTGAGTTCTGCATGAACTTGCATGATCCAGATTAACGAATAGTATGGTTGGTTGGAGAAATAGGAAAGAAATTCAGAATTGGTGGTAATAAGTGAGGTAACAGTAGTAATACGAGTTGTGACAGGAAGCATAGTAACAGAGATCTATTAACACTAGATAGATAGACAGATATAGATAGATAAATAGATAGATACAGGTATATAGAGGATACAAATATAGAAAGAAATAGATATAAATATAGATGATACAGATACAGATAAATATTCCTGGGTCCAATGCAGTTGGAGGCACAAAGCTCACCTAAAAGCTGGTTTTTTTGAGTATCTCTGTAGGACAATTTCTCATCCTCTTCTGCCATGTCTTTCATTTCCATCCACCCAGATCTTATGTGTACCTTATAAATAATTTCCTGGATTATCACTGATTGTATGCACAACAATAATAATGCACAAAGCACAATAATTAACACCCCTCTCCCAGCAGACAAGAAAGTGCAAGACAATGACTAGAAAAATTTGAATGCAAGGAGAAATATAGGGGAGGGTTTCTTACTAGGGGTAAAAATATGCTGAGAAGAAAGAAGGCATTCACTGAAAGTACATCCCATACAGTGAGTCTCACAAAATACTTGTGAAATTTGCTTATATGATCCCTTCTTCCTATTTGTTCACCACAATTCTGGCATCATCATTTCTAAGTTGTTCCCCAGACCACAAAACAGGACATCTCCTGGCTACTGATCAAGTATATGGTCCCAGGAGCAGCAGAGGCACTGTGAAGTAGTCTTCCTCAGCAAAGCATTGAAAGAGGACTCATGCTGAGCCAGAGTACTACAATGTTGGGACTCAAGTCAGAGATAGCCTAAGAGTGCACCAATAAATTTTCCATATAGGAGACATGCAAAAAGGTCTATCCCACTACAGGGGTTATCTCACAATCTGGGACATATATCAATTTATATAAGATACACGTATGACTTCCACAGCACAGAAACCCATATAAGTTGTAGTAAGCAAAAAACATTTCTCGTAAGTGTGATACACATTTCATTGAGAGGGGAAGGAAGCAATTTCAGCCGTTTTAAAATAGGCTCTATGTTTTAACTCATGATTTAAACTTTTAACCTTGAAATATATTAGTTACTGAATCAAATCAATAAAGGCTCAGCTTACATTTAAGCCTTCAACAATACTACAGTTGATAGAGCACAGTAAAAAGATTACAGGTCTAAGTAATCAAGATATGATTTTTTTTTGCAGTCACAGTTGCAGGAAAGCTGTCTCCCACATAAATTAATGAAAATTAAAATTAAGAATAAATACATTAATTAATACAGAAATATTTCAGGAAATGGCAGACTGGGAGGTAGAAGGCAAAAAAAGGAGGCAATCAACAAAATATTAAGCAATGCAGGGAAAGGAGGGTTTAAAATACCAGGAGACAACACGTTGGTAACTGATCATCAGTCTGTTTCTTTTTTATTTTTCCCAACTGTATTTACTCCTTTCGAAAGTACTAAAATTTTTGAAAAATAAGGAAGGATATAAAGAAAGAAATATAGGTTACGTTGAGGAAAGAACAGCAAAGTCAGCCTATCTCGTATAGTGCTTCATTATTTGTTGTTCACCTCCAGTAAAATGGAGAGAAGTCAGGAATGATAAAGCCTAGTTTACTCTTCATAAGTTGTGACACGCCAGTATCTTTTTCACTAATATTCAGAGATGACGTGAGATGGTATCTTGCTCAAAGGTTTAGTGACTCAATAAAATATCAACATGATTACAATGTACAGAGATATGTCTCCTATTAATTCTGATGTATTATAGCACATGAATTCACTAAAGAAGTCAGATTGACTAATTAAAACTTTATTCTATGTAAAACTTGAACAATGAAATTGCTACTTAGCCTTTTATGTCATTTTCTGACAGTCGGCAGACAACTTCAGAGACTAGCTTGAACTGTCAAAATAATTTATATATATTAAATGTCAATGCAACTCAAGAAGAAGATAAAATTTGCTTTCAATATGACATTTATATGCCAGACCTTGATTTAGATATGCAGAGATAGCAAGGCATGTTAGCTAAAAGTAGTTATGCAGCATATTTCTAAACATGATGTCCCATTTATGTTCAAAATGATGTGGACTGAATCAATTAGGAGACACAAGTGAGTTCCAAGAAGTACTTTTAAAAAGCTGTGGAGTTGCTTAGTAACCTGATGTTATACTTCATTTCCCAACAGAACTATAAAACTGTCAGACTGGTAATGGGGAGCTCCCCAAGATAAATGGTGCCTCATGTGTTTTGCCAAAAACATGATTCTATTAAATATGTTATACATAACTTCGGGGAGTCATGCATATGCATATCAGTAATACATGCAACTGGACAGTTATCAAAGAAATGAGTTTTAGTTACACTTTTTCATAAAAATCCTATACTTTCCCTCCTTTAATGCATTATCTTGTCAGACAGGAGAAGGCACTGGATCCAGAATGCCTGAGGGGAAAATTTTAATCCGGCTCTTCCTTAGTGCTATATTTACCTGACATCAGCTTTGTTCTTCACTGACAGTAATCTAGCACAATCTACTGTATGCATCCTCAACTTGGAAAATTAGCTTTTTCCACATGAAACTTCTTTGAAAACCCTGAAGTCACCATGTAGTCTTCTACCATAGGAGTTTGCTTTCACAGTGCATCAGAATAGATGTGTCTTAAATTTCAGTGAAAATTCAAACTCTTTCAAGCCTATTTAGTTAAAAATACAAACATACTGAAGGAAGGATACCAACCTTGCTTTCTCAATAAGTGAGATATCAGTTCCTAAACCTATTTTCTTCTTAGAAACATAATCAATTTCTGAAATTGAGAGAATTCAATCTGATAATTAAGGAAAAATCTAATCTAAAAATCAACCAGGGGAATTCTGACAGAGTCTGAGATGAATGTCATTTAGTTATTTCAAAATACTTTATAAATAGGGGAGAACAAATAGATATCTAACATAATAGGGTGAGATCACCAGTTGAGGTGAAATGGACTGATGAACTCAGTCCAGCTGTGTTGTTAATATTTACTCCAGAGTTCAGGACTAAAATATAATAATGACACATCTATAAAGAAAAATGACTAAATGGGACAGAAGGTTGCTTTTCTTTTTAAAAAGTACATTCTTGAATTCAATCCAAATAATTTTCACACTGTCTTCTGTTCTCCAGCAACTTAAGTGCTCCTGAAAGATCTCCTTTAAGACCACAGTTTGTTGTTCACTTCTCTAAATGGCAGAACTAGGACAAGATAGTTCACAGTGCTGAAAGATATAACAGCCCTAAAATATATAGCAAAAGAGTCAATGAAATTTGTTTTTAAAAAAGTGTTCATAAGTAGACATATCAGATAAAATGGCTGCAGTCAGATCAAGGTGCAAGGAATTTGTGGAACATTTAAAATTATGTTTCAATTCTAACTGAATTAAACAATTGTGAGAGGGTAGAGCACCAAAACTTAATATGGGCTACAGTAAAAAAATACCATTTCAGTTCTTCCTATATCTTTTCTCACATCATCTAGGATTTTTAGCATACCTTTAAAAAAATAATTTTTATATTGCTTAGTTTTTAACCAGAAGAAATGGAAGAAAAATTATTTTCTTACTTCTAATGAACATAATATTAATTTAAACATTTTCTTATTTTCCAATGCTAGGAAATGGATAGTTGCAAGGGCATGATTTCTCAGCTTGATATTGTGATAGTTCATAGGTGTATCAGTCAATTATTCTTTTGTTTTGTTTTTCCTTGCCTTGCTGTTGCTCAGTTAACTAGTGGCTTCTCTATTTTCAGCAAAGATTCTAGACATTATAAAAGGACTCAATGAAATTAAAACAGAAAATATTGAAATTGTTCACATTTATATTTTTTTTCTGAACTCATTCCTTAATTTTGTCTGTATCCTTGGACCCATGGATTAAAACTAGATTAAAATTTACAGAGTACTTGGATAACTTATGCCACAAAATATTTTTCTTACCAGTTTACTCATAGCTTGGTACAAAAGCACGAAATCATAAATTTTAAAATATATTAAGTTGCTTCAAGTGAGTTTAGTAGATGATAGTTGTACATTAGCAAGACAGACAGTTTTAGAACCATTGGCAAATTCCTTTTCATAGTGTAATAACATTTTCTGACTTCTTTTTTAAATACTTTGACAAGACTTTCCACGTCTTATTTTGCTGTTCTCTGAGATAAAATGTGTGTGCAGTATTATGCAGTATTCTTCAGGTATAGTAGTTTTTCAACAAACCAAACATTTTAAAAATATTTGTGTTGATGATTCACTACAATATAGTTCTGCTTGATGTATTTTGAGAAAAACATGATGGAAATTTCAGAATTTAAAATTAAAATACCAAATAACTACCTACAACACTGTCTATAATTTGTCAGATGTATTTTCATATGTGGACATAAGGATTCAGAAGGAGACTTATGCAACTGACTTACAGAACAAATTAAGTTTCTTTCTGTAAAAAGGACGATGGACCTATGGTGCAGTCCTTACCTCCATCTGAGTCTGGGGTCCACTTCAAATAGGTGGTCAATGGGTCAGTGGTCACAACCGCCCGCTGTAGGAATTACTTTTCCACCAGGTACTGCTCAGTTCTGCTATCTTCACTCCTCATGACTATCATCCAGACAGCCCATTCATCTTGGGATTTTCTTCCCTTAAAACAAAAAGATTAGTTAAACATGAAACATTCACAAAGCAATAGCTACAGCAACTGATAACAACAAAAAAAAAAAAAAAAAACAAAAAAAAAAAAAAAAACAAAGTTTGATTGAAATCTTGAAGGGCTATTCAAGATAAATCTTGAGTGGCTCAGTATCAAGACTGGTCAAATAATGAATGAGAACCTCAAAAAGGAATGAAGGTATGAAAGTCTCCATACTTGAGATATTCAGACCTTGACTGGGGAAGATATTGCCCTCCCTTGTTTCATTCTCCGTGAGCATGGGCTTTGTCTAAATAGCCTTCAGAAGTCCTTTCCAACCCAAACTGTTCTGTGATTCTATGTTCAAGTATCACTGCTGAGTTTTTTCTGAATGCCATTAAAAACCTTAAGCACAAGAATTATTTTTAAACTATTTGTTTCATTTTCAGACACTATCGTGTATTTTTAATTAAATACTATGCCTTCTGTAAACACAGAGCTGGGTTTTGATAGGAGAAAGCACAATGTTCCTACTTATGTATATTTTTCAATGGGATCCAAGCTAAATTATGTGCTATGGCAAATTCTTTGCACAGCTAACTCAGTGTAAGGAGTCATTTTGTCTTCTAAAACTGATGGCAGATTTTTATTTGTGAAATATTTGAATTAAGTGAAGGAAATGGTGCCTAAAGTGTGGCAACTGTTTAATCAGTGAGTAATTTACTCTTAATGTGTGAAGTATTTTTTATGGGCTCATTTATGATAACAGACATTCATGGCTCAATCAATGTAAGCAACAGATTTATGGTATATTTAGTCACAACATAATCCAATGTAAGTACTCTTATTTATTACTATTCACAGTTTAATTCTCCCTTTTTTTCCCCCCTCATACCACTTACAGCATACAACTAATTCATATAAAGCACTTATCAGAACTTTTCAAACAGCATTTATTCACATCTGTCTTATCATAGTTTTACATTCAGATGTTGGACTTCAAAATACAATACTATTATGCAATTTGCATAATTGCATGGATGAAAGAATATTCTTTTTTTCCCATATCAAAGAAACAATAAGAGAAACCATGAATGTGGCAATTGATCATTCCTTTGAAATGTCTTTCTTTTTGTCAAAATATTGGGGGTCTGTTTTTCAGTTTATTTCTGACTTTCCCTCATCAGCTAGTAATTTCCCTTCTGTTCCTTCAAATGCCATGCCAAAGAATTAGCAATGGAAATTATGATCCTCCAACTACTAACAGAGTCAAATGATCCATAGATGCTTGGATACATCATAAAAAATACCTCAATTTTACATATTCCAGAATCCTCCACCATGACAATAGCTACTCCACAAGAGTGTTTTATAGATGCACAAGATAAGCTAAGAAAGAAACAATTGTCACCTAAAGTGATATATATTTATACACATTTAATTGTCTTTAATTGCTGCTGTGATAGTTTTAACTGGGATTCTTAGCAGTTTGAGAAAAGGATGATGTGATTTTCTTACATTATTTACTTGAATTTTCTGAATTAGCAAGGAAAAGACTGCTACAAGGAGTAAGTTCAAATTTTTTCATAAGATGTTTTATATGATGTCTAAGAGGTCTGTATCATAATACATAAAGGTTAAAGACTTCTGCTTCACTACCAGAGAATGATCAGTTAATCAAATATTGCCTCTATGTAAAAGTACTACTTGTGATTCTAGACTGCCAAGTTACTCGTGGCATCTGAAGGATCTGTAAAAGAATGGACAGCCTGACATTCCTCTCAAGCCCTGAAGAGTTCAGCTACAAAGATTAAGAAAATATCTGTGGTGGAATATCAGATGTTGCATGGCTATAAGCATGTGCAGAATTAAATATGTTAACATTATGATGAAATTCTGCATTTAGGCAATTAAAAAAGAGTAAATATACAAAACTTTCTAACCACTTTGATCTGCAAGTAGGAAAAAAGCTCCAAATTTCATTTGTGCTGTTTTCTGCATTGCATTTAAATGCCCATTTAGTAGGGAATTGTGAGGTATTTATATCTGAGACTGCATAGGAGCTTTCAAATCTACATGACTTGCGAGGAATGTGAATGGTGGTAGAACAGAAATGATATTCCTTCCCACAAAAACTGCAAACACACTTTTTCAGTGTTTTCATTCTTAATTTTGTTGAGTTTTTTGTTTTTAAACTGGAGAAATTTAAATATAGTCAACAGCCTAGCAGAGGACAAGGTCTAATATTTTGCTTTATTTAAGTTAGACAGACATATGTCTCATAATAAATTGGAATAAAATAATATAATAGAATACCTTCCTGTTTCTTTTGCCCTGGTTCATATCACTGGTTAATTTCAAGGCCTCCCCTCTCTAGATCTGCAATATTTCTTCATCCTTTTTGAACTTTTTGGTTTCTACCTATATGTTCCTGTTATGTTGAGTTTCTTTCTGCTTTCTTAAGTAGAAGGCAAAAAAAAAAAAAAGAAAAAAAAAGTCTCCTGTTTATCTTCCTCAAAACCCATAAATTGGAATGGCATTAGATTAAGCATAACTTGGGATGTACCCAACTTCTAAACCATGTGGCAATCAATCATGTCAGTTTCGTTGTGAATGTGCCAGTTGTTCATATTTTAAATGACAAAAATAAGATTAGTTTCCTACTGACTGTTCCATAATACTGTGAATGTGTCACCCTGGTTATGTAACAAAATTCTTTAAGGTCAGTATGACCAGAACTTCACATTTGATTTAAAATAGTTTTCTTTCTTTTCTTTTCTTTTCTTTCTTTCTCTTTCTTTCTTTCTTTCTTTCTTTCTTTCTTTCTTTCTTTCTTTCTTTCTTCTTTCTTTCTTTCTTTCTTTCTTTTTCTTTCTTTCTTTCTTTCTTTCTTTCTTTCTTTCTTTCTTTCTTTTCTTTCTTTCTTTCTTTCTTTCTTTCTTTCTTTCTTTCTTTCTCCTTCCTTCCTTCCTTCCTTCCTTCCTTCCTTCCTTCCTTCCTTCCTTCCTTCCTTCCTTCCTTCCTTCCTTCCTTCCTTCCTTCCTTCCTTCCTTCCTTCCTCCCTCCCTCCCTCCCTCCCTCCTCCCTCCCTCCCTCCCTCCTCCCTCCCTCCCCTCCCTCCCTCCCTCCCTCCCTCCCTCCCTCCCTCCCTCCCTCCCTCCCTCCCTCCCTCCCTTCCTTCTTTCTTTCTTTCTTTCTTTCTTTCTTTCTTTCTTTTTTCTTTCTTTCTTTCTTTCTTTCTTCTTTCTTTCTTTCTTTCTTTCTTTCTTTCTTTCTTTCTTTCTTTCTTTCTTTCTTTCTTTCTTTCTTTCTTTCTTTCTTTCTTTCTTTCTTTCTTTCTTTCTTTCTTTCTTTCTTTCTCTTTCTTTTCCCTCCAGTCTGCTGCTATTAAAATACTTGTGGCTTTCTGTGGGTTTGACTAAAAATGAGAGGTTCCTAGGTTACAGTAACTTTTATTCTGGAAATGTCTTGAAGAAAATTATGAAACCATGAATAAGATCTTGAATAAGAGCATTAGTTTTGTATGCAGTAACACAGTTGAGAAGTTAGTTGCTGCAAGCCAGAAAAATATGTGTCTATCTAAAAATGGAATATTTTATTTTACAGATTAGCAGCAAAAAAAGCCTAGAATCAAAGAAAGTTGAATTTATTTCAGTTTTTGAACAGTTAAAGATATCATATGAAACTGTGTCCTCCTACATTAGTGCCAGCAGATATCATCTAGCTGGTTCTTCTTATTTCCTCTGGAGTTATCCTTAATCATTTGATATAGAAATTTAAACTGTTTTTTTGCTATTCAAACCAGTTTTGGGGGAGGAAGTGATGTCTAAATTAGTTAGCTGGTCATTCTAATGAGATACCATAATATTCCAGAAAACATGAATTCAAGTATTGTTAGACTGCATATTAAATAGATGTCATAATGAATAAAGTACAGATTTTTTGGTATCACCTATTCTTTACATCCAAATTACCATTTTTGTTAATGAATATATTTAGCAAATCTGAAGAAAAAAGAAAAAAAATGATCACAGCAACTTTATATTTTAATTCCTGGGTGAAGTGCTTACATAAAAAGCAATTCTTGACTTGCTTACACTAATAACGAATTATGATGCCATGTGAGGTAATTTCAAAGTAATCTAAATAAAAACTGTGCTTAAAAATGTCTGTACTGCTTACAGGTCATCCAAGATCCTGGTTTCAAACAAACTTTAGTTAATAAATGTATCAAACCTAACATCAGTAACTGCTATCAGAAGAGAAAACCCTTTGGATACTGATCCGTGAGACAGAGTTTTTAGTCATTTTTGAAAGCACAAATACCTTTTCTTCATATTTTAATATGCTTAAGTACATAGTTTTTTCCTATTTTCCATTGCTAATATTATATGCCAGCTTATTTGAAGTGTATTCAAAATACTGGTTTTAGTATAAATTGAAATATCTGAAAATCTTTCCATTGATTTCAGTTTGTTTAGTCAAACATACAGTTTCCATTGAGGAGATCAAAAATATGGGAACATCTTCGTACAGCTGTAAGAAAACTCTATTTGTCAACATTATTTAAATCACCTGCACAACATAAAACATTTATTTTGCAATTACCACATAAAGAGAGGACATCTACTGTACAATAAGATATGATTTGTATTGAGCAACTTAGAGTCTGGAAGTCCAGCCCAAAGATAATAAAGATATTAAAAGATAATAAAATTCCTGGTAAAAGTTTACAGTTTCTGGATAAGAACAGGGAGGAAAGATGGTTTACATATTTTTGAGATTAACACTCAACAAAATGAAGTTTTTTTCTGAAAAATTAAACTGTCCAGTATTGTCTTTCTCCCAAAATTAAAAAACCCTACTTTTAATAAAATCAAGAATGTCACTGCCATTACTGAGTAATGAAAATGGTTAACTTAAATTCTGAAATACATTTTCAAGATTAAAGCACATAGAAATACTATGTTTGCTGTCATGTTTCAACTTACTTGGCAAGCTATTCGTATTTTGCAACTAAAACATCCCATTTAAGTTTTTAGGAAAACATCACAGACTGTAAAATTTAAAGAGTAAATTCTGCTGGGCTTTAAGTAGTGTAATATAAATTATGTGCATTGTTCACTTAATGTCGATTTTATTTCTCAATTTTGTTCAGAACAGACTTTAAAAATTGATATATTTTTACATGAATAATGGCTGTGTATCCCTTCATAATGTTGTCTTCCAGTTACTTAATATTAATATAAATACAAATGCTGAGAGTGTAATTTAGTTTTGTTATAACCCCTAAGTATGTTTTTTGTTGCTAGAGTAACCACTTTAGAAAACTATGCTATAAAAATTACATTCAGAAGTTTAGTATTTCAGCTTTCAGAATTAGTATTTGCTAATCATTCTGTAATAGGTGCTATATTGTTTCATTTTCTTGCATATTAATATGTCACAGTATCAAACAACTAATACATAAGTATTTGGCTGATGCTATGATTGCATGGGACAATATCACACATTTATGTGAATGGTATAAAACCTACTGAGAACAGTGACTTTCTAAGTGATTGCTTACCTATAAACTTCCTCATTATATATTTAATTTTTTTGGTAAAACCTATCAAAAAATGTAATCTAATGATAATAAGGTAAAATATGCCCATCTATACAAACTTGTGATGAGAAACATTAGCGGGAAAAAAGCACAACAGGAACAAAGCTGAAAAGGCTTCATTTGGCTAAGATACTAGGAGAAATTTTTGTCAGTGTAATTCGTAAAAAATTCAATTTCCTAAAAGGTTTGGCAAAGAGTTGTAGTGATTCATAACAAAGTTCCTCTGGCTTATAACATTAAATAAGTAGATGGTACTTAGAAGTGACTTAGACTCAAAAAGAAAGTTTTTCTTCAATTTTGTGTATTTGGTGGGGATTTAAAAAAAACTCTCTGAATTGAAATTTTCTGCCTAGCAAGTAGCCTACAAAATACAGTTCCAGTGCCTTTTAGAAGCTCTAGATTATGGAATGTAAAGCATGCTACTGTGACACCTATGCAAATTTAACAACTATGAGAATGAAACTAGACAGAATTTGTGTATACTAGATTTACTTTTAACCTTTCGTTTCAGAACAGTGGTTAGCTGGTCCAGGGTTTTCTTACTTTTCTTCCTTTTTTAATATCTGTTCCAGCTACTTTTCCCCTTCCCTTCCACTCCTTGTTTGTGGCTTGTGTTGACTGATTGTCTTTTTTAAATGAAAAATTTGTATGTCCTCACTGTTTAGTATTAATGTTTAAATGTTATTTTTGCAACTAATAATAGCATGCTCTTTAAATTTTTATTTTAGGATGGAAAAAAACTAATAGAATTATTTTCATTAGCAAGGCTTTCATTAAAGTAGACAGGTATCAATCTCAATTCGTGAAAGAATAAATATTGCCTTTCCTTTCAAAATGTAGAAACAAAAGAAAAATATATATACATATACATACTTATACATATGTATATATGTTTGTTTGTGTGCAGCTAGATGTGCATCTTGACGTTTTGAAAGTCATAGGCAACAATTAAAAAATCAAAATCATGTGACCTAGATTAAACTTACTGTTGATAGGGCTTTTCTACAGGATTTCTTGTTTTTCTGCAAATTGTATTTAGCTTACTGCATTATATTATCATATTATTACAAAATGGAGCAAAGAAAAACAATTTTCTAGGACTAAAAATATTTTTTTTAAAAAAAGCTCTAATAAGAAATAATTATTAGAATCTGAAACTATTAATCCCCTGATTACATTGAATACAGAGTTTTTACTAATTTTTCTGTATTTCATCTGTGTTTTATGTCTAGGCAAAAAATGGTGACTGCTATGTTAGGTGACAATCATAATACTGTGATGTTCATCATGAACTTACGGAATTTACAACAACTACCTCCCATCAATACCCAGAATCTCTTATTTGCCAAGGAGAACAACCTCTGTTGTCAGATGAACTATTTGCTCAGCTGGCAGAAAGATGCAATGCTTACTCTGATAAACGCTTATTCTGGTATTCTATGTAACCTCACAATGCTGATGTTTAATGTGGTTCTTCAGAGCCACATTAAACATCAACCAGAAGGAGGATGCAAAATAATGAACCAGTCTAGTAATGCCAACTCAGCTCCACATTTGGGAAGTAACACCAAGTTCAGCAAGCTGTCAGGTACAATTTTGGGGTTGACAGCCAAAGACCACCAGAGGGACCCCCGGAGAGGGGTTGCATGCATCAATGGGAGGGAAAATATGTTTATGATTTTGGGGAAATTATTATCATCTGTATGTGTTTTCCAGAAAAACCAATGAATATGTATATAAAATATAGTACATAAACATGACCTTTTCTATACTTGGTATGCACTACAGGCTCGTAAATATTCTCTGTGCATCAGGTGCCGAATAAGAATGCCTGCTTCTTGATACTATACTGGTGTTAAGGAGTTTAATTTTACCTATTTTGGTAACATGTGACTGACATTCAAATAGCTATGATGTAAGAAGTTATTTGGAAGACATTTCACACTATTTTATTTGTTAATATTTAACATTAGCATACTCTTTCTTATCTTTACTGTTAATTTTGCTGTAGAAGTACAGTAAATAAAGTGTATAGGTGAGATCAGTCAATAACATAATTTCAATTTTTTAAAATATGAAGTGTTATAAAGCGTGTTTTACAGTCCTGCACAGAAACATATGATATAAGCAATTTTTTTCTCTTTTGACATCAAGAAAATCCACCTGTGAAATTCTTTTTAAAGTGTCCTAGTTCTAGCCAGGACAGGGTTAATTTTTGCTGTAGCTGGGGAGAGGGGGAGGGGTGGATGGGAGGGGTTATGGTTAGGGCCCAAACCACCTCACATCATTGCCAGGGGCTGGGAGAAAGGAGTCTCTTCCCATTTATCAGAGCGTGGCAGAGGGAGCAGTTGGGTGGTGGTGCTTCTCTGTGAATAATTTGCCTCTTTCTTGTACCCTCTGTCATTAGTATTGTCGCTTTTACTGTTTGTTTCCTTATCGCATTGCTCTTTCCAGTAAATTGTTATATTTCACCCTATGATCTTTGCTTTTTGTGTCTCCAATTCTCCTCTCCAGGGAGAGAGAGGAACAAAGGGGGCGGAGGGACTGAGCAAGCAGCATATGGATTCAATGGGAGCACTGAATTGGAGAATACCATTCCTAAACCACAACATAGGCATCTCTTTTCTTCAGCTAGAAGGGTAAGCTTAGTATATTGGCAGTTTTTCATTTACCTTGCAAAAAAACAAGTAAAATAAAGTGATTTTTTTTCCCCCACAACCTAATGACAGTCCATTGAGAAGAAAATAGGTAGGGATTTTAAAATTCAGGATTCTTTATTTCTGTTGTTTGGTGGTATTGTGGGTTTTTTTGAGGAGGGGCACACATTACAGAATTTTGAAAATATTTTTACTTAGGCCTGCAGCTGAAGTTGTATCAACAGAGTGACAAATGGTAACTTTTTTGGTTTACATATTTGGACTTTATTTATAACTTGTATTGAAGCTCTGATATATATATATATTTTAAAAAATCTGGAGCATGTTGACCAGAGTGGGTAGTTGGCACTCTAAAAATATTAAATAATTAAATCCAGAAGTGATTGCTGCCAATTACACGGACATTATTTAAGAGGAAAATTAAAATAGAAAAGATGAACTGTATATGCTCTTAGGGGGTTGTGTTAGTTGGGTCATATAGAGGGAAATATAATGAGTATTCACTGTCAACATTCTAAGTCATTATGGAAATTATTATAAATGAAGATATTTATTCAGCCCATGCCAGGCCGAGGGAAGATATTTCCAGAAGGTAAGCCAGATGGTTAAGTATGTTTCACTGCAGAGCTGTGCTGACCCATCCCCAGTGCTCCAAACGTCCCCACCATGTCGCTGAGAAATCAATAGTAATGTCAGCTGAAGTTCACTGTGCAGAAGTTCAGATTGTCAGAGAACGCAAATCTTTGGCACCTAATTCTCAGGATTCTTTACACACTTTGAGGAGTTTTCTTAGCTCTCTGGGGAACTGAGTGAACTGAGGACAATCAGAAACTGGCCATTTCATAAATGTTTGGTTTTGTTTTTTTTAAATAGTGTTCTTCTGCATCTTTTAGTGTAAAGTACTCTATGACTAGCAGATTTTCTCAGCACCCAGAATCACTTGTTTTGATTCTCTTTTTTGAAGGGGTAACTTTTATTTTGATAGCCTTCAGCAGTGTTATTAGCTGAACATCTTGTCTTTTAAAACACATTTATAAACTTTCAATAATAATTTCAGTTAAAACTAAGCAATATCAGGTTTGACAGACATAAAGGAAAACTAACGTGCTAGTACCAGTGCAATAGACTAAGCCAGTACCCACCATAACTTCCATCTCTTTCTTGAAAGATTTTCTTTATGAGAGTTATTTTCCTCATTAAAGAACTGTCCTCTTATAAGAATATTATTGCCAGGATGTCTTTCTGATAGTGTCTTCATGTATTACCTTGAAGAGTAAGATATCTGTGACCCCAGTCTGAACACTTTATAATCGAGCTGTTTTGTGGGAGCTTTTGACATTGCTTTCATTGAGGCTATATTATCATAATCCTCTTTACTTTTTAAAAATTTTGTTTACAAGACATTGACATCTATTCTCAAAGGTATTAAGCAGAAAAAGGCTGAGGCAAGAGGATAGTGAACTAGTCACTTTGCTTATGCAGCCAGTTCCCAATAGCAAGGTTTATTTAGAAGAAGACTGACTAGGATTACTCAATTTCCTGCTTCATTGAGGATCATGCCATCTTAGTTCCCTTGGCTCTGTGTATAAGGAGCTTAATGAAGAGGGAAATTAATTCTCAGTGGCAACCACCTGTAGCTACTAACTTACTCACTCATGCTGTCAGTCCTCCCTGGCCCCATATGACTGTGAGAGTATTTGCCACTCATTTAAATCCCATTTTTTGAGCACCCTATGATGCTTCTTGGGTTTCTATTATATGAATGGTATCTAGTATAAATAGGTTACAGATACTTGTGAAATCTTTTGCATCAGGAGTAGATTATAGTTTTTTCAATGCAGTTCCTCTGATCAACAAGTCTAGACACTCTGCTGGCTGTCCTCTCTCTGATGGGTCTATTGGTCTCCAGGTACTGCTGGTACCAGGTTATTATCAGAACTTCAACAACCAATATGATACTGCAGTCCGAAAATAAGTTCTGAATTAAGACATGCTTAAACTTAAGCACTGGACTATCTCATTTTAGATTCTTGTGGTTGTCTTCCATATGGCTCTGGGGATTGTGCAGTCTGACATTTTGCTCATTCCTAGTCCCAATCACAACCGACAAAGGAGGTATTCCATCAATAAATCTCAGAACTCCTGATTTTGAAAATAGTACAACTGAATGCGTATTGACATGCTCACTCTCCCTAAGAAATCTAATCTTACAAATTTTTTAAATATTTTGGGTTTTTTTTGGGGGGGGTTGACTGATTGGGATAGAATAGTTAGTTTATGTTGGATTTTTATGGCAAGATTTTGGTAGTGGTGTGTGGAAGGTGGCTACAGGGGTGTGTTTTCTGTGCAAATGCCAGAATCTTTTCCCATGACTGACAGAGCCAATGCCAGACAGCTCCAGAATAGACTTATATCTGGCCAAGGTCAAGCCCATCAGTGATGGTGGTAGTGCCTCTGGTATAACATAATTAAGAAGGGGGGAAAAATGCACTATTTCAGCTGGAGAGTGGAGGGTGAATATGTGAGAGAAACAGACCTGCAGACATCAAGGGCAATGAAGAAGGAGGAGGAGGAGGAGGTTCTGGTGCTGCTGGCGTCAGAAAAGAGATTGCCCTGCTGCCCGTGGTGAAGACCATAGTGGGGCAAGCTGTCCCCCTGACCTCCCAAGATAGATTCACCACTGAGCAGAGATCCACCTGAAGCCACGGAGGATCCCACAAAGGAGCAGGCGGATGCCCAAAGGAGGCTGTGACCCACTGGGATGCCCCCACTGGAGCAGGTGTCTGGCAGGATTTGGGACTCTGCAGGGGACTCATGCTGGAGCAGGCTGTTTCTGAAGGACTGCACCTCATGGAAGAAATCCCACTCTGGAGCAGGGGAGGAGAGCAGGTAGGCAAGAGTGGCAGAAATACAATATGCAATGATCTGACTGCAACTTCATCTCCCTGTGCCTCTGCAGGGGAGGAGGTAGGCAAATTTATAATGCAGTTGAGCCTAGGAAGAAGGGAGGGAGGGTGGAGAAGGTTTAAGATTTACTTTTTACTTGATGTTATCCTATTTCAATTTCATCCTTTAATAAATTGAACTAATTTCCCCAAGCTGAGTTTGTTCTGCCCATGATGGTAATCAGTGAGTGATTTCTCCCTGTCCTTACCTCAGCCCACAAGCCTTTCATTATATTTTCTCTCCCATGTCCATCTGGGGAGGGGAGCGGCTTTGGTGGGCACCTGGTATCCAACCCACATAGTCACACACCCCTAAAGGCTAAACGAGACACCAGCTGTAACCAGAGAATTAAATTTCTAGGTGCTTTGAATCAAACCCCAAAATGTACATATGGCTAGTTAATATGGCAGATGAGAACATGTTGCATGAAATACGAATTTGCATGTTTTTCTCAGAGTAACAGAATCATTACTATATAGTCTGAAGACAGATGCCTGCAGTCATTGCTGGCCATCATATCTCCCACTTACAGGCAATTTAGGTTCCATTTCATGACATTATGGGATGAAAAATCACTTCCTTTTTCTTGCCATAAGGTATTTATCTTATTCCATACATAAGTTTTCAGATTACAGGTGGAGTCTTTTTGGATGAAAGCTTTTCTTATCTCCATGCAAAAAAAAATGTTAGTCTGGGCTAGTTTTGTATTTTATAACTAATGTTGATAACAGTGACTAATCTCAGGACTTTTCCCCTTAACAAGCACCCTAACCCACTGTTTTATACCATTCCCTTTCAGTATGACTAGTCAAATAGTTTACTAATTTGTGGAAAGAAGTTGTAAACTAGTTAACTAGATAGACCAGTGTTTTTGGAGATCAATTTTGAGTTGGATATTTTCAGACACAGAGAAAATAAACCTGCATCTCTGAAAGTCTACTAAATAATGAAAACCTGATAAGACAAACATTTTTTCTTTCATTAAATAGTTTGGGTTTTTTTCTTAATGGAGAAAGGTTTTCATGCTGACTAAATAGGGTTTCTTGGCTATGGAATTTGGAATGAATGATGTGTTTATTGATAATGCTTTACTAAGTAAGAACATAAAGGAGAGAGTTGAATAAAAACCAGTGTCTTTATTTTCTCCTACAGGAGAACATAGCAAATACCTTGCTTCAAAAAGCAGATGATTTTAGATGAACTATGGATGAGTTAGTGTGTCTATATGTTTTCTGAAGCAAGGTTTGAGAATTGTTAAAGGTTAAGATTCTCCTGGTTCTCCAACTCAGAATATCGGTGGAAAGGACTTTCCTGTATTTATTGCTACATTCACTGGACTAATCTTTCGATGTTCCTTTAGAGACAGAAAGGGAACAAGGAAACAGACTTCGGTTCTGTGGTTGAAATATTTTTCTGGGTTAAAATTTGTTTATTCCTTAGAATTTATGAGGAAGTGAGCTGATTAGCCCAAAATATCTCTTTTTACAGGAAAATTCTAATCAAGTTAAAGTGCATGCATACTTCTTGTGGAAAAGGTGCTCCCTAGAACATCTGTAGCCTGCCTCTGAAAGACGAAATATCTTTTAAGAGTACTGAAACTACAACTTCTTTAAGGGTATGCAAATGTAAACATATGCTTGTATATATATTCTGTGTTTCAAGCTCAATTCAGGTCTTGTCTATTGTTTGGGAATATTTTGGTGGGAAAATATTCCATAGTCTAAGATTTGAATTGTAAGCTTGTAAAGAAAATTGTGAAGAAGGGCAAGATCCTTTAGTTGCCAACTTGCTTACATAGGGAGTGTTAAAAATCTTAAAAGTCTACATTAATGCTGTGTTGCATTTTGGGTTAATTTCTACCCATGTTTACTAACGAGTACTGTGATAAAGTAGTTCTTCCTACTTGTTATGACAGACTTAAAAGAAACAGGGATCCATCTTACTGTTTCCAGAAGTTTCATTGTAAATATGAAGACAGGTATTTTGTATAATCTATTAGAATAAAATAGAACAAAGACTGAAAAATTCTACCATCAGTAAAAGTGTCACTACACATTTCAGGTTCAACACCTACATGATTAAATATAGCATTACATACAAACAGCCATAGGATCATAGAATATGCTGAGTTGGAAGGGACCCACAAGGATCATTGAGTTCAACTCCTGACCCTGCACAGGACACCTCAAGGATCACACCACATGCCCAAGAGCATTGTCCAAACACTTCTTGAACTCTGTCAGGTATGGTGCTGTGACCACTGCCCTGGGGAGCTGTTCCAGTGCCCAATCACCCTCTGGGTGAAGAACCTTTTCCTGATATCTAACCTAAACCTCCCCTGACTCAGCTTCATGTCATTCCCTTGAGTCCTGTCATTGGTCACGAGAGTGAAGAGATCAGGGCCTGCCCCTCCACTTCCCCTCATGTGGTTGTTGAAAACTGCAATGACGTCTCCCCTGACCAATTTATAATTTGATAGAAAGTAAAACAAAAAGAAAAGAAAAATATATGTAGAAACTACCATTCCTCAGAAGAGAGTAAACCAGATTTTAATTTTCATTAACCTTTCTTATTTCATTTATTTGTTACTAATCTTGAAGCAGAATTTTGATCTCAATACTCTTAAAACAGTTCTTCTGTCATTTATTTTCCCTCTAGATTTTCTAATTCTATAAATATCTGTAAGTATGTGACCAGAAGAAACAGTCAAAACAGGAGAAAAATCCACATATATATATATATATAGCAAAGGAACAGTGCTGTCAATGAGATTGCTTCAGCCATGGTTAAGATATCCTAATAGTTTTCATAAGCAATCATTATTAGTTTTTCAATAAATCTACTGTTTTAAACTGCTAATTCCAAGTATGAAGGAATGTGAATGGACAAAGGTTCTGGTGGTTTTTTTTTTTCATTTTATGTCTGCTTTTGAGGTGCTGTAATTAATTTAACAGGAACGTGGGTTTTGGATTCTTTTTGCACACAGTTTTTAACTGTGAATGGATGGTGCCAAGGAAAGTTCTGTAGAGTAAAATAGAGACTGTGTAGCGATTGAGAAAAACAGATTGTAAAGTATATTCTTCCACACTGTGAAATCCTAATGATGACAGATTGCTGTCATCATTAGAGACTGAGCTCTGCTATTTGCCAAAATGATTACACAGCTCTGACAAATAAGCTGGAAATATTTCAGCACAGAATATTTGAGGCAGTAATATATTTCACAACAAAAATATTTGTGTGTCTATTAGAACATATAAAGCATCTCAGGCTACATAGCTCCATGTAAGTTTTCAGCTGTGCCAATCTGTCAATTTTCTTTAGCTCCACGAGAAACTATTAAAACCTCCCTCCAGCAAACTTCGCTCTTTCCCACTGATACTACTTTTACCAAGAATCGTGCATCCTGATCTTGCTCAGCATCAGCTCTTCATTTTCTATTTTCTCACCACCCACTTCCTTTCTTACTTTCAGACATCCATCTTATAACTTTGCTACTGTAGGTGTATGGCTGAATCGTATGGAGAAGTGAGTTATTTTTAACTAGTTGTCTACACATTTGTGCACTGCTTAATTGTGAATTTGTGATGGTTTAAAAATGGCAGTCACCTTCATAAAATGGAAAAAGAAAGAACACATGAGGACCACTGCATGTGTTTCTTATGTTTTTTCAACCTTACTGATCTCTCAATTTTTCTTCCTTCTGATTTCCTTCTTCCTTCATACCATCTGCTTCCAATTTCAAAGTATTTTTTCACATGTTTTAATTAGTTAGGATTTAATTTCTTGTACTTAAGTGTTTCTACCAACACTTACCTCAGTAATACTGGTTCTATTATGACAGAAATATTTTTTCTTATTCTTCACTATGAAGAACTACTGTCACTACTTCACTGTTTCTTACACACAGTTTCCTAGATATTATTTCACACAACTTACAACAGGTAATGAAAAACGTTTTATTTTGTACAAAATGTTCCAAATTTCCAATGTTAATTTTATTTGATATATTGAATTTCATAATCTTATTCATTATGAACTCCTTGGAGGAGTTCAAGGCCACATTGAATGGAGCTCTAAGCAATCTGGTCTAGTGAAAATGTGTCCTTCCCATGGTAGTGGATTGGAACTAGATATCTTTAAAGTCTCTTCCAATCCGAACCATTCTCATGATTCCATGATCATGCCTAGGTTTCAACGGGATTTGGCAAAATTCCATTGCTTAGTTTAGATTCATATAAAGCGGAAACATCTTAATGCCAGGAAACAAGGATATGCAGGCTTGAATTCTAAAAAGGAATAAATTATATAACTCAATGAAATCTGGTAACATAATCAAGCTTTTTATTTAAACCTGCTAATTTATAAAATGGATTTTCAAACAATATTATTGTTTTGATCTTTATTTCTGAGTGAGAGCCACACAGCTCCATTTTTAAAAACAAATTATGTAGAAAAAAATTTAAATAAATGAAATGTGAATGTTATTATCAGTGAACAAAAGTGTTATGAATGGAATAACTAGTATAACTATGAGGTCAGTCGTCACACAAGCGAAAACCAGCAGGCAGCAAGACAATATTTTGATCCTTTGAATGACCAAATTTCAATGCCAAAACAAAGGTTAGGAAAGGGATAGAGCCAGCAGGACTAACAGGAATCATATCATGTCTCAGTCATGAGAATACAACAGGCATTGCACTGGTAATTAAACGTGAATTCACTCAGTGCAGTGGTAAGTACAAGTATTCTGATAGCCTTGTTTACAAGGCTCAGTGAGTGATTTCCTCTGAAGTTAATGTAATAATACTCCACATATGTAAATTGGTCAGAATAAGATAGATTAGTAGTAGGTATGACTTCCCAGTAAATAATATTAGTTTTTTGCAAAAGATCCCCAAACCAACATGTTCACTAATGGAGTTTTAAGGATCAGGAGTGTTTAGATAAGAGAGAAAGCTATTAGGACTTTGTTTATTTCTGCTATTTTGTAGTACGCTTCACTCACACCATTTGTAAGATTTTAATCTTCATGGTCCCATATATTTATGCAAAATATATTAATTCATTAATTTTTAATAAAGACAAAAATATGATCCTGTAATCACTAACAAATGGAAACAGTATCTTTTTTTGTCTCAGAAAATTAAGATGCAGATGAGCAACAATTCAAAATCTATTATCCTACTTTTTTAGTATGAGAAATGTTACCATGGTGATTGTAATCTTGCCATAAACCAACAAAAAATACATAAAATTTTGTCCTCACTCTCCATGTCTGAATCATAAAACTATTTAATCTACTTAATTTTACTGGGTTTTTACCTTGAACAGTGCTATATTTTATATTAGTAAAATACCTTTATTGCTTATAGATTGTCAATAATTGTGATAGTTGTATTCTCATAGTTTGTGTTAAAAATTTTTCTTCCTTTTTTAATTTAACGCCATTCTTTCTTTCTTGACAGTCATCTACTAAGATGATTTTTAAATTCATATTTCAGTGTATGCTACTAAAGCCAGTGGAAATGGTTTGATCTCATCCAGTTTTTGATGATGAAAACTTAAGTGGTGTAACATCTTTTCGTCTGCATCACTCATGAGGAGAAATAAGCATTTCTCAAAGATAAGTTCTCAAAAATAAGTATTTTATTTTTTTTTCTTTGAGTTGGATGGAAAGGTTGCACTCAATTCTAATGAACTAGACCTTAGATTACTGCTTTAGACAGATGAAATGAAACTAATCATCAATCATTAGGTAAAAAAAATTTGTGAGGTGGATCTGACTTTAATAAAGATGTTCATGCACATTTTAATTATATGCTAAAAACTCCATTAAATTTTTTTCAATATGTAACATGTAAACAAGCTAATATATACTGTTATAGAGCACAACCACAAAAAATACCTGGATCAGTCTGGACATGTATTTCTGCATGGATTTTTTTGGTGGGTTTTTGCTCAAAGGAATTTTTTTTCCATTTACTGATGCAAACTTTTAAAGTCAATGGAGGATATTACTGTCTAAATAAACTGTCAGAAGAAAACTTTTCAAAAGAAAGAAGCTATTTAATTAGGAGTTTTATTTCATTCAATATTTGCGTTACAAATTTAATAGCTTTGCTTTCTGGGTGCATATAAAAATGCTTGAGATGAAGCTATTGAGCACTTTTGAAAAATCTTTTGTTTTCCTGCTGTTCCTTCTTTTGTAAACAAATTGGGCTCTACACTGACTTTCTTAGTTAATGTTCTTTACGTTTAACGATGTGGAGAAGTCCTGAAAATAGTTTGTTTTTGATACTTAGCTCTCACAGGTTTGTTAGTAGCAATGTCTGCAGGACAAGAGCTGCAGTCAGGAGAACTGAGTGTCAGGAAATATGATGGATCTACAAAAAATATTTTCATTCTTTTTTCTTTAAAATTCATTCTCTTATTAAATGTGCAAGTTTAAATTCTGTAGTAGTTATTAGAAGATTCTCAGACTATTCAACATTTGAGCTTATGTTCAAGGAAGTTAATTCAACATTTCCAAGGGCTTCTATGTCCTGTGGAGCCGTGAAGAAGTAAATAAAACTGTTCTATGATAAAGTTTTTTGGTGTGCACCTATATATAGAACTGGGATTACTATACTAGGTTCTTCCAGGCTTGAGGTCTGGAAGGAAGTTCTATTGCTTCTAAAATTATTTAAGGTAAGCAGATTCTAAGAGTTAGAAATCTTGAAAGAAAAAATAATTGCATTTTCCAGAGGAACAACTTCTGAAAAAGAAAAGTGAGACAAACTTTTAGGTATCATATGCTTTTATTTCCTGCAAAGATTACTTATTATAAATGGAAATGCATATAATTAGCTGATAGATAAAAACAATAAATTTTTTAATGTGCAGAGCTAGCACTATTTTCTGCAATTAGGTACATCAGTTAGAGAGAATGAAGTTCAAAAGATATCATACATCCAAGTTTATTTTTATTACTATTATTTTCATTAATCAAGAGAAACAATTTTTTTTTAATCATGATTTAACTTAAGGCAGCAATGAAGTACCATGCAGCTGCTCACTTCCTCTTTGTCAGTGAGGAGAAGAATCAGAAATAAAAGGTGAACCTCATGAGTTGAGATAAGAGTAATTTACTGACTGGGAAAAAAAACCCCAGCTACTACTAACAAGTTAATTATAATAATAGTAATGATAAGAAGAGGGTGAGACAGTAACAGAACCCAAGAGAAACAAGTGACACACTGTGCAATTTTTCACTGTCCACAGGGTGATGTCCAGCCCATCCCTGAGAGTGACCGGTCCCCCTTCAGAGACCTCACTCATTTGATATCTTGGGCACGACACTGTGTTCTGGTCAGCTCAGCTCAGCTGTCCTGGCCATGATCCCTCCTAGCTCTTTGTGCACCTCCTCACAGGCACACATTAAGCCCTACTTAACCACAACTAAACCATCAGTGTGTTATCTACATTATTCTTATACTGAATCCAAGACATTCTGGCAGCCTATGCCAGCTACTAATAAGAAAATGATCTTTGTCACATCTGAAACCAGGATATTTTTATTAGTGTATACAATGTAAGTTTTGAAACTTCTTATGATTTTATTCTAAATACTAATTTTCTTACTGTCTGAGGTTCTTTAAGTAGTTTATTCACCATCTAAACTGCATCTGAAAGAATTAGGCTTATACATAACTATATGCTTTACATCAATCCTCTGGTTTTCATAAGAGAAAATTCCTAAATTTGCATTGCCAATATGCATTGTCTCTCATGTTTCAATAACAATTATAATAATTCTAAAGTGAACATAATAAAGTCTTGATTGTCCTGTTTATGGTTTAATAGAACTAAATCTGTGTTTATACAAATTCTGGTCATTATCTTCCAAAGCTCTTTGAGGGTTTTGATTTCATTAAAGTTTAAATTTATTGTTCAATTCATCGTTAGTTAAAGCAGGACAGTGAAAATTATTAGGATGATCCAAGTGCAAATTAATAGTTGCAATAGGCAGAATATAATCTTATTGTCATGGCTAGCAAAGCTCGTGCTGGGTTGGAAAAGATGTTGGTGGATGCTAATTCACATGAGAACATTTGTAAATGTGTTTGTCCACATAAGAAAGGGTTACAATGACTAAATGAATAAATTACTGTTTACTGAGTTTCATAAGAAAAAAAATAAGGATAATATATTGCCTAGGCACAATATGTATAATTATATAGATACTCAAATAAAGATTATAAAACAAAAATATATATTATAGACACAGGAACTGAAAAAAAAAATTTGAACATACATTTCTCAGGGATTGTCGAAGTTTAGCCAATAAAATATTACAATACAAATGTGTGGTTTTCTTTTTTTTAAGTGAGGATTTCCTTAGGTCACTGATAGTTATTTTTTATTATTCTGTAAGAATTCAGAAAACCAGAGATAAAAAAAGAGGACTGATTAAAAAAATAAATATATTTGACACAGAAGATCATAATGATTTAAATGCATATCTGAGACAGCCTTCCTTCAAAATAATAAAAGTAATTGAGAGAATTAGCTATATTTTGAAAGTTTACTTTCTTATGTGAAACTTTTTTCTTGTGTAAGCAAAAAATACCGTTAAAGGATGTACATCTATTCATGTATCTATCCAAACATTACTAATCAATTGTTTTATTTAGTTTTGCAGCTATGCATTTGAAAATGTCAGTGAATGAATGAAAAACAGATTATACCTATTCAAAAAAAGAGGAGTGGCAATGAAGATTTCACTAAATAGAGATGCTACTAATTCTTCTGTTACTATTAAAACAGCAGACAAAATAGAATTTGATTGCTAAATCACAGTTTAGGTCTGTTTGTGTTGGTTACAATGGTCTCTCAGAGACTGTAGTAAAAAATTTGTGGTTAATATAAAAATTAGATGACTGAATTCCATCTGGGAATAATAAAAAAAAAAAGACCATGGAGCTGGTTCTTGGTGCCAAACACAAGAAGCCATCAAGTGGCTGTGACTGTTATGGTATTATTCAAACCACTTTAACTCAGGATTATATGCTACACATTTATCCCTGTAATCTTTGCATTGTTTAAACAAACACCCCAATCAGTCATCACAAAGTTTCAAACATTCACACCTTAGATCTTATGTTTCCTGTTTGCTCCTGAGATGGTCGTACCTCTGGTTAGGCTTCCTGTGGAATTATGGTATTTAGACACTCAACAGCACAATCAACAACAACAAAAGCCAAAACTCATGAGGAAATACAGGACAAGAACATATGGGATGTAATGTGGGCATTGAGCACTCTGTGCATTGGCTGCTCTGCATGAGACTTTAGAATGAGAGAGGCTGATGCACCAATAACTGCAGCTCTCAGCTGTGGTCTGCAGAGACTTGGCAAGTTGCCTCTTGCTGGCTTTTGCTTCTTTTCCTGCCTAGCAAGAGAAAACTGCATAAATAACTGAAGAATGAGAAGGGATCCTAAAGATCCCAAATCTCTGAAGTAAGGAACACTAAGATTTCAGGAGTGCAGTTTGCATCTTTAAGCCAAGCGCTGTTAGATTTAATAATATATTTATCATCTCTGTTTCTATAATGGCTCCCATCAGATTCTGATATGGTAAGTAAGTGGAAAGGACAGTTTAATTAATCTGTCATTACAAGTACTAACAAAAATGTTTCTATGTCATGCATAGTTGTACATAATGTAATCTAACTAAAATCCCCAGTTATGCCAGTGGCTCGAACACATTCCTAATCTGCAAAAAATGCTACTTGGTCTTCTGGCAAAATAAATCATTCACAGAGGATATTGCACATGGTAAGACAATGAGAAAACATGATCTCTGAGGAACAATCAGGTTTATTTAAATGAGAAGGGAAAAGACTGGGAGGAACACAACGATAGCTTTGCAATATATCCAATGTCTTCGTAAAGCCAGCAGTGAAAACTCATTTTTGTCTTCTGTGTGTGCTTCATTGAATGAGCTTTAATTTGAGAGATGTGACTTCTCTGTTTTCAGAAGTCTGAATCTAGTGAATTCTGACATTGCTGGGCAACCAAAACATGATTTTAACTCCTTCACTATGCCTATGTATCTTACTTAACACAAGAAATAGTTTAAAATTACCGTGAGACAAAATAACACCAGTAAAAATGTACATGAACATGATTGACAAAAACAAAAATACACCCCATTCAGATTTAATCCTCTTCAGAGTAACTTAGATGACTATCAAATTTAAGAATTGCAAACAATTTGGAAATAAATAAATAGGCCAGGTTTCCCTTAGACAGAAAGAGTAGAAAACTACTATGAAGAATGGAAAATATATTTGTCAACTTAAGTATAAATTTGTGTTTCCAGCAGATATCAATCTATAGCTATATAATTTTTATCTATATCAAATATAGGTCCATATTATCTATATCTGTATGATCTATCTATAGACATACATGATTTCTACATTTTGAGATAATTTTAAAAACATCAGTCATTTTGTGTTTGTGATACAAATGTAAAAATAAAGTAAAAAGAATTTAAATGCATTACAATAGAGAACTTTTGTTCATTTCAGGATTCCATCTTTTTCTTTTAAATGTTATCTCTCACTGTCTCTCACCTTAAATTTGATGAGTGCAATTTTATTCCTAACAGACTTAGTAATATATTTTGAAGTAAAATATAAATTTAGGCACAGGAGTTTTTTTCTTCAATTTTTCCCCATAACATTAAATTTCATATTAGCATAATTTATTCTTATTCTGATTCTTTGGTTCCTTCCTATTTTACTGTGTGATTACAATTTTAAGCACAATCTCTATCTCTTAAAATTCTAACTGAAGTGTATTACTTTGAGATCTAAGTTTCTCTGGGTTCTATTGTTTTCCAGCTGAGATCTGGGGAGGTAGGCTGAAATGCTCATATAATGAGTTTTATCACTGTGCTAATTTCTCATTATCACTCCTGTTGTCACTTTAGGTAAAAATAAATTTGATGGTAACAGTACAATTACATGTTCATCCAGTTCTGCCTGATTCACAAAGTTTCATTCCTGGGCCTCAGGTACCATTCTGCGTCTATATCATTCTACAACATTTTTTATTTAGAAATCATTAACAGTTCAGTATACACATTTTTCTTGGCATTGCTATAAAGTTTGTCTAAAACCATTTTAGGCAATAGTTACTTGTCTGCTGGACAAATGCTATCATAGCCATCAAAGTCAGATCAGACCAATAAAAAATCAATGGCTTTTTGCTACTATTGACAGAAATAATATTTCTTATGCTGTATGATGCCAAAAAGGAGATTAAATTGAATGAAGTTTTCATCCTACATTCCTTGTTATTCACAGTTTTTCACATTACTCACATATACTTTTTATCTGCATAGATTGGTTGAAGAGAGAAAAAAGATTTGATAAATTTTGGACTTGAGAGTACTGAAAAACGAAACAATATAAACAAGAATAATCTTTTTTTTTAAGACAAACACTATAACCAAATTAGAAATTAATGACTAAGCCTTGGCATCAAAATGATGCTGGTTTTTTTTCTAGGAAGCATGAATAGCCATAATTTGAGTTATCAAAAATCCTCAGTTTTGTCCTTCAATATCATGAATGACATCCAAAAACCTTAATATTTCTCTTCTTTGTTCATGTCTTTTACATTTTCCATTATTATTATTAATGAAAACCAAAGTCTTATACAATACACTTACGTTGTTTACAAAATATATGTTTAATTTTTCTCTCTCTTAACTATTCAGGTATATCTGTAGAGAATGTGTGGAATCATAACACTGACAGCATGTAATATGAAAGTAACTCTTTTCAGTATTGTAGTTATTTTTTAGATAAAAGCACAATTTGTGAGTTTGTGCTGGGGAGGAAATGTAATTTGCATGCATTTTGGCAATCAATTTTCCATCTGAAAATCAGTCAATAGCTACTTTAAGTTACTGATTTTTTTATGATGCCATGTAATACAATGAGCGTAGTGTTTCTTCTTTCGCATCAATCACTTTGGAAATTCATAAGCAATTTAGCTATATTTTTATATGGGCTGCAGTTTCTTTATCATTAAACAATTTAAATTACAGAATTTAACATATGAGGGAAGAGGACATCAACACTGTTTTGGGCAGTGGTGGCTTCAAGAACACATATGAAGGATCAACATTAATAATGTTTCTTCCTTACTCCAAGACAAAATAAACATATTTGGTTTACTTATTGAATGTTCAGTGTCTGAGGTAGCATGATATTAAGGAAAAGAGAAATGGCAGGGAAGAATTATTAAGTTTAAAAGCCACTTCATCAAATGCAGAATCAATAACTTTCCCAGTGACAGAGTATCAGAGAAGCAAAACTGAGAAGAAAAAAATCCATTAGACACTTTTTCTCCTAGTTTGAATATGGGTATAAGATGCAATGCTATTCTGATCCTTACTTTACTTTCACAGAATGGGAGAGTTTTTGACCTGATTCCAGTAAGGTTAGATAAAATTCAGCCTGTGATTGAACAGAGAAAAAAAGACATGCTCTAATACTGTTTAGTCTTATATTTGAGTTAAATTGGAAAGGTTTAGTATTGAATCTTTCTAGTTTAGAGGGGAGAAATATTTCTTAAACCTTTAGCACATTTCAGAAAACAATTAGATTTGTTTATTTATTTTATTTGCTTATTCTTCTGTGTTACAAGAATGAATAGTAAAGACACGTGTATGTCCCACAAGTATAATTTTATGTATTTTATGTCTTTAAATGTACCTTCAACACAAGCTGTTGTATAGCACCACAATGTTAAAATCATAATAATTTACTTGGAACAAGTTTTTGAAGAGGATTATTTTGCTAAATTTTATAAAGAAAGAAATAAGCTAGTGACACATTGCTACATATTTATGGATTATTTAATTTTTGTACTTAGATTTAACACCTGAGTTTTCAATGGTGACCTTTTTTAGCTATAGAAAGGAATTACTGCTTACAAGAACTGTCAGACTAATGGCAATAGAAGCACATATTATGTGGCAGCAGTGTCAAATCCTTGACTCTTCTGTTCTAAGGAACCTCACCTCTACTGGAGAATGCTCAGTGAAGTGAGATCATTTTATGTTCGTAACCATTTCTGCTTAGGGTCTTTTTATATTGTTTTTATTTTATTTTTTCCAGCCTGATGATCATTGTTCTAAATCATCTCTCTTGTAAAATAGTCATGCTACACATTAGGAGGGCAGTGGTTAAAAACTACCCATTGAGGACCTGTGATCCTCCCATAAAATGATAAAAAACACCATGAATGTTATGCTAGAGCTGTATGTGAACTGATGGCATGAATAATAAAAAATTCATAGCTAACGCTTTTATCCAAACTCTTTAATATGCTGCTTATTAAACAAGACACTACAAAATTACACTAAGAACTTCATAATAAACCTTAGCGCCACATTTAAGATTATACATTTAGATTAACAGAGAAAATACAGAAATTAGAAATGAATAAATTTTTATAGTATTTTTCTAAAATGTCTCTGGTTTCTTACGCAGATGTAGGTAGGCATAAACAACTCCACTTGAGTTATTTAGGAAATGGTATGTGGAAAAGATTTTAAAATTTACAGTGCTTTGAAGATTTATAGTGTTTTTGCTTTAGTGAAAAGCTAGTAGATTGTCAGTATCCCAAACCAGAGTTCTACTAGTCTGCTGGCACCAGAAAAGTAGCAGGAATGGTTGAGGTCACAAAACCAGAAAGAGGAAAGAATTCTAAATGAAGAGGTCAAATACATCATTAAATCAATATACACCTGGGCAAATACAAAACTCTCACCCCTGCTCTCTCTCCCTCCCTGTAAATATCCAACATTTAAGGGGGAAAAAAAAAAAAAAAAGTAGGTCATTGTTGACCACCACTTGATTCAGGTGAGCTAAAAAACCCAATAAATTATTCCTGAATTGAGGTTTAAGGAATGAGTAAAGAACATAGTAAAATGTAAAGGTGGTGCAGTAGAATTGCTCATATAGTCCTGTATAGAATTTGAAAATGTTGGTGTTAAGAAGTCTGTACAGTTTGATCCACTCCATTTCAAAAAATAATCACTAATATTACAGGTTGTTTCATTAGGAAAAGAATATTGAGGGCAAAGTTTGCTTTGGACATGGAGAGCAGAAGTAACTCGATTTAATAATGTATTAATAAGTAATAGCCAAAAAGCTTAGATATACAGAGATGTAAAAATTATTGTATGTGCTTGATGCGTGAAGATTCTACAAGGGATATAAACACTTATGCTTTAGTGCATGCACCAGTCGTTAAGTACTTGGAGGAGGACAGTTCTTTTATGAACAGATTGTTTTATAATTATGTTTTTTATAGGGACCTAAAAATGGCAGATATCAGAAATAAAAAGGAAGGCTGGACAAAACTGATCTAACATTATGTTACCCTGTTTAATCTTTTGATAGAGGACGTTGATAAAATTGAAAACATGTTTTGATAAATTAGTGTAAAAATATTAGTTATTCTAAATATATATATATTAATTCTTCTATTTCACCTTAGAGGGATGCTTTAACTCAGTAGTAACAATTTTGCTACATTTATTTAATGATAAAGAAGGGACTGTGCAAGAATTGGAATAATTATTTTCTAGAATATCTCTGACAGGAGTCAGCTAAAGATATAGAAATTTCAATTCAACTCTTTTCCAGGTCAGTGATGTTATAACTGAACAGAGGAGAAAAATCCCTAAAATAGACACAGCATATAAGCAATGGGTATCTTCTCAGGAAATTGATTTGCAACACTGAAAAAGCTGCTATTAAGGAGAAAGACATAGCTGTATAACAGAGGAACATGTCTTTGAAAATGTCTTCACTAGGTAACCCACAATCCCTTCCCACTCTCATTTGTTAGTAAAATATCCAGGACCTCAGAGTAGTTTAATTCATGAGACTTGAAGTCCCCACTGGTATTAAAAAAATCTGATATTTATAGTCAATCTACAATAAGTTTCATCAAACACTTATAATCTTTAGCAAAACAAATAGACCAAAAAAAAAAAAATCAACCAAATATTTCAATCAAACAATGTATGTCCAACATGCATATCAGGTTTGTTATCATATCAGATGTGTCCAACTATTAAAAAAAAGATATGTGATATGATGGAAGTTTTGGAATATTGGCAGTACCAAGTTTCTGTTGAGACAGCTATAGCCTTTTTCCCCTATCAAGCAATTTCCAAAGCATAAGTTCTACTTAAATGAAAACTATAGCCAACTTTCTTAGTTAATGAGATTCCGTGTTAATCCCCCATGCTGCAAATCAATTATTTAAAGCCTTTCACAGCTAATGAATCATATAGTACTTTCTGATTAATGCCAACAAGCTAGTTGTAATGCAGTGGAGCAATCAACAGTCTTAACCACTCTGTTTTAAGAATACTTCTCTGTGGCTAAAGAAATGACACAAAACATTTTAAAATAAAGCATTTTTTCATAAGAAAAACACAGAACTCAAATTGCAGCAGTCATGTTTACTAGTAAAAGACTAAGAGCCATTATATATTAATTGGAAATTCTGCAGTACAATGTCAAATAGTCAAAAATATCAATATCACATAGTCAAATATCAGTAGTCAAAATTATAAACGCTTAGCATTTTTCAGGAAAGCCTTTCCTACTGAAGCATTTATTATACTGACTGTTTCTCACTAGATGTTGATGAAATAAAGTACTAGTACTATAGCAGAAATATTAAGTGTTCTGGGTATTTTATTAATTTAAGTACAGTAAGTGTGTTGTTTCTCAGCTTATCTGTGATGCATTGTGGTCAATATTCTACAATGGCACTAACTGAGATTTTCTCGATAAATGCATGTAAGAACAGTATGTTATTGAGAAAGGAATTTTGGGATAATAAAGAAAAAAGATAACATGATAAATCACTAGTATCCAGGCAACAAAAATTTATGTGATAAAATCTGACATTGAAAAAAAGTCTGTAGCTACTGTGCTGGCTTTGGCTAGGAAAGAGGTAAATGTCTTCACAGTGGCTTGTATGGGGCCATGTTCTGGGTTTGAGACCAAAATAGTATTGATAACATAGAGTGCAGCCCCCCTTGGTAGGGTGTCCAGTTCATCAGGAATCAATTGCCCTGGGGGGTAACAGAACCCCACCAGTCGCTGTGCGCTGATACACGGAGCAGGGGAACAGGATGAAGGTGCTGAACACCTGCAATGTACTGATGGCATCATGATGTGGGGTGTCATGGCTTATCCCCAGCCAGCAATCAAGCACCACAAAGCCTTTTGCACACTCCCCCACCAACAGGATCATGGAGAAAATTGGAAGGGTAAAAGCTGGGGAACTTGTGGGTTGAGATAAAGACAGTTTAATAGGAACAGCAAACAAAGAAAATCAAGGAATTAATTTCCTGCTTCCTATGGATAGACAAATGTTCAGCCACCCGCAGGAAAGCTGGGCCCCATCACACACAATGGTTACGTGACAAGACCAATGCCATCACTCCAAATGTCCCCCTCTTTCTTCTTCTTCTCCTCACTTTATACACTGAGCATGATGTCACATGGTCTGGAATATCCCTTTGGTCAGCTGGGGTCACCTGTCCTGGCTATGTCTCCTCCCAACCTCCCAGGCACCCCCAGCCCCCTCACCAGTGTGGCAGTACAAAAAACAGAAAAGGCCTTGACTCTGTGTAATCCCTGCTCAACAAGAACGAAATCATCTCTGTATTAACAACCCTGTGTTCAGCACAAATCCAAAACACAGTCACTTACCAGTCACTGTGAAGAAAATTAACTCTACTCCAGCCAAAACCAGAACATGAGGTAATGCGGTTACGTTTGAGAAAAGTAAAAGAATAATTCGGATTTTTCTGAAAGCTAGTTTTGCCACAAAACAATTGAAAGTCAAATGACTTAGACTCCAGAAGATCTAACTTTGGCCTCTTCAGGGACCTTCACAGAAGAATCTCATGGGAATGCACCCTAGAGGGAAGAGGGGTCCAAGACAGCTGGTCAATATTTCAGGACCTTTTCCCCCTGGCTCAAGTGCAACCCTTGACCCACTGGTGCTTTTGAGCAGGGATGTTGAACTCAGTGACCTCCACTAATCCCCTCCAATCTTGCCCAAGCTGTGATTCTGTGATTCTGTCACCTGTACAGGAGATCAGTTTTTATAAATAAAATGGCAAGATGGGCATCATCATATTGAAATGGATGTAATGAATACAAAAACAGCTGTATCTCCACTAACTTACAAAAAGGAGACACAAGATTACCATGAACTGGACATTTACAGGGTTATGTTTATAAAAGTTCACAAAATCTAAATGAACAACTAACAGCTCCCTTCTTGATTCCAATCTTGAATTATTGACTCTTTTTTTTTTTTTTTTTTTTTTTAACAGAATGAGTTTTGCAAACATAGAAACAATATAATAAATTAAAACAGTTCCTGGAAGTCACATGGAAAAGAATATTCACTTACCTTCATATCAGGGAAACATGATATTGAATATGATATTCTAAGAAAATAAACAGTCATAGGGGAAAAAAATTTTAAAAAAACTTTAAAAAGAAAAAAGAGAAGAGAAGAGAAGAGAAGAGAAGAGAAGAGAAGAGAAGAGAAGAGAAGAGAAGAGAAGAGAAGAGAAGAGAAGAGAAGAGGAGAAAAGACAACAAACCAACCAAAAAACCCAAAAACAAACAAAAACAAAACAAAAAAATCCCAACACAAACTAAGCCACCAAAAAAGAGAATAAGAGGTAAACAGGATACAAATAAAGACTAGAGCTTTATGAAGTGTTGGACACTTGGAGTTATCGTTTGGTGAGTTTTGTCTTTTACTTGATTTGGGAGAAATAAAAAACAAATCAAGTTATTATACATATATAGATCACAGCATAGTCAACAATAACGAGGATGTTTATGATTAACACTCAAATGAGTTAAAGTATGAAGACTATGAAACTAAGAACACAAGTAGTGATTGACGGCATTTTTATTTTCCTAAAAGATATATTTGTATTTTCACCTGACTACAGGGCATTTTCATTGTTTAATATGAAATGATTTTGTATTTTAAAACAAACAGATACAAGTATATACAGAAATTTAATATCTTTTAGTGACAAATATGACTAGAGAAACTTGTACTTAATTTAAGAATATTTAAGAGATTTTGGCAGAATTTAGTGCAACTTTATCTTCATTCAGGAAAGGACTTAGAAAGGAAGTATAATGAATGAAAACTCTGCCTAAAATATGTCTTAGTCAGATAGGTAAGAAATAGTCAATGAATTCCTTAGCAAGGATCTGCTCCCAGATGCCTGAGCTCAGTTGTAGGTGTGCACTAATTCATTATTTCCTGGGACTACTCAGGAATAAGGCAAGCAAGATCATTAAGCTTTTAGCAAATTTGCAATTGTGCTGTGCATGCTTGTCACTAGTAGGTATTTGAACTTTACTGCTTTCTTTCCTTAGTAAAACAGGCTGAATAAAACGAGATGATTTCATCATCTTTTCAGATTTGTTAATATTTAGACAAATGCCAAAGAAGATCTGCGTAAATTTAATCACCCCAGCACAGGAATTTCTCTCCCATCTCACCTCTGAAGATAATGTCCTTAGGACATTCAGTCTGGGGGTACTTCTTTCCCTAGAGCCAGCAACTGTGTAACTGTGGGATGAGAAGAATGGCAAGCAAGGTTGAGGAGCATCAGTCTGGTGTCTAGCACTACTCACATACACAAGTTAATACCTTGGCTGTGATATCTGCACCAAAGGATTATTTTTGCCTTTTAACAAATTGTCCTAGAAGTTCAAAAAGAGAAACAGTGCAGAAAAATACAGAAAATATAGGCTAGAAAAGGTGTACACATTAGCTGTGACACATACTTTTGAGAAAAATACAGTCCAGCAGCTCCTAGCCCAAACACTGTAACAACAACAACAACAACAACAACAAATCAAATAAATTTTTATAAAAAGCATTAAGTAACTTAATGAAAAAAAATTAAAAGGGGTTTTTCAATGTTTCTTGTCCTCACATTATTTTACTAGTAGTTTAAAGTTTTCTATACAAATTAGAGAAGCTTCTGAAATAAAATTATATCTAATTGCTTCTTTGGAAAGATAACTCTTTTTCATGCACTCAGAAAAGTCTTGCCAATCAATTATCTAAATAATAATAAAAACTACTATTTTTTTGGTGTTATTCACAAAGGGACTTAAAATGAACTGAGTTATTAAATAGGTTAAAATGTATGCATTAATGTAAAAAAGAATTCCTTCCATCCCTTTAAAAATCATTTATTTTGCATTTGACCTTATGAATAAAACTGTTATTACAGAACCATCATTAGCTACTATAGCACTTAGGGTAGCTCAGCAAGATAGTAAATAATTAAAACTTCAGTAGTGTGTAAAATAACATGAGCTTGATTAATTCTGTGACCATACAGGAAACAAGGTGTTTTCTCTTCTGCACTGAATATGTCATACATAAAACAGTAGCACGGATGCAACTTTTTAGAGGATTCTGACTTTTTTGCCTTGACAAATTTTTTATAGCTCCAAAGATCCTAGCATTTTTAAGAGTTATTCCTATGAGAGAGAATATTTAAAAGTAGATCTTGATAGTGATGGTGTGGGAGGCTTGACATTTTGAAGTTTCTAGTGACCAGGCAGTTATTTTCAAATAACTTATTAAAAGAATTTAAACTACTTGATTAAAGAACTGAGAAGGAACCCATGAAAAAGTTACTGAAATGTAAACTTATATGGGGTGAAAATAGGCATAGAAACTCTTTAAGAGCTGCTTTCCCCTAGGATTTAATATTGACTTGCCATATGGTATAAAAAGATGTGATAGGTCTGCACTTATAAGGAACAGTTCTCACAGGGTGACTTTTCTGCAACTGTCAAGATCTGTGTTTTGATGAATATAACTGGGACAGCTTCTTAACATCATGTGAAGCTATGATATAATTCATGGATGTTTGCTTTACTTATTCTATTTATTTTATAAATTTATCTGACTGGAAGTAGAGACAGATCATAAAACAAATCAGCAAATGAAAACAAAGTCACATGACTACTTTGTATGGATGATAAATGATTTCCATACAATTCAAATGTTTTTGCTGCTGTATTTGCTCAACACTGTCTCATTATGAGAATTCAGATGGAGGAATGAAATAAACTAAAATTTTTCCTTGTTTATGCGGAACTGTGTGCCTTTGTGTGAGCCATAAAGGAGTGGAAGGCTTTAACAGTGTAATTGTTTGTACACTCTTCTGATGCTTTTTAGTAATTAAGTACTGCACTCATACTAACAGATATGCTTATAAAAATTCTCATTACCTCTAGAAGGTATTATTATCATCTTTTTTATAACAATGGAAGTGAAGCCAATTAGCCTATTTTTGCTCTAAAAAGTCTTGAAATGTTTATTGAGGATTGCCCTGAAATAAAAATATTGCCTCACAGCTTTTAAGAAAATTGGCTTTTGATGAAAGTTGCCCAACAATCAGTTATTACAAATTTAGCTTTTCTCTGAAATCTGCATTCTGCCTTTCTTTCTTCCTAGCAGCAGAGTGGATATTTGCAAGAGAAGTATATTATCACTAAATCACAAATGTGGTGTGATTTAGGAAACCTACCTTAACTTGATTAACTCTGTTAATTGACCATATTCTGAAGAACTGGTGATTCCATTTGGATTTTATTCTGCAAAAATTAGAACATACTCAAGTTCAAATTAAAAGGGGCAGTAGCAATGCAATAAAGCTTAGCATATTATACATCTGAAAGTGCAGTCTGGCAGCATCACTTCACAAAGATAAAATACATTAGGGTATATGCACTTGTGACTGATTGATTGGGACATTTTGGAGTAACACAGATCTGTTAGGGTTTGCAGACATAAAACGAGGCCATAAATAAAACCTCTGAAGAAATATTTGCTATTAATAAAAGCTAATGTCAATAGCACAGAGATAGTAGTTATGGGGTGTGTGTTAATGTTGCTAGTTCCATCCCTATGCCACTTACCCTGCAACCAAAAGAGCTCTTGAACTATAAAATGTATGGATTGAGATTGCTTTTAAGGACAGCATTAGTATTATAGACCCCAAGTACAACTACTGTAAAACCATGTGCACCTTGGGAAAAAAAAAAAAAAAACTGCTGAGGAAACAATTACATGCATATTTGTTGTTTGTATAGAATTTTTCCAGTTTCCATGATTGAATTTATCTTCTGAAATTCACTTCTTCAAAAGAATGCTGTGGAAAGTTTAGAATTGTCTTAGTACCCTTGCACAATGTTTCTTTTGTGAACTGATCCGTAAAAGCCCCATTGAACTCTGCATCTTGTAATAGGTTAGGCAGATTCAGACATCCTACATCCCTGCATAGAAATTACAAAACTGGTTTTACCAGTACATTCTAAAATTAGACTGTACAATTAAAAATACCTACTGTCTATATCTGCAAGTGAGTTTAGAGGAAACCAAGAAGGAAGACAGTCTTTCATAATCAGTGGAGAAATCCAGATCTATGGAGACACTGAGTGGAATTACATGTTCTTATGTCAGTATGTAGTTTTGTCTCTAAAAATTAATTGGATTCAACTATCCAAGTCAGAGTGTATCTGAGTATGAGTACATTGACGATAGAAACTGAAATTCATTATGTTAATGCATCAATTGTATGCTCACCCTGCTCATGCTGTTCCATGCCAGATATGCTGACTTTAAGTTGCAGTATTTCCATGTTTTTACAATATTCTCTTTGTCTAACACACTGCTTTCACACTCATATGCTTATTCGCTTCTCCTGAGACAGGCAGGATATCTTTCTGCAGCCTTGCTTGGCATCATGAAGACTTAATATAAAAAAAGAATTTTTAGTATGGTATATGCCAGCAGAGTTGATCACAGGGTAGTTTCTTTTGGTAAAGGATTTTTGTTTTCCTTTGTAAAACAGACTCAATTCTGCAAATCAACTGCCAAATATGGATGAACAGATATATACCAGAGAGATACCTTCTCGCTGACAGCTTCATTAATTTCAATTGAGTTACTCTCAGAGATTAATTTGACTCATTAAATCAAAACTAAGTTCTCACTAAAATTAGTTGTAGCCCTCCTGCTTGTCTAAGAAGCCTTAAATATCTAAACTATTATTAGATCAGATAAATTAATTAATACGCTTGAAAAAGTGTCAGTCAAAACATGAAGAACATTTTACATTTCCACCTATCTGGCTGATTGCAATAGCTCCAGCTGAGCATGATTATTTTTCGATTACAAAAGCAACAGCTAAATGCAATGATAAAATAATAGAATCACTCAGATTGGAAAAGACCTTCAAGATCATCAAATCCAACTGTAGATTTAAGGACAATGAATATTAAGGACTCTGTGAGAAGAAGATGCAATAGCATATTTTTCCTCAATATTTTGTAGGGTGGTACAAACCTAACTGTGTATTGTTCTTTTATGATCCAAAATTAAGATGCCTTTAGCACTGAGCTTATGTATTATTGGTATTATTATTATTGATATTATTAATATTATTGATATTATTATTATTGATATCTTTATTATTGCATTATCTCTTTATTAAATTACAGAGCAATAGAATACTTAGAAATTATACCCAAGAGACCAATAAAGTTAATACGTAATTTGTGTTGATAATCTAAACGGGGGATTGGGCAGAGAGCAATGTTATAGAGTTCACATGTACTCCGAATTTGTGCTGTCACTTAGATTCACATTCTTCAAAGTCAACGTAAACACTTTTCCTGAGTATCATAAGAACCACTCAATATATGTGTTTATTAGCATATACATAAAATCACATACAGATGTCTTCACTGTGAACAGGGTTTTTAAAGAAAGGCAGTATCTTTTATTGGCTAAAATCATCTAAGCTTATTATATCACAGTGGTTTTGTCTGACTATTGATTGCAACAGAAATTAGTGAGGACACTTTTTTTATTTGAACCTGAAATCTAAAGCAAGATGAGGCATTTTCATTAAAATCCATTTAAGAAATGAAAAGTTCCCCATTCACTTTAAACTGGACTTCAAATCCCTTAGATACTGAATAGTCTTATTACTTGCTGCAAGTCTTAGTGAGAGAATATTAGGGAGCATGATGGATATTTATTTGACAGTCATATTTTATTCATGACACATAACAGAATGTACGTGGCTAATGGCCAGGAAATAATCACTCTTTTGCTGAATGCATGCATTAGGTGTTTTATGAAGCTGCTTGAAATCAGGAAATTCCCAAAAGAAAACTGCTAGTTAGCCTTCTGTTGCTGATATACAGTACCTTGCTCCAGAGGATCATTCAAACTTTTTTGCTCATTACTAGCTACAACACTAAAAACTCTGTAAGAAATTATAATCTGATAGTCTGCTTCTCTAAGTTAACTGACCAAAAAAAAAAAAAAGGTTTTATAGTTGGTTTTACAGTTGGTTTAAAAAAACCTCACGAGCTTTCAGAGAAGTTTGTTCTGTACTCACAAAATTATAAAATATAAATTGAGAGCAAGTGCTTAAGAGTGGATCAAATTATGTGTGAAATTATTGAAACTGTTTATACGTATATATTCTTTAATAAATTGGCAGTTGAATACAGGAAAATATTCATACAGCACCAGCAAAATGAGCATTAGATAACTCGCTTTTTATGCTGAGAAGTGTAACTGTATTTGATTGAGTTAGAGAAAATCAACAGCAAAAATCTTTAATTGGATTTTACAACAAAAGTGATTGAAATTTCATGACACACACATTTTCTAGATGTCTGGTTAATATTACTATTATCTTGTTGCAATAATGGATTGAGACTGGTTTAGTTATTATATTGATTTAAATTTTCATTAATTGTGAAGTAATCATTGCCTTTATTGTATTTTATTAATTTAAATGGTAAAATGAAATACTTGTGCTTTGTTTTAGCTACTCATATTTTCTTGATCATATTTATACAAATTAAGGACCCTCTGCAAACTAGATATGTTACCAAGTGCTCTATTTGAAGTCTTACATTGTGATTAATCTTTAGCTCTCTAAAACCATACTGTTTTAACATTTGGGGGAAAAAGTATTTTAAATAAATGATACTCACACAAAAGCACACACATAAACAAACCCACGCTTAAGGATTACAATGTACTTTTCAGTAATGACACACTCGAAGATATTTAGTCCTCTCCTCTTAAGCACTTGGTAATTGGTCTTGAGGAGGGTGAAGACATAGTTCAGGTAACAGATAGATACAGAAAAGTAAAATTAGAATATGAAGCTTCCTTAAAAATCTTATTACACAAGGTTGCCAATGGCCTTGCTGCAAAAGAAATGTCAGTGAAGAACATGCAGCCTGAGTTTGAAAGACAAAACTTAGCAAAGAAAAGCAAAGAACACACTTCTGTAGCTGAAAAAAAGTAACAACAGATAAAGAAATTTGAAGTACAAAATGACACTCGAATGAATTTCTTTAATCAAGAAAGTAAAGACAGGAAAAATATGGGTGTGTGTTACATGAGATGTAAGTAATCTTACAATCTAAAAGAAGTATTTGTTTACATATAAATAAATTACTTCTGTGTATAACTGTGATCTTCACTTAAGGCCATGCAATTTTGGGCCACTCATACTTGATGATCTCAGCTGCTTGATTGTCAGGCATCTTTCAAACTGATACATTAAAAACTTTTCTTCAAAAATCTCAAACACTTACAACCAGAAGCAAGGGATTGAATTGTCTGCTTCTCAGGGTTATTTTTCTCAGAAAAATATGGTTGGGACTTTTTTTCCCCTTGATGCTTAAATAAGAAATTCTAAGATCAATTAAATAAAATTTCACTTTTTTAAAATCTAAAATTGGTCCCGATAGATAGGTATATATTAACAATTAGACAGAGGTGAAGGAGAATAAAGGAGAGGAAAATAAAACTAACAAACTACAAGTAGTTTCAAGTAATATTTTTAGTCACTTTTCTGATTTTTCTGTAATAGTATGAAAAAAAACTTTCAAATAAAAAGTTAAACACTGCTTTTTTTTTTTTCATATTAAAACTGTAATTTTGTAGTTAGATATTCTAATCAAAAGTTTTCTATGAACTTTTACTGAAGATGTGCAGGATCTTTGAACGTCATGGCCAGTCTGAAACTCATCTCAACTTAGATAGTACCAAAAGTATTTTTCAAAAATGTGACTCTAAGGGACAAAATTGTGTCTGGAATTTTCTTAGTAGTATTCGATAGTATAAAAAGAAACAATTGTCATTTGCAAAGTAGCATTCAGACAAGTTCAAAGTTAACTTGAATTTAGATTGTATTATTTTCTGCATTTTCTTTTTATAGTGTAGAAATTTCAAGTATCCTGAAAAGAAATTGAAAAAAAAAAAAAGGTCTAAATATAAAAATTAACTTTTCAAGATATTCTAAAATTTTTCTTAGAATTTATTATTAAAAAGGGAAAAGAGAGATGCATTTTTAAAAGTAACTTTTCATTTTAAAATCCCCACATTTTGAAAGAAAATTTCAACCTATTCTATAGAATTCTCAGAATTATGTTGGAAGGAGGTTGCTGTTGTTGCTATGTATCCTACTTTATTAGAAGCCTAATGCTATAGAGACCACTGAACTTATTGAACGTATTTCCTTAATTTTAATTATGTCTGCTGCTTGTTCAGTTTTACACCTCCTTTTCAATTTGCTTTTTTTCTGTATGCCATGGTCCTACCAGTCTTTTCTGTCCAAAAAAAGGAAGATAGAACTGGACTTTCCTCCTCCTTTCACTGAGAATGAGCAGCTTTTAGTGGATTATGCTGTGTCTCCCAATGTTTTCATCCTTTTCCATGGTCTTACTCGTTGGCCTCAGCAATAAGAAATAGCACCTCAATTAAAGAGGAATAGACTGGGGTGAAGGGGAGTATACCATTAAGAAATTGTAAACGAGAGTTTGAATGAATAAGATAAAAAGAGATAAAGAAATTCAACTCAGTATTCCCAGAGATTCCAGTTATATGCTCCTAGATTCACGCATCTAAAGAAGGAAGAGGATATTACAAAAATTTTATTAAAAAGACAAATATGTTAATCCTCTAAAGCTTGAGGTCTGAGTGCATTCAAAAAAAATTACTGAGCCTATGAAGACTGGAATTCAAATTTCGCAAAATATTTCTTTTACTTTTCTTGCTTGTTTTTGATGTTTCTCATATTCAAGTTTATCCAAGAACCAGGTTGAAGATACACACATTGTATTTCTGAGCAGTGTGAGCACCACTGACCATTCTGCCTGTGGTGATCTCTCGGAAGTGTAGGTGGCAAATGATTCCAAATCATTTTGTTGTAGCAGGATATGGCAATCTGAGGCAAGACTGCATGATTCCTCTGGGGGGTCAGGGAAGAGGAACTTCCATTTATATTGCACATGTATATATGACTTTATATAGATATATATGTATATATCATATTCCATAGTTGCTATGATTTTGTAAGAACTGTTATCTGATTGTCTTTGCATAAAGATATTTGCTATGCTTCACATTTCAGACAGTTGTTAATAAGTAGATTAAATTATTTAAGTGGTTAATGGTTCTTGTTTTAATTTGCTTAAATTATGTTATTCTTTAGAAGAAATGCTTTCATATAAATTAACTTCAGTACTCCCTGCTTTTTCCCTGTGTTACTGAAATGAAAATTTCAACAGAACCAGTCTATACCAGATGATGTAGAATCTTCATCCTGTAATTAGGGATGAATGAAGCTCAGAAAGCTTTGGGTTTTGGATAATCTTTCCAAAGTTAAGATGCTTAGCATGTGTTTTTATGAAGTTATCTGGCCGAGGTGATATTTTTGCGAGGAACATATAGCTTCTTTCAGTATTCAGATACTTCATATACATGAAGTATATATACTCCTTAATAACGAAAGGATTCTCTAAAATAAAAAATTATAAAAAGGTATATGAGGTGATATTCAAATAATGAAAATACTTTGGGAAGGAATTCAGCGAGTTAATATTTTCCATGGTATGTGTTCCTACCATTTTGCTGCTTAACATTTGATCTTCTCTTTTCTCCATCTTGAGAATTGAAACAGAAAAGTACTTGCCCTTTTGCACAAGGTGAACTTTAATATTTGCACTGAAATGACAAGTCTCTTTTTCTCTTTCCTTCTTCCAGAAATTGCAAAGATATAAGTGGATGTGTACGTTTTGTGGCAGATAGAGGCTTACATCATCACCTAAGTTATCCAACCATTTTAATCCTTATAGATCAGACATATTACTTGCATATGACTTTGAAGCTGTAGCTATTAACTTTTGGTGTAATAAGACAGGACTCAGCATTTGAAATTTCATCTCATCTAGAACTCCTTCTGACAAGAGAAAATAACTGAGGTGCGTAAGAGTCTTTCTAAAATACTATACCTTCAATTCATGCTATATTAAAACAGACCTCTCTGACTTACTCTCTTGAAGGCTTTCTTTTGCTTGCCTTTTTCTTTAAAATATATTTCATCTTCAGTGAATTTGCATATATTATAAATTTGAAAAATAGTGTCTCCTTATCTGTAGCATCAAAATATCTAGTTGTAATAAAACTCAATCATTTTGAATAAAACCCTTTTCCTACATCTGATTTATGGACATAAGCACTGTAGCATGAGAGGTACATTTATTAGGTAGATTTAGGCATTATGGGTATTTCTTGTCTATTAATAGTTCATCAGTTTGTACTGTAGCATGCTGACATGAAAGCCGTTTCTCAGCCCTAGAAGGAGATCCACTGTTTTAGATTTTCATTTGCCCCACCTTTACAGAGTAACAGTGTGAATATATATTTTCTCTCATTTTTGCTTCTCACAGAAATTCTTTTGTCAGGACTGTTCACTCATGATTCGAAAAAAACCTCAGTGGACTTTCTCAAAACTGAATGAGCAAGATTGTGAAAGTGTTTGGTTTGGAGTTTTTTTGGGGGCAGGGTGGGGTTTTTTTTAGGAAAGTTCATGTTTTCTTTATTTTTCTCTTGAAAAATTCTAAGTACTTTGCTTTATGACCATGGTTTTAAAAGAAAAAAAAAATTAGACAGTGAAAAATTTTAAGAGTGAGGTGTTATGGACAGCATTTGATTGCGTGTCTTTGTGTGTCTGTGTGTGTTACTGCTTTCTTTTAATATACTTGGTAGAAGAAAATGCATGCATAAGAAATTGATGAATAATCACTAACTACACTTAGTTTAAGCTTGTGATTGATAGCATTCTATACATAATATCTGGAAAAACTTCTTCAATTCCACATTGTCTTGCATGTTCTCAAGTTCTGGAATGAAAAGGAACACCTCCCTGATTCCCATATAAGTTGTTTACTATTCTAAATCACAACCTTCCAGTCAGGTTACAATATTTCATCTACTGTGTATTATACAATATTTTTTTAACCTGTCACGCTGTAAAGAAGTTTGTTACCTTTAATTTATTGTCTGTCTTAATACTTTCACATGGTAAAGTTCTCCACAGATGCTGCAGAGTATTTAGCATCGTACTAAACTTAAGTCTTTAAATAATTTATTGGTTTTAAGGTGTAATAGTTTTCTCTCTTCCTATATGTTTTGTAAGAATGGAAGAAGCATCACATCTCTTTTAAGTTTCCATTTATTTCTACTTCTACTTACATTTATAAATATTGGTCCAACTAAACGTGTAGTGACTTCAATGTGGCCTCAATGTAACTCTGTAACTTTTAAGTTTTCACTGGTATTCTCAAGGAAAATGTTACAGCAATTCACATCTTTGTGACTGTACTTTAGGGGAGATGAATTGTGTGTGGGTTAGGCATGGCAAGCAAAGTAGGCCATGTCATAGAAATCTTTCTGTTCCTTCTGTGCCCACTGTCACTAAAATATCTGCTCAGTATAATTAATAAAGAAAAACAACCACAGAGAATTTTTCTCTCCTCATTTCACCTTCAATATATATTCTCAATGGAATAATTTACTAATTTTTTATTTGTTTATGAATAGAAATCCATGGAACTCACTTCTGATCCTAAGGCTACCAGTTGTAACACTTTATTGGGCAAGATTGTTGTTTTACTTCTGTGGAGGGCTCTCATTTTGTAGTGAACTGACTTACCGATGAAGCAGTGAATCTTAATTTAAACAGTAAATTTTAATATTTTGTTTTTTGATTTACATATTCACCCTCCCCAAAAAAGTTGTTTCTAACTAGCTGACACCAATTGTTATGAACTATATGCTTTATAGTTGTTTTTAATCAATTGTCTAACTTAATATGTATTTATGCAGATACTTTTGAACTTTTATTATTTTTGCAAGAAGTGAATAAAGATCTCAATTATACCTAAATAATGGCTCACTTTTACACATTTTTGACAGTTTCATTTAAAAATAAATTGGAGTTCGACTATAAATAGGCAAAACATAGGTTTGATAAATAAAATATCTCAACATATTAGGAAAAGAAAATGTTTTTCAGGGAAAACTACTTGGTTTATAGTAAAGGAACCGCATGTAGACTAAAAAATTTATTAAAATATATATAATGTTTCTGACATTTTGGATCTCTTCTTATGACACCTTTTTATTCAGAGAGTGGAGAAAGCATTCCTCTTTTTGTGACCACTACTTTCTAATAACTCAACAATTTATGGTGAAAGACAGACTTTCTCCATAAAGGCAAAAATAAATATTTAGAACTTCTAGGTCTTTTTGTGTATTTTATCATAACCCTCATTTTGTCCTCTGAAATTATACACGTCTCTAAATATTCTAAATAAAAAAATTAACAGATACATGGAATGAGAAAATGAAAGCAAGAGATAGTTTAATATCTCAGAGACAGAACATGCAGTAACAATATCACATGCAGTTTAAAAACCCCAACATAACTAGCAAGCAACTTAAAGATACCTTTCAGATTAAAAGGAAATACAAAGTGATGGAAATAGGGCAAAGAAGAGTAATCTGTTTTCCTTATAGAGATTTTAAAAAATTGTACAAGAGACAGAATGGAGACAAAAATATCTGTGACCATGCCCACGTGCAATTAGAAAGAAAAACAGTCAGGAGAGACCTGAAAATTAATATTGAATGCAGCACACATACCCATCATAAGTAATAGCGATAATCTAAAAAAAAAAAAAAAAAAAAGAAAGAACAAACAAGAATAATATTAATAGATAGTTATCTAGTTTTATTTAAAACATTTTGATTTGAGGCCTTCTTTCTTCATAAGAATTTGTGCCAATTTATTTTTTCCCATGGAATCTTTCATATCTCATCTCAAAAAAGCAAAATTATGGAATAAAATACACCATAGAATTAAATACTGTGAAGAAGATACAGAAAAATTTTAATCGGTGAAAGTTTCAATTTTATAGCAACTTGATGTGAAAAAGTCTGATGCAGACCCTTAAAGATGATTTAAAGTTAAGAGAATGACTAAAGATTTTCAGCTTTGAAGAAAAACTCATATGTCTTATAAGCTTATAATTTCCCTCCTGATGCTCACAGTATCTTTCAGTATGTCTGCTTGCTTAGTGAGTGTTTTGTCTTTTCATTCCTATTCTTTTATTTTAGGGAAAGTCAGTGTAAAGTGAGTGGATCTGCAGAAGTGGGGTGAAAGAGCAAGAGAATCGGGTGATGTATGGCAACATGTCTCTTTGACTCTGTGTAATAACTAGACTTTGTCTGTGTAACAGTTAAAATAAAACATTACGATATTCTGTACTTCCTTTGCCTACTTATCTTCACCACCATTATTTTTTTAAAATATGTGTCCTTGTTTTTATAAAAAATATCTTCAACCTGCAAATTACATCTTCCTTTTCGTTTATGTGCCCCTGCTTTCTTTGAGATGAAAGGCACAGCCAGCCAGAGAGGAACACCACTTTCTTTAAGAAAGAGGTGAGTGAGAGAAGTTCACATTTTATGCTGTGTTATATGATGTAGGATTGAGCGTCTGAGCAGCACAGATCTAAATAGGCAGTCTAAAAAAACTCAGTCCTTTTTATACTTTTCAATATGTAAAACTAATTATATATATAATTTATATTCATTTTCATTATAGAAACCTTAATCAGTTTCTTTAGAAATATTTACTTTTACATCTAAAGATTTCCTTAATATAATCAAAATAATAGACATTTGAAAAAAACAGAATTTAATTATACATTATTCATTAACAGAAAAGCATATCTGCCTTATCCATATCTTCTGGTAAAGATTAACACCTGTTTTGTAACACATTACTTTTCTGTTTGTCTGTCAATACCACAGGTTTACTGCATAAGGAAAACTCAGCAGTCAGATCCTGTCTGGAATTTGAGTAATACCAGGAAATCCTTAAAAGCTGCACCTAATCTTTCATACATATTTAAATACTGGAATATTATGTTATGTCTGGGGCTTTAACTTGCATTCATTTCAGTAGATTACATAGTGTCTGGCCACATTAAAGCCTGAAATCTGTTTTAATGTAAAATAAATAATTTTCATTTCAATTAGTAGCTGTAATTCAATTAATTAGTGTTAGCAAACTAGATGAAATTATTCTAATTTGGGCATACATATGTGTAAGCATAAAATATAATTCTCTTACTGATTTCTTACCATAAATTTCTTTTTTTTTCCTGAGCTGACCAATTTTTTTTTCAGTATTTTTTATAGGAGCCCCCTTGAGAGACATTAGATGTTTAAATGGGACATTAGCTGACAACCAACCTGAAAAGTAGAAGACATGATTCCTAATCAGCAGAAAGCCCAGTAATTTATTAGTGTTGATTAGTTTGAGATTCTCATTTGTCTTCAAGGACCTGGAAAGCCAGTCAAAGGCTTCTGGGAAGTGATAGACTTTTAAAAACGTCAGTAGCTGCTAATCAAGAGCTTACCAATTGATCACTAAACCACAGGTTCATGAGATCATATGGGATATTTCAACTCCTTTACAGGTGAAATACTCTGGACAAGTGCAGTAAAATTATGCTTTAAAAACTGTTAAGGAGCACATAGGATGGAACACCACTCCTTTGAGGAAAAGCTGAGAATTACATTTGCTCAGCCTAGAAAAAATAAGGCTTAAGGATGAACTAATTGTGGCCTTTCCATACCTGAAGGGAACTTTCAGAATAGATGAAGCAAGACTATTTACAAGCATATGTAGTGACAGGACAAGAGGGAATTGATTAAAACTGAGAGTAGGTTTAGATGAGTTATTAGGGAAAAAATACGTTACTGTTGAGGGTGGTGAGGCACTGAAACAGGTTGTCCAGAGAAAGTGATGCACCATCACCAGATAAGTTTAAAATGGAACAAAAAAAGAAAACAGTAGCTATGAGGGAAATATTTTGTCATTCTTCCTTATAAAATATCCTAGACCTTAGAGCATGGGAGCATATTTTTTACCTGGACCTATCTTATGTATATTTAAAAATAGGAATATTCATGTATTTTACTTCATGATTCCTAATAAAATGCTCATGTGCTCAGAAACATTAAGTTGGATATTAAATGTAGCCCAATCTATAAGGAGACACCTCAAATACCAAAAATACTTGGGTAATTTTCAAATAGTACCTGTGATGTCATACCCCAAACAGCAGTGGCAGGTGGGTAGTAAAATATCCACATATTAGTTCAGTGATATATAAAAGGAGTTTTTTCTGTTTCAGTTGTGAGAGTGTTTCATGTCAGTTTTAGATACCAGGTTGTGTAGGAGGTTAAGAGTTATTTAATGTGCACCTCTAAATGAAATTTCCCTATATGGGAATGTAATCAGATTTTTTTCCTTATTAAGCAGGGCAGGGTGAGTTATAAATAACTTTTTACCTTTCAGCTGCAGGCTGAAGTGACAAGGATTGTTGAGCCAGTCTCCTATCAAAGAAGAGGTTTGGATTTCTATGCTATCCTACTTTCTACTCCTCCTCCTTCCTTTCTCTTGCCCTATTTCTTACAGTACATTTTCTTTCCCTTCTTCATACCATTACTAGTTAGCTCATCAGCTCAGGAGAATGATGTTCACTGTGAGGGAGGAGAAAGGTGTTAGTTTGAACTAGTTCACGGAAGAGATCTTTGTGCTCCAGTGTTACAACAGAAATGCCTGTTACAAGGGAACAGTAAAGTTAGAGGTACACCATGGAGGAAAAGGCTGATTTGTTCAATCAAAGTGTGACATTAGAACAGCATAGCCTACCATGGAACCAGCTTTTCAGATTATACTGTAGTGAAAACCACGCTTTTAGGTCTAGGTACTCACCAGGTGTATATATCCAAAGAAGGGAGATGAAGCTGGTGAAGAGTTTAGAGAACAAGTTTATGAGAAATGCCTGAGTGAACACGAGTTGTGTAGCCTGGAGGAAAGGAGGCCAAGGATGTTTAGATTGGGTATTAGGAAAAAAATCTTCACTGAAAGGGTGGTCAAGCATTGGAAGGGGCTGCCCAGGGAGGTGGTGGAGTCATCCCTGAAGGTATTTAAAAGATATGAGATGGGGCACTTAAGGACATGTGTTAGTGCTGGGCTTGGCAGTGCTGGGTGAATAGTTGGACTCAATGATTTTAGAGGCCTTTTCCAACCTAAAGGATTCTACGATTCTATTATCACATGGCGTGTTTGCACAATATTGAATGCAGCCTATTATGGAAGACCAAGATAAGCCCTTGGCCACTGCAAAATTGAAATAAATATATTGAATTATATCTATGCTGACATATGTCTGATGGAATATAATATGATTAATCAACTTGTTAAATATCTTTTGTCCTATTGGACAGAGGACAAGAAGTTTCAAGAATAGTGTACTATCATTTTTATTTTAAAACAGATTGCCACTTTAGAGGAAAAAAATATAAAGTTATGTTTACAATGCAGAACAGCCCAGAAGAGGGGAGTAAATTGATTGTGGGATCCTTCCACAGGGGGAAGCTCTGAAAGGACTCACCATTTAGTAGATTTCAAAGCACTGGAGTAAGAAATCAGTTCTGAGTCTTTATGAAGACAGGCTCATTACTGCAGTTTCTCAATCAACTTCTAAGAGAACTATTGTAATGCTATCATTTGCTGTTTCATGTCTTGAGTTTCTCTAGAAAGTTTATTAGTCACACATAATGAAAACATGAAGGAATAGCCCCAATAACGAGGGAAATTTAAAGTTGTTTTGAATCTAAAATGTGAGATATTTTTATTTTTGAGATTATATGTGGACTTTATTCAGCCTTAAGTATCAATCAGTAACACCAGTAATCTGTGAAAGTATATGTAGAAAATAAATGTAAATTAGTAAACTACAGCTGAAAGAAATGCATTCTTTCCCTCTCTGGAAAAAGAACCTATTTTGTAGCAAACTATTCAGGTTGCTATTATATGGTCTCCTACAGATGTCAAATCTCCATGAGAGAGACAGGATTCTGAAAAAGCATATAGTTTGTCACCAGATGAAAAAGGGCATATAAACAGAGGCTTTGGAGAAATATATTACTGCAGACTAGATGCAAGCAGAAATACATAAATGCTGTAAACATAAAAGCTATTTCCTTGTTCCTGTGGTGATACACTTTACAAAGTGCTTTCATTATTGTACTGCATTTCTGTATGACATTTGCTTCTGGAATGCTTTCTCCTGTTCTGCTGATGTTTTTTTCTCCCTGTTTCTTTTTTCCCCATAAATAGCAAAATTTAGAATGCGGACATAATTCTGAGAACAATGAATTATGCCTTTCTTTCAGTTTATGGTCAAAGCTAGTATTGAAAATAACTCCCCTTTGATAATATGTGGCCTTTTGCTAGGCAGATTCATAAGAAAAGTCCATTGTTTGAATACATTGCACTGTGGTGCAACTAAAAGACTTCTTCCATAAGAAATGGGATAGTCATTCTCCTTATCACAAGAGGGTCAGTGACTTTAGATGGTGGCTAGAACACATGATATAATGCTCTATGGAAACAGATCCTTCGAATGTGGTTCATGCAGGACCAAGATCTCTAGGCGCATAGTGCAATTCTAGGCATGAGCACTACAAATAATTTCAAGGGTTAAGGGAATTCCCTGGCCAAAACCAACTGGATGGGATGACTGGAGAACAGACACTTTGAATGACAGCTGTGTACTTAAGTATCCAAAGATCTTTTGATTCTAACATGTCTCAACAAAGAACTTAGACTATGCTTCCTAAGTAACTGCCACAAACATTGCTAGTAGTAAACGGCATTTGGAAAGTATAAATATGTGTAGATATAGCAGAGGCCACCTGCATCTGTAAAACTAGAATTACTTTAAGCAGCTTTTAACACCAGCTTGTTTTGAACTTAAACATAAACATTATAATTCTTTATGCATTTTATTTTGCTCAGTGGTCCTGTAAAAATAGAATTTCCATTCTTTTTTGGACCACAGGGGGCTCATGCTAACTGTATCTTTTGTGCAAGGCCCTACTTGTGACCTGTTAGGCTTGTTATCAACTGCTTCTGAGAGCTCACAGTGTGAGCCAGTTTGATATCTGCGGCCTTTTCTGATGATGTACAATTTTATCATGGGATAACAACAAAGGTCTATAAAATATGAGTACAGGTTGAAAGCAGAAACCCCAGAACAATAAAAATTCACCGATGGTTGATTACTGATCATTGGGAAAACACAGCCTTGAGAGCTGGGTGAAGATAGGTTTTGCTTTTAGAATAGGAGCAGCCGCTGAGCAAAGTTTAAAACGAGTGGAGCAGTCACATGCCATGAACTGGGAAAAGAGTCCTGCCTCAGTGCTGCAGAGTGCAAAGCCCAGAGAGAGGGGAGGCCGTGGGTTAGCAATTCTCTAGAAACATGACTGTCTTACAAAGGAAGAGATACTAGATTTGAGGACCTGGGGGAGAGAAAAAAAAGCTACTGCATTGCTGTCTTCCCTGATCAACAAGCTCTGTAAGCTGACTAGCCTGATAGATAAGAGTTTATAAAGGACTAGCTCTACACATTGTTGCACACTCACAACTAATATAGCATTGTATAAAAGTGGTACCCGCAGAAGAATAAATCTGGAACCCCACCACTGAGAAGCCCAGGCTCAAGAAGGACCAATGGGATGCCAGTGGAACAGCAGTTGTTTACTATCTTCTGCCTGATCTCACTCACTCCCTGTCTCCCCTCAACTTTTCTATTTCTTTCCATCTCTCTACCTCACATTTACTGTTAAATAAAATCTGTGTTATTGATTTCAGCATATGGTCTCATCTGCACCATAATTCAGGCAGAGGCATCTCTCACTAATCAGATCATATCAACAGTGTCACTCGGAGAAGTTATCACCTTTTTGTTCCAGGCTCTGACACATTGGCTGACACTGGGCTAGCCCTTAACCACATCATTAGTAACCTCTGCTTTAGCTCCACAGAATTTCATTCCCCTTCCTGAAGTAATTTTCACAAAAGAATCTGTTGATTGTAATCAATCAGGTAGTACATATTGTGGACATTATTACGTGCTTAATATCTTAATGTTTGGGTGTAATATCACATACTAACTTTGAGTATCCTTCATTAAATTTGTATTCTTAAATACAGTGAACTTTGTAACACCTCCCTTTACATGTGTCACTTCAGCAAGGAACTGGTTTTGCTTTCAGTGATTAGTGAAAACAATGTCAAAACTATTAATCGTTATCTGTGTCTAAACTCTGTATCTATTACAGTCTCTATTATCTGTACAATCCACACATTGCTTTTTTTCTCTAGCAGTCATTCCATTCTGTGGCAAATTATGTTATTGACATTTCTTTTTATAACACATCATACAGTAGACCTCAGTTGAATCTATTACAAAGAATAAAATGTGAAGAAACACAATCACAGACATTTCTTTATATAATATTATCTAGGATGAGGTCACAAGAAAAAGTTTTACTGCATGAGTTTGCTACCAATTCATAGTTAACATCATGAAAAATATGTTATCTTGCCAACTTCTATTACCATGTATGTTTTAAAATGCACTGAAGGAAACTCTAGTCCAGATAAATGAGAATATCTAAAAAGGAACATGCCCATTTAAAAAAGAAAGCCTATTCTGCATCAAGTGGGAGATGCAATAACAGCTTCAAGTACTTTCTTTGTTAGAAAGGACACATTAACCATTTGCAAAAGCTGAATTTACCTACACAATTACTAGGTCTTTTTAAATAGATGTTTTCTTAAGAATTCAATTGCCAAAAAAATAAACAAATATATAAAACACCAGGGAAAAAGGACATTGTCAGCTTTTATTGTACTAAAAACTGTATTAGATACTTTGTATTAATGAAGATGGCCTTTTAGCAATCTAGCTAGTAGCAAGGAATTCCTCCCTTTACTTCAGAAATACTGAAACATCATATTCAAAAGGCTTTAATCTTTATTTCTATGTTTCTTATTTTCTAAGGCTAGCTGCCATTATTTGTAGGAACTTCATTTTGCTTCATTTGTTAGGTGAAATATAAGCTGTTAAATTGTGTTTCTTTTCAATGCAAGAATCACCTAAAAAAGCTAAGTTTTTTCTGGAAATATGTTCTACAGTAAGCTCAAAGTTAGCAATATAAATATATTATTTTATAATACACTATATAATATACCTTTCACCGGCCAGGTCAGATGTGAGCAGATTTACATGCCTTATGCCATACTCTTAGTGAACATACTGACTATAGGCAGGTTCCCACTTGGAGTGCTGGACATACAGAAGTGGCAGATACATCAAGATGGTGGGGGGTGAGGGTGGATTTCTTGATCTGTATAGTTTTTCCAGCATTCATTATTCTGGAAAAAAAAAACCAAAACCAAAACCAAACAAAAAAACCAAACCAAGAAAAAACAAACATACAAAAAAAAATCCCAAAAGCCCCAAATCCAAACAGCTCTAATAAAATTTTGGAATAAGAATGAAGGCTAGACTAAGATGCTGGTGAATTGCTGCTGCTGCTGTTGAACAGAAACTGAGAAAAAGTTTCCTTGAGCCTATATATAAAATAAGCTCTAAAAAGACTATTCTTTTGTGTTGTATACAATATAAACTCAGCTTATGCAGACGGAAGGGCCATAGTTTGGTCTGCTCATTTCAGTTTTAATAATCTTATGTTGCTATCTTTTCTCTTTATGTGCTGCATTAGCACTAACAGATCTGTCTGGCCAATAGAAACTTAGCATTTTGAAGTCAGCAAAGCAAAATTCAATGGAATTGGTCCTTGGGATGTCTGACTTGTCTTTTCCAGTGAGCAACTTCGTTAAAACAAGCAGTTGGTGAGGACAATCCTTATTCATATCTTTTTGTGATCATTCCCATAAATTAAGATCCAGATATCTTTTGTTCATTTGGAACAAGATCTTCCCACAAAAATTTTTTTATCAGATCAGAGGTTGCGCAGTTATAGAGACATCTACTAATGCATGCTAGGGAGGAAAAAGCTGAGATTAAAAGGCATAGGGAAGACCTAATAACACGGGCATGGTTCATGCCATGATTTCCTAACCAGTGTGTAAGGGTCACATGTTCCACAGCATTTCAGAGGGGAGAAGCTGCCTTGTGTCATATCAAACATCTCCTGTCTTCGATAAGGTTAGACACAGTCCTGGGGGATTGACAAATTATAGTCCTGAGAGAAAAACATAACTGAAATTACTGTCCAAGTTAGAGGAGATAAAAAAAGGATGAATGCATGCGATATGCTTGTCTAATAGAGTACCTAAATTACTTAGCTTTATAACAGTAATTCTTCCAAATCACCAGAATGTTAGAAGCGAGGAAGGCCCACTGCTGCTTGCAGGAGTTTGAGAGAATAGAGAGAACAGAGAAGAGTAAGTGAAATGATTTTTTTTTAAAATGCTGTTCTAAGATGTTATCTGTGCACTTCTCAAGTGAAAATGCAACCCTAATTACTCTCTCTTACTTTTAGTGGCAATCTCACCACTTCTGATTGTGTGCAATATCATTGTACTAAGTCATAGTAGCCAGCATGGTAGCAGCTGTACTGAATAAAGTACTTAAAAAGTAATCTGTAATCAATTACTTCCAAGTAATCAGCATTATATACCTGTAATGTTACTTTCCAGATCCAGCAATCAGCAGCTGGCAGTAGATTGGTTTCTCAGGAGAACTTTGACAACCCTGTAAACCAGCTTTTCATCCTCTATTAAGCTAGTGTGAATTTTTAGCTATACTATTTATTGGGTTGTACAATTCATAGCATAAAGACATATGAGAACCAGACCTTTTTTTTTTGTTTGTGTATGCATAATTATACTGCTGCTGTTAATTAAGTTCAAAACTTATAATAACATTATATTTAAATATTTAATGATGAGAGTAAAATACTTCGAAAACCACTAGGAACAAACTGTTATAACCATTGGGTATAAATATTTCTGACAAACAATTTTTTCTCTCAGAAATTTAGTTTAATCTCAATCAAAATAATGAGAATTCCATATGTTAAAGGAAAATGTAAACACACCATGATTCAGTTATTCCAGACCCTTTTAACATTAGGATGTGTCCACACTGTAGTCTTGAAACATCAAGTGACATGGCATTCTGAGCATCCCAAAAACACATGGATGTTATAATAAGACAGTGCAGACATGAAGACATGAAGAGCTTGTATATACATCTACAGAAAGAAGAAAGGTTCATCCAGATTAATGTCTTGATAAAAAAAAAGGAACACATAAGCTTGCTGAGCAAAAAAGAAATCGTATTTGGACTGTAATAAATTGACCAAACTCATCTCTCTTTTTTTTAACCTATTCATTCAACTTGCTTGGTTGTGTTTGTGACAATGTGGATTATGCTGAACCCTTGCCAATATGTTCATAATAACTGGCTGCTCTGATTCAGAATGTATCAAATTATTCCTGTAACTGTCTGTCCCCAAGGATCACCCATTTCAATATATCTCCTTCAGACAGTTTCCTTTTGTTACACAACTTGTAGAGATTTATATTTAAGACCTTTACCCTCTATATGGTTGAAACTGATTGATAAAAACAATGAGAATGTGTCATAGAAACATAAGGACAGACTGCTTCCTCATTTTCCCAGGCAATGTAATTAAAAATAAAGTCTTCCATGGTCCCACCTCTGTTAGTAATACAAACAGAAAAAAATAGATTTTTTAAACATCTTTGTTCTTTGTCCAGAAGACAATTGTTCCATATGTAATTCCAGCCCCATTCTAAAGTTACAAAGGTCTGAACTGTCAGGGTGATGGGGAAAAGCTCTGTTAGACATGGGAAGTTAGGATCACAAAACAGCTAATTTTATAGCAGCACCGTCATTCTCTGAGGTGGTGCCCCACCACGCATGCTCCAACAGTGCTGTCTGTGGATTGAGGCCACAAGAACAATATCTCCATGTCACCCTCTGTCCTTAGTGCATGTGACCACCTGTTTCAAAGTAATTTAATGGAGTCTAGCTTCCTTCATAAGTACTGGAGTATTTCTTCCACTTTTTTTTACTTTTTCTCTCCTCTCAGTCCTCTTTTTTGCTCCTTCCACTCCTCTCTCATCCAATGACAAAGTACAACTTTATTAACTGACTGTTTTTCTTGTGCATTCTTTATCCTTTTTCACCCAGAGTGGCTAAAATTCAAAAGTTCTAATTCCTTAACTTATAGATCAATGGGGAGCAAAAAATAGCTATTTGCATTTAATAATTGCAAAACCATTCTCCTTTTTGAGATTATTCTGGTAATTTTCTATATCAAAATATTTATTGGATCAAAAGGGAGTAGTGAATTTCATTTTCTAATGAAGAAAAAGGTTTTTTTTCCCAAACAATTCAAGTTTCAACATAATACATTTTTGTTTTCAGTTACATGTTGATTAACTTCTTGGAAGCACAGGCAACATTAACAGCAGGTTAATTTTTCTAAAATATTGTATACACATTACATAGGGTAGATCTTGCCATAAATCCACTAGTTTTCAGTGCAACATGGAATTTACAGATTTTGCGTCTATTATTTACAGAATAACATACTCTGCAGTCATTTATTATTCATATATATAAGGTTCTTCTTGCTTCCATTTAAAATTCTGCTTATAACAAAGTAATTAGTATCTACTTGTTTCACATTTCAGTAATTTTTTGAAGTGCTGGAGATTTTTAAAAAATGAAATTTCTTCACATGCTAAGTGTTGTAGGTTAATTTATATTTTCAAATTCACCAACATAATGTATGTCTTGGATAAATTGTTTGCAAAAAAATGGCATGTTAATATTGCCTTTTAATTTACAGACTATATACCACTTATTTTAACAATGGAAGAATTAAAAAGTAAGGACAAAACTGCCACCATGAATTCTCTTTGTAATATCAAGTTTCATTATTTTTAAGACTGCAGTGGGTCTGCTCGTTTCTTACACATGCTATAATCAGAAAAGCTCCCGCCAATACCTTCAGTACAGTCTTTCAAGGCTTTAGCCTTTGACCAAGAAAGCCTGATAGTTAAGCAAACCTAGTCAGTCAGTCTGTGAGGTGAGAACTGGTCCAGTAAAGCAGTAATTACAGGCATGAACGGTACTGTTCACGTAGAATCTCTTCTTTTCCCTGACATTGCTGCTGCTGCTGTTTTAAGAGAAATTTACATACTCAGACTTCTTATTTCTATAACAGAATTTCCTTGAACAAAAGGTGATCTAAACATTACAATAACTATAATTGTTTTTCTAATCATCAAATGAACTGGTACGTTTTGAGCCAAATTTTGTATAAACTATAAAACATTTAAAATGCAACATTTTATTTTAGTTTCTTTATACCTTTATATAAAGCCGTATTTGAAACTTCACAGACACAAAGATGAGTCTTTATTTAGAACTACAGTACATACTTAAATTAAAACCCCACATTTTCTGATGAATATGCAAAAAAAGTTGCATTCACAAATTAATTATATTCCCTCCCAAACTAAAACATGGAAAGTGATGACTAGTGTTCTGTTTACAGCTGCTCACTGTATTTCTGGTAGCAGTGTATCGGAAACACTATTATCAGTATTATAAAGCTGTAGTGTATATAATTAGACTCTTAATCAGTCCTTAGTGACACACTATGCAGTGTCCACCATTTCTGACTCAGTGTTCATAGGGCAGAAAGAAATATCTCTGTAACTACTGTATGCTCTGATGGAGGTCATAATTGGTTTGGAATCCTTCTCCAACTTCATTTCACTAGACTTCATTTAATCCCAAGGATACTGGAAGCATGCTGAATTTATGACTTCTCTGACATAAAAAAATAACCATTTGTCACTCTAATATTCTGAATTCATACACAATTCATTAAAGGTAAATGAGAAAGCCAATTTCTATATTTAAGTTCTGCTTCTATTATGAATTCTGCAACAGGTAGGATTTTGAAGAAGATTCAGAGCTGAGCAAATATCAGCTGGTTGCATGTTCTGCATGCCCACTATGCAGTCAGGGGTAAAGGTACAGTCTGATTAGCATTGGCCTACTGTATGGCTTTCAACAGCCAAAGAAACAAGGTAGCACAAGAAGAAGTGGATGCTCCAAAATACCTTTAAAACATTGTAGGTCATCCTTCCCTTGAGTCACTGGGAAATTCTTTCCAACTAGGAAAAATGAGAAATCATGAGTGTTTTCAGCCTGCCCATGTTGTACCTCTTACTACATAAAATTTGCCCAAATCAGCTGAATGTGCTATCCTTAGAGGTTGTGGAGCATCTGCAGAGAAGCATTGTACAGATTTGAATACTAGATGCACAACTTGCCTTGAAGGTCCACATACTCTCCCAGAGCATCTGTGTAATGCGGAATGTGATTGGGCCCTAATTTACATTATTCTCTTTATTTGATGTATTGTATTTCAGGAACTCATTATTCTTTATCCTCTTCCTTGCTTCCCTGAATGCATTCCATTTCATCTTCTGGTGAGACAGCTGTGCTTAATTAATTACTGTAGACCTAATAAAAAGTCCGTAGACAATTTAATATTTTGTGTACAATAGATCAAATGTATACCAAGGTAATTTGCCTTGGAGAAAGCAAGACTTTCACTTTTTACTCCCTAAATATATATATCAGCATTTTATATTCTGTTGCAAAATGTTAATGTACACCGACATGTGGAGGAACTCCAGATAAGCAATATTTGGTAGTGGAAACTAATGACAATTGGGCTTCAGGGTTTTTTTGTTTGGTTTCCTGTTGTAAGCGATAAAAAGAGAACTGACGACGATGGTTGTGGGTGGTGGGGGGAGCACTCCTCCCCGAGCTCTCCTTTATTTAGGGTAGCAGGGCTTGGGTGTTCGGGAAGGGAGAGCAGGGGAAGGAGGACCAGTTGTCCCTAGGTGTCATGAGGACAACATGGCGCCGAGTGCCTGGAGGCGCCCGGTAAAGTATAGGAAGGGTAGACCAATGAGGAAGGAGGGAGAGGGAGGGTACAAGCAGACACTAACCAATAATTACAGAGGAGGGAGGAGTACAGCTCAAATACACCAACCAGGTGCATACCGGTGGAGAAGCTGCTGGAAGCTGGGCGGATCCTGAGCCCTGGGCACGCCTTGTCCCTCGATCCAGGGGCGGGCCCCAAGGCTTCTCCCCCAGGATCCTCCCACAGCAGGCAGAGCCAGGCTGGGAGGCAGGAGCCGCATGGGGGCGGATCCGTGTTAACCCTTCACATCCCTCGATGTTGCTGCGGGGGTGGGAAACCCACCCTCCGCACCTCCCCCTTTTTTCTTTATTAAATTAAACAAAATGAAGGTTTCCCGATATCTTCCGCAACTGCATGACATGCGGTCCTGCTAGATTAATACAAATACTTAAAACCCGGAAACCCGACCGCAAGGGAAAGGGAGCCCGACGGAACACTCCGCGGCGCAAGGGGAATAACCGACGCCCAGCCCGACGCAAGACCCCCCGACGCACTGGCCCTCTTGCACACAGCCCTGGCCCCAGGTACCCCAGCCCCGGTCTCCAGGCGGTCGCGACACTCAGAACTACAAGTGTGGGCAGGACATCCCGTCCACTGCCCCACACCGGCCACCCTGGCCTAAGCGTCCGGTCCCCCACAACCGGGACGCCTCAGTGTGTGTGTCCGACCCCGAGTCACACGGAGACTGTGGTCCTTGGCGTTCGTGGGTGATCATGCTCGGCTTGATTATAAATCGCGTTCTCGGAGGTTCGTGGCGTCCATCCCATGCACGGTGGTCGGTGCAGGATCCGCTACCTCGGGCCGATGCTCCCTGGATTTATCTCTGCCAGGAAGTCATTGCCCTCGGCATCTCAGATGTATTGCGGGAAAGACCTTCTTTAAACATAAACACATATACATTAAAGCATGGGGATCGCTGGTTTCCAGACTGACTGCTGCCTGAGGTTTGCGGACCTCAGGACTTACTACCGCTGGAAACACAGCAAGGGACAGGGGCTGCTAGCTTCCGGACTTACACTGCCCGAGGTACCCTGGCCTTCCGGACTTACTGTGGCCTGGGGTTTGCGGACCCCAGGACTTACGGCCGCCGGAGGGTTACAGGCCTTAGGTCTTATCGCCGCCGAAAGGATAGCACTGGGAAGAGGTGTAGGGATGCAACCGAAAATTCTCGGTCTCCCCGGATCCCCCCCCCACCGTGGAGGGGACCGTGGGAACCGGAAGCTCCTCCCACAGGGGTTTCCCCCCTTCCCTTCCTCTGAAAAACAGAGTAGTCTTTTTGATTAATTTGCAGTTTGTAGTAATGTTAACTTCAAAAGTTAGGCTTTATAAAATGGTGTTTCATAAAGACTATTGGACTTCTCAGTGAGATTCTGAAGAAAGTATAAACAATTTTACTGTTAAATATTTGTAACACTTTCAATAGGAGCAATGGTTCCTTCCTTGTCTTGGCCACATGTAAAATAGCAATAAATAATAACTTTGTTTATAGGTTTTGTTTGTTTGGTTGGTTGGTTGGTTGGTTTTTTATGACATTTACTTGTTTCTTCTCAAAGTCAGTTTTGCCATCCTAAAAAGAAGACTTTGCTGGCACCCATGGAGCCAACAAAAAACCAAGAAAAAATGAAAAGCAAGAAAACCTGCCTTATGCTAAAACTCTCTGAGCAGCATTCAAGAAGTGAAGCTCTGATTTTCCACTGGTTTTGCCATAGGACTTGTGTTTGGCCTTAGACTTAAGGACAGGACAAAATATAAGATCCAAAAGACAAAGTAAGTATTTTGGGGATCTAATGCACATATTAGATATGTAAATAGACACTAGATGCCCATGTTAATCAGCCAATCTGGTATCCTAAAATCACAGGAATGGCCTCTAAATGGGACATCTCATAGTTCCTATGTCATAGGTTTTGTAGATGTCTCAGATAAAAATGACATCTTAAATGTGACTAAAAATTTAAGAATAAGCAACTAAATTTCAGCTCAGATATTTAATCCCAAGACTGATCTTGAAAAACTTTGTGGAGAATTATAGAACTTGTTTGTGACTTAAGTGTCTTAATATAATAAAACTCTCATCTGTTTTTTACTAGGAATGTTTTTTACTGTTTTTTACTCCTGTTATTTACTAGGAATTCATTACTTCTCTCATTTCTAAGGCCAGGTAGATTCTAGAAGAAAGATACTTCTTCACTTAAATTTTGAGAAATTTAATCAAATCACGTTTTATCTAGCATGCTGGTATTCAATCAGATCTATTGTTCTGTACAAAAATAAAACCATTACAAGAGCTTTGTTTAAAATACAGCGGAGAAGATGGCATCTTTCATATATGGTTGCAATAGAAGGTTAAATTACTTTCTTTGCATTCAACTCATTCACCAGAATTATTTTTATACTCTCCCGTTTATCAGGAATTAAAGCACAGGACTCTGTCCTCCTGTTTAATTATATTTATTATGAGCTAGCTGTTCTTCCGCTCACAAACATATATTGACATGTACACACATGAAGATCCCTTCCTCTGAGAAGTCCCTTACATGTAATCTGTTCTTACATATTGGTAACACATTCTGTGTCTGTGTTTCAAAATCAAAGACTATTCCTTTTCAATTTTTGAGTGAAATGAGAACTTGTTTGCCTTCAAGGCAAGATTCTGAGGTGCAGATCCTAAGCAGAATGAGGAAACTTTAAGGACTAACCAAAATACATCACTGAAGATCTAAAGCACAGACCACCTTATTTCCACATTTCTGCCTGTAAGACTTGGAATAAAATGCTTTCTAAAATTTACTTCTGCTAGTCTGTCTTGCCTGTTTACTTTTTAAGCTGTTTGAATACACTCTGCTCCTTGCTGTTTATCTAGAAGGTGCAATATACAGCAAACTTGTGCTTACTTTGGACTGCTAGGCACTTCTCTAATATAAATGCAAATAATAATATTAAAACTAAGAATCCCAAGGAGATGTTGTGTAATTCAATGGTTTAAAGTCAAGTAGTGTTTCTCAAAGTCTTTCCTGAACAGACTGCAATTCCATTTTAAATGTACAACTTGCCTTTATCTAATTCTAATTTTCATACAAGAATTCTTTGTAGAAAATAAGAAACCTTAGAATGTGCAAGGCAAGAATTACCCACTTCCCAAAGGAAAAAACCCAAACAACTGCACACACAAACAAACAATAAAAAAAACCCCCATGTAACCATTTTAAAATATATTCTCTATATAGGCAAGTACTTTGGAGTAAGATCAAAAAATAAAATTTTATCAATAAGCAATTTGGCCAAAGGATCACCCAGCTACTTGGATAACTACAGTAAAAGAAATCCTTTCCTCAGTACAGTCCACAGAAAGAGAACTTCTCTTTCAATACTTACAAGAAGAGAGAAAAAACTAGCCAGTATGAAATGATGAGGAGACATTTTTCTGCACTGCCAAACATTAATCATCTTCTATCACTTCAGACAAGTTGTCTCTTTCTTAGGAAGTTTCAGAGATCTGGAATCTCATACCTCGATGCTTCAAAGGCTTGACCTCTTAATCTGAGAAACTTGACTCACCTCATCTCAGCAGAGGATCCAAAGAGGTAAAGGAAGAAAACTGAGAATTATATCCAGCGATGGACTAGACTTGTGAGTGTTATATGCATTAGAATTGGACAGCTATCATGCTTCTAAAATGAAGGCACTAAAAGAAGTTAGGCAATGGGCAGAAATTAAAAATATTTTGTTCATAGAAACCCTCCACACTTCAGTCTCCCAGAAAAACCCTGGCAATAATGATACTGGGCTTAGGACCCTGTTTATTTTCACATGTGATGGTTTTAGTATTTAAAATTACTTACAGTAAAGGTACAGAAAAAATATAGTAAATAACATCATACGAATACTATCTCATTAAAGACTCATTTCCCAGTTAATCTGATGCTGCAACTCCCATTAACTTTCATAAGAGACTCAAGCTAATATTATTCCTAAATAATATTAACTGAAGTTTTAAAGGAAGTTTAAAAGGTGATAACCTTGGACATTCCTTCAGGACATGATTAATAAAACAGCTGAATTACTCAAAACCTGAGGTGTTTACAATTGATATTGCAAGAGTTAGCTAAAGTTAGGTTTAAAATTTGTTAGAAATACTGTCCTTTATTGCTGAACACTTAATTAAGCGTTCTGCTTTTAATGCTAGGACATTGTGACATCACAGAACTGGTAATAATTTGCTGTTGAAAGAAGTCCTGAAGGCATGAATGAAATAGCTTTCAATGTTCCTGTGAGACAGAGATGATAGCAATCCATTTTATATGAATTTAAGCAAAATAGTTTCTTCAGGACCCCTAAAAAGATGAATAGAGGGAGAATTCTAAGAATTAAGAATGAAAAATCAGATGTTCCTGAATTTTCCCTTTACAGTTCATCAACACTTTTTTTTTTTTCTCAGATGTTCTAAGGCAATGTCAAATAACATGGAGGCATCACAGTGTCTATACAGCCTCCAGAAGTCATACTTGCAAAACCAAAAAAGAGTAATAATATGTACAATTTTACAATTCAACAATTCAACAAGTAAGTAAAGAAAGCACACTATTAATAAAAGTTCCTACTTTGACAAAAAATAGAAGTAAAATACCATACACTTAAAGATCAAGCTGTTCTTCCCAACCTTACCATCAACAACTACAACTCATTATTATTTATACTATACAGAATAAATTAAGTTAGTGGTTAAGTTGTTTTTCTGAACAGGAATGTAAACCAGCAACTACAGTTCATAACACCAGCTGCATGTAATCATAGTGCCTTAGATTGCTATAAACTTTTCTAATTGATCACTTAACCTTCCTCCATGTCATTTTAGTCCTTTAGTCCCCTCAGAAAAGACTTCTTTACAAGGAAACAGTGGTTACTAAGCATAATTGCAACATCATGTCCTCCAGCAAAATGTTTCTGCCACCTCAGGAGGGGTGTAGTCGTGGAAGTACAGGGTCAGTCTGTGCACCACTTGAGCTCCTCAGAAGAGGCATGAAGCCAGCAGAAAAGTTTTTTTTCTTAGCTGTAGATGAAATTTAGGACTTCTCCTCTGTCTCTTCTCTCACTGCCTACTCCATCTAACACATGTTCAGAAGGCTTCTATGCTGTCATCTGCGGGATGTAACATCTGTTGGTTTTGTGGCTAGTCTGAGATGGAACAAACTGACAGGAGAGTGAACAAACAACATCATGGATTTGAGTCAAGAATCTCTCAAAACATTAATCTAATGCAATCTAATTTTTTACTGTAAAATGAAGTATTTTAGTACCTTTTCTTTATATTTTTCAAATTATTGTATTATTCTCCCATTAACTTACCTAATGGAGTCCAGATAAATAAAATAGATTATTTTTAATGCCATTTCTCGTAAGTAACATGCCTTAAGTGTTCCTTAACTAAATAGCGTGTTTTGACCCAGCAAAATCTGTCCAAGTGTAATTCCAAATGTAATTCCAAATACTTCTGTGCAGGAATGAACTGCCCTTAATTAAAAAAAAAAAACAAAAACCACAACAACACTGTATGAAAGGGAGATTAGTGATAAATCTTTCATTTTCTCTGTCCAGTCTTTCCTTATGAACCATATTTTTTTAATTTGGTTTTCCTACAACACCGCGTTGCATATGCATATGACTAAGAATTTTTGCATATGCTGTTTCCAAGAATATTTTTCAAACTATGTTACTATATTCTAACCAGTAGAGACTGGGGATGACCTGGAAATGTCAAACATATTTTTAAGCCTGGAATGAGTGAGTATCAGCTTTCAGGATGATCAGAAGTCAGGAATAGTAGAACTTGGTTTTGCCTCTCTTTCTCAGTTCTCCCCTTGCCAGAGTGGTTAGGCTAAACTATAAAGCAATGTGATTTAAAATATTGCTGTCTCATGAGTAGAACCACCAAATCTGAACTGAATCAGTGGTCAGACACAACAGATATTGCATGCAATTTTTAAAGCATAACAGAAGATATGATATTAAAGGTCAAATAAGAACATCAGAAACCAAACCAGACAGGGAATAGTATTCAGGAACAGAAACATGCCACAATGTTCTACTAAACAAACTTGGAACCATATGATGGACTGAGCTGTGCACACAGAGTGTTATTGCCTCTAAACTGACATGCAGTACTAATGGCATGTCTAAATGCTGTGAAACAGTAAATATTTTATAATTTTACATTAAAAAACCTCATGACAAAAAGCATTTTCATTGAATAGAGTGGCTAACAAACAGGTTCAAGTTTTAAAAGCATTCATGTTCTGAATTTGTACTCATTTGTTGACCACCCTGTTGTGATTTAATGAAAATCTGTGTTTCATATTCCATGTAATTACATTCTGAACCAGACATAATACCATCAATTTTCTGTTTTCACTTGGTAACCAAACTCAGGATTTTTTAAGAAGAGGGTGGGGGTTTTGTTTAACATTCCTGAAATTAATAAATAAATAAATCCAGACATAAAGAGAATTATTTTAAACAAACAAAACACCCAAAAACACCCCAGATACACCTGAAGAGCTTTTATTCAAAAACTTACCTGAAAGAAGTTTACTTTCAAGCAGAAATCAAGTAAAGAATATACCAGTCACTGAGATTAATATTTGGGGTAGTTATAAGAAAGTAAAAGAAGGTTGTAATAAGTACTTTTCAGTATTAAGTATATGTCTCTAAACAGTTGCAAGAACATTAATGATATGTAAAAAGATTTTGTTTCCTTAGTTTAAAAGTAGTTTTCCTCCCTTAAGGATTATAAATGTATAAGCTAAATTATATAATAAACTTTTAGAGTTCTACAATTCTGGACAAGCATGCTCTATTGAGAATTTGTTATTGCATTCCCCGATCAAAATATTTTATTATTGATGCCAAAAAGGGAAAGTCTAATAATGAAATAGGGTTGATGTAAAATGAACATCATAATTTTAATTTGCTTCATTCATGTGGGAGGTGTTCAAATAGTAGGATGGAGAGATCTGCATAACCATCTTAGTATGTCAAAATATAAGGAATGTTGAAGAACTAGGACAATGATACCAATTTCAGGAGGAAAAAAATCTTTAGCAGATCATTTTCATTTTTAAAATAAAATGAATGTGTTATAGCAGGTTCTGTATATTTATTAAATTATGTAATGTAAATTAATATAATTTTAATTTCAAAATTTTAGTTTCTCTCTTTCTTGAGAGAGAATCTGCACAACAAATTCAAAAAATATTTAATACTATTATTCCTTCCGTTGTTATAAATTTTTGTTCATTTAGACCTAATTCTTGTAAATGTACATCAATATCTCTCAGACGCAAACCACAGCAACGTCTGATCTTCTTTAATTGGTAGGAGAGAGGCCATTTCATGCCTCACCAACTTATGACAACACCACACACAAACTGGAAATTAATACAGGAGTAACAAAAAATGCCTGTAATATCACACCATAACTCACCACACCACACCAAAACTCCTCTTTCTTTCTTCTTACTCAGTTTCAAACTTACTGGCATTCTTCAAAAAGATTAATTGGTTAGTCCTAACTATCTTAGAGCTCAACTTTCATGTCATTTAACTGTATAACGCCTGTGAGTTATTGGGACACAATCAGTGACAACACCTATTTCTGAATTGGACTACTTCCTTTAAAATACACTAAAACTAGTGCCAAAATACACTACCTTGAAATTTTTAAGGAACAGCAGACCCATTCTAGTCCTGCAGAAGTAATGATTAAATCTGGCAAATAATTGCAAGAAAATAATCAAAGATTTCTTTCTGTGTCAGTCTTTTTCTCATTGAAACAGACAGAGAAAAGGATTTTACTTCTGTTCTTCAGGACATAAAAATTCTTCAGACTGCCTGTAAATGATCTATATGAGCTGTGCCATCAAAGAAGGGTTCGGCCTGCAGCATTCTTAATGCATCATTCATATGAAGATTTTAAATTTTTAGGGATACACATCTTTTTTAGCATGTTACACTGCAGCATTTCAGTCAGCTTCGGCAAGAAGCATTACTGAGCTCAGTAGCTATTTAGTGTCTTAAGTAATCAAAATTTCTTATCACAGTTGACTCTAGGTATCAATCATACCTTGCAATGAAATGTCTTAATTTCATCTTGATGACACAAGAGGTCATTTCCTTTCTGACTTTACATGTAATACATTCTGCTTGCTCTTACCTTAGAGGTTTTTTTATTAGAAAAGAATATGGAGTGGCATCCATGCAAGTAACACCCACAGATGTTACAAAATCCTTCTTGCAGTTTTTTCTAGTTATGTGATTTGAGAGCATGTGCAAGGACCACTTAAATCTGAACTGAAAGCTTGACAAATTGTGCAGAATTATGGATATTTATTTTCATAGGAAGAAAACCACTGTTCTTAAGCAGCCTCTGACAATTTTAATCTGATTTGCTAGCAATTTTAAATGTGCATGTCTGCATGCTTTCTACAAAACAAATAAAAGTAGATCTTGAACTAGTACTGAAGAGAATTTACTAAATCACGTTGATATTTACAGACCCCCACTAAGATCAAGACTGTATTGTGTTAGGTCCTTGTACAAACACACTTTGTCAAAGAATAAACTAGTGCTGAATGCAAGAGAGATGCAAAATGTGAAAAAATGCAGTGACTTGTCCAAAAATAGACTTACAAAACTTAAGATAGGAATATAGGCCTAATACTATACCACATAGTTAGACTTCCTAATCTGTTGATTGCCTTAGGCATATTCTAAGCTTGTTCTCTTTCACACCCTTTTTGCAAGCACCTAACATTCACTGCTGGCCACAAAGCGTTTAGCTAAATGGACTTTGGTTCTGGCCTGTTATGGCCATTTGATGATTAATGATTCATAGTTACTTTTCTTCAAAAAGCAGACCATAAAATTGAACAACTTTCTGCAGTTTGCTCCAAAATCTATTTCTACATGTTCCTTAATGTCCAGATGTGGCCTATGGTAGGTAGGGAATCCCCTTCCCTATGGACTGCTAATCTCTCCATACAATGCTAATATGGATTGATTTAATTTAAAGTGCAATATGTTACCTTACAGAAACACCAACAACTCTGTGTGTAAATATCATCTGTATTTGCTATTCTCACAGTCATAACTGCAAAACAACATGAAGAAATAGGTAAAAGAAATACATACTAGATGCTTCGTCATGTACAGAAACCTAGCCAGCAGCGAATATTGACATTAAGTTTTTCTAGCAATCCTATACATGAGCTAGTACAGTTTGGGAGTCATTTGCCACAAACACTGTTTACTCATAGTGTATTTCATCTGATTGGAAACCTATGCTGCACACAGTCTCAATTTTTAACCTGCACTAGAGTACTTCCTAGATATCTATAACCAACCCCACAGAATTTAAACATCCAGCATGGATTGCTGAGAGATCCTTAGGGATGTCAGATGAAACTAGAGCCTAGCCAAGATTTTTTTCCTTACCACTGCAGAGGGGTATTCACTAGTACTCATATCTCCAAGATAAACTCAGCAACGTGCTAAGAGACCTTCTGTCTCTTTGTGTCTGAAACCTCACAGGACTGACTCTGAGACAGCAGTCACAAAGACAGTAAAGTCAAATCTGGGTTAATTATGCAATGGTTTTCCTATTCCCCATCTTATGAAGAATTATGTTGCCTAATATAGAAATCATTTTTATGTTATCTTGCATACTTTAACTTAACGCCTCTCTAGTGTAGAGATATGAATCTGTATCACCTCTTATTTAAAGCTATGAGCAAACTCTACCATCTGTCCCAAATGAAGGAACATAGCAGTCAGTCTCCAAATGTTAGTATACAAAACAAAAAATACAAAAATACAAAAATTTTAAAAAGCCAAAAACCAAACAAACCCCCCAAACCAGACAAACAATCAAAAAACAAAACAAAACAACAAAAAAACCCACAAAAAACAAACAAACAAACAAATCGTAATATTAATAATGTGTCCTACATTGAGAACAGGAATGTTTAGTTAAAGTCTTATCAGCCTAAGAAGGTCAGCATTTCTGTGATTTTATATTAACAGCTTTTTCAACAGCAAGAAGCCAATAAACATGAGCTTTTTAAATACGTGTACAGTTCAGTAGATGCTGAGCTTTTATACAGTGGAAAGATCAAACACCAAAAACCGAAATATTTTCATATCATATCTTTTGGTGGTACTTCATCACTCTTGTAGCTTTCAGCATCCTCCTATAAAGTGTTTGACAGACTCAATGAGAATTTTTGAACTATGGAAACACCATATTTTAACAAAATAATGAACTCAGTTACCTGAAGAACTTTTTTTTTCTGGAAAGACTTGGCATACACAACACATGAGACCACTGAGGAAAAATATTGCCAAAATGTATGCAGCTTTGTTCTCTGACATTAATCGAAACACCTGGAAAGAATGTGAAATATCTGACTGAATCAATTAGAATCCAGTCTAAACACATAATATGGCAATTTTATTTATTCTATTGCACTGAAAAAGTCTATGAGTTCAAGTAGATTCCCCAGAGGTAAAGTTTGCCTCTCTTTCTGAATGTTGCTCCTTGATTGGATAGAGTTTTCATTGCATATACATTTTATAGGTCATCTCAAACCCTGTTATTAGTTCCTGATATTTTTGACAACAGTTTTCTTTCTTTCACTCAATCTTCTCACACACTTCTTAATTTCTCTTGCATTAGCTTGGTATATGGAGAAGATTCATTTCTGTCATCAAAAGTTTTATCTATCAAGAAAAACTTAGGAGTATGTCAGCTCTTTTTAATAGTGTCCCATTATTATTTGTATTGAGCTGAAATGTAATTTAAACCATCAGAGAAGATGACATTTCAAATGGGTTCTACAGATGACATGACTACTCAATCAAGTGGTTTTAATCTAGTAAATTCTTTTAAGAGGAAAAAAAATCCTGTAGGTACAGTTTCAGAATTCATTTTAAAGAAATCCATTTAAAAAGATGGCCCAGATTTTCACATATCCTCTTCTGTGTACAAACTAGTAATTATTGAGTCATATGGTAAACATGAAGTTTGATGATTCTGCTAAAAATTAATTGGAGGAAAAGGAGAAAGTAAGATTATTAGACTGAACTCATCCCCTGCACATCCTCATGAACATTAATGCTGACATAAAGGGGACATAATTAATTTCATGGTGAGAAGGGAACAAAAGGTCAGTAGCACCCTTTTTGATATCCAGGAATCATATTCTGACAGTTTCCTTGTAGTCCCCTCCATATTTGTAGAAGTTCCTTGTTTCTACTTTTCCATTACCTGATTCATTCTGCTTAATACTTGACACCTCTGGACTTAAAAAACAAGTAAACAGGCAACCTCCCTACCTCAATTGATCTCTCAACATTTTAGCTACAATATGCACTGAGGATGTCCAGGTGCAAATTTTGAAAAAAATTGTTTCTGGCATTCAAGAAAATTCAGACAACTTTACTAGTATAAAGTAGCTTTTCATAAACTATTTGTGCCTGTACAACCTCTCTAGTGTGGAAGAGCATTGATAAGAAGGCATTGTAACAGCACCTGTGATATCATCTTTTGGTTGTTATTACAGAAAAACTGATGGAGAAAATAATGTGGAACTGGTTGCATATTGGACTTCATTCATACAGTATTGATTTTTGCCGGAAGGCTAATGCTACTGCCTGCATAACAAACATTTTAAACATTAGTTTGTAATTTTAAGAAGCTAGAGACAATATTAGAGACTAAAAAGTATATTAGCCTACCTTGGTGATTCTATTTGTAGTACCTTGCACAGGAACAAAATACATAGTGTGACTTTTAGATTATTCGTCACATTAGTTTGCGATACACCTTTAAAAGCTTAAATTTGATCTTCAACTTTATAATTAAATAAGAAAATTATATAAACAAGCATTTACAATATCCCTCTCATACGATTCCTGCTCCAAAGCATTAATCCTGGTGTAACTACCATTTCTGTGAAAATCTGCACTGCAGTATTCGCATTGTAAGCAGGATCTTCTTGGCATCTGAATTTTCATTGAAGTATATGTGTATCTGTGCAACCATAGCAAAATACTTGCTCCAAAATATTCCCTCTAAGACATATCAGTTATGTGATTTTTCTACATTTGAGACCAGTGCAGTATTCTCTTTTTGACAAATCCATTTATTTTGCACTTTTCCGACTATATGAGAAAATAACTTGCATTAATAAAAATGTCTACTATTTCCCCTATTATGCATTATATATGTGTGCAAATATCTTTATAAGAAAGAGCATTACGGACATTCCTGAAGTTTGTCCAAATCACATACAAATTATGCTCCCATCTTGATGAGTTTGGATATGTTTAAATAATTCAGGTTTTTTTAATTTAGAGGTTCAGAGAAGAAAAAGAAATCATATGAGGTAAAAAGATTAAATATGTCTTGTCCAAAACTCCTTTTTCTTCTTTAGATTAAAACATATGGCTTGTTAAATTTTTATGAGTGCCTTGCTTACCCTTTTAGAAAATACGAACTGTTCCATACAACTGCTTCTCTCTTCAGAATTTTATAACAAACTAGAATATCTTCCAACATCATAATGAGTTTGTAGAAAATCAACCTTTTTAATAAAGAAATATTTCTTTTCACACTAATCTGATAATCAGTGAAGCAGAGTACATTACTGAAATAAAGGAAGTAAAACAAAAATCTAATACAATTTGATGTTCCCTCTTACAGTAAGATCAGAGTTAATTCTGTCTCATTTTAGTAAACTTTTTATCTTGCTACAATACATCAGATCTTATTAAAGATCTCATTATCATACTTAAATGTACAAATACATGAAACAAAAATTCAGCAATTAAAAGAATAGCTTTTATCTGGTCCAGAATAATTCTGTTTGTAAGAACTGCATTTTGACACACTTGAATTAGTATGCCCAATCTTTCTTCATCAATAGTCCCTGCCTTTTGTTAACTAGGCTGGCAAACAGGTAAACCACAAACTCTCAGCTCTGCAAAATGGAAGGCCTTGCTGAGCTATTGGGACCTCATTCTTTGTACAGATGAGGGTCAGATATTTCTGTTTTATAATCTTTGTTTCCATTTAATTGCATAAGGAGAGTTTCTGTTATTGTCTCAAAAAAATGGGAAGAGATTAGTGCAAAAATACACTTCTTTTTTTCCGAAATATTGCAAAAAATTCATAAGTACAACGGACCTGATTCAACTCCTTGAAATCAATCAGATATTTTGTTCTTATTCTTGATATTTTGAATGGGGTAATACATACAGGAGCATAAATTCACTTTAAATAATAACAAAACAATGAAACAGATACAGTTGTTTAATACTAAAGAATACAAATATGAGCAAGCTTATCTTTAAATAAACTATTCAACTGGCAAAAGAATCAATGAAGCTGCATAAAAAAGCTTTACAGAGCTACCATATTATTCTTCTGCTTTAACAGTAATTTTTAGCACATTTTATGTCAATAGGATATATCGTATCGTATATCAGAGTACTCTAAGTTTCCAAGACGTAGAATTTTGAAATGTATTAGCAACCACAAAAACTATTTTGTGGCTTGCCTCTTTTTTAGTGATGCAGCAACTGAATGGTGCCATTCATGGTACCACCTCAGCCATGGCCAAAGGAGAATTTGTTTACAGCCCTATGGTTTTCCTTCTTTTTTTTTTCTTCATTTTCTATGTATGCTATTTTGTGCTGTGCCACTGAAACAGTTCATTATAATTTCAAAAGCAGTACAGAATATTTTGGCTGTTGCTGTGGTTTAACCCCAGATGGCAACTAAGAACCACACAGTTACTCACCAACTTCCCCACCTTTCACTTAGAGGAAAGTATTTCTCATGGATCTTCCCAAGACTACGCACAACTCTACATCTTTTCACTTGTCTCCGACTGATACTTGTGGCTACCAAATGGGCTACCTTTCTGTCAGAGTGGGATATCCATTCGTGTGACTTAAATGTCGCTGGAGACACTTTCACATGGCAGAAAATATATGTACATGTGATCATGTAAGGAGCAGAAACTTTTCAGTCACTTGAATTTTTGCCAGGTTTCTGCAGCCTTTGCCGTTTGCATTAAGAAAGGGATTCTGACTGTCTCACTGCCTATTTCTTTAATCCATAAAAGGCCTTTGTACTTTGTACCATAATATGGATATTCTTCAATATTTTTTGCATTCATGTCCTTAATTTTCACTCTTTATTTCCTGTAGGCAATAGAACAAACTTTCCTTGTGCCATGAAAGAAAAACAGCTCAAAGAATAATCTAATACTTATCCCTATGAGCATTAAGACCTTCATATCTGCCATCAGTCTGAAAGCTCTTTTAACATTTTTATGTTGGGCAATCAATTCATTATGGGTAGCAAATCTTCACCTTTTAAAATATCCATGTTGTTTATTGACACAGTTAGGATTAAAGGTTCATGAGGATAACAACTACGGTCCACACACTGAGAAACCTCTACATCTGCTTTACTAGACTTTACTACTAAAATAATAAAAATGTCTTTTCTTACATGATAGTTCATGATGTCATACACTAGCAATATTTAGTCATTTTTTTGCTGGGCTATTTGTCCCTGAGGAAGCCAAATGTAATGCTTGTCTTTTATTTCCATCATTGTGCTTGTTTGACAAAATCTGTAGCATCACAAAAAAACCCCAAAAAAACAAAACAAAAAAAACAAAAAACAAACAAAAAACCCCCCAAACAACAACAACAACAAAACAACAAAACAAACACAAAAAACACAAAAACAAAAAACACAAAAGCAAACAGCATTCATGTACAGGGTTTTATTCAGTATTTTAACCATGAGTAATGGAATTTTCCTTTCCTACTATAGAGATGTTTTATAGACTGCAGACTAAATTCAGCTGCCTTGCCTTGTACTAAGCAAGACAAGGAAGAAAGAAAAAAATACTTTTTCTTTCAATGTGAGTTTCATCTGGAAATAAAGTTATTCTGTTCCTTATGAAGAAACATTGATTGATTTGTATGCAGTTTCTAGTGCATATGGACGATGAAGTGGTATGAACCCTCAAAGATTTCTGTCAGATAAATGGGCCAACAGAGTTTCTGCCTGTAGAACAAAAGTTCATTTAGAGTTTTCACTGATTCATATCTAATGCAGCAAGTGAAGACCATCAGAAGAGAGTCGTATCATTATCACTGAAGTGTCACAGGGATGGCTCTATTTTTCTCCTCTGATGGCAGGTAAATCAAATGCAGATAAATGCAGATAAATCAAACTTTTCTGCTCACATGCTCCAAAACCACTTTTAAGCAGCATATTTAAATGCTCTTCTGACCTGCATATAGTTGAGCTAATCCTAAGTGAAAGAACTGATATACAGTACTTGATCTAAGGTTTAAATTCAAGTAGTGTGCTTCAAATTATATTCCAAACGAAACTTGTCCTGGAGTCAGACACAACTTTTTTCATTTGTCTGCAGTGTTAATTTGTAGTTTAAAGTAGATTAGTTCCACTGTAAAAAGGTATTTTACAAATGTTACTGATCTCTTGTATGTAATATCAAATTCATTTTAACCTAGAATTAATTATGTACTAAGACAATATACTTTATTATTGGAGGTGCAGGGGGACTCTGTCAGTTACACCTAACCTTGGGGAAAAAATCCAGTCAAGGAAATGCAGAAATTCAAACTCTACCATAAACAAAAAGAATTGTATTCACTTTGGAACAGATAAGTAAGAATTTAGTGTTTTCTCTTTCAAGTAAAGAGTTTTCTTTCTTAAAACCTGTGTCTCAAACACTACCTTGAAAAGTATGACATCAGCTTTCTTCTGCTATTTGAATCTGAACTTGAGTTTTGAGTGAAAATATTATAGTTTTCTTTAACATGTTTTTTAGGGTAGCTTGCCCAGTTCACTCTCCATCACAACATTTTAAAATAAATGTAGTTCCACCCACTCATCCAGCCTCACTACATACACTACTGTGAAGTTCTTATTTTACCTTCTAAACTAAATGACTACCACAGAACAGTAAATGTCTAAATACATAATTATTAGAGGTGTAGTGAGAAATTTTGAAATATATTGACTATCAGCTGGTCATCACTCGTTTTCTATAGATCAATCGCCATATAATGTCCCAGAAAGCAACCGTGAAAGATTAAGCGGTCCAACCTTTTGTAGGAAAGAGAGCCTAGATGAGATTATCTAGCACCCTGTCCAATTCACTTTCTAAAACCTCCAGAAATAGGGATTCTACCACATCCCTGGGAATGCTGGTCCAACTAATGATTGTTTTCACTGTAAAAAATTTCTTCCCTGAGTTGAAATGTCTCCTGGACCAACTTGTACCTCTCCATGTGGGTCCTTGCGAAGAGAGAGCCTTTGGCCTCTTTGTAGACACCCTTTATGGAGTGGAATATGGTGATCAGGTTTCCCTGAGCCTTCTCTCCATTGAGAAGAGAATTTTATCACCACATTGGCCCTCCTCCTGAACATCTACAGTCTGCACCTTTCTTGAACTGTACGTTGGGGAGGGAATAGTGAGAAACAGAGAGGAAAGGAGGTGCTCTGGGCACCAGAGCAGAGATTCCCCTGCAGCCCTAGGAAGCAGCCATGGTAGAATAGGTCTTTTCCTGCAGACTGTGGGGAGATCCATGGGAGTAAATGCCTATTGGCTGAAGGAACTATGGCCCACGGAGAGCCCATGCTGTTCCTGAAGGACTACAGCCATGGAAAGCACCCATAGAAGGAGGAGGAGGAAAGCATGAGGAAGGCAGAATGGCAAAAAGGAAGTTATCTACTGATTGCAACCCCCTATTCCCCATCCTTCTTCACCATTTGGGGGGAAGAGAGAGTGGTATTGGGAATGAAAAAGGGAAGCTGGATTGTGGAATAAAGAAGGGGTGTGGGTGAAAGGCATTGTTTTAATGTTTGTTTCTCCCTTTCCAAATGTATTTTTCCTGGAATGAATTAAAATACTTTTCCCCAGGCTGGGTTTCTTTTGTCCATGATGGTAATTGGTAAGTGATCTTTCTCAAATCCACAAGTGATCTTTCTCAAATCCACAAGATTTTTACTTTATTTTCTCCCCCAGTCTACTAAAGAAAGGGATGGACAGAGCAGCTGGGTGACCATCCAGCAGCTGTGCAAGATTAACCCAACACTAACAATATAAAAGGGCTTTATAGAGTCTTTTCAATACTGTCGGCCCGCTGTCCTTTTTTCCTCTTTTTTTTTTTTTGCTACTTCTATTGTAAGCATTTTGCAATCCAGAAGTTTGCAATGATAGATTTTTTTTTTTCTCTGAGTGAGAAGGACCAATCTGATTCTTATTAATGCCTCAACATGTGTTACACATGGGGTAACAAATTACTGTCGGGGCTATACCCGTGCTGCTTCCGTGTCCCCGGGGAGGCTTCGCCTGGCAGCGATCAGGGCAGGGAAAGCTTCCACGGTCAGGCTGTAAGGGACCCCCCCCTTGCCGGTGGGGCAGATGCCGGGATGCCTGGGAGAAAATGCCCGGGAGATCGGGCTGCGGAGGAGCCCACAAAAGCACAAAAAAGCACACAAAAGCAGTGACCTGCGACACCACCGGGGCCTTTCTCTTTGGGCTTCTTAGAGGGAGCGGGGCCTCGCCAGGAGGGTCAGCTCGGCCCTCCTCCCCCTCGCCTTTTCCTCCCTGCGGTGCTGCTTCTCCCCTGGCTGTCTGTCCTGCCCGCCCCTGTCCTGCGCTGCTTCGCCGCTTCCCCGAGGCAGCTCCGTGGCCGCGACAGCCTCGGGCTCTGCTGTTTGCCCGACGGAGCCGCCGCCGCCGCGCCCCGGCCCCGACAGCCGCAGCGCTCCCGAGCGCGCCCGGAGCCACGGCAGCCTGGGCCTGGGCCTCAGCCTGAAGCTGGGCCTGGGCCTGAGTCCGGGCCTGGGCCTGGGCCTCGTCGTCGCCCGCGGAAGGCACACGCAGCTGCTGCTGTTCGGAAGTCGCGCCCGGCCCGCCCCGCCCCGGGAGCCGCGCAGCCTCCGCGCAGCGCGCAGCGCACACGCTCCATCTGCCGCGCTGCCGCCGCCGGGGCGCCCGCGGAAGAGCGAGAACGATCTGTCCCGGGGTTCTGTTTCTCTCTCGGTTCTCTTTCCCCTCTCTGCTTCCTTTTCTGTCCCCCTTCGGTAGGAGCATTTACCTTCCTTTATCGATAAACAGTTCTCAGATATAATACTGCCGTGCTTGCGCTTTATTTTTGTCCGAGAAATCTATCAAAAAGAATCCTCCCCGGCTCCTCCTTTACAGCGGGACGGGACACGGAGGCTGAAGGATCGTGACAATAGCTGAGGAGCAAAGAGAAAAATGCAAAATCATCTCTAACTACTCAAAAATGACAATTCTGTGAAATCAGTGAGCCCCCTAGGACAATTAGTTCATCCTGATCCGAAGTAAAGTAGTCCACAGCCTGATCCTGAGAACTGTGGAGAACTTCAGACCTGAGTTTACAGAACTCGTTTTCTCAACCAGATAGCTGACTTGCACATTTTAATGCACACATAACATTATTTTTTGCTGTCTTTGTTCCTGAAGTAGTCTAAATTCTTTAGTAAAGAAAAAAAAAGTGCAATGTAGATAAATATAATGGTATTTAAGCCAGTGCAGACTGTGCTAACTCCAGTACGAGGTGCAGCACGGTTCATCTGAGTTGGCATGACATTACATTACTATATTGGTTTTAGGAACCAGCATGTGAAAAATGCTATATTCCATGTGTGTAGTGGGCTGACCTTGGCAAGCTGCCAGTAATCCCCCCAATTGTCCCTCCTTCTCTCAACTGCACAGGGGAAAAAGAAGATAGAAAAGATTGTGACTCAAGCTAAAGACTAAACTATGGGGAGATTGGTCTAATTTATTGCCAATTAAAAGCAAATTTGTTTGGTGAGAAGCAAAGACAAAAACTAAAACATATTTCCCCCTCCCTGCCTTCTTCCCAGACTGAACTTCACTCCTGTGTCTTCTACCTTCTTCTTCCCAAATGTGTAGGGGAATGGGGAAATTTGGTTTGCAGCCAGTTCATAAAAATTAATCTTTGCTGCTGCTGCTCATCCTTCTCACACTCTTCTCCTGCTGCATTGCAGGGTCCCTCCCATGGGATTGATACAGTCCTTCACGAACTGCTCCAAAGAGTGTCCTTCCAATTCTTCAAGAACTGCTCCAGTGTGGGTTTTTTCCATAGTCCATCAGAAATAAACTGCTTTAGCACACAGGTCCTCCACAGTGCCTGCAAGAGCATATGAGCTCTCCAAGGGCTGCAGCTTCCTTCAGGGCACATCTGCCTGTTCCAAAGTGGGAGCCTCCAGAGTATGCATATCTTCTCTAGCATAGTCCTCCTTGGACTGCAGTGGCAAAAACTTTCTTTTCCATGATCTTCTTCGAGGACTTTGGGAGAACACCTGCACAGGCACCTGGAGCACTTCCTCCCCCTCCTTCATCTCTGATTCAGGCATTGCCTCTTCTCCATCCCCTTCTTTCTCTTCCACCTGTTTCTGGTGTTTTTTGGCCTTTCTTAAGCGCATATTCACAGAGCTGCCACCAGCTCAGCTGATGTGCTCAGCTGCACCCTGCAGTGGGTTTGAAGGAGCTGGCTGGAAATGGCTGGATCCAGCTGTGTCCAGCGCAGGACAATCCCTGCCCTCTCCTGGAAGAGGCTGCCCTGCAGCACAGAGCACACCCACAGCCTCCTCCCCACCACCACTTGAGCTCGATACAGAAATAGTAAGCAGTAGGAAGAACTCTTGGATAACTAAAACTAATACTTTTGAAACAAACAGAATCTAGATAAAGAGAGAAAAGTAGCAAAGAGCAAAAATACTGTGGAAAAGGGAAGGGTAGCACTGGGAAAGTTTTGCTTTTCAGTTATTTTTGAAAACTTCAGAAAACTGGTAAGGGTAGCAGTTAGAAATGAAATTAAAAATTAAATTGAAATATAGCAACAGCTGGTGTTGAGATATATTGCAGAAGAAAAGACAAAGGGAGGTTTTTTTGCTACCCTAGGGCTAAGACTACAGTATGTGCTGGGCATGCTGGTTCTATCCATGTTAGTGCTGCTTACAGGAGCTGGGACCTGGTGCTGCAGCCAGCAGTCCCACAGAAAGGACAAAGGCAAGGTGAAAAATCTCAGATCTCAGGAAGCCATTTAGCAAAATGACAATTGTCACAGTTTAATTTAGCTCTTTATCATTTTTTTCCTAAGTGTCTTATGTGGAAGCTGTAATACATCAGTTTAGGCAGAGATGGGAAAAGCAGCTATGATAACAGAGCTGCTGCTGCTGCTTGGTGTATTTGTTCTGTTCTTCTAAAAGGTGAAAAAGACTTATACTTGGTTGCTGAATTAGGTTTGCTTTCAAAATTAATCCTATTCAGTTCCTCATTCCTGATCAGTATAAGCTATTTTAGATACAAAATTATGCAAAACAATGGGGGAAGATCCATCCTTCCCCCAGAAGTGACACAAATGTGGGACTGAGACCAGATATGACTACACTTTCACATTCTTTCAACTTTAGGAACATCTACTGAATACTTTAGAAGAATTTGTACATCCTAAGTAGAAGGAAATGGGAATAAAGAATAAGAGAAGCCAAGAATTTTGGCACGTGCAGTTCAGAGGGCAGCCTTCCATTCCCCATCTTCAGCCTCAGTGAGGACAGGTCACAGGATTGCTGCAGGGTGGTATAAAGGCAAATTGTTTGTGAACTTAGCTTTCTTGAGAGAATGTTTATTAAGACAAGTTTAGCTCACACTGGCTGAATTATGCTTGGATACATATAATTATAAAAAGTTAATGAGGCTGCAATATAATTAAACTACATTAAGATAAAATCATCCTTCTCTCTGCTGTGTTCAAATCAGTAGGGTTTTGATTAGAAAAATCTTCGGTTTTTAGACTGTCATGCTTCAGTTCTGTTTTCAGTGTGTGTCTTGAGTAACTTAACAGACTCTCAAAATAGATTTCAGATTTTGGCTCCAAGTGATTTCTCATTACTTTATTGCTGAGATCCAAGAACTCTAAGGATATGTCAAGTGAAAGTGGAGTAGCAAGGGTTTCAGTATCCTTTTTTGGTACTTATCCATGTTTAGCTACAACACAGTGACAAAGGTCACTTGAATCACAAGCAAGAGTAGATGTTCCATTGGACTGCAGTAGGCTTAAGGTTAGCAAATGTGACAAAAATCCTCAACAGTATATAACTGTAATTGGATTGTTGGTGTTGTGGTACAAACTTAATATAAGCAAAACAATTCAGTGTGGAAACAATGCAGGGAAATAGAATCTCTTTTTAAAGACTATCCTAAGTTTTCAAGCCAGACATCTAATTAAAATATGATTGATATTTCGTAGGAAGGAAAAAAAGGAGGGAATTATCACCTATGCGATCTAGCACTTTTTTCCCCCTTACTCAAGTTCCTAAACCTTTCTTTCCAAAAGGTTGAAAAGATTGAACCAGAATGTTTATTTAAATTTGGGTTATAATTTTCTTTTTTAATAAATAAAACATTGTCCACAGAATACAAAGATGCTGGGTCTTGTGCACCTTGTAAATTTTTATAGGAATAATATAGCAGAACATAATTTTTATTTAAGAAAGAGAAACAAGTTAAGCTTTTACTTAAGCTTTTACTTCTGAGAAAGTAGTGGAGAGTCTCAGGATCCTCACTATTAATAGAGGCATATGTATGATGTGACAGTTGGTCTTTTTTTAATACAAGCCAACACTACAATGGCAGATAATACCATGTTTAGCAGCTTTGCCTCTGGTTTGTTTTTGGAACAATGCTTGACAATTCCATTGGAGACAATAAAATAGTTGTTGGCACATTTTAATTACTATATAAGGGCACACTCATTTCATGGCACTTCAGGGGGTAAAGAAGCCATCAATTACTCTGCTCAGCTTGAGTTTATTTAAACAAATGATTTTCTATTTCTGGATATATAAACTATACACTTTCAGTACTTTGTGCTATTTGCTTCCAGGAGCTTTTCATTTGGGTTATAAAATATCCTGGCCTAGTCATATATATTAAAAATCAATGTTACAAAGGACAAGGTGATTATAGGCACCCTACAAGTGTTTTGGAAACAAACTCACATTTGTAGAAATCTCTGTGCCACTATTCATTGAGCAGAGCAATATGTTTAACATGGAAGCCCTCAGGCATATTAAGTCTTTAGTGGCTGAACTAAAACACAGTTTTGGCTCATGGGTCTTAAAGCTCCCCCTACTGATTCAGTTCAGTTTCAATATAGAACAATAATAAATAAATATATAAATTAGCTATGAAAATAGTGAAAATAGAAAATATGACACAGAGTTCTTCAGACTGACTGTTTGCAACACTTTTTATTTTTCCCAAATTCTTGACACTAAGGGATTATGCTTAACTTAGACACAAATGGTACACAAATCTCTTACTTATAAGAAAGATACAATTTGTCTGTTATGGCAGAATAAGTGGGAAGAAGTTGCCTGGTAGTAAGGAGTTCAATGGTTGATATTTTTTTAGCTACTTTAGGATCTCGCTCTCTAGCTTGGATTAATGAGTTTAAATGAATAGGAGCTGCACTATTAACAGGTATAAATGTAATTTTTTTATAATCAGTGCTGTGAAGGATAAATTATGTAATCTCTTGTGACCAGAAGTGTGTGTTTTGGGTATTGCAATACTTGCCTTACATTGATGAATATGTGTTTCATCGAAAGAGCTTCATCATGTGTTTTACAGAATTCTGCTTTGATCTTAAGAAGGGGTAATATTCCACACTTGACAACTGCTCTGCTTGTGAATATCAAACATATAGGCCCTGGAAAATTCAAGGTTTGTAGAGAAAGTGCTTTAATTACTTTGGATAGGTACATTATCCTGCCCCAACACCCCACTCACACCCTGCCCACCCCCCCGCAAAAAAAAAAAAAAAAAAAAAAAGAGAAAAGCCATAATCTAGATATAAAATACACATAAAAACTCTGGGCTAATAAATTGAGTTATGAAAATTTTTAATATGAATCAGAGGAGTTAAGAGTAAACTCATACTAAAGTAAAGGTGTGTAATGATCACTAGGAGTAAGCTTAAAAACAATTACACACTCAGCATAATGACAGTGCTTAACTCAATTGTCTCTAGCTTTCCAATCAACTCCTACTCCACCTGCTAAAGAGACATCATATTTTGATGAAATATGAGAAAATTAGTCATGGTAGGTCCAATTTTCTGTTGAGTCAAGAATGTTTGAACTTGACTTTTCTCTTTGGCTGTTCAAATATCAGAATGATGGACACAGAAATATTATTATCAGAATACATTGAGTTCCAGTCTGGGATCAAGTGAATTACAACATGGGACTATGTTTGGTCTGTACACACAAACCTCCTCCCATTATGATTGTTTCATCTCTGCTTGTACTCACTAGTACACATCAATTCTTTTTCACTTATTCTAATTCCCCAATCTGCGCAGATTTTTTCCTGACTTATCCTTGCTTCTTTTTCTGGCACGACCTTTATGTCTTTTTATACTATTTTCCTTTTTTCAATCATTCACTTTACTCTGTCTTTTACATGTATTTCTCATACATAGCTGATTGTTTTGATTATATGTTGAATGGCATTCAACAGTGGGTGATTGTTGTACCTCTCAGGCACAAGGTGCCATTCTGGGAAAAAAGTGCAAAACAAAACCCCACAAATAACTGGGAACTTCAATGGGCATAAACCCCCCAATTTTATTTAAAATATTGCAAATGGAATGTAGTAAAGAATCAGACACAGTCTGCAGATGGAGTCTAGCTATCTTTTTTGTAATGAGTAGTAGAATTACAGAACTTGTTTTGAACTATTTTTATCAAAAGAAAACAGTCACAGTTCATGTGTGGGGAGGACAGTATCATATACTGGCTAAATAACTAGGCAAATTTGTTATTTGATAAACTCGAATTATTTCAGATGTCTTAGCTGGTATTTCTGAATTTAGTTGCTTTTTCTGGAATATTTGTTATACTTCTTACAATATCTTTTGATTCTGCTGGTGAGAAGTGCTATGTAAAAGTGCCTGATTTATAGAATATGATCTGAAGCCTGCAGATGATGGTCTTGTTCAGAATCCCTGAGGAAACTAGTAGCAATGACAGGAAATTGTAAATTGTGTATCCTAACCTTTATTCCTAGGACTTAAGCATTGATAAAATAGGTGGTGAGAAACATATCCAGAGTTAGCGAGAAAAATCGGAATTCTCTCATGGGTCCCTGACCTCGGTTGCCACTCTATTCAGATAATTTACTAGTACCTCTTTCTAGTGTCAGTCCTAATATATTTGCTGTCTTGTTCAGTCTCTTAATGATTCTCTCCTCTCTTTATGTATTTTTTCTTTACCAAAAAACACCTCCCAAACCCCAAACCAAAAAAAACCCACATTTAATTTTGTTTAAATTCTTCTCTTTTTTTGCCATTATTTACAAATAGAATTTGAAACCATTTGAGAATACGTTTTTTTGATCCTGGCAAAATTTTGAAGGGGTAATCAGTCATTTCCAATCCAATGCGACATTTAAACTATTTATTCCTCTACACTTTCAAGTTTTTAAGTTCTTCAGATTTTTTTTTCTCAAATTATCTCAAAAATTATTGCATCTGTTGAGACAAGATTTACCTACATGTTAGAACAAGCAAGATAAAAGACTCAGAAAAAGGTCTCAACATCCCTAACAGTTCAGACATTACAGTCTTGAGAGATGAGCCTGTCTTGTCGGAATGATCCAGTCAACAAGAGTGATGACTAAATTCCTAACTCTATTTGCTAAATCTAGTACAGGATCAAGCTGTCAGTACATGTTATGTTGGGTCCTTGGATGAAAGTTCTAGATTCTATTTTTGTCTATTCATTCTGCATTAAGGAAAGGTTGAAATTAAATTAATAAAATCTCTGTATGGTATGTGCTTTGTTTTGATTTCTCTCTACAAGTGAACTGCTTTGTGCTGTATGCAGGACCCTTAAAAGAAAGGTAGTAAATGATCAGTCACAACAAGCACACTGCCAGCTTTAAGTGGTGTAAATCTCAATTCAATAAGGCTGATTAGTGATCAAAATATATTTTACTCAGCTTTGTATTAAACATTTAGGAAACATACAAACTAATATAAAAGGCAAGGTTCAGTAAAGGAGGTGTTTCACACTGACAGGTGCATTATGAGGATATGCTTTCACATCTTCAACCAAACCTAATCAGCGTTCCCTTGGTTCTGCTTCAACACTTTTATTTGTTCCAGTCACAGTGAATACATTTGTCCCTCCCTTATGGCAGCACTTCTGCACATGTGTAGCAGTTTAGTTCAGAGATAGCTGAGTTGCCTGAAAATAGTCCTAGAAGGAAAGGGGTTAGTTTTCAGCCAGAAGAGAACAAAACATTCCTCCAAATGCTTATACGAGTGTCACGGCTAACACCAATAACTGAACTATGCAGCCCTCAGCCGAAAAGGGTTGAACAGCTAGAGTGTGTAATTGTGTCTGAGCCCATGGAAGATAGACTTTGTTTTTTTACCTGTCTTGAGTTAAATAAATTGGCCACTAAAGTCCAGTGATTGATATCTAGTATGAAAAAGGAGACAATTCCATCTTCACAGATATTAAGGCATGCATACTTTGGTGAAAAATAGTGGTCATTCTGTTCCTTCTAGTAAAAAAGAAAGAATCAAGTTCAGTAGGATTGAAACTGTCCAGACACTCTGAAGTACTTCAAAAGCAATATATATATAACCTAGATGCTAGGATAGAAGAGTTCTCACTTGAGATGTAACCTCAGAAGCAAGGAATGCAGAAAGACAAAAATCCTGTTATGATAGTGTCAAATATACAAAAGTAGTCTGATGGACAGAGGAGATGGAGACTTCAATAATTGTGTCTTAATACTACTTTACTTTTATTTCTTCAACTATATCTTTTATTAAAACAACAAAGCAACATAGTGATTGCTATGGGCTGCTGTGAATAGACATTTTTACTAAAGTCTAAGCTCTCTTGAGTTCAGGATGACTTTGTAAATGCCAGTGAGGTTTTCCTAACTGAAGACACTGAAAAATGCACACAGTGAGAAACTGGGTACATCAGTCAATGACAGCTGTCAAAAGAGGGAATAAAGTGTTTCCCAGACAGAGACTGTCTGGACCAAGCGAAGGGCTACAATGACAGAAGTCAGAAAATTAAAAACTCTGTTACAGTAATCAGAAGTGACCAGGATGAATTTCTGCATGCAACAAGAAAAATAGAAATGTGCTTAAGCTCAGAGGGTTCTTTGACATTCTTGCAAAACTTGGCTAATTTACTGTGTAGCTTTTGCTTAAGCAGTGGCTGCATTGCATAACCAACCACAAAAAATATCTAGAATGTGTGTGTTTATGTAGTACACGCCCAGATCATGACAGATTGCACTATGTATGTATTAGCTTTTGGTTTTAGGCTATGTATTAGCTCATGGTTTTTAGAGAATTGTTTGAATATTAATTAAATAAATCCAACGTGAATTATCAGCTTTTCAGAACTGCATAAAGAATTCATGGCAATTTTAAAAAATAATGTATCTTCTCTTTATGTAGTATATAATTGGTTAATCACTACTTGTTTTTAAAGTTATTAATGGCATAACTACTTACAATCAGTCTTGAATTATGATCTTTTTGTGTTTTTGTGCTGAAAAGAGTGTACCATAGCGGCTAGGAGTTTACTCATTTTAACCCATCAACTGTAAAACTTATTTGATTATAAAACATTAATTAGATGTAAAAAACCCTGGTTGTTAACTTAAATGAGAGATGATTTATGACATTGGGCCGGCTCAGTCTTGTATACCTTGATCTAACTTAAATTACCAGAGAGAAGCTCAGGGTTGGTAACACAAAACTCTAAATTGAAAATCCTAAATCTTCCTTTTGGGCAATATCTTTTTTCTTTCCTTACTCTGTTTATTCTGAGAAGAAAAACAAACCAGCCCATAACATGGATTAACTACAGAATTATGTGGGGATATGAATTTATTGTGGTATACGTTTCAAAATTTTCCCATTTTCTCCAGCTGAATGTATTCTAGCAGCAAACATAAAGGGATCGTGCTTTTTACCACCATTTGCATAAAGTTAAACCTGGGCTGGTTTAAGTCAGCTTGATGGTCCTCAGTTTCCCTACATAATCCTAAGATTTGTGAGATCTAAAATGTAAGCTCGTGACACCAGAGGAAGGGAATGTATCTACTTTTATCTCCGCAAGGAATTAGTAATCAAGAATATTTAGTAATTTATTCAATTGTTTCTTCTTACTGCTGCAAGTCAGAAGTAAAAAGAGGAAAATCGCTTATAGCTAACAGTGAAGTCTAAAGATGTCCTTTTTTGATATGGAAGCAAGAAGTCCACTAAGCTTTACAGGTATCTTCTATTAAGTATGGTGGGCTAAATCAGTTGAATTTCATGGTGTTGAAATCCCCATCCTAATTCCTTTAGTCTGGAGTTCTGGCCCTGCAGACGTCTCATGTTATCAATACCCTTTAGAAGCAATGATTTGCCAGTTTTGGGAAAAACAAACAAACAAAAAATTAAAACCCCAAGAGAAACAAACAAACAGACAAAAAACCACAGAAAATTCAAATCAAACTAGAATATCACTACCACCACAAAAAAATCCCAACAAACAAACAAACAGACTCAAAGCACCAAAAAAAGTGAAGTTCTGTTGTTGAGGCTGCAAAGTAGTAAGCTAATAAATATTCACATTTAATACCATTGACTTTAATGATATGAAAAACATTGAGCTGTTGGGTTTTTTGGGTTTTTTTGTTGCTGTCAGTGGTATTAAGGAGCAAGTTAAGGGTCTTAGAGGGAGCAGAGGCACATCTTGTTTGTGACAGAACTGTCTCTCCTTTGAAGAGCTGCAAAAGAAATGCACTGGGGAAGGCAACTTGTGACTGAATGGGAGAAATATGAGGAAAAGTTTGGAGGTGAAGGGGAGCAGGTATGAAAATTATATAACAGTTGCAGAAGGGGGTCAGAATTCTCTGCACATCTGAGTATCACATAACCAAGTGAGATGTCAGCTCTTGTCACACACGTCTTCTCTGTATTACCCTAAGGGTAAACCCTGTGATCCACACAAACAATTGCTGTTGTACATCTCCATCACCAGGTGCTACTAAGGGGGCAAACGGTACTCCCAGGAGGTCTTAGCCATCACGTTTTCAATTCAAGGAGAATACTGCCAGCTTGTCAAAGTGCAAAATTTTGTTCTTGTACATTTTAAACACCTTTTAAAATCTTTAAACTGGAGCGAATGGGCTTGGGGGTAGTAATGAAGTTAATCTATGCATTTATACTCTTGTTTTGTGTTTCAGAGGTAATTGTAATGAACTGCTTCAAGCAAACATTACAGGTTCTTTTTCTGCTCAGAGAAGTCAAATGAAATGACCTTTTATTCATCTTCTATTTTTTTTCAGCTTTTGAAGTTACCTCTTTTTGAAGAGATGATCCATTTATCAGTCGTATTTCTGAGGAAGGCATAAATTTATCTAATAAAACTTCCAGTACTTTGCTTTGAGATGGCCTGTGCAAACTGCAGTCACATTTTGTTGTTGTTAAATAAATTAATGAACACCTTAAAAAGTGAAAGGCTTGGAAAAGTTATCATAAGAACTAGTGGCTCCCAATAGCCAAAAGCAGATGTTAAGGGAGAGCATATTTTAAATTGTATTTTTTTTACCCAGCTCTTGTTATTGATCTTTACTAGATTGACTCTAATTTATTTCAAATGTTTAAGGCACTAAAAGCTGCTAATAAAAGATCATTAAACTGAGTTGCTAGGCTGGTGAAATTCAGAGCTAGGAGACTGAAAAGTTGATGGCAACTGCTGAAGCAAGATTATTACCTGAAGGTTTCTCCAGCAACAGGAGCCATATACATGTGAGCATGTTTAAGTACATCATGTCAATACTGGAGCTGATAAAGTCCATCTATTTTTAAATATATGCATAATAAGAATTAATGCAATCCACTAGTAGGAATTATATGCTCTTCTTCCTTCAGGAGAACTGTTGCTTAATATCTAATTCAAAATTAATAATGCAGCAGGGATGGATTCATTTTCTCTTGTGTCAAAATCTTTCTTAATAAGTAAGATAAGGAGAGAGAAAAAGCATGAATAAAAAAGAAGAGTTTCAGTGACCAAATTACTCCTGTCCTCATCAATCCCAGGGAATAAAATTTTCATCCACTCCAGTAACTGATTGGTAAGGTAGCATAGGGAGAATATGTGGAAAAGTTCCTAAATCTGCATCATCAGTATATTCTTAAAGTAGATGAGGAGCGAAGGAAGAAATAACGTGTAAAATTAAATAAAATAAATTCCAGTACAGGTTTTTTTCCCATTGGCATTGGAAACATGGTAGAAAAGTTTTATTCTTCACTTATGTTATCATAGAATCATAGAATAATTTGGGTTGAAAGGGACAAGCTCACGTTGCTGTGTCATGTCAGCCCCCCAGCTAGGTGACATTGGTTTCCCTTATCCACCAGTGGTGTAACCCATGTGTTCTGGAAGCCACGTGTGAGGCACAACTTGCCTTTACTGAAGTCGTCTTGGCTGTCACCAGTCACTTCTTTATTTTCCATGTCTCTTAGCACTGTTTCCAGGAGGATCTGCTCCATTATCTTGGTGGCCATGGAGGTGAGATCGACTGGCCTGTAGTTCCCCAAATCTCTGTTTCTTTTTTCCATTTTAAAATAAGTAATTAGCTGTTACTATTCAGGATCCAGCTTGCCTTTCATTAAAAAAAAATTACTCTGGAAGCAAAAGAAAATATATTTTGCAATTGCTATAACAAAGATTGAAATCAGGATGCTGATCTAAAGAAAATTATTATGAACTTGTAGATGGCTGATATAGGCATGTATTTGATTTTGAAATTATTTCTGAATAGGCTTTGATACTAGCAGTAAATATGTGAAGATTTTTTCATTTACAATGAACATTAAGTTTAGAAATGTGTTAAAGGCAAGGAAGAATTACCCTATTTCTGTGCATAAAAAAATACAATTCATTGTTAGCATTATTGCTGTTGTTATCATACTTTATTTGTATCACAATAGAATTTGGAGATTTCATGCAATTATTTTGGCAGAATGCAGCACTAAACCTGAATGACATCAATTTTCCTATTTCACAAATATCTGTAAATAAAAGTGGAAAAATCCTTATTCCCATCTGTATCAAGCCAAGACATTTCAAATATACTCATAGTTTTTGTAATGGAGACAGAGACACAGGAATGGTGAAACACTAGGTATCTCACTCAAGATGTTATAATTTAGTTTCAATCAATCTTATTTAGACCACTGTTATGATTTCAACATTCTGTGTCCTTCAGATGCATCTTAGCCCTGAATCTATAAACTCCTGGGTTATCGTCTGCGGAGGGTGGGTTTCCCACCCCCGCAGCAGCATCGAGGGATGTGAAGGGTTAACACGGATCCGCCCCTATGCGGCTCCTGCCTCCCAGCCTGGCTCTGCCTGCTGTGGGAGGTCCTGGGGGAGAAGCCTTTGGGCCCGCCCCTGGATCGAGGGACAAGGCGTGCCCAGGGCTCAGGATCCGCCCAGCTTCCAGCAACTTCTCTACCATTATGCACCTGGTTGGTGTATTTGAACTGTACTCCTCCCTCCTCTGTAACTATTGGTTGTTGTATGCTTGTACCCTCCCTCTCCCTCCTTCCTGATTGGTGACCCTGTCCCATACTTAACCGGGTGGCTCCAGGCACTCGGCGGCTATTAGGTATCTGCCCTTCCCTGCACTTCCCCGGGGCGGAGGATCTCCGGGTGCCCCCCGGGGGTGCAGAGGGATGGGCCGGCCCTCTCCCTGCTCTCCCTTCCCGACCACCCAAGCCCTGCTGCCTCAATAAAGGAGAGCCTAGGGGGAGAATACCTCCCACAAGCCTTTTGTCTCCCGCGTCGTACCTCCACCGGCATTCGGACCCTCAGGTTTGGAGACACCCTCACTCTACCTCATTTTATTGATTACAGCAATCGTCCTCTCTGATCTTTATCAGGAATTTTGTCCCCATGGAACCAATACTCCATTTCTTCAGAACTGCCGAGACTGATAACATAAAGATAACATAAAGATCATGGAAATCAGCAGCACCACCAGGCATAGAAATTTTGCATGCTGGCCCAATCTACTTCTGACTGCCTCTAGCCTCTTGGATAGCTGAGCTTGTTAGGTCTTGTTTCAGTTGGTTGTTTAAGGGACAAATATTTTCAGTTTTCTGGCTAATAGTTCATTAATATACATCCAAGTGTACCTAAGGCACATGGATGCTATAAAAATTGTAGCAAAGCATGAAATACAGGTTTAATTGAATATTGTCTACACATATTTCTTATCTCTTGAAGTGTTGGAGAGGTTATATGCATCTAAAAATAATTGCTCAGAGTGACAGTAAAACTTCAGCGTAGAGCTGGGGGCTGGCATGACGGGCGTATGTGTAAACAATAATAACTGTTATTTTGTGACAAACTACACAGAGGATGGCTAGGATAATATCTTTCTAAATATAAGAAACTGAAGCCTTGTACTACCCCTGGAATGCAAAGGTGAGAAAAGAAAATGAAGAAACCTGCAACATGAAAATCTGAAACAAGGTAGGTCATTACTTTTGTCTTAACTGTTTTGATGCTGAAAGATGCTGACCAAAGAATACTTCTGTTTTGGCTGAGATGAACTGGGGAGTCCAGGTCACAGGACACCTTTAGCTGCTTTATCTTTTCTTTTAGTGTCAGTATCTGCTTACCTTGCTTGCAGCCTTCGCAGCGCTATCACTGATTTGCAGACTTCAGTGACATCCGGGACCACTTCCAGATCATCCCTTCTCATCGGAGACACTGATGACAGGATGGATTTACAGTTTATAGGACTGTCAGTCCAGCATGTGTCAAAGTTTTTCAATGAGGTAGCAAAAAGAAAACCAAGAAGAGGGAAGCTACAGCACAAAGGAAAATAAGTATTTTGATTATTTTTGTTTCAAATTCTACAGTATTTTTTAATATCGGTAAAAAATAATACTAAACCGCACAAAAGAATCATAAAAAACACTCTGATAATACAATAAGCTTCTAGACAATGTGCTTATGGGTACTCAAAACCCAAGTATAACTCAGTAAGCCAAAAAATGTGAAAAAATTTTAATTGTGTTATGGTCACACAGACACACATGCACCTAGAAAAAATGTATTTCCTGTTGGTTACTATTACTATGTCATTGTCTGAAAAAACATCTCTCATTCAGAACTCATGCTTTAAAAGCTGCAAAACTTTGAAAAAAATTGGATGTAGGTCCAGGTAGTAAATTCTGCCCTGAAAGTTAATTCTAAATATTTGATTTACTACCTTTTCAAGACTTTTCCTCTCCTCTCCTGTATTCTCCACTGCTCCAAAGGTACCATAAGAACAGTTTCTTATTTAAATAGCTTAAAATAAGCTTTCATGATGCATTTACTAAAACGTTAGAATACCAATCATTAGAAAATCTCTCTGCCTATATATCAGTATATCAGAGGCATGTGATTATTTCTTTATTGCATATAATTTGTTTAAAAGTCTGTGTAATTTGAATACTTAAGTTGTTTACACTATTTCAATATTTGAATGTCCAATGAAAGTTGGAACAAGTACACATAAATAGAATATTTGGGGCAGAAACATATGAAATAATAACACACCACATTATTCCTGCGCATTTTTTTTACTGTTCTTAGCTATCAATCTGTGCTTTTACAAGGAAGAGATTTTTTTATCCAAAGAACTTTGGCGTATGTAAATCAAACATTGAAATTCATAACTTCTAGGTACCTCACCTCTAGAGCAGAATGCAGAACCATTTGTGAGATACAGAAAATGCTAATATTAGCATAGCCATGTTGATTGATACAGTATGTTGAGACAAAATCCTCATCTTGAGATTTAAACGCCTTTTGCCACAGGTACTCCACACAGTAAAATGCTTAAATAGAAACGAAATAATTTTGCATCATGGTGAATTAAAGAATGAAATGGTGAAATAAATAATTGTGAAATAAATGGCAAAATAAATAATATGAAGTACTGTACTCCATATTATCACATTGACTCTGCTCTGACATCTCTGTCAGATACTACTTTGCCACCAGTAGGTTTATATAAAAATAGCTGGCTTCTCCAGACTCTAGTGTTCAAGATAGGGTTGAGAACTTTAATAAAAATAACATTCATAGTCAGGACATGAGTTAGATTTTCACATGTAAAATCTGATTAAAATTTTTTACGGTTTTGGGTTTAGCTTGGATTTGTAATTAGAAGTAAATATGCAAGGGAGAAAATTAAGTAAAATTTATCTTTATGCTCTGGTTTCAAATCATTAAATTATAGAGTAGAGCAACATCCTTTCCATCTCCACCCCACCACCCACTCCTGCTTTGAATACCTCATCAAGTTCAATGGGTAATTCTCGTGTGAATAATTTCTTAGATTTCAGGCTCTTCTGACTAGGAAATTTCTTTGTCTGGATTGTTCGATAGAGAAGAAACATAATATTTCTGTAACTGACTGGCATCTTAAAAACAGAACAAGCAACACTTTGCCGAACAAAAAAGACCAACAGATGGAACACTATATTTAGAAGTTATTTTTCAGCCTTCAAAACTTTTATACACTTGAAATTATTATTATTAAGATATTGTGACTGTGAAAGTTAAAATTTCTTATTACAAGGAATCTTTTTAAAAACAATCGAAACAGCATGTGTTCTACATGGTGATTTATGTCTAAGAAGTCGGTGATGGCTACATTACATAGAGTAGGTTAATACATAATTGACTATACAATAGTCCACTGAGAGAAATTTTGATTTTGACATTCTATAGGAAATTAGCAAAAAAATAAAAAAAAAATAAATTTAAAAGTTGATGGTGATCATATGTGATGCCAGAAAATTTTGCATATTTAATTTATATAATATATCTTTGCACTGTAGAATGAAAATTACTGATGTTCAGTTTACGAATAGTTCAGGGCCCTTACAAAGAGTGTCTGAAGTAGCTTTCTAACTTGTAGCATTTCAATGTCACAAATGCCCACTCACCATCACTTCACCTGTTTGTGGGATGTGCTTCTCCTGAGTCTATGCAGCTGAAGCTATTCTTTTCATATAGCAAGATAAGGGTGCTGAATTTTGATTTTCAATGGTACAGTGTTAAATAACCTGAAAGACATTATCTCTTTTGCAATGTTCATTGTTTTCACCAAATATTTGTAAAATATCTACAAAACAGACAAAAGTGTTTAATATATTCATATTCAAATATCCATCTTTTTGATCTATAGACATACTTTTCCCAAAGAATTGATCTATTTAAAAGCTTCATAAAGATAACACACAATTCTATATTGAAGAGCTGTGCACTTTTGATAGAAGATGCCTTTATCCAGTTATGCCACTCAACCAGAAGAGGCTGCTATTCCTTACATTAGTAAAAGTTCATTTTCTGGTACTTTAACTGAGAGCACAAAACCAGAAATCCAAAAAGACATTGTTTAGAGATTTGCCTTCATTTATCTACCCAAATAAAGGTATAGTAGCTCCCTGAAGTAAAGACATTGTTTGTCTCCTTTTTTTTTATTTTTTTTCTTTTTTTTTTCCCTAAGATTCACTTATCCAAAAGGGTAAAATTTCAAATTTAATTGGGAAATTCCACGGGAAAATAGAACAGAAAAAAGTTAGGGGGTTGATGAAGAGAAACAGACAGGAACCTGTGAAGTTAGAGAAAACTCACTAGTCTTTTCTTTAAAAATATTGAGTGTTTGGGGATAGGTAATATAGATGACTTATCAAAGAAAATGTAGTAAATTTTAATATGTCTCACTGGCTCTTTTTTAACCTATCAAGATTTTTGGCAAATTCTTTTTAGGTTTTTGGAAATATTTACTGTTTAAGCCTTTCGATTTTAGCTCTATAATGTGTTTTGCCTTGGTCACATGGTGGATAGATTTCATGCTGCTTTTCATTACCTTCTTCCATCCCGCTTAAGCAATCCTCACTTCACACTTCTATCTAGAGAGGCAGAGCTGGATGCGCATGAAAATGCTATTCTTCATTTTCATTCCCCTTTTCCACATTTTTCATACGCTTAAAAGAGGATTAGTAAATCCCTGGCTACTTAGAATTTCTCAGATGTCACTATGCCTTATACCATTTCTCTTCAGTACAGTCATCTGACAAAGTGAAAAGAGGACAAATTTTTCTGAAAAAAATAATTGAGCTTTTCTGGTCATGCCTAGGATGAGACATATTTCCATGTTGTATTTTTTAAAATTAGATTTTGAGTTAACTAGATGGGAGTAAAGTGATTTACAGAAATTTGAGGGCTGACTCATAAAGTTACTTTGTCACATGCTCTGTGAATCTATATTTAAATCTTAATTTCAAAAACCTACTAAGTAGTATATATTTAGTGGAATTGATAGTTTTTCATAGAAACGCTCTCTGTAACAAAAAACACCCAACAAAACAGCACACTCTGACCCTAAATGCTTAAAATAAAAAATCTTCATATGGTGATCTAATTTGTATCACTTTTATTTACCTTTAATTCATGGATAGGAGATTATTATTTTAATTTTTTTAAAAAGTGTATGTCCCTAAGTGAACAGAAAGCAGTCAGCAAAAAAATTCCCCAAATCTTTGAAAAATCCATTTCAGGATCACTAATGCTTTAATAGTCATAATATAGATGCAGTGGATTGGAACAGGTTCTAAAATGATTGTGTATTAAAGACTGCACCAATAAGCAAAGGTACATGAAAGATGTATTTAACTGTGCTTGTGTAATTTTTGTGTTCCTGAATGCAATAGTGTATTTTCTGTTGATATGAGCCATCTTAAGATAGCACTAATGAATACAAAACTCAATGTGTTTCTGATATTGCTTATAGCTACAATCTTTAAAAGGCTAATTTTCAAGAGGACACTTATTTAATTTATTTAATAATGTGTTTAACAGTACTAAAATAATTGAAGGACTTGAGATTAGATCAGTTGATTAGATCATGGTGCTAACACACAGGTTGGGGGTTGAATCCCTGTACAGGCCACTCACTTAAGAGCTGGAGTTAATAATCCTTGTGGGTCCCTTCCAACTCAGAATATTCTGTGATTCTGTGACTTAATTATATGCATTATGTGTTTACTGGTATAACTCCATTGATTTGAAATATTTAATTTAGGAAATAATCTGGCCTGTGCTATCTGTGGGCTGTCAGACTAAAAATTATGTCATATAAAAATGCTTTATCTTGCTTGAAAGCCATAGGTTTCCTCTTGAAATGGTTTGTATAATTGGACAAGAGATATGTTTACTAAAGATATTACAAGTACCTGGGTTTTGCTTAGTGTGGCCATTTCTTAAAATAAAGTCTAATAAGGAGAATGGTTTTATTTCTTCCTACTTCCAGAATATCCCTTAGCAACTGGGTCATGGTTTAAAAGTATTTTAACAATAATACCTATCTGAAAGCTCAAGTACAATTAAATGGAAAGATTTAAATTCCAGTGCGTGAGTGAGAATGGGTAACTTTTCATAGAGATTATACAGGTAATCCTTAGTAAAGTCCCTTTAATTCAGTTCAGTCACTGATACAGGTGAATGAAAACAACTTGAAACAAATCACAAAGCAAACCAGATGCCAAACATATCAACATTTGATACCTTCCCCCCCCTTTTTGTCTTAGAAAAGACCAATCTGAGAAAATTTTGTAGCCATATGGAATTCAAACTATTTAATTAATTAAAACTGAAGACATATTGAAAAGGATCCTCAATTAAAATTTGCTTCTAAGCTTAATAGTACAGCTATTCATATTTTCTCTTCCTTTTAAAAAAATTTTTAGAAAAATTAGATATTTCAAAATATTTCTATTCTGGTTCTCAGACAAGAATTTCTCATCTTCTCAGGAGTAGATGTAACAGGAAAGTTGAAAGACTCAAAAAATATATTAAACCTGTCTATTTAATGCTTATAATGCTCTTGATGAGCTGATTGATAGTTCAGAGCACAGACTATAATCATAACATTATACGGTAGGTAGGATTATTCTCACAGCTGGAGTATCAATGCTGATTTGCACATAGTAGGAAAAAAAGAAAGGGAAGAGATTAAAATGTAAGACTAAATAACAAAAGCAACTAAATATGATGGTGATAACACCTAATCTTGATGGAGGGCAGGAAGGGATGCAGTGGACAGATGGTGCAGCTTGGTAGGACATATATGCAGTAATTCCAAGATGTTCTAAGTCAAGTGATGTAGATTCTCCGCTGTCACATTACTAAGACGCAGGCACAAAAAAGGCATGGCTTGATGTCGTTAGGCTGGATTTATCCTGCTTCTCTCTCTTTATTTACAGTGTTCTGATGAGGTTTGTTTCCATAGCAATCCAGTAATTCTTTGTAATACTGACTTATATCTTCATCTACTTATGAAGTTTGCAGCCAATATTGAATCTATTTCCCTGAACAAGGAAACAAGTACAAAAATGTTAAAGGACTCATATACAATCTGCCTCTCTTAAAATCTTAAATAGGAAATAAAAACTGAAAGTGGAAAAAAAAATATGTTACTACAGTGCACTAAAACCAGAGAGTCAATATGAATCAGCAGTTTATTACCTATTCACAGGAATTTGGAGAAATACTCACGTTATGAAGTAGATGGCTAAATACAATGAACCTAGGTTGAAACCAGCAGACTTAGTAACCCATTCGAGGCATTGTGTTAAAGCAGCTGTATTTTCTCTAGAATCAACTGAAGTCCAGAAGCAGTTTAGGCGCAATCAAACAGATCCCAAGCTCACAAACTCTACCTTATCAAATTGGCTTTGCACAGTATTAGCCTGGATACTCCTGAGCTCTGCTTGCCAGTATGTAGACTGCATGTTTATATTTACATAGCCTAGATCTTTCCACTACACTTGATATTCTAATAACTACGAAAATTATTGTTTAGGTAAATAAAACATTTTTATATTTTATGAAAAGCTATTCACCCTAATTCCATGGATTACAGCAAAACCTTTTGAGCACAGATGATAGTTTATTGCACATAACTTTTTAACAATATGTTTCACAACAAGTGGAAGGACATAAGTAATGTTATTGCTCTTATTAAATGTCATTTGTGCTGCTATTTTTATTTACAATGTATCAGTTTACCAGGGCCATGTCTGAGCTTTGCAATAGAGATTGCCACAAGGGACATATTGAAAGTAGCATTGATGAGTGAAGAGGCATAATAAGATATATCACGAAGCTGCGGTAATCAGGTAATCAGGTTGTGTTTGATCTAACAGAACAAAAAACATGGGAAAAGATGACATGGTGAATACAGAGACCAGGAAAAAGCACATTTTAGATGAAAATATCCCCAGAGTTTACATTTACTAAAGCAAAAGTACAGTATGACGTGCCGAGGTGTGAGACAGTGGGAATTTGAACAAGAGCTGATTTGTACATATAAACAGTAGCAGGGAGATGAGATATGTATCATTTTTCTCTGAAGCTATCCTTGCATGCCTATATAAATATAAAATAAAAATGCAAACCTTTACCATATGGTACATCGTTACATGCTTGTTGTACTATGTTTAACACAAACCTAGTCCTTAGCTTGCAAATAGTAATTTTCATCTCAAAGCAAGGTTTCTTAATATGCTTTGTAATGTTTTGTTGCGTAGACTAAATATGTGTTCCTGTTGTGACTAAATGCTGATATTACCCAAGTGACATCCAAAATAGACGAAGGACACACTTTGTTAAGATTAGGAAGAAAGTTAATTTTGATTGTAAACTGCAAGCTCACAGATAGCTAGACTTTTTTGGCATTCCTCTAATTCAGGATAAGAAGGCTTGAGAGTTACTGAATATCATTATCTTAAGAAAGAACCTGCTCAGGGAAAAAATGTCATAGATCATGTACAGGTTAGAAGGTAAAATAATTAGTGTAGGAGGAATCTGCTGCCATCAGAAACTGCAAAATTATGTCTTTTAATCATGAAGAATTTTATTTCTACAGTGTTACCAAATTCTATCTAAAATTAGAAGGCTCTTTCAGGTCAGAAGCATTGTTACAAGGTACTTTAAGTCACTAAAGTAAATTTGAGCAATTTGGTTTCCATCATATTTTCAGCAGCTATATGGTAAGAGCATGGACTGAAATTTTGCCAAGCTAAAAAATAACTTTTCAATTAGTCTGTAATATTTTATGTACCTGGTGTTGTAGAAACAGGCATTTTTGGTCCTTTACTTTTTCATGATTGCAAGTCTATCGTTACTCTTTTGTTTGTTTGTTTGTTTTCTCCAGATGACTCTTATTAGAAGTATTTTTTTCCAGGTTTTCACCATCTGATGGAAAAAACTTTTCATATGAAAAATGCAGAATGTCTAGTGACAAGCTCTACTTGAGAATAAGGTACTTTGTTCTGAATAGATAAAGTTTTGTTTAAATGAAATTATATGTACCTACACCTGTTATAAGCACAAGAGGCAAAAAGCCCAGGGATATGCATCAAGTAGAAATTTCTCTGAATATAGACTGATGAGCAAATATAAATGCTGATATGCAATCATAACCAAAAGCTGCTTGTCTGTGATAGCCAACCAAGTGAATTGCCAGAAACTAGCAGGTGAGCTGGCAGAAGACTAATTTTTATTCAAAAAGACCATTTTAGTACTTTTTGGAAACTGCATTATAGATATCTCAAGACCCTGCATATATCCCCTCATGTATAAAGTCACATTAGCAAAAAACTGAGATATGTTTCCATTCAAGAAATTGAATTTATAGTAAGAAATAGGGACATTATGTTGTGGTATTCAGTTCACTGAGCATTTCTGGGCTATCAGTTTCACAAAACCCAACACCCTCAATCTTTAAAGAACAAAAGTCAATTAATTATGTGTTTATACATGTCTTTCCTAAGGATATTAACAGATGACAAATATCAGGCTTCATTTCTAAAATTTAGACTTGAGAGCACAACAAATATGCTACTGATGTGGAAACACAGAAAACACTGTTCACCGTGTGTAGCTCCTTCTAGTGTCTCTGCCCATGGCAGGAGAATTAGAACTAAATGACCTTTTAGATGTCTTCTAACCCAAACCATTCTATGATTTTATGATCCTGTGATTTTCATGTCTATTTCTATTTATGTCTGTGTGTGTATATTTATATATAATGTATCAGTATAATGCAAAAATTATTTATTAAATACTAGAATCTGTATCCTCATTTTAAGAAAGAATGAATGGAGCATAGAGGGCTGAATTAATTTTTTTAACCAAACTGCCAGATCAGGAAGCACTATTAAACAAAGGCAGATATAATCCTTTTCTGATAAATGAATTAGAACAATTTCATAAATTCTAACATGATTCTTCATTAATTTGTGGGTATATCTTTTGATCTGTTATTATTTTCTTATTTACAGGAAGATGTTTTACATGAAATCAAATGTATCTCTAAGAAGCATCATAAAAATGAAGCAAATCTAAGGTCATGGTAAGCAGTATAGATTTGTTTCATGTTTATGACACAGACATGATGAGCAGCACTAGGACAGACTCTGCCAAAATATTTATGACACAGAACTGTCGTGAACAACTTTTTCAAAGAAAAAATGTTCTGAGGAAAATAAATATGAGAAAAGAATAGGCGAAAACATGAACATGAGATATGGTTTTTAAGAAAAAAAATTGCCTCCTGTGTTTTAAATAGAGAGAAAAAACCCTACAATTACATTACTGAGTTTAAACAAAATTTTAAACTGTTGTCTTTTGTCTCTATTTAAAATGATCAGGGATTTGACACCAATTTTAACATCATGAATTTGAGGAAGGATTATAAAGCTATGAAGATGATTCACTGCCAGATGCAGAATTACCTAAATTTGTAGTGTCTTAGAATAGGAGAAATTGACTTAAATTATTTATATTTACTAAGTATTCTACAAAATCTTGCTTGCTGAGACAGAGAATATTAATCAAGTAAGCACTGTAAGATGTCAGAGAACTAAAACACCTTAAAAACAAATTAGAACCTTTTTTATTCCCTTTGAAATTTTATTAGAGAAAGAGACTGGATATCTTGTAAAACTGTGCATTTTCTTAAAGCTTTCCCATATTGTAAATGATGACCTAAGGATAAACTTAAACTTTGTGGGAATTGTTGATGAAGCACTGCCATCTTTTGGTTGTACAAATACAGAATATGGAGGAAGGATATAATTGCCACTGAAATAAGGACATAGGCTGAAATCATAAAATTATTACTTTGTTCTAGCATTTATCTACTTTGCTTTTCTAGGTAATTGGCTGCAATTGTCCACTCATATTCTTCAGTATATTCTAATTTCACCATCCCTTCAGTGAAAGCAGTACAACAAAATGGCATAAAGACATTGTTGGCTTTAATAGACAATCAACAGTCCAGGTTAATGGGATTTTCTGTAATTATTTTGATTGCTGTAGTCTTTAATTTTGCCCAGAACAGATTAGCAAGGTAAATTTTATTATAAACTAGATACATTTTGAAATTATGGAATATAATAAATACTAATATAGATGACAATTATTGTGTGTAGGAATTATCTAAGAACTAGTTGGTGACTATAAAATCAGTTGTGTTTTATATTAACAGCAATACAAATTGTTCTCCATTCTTTAAGTCATAAATCTAATGCTGATCCTCTAAGATTCAGTGTTGTGGTAACACTATGTTTCTTGAAAAAGATTTTTTTGCCACTTACATATTTAACAGTATGCAGAAGACACACAGTTCCATGTAAAGGGTATAGCAATATAAGAGAATGCTTTTCCTGCATTTGGAAGTATTTGACGTATTTATTAATTTAGTAGAAATGTGAAAAAATACAGTATATGCTTTGAATGTGTAAGCCCACTATGAGATTCATTTAAAGATATATAATATTTTATATCCAGTCTTTTTTCATGTCAGATTTTACCACTTTTTAAATGTATTAGTATCATAAACTAATATAAGTAAATTTATAGAAGAATAAACAAGATTTTCACATGAATGTTAATATTTTACCCATAAAAAATTATGTTTAAAATATAAGTCACACTAAAGTATTTTTGAATTAACAATTAAAGTTCTAAAGAGATCAACTAGCCTCACCTTGAATGCAAATGGATTAAAATTTCTGCTTGTATGAAATCATATCTTAAAGCAGTACTTTCAAGCTTGATTTCAACAGAAAGACATGGGAATTCTGCCATATGCCTAAGACTCATGATGTGACATTTTTCCTGTTAACTCAAATATGGGCAAAAGTGTGAAGTACAAAATATGCTTGCACTGCTAAGGACTGACTATCAGCACACTTGTCTGAAATTCAGTCAGCGTGCAACATTTGGAAGGTCAGAGGCCTGTGATATGGAAATCAAATAATTTTCTAATACTGAATGAAAGATGAGAGGCTTTGAAGGTTTTTTTTAAATTAAGACAAGAAGCTTCTGCACATCTGCTGCCTGAGATAGTGATAAAAAAGCCAATATCAACATTTGGCAGGTTAGAACAATTGTTACCTCATTTCAGATAAATTGGTACCACTGGCAGAGAAAGTTGCAGGTGAGACCAATAGTACCTGACAGAAGAGTCTCAGAAAGTCTGTGTTGTGAGCAGACCAGCCATTTACAGGCATGTCTCATTCTCCCTTCTCATATCAAGCATATTTCTGTATTTGGAAAGTATTTGGAAATCTTCTAATTAACAAAATGATGTTTTCAGAATTTTGGTTAGATATACCCAGGAAAAGATTATATTTATGAAGGATGTGGTCTTTCTAAAATAAACTAGATAGACTCTCTTCCATATTTCCTCTCGATGACAAGAAAGAATATGAGATGAATCTGTTTTCATTGCATGGAGGGGTTGGAAGGTACAGGTCACTAAAAATCACATGCAGAAAAAATCAGAAAAAGGGAGACTAAATTTCAGGGATTTAAGGAAGGCTGAGCAATATCAAGTATTCTGAATAAATGAATAACAGACTAGAATAACTTTTCAGTTTCTAGATCTTATTCTGTCAGAGGAAAGAAATTAGATAGTCTATACACAGGGAATACACTTTATCATAAAATGTTGCAGATGGTAAGACTAAGATGACTAAAGTTCATAATTTGTTCTTTAAATTGTTCTGCATTGGAGCCTTGATATTTTCTCTTTCCTTTTTTTCTTTTTTTCTTCTTTTACTGAAGGGATACAGACTATTTACCAGAGAATCAAGTTTTTATAAATGTTTTTGAGGATTTCGTGTGTGAAAAATGTTCAGCAGAGAGTTCTAGGGGATATGAATACATGGGGAAATTACAAATGAGCAGTTTAAAGAGAAAAAAAATAAAAGTGGGAACACCTGCACACTTTCAGTACTTTGCAGGCTGATTTATTTCCTTCTCAATATGTGCACATAATTCTCACTAACATAATTGGAGTAACACCCATATATTTAGTAAAAAAATAGCCATGAGAGCTTCTGTCACTTCCCTAAGGTATCATCACCATTTCAGTCAGTTTCTATGACAGGGACATAATGAGACTGCTAATAAATCTTCTCTTTTTCATGTATACCTGAGTTTATATATGAGCAGTCATCAAGGAATATGCTTCTAAGTCCTGGTTTCCAGTGGGGAGTTGGCCCAGGTTTCCACATACAAACACCTGCATGAATATTTCCAAATGCTAGTATCTGCGCACTAGTATTGAAATTGATTGGTTGCATGCATCAGGACATCACTGTTTTATCTTGCAAGAAGGTTATAACAGGAAAAATAATTTTTATATAAGGTTTTAGAAGACAGAACAGAGAAAAAAAAAGGAGATTAAATACACTTCTGGAATCTCTAGCTCCCAGAACCTGAGAATCCATATTTGCCAATTTTGAATAGTCTTTCCCTAAGCATTTTTTGTTGGCCACTTCAGAGACAGGTTGCTGTGCCAGGTAAATCTTTAGTTTGTCTCAGCATGATCGTCTTTTATGTATGCGTAGGAAGTTCTGTGTAGTTACACTTGAAGGGACTGCAGAGAGCCAAGATCTTAAAAATTTTCTTCCTAAGTCTTAGGACTTGCATTTAACTCTAGTGCATTGGTCTTCTTCAGTAAGAACATGTTCTTCAATAAAACTGCTTCGAGTTTCCAATTATATGGATGAACTACTTCTCAGTACAGAATGTCCAGTACACTCTTTTATAAAGGCATTGAAATTCTTATGTGAAAGCAAAAACCTTATGAAGCTGAATACTGAAACTGTCATGGCAATATTAAAGAGTGCACAAGGAAGCATGCAAATGTCAGTGGTTTTCTCACTACCATAAGGGAACAATTTTCTTCCCTTATTTTTCTCTCATGCATTTTTACTTTTGCAGAGTATCTCTGGGAAATTTTAACTTAACTGTTATGTACCTTATTTTCCTCTTTCAAGTCCTCATCCTAGACAGGTGAAAGTCAAATAAAAGGCTTTCATTGGCCCCAGATGGCTTGCAGTATAGTTTAAAATGAAAAGCAATGTCACCTAACGGGATAGTTAGTGCAAGATTTCAGATATGCTAAGTTTGCTCATTTAAAATATGCAGGCAATTTGATGGTTTCTCTTAATGATTCTTAACTTGTGATGGTGAAAGAAGTAGTCATGCTCTCCCCAAAGTGATGGGCTGGCATTTCAGAAAACCTTACAGGTTGAGGACCATGGTGATATATAGTAAAAAAAAAAAAAAAAAAAAATTCGACTAAGTTTTGAAATGGTGAAAATGTAACAAAAAAACCAAAGAGAAAAGTCTCTGTTCTGCAAAATATTAGAAGATCAGTAAGCTCATAAATAAATAAATAGGTAAGAGTTTTTGTGGAGTGTGTTATAAACTAGAGAAAAGAATGTTTTTAAGAAAGTTTGACAGGAAATAAAAAAGATAATAATATTAGCTACTTTAATGAGACTGTCTCAGTAAAAAAAAAACTTTAATATGCATATAGAAAAATATCACTTCTCTGTAAGAAAAAATGGGTATTGATTTTTCTCGATAAAATAAAAGCAAAAGAAAATATGAATAAAATTAATGTCCACAAATGAAAGCTTGTTTCATAATTTGTGTCAGGAATGTATTAATTGGAGAAGTGTGGTCATTTTGCTTTTGCCATGTGTTTTGATTCTTAAAAAATTTTTTTCATTATTTGGTAAACTGTTTCTGGGCTTAGCCAATGTCTTTGTAATTCTACTTAAAAAAAAAAAAAAAAGAGATATTTTTATTTATTTAAAGAAATTATTTATGCATTTAAAGAAAAATAGATAACCACCAACCTTACTTTTAAGCAGACAGAATGAGACAACTTGTAAAAACACATATTTCCCTGAGAAACTTTGTGACAGAAGTAAAGCCCAGAAAGATAAACTTGGGACAGGATGCTCCAAAGACTGGAAAGTACACTTTCCAAGTGTTCAGTAATCCAGACGTCTGAGATGTTGTTCTTTGTAGTCAACCATAAAGAAAAAGGTTTCCAAATATGTGATAATGCAAAAAGAGGATTTAGATGCCATGGTGTCATGGGCAGAATAGTCTGAAGAAAGTCTATCCTCCTTGTACCTGGTATCTTATGTGAACTGGCACTCCAAGATCCTTTTGCAAATTTCTCTGAGGTTACAAAGTAGAAGCAATTTCTAGAGATTTGTAGTAGCCCTTTGCAACTGTAAATAGTAAGCATTCAACCACTTTATTATGTTTGAAATATTCGACCCACTTCAGGAGCTGTTTGTGTGTTGGGAATTGTATATAGTAGCTCTGGGTTTGGTTTTGTTTTGTTTTCCTTCTCAGTAAAAGAAAACAACTCATCAGCACTTAGGTGCTTTTTGTTTATTGGAAATATGACAGGTTTGGGAAGAAATAACTGAGTAAAATCAAGTTAATGGTGTTGTCTACATCTAATACTTGCACTTTTGGAAGAACAGTTTTGCTGCTTCTTCACAAAATTCTGTGAAAGGAATGTTCTGTATAATTACTGGCATTGATTACATATTCACACCTTTGAACACCTTAAGGGAAAATAAGTTGAAAGAAAAGCATTCTGAATTTGAAGTGGATATGTAGTCAAGAGTGAAAATAAAAGTGAAGCAGACATTTGCCTAGTAGGTAGTTTTCAGGAAAAAAATCTACTTAGCCTTCTATGAAACAGATGGGATATTTGTCTCTCTCTGAAGTAAGAAAATGCATCTGCTTTATTCATCCCTTCTTCTTCTAGGCTTATAAAACATGCCTGTGTGATAGGGAAGCTGAGAAATAGAAGGTGAATATGTTCAGAAATACAGAGTAAGAGATACACCGTCAAATTGGAATAGCCCTTTTGATTTCCAGAGAGATTTATGCATTAAAAGTTGATGGGTGTCTTAACCTTTCACACTCTGCTCTGGTTACCCCTGTCGTGTACCTTCTGTAATCTTACAACTGCCATTACACAGCTCACTCACTTGTGCATCTTGGGAAGAAAGTTGAATTTTCAAAAAATCTTCAGTTGATTTAAACATCTATTTTCAAAAAGGCAGGAAATGACCAACCTCTCCACTGAATAAAGTATTCATGTTCAGAATGAATGACAGACTGCTTTTACAACTCCCTCTGGGATTTACAGCTTTGCTGTTAGAAAAGTGATCCTTCACACTGCGATATCAGAGATCTCTTGTGTATGAGTGTTCTAAGAAAGTACTCATGGCATGAAGAATTCAGACCTTACCACTTCATACCATGGCCAGAACAAATTAAACAAGGTGGTTTAACTTGTGTTTTCCAGCACGTTCAAATGAAGATTGACATTCTTTCTGGAAGTTGTGGTTTAATGAAACTCAAATTCTTGAAATCAGTTTGGGAATAACTGATTAAACATAAAAACCTATAGCATGATGGAAAGAAGTGATTTTATTTGTACATATATATACATACATATACATGTATATATATACTGACCGGAGGATTTCTGACTTCTGTGAACCTTCCAATCTGCTTAAGTGCATAAATCGTGAACATTTTTAAGAGTTCTATACTGATTAATTTTTATAGCAAATTTTGATGTTATTGCTATATACATATCTATCTACAAAGATATTTATGAGAATAATCGAAGCATTGCCTGATCTGTGAGATTCTAGAACTGTGAAGTCTATTGTGAAAATACTGCATCTAAAGCTGGGACCTTCCTTCTGAAACGAGATATTATCATCCTCACAATTAGACTGTGGGAAAGAAAAAAGTTTTGCAGTCTGCACTCATCTTTGGAGTAAACTTGTCCTGAGAAGGCATCTAATCTTTTGCATCTAATTTTTTGGTATCATTCAGAACAGGCGATTTTTCAGCTCATGAGGGTTTGTTTACATAGGGAAACAAAGTTGTGATTTTAGAGTCTTTCTAAACAGCCACACATAATTATATTAAAACTTCATTACAACGTTACAACACAGCTACAACATTGTTCTTGTGACACAACAGAGTTGTGTCACAATCAGATACTAATTTGAAGAAACTAACATTTTGAGTTTAGTGCACAAATGCACTGAAACCAACCAAAAGCAAATCAAATCAGAAAGCACAACTGTTCCTTCCATTTCTAGCTTTCCTCTGCAGTAGGTTCATTTTGGAAAAATTGATCAATATCTATTAAAACTAGAGAAGTTCACAGGAAGTGGAAGTAAATGATTAATTAATTTATAAACATTTTTCTATGTCAGCTGTTTTTACCAGTATGGCATGGAAACCATGCTAGAAAACTCTTTATTAGGTTAACATACATGTTTAAATACATTTTAAGTTACCATAATTGTGATAACAAGTTAAATTCAGAGGGCAGATACTGGAGATTGTAGGTAATAATAATCCTAAAAAACCCACAACAGTTTTAAAGGTAATTGTTATTATAAATAGAAGTTAAAAGCTCTACAACTGTAAACTCATAAACACATATCAGAACAATGGAATAGGAGACTTTATCTGACAGGTATGGAAAAATTGAATAGCAATACAACAGTAGAAAACAAACCTCTTTCAAATGGCTGTTCAATATTATCTAAAAATCATCTAAATTATCCTGCTTTCCTTGTAGACTTTTCATGGCATGTTATTAACAGTAGATACTCTCAGAACCTTAAAAATTACTTATTCAATGATGGTTACAGCTCTGACTTAGACTTTTTAAAGAAGCAGATTATAAAAATAATAAAACTACAAGCCCTTACTTTACATAAGATTAGCTATGCAAATTATTGTATCCAAATGCATACACAACAGAGCAGTCATTAACATTAAGCCAGCTGCATATTTTTATGAGTTCACTGGTGGTTATGTCCTGCACTCCTTGCTTATAAGATATATACTCATATATACAAAATTCTGCAAATTAAAGTCCAAGGAAAGGCATCTTCATGCAGTTTATAACAGTTGGGAAAACAATCTAAGATAAAGCTGCACTTGAATGCTCTGCTTTTGTTTGTTTTTGTTTCATTTTTGTTTTGGTTTTGTTTTGTTTTTGGTTGGTTGGTTGGTTTTTTCCCATTGAAAAATATCAGTCACTCAAAATAACACTTTTGTGAATATGCATTGTTTTCATTTTGCTTCTTCTTAGATTCTAAGGATTGATTAACTGAAGTCTGTAGGTCTTCCTATATCAGGATAGGAATATCAGTAAGTTCTGAGAATATTTTTTTTTTCCTCTGGGGCATGTTGAATGAATATTTGAATAATTGTTTAAGTAAATGGAAAAATGAAAAGTTGCACTTTCTACTTGAATATTAGAACACTAACAGAAAATGTGGATAATTGCATTTTCTTCAAAAAATAACCCTTCGAATGAGACAAATCAGCAGTATTTAACATAGATTGCTAAAATACTAGCTATTGAGCTATTGGCTGCATGGACCTTTCCTCTTTTGATGGGAAAAGATTTGATAGTGAGAAATCACAGTCTGACGTAATGTATAGTTCTAGCACAGAATAAACTGCAGAAGGTATTGAATTTGCTTGGTAAAGATAGGCCAATAATTTTTCATAGAAGTGTAGTTCCATCCCAGAGGCTGGTATTGTTACCATCAATGTCCGCTCTGTGAAGGGCATCAGAAAAGCACCCGAACAGAAAGGCAGAGGACATTCCAAAAATTACTAAGACTGTAGCTTTGGTAGAAAGCCAAAAGTCTTTTTTGGGGGAGGCCAAGCACTGGCTGAAATCATGTTTCAGCTTTTGAATGAGAAAACTGCCTTTCATTGTTTGCCCTTTCCATGATGAGAAAAAAAGCATTTTTAGATCCTTTGTAAATGGATAGAACTGCAGCCAAAATTTGTGGATGCATATGATTAAACTCTATCTTGAAAGAATCAATTCAGGAAGACTGTTAGTATTGACAGAAAAACTGGTCTCAGGCAGAAAACATAAAAAGAACATGGTTGGAAGTAAAACACAGTAAAATAACAACAAGAAAGTAATAATATACAATGGAATATCTCCTTTCTAGTGAGTCAACTGTCGGTATTTCTAGAAGTCTAACCTGAGATAATGTATAATTTTCACTGTTTTCATCTCTGCATTTTCTTTTTTGCCTTTTACAGATATAGTTCCAATGTTGAATGATCTACTTCCACCTCTCTACTACACTCCCTCCGTTTCATCTTTCCCCTTACCTTGTACTCTTCTTCTCCTATTCCACATCCAATTTAGCTTTAAATTATAGGAAGTTTCATCAATCAGCAAAATAACAATATTAATGAAAACAGGAAAAGAGGACTCAAGATAGAAGACAACAATCAGGACATACATGTTGAGTATGTGGTGGATTTAAAAATCCAAAAAAAGAGAAACTGATGTGAAAATATGTTTCCAGTTGTGTCTTGTTCTTAATTAAGGTGTGTTTTATTTCCTTGTACTAAATAGTTTTTAATTTTTGGGGTTCTGATCTGTTTGGAAAGCAAATCCTACTGTAGTAACTTTAAAAATACACTGATCAATTATGTAAAAATTTTAAACAATGTTTTTTACAACGTTGGAAATAATTTTCTCATGGATGGAATGGCATAAACTCTACATCATTATTTTATTTTTATCATTACTAAAAAGAAAAAGTACCACCTTGAAAAATAAATATAAATTTGTATAAATCTAAATGTTTATATAAATCGACATAAAATTATTAGGCAGTATTTTTAGTATTATTAATTCTGAAAGCTGTTTTTATGTTATTCTCATCCTTCTCCTACAACTTATAATTCAGATGTATTTGGTCAGAAGGCTGGAGGACCTCTCCTATCAAGACAGGCTAAAAGAATTCAGATTGTCCAGCCTGGAGAAGAGGAGGCTCAAGGAAATCTTTATAGATTCTGTGATGATGTTGTGGGATTTTTTGCATAAGTCATATAGCTACTATTTTTTTTTTTTTAATCAGCAGAATGAAGAGAACAGCTAAAACACGACCAGCTGTCTGTCTGAATGTAATCTTTTAACATATTGGTCATAGCAAAACTGGTATAATTTAGACATCAAATAATCTAAATTACCTGATGAGAACAGTATAAATGCCTAGCCTAAACACATTTAAGATAGTTCAAGTATACAGCACATAGTCCAATGTTATAACTGAAAATACTTCTCCAAAACTCTTGTTTTAATCCAAAGGTCAGGCTTAGAAAGAGCTGTATTTCTTTCCTAAGAAAAGAAAATAATGAAAAGAAGTGAGTGAAAGAAATAGATTTAAAACCTAAGAAAGGTTCTCATTGCTATCAGAGAGAGGAGTCTCAGACACAAAAATGGAGAGATTGTGACTGTGAGGAAACAGCCAAACTGCATTTGAACAAAACCATGAAATTACAGTCTCTAAAGTATGAGAGGAGCAGCTATTGGGACAGCACATGGTATACAGGAGTAAAATCTTTTCTCTACGTGTACCTACATCTGAATCCAATACTGTCAGTACTCTTTGCAAAGCTTTTGCTCTGTGGTTAGTATTTTTCATTCAAACTTGGTTATCACTAGCTCCAATGTTTGCCACTGTAGGAAAGGCACTAGAGGGTGAATCTGAGAAAGTTAAAATGGGAGAACAGCAAAACACCTACTCCAACAACAATCAATCAAAAGGAAAACAGAGTTCTATTTTCTGTGTGAGCATAATGATACATAAACTATTTAAAATTTAGTGTATGATTTCTTCAACATATTTTTAAAACATTTTTCATCACAGACTGAGAGGTCCCTTTTAGAGGCACTTGTAGAGAATTTGTTAAATCTGAAAGCTGCCAACAGCGACAAGGCTGCCACAGCTTCATGCCTTCCAGGTCCAGCCCACAGTAAGGCTGAGCCTGCATTGCAAATAGCACATTCTCTGGCAGGGAACAAGTGCCAACAACTCCACAAAAAGTAGCACAGCCCCCATGGACAGGGGTTTGGCCCTGGCTTTGATGACCATTGCATCCCTGTAGAATGCCCAGGAGCCTCTCCCAGTGGCTGCCAGCAGGACAGGGATGCCCTGAGCCATGCTGACGCTGCGCTGGTCCCCAGCTCCAGCAGCCAAGCCACACTAAGTGACTGGCACAGCACCCCTGATGAGGTGTTTGCCCAGCAGCAAACAGTGACACATCCCGGGAAATTTCTCATGGGTATAGTTTTTCTTCACAATGTGGAACTTAAAAGCTGTTGATGCAGCGACAAAGAAAATTTCCTACGTAGTGATAAACTACAAGGAAACAGAAAAAAAAAAATCCAGCAGTGAATTTTTTTGGTACAAGATTTTGTATTTCTGTGCTGTGAGAATCTTTAGGTGACCTATTAGCAGCTTCAGAAGTAGAACAGCAGAAAAAGAGGAGTCTTACCATAGGAAGCTAAGCTAATTCAGTGTGTAGGGGCTACGAGGAACTGAGCAGAGGGATTAACTAAGCAAAGGACGTGGTGTGCTCTCAAAGTAAAATTTCAGCATGTCTTAACAGAATTAACTGATTATTCTAATGTTGTTCATGCCAGGTCCTGGGATCTTGTCATGACAAAAGAATGAAGGCTGAATTCAATTTAATTATTTGATTAATATTAATTATATCTGGCTGCCATCAGTGCACAGACGTTCACAATGTATGCCAGAGCTCTTACTGATATTGCCCATATGATGGCTGAACCTACTGTGTTTTTCTTCTTTGGTATTTTGCAGATACGTAGCTCTTCATGAAAAGAAGTTACTCAACTAAAAGGATAGGGAAAATAGGAAGACTAAATGAAAAATTGCTGAACTTGCTTCCTTTACAAAACTAATACATATATTTAAGTGAAAAAAATTCTGGAGAAATGTTATCAGTAGTCACAAAAACTATGAAGACTAAGAAACTTGTAACTTGCTGACAGAGAAATTAGATGTCTAAATAGCCAAAAATAATAAATTGTTGATCCTTTATCCACATAGGGTACCTAGGAGTAACTGGGAAATGGCCCCAATCAGTCTCCCCTGATGCCTCTCAAGGATGCACACTCCCTCCCTTACACATATCCCAGCACTGTGTTCAGAGGCTCAAGTTAAGCTCAGATCTGAATGGCACATCCCTGCCTGAACCCTCTGTGGGTGTCCCCAGGCTCAGTCCTGCTCCTGCCCATGCTGATGTGCTGACTGTACTCCCCAGGCTGATCTTTGAGCTCACTCATCACCTCCCGTTTGCCCAGTGCTGGCTGTGCCTTGGCAGGATGCAGTGCTGGGGCCATCCTGCTCTGCTCTGCTTCTCTCTCAGGGTGCACTGCCCTGCCCGCCCTGTGCCATCCTCCCATCCTTGCACTTCTCCCTGTCTTTCATAACTTCTTAGATGAGTCTAGTCCCTTAAGACTTTTTATTATTTCCTATACTGACTCTGGCTGGTGACAACATTTCTGAACAAAACTATTTTTATTCTGAGGGGAAAAAAATATCCCCATTAAGTGTCAAAAGTAAGTAAAAACCGAACATTCTCTTGCAGCTGTGCAACAGCTTTACATACATACGTGAAAAAAAATTGCCTTGGTTTCTAATTCTGTGATTAGGAAGAACTTGACAAATCTCATTAAAACAGAAGTCCCTCCTGCTCAGATGCTGCTTCTAGTATTATAGGGAGCACCAGCTTCTTGAGAAAGGATATTAGGATGATTCCATGTGTTTCAACAGTGTGCTGAAATTGAGATAATACCTAAACAAACTGTTTCATTCTACAGATTATATTAGTTTTCATGAATTTGAACAAATTATCTGGAACTCATTTATACTTCTGGTCTGTATAGCATCCTGTGACAGAGTTCTACAATTCATAAGCATGTGAAAAAGTACTTGTTTTGCAAACTTTGAAGCTTCCTCTTTAATATTTCACTGAGTACACTCTAATTCAACTGCAGAGAATTACAAATACTCAAAATCTATTCACTTATGCTAGATTACTTTTTTTTTATGCACTCCTGTAGTAGCCTTCTTCTACTAATTTGTCCTACTCCTTCAGTCTTGTTTGCTTGGAAACAATTCCAAATCTCCCATCACACTTCCTTGACTTTGTCAGAATCCTAGTATGAGATGCCTTAGAATGCATCTATTACATGAAGTAGTAGTAACTTCAAGTGATATTTTCAGATGGTTGCCTACAGTAATTCCAAGACTTCCATTCTGAGTGAAAATAGCTCATTTAGATCTTCCCATCTTGTACGTGTGGCTTCCATATAGTTTAGCATGACAGTTCAGATTCTTTCAAGGTCTCCCATCATGTCATTCCTTTAGTCTCTTGATAATTATGTCTCTAAATCCTTTGTGCATCCTAATATCAAAGTCAACATTAATTTGTAACATGCACTATGGCCTGGGAAAATGCAATTTCTAGAGGAGGTGAAGAGTTGTAAGTAAGGCTTGCAGGTATATCACATTTTTCTGAAATAATTTAGCCTATGACAAAAGATTATTTTGTTGACTAGTTTTATCTCAAAAACTCGTGTTGAAATTTAACTATTAAAATGTAAACCTGGAAAATCTTAACATTTGACAAAACTTACCACGCTGAAACAAACTAGGTATATTCCTTTAGTATATTTCAGTGAATTTAAATATCAGTGTGACAGTGTATCATAAGCACCTGTTAACATTTGTCACATATTTGTAGCATTCAACTAATCCCATGATATGTTGTACATGCAGGAAGATTTTTTTTTTAGTAATTTCTAAGGATAAATATAACAAATATAATAAACATAACTGCTGGATAAATTTATTGATTTTCTACAGCAACAATAATACAAAAGACAATGGTTATATGCAGGAGTGGTTTAAAATCAATGCTAAACTAAATAAGTTAAATCTCTTTTATCTTCAAAAGCTATGGACTAGAATCCAGTTTTTGCAAAGCAAATGAGATGAAAATGTCCTTAGAAAAATCCTGTGCTTACAGGATATGCTGCTTATATTAGACCAAGAAATAATTGATATTAATCCTAAAAAAAACAGCAAGGCATTTTGCAATACTAAAACAGGTCACTCAGCAAATGCCAGGTTAATTTAGATATAAACATGGGAACTATGTATTGTGTTTTTAAGACAATAAAATACAGTGGCATTACATGTGAATTTCAGCATTTTTTAATCTAATAATGACTGATAAATTCTACTTTATTGTTCTCACTTCTTTCCACTCTCTCAAGATGAATGGAAACATTTTACTAATTTTTCCCTGTGATATCATCAGCTCCACCCATTAAACTAGCACTGCCAAACCTGCCACTAAGCCATGTCCTTAAGTGCCACATGTACACATCTTTTAAATACCTTTAGGGCTTGTGACTTGACCAGTTCCCTGGGAAGCCTGTTCCAATGCTTGTCTACCCTTTCCACAAGGAAATTTTTCCTCCCCTGGCCCAACTTGAGGCCATTTTCTCTTGTCCTATCCCTTGCCACTAGAGAGAAGAGACCCATCCCCACCTCACTAGAACTTGCTTTCAGGTGTTGCAGAGGTGATAATGCCCCCCTTGAGCCTCTATTTCTCCAGGCTAAACATCCTCAATTCCCTCAGCTGCCCTTTGTAAGACTTGTGCTCCAGACCCTTCCCCAGCTCCGTTGGCCTTCTCTGGACATGCTCCAGCACCTCAATGTCCTCTTGTATTGAGAAGCCCAAAATCCTGAGCACAGGATTTAAGGCATGGCCTCACCAGTGCCAAGTACAGGGGGACAATCATTTCCCTGGTCTGGCTGGCCACACTATTTTTGATGCAGTCCAGGTTGCCATTGGCTTTCCTGGCCCTCTGGACACAGCTCTGCCTCATGTTCAGCTGCTGTCACCAGTACCCCCAGCTCCTTTTCTAGCAGGCAGCTTTCCAGCTGCTCTGCCCCCAGCCCTAGCACTGGATGAGGCAGCTGCAGAAGAAGTTCAGGACCCTGCACTTTCCCTTGTTGAACCTCATACAATTGGCCTCGGTCCATTGATCCTGTCCTCCGCAGAACCTTCCTACCCTCCTGCAGATCAGCACCTCCACCCAGCTAGGTCTTACCTGCAAACTTACTGACTTACTTCTGGCAATGATCGTATCTCCTTCTTCTGTCATTTACTAGAGGAAAATAAAAGTAATAATTTATAATCATTATGATACCACATTAGATTTGTTACTTCAGCAGTGATGTCTTCTGTCTGTATGAGTTCACACTTAAAAATTCCAGTGAAAGTAAAAATAAAATATATCACAATGATTCTGTCTTCCTGATAGCCCTGATAATGTTAGTTAATTTGATTTGCATGTGTCTTGTGGACAGCTATAAATTTAGAGGTTAATTGAGTTATATTGATTAATATTAAATTAATTATTTTTTAAATCCCATGCAATTATCTGAAAATAATCAATTAATTCAAGGAAATTAATATATTTAAAGCATGGTTACTTTTACACTGTTAGTAATGATAGTGCAACCTATTTATAATCAGTAAAATATTGTAAAATACCTTAGGTGAGTTTGTTGTGATTAACAAACTTCTTCATAGAATTACTCATTTTTGTTCATGCATTTTACCAGATTTTGGACACAGTGGTAACACTTTTTTGTCAAAGTATTGAAAATCATCTCACTAAATATTTCCAGCTTTTTATTATTTGTATTTGCAACCTATTTGCAGTATTTTTGTCCATCACAATCCTCATAAACAATAAGGTGCAATAATATTTTTTCTGTTCAAAATCATTATATTTGTGTGCAGTGTGCGTGAAGATGAGAAAAAAACAGGCAGATAAATTCCATTACAGAAGCAATCCCTGAAAAGGGAAGACTGATGATTCCAACTATCCTTGTCTGTTCAGAATAATGTTAAAATGTGGAGTCTTTTGTTTTGAAATGGAATATAGGAGTAAAATTGATCCTGGACATATTTCTCCTAGAAATTGCTAATTAGTACTCTCAGTCTGAATGACTGAAAGAGCTACTGAATTTGTGCAATGCTTTACTAACCTCAAAGAAACTTAGAATATTTCATATTTTGAGAGAGGTTAAGCAGAGAAGCAATTTTAACTTTATATTCTAATTACACATCATTACTTTCACCATGCATGTTAGATTTGCCTAAATTCCTGATGCACTTTTCTAAAGGGGTGTTACCTCTTGTAGGTCTCAGAATATCAGGTAATCCTGGTTATTAGAGTGGGGGGAATTTTAACAAGTGAACAGATAGCAACTTCAGTCCTTTTTTTCTGAAATCAATTTATGACTGTCACCTCATTTGCAACTTAGGTGCCAGAAGTGATGTGCTTTGCTCTGTAGTTTTCTCAACCTTGCTACTCACAAGATGATACTCTTATAGTATAAGCTGTTTTAATGTATAATTCAAGAAAGCATGTGGTTGGCAAGAGTTCTTATCCTGGATTTTTAGTGTCTTCTTTCCTATACTTACACTCTTAGTGACAGTTCAGTACCTACTTGCTTTGAGTTCTGAAGTCGTGAGGTTAAAGTCTTAAGTTGACATTTCCAAAGTCAGATGTTCTAGGATTACATTTAAAACTTTTTTCTTTAAAGTGATGCTTTTTACCTCCTGAACCAAGACTGAGAACACAAATTAGACTTAGAGAAGTCCGCGAAAGTTTCTCTAAATAATAAAATGCAGGATGAAGTACCACATTCTTTGTTATGAAAGCTCTGTTTTTTCATCTGTAGAGTTTTGAAAGGGCTGGTAGATTCAGAATTATGGCTGTGTTGGAGGTTTTCTTGACATCTTCCCTTCATTCCCTTCAGATTTTATCTCCTGGATATTTTATATAACATAAATCACGTGTTTTCTGTCTATGTGCAACACAGAAGACAAAAATAAAGAATTTTATTAAATCATACAAGATTATGATGTAATCTAGAATCCAGCTGTAGTCTCAGTAGTAATTTTACTACATGAGATTCTCAGTGAACATGAAGTTCAGTTGGTGTGTTCTAATTTGCTCACTCAAAACTCATTAGTGTTTTCCACTATTACTTACAGAGAAAGGAGCTATTTTCATCCTTTCGTGGGCTTGAAATCACAGCCAGATTTAAAATCCAAGTAGGTCTTACAGAATCACAGAATATCTTGGGTTGGAAGGGACCCACAAGGATCAGCGAGTCCAGCTCCTGGCCCTGTGCAGCACCACCCCTAAGAGTGACAGCATGTGCCCAAGAGCATTGTACAAATGCTTCTTGAACTCTGTCAGGCTTGGTGTTGTTACCACCTCCCTGGGGAGCTGTGCCAGTGCCCAGCCACTCTCTGGGTGAAGAGCCTTTCCCTGATATCCAATCTAAACCTCCCCTTACTCAAATTCAGGCCATTTGCTTGGCTTCTGTCGGTGGTCACCATAGAGAAGAGATCAGTGTCTGCCACTCTTCACCTCAGGACGAAGCTGTAGACTGCAATGATGTTTCCCCTCAGTCTCTTCCAGGCTGAGCAGACCAAGTGACCTCAGACACTCCTTATATGATTTTCCCTCAAGGCCCTTCATAATTTTCATTGCTCTCTTTTAGATATTGTCTAACAGCTTTATATCTTTCTTATATTGTGATGCCCAAAACTGCCCCCAGTGCTCGAGGTGAGGCTGCTCCAGGTCAGAGCAGAGCAGGACAATCCCTCCATTGCCCGGTTGGTGATGCTGTGCCTGATGCACCGCAGGACATTCTTGGCCCTCGTGCCAGGGCACTGCTGACCCATGTTCAACTTTCTATCGACCAGGACCCCCAGGTCCCTTTCTGCTGCACTGCTTTCCGGCATCTCATTCCCCAGCCTGGATCTACATCCAGGGTTGCCCCATCCCAGGTGCAGAATCCAGCACTTGTTGAACTTCACATGATTGGTGATTGCTCAGACCTCTGATTTGTTGAGGTCTCTCTGCAGAGCCTCCCTGCCTGTGAGAGAATCAACAGCTCCTCCCAGCTTTGTATCATCTGCAAACTTGCTCAGTGTCCCTTCCAGTCCTGTGTCCAAGTCATTGATGAAGATATTGAAGAGCACAGGGCCTGAGATGGAGCCCTGTGGAACACCACCAGTGACAGTCATCAGTCTAGTGCCCCCCCTTTCACTGTAACCCTTTGTGCCTGACTCATGAGCCAGCTGCTCACTCATCACGTGATGTGTTTATCCAGCTGTGTGCTGGACATTTTGTCCAGAAGGATCCTATGAGAGACAGCAGTGATTCATTTAGAATGGACTTCTCAGTAGCATGAACATTCATCTAAACAAATTGCAGCAATGAAATGTGGTTTGAATTTTGTAAAATTTAGAAAATTTAAGATGCAAGACTATGAAATTCTCATTGTTTCGCTATCATGTCTAGTGCAAGTCTTGACATCATCTTGTTTATTCTATACTTATAGTGGGGGAGAGAAAAAAACATGAGAGAAAAATATAACCATTCTCTAGTATGTGTCAGATAAAAATATTTTGAAGAAAAAATTTCACTTGTAATGAAATATCTATGCCTCCTTGTTCATTAAACAACTAAATAAGTTTTTCTTTTATATGGGCAAATTAATTGAGATTTCAGTAGGATGTTTTTTATGTGGATCTGTGTATACAGATTAGTCAGAAGTACAAAATAATTAGTATTTTCATATATCATCAATATGTAAAGAGAAAGGGAATCCTGGACATACAGTGTACTAATATCATGCATTTTGGTAATATGATTAGGCTGGGTAATCTAGACAGAATACCTCTGGAGTCTCTATTTCAGAAAACATAAAGAAATTTTGGGCAGTGTACAGAAAACAAATTAACAGGAGAATGGGAGAGGGGGCAATTTGCAGACATTTAAAGTTCAGACCACAAAAAACCAAGCAAAACGCTAAATATTCTTCAGTTGTGGTGACATGAAGTCCTAATTATACTAGGGTAAGAAAAACATTCCAAGAAATTACAGAATTGCCAATTGGTTAATGAGAGAAAATACTTGGCAATCTTGAAAATGTCTTGGAAGTATGAAGGGAGATTTTTAAATTTTTTCATTAGCAGATTCCACCCACAGGTCTTTGCTTTCTGCCTTCTCATCTATCCACTCATCATCTAGTCTTCTGGTGAAAGTCAGAAAGAAGTTTGTTATAGGAGCTGATGGTTTGACAGTTTAGGTTTTTATTACTAAGTAACCTTCTTCTTTTTTATCCCAATTACACTCTACCAGAGCAGGCACCTATAGGACTAGGAAGTCCATGGCAAATGAGTGTAGAGATTTCTCGCTGATAGATTTGTACCTATCTTTTAAAAGAACTTAAGAATCTGCTTCTGTTTCAAAACAAAACACAAAAAAGCACTTTTAAAAAAATTGCTAAACATCTGCAAACAGAAATATCTTTCTGCTCATAGCAAAAAATTGTTTTAATTGTTTTAATGTTCATCATTCAGAAACATTGTTTTCAAATGCAAACTTTAAAAATTTGACAAGGTTTAACAAACTCTGAAATCAGAGTAAAATCAAATATCAGGGATTGATCTCAAATCAGTAGTAGGTTTTTATGGATGAAACTGTATCTAGTGACAGTCCACATGATTTAAATATCAAAATGAATTAATTGAAGTTTTTTAAACAGAAATATTAATAAAATGAAACAGTGCTGTAAGAGAAACTTCACATTTTATTCTTAGATGGCACTTAAAATGTCTTCTAAACATCAGGAAATGTTAAATTATCTGAAGTGGCTGCCAAAAGCATAATATCAAAAGTCTGTTACTCTAAAAGAAAAACAAACAAATATTCTGTCTTCCACATTCCTAGCTCTATGGCATGCAGGCAGTTTTTGCCTCATTTCATGCTATACTAACCCTGACTTTATCTTCCCTAAATTCCAAAAATATACTGATACTTCTATAAAAAAAGGCCATTTTAAGAAAGTTAATGTTGTTTTGTTACGATCTGATTAATCAGGACAGAATCAGAGTACAGAATATTGGTGAAGCATACCAGTCAGAATCCCCTGGCAAAATTGAGACATCCAGCTTCAAAACTGCCATATTTTAATTCACTTACTGATCTTTCTGTCATATATTTACACAAAGATAACAAAAAAAGTTGGGTTTTTTTTTTTCTGCAAGCAGAAATTAAGAAAACCTTGAGAATCAGCCATTCTAGAGTTTTCTATCTGTTTCAAATCAATATCTTTTTGCTGCAAGGCAAAAAGTAGACTGTATAAGCATTTTTTGGAAACACTGGGAAAACATTAGTATAACATAATAACTCTATATTTACAATATAGAATATTATATAGGAATAACACAAATGATGATATAATAGAACTGAAGTGCAAAAATTTTAAGATGAGAGGGTACAGTACAATGTCTGTGAAAAAACTCAAGAATTCAAGTCAATGTTCTTTCACTGTGTTTTGTGTCAAGAATACATTCAACCAAAGTATCAGTAAATTTTTAAAATAATCATAATTATTTTCATGTGTATAAATAATAATAAATAAAAGGTGACTTGAATCTGTTAAGGAAATCTAGGCCTGTGTATTTTGTCTGTCATTTCAAGCATTCTTGGCTGTTACAAAGCATGCTGACAAGCTATAATTTAGCAAAACAGGACACGTCATTCTCTGTATGAAGAGAAGAAGATAAAAAAAGAAGGATGGAGACTTAATTGTCTGTAAGAGTTACAAAAAGCATAGTGCTGCTATGAACATCATGCCAGTCCTCTCAATGAAAGACCTGGAGCATATTCCACAAGAAGAGCACCTGTGAAAATTTGGGGGAGGAGAGTTATAATAATACTCTATAAAATGAAGTATAGAGAAAAGAAGGTGAACGAGTCAATGTGTTCTTCTAATACAAGAAATGTGTTTTATTATTGGTTTATGTAATTTGATGCAAAGTAATCTGATCATTCAGACTAACTTTAAATTAGGGTGCAATACAGTGTTATTTTTTTGCAGTTTTATATTTTATTTTCTTCTGAAAATTCGGTCCATTTGGGAGTCAAGGGATAAATATTTTCACTTGTTCGCTATTGCACTTTATTTAAAAGTTGGTTGCTGTTACTGCAGTGTCCTGAAAAATCTCTTTCATTCTTATACGTCTGATTCTCTGTTTCAATTTTACCTGGACTGACTTATTTATTGAATTTTTTTGCCTGTCTTGAATAGTTTATTTGCTGGTTTTTTTCATCTAGTTGTTTGTTTCCTTTTCTAGGTGTGATTCACAAGAGACACTGCTTCAGTTTTACATCTCCACATAAGTTTGTCCTTTTCATTGATTCTGCATTTTCATGTTTGCAATTTCAAAACCACTTAATAAAATCTTAAAGTCTAAACTTTAAAAAGTGGTAAACTCATTTCAATGAAAAATGGGAAAGACGTGCAAACCACAGTTTTTCTGAGTGTAGAAACATACGAGAAACTGAATGGAAAAATATTCACAATGACAGCAAATGAGAGAAATAGAACCAAAAAAAAAAAAAAAGATCTGAGGTGGTGCAGTCCAAACAATAATGAAGTCTGACAATATATCATAGTTTTATATCAAAGTTTTATTGAGGCAGTAGGAGACATGAGCAGTAATATGCCCATATGGCAACTCAGTCCCTGAGAGCTGCGGGTCATAAGTGGTACCCTAGCTCCAGTGGACTGCCAGGGACACTTGGTGTTTGGATTATCTGGTCACAACAACCAATAAAGCAACGACAACGTCAAAGAGACACAGATATGTGAGTGTTTGGGGATGAAAAAGGTAGACGGAGGAGAGACTTTGGCATTTCTTGATTGATACAATTGCTCCTATATACATCCCTCTGAAGTCTTTGGGTTCTCTCGGTATCTAACCGAAGACATCACTGCAATGTCCAAGTGTATTAGTGATAATTATAGAACATTCATCCCTGCCCAGGATGCATCCATATCCTTCATCTGCTTAACATTAACTCTAGGAAACATCCTACTATATCGAGAATGTTGATACAGGTGTTTAGTCAATCAGTCTCCGAAAACTTGAAAATTATGGTTAAAGTGGGATAAAAGGTGTTCAAAACCAATAATGTCTGGATCAGAACTCAGGAGACAGAACATTTTGATGCATATCTCCAGTACCTATATCAGTGAGTCTGAGTCTATGTATTATTGTAATTTTTTTAAAAAAAGAGTCACCTGGCCATGGTCCCTTATGGTTTCCAAAATCTGTCATTTTATATTTTTTTTTAAAATCTGTACTGTGAGAATATAAGGAATATTTTTTCTTCAAGTTCAGTCCCTAAATTTTTTTTTTTTTACTTACTTCAACATTACTAGTCCATTCCAAATGAAATGCTGCTATTGTTTTCGACTAATAACACAAGTTTATGAAAAAGTTCAAATAATGACAATATTGATATATTATTGATTTTTTCCTAGAAAGTGAAAATGCCGAAAAACACTTGAGATGAACATATAATTTACTTCTAATGATTTTGTGTTTTGTAGAAGATTGGTGAAATATCCTGGTTATATAAAAAGGAAAATATTCTGCTTGTCAGTCAGCACCAAGTATCAGCTCTTTCCTTGAGTTATACTGAAGAAAGGTGATTTTCTTGGGGGAAAGCCACATGTCATCAGCTCAGCATTAGGGATGACATTTGGTTTCAGACATCAGTCATATCAGTGTCAACAGCTGTGAGATCTCTTTGGGAAATATTGCAGATCAAAATACTAACATTCATTAGTTTTACACATTAAACAGTTGCTCTCAAAGTGGAATAAGAAAGTCAAGGAAAATTTAAGAAAAAAACCCCAAACAACCAAAACTGTAAAATGATATATTGCCTGCATGAAAATATTATCTGAGACCAAATCTTGTCATAATGACTGTTAATGAGATCATGCACTCAGTGAGAATAAAAAAAGAGGCTGAGACGAGACTCTAATAATAATTATAAAGGGAGTCAAATAGAACATGTTTAAACAATGCAAGGAATGATCAATTAATTAAGTATCTTTCAAGACAAGTAAGATCAGCAAAGGTGAGTCCCAAATGATAGCACAGAGCATCTAACAAGATCTGATAATTAATGACAACTGTGGCAGAAGTTTCTACTGTTAATAAATAAATCTTATCAGAGACCTAGTTAAGAGGTTGTTTGCAGAGCAATTCTCTGTCTTCCTGAGTCAAGACTGTTACAAGACACAGTATTGATCATAAGCTAAATACAGCAGATGCATTAAACTTTTAATTATTAATAAATTACTGTTTGTCAGCAATTATAAAACAGTTATAAGTAGAATTTAGTAAAATTTGTTAATACAGTGTTCTATAATTGTATGTTCTTTATTGCATTCTCACTGGAATGTGAGGTCAGCAATGAAATTCCTTAGACCTCCTTTCTGAAAGAAGGTAAAAAATAAAAACAAAATAAAATTAAAAAATCCTGCTGTGGCTTTTGGTTTGGTTCTTGTTCAAGATGTCATCTTTGAATAATTTTAAGTGTTTACCACTATTCTAACTTTTCCCTCATTTGATTCTTCATGTCACACATTTTATTCTCAACAGATTTTATGATTTAGGAATAGATCAACTTTTATCTGCCTTACTATACTGAGAAACTATTATTAAATAACCTTTATTGGCTCGTCATCTAGTATACCAGTATTTGAAGGCAGGGTTTTTTGGACCGAGATGACAAAAATATGGTTTTCTTTACTGCTCTTCCAGACATTAAACATTTCTCTGCTAAACTGTTTTCTGCTAAAAAACCCCGAAGCATCTGGATATTCTTTCAGAGACACTAGAAAGGGAAATAACCATGTTAATCTGTATTTTAGCATAGGCACAAGAGCATGCAGCAGCTGATGCTCATGATAAGAACATGTATTGAATGAGTAATTTCAGTCCACTTGGAAATAAACTGCAGATGACAGGTGAACTCTGCACAAAGTAGGGGAAAGGTTCCGGGCTTTTTCAAAGCTTAGTCTTAGGCATTTGATTTCAACAATTTTTAGATCATATTTTTTCACAATAATATATTTTTCCAGAAGCCTCAGACTCAGTTAAGACTACTTACATACTTCCTTCAACTTATAGAAGCCAGCACTGCTTTCCTGACTGGCTGGGTTCTTTTTTCCTGGTGGTGAAGTTGCTATATTTCACTATCTGTTCTAGTGTTGCACTTGCACTGACTAGTATTTTGAGCAGCATGAGTCACACACTGCCATTGATTATCTTAATTTGTATTTTCACAGTGCTACACCTGGCTCAGTAACATATTCCTAGAAACCATTCATTACTGAGAATGGAGTTTTTCCTCTTCTGAGTCCATACAGCAGTTATTGCTGGTGTCTTTGAAAATGTCACTGACGCCTGATTATGTGAAACCACTGTATATACATTCCATTTCCAGGTGGCTTGGACTGGATTCTGCTTCATAATAGGTGACAAAAATAGCCAGATGGACTTATTTGTGATTTGTTTTGATGACACAAATTCAACTGTAGAGTTGAAATCTTGATTTCTTTAGATTCAGAGAAAAGATTCTACAGTTTTAGTAGTGAGGTCTTTTCCATATGTATTTAGTACAGAAGACATTTGACTGTCATGCTCTTCATTAGCTTCCTTCAGCCTTATCAAATGCCTGTAACTGTAGTACTTCCTCTGCTTACCAGACCTTACAGAGGCATATCCTGACAGCTGTTGAATGTCTTCAGCTTCAAACTCTACCGCAGCTGAGGGGACTTATGAGCATTCAGCATAGGATTAAGTCTTCAACTATTAAAAGAGAAAAATAAATCTTCCAAGGCATTGAAAAATTTTGACAGAATGTACAGTGAATTACTTTTGATTTGTACCCACTTCAGGCCTAAATGTGTCATAACTTCCTTGAATTTGTGTAATTTCTTTTTTTTTTATTGCTGAATAACAATGTAGTAATGAGTATGTATCATAGAAAAAGTAAATATCATATTTGTTCCCTTAACGTCTGCCTTGTAGTTAAAAAGGATCTTGAGTTACCTTTTTCAAAATTTGACACTGACAAACTGGCAGATGTCCAAAGGACTTTTTAACTCATCAAGTGTAATGGCCAAGAAAAGAAATTTATTTACGGTACTCACACTTCTTTACAGCCACAGTGGCAGTAGACTGAACTACAGTCCTTCTGTAGAGATAGGAATTAGCTTTCAATTTGAAATCAATGGAATGTCATATGAGGTCACTGCTCAGTAATCCCTTGACAGACTTTCTGATAGATCTGAGTACAAGAGAGCTTCATAGACTTTATCTGGTGATAATGAATTGGCTTAAAACTGAAGAACTGATGAGGTATTGTGAACTATAGCATTTAACAAACCGCCTTTAGCAGATGTTCCTGTACCCTCTGAGAGGCTTTCATCACACCTGCATGGTTTCCATACAGTGGTTATGGTTATTTGACTTGCTACTTTAAAAACAGTGATCTGGTTTTAATAGCATAAATAAGAATAAACAAAGTAAAGAAAGAAAACAAGTAAAATATAGCTAGAATTCCTGCCTATTACACTATCACAAATTATTTCAATATTCATGTCCTATAATTAAGCTGTATTTAAATATTAAATTCATTATTTTAATGGGATTTTGTTCTTAGAGTCATTCTGAGACTTTCCTCGTGTTACTGTGCAACAACCTGAAAAAATGCTAGAACAAACTTTTCTGAAGCATCTGAATATATGAAATAGTTTATTAGTTTTATTATCTCGGATATCTTAAAAAATGCTGCCCTATTCTCCTTTTTAACATTGTAATCTACTTTTCTTTGCCCTTTGACAGAGTTTAATACTCTCTGACTAAGTTCTTTTTGATATTCTATGCATGGAGGATATAATAATTGACATCAAATTTACTTGTTTTAGAGAAGATTTCTGATTTAGCAGGGTACTACAAAATATGTTGCATAATGAAATATAAGTGTAATGTTTGTTTTTTTTTTTTAAATACAGCAACTGTAATATACAATTCAATCACAATGCCAATGTGATTCTTATTATCTGTCTCTATAATATGCTCAGTGGGATGCTGCTGGGTGTGCCCTGTGCCGGCTTTGAATGACACGGAGGTAATTTTTTTCCATATTAGCTTATATGGGACTAGGATTTTTCTTTGTGCTACAGTGTTCATGAGACAGGGATGTTTTAGTTGTTGCTGAGCAAGGCCTACATAGTCATGGCTTTCTCTGCTCATACCACCCCAACAGCAAGGAGGCTGGGAGTGCACAAGGATTAGGGAGGGAGCACAGCCAGGACTGCTGGCCCCAGTTGACCCATGGATTATTCCATGCCGTATGGGGTCATGTTCAGCATTAAAAACCATGGAGGAAGAAGAGGAGGTTAAACTAAAACAGTCCTTTTCCTTCTCCAGTCCTTATGCCATATTATTTATGCCATGCTCAGGTCACACACTTTCCAATTTATCCTCAGTATCAGCCACTCCCCTTCCCATCCTTTACTACAATACAGAGAGCATTGCCTTAATTTGTGGACCACCGCGGTAAAATATCTGTAAAATTCCCCTTACAATCTCCACTCCTAGTCTGCTTAGGTCAGGTTATAGGGTTTAACTCTGCAATGAACTCCCTCCCTTTCTCCTAGTCTGGCTGGCAAACAAGGGGCTCTTGCTATAGTCATTCACAAAACATGCAGCTCAAATCCCATGTAAGCACATGTTAAAGGAAGTTCTATGACAACCACTATCACTGGTCCCTTTGAATCAGAACGTAGAGTTTAACATTACAATGAACTGGTCCCCTTGCCCCTGCTCTGGATTGGATTTGCTGTACAGTGTGCCAGGTCCAAACGGAGCCTTATCTATGAGCCAGTCATTTCAGGGCTATTCCTGCTGCAGCACAGACCAGTCCACAGCTACAGTCTCTTTGAGATGCATGTGCTCCAGAGTGGCCTTGCTCTTGGGCCACAATGCCTTCAGAGATGTACCACAGGCCCTTCAGACACAGACCAGCCACAGCACATAATAACCACAGTCACAGGTGCTTTCAGATATACCTGCCCTGGCATGGACTTATCCATGGCCACAGATGCTTCAGGGTGTCCTGCTCCCTCATTAAGTCACCCATAAGTCACAGCCCCTTCAGTTTAAATTCACATTGGAGATTCCACCTGTTTGCTACAGGTGCACAGGAATAGCAGCAGAGGTAAAAAGCAGCACTACACTAATAATATAGTAAGGCAAGCAAGCTCAATGGCAAGCATAGAAGCCTGGAAATTCATAGCTAAACAGCAATAACAACTACAAATTTGATTTAAGACTTTCCAATCAAAACTGTCATTATCTCAAACACTTTGAGCCCCATGTTGGAGGTTAAAAAGGACTGTCATGGCTTAATCCCAGCCAGCAACCAAGCACCATGCAGCTGTTCACTCACTCTTCCACAGCAAAATATGGGATAAAATCTGAAAAGTAAAAGAGAGAGACCTTATGTGTGACAATAAAGAGAGTTTAATAGGCAAAGCAAAAGTTGCAAGTGCAAGCAAAGCAAAATATGGAACTCATTCACCACTTCCCATGGGCAGGCAGACATTCAGTCCACTCTCCAGGAAAGCAGGGCTCCATTTTGCTTAATGATGGCTTGGGAGGACAAGCGCCGTCACTCCAAACTTCCTCCCTCAGCTCTTCATTGCTGATCATGATGTCGTAGGGCATGGAATTTCCCTGGGGTCAGTTTGGGTCAGCTGTGTCTGATTGTGTCCCCTCCCAGCCCCTTGTGTATCCCCAGCCTCCTCGCTGGTGAGGTGGGGTGAGAAGCAGAAAAGCTTTGACTCTGTGTCAGCACTGCTCAGTAGTAATAAAAACATCCCTGTGTTATCAGCACTGTTTTCAGAACAAATGCAAAACACAGTCCCATGCTGGCTATTACAAAGAAAATTAGCTCTACTCCAGACTAAACCAGAGCATGCATACATACCAGAGCTTTCCCATTTTCACATTTTCTAATCTTTATCACTAATTTCCAATTATGCAACCTCTAGAAATCTTAATGTAATATTTTGCAAATAATTGAAAGAATTAAGATGCAGCTGAAGTAGTCATGTCTCGTATGAGAACAAATTTGATCAAATAAAATTGACTAAAGTTTAATCCGTACTTCTTTTAAACATTCAAATACATGTATATTTATAAAAAATAAGATTCTATAGATGAACTGTTTAAAACTGCTTATTAAATCATCAGTAGATATTCATAAGGAAATGACAGCAACGGTATAAATCTATGAGCTTATCAACTGCAGGTGGAACATAAATTATGATAATAAAAACTTAATTAACTTATTTAGCTGTATACCATACAACAAGTAATTAGGAACATATTCAATATCTTTCTCAACTATTTATTATCAAAGAACAGATTTTTAATTTGAATTATTCCCAGAAAAAGTTTCACACATGAAGCTGAGAAGGCAGCTCTATTTTTCAGTCATAATTCCTGTAATTCTTGAGAGAAATAGCACCTATTCTATAAATTTCAAAGGAAGTTGCTTTATGTCACCAATCTATTTGAGTCTTATGGGCTATGGACATAAATTAAATGCTCTAAAGTAGGCAGACAATTAAAGAAAGATTTTTGAAAAATGTAAGTTAAATATTAAAATTATTTGTAGGAATAACAATTATGTTTTGTTTGATGCTGCAAAAATTATGGCTACCAATATTTTCACTTTATGAAACACTACCAGTAAATTATTTGGCCTAGGCCAAAGGTCTTTCCATATGTAGTATCAAGTGTGTCTGCGTATCACTTTGCTAGCATAAAACATCAACAAAAAAGAGAATAAAGTATTAGCTGCTTAGCTACAGTTTTGCACATGGAAATCAATACATCTGTCTATGTGCAATTTCAGTAAATCATTGTTCTTTCCTAATTCTCATCAGTTTCAGGGTTTGGTTTTTTTTTTGTTTGTTGCACATTTACTAGGTTTGGGGACTTATGTTTGTTCTGTTAATGAAGCAGTATGTGTATGATTACTTTTCTTGACATTTAATACCTGCAAGATCAGAAAAGCTTAAACCAGATTTTCAGGAGGACATATGGCTTATCCACATTGCTCCTTTTTGTCTCCTGATCTTAGAAGGTATATTGTTGTGTCAAGGTATGTTTCGGTTAATGATACAATACATAGTACCTTACTTAATTTTCTATCAGCTCACTCTTTTCCCAGATCTAATAAAAATCTATGCATATCTAAAGATACTTCATCTTAATGAGTCAATCTGATAACTACTAAAATTTCTTATTGCTTTGATGCCACTAATTACTAAAGTGCTACTAAGCAAAACTAAATGTTATACGTAGATTGCAGAACAATAGTACTAGACATTATACACAATAAATTAAGAGATTTAGAAAATTAATAAAATGCAGTGAAGACCTAAATTGGAAACTAATAATACCTAACATGCTTATTCCTTCACATGTCATTCTGTGTAATTACAATGGGTGATTTTAACATTGCTACAGCACTAATTTGTTGAAGGCGTTGCATAAACTTTGCATACTTTTAGCTCATGGAAAGTATAAAGCTGAGAATCTAGTCATTAAACCAAAACTAAAAAGGAAGGCTTTCAGAAGTAGTAATTCTCTTTAATTCTATGTCCAAATACTCAGCTAAATCATCTCAATTTAAAAAAAAAAAAAAAAAAAAAAAAAAAAAGCTGGTAGCTTTGCTGGATCAGCATGGCACTCGCAAACTAGAGAATATAAAATTTATGTGAGTTTTTCTGAGTTTGGAAATAACATTCATTCTTATGTTTCTGTTCTTGTACAATGTAAAAAATATTCCTATGTGCGTTGTGAAGAGTTCCTGCTTAAGCAGCTAAAGGTTTCAAGTGCTTTGTCAATAAAAAGCACTATTAAAGGTAGTAGCCAAAATATTTGTTCTTTTAAAAGAAACAATAAACAATCAAACAAAACCCTTACACAATAATCTTTATTGGTTCTACTGTCTTTATTCTCTTCTGGAGATAAATACATCAAAATTACAAGGTATTAATTTTAGTAGGTGCTTTCGAAGAGTAGTAGAATCAGGAAATTACCAGAGGCTGTCCAATATCACTGTATCTATGAATTTGCATACAGATACATACACTTACTAACTTTCAAGTTGTTAATAACTTGTTTTCCATTTACATTATAGACTACATGATAGACTGGAAATGATAATTTGAATTTCCATCTTCCAAAAGCAAACTGCAAAGGTAAACATTTACAAATCACTTACATATACTTGTTTGCCCAATGAAGCTCAATTTAATTTTTTTTGGTAATATGTCATGAATGGAACTGCAGTTTCAGTACTCCCCCTGTGCTTGACTTTGATAGGCACTCAGTATGTTTCAGGGGACATTAATATTTGTCATACAACTCCTCTACTCAAAAAGATTGGACACCACAGTTTAGAGTGGCAAATAATTTTTTAAAGTTATCAGGCAAGAGCTAAAAAACTAGAAATATAACTACAGTTTGAAACAAAATTGAAGTGTCAAAAAGGTTGATAATGCATAAAAACAGTATATTATTGTTTAATGGGGAACAAATATACAGTATCGTTATATTGAACTTTGGGAGGTTGTTTTGTCATAACACCACAAAATTATTTCATTCTTCTTACTAATAGCAGTTTACTTGTTAAAGCCTACTTATTTCTGAAAAATAACTGTCACTGCACAGATAGATGTAGGAGAAAGAGTGAAATAGCAAACTGAGCTGACAGCACACATGATCATGCACTCACCTTTGCTGAGTACTGGAGACCTGAAGTCTATCACCAGTATTTTCCCAAAGAGGCTGTTCAAAGTTGAGGTGGATAAAACACCATATTAAATTGTTACAGTTATATAAAAATGTTGACTGTAACTGTAGTCTTTTCCAATGACTTTATGTGTTCTTCAGTAGATTCCTTTAAAATAAAAATAAATGAAATTTAAAAATTCAAATAAAAGTATAGTGCTTTTCAATATCTCCAGAATATTAGTCTGTTTAAATTGTGAGCAATTAATTGAAAAATGCAGAAGTCATGAATGGTATGAACAGCATCCATAGAGAAAAACTATGGACATGCCTGAAGCAAGAACCATAGCTTGGTTTAAAACTAGGTTAATGAGGAAATCAGCATTGAATAGCATAGTATGACCTTTTGTAGAAAAGGTGTATCGTGCTCTGTGTGCTGTGTCCTCATCAGGAAGCACATATGTTATTCCACTTTATGTGAGCTTTGAGGAAAGAGTGTGGAAAGATGATAGCACAGTGGCTGAGCTCCTGGACCACATTTCCTCTGCAATCTTTTGCCTTGTTAAAAGAAAAGTTCTCAGTTTTACAAGGCCAGCAAATATACCCAAGTTCAGGGAAAAAAATCATGTTACAATATATATCTGTAAAAATATGAAAGTTTAATATTAAATGTATAGGAGCTTTGAGAATATTTTATGAACTTTCTCAAACTGATGCTATGTGTAATTTAAAAAAATGGAATTGTGTTTTATTTTAAACCTTAGCATGAAAGAATTCATGACAATACTGTATGTGATAACCATTTACAAAATAATCAATTTTATCTCACTCTGGAATAAAAAAAAAATCAAATTTGCTGCCTTATTAAGTTGGAAAGTGTGTAAGTACCCTGACTACATTTTGCCTAGAGGTTAAAATAATTGTAGAGAGCTTTGTATGTGCATGTGAGCACACATACACATAATTCCAGAATTTATATTTTGACTTAAATGAGTAGAATTTTTTAATTCAGTATTTCTGCTAAAACAGTAAGAATTGCTGTGATAATGCACAGGTGTCTTGCAAAAAAAATGCCTTTCAAACATTGTCTTAATACATTTTGTATAAGCCTGCATTTCTGGTTTTTTAGCTGAGTTGTTTTCATAAAGAAATAATTTTCAGTAGTTTTCCGTTATATATTTCCTATTCATATTGAAATAGTATGAAAAAGGTAGGTGTCATTGTGTTTTATCTGTAGTCAAATATATCTATTATTAGATAATATGAATTTACCTGGATTAATATGGATTTTTTTGTTTTTTAGTTGAACTACATATTTTTATTAAATATTTGCCTGTGATTCTTAATGTTTTCTTTATAACAAAATAGCTTGGAATAAAACCAACTGTGTTAAGCTTGTTGATAGAACTATTATGACAGTAATTTCTATTATGTGATCTATTTTACAACTCTGGTGTAAAGTATAGGTGATCTAACCTAGAATTAAAAAAATAGAATTATAACATACCTATCTTCTGCAGTCTACTAGAATCCTCAGACTGAAATTAAGTTTATCGTGGAGAATCTAATAATGTTTAAGCAACATGGTACTGTATGGTATAATTTTAGAATGTATATACATTAATATTAGTACTCTTGGGGCATCAGACTCAATTTTCCACCTCAGTGATCTCTTTTTTCACCAACTGAAAAAGAACCACCACCCTCCAAAAAAGCAACAACAACAAAAATCAAAACCGAAACCAACCAACCAAGCAAAAAACACTCAAAAAAGCCCAAACCAAAGCACACGCACCCTTTATGCCTTTAGAAGCCAATAATATTTAAACATTCCTTTACGGTTTTCTCTGTATTTACTTATTGCTTTCACAGAAAGAGAATAGGAATATTTGGCTAGACCAGCATCTGAATAATAGGCTCTTGACACTCGAATAAGAGGTACTTGACTTGTATAACTGGTGGCAGACTATAAAGCAGATTTAGACCTTGATCTTTTATGTATTTAAGCACATATTTATTCCATTAATTTCATTTGTGCTACGTCTGCAAGACAACACCATAAAATTTAATTGCTCTTCATCCAGCTTTAAGAATAGTAAATTCTCTTCTGTCCTATGCATTCTTTAAGTCTATTAGATCTATCCTCATGCAAAGTGATTCTTGCAGCAATTTTTCAATGTAGCTGACACAGATAGCACTGCATCAAAAGAATACTACCCAAAGTGTAAATAGTGGGAATCTTTGTTTACATGAGAACCATAGAATTGAGATACACTGCCTTTGAACACAGATATAATCCAGTTATGTCCCCTCCCTTGTCAGGGATATTGGATTAAATGGTCTTTAGAGGTCCCTTCCAACCCAAACGATTCTATGATTCTATCATAAATAACATAGGCATTTAGAAAAAGAGAAGGATTTCTTTTTCTTGTGGCTAGAGCGAGAGGAAAAGCAGCAAAACCTCTGGATGCAGAAACCTCATGTAAAAACTTATCAGCATAATTAGTGATGCTGCCAACAAAATACATGTCCTGGATAGTAAGCACTTCCTGTTCCTGATTAACCAAATGACTTTGAGGTTATACATCATATTTCTGACAGTAAAGCCACTTCCATGGTAAATTGCTTAAATAAATGTAAAATTAATGGGTGGTAATGGGTTTATGAATCTACACAGAAATAATACTGTAGCAACATGGACAAATTGTCTTGTTAGGCAGAATGTAGATAGTATATTCAACATATGTTGTTCGGTCTTTGTTTTTGTTGTTGCTTTTAACTACATTAAATAAAGTGTTATTTCTTTTATATGTTAAAGAATTTAGCTCTCCTAGGAACTACAAGAATGTTTTATAAAAACCTTAAAATATTTTCATTCTAAACACAAAGAGTTAAGATATGACCACCACAAAAAATAAATAAAACAAGCATGTGATTGAATTTTTGCAAAGAGTTGAAGTCATGGCATAAAGTAAATAGTATCATTTATAGCTTGATGAGTTTGTGTTTGGTTTTTGTTTGCTCGTTTGTTTGTTTTGCTTTTTCTCCTGAATGTTGCAACAATATTGACTGGGAAAGAAATAACACGTAAGCATAGTTAAGACTTTTCTTAATTTATTTTCTTTTATATTTCCTTCTGAATTCCATTTCCTCTCCTTTCTGTTCACTCTCCTTTTTAAGGAAGAGGTGCCAAAGAAGTAAAATGTGGGACAGAATCTTGAGTTTGTTGAATTAAGGGAGTTTTGCAAGTGGTTTAATGGGATTTATGCAAGGTAAAACGTGTGCCATAATTTTACCTGTTGCTATTATTTAAGATCTCTCTCTGTGTGTTGTGGCCGGTTGAAGACAGGAGAAATATACATATTTTCAACTTATTTTATCTGTCTAATTATCCTTTACTCTAAAAGGCTCCTCTTCATTGGTTTGGCACATTAGCTGCTATCAGCCAGCTTTTTACTTCTAGAAAGAGTTTAATAAGAAATTCTGATAAATGGTGAGTATGAATTTCCATATTTTATAAATATATAAACCAATCTGTCCCTTAATGAAAACCTCAAGTTTACTGAGAGCTGGAATACCAAATGAGGTAAAATAAAACTGCTCATGTTCTAATACTGAAATAGTATATATTAATGCTGAACATTAAATGAAATATTAACATTTTAGGGTGATGCGAAACCTACCATTAAGACAGAGAGGCTGAAGTATCAGGTTTAATTACATAGAAGGTCTAAACTGTAACAAACTTCAAATACAATAATTAGCACTCATGATTTCTTGTTAATGGTTTAGCACTTTTAGCTATCAGCATAAGAAAGAAAAATCTGGTTTGATCTCTAGTATAAAAATAAAAAGGAAAAAAGACAAAGACTTTGAGCTTAGATTTTCTTCAATATTAGAATTTTTGGTTGAATTAAAATTAATCTCTCAAGGCATAGATCATCTGAAATTGAAGCTTAAAATAGTAGAAAACAACACATTATTACTCAGATTGTTTGAATGCTTCATTCTTCTAATTGTTAATATAATGTCTGTTTTTAAGGTGAATTTGTCTCATTTCCATATCCTGAAAAAAATCCTCAGTCAAATAGAGGCCACGAATTGAACTAAATAAAATTGACGGAGATCAAGACACCCCTTAACCTCTTCTTGATAAATGAGACATCAAACTGTTAAAGTTCTTGCAAGCAGTATGATCTTTTCAGAATTCAAATATTTACTGGCAGCTATTTCTGGACACTTTCCAAGTTTTGGGGTTTTTTAAGATTAATCAAAATAATTGAGACTCTCCAGTACTAAGTAACAGAAACAGAGAAAATTAGAAGTCCTGTATATAATAAGTAATCTTGACCGAAACAGACACAATCTATCCATAATTTCTTTCAAGAAATATAGATAATACAGATAAATTTGTTTTATGGAAGTCACTGCTTGTGTAAATTAATGTGATTTTTATCAAAAACCATAAAGTACAATGTCATATACTAGCATTGCTTACAAGTAAAGTTAAATTTAGCACAGATAGTGGATTACTAATCTTCAAATTGAAGATTTACTAATCTTCTTTTTTTTTTTTTCCCTAAGTAGAAATCTTGATGAGAAAATAATGCTTGGTAAAAATGTCAAATTAAAAAGCAAATGAAAGAATGTTTAATTCCTCCTGTGAACATACTTAGAGTATTTACAATAATTCATACATCAAGGTGGGACATTAAAAATATACAACAGAAAACAAATGGCTGATTTGACATTTATACAGAGTGAAACCTGTTATGAGAAAAACTTGTTAAATAGACTAATTAGTAAGAATATGGTAGGCAAATTAGCTCCAGATTTAGCAACCTTACTGTGTTAAAAGTGCTAAACTAAATATTAGTAAAAACCATATGTTATGGACATTTGAAACCTAACACAAGCAAGGACTCTCAGGATTACAGTGGAAGCTTTTCTTACATCGCTTTGCCTATGTGTTATTCAGTGCAAATTTGTTCTTATATTTTATCCATGATAAATTATTTGGGATTAGAGCTTGGCATAAGGCAGCCATCAAGATTACCTTGATGTTTCTTGGACATCAAGTCAATGAATTTATGAAACATACACATTTTGATTTTCTATGTATATAAAGGTACAAACATACACAAAGATATCAGACAAAGGTACAGCTGATTTTTTTCTTCAGAACTCCTGTTTCTGGAATTGCTAATTTTAGATTGAAGCTTCACTTACAGTTTTGCTGGTGTGTTATTTTACAAATTATATGTATTTAAAAAAAAAATTAAATCACCATTATATGTATACTGACCTAAAATCAGCCTTGCCAAGATTACTGAGAAACAAACAGCTATACTTTGTGTTAAATTAGTCACCATTCTGATGATTTCCTTTTGTATCTTTCTAAGAGATTAAAAAAATAGAGGTATATAATTAGTTTTACTACAAGAAAAAGTCAAATTTTTATGGTTATGGTTAGAGTTATGGCCCTGAAATATTGTTTCTGATGCTTTCATTCAAAAAATAGTATTACATAATGAGAAAGAAGTGCTTTAGATAACACTGTTACAATCCCAAAATTCTTTTACTTGGGTTTCTATCGTTTCATTAATATAATTTTCACTTGGAGAAAATGAAGGAGCTGAAGACTGTATAAACTGTATACAAGAAAACTATTGACTGCCAGTCCAAGGAAAGTAAAGAAAATTAATTTTAGTCTAAGAGAATTTGATAAACATTAGGGAGACAAATCTCTGTCTCTCACAGGGTTACCTTGGCACTGTTAGTAGGATGTTGCTTCTAACATTTCTCAGGTGAAGCAAGCTGTTCTTTCTCATTATTCTTCTTATCTTTGTATTGTATGCAAATATATATTCAATAATGTAAACTTTGAGAACATTCATAAATCAAAAAATGGGATTTGCGTCACATAGTTTTGAAATACTCTTGGAAAGAAATTACACTTGTTAAAATGGAACTTGTTTATTACCTGACTTCTTAATTTTAAATTTTAAACCCCCAATTACTTAGATTTCCTGGTTTTGTTTTGCAGTAAATTTTGTTGTAGCATTACAGTAACCATGACAATTTACAATTTCAAAGGTTAGAAGGTATAACTTGAATTAACCATAGACACTTCTATATCCCTGGTACTGTGCAAGAATTCAGGATAAACATTGATTATTTATGGAACAATTAGTTTTAATTAGCACTTTTGTAGAATCTCATATGGTTTCAGGCATCGCCACCTAAAAATTGCAAACTATTTAAAAGAAGACATTCTGAAATATTAAAAAACTCTTCTGGTAATAAAATAAGAGAAAAAAACTTCTTTCTATACAAGAAAACAAACAAACAAACAAACAAAGCACCCCAAAACCCAAGCAAACAAACAAACCGAGAAATAAAACTAAATACAAATACAAATACAAATACAAACAAAAATACAAATAACAATAGCAAGCAAAATAAAAATAAAAATATAAAGAAAAGCACACAAACACTCTTGTATTTAAATTTCCATTCTGACTTAGTTATACCATTTTAATATGTGTGTATTTAGGCTCCAGGAAAACTAGTATTAATTATATTCTAATTAGTGAGCTTTACAGGTGTTTGAGATCTCTGTTGTGGCTTTCCATTTATCTCTTATTCATCATCACAGCTTTTAAGGACAAAAATAAAGCGGAAGTAAAGGCCATAGAAATGGAGAGAAAGCACAGTTCCAGATGTAATAGGTCAGAGAGTTTTAATGTGAAGGACTTTCAAATGATTTTGAGCCAGGGAGATTGGAGATTATGCTATCAATGGAAAAGGCTAACAGCTAGAAATTGGGAATATAATAGGATGACTCTAGGTGAGATAACTGCTAGAACAAGTGTACTCTGGCTGTAGTTTTTTTAGACACAGTAACAACCTTATTGTCTCGAGAATACCAAGGGTACCAGATAGAATCTATAAACAATCAGATAACTAAAGTCAATGATTGTCACTAAAACTTCTGTGTTATTTTGTAGTTTGTCAAAAGACAGACCAGCTATATTAGTGTTTATATTGCAGCCATCCCATGGAATTTCACTCATGGCTTTTTGATGGTCCCTACTCCTTGCTCTGTCAAAAGGCTGTACTGTATCAATCTTGAGAAGAGAAGCCATATGAGGAGCAGGGTGAGGTCACTTGGTCTGTTCAGCCTGGAGGAGAATGAGGGGAAACCTCATTGCAGTTACAACTTCCTTGTGTGGGGAAGAGGAGGGACAGACACTCTTCTCTGTGGTCCCCAGGGGCAGGATCCAAGGGAATGGCCTGAAGTTGGGTCGGGGTGGTTTAGGTTGGATATCAGGAAAAGATTCTTCACTCAGAGAATGGTTGGGCACTGGAACAGGCTCCCCGGGAAAGTGGTTGCAGCACCAACCTGACAGAGTTCAAGACGCATTTGGACAATGCTCTCAGGCACATGGTGTGACTATTTTATGATTCTGTGAATTCCATTCATTCAAGGAGTTACTGATCTTGTGCAAGACATGCTCCACTGGACATTGTTTGTACTTATGTCTTGAAAACTCTATCTGTTAGCATGAGTGAATGCAGTATAACTTCATCTATATAGTAAGACTGTATGGGAAAAGTGCTGGAATACCCTGGATACATACCATACCTGGATACACTTCCTACATATTCTGAGCTGGATATGCTTTAATGAACATCAGGGAAAAGATAACAGTGTTGGGATATTCTGCAAATATTATTAAAACTTTCCTCTATTTTCTAATTTCCTGGAAGTAGTTGCATGCAACATGATCACTTAACAGTAAAATTACAGTCAACACTTAGAAGATGCAGTGTCTTCTAGCAAATAATATTTTACCAGTATTAACACAGGACTTAAATTTTATTACAACATGACAGAACAGGGCCTTAGTTTCACCCGAGCCTGCCTTGGTCTGAGATGATTTTCACTGTTTTCAGAACTGGCTGGTGTACAGGTGATCACTGGCACCCTTCAGCTATAAGGTCTGTGAATGCCTCCTGTGGTCAAGCCTGACCAAGTGAGGAAGTCACTACACAACAAAGAACTGTCCTTTTTGTCAATTCATTTAGGGTGAGCTGTTGTGCAAATATGAAAAAATCTGGGAACCAGCTGGACAGTAACAGACTTGCAGTCCACTTGGGGCATATAAAAATATATCCAAGTGGACTGTGTTATTGTTGAGAAAGAAAACATAGACATCATGGTTTTCCCATCAAACAACTCAGATCATTGAATCATTCTTATAGTCCCTCTTCTCTTTTATTGAGAAAGTTCATTAACTTTGTCATCCAGAGAAACATTGGAAGCCATAACATAATACCATAGAATGTGGACAGAATAACTTCTTTTATAGGCATTTCAGATGGCAATTAACAAGGCTTTTCTTGTAATTTATTTGGGCCATGAGTATTAGTATTGTTGTAACCAGACAACATATCTGCACTGTTTTGATTAGATTGTTAAGAGTAGGCTAACAGTAAATCTTTCACTCTCTCTATATATATCATATTCTTTTTGCCCATAATAAGAATCTGAGTGTGGTACAGTAGAAATGTTCATTTTGTGGCATATGACATAATGAAACATCTCATCAGAGATATGCAGAAATAGAACTTTTTCTAGGCTGAAATAGTACAGTTCTGCAGCATTTTCAATATGCTGCTCATTTCAGTTCTTCTTGTGAACCAAGCCACCCTGTGGAACTTGCAGTCAGTCAATGTATCTGGCAGTGCAGCAGGTACTGTTAGGAAATTCCATTAAAATGACTGACAACAAAAATATTATATCTAAGCTAAGGGCAGACTGTTGACATATGAGCTTAATGAATTTTAAAGCAAAAATACTGTTTATTCCTAGGCTTCTTATGCTAAACCCAAAATACCATTTATAAAATTCTCATGCCACTGCTATGTCTGTGTAAGTAGAAGGCTACTAACAAACCAGATACAGCTTTCTGTGAAAACTATTTAACTTGAAAGCAGAATGCAGGAGCAGCAGGGATCTTCAACACAAATTCTAATTTTCCAGGAATTGCTACCAACTAGAAACAGGAAAAGCAAGGGGCCAGCTAAAAGCCTACTGGAATACAGTGTGCAATCAGCAAGGTCCTTGCCTACATCAAGTGTATGATATACGACCATGCTAAGCCAGCAGTGATTCTGGTAAACTGGGCATGTAACTGTACTTTGAATGACTTTCATGAATCAGCATGTAGAGACAGGATCTCCAAGCAGAAGTGTTGTCACAGTGGTTTCGCCAGATGATGTAGTTATGCAGAGATAAAGCTTAGCAACTTGACAAATTTATGACTTTATTTTGTGCTCTGTAAGCTAAAGAGATACTGACACTGAGGAATTAAGAAAATAACTTAGACCTTTAACAGAAAAAGTGTGAAGGTAAAAACAGTGTCTCTCAAATAGAAGGAAACAACAATAGAAGGATGTAAGGACTGATTTGCATTTAAAAAAGAAGCAATTGAACAGAAGGGCTATTAACTAGTGGTGTGCTGGAGATAAAGAGAGACCATACTTACATTGACAGAAGCAGGCGATGAGAAGAATGATGTCTCAAGATTGCAAAAGGATATCTTTTGTCCAGAAGAAAATTTTAGCCTCAAGCAAGCATCAGCTGATTCACTGTAGGTGAGTGAGAAGTTAACCATAATGTTATCTGTGAAAGAAAGGCATTAGGACAGTCATTTTCTGGAGATGAGATATTAAATTATTTAGAAATGATAACAAAATCCCCAAAAATCATGAATTAGTCTCACCAGGTCCTCACATAGAGGAAACAACAGGAAAATCTGTATTTGTAAAAATGAACCACTCTGCATATGAGCTACTATCAAAAATGTTATTCCTTTTTTTTTTTTTTTTTCACCTCTTGCTGGATTAGAGATTCACAGAATGGTTGAGGATGGTGAGGCACTGGAACAGGTTGACTAGAGAACAATGTCTGTCCCATCGATGGAAGTGCTTAAAGCCAGGGTGGATGGGGCTTTGAGCAACCTGGTCTAGCGGAAAGTGCCCCTGTCCATGGCAGGGGATTTGGAACTAGATGATCTTTAATCTCCCTTCCAACCCAAACCATTCTATGATTCTATGAAAATATTTTCCTCAGAGTACTTCACATTGTAAGAATGGAGAGCACTCCTTGTTTAACCACAGGTTCAACATTTTAATGAGCTGCCATTTCTTGCTATTATGCATGCAGGCAGTATTCAAAACAGTTCTATGTGCAAAAGCTATACTCCAATTTTAGATATAAGTGTACATATTGATTTATACTTCATGAAATACTAAATATAGAAACTACTATGAGAAGAGTAAATTATTCAGAGTAAATTTGAAAAACTTGTATATAATAAAAATGCATTGTAATTTATGGAAACACAGTCAGACTTATTTTATTCAGAAAATGACTGAGTAATCTTTTATGAATGTTAATATTTTCTTCATTGATATCACACATAAATTGCAGATATTATGAATGTTTTTTAAAAAATGGTAATGGCCATTCTTAATCTTACTAAACAATCTTAGCTTGACAGCTTTAATGAAAGGCATGGGAGCAAAATAATTCTTGAGAGGTGTATTTTACAAGAAACAGGATTCAATGTACCCTGACATCATTACAAAGTGCCCAGGGCTATGTGTTAGGCCATGTGTTGATATGCTTACCTCTTTTGGGGATTTTTTTCTAGAATGGGTGGCGGCAAGAAGTGCCCAGCCAGGGTCAGTAGAATGGTCAGTGAGATGTGTGTGTGTATGTGAGTGCTCTATTAAATAAATGGTCATGCTACAGCAGTGGCTGGATCTCAAGGAAGAATGAAATATCTGTGTTCTAAGCTGCAAGAGCCACTAGAGACCTTCATTCCACCCCCCCCCGCCCATTTTTTTTTCCCATTCGTTTGGCATTTATGATAAGCTTAAGAAAGGAGAAAACATTTTTAACCACCCTAAGCAGACAAAAAGAGAACTAAATGTGATCTGAAAGATCGGATATATGAAGGTATCCTCCTCTGGACTCAAAGCCTGTTTCCACATATTAGCTTTGGGATAGGAATTAAACTGTACAGACAGTAAACAGAGTCATATGTGTATCACTCTGGTCTACAAGTAAGATCAAATCCCATCAGAGAATTTATTTAAGAATTTATTTATTTACTTATTTAATGCTAGGGATAAAGCAAATAAATGAACCTTTTTTAACAAGTTAATAAAAAAGAGTCAGTTAAAAATTAGGAATGAAAGGATAGTATTCATCAAACATACCTGATGTTTGCTTAAAAGAGAGCAAGAATTCTACATAAGATTAAGATAAGAGTAGGAAAAGGAATGGAAGAGAGTTACTGCAAATACAGAAATAATTCTATCTCTGGTAGATCCTGCACTGAATAATTGGTCAACATGACATCATTAAGTGAAACAGTATCATGCAAAATTTCACTATTCTTATTCTGCTGTGGATATGCACTTTTGACCATTATTCTGGTCTCAATAGGTCCTTGGAATTACCTGCTAGAGCTAGTCCATGAGTTTACTCCACAATGCTTATACTTGTACACAGGTAAGAATTAACTGTAATATATAAGGTGCTGGTGGGTCTATATACTTGATAGGATAATGCCTGAATTAGAACCTGAAACTCACAATACAGTAAAAGAAAGGTGCAAAACAATAGTTATCTTAGTAAAGAATGCATTAATATCTCAGTTCACGTACCACAACTAAGCATTCATCCATAAATCAGCACTGTATTCTCAATTGGCTTTCAAACTGTGATGGAAGTCCACTGCCATGTATTTTATGACGCTCTACTAGTTGGAATATTTGTCCAAGTAGATACTAAAGCCAGAGATGTCTCGAATTGATGTCCCCATGACTAGTAGCATACTCTACAGCACTCAAATAACCATCAGTATGTCAGTTTTAAATGTGGACATGACTGAATTTAGATGCTTACATTTCTCTAAGCTTAGGGAAAAAGTAGCAGTCTAGGATTTAAAGTGCTTCCACAGCTTGTCTATTTACAGGCATGATTTTGTTTACATTTACTTCAGATTTTTGTCTCTGAGTCTGAAGTCCAGCCATAAAGTGTCCTGTGCCCATAATTGAGTTGGTTGAAAAAAATTGGAAATTTCATGCTAGCTGATGCAATTTTTCTGACATTAAAGATTCATGAATTTTGTGTTTAAATTTCAGGTAAGTGTATAGGTTCAGATGAGTACGAATTTTTAGCTGGGAAAGTCTGGCTCACCAACCTGTTTCTAGTTGGCTTAGAAAATCCATGTTTCATTCAACTGAAACAACTCTCAGAGTTGTCTTTTCTCCAAATGGCCATACACTCAGGTACTGTGATATGTCAGAACAGTTTTTCTCATTCAATAATTAAATGCTTAGTTTTTTATATGACCGTGTCTTATTCAGCTAGCAAAATTGTTTACATTTTACAATAATTTCTACAGTCTCATAAACAACCTAAACACACCGTGTCAAATAGCCTGCTTACACACTTGACATTAAACAGATGCTGAAGTGTTTTGCTGGCTCTTGCTATAAATGACTACATAAGGTACAGTCAGGGAAGAACCATTTGTTTCTAGGACACACATTCTTAAAGATTTCCCTGAGACATGCTCTCTGTGCAACCTGATTAGAGTTTGAAAAACGATCAAACCACAAACCAAAGTATACTGCTTTTCTAACATGCAGTGCAAGCTTTCTTGAAATTCCTAACGTATTACCACGTTACTGAGAGAAGCTCCTTGCTGGTACCTGGCTTAGCTCCTTATCTTGATTTGTAACGTCTTTTGAGTCGCTGGCACTAAATCTGGCTTAGTGTTAAAATGCCTAGTCATTTAATGCAACCTCTTTTATGTCAGTGCACTTATCCTTGGCTTCTGATGAAATATATTTTTGGTCAGACTTCTTTTCCAAGACACCTTCCACTTGAAATATTTGGCAGCTGCCTATTTCATTTGGAGGTATTAAGACTATTGACTTAATATTAACATATTTATACAAGTAAAAGAGCATTTTTTATTTCCTGTGTCTTAGAGTGATATCAGCAATCCAATCTTTTCAGAAACACAATTTTCATTTTCAAATCCTGATATTCAGCTGTTAATCTGAATCTGATCGTCTCTTACGATTCCAAGACGCCCTTAATTTCCTAAAATAAAACTGGGGCATAAGTTATATTCTGATTTTTTTTTTTTCTGAAAACCCTGTGACTATAACTCAATAACATTGCAGCGGATCAAAGAATCTGGGAGTGCACCTCAGCTGAGGTAAAGTGATTGTTATGAATCAAACCAAAAACTTTCCTTATATGAAATATTTTATTTTAAAACAGGTAAAGTCTATTAAGTATATGAACAAACAATAGCAAAGGCATAAGTTTCAGACAAATCCTAACCATAGAGATGTAACTTTGACTCACTTCAGATATAACTTGAAAGTATGAAGGAATTTGATGGTACAGAAGTCATTATCATGAGGAAAATATTTGCTTTGGCTATACCAGACACTACATGCTAAAATAAATAAATTATTAGAAAACAGATATTGCAGAAAAGATTACAGGAACTCTTAATTTAAAAACAAAACTTTCATAACCCAAACAATTCACACAAACACAAATTGTTACATAAGAGTTCACACTTTGTCATATTTTATTAATTAAACTTTATAAACCATCTGTTCAATTTTCTTTGCTAACATAAAATAAAGAAAAATAAATATAATTACTTATATGTTGGTTTGTAGTGTTTTGTGTATTTATAGTACAAAAGGGGAGCAGTAATATATTGAGTAGGAATAAAGATTCTGTAGCTAACAAGTTAAAATAGCCATGCTAAAATGGATGGATAGATGGAGGGATGGATGGGTGGATGGACGGATGGATGGATGGATAAACACTGTTGAAAAAAACCCAAAAACTCCAAAACTTCTCATCAGTTTTCAATATTTTAACTCCAGCTTCCCATTTCTCAATGTTATTTTTTTAATAAGGCCTAAATCTTATGTAATTCAGCTACATGTATTGTATCTGCATATTCCACATGCTTTTTAGCTTGTCTGTCACTAAATGTAAAGGGGGGAAAATGTAGATTCAGAAAATTAAGCCTTATTTCAGGTTTGCCTGTGAGAAGCCTGTGAGAAGCAAAGAGAAGCTTTGATAAAAACTTCAGATTTAGCCTAATTTATACACTACAGAAATTCCTCAGTAGACACTTTTCTACAGCTACAACTACTTTAAAAAAATTATTCTTATAAACATTTGAGATGTGCAGGTGGTGGTGGTTTCTTCATACATGTTTTCTCTTGAAAAATTTTAGGACCAGCAAAAGTTATTGACCTTTAAAAAAAAAAAAAAAAGGTATAAAGAAAACAACAGTTCTATTGTCTGCATTTTCTTCAGAAACACTAGGTAAGTTTCAATGCCAAACGAATATTTGAGGTAGGTTTTGTAAGCTATGGCATACATTTCCATTACTGCAGCTGTTGAATTTTAATCTACTGATTAAAAAATGCAGGAGATCACAGAAGAAAATAGTCAGTAATGTTTCCACCTCACACTTGAATAAAATTTTTGTTGGAATCATCCTCAAATGTAAAACAGACCTTAAAAAAGAAACTTATAAAAAAAGCTTCAATTAACATACTAATGAAATAAAAGCACTTGCAAGAGTTTTTGCTGAGCATTGATATCTGCTGAAGTTTTCTTTGACACGGATAAATGAAATAGCTGGACATTTCTTTCTATTGTTTTGAGTATTTCTTTCTCTTGTTTTATTTCTACGGTGCCTTTTAAGAAACGGAATTGTTTGAGATGAGGTTGAAGCTGTGACTTGGACAACCGTTCTGTGATGAAGGCTGTATGGAACTTCATTCTATGCCTCTTTCTTTCAATGCTGATGAGCTTCTCACTTCTTAACTGTGACATAAGAACACCTACTCCTGACTATTTAAAAATTGTCCTAAGCATCATAGGGGAAATGCTTTCAATTACTTTTCACAGATTTTATTAAAGAAGTATCATGTACCTGGGAGAGTCTTTGGTTTGGGAGGTCAGATTGTTTTCAGAGGTACTGGACATTCAAACAGTGGAACATATTTATCTATTATTTCCTCCTCTCATTTTCTGAACATTTATATTCTCACAATAATTTCTAGGTTTGGTTATTTTAATTACAGGCTTTTAAGAATGCAAACATTTAATCTGATGGGAGATGTTGGACATGATGGGATCTGTTTCAATCATATAAATCACTGCTGCTTACTGTATGGCCATCCAACTGCTTTCAGAAAAGCTCTGTGATAAACTCTTACTAAAATAGTGCTGGTTTTCATGTCCCAAAATACCTTCATGTTTTAACCTAAACTGTTTTAAGATATAATCTTGTTATTTTTTCTGTCGCATCACAAAGGTTAAAATTGTTGACCATAAATAGAGAATTATTTTAAGAAGACGAAGGAGAAGTTTTTTTCCCTTCACCTCTTTCATATGTCCCTGATCACACTCTAAACAGGATAAAAAGAGTTTTATTGAACATACCAACATTTGGGGATGTTTCTCTTGCACCTTGACTAAGCCTGCTATGTGGTAAACATGATTGTGGGGTTTTTTTTCTTTTCATAAGTAAATTTATGGCCTAAATATTCTTTTTTCTATTTTTATTTTTTAACCTTTTTATGTCAGTAATGAATTCTGGCACACAATCTGTAACTATGAAAATGGTTTATTATAGACAAGATTTAGTGCATGACACATTACCTTTTGTTAAGCATGAGTGCCACCAGGGTCTTTGTGAAAAATCTCAGTGTAACTCATTGCTGAGTAAGAGTAAAATGACATGCAATTTCATCTGGCTTGTGGAAATAAAAACACCCTCACAGACAAAAACTTTGCAGTATATATGTTTCTTCATCTTGATCATCACAGGACATGGGCAGTTCTTATTTTTCATAAATGTCATATTCACTGATATCTAACTAAATATGTCATCTATGGAACATAAATAGTTACACATACCCCTTTTCAAATACATTTTAAAATATGTTAGTCTTATGTCCTTTTTATAGTTAGATATTCTTAATGTGCTTATTCAATGATATTGAAGCACCTAAGATAAAATCTTAATATGCCTCTGTCATATTTGGAATTCAGTTCAGGTCTGTAAGTCAGATCAAAGGTCACAAGTCAGTTTAGATTTTCTGTTCTCCTTTATCTTTTATTTCTGCTTCCTTTTTATAATTTTGCGTAATTTTCCCTGAATTGTTTAGTCTTTTGAATTATAAAACACGTATGAGAAGCTGTTTGTTGCGCTGTAGATGGAGATGTTTATTTTTACTCTTTGACAATTTAGTTAAGCATAGCCACACTGCAATTCCATTATTCATTCCTCCTTCTGTTCTGAAAGAGCTAATGATGGTATAGTTCTAAAAGTCTAGAACTAGAGAATGTGAAACAGCAGGGAAACATGTTATATTATATAGGGAATATGGTACAAATACCATTACTATTTTTTAATATTCAAATCTTAAGAGGATTAGGTTTTCATACTTATTAAAAATGGGTGACTTGTACCCATTTTAAATGAAGTATTTTATCTTCTAGATAAAATAGGTATTCTATACAAGTTAAAATTCACATGCAGTATTTTTCGTCTAAATATGCAACATACATTTTTAGATTTCTCATTAGTAAATTAGTGTAACATTTAGTTACAATGAAAGACAAATAACTGAGTATCAAGAATTCATCTGCAAATGTCGGTGGTTTCTGCAAGTTTCACGATAAAATTTTGCATATACTGATGCTGTGCACTTTATAATATAACACCTTCACTAACATACTGCACAGTTTTAAACCAATCAGAAAAGTAAGTCCCATACAATAATTTTAACATCTCAGAGATGGACAGCCTTTGCTTGAGAATTATCATGGTACTTCTGAAAATTTTAACCCTTTATTGTTGTTAAAATAGAAGGATAGGTTTCTTTTTATATTAACATGGAAGGTGATCACAGCTATTTCCCAGCAATCCTATGTTTTTTTATTAAATTCAGTCTTAAAACTGAATTAAGACGAACTGGATTAATATGTCACATCAATTCTTCATGTCACTTACTGAAACAGGTAAGGTTCTTCCACTTCAAGGAACATAGGCCATGTCTATCAGTTTTGGATGGCCAAAGAAGTTTGAGTTTTGATAACATTTTGATAACATGTAAAATAATATCAAGTTTTTCCCTTAGGTATCTGAAATCAGTTAAACAGTACCTGGATATAACTAATTTTTGGCTTTTAATACTGAAGACTATTAATGCTGTGAAAGAAGATGGTCACAGTTTTATCTATTTGTCACTAGCCTAGGAAAATGTACTTGGTAAGAAACAGGTAGCTGAGGAAGTTTCATATCTGTAGGGAAAGCAATGATAACTAGGACCCTTTCTAAAAAATTTCGAAAGAATTTTGACATACAAAATTAGTAGAATAAGTAAAGCAAACTATATTCCAAAGCTCCCAGCTAGAGAAATGAACACTGTTCCTTTTTTCCTATTTGATGTCAGTTCTTATTAGTTCTAAACATAATGAACAGTGATTTAGTATTTGGTGTGTTTATCCAGATTATACTGTTATCTCTGTTTGGTGCTTTGCATAAGTGTTTTTACTTTAATCTCTGGTGTAAAGACTGTGTGGTGTTTGAAATGCCAGTAGGGGCTAAATGCCATTCTTGGAAAGATATGCTTTTGAATTGGCGAGAAGACCATAATTGGCACTGAGAGTAAGTAGTTTTTATGTCAAGGTTGTCAAACCTATTTCGCTGCCAGCTCTTGGCCTGAATTCTACTTAATGCCAGATGGCATTGTTTTTTAAATGTTCTTGAATAGAGCAGATCATTAATTCCCCCTGGATTTTCTCAGACACCTTATATGATGAATTTTCCTGCCCACATGCCTCTGCACTCTGTGGAAGTCTATGTTATTTCTTCCTTTTTATTGTGCAGAAATCATGATTCATTCACGCATTCTATATAAGCTGTGGAACATAAATACATGTTCTTTTTATTTTTTTTTTTTTTGAGGTGAATGTCTTGTTTTCCAAAATACAATTTTTTGCTGGCAAAGCTGGCATTATTTAGACACTCAAAAGTGCACCTAATTAGCTTGATTGTTCCTACAAATCAGGTAAAAAAGAGGCTTACTGACATAAAATACCCTTTTGGTTTCATGAATAAGCAGTTATCTTGCAGTGTGAGGGAGCTGGCACACACTGGATGGTTGTTTTCAAGTCCCTTCAACCCAGGCCACCCGAGACTGATTCTCCAACGCTCCACACATTGTACATTTGCACACTGTTTGCTTGATACCAGATTGTACTAACGAATTCCCACGTTTAGGGGCCATGAAAAGAGGTCTTTGTTAGAAATGGTGGAAATCAGTAGCAACGTTTCCTTTGCCAAGAAGGCATGCGGTTCAAATTAACAAGAGGGCCCCATGAGGTTGCCAAGGTAAACATAGAATTAGTTGTCACTGCTAGAGGAGTTTTAATGATTACAAGCTGCTTTCTCTTTTCCACTAAGAATTTGTGAAGTAGTAATGGAAATTACTCTGTCCTTCTCTTGTGGGGGAATCAACCAAAGAAGCTATTTTATTGTACCTAGTAAAAATAATGTACTGGCACCAAGATATCTTAATTTTCAGTCCAGTTTCTGTTAAGGGTGTTATATTTTATAAAACTTAATGAAACCAGAGATTACAGAATCAAAGTTAAGAGAGTGGATATTGCTGAGTTTGTGTAGACATCACTTTCTGGCTTTTGAATTATGGTTTCTGTTAAACACCTCATGATTTCTGCTTGAAAACTCAAAAACTCTGCCAAAGATACTTGTCAACAGTCTTGAGAGCACACTAACTAATGAACAGCTGTTTATTAGGAGATTTTATCCAGTAAGATTTAGTGGAAAGAATCTGAGCATCTTGTGAAAGACATAAAGGTCTTGTAGAATTTGGAGTTTATTTTTTTAGGATTAAAATAAAGATTTAATAGCACCTCAGAGTTTAGCTAGAGTTCACCCCAACATGCAAACTCTGTGGGCAGCTCAGAATGCCTCTAAGAGTATGCTCTGCTATAGCAATACAGTCATACTCTCAGTAAGCAGGTTTTTTTTCTTTTTTTTCCTTTTTTCTTTTTCTTTTTGAGAGAGAGAGAGAGAGTTAGAGAGCAGCTTTTCCTTCATTCAATTTTCTCCTTTAGATTCTTGTGCTAGGTAGGCAGTAACACCAGTCAGAAAGGCTTTTCCTCAGCTGTTCTTCAGAAATAAAGCTATGATTGCTTTCTTCCTGTAAATTTAATCTTTCTCAGCTGTACATTTTAAAATACACTTAAAATTTTAAATATGGTGTCATGTCTGTGGCAAGCTCAATGAATATTGGACAGTAAAATGTTTAAACTTTATCACTTTGAAGTATGTGATGCAGAAGAGGAAAAGAATCCAGTCTGCTCTGAAGAATGGGGGGTATCAGTTTTGGAGTGTTGCCATATTGAGTTCCACTCTGTTGGCTCCAATTTAGGAGATGGGTAAGTTCCTTGCATTTTTTCAACCTCTCAGCATCTGTATTGATTACCTCATATAAAATTGGCAGCATGCACAATTTCATTTGTGCTTCTACAGGTTGGTTTCAGTTTGGTCATACCATTAAAGTCACAGAAAATCTCCAAAGTTCTTTTCAATATAGTTTCATAACAGAAGACACTGATATTTTAGTTTCAAATATGATGGTATTTTGACAGGCAACTGTAAGGAAATCATACCTATGGGTATTTTCCGGCTATCTAGCAAGGTTTATTCTTTCAATATTCCATCTTCATCCCATCCCATTTGTGCCTGATGTACTAGAGAGATTCCTATTGTTTGCAGTGAATATAAATTTAGTATCTGTTACTCCTGGAGGAATTTTTTGTCTGTTTATTAAATTCTTTGCAGATGACATTAGGACTTAAACAAAAGTGTATACTTTTTCTACTACTAAGCTAGGACTGCATTTAAAATCAAATATCTTTTTATTTCTGACTGTGTAGAATCATCTTGTATTTGAATTCTATTAATTAAAAGCAAGTAAACAAAAATCTGAAGCCCCTGAAGGACTTGGAAAAGTTTTCTTTAACAGAAAACAATCCTTTTGCTAAAGTAGAACCAGAATAGTCATACATTTAAATTGTAAATGAAAAATCATATTATAGCATTTTTTGTGGACATCTATTTCAATCTCTCTAATAACATAAGCAGCTGAAATAGCCAACTGTCACCCCAGCATTTCCAGCTACTCACTCATGAGCCATTTTGCATACAGATACACAGTCTCTCACAAATTCGTCCTGGGATTTCCAAAATTGCTAGCCTTATTTGTCTCTCACAAATTCGTCCTGGGATTTCCAAAATTGCTAGCCTTATTTGTTCTTTCTTGAGACTGTAGATTAGAAAATGTTGCTGTTGACTTCTGTTTATCAGACAAAAGCATAATGATCTAAAAAGAATTGATAATTTTGCCATGATAAATTTCTTTTAATCTCAGTCAAATAAAAAGAACTTTGAAATAAGAAAAAGTAGATTTAGAAAATACTGTCAGAAATTTATGATGTTTCTAAGACTTGCTATTCATGGTAACAGTTTTAATACACTGGACTATCAGCTGGAAAGATTACCACTGTTCATAAAAGCTTCACAACTGGGGTCTTGTTTGATGTCCTAGCAATGCAGCTGAGGGGAGGATGGTGGAAATGGCAGGGTTGCTGCTGAAAAAACAAGACTCTTTAACTGCCTGGGAGGTAAAAAGGCACAAAATATGTGGTTTACATATAAACCACAAAATTTTAACATGAAAGAGTAAATAAAGTAAACACTGAGTCAGATGCCATTAAGACTTGAGATCACCAATGTTTTTAAATAGTTGCAGTATCCTGCTCTTGGAATACTTCACTCCTTAATTATATATTATTTCATACTCATCTGCAAAGTCATCCCCTTTCTCATATATTTGAAATATATTTGGGTTTTATTAATTCTGCTGTGGGAAAACATATTCTTCTGATAGGAAGCCAGTCTTTATTCTATCAACACTGACAAATAGGCTAACTTATACTCAGAGAAGTATATTCACTCTGGTATAATAAAATATAAAAATTTAAAAAAATATATAATTATTTTTAATTTTAATACTTTATGTGAAACATGTTAAACAGATTTAATAAACCAATCATTCTGAATAATACTTTCATATTCTTAATGTTGTTGATAAATGATACAGAACATCAAAGAGATTTGGTAATGCATCAGTTTAATGTATTCTTGTAATGGAAGCTCTTATTCACTAGCATTATTTTTGTAGTATGTCTTGTTCATTCAATAGCTGTCATTTAAACATGAAAGGTTCTTGTACTGCATTGCCTTAGGATATGGTTTTCTAAATAAATTATATCTAGTCTAGACTTGTGGAGCATTGGGCAAATGGGGGTAAAATGCTTACAGAATACCGTCAAATTAAAATGGCAGCAGATAAAATATGCATTAGTACTGGGTAAATTTAAAATACAATACAACTGTTCATTACAAAAATGAAATTTGAAATTGAAATTTTGGATATTAAAAATATTTATTATTATTTCTAGTCAAATGTTTTTCAGTACTCTTCCTTACCCCCTTTTTAGCAGAAGGTATTCCAAACACTACTACAAGGTTAAGCTTTGTGTGCTGATTTTGGCTGGGGCAGTTAATTTTCTGCCCAGTGTCTGGTGTGTGGCTATGTTTTGGATTTGTGCTGAGCACAGGGCTGATAATATAGAGATGTTTTTGTTATTGCTAAGCAGGGCTTTCACAGAGCCAAGGCTTTTTCTGCTTTTTTACTGCCATGCTGGCGAGGATGTTGGGGGTACATGGGAAGTTGGGAGGACAAATAGCAGGGACAAGTGACCCAAACTGACCAAAGGGATATTCCAGACCATGTGACATCATGCTCAGTATATAAAGTGGGGGGAAGAAGGAGGAAGGGTGGGGCATTTGGAGTGATGGCACCTGCTCTCCTGGGGATGGCTGAACCCCCGCCTGCCCACAGAAGTGGTGAATTGATTCCTTGTTTTGTTTTGCTGGTGTGGGCAGATTTTGCTTTTCCTATTGAATTTTCTGTATCTTAGCCTGGGAATTTTGGAGCTTTTACCATTCTGACTCTTTTCCTGAACCTGCTGGAGGGGCAGTGAGTAAGTGACTATTTGGTCCTTGGTTTCTGAGTGGGGTTAAACCGTGACAGCTGTGTTAGACATTATACCTTGGTTGCTGATGCATTTATGATTAGACACTAGCACTTTTTTTCCCCTAAAGCATTCATTATTTAGATTAAAGATTCTTAAGTTTTGGTGTGTCTTCCTTCAAGTACCTTAGTAGGTTGGATGCCTGGTACCTCACTACCTCTTGCATCCAGACAAATGAGATTAAATTCGAAGTAAACATATACATTTATAACAGTTTCCAGGAATTTTGCTATGACGGTTTTAAAACAGATGTTAAAGTAACTACAAAATTGAACTGGTACTAAAAAAATCAGAGTTTTTCTATATTAGTGTTTTAGTTTGGACCAGAAATGTGTTTTTGAAATAGTCTTCTAATTGTTTCTACTTACTGTTCTTTGATGCTAAGAACCAAACAGCCTGAGTGCATGAACTATTTTACTCTTGAATGAAACTAAAGTGGAAAATGTGCTCCCAGAGCACACCAAATGCAGTCTAGCAACTGCAACATGGACATGGATAGCAACTGGACATTCAAACCATGGGATCTCAGCAGAGAGAGAGACAGGATTTTAAGAAAAAATAAATTAAAACAGAACACCGTCAAAAAAACCCAGGTAAAAGCTGATATGCCATTCCTCTCTTAGATTCTCAGCACCAATTTTTATTGATCTGCCCATTTAGAATTGCGTCATTTAAAATTGCAACATTTGTTAAAGCAGACACAATCATACAGTATTCAGGATTATATGGCATTTTATAGGGTACAATCTTTTCTCACCCAGCTAGTTTGAGACCTGACATAGCACAAATTTGCAAAGCAGAGGAAGAACTGCTTTATTAAGTGGTCTCTCTTGGAGGATTCTACTTTATTGTTAGGTGGCCTACTCAAAGAGGATTAAACACCACAAATAACAGTTCACACTTAAAAATTCATGAGTTTTTGGTTTGGTGTGGTTTGGGTTTTTTCTTATTGGGGGGGCGGTTTGGTTGATCTGGTTTTTGTTGGGTTTTTTTGGGGGTCTTTTGATTTTTTTTTGTTGTTGTTGTTGTTGGGATTTTTGTTTTATTTTGTTTTGGTTTCGTTTTCTTTGGGGGGGTGATTGGTTGTTTCATTTTTTGGGGGACTTTTTCAAGGACTTCCATACAGCTTGGTCTAGACCTTCCTGAGGAAAACTTCACCTATAAAAATTCATGGGTAATTTCTGCAACTGAGCTCACCATTGCTCATACTCAAGGAAGTGAGATACACCAGTTTAGACAATCTACAAAGTTGATAGCAGGAGTTACAGCTGTAGTAAAATGAAGAAATGACTCTTTTACTTTATCTACTTAAGGGCAATTATGAAAAGATATAAAAGTCAGGTCCAGTCAGAGCAAAGGTCTATCTGCATATAAATTTTGCATCCCTTCTCAAATATACTGCTGAAGCATGTTCCTTGTAAATAATAAGAAGACAAATTACTGAATTTCAAAGGAAACATGATGACAACTGGTCTTATTTAAATGGTTAAATAAACCCCAGATTATTTATTTGAGGAAAACTTTCTAATAAAAACAAAAGTAAATAATGGAATATACACACCAGCTTATATTATAACAAATCAAATCACTGGGAGCAGCTGCCTTATAGCCTGAAGACCTTCAATTAGGACTCTTCTCTGGGATATCAGAGACCCAGATTTACACTGCTTTCCTAAGTAATTAGAAAATGAGAATGGGATCTCAAACTACTAGATAAAATTCATTCTTTTTGGAATTAGTAAAATATTCAATAAATAATATTAGGGCTTTGGTATCACTATATAGAGTTATAGGTGTCCTGCGACTTTGTTCTATGTAAATGTAGACATGAACTGCCTTTTAAAGGAGAGTAACAGTAAACACTGAGAAGACAAACCTGACCTTTTAAATTTAGTAGTATAGACACAAAGAATGGACTATGGATGATATATTAAGAATAAAAGATATATTAAGTTCTCACAGTTCTTGAGAGAGTTTTTATACATATGCTGGCAGGTAAACTGTAAGTTAACAACACATTTATGTGTTTTCTTTTGGTTGTTGTGGTTCTTTCTATGCAGATTTACCAGTGGTCTATATACAGTTTCTATACTTAGTGCAGCTCTAAAAATAAACTTCTTATATGACAAGATTTACTCCTTTTTAAAATTTTATTGTTTTGATGAAGAACCTGAAGCAACACAGACCATTCATTTTCAATTCAGAAATCAAAATTTGGCTGTTTTCCCATCTCATTTAATTTAAATCAACATTATTTAGGAAGTGGGAGGATGATTAATACCAAAGAAATCACTTCTTCATCTCCCAAAGCTTTCAGCAACTTTCTAGTTTGTCTATGTCTTAATTTTGAATTGTCACTTTTTCCCTCTTGCAAGGTCTAAGCTGGTCACCTTAATATTTGACAATATCAAAACTGTTTGTACAGAAACTTTCTCTGAGAGGATTATTGACTCTTATTGTTAAATATTTAAAGTTATTCCATGATGTTTCTTTACAAAACACTGTGGCATTTTATTTCTTCTACTAACTTTATTCTTCAGTATTTTTTTTTTTGTGTTCACATTTTAGCTGTCTTCTCAGTATGGATTTGTATTTCTCTGTCTTCTGACAGATAACTTGAATTAGTTTAGACTACCTCTTTAGATGCTAATTAACCACTTGTCTTGATGATAACATGATTGACAGTTCCTTATTTGCCTGTATTCATAGATCACTCAAACTCTATTCTTCTATTTTCTGCAGTTTGTTGTTGCTTTATAAAGTTTGCACTCCGGAAAAAATACAGAGTGCTTTGTAGAAAACCAACATGCCACTGCAAAAACATAACATTAACCCTGAGCATAAACCAGCAGTAAAGCCTGAAAGCCTGTAACTCACCCAACTAGGTATGATTGTGTGGGAAAAATAAGAAATTAATTTTAGAAGGATACCATGTGTATAGAGATTATCTAGAGTATTACTATAACAATTTGAATTACAATAGGTGTAAACGTGATACAAGCCACATATCACTGGCATTGTAAAAGAAAGAAGTAATGGCAATTATTCATGCCATGTACAAACATAAGAAAAAATTAATTGAATATTTCATTTAAACCTACAGAGAAGCATATTTGCAAATATGAATAGACTGAGAGGAACAGTTGGCAGCTTTTCAAATACCAATGATTAATATAAATTCATTGGTTTATTTATTGGAATTTCCTTGGTTTTTAAGGAAAATAAACCTTTAGAAAAAAGGAAATAATTTTGTAAACATGTACACTTGAGGATGGGAAAAGAAGAAATGATGGGTTCAAATTCTTGTTGGGACATGTATCAAGAATTTCATAGGATTTACATTCATGACATACAGAAGTACCTCTTTGTGTGATAGTAACACAGAGGAGACTTGCATTTTTGAACACAATTAATACTAACTGCCAGTAGCATGTGAGCAAAAGAAATTAAATAATATAAAAGTTGTATCATATTCTAGTTGTCTTTTTGCAATTGTATTGAATTAATTTACCCAAACTTATGTTTAGTCTCCTTGCATGTAATTATGTCCACTTTGAATCAGAAGATTGAAACGTTACTAACCTGTTAGACTCAAGTCTATTATTTCAATTTTCCATTTATTTTTGCCTTTCTAGTTATTATAAATGTCTGTTATATAAATGAAATAAAGTATTTAGAATATAATACCATAAAAAATTTGGGTGTTTTTTACTGCACTTCTATTGTTACTATTTTTGCTTTGCTCTAGCTCTCATTACATAGAAGATAATGAACAAAATTTAATTATTCTTATATTTCTCTGATTCTTTCCCAAATGCCTAGGTAACAAACTATAAATGTCATGCTGTTTACTCACTACTACAGCGTAATAAACCCACTTACAATCCTCTCAAAACCCAGTGATTTTAACATTTGTGACAGTAATTTTATTAGTCATTGACCAATAATTTAATCTTAGTATTTCAGTGTGAGGTGGTAGGCCACAGGAAACCAAAGAGTAATTTCTGGATCTAATCTATTTTTAGAACTATTATTGAGCTGTCCAGAACTTGAAGTCATATTTATCTAATCAACTGTGAAGCAATTTCCAGTGTTTATTGCCAAGTTCTTTTTTAATGAGAGATTTCAAATGTTGTTTATGTAGCATAGGAGAACTGCTAGGAGAGGACAATATTGATGCTATCAGAGTATATGCATTTACACATTAATAGTTCCACTCATATAACAAGAATTCAAAGAGTCAGTACAGTAGACTTTGCATATCACTAAGAAATTCAATCATCCTTTAGGAAAAGCTGATTTTTAAAAGCTAATTTCTTTTTTCTTTTGGAAAAGTTCAATTATTTTTTCAGCTCCAGAACACATTTATTTTTCCTCCCACATGCTAAGTCATCTTCGTCTATCTAGTAATGACTACTAGTAATTGAATGTTAAAAAAACCTATATTTATTTCATGAAGATTAAATTTATTCATATTTTGAAAGAAAAGTACTAATGCTAGTTAGGTGATGCACGGTTATAGACTTAAAAATCATTTTAGGGCAATTTATCTGAAAAAAAAACAAAAGAGGAAAAAAGATTTCAGTCTTTTGTAAGATTTGTCGGTAACTTTGTGATGCTTGATACATATTTCTGTATGTTTTGAAAGAGTTTTTGAGCTCTAAAAAACCCCCAACAGAACAGACCACACAGCAAAAAACAAACAAAAAAAGAAACAAAACAAAAAAAAACCCCAACCAAACAAAAAAAAAAACCAAACAAAAAACCCAAAAGAAACCCCAAAAAACAACCAAGCAAACAAACAAACCCAACCCCAAATATTTCAATGAAAGATATCGATATAATTTATTTTGGGAAGGAATAGGACTGCATGTTTTCTAGGTGATAATTAAATCATGTTATTTATTCAACTATAGAATTAGTGACCAACTGACTTTGTTTCAACTTTGAGTAGAAGAGGTCGCTGCAAGTACTACCCTAGCTGCACACAACAGCTTGATGCATGAAAAGCCAAGATATTTAGAGACATGCCTGAGACAAAGGTGAAAGTCAAAGTTGAAAAGTTAGTGTCTCAATTGCCACTACTTTAATATGAGAAGAATCTGTATTCTAGGCTACTTGTAAAGTAATAATGGATAAAAGTCGATTTTCTGCAGAGAATTCATCATGACTGTATGTGCTCTCATAGCCGAATACTCTTGTGCTGGCATTCTACCATGTGAATGAACTACAGCTTAAAGTTCAAACAGCAACGTGTAATCGATGCTCTTAGACTGTCCTTTTCAGTGGTATGAAGTAGTTCTGCCTTAAACATACCAATGGCTTAAGAAGTTGTTCTAATTTTTGTTTTTAATGTATACATACCAGAATGCAACCCAATGGATGTTTAATGCACTGACACAATTTAGCTTGTTCTTCCTCTTACCTTGATTTTAGGCATTTTAAGAAGTCCTGGACAATTTAAAAGTGCTTCCAATCCTGAGTGAGTTGCATGCAATAAAGTGTTAAATGTTTTCATCAACTGATTATAGTTTACAATGCTTAAAATATCTCATTAAACAATAACTATTGAAATTGACATTTCTGTGCTATTCACATTACAAGTATTTTTTTTTTCTTGTAATAATGATTTCTTAGTCTCTATAAGTGAACACAGGATAGAGTGTTTTGTAGTTATTTTCATTAAGATGTTTATTCCACTTTATAACTTTTTTCAGTATAATGTAGCTGACATTGAAAAACATTCAATAATAATACTTTTAAATGTTTTATAGTAAAAAATAATAATAAAACCAGTAATAACATATAAAAATGTGTGTGCTGTAATGATTATAACTGCTGATGACATTCTATTTCTCAAAAAATACATCTCAGCATATGTGTTGGATTAATTACTAATTACAGTGTAACCAGCTGATATTTTCATACCTGTCAGGAGCTAAGACTGGGGTAGATTGTGATGGTATTTATGAACTACAGTATTTGCAGGGATACTTAAATCTTGTATAGTATATATATTTTTTTATTATCCTAAATTTCATACCAGGCTATAAATTTGCTTTTTTTTTTTTTTTTCTTTTTTTTTTTTTTTTTTTTTTTGTGGGAACACATGTTGCAATTTAATAGAAAAATATCATGCAAAATGAAATGCACAAGCACAGTGTACTGGGTTGAATCAAAGTCAGTTTTCAGCAGAATCCACAAATGCTTTCTACTTCAAAACCAAATTTAATTTCCTAAACGCAGCTGTTTTATTTCTAGAGCTGTTCATAAACTGCTTGCAGGATTTTACTTCAATTTTTTGTAGTAGAAAAAGAAACTGTGTTGTTCGCTTTAGAGACAGAAGAACTGTGAACTTTTGTTAATGTCTCTTCCCGAAAACTTCTTCTCTAGGTGAAGACAGATCACAGAAATCTGTAACTTAAAAATTTCAGAAGTTACAGTCGGACTAGAAGCCAGCAGGGAAAAGGAAAGTCATTATGCAATTTCATAAAATGTCATATATAGACAGGTATGGCTGGACAGAAAGAGATAATACAAATACAAAGGTATCCATTACTAAAAAATATTCACTTTCTTATATTTGTTTTTTCCTCATACATTTTTCTTTGCCACCTCTCACTCAGATTCTACGTCTATTGCTGTATTCTGTGCTGCTATGTCACATTCATTCTTTTTCGTTACTTTATCCTTCTGTTTCTTACTGCTTGTATATTCTCCTGAACTCATTAACTTCATCATTTTAGCTGATCTTTTATGCTTTTCTTTTCACTTTCAGAATAACCTCAGAATCTACTGGCACGCCACGCCACACCATGTTATCAAACCTTGTTAGGTCATGTCATGTGAAAGGTCTGTAATCCATTTTCTTCCTGAAATTCTAGATGCTGAATACTGGAGACATTAAAATCAAATGGCTCTGAACTCCTACTTTTAATTTGAACTTTTTTTTTCTATGTTATTTTAGCTATGTGATCTTTTGTTGTTGCTGCTGCAAAAAATAGAATCTTTATCATATTCAATAATCCGAACACCAGAAATCAAACATGTACTTCATATAAAAGAGGAGATCCCAGGAGACACCAAGTTGAGCATCATCCAACACTGCTCCCTTGCCAGGGAAAGGCTAAGCTTTTCCTGGGCTGCTTTGGGATCAGGGAAAGGATCAGCTTTTCCTGGGCTGCTGTCAGTAGATCAAGGAAAGTGATTCTTCCCTTTCTGTTCAGTGGAGCACTGGGTCTAGTTCTTGATTTTCCAGTACAAGAGAGATATGGAGATACTAGAGAGATTTCAACAAAGGGCCACAATGATGACTAAACATAGCGGTTTTTTATTGCAACTCATATTATTAGTGCTTAGTTCTTCGCTACAAATACAGAGTCTCCGGTTATTTATTCTACATGAATTATATCTACATGTGATAATTGTAACTAATTATACTAAAAACTAAGTCACCATTTCAAGATAAGGGAGGACTCTAGATTCAGGATTAAGGTTAGTGTCACAAAGAAGACATTATTGTGCTTACCAGCAGTTTGTAATAGGTTTCAACATTGAAAGCACAAAGTTTTGCTATTCCTTGGAGCAAGAGTATGGGTTTATAATCTGTTTCAAGGTCTCTGTTTTCATATTCATTGTGTGTATTAATGGGATGGGATCCTACTTTCGAGAAATGTTTTCTCTCTTGACCTATATGTCATGGCTTTCATACTCCTCAGAAAATGGAGATCACAAGAATCAGAATATTTTATAGGTCAGGCACCAGCTTTCCTCAGAGGTGTGTGGAAAACCAACCATTTTTTCTGCAGGTAGCAGTAACAGGAACTGAGCTATCTAAAGTGTTGGGCCATTCAAGAAATCATTTGCCAAGGACAGACTGAGCATCTTGGGAAAAATGTTCATGTGAACAATTTTGATACTAATGAATTTGTCGCAAAAGATCTTATCAGAAAATTTTCAACAAATTTAAATTCCTTTAGGAACTAGGATTATGTCTTGAGTATTCATAAGTTTTTTCATAGCCTGGGTGAAACCTAAAATATGGGCTTGGTGTCGGATTGAGATGGTCACGACAAGTAACAAATTCACCACAGCAGCTTCTGGGTCCAAGGAAAGGAAGAAGAAGTAACTTTATTTTCCAGAGACTTTTTACACTATTTTACAACTTTCAGGTCATACATCCATTGGCTCTCAATTCACCACCACACAATATCATTGGCTACCTACAACCAGAACAACATATTGGAAAAACACCACCTGCATGAAGTCAGCTATCTCTGTTTATGAATCCCTTCTTGTTTTGAACCAGAGAGCCGTTTGTGAGAATTGAGAACAACAAGGTGTTCTCACGGTAAAGTAGCTCTTACTATGTGCCTATGATTCCCACAGGCTTGGCTCCAAGAGAGACCAATAAATCAAATTCAAACAAAAAAAAAAATCTTCAAAAACTCTATTTCATATTGGATTGGAATAAAGAAAATAAAAATAATAATTAGTATTCCATTCACAAATAAAAATCTCATGCCACTTTTATACAATGCAATAAATATATACAATATATAGAGAATGTATCTTAATAAGAGGAATTTTCAATTAATTTAAAATCACTGGGAAACTGCAAAAGATACTAATAAAAATATTATTTATGTAACTTATTAAAGATTTTTTTTTGCTAGACATCAGATCATAAGAGCAAAAGTCTCATTGCAGCCTCAGTAGTGAGTAGGAACATCATAATTAACATGTTTACTATTAACTAAGCACTAGTACAAGCTGTGCTATTACAAATACAACATATAGGTGGGTTTAATTGACTGCCAGGTGTCCATCAAGCCCATTTTTCACTCCCTTTCCTCAAGGGAACAGGGAAAGAAAATATGACAAAAGGCTCATGGATTAAGATATGGAGCAGGAGATAATTTATCTAATAACATCATGGGCAAAACAGTCTTTACTTAAGAAAATTAGTTCCATTTATTGTCAATTAACAACAGAGTAGGATACGGAGAAATAAAAACAAAACTTGAATATAGCTGCTGTTTGCTTGTGATTCTTCCTTTTCTGAATTTTTGACTGCAAATGGAGATGAGCTGTGCTCAGTGTTGAGAACATTCTCAGCCATAGTTTAAATAGTTCTGTGAGGATAAATAGTACCTGGAAGATGTCCAAATTTAGAGTAGTAGCTGGTAATTCTCTTAGTTATAATTGAAGGTATGTAAATTATAAAGGGGAAAAATGTTTGCAAACATATCTTTGATTTTTATAATGAATTTTGCTCTCCCTGCACACCCTATTACATACCATATGTGAAAAACATCAGTAGGAATAAAAAGCTGTTTCTTTTGCCAAATTTATTTGTGGAACAAGATCCTCAAGTTTGGTACCCTCTATATGCCAGACAAATAGATCTTTTTTTCACTGTGTGTAGAGCACAGTAAAAAGCTATAATGAGAGGGGGAAAATATCTTTTACTTGAAGGCTGTGACCACAACTTCTGTAGTTGAAATTTTCCAACCAGATTTTCAAAGTTTTCAAATACTCATTCTTACTATGTGTGCAAGTTGTAGAGCAACCTGGGCATGGTTTTACTTGCAGCCACTAATTAGTATGTTAATAAAAATGAAAATAATAAAGGATTTGTGATAAGCCAAGCTGATTCTATCAACAGCTTGTGAATATTTAAAGAATAGTTTCCATAATACAAGGTATTATTTTGGTTTGAGTTTTTCTTCATTGTGTTAATATCTATTTTTTTTCCTACTTACTTTCTTTCTAAAAATGTAAATATTTTATTTCAAAGACCAAATAGGTCACTTGCAAGTAATTTACACAACTTGATAATAAATAAATTAATAATACATTAGTATTATTTATAATTATTGATATTTATTATAATAATATTGTATTGTCTTATAATAATAATAACAGTAAGAAACTACTGATTAAATATTTTTAGGGTGTTTTTTGATTGTGTTTCTAAAATACAGTCATGTTGTGCTTAACTACATTTCAGGCATTTAAGTACTCTGATATTTGACAAAGAATAACCCTTGATAAATTTATTTTTTTAGCAGTGATTTTCTGATTCTACATGATTTTTCTAAAATCATTTGAAAGAGTCAGTTTTATGATGTGATTAAAGGCTAGCAAACTGTCTGCAATTTACAGCCTTTAGAATTTTAATAAATTCATCTTTTGCCAGTCCTTATTAAGTGGCAAAAAATAGTGGCAGGAGAAGGTGGCAATACCTTGGAGGAGTGATAAGTTCATAGTTTTATAAATTCTTATGAATTGCTTATTTATAATATATCCTTGTTCATATTTCAAGCGTTTGGACTCCAGGACAGATAATAAAGGTGTGAATAACAAGCAGCTACTGAATTTATTTTGAAACCAGCTTTACCATTCAACTCAGTGTTCTTCATGTTTCATTGTTTTTTAACAACAGACTGTCAAAATATTGTATGTTTTGTGGTAACTTGGATACTTAGTGTGCTGAGTCTTTTCAATGGTGAATACATTGTTCTCAGAAAATAAAAATATTGCATCAGAAATTTTTCTTTACTTGTTCATGAGTCAGAATTTCTGTAATAGTCAAGCAATATTTTAAAATTTTAGAAATGTAAAGAGAAAAGAGAAGCAAACTTTTAAAAGAAGAAATCCAGACCATTATTTGCAATGATCTGACTAGTGTAGTTCCATTATTTTGATTTGTGCTACTTCTAATTTCTGCCACTAAGCATCTGAAGTGACTAGGTTGCTCCTACAAGCACCTTCTCAATCTTGCAAATTATTTGCATAACCTTAAAAATCACCCTAAGGGCAGATCAGTGGATCTGATGTGGGAGTGTAAATGTAATCAATCTGCCAGGCCTCCCATATATATTTGGCCATCGCCCATCATGCCACAGAGGCTTTACCCCCTTGGCTTGCTTGACTGCAGCACAGGTTTCACAGTTATGGATGACCTGAATGATAGAGTCCATGGTCACATCCGCCCCTTAATCATGAGCCCATCTGCATATTGCCTTTCTTCCCTGAGGACCTGAGGCATCACGGGCCCTCCGATCCAGAAACAATTCACCCTCATTCAGCGATATCTAAAACCAGCTCCATGGTTTTCAGCTCTGAAACCTGACTTGATCCACCTTGTCCCTCAACAGCTTCTGCAACTCCCTGCATAGGACTCCACAGTGCAGCTTTACATTTTTGATGAATCCCTGCAACAGGGCAGAAGCCATCAGTAAAGATGACATACCGCTTTTCGTTGTCTGGAAGTTGATTATATGGTGAGGCCTCCTGAGCATGTTACCTTTTCCTCTTCCTCCTCTGAAATTTTTGCCTTTGGGCCAGTTTGTGGTGCCTTCTAAGACCCCTAGTTCCCTATTTGAGCTCGCTGTGTGATCAGCACAATCTGCTTACTCCATATAGCGTCAGTGGCATGATGTGTGGAGCAGACCTTCTCTTTGAACATCCAGCCCAACACTGGTACCAGGGGCACCAGAAGGAGCTGTGCTTTGGTGCCAATCACTTCTGAAGCAACTCGAACTCCTTTCATAAGTTGCCAGGATCTCTTTCTGTTGGGGTGTGGCTGATCTCTGATCCTTTGTATCGCTGACTCCAGAACCCCAGGGGTCGATCTCATGTCCCCTAGGTACAGAAGAAGGATCCCCTGAGGTGCCAGGCAAAGTCTTCAGCTCTCTAAGTTCCTCTGTCTTCACAGAAGCTATCCCAAAAGCACAACATTGCCCTTTTGGGTCCTTGAAATACTTTGTCCTGAGGTATTTCCTGAGGTATAATTGATGCCGAGGCTGCACCAGTCACACTGGGGTGTTTTTGCCATTTGTTCCCAGTCAGGCTCATTTCAGCTTCCAGTACAGCCAGCTGTTGGGATCCCCTTGTCACCCCAGAAACAGAGATAGATTTTGCCTCTACATATCTTGATGACATCAGTGCACATTGTGCACTTGTGTCAACTAAAGCTTTATACTCCTTTGGGTCTGATGTGCCAGGCCATCAGATCCACATAAGTTTGCAAGATTCTTGTTTATCTTTTCATATTTGCTTATCAATTAAGTAATAATAACTATAAATACTGAAGATGATTATGAGTGCAATAAATATTTGGCTTTGGTTTGTTTTTACAATGAAAAAATGTATATTTCTTGACTAAAACTCCCTTTTCTCTTTGTCAGAGCAGGTCAGAATATATATCTCTATAGCAGCCGGGGTCACCAACTATAGCAGCGGCCGAGGCCTTCTCGCGCGGAGGCTGGCTGAGAGACACCAAGCAGACCAAAGTATGAGAGAGAAGAAGGAGGAAGAAGGGCAGTTTATTTACAGCAAAAGCTTTTTATACTCTTACACACTCCAATTACTACTGGTCAGTGAAAAATCCACCTCCCAGGGTGATTGGTCACACCCGGTGTCAAACATAGAGATTAGAAAAGTGAAAGAATGCAACTTATCTATGTTCTCCGTGAGAAAGAACAGAAAGATTCCAAACAGTGCAACCACAATTCCCCCTTATTTGTTTTATAAAAAGAAAAGCAAAACAAAGGTATTGCTTGCAGTCTCCATTTGTTCCCTAAGAAGGGAAGATGAACTCAGCATGAGGGATCTGCTTAGCGGTGGCCAGCCACCAAGGAGATTCCGAGCCAAACACCGATAAGGGATCTGCCAGTGGTGGCCAACCACTGACAGGGCCCAAATCAGCCACTGATTAGAGATGGACAGGGAGACTTTCAAGCAATGCCATAAATGACATATCTATTAAACTTAGTTCTACTGAAGGTTCTTAAGTTTCTGACTCCACAATAAGATGAAATTCAGTCTCTGCTTGTTGAAGGACCATCTGCCTGATGGTCAGTGTCTTGATCATTGTTTTGAGGTTGCTGGTTCTGCTTCTGAAGTCGCAGATCAGGACGAACGCATCTCGCAGGCAGCCACTGCACTCCAGTATCTGTGGAAACGCAAGCATACCCACGGCCCCAAGTAATAAGCTCATGGGGGCCTTCCCAGGTGTCAGCAAGCAGGCTTCGAATCCAAACCCTTGCCTGGGGCAAGCGCGACCCGCCTGACTGCAATGAGAGAAAATGGTTCAAAATGACAGGATTATTAGACCTGATGAGCAGAAACAGCGTGTTGCACCTCATTCAGCACTTGTCGTGCCTCCGGGGTCAATGTTCGAGGCGAATTCAGATCAGGGTCCCCCCTTAAAATCTTAAAAAGAGGGGCAAGCTGCGAGGCAGGTAGTCCCAAATAAGGACATAACCACTTAATAACACCAAGCAACTTCTGGGCATCATTCAAAGTTTTGATAGTGTCTGAAAATTGCACCTCTTGATGTTGTACAGTCCGATCCAAAATTTTGACCCCCAAATACTCAAGGCTCAGCATTATTAATCGCTGGCACCGTGGAGGCAAATTCTGATGTCATTGGGGTGCAAAGGGATCGTAAAAAAACAATCCTTCAAATCAATGATCAGGATCACCCACTCTGTGGGAATCATCACAGGTGAGGGCATTCCAGGCTGCAAGGCGCCCATACCTTCCAGCACTGGATTAACTTTCGAAGATCATGCAGCAGCCTCCACTTCCCTGACTTTTCTCATCTACGAAGACAGGAGTATCCCAGGGAATAGTGGAAGGCCCAATGTGCCCCTGCTGAAAATGCTCCTGAACCAATTCACACAGGGCGAATAATTTCTCTCTGGGCAAGGCCCACTGTGGTACCTATACAGGTCCATCAGTCAGCCATCGCAAGGACAGCGTGAGGCATGGCTCGCCCTCACACACAGTGACCCTTATTAAAAATTTGTCCCAAGCCGAACTCCCCATGTTGCCAACACGCCTCCCCCCCAAAGGGTAAATGGGGCCAAAATAACATAGGGCCGAAGTACAGCCGTGTGACCCTCCGAGTCTCTCACACACAGGCCAGCCACTCAAGCAGCTCTGTGTGGCACCCCCTAGCCCCGCAATAGCGGACCCCACAGGGGCCAGGAGTCACGAGGAAGGCCACGAAGAGGAGGAGAGAATCGTTTCGTCGGCACCAACGTCGAGCAAGCCTCGATGTGGGCGGGCTCTCGGCAGGATCAGAGTGCAGGTCAGCTGTGGTCTCTGATCAGAGATGTCCGCGGTCCAGCAGACTTTGTGGAAGGTCTGGAAGCTCAGTGTTGTCACCGCAGACTCGCTGCTCAGCTCTGGAACAGGAGACTCAAAAGCACTACATTAGCAATGAGAGTTTTCTCAGGAATCGTGATAGGAGGTCGGTGTGGAAGCCATAGCATGAAGCTGGCCCACATGCAAAGCTTGGCACTTGACACAGTCCCAATATTTCCAGGAGACGATCAAAGAGTACTGGGAAAAACATCCAGTCTCTCCAAAATTCCTCCAACTAGGCAAGGAGGGGGCCAAGTCTTTAAAAAAAAAAAAAAACAAAAAAAAAACCACGATTCAATTGCAGCTGGGCACGAAGAGGTTAAAAACGAAACTTGAAAACCACATCCAGGCATAAAAAGGTTAAACACGAAACTGGAAAACTGCAGCCTGGCATAAAAGGCTAAAAACGGAACTTGAACACGCAGCCGGGCGCAAAAGAGTTAAAAACGGCACCTGAAAACCGCAGCCAGGCATGAAAAGGCTAAAACCAGAACTTGAAAACGCAGCCTGGCATAAAAGGGGTTAAAAACAGAACTTCAAACCCCAGCGCCGCTGCAGGAGCCCGGGAACTGCCCTGCAGGAGCCAGACCTGGTGCAGCCCCCCGCCCCCAGCAGCGTCCCGGAGCCGCGGCCGCGCCCGGGACCCAGGCGGGGCGGCGCCGTCGGGGAAAGCGGCAAGATCGAGGCACCACGGAGCGGGGGGGGGGCAACCCCCGCTCAACACAGGCTGCGGGGGAAACAGCCACAACAGAACCCAGGAGCCGCGCGGGTCCTGGTGTCCCCCCGGCCCCAACGGCCGCGGGACGGCGGCGGGCGATGCCTCCGCCGCCGCCTCCTCCGTCTGAGAGGCAGCTGAAGCCTCGGAAACAAGCCCCGCAGCCGCCAGCCAACTCGGCCGCGCAGCCAATGCAAACAAGTGCGGGGCAGGGCGCGGGCCGGATACCGGCAGCTCGGAAAAACGCGGCGCGGGGCAGGGGCCGAGCCCCGGCGCCCCCGCCGCCGGCACGGCCTCCCCCGCAGCACAGGAGAGCCCCGCGGCGGCCGCCGGCTGCCGCCGGCTGACGTCACCATCCGAGGACGCCGAGCCCGCACCGGGAGTGCGCGCGCCGCGCCCGCGCGCATCCGGGGAGAGGGGCAGCGACCCCGAACCCAGCCGGGAGCTGGAAGGAGTTCCCCAGCTCCCGCTGCCTTCTCCCGAGCTTGGAATTCAGCGAGTGCCTCCGCAAGCGAAAAATACTTCCAAAACTTGCAGTCCTCCAGAGACAGGCACCCCAGACGCCTCACAGGGGGCGTGGCTGGCCCATCAATCACAGAGGCGTGCAGGGGGGGCGAGGGGTCCGAGGAAAAAGCCTCCCAAAGCGCCCCACCCAGGCGAAGCCACCGTCCGAAATTAGGCAGTTCGCGGGAAAAACGGAAGTGTCCCTTGTCGTGATACCACGATAATAATTCATCGAGCAGAGCGTCCCCAGCTCGAACGGAGCCCCAAACATCCTGGCTAGAGTCCAGGGAAAGGCCCAACGCTTCAGCCGCAGGCAGCATCGTCCCCAAACCCGGGCGGGCGGGAGGGGAATAAGGAAAGGAGGGTAGGGCGGGCTACCTACCCCAAAAACACACACGCACACGTCGGGGGTCACCAACTATAGCAGCGGCCGAGGCCTTCTCGCGCGGAGGCTGGCTGAGAGACACCAAGCAGACCAAAGTATGAGAGAGAAGAAGGAGGAAGAAGGGCAGTTTATTTACAGCAAAAGCTTTTTATACTCTTACACACTCCAATTACTACTGGTCAGTGAAAAATCCACCTCCCAGGGTGATTGGTCACACCCGGTGTCAAACATAGAGATTAGAAAAGTGAAAGAATGCAACTTATCTATGTTCTCCGTGAGAAAGAACAGAAAGATTCCAAACAGTGCAACCACATATCTCCTTTCATTTCTTTTTCTCAGAAGAATTGATAAAAGATGCAGTTCCACTTAAAACAATTTCTTTGGCCTTGGCTTGTTGTATAAATTGCACTTAGATGAGGGGAATGGTTCAGTGACTTTCAGGTTTTGAGAAAGTGCAATTTGAATATATGTGAGAAAATAATTTCTGTTATCCTTTTTACTGTGTGCATGTCAGTGCTTTGCAGATCAGAACACTGGAGTAGTAACATTTTCTCTTAGGTTCTATAAATTGGTATAAAAGAATTGCAAAGTTGGGAATTACATTTAGGCTTTTTTTGTATTGTGTTCAATAATACATGGTAATAAAGTGCTTCAATATGCATAGATTGCAGTAAGCATAAACTTTGCAGAGATATAGTGATACTTCATGCTATTTTTACATTCAAAAGGAACATATTTCTTCAAGATATGATGTATCCATAATTTCAAAAATTAAAAAATCTTTTGCACACAGCAGCTAGGAGGTTATTGCAAGCAGGCATCTAAATATACTACCCCATATCCTGTTTCTTGTTACCAAGGATTTTACACACCTAACTGTGCAAATCCATGAGAACCAAGTGTATGAGCTCCTACACCTCCAAAATATATTATCCTAAGGACGGGAAGACATGATTTGGCATTATCCTCCAATTCAAAATTGAACTAAAATCGACCATTCTGGTTTTTTTCCTCCTTCAGGCATATTTAAGAGGTTATTACACCCCAATTATGTATTTTAAGAAAGACCATCCTCATTTTTGCTACCAAATAAGCCACTATATCTTGAGACTTAATATGAATCTGAATAATGATGGTCCAAATTTACTTGGCAAACAGAAATAGTATTTTGCCTTTTCTGTTGCTGATGTTTCAGTGGAGAACTGAGAAAGGATTAATGCTGCAAAATTTAATAGACAATTTTAATGGAAATTGACAATCTCATACTATCTCAAAGGCATAGAAAGGAGTATTCAACAGTAAGCCAAAATGATAAGAATCATTAGAAATATATTTATGAACTGTAGTGCTTTCAAGAGGTTTTGAAACAGGCAAGTATTGTACCTGTTGCCATTCCTGGGCTCATTAATCTGACAGAAGTTTCTAACTATCATAGCTTCAAATTTTATACTTCAAATGCAATATTTTGTAAGACTATATATGAGTATATGTGAGACTATATATGAGTATGTGTTTGGGCAGTGGTGTGGTGAAAATGGTGAAATCTACAGTTGGTACAGATCTCAAAAATAGGTTTCTAACCCAGGATGAAAATTCATCCTTAAAACCCATAGGAAATTATAGTCAAATTTGAATTTTTTCAAATCTTGTAGTTTTTTCTAACCTGCTCTAAAATTTGGAGACACTTTTGAAATGTAAGAATGTTATTTTGGATAAAAATCAAGGTTTCATTGGCTTAAGTTGTTATTTTGAAACATCTATTCAAAAATTATATCAGCATTTTCATCTTTAAAATCCTGAAGATCCATCAGGACTTAATTTAGACACAGATGAAGAGGAAGTGAACATCTGGATTTGTTTGTGGACAATTTATTTTAACATAAGGTACTTAGTTTATAATGGAGGAGGAGCTTATACGTGGTCCCTTAAAAAGGGGAGAAAAATAATACATGGTTGAAATCATGTATGTAAATCAATTTAAGCAAAATTTTACAAACTTGCATAGGAATTAATCTGATTTTATAGTAATGAAATATCCTTCTTGATTACAATAACATTATATATTTGCATTTTGCACAGCTGTAGCTGCAGGCTCTTCATGACCATGCCTAAGACTTTTGGCCTTTAGCCTGCAGTTCAAGTATGATTGGTAAGTGATTATTCCGAACTTAGTGTTACAGACAGTTCTGGAATGAAGAGATGTTCTCTATTCCTGTTAAAACAGTGCTGTGGGGAACAAAAATAACTTGAGAATTGTTGGAAGAGAGCACATAGGCAATAGCCAGATGAGGTGATTTTTGTGACACCCTATCTAGGTCATAGCTCCAGACCTACCTTTTTATTCAAAAATATTTAATACAAATGCAAGAAAATTATTTGAAGAACTATAATTGGAAAACTTCTTCCAGGTTGAACATCTCAACCAGTTCACTGCATTCTTGTCCTGGCTTTATCTTGCTCTCCTTTCCTCTCTTTGGTTAGTAAGTCTTGATTGTCTTCTGTGCAATCATGTAGCTTCTTTTGACAGTGGAGAAAGAAAAATGATGGGCTAGACGAGAAAAATGGGATAATTAAGACAAAGAAATAGCTATATTGGTTAAAAAAGTATACTTTAAACACCAGAGGCTGAGAACAACTTTGTACTTGTCTTTCTGCCTTGCTGTTTGCTAACAATTTTTTAATCACTAGATAATCATCTGCTGGTGACTGAAACATTTCCTTTACACAGAAATTTTAAAAGAGAAAAAAGACAACCCTCTCTGTCTCTATAAGAGATATTAGTATTAGCCCATGGGTAATTTTGGAACAATTTCCCACTACTTCCAGAGAACTTGGGAGGTTTTAGAACTGATTCTTTCTCAAAAAGAAAACTGTCTCTAACCTCCTTGTAGATTGCTCAAAACCACTAGACATCACTTTATGTCCTGTACAGGTTACATAAGACTCCCTTCTGAAGTACTCATTCTACTCATTCTTACCCTTCATCTGACTGACTTTCAGTGACACCTACAATTTGCCGTGGACAAGAGGTGACAGAACTGAACTTAGGCACCAAATTTGGCCTTGAAAGGTGCACACTTACATATGTTTTGTGCTTTGTTCGTAATATGGCAAGGCTGTTCTGTTGCATTATTTACCTACAGAAGCCTTCTGTTCCCAACCACTGCTCCTTAAATTGTACACGTAGTATGCCCTCTTAAATAACATTGCAGAATTGCAGAAGCAGGCAGAGCTATTTAAAACGCCAAATAATCCTTGGTTCTCAATTTTTTTCTTAGGTCATTGAACTATTATAATATTCTGGCTTTTTTTTTTTTCATAAGCAAAAGCAAAATGGGAGTGTTAACAAAATCTATCCAAAATGTGAACCTAATTTGCAATTAAAAACATCTTGAAGAAATATTTTGCCTATAGGTCTGAATGATTAGGTTATTTAGGTTATTAATAAAAAAAAAGATTCCTACAATTAATAGAACACTCTTTACTCTACCTAGAAGCTCTGTATATAGGTGTGGTGCCATGAGGACACATAGAATTCTTTTACATACACACCAATGAAACTAAAATTAAAATTGAAATTTCCAAAATTTGATTAAAGGAAAATAGTAAATACGGGAGAACATAGACAGAATGTGAAAGCTTTAAGCTCAAACCATGTTGTAAACCTGTTTTGTTTACCAACTTGATTTTCTTGCTGTCTCGGCCTCATTTCAGTATCCCACAAGTCATTTCAAACAGTCTAAATAAAATGTATTACAGAACCATCAATCCTTTTTGAACTCTAAGTTTATGTCCTTTCTATGCAAATATACACATCATATGTGATTATGTATAATGTACCCCAAGAAACTGGACTTTTGCCATTGCTGGTAAAAGGGATTGCCTTGGCCTGATCTTTTAATTTGTTTAAACAGCTGACTGGTGACCAACTAAGCATTGCTTTGGCTCTTTCACCTGAAACACTCTCAGTGTCACCTGTGACTCACCAAAGTAGTCTTTAAACAACATGCAACATTTTTTAATATTGTATTTTGGGATGCTATTGTGCAATTGCAAACTGTAGCTGGGAAAAATGCAAAGGAGACAGACTATTATCTGAGGAGATACAAAAATAATAAAAAATGGATTCCAGTCCTGGAGAAGTAGAAAGCCTCACCATGAACATCATACTTCACTGCAGGCCTGGCCAATGCCTCTTCTCTTGTAGTCAGCTTATTCCCCATGCCTTAGAAAGACTGGCACCACCAACTTTAGGACCCTAAACCACACTGGTAAGAGAGAATAGCACCAAGAGAAAGGGACAAATGCTAGAAAATTTTCTTCCTTGACAGCCATAAAGGTGTTATTAATGCAGCTCCTCTTCTATACCAGATACTGAGTGGAAATATTACCTTAGCTGGACTAGAGATAAATGTGAGATGTTCTGCTCAGATTCCTAAAATTTTAATTAAGCTGAAAATTTTAGTTTTCATTTATGTATATTCTCTTTTATCTACATTAATATTCTGTGTATGTATATGCATTTTATTCATACATGTGTCTATATATGATTATAATATTTATCCATCTCATCTTTCTTTAGGCATTTGCTATTGGTTTACCTTTAAATATATTAGGAACTCAAGCTCTTCCCTATTGTTCTGCCTCTACCACACCCCTCATCCATCATAATTTTTAATGTGCTTCATCCGCTTTCACAAATCCTTCCATGGCAGGTGTTCATAAATCTGTTTGCTCCCAGGATATATTCTTACCCCCTAAGCTTATTAACTCATAGTCCCTATTTCCTAAACTTACGAGCTAACAGATTTTCCTTCCCTCCCACAAATCCATTTGCTTCAGCAATACATGTGCTTTTTTCTCCTGTGCTGAGGTAGAAATTCACTGTTTCAGACAGATAATCTTCTAAACGTCTCTCAGGGAGCAAAAAAGGAGGAAAGCAAACCAGTTTACTTCCACAGTTGTGCATAGCAAGAATGGGGAATAATCAGGAAGCAGTTCTGGTATTACTTGGAAATTAAGTAACTTGATTAGCTGGGTTTGGAACACAGTAGAAATATCTTCCAAAGTATATCCAGTCCTATCAACAACAACAAAGCACAATTCCTTTTGCTTATGTAAAGGCTGCCCACAGCTTTTTAGATAGGATATATGTGTCAGGGAAGGAATAGGTAGTGGTCATAATCTGTGTTCTTTGGAGGTAAACTGATGATTGCAGGGGTAGTTTAGGCAATATCTGGGAGAACAATTTCAAATTTTCTGAAGTGAGATTTTTCTAATGGCAATTTTCTTTCTAAAGATGGGATTTTTGCAATGCTTTTCAAGGAATCTGAAGAGAATAGGAATGTTAGTTCTCTAACTGGGGGCAGGGCGGACGAGAAAAAAACAAGCAGAACAAAGGTGTGGTGGGTCCGCCCCTAAGCTGCCTCAGCCTCTCAGGCTAGCTCCACCTCCTTGGAGGGAGGAGCCTTGCTGTGGGAGGACTCCAGGGTTTGAGCGCCTGGGCCCGCCCCTGGTTCTAGAGGGAAAGGTGTGCCCAGGGCTTAGGACCCACCCACTCTTCCAGAGTTTTCTGTTCACCTTATTGTACCATTGGTTGTTGTATATTGTGCCCTCCCCTTTTATGTTTCTATTGGATCCTGTACCCTTGTTCCCTCCCCTCGTCTCCTCTTTGATTGGTTATCCCTTCCCCCTTATAAGTGGCCGTCCCAAGGACAATCTTGGGATTCTTCCTCCTCTCTCCCTCCCAAACACTCCCCACCCAGACCCTGTAATAAAGGAGAGCTTGGGGGAGACCCCCTCCCACAACCCTTTGCCTTGTCTTTGCCTCTTTTACCATCGGGGCCTGTGGATGACCGCTCACCGGGAGCAGCCCCGCCTCAGTGGGAACCTGCGGTTGGGCCGATGGCTCATCGTCCCAGGCGAGGGCAGCCAGGGTGGCCAGGCGGCTTCGGCCCTCATGGGAGCAACTGCTGCGACACAGAGGTTAGCTTGAGATGGTCCAAGGAGTTATGAATTTGGATTCATGTGATGCCTTATGCTCATGACTGTCCTAGTAGATCTTGGCCTGGGACGTAACAGATTAGCAGCTATACCTTGCACTCTATGAAATGCTTGTGACATTATTGGATACTTGAAAGGATATTTGAATTAAGAAGGTAGCACAGGAAAATACAAAGCTAAAACTGAATAATCATTCTACTCCACCCATCAAAAGTGTGTGTGTGTGTGGTGTATTCTTTAATCACGTTTACCTCACACTGTCACTGAAAGAAGAGATCTTTTTACAGACATTTTTAGTATAAAGAGCAATGATATTATAGGAGGGAGAATGGAAGAGAAGCAACAGTGATTTGTATTGCAGTATGTCATCCTTGTGTGCTATGAAGCAAGTTATTTTAGCTTCCTACTTGTTTCAGAATGTAGGCCTATTAGATGCTAAAAATGGTAAGATTACCCTTTAAAAAATCATTCATTATAGGATATCAAGCCTTGGAAGGGAGTCTAGGAAGAAAGAAGTATATGTTCCAATTTAAATGAGGTACTGTATTGTGGTACTTACAAGAAAAACCACAGACAAATCCAGTTTTAATGAGCCCTTATACTATATAAGGAGAGGAAAGCAGACAGATATATTCTTGAAATAAACTGTTAAACCAATGAGAGACAGCAAAGAAAAGACAGATTCGTTGCCTAAAATGAGCTCTGCAAGAGGTGAACGCATAAGGTACAGAAAAAAAAAGTTTCATCTTGCTAACCACTTTATTGTTTTCTTTTCCAAAAGTTCAAATGTTCATTACAGATTCATGGCACTGCTGAGAATGATAAATAATAGTAAAAATCATTCAGTTGTCTTTTATACCCATTATTATTCATTTGTTTTACAAAGAAAACCAGACTATATAATTACACATTTGGCCTTAATGGAGCTAGGAGCTGTATTGTATGATGACAGGTAGCAGACAAAAAGGGAAATGTAAGGAAGTAATGTAAGGCAAGATAAAAGTAAAGTAATTTTTAGTGTAACGCAATTGTACATGCAACATAATTTTCATTTAATTAAAGGAATTTAAGATTTTAACTTTTATTATATCTTACAGCAGGACTCTAAACAACTACCAGCTTCCTTCTTCGGCTAAAATATCTTTTATACTTTTTAAATGTTTCAGTTTGATACTGTAAAAGCTGTATTACAGTGAATATATAGATGATTATTTCAAAGTGAGATATTTTAGCTCTTTAATTTTAAAGCCATAAACATTACAAGTATTTTTCTGTCATTAGATTCATTTTCTTTCAAAACTTAAGTAATAGCAAAATCTGTGAAGTATTTAGATTTCACCAGTTTCATTTACCAGAGGAAAATTAGTCTGACGGCATTTTTCTATGCACTTCTGTGGACATGTATTTTCTAGAAGCATTATTTTGAAAGCTTCAAAGAAATAGTTTTGCACTTCACCTTACCAGTGGAACCATAACCACCCTGCTTTTAAAAAGCTCTCCTTCTAATAGATAAAGAAAAGAAAAAATAGAAATCTGTTAAGCTTCCTCACAGAAGAGTACCAAATTATGAACAGTCAGCAGTAAAAAAGGTATAAAGGATCTGCAAATATAAAATGCAACATCCATAACAAGGTCAGAAATAACCCAGAGTTAAATTTAAGAGGAAAACAACTCCCTAGGCTTGTATTAAAAGAAAAAGGCTGTCTTTCTGCATAGCTAGTAGCAGTGATATATAGTTATAGGGTAAGTGTGAAGTATTCTAATCAGAGACATATCAGTTTCTGACCTTGAAATCAAGTATCTGAATGAGTCAAACAAATAAAAGTGGGATTAGATAAAAACTCCATGAAGACAGGTAGCTAAAATAAATTTTAGCAAAGCTAGTAATTCTAGTTATGTCGTGTAGCAATCGTAACTTGCCCAGCCTGGAGTTTTCAGCCTATCCTGTAGCCAAACTCCTTATCTAAAGTGTTTTTTGGCTCCTCATTTTGACTTTTGGAAGATGTAAAGTATTTCATTCCACACAGAGCTGTGAGTGTTGGGACCTGTTTTTAAGGAAGTTTCCCTGTCCAACCATTCACAGGACTCTGGCAGTTGCACTCCCAATGCCAGAGACTTCAGCTGCTGGGACCAAAGCACCTTCACAGCAGACAGCTTCAATGAGCCACCAGGTGCCTCACTTGTCTCCTTACACACCTCACTCACATGCACTCCGGCAGGATTTCCTGTGTGTTCGACCCCAGAATTCCTTTGGCTCAGACTTATATATCTCCTTCCATAAAGTGCTTTATTCACAGCACAGTGACATGGGGATGGCTCGAGCTGGTGCCTCCGAGGAGGGACCCTGGCTGGGCCACAGGTCCCCATGACCTTTGCTATGCAGAAGGTTGGCAGTGCAAGGCCTCTTCGCTCAGAGTCCCACCACCCAGAGCTCTACGTGCAGCTCCCACTGCAACGGCACACCGAACTGCTGGCACTGGCTGTATTCCTCAGCATCTGCTTCCACCCCAGCTCGTGGATACCAAGGGTATCAGCAGGTTCAGAAAGGCTAAACAAATTACAGGACAAATCCATCGACTGATAATAAAAAGGCTAAGTATAGGAAATAACTTGCAAAGAACTATCATCCAACATCTAGAGGACTCCATGAAGAATGATCTGCAGAAAAAGGCTGGATTTAATTGCTCTTCTTAAATGCCATCTCTTGCCATTGTCTGAAATATATAAAATATCCTTCCATGTACAGGAGGGAGTGAGACTGATATAGACCATCGATATGACTGAATTAGGGCATCTAAGTTTCAAAATTCTAAAGCATTGGTAAAACTGGAAAACATGTAAGAAAGTATCATCCCTTATTCACAACAGGACATCATAGAGGTTTCTCATTAATTGGCATTTAAATTCAAAGCATAATTAAAGAAAATATATTCAGAATAAAAACAAAATCTATTTCCCCAATAATTCAAGCAGTATTGAAAATCAGATGTAGACCACAAATATTAAATGCTAAATGCAAAATTAATATATTAATATGGTTCCAAGAGCAGTTTTATTAAATATCACTAAATACCATTTTTTGTGTAAAACCAAGGCAAATGTTTGGGTCTAAAAAGCTGCTAGCTACAAGGTTTTCCCTGTGCCCAAGCTGTGGTTTCAGACCTCCTCATATCTGACATGAGAGTTTGAGTACAGTATGGCAGCAGAAATTATCCTGCTGGCCCAATCCCTCTCTTGGAAAAACATTGTCTGCATAAACAAAATACAACATTCCATCTCAGCTGATACATAGAGTACCAAAGAACACATTTACTTAAATATTCCTGTTGTAGTGCAGCTGTTTGATTTTTATTACTCCTCCTCATTGTCTCTCATCTTTTGCGACATTTGTATAAGATCCCAGTATCCAAGGCACTTGGCAATTAAAGCAAGTGCTTTCCTCCCTACTTAGCCCATGGACTAGGCTGCCTGGTTTGTTCCAGGAGAAATCCTGTGGCACAATTCATTTGTGTGCAATGCCAGTGTTTAAATCCTGGCTGGAGGCAAGCTGAGGACAGCACAGTCTTCCCACTTGCCCCAGTGGGAACTGAATCACATTTTTGAGCTGCAGAAAACTTCAGTTAATTTTTAAGGTAAATTTTTAAAGTCATATGTATTTTCTTAAAAGTTCAAAAAGACATTGACACACTAATGGGCAAGACTTGAAGGTTAAAGTCTTACTTATGATTTCTTAACTTCTCACTTCTGTTATTTAAATGTAATGTTATTCATAAAAAGAGCCTTGTTTAGTCAGATTTTTAACTTCCCTTGCCTTACACATCCATAATTCTAAACAGATACCATGCTATAAAGACTGACATCTAGGAACTGACCAGATTTTCTCTTATTCTACATTTGCACTTTAGTAAAGAGATATTTTCATTGCAGATATGTATTTCTAATTGAGAAAAATAATATTAGTTATTTAATACAATATAAAAAAGTAAATAATATAAAAAATATGTACTTGTGCATAGGGTATCTTGATTATGAGATATACTCATAACATTTGTATTTCCGGATTAAATTGATGATTTAGAATGACTGTACTGAGGATTTGACTTCTGTGTTTCAGTCATTGAAATGTTGTCATTTGCATATGAAAATTCCTCAAGACAAATTTCGTTGTAACTCATCCCAAAGAACACATTGCAGTGGCATATTCCATGATCTTCACTTTTTGAAAGTATTTTGATGAATGAGGGCTATAATGAGTAATTTTTCCCGCATGTTTTTTGAGGGAGTTTAAGTAATTGCAATCTCATTTAAGTTACAATGACTCTATTGATCCTAGGCATTTTTGTACTTCTTATATATAGTGTTTGAGACCTTCAGAAAATTTACAAGATTTATTCTTCAAGCAATTGTGAGATAGAGAAGTACTACTGATCTCATTTTAAAAAAGAGAAGAGCAAGACACAAAAGTGACATTTTTGTGTGGAACATGAAAGTTATGTAAGTGGTCTTGAAAATCTCTATATAAATGATTCGGTCACGTATGTGGCACAAAACTGCAGAACAAAAATTAGTTTCAGAGTTTGAAAGCTGGATCTTACACCCTAACTTCTGAAGTATCTTTCTAAATAAAGTATTAAATATACAGAAGTCATCTTTTAAAGAGTCCTAACTTTCTTTCAACATCTTTCATAAGCAATGTCAGCAAACAATATCAAGGGACTTTAGATCTGCAAAAAGGAACAGGTGTCATTCCATTAGGTAGATGAATAAATTTGTTGTGCTGAATGAATGCACGTTTTGTACTTGAATAAGGGTCAGTCTGGTACAGCATATTTTAGATAACACAAACATCTAAATGGTAATCTTTTGTCAACCTTAGAGCTACAGTTACCTTAATGTATTTGTAGAGTCAGTCACTTAAGACATGATTCAGAATGTTTTTCATTGGCTTATTTTGCTCCCACTGAGTTTTTGGCTTTGGAAAAAACAAGATTAAACTTTTTAGGAAAATAATAATGAAAATGTTTCTAATTATGTCATTTTAATAGGAATAATATCCCTTTGGATGCTATTTAAGTTTGTATCACTTATCTTATGTTCCAAAGGACTGAACTTCTCTTTATAGTTCAGTAAGCAGAAAGTCATTCCTTACTTACAGTTTTCTATATAATCCCATTGACATATACTTGTTAAAATATTAACTGTGAAGTATTTAGGCCAGATTTAAATGCAGTAATAAGTAAGGGGATTTGCATAATACTGGGCAGTGATGGCAGCTTTGAAATGCCAGCATCATTTTTCACAATTGAAAGCATAGTGCCTTTGCAAAGAATCATTTATTAATACCAAACCACTGTTTCAATAAAGCATTAGAATTTCCTGCATAGAATAGCCCTTGGGCAGCATTCTGAAGTAATAGTGAATTGCTATTCTAATCCACAATGGAACATTTTAATAAGTGTGATAAATGACTCACAAAGAGCTTCAGATTTCAACGTCAGTAGAATTAGAATCAGGCAAAGGCTGGGTCTGGGTGATAGATGTAGAGGATTTTTGTGGTAAACAGTTCGCAATGTCAGGACAATAGCAGCTTATTGAACTTTCAGAGACTAAATTCCTGTCCATTTGTCATCGTGTTGCTAGCAGACATAGATGTACATAGAGTAATAGACTTACATTCTTTATCAGCTGATACAATCCTGTAACTCCTGGCCCACTTGAGAGAGATCAGAAAATGAAACATTTAACAAGTAAAAGGCAAAAAAAAAATCAAAATACCAAATAAAACCAGAATTTATTTATTCCTGCAAATATTTTTATATTGTAAACACAAAGCTAGAACAACTCCTGGCATGGACAATACTCCCACTAAGTCACTCTGCTTTTTACAATACTTTCAAACTTCTGTGAAATTAGTCTCTTCTGTTTGTTTTCATGCAAAAAGAAGAAATTATATGGTTACATTATTAATTGGTTTTAGAGTTAAAAACAGTTTTAATATTTCATGTTGAAGAAAAATCAGGAATAATTTTGCTGGTTTTCTGTAGCTTTCCATCTCATGTCATATCAAACATGGAGGTAATAATATTAGAATTTAAAAAAAACATACAAGGCAAGGGAATTAAAAGCAAGAAGATGCTTACATATGAATAGAATAGTTATGTGATTGAATTTTGCTAGTTTAGATCATACATTGAAAGTAGATCCATCTCACATAACTTTCCCTATCTAAAACTTTGTTGCTGCATGTAAATTAGTTGTCCAGTCTCTCTCTGTCATTATGAGAAAGAGCAAGAAGATCAGTTCTTCATATGTATTTGATACTTCCTTTAAAAGTGCATTTTTCTTTCTGCAGTATGCAGGAGACCTATCTAAGTCTTGGTGGCTAAATTTATGAAGTGAATATTGGCGAGATGAATCCTATTAGTAGAAAAATTTCTCTTGTATTCTCTGGTTAGAACATTATCTTTTCTTAATAACAACCTCGTAAGAGGATAAACTATTATTATTTTTCTTAACACAATGACAGAACAAATAATCTTTTAAATGACCGTTAAAATGCTCACTGACTCCAGTGGTGGTGATTCAGTACTTGTGCAAATCAGTTTTATTTATTTAATATTTTGTTAAACAAGCCTTAAAATATTTAGAATCAATCCTCCAATACGTAATATTATTGGACTGTTTCTTTATTGCCTTACATAACATGCTGCAATTTAGAGTGTGCAAAGAACATCAAGGAAACAGGAGCCTCAACTGTGATGTTAGTAGTAGAAGGCCAAGCAAGTAGTTGTCTAAGCCAGTTCCTAAATAGGATGAGTTATTTGGTGACAGTGGATGAAGAAGGCTGAGGTCCTCGATGCTTTTCCTATCTCATTCCTCAACAAACTCTCTTAGGCTCTGTGCCTGGCAACCGAGAGCACATTTAGAGTAGAGCAGTTTTGGACAAGTGAATGCAGGAAAAATACTAATAAATTTGAGTGATTTCAGCAAAGCCCTGCACTGGGGAGGAGCTGGAGCACTTATCCTGTACAGAGAGAATGAGGGACTTGGATTTGTTCAGCCTGAAGAAGAGATGGCTTTGTGGAGACCACCTTACACCTATGGAGAGGTGTTTTGCACCAGGAGGTGCTGGTTCATCATGATTCTAGTAAGAAATGCCCTCAGACTTTAGGATATAATTTTAAATGTTATTTATTCAAGCTAATATTATAAGAACAGAAAATAATAGATCTTTTTATGTCCCGTCAGATTCTGAGACAATGTAAAATTCTTGTAGCATTGAACAGCACTCCAGCCCATGCTCAGCATGTCGTACAGACCTCATCCATAGTAGAGATTCTCCCTTCCATCATCCAGGCTGTTAAAGGACGTTTTTACAAAGAAACAACCCTGTTAATTGTTTTTACAGTCAAAGCAGAAATTATGTTCTTACTAAAGCTTCTTGTTACACTTTCAGATAAAGGCAGGGCTGTGCTACTTGTGTAAAAAAGCCAAGGGTGATTATTCTTGTTTTGTATTTATTTTTCTACATAGCATAAATAGAGCAAATGAGATTTGAATTACTAACACTGGAAAAGCAGAAAAAGAAATCAGTAGAAATGTAAGTTATTTATAAAATACTTGTAGGTTTTTTGGCTTCTTAATACCAAAAATTTCTACTGATCTTTACTAGTGAGGTGAAGAATATTTGATCGGAAAAAGTGGAAGTTTAATTAACATTTAACTTCACTTTAAATGGCACTTGAAAGAAATGCAAATCCTAACTTGAACCCATATAATAATATGCATTTTGTGTGTTAAAATGGACTTTGGTGCTATTCCACCGTGATTGACAAATATTTCCCTCAGTAGCACACATTTAACTATGTACTTATATGTTTTGTTACCCCTAATCACATCATTGGCATTGTTCTATCAGAATTCTTAGCTCAGATGTAATGCTTTGAGATTTGGTTCTTTGCTCAGTTCTATTTTCTGCTGACCAAAAATACTTCCAGATTTTATGTTTTTAATCCTGCTCACATGACAATTTCAGCTAAATGTGTTTCACTTAGACCTGCTTATCTTTGCCTCATGTCCTGACATGGATTTATTACTTGACTGAAGAGATCTGATCCTCAGATTTTAAAGCTGTTTTTCTGATATTTAAATGTCTGCATCTGAGAGATTTTTTAAAGGTGCAGACTTCTGCTGGTTGTTCTAGGCCCTTGGCAAACCAACAGAATTTTGTTAAAATGTTTAAATTCTCCATGGGATTTTTAATATTGCCTTGTATTTTCCAGCATTTACTGAAAAAATGTACTAAATAAGACTTTCTGGCATAAAAATGGAAAAATGGCAACCTATGCCTTTTACAAGTGTGGTAGGTCTTTTTATAGCCTCTGAGAAGCTACACTTTTCAAAATCATAGGCCAGGTTGCTCAGAAACCCATCCAGGCTTTTCTTGAACACTTATAGGAATGAGGCAACCAGCTTCTCTGGGCAACCTGTTTCTGTGTCAAATCCACCACAGTAAAGATTTCTGATATCTAATCTAAACCTCTCTGAGTTTAAAGTCATTACCCCCGTCTTATCAGTCCATGACATTGTAGACAGTCCCTCTCTAGCTTTCTTGTAGGTCTCTACTAGGTACTGGAAGGCTGCTATAAAATCCCCCTGAAGTCTTCTCTTCTCCAGGCTGATCAATCCCAACTGCCTCAGTTTGCCTTCACAGGGAAAGTGCTTCAGGACTCTGATCAGCTTTGTACCCCTACTGTGGACTTGCTCCAACGTGTCCATGTTCTTCATATGTTTGGGGTCACAGTTCTGAGCACAGTACTCCATCTGGGATTGCATGACAACAGAGTTGTAGGGCACAATTACTTCCATTCAACTTCTGGTGATGCCCTGTTGATGTTATGTCTTTTTCTTTTATATACATTTTATATGTCCTCTGTATTCTTAGCATGCATATTTGTAGCTTTTGTAGCCTATTATTGTTCCACTAACTAACTTAGTTCCAATATTTTTCTAGGCAGAAAGACTAAACATTGTAAAAGGCTCCCAGCTGGGGGCCTGAGACCCCTATGCTATCTTGGTTCTCCATAGAAACCAAGGTTGAAACCAGCTCTTCAAGACATATTTTTGTAAACAGCATTCAAGCCTCATTCAAGGGGGCTCTAGAAGAGACTCTAGACTCTAGAAGTTGCCAGAACTGGGGGGACTTTACTTCATTTGTTAAGCTTCTTATTGGAGAATCTTTGTCAGATATGCTAATTTGCAAAGGCAATAAGAATTGTATATGCGTGAGGCATGTTGTGCATCTCCATGATGGCTTTTTCTCTGGTCCTAGAATTATGAGCCAGACACAGTTAAGGTGATAAAAAAGGAATTACCTCTTTTAATAAGGATCCTTAGGTGCTGTCCTGGGGTGACATTAGGAAGCTACATTTTTCCTTGCCTGCCTGCTTAATGCCCACAGCTCCTGTGCCTTTAAGATGAACCCAGTGCGGGGGGCCAGAGCCAGGGTCAGTTAAATGGCCAACCGAATGGTCAGTTCAACTGAGCCCACACCTGGTGGTCAGTTAAATGGACGACCGAACTGTCGGTTCAACAGAGGCCGCACATGGCAGCTCAGTTCTACAGCTGACGGACCTGGGGCGCAGGGCTGGAGCCAGGGTTGGTTCTTCAACCAAACTGGCACCTGCAGGTGTCGGTTAAGCGGCTCAGTCCAATGGCCCAGAGAGAGAGATGGGGAGAGGGAGAGAGAGGCAGAGGGATCGAGGGCTCTCAGAGAGACCGTGGTGCTGCTCTCTACCCTGTTTTTCCCTGCTAGCTTAGGAAAAAGATTTTGTTTGTTCTTTTCCTCCCCCTGGCCTCCCTATCTTCCTTCTCTCCTCTCCAGCCCAGGCAGCCCATGGGGTGGCCCCGGCGGGCCTGCAGGGTGGGGCCCGGTGTGGGCCAAACTCTGAGGATGGCCACGCCAGAAAATGAAGGGGCAGAGCCACCGGATTCCACCAGGTTCACCTGCTGCGAGGAGGAGGACTGGTGTTCAGGAGTCAACGAGGTTTCTTTTCTCCATCTGCACTTCTCTACGCTGCTGAGTGGACTCCCCTTCCCGGAAACTGGGGACACCTGTTGTCAGCTCCTTGTGGGTGCCCTCTTACCTTTTTTTTTCCCCTCTTTGTTTCTTCCCAGTTTAATTTTGGGTTAATAAATAGTTCAGTTTTTTTCCACTTTCACTTGCTGTGGTTAATTTGTTTCGTTGGCGGAGGGAAGAGGGGAAGCCCTTTTCCCTGGCGAGGAGGCACTCATCTCGGATTGCTTCCTTCTGACTCTTTGTCTCCAAAATCGAGACAGGTGCACAATTTATCAAGATGGAAAACACCAAAGATGCACACCCTTTTTACAGTGGGATGGAACACAAGCCCAAGCACAAATACAGGCTGGTTGCAGAGTGGATTGAAACCAGCCCAGAGGAAAAGGTCTTGGGTGTGTGTTGGTGTGCTGGTTTGATAGTGGTCCAGCAGGAGAAATTAACCCCACACAATACCTCACAAGAGATTCCAAGTCAGAGTAACAATTTTATAGAAAGACTCCAATAAATGCAACTATAGAGAAACGCTGGCTTAAAACCACCAAGTCAGAGAACAACCTGGTTCCTGTTGGTCAGGGTGGTGGTCACAGTTCAATTAAGTGGTGGTTGCAGTGCTGTCAAAAGCAGTGATTCTATAAAAGGCCTGGTCTTTCTGTAGGTGTCCAGTGGTGGTCCTAAACCCCCAGGTGCCCAGATTTTATACAGGCAGGAATGTTCAGTACCTCCCCCAGGGCAGGGAGTTTCACAACGGGATGATGTAGCCAGGTGTCACAGGTTATTTTTAGAGTCCTTGATGGTCATTGCAGCTGTCTATCCTGCTGGTGCCTATTCAGCTCATTATGGCCCATTAGTGGAGCAATCCCCTCAGGATGGGTGGGACTGTGCTGCTGCTTCCCCAGAGTGAGTTATCAGGGCTGAGTCATTGGTGGGAAGAAAAGTGAGCATTACCTTGCCTCACATGTGTTTGCATAAAGGCATTGACATCGCTTCCCCAATGAAGCCAATTTACTGGCTGGAGTGGTAGGAACTCCTGCGTGCTGCCCTTCAGGTGATCTCCTGCTGATCTGCAATCCCTCTCCAGGCTCTGGAATCTCTTACTGGCACATCAAAATGCTGGGAGGGGGATGGATTGAGGTTCCCCTCCCTCTGCAAGTTTAGTTTAAAGCCCTCTTTGCCCTCTTAGCAAGCCAATCGCTGGAGACACTCTTTCTCTTCTCTGACCCATGCACCTCATCAGCTCCCAGCAGAGCAGCTGTCTCAAAATGAGTCCTATGGTCTAAGCAGATGATGAAACACCCATAGATTGAATTAATATCACTGAACATCTTAGTAAATTTATACCTACTAGATTTCAAATATTTTTCAACTTCTGGACAAGTCACCGAAAATTGCAATGATGCTGTTAAATATATTATTTTAGGCTTGTCAAAAAACTGTCATTTTTTTGATTATTATTAAATTGAGTAATTTTTAAGTTCGGTAATGGAATAACAAAATCAACAGTTCCTAATATAGTGTCGGCAGATGTTTATTCAAGGGGAAAAGAATAAATGGCATTACATTTTCAGTTTTCTACAACCACAGACAGGTTATTGGTGAGAAATTATTAATAATAACTTAAGGGAATTAGAGAGTGTACAAAATAATAGGTAGAAAGGAATGGATTTCACATCTGCAGTGCGTCTATGATTTATTCAGTGCAATTCTGCTGTGGAAAGGTATAATGAAAATAGAACTTACTTCTGCTGTTTAGATGGTTTATTTGATTTATTTTTCTTTATGAAGAAAATGAGTTTCTTATTACTCACTTGGCATGTGAGATTAATTGATAGTAATTTAAAATATATTTCAAATATATAATGGTCAGAATGGACAGGAAAAAATAATAGAAAACTAAAAATGTACAGCATTAGCAATTCTTTTATTTTTAATAGTTCCTCAAATATGTTTTTCATGTTTCTCCTGCTCCTTGGGACAAGGAATACATACAAACATCCTAAGGGAGGGTGTCAAGAGAATGGAGCCAGGCTCTTTTCAGTGGTGCCCAACAACAGGACAACAGGCAAGGGACACAAACTGACACAGAAAGTTCCATCTGATCATGATGGAAAAACTTGTCTACATTGAGGGTGAGAGAGCATTGAACAGGCTGCCCAGAGAGGTTGTGGAGTCTCCTTCTCTGGATATGTTCAAAGCATGCTTGGATGCAATCCTGTGCAATCTGCACTAGGCGAACTTGTTGTAGCAGGGGTTGGGCAAGAGGATCTCCAGAGGTTCCAATCCCAACAATTCTGTGATTCTGTGATTTTGTTAATTTATCAGCCTAAGTGTTTATTCCAAGAGGCTGTTATATGTTGATGAACTGCCAAGGAATAAATTAATAAAACCACATAAAGATCAAAACATTTCTGACTGACCCAGTGATACTTGTTGCTCATATACTGTTTGATTTTTCTGTCTTGTAGTTTATCCAAAAGGCAGAACTTTAAATCATCACTTCGACTCTTGGAGCTGAAGTTATTATAGAATCACAGATGTTATATTCATCAGTTCTTTTTTTCTCTCTCTTTTTTAAATTAATTTTTTTTCAATTCTACCACTAATTTTTGTTGTTCTCACAAGTTAACTAAGAAATACAGTTAAAGATCTGTAAAGGTCAAAGTTTATCTTCTCTAACATAGAATTCAAAGATAGTAATTCTATAATCAGAAACATAGATAGTTTGGGTTAGATCGGACCTTTGAAGATCATCTAGTTCCAACTCCTCTGCCATGGGTAGGGACACCTTCCACTAGACCAGGTTGCTCAGAGCCCTCCCTATCCAATCTGATTTTGAACACTTACAATGATTTGACCACTTACACAACTTCTCTAGGCAACCTATTCCAGCATCTCACCACCTTCACAATAAATAATTTCTTATATACAATCTAAATCTCCCCTCTTTTAGTTTAAAGCCATTACCCCTTTTCATATCTCTACAGGCCCTGGTAAAAAGGGTCTCTCCATCCTTCTTGTAACCAACAAGCTTTGCCCAGAGCCTTCTCTTGTTCAGGATGAGCAGCCCCAGTTCTCTCAACCTGTCTTCACAGGATAGGTGCTACAACCTTCCGATAATTTCTGTAACTGTTTTCTCTATCTGCTGTCAGAGGTCCATGCGTTTCCTGTACTGAGGACTGCAGAGCTGGATATGGTACTCCAGTTGCAGTCTCACAAGAGCAAGGAAGAGGGGGAAAAATAAACTCCCTCAATCCGCTGGTCACACTTCTTTTTGTGCTGCCTGGGATACTGCTAGCCTTCTGGGCTGCAAATGCAGATTGCTAAGTCATAGCTAAATATTTTACCTTCTTAAATTGATCATAAATTCTGAAATGATCATATGAGCTTATAGTTGATAAAGTTTCTTGTGTGATTTATTATCATTGCTCTTTGATACAAAATTCATAGCTTTACCACGTTTCTTGGTAGAACAACTGGAAGGAAGTTTTGTGACATCTAAGTTGTTTTGACTTGTTAAACTAAAATATTTGAGTTCAATCAACAACCTGACATGTTCAAAATATCGTCTAAATTTAGGGCTGAGGAGAGCTCTTTCTGTGTAATCTTCAAGCCATTTAAAAATTACACAGTTAATAAACAACAAGGCTAGAAACCATATATCCAAGTAAAATAAAGTGAAAGACATGGCTCAGAAAAACAATGAAAATGTATTTTAAAAATCCTGACTCTCTTATAGTCTTAGATGTATTCAGGTGAAAATAAAGTGGTTCCCATGACATTAAATTGGATACTTTACAGTCATTCTCTGAAACTAAAAATTACTGCTTTGTGAATGTGAATATAATGGGTTTTTCCTATATCTCTTTCCTCCCTACTGCAATGTACATTCCTCTTTAAAGATATTCAGGTTGTCAGTAAATGGATCTGAAAGTAATTGGTATCAGTTACCAGCAGTCACAACTCACAATATATTTATGCTTTCTTTGGCTTTCTCCTTGGTGACTTGACTCCCTAGAGTATTGTCTGACTTCTTCCTTTTACATACTCCCTCCTTCTCCCAAAAGACAAATTCTGAAGCTAAAGAAAAAAGCCAGGCTGGCTACAGAAACATTAGGTCTTTCGGGATTCCTCCCTGAAGTAACACGTTCCCATAAGACTCATGCAGCAGACCATGTCTGGTTCCTAATTCCATCCTGCTCCCTCCATCACTGAAAAAAAACCAATGCTGCAACTACTAGATTTAACATGGAAGGACAGCATCACAGTAGTCAAAGAAATATGTAACATTCCAGGCAAAGTAGGAATCCGAACTGTTTCCTAGGGCATTGTTCATGCCTTTAAGGAATCTGTTTCATCTCGCCTGAATACCAAGTTCAGAAAAATGTCTTGAAACGAGGGAATTGTACTATCCCACCAGCAAACATTTTAAAGTGTCTTTTAGCTAGATCTTTTTCTTCCTCTCTTGAAGACAGTATTCAACTCTGTAAGTAGTCCAATTATTGAAATAAGACTATTCAAATACTTTTTATGAATACTGGTGACAGATCTTGACCTTTGAGAGGACTTGAATGAAAGTATTATTGGTGTCGTTTAGATCCAGATGTTCATTTTCTCGCCTATAATTATCAAGGAGGCTGTGGCTGCATAAGGCTTTGTAACTATAGAGAGAACTTTTGTATTTTATGTAATATCTATGTCTGTCTATAGGCACATACACACATTAGGGAGCCAAAGATATTTAAGATATAAAAGGTAAATCTCTTGCCATCTCTGTAAGCTCTCATAAGTAATTGTAATAATTATTTTTGTCCTTTTTATTTATATATCTATTTTTTTTTATTATGACAGACAAAGACACCTGAAAATATACAATATAATTGAAAAGGGAGGGTTTGCATCCATTAATAATACATTTCCCTACATTTCCCTGTACTGTGTCCCTTGAAAATATGAAATGCAAGGATCTCATATTGCTAATGTAAATTTGGAAACAAGATTCAGCTTTTTCTTATTTTCAGCAACTGCATTATCTGTCCTCTCAAAAAAAAAATTAATAGAAAAAATATTACATGCATACATACAACTGCCACAATGTTGGGGCCTTTAAACAACTTTAACTCTCTGAAGGGAATGGAAGTGCAGTAGGTACCTAAAAGATTATACTATATAGAAAGCCATGCTTTGTAATTTTATTAATGACAGCCTTAGGTCGTTTGTTTATATTTTGTATTCAAACTCAAAAAAAAAAAAAAATTCAATATCCATCTATTTGGACATAAAAGTTCAAAAGGACACTCTTTATTTAAAAAAAAAGTCAACTGCCCCTTAATTCACGAGAAAGGAAACTAGAGTAGAGTATACAGTGACTGTTATTTCAGAAAGTTCTTGCTGCTGATATGATTCTAACCCAGGCAACTAGTAAATGAAACCATGAAATAATGGAAAGGATGAGCATGTTGAAAAGGCTGTGGCAGAAACCAAGAGAGACTGATGATGCAATCATCCTTCTAGGCCACGTAATACTAATGTGATAAGAGCCTGCATAGTTCAACAGTAAGAATGAAGAGGCTAACAATAATTCTCAATTAAAGCAGGCTTTCTTTGTGCTGGTAAAATACACTGCATCTCATTGATTAGAATGCCAAGAAAGCTCTACATTGTGTCACGCTGTTTGCAAAAGAAAATGCTAAAAGAGAGGTATTCAAATGCTATTTCATGAGAAGTGAGAAAGCTAAAGAATTGACGAAAAAACAATTGAGCAAATGTTAAGTTCAACACCACCAATACATTACTAACAACTATAATGTACTGAATATTTATGGGAGCAGTAGATTAGTAAGGCTCCTTGAAAATCCCTTCATTGCTCCTCACAGAAAAAATTCACATTTAGCACCTGCCTTCCTCTCTAACAATATTTGACTTACTGGGTATTTTTCATTGAAGAGGTAATATTGCTCAATTGGCCATTCATTTCTTGTGCCCTTTATAATCTATTTTAATCTATTATAATATATTATGATTTCTAAAACTGAAGACTCTGTTTGAGCTGATCCAGAATGTACTGTGCTAGCTGACTAGAGAAATTAATGTAGTTTGAATTATATTTTTCCTGATGAAAATATAATGAAACTGATGTAGGCAGTTAAATCTGTAGTCCTTGCTACAGAGTAAACTTGGCCATATGTCATAAAGGATTTCACAGTCATCGTAAAAGAGTTAAGGAGTCAGAATTGGTTTTACTTTGCATGAAAAGCTATATTGCACCATAAGGAGCTGTCATGGTTTAACCCCAACCAGTAACCAAGCTGCAACGAAGAATTTTCACAGACTGAACTGAAGGCCCAGGCAGTCACTTGCTCACTCCACCCACAGTGGGACAGGGGGAGGGTAACACTGAGACAATTCATGGTCTGCGATTGAGACAGTTTAATAGATAAGGAAAAAGCCACAAACACCAGCAAAGCAAATCAAGGAAATCTTTCACCCTTCCCATGGGCAGGCATCTGTTCAGCCATCCCCAGAAGAGCAGGGTTCTGACACGCAAAATGGTGACTTGGGAAAACAAATGGTATCACTCTAAACATCCCCATCTTCCTACTTCTTTTCCCAGCATTATATATGAACACAATGTCATATGGTATGCAATATCCCTCTGGTCAGCTGGGGTCAGCTGTGCTGGCTGTGTCCCCTCCCAGACACTGGTGGGATGAGATGAGAAGCAAAAAAGTCCTTGACTCTCTGCAAGCACTTCTCAGCAATGGCTAAAACATCCCTAAGTTATCTACGCTGTTTCCAGTACAAATCCAAAATATAGCTCCATACCAGCTACTTTGAAGAAAATTACTTTTATCCCAGCCAAAACTGCCACAGAAGCAATACTCTGCTTTCTGTAATATGAATGTAAAAAAAATCCTCAGGTTATTACCCTTTCTTAAAATAAACTTTGGAGAGGTTTTCATTATTTGAAGCAAAGTTTGATGAATAGATTGAGGTTTTCTTTCTAAAGGTTATGCTACCATGCCTTGATTTATCATTGCATCAGTCTGAAAATTCAACAGTGGTTAATTTTTTTTTTACACTGTTGTCACAAAGCTTCTGGCAAAATAAATATCAATCAGTTTTAGACAAGTACTTTTCAATGACCTGCAATTCATCTTCAAGTGAGAAGAGAGTTTGTCATTCAAGAAGATCAACACTAGGGCTCTGAAAACTATCATGATCTCCTTTTAACACCTTTGTTGGCTGTTAGGTATAATAGTCTTGCTTATTTTGCTGTAATGACTTCTGGTTTCTTATATTTATTGTGTTTTATGGAAAAGGATTATTTGTACTGAGAAAACACAATATTTAATAATGTGTAATACTGAAATTTAATACTGTAATAGTGTACACAAAAGGCAAAAGGCATCTCAATCTTACATGCCTATGTAGCTTACTGTAAAGTAGATTTACAGTTTTAATTGACTAGAGATTATTACCTTCTGATATTTCTTTGGCATTCTAGAGCAGAGTTTGGTCTTATTCCAGTTTTAATATTTATTTACACTTATTTCTTCAAAGTTGGGGATTTTAGGTGTTGATATGAGACTTTGGGTACTTTCCCATAAATTAAGATACAGAGTCAAAGACATAAACAGATTTTTTCTTATAAATACAGCAGACTCTACCCACATCATCAACAATCTGAAGAAAATAGAAAAATAAGTGGCAGGGGAGGCTGGGGTGGGACTGAGAAGTGTGCCCAGAACATTAATAAAACTGAGCGTCTGTAGATCAAAGCTATCTAATGATATTCTTCACTAGTCTACCTGAAATGAAGTCTACAAAAAACTGTCATGATTAGTGACAGTCAATGTATTTGCAGCTTCAGTAAGTACAAACTGTGGGATGATGAAGACTGTACAGCTTGTCTTTCACACAGTTATGATAAAGACACATTATGTTCCTTGGAAATGTGCACATCTGTACTGCACTTCTAAATATCTACACAGATGTATTCAATTTTCAGCATCAGTTGCCATTGTTGCAAGCACTTTTTTACAGATAGTGAAAATAATGGTCTGTATTGTTGCCTTTTCCTTATAAGCATCATTAGCCAATCAGCTGAACTCAGCTGTCTTGAGTTGTCCCTGAAAAATGTTTGAATTACCTTGTTCCTCCAGAATCAGATATGACCCAGCTGTTTTGGGGGCATGCTGAAAATCAGTTATGACTCTACTGAATCCTTTGATTGAGGAAAAGGAGGACCTGTTCATTTTCTCGAAAGTCGAGCAGAAGGGGACAGATCCTCAGTTATGCATATACAAAAAATATTATAGAAGATGATTAACTTCTCACAATTTGGGTCAGTGTCCTCAAATCTAGCTTTTCACTTTGTAATTTCATCCCTGTGTATCACTCAAAGGCAAACTGAATATTTTCCTCAGTAAGAAACAAGGAACTAGGGTGAGTTTCAAATTGTGAAAGCAATGAGTACAAAATCTGTGCTGGATTTCTCCTCATCTCAAATTGTTTACCAGAAGGCATAACCTGAGGCTTCCATAACCTTAAATGCTGTGTCTAAAGCTCATATATTTTGCTTTAGTCACTACAAAAAGCTCCAAAGTTAAATCTGAAGGTCTGAGGATCTGTGAATGGAGTAAACCTTGGATCTCATAAATATCTATGTAAAACGTGATTTACTTGAAAGCTCTGTAGATATTTAGGAAGCAGAAGGTGGGATAGCAATGGATGCAGCATAGATTTCAAACAAAATGGCAAGACATGTTGCTTCTAAGCAAAAAAAAAAGAAGTTATAAGCATGTGCTTGGAAGGAGTCAACCCACAGCTACTATTGGCCATAGCTGTGTGTTCTAGGTGAAACTACACAAAACCTTTGGAAGGTCCTTTCCCCTGTAACATCAGGGCCGACATTGTGTGTGAGTGTTCTTTGATTACTCAGGCAAATACTTAGAAACATGAACCATCAGACCCTGGAAAGCTCTAAAAAAAAAAAAAAAACCAAAGAACATTAGAGCATTCCTCCAGCACGGTGCAGGAACATAGATTCTGTGATTGGGAGAGATCTGGGAAAGAAATAGAGAAAGATTTAAACTTGTGCACATCAACTAATGCACCACACGGTTTCTGCTCTTCAGGTGATGAATATGATTAGGACATGCTGAAATGAAGGAGTCATACTTGCACAGACTCCTTTCTTGTCCATATTTACCCCAAAGAAAGGGATGTATAGGTTTCTCCAGAGGGGCATCCTGTGCTTTTGGTGTTGCTCAGCTGGTACAATTTTCTTTTTTTTTCAGCAGAAGTAACAGTGATTGGGAAGTAATTAAATATCAAAGAGTCATATAACCCCTAATTAATGACTTTGTGTGGTAGTTTCTACTGCCTAGAGGGAATACCATCCTTACAGACCGTGGAAGACTGGGGCTCAGAGGATGGTACTGCTAACCTCAGCAACAATCAGACCTGAAAGGCACATGCTTTCCAATAACATATTTTCAGATCAAGTTCACGAGCTCCACAGAGAAATGGTGGTCCTCTCCAAAGCCCCAAAGAAGCTTCTGAAGATCATTTTCAGGCACCAGTTATTTACACAGGCCTCTAAATGCACGCCTGCAATGCTTAATTTCCTGAGTTTTCAGGCCGTCAGTAAATGCCTACCAATGTTAATTCAGTTAGGAATTTCAGTGTTTAGGAAGACTAGTTCAAGCCATATTTTAGAGTTCATGGCTATTTACAAAATAATTATGAAATCTAAACAATAAATGATAAAATTATACAAATCATTACTGTCTGTCTGTGCAGTTGCTATGATCAGCTAGCCTCCCTGTCCATGATCATGGCCTGAGGTCATAAGGTTTTTTTATTAAAAACTCTTTTTGAAGAACTCAGATGAAGATCTTTTGCTTCATCAATTACAGTAATTATTGCAAACCTGAACACCTGCGTTGAACCCTAATTTTACTAAATAAATTATTAAGCATAAATGGCTGCTATCTAACTACTAAATTCCTACAAGACAGAAAAAAAAAAAAAGGAAAAAAGCTTTTATTTTATTCTTTATGTCACATTCTTCCCAGTTCTTATATGTAGAGCTCTTCCAAAAACAGAATCAGGCTGAAGCAGAAGCATTTAAGCCAAGTAGGCCAAGGTCTGCACCTACAGGGATGATAACTTCCCACCAGCAGGTGCTCCTCTCCTTCTGTCAAATCAATTATTGAAAGAGGAGAAAAGGGGACAGAGTCTCAACGCTGGACAGCTTACCCTTGGGAGAAGCAGGATAAGTAACTGCTATTGCATCAGCTCGACCTCTTCCATACTGTCTAGCATGAAGAAAGGTTCACTGAATCCAAGCATTGCCAAGCTTTTTGCAGCTCTCCTTGTTTTACCAGGTAAATGTAAATGTCTGCAGCTTGGTCATTGCAGCAGTGCTCACTGAATGCAAAGAGGTGTTTTCATTGTAGCAAGAGTAAAAAAAGGGTGGGCAAATTGTGCCTTCCAATGTGGTCACTGTTTAAACTTGAAACAGAACAATTGGAGATGCCTGTGTTAGAAAAATTTCATAGTTTCTTCCTGATGGATGATGATTTAGGAAAAAAACTTTTGTTTCAAAAGTCATTTGAAATAGCAGACTATAGGAATATGGGCAAGAGTCAACTATGTATGAGTTTACACAAGAACAAAAGAAAATCCCTGACATAAACTCAAGAATAAACTGCTTCTGGAATAAACTGCTGTTTTGATACAGAAGTATTCCGGGAGGATATAAGGATGTAGGAAGTACGGATTACTGTACAGACACAACAACCTTTTTTTTTTTTTCCTGTAGATACTAGTTATTATTGAAATTGTTCACATATATTTATCTGCAAGACCTGTGATATAGCAGATAATTTATATTATGGATTATGACTTCCTTTTACAGCTTGTCTTAGTTTAACCTAAGCAAACCAAGGATAGAACAGAATAACTACTACAATGGCTTATTTCAGCAGAACTACTCTATAAAAAAACCCTGGAATAATATATAAACAAAGAAACTATTTAGGGATGAATCCATCAGTTCCTTAAGTTGCTTATTTTTTGGAAAGGTTACATTAGAGTAATATCCTGAGATAGTTTTGCAGTACTTTATTGCTCTGAACTCAAAGAAATTGGAGACCTTTGAAACAGATCTTGTTCTATATCTCATAGCCCTACCACACAGAAACGATTTTACTTTGCCAGGTTAGTTTCAAGACCTTGAAAAGTTATTATACAATAACAATAGCAACAATAATAAAATAATTGTTATTAATAATAATATTTTGTATCTGGATGTAAGTATTAGTGCTACAATGCAAAACACAAATGTTTCATTTCTTTTCACATAACTTCATTTTTCACATAATTTAGAAGAAAATTAAATTATTTTTGTTATAATCCATATTAATTATTAATTAGTAATTAATAAATGTGTAAGCATTCAGTACTTTATAAGAAAAACCTCCTTACCTATAATATTGTTTTCATAAGGAAATTAAAAATAACAGAGATTAGAATAGATCAGAATAGATTAGAACAGAAATTCCAGCTCCACCAGAAGAACAAATAACACAGAGAGCAGTGACTGCTGTGGACTGAGGTGACTTTAGCACAGGTAATAAAGTGTCACTGTCTGGATGAGTCACACTTAGGGCCTGCTTCTGTCACAGGCAGAAGTCACAGCCTGCCCAGGTAACTGAATCAAACATTTCTAACCCAATGATCTAAAGGTGGCTAATGGTTCATTTGTATGTGAACACATCTGCATGTCAAACACAAAGTTTTAATGTGTTCAAGGAAAGACCATTTTCCTTCTTTACTGGCTATGGCAGAGAAAGAAAACATAAGAACTTCTCTGTCACGCTCCCAAACTCAAATGACAGTTGCTATCAGCATCAAAAATAGCTGCTACAAACTTTGAAACGTTGCAATACCTTCACACTTATCTCACTTATCATTTGAGGCTTTTTTATTTATTTTTTGTTAGCTGACAGGCCCTAGGCAGTACACAACTCATGTCTTCCCTAACTCATAGGCATACCCAGTAAGTCTGATATATTATTTTTTTTTCAAAATAAAATCAACAGAGCCAGAAGAAACAATAAAACAAGAGACAGAGTTGCTGGGAAAGTGCAGGCAAAAAAAAAAAAAATAAACTAAGTTCCAAAACTGGAAAGGGAGAGTCAAATGGGTTTGAAAAATGGTTGACAAACACCGAAAAATATTTGATAGAACGAAAATATAACCATTGATTTTTAGAACCAATTGGACTAATTCCCTTCTCAAATATATATACTTAGGTACTTAATTTCTATGGTGAGAATCCAATATGATGTATGTAGTGCTTACCCAGGCCTGAGACAGTAAGGTAACAAAAAATATGCTAGGTGATGGATTGCAGAGGTCAAATTCTGATGTTGAAAAACAGGTGTCTAATTCCTATTGATTCAGTGCAATTGCTCTTAGAATAAATTGCTGTTCCACTTCAGAACCTTAATCTTTATACCAAACTCATGTATTTATTTAAAGAAATGTACTCACAATACCTCTCACTGGAGTTCACAGAATAATTTTGGGCATTGATGATGGCCATGATTCACTTCACTTGGTTGTTTGCAATTAAGCCCCAGAGTTGACCTCTAGAGCTATTTGTTTGACAAGATGAGTTGACATTAAAATTTCCTTTTTTTTTTTTTTTTTTTTTACAGGAACCTGAACCATTACAAAGAATAGGTTTCTTATTAAGCCAGAAGGACACAGCCAGAAAGTCGTGGTCAATGGCTCTATGTCCAGGTGGAGGCCAGTAGGGGGTGGTATCCTCAGGGTTCTGTCTTGGGACTGGTGCTCTTCAATATCTTCATCAATGACATAAAGAGTGAGATGGCGTAGACCGTCAGCAAGTTTGCAAATGGCACAAGCTGAGCAGTGCAGTTGACACAACAGAGGGAAGGGATGTCATCCAGAGGGACCTGGACAAACCTGAGAAGTGGCTCTATGAGAACCACATGAAGTTTAACAAGTCCAAGTGCAAGATGCTGCACCTGGACTGGGGCAATCCCAGACACAAGAACAGATTGTGAGAAGTCACTGAGAGCAGCCCTGCTGAGAAATGGATTCAATCTATTCAGTCATCTTTTTTCACTGCAGTTCTTCCTCAGGTTACTTATACTGTTCAGATTAGCTACTAGATCTTGACAGTATTGCTTAAAGAAACAATCTTGGAAATTTCAAAGCTCATTCTTAGGTTTTTTTCCCTATTGATGACTCGTAAATGATGATAGCAAACAGGATACCTGTAACAGAACGTGTATCAGGTTGTGAGAACAGAAAAAACCCCTAACTAATTGTTATTACTGATAATTATTCAGAGGCAGGAAAACTTAGGTTACCTTTGTAGTTCCAGGTTTAGCTTACAGCTAGAAAAAGAAAAAATATTTGAAGAAACAAAAAATGACGTTCACAAAAATGAATGTTCTACTTGCAAACATTTTTCAGTTTAGTTGGGTAAAGCTTATTGTAGTCTAATTTAAAATATTCTGGATAGCAATACTTTTGAAAGTCTGTAAAATTTTTCTTACGATGTGGACAAAAATAATTCCAAATGTAAAAAGGACCATCTTTGTTTCGTTTTTCAAGTGTTCATATTGTGAAATTTGAACTGTCAGAAAACATAAGTAAATGAATACTGAACAGTCTATTTCTTTAAACATTTTAGAAGACACTCCACATGAAGAGCTCTATACTATAATCAGATTATCTTTAGCAGGGTTTATCTGGAAACTATAGATGAGTTGTGTAGAACTGTAAATGATATCACCTCTGTTAATAAATCTAGTTCAAAACTTCAATCAAGAACCAGAAAAATCTTGCAAGTAGGAAAGGTCCCCAGCTGACCTCACACTTGGTTATAAAAAGAGGAGTCTTGCAAGCGTGGGAAATCCCTTTTAAAAGTGTTTATGTCCCTAGGAATTATAAATAAATAAATACATACATACATACATAAAATAACAGGAACAGACTACCTCCTCTGCTCAGTTCTACAGGCAATTCACATGCCAGCAAGTTTAATGAAGTATATAATTAGTAGTTAGTGAAAACTTTTCTTTAACACACTTATTTTTCTGTGTTGGAAATTGGGAACTATTTTTTATTTGCAAAACTTATTTACAATTGTTTTCACTTTGGTTGAGCTCTGGCCTAATTGTGAATCACTCAGCAAACAAAATTAAAATTTGTGTATTATTTTTCAAATACACATTTTTATGTTCAAAATAGAAATAATTTCTGCAAAAGTCAGTTCTGATATTGTTTTCTATTTAACTAAAACAAGTTATTAGTTGTTTTTTTTTTAATGTCTTCAGAAGAGCAATCTATCCATTAATTTTCCACTGATGTTTCCAGTCTTATTGTGTCCAGTTTGGATACAATACATGTCAAGAAATATATGGAAAGAGACAATTTACAAATTTGTAATAAAAAGAAAAATGTTCCTGTATTCTTAGAAAAACCACAAAGCATTTCTAATTCATTTAATTATAATCTTTTCTCTATTTCTCACTGAATACAATGGCAGATATCCTGTCATGACATTTTAACATTTCTAACTGTCCTTCAGCATTGTTCTCTCCAAAGAGTTGAATTTCAATGATTAACACTGTGTTTCTGTAAAAGATACCTCTTGCCTTCAGGACAAGTTGATTTATAATCCTCTAATACTATAAGAAATACTGTTATGCATGAAGTACATTACAATATTTTGTAGAAATTCAATATGAAAATACAGCTTCACGGATGACTCAGAAAAGTGTAAGTGGAATAGACCAGGTACTGCTTTCAGATGGAAGATGAAATAATAAGAAGTGGTGTCCAATATAAATAAGCGATCATGTACTACTAGAAATTATAGATTAATTAATTATTTTCAGGCAATCTGATAATTTATTTTCTAGGCATATGTACTTCTTTCTCAAATGAAAGAATAGGAATAAACTGAAAACTTGACAAAAGTGTGATAGGTGATTTATTTTGATAGGTGATTTAACAAAAGAAAAAAAATAGAACAAAAAGAAAGGAAAGAATGTGCACCTTAGCTGTTGTTATCTTCTACAGCCATGCCTGGAATAATTTAGACAAAATACAGATGGTTAGTAGGCTACCACCTGCACTAATTGACTAATTCATGGGGACTTAATGGTTATGAAGCATTACGGTAATCAAGGATTTATACAATCACATCATTGTGCTCTTGTGACAACTGAACCTTTGATTTATGCCGGCAGACTTTAAAAATGTTGTGAAACTATGCAGTGAACACAAATGGAGAAAGTGAGGGAGAAATGCTTTTACTCATAAGCCAGCTACATTTTTCTTTTTAAAGGTCAATCAATGACAGCATGAACTTTTTCTTTTTTGATACTGAGAAACAGCAATAAATTCCTTTCACCATACATGGTGGATCAGGTACACTGCTGGATGAGGTTTAAGTCCAAAAATCATAACAAGTGACTTTCTTTTTAAAATCACCATTTTTTATCTTGGCAGAAATTGAGTTTATATGTCAGTTTACTAAAATTTCAAGAATACTGATATTTCTTGTTAAACCTCAGTCAGAAAGAATTTACATTAAAATCTTTCATTCTTCAAAACTTCTCTGAAATAGAAGTTCAAATATTGTCCATAGTGAGAAGGAGATTTCTAAAGTCTAAACCATGTAATGTACTGTAAGATCAATTTTTAATCAAGATAGGTAAACCTTTGAAGAAAAGAAACAAACCAACTTATGCTGTTTGCACATTTGGCCAAGTCCTAGAGAGATTACAAACCTACAGGAGATTGACGGAGTAAAGGATAAGTGAAAATGAAGTAAGAACTTAAAGATATAATTCATAAAGACATATTTTTATCATTGTTCCGGATTATCATGAAGGACAAGTACTAAAATTACTTCACATATTGGTGGATATAGTGGCTGAACTTACAGTGAAGTTCATCCTGATAAAAAAGATAATGAAACTCCAGAAGGGAAAGGAGGCTGGGAGAGAAACAAGGACTCTTCAGGTTTGCTGTAACTATGGAGACTGCCAAATCTAAAGCTAGTGCTTTGGGAACAAAAAAATTCACAGCGATCACTGTCCTAAGAAGTGTGTCTTAGGATGTACAGACAGTCTCCTGTCTGTACATCACACAGACAAGTTACTCAGGCAAAGTAATAGGGATATTTAATTACTGAAGCTAATTAGTTTACTGGCACCTATCCTTAAAACTAAATCTAAAATAGCTAAATTTATATATTCCAATGTCATCTTCTCATTGATGGATACACTTGTAATTAGCATAAATAATAAGCCAGAAAGTATTTTTTGCTAAAGCTGGTATTGCATTTGGATGCTTATGTTCGCTGATCCTTGGTTCTGAAACTCTTCAGTTTTCAAAAATACAATGGAGAATTTTTGATAATGAATACATATCATACTGGAATATCATAAAAAAGGCTTAAACATGGTACAGTGAATAGCAAAAGCTTGCATAAGGCCAGAAACTTGAAGAATATGTTTTACTTATTAAATGGAATGAAAAAAACCCAACTCTTACTATAGTGGAAAAATAGACGAATACAAGACACCTTTTTGGGGCAATATTCTAGCTAATTATGCTGCCACTTAGAATTAGAATTAACATGGTAGTTAAAAGTTCGTGGCTGGTGCTCTGTATTTTTTACACAACACCAGACAGGAAATTGCCTTGTCAATTACAATTAAGGTATTAACACAATGCTTTAAGGTCACAAATGCTTTAGCACAGTAAGGTAGACACACAGTACAGTAAGATATACACACGTGGTTATAATGTTAAGATATTACTTACTGTTTAGATAAAGGTTATTTACATTTTTAACTGCTTGCAAACTGAATTGAATTTGTGACCAACAGGATGTCTTGATTAAGTGACATTACATATATTATGATGTGTATGTTAGTGAAAAGAGATACAGAAAGAATGACAGCTTGTTTGCATCTTCTTAGCTAACTGAAATTGACTCCCAAGAAAGGACCCATGCTGGCACAAGTAGCTTATGTTATGCCATACTTTGGATGAATGAAAATGAGAACTGAAACAGTCCTATAACCTCTTTACTTATGTAAAATCACAATTTAGATTCCACACTGCTGTCTTCTCATGTTCATGACATTCACTTTCACACATAAATGTAAGGAGTCAATAGTAACTTCTTGACTCTTGCTGATAGAAGATTAACTCAGTCTCGTTTGATGCTTTGTGTGTAAGATGGTCAGCAACTTTTTGTCTATTTCAGGAGAAATGCTAATCAAAATAGGGCTTGTATTTGAAGTCATGATACAAATGTAGCAAATTTGTATCAGAAAAGCATACACCAACATTGCCTGAATTCATTTAGCAAGAGATATATAATCTGTCTTCTGATGACTCAGTTTCTGTACTCTTTTGAGATTTGGATTTGTTTGGCTTTCTTCATTGTGTTTAAATAATTTATAGAAAAGCCACATCCAACTCCTTGATTATTTAGACTGTTACTAAACTATGTAAATTATTATTTAAACTTAGGCTATTTTCTGAGAATTCTAAAATGATTCAAGGACCTTGAGGATATCCTCCCATCTGGAGGTAAGGTATGGAATTCAGCTGGATGAGGCCAAGGTCAGCTCCTTCACGAGCTGCCGTGAAGGGAGCTGGAAGCCAGGGCTGACTTTTCCTTTCTCAGGGAGTTGCATTTAAACTGGGATGGCACTGTTGGTCCCCACCTGTGCTACACTGGAACTGCGGTGCATGGTTTGCCTCCCTGACCCTGACTGTGGCTCTCTGGTTTGACTTCCCGGCTTGCCTTCAGATTTGCCTCTTCACCAAAGTGTTATTGGGTGAACACTGGACTGTGTCTGATCTGATCCCTGTCTCTGGACCTGGTCCTAGCCCAGCCCTACTGCTCTGCATCCCTGCTCCTTGTTGACGCAGCCATCACGCCTTCCTACCCCACTACCCTGCTCAGCTCCCAGTTTACCCCCTTTATTGAACCAGAAAACCCTCACTTCTCTCAGCCATTTTGTCCTGGGCTCTCAATCCTCTAAATAGGTGCATCCCTTTGTCAAACAGCTTTACATCCTGAAAGCATTCTGAGAAAATCTGTAATTTGCATGTATCTGTGGGAGGTTCATAACACATGAGAGCTCTTTTCATTTCTCACTGAAGTAAGGGATGTCCCCTCCATTTCTATGTGTGTGTAACAATATTGTGCTGCTCTTCCTTGTGCTCACATCCTCTGCTCTGTGATCTCTCCTTTCTGTCCCCTCGAGTTCCAGGTCCTCACACCTGCCTGCTCATACAGTTCAATTTCTGGTTTATAGCTTCTTTTTGTTTTACATGGGGTTATGTAGGGAATGAAGATTTGAGTTTCATCTTCCGAGTGCCATAAAGGAACATAATTGTTTTTTGAATTTATCCCAAATAACCTTCAACATGTCAACACACAACCTCTAATAATATCTCAGTTAAAAAAAGTGAACTCCATCTCTCTGTAAATTAATTTTCTCTAGTACTTGTCTATAGTCTTAGGACAATCTAAATTAATTTTCTCTAGTACTTGTCTATAGTCTTAGGACAATCTTAATTGATCTCAAGATAGAGAAAAAATAAATTGGGAGTGCCCTCCTTGCTTTTTGAACATTTGCTTGAATTTTCTGTACTTTAATCAAGCAGAACTGGAGTTACTAAAGAAAGAATTTGTGAAAAAATACTAACTATTGAATATTGAATGGAAACAAACACATATTAATCCAGTAGAAAGAAAATAGGAACTTCTCTGTCCAGTCACCTGTTTAACATTTTTCACAGCTCATCCAAAAGGCCATCAGAACTAGAGCTAGAATTCTGGTGTATATAATAATGCAACATATGTATGTATATTTCTTAATGTCTTTTTCTTTCACCACCAGCAATAGGAGCCTTATATGATGTAGATACTAAATATCCAGTATTACCCAGTCATATCTGAAAGCAGAGAACATTTCTCCCCATATCACAGAATTTTTTCTTGTAAAGGAACAAAGAAAAAGACCTAGTGCCAGTAGTAGAACAAACTCAAGAATATCTGGGTGTTTCTACTCAATCCTTTGAGTACTGGGGTCCTTTTGTTCACTCAAGGACAGTAAAGCTTATTATTGTTCTCTAAGGTTCAATCAAAATATTTTAAAGGTGATAATTCAGTGGGAGTGAGGCAAAAGGACCTTGTCTGAATACCTATTTATTATGCAGAGAGCAGAACTGTGGTGTCATGACTGCTTTATCTGATCACATATATCTTCCAGTGAAACTCTGAAGATAAATCCTGAAAATTACTTAGGAAAGCGGGACTGAGAATCTTCACTTTTACATTTGGTTCTTAAGGAAGTGTGTTAGGTTTCCATACCAAATTGATTAAGAGATTTGGTCCTTCAGAATTAGGCTCAAAGAGCCAACATCTGACCCAGCTTCAAGCAGTGCACAGACTGTAGCACTGCCCAGTTGTAGCCAACAGCAACAAAAACAATGAAGCATAGTCAATTGAAATGTAAAACTTTTAATTACCTCAAGAATGGTTTCACTGGGGGGGGGGGGTTGTTGTTTTTTGGTTTTTTGGGTTTGTTTGGTTGTTTGGTTGGGGGTTTTTTTGTTTGTTTTTGTTTTTGTTTTTGGCGGTTTTGGGGGGTTTTTTTTGGTTTTGTGGGGTTTTTTGTTTGTTTGTTTGTTTGTTTGCTTGTTTGGGGGTTTTTTTGGTTGGTTTTTTTTTTTTTTTGGTGAGCTATAAATGATTCTGAAACTGAAATCTCTGCTCAGCCTGAGAGGGAATTGAACCAAATATATATTTTCAGCTACCACTTCAGAAGATAAATATAGCTGAAAGTTTGTAAAGTTCTATATTTAATAATGTTAGCCCTAAAAACTCTCTCTGGCAATAAATGGACATTGCAGGATTCTTCTTGTCTCTCCTGATACATTAGTTTTTCATCCCTCATAAGAGGAATAATTATTCTCTACTTCTTTGACTTTCATGTCTTACTCTTTCAATGTGTTTGGATTAAAAAGGCAAGAAATATATGGATGAATAAAACAATCATGTCAAAATGCAAGAAGTCATACGATGAGATATGAAGGAATTTCATACCAGAACCAGAGATGTGTTTTTTCTTCAAGTTTTCAAGAGTTTTAAAGTTTTGCTTTATTAATTGCAACTGGAGGGCTCAGTTTCTCTTCTGTCCTGTCAGATTCCTAATCTACTTTAAATCTTTAATGCTTTAATCAATTGCTTATGTATAGTTTAAATTTACACCATTATCTCTACTTTATTTTCTGAAATGTAAAGAGGATGCTATGGTTTACATATAAAATAAATTGCAAACTATCTATACTATGGCAGCTATATAAGAATTTCTTTAATTTTCACCATCTAATATTTAGAGATGCACTTTTTATGTCAAAAGATTAATTTGCAAAAAATTTTCAGAGAGAAAAATAAGAGATAATATTACATATTACTGAAAGTATCTGGAGCAAGAGAGAAATAAAATCTTCATTAAAAAATCTTAATTTTTCCCTAGTATTTATTTTATATGATTCAATCTTCTAATTCTCATAATTACGATTAAAATTACACTAAGATAAGAAGCATGCAAGTCTCTCCCAGCTCAGGATATTCTATGATTCTATGATGCTATGAGGTTGATCAGTTTACTTTGAAGACTGGAGGCTAATTTTCTGGGTTTATATTCTCTCCAGAGTTTTTTTTTCCCCACTTATTGAAAAAAAAAAGCTTTTCAGTATCATTTCCTTTTCAACTAAAAAAATAGAATCTTTGTTATCTAGTTATTGGTGTTAATTGTGCCATTAGTTAAAATATATTTTAGTTGTTACACTCTTTTCCTTTTTTTCTCTAAATAATTGATCGGAAGAGTGAAAGATTAACATTTTCATATCATTCAGCATCTACATTTCTACCTATTGCTACATTAGTATTCTTTATTCTAAATTTTTTGAGAATGTTGTTCCTAGTTAAAAGAATGATGAATTTTTTAAATTATAATCTAATATGAAATGACTCCTATCTATTATACAGCACTAAAACGACAATGAAAAATCTAAGAATATGATTTTCAAGCTTGTAGAATTGTAATTAATTAAAGAAACTGATTAAACTGCCATGCAGGATGAATAAAAACCACGTTTTTAAAGTGACTACTTGAGAATGTAAAATTGAATTCTTGGAAATGATGTTTTATTAGTATTTTTGTATACATGCAATTATTGCTCTCTTTATTTCACTGCTATTGTTGCATGACATAGAAGAATTAAATAAATAATTTAACATTCTAAATATTAAATAGCATAGTAGAGAAAGTTTCCAAAGATATTTTGCTATGGAAATACTAGGAGTCTTTAAGAAATTTCACACTTTTGAATTCTAGTCCTGCAACTGCTTGCATGAGTTTAGCTTTACATACTTTACACTTCAACATTAGGCCTCTGAGGTTAATCAAAGAAAAAGATTTGAAGCTATAAACCCACACTGTGTGCAGGTGTGATTATAATTTATTTGACAGTAAGTATGTAAAAGACAGAAAGGAAAAATAAACTTTCAGGTGAGTTGGGTATTAAATTTTAAATTTTAATTAATCATTATTGTTGATGGGGAAATGATGGGCTCACTAGAACTTGGATCTTAATATTACTTTGCCAAGTAGAATCAAACCTTCTATTTGTCTTTTTAATACAAACATAAAACACTCAGCAACGTTGTGATGAATGATCTATGAAGATATGTATTTTCAATAGTACAACTACTGATGGTGGTAACTATGGTAAGTATAGGAAACTGCCTAAAATAACTCTAAAAATCATTAAAACCCCCAAACTTCCAAGAAATTTAATATATTGGAATTTTAAAAAATAAAGGAGTATTTAAAGGGGATATGAAAATTGACCATTGGCATAAAAAACTTTAAGAAGCAGCTTAAATCACATTCTTTGGTGGACGCATTCAGATACCAAGTATGCTCCATAATAAATGAATATTGCTAAAATAAAAATGTTTTTAAATAACATTGTTAATGTTGTTCATTCTTTATATGTATGTGTAACTCTGCAAGAGTTTCATACTACTGTGTCTTCTTTGCCTGGATTTCTAAATCAAGAACTTTTCTCAAATTCTCAGCAACTTGAAAAAATCACAATTACTGAATATGTTCTCCAGAAGAAATTAACCTAGAAGTAATTCTCTACCTTTTTTTTTTGTTTGTTTTTATTTCTCTTCTATCAGGAAGTTACAGGAATGAGTTTGTTGGCATAACTGTCACATAATTATTCTACAATATATTACTGAGATGAAAATAAATATATGTTGCAATGAGAAAATACAAGATCATGCAGTACAAGAGCAAAAAACCACATAGAATTCACCTTTTTGTATATGTACCTCAGCAGTGTGTACAAGGTATATAAAGCTGAGAATATAGGATCAGTTTCAGTTTTTCTTACCTTCATCACATTCTTTCATTAACAATGAAATAAAGCTAGAGATTTCTAGAAAACCCACACTCCATGGCAGATCCATAGTATAGATAATGGTGCCACATTGCCTGAGCCATGTGCACGCTTGATTGCTTTTTACCAGGCTAGTTCCTCCTGTTTTATGAACACCAAATTTAAAATAAGATCTTGAGCAGCAAATATGCAAACATCCTAAGTGCTTTTCTCTGTTTCTATCCTTGTTTCTTTATTTAAAGGTCCTGCTTTCCATTATCAAAGACAATGCTGAGGTCAAGCTGGAAGTAATCATCATAATTACCTGCCTGGCAGCTAAACTAAGATTAAAAAAATCAGTTTTCTACTCAGTCTTTCCATACGTACATATTCTCCTGAAAGAGGTAAAATAGCAGGTTATGTCAAAAGATTTTCCTGGAAGAAACTTCAGGCACTTAAAAGAGGATACACATTTTATGCATGTAAAAGGTAAATGTAACTCAAATTACTTTTTAAATTGAAAAAAATATTCTAGATACAAATATCTAAACTATGCATGCTTAAATGTTATTTTTTCTCCTTAAGCTGAAAAAAAATTGTCTGCCTTTATGTAAATATAACTGTAGTATAATATACTACAATCAGATAACTGAGTTCTAGAGTAACTCAATGTGCTTAGTCTTCTTGAGCTGTTCCTAATAATTATTAGAATGAGACTTAAAAGTCTACAGATTCATTTGTATTATGCAGCTGATTTTCAAACAAGGAATCATTTAGGTAAGTGCTCAATGAGGAGTTAGTACTAGGAAGCTTAAAACTGGTGTGTCAGGTGATAAAGGTCTTAATATAAGAAGTCTGTAGTGTGAATAACTTATGCTATGTCATACAGCAATATCTAATTCATTTTATGCCTTGAAATAAAAGAGTGTGAGGTGTGAACTAGAAATTTCTTGATTTTTTTGCATACCGTCTTGGATATGCAATATTTTGTGTAAATGTAAAATGAATTCTCATTTTTCATCTCTGTAATTTTTTTTTGTTTCTATTGCGGTAGACAAAAGTTAAACTTCAATTAAAAAGAAAAAGAGCACAAAAGAAAAGTTGCATAGTATTACTAAAATTAAGTTACAACTTTCTGTCAGTTTTTTGCCTATCCCATATAGGTATTAAAAGATTCAGCATAGATAGGCCACAGACAGATATGTACAAATAAGTTGTTCTAGCACATCTTCATATTTACAGCATTAATATGATAGCAACAATAACAGTAATGTATATTACAAGTAGACATAAACAGAAACTCTGATGAAAATTCAAGTTGCCAAGACTTGATTTTCAGTGAAATTTCACAATTATTTTCCATGTAGATCTGGAGAGAGGAAGGTAGATTTCTTGTGAAGTTTTACTCTGACTCTATGACACTACTTTCAAGATTCCAGCAAATATTTTTTTGAAAACATGAACATAGATCTATTTGAAATTTATATTTAATGTTTGAATTCAAACAAACTTAGACCTCACTTAGAGGCATGAAATTATGCAGATAAAAGAAAGGAAAAATTGTTTCCCAAAATACAATAGTTATTTGATTTCATTGAACTTTGGATGAGTAAACTGTGTAGCCCTGATCAATATTTGTAGCTAAGTACTTAACAACACCTTAGAGGTGGTTATGTATCCTACAAGGAGCAATGGTACTGGAACTACTAAAATCAATCCACAGAATCTCCATGCAGGAGATACTGGTTTTGAGACATTTTATGAATCTGAATACTCAAGAAGCTTATTGGCCCCAGTAGAATCAGTAGGGTAAAGACAGAGATGAATGTCATCAAAATAATAGTGATGAATTAGTCTATTTCACTGGAAGATTGAAGCCAATGATAGATGGATGATAGGAATCAGTTTTGTGAGCAGCTTATCTCTCATGGAAAGCAGATCTGTAAGACAGATTATTATTTATAGGTAATTTTAGGCCTAAAATCTCTTATAAATTCACTGAACCCTAAAATAAGACTTACATTAATAAAATTAAAGAAGAAAATATTCTTGTGTATGGGAAAAATATAGTTTTTTAAAGATTGTGAATGTATCATTGCCTAGTAAATTCACTGATAAAATTAATAATATTTACACATTTACAATCTACAATAAAGTGTGTGCTCTTCCTTACTGGTGAATAAGACTTAACCCTCTTAGTTAAAGAGGGTGCATATATGTGAATCTTATTTTGCACAAGCAGTGACCTACGAATAGATATTTATGAGGGGAAGCTTTCATCTCCTTCTTGTGACAGCACAGCACACTGGCAACTATATTTAAATGCTGTACTGCATTTTATCCCAAAGGGTTGTTATTAAAACTGTCTGCAAGACATGACAAAAATTAAAGAAAAAAATTTCTCAGCTATTGCATGAAAGCATATCTGATTCTAACCATACATGGAATTTGTTTTCTATCAGCATTTTATGTAAAGTATTAATGAGTCAATGTCACAATTTAAAAATAACGTGTGCTTACGGTATACCTTTATGGTAAAGTAACTAAACCCACTAACTAAACTTTCTTATAAAATCACAGATTATTTAAGTCTAATCAAAAGATTTCTGGGGTTTATAGCAATATTTATTTAAGTATGTCTAAGGTTACAAAGATAAAATCAGCTTATGTTGCAGTGCTTCTAGACAGTGACAATTTGAATTCAGGTGTCTATCAATACATAACAGTGGTATTTTTAACTACTTTCCTTATTATAATTACTGTCAACTATTAATACATGACTGTGACAACTCTACATGAATGCATAATTTGAGGACCCTGAAATTATTTTTTCCAGTGCTTCATGACATGAACTAGGACTCAGCTTCTGGGCATGTCTGCACAACAGTATACCATCAGCTACACAATAATCTCTCAATAAGCTGATTTGTGTTTCAGAAGTACTTTAGCCATGATGATGGTATAGTACAGGGTTATGTTAGAGGCTCATTGTGGTGAAACACATTATGAGCATCTTCATTCAGTATGTGGTATGCAGATGATATGTGCAAGGAAGAGGTTTTGTAAGCTGAATGTAGGAATCTCAGAAGACCAAGGACACCAACTTGCTTTGGCTGTGGATGGGCTACAAACTTTGCTACGTTTTGTTGGGAGCACTACAGTCCTGGTAATATAATCAGAGTGCACAGTAGTAACATCATCAGAGTGCTGCTTTTCTGTCAAATTCTCACACTTCCTTCTCATAAAATTGAGGTAATAAAAGACATAGCTTCTGTTATGTGAAAGGAACTATTAGACATTTCCTTACTGAAGGGCTTCTGCTTAAAAATAAAGATGTCTTATTTACTTGTTTAGCAAACTTAGAGAAATGTGAGGAAAGACTCTCTACTTCTTGGACAAATTTGAGCATTTAAAGAAAATAATTCAAGTCCTGTGAAGTCCAGTTGAACTGGTTGCTGTTTGCTGCACAGTATGTGAGCAGGGTGTGTGGGCTAGCTCTGCCAAAGAGCACACATCATCCCACGAACAGGCATTGTCACACACTGATAAATATATATTGGTGAATATCATGAATCAAAAATGCATATTTACAGAACCAGAAGTTCAGTCTATCACTTTTTGTTTGGTTGGTTGTTTTTGTTAATGAAACATGTTCCTTTTATTTCATTCTGAAGAACATAGTTTAGTTTAATTCATTTTTTGCCACTAAAGTTCTATTAAACAAACAAAAGAGAGTTAACAGTCTTCACATAAACAATTAAATTGCTTAAATATATCTTTGATGACTCCAAACATCTCTTTTCATAACAGTTTGACTATGAGAGCACTGGGGCTATACAAATTCTAACTACATCTACTTGCTTTTGAAATAATGCTCCTAAAGGGGGTTTTTTTGTACTTGCTCAGGTAAAGGTTAATTCATAGTTTTGTTCAATGGATAGAGTTACCTGATGTACTCATCTAGAAAAAACACATTATTAATTGATTTGAAAAATCTCTATAACTGGAAGCTGTAAACTTCCAGCCGTTATTTTAAATTATTTTAAATTTAGTATATACATCATACCACTGCAGTTCTTTGTGAGTTTCTGCTAGGATATACTGATAGAATGTATGATTAATTACACTGAATTACCAAAATAATCAAGAAGTCAATCAAGAAAAATATTTCATTTTAAAACAATTTAGTAATTTGTTTTCTGCTGTGTAGAGTCTAAAAGACAAAGACAGGTAATATGTTCATTGCCGGGAGGATGAGCAAGTCTCTTGTGCCATTCACCTGTGACCTTTCTGGCTGAGAGATAATAGATCTCCAGACTGAAAGAGCACCTTTCAAATAAAAAAAAAATAAAGGTTGGATAATCTTCAGGGTTTTAAAAGAGTTACCATTTCTTTTGTTTCATCTATTGTCTTTACAAATGATTTGAATAAAAAGTGGGACAATGTTGCTAAAACTTAAGCTATTTTCTTAGTGTAAGAAATTGGGGAAAATAAATTTCTAAGAGGATTGATTGTAATTTAGACAATGCACATTCTTCCAACTTCACTTTTCCCCTATAGCTGAACAACAGCTAGTGTTGATGTTTGCTTGTTGTGCAGTAGAAAAAGATAACCTCACGCATTACAGAGTTATTGTTTTAAAAATCTATCCCAAAGGTAGATTTTTCACTGTGCCATAACATAAGAAATACACAGGAATGCCGTATTGTATAACTCCTATCAACTATTCATTTTAATATTGTACTGTCATGTGAAAAGGAAGAGTTTTGCAGAAACCATATTTATTTAACAGCTCAGCTAAAGCTTTTTTCTTTAAATCCTATTGTTTGTTTCAAGATGTATTTCTTAGTCTTACAGTCTACTTCACTTGATGGATTTGACATGCCGCTAGTTTGTAAACTTGAACTTCCCTTTTTTTTGGCTTCTTTTTTACTTGCTTGTTTGCCAACTATTTGCCCTATAGGAGGAGAAAATCCTAATGTAGAAATATATAACTACTTGAAGATCACAGGGAATTAGACCAGAAAATATTCATAGCAGGTTTTAATAACTAAAGTTAAAAATGTACACATTCTCAGATAAAAATAGCCTCATTTTCAAAATGTAGTTCTCCACTAAGTGCTGTGTCCAGCTGCTTCTTGAACACTTCCAGGGATGGTGATTCCAACACCATCCAACACCAATTGGGCAGTACATTCCAATGCTTAGCCACCCTTTCAGTGAAAAAAATTTGATGTCCAGTCTGAACCTCCACTGGGACAGCTTGAGGCCATTTCATCTTGTCCTGTCCTAGTGACCTGGGAGAAGATTCCGCCTCCACTCAAATACAATCACCTTTCAGGTATTTTTAGACAGCAATAAAAAGTCTGAGCCTCCAGCTCCGTGGCTCTTCTCCGGACTTGCTCCAGCAGTCCAATGACTTTTTTAGAGTGAGATGCCCAGAACTGGACACAGCACTTGGGGTTCAGCCTCACCAGTGCTGAGTACAGGGGGACAATCACTGCCTCGATCCTGCTGGCCACACTATAAAGGCCAGGATGCCATTGGCTTTCTTGGCCAACAGTAGTGGCTCATGTTCAGCACCTGTCAACCAACAACCCCAGGTTCTTTTCTGCTGGGCTGCTTTCCAATCGCTCTTCTCTCTTGAAGAGAATGGCAGAATGATGAACCTTTTCCTGGTGTCCTATTCACAGTATAAGAATTAGATAGATATAAATTTATATATTTATATATTTATATTTTTTATTTTATAAATATTTATATATTTATATATTTATATATAATAGACAATATTTTTATATACATATATATATACATATATACATATACATATATATATATATATATATATATTTGTGGCACTTCTGTGAATTATCAGAAGTTTATGGAAATTTGTCCCCACTTTGTCTCATCTTCTGCAAGGCTCCAATGCAGAAATGGTTCTTTTAGTACAGCTTTCTCTGTACAATATAGATGTAAAGTCAGACTAGATATTGTATCCATAGGCTAATTTTTAAATATGATACAGGGCATCATTCACAATTCAAATATTATCACTTCTAAAATGCTCTAACATTTGGGTAGGAAAGATTCCCACGTGACTGTCGTGGTCACGAAGTTAAAGTCTAGGTTCAATCTCCTTGTCAATGGGTTGTGTGCATCTGTGATTCACAAAAGCTCATCTGCATCTTCAGTGAAATTTAGTTTTATTCTGGCCTAGACCAGGAAAACATTTAAAATATTAACCAGATGCTGGTAAGATGAGAAGACTGATTCCCCAATAGCTGAAATCAAGAACATATTTCAAACTCTAACTAAATCTAAGCAAAAACTAACCCAACAAAAAGTTTGAGTTTATTTGTTTTTTGTGGGGTTGTTTTTGCTAGTAAGATTATATTTCCAGGTCTACTTTATTGATAAAAGTTTTTGCACAGTCTTAGCATCTTTCCATATACAACAATTTGCTGGAACCAATACTGCATGAGATAATTCATTAGGGACAGATGATGTATATTTACTACCTCAGCATATCCTCAGTGAAGATGTTAGACTATTAGATGTATACAATTCTTTTGTTCTTCTTTCTCAGCAGTTATCCTTACTGATACAGTCAGTGTTTCATCTCAGCATGAAATAACATTAGATAACATTGCATTTTGAGGAAGCAGAAAAAACAAGGGCTCCACAAATGGGAATGAATTAGAAATGCTCTTGCAGTAGAGGCCCTGGAGTTATAAATGAGAAACTGATGCATGTACTTAGAAGGGACTTTACATAAAATCTTTCTCCTGCTGTGCATTTCTTATTCTTTAGCATATTCTGCTTCTGAAAGGCATTTTTTGACAACTGCTAAAGCAGAATTTCCATACATTATCTGGGCTTCCCTAATCGGGTTACTTTTTTTTTGTTGTGGTTTTTTTTGTTGGGTTTTTTGTTTTGGTTTTTTATTTTCCCTAGTAAAAAATGTCTGGCCAGAGGACATTTCATCGCTATTGATATTCTGAAAAATTGACAGAATCATTGCAGTGTTTTTCCTGTAGAAATATTAAGAAAAAGTTAATAATGTGATTAAGACTTAAAGTAAAGCAGACCAAAGGGACAGGACATTAATCTCACTTAACTTTAAACATCTAGTAAAGTAACATTACAACTAACTAACCAGGAACTTTTTATAATTAATCAAGGTTTTTAGCATATGATTCATTTAACCTGTTTTGTATACCTATAGTACATACATACCTATGCTAAACTGCCTCACCAGCCATACCTGTAGTATTCTATTATTCTTAAAAGCAAATTGCATAATAAAGTTGTGTCAGCCTTTATGATATGTCAGATGAATTCAACCCATTTATTCTGTTAATAAGACTGCAAACTATTTCCTAAAAAAAAATAGAAAATTTCCAGACAGGTATCATTTCTGACTTAGTTTCATTCTGCCAACGGCCACAGTTGTCTGCTGGAATTATCTTTTTCAAGCTAGTTAAAAATCTTAGCCTTACTAATAATGCACAGCAGGGACTGAAGATACACTCTATAGACATAAATTTAGCATGTGACTAAGCCCTGATAAACATATACTGGTACCACTTAATCACTACAAAATCAGAAATTATTTTTCACTCTTTTCAATAGATAACACTGTTCTATATAAATATATAGAATCATAGAAACATTTAGTTTGAAAAAGACTCTAAGATCCTAAGTCCAACCATTTAGCTAGCACCACCATGTTCACCATAAAACTATATCCCCAAGTACCACATCCATGTGCCTTTTACACTCTTCCAGGGATGATAGTTTCACATCTTCCAAATTACACTTTCCATACTATGTTTTGAAGTATAATATGAAAAATCAAACCAAAAAACTTAATGCAATAGGAAATAGTTCATTAGCAATCATAAATAAGCATCATGCCCTACATGGCATGGAATCATAGATTCATAGAATATCTCAAGTTGGATGGAGCCCATAAGGATCAAGCCCAACTGCCTGCTCTGCCTAAAACCATATGACTAAGAGCATTGTCCAGATTCTCCTTCAACTCTGCCAGGCTTGGTGCCATGACCACTTCCTCAGATAGCCTCTCCCAGTGACCCACCACCCTCTCAGTGAAAAACTTTTTCCTAATGTTGAAATTGAACTTCCTCTGACACAAGTTCATTCCATTTCCTCATGTACTGTCCCTGGTCATCAGAGATCAGCACCTGCCACCTGCTAATGTGCTGATCACTCAAGGAAATTGTAGACTCTGATGAGGTCACTGCAGCACCTTTATAACATTTGTGAGCACAGCATTTGTTCCTTTTTAGAGGCCCTGTGTATTAAATTTTAAAATAATGACACTTTTCACGCACTTTCATTTTTATAAAAGTAGTCAGTAGCTTGTTTTCAAAAGTATCTAATAGCAGGTTTGATAGATATTGTATTGTACAAAAAAATTTTAATTACATTCAAAAATATAGCAGGAAAAAAAAGCATCCCTGTGTTAAATCCTTCTTCTGTCTGACTTTATACACTGCTTAAAATTTCTTTTATTAGTACTAAGGATCTGATTAATTCTTCATTTACACCCTTGTGATATGTATGCATGCACACAGTCAAGGAGGATGTATATTTGTATCCCCAGGGTTTTATATATATTTTAATATTATAGATATTAAAGAAAACTTGAGTTTTTCAGAGGTATTCAGACTTATTTTAGGAATGACATTGTCTACTATCCTGCGAATGCTTATGAACACGTTCTCCCACAAAGTTCCCTCATTTTTCCTGTATAAGCTGAGCAGCCCCCATCCCCTTTAATAACCATGTAGAGAGATGTCTTTTTTACCCTCAACAGATAAATAAATAAATAAATAAACTTAGTCCATCTTCAGTTTGCATAACATTAATGTGAGTGTGAAACAACTAAAAGTCATTGAAAGATTTCTTTTTCTTTTGGGAGCCGTAACAGTTGAAATCCCTGTTCTTGTGAAATTCTTATCCTAGTGAATTTTGACACTGACTTCAGCAGAGTAAAGGTTCTGTTACCCAGTATTTTGATAATGCAGTTCATGGAAAATATATGCCTGCGGAATACAATGCTCTGTTAACAACAGTTCATCCTTATCTTTGCTTCCTGATGCTAAGTGGGTTGCAAGAAAAGCTGGGAACTAGGTATTTTGGTTTTGCAATAGGTCTATCTAATGACGCACAGAGGTGCAATCAGATTCATAACTACTTTTCAATGGGCAAATACTTTCCATTAGGACTTCAAAGGATGATTTCAGAGACTGCCGACACCCTAAATTGCCACTGAATGACCTGATTATTCTTATTTTTTTTCTTCCAGAACAAACAAGAATGTGTTTCTTTTGCAAAATTTCTTCTGGTCCTACAATTTCTGTGACATTTTGAAGACATGTATCTGATGATGCTTTGAAGTTTCATAATATCTTTTACTAAGTGTCAAATACTTTTACAGTCATGGTAACACAGGTTCAGATTACACTTAAGCCTTTTATAATTGGAATCTTTGAACATTGAATAAACATTTTATAATGCAAAGTATAATGTTATATTATGAAAATTAAATTGTTAAAATATCAGATTCAAACAGTAGCATTATTGAAATAACTGAGAAGGAACCATGAACTCATTCCTTTGTCTCCATATGTTCTAAAAAGTCACAAATCTGTTTTAAGAATAGCATTATTTCCTCATGACTTTTTGTTGCTTAAATACTTCTGAGTGGCTCATATTGTTTGATATTGTTCCTGGAGGATAATTCATTGTCCCAAAATATGCTTTTAGCTATCAAAACTTTGAAGAGTGTAACACAGAATAATTACCTTTATGACACATTTTATAGTAATGCTTTAAAGAAGAGAGATGACTCATTGAGTTTAAGCCACATCCTTCAATAATGATAAGGCTTTTTTTGCAGCAAAAGCTTTCAAGAATGCCAATATCTGTAATTCAGTGACTCTAAACTTAGACGAGACACACTATGAAAGCAAATAAAGATTCTAGAGCTAATGGGCTTTGTGAGGGCCTTTCTGTTGGCCTCCTCATGCAAAAACTATCTCCTTGGCACTGCTTCCACGAGGCATTTGACTTCCAACCCTGCCTCATGGTTTTTAAGGTAAGACAGGAAAGCTATGTAGACCAGAGATGCTTAAACAACAGAGTTTCTCCTACATCCTGACAAAAATATGTCATAATTTACTGGAGATCACGCTTGCCTTGGAATAGTGGGCAGTTTGAAACAATGCCCTTTTTTGTAGATTTGTTGTGACTTTTTAAATACACAGAGCACTGCTGCTACAGCATCAATATATAGAAAGTTGCTTTGCACTGTTTGTCTGGAGTTGATATTTTCCCCCACAAAATTTAACTTGCAACCATTCCTCTGCTCCCTGTTTCTCTAAACTTCAATTCACTAGCATAAAAAGAAACAAAACACTCTGAATATCTTTTATTTCTGGTTTCTAGAAAAATCCTAAACATCTCTAGTATTGGAATATTAATGAATATAGCTTTCTAGCTATCTACATTATATCATTTCAGTTATAAACTCGGGAAGTCCTTTATAGTTCTGATTACTGCAGCACACACAGATTCTAGAACTAGTGGCATAAGTCCTGATTTCACAACTTCCTCAGAAGTTTGGGCTTTTAATCATTATGGTGTTAGAATATTGCACGATTTTTCAGATCTTGGATTAAGATTTAATAACTGTCCTGGACACTATTCTGGTTAGTGTAATTTCTTAGGCTAATCTGCATTTGTCTTCTAAATGTACTTCTATGATATAAAAATTTATGTGTTATGAAGACTTCTGTTGCAAGGTTTTCTCTAAAATCATGTATCTATGTGCTGTATAGTTTTATGCACTAAGTATTGGAATCCCACTTGTTTAAATACTATGTCTCTATATCAGGAAAACCCTTGACAAAAAGTTTTAAACTAAATGAAATGCTTAGCAGAAAGGGAAATTTTAATTCTTGCCCATGGAAGTAAAAGTCAAGAGAACAGTCTTGCCAAAGAATTACATTCCAAATACAGAATCTATAAGCTTTCTAGAAGAATTTGAGTTGAATGAGAAAGAAAACCTCTTGGGAGTTAATGTAACTTTCAGTAGTAATAAGCACGGTTTAATTTTATTCTGTTGAGTTTCTAAACTTCATAATAACATTTGGATTGTAATGTATAAATTAATCTTTAATAGTTACCTGATTCTCAGAGTTGTTACAGGATAAAAAGTCAATTACATTAGACTCCCCATATATCATGGAACAGAGCAATTCAGGGTTTAAGCATAATGGGTCCTGGAGTGTTCTTCAACAAACAGAGTTAGTAACCCAGTATAGTGATTTGGGAGAAAAAAATTCTACTAATATAATCAGACAAAATTGTACATGAACTTTGCAGATCTGCAGTTTGCAAACTGCTGTGTAATTCTTATATGAGTCTTTCCTAAACTAGTTACATTTTTAAAAATTAAAATTTTCTGCTCAATAAAAGTAATGTTTCTCCAATAAATCAATACATTATTTATGCATGCAAAAAATTTACACATGAAGCTACAATTCTCAATCCAGTCCACTCTAACAATATCAGTGTTTGCCAGAGATATTCCAAAAGAGTTTTAACAGAGTGGTACTGGTACTCTGAGCAAATGTTGCGTGTCTATTCACAAGGCAAAATGGAATGAGACTACCTTCAAGTAGAAAAAGCTTATCTGTAGACCCAAAAAAACTACAATATTCTCTCAATTATAGAAGCAGATTTCTTATTCCTTAATGCCTCTAAAGACTTTTTCTTTTAGTAAAGCATATAAGTTCATACACTACCAGTAACACAACAAAGCTACACAGAGATTTTTCTGATCTTGAAGGAGGATTTCAATGAGTTTTCCTGCCTACAATGCTGAAATACATAATAATTGTATTATTTATTATTTCAGTATCAGTGTATTGTCACTTTAATTGTATAACTGTGATACCATCAAGGACTTGTAACTTAGACAACCAATTAAAATGCAAAGATGCTGACTTTAAAGAAAATATGTCTACCAACTCTTATATTGATTATTTTAAATTTCTGTTCTAATTTCTGTGTAAATCAATTAACTATATAGATTTCAAGGTTTGGCCCACAGACCTCCTAGTGTGAGAAAGTATAAATCTTAGCTGTGAGATTTTCTGCAATGAACTGCTGCATAAGATCAATATGGTAGTAGGGTTAGGAGACTATAGATTATTGAAAGCAGACTATTTAATGTAGTGTACCAAATGCAATTGACAAAAAAAAGTAAATTAGTAAAAGTCAATTTGACTTTTGAGTATTAAACAAATTGGATTGTGAAAGAACTATAAATGAAAAAGAAAATAAGAAGCTCTTTGATATAATGCAGAGTAAAGCTTAGAAGAATCATTTATTGGGAGTTATTTGCAATTTGTTAGGAGTAATTTTCATCAGTTTATTGATCAAACAAGCTGTAGAGAATAGGGGAATTAAACTTCTGTCTAGTGAATAATATTTGAAATGTCTGTTGAAATAGCTTTTAAGATTCCAAAGTAGGTCAAAGAGTTGATGAAGAAAGTCCTATATTAGCAACAAACTGGCTTCTTTCATGCCCATCAAGTCAATTTGCTGTTTGAGGGACTGATAAAAAACTCTTACATTTTAACTGTTAAAAAGACACCTGAAAATTGCTCATATTTCATTGTTGCATTTTATACTGTAATGTAACAAAGCAAGCATTGGAGGAACAACATAATAAATGCAACTGCTTTCCTCCCTTGAAAACAGCTGTTCAAATGGTATATGAATTCAAGCAAATTTTTTGGCTTTATCCTAATTTTTAGTAGTCATTTGTTCTTATTACATAATTTATGACAATCTGGTGTGATTAGCAGGCTTTGTTCTTGAAAGACTTGGGACCAGAAGAACAGAGGCGTTGAAAGCCGAGCCTGCAAACAGAGTGGGAAGCAACAGGACACGTGCTGTAGAGCACATGTAAGTCATCTTTATTAAAGCAGGATGCCTCATTTAAAATCCAGAGTATCCTACAACCAAAACAAGTCTGGAAATATATGCCATATGCTCTCTGAGGGCTGGCTTTAGGCAATGGCCATAACAACTACTATTACTAGCGCTCATGTCATTCTATCAGCAAAAATTAAACCTGAGAGCTTTGTTGACCAAAAAAAAGAAAAGTATTTTCATGTAGTTTGGAAAATGTCTTTTTCAATATAAAACCAAAATACTTAGAAACTGCTATGGGCATGAAGAATTCTGATACAATTTTTTGTAGGCATCAATTAAAAATGAAGATACCATTCCTGATTGAAAAAATACATGTTATGCCAAAGAGATGCCAGTGAAGTAGTGCATCAAACATTACCCCTTTTAGAGACATTGGCTCCACATTACTCCTGATAAATTGCCTTGACAAAGGCAGAGGTGTTAATTAGAATTGAAGTTTGAATTCCTCTGCTGGAAAGTCAGATATAAAGATTTCTTCAGAATAGTTAATCTCCTACAATAATACTTTGCTACATTTAAAAAGGTTTAGATGGACCATTTCCAAGGGGGATTTTTTTGATTTAAAAAAATTGTTATTCTCATAATGGACTTATGACTTACTTTGAAATAACATAGTGGTAACAATAAAAGCTCAGTCATAAAGACTTTTTCAAAATATCTTTTACCTAAATAATAGAACTGATGCAAAACCAATGAACATAATGTTTTATGGTCAGAGATTGTTCAGTGAATCTTATAGAAAAAATATAAATGCATTTTTGGATGAAATTTCATTTTAAGCTGATCTGGGAAAGACATGTAGAGTGATAGTAACAAAGTCTAACTTAATTTGAAAACTCATGAAAATATTTATACACCACTAACTTGATTACTATAAAAAGTGAATACTAAGTACTACACAGCAACTTCCTAACTAGATTTTTGGCTGTGGACCTTAATGCTAAGATGAGAACTCCAATTCAAATTTTAAAAACAGAATTCGATGAATAGTTGCTCATAGTGCTACATATTTCCCCTTTCAGAAAAGTAGGAGACATATAGGAAGCCATGACCAAGCTACTTACTAAATAAGTAACCCTGAACTTTTCAAAAACCAAAATGGAAATTCACAGCCTGTTTTGCCAATGAGTTATATATTTTTAAATACTTTTAAATGTCATAATGTTTTGCTCAAAAACAAAGTAAGAAGATTAAGGAAAGTGTTCAGGTTTTAAATGCATGTCTTTAACTAAAGTGGCAGTAGTGGTTAGGCTGATATTTAACTGGAAGCAGTGATCTACATCCTGTGCTTTGCCACACTAGAGAGCTCCTGCAGACCTGCTCCCATGTGAAGAAGAGGACAGTCTGCACTTTGGGCAGGAGCACTGGCTGTCCAGACCTGCTTCACCATTTGCCCATGACATTTCAAACTTTCACTGAGACATTTCCAAAATTATTTCCATGAATAATTTCAATAAAGAGAGCATAGATATTTAAACCTTTCTGATCACTGTGTTAGCCAGAAAAAAAGTTTCAGAACTTGCTTACGATGTCTTTTGTATTCATGACATAATAATTCCTTTCAGTTATGCAGGTTGTTGGATAAACACATGATAGGTGACAAAGACATTTCAAATATGTGCAATATAGCTTCCTCTTAAAAATTCACTTTTAAACATGATACATACAAACACAATTGTAAGTGCAAATCCAGTATAAAATAACTTTATTGTCTCAGTTTCTCTGACTTGTCTTTTCATTATTTGAACTTTAATGATATGATTTATAGGTGTGATCTTAGTAACACTGTATATGCTCTGAGTAAAATCTCTAAGTAATTAATTTGCCACTTGATTCAACTTTCATATAAGGCAGGTACCCAGTGGTAAAAGGATGAAAAGTAGAGGACACAAAATGGTAAAAGATCTTTGGCCTCTTCTTCTTTGTATTTTTCTTTTTGTTGTACACTAAGTCACAAGCTCCTTGGGTTGTAGTTTGATTTTCTTTCTTTGCGATCACAAAAAAATCTCCGTCCTCTTAAAGTAATTAAAAGTTCACTTTATTGTGCTGCTATCAAAATCCAAGCTCCTATGCAGCTGCAAATATTCCTGCTCTCTCAAGGAAAGAACACCTTGTATATTATATGTTCCCATTCTGTCACTTAAAAGGATTAAAAGATTCAGATTACACCTAAATAAGATTATAATACAATTTAATTTCTTAGAGTATTTGCTTTGGTATTAGAATCAGAGAACTTTACAAAGGCCCCTAAAATGAATAGTTGGAGTGATATAAGTTCAACCTGTAACAGTAGGAGGGGCTGCTAAACAGAGATTGTGGCCTTGGAGACTTTCTAGATATCCAGATTTTAAACCAGTGATACAAAGGAATGTGTCTATTTCATTTCCCAATAACATTTAGAAGGATTTTTCCACTTTCTCTTTGTAGACACCTGTATAATAAATATATATTTGAAATAATTTTTACATACTTGAAAATTTCACTTCCACTTTTGGAAACCAGTTCATTATTACTTTAATAGGATTAAAGTAGGTAAACCCTAGACATGTTCAAAATAATTGTATTAGCATGTTTCAAAGTACAATAATTTTTCTGCAAATGTGTAGAGTCTCTGGACCATGAACTAGCTAGGAAACAGGAGACACATCAAAGATCATTATAACTGTTATGGCTGGTGGGATTGGCTTGTGATCTTCTGATAAACACAGGGGATACTGCACACAGTACAGAGCTGTTTTCTATAGGATTCTTGGCATCCACTCCTTCTGCCAAAAACATAAGTGTAAAGAATAGGGAAGTGGCTGGAATTGATAAAGCAAGCATCTACCCTCCCACAGATTCCTAGATACTTTCCTTAAGGCCGAGGCAGGATTTCTATATCGCCTTGAAACACTACATCAGTCTTTGACTTTTAAAACAAAAATAATGATTTGACATTGTCAAACAACAACCTTGATAACAGAAAAAAAGAAGTTGAGCTGTTATTTCTGCATTTACCATTGTAAGCAGATGCATGAGGGTGGCTGTCAAACTGAATAAAGAGAAACAGCAGGGGGTTTAAACATTCTGATTAATGCTTAAGATTTTTAAATCAGAACAATAATAAAAGTGTTTTTACAATGGAAATTCAATTACTTTTTTCTCCCCTTTTGTAATTTAAAAAAGTGTGATCTTTTCATGCAAGGATGGACTTTCCTCATTAAGAATTTTGTGGAGACCATACCTTTGTTTCTGTAACTACAAATAGCTACATGTTGAATGTGGGATTGTATAGCAAGTGATAAAGTATTTTCATAGTCCTACCGAGGGCAATATTTTCCAATCTCACTGTCTACACACTGTGGTACAAATTGGTTATAAATCTGTGGTGTTAAAATGACTCAAACAAAACCTAACTCATCTCTGTGTAAGGCAATGTATTTTGTTTGAGGATCTCCTGGTAACATCTCCCTGGCATAGAAATTTCAGCCTTTTGCATTCAACTGAAGTCAATGTTGACAATATTCTCAATAATTTTAACACTGTGTCCTAGGGGCTTTTTTGTCTCTGTTCCAGGTGAATGGACATGTTCCTGTTAACTTTCAAACATGCCATCTCTTATCATCACTGATCATGAATACCTTATAAATCAGCAACCATTGTAGATGAGTAGCATTCAGGCAATCTTTTTATGCACTCAGTAAGGACAAGCCAAAACTATGAAAAATACTGATTTGATAGAAAACATTGTTGAATAGTAAAAAAGAAAAAGCTTACAAAGGATGACAGAAAAGAGTTTGAAATTGCTTTTAATGAAACTTGCAAAAAACATATAATTTCATCTGTATCTCTGGTTTTTTGAAAAAGGTAAAGAAATATTTTTTAAAAGGTAAAGAAATAATTTAAAAATTATATATGCTTGACTGGCACTGTTTCTGCTATTTCTCCCTTTCGTTTTTGCTCTCTCATCTGACAGCCATTACAGACTAATTTTCAGATTGGAAGAAAAAGGAAAAAAAACTGAAAAAACACCATTATTTTGGTTTTAAAACACTCAGTGAACTGAGGGGTCAGAAGCATAGCTAGGAAATTCTAGGTTTCTAGGAAGACCTAGAAGCCAGGCTGCATAATATTTCAGATGAGACAGCTAAATTTAAATTATGCTATAGCTTCTGCTTACTTCCCAATATCCTCCTCAGTCACAGGCTACTTTCAGGCACTCAGTCTACAGATGACACCTGTGTTTTCATGGACAGCTGTGAATGTAGCTTTCTTGTCTTCATGAAATGCAGAAAGATGAAAGTTTTTAATAGTTACTTTTAGGAAAGAAAAAAAATTGCAATTTTCTGTTTTTCTTCACCATATTGTTGATGTTTCAGACATTATATCCAAACATGTGTTTGTCCTTCAGTAGTATCTGCTATTACTTATTGACACATTGGTACGATATATTTACATGTTATGCGGCAAATATTTGTTAGTAGTAGGGTACACTGAGCTCTGTCGTTACCAGATGCCTACTTCAAAATAATTTAAGTAATTCCAGAAAAAAATAGTGTTTGCTTAAAGAGTCAGACAGTAGCACTATGTCTGAATACAGTTTTGGGACTGTATTTTGCCTCATTGTACTTCCGTACTTATAATTTTACATTATCCCACCCATTCTAATACTTTAGATTAAACAGTGTTCATAGAACCGTGGAGATGGTTTAATCACCTTTAAAAAAGCATTTAATCAAAACTCTCTCTTGATCGCAAAGGATTAGAAAAGTTAGATCCAAGCTGACTGGTGCAGTTACCACACCTGAAGGACAGGTTGACTTCCAGAGGGACCAGGACAAGCTTGAGAAGTGGGCCCATGGGAATCTCATGAGGTTTAAAAGGACCAAATGCAAGGTGCTGCACCTGGGTCAGGGTGGTTCCCAATATCAATCTAGGCTGGGGAATGAGCAGATCAAGAGCAGCCCTGCCAAGGGGAGCTGGGGGTGCTGGTGGATGAGAGGCTGGACACAAGCAGGCAGTGTGCTGTTGCAGCCCAGAAACTCAATTGTGTTTCTACATCAAAAGCAGCACAGGCAGCAGGGCCCAGAGGGAGGGGATTCTACCCTTCTGCTCCGCTCTTGTGAGATTATACCTGTAGTAACTGCATCCAGTTACTCCAGTGCCCAACACAGGAGGGACACGGATCTGTTAGAGAGAATCCAAAGCGGGAGACCAAGCTGATTAGAGGGCTGGAGCACCCCTCCCAGGATGGGATTGCTCTGCCTGGAAAATAGAAGGCCTTGGGGTGCCCTAATTGCAGCATTCCATTTCCTGAAGTGTGTCTAGAAGAATGATGGAGAGAGACTACTCACAAAAGCATTTAGTGACAGCACAAGGCAGAATGGTTTCAAACTGAAAGAGAGTAGGTTTAGATTAGATATAAGGAAGAAGTTCTTCACTGTGACATTGATGAGGCACAGGAACTCGTTACCCAGAGATGTTGTGGATGCCCCATCCCTGGAAATGTTCAAGATGAGGTTGGATGGCGTTCTGAGAACCTGGTCTAGCGAATGGTGCACCTATCTATGGCAGGGGGTTTGGAGCTTGATGATCTCTGAAGTCCCTTCCAACACAAGTCATTCTATGATTCTATGTTCATTTCCTGGCATCTGCTGTCACTGGACAGAGGAGATGTCAGGTATCCACTTCCTTTTTGTGTCCTTATTGTCCATGAATCTCATCCAGTTTTAAATCCACAGGTATTGTCTTCCTTCACAGCCATAAAGGTCAGTAAGTTCTAAAGGTTTTAATATAGTAGGATTTGATAAATAACAGCCTTATTTCTATATCGAAGAAATGATGATCACAGAAATGGAGAAGTGGACAATTTCATGCAATACCCTCCTCATCACACCTAACATTTTTTACTTTTGTGTTGTTATTGCACATTTTATAGATTATTTCAGTGGAATGCAAGAACTGTCTTCAGGATATCTTTCCTGAGATATAAATATATTTTCCTTAATATGTTACTTTATATTTCTCCATGTTAAAGCTTCCTTGCCACTTTTGTTTACTCAGTTTTTTTTTTAAATCCTTCTGGAATTCCTCATCATTCATATGATATAAAATCGCTCCAAAAGTTCCATAATATCCTAAAAGTCTCCAATCTCTTTTCTGAAGCAAAATCACCCATCCAATCAACCAAGGACAAAAGGACACTTGTTTATTCTAATTGCAAAATAACTCCACAAAATCGTGGATTCAGATCTACAGCTTCATTCCTTCAAGGAAGGAGAGAGGCACAAAGGAGCAAAACTGCCACCATAAAAAATGCAGAGAAATGAAATATTAGAAAAATTCCACTTTAGTCCTGACTGGATTAAATGAGGGGGGGAAAAAAAAAAGTGCTTTTGAAAAAATCTACTTTCCTTAATAAGGAAGAAGTATATGACTTTGACTTTTTTGAAGTGATTTGCTGGTAGAGGGAATCACTGTGATTAATCTCTTCTCGAAGCCTTTAAAATATAATCTGCTTGTATAACTTGCATACTATTTCATTATCAAAATGTCAATACATATTAGTAAAATCTGGAAAATTTTTATGTGAAAGTAAAAATTAAATCATGACAACCAATTTTGAAAATCTTCCTGAAAATCCTGGTATTACCAACGTAGGAACTGCAGACACACCTGTCCTTCAGGTGTCCTTATTGCTTTATTTTCCTATTCACCTCTAAAATGGTTCTAAGAATATGCTTTTCTTTCAGAAGACATTCTCATACAGTCTGTGCCTACATTTGAGGCCTGAAAACAGCTTTTAACACATACCTCTGACAGTTCTTTACCTCTGCTGGCACTTCTCCATCCAAAAGCAGACATATCATCCTCATCCTTTTCTCCTGGCTCTCCTATCTGTTCCTCTTATACTGCAATGTATAAGTAATGGGGTGAGAAACAGGAACAAAAGGAGATTTGTCAGTGTGAAAAAAAATCTGTTCTTGCCATCCTCTAAATAATAACATAATCTGCAATAAATATATATCACTCTCTGGAGGTCTGCTATAAAGAGAAATTTTTCTGCAATACCATCAGGTGAAATTCACTGCTCATCTGTGTTTCTTTCTCTTTATGTCAGAATTGCAACATTCTATTGTCTCTTAATCTTTTACATATAGTGAAAAAAAGGGTTTACAGACTATTATTTAGCTCATAATGGCAAACACACAGAAGCGTAGGAATACCAGAATCAAGATTGTCTGTATCCCTTTTTGTCAATGCTGTATTACATTTTTTAGGTCTATGACATGAGGATATACGTTTTCTATCCTCCAAATCCCTGCCTCATTTAGTCTACGAGCAGACAGTTCTTGTTAATGAGCAGTTTTCTCTCTTTTAGCCTTCATCTTGTTTAATAGTCTGTACCCAGACTTATTCACTGAAGATTATTCAAATCCTGCCCTGAAGACAGAATTATTTATTTCTTCATATCTTTTTTTTTTTTTTTTTTTAATAGTGATCAACCCTGCAGTACCAATTGCTTCACAAACATTTACAAAATATGATGATCAAAGTTATGGAGTGTCTTCCATACTGGGAATGCTAGATAAGCTGGGATCTGTGAACTGTAAAGAGAAAAAAAAGGACAATAAGCTAAAAATTTGCACATCATAAGTGGTTTGGCAAAAATCTATAAGGAAAGATTGTTTACTGTCTCTTCATGTACAAGAAATAAAGGATAACAAATGAAATTCTTATGTCAGTGATGCCTTAAACAGGCTGGTAAAAATATGAAGCAGACACAGTAGTACAGGGAAAAGGGAATTTACCTCGGTTTAATAGGATCCTAGGTGCCCAGACCCATCAAAGGTGGAAAACACGCCATGGAGCGAACAACGAGCCGGGGACCCCCATACAACGTGTACCGGATTTTTATGGATTTCACAAAATTAGCATATCTACTCTAAATCTCCCAATAAGAAACTTAATAAATGAAGTAATTGCTCCCTATTCTAATGAACTTCCCTCCCCCAAATGAGACTACAGCTTAGTTTACAAAAACACATTCCAAGAGAGAACAGGTTGGAGCCTCTAGGTCTGCGATAATATGAATGTTTGGTCTTCCTCGCTGTGCAGGACCCCAAACTAAGCTAAATATCAGACTACAAGGGTTGTAAACATGTGGGGCTAAAGTACAAGGAGTGTTTGTGCAGGGTACAAGGAATGTGTATAGAGGGTAACAGGGAAGGGAAATGGTATAAAAATATATAAAAAGGGTATAAAAAGAAAATACAAAAATCACTGGCATCATCAGGTTCAGAAAACCACCCACATTTTTTTTTTAATAAAAGACAAGAATTTGTATCTGGAGGATGTTGCAGACATATTTATTATATAAACATGAAAATTCCCGAACTTAATCTAGTAGGACTCTGGAAAAAAGTTAAAGTGGATAATGTATATTTTCCACATTCTTACTTTTTCATAGAATCATAGAATGGTTTGGGTTGTAAAGGACCTTAACGATCATCTAGTTCCAATCTCGTTGCCATGGGCCAGGACACCTTTCACTAGACCAGGCTGCTCAGAGCTCCATTCAGCCTGGTCTTGAACATGTCTTTTTAATTAAACACATGTTTATTGATTCTGATTAAATTACTGTTTGGGACTAGGTGTACCTTCAGTGTAACTCATTCTGACCATTCTTATATTCTTATAATTAACAATCCTTTGAGTGGATATTGCTCTTGGTTTTTTTTTCTGGGTTTTTTTTTTCCAAGACATGCATATAAAAATTTGATCCTGATTAGTTCAGGGAGCTGAATTAGATGATCACTTGGGCACTTTTCCAAACTTAAGTTTTATGCCTAAGGTATTAAAGTCAGAGAGGTTCATTTATTTTTAAAAATATCACGATACACTGAAGCTGGCGGAAACTGTTCCGACCATACCAACTAGGTCTTAACGGCCTTGCACATTTTAATAAGTAGAGACACTTAAAGTATTTTAAATGTGATATTACCTTACTTGGAAAGAGAATCTGGGTATTTTGGTGCCTTCCCTAGATCAATATAACACCTATTTCTCTTCTCCAGTTTGGAAAAGGGTGAGCTATCTTGTTTATGTAATCTGCCATCCAAACTGGTACCATAAGGACATTACTTCATATTGGAACCAGATTTTTAATAATCTTAAATCCACCCATCTCAACCCAGCTCTTGTATGCAAGACACCTGCTAAAAGCATGAGGAAGACACTGCAACGCCTTCTCTACAAAAAAGAGTTCTATTTAAAAATTAGGTATTTGTAGAAATGGATTTTCAAGTTCTTTTCTTTATAAAACTGGCATTTGCTGAGTCTTCTAAGTGAGACTTCCTTCATTTCAGTGAATCTGTCCTTCAGTTTCTAGTACAAAGTGTTACATTTCTTACAGAATTTATAGGAATTTATAATTTAATATATTATTTATTAATATAATTTCTCCTTTACCTTCTGGACATTGATTCTATTTCTTCTTTCTCTTAAATAATTACACATTTCCTCATTCTCTGAGTCACTCAAGCATACATGGTCAGATTGTGTGGCAAATGCTAGACCAATTTTTTTTTAATTAAGTTTTTAAATATAAGATTTCCTTTTAAGCCACCTGCAAAATGTGTGGGAGATATTGTTGTCTCTTGATGCTTCAGCAGTCACAGAATAACTTGGGTTTCCCATGGTAAAAATCAAAGCTCTTGCACATTTATCATTGAACAATGGAGGCCAGAGACCTATAGAAGTAAACACAATATTATTATGAGATTGTTTTACAGAGAGAAGAAACTGGTTAATGTGAGAAAATCTGTGTGTAACCTTTGGAGTTTTCAATGTTAATTCCATTAACAACTATGAAGGAGAGAGACATCACTCTATCAGTAGTTTGTTCAACAGTTGTTTCAGTATTTTTATCATTGTGTCATTGTTAAAATAGTGAACATTTTCATTTTATGGGCAAATATTACTAAACCAAGCAGCTCAGCAAAGTTATAAAGGAAAAGTAATTAGAAAAAATATACAGTTGTGTTATCTAGGGCATAGATCAATATGATTTATGATAGACAGTGCCACTCACTAATTCAAGGTTCTAAGCCATTTTGGGAGTGCTAATAACATACTTACAGAAAAACTGTGAATTGCCTGTAAACTTCCGAGATACTTTTCTTAATTCATCATTATTTTTACTCCTTTATTATGACTTGGACTTTTACAGGGCCATTTCATTGACAGTAATTTTGTACCTGCTCTCTTCAAGGGTTTCACACATTTTTAGATTTGACTATAATGTTTTCCTTTTGTTATGAAATACTTAAGTATTATTTACTTGACAAATTAACAGAAAAGCTTGTTGCCTCTCTTGACCCCTTCAAGCCTCTCTTGACCCTTTCCAAGACTCACAGTGCTGTCAATTTCTCATCTAGCTTACATCCTCTCAGTTTCCTCAAGAACAGTTGAGTATCAAGTGTTGGCTAAAAGCATTGTTGCTAAAAATCCATGCTTATCAATGAAGTTAAGAGCAAAATTTGGGCAAAAACTACAGGATGCAATGGTAAAGATGATGTCTTGTTATCAGTCTTATCAGAACTAAAAAACAAATTCTTCTGATTACATCAAAGAAGATTCTCATAACAGGGTGATCAGCTTGTTGTATTTCTCTCCTCACCTCTTTACAAAATATCATAATCAGCCCACAAATGCAAGCTGTACTTGCTGTTCTTCAGTCTAAAATCTGTCATCACTTCCTTCAGGTTTTCTCAGGAAGACAAAAAACCCCACCAACAAATGTCACAGCTCTTCCTCACCCAAATTAAAATAATGTTTTAGTTTCTTTTATTAAGTTCTCATAATTAGACATCAATTAACAGGAAAGACATAGACTCATATTTCTATATACATGTTACCTCCTTCCATTTTTCTTCTTGGTTTCTTCTCTTTTGGGGTGCCTTGATCCTTTTGAATGTAATGAAGTCAACTAACATTCTGTATTCATAATTAAATGTCCTTAAAAATAAACTTTTGCTGAGAAACAGTATTGTTCCAGACTGCAAAGGCAAATTAAGTATTAATATTATCTTTCCTAATAAAATGGTGCACAATTGGAAAATAAAATTGGTATATTGACTATGATAAGGAGCCTGGGAAACAATAAAACTGGGTGAGCAGAGGAGAAGGGGAAGAAATCCAGGGAAAAGGATTTAAAGTATTTTAGGTAAAAGCCAAGAACCAAGTAGGTATGTGCTTCTGTAACAGACATCCCAAACACTTCTGTTAAGTCTCATGTTTCACTGTTACTTCAGGGCTCCTTGAATATTCATATACAAACCATCAGCATGCCATTTTAAACTAGCAAGTGACACTGCTAATGGCATAGCTTTAGAAGAAAAAAAAGCACTGGGGGAAAAAATTATCATATTTTACAATAGTTAGCATTACTCTCAGGAACTTAATTTTACTGGCAGCAACTTATCCAGCTACAGACAGCTAAATCAGCACTGATCCTAGAGAGAGAAGAGACAGCACTGCTGAGGTAGTGTAAAAGTCAACTTTCTGCTTTGCTAGCCATGTTTAAGAGAATAACCATGTAAATCAAAAATCTTTTGGAAATAAATGCTGGGTTCCAGACCAGAGTTCTGGCAGGAGAAGGCCAACAGGAAATTATCTCAAGGATTTCAAAGCTGGTATAGAGCAAAGTCTACTTATGCGAATATATGTTTTACATGTGTGCCTTTGTTCAGAGATATGACATGAATATCTATTCAATATGAATTTCTGTTCACATGAGATGTTCATTTTTCTATGTACTTTGGCATATTTTGAAAACAAACAGTTTTATGGCCCAGAAGGAACCATTACACATTTAAAGTGGGAAAAATAACACACAGATAGATCGTGTTACTACTTGGTTAATTGCTTTTTCTTTTTTTAACCGATAGGTATGTTTTGGATATTTTCTCAGCTTTTAGAAATATTTTTATCATATTATCTTGTAAATCTTTAAAATGGGATTTTTTTAAGAAAAAAAATTAATATAAAAACTTGCTATCTTACTGTTACTTGCTGTCTTACTTACAAATATTCTATAACACTTAACTTCTCCTCATCCTTTTATCCCCTATTCATCCACTTTTGGCCTCCCTCATTTTCTGCACAATCTGGTGTAAAAACCTTCTCTTCTGCTGTTTTTGGCATCTGAAACAGCATACCTCTACTTTTCCTTTTAATTTAATTTGAAATCTCAGCTGAAATCTTATCTTTCTTCCCGTGTTTACGCCTCCAAGTTTCACTCCCCTGCTGGTGTAGTTTGATTTGTTGTTTTACAACATGCAAAGCATAATTGCTTATTTCAAACTGAAGAAGATAGAAAGAATAATTTAATATCTACCTTTTTAGAAGAGGTTTCCTTTATTTGATAGCACGTTCTTTTTACAGGGCAAATCACCAATCTCATATTGTTGGTTTCTTGCATGTGTATGCCACTAATAACTCAATTATATTTCTTTCAGACGTATAGCAATTATGCTTGCATGGGGGTAATAGAAAATGAACTTATTCTCATGACAAAAAAAAAAATTAAAAGTTTACTTTTATATGGGTTTTTTTCAGTCATAGTTTTCCTAATTTGTGTTAATTTAAATCTCATTATGAATATGAAAATGCACAGTGACTAACATGAGTAGAAGTTCTTCCTGTGAATCCTTTGCTTTTAACTGGAGGATAAAATAGTCTCATCCTTATTTTTCGCAAGTCCTTGACATCTGTGACAGCACTGCAGAGAATGGGAGATAACTGCTATATGGTATTGAGACCACCAATCTGCTGTAATAAAGTGATTTTGCTACTACAGCTCTTGTATTTCTCTGTGGCTGCCTTCTTTCAGAAAAACAGGGTTTTTTGCTGACTTTTTTTTTGTCTCAGGAAACTCTTTGTCAGACTCACTTTATTAGAGACAACAAATGTCTCTACATTCTTTGGTAAAAATATATTCTGTCTGTTCATATAATTAACTGGGTTTACTGGTTTTCTGGATTTTTTAGGAATAATCTTTTGCTAAAGAAGAAAACATCCATTGTGTTCATGAAATTCATAGACATTTGTGCTTGGGTTCCAAAGCTCCATCTAAGTGATTCAGGGCTAAATATAATAATTTTTTTATGCCAGCTTTTAATTGAGTAATGGTGTGTGAAACTCATGTGGCACAGTGGGAAGCATACAAAAAAGAATCTGAAAGAGCATAATGACTGTAGAACATCCACGCATTTGAAATCAGGAAGATGTAAGAAAAATCTAAGTCTTGTCAGTCACATAACATGAAGTAATGGGATTATGCAAAAAATGTGGTTAATAATGCTTCACTATAAATGCGCCACAACACAGTGTGAAACATATGCCTTAAACTATGATATATTATTTAGAAAAATGATCTTTTTATTTAAAAAATGATTAAACAGTCATATAGTAATCCACTTACAGAACAAAATCTAAATATACAGAGTATGTGGTTTATATTTCCAGGGTGTCATCTACATTATTTTTAAAAGTTTGCTTTATTTGTTTTACTGAAAAAAGTTATTTCATTTTTTCCATAATTAGTAACTAAAATTGTTGCTAAGACTCTGCAAAGCTATGGTGACAATGGCTAAGTAGGGTCTGTTTGTACATATGAGTGCTTGCTCGTGACAAAAGTTAAAAAGATGTCTTTAGTGCTTCCCAGGTATCCTGGTGTTAAGATGTAAGCCTATCTGCATCTTTCCTTTCTCTCTCCTTAGAGAAAATAGTGGTGAGTTGGGTGATATTTCTGAGACTTCATCAGTATATGGTCTATCAAACAAAGTACGTTCTGTTTCTTTCATCTTGGACTTCTTTTGTGACCATCAGGTAATATTTTTCTGTGCTGTCAATTGGATTCAATTCTCTGTTTCCCTTCAGAGAGTCCCAGAATGAAAATTGTCCACAACAGTTAATTTGCTTCCAGGATTGGGTCCAGGTAAGCTGGAAATGGAGATCTGTACAGTTTTTTGCCAGTGCACATAACCTGAAGACTTTTTGGATATAGGCTTAATCTATTTCTTTATTTACTTAAATTCTCAACCCAAGAATTATGAGTAATACTCCACAGGTGTGACTTTGAATTTCCCAAACCTACAGTTCTGAGTACTGTATGTATAATAACAAATTACTTCCCGTGAAGAGGATCATATCAAGCCACCCTTTTATTGCAGGAGGTCACTACTTTCCTTAAAGAGATATCACTTCAGCATGCTGCCTTGCAGGTCTATTTCTAAGTAAAGATTATTCATGAATGAATAGCCAGCCAGTCAAGGGAGGTGATTGTCCCAGGCTGCTCTGCACCAGTGCAGCCTCACCCTTGAATATTGTGTGCAGTTTGGGGCACTGCATTATAAAAAGGACATTAAACTATTAGAGAGCATCTAAAAGAACACTGTGGAGATGGTGAAGGGCCTTGAGGGGAAGCAGTATGAGGAGTGACTGAGGTCACTTGGTCTGTTCAGCCTGGAGCAGAGGAGACTGAGGCAAGACCTCATTGCAGTCTTCAATTTCCTCATGAGGAGAAGCAGATCACTTTGGTGACAGGTGACAAGACATGAAGGAATGGTGTGAAACTATGTCAGAGGAGATTTAAGTTGAATAACAGAGAAAGGTTCTTCACCCAGAGGGTGGCTGGGCACTGGAACAGCTCCCCAGGGAAGTGGTCACAGCAGCAAGCCTGAGAGAGTTCAAGAAACACTTGGACAGCAGTCCCAGGCTCATGGTGTGACTCTTGAGACTGCCCTGTTCAGGGCCAGGAGCTGGGATTTGCTGATCCTAGTAGGTCCCTTCCAACTCAGAATATTCTATGATTCTATGAAAACTGGAGGAAAAGTGAGAGAGGATGTCACTGAAGCAGCTCTCAATAAGTGCTTCTAATAAGAACAACTTATATGAACAAATTATAAGGCTGAGTTTATAGAGTTCACAAGATAGTATAACTCACTGAGGATGTTTTCTCAGAGACTTATAAAGCTGAGATAAATTATATATTCAAATCAGAATCATTTAATAAACCAGTTAAACCAGATAAACCGATTATCCGTTTGAATACTGATTTGTGATGTCATATGGAATCAGTCCTACAAAACTGACTCAGGTCTCCTCGACATTTTAGAAAGGGTAAGCCAGAAAATATAATCATTAATCTAAAGAAGTAAGGACTCTAAAACTCAAGGAGTCGCCTCAGGAGTCATCCCAATCCAAGGTGCGAAAACGTAGACTGTGTTACAGAAGTCACTGATTTAGCAGAGACTTTATATGGAGAAAAGAGTGTTATAACAAACTGGTATACATCACAGAAAATTAATTTTTGCTGAAACATATCTTTGTACAATCTAAAAGTAGTTTTAGTTCTCATCATGTCCCTATCTCTATTAGATGATACTGGCAGCAAAAGTGTTTAGTTTGGAGATACCCTTAACAGACTTATTGCATGATTTGTATACCCTTCAGTTATACTAGAAAAGAGACAGAAAGGAAAAGGATTTGTCTCCAAATGTTGATCCTTTCAGTGAACAAATGTTGGAATATTCCATAATTATAGCAATGTAAGAAAGCGAAGCACTCAGAGATGATAAGGAGTAATTTAACACAGCATAAACTGCCTCTGTTAGTGCTAGACATGGGGGAGTAAATGAGATATATTACCTGTATGGCTTACTGTCTCACTTGCCTACAAAGATATGTTATGTGTGGGGATATACTGAAGTATAACAGGAGAAAAAAATCAAGAGTTTGATAAAAGTTTTAATTGGTTTTGCAAATCTTTTCTATGAGCTTGGCCCAGCTTCAAATAAGGTAATTCAGCAATGTGGTCCCCTGTTTATAATGAACTAGAGTAGACTGCAAATTTTGGGCACTAAGTCTAATCTCTAGAAAATAACACTGAAAAGTGCAAAAGCATATAATGTATACAGGGAAAAAAAGTCAAGTTTTAAACAACAGATGCAGAATTTAAGATAATGTATCTATCTACAAAACCCAATATGAAATCTTTGAAGTTTTTATGCTTGTAATTTAATGAAGAAGCAAGATTGTTCTTTTTCTTCACTAGTCTCTTCTAACATTTCTTGTCCTTGTAATATTTAATTCATATGTTTGTGCTAAAAATTTCAGTGACTTCACCTTCAATTGTCTGTCCTCCTTCTACCCTTCAGATGAATGCAGCACTTGTAGTTGTGAGCTTTCTCCTGAGGTTTGTCATAAAAAGTCTCCCAAGATGAAAAAGGCATTTCTTGCTTGGTAATTTTATCTGAAAAGTTGTGTAATTGCAAAAATAAAACTTTTCAACATGATCAGGCAAACAAACAGAAAGTTTTGCATTGAAAAGACACCTACTGAAGTTTAGGTCTATTCTTACTTGAAAAAATAGCTGTATACCAGCTGAATTCTCTGAAACTAGAGTCAGGTCATGAAGAAACTATTGTTTTTACTATTTTTGTTATAAAAATGAAAATTAATGTCTCAATGTGACATTAAGGTAAATATAAAATACAATGCTGTAAAACGTTCTATTCTGGATAGACAAAAGAGAGAGGGAAAGAAAATACCCACGCATTAGTTTGCTCATTTTATCAGTAGGAAATTGAGATGCTATTAGTCTAAGTGCATAATGTGGTCCTACAGGAAGGCTGTTTTAGAAGAAAGAGTTATATTAAGCCAGACCACCAACACCAGGCTTTTACCTTCCACAGGAAAAAAAAAAAAAAGGTGCTGTAAAATAATATCTATCTTTCGAAAACATGAAAGATACAGGCAACAACAGAAACACAGACTCAAAATGTTTCAGCTTCTCGACAAAAAAACCCCCAAGACTCTGAAGCACCTTAGAAATAATAATGATCTTTCAGGTTCTTTAAGATTTATGAGTCACTAGAGTTGCCTCTAGGTAGTTTACTTGACTGACTACCTCTAAAATTCTCAATGATTGCTGAAAAAACAGACAACTTATGCTGTACACCCACACAGATGACCAAAGGCTTTCTGCAATTCATTTTCTCTTTTTGCTTTGTGCCACACTTAGGTTACATCTCGCCCCAAAAAATTATTTCTTTTATGGGCATCATCATCTGTGTTTCCCAAGCATGGATATTTCATTTCAAGGCACAATGAAAGACATAGCATTTCAATTTATCCTGATTTTATAAATACAAGAACACAGTATTCTGTTTCTGATTAACATGAATAAAATATCAGCTTCAGACTCTGAGGGTTTCTAAATCTTCACTCCATTAAGGGGACCCTGTCAGTGCTACTCTTTTTTTTTTTTTTTTTTTGGCAATTTTTCAATATGTTGGGGAAGTAAAAGAGAATCTCCCTATCTCAGACACTTCCTGTTCCCCACTAGTTCCATCTCCTCTGGGTCTCTTAAATGAAAAAGCCTTGCTGAGTTCACAGTAACCTCCCACCATCTCCTTTGTGCACACTCCCATCCTGAACAGACTGGGGAGCATGGCTATTTTTGAAGCTTCTTTGAGCACTGACATGCATGAAAAAGATGACAAAGAAGGAGGGAGAAAAAGAGACTGGCACATGTAACTGGAATGGAGACACAAAGATACCAAAGGGCACACTGAGAAGAATGGCAGGGCTAGTTACAGTTAGAACTGTTGAGTGGCAACAAAAACTTGTAAAAGAGGACTCATGTCAGATATAACCTCTAAGAAACACACTATTTATTTCATCCTTCCCACAAGTTTCTCTTTCATCCTCATAAATCTTTTATGTAGACTATGGTCTGTAATGTAGATGTCTGAGTGGATTTGAGTTTTTTAAGAGAAAACTGAACTCTGAAAAAATCTGCTATTGTAGAGTATTCTGTCACACAGTTTGTGATGGTTGTGATTGACAGCTATTAAGAGGCAGTTTTTGAGACTTCTTCCTAATGTGTTTACCTTCCCTTTTCATCCTGTCATATTGGCATTCTTCTAGACTTTTCACAAAAGATATTTTATGTATCTATATATAGTTTGTGAATTTTAGGCTCTTCATTGTTGAAGGCCTAATGCTTAGGCTCTAAACATTGTTGATCAACAGCCTGTGTCTATGCTGGAGTGATAAGTATTTGAGATCCACCTTTATACTTTGCTTCTTTTAAAAACCTCTTCCTTAATGAATACTCTCAATTTCCATATATAAAGTATAGGAGTCACAGACCCAGCCTTCCAATATACATAAATAAATCAACAGACAGAGGGAGTAGGATGGGTCCTAACAGACCCTTAGATCCATTAAGAGTCCTAAGGACACTGTCCAAAGTGCCTTCCTTTCTTGGTTCAAATAGATGCTATTTCCAGATGGAATTTATACAAATTATTTCTCCATATTAAATATGTGAGGTGCTTCATTACTAAAATATAGCCACCATACTCAAACCTGTTCTATGTTAATGTCTTCGCATTTATCCAGGATATTAAATGCCAAAATGCAATTGTCTTTGCCAAAACAAATCCAAATATTAGACCTTGCCCTCTCCAGCAAGACATTGTATATTTGTGTCATGAGAAAAACATTACACAGTCTTACCTTCATCATTAGATACTGTTCACATGAAGTCTGTTCTCTTACTACATATGTATATAGTGAGAATACATATTTTGACTTCTATCTACCAATTCTAGCAGGTGCTTTAGATCCATATGGACTAAATAAAAAGTCCAAAGCTATTTGAGAATTTCATAAAAAGCAGGACCTCATCTGATTACAGAGATCTTAATCCACTCTTAAAAATAGAAACAAGATTAAAATAAAATGTCAAAGTATTACTTTTTGCAGTTCCTATTCTTATGTTATTGTGAATACTGACTGAAAGAAGAACATGCATGTTAGTAATCATATACGAGCTCGTTAGTTCCTCCTTTGACCTGAATAATATATGTCCATGTGCTTTGTGCTATAGAGTATGCTCTAAATAAGTAGAATGTGTACAAATCCTTTTGCAAAATGAGTAAAAAGAATTACATGTACATGAAATCTTAAAAAAATATATCCCTAAAAACTTTCTCCATGTCAATGAAACACATTGCATTGTGCATCTCTTTCTAGCTGCGCTGGATGAGCCTGGCTCATTCAACAGTTATTATAAGGACTTCTCCAGCTGAGGGCTTTCCCTGTTATTCCCTGGTTTTATGATATTGGAAGGAACTTTCAAAGACTTTGTTTAAAGAAGATGTTACTTATAATAGTATTCACTTGTCTTTTCTAAAAGATTTTGATTTTTCCATTTTGTTTTTATGCTACTTACACAACAAGATTTCCAGTAGAGAGCACAACGTAGGTATTGCTTTGCTATTGAGAAGAAACAACAATATTTCAAACTTGTAAATATTGCTCCAACTTTTTTTTTTTTTTGGACAGGAGAAGTGAAGTGACTGAGAATTTCTCACATGAAAGCCTCATTTCCTAAAAATGATCATTTGATTAATGTGGCAGGATAGGTTGGGCAGTCTATCAACTTTTACATGTCAGAAGGTGCCCTAAGAAAGAACTATACAGAGCCTCACTTTTTGTGAAAATGGAGTCCTTGAAACCTAGAAATGTTCCTTGTGAGATTAGGTGGATCAGCTACTGAAAAAACTAGGACAAATCCTACTTACATCCACCAGACATTAGGCATTTTCTTTGTAAGGTGACACTGGGTTTGATTTTTACAAGGAATGAGAAGACACTACTCCAGACATTTTCATAATGACTGGGGGAAAAAAAAAAAAAAAAAAAAAAAAAAAAAAAAAAAAAGAAGAAAAGAAGACAGCTTCTAACGGAAGCCATAGCTGGGAGACTTTGGGTTTCAGGGAAGTTTTATTCCTGATCCCTACTGCTGTAGTCACCAGCCTCTAGGTCTGATTAGTAATGAGGCCAAGCACAAATTAAAATCTATAGACACATGTCGCAAACCAACAACAGCCACACAGACCAACATGGACAGAAAATGATGCCTTTATCAGCGTACATATATGCAGGAACAGCACTCACGTGAGCCCCTGGACAGGATCATATTGTTCCTCCTGTTCAGCTAGTCTGCGGTCCGCTAGTGGTTATACACGTGTACACATACATACACCCCTTTTAGGAACACACCTCAATAAGAGGTAGGAAAATTTGCAGTGATCATGTGTAGAGCTCCATCAGGCAAGTGTGCTGACCACCATCTTGCTTACATTCAGTCTCTTTTAACCTCACTTATCTCCATTTTCCCATGTTCCTTCCCCATTTACATCTCTCTCCATTTCTTTGTTCTTATCTCCTGCCAGACAAAAAATTTAAAAAAACCCTTCCTAATACTTTCTTCCTATTGGTTACAGTTTTGTTCCTTCTGTATCCAAATTTGCTATTTCTGATAAAGTTACATACATCATTTCATAGGTAGATGGCATTTCTGATATGTTTACCTGGATGCCGTGTGAATCCAAAATGAACTCCTCTAATTATCTGTGATATTTGACCAGCTGTAATTTCTGAAATCCAGCCATTCCTCACCTTTGTGGTATAATTCTTAAACTAAAAACTGTTTTTTTGAGATCCTCACGCTTACTTGTTATGTCCAGAAATACCTCATTCCATGTTCAGTAATTTCTTAGGTTCCATTCTCTCACCTAATCTGCAGAGCATGGGCATAACATGTCTACATACCTTAGCAACACAAACGTCTTCTTATACCATCTTTCTTCTCTAATATAATTCCAGACACAATGTGCCTTGTAATTTACCCAGAATACTATGAGAATAATTTCACTCTTTTATGCATTCAACTTTTTCAAGTGCTCTATTTCTAATATTTTCTAAGAAAAACTACAGCTCTATTTCTTACAATTACTGCCATTAAAAAAAAAGCACTTTTTCTACTTTTGAAAAAAGTTTAGATAAAAAGTTGTCAATCAGATATATCTACCACTAAATCACTATCATCATAAATAATTAACAAAATCTTTCTCAGGTTTTTAAGACTGATGGCTGTCACAGCCAAGCTTCAAATAGCAGTTAAAATTAGACTTAATCCTCTAACACTTTTCTTATTCCATGCCACATCATATTACCTCTAACAACAATGTCCTTTTCCCTTGCTGATCTGTGAAACATAGCTCATGACAGTGGAGCCAGCTACCCCAGTTGTTTCCTGCATATATATTGCATGCATTAGCATTTCAGTTTTGTGAGTTATACTGTAACTGTCTTACAGTGCTGAAAGAAATCGTGTTGGAATTTGAAAACGCAAGATTTATATGTCTAGATTTGGAGAGTATAATGCAGCTTGTCCAGTTGGCACATTGCAAACTGGAGAAGGGAGCACCTTTTGGACTACTACTTTAATGAGGTTAAACTAAAAAACAGCTGATGTCAATGAAGACTGATGTTCTGACCATATTTTTGCTCTTTTTAAGGAAGACATGCAAAAGGAGGGTGTAGGCAAAAATAGGCTGTGGGCAAATGGGACTTGTATTGAACATCTGGGCTTGCTTCTTTCTCCCTGTTACTAAAAAGAATGTTAAGCTGGTGATTTTAAATGATTTAAAGTTGACAGTGCTAGGTCTAATAATAGCAAGCCAAACAACATCTGGTGTGGTGCAAATGAAATGATTTGGTATAACACTTAAAAATCTGCATGTACAAGCAGGGAACTTTTTTTGATCCTTCTAAAGGATGCATCGAGCCATCATTTTTAATGGATAATATGACAAGATGGGATGTGGATTTCTCATGAAATTTCTATTACATAACTAATCGAGTTTTCATTTCTTTTCTTATTCATTAGAAAGCTTATAATAAAGACAGGTATTATGCCTCCCCAAATATTCTCACTCTTTTATGTAGATTTTTTTTTGTAATGCAATGCTTATTTTTGTTTTACCCCCTTTTCTCTTACTTTTCTGCATGCTCAATGTGAATATCATATTAAAAAAAGATGAAGATGTACCTTGGAACTTTAGAAAAATTAAGATTTGGCTCAAAACCAAAAATTCTCTAGCAGAAGATGCAAAGAACTCTAACCAAATGTGAGGGTAAAGCGCTGAAAGTAATTGGTAATGTTAAAGGTATGCTTCATCAGTTTTTTTCATATTACCTATCCCAGCTACTTGCTCAAGGACCTGTTTATAACCTCAATTCTTCTACTATATGTTTAATCTATACATAGAATATTCCAAATCAATTTTTTTCTTTATAGAATATAGGATGATAATCCGTCCAAATTCTTTATATAGTCATGGAATTTCAATAAATCCAGAAAAAAGCAAAAGTAGAGCAAATATGTATGTATGTATAACATTTAAAGTCTTTTTTGTACAAAATTCTTAACATGCACAAACTCTTCTAGACACCCTGGTTTTCTCCACAGGCAGTAGCACAAATTGAGAAGATACCATTTTAAAAGTTACTTACTGGTACTTAAACCAGAACAAGAAATTTTCCAGGACATTCACTCATACATGAGTACTTTATTCATTGCTCTGACAGGATCTTAAAACAAAATTCTTTATCACAGTTTTTTTCCTAACTACCTCCCCCATTTCATCATACTGAGATGCCTTTTTTTAATTGGTTGATTCTGTATGTGTGTATGTGCATGTGTGTGTATGCATATATTTACTTCAATTGAAATGCAAAGACACTAGAGGTGAATGTAGAATCTGATCTTGAAAAATATAGAAATACATAATTGTTTTTGTTAAATCAAACATTTTTGTGGTTCCTAATATGTCTGACAGATCTTAAAGACTGCTTGAAATAATTTTTGTATTTTGCACATATTATTACACTTAGCAAGCATTGCTAATTGGCATAACTAAAGTACATGAATAACAATGTGGCTTAAAACTACAAAAGAAAAGGAAATTATGTTTATTTCTTATAAATAAATTATTAGCCACTATGTATTATTTATATTACACAAATTTAAGCAATGTATAATACATGAGGATAAATTTACTATATTTGGAGCAAAATTAACGGAGCTGTCTCTTAGGACCTTTATTAATATTGCAAAATTGGTATTATACTCCTGTATAATTGATTTTTGAAGACTATTTTGCATATGTTTTCCTAAATCACATCACTTAAGCTAGAAAACATTACATATAATGTGCTAGGCTGATAGTAGCAAAACAAAGGTGTGTAGTGAAGCATGAGACAAAATTCCTAAAATTCTGGGAAACCGAGTTAACTTTCCACAAAATATGAAATGCCAAATTTTCTGTGAAAAAACTCATAACAAGTTATTTAAATCTTCTTAAGAAAAAACACCTTCTTAGCTGTCTAGCCTCAAACTGCAATATGTTTCTATGATCTATATATTTTATTCAAATAACATTAATAAAGTGTTAAGGAAATTACAGATATTTGGAATCCTCATAAATGAAATAAACCTCCCCTATTACTACTTATGTATTTCCTGAAGACTTTGTGACAGAAGTCGTGATGAGATTTAGGTTCTAAGAGTTTGAATATTTTCCCCGAAAAGAAATGTTAGATGTTGGTATTACCTTTGAGAGGGATGATGAGATCCAAGTGGTTTCACAGGTGCTTCTATAAGACTAAAAAGAATGAGAACAATTTCTGTAGTAGAGGAAAATGAGCAATCTTTCTCCTATTCATCCTTTAATATTTTAAAATGGGAAGGAATCAATTATTGGAAGGTACCTCTCTATTGAAAGTGAGATAATGAAACTTCTGTCTCATCATAAGAGGCAAAATATTTTTGATTAGTAATGAAAACTGTTGATTATTTTTAAAAGCATTCTTCCTTAGTCTAAATACTTCTCTACATCTATATAAATAAATGTTAAAGATGCATTTTGGTAATATCTTTTGTATATTCCAGTTTGAGTACTCTCTTTCTACAGTTCCAAAAGCGTAGGAATAAATATTTACAGTTCTGGAATTTTATAGTTTCAGATTAGTTTTCACGTGAAAACTCCTTTTGCTCTGAGAAAAAAAGCCACCTTTGGATTCAAGTCAATTTAGTTTCAGAGTAACTTTTGGAGCAAAGTGCGTCTCCTCTATCACATCAGTCCATCCCATGGAAATGCTAGACTTTATAATCCTCAGAAAATGAGAAAATATACTATTGTTTTCCTCAGATGTGTTAGTTCTATTTAAAAACAGCTAATTAGAAATTTTCATGGTCATTTAGAAGTGTAGATATAATGGACAAAGAAGAAAAAAGATTGCTAGACCATAATCCTAGCTCTTGCATTTTACCTCCCTATCAATAAATTGTATCAAATGATATTGTTGTCACACAGCCACTGCAATATTTGGCACCAGAATGTGTGTCAGTTGCAGAATGGAACAGTCTCATAGGTTCTTGGCTGTCATAGAGTTAAAGCTCAGTGCCTTTCCTTCAAATTGAAACTATTAGGGAGTTTTGTGTTCAGCATTGTAACCAGCTGAGGAACTTTAGTGACTGGACATGTTAAAACGTCTCCTGTCTACTGGGAAATGATTAAAGCGCTATCATTTCTGTACTTGCTTTTGTTATCTCAAATGTCACAGTGATTGATGGCAAAACATCTTCTGTCGTGTTTTGGACTTTGTTGCTTGCCTTAGAGCAGATAATGTAGCCACAGCAAAATGTGAAATGACAGATAAATAATTTGTCTTGTTTTGTCTCCCAAGTTGCAACTAGAATAGCCAGGATACACTTGTTCACCTACCTCAGGATTGCTTTTGATAGCATTCTGGTGACTGACACCAGACACATGCTACGCGTAATCAATAAATTGTAGGAGAAATCTGCATTCCTCCTGGAAATACAAGGTATTTTGTTGCCTGGATACTACAACAGTTAGTTTCTTACTAAGTTTTCTTGAAATTTCATTAAAAAAAACAAATTAAAAAACTCAAACCAAACAAGGAAGCAAAGCACACTGAAAAAAAAAGGTTTAACTTTTTTTCTTTGAAACCTTCTCACTCAAGAATCTTGATTTTTCTGAGACATTCTCGTCTGCCAGTAACAGGATGTTTTTAATGTTTTATAGCTTATTTTCTTTTTTCTGAAAAAAATATCTGGGGTAGCAATGTGGCACTGCTTTGCATTAAAACAGACATAGGTGCTCAGGTGCCAAGTGTTAAACATCTAAGTTTGGTGTACACAGACATTTAATGACTGCCAGATATGACGAACTTCTTTACTTTCCCAATATCTCTATCAGCCCAGTAGTGATCCCCTAATCTAAGAGAGGAAATAATAAGATCTAGAGATCATTAGGAAGGTAACAGGAGAGATAAGAGCTTTGATTGGCTTCAATACAGCCAATACAGAATAAGTAAATAGACAAGAATGTTAGACTGAAAAAGCCATGACTGTAAAGTGATGTTTTAAGTCTATAAAATTATGTGTTGCATGAATAAAGATGAATAGAGAATATTTTCGTTTGTTTCTTCAAAATAAAGAATAAAGTAACAGAAGTATATTAGTAGGTGTCATGTTTGAAAAGTATAAAGATAGATGCATAGTTTAACTTTTGAAATTTGTTGCATGATACAAAGACTATGAGTTCCAATGAAATTAGGAAAAAAAAAGTCTGAAGTGCACCAAGCCCTATAAAACACATCAGTACAAATTTAGACACGTACATTTGAATTAGTTGGAATACCTTTATAATCAGAAAGAAGAAATAGGTATTTTCAGGATACAAATGATATAATTCTAAACCACCCCAACCCTATTTACCCTTTACCCAGAAGCATCCAGTCCCTACTTAAGCTCTTCTGTAGCTCAGCCCTGTGCTTAGCTCTGCCTTCTGCAGATCCCGAACAGATTGGATTTTTCTAAAAGAACTTCAAACCATCCCTGCTACCTTGCATTTTTTGTGATGAACTGAACTGTCAATAGGACCAGCAGCTATCACCATTCCTGCTGTGCTTATCTTACACAGAGGCTGTAGGACCATACTCAGCTGGGGACAGCACTGCCCTGCCAGTGTTGGGTTCACCCTTGACTCCCAACTCACTTTTGTTTGTGAATAGCCCTGCTTTTGTTACTCCCCAGTAGAAGGCTAAAATATTATGATTTTTTTTTTCCCTACATTAAGATGATGATGCTGTACATTGGAAAAATACAATGCTTTCTTTAACCTTGTCTAACACATTTGACTGGAAATCTGGGGATGCTCCTTGCCAGACCCAGGCAAGGCATCAGTCTAAACAGATTCTTGGTCTGAACTGGTACATTCTTGTGCTGTTCAGTAAGCAGAAACTCCCTTATAATAGTCTGTGGCACCTTTTTCAACATCTACCCCAAACGTACATAATTTTCTTTTCTGTAACATGAGAACTGACATAAGAGCAAAAAATACTACTAGACAGAACAATTCATTTTCTGTGCCCACTAAAAAAATATGCTTTGCACACTTAAAAATACTTTTTTGAATCCTTTAATTTCACTGCATAAAGTACATATTGGTCTCAATTGCATTTGGTCTCTTTTCTACTATGCGAAAATGGTAAGGTCTCTATTTTTTTAAAAAATATGACTGTAAGATACCAAATAGTCTGTTCACCAAAATTTCTCCTCTTTTTCATGACCTATCCAGTAATTGCAATTTTTGTATCATCAATGACATGAGGTTAACTAGCAGGAAGGATTGTCCTTGTGAAACAGACCCATGAAACAGAATACTAGCTGATAAGATGCAGGCAACTTCCAGTTGAGTGGGAGAATAAGAAGTGTAGATAGGGTGTCAGTCTTTGCAAAGAAAGGAAAAAATCTCATGTCTTAGATTGATGGGATAAAAGACCTTGTATAACAGAGAAACAAAGTTCTCTGTGTAAAACTGAAAGTTACTTATAGACTGTGTGTCAATCAGACCATTCTTCATAGCTGACAGTTCCTAAAGGAATTAGGAAAAAAAATTCTAATGTCACAGACAGAGTCTCTAAGAGCAAAGTGGTTCTCTTCAGATTCTTCAATCTGAATAGAATTCTGATAGGCTTGACTGATCCTTCTGAACATATAAGTTTGACTTGGTCACCTACTAACACAGAAAAATCCTTTGATTCATATTATATGACTTGCAAAACTCATGCTATTGAACAAACACTTCTATTATAGTTCCCTTATAAGAAATGGTCTGAAGAAAGGATTAATGGTCTGAACAAAAAGAAAAAAATCCATATTGGGTTGAAAAAAACCCTACCTTGTATAGTTAAAGTACATAAATGCGTTTTGGATAAATTTCTGCTGGTAAGAGAAAGGATGAAATTAGAGATGATGCATGTATTTCTGTGTCAAGAAAGACAGTTCACTTTAATAAATATTTTGGTAGCATTTTTACAAAAATAAAATAAAATTAAATTATCAGGTTAAGCACCAGAGCATGAGCTCAGCAGTTTAGGAAATATTATTTTCATGGATTATCCAGGAGCATAGAAACACATATATAATACTAACTAATTATTACATTAATGTTTGCCTCAGTAGGTATAAAGAAAAGGAATTCAGCTACTCTTTTTTGCTAATACTCACAATAATTGTTGATATAGTGCAAGTCTCCACTGAATAGAAATAATATTTTTTAAATAAATTTATCTTCATAGTCTGATAAAGTATATGGCTGGCATATTTCTCAAATATGTGGGTATTCATTAGTATAAAATAATTAGTTAACTATCAAGTATCATAATGGAGATGCAATTAATAATGTGGTCTTTTTCCCTTTTAAAATGCATGCCTTCTTGATTCCTATGGAATTTTTTACATACATCATTTTGACACAGCCTTCTACGTAGCAACTCTTCAAGGACAAAAATCCTTTGATTTGTGCCTTATGAATGGCAACTTTCAGTAGGGAAATGTCCAAAATACCTGTATCTCTCTCTGCATTCCTTAGAGGTCAAAGGGTTTTGCTTCCTTTGGAGAAGGTATGCAACTTCAGAGTAGCTGAAGTAATTTCAGTTGATCCCAGGCTTACATCACATAAAAAGAAGAGATTTTGAAAGGACATAAAATTAAAATAAAAACATGTAAATAAATAAAAACCCAAACATGTGGCCTACAGAAAAAATCTCAGTCTTTAATTCTTGTTTTTTGTGCTTTAGGTTATTGATTCTGTTTTCTAATGTTGTTATGCCATCTTTTCTCCAAGTGGTTTTTTAATATTAACTTCCTTCTTGCAACATAGTAAGATATCTATATGTACAATTTAAATAACATCACAATATTTAAGTTTTCACTTGGTTCCTATGGAAACCTTCCTTGTCCATCCCTTCTAGAAAGAAAATGTGAAGGCAAGTAGCCCTTGAAAAATTTTGCACTGAAAAATTCTCTTTTGCTATGTCAGACTGTATATTATTGAAACCAGAGTACACACCTAGCCAGTCAAACCCTAATGCCTCTTCTTCCATTCTAAAATCATTCTTCCACTGCAAAAATGTTCCTACTTTTCTTCTGTATGTAAAATTATCTCACAGATAATTAATGAGTTTTTTCTTTCCCATCCATCCTTAGGTGCAAGTAGATTCTGAGTGTCTTGATCATGATTTTAAAGCAGATTCCAATAAATTGAGATATGCAAGCTTATTGTGCTGTATTTCATAATGTAAATAATAGATTTTTATACTTAACTTTATTCCACAATTGATATCAATAGTTGACAGATACCAGGATCATTGTCACAAAATGGGCAAATTTTCAATGTAAAATATTTCTACATCTCCTATAGTATTCTCATAGAAATTTATTCAGAAAACTTTCCACATATCTTCGGTGCCATATGATAGATAAGAATTTTGCCATTTATTTCAACAAAGGCAAATTTTGAGCCCTGTTGATTTGTTACTGCCATGTTCAAATAGACGTACTAAGAGTTGCCGAATGCCCACAATGACTTCAGATTTCTGCCTCACTTTTGTCAGCTGATGTGCTTGTTGTAGGATTAAATGAGTTACTGTGTGAGCTGCAATTTCTAATACTTCTTGCAGCACTTTTTTAAATGTCCAAGACTTAAATAAAGATTGCTGAGGAAATTTTCAAGCACAGGGAGAGCACTTAGACAAACAGGTAAAAACAGTATCTGCACTACTGTAATTCATACCTCAGATGGTATTTCATCAGTCAGAAAGGGGTAGAGGGTAGGCTGATGACCTGATTCCTTTTGTATTGCACTGGGCAAGCAATTGTTCTTGACTTTAGCTTCACTAGAAGCATTGAATGCTTAATACATGAGTTTGAAAATAATTGCATTCTTACCATTCATAATTTGGCTTTCACAGTTAAAAGAAAAGAAAAGAAAAGAAAAGAAAAGAAAAGAAAAGAAAAGAAAAGAAAAGAAAAGAAAAGAAAAGAAAAGAAAAAAGAAAAGAAAAGAAAAGAAAAGAAAAGAAAAGAAAAGAAAAGAAAAGAAAAGAAAAGAAAAGAAAAGAAAAGAAAAGAAAAGAAAAGAAAAGAAAAGAAAAGAAGAAAAGAAAAGAAAAGAAAAGAAAAGAAAAGAAAAGAAAAGAAAAGAAAAGAAAAGAAAAGAAAAGAAAAGAAAAGAAAAGAAAAGAAAAGAAAAGAAAAGAGAAAAGAAAAGAAAAGAAAAGAAAAGAAAAGAAAAGAAAAAAGAAAAGAAAAGAAAAGAAAAGAAAAGAAAAAAGAAAAGAAAAGAAAAGAAAAGAAAAGAAAAGAAAAGAAAAGAAAAGAAAAGAAAAGAAAAGAAAAGAAAAGAAAAGAAAAGAAAAGAAAAGAAAAGAAAAGAAAAGAAAAAAGAAAAGAAAGTAATTTCTGTGAAACAGAATTTATTTTTTGCAAGGAAAATCTCATTTTTTCTGTTGGTAAAGTATCACCAGGAAAAGGAGCATGGAGTCACAAAAACCAGAAAGAATGTCTTACAAATAACAACTATTAAACAATAAAACAAGAAACAAAAATGGAATTTAGAAAATATGCAAAATAGAGAAAATTATGAATTGTCAAAAAAAGGTGACAGCTAGTTAAAATGCACAATTGAAATCATCTCAAGAGACAGCCATAAATATACAACAGAAATTTATAAAATTTATTCCAAATTTTGATGTGTGTATATGAATAACTCAGAGCATCATTCTCAGAAAGATGTGAGATAATGTACTCTTTGTCCATTAAGGAGATACATCTACTTATTAACAGGATTCCTGGATTCATCTGTTTGAACTAACACTGTATGAATCTTTATCCTTGTCTTGTGCATCTAAGTGAAGAAGACAACATCCTGAAATTCAGCTAATGGGGAATGAAAATAATCCTGTGGAAGTATGAGTTCCATATTTTCCTAATCAGGAAACATATATTAAAATGTCATACAATGCAAAATATGTAATTTTGAAAAATCCTACATAAATTTCAGTAAGGACAAAACTATCTAATAAAGACCATTTCACATCCAATCCTATATCTTACGATTTTGATTTGACACATTTTATATAAAACATATGAAATTTATGACAAGTGTCAGAAACAATACTGATAGGGTCAAACTGAAATCTGTCAAGTGTATTTGTGAAGATGAATAATAGCAAACCTGAACAAAAAAGTATTATAATAGGTAAGATAGTTACTTACCCATAATGAAAACGTCCCCCAGTATTAACCGATATTTACTTCTTTCTGTGATTAAGTTTGATTGTATCTAACAAAAGTTAACATAATTTTAGGTTTAATGGAAATTTCCAGTACAAAACCTGAGAATTTCTGCCTAACAAGCTGTTCTCTAGAAGTAGCCTACATATTTGACATTAGGGTGATACAGAATATTTAGATGTAAATCGGGTAAAAACTAGCTAAATCACACACACATTGAACTTCCCTCAAAATCACAGAAATTTGCACTGAGCTTCATTCAAAATTCACAAAATTCATTAATTATGTCAAACACAGGAATTAATGATCTAATCCTGGAACTGTTTGACCTGAAAAAGATATTGCTATATGGAACAAAGAAATCTTTGCTTTCCAAATGAAAAACAATTAAATATATAATGGAGACAATATATTTAACAATAGACCCATTTTATTATTACAACTTAATTTTCCTATAAATACTATTAAAGTAGTATTTAATAAACTTTTTTCATCCATATAATATAATATAATAAAGACAAGAGTAATGACTAACAAGAGATGTGTGAGATGGCAATGATGTATGTCTCCAATGAGAAACCAACTAAGACATATTTGAAGAGAGGAACTCTAAATTTAAATAGTGGTTAAAGTGAATGCATAACAAATTATTCCTTCATCACTCAAGGGTACAGTCTACTTGTGTTTGCACAGAAATCTAATGAGCAGTAAAAAATTAAAACATATTGTGAATCCACAGCACTGCAGCATTGATTTATAAAGGCAATAAAACACACACCAAAAAAGTGCTATTGTTTGCTAATTCTTTTTTATGGTACCAACAAATTCAGAACTTAGTGCAAGTGAACATGATGTTTCTTCCATTAGAAGAGTAAAGTTCAGCTGATGTCTCACAGGACTCCCTGACCTGAGGGAAGAAGTTGTTATCTCAGTTAATTGAATTCTTTGGTGGGAATCCAACTAATTAGTCTTCTATTTCCTCACCAAAAGGAAAACAGCTTTGCTATCAGTGGATGAGAAATAGGGGGCAATGGAGGTGCGAGGATGTGACACATAAAAGTGGTAGGAATATCTGGAACTGTTCATCTTTCCCTCAAAAAGCCAAACTAAACAAACTAAAAAACCCACAACAAACAAAAAACTCCCCTCACATTAAAGGAAAAAAACAAACAAAAACAAACCAAAGCCAACCACAAAGTCCTGAGTAATGAGTGCCCCAAATTAACTGAAATTTATTGGTTGTTTTAATGATCAAATACAGACCTGCAAATGATAATATATACAAAACTATATCTTTGATTCAAAAGCCTCATTGAATTGATAACTTAGCAAGGATGTTGCACACAACTGTCAAGTCAGACTCCTTCATGCATAATTGGGGAGGCTCATTGTGGTATCATTTCGTTATACATGAAATGTTGTCAATAAAATAGAGATTGATTGTCTTGGAATAGAGTACGCTGAACGAAAGAGGATCCTGTGTAGAAGGATCTGACTATCAGTCCCCTTAACAGAAGCTTAGCATGCTGAAGAACATCTTGCATTGTTTGGATTCCATCCATCATTAAACATAAATGAGAGGAAGACTGAGATACACAAATGTGCAAATGCCACATGGATAGATATATTAAGGAATCTGTAACCATCTGGACTCAATATGGAACCTAAAATATGCCCATTTATCAAATTATAATTCCCATGCAACATATCACATCAGTATTTCAGAGCTGATTAAAAGTAAATTGTTTAGAATTTATCAAACTGATTTCAGAAGCAATTTGTATACTTTTATTATGTACCATATATTCTTCAGAATTTATTTTATTCTTCTCTACTAGAAATATGCAGCAATGATGGCCCTGGTCCTGCAGAGTTTTGTACATGTGTTTTAATTGCTTCAGGCATTAGTCTTACTAACATTAATAAGACCATTCAAGAAATGAAATAAAACTTGTGCATGAATATTTGCAACAAGTAAATTTGAAAAATAAGCATTTTAACATTGAACTCTGTCTGAAAGAATAACTCTTAAGGAACATGAAGATATCAAGAGGCCAGTTCAAAAGTTGCCAGTGACCATTTGAATACTAAGATATGTAACATAATGAGATAACATTGCCTAACTTCTGAAACTATGAAATTGGAATGAGTTGTCCATGTACCTATCCCTCTAGTCTCTACCTCCTCATTGTGGTTGATTTTACAGGTTTAAATTAGTTTTATTTAAACTAACTGAAGTAGTTAATTAATTAACTGATTAGATTATGTTCAAGACATAATTTCAGTATAATTTGTGCTTTACCAATTAGGTACTGAATAGTGGCTTTAACCCAGTCTATATGAAAGTGTATTCTGTAACAGAAGTGTGGAAACACACTTGCAATAGAGGTTTTGTTGTACAACATGAGACCATGGGACAAATGCCTAAAACTACACTTTGGAAGGAGAGTTACATAAGCAAAAATAAAGTTCGAGAAGCAGAGAGTGAAAATCTTTTATTGTTTATAAAGTATTAAAACTGAAACAGATTTCTAGCAATCTGCATGTCAGAGCTCTATATAGAACAATTTCTGTATCATAATTAGATGTAGAAATAAAAATGTCAAAGTACAGACTAAATAAAGTTTAAAAGATTTTTTAAATTTCTTTTTTTAATATTTTTAGGCAATGAGGTTCTCAAATGTCTTCACATAGTTTAAAAAGATGAAGTGAAGGGTATAAGAGAAATTGAAACAACTTGGATAGTTGTTTAAATTATTAACAACAATAAAAAAGAGGACACTCTGTAAAAAGTTCCTAGAAGTAAAAAGATATCTAATGACAGCAACAATGCATAAGTCATAGTCTCATCTAAATAGTAATGGTATAAGGATGACATCCATTCCAGTAAAAGTGATAATGGCAGAGAGGAGTGGCCAGCTGTTATTCTGAAGCAAGCTTTGTTTCATATGAAAACATATTATTCCTCTCATTACATGACTGTAAAGAAAGGCCCATTAGCTAGATTTTCTTCTGTGGAGCTTTATATTGAAGGAGATTTTCATCACAGTTTTGAACAAGGCTGCAATTTTTCTCTAGTAATGCAAACCTTCAGTGCCAGTCAAGTACTGTACTTAGAGAGGATCTGTTGACTGACAGCTTTTAAACCAATAGTAAATTGCCCAAGGAACTACTGAGACATCAAACCTCGTTGGAATGCATCAAGTCTCATTGTTAAGAATGCCAGTTAGGAACTCCAGAGGGTTACCTCAGTCTTACTGTTTAACAAGAATAAGAAAGCACTATTACACAAGCTAATTTTTCTGAGTTCATTCAGTTCTTTTTCCTTTTCAGCTTCTCAGCTTCACTGGTCATTTCTCCTTTAGAATGTTTTTCATGCCTTTAATCACTGTAAGCATTAGTAATAGTTTTCTAACAGACAGAATAGCTGGGCAAGTGATTTAGATGAATATTTTCTCTGCATAATCAAATAGCTGACAATAAAATGGAGCATATTTTACTCTCAAATACAACAATATGAACCACAGTCAGTCCTTGCACTTAAATTATCATTGTTCACCTGTCACTAGTGGAATTCTGCAGGGCTCCGTCCTCAGCCCTGTGCTCTTCATCTTCGTAAATGACCTGGGCACAGGACTGGAAGGGATACTAAGCAAGTCTTCTGATGATACTAAAGTGGGAGTAGCTGTTGATTCCTTCGAAGACAGAGAGGTCTTGTAGAGAGACCTAGACAAATGAGAGGTCTAGACAATCACCAGCTGTATGAAGCTTAACAAAGTGCCAGATCCTGTACCGGGAATGGGGCAGCCCTGGATGTCTGTATAGACTGGATGGTGATAGGATGGAAAGCAGTGCCATGGAAAGGGACTTGAAGGTCCTGGTTGATGGCAGATTGAATGTGTCCTGGCAACCAGGAGGGCCAGCTGTGTCCTGGGGGGCATCAGGCATAGCATCGCACAGCAAGGGAGGGGATTGTCCTGCTCTGCTCTGCACTGGGGCAGCCTCACCTCAAGTGCTGGGGGCAGTTTTGGACACCACGATGTAACAAGGATATAAAGGTATTAGGGAGTGTCCAAAGGAGGGCTGTAAAGATGGTGAAGGACCTAGAGGAGCCATACGAGGGGCACCTGAGGTCACTTGGTTTGTTCAGCCTGGAGGAGACTGAGGCAAGATCCGATCACAGCCAACAGCTTCCTCACAGATGGAGGCAGAGGGGCAGACACTGATCTCTTTACTGTGGTGAGCAGTGACATGACCTGAGGGAACCTCATGAAGTTCTGTCAGGGGAAGTTTAGATTGGATATTAGGAGAAAGTCCTTCACCCAAAGGGTGGTTGAGCACTGGAACAGGGTCCCCAGGAAAGTGGTCACAGCACCAAGCCTGACAGAGTTAAGAAATATTTGGACAATGCTCTCAGGCACATGTTGTGATTTTTGGGGTTGTCCTGTGCTGAGCCAGGAGTTGGACTTGATGATGCTTGCTCCCTTCCGGTTCAGGATATTCTATGATCCTATGAGTCTATGGCTTTTTTCCCATTGATTATCATAACTGGCATGTTGGTATTCTATGGTACCAGAGTAAAGATCATACATGCTTATGTGCAATATTCTGAGCTGAAATTTTGAGTCAGATTTATCAGGTGATGAACAACAAAGAACATATTTTGAGCACTTTTTTTATTTAGTCTATCACTAGTAATTCATGCTTTCTATGAAAGCCAAATTATTGATCTATGTTTCATAGAGAGGAACGGAGAAACATATTCAGGTAAGAGAAGGATCCAATGTATTGAGAAAGGAACTGACGGATCTGTTCTTGAGGAAAGAGTGAAAATATCAGTTTTGGGTAGAGAAAGCAGCAGTGTACCTCTGAGCTTTTTAGCCCTACGAGACACATGACCATTTTCCAAATTTCAGTTAACCAACCTTCTTCTTTCAAGATTGATGGACATACCCTATGCATTCAGTCCAAGGAGGAGGGGGTATAAATAATTTTCTTCCTAATCCCCTCATATCCTCTTTCATCAGTTCCTTTGCATTTCAGTGATTACACTGCTTGTCTAAAGAGACAGGTTCAATTACCTTCTTTATCTCAGAGGATCAGGATCTGTCTCTTCCATTATAATTCCCCAACCATAAAGTTATAGGTATTTTGGAAAAAACTCAAAATGCTTTTTTTCAGAAATCACTTCATTTTGTATGGGATAGTTAAAGATTAGTTGACCCCTAAAGAAATATAAGAAATAAGTTTTCACACCTCAGACAGGGGCACCACTAGTGGGCAGAGATGTGTTTTTCCTCATTAACTTTATTTCACAAATGCAGAATATTTTGTATTCAGTATATACTTAACTTTATTGTCTTCCATAAATTCAATTTATGAGTTCAACCACAACATTTTCCATATGTGCAAATAATATGCCATTAACAGTAGCACTATGATGAGAAGCTATATTCATATCCAGGCCTAAAATGCCAAAATATTTTAAAAAATTAAGTCCTGTTCACACACTTGTGATTGAAATGTGTTTCTTCCCTGTTTTTTCTTTTTTTTCCCCCCACAGTAAATATTCTGTGATACAACTCTAATGACCAAATTACCATATCAAAGAAAACCACTCTGGCAAAAGGCACTGATAAGTATCTTTTTCAACTGCATGGGAGAAGTCAAACTTTAAAGAACACCCTTATCCCAAATTACTCTTTTTTCCCTCAGGGATTTGAGAATTCACACTCTTGAACAATGTAGAAAACTCCACACAGTTCTTAAAGAAACAAGAGTTTAGTTTGATGACCAGATTGGTCAGAAATAATACAATTTTTTTCTCTCTAAACCACTTTTCAAATGTTGACTTAATCTGGAAAAGAAGTATCTCCAAAATTGATTTGGCAAGGCTATCCCTCGATACAGATAAGATAATGACAGAGGTCCTCTCAAGACCTTGATAGAGAAAGGAGGATAATTATGAAATTCTTATGGATGAATCCAATCTGTTCAATAGTTCTTTTGCTACAGATTACTCTTTTTTCTTCTTTTATTAGTGTAAAGGATGTGACATATTCATTAAAGGTTGGGGAAATTTTGAGGGACATAGTGAACACTTTATAGGAGTTTCATGGCGTCTTCCTCTGCTGGCTCAGTGATTTTCTATTCATTAGCTTTCTATTCTCTTAAAATTTCAGGTACTTTTATGTCCTCTTTGCTACCCTGTAGCATGGTATTGTCGTTGCTAGCAACATGGGGAAGACATTGAACTGAATTCGTGCAGCCTCAGGACTAAGGCTTGTCAAGCTTGTTTTCTCTCAGCTTTTTTTGACCTTCCTTAGTGATTCAGTTTAGATGCAAGAGCAATTTTTGAAACTAACTGGGAGGCTCTGGCTAATTTGTTTGTCTTTGTATGACATTTCCATGACTTTTAAAATCTACGGGGAAAAATAGACCTGGTGTGACAGAACAGGCCTTAAGAAGCGGAGATAGAGAACGCTCCTAGAGGAGCACAGTGTCGTGAGGACAGGGGAGGGAGCACAGGCCTGGGAACCAGAGACTCACATCTATCAACAACTCAGCAGGTGTCAGTTAAAGAATATCAAACATAGAGCTAGACAAAGCTGCTTCTTGGCTAGACAACAGTAAAAGCCATCATTTAAAATAAAATCAGGTGTAATGTGAAGATGTAGACCAGCATGAAGCATAAAAGCATGTAAGCAGACCTGTAGAAATGACCATGAGTAGAAAAAGGAGAAAGAAATTATCAATACTAGCTCCATATTATTTCCAGCGAAGAACATCAAAGGCTGACAACCAACCACAACATCCCACAGGAATGAAAGCACCAGCTTTAAGATCTGGAAACAGAAAGGGAAGAGCAAGCACATCACCGGGCAATAGAGAAGAAGCTAGGGAGCACACATGTAACAGTTCTACCGCTGTTATTGGTACTGAAAGATTTTCTACATAAAAGTACTGTTTCTTTTCCTGCTGTCATGGTTTAGGAATGGGACTCCCCCATTTAGTGTTACCACTGAGATTCTAAATCAGGTGTTACTCGCTTACTTCCCCCTCGCCTTCTTCATCCCTCTGCATCAGGATGGAGAGAAATGGGGGACAAAAGGTAAAGATCTCAGGTTGAAATAAGAACAATTTACAGCAATGAGATAAGAAAACAAACAGTAACAGCAACAATACTAATGACAGAGTGTACAAGAAAGAGGCAAATGATTCCCACAGAAACCACCCAAGAAGAGACCATATCTGACCTCTCTCTCCTTCAGCCACAATACAACGTGGAAGCCAGCCCTTCCTGCATCCCCAACAACGATGTGGGTAGGTATGGAATAGCCTCTGAGTCCCAGCCATAGCCCTCCTGGCTACTGCAAAAATTAACCATGTCCTGGCCAGAACCAGAACACCTGCAATAATTAGATCCAGACTAAGTTGGTGAGACTGCTAAGATTTCAATTATATCATCAATAAACTCCTGGCTTTAAATACAAGTCTTTTGATTGTTCCTTAAACCTGTGAGGTTAGATGTTTTGCATCTAGACATAGCTAAGGAAACAAAATCTATTACAGTCATTGCCACACACGTAGAATGGGTTTGACTCCCCTGCACTGGAAGAAGATATGCATGAAGAGGCTGCATTGACTTAAACCTGCAGTGAATTTTTCCCAAAGGATATATTTAAATTAATTCTGCTGGAATTTTTTTTAATGAACTATTCATAAAATGTTATGAACAACTTTCATAATTGCCTAGAATTTCTGTTGAAAAAATGTACAGCAGTAGATTCGAAGCACTGCATGGACTATTCCAGTCTAATAATATCTGTCAGAATTATTGCCTAGAGTGATACCAAAAAGGAAGAGAAGCTTGATAGAGGATGAAAAAAACTGTCTACAGGGTGAGGAAGAATTTATATTATTATTCGGTATTTTTCTTTGTCCTTTTCCTTTCTGTATATATTTGTCTGCCGGTGGTTTTTTTTGCAGTAAGTCCTGTAGCAATAAAAATGAGATGATGCACATGTGGGTTCAGTCTAATAAAATTGTGAAGAGATTGTATTTTGTTCTACTCATTTCTATTTCCTACTAAAAGAAACAAGGTATTAATGTCAAAACAAATGCTATTCTATTTAATAGACTAAAAGTCAAAACACATCTCTACATTTCAGCAGCTCAGAATACTGCCTGTTAGCACAAAATAAAAAGTAATCAGAATAATTATCAAAATATTCATGGTGTTCTCTGAGGCACTGGTACGCAATAAGATTTAGGTTGCTTGAGTTCCACCCACTCTACTTACCTACCTACTTTATGGCAATAACAGACAAGTGAAAGCCTGATCAAGACTGCATTGAAATAATTATTTTATGTAAATGTTTAAATCTTTTCAAGGTAAAGCATAGTTCGTTGAAAACTGTACATGTCTACATGCACAATAAGACATAAATCATAAATACTGATCTTCCTCTGAAACTCCATAGACTGATAAGTAGAATTCCATTATGGATATTTTGAGAAAGAAAGTGATCACTCTATTCTGATCTCGATCTCTTTCTCTGTGTCTCTTTCTTTCTCTTTTTTTTTTCATCCAATTCCTGACCAAATCAAATTATTAATATCATCATAATGATGTATACCTGAATATCCTTTGAAGAAGAAAAATATTGTTGGATTCATACAAAAATAAAACTTTACTTAAATCCATGTTTCCAAAATGTGTTTTCAAATGTATGCTCCCTCATGGGACATGAACAGTAGTAGAAAATTCCAAAAGGGAACTCTACTGTTCTTCACAGCTTAATCTTTTACTATAAAAATAAAGGCAAACCCAAAAGATGATGTCCTTGCAAAAGAAGTTTTTTAAATTCAAATTATAAAGTTCGATCTAGAGAGACATTTGCCTGAGAAAGTAAAGGGCCAGATGCCACAGTTCTGAGCTGTGAAATGTCCGGATTATTTCATGTGATGCATAAACTGAGAAAGAGATTGTACAGTTTAGCATTATTAGCTATTTCATTCATTTTCAAAGCATATAATAAAGGAAAAGGCTCCTACTAGAAAGATTATCTCTCACAGTGTTTGTTTTGGTGAGGAGGAGGCATGAAAATGTAGAGGAATAACATGTGAACAGGTACAAATTAAGATCCATAAGCTTGAAATACAGTGAGATGGGGTTGCAATGAGGGCTTTATTGGCTCCTGTAACTGCAAGCAGAGATGAAAATACTTCTTTTTTTGAAAACCTTTAAGATATGTAGGTGGATTTCAACCAGAGTGAGGTATAAGACACGAGAGAATAAAAATTGACTAAATATCCTTCTACCCCAATAATGATGGAAATACTTGGAAAAAAACGGAAGCTTTTGAAGTTGCCTACATTCAAACAAAAGCAAAAAACCCTACAGGTTTTTCAATTAAAAATATGAACACATTGAAGAGCCATCTAAGTAACAGCTGAGAAGTGACTCTAGTGCCAGCTCTGGGTTATCTGTAGAAAACATTTGCTGCTTATGCTATTAAACACAGATACCAACAAATAGCTGTGCTATTCTCTTTCAGTGCAAAGTACTATAAAAGTGACAGAGATAACTGACCTGCCAAACAAACAGCCAAGATGCTTTTCATCTACTTACAAGTTAAATATTCAAATACCTGTATATTTGCATAATTACTTAGTTATGAACATTATGTCTTCATCCATTTCTGTCAAATATCCTGGACTTCAAAACTGATCATTTTATCAATTGTACAGTTCTTTTTTCATCTACTTAACTGTATTTTCTTGTTCAGTCTCACTATTCCTTATTTTATGCACCAAAAACAAATATTAGATCTGCAACACAAAGAATATTGATTCATAGTTTCAACAAAAATGAAGAATAATTTCAGGCTAACAAAGCAGACAGAGTTGGAGGGAGTCTTGCAGGCAACCTAACCAGGATGAGGAGGCAGATGAAGAATTCTATAGGCAGCTGGCTGACATCTCACAATCACTAGATCTTGTTCTTGTGAGAGGCTTTAACTTGCCAGAGGCCTCTGGCATCTTAGCACAGCAGAAAGTAGACAGTCTAAGAGGTTCTCGGAGTGTGTGGAAGATCCTGACACAGCTCCTGAGAGAGCCTACCATGGGCAGTGCCCAGCTAGACTTGCTGTTTATGAACAGAAAAGGGCTGGTGGGAAATGTTGTGGTGAGAGGACAGCTTGGGCAAAGTGAGACCAAAAAATGATAGTTTTTGATCCTTGATGAAGTAAGAAAGGGAGTCAACAAAACCTTTACCTTGGAATTCGAGTGTTGCCGCCCGTAAATAAAGAAGACGCCAACACGGCAAAGGGTGGTGGGAGGACGACTCCTTCCCAAGCTCTCCTTTATTGGGGTAGCAGGGTTCTCGGTGGGAGGGAAGGAGAGCAGAGGAAGGAGGACCACTGCATGGAGGTGTCATAGCATGCAAATGGCACCGAGCCCCCCGAGGGACCCAGTTAAATATGGAAGGGTACAGCCAATAAGGGAAAAGGGGAAGGGCAGTGCAAGCCTACATGAACCAATAATAACATAAGGGGGGGGGGGGGGGGGGTACAATTCAAATCTACCAATAACATAACCAACGACCGAGAAGGTTCAGGAAGGAGGGCTGGGTCTTGAGCTCTGGCCATGCCCCACACCCACAAGCCAGGGGTGGGCTCAGAAGCTTCCACCCCTGAGGTCCTCCCACGGCAGGCGGAGCCGGGTTGGGAGGCGGGAGCAGCATGGGGGCAGACCCTCAACACTCCCACAGCAGGCAGAGCCGGGCTGGGAGGTGGGGGCAGCGTGGGGGCAGACCCTCAACACCAAAGGGCACTCTTTGGCCTGTTCAGGAGAATCCCTTGGGAAACCATACTTAATAAAAAAAGGAGTCCAGGAAATCTGGGAAGACTTAAAGAAGAAAATCTTAAAGGTGCAGGAATAGGCCTTCCTTACGTGTCAAAAGACAAGCCATCAGAGAAGAAGACCAAGTTGGTGTAACAGGGAGGCTTTGCTAGAACTCAGGACAAAAAAGAGTTTATGACCTTTGAAAAAAGGGGCAGACAACTCAAGAAGAGTACAAATATGTTGGTAGGTCCTGTAGAGAGAAAATTGGCAAGGCAAAACCACAACTCAGTCTTGGCACTACTGTGAAAGATAATGAAATGTGTTTTTATAAGTACAGTAACAAGAAAAAGAAGGAAAATCTTCATCCTTTATTGGATGCAGGGGGAATTACCTTAAGCAGGGATGTTGAAAAGACTTAGGCACTTAGTGCCTTCTTTGCCTCAGTATTTAACAGAAAAACCAGCTGTGCTCAGAGCCCCTTGAGCTGGTAGGCAGGGAGAGAGCAGAACAGACCCACTGCAATCCAAGTGAAAGCAGTTAATGACCTGCTGTGTCATTTAGGGCACTCACAAGTCCATGGGGCCAAACAGGAACCCCTTGAGGGTACTAAGGGAGCTGGTGGAAGAGTTGCCAAGCCACACTCCATCGTTTATCACACAGCACCTGCAGGACAACCAGAGGATCAGGCTCAGCCCTCCTGAATTTAGAAAAGCCAGGTCTTGTCCAAACTGGGGTTGTTTAGCCTGGAGAAAAGGAGGCTCAAGGGAAGACTTATCACTCTACAACTATCTGAAAGGAGGGTGTAGCCGGGTGGGGGTTGGCCTCTTCTCTCAGTCAAGTAGTGATGAGACAAGAGGAAATGGCCTCAAGCTGCACCAGGAGAGGTTCAGGTTGAATATCAGGAAGAATTTCTTCACTGAAAGGGTGGTCAAGCATTGGTAAGAGCTGCCCAGAGATGTGGTGGAGTCACCATCATTGAAAGTGTTCAAGAAACAGCTGGATGTGGTCCTTGAATAAAACCAGATGCTATGGTTTGTTTGACAAGGTGGGTGTTCGATCAAAGTCTGGATTCAATGATCTTGGGGTGTTTTCCACAACCTTAATGATTCTATGATTCTTTGACTGAGAGGATCTTTATCAAGCCATGCAGTCAGAAAAGAGCAACTACTAAATAGACACAGTACAGAAAACGCTTAGTTGCATCTGATACTGAAACGTCTATAACATACTGAAATAAATAGAAGTAGAATTTGTTTTTCCTATATTTATTTATCTGTCATGTAGCTCACTACAGGAAAACACCGTCACTGTGCTCCAATTATAATCCCTGGAGAGCTAATCAATAGAGTTTGTGAAGTTTTTTATGCAATTTATTTGATTAAATGCAGGGATCTATAATAAAATGACATTAATTACTTGTCTTTTCCTTTGATTTTAATTACTAGATTTCCAGTAACTGTAAAAGAACAGAAACTGAGGCTCATTGCATTTGTCTATAGTTAGATAAAATGAAGATCTCCTGAGATTAGATAGATGGACAGACAGACAGAAAGACAGATAGACAGACAGACAGACGGATAGATAGATAGATAGATAGATAGATAGATAGATAGATAGACAGACACAACATTATGCATGTCTGTACAAAAGAAAGTTCAAGAACAATGTGAGCTGGCATAGCCATCTTAGGCTGGCTTACTCCAAACAATAGTTAAAACACAAAAAGACATCATAGCACACATTTCAGTACAGTGCAGTAAGCAGAATACATTCCTAGGATTACCTGTTAGCTTGTAGTATGGTGTGAAATAATTTATTACCTTCATTGATCAATATGTGAAAGTTAAGATGAATATATCTTTCCAATTGCATAGCTTCATGTGTTTAGCATGTTGCTGTTTTTTTCTTAATGCCTTATTAAGGTATAGAAATATCTATTGAAGCAATAGCTTCACAGATTCAGAGCACCTACCTTTTTTACCATTTTGGCATGGTGTTTAGTTGCTAAAATGATGGTACAAAACCCTGCTGAATATTACTAGTTAAATCTCAAGTTTGTTCTTTTACTGTAAGAAGTAAAGGCAGTTGAGGATTTTTTTCTAATATAAGTGGAAGAACTAATAATGGGTTGACCTTTCTCATATGTTCAGAAAGTAATTGGGCAGATAGAAAAGCTCATGACTTTTAAAAAAGTTGATATCATTATTTTTATTATATTTAGAAAATAGCAGATGTTGTGGACTTTTCATTTACCTTCTGGGTATTCAGGCTTTAGTATTACTGGCCTCAAGCTTTTGCTCTTAATCATGACTAGACTTTTAAAACTGTGAATTGATCTTTCTACACACTGAAATTATTTCAGAACTTAAGACTCAAGGATATGCACTAGCTTCAAGATGAAGAAAAATGTGAGGTTGGCAATACAGCTATGGAGTTCAAATCTATGGAATTTCAGTGACTTAACCTGACTGCTTTAACCTACAGATATGAGAACTTGCACAGGCTCTGAAGTTTCAAGAGTTTTACAGAAACATGTATTGTGCTGTGCTAAACATTTTGGTGAGCAGAATTTGGAGATCTCTTCCTAGGACTGGTGTTCAAAAATCTTGGACTCCGCAGGCATGTTATGAAGAAAATTCAGAATGAAATGAACAAGGTGATTGCTCAGAATATTGACAGTTTGGGGGGTGGGGCATGGGTATGTTTTAGAGCAAGAGGGTGGCAGGCTCACTGTTTAATGCGGATTGTTTCAGTTTAATACTGAATTTACTTCTTTCAAATTATTTGACAATTCACAGTATTTGCATTTAGTAGAGGGATACTGCAGTGTACCGAAGTCACAATGAAAGTAAAAATCACTCTTGGCAGAGCATACCGGTTCAAATACAAATGTGATTCTTAGTACTGATGTCTATAGTATGCTCACTGTCATGATGCTGGGTGTCCCCTGTCTCAAGGAAGGAATACCTGAGACAAACTCAGGTCTATTGCTCTTTTCCAATTCTTTTTGTTGATAATTTTTTATTAAAACAATTTAGAGAAAAAATTTACAGAACCAGGTCTTCCCATCAACTTATGTAGCTATCCATAAGTAGTAAAGGACACCTTTTGTGTTAGTCTGTCTTTCTTTGCAGCAGGAGTAGGCTGTCCACTTATTCTTCCCTAAGCTTCATAAGCATGCTGCCCTTGCCATCATCTCTGAATTTTCTGTCATTGTAGTTGTTTGGTCACAAACAGGCATGGAATCCAACAGGGAACAGATGAAATGAATGAATCGCAGTTACTCCTTTTTTTATGGATGGTGGCACCAGTCTGCACTCTCTGTTATATAATATTATCCTAAAGTAGTAACTCATTATATTAGTGCTTTGAATATTATATAATGTATTTTAGTGAAAGCCATGAGACTTGCAAAAGAGGAGGTGCTTAAGCAGCTAAGCAATTTTTCTTCAGACATTCTGTTTGAGTAAAATACCTACAGACTGCTTGAACCGTGCTTATGCACTTTAATCACTAAGTGAATGTCAGTCTTACTGGCTTTTCTGAGAATGTCACAAATTAGCAGGTTTCTAAGTCAGCCAGACACATGAAATGAAACATCTGAATCTGCAAGTCTTCTACAAATTCTGGAAAGGTTAGTGAGCACTGACATTAGTCTTTTCCAAAATATGTCAAGGAGGTAATGTTTGAAGCATAGCAAACTCAGATTTTCTAGGTAAGGAATGTTACTAAAAAGGGTCTGAAAACACTCTTACTTTTCCCCTCTATTTTCTTGGGTAGTCCTGTTTTATTTCAGCAAATTTCAGTGATTAGTAGTGCCTTGGAACACCTGTTTGGTTCCTGTCCTCAGATGTATCCTATCTGTCTGTGAAGTGAAATGGGGAAATCCAATGCATTGGATGGAGAATTTTACTAATACAGATGATTTGAATAGTAAAAATGTAAATTAGAAACTAATTCAATTTCCATTTATGCAATTATAAGTACTTGCTGCAGTTTTTAAACTCCTTTAGTATATATCGTACAAAATTTAGAGTTTTTAAAGCAGAACATATGTAACCATCATCTAAAATTTATTTCTGTGAAAGAGGGAGTTATTACTAATCCAGCAGAGATCAAAACAGGCTTATCGATTGACTTTTCAACATATGTGCCTACCAGTTTCCACTCCCACCTCTTCCAAGAAACATCATAGTTTGATATATGAATTTAGGAATCATATAATGATACCACTCTGACTAAAATCTTTATTTCAAAATTACTATCTTAAGTAACATAGTGAAAAATAGCCATTATTCATTTAACAGATGAGGAAATACTACTAGAACAATATTTTTGTGTTAAAATTAATTCTTTTTGAAATAAGTACAAAGAAATTTCCAGGACAGGTAAACAATAAGTTACAGATTTACTCCTTTCCCCCTCTCTTTTTTAAAGCACTATCTCTTGTCAGAAAGATTCATCAAAAAGATTTAAGGATTGTGTTCTCTCCATCCTCCCTCCAAAAAAGGAAAGATATTTTTTCCTAACCAGTCCTGTAACACTCACTGTCAACAGTTCATTTCTATGCGCTGCACAGAAGATTTGCAAGCTTGAAATGGGATTCCCTACTCCAACAGTAACTCAACCAAGTTGGATGGTACTGGAATGTCAAGTGGTACAAATGGCTGGCTCACAGAGATAAGCACTAGTATGTGGCCAGCTGCACCTGTTTATTCATTTTCGATCCCCAGTGTGCTAATTGTCTAATATTTTGCTAGGGAATCGAGAAACTTATTTCAGAATTTTTACTCCATATGGTGCTGTGCAGGATTTTACTTCAGACTGAATGCTGCATTTTCCAGGTAGAGTACCCCTCCCAGGGTATTTTCCCAGCGTTTCTTTTATTAGCATAAATAATTAAAAACTTACAGTACAAGAAAAAAAATTATACATCATTTCACTGCTTAGGGAACCTACAGGAAATGTGAGCCTTTCCTTCAAAAAGTTTTGTAATATTGTGTATGCACGCATTTTTCTTCTCCCAAAGCCCCACAGTATCTTTGTGACTAAAGCTAAGCAGTCTTTAGACACTTTATTTTCTGAATTCATTTTAGTTATAATTTAGCTTTAGGAAGAATTTTACCTTCCTTATTAGATTAGCCTTGTGGAGGAAAGTTATTTCAATTTTTGTTCATCAGTGAAGGGAGACTGTGATGTTGGGTTTAAAAACTTTATTTTACCAACTTAACAATTACCCAGTGTATGTAATCACTCAAAAGCATTACAGTTTTAGTGGGATTCCTGATATTTGGTGTACAGACGTGATGTTTACTGTCCAGGACATGCAAGCTCCTCTTACAGGTCTGGCCACTTGGCCACTACTCATGGGGTCAGGATGGGAACTGCAGAGCAATCATGCCAGGTGCAGACCTGGAGGTAGACCATATTTCCGCAGTACTTATTCTTCACAGAAAATGAGAGAATACCTGAGAAAACAACAGCAGTCAAAGTGGGAAAAGGCTTGCTTTTCATGTACTTGATGGACAAAAATGAAGAACAAGGAGGTGGTATATTTGTATCAACTAGCATGATTAAAAAGTACATATTCTGTTCATGATTAAGTGACTGCCAGATAAATATCATCTCCATCTAATAAAGTGAGAGCTTAGTTAACCTATCAACTATCACTACTCTCTTATCTTTAATTTTGTGTTATTCACAATGACTGTGTTGTCAGTGCACAAGGAAAAAATAAAATCCAACCATATTAACTTTGTAGACTCTAACTCTGTATTTCTGACAGAAATAAAAGAGCGGAGGTTATTTTATAGTCAATGAAGTGAGCAGATTTTCTTCATGATACACTTAACAGGGCGTTCTGTTGAGCAAGGTGCCATTAACACACATTTACTCTGCAAGAAATGACCCATTTAATTTTTCGCTTCCCTTAAGAAATTTGCATGGGGACCATTGAACAACAAAACGTCATATTTCTGTCTTTTCAATATCTCCAGCAAAGGTGACTCAACCACTTCCCTTGGCAGCCTGTTCCAATTCTTGATAACACTTTCAGTAAATAATTTTTTTCCTAATATATAATTTAAATGTCTCCTGGATAGACTTGAGGACATTTCTTATCACCCTAGATGTTTCATGTCTATCCAAAATTGACATTCGTAAACCACAGAGTGTTATAAGGCACATATCCCCTTAAATTTTTACCAAAATTACAATGATCTTGATCTCTTTAGTTGTCACAGTTGTCAAAGAAAAACAAATCAGAGAAATTTTAAAGAAAAAGAAGAAAAATAAAGTATATGTAATGCAATGAAATTTCTCTCCAAAGTAATCATCAATGTGGCACCCAAGAAAACAAGCTGACTGACTGGAGAGAGACTATTTACAAGAACATGCAGTGACAAGACAAGGAGGAATGAGGAAGTGGCTCTAAACTGACAGAGAGTAGGTTTAGATTAGATATTAGGAAGAAAATCTTCCCTTGTGAGGGTGGTGAGGCACTCAAACAGGTTGCCCAAAGATGCTCTGGATGCCTTGTCCCTGGCAGTGTTCAAGGCCAGGCTGGATGGGACTCTGAGCAACCTGGTCTGAGGGAAGGGGTCCCTGCCCTTGGCAGGAGGGTTGGCACTTGTTGGTCTTTAAGGTCCCTACCAACACAGGCTCTTCTGCGACTCTATTATTACAAGAAGGGGTTTTATTTTCCAGTTGTGGGACTATACTTGTTAGCAAACACCTCTTCAAAGGTATTTTGTCAAAAGGCAACCCTCTCATAGTATAAAACTTTTGTTAACTTTGTTGTGGTCATTAATACAGTGATTCAAGTAATTTAACACTGAGTAAAAGAGAGTAGGTCATAAAATCTGCAGCAACAAAATCATAACAATTCAGTGAGAACAAATTTTCAACATATTACGTGAAATAAAGACTAGGGAAGAAAAACTTAGACACAGAACCAGAACAAAAAGAGATATAAAGCAACCTGATATTTGCAATAGCTCTATTTCAAGCATGATGTTCTCACTCGGACAGAGATGTTGTTCAACGGTGTTGGAAATGAGGAAGCACATAAATGTTGGATGCACTAAAATCGAAAGTACATTACAAGTTGCATTTCATCTTCACTGTATGGGCAGTGATGTAGAAGATGTGATTCACTGACTAAAAATAAGTGGCAGAGATGAAGATGTCCTTGAAAATGCCCTTAGTATTCTAGCTGACCTTTTCTCTCTAGGAAATAATATGGTTTATGAAACATTTGTCTTCAGGCAGGGCAGACAAAAGGAAATGAAAAGCTGACCAGCTTTCCTGCCAGATCGTACCAATTGGCATGCACATGGAGTGTATTGAGCTGGATCCTTCAATCAAAATGTAAATCGTGTGTCATTACTTATTATCCAGGCTCTGAGCAAGCTCTCTGCAAGCCAAAACTCATGGCTGACAGATTTTTGAACACTAAATGAGTAGTGATACCGGCAGAGATACAGACTCAACACAGGAAAACTGATGTGCAATTTATTAGCATACCAAAAGGAAATGAGACCATATTCCAAGAAAGCCAAGCCTCATAAAATTGTGTGGATATTGAGATACTTACAGAAGATGAAGCAGATATCCTACAGTGGAAGAGACTTTCCTCTTATAAAGCTGTGATAGTAGTAACCACAGAAAAAAACCAAGCAAACAATCTAACAAACCTTTACGGAGTTCATCCTATCTGCAATCAAAATCATGTAGGAGTATAGAAGAAATGTCATTGTGAATTTGAAAAAATTCAAGTAATTTAATCAAGGAGTATGGTAGAAAACTATACAGATTCAAAGGATGCAAAATACATTATTAAAATATCTGTGAAATACAAAAGATACAAAAGTAGAAAGTAAGAGATAAAACCAAGGAGAAATACTCAAGAAATATGATATTTGAAATATGATTTTTCAATAGCAGACTCCACAGAAATTAACTGAAAAAAAGAAAATGTAGAAAACAGAACATGCTATATGAAAGTAGATTAAAAATTTTAGGAAGCTGGAGGTTGAAAACACACAGGATGCACAGGAGAAATGGAGTGATTTTAATAAAAATAGGGAACAGAAAGGTCTGGCAAACCAGAGTAAGCTGGGCAGCTGGGACACAACATTGTTCCTTTCCCTGAAAAGTATCTCAGTGCAGAGTAACAAAGATGTCCACGTAATTAGAACAGTAAGAGTAATGCAATGTTGGCTTAAAAAGAGACTGTTTTCCGCTCATGTGGTGCATGTTCCTTTGTTTGCTTACATAAACTATTTCTACTCTGCTGTGAATATAGATATTTTTTCCTGCAAATTTATCACTTGAGCAATGACTTCATTTTTACTAAGCTTTCCCAAAATAATGTAATTATTCCCATTTCACAGCTTAGGTATGACATGCAGCAAAATTACAGTGAAAAGCACACTCTCATTTTGTGTTCCTGTGAGTTCCTTTCCTAGACTAGTGCCACTAACTGTATATTTTAAATCCCCTACTGATTCCAATTAGAGCCCAGAAAACTGGAAAGTTTTGACTGTTATATCTTGGTATCTCAAATTCAATAGTCAAAACTTTCACCACTATTTTGTTATAAAACTGAGTAAAGAAGAAAACTGAAGGCAAGAATTCATAAGAAAGCAGCAGATCAAATCCAAGTCCTCAGACAGGTTTCAGCTGCCTTAACTGACTCAGTCTTTCCTCTATGAATTTGACTGTCTTATTCCACATGTGACTTCGCACATATCCAAAAAATGAGATGCTCTTCCAAAGAATAATATCCATCTATAGGCAATAAGATATTTCACTAACATAAATTTTCACACAGTTAATTCCTATATCAGAGAGATCCCTGTGTGCCTTCCTGAAAAAAATAAGTCAAAGGAAAGATTTTTAGTAAACCTGTATATACATATTCTAAGTGATGTCATTTTGTTGGTGAAATAAATTTATGTGAAAATGTTGAGACAATATTTCCAAATGTGAAAACGGTAGTTTGAAAAAATATGTAGGTCAGACTTTTTAAATGTTTGATAGCCTTTACAAAGAAATAAAATATCTTGCATAGTTTAGACAAGAAAAATTACTTATTTGCATGTACACACACAGCCAAGAATTTGCTATTTGTCCAGTAAAAACTCAGCAATTCCATTAAAATGCGACAATTAGTATAGTTACAACAATTCTCATAGCCCAGATCAATGCAAAAATGTTTCATCAATAATATGCTTAAAATGTTTATAGAAATAATTTCAGGTTTTCTGCCCATCTTCTTTGGTTTTAGGCTCATATTTTCATTGTCCAGACTCCTGTGGTCAGCAGCATCAGTTTTCTTCAAGGAGAGAAATGGTGACATGTCTAGCTACATACCATGTTAAGGCAAGGAAGAATTTAAACTCTTGGTGTTGTCTCTTTCCTCCTGAGCCTTGGGATCTTCTTAGATCTTCCTAGAATCTTACTGATTCCCATTGGAAGTCTCAAAGTTGTAAATTGGCCTTTCCCACCTTCGCCTGGTGTAAAGAGCTGCTGTTTGCTCTGCAATTATTACCTAGGTTTGTCAGATCTTCCACGTGGAACCTACTCACAGAGCTTCAGTTAGTCAGTTTGATTAGGTAATAGTGACTTGACTACTGGCCAGTTGTTACAAACACATAAAACAAAAAATCATGCTGAGGTTCCACAAAAGTCCTTAAAATGTGACAGATCAATAAGAAGCATAGTTTTTTTCAGTAATGGCAAAAATCATGTTCAGTAGTCTATATAGCAGCCATGAAAGTACACAAAGTATGAATGAAACGTCTAAAAAATGAAGTCTATAAGACTATATTTTTAAGTTATTTTCATGTTAATTTTTTTATGGCTGGTCTCTTGATTTTTGTTTTCTACTCTAATACCCATCTGTTATGTACCTCTTAAAACAATGTATAGTGAAACATGATTTTTTCTATGACTGCAAGGATTCCCTTAAATCAATAAGGAGAATGTCAGTAGACAGGACATTTAGAAAAAGTGTATTAATGAAACTGAAAAACATGACATGGGGCAAGTAGTCATGTGAGTTCTAGCATCTTTCTTCTGTTAAAATACTGGATCTTTAACAATGTAAACTGTGTTTTTTGATTATAATTCTAATGATATAGATTGATTTAGAAGTGCTTTGTGACAGGGTCTCCTATTTCCTGGGAAAAATGCAGAGTTTCTCAGCTTTAACTGCAATATCAAATATATCCCTAACCAGGAGACTAATAGTTTTCCTCACTTGCTGCAATGTCCCTGCAGAAGGACTCCAAACATCTGATTCAGGTCAACCAAGGCAGCACTGCCTACCCTCCCTGGCAGCTCTAAGTGTCAGGGATCTTTCTGTCACTTGTACTCTAGAGAGGTCCTTCTGTACAAAGACAGTTTTGTGGTCTTAGAGAGGATGTGATTGCAGCTGGATATTCCATAAGACCAGCTTGCTTTGAAGTTGTGAGCAAGGAGCACTTAGTCATAGCTGCTTTGAGACAAAGTATTTTCATTCATATTAAAAAAGACGACCAATAGCATTTTCCTGTCTTGTTGCAAACCAAAAGTAGCTATGTACACCTGTAGCAGTATACCTGAACAGAATCCTCATTGAAAATAGAGAGCAACTTCCTCTCAAAACACAGACAAACCAAAATCGAAGCCTTAAAAAAGCCAGAATTCATGGAATATGAATATAAGGAAATGCCTAAATTGGGAACATAGTGATTTTTTCTCTAATCTTCTTAAAATGATCTATGATTCAACATTGACTATACTGGGGGTTGGTGTGGGGCTAATTTTGTTTAACAATGAAGTGAGCACATTTTCAGAAGACTTGTTCTATTTGCATAAATAGTCAAAGTCTATTTTGCTTTTAAAGGCCATTTTACTAGACTTAAAACATAGAAATTGGGCACTTTATTCAGTGAAGTAGTTTGGAAAGCCTCACTTGTGGTTTGTCTGTACCTTCAGAGAACATCTGCAGAAAGCACATCTTCTGTGGTGTTATGCAGTTCATCAGAATTCTCAGTGTAGCATCCTTAGAAACTAGATTGGGTGAGTTTTATAAAATAGGTGTGATTTTTGGTTTGAATTATGCTCAGGCACATACCAAGGTTGAAGACTTTTGTGATGTGATGAATAGGAGCAAAACTACCTGCCATTGCTTAGGGCAGGAAATTCTAATACACAATATCCTCAGGTTTCTTCCAATCTGAATTATCCTATGATCCTATGAATTGCAATAAGAAGTTGGAAGAGAGATTTATGGTGACAGTGGAAAGCTAGAGATGCTGGACATAAAGGAAAGATGTGTCTCAGTCATGAAAACATCTCATTTGAGCCCTGAATCTCTTAACTTTTTAGCAAGGTGAGAGGTATGGTGAACACGCAAAAACTCTAATGTTCTAGTTTACACTTGTCTGTAATTTCAGGATGCAGCAAGCCTTAATAATAGCACTCAAAACCGACAAGTGTCTGTACGGTTGCTTAGTATCTTCTTTAGAGTGAGCTGCAATTTTTTGTTCTTTCCTGTTAAAAGAGGCAGATTCTGAACACTGAAATTTAGTCTCCAGGCAACCATCCAGCTCTTCGGTGGCTGGCTAGACACCACTTGAATCATCTCTCTGTGTGTAGCAGTTAGCACACAACTGTCTGATGCAAGTCATGGATTGAAATTACAGCAATGAAAGAGGCATAGATTTTCTGGTTGAAACTTAATGGTTTCATCATGACCTGTGTTAACATTATCCAGGGCAACATGGGCAGATGAAAAAACATGGTAGAACCAGTCTTACATGGTATTGCATTTACAAATTCATATGGAAAACTTATCAAGTTCTAAAAATGGAAAGTCTTTAGAATTGCACATGCACATGTGTAAATCATCTGCATAGTCTATAAATGTACATCTATGTGTATACATATATGCATAGATACAGATATAGTTCTGCAGCCAAATATATCAAGAGTAGAATATAACTTACAGCAGCAGGATTCCAATGTATAACTCTGGCATTTATTTTTCACGTGCTACATCATAAAGACTGTGAAGTTAGTCCAGCAGACAATCAATTCATATTACCATTTAAAAATTATTATAAACCTTTCAAAGTATGACATATTTAATACCCCTAATTCCTACTTATTTATCTGGTGTTTTCTGTTTTCATGTACAGACTAATGCTGAATCTCAAGCAGAGAAATACTAACAGAATAGTTCTAGGTTCAGATCAAAATCTTTTACTATAAGCAAATCTAAGTTTAATTTTGTATATGTCAAAGCCTTATTTTTCAGACAGAGTCTGTTTGCTACCTTTTTTTCTATTTTGATGTATTTACTTTCAGAAACTTTAATTTTGTGTCCACAATATAATTGAAGCCTTTTTTGAATCTGAAATTAGGACAGTAGTTAAAAAGCATCATATTCCCAATAAGGTATTTATATACTGTTGAAATAATGATATCACAGAAAAGAACTGTGTTTGCTTTCTTAAGAACTGTTCAATTTTCTCATTCACTTTGCCAATTCTTTTCATAGGAAGCAATCTAAAGAAAAAATGTTGTTTCTCTCAGCGTTTTTGGTTTTTATTTAGTATCTTAAGACTAAGATATCTAAGAATCCTTTTGGACTCTTTGCTATAATAAATGCTAAACTCCATTATAAAAATAAATCCCTGCAGAACTAGTTGTAAAAACAATAAAAATAAAAAATCCATTGAGCAAAACACATCTGGAAGAAGTGATTTACTTGGTCATTTTCTCTTTTTCCTGAAATAGAGTATAGGGACTCTGCTTTCACATCATATTTCTGAAAAAATACATGTTAATGTTATTGAACTACAATTTGTCTGTTTCCCATGCAGATGCCATTAAAATGTACATGAAAGATTACTAAGACCTTAAAAATGGCTGAGGATTCAAGGTAAGTTCCAACAGAAAGTAACAAGATTGGAGTAATTCTGCTGTTCAGCATCACTATAAACAGCAATAATCTTACTCAAGTATAAAGGACTCATAGTGGAACTGCCCAAGTCATGGAGAAAAGGTGTAAGGTGAATCTTTGGAGTGCTGGTTCCCTCTCTCGTGGTGCCTTTTAGGAAGGAGAAATTCTTTGTATACTTCATGGAGACAGTATATTGATCCTGTGAAGACTTCTGCTGGCTAAAAATTGCTCCAAACTCCATACCTACTTTATATTCTGATCTCCTGGATTTGATGTCATGTGACGGTAGTCTCCCTCCAAAACTATGACTACACATGTTCCCCTACATTGGAGTAACTTAGTGTTAGACTGTAGTTTGTGCTGTCAAAACTTGTGTGTGTGAGCAGATGCCAGATTTCCACAGAGTTGATGCACAAAGGGAAAGTGCTAGAGCTCCAACTGTCAACACCTCTATTTGTGAGCAGATGCCAGGTCTCGGCAGAGTTACAACACAATGGAAAAGTGCTTCAACTGTCAACACCCTATATGGGAGCAGATGCTGGGTTTTGGCAGAGTTAAAAGTAAGAGAAATACAGTATTAGCACCAATCTTGCAAGGGAAGTCTGGGCTTTGCCAGATTTTCTGTCAAAGAATGAAATAGCCTAGAATCTCTCCACTGACCACTGCCGCAGTTCGTACACTGAGAAAAGATTCCAGAAATGTTTATACATTTGTCACCCTCTTCTAGAAATTTAAATTAATGTGAATTGGGAGAACAACCAAATCAAAACAATCAGATCCAAATAGTTTTCTGTTTTCCTACTGCTGAATTATTTTGTGATACAAGGTGGTGTTAAACAATCAACATATATCATTGTAGCTTGTAATGGTGAGAGAGAACATGCTTCACTAGAAAGGCTAAAAGAAAAAAGCTCTACAGTCACATAGAGGGTTTCACAATGGGTGATTTAGATGACTGAAAGAAACATCAATAAATGTATCAGGAAAACTACTTATGTTGAAATACGATGTTATAAAAGTATGACTTAGCAGAGTTTGATTACAATGTTCACTGTATTAATTACTTCACAAATAATGTAAAAATTATTCAAAACTACCAAGTGAGAGTCAAAGTTACCAGGACAAAATCAAAGTTACCAATACAGTATATTAGCACACTATAATATAGGGTTGTATGGGATATCAATCACTGACCAAAGATCCACAGTTTATAAGAGGTGTTTGCCTCCATGGGCAGCCCTGTCTCAGCTCAGAAGACACCAGCCAGCTCAGAGATATTTTCCAGCTCAGATGAAGCCAGCTGCTGAGCAGGGAGAGCTCAAAGAAAGCTCGCTAAGGCTGTCATATTTATGGAATAAAGTGGTTAGCTTGTATTAAAATTACATGCAATGAGAAAGGTGTGCACAAACTCCTTAATTTTGTTCCTTGATAAAGGAGCCTTGGAAAACCATTCATGTCAGTCAGATGACTGGTGCTCCAAATTCACTGTCTTCATGGGTTTTCAGAGAACAGATTGGAACTAGATATGTGCTTGGGCTAATAATGGCTTAGGCTTCTGCCTCTTTTGGAGAAGGTACAGAACTACCACTAGATTGATTAAAGACTTGAGTACATCTGTCACAGAGGGTCGTTTTCAATACTTGCTTCTCTAAGAACCTTTACATTATTGTATGTAGCTGCAACCACATATTTTGGGAATATTGATGCTACTAAGTAGTAGAAGGATTTTTGTGTACTTTGATTCAGAATGAAAGATAAAGAAATATAAGAATAGTATCCTGAGGTTCATTCCAAGTGATAAACTGAGGAGAATTTTAATGTGCTGTTTGACACCTCTGTAACTTAAGTCTAATGTAACTCTACAGAATCAAAGAATCATAGAATAATTTGCATTGGAAGGGATCTTGAAAGGTCACCTAGTCCAACTCCCTGACATAGGCAGGGACATTTTCAACTAGATCAGGATGTTTAGAGCTCCATCCAATCTGACGTTGAACATTTGCAGGGCTGCAGCATCTACCACCTCTCTGGGCAGCCTGTTCTAGTGTTTCACCACCCTCATTGTGAAAATCTTCTTCCTTATACACAATCTTAATCAAACCTCCTACAGTTTCAAATCATTACCTTTTGTCTTATCACAACAGGTTGGGCTAAAAAGTCTGTCCCAATCTTTCTTATTGGCCCCCTTAAGTACTGAAAGGTTGCAATAATGTCTCCCCAGAGCCTTTTCTCCCAGCTAAACAGCCCCTGGCTGTCTCAGCCTTTCCTCAGAGGAGAGGTGTTCCATTCTTCTGATCATTTTTGTGGCCCTCCTCTGGACTCATTCCAGCATGTCCATGTCCTTCCTGTCCTCAGCTGGACAGTGATGCTTCACATGAGTGGAGTAGAGGGGCAGGACCACCTCCTTTGACCTACACAAAAAACTCTCTAGAAATAAAAAAATGTAATATTATTAATTTTAGAGGTATAATTACTTACTATTTACATATTTAAATGGTTTTTCTAAAAGAAGATTGTAATTTTTTTTCCATCTTGGTACGTGCAAAGAAGTGCTTAGAGACATGATGGCATTTAACACCTGGTGTGGATTGTTCCCCTCTGTGTCTGAACTTGGTGCTGTGTTAGGATTTGAGCTATTGGTTAGATCTTCCATCAATATAATTAATCATATAATCATTATATAATCATTATAATTCATCTTTTTTTCTTGTCACTGTAAATAAGAAGTTGAATCTGATTTGACTAAGAATGAAGAATAACACTTCTAGAGGTGTATTCCAAGAACTTGCTTAGGAGAACCAGATTCGTCCATTTTCACTGCACAGTAAGTGGTGATAGAAATAAGTGCATCCACACTCTGAATGGTGTCTCTGGTACAGTTTCTTGAATACCTGCTAGTCACTGACATAATTAAGAGTAGCTAGTGGCTTAGGAAATTGAAGAATGAGTAAACTGTTGTTCACTCTATATAGGAAGCAGGTAAACATGGCATTGTCCAAATGCAAAGTGCATAAACCTGCATTTATTCTGAAGTACAGCAGTTATGTCAATATGTCTTATGCCAGAGTTAGGTCAGAGCACAATGAGGAAACCTTAACTGGATGCATTCTGTATAAATACTGCTTATTATTTGCTGACCTTAGGCAACTGGAGCCAGCATAGACTAACTCTTCAGTCACTCATAACTTTCTGAAAATGTCATCTGTCAGTCTGAAGTTGTCTAAATTTATTTTCATTCATAAGTAAACAAGGAGTTATGCTTTTCATTTTAGTGGAGAATGACGAAAAACAAAATGTTATAGAATTTTCTGTGTCTTTCTTTTATGGTAGCAGCTAATTAATATAATCAAGCCTTTTAGAATGAGAATGCCAAAGGTAATAGATAGGAAAAAAGTATTGTAAAAAAGATAGAAAATTCTCTGAGAGATGTAATAATAGATAAAATTGATTAATATATATATATATACTGGTTTATTTCCTATGTTTTATAATATTCAACCTGGAACTCTCACAGGTTACCTAGAAAAACTTTCTTCTGTTGTGTAATCCATGCTTTATCAAAGTTATAGACTTATTAAAAATAGATTAGGCATTTATAAAGCTTGGTTTTATACAATAAAAAATGTTTTTTCATAAAATTTCTTATTAGCAGAACACTTTGGACCTTAATTTGCAGAAAGTTTTAGGACATTTAGAAACACTTACTATTTAGTGAGACATGAGGTATGACTGAGTAATATTTGCATAACTCACAAATGAAAATATGAAGAAATTACTAAATACTTTAATTAAATAAGGATTATATTACTGCCAAAGGCTCAGTGTTCTAGCTTCTGAAAAAAACAGGTCCTAGCCTGATTAGAGATATTCAACAAGTGAATAATCTCTTGCTAAAAATTCTGTTACTTCATTTAGTTATCCTATTACTAAAGCTGGGGAACTTGAGATCTCTCTACCTGCACAGGGCACCAGATGTACTCCAGTTTAATTATATGCTTTCAGCTGTGCTATTGAGAAGCTGTCTCCTGCTTCAATTATCTTTGCTAGGTGCAGTTCTACTATATAAAAAAGAATTAAATAAATTAGGATATATCTAATGCATTCCAGATACTAAGCCAGCCAGAGAGGAAAATATTCAGACAATTAACAATACTTCACAGTATAGCAATTTTCCTTTGCATACAGAAAAATGCTTGTCCAAACACTCAGCATAATTTCATAATTAACCATACTATAAACATTTGAACTTTTATTAACACACTCATAGAATTCTGTGAATCAATCTGTTGAATCACCTACGTGAAATTTATAAATGTTTAATGGATTACATGTAAAGATTAAGGTACACCACAGCCACCAGGTCAATATCTAATCTAATTAAAGTTAATCTAAAGTTATGCAAAAATGCAAGGTTAGCATTATGGAATTGTCTTGCTTTACAGTAGTTGTGGGGAAGAGAAAATAAAAAAAAAAGAATTGTAAAAAGCTCACATAACCTTTCTTATAAAATTTCAGGTCAAATATTTGCCAAGCACTGTTTTGCAGATAATTAACAGTCTGTGTTAAAGAAAAGAAATTATTCTGTGTTGTATGCAGATGTTAATTCAAATTTCATAAGCATTTGTTTTCTGAGGTATCTAACTAATCATCACTGCATAACTGTTAAATAAATCAGCATTATTATCAATATATGACAGATAAGGAAAAGGATAGATGGCAAACCATGTGTCACCAGATGACTGGTGATTTAGCCAATATCATAGAGGAATTTTGCAACAAACCACCAACTAAAACCATGTAACTGCTGAGCTTTGTGCTTTTGAATTCCAAACAGCTCTCTGAGGCAAAACAATTTGGGTTCAAGACTCTGGTGGACACTATTTCTGTTGCATTTCTCAGAATGACAGTCATATTTTTTCAGTTCTATTAAATTAATTCTCTCTTCTCAACACTTATGACTGCCATAGGTAAATTTAAATAATAAATATATTTTTTCCACCCTGAAAAAAAAAATCATGACACAGATGGGAAACAGATTGATACAACAGTTACAGTTTCAGGATAGCTATTTTCATGACCCTGACTATAAGCAGAGAAATATGCTCTTCACCTTCAGGCTTCTTTGCTACAATTAATTTTTCTAGGATATGTTGTAACATGATATTGATACATAATGGTTGTTAAACCATATAGGCCTGAACCAGGTTGATATTGTATGAATTTGTAATGCTAAATTGGTATGGAGACTGATGCAAAAAGTCCTACTGAAAGCATATCTGTATAACTCAATCAGACAGGATATGAATTCTTTTAAAGCTGTAGAAGTTCAGTTGTTAGAGAAAAATAACAAAATACAATGGACCTTCTCATTTCCATTTCATCAGTCCTGTGGTTCATATGAAAATCTCACTGAAGTGAGGAACTTTAGTTGCATCTTATATTAGTTCAGAACTTGAGTAGCTTTTTTGAAAACTACAGTAAGACACTTCCAGCTTTCTCTTTATTGGCTACACAAACATGTGAAACACTGCTTAAAACTGCCTTAATATTCAATAGGATATGCATGTGAAAAACTGCATTGGGTTTATCTCAAAATGTCTGCATTTCTGTAATGGTTTTTGTTAGGTTTTTTTTCCCACTGTCCTTCAGACAATACCAGGCAGAAAACAGTACATGAATTTACTTGCTTATTTCTGATTTTCTATCATGATTTTTTATCAGCTAAATAATGATACCTGACTGTGCAGGTCAATGTTCTGGAAACACACTGCAAGTGTAAGATAAAAAGTTTTCACTAGATTCAACCCTACTAAGTTGTGATAATCCTCGTGAAGATTATTCTCCATTTTCTTGCAGTAAATTGAAAAAAAAATCTTCTCGCCCTCTATCAGTGAAAAAACCCACAAAACCCAAAAAACTGAGAGCATCATAAAATGTCAACTTTTTATTATCTCATGATACTTTCAGCTGAAAAACACTTTCAGCTGTTTACCAAAAGCTATATTTTTACCTTATCTCTCTCTTTTATCAAGTCAAGCCTTGTACTATTGCTTGCCCACCAGGGCTACAGATAACCAGGTTTTAGGTTCAGCTGTGAACATTCTCCCTGCTAAAGCTAGACTCAGATTTAAAGAAACTTTTTTTCTTTATTTCCCCTCCAATTAGTTCTTCACTGGTATCAAGCATTGTTCTCAGTAGAAATTATTACTGACATCTATATTCCTGCAGCCGAATGAAGGGTGTTTCAAGAAACTAAGATTTCTTCAATGAAATGGACTGTCTATGTTTGTTTAATTAAGTGCTCTTCTCTCACAAGGACAAGCTTGTTCTTGTATAAATTCCATATATTACACTAAAAGTAAACATAAGGAGGGTGTATTTTTTGTTGTTAGTGATGTGGGGTTTTGTCTAAAATATTAAATAAATTGTGGAAAACTTAAGTACAAAAACATTTCAAAGGTTTTCAAGAAAGTCAGGAGACTAGATACATCCCTGACTGAAATATGAAAGCCTGAATGCAATTTATAGATCTAGAAGATCTAAATTTACCATTTGCCAGGCGGTAATATAGATGGCTCAGTCTGGAAGCTTTGTTCTTTTTCCTCTATGCTCACTACTAATGTCTTTCAGAAGAGGAATATTTGATTCACACTTTGGAGTGACTCATAAGTTGGAATCTTGCTTCCATTTCACATTCTTAAAGACACTCAAATATTGATTTCATGATCTCTACATAGACCTATAATGTGACAATGAACTTAAGAGAAGAAGTTGTTAAAGACTCACAGCTGCATATTTATGTAGACAAGATATGAATAACATAGTAATGAAATGACAAAATGGATTTGTGCTCCGTTATTGAATAAACTGTAGACAAATTGTGCATTCATGCATGTCTCTATGGGACTGTGGAAACAGAGGAAGTGTAACACGAAAAAAAACATGGGGCTCTGTATTATTCATAAAAGGCAAGGCTTGGTAACAGGGGCTGCAGGATGCCTATGTGGAAGGAGGTCATGAGCCTCCCTGTGCCAGTCAGAGCAGGTTCTAGATGACTCTAAAAAGGATGGAGACAGCCCATCACGCCTCAGACCTTCAGCCAGAGGAACACACAGTGCCTCTGATCAGGAGTGCTTGAGGAAGGGTGGCAGCTTCTAGAGGTGGGAGACAACAAAAAGAAGAAAGGTGAGAAGAGATTGGGGAGGACCCTCAAAAAAGGACCTGTGAGGAGGAAAGCAAAGAGACAGGTTTGGAAGAATGTGGAAGGGGATATTGTTGGGGATATAACTGAAAAACGGCCTGAAGGAAGAACTCCTGAGTGAAAGAGGGATGCTCTGAGAAACTGCAGCCCATGGAGGAGCCATGTGAGATCAAAGACAACCCCAAAAGGACTTTGGCCTGTGAAGGACCCATGCTGGGGCACGAGAACAGTAACAAGCAAGGAACAGAAAGAAACTACTGTATACTGACCACTGCATTACCAAAGGGCCTGGAAGGGACTGAGTGTCATGTGTGATGAAAAGAAAGGGAGTTAAAAAGAGGAAGTGGGAGAGAAGTGCCTGACTGAAGCAGAACACGGGGAGTGAGCAGAAAAGTAGTTTTTCTAAGTGTTGGTTTAATTAACTTCCCTTGTTAATACCTGAATCAGTAATTAAAAGTAGATGTTAATTTACAGTGAATTAAACTGCATGAAGTTCAAGTCAAGGCTGCTTTGCTCAGGAAAGGTTCATCTGTGTATATTTTCATTTTCAGTGTACCTAATACACAAATCAACTAATAAACACTTAACAGCTAATGTATACATAACCTAGCTATCATGTATTTCCCATTAATGCTGGGGTTTAACCCCAGCCAGCAACTGAGCCCCACAAAGCCACTCGCTTACTCCCCCCACAGTGCGAGGAGAGAGAGAAGCAGAAGAGTAAAAGTCAGAAAACTCATGGGTTGAGATAAAAGGAGTTTTAAAGGTAAAGCAAAAGCCAGGTGCAAAAGCAAGGCAAAACAAGGAATTCATTCATCAGTTCCTATGGGCAGACAGGTGTTCAGCCATCCCCAGCAAAGCAGGAGTCCATCACACACAGCGTTGACTTGGGAAGACAAATGCCATCACTCTGAATGTCTTTCCTTCTTCTTCCCCCAGATTTATATGCTGAACATGAGGCTGTTTGGTATGGAATATCGCTTGGGTCAATAGGAATTGGCTTTCCTGGCTGTGTCCCGACAAACTTCTTGCTAACCCCAAGCCTGCCTGTCAATGGGGTGGGGTGAGAAGCAAAGACCTTGGCCCTGTGTCAGAGCTGCTCAGCAGCAGTTAAAACATCCCGGTGTTATCACCACTGTTCTCAGCACAAATCCAAAGCACATCCCCATACCAGCTATGTGAAGTTATCCCAGCATAACCAGCACACTTGCTTTAGTATTTTCTTCTTTTATCAGGTCTCATAATCAAGTCTTTTAATCCTTCTCTTGCTGGTTTTTCCTGATGAGCAGGAGGAATACTCAGTCCCTTGACATTTACAGGTTCACATGCAAGCACTTTCTGGCTGGATACCTTAGCTAGTCCATTTTTTAAAATAAATTCATAACACTTTGTCATTGAAATTAAATAGAAATATCACCCCGAAAGGTTTAAATTTTTCAGACTTAAGAGTAGCTGAAAACATACCAGGAAGAAACAAATCTGAAGGGTAGAAGATTTTACTACATAATGTCATCTCATTCCAGTTGTATGAGAAAGGAAAGGTAGAACAATTATCCCATTCGTAGAATTTACTGTCTCCTCTGCTTATGCATGTTATTCTAAAACATTATTATATTGTCATGATGATATTTATTGTTTTTTGATTAAGTGTTGACTGAATGCTAAATATAGGAGCTGTATTTTGATACTTGAAAGTGTTTTTATTGCGTGCAAGGAATGTGCATTCCAGAATGTGATTAGCTAATTAAAGTAAGTGAGGTGGAAGTTGAAATCAGTCTTACATGTACTATTTAGCTTGTTTGTATACAAATATAGTTTCTAAAGATGAGAAAGCCTGAAGAACTGTACTTGAGAACAATGAAACTGCATCATTTCTGTTAAGATACATTTGACACTTGTTAATATTTCTATATATAAAAATATTTCTAGCATTCTAATAAAAATAATTCTAGTTCAGTGTTCATCTTGTAATTCTTATAAACTGTTGCTTCTTTTTCCCTAAAAAGATAGAAGATGCTTTAAATATAGTGAGTTTGATCCTTTATAGTTTTTATAGAGCTAGAATTTAGAAGTAAAAGACTGAACGAGTGCTTCAGGCTTCCTTTTTAGTTGATGGTAATAAATAAATATGTATCAGATTTTATTTAACTCTGAAACAGACATCCAAAACAAGTCAAATGATCAAATTTATAGGATTCTATTTATCTTTGTGACTGCAGAGGAAATCTACAGCACTAGAATAAAGAAGGCACATGGCTTGCATCTTGTTTTGCAATATTGGCTTAATAATAATTTCTTTAGAAGACTAGAAAAATATATTTGCTTTCCAGATTTTCAGCAAGTTTAGATATCTCTAAATATAGAACATTCTGTAACAAAATTAATATAAAAAGAAGTATTGTTTGTTCTGTTAAAATAATCATCCAACAGCATAAAGTAGATGTTTTTCTTTTTTTTTAGCAGTTCAACAGCTGAGAACCCTTTGATAATTTTTAGTAATTTTTCTGTGTTTCCAATAAAACTTAATGGAGGTGTTTGATTACATTTTAATATAACAACACTTTACACTTGTCGTTTTTCTCATTAATCAGGTAAGAGTAAGACTATTTTGCAGAATAGTGATGCAGGAGAGTGAAATGTCTTCTGAGCTTTTAGTAAAACTGAATTACAGATTGCCAGTCTTCCTCAAACCATAAAAAGGTAGAAATAATTTCACATCTGCTTTGAATTTATTGCTAGTTAAAAACAAGTTGTTGGTATTTTGAAGTATGGTATCAATATTTAAAATGGCATTTCCCATCAAGAAACAGCCCCAAATGGGGAAAGGGAATAGTGCAGAACTGTATAACAGAGTCAGCAAGTGGAGCCTCATTTCTTCTGTGTGAAAGTTATCACCATAAGCCCTTTGCCAGCTTTCTCTTTCCTCTCTTATATCTACTCTCCGGTGGATGTCATATTAGAGACTGCAGCCAAAACTCCCTCCATTCTTCACCTACTGGTGCATGAAGGAATCTGTGACAGATGCTGCAGCATCATGCAGTATTCAAAGACCAATGTATTAATTTAATCAATGTTTTTGCAGCCTTATGGCCTTGCAAAAGATTGCATTCTGAGATAAATGGAAAGATAAAGATTGTCTCCTACGGGAGCTGAAGACGGTGTTCAATATAGTGATGTCAGACGGGTTTTATGGCATAGATCCAATAAAACAACAACTAAAAAGAAAAACAAAAATAAGGAATGTCCATGTTTAATGACATTAACAGTATTTTTAAAAGTACAACAATTCTACCTAACATGGTAGTAACTGCGGGAAAAAAAAATTCAGGCTTATAGAATGACCCCTTTTTCTTATAGAGTGAGGTGTCATCTGACAACTGAAACTTTTGAACCACTGAGCAACTTTAAAACATAAAATTTGATTTTTTTCCCAGATTTTAGAAATTTTTTTGTATGAAAAATGAGTTGCAATTTCATAAGACAAAACTATACATCTGTTGTTGGTAAATTTAAATACATTTTTCTTGTTTACCTTTGCTCCAAAGCAGTGACTGATGTTTTTTGCAGGGACTTGATTTACTGGAATTTGTTTTTATGGTCTTATGATCAAGATTCAGGTACTCACACTTGTTGGGGTGATTGTTGTGACTGACTGGATAATCATAGCAAAGGAGTAAGATCTGTAAGAAGAGGCTTAGTAGATATCACTCCTCTATAGAAAGGCAGAAAAACACTTGAGACCCTGAGGCAAGCTAACAAACAGTACCTTTGAAAATTGTAGGAGTATATACAAAAATCACTGGAGAATATTTCCCTAACAACTTAAGTGGCTAGAACTTAGTGATAGGTGTTGTGTTGCACAAATACAGGCAAGAAAATCTAATTTCACCAGCTATTTTAAGCAGCAGTGGAGCTGTATACTTGGGATCTTTAGCAATGCTCTTTTTAGTACATAGATTTACTTAAATACAAATACATGCTATATATAATGTTTGGTCAGCTGGGGTCATTTACGAAACAGGAAAAGAAGTTACAAGTATGAATGCTCTGCCTTATTCCATGGAAGTCAGAAAATGAGAATTTACATTTTTAGTCAGTATTGTTGGTGAATGTGCTCCAAATTGGGACTAATAAAAGGATCTTTGAAAACTGATTAATACAAAGACAAGACTAAATCTGTGGGAAAGCAATCTTCAATTTGGAATTTACAGTGCTCTGTGTGTGTGTGTTTTTAAAAATCATATAAAGTCATGGGTTAATTTTGAATGAATTTGTTTACTCAAGTAAAACAAACAGTAGTGACCTTATTTATTTTATTGGACCTTAACAGATTGAAGTGATCATAATTTTAGGTTTCCAAAGTAACACACAGTAAAATCACATCAGTAACAAGTATTTATAAGCTACTCTATAGTCATTATACTGTAACTCATAATTATAAGGGAAAAAAACTTTAATAAGTGAAGTGGAACATAAATTGTTTTAAATCTAAATTATACAGATTCAAACAAAATCTATATACCATTTACATAATCAAAAAACAAAAGCAGGTGTAATTAATATTTAACACAACAAAATTTTAATTCTAACAAATGTGTATTTCCTGGGGAAAGCAACTTCCTTTTACATTAAATGTCTTTTCTGCAAAGCATGAAGCAATTTTTTTTAAATCTATCTGAATTTGTATAAAGAATTTTACTTGAAAACTATAGAGATTTCATTCACATACATTGATGGGGGAAAAAATGAAAAAAAGTGAAAAAACAACAGTATGAAAACCAAACAAAACCAAAATTTTTAGAATATTTATAGAACTCAATCTTCCATTTCATACTGATTCACTATCAAAATACAGGACTAGCACAGCAGAATTAAGCTTGAATATGTCCCCTGGACCTACTTTACTTTATTTAGAACCAGACTGACTCCATTAACATTTAGTCCAGGTTTCATAACCTTATACAATCTTCTCTGCTTATTCTAGAATTTACGGATGCAGGTGCAGAGGTACGCTAAGTTAAAACAAATCACTCCTAAGACCCCAACAAAATGAGTGATAAAGCCAAGAACAGAATAGAGATTCCTGAACTCTTTATCATTGGTCAAATCAATAACAGATTATTTCTCCTACTTCACAGCTTCTTTCAGGCTACATTTTCTAGTCTTTCTTTTATATATAAACAAAATCAAAACCCATAATGACAAACCACAAAGAACAAAAAACACAAAGAACAAAACACCCAAACCCAAAACAAACAAATAAAGGGAGATGTTTCAGAGTCTCTTTCCTCGGAATCTTTATGCTGATGTTAGTTCAGTGTGCACATACACACAGAGTATAAAAATTCTAACTTATTCTTTACGGACCACTGAAAGTAAATACTAGATCCTTCTTTTTCTTAGATACATGGACTTTCCACTTGAACATTTAACTGTGCTACAAGTCATAGTTCTTTTAGAAAGAAGCTCTCCAGACAGTTTTATATCAAAATAAATTGTCTGCATTGATACACTTGGTGTCAGTTCAATGACTAATTGTGAATTTAAAAGGCTCAGAATCATGTTAAAATTCAAGCATCCTGTCTCTACATCTGATTAGTCTATGCCAAGGGGCAATGAGCAGTCAGTGGGAAAAATACTGCTCCATTAAACAGTATCTCTGGGCTTCCAAAGCCCATTTTTTTTGACAGGCAATCTTTTTCTCAGAATCTGAATAATTTCATTCTTGAGAAAATATGTTTTGATTATTGTAAATGGTCAGGTGTTCTTTTTTATTTTTACTTTTCTCACATCAAGGTTCAACACAGTCCAAAGACACACTCTGATACACTGAGCTGGACAATAAAAGGCTGTCTAAAATAAGGACTATTCAGTACTGAGTATTTGAATAAATTGTGTTTCAAATCTGTAAGCCTGACAATTTTATGTCTGTTGCTCTCTCTGTCTAGCCTCCTAGGCTTTAAGATTTTAGAGACTTGAATAATAACATCAGAAGCAAAGTCTTTGCAAACTAGTGAAATACAGAGATAGTTTACTGATGTTATTCGTGTCTTTTTACTATATGTGCTAACCACAAATGCTGGGTTTGGTTTCTGGGCAGATTTTTGGAAGCATTTTAATTTTAGCAAATGGCTAACATCAAAACTGTATTTTTTAGTTCAACAACTTTTAACTGTGAGAAGATAAATTGATTCTGATTGATATAAAACATTACTGTGTGTCACGTCATGGTGTATCAATCCCAGAGAGTCAAAAACCTGTGTCTTCCATGTTTAGAAATGAATAGCCTCTGTGATAGCTCACTGAGATTTCTTAACAGACTTCTTACATTCAGGTAAATTTGTGAAACCATCTGAAGACTGTTTCCTTTGACAATGCTTCAAGAGGAATATGTAAAAATTTGAGTCTGCCAGAGCATTCTGAACATTTAGATCAGTGCCTGCTCTTGTCACACCCTATATGTCTGACATATTTTTCTAATTCTTGTGTATTTTGACACATTTCATTTTTTCTCACATTTTGCATCAACCACGACTTTTTACCAGACTTTTATGGCCAATTGTTACACTAATCTTATATATACTATATTTAGTGTCTTTATATATATTTTCAAAGAGGAAAAAAGGAAGTTAAGAAGACGAACATGTGTCTTACAAAACTGTGGTGGTCTGACCCTGGCTGCACACTGGGTCCCACCAAAGCCACTCAATCACTCCTCCCCCTCAACTGGAAAGGTGGGAGAAAATGTGAAAGCCTCATAGGCTGAGATAACAACAGGGTGATATCACTCACCAAGTACCAGCAAAACAGACTTGACCTGAATTTAATCTATTACCAATTAAGATCAGAGTAGGTTAATGAGAAATAAAAACTAAATTTTAAAAACACCTTCCTCCATACTCCTTTCTTTCTGGGTTCAACTTGATTCCTGATTTTCTCTATGGGGACAGAGAAGGGGGGTTGTGGCCAGTTCATCACATGTTGTCTTCTTCCTACTCCTTCCCAGGAATAGGACTCACACTCTTTCCCTGTTCTTGTTTTTGGGTTTTAGTTGAGGGAGGGTTGCAATTGCTAAATACCACTACATTTGAATAATATTAACACCAGAAATAAAAGTCATCACTACAATTATTTTCTTTTTGAACACTTTTGGTACTTCTGTTACTCCAGTGGGGCATCAGCAATCCCAGTAATATTTTGCAAGTGACAGATCACATTCTGCGGCACTGACTTTCTTCATGCATGTTCAATATTAAGTTTTATTATACTTTCTGACATTCGGTAAAAAACAATTATTTTTATAGATTTGGGTATGATCTGGTTTATACAAGTGGTCAAATACTGAAGGCAGTGGGTAGATGATGGGACACTACACACAGTTTAAAAGATTTTAACAGACTTTTTTAATGTGCCAATCTTTTCGCTTTGATGACTATTAGAAGACCTCAAAAATATTTTTCCTTATCTTGTGTGATCTATCCTTATTACTTCATTAAATGTAGTTCTATAAGTGTTCATACTGATTTAGGTTGGGAAAGTTCAGGTCTTAGATTATATTTTCTTGAGAGATCAATTTATCTGTTTATAACTTTTTGGGTAGTAAAAGTTTATAATTTTTTAACTTTTTGTGACAGAGACATTCTCTTGCCGCACATTTATTTTTGTTCCGTTTTCAGAGAAATACCTTTTGCACTGTACTTTTAATAAATGTCATGTCTAAGCTGTATTACCTGTGTGATTTTTTCCTACTTAATCTAAGCCAAAGTAATTTTAAAGTGATCAAGTGGGAATGTCAGACAATCTATGAGTTATCCATAAAGGAAATATGAAGAGTGTTTGTATGAGAACATACCCTACCTATTTTTTTTCTGGTTAATAATAATGAGGATAGAAATCAGATATCAACTCCTGTTGCTGGATCAGAAAGAGAAAGATGCAAAAGCTGTTTTGAAAACCTTGCTGAGGGTTGATATGAATGCATGCAAGCTTGCAAAGGCCTAAATAAATAAACAAATAAATAAATAAGACACTTTCCAGAGGCAGAAATTACTAAGGTTAATAAAGGCTTAAAAAGTGGAAAGAAATAATAAGATAAAGGTTTGAACAACCTACACATAAAAGACCATACTATTTGAATTCTTCTTGTATTCCAAGATATCATAAAATGAAAAAAAAATGCTTATCATAAAAAACAACAGCAACAACAAAAAAATCTCTAAGAGAGAATGAAACACCAAGGTATGCCCTTATTCATCTACTTTTGAATGGCCAAAAAGATAACCAAAATTTGTGTTGCCATCATAACCAGTAAAATAGTAGCAGTAACAATATAGATACTGAGATTTAACACTAAAATACATTTTTTCATTCCTTAAATTTCTTATAAAATTTGATAGGGCATTAAAAGGTGGACATGTTACTCAGGACTTAAAAATATTAGTCAGAGAAATAAATTGGAATTATATTCCTAATTTTATAGAAGGAGCATAGTCTAAAAAGATGAAATTAAAACTTATTTAATATTTTCAGGATACTTTCTGTAGATAATTTCAGAATACTTTGAGGTTAATAGATGTCTTTTGCAACTTAGCTTAAATAAGCAAAAAAAAATCAGAACTATCCATTGAACTATCAATTAAAAATTATATATATTTTTAAAATAATTAATCTAATTGGGGGCATTTTTATGAGAGGAATCTTCAGCAAAAAAGGAAAAGAGTAGTTACTGATGCTGAAATGTGTGTTTCTTTAGAGGCCTGTTAAGTAGGAGCATACAGCAGGGGAAAAAAATTGAAAATCTATGGCCAAATACTTTTTCAGGTAAGAGAAATTTTATAAATTTTCAGAGACATCAGTGTTGGCGTAATTGTAATGAAGGACTGTAATTTCTTTTCTTGTATAAAGGTGAGGATTTCAGAAGCAAATTTCCATATAGAGCTAGGAGTTTAACAATTTAACAATACGTTTAGTGTAATAGTCTTCCTTTGAAGTCATTTTTGTACTCTTCCTTTTTGTTTCATAGTATCCATACTCCATCACTGTACCTAAAAGGTTAACCTATACCTATCCTCATTGTAAAATAATTTCTTCTTTTGTCAGAACTCATGTTTTGTTGCCTGCAATAATTTTTCCCTGATTGAAAAGATTATGCTAATTGAAAATGCAAATACGTGTGTATTCAATACACATATAAAATATATTGAAATACCTTAGTCTTTCATACTGTTTAAGCACATAGCTTTGAATATTCTCAACAGTTTTTAGCTGGTCAGATCACTTTTCTTATCTTTTTGGTTCCCCTTAGTATTGTTAAGCAAGTCCTTTCTGCCATTTCTCTCCTGTTCCTTCAGGAAAGAAACACCGTGAGTTATTGACTGTTTCTTGGAGCAGGGCAAATACATAAAACCCAATTAATTCCTAATAAATAAAACATAATAGGTCTCTTCTGAAAAAGATAAAAGCACTTCACACTTTTAAGACCTGACTAAAACAAAAAAAGAAACCCAAAAACCACCAATGCACAACAAAACAGATGCAAAGCAATGAGTTGTCACTGCAGTTACTGATACAATCTGTAGTACTTCTCCACCCCATTAGCCAAGGCATGTGTCAGTCTCAGCATGGACATGGGAGATATGAATTTCTTCTATTTATTAAAGTTCAGCTGTACAAATCCTAGGTTGTACTTCAACTTTTCACATAAACCCAAAACTTCCGTACAGTATTTTCTGTTTCTGGTTTCTGGATTTTCAATGTGATATTATGTGTTACAAAATATAAGAGGAGAAAAGACACAAAAGAATTCCATCATATTAAGCAGGTATGGTTCACCACAGAGTATTCAACTCTAAATGCTGACTTACAGCAAAGGCCCAATATCCGAAACCGATTGGGGAGACGGTAAGCCTGATGAAGCAGCTCTGCTTGGAAAAAAAAAAATGGCAGCAAAAGTATATTTTATTCTTTCAGAGTTAAAGTCAAGGCTTTTTTCCTTTCTCCTTTTGCTTTAGTCAACTGTGAGGAAGCATGATTTTTAAGCCTAGTTGACCAAGGGATTATCAAAGGCTATTCAATATAAACTACATTTCTGACATTTATAGATGGAAGTGTTTACCTTCCCCATTAGAATCACTGCGAACGTTACAGATTGAGACAAGAGAAACTCGTCACTGGATTTAACTATTTGTTCTTCCTTGGGTATGTAGAAAAGGTGGAGAGTGTAGAAATAGATGGATTTGTAGATGATGGATAGATGGATTAGGTGGATAGATGGATTGTGTAATTGACACATAAACACTACATGAAGGTTATAGTCCCATCAGGACTCAATTTATACTGTTGGTCAAAATAGCAAATACCCAGTCCAAGATGTGATAGAGAGTAAAAAACCTTGGACATTAAGAGTAATTATCTTTGAAGTGTGGCAACAACTTCTTTAAAATAATGAACTACATATATCTATTTCTAAAATCCATCCCATAATCTCTGATAGACCCCATAGATGATTCATGGTTTATTATATTTTCAAGTCATAACTCTCTTGCATTTGCGATACTTTCAGCTCTATACAAAAAAAAAAAGTTCAAAATATTCAAGATTACCATTCTAGTATGCTCCTTTTTAAATTTATTGCCACTTTTTTGAGACACTGTGTGTGTGTGTGTATGTGTCCCCATTTTCTATTATACTCAATATCTCATCACAGCTATATCAGTGGCATGTCTTTTTCACTGGAAATACACAAAAATATATTTTGTTTGTAGCACAGACATCACAATAATTGGATAGTTCCACTGAGTTCCGCTAAGATTTCTGAAAGTGCATGTTGTGGTTTAACCCCAGCAACTAAACACCACACAGCCACTCTGCCACTTCAGTATCTTCTGAGGTAAAAGAAAGTAGTTTGAAAGCTTCATGAAACTTTAAAAAAAATTTTTTTAGAAAACATATTTTTTCTGGCTCAACCACTAAAAATTTTAAGTATATTACAAGTATATATTTTGAAAAAATAACTAGCCATGAAGAATTCTTGAAACAGAGCAGTTTCTTCAAGAAAATATGAAAATAGATAAAGATAGATTAATATATTACCAGAAAGGAGTAAAAATTAAACTCTGAGTTCTTTCCAGTCTGGTAGATAATGAGACTGCTCAATTCTTCTATTCAAGTTAATGTACATCTGACCTGTTGAAATCTACTCTCTGATCTTATTAACACAAAGAGGAGATATTTTGACATGGGTTTACAATCCATTCAAAGTGTAAAGTTATGTGTGCAGATGGGAAAGGAGTGAGGCAAGCTCAAATTTTCGAAGGCAAGACACAATTTCATTCCAACAATTTAAATTGGTTTCATCTTTATTATTTGTATTGTCTCTTTTAACTCTTGGCAACTCCAGAAATTTTATGAATGAGGATTCAGAAATACATTTCTTCATTAAATTCTCACATTGTAACAATTTTTTAAAAATAGTTTTAAACAACCGATATTTAGGGGGTTTAATTTGGAAATAAAAGGACCGCTGCAGATCTGAAGTCTCAGCTTCCCAACTACCATCACAAAGCTGAATGAGTCTCTGCCCAAAGAAATCCTGTTCAAGCAGATGCTGCCAGAACATCAGAAATGCAAAGCTTCCTGCCAACTCAGCTTCAGGATTTAGATTCCCTGAATATCCTAACAAGAAACCCTCTCTCCATGAGGTATCCTGACTAAAGATAGACCTAGCAGGTGATGAGGTATCCAGTTTGATGGCAGATAGCTGACATTTTCAGATTGCCAGAGAGATAGGCTAGCTGGCAAGAAACCTTGTCCTGGGAAATCTGCCTAGTTTCTGTCGAAGATTCAAGAAAATCAACACCTTCCTGTGAAATTTAACAATTTTATTCATAAGTATTCAAATTAAAAGAGATCTGAAAAAAAAACCCCACAAAGATATGTTCTTTTAGAAGACTTCCTAAATATGACTCTGTCAAGGCTGCCACTCTGAGCTGTATCCTTAACATTGACTCAATTAAGTAACTTTGATGAGGTTATCTTACTTCATAGATATATCTCAAATTTTACATTACCAATTAAAATATAATTCAGACAGCACTGTCATTTAACCAGGTCTGTGATAATAACTTGCAATTTTTTAGTTTTTAAGGGAGGTTAACTGTTTAGGCTTTTTCGGTTTTTCTTATTACTTCTTTGGAAAATTACATGGGACATTTCAATTGTTGTAAGTATGTAAACCCATCAACATAAAAAAATGCCTTTTTAATTAGTTAAATTTTCCCAATACTTTATACATTAGACTATCTAGATACCACTGACAGCTTTCCTAACATATAGCTCAGGTTTTGGTGGAGAAATATGTCCTGTCTGAATGGATCAATTTGAACTACATGTTTTGGGGGAGCAGAACAAGACAAAATCAAGAACAACCAGCACAGACATTCTGGACTTGTAAAATAAACTTCATTAACACTGTGCAAGTATCACACCTCTCTCAAAGTAATAGTCAAAATAATTCTACAACGCTCTCTAGATTTTTCAGACAAGGTAAAAGTCGAAGCTGAAGTGAATAATTTTGTCTGTCCCCATGCTGGAAGAAAATGCTTCCCAGTTTTATGGCAGATGTATTTACATTAGGTAGAAGTGGATGAACTTTTTACATTGGAGAAATCTGAAACCAAGAAAATCTATAGGTAGACTTATGAATTAGCTTCGCTGATCCTGGTAATTTCCTCTTCATCTCTGATTTTGTGAGCCTTTAAGACTTGATCTCTTTCCTAATACTAGATGAATTTAACATTATTTTAAGAAAATGTATTGCCATTGGCATGTTTCAAATGCTCCTAGACCATCAGATATAATGTATTCCTCATAATTTTAGCAATCCCTCCAACTTCTAAGATCAAAGACCAAAAACCCTATACAAATCACATATCTAGCTCAAAAGAGAAAACAAAATTTGTGTCTGTGCCAGATCAGAGGTAACATGATTCCAGATGATTTATGTGTCCCTTATATTGAAGAAACTAATTCAAAGGTATGACTTTAGCCTTTGTGCTGCGCATATTATATAGGAAACTTAGCAGTGTGGAATTTCTATAGTGTGGAAAATCTGTGATTTTTATCAGGACCTTTAAGTGTACTAATTAATTTATTTAATCTAAAGTTTTATTTTTGCTTAGCCGCTTGTTGAGCAGAGACTGTACTTCATTAAAGGTATAGAGTGAATTATTCATCTGATAATCTCTCCTTTTCGAAGCATTGTATTCAATCCTGTTTCCAAAATAAGTTTCAAAAAAATGCTCCATGATAATTTATAATGCTACTGCTTTTTTTCCTAGCTCTGGCCTTCAGCTTCATCTGACAATCTTTCAAAACCCTCTTGAGCTACAAAAGATATTTCTGATTTTTTTTTTTCCCAAGAATAATATTAATTTGACCTGTTGTTCTTAATTTTTTGCACAGGTCTCATTTTCTACTTTCTTACACTGAAGAATGATTGTATAAAATATTGGTGTTGTGTGTTGACCCTGGTAGGATTCCAGTCACTCACCAAAGCCTTCTCACACAGACAGGGGAGAGCCCTTGGTTCTATCAGACACGAGGGAAGCTTCTGGCAGCTTCTCAAAGCAGCCATCCCTGTAGCTCCCCCACGACCAAAACCTGACCTCACAAACAAAATACAGTTGGTCACTGGTAAAACCATATTTAATCTTCTGTTTTTTCACTATCTGAAATGTGTGTTCAGGGCTGGCAAGTGAGCAAAGGCTTAGGTCTTTGGTTTTTTTAAAGAAAGATTTAATGGACAACGGTCCTTTGGTATGAAATCATGATCACCAAAGCTGGAATCTGCTGCCGTTTTCTTCACATGACATGTTACAAAACAAAAGAAAACAAAGAATAGTAACACTTGAAATTCAGACCCCCTACAAGTGAGAAGATGAAGTTATTTCAAAGTGTTTTCTTCAAAGTCTCTGGATGGTTTTAATAAGGCTTGAGAAACTTTTAATTTTTTTTTTTTTGCTTAAAAATGTTTCTTTAGTATTTCTAACTTTTATTTCTTCCTAAGAGATAGAAAATTATACAGGAATTCTTTCTTTGCCACCCTTTCAAGAGCTCTGTTACTACATTTTTCTTTTGGGGGCAATTTAATCTTCATTTAAACTGACCATTATGATAAAATGGTAACAAAACTTTCTAAAATAGATCATTTTAATTCTGTGTATTCGTACTATCAAGTATTTCAGTGAAGGTAAACACTGCACACTTCTGCATGCAAAAAAAAAGGACCTTTGAATTGTAAATATTTGTGCTTTGGAAGGTGATTCTTACCAGTCAAAAACAAACAAATAAAAAAAAGTAAAGGACTTATGTCTACTACCAATAAGAAACTGAATTTCTTTGATTATATTAAATTTTATTATAAAATATATTTGTAATTGTGTACATTTGCCATTCAACACTTAGGTGAAATATTATCACTATGTGAAGAATATTCTTATTTAAAAATCTGAATTCTGAATTTATTATTTGGAATCTAAATGGTCTCACGCTGGAGCACAGTGAAGCAAACAGACATCAGAGTTAACAACTTGTACCATCTTTCCCTCCCCAAGTGCCCTGGATGCAGAATCAGAGAATCAGAAAATGGTTTGGGTTGGAAGGGACATTGAAGACCATCTAATTCCAAGCCCTCTGTGATGAGCAGGGACATCTTCCACCAGACCACATTGGTCAAGACCCCATCCAGCCTGGCCCTGAGCACTTCCAGGGATGGGGCACTGACAGCTCCTTAGAGCACTGTTCCAGTGCCTCACCAGCCTCACAGTAAAGATTTTATTCCATATATGCAATCTGGTATGCTTAGAAGCAAGGTTCTGGTTATGGAAACAAGACTAATAAATGTTATTTTAATAAATTGTGTAAAGCCCTAACTTTTTGGTATTATAGCAGTAGCACATGGACAAGCCAGCATCTTCCACATGGGAATTTGACATAAACAAACACTCAAATGCCATAATTTTATTGCATTTTAAGATTTTAATTCATTTTAGTAGCTGTTTTTTATATTATACTACTGATAAGACAATTAGAAAAATTTATTTTATATCTTTAAAAATACTGGGGCTCAACTTTTATTTGTCTGTGCGTGTTCAACATAGGATAACTAAATACAAAACCAATTAGTTTCAGAACATTTTTGGAGGTAGTAAATTTAACTAACTTATCAAAAGACTGATTTAATTGATGTTGATATATCAATTGGTGTCATTTTGGTGTGATCTAAGATCTAATGAAGCAAATAAAAATTCTTGACTGAAGAACAGTTGCAGACTTGGTTAATATTAAGAATCACCAATATGAAGTCTGTGTTTCAGTGTTATGTTTCTGCCATTGTGTACTTGTTGTATTGTCTGCTTTGTGTGTGTGACTGGAAATGTGATTCAAAGCTGTTTGTTAAAAATAATGGAACTGATTAAAAATGTGTATATATATATATATATGTACTTGAACTGCAAAACTGTTTCTTTTAGTGTGTCATTTCTTAAAGCTGAACAGAAAAAGCTGAATGTAGCATTTCTATGTATCTCCTGAAAAAATGTAAAATTATCTAATTATCTATGCCTCTTTGCATGTAAAGGTTATTCTTTCAGCCCACTTTTTTAGTGATATGAGACAAGCCACTCAATCTCCTCTCCATTCTTGTAAATTTAAATATGAATTTAAGCACTTTGAGTGACTATATGATACATTTTATTTTGGAGGAAGCATGAATGTGCTTTAATATTAATGCTCTAAAGTATATTTCTTGATGCATTCCAGCGTTTGTGTCTGTACATTTTACAGTTTGTCCCTTGAGTCATTGCAATGGAGCATCATAGAATAAGTTGAAATCAGTCTCACTAATTATAGGGGTTTTTATTTCCAATCTGTATGAGAAAAGATTTGTAGACATTGGGAAAGCCATTATTAAATGAGACTGTTGTGCATGTAAAACTCAGTAGGTCTTTCAATATGCTAGTAAAATTATGAAACTGGTTTTAGGCTGCATTTTTCACCTAGTAAATAATACTGCAAGAAGTAGAAATCTTTTAAATAACTTACAGAACCCTTTTCTTTTTTTTGAACAGTAGTTGATTGCAAAGCAAATTAGACATTAATTTATTGTATTGTAAGAAAAAAAGATGTTTTAGGGCATCTGGCTTCTCAAATGCTGAGAACAGAGGAATTTAGGAGGTCAAAATATAAAAAAAACCACCCAAACAAACAAAGAAACCAAGAAAGGGTGATAGGCCATCTGCTTCTTTTATATTACACCTATTTATGCAGCACAGTAATTTAAAACTACATGCACTTAATAATCTTAGCAAGACTAGTTTTTAAAATAATAATATTACAATGGAAATAACATCTGAATTGCATCTAATTGGCTTTTTCTGCATCATAATAGCAGTTAATTATTAGTAATAACATGAGAGCTGGTGCAGAGCTTTGGAAATGGTGTGTGGAGTGTGTGCATATATGTCTGTCTGTGTGACAAGGTGACAAACTAAAGGTTTCTCTAAGCAGAAGTGGTCATTTGGTGATTCATAAGCCATGGAAATTTAGAGGCAATTAGATACAGAAGGGACTATTGCCCTTGACTTATGCTGGTTACTCTTTTGAAGTTGCAACTGTCCTGATAATGTTTTAAGGAAACATGTCAAGGAAATATGAAAAACTGAGAAAATATTCAAATGTCTCCATATCAAAAACAAATGCAAAAATTCTTTTGTCTAAAACTTCATTGGATGATTTCAAGTAGTGAAAAGAAAGAACACTGGAAAATAATTGGTTTCTCTCTTCTTGGAATATTCACTCACTTTTAGAGAATTCAGTGAACTTCACATGTGAAATTATAGCATGTCCTTCTTCAAATGATCAATCTAAAAAATTCATCATTTCTATACTGCATTAGATGTTATTCTCCTGTTTTGAAAACCAGAAGATTTTAATTCTTTAGCATATTGTCATTTTGTTTTTTCCTGTGTTTTTTATTCTTTTTTTTTTTTTTAATAGGAAGCATTTTATTTTTTCACACCTTTGACCACTTTCCAATCCTTTCCCTAGTTTTATTATATTACTGTATGCTCTAATAAGCTGTTCTTTGGAGGTGTTAAACAGCTGCAGCTCTTAGTGATTTCTGCCGAAGAAAGAATATTTTGGAAGTACATCTAATGTGTTCTTCTGTCATTGTTTTGGGAGGGAGAAGTGCTGTGAAGACAGTTAAATTACTCTTCATATATGAAAGCTTGATTATAAAAGAAGTACCAAATGCTTTTAAGGCTTTCTAGTATACCAGTGAGTATGATGACTGAGTTTTATGGACATTTATGAGAGTTTTAAATTTCAATGTCACATGCATTTTGGAGACATGGTTTTGTATACCAAAAGTTTTAAGATTTGAGGCTTCTTGGTCCCTTTTTTAAATATTTCTTCATTATACCAAAAACAGGCAAGCAGAAAAGCCTTGTCAATGTAGTCTGAGCAAGTCACACAAGGACTTTTCTCCAAAATTTAATTTTGTAAGTTTTAAATATCTACTCTGATTTTCTTTCTCCAAGAAGTTCTCTCCTTGCTAACACTTTTCACAGACCATATTTTTTTAATCCATGCAGATTCAGGGACCTCCAGGGCAAACTGCAGCTTATTCTTTGTAACCGTGACACTGTTCTGTCATTCCATGATTCTATGACCTCTAAGTTCATATTAAGGGGGAAAGGAATGGAGAAGAAGAACAGAATAATCCAGGGTTTCATTCCTGTTCATAAAACATGGAATAGGGTAGTGTCACTGAAACTGCAGGAAAAACAGAACCTCCCCAACAACATCTTTTAAGTGTTAGAGAATTAGGCATTACTTTATTCTGGCCAGCATGTGCAGTGGAAATCACTCCATCATACATGGCTCTTTACCAAACTTTTCATATATTTATACATAAAAACCCCAATGAAATTCCCATTCATTGGTTCTATATTACACAACTCTTAGTATTGGACCTTCTACTGATTACTGATCCCTTCACTTTGATGCTAATTAGGTCCTCATTTTTTGGTTCTCTTATCAATCTTTTCCCAGACCAGGTGTCTCTGGCCACACCAGGGGGTAGTATTTGTTAATGTCCATTTATCTCCTCTCTATCTTTTGTCTTCTCCCAATCTGTAGATGTTAAACTCTGAGTCTTGGAATCTTCTTTTTTTGTTGTTTGAGGCTCATCCAGCCTCACCCAAGGAAACTCAAATCCTTGGTAAACAGAGTTTTTTGAAGAGAAACTTCAGTTCTCCTCGCCCTGGGCACAGGTGAACAAAACCATGACTAAGGTTAAAAAACATTTTAAAGTTGTATCATTTCCAACAATAGTATATTAAATATCTTTTAGAAATATCTTAGTGAGAAATGATTGCAGACTATTTAAGAAACCTGGTATAAATAACAATTCATCCCAAAGGGATTGCCACCTAACACATAGTACTTTATAAACAGATGAGACAAACAAACAGGTTAGAGTGAAGTGTGGGATAGTGTTCAGACATTTTTTAGCCAGCTACAGAAGTCACAATATATTTATTTTTGTCATTTTCAGGTTGCAGTCCATTGGTAATTTGTTTCAATTTTTTCTCTCTCAAATACTGAATTTCACAGCAATGTACAATTTACAGCTTCATAAAACTGGTAGGTGAAGTAAAAAGTTATTAAGGTCTCTTTAAATATATGCAAATATCTGTTCACAAGGTACCTATAGTTCAGGAAGGGCAGTTAAACCATAAAAAAGGAATGCCTGAAGCAAATTAAATTCAGAGCAGTTTTTGAAAGAAAAGTTGGAAACCCTGCTCAATTTTAATAGATAGAATTGTAAAATAGGCTTCAAATTGGGTAATTAATACTGCATAAATAATCATTGCTATGGGTCTCTTTTTTTTCTTGAAATAGTCCTGCACAAATTAAAATTGCCCCCCCATCATCTCCATCTCCTTCTCCTTTCAAGGGGAAGTAAAGGTACAAAATCGTACTGAGTCCTTAGGGTTCAATTCACCTGAAAGTAGTTGTGACCTTCTGTACTGAGCAAGTCTATAAAAAAGCAGCAGGTGGTGTCTCTGTGCCAGTTTGACCTATCCAGATGCAAGGTTATTTCACATGCAAAGTGCACTTTTGTTATATTGATGAAGGCAATCTCATCCTTCAGAGGGGAAAGGGAAATGAGAACTTTGCTGGAGGTAACCAATGAAACAGAAGATTTACAGATGTTCTTTAAGAAAACTTCACAGAGTTATTTAATGGAATAAATGGAACCTAGAGCATGTCCATGACAAAAAAATACTGCTATAATTTTTTTAATTATATTTAAATTTGTAGCTCCGCATGAACAACTACTGATGATAGTAAAGAAGGGGGTGAAATACCATTTACAGGTCTCGTCTTTGATGGGCCTGATCTAAAACATAATAAAATAACTAAGAATCTCTTTCTTCATTTAGTTGGCTCTTGCCATAGCAAACCTGCCTTTTTGAAGCGCACTGGCAGTGCCAGAAGATAACACTGGAGAATTAAGTCCAAAACAACTCTTCTTAGCTGTCCTTATGACTCTGTGTCTTGTTAAGAAAACAATTTTAGAAAAAACAGGACTGAATGTGTCCCCTGCTGTCAGAATGTTTTTTATTAAATGTCCTGCATAACACCTATTTTAAATAGTAAAACAAAATATCTCATACGGCTCTTATAGACGGATTATGCATATGATCTTTGTCACTAGCCATAAAAATGCAGTAAATGTACAGTCAAATGGCCTGATTATTTGCAGAAGTTTGACACTTCATTGCTTATTGAAACTTTACCTACAAACTTAAAACATTTTTTCTATTTAAAGTACAGCTTTGCAAATAATGACAAGGAAATCTTTTGTTTTCTTGTTTCCCAGAGTTGCGTTTTTAAGCCTGTACACTTTCTCAGAAGGATTATGTGAGTCTTGCACAAGAATTTGTACTTTATTGTCATATCTTGCCCATTCCAATTTATCTAAGTGAAAATAAAGATAAATATCTGGACCAGGTTAATTCTGAAAATTTTATTAATAATTTCTGAGCTGTGGAAGCACAGGATTTATATTCTTTTAAAGACCCATTATTCTAGCCCTAGTAGAGTTCCCTGCCATTTATCTAATGGGAGAAAAGGCAAACAAACAATATAACAAAGGTAAGGAGCTGGTCATAGTGATGCAGTTGTTGTGGACAGAGGAAGAAGATCACAGAAGATAAGCAGCTTTGATCATCATGGCTAGGCCTACATAATGGCAATCACTCTGTTTGCTGCTTGCATATCAAGTCTTGGGATTCAGTATCATTAAAAATACAGGAAGAGACAAGGAATAATGTCAGGACACAAAATATTTCAATGGCATAACAAGGATGTATTTTAAAGAAACTTTTTTAATCAATACCACTGTTGCTAAACAAAAGTACTGAAACATTTTCTCTGAGAAAAAATAATAATAAAAAGAATTGTTGACCAAATAACTAAATATTCAAATTTTGTTGCTCCATTTAGGCAATTATATTCAACTAGGAAAGAACTTTGCAAAATAACCCGAAATTATTTTTCACGGTTGTATTAATTTACTTCTTTTTTCATGTGGTAGTATTCACATAGATTTCTGAAGTCCACTTTCATTATGAGAAACCATATTCTTTACATAGAAGTGTTTTTGTGCATTATTTGGCAGTTTGATATTTCTGGCCACAGATCTGAATTATATTTCCTACACACAGTTCAAATAGGAAATATATATAGTTCAATATATACATACTGAACTATGTAAAGTATATTTTAGAAAAAGCTAAAAAAACCCTAAACAAATACAAAGGAACTTTCAGTTTCTTACAGATAGAAACTAAGACAAATGTAGAGCAGTAAGATCACTGTCAAAGCTGCACTTCCATCTGCAGTTGGCAAACCAAGCAACCTGCGCCAGATGTATTGCTCACCAGTATGACTTTCACGTTGTTAAACATTAAGATATTTTTAACTAAGAAAAACTGCTTAAGGTCCATCAAAAATAAAAAGCGATATTTCTTCCTTTCAGAAATCAGTACTCCAATGTCGAATGCTTCCCAAACTCAAACACTTCTCTTCTGAATATTGCTTTGCTTGAGCCATTATCTTCAGAAAAGAAGGATGAGACCAACAACTCCCTCCAGTGTAAGAATAAGAGACAGGTCTGCTTCATAGGGAAGAGTATAGTGGAAAATTTCTAATAGAAGAGTAGGAGGAGGTATTCATAAGAAAGGAGGAATAATTTCATTAATAGGGAGGGAAATCTTGAAGAAGCTTGATAACAAACTAGTGTTTGGCCTCTACAGATCTGCGGTTATTGCCCTTGTGCTGCCAGAGCAGCAATTAACCTATGGGAATTTGATTGTGTGTTTTCATGTTGCAGCTGAGGAGATAATAAAGAAGGTTATAAAACCAAATAAGAATATCTGTTAAACCTTGTTTAGGGTGTGATTATGTGTATAGCTTCTCTTTTTATTTTTTTTAACCTGTATTGATAAAACAATAATAAGCAAAGATCTTTAAAGAAGTTTATATTTTTTCTGTTTTCATAAGTTATAATTGTTTTGATGGCCACGGTAAACTTTCCAATCCTCTGATCAGCTGTAGTGTGAAATATAAGGGGTTATTGATCAAAGTCTAGGTCAGAATAATTCTAAGAACCCATTACCAAACAATGTATTTCTAAATAATCTCTTAGCTGCTTCAGACACAAATCACGTTCTGCATGAATAAGTTCATTTATAACAATAATTGTGTATTCTATAAACTATTTTCTGTAAAACAAAATATTTCAGATGTTATTTAGCCCATTCTTTTTCTTCTTGTGTTCTTGTTTGTTTGTTCTATTTCCATAGAGAATAAAGTAAAAACATAAAAAGATTCATTTTCAGGATGTGAAAATAAAACATACTGGCGTTTTCAAATGAAGTAATTCTATTGAGGAAGTAATATATTCTGATATTTTCAGAATATTACCCCTAATTTTTGCAGGTCAGCTGAAATTATTTACTGGGTTTAGCTTATTTCTTACACAAGTCCAATTAACTGCTAGCTCAGTAGCTTTGCTTCTTATAAAACAATTAATACAATTTTAAGCTAAAAACCCCTAGATGTAAATATATATGTATTTAATTATTAAAATATAACAATATTTTCATATTCTTATGTTTACCATTTCAAAAGTACAGAATCTCAGAATCATGGATAAGTTTGGAAAGACCACAATGAGTCACTGTTCCAACCTCCATGCTCAGGCAGGGTCATCCCAGAGCACAGGGCACAGGACTGTGTCCAGATGGTTGAGTATCTCCAGTGAGGAAGACTCCACAGCTTCTCTGGGCAATCAGTTCCAATGCTCCATCATTCACACAGTATAGAAGTTCTTCCTCATGTTCAGGTGGAACTTCCTGGGCATCAGTTTCTGCCCTTTGCCTCTTGTCCTGTTGCTTGGCAGCACTGAGCAGAGCCTGGCTCCATCCTCCTGACACCCTCCTGCAGACACTGACAGATATTGATGAGGTTCCCTCTCAGTCATCTCTTCTCAAGGCTGACCAGACCCAGCTCCCTCAGCCTGTCCTTGTAACAGAGATGTTCCAGTCCCTCCACCATTTTGGTCACCTTCCTCTGGACCTGCTCCAGGGGCTCCATGGCTCTCTGGTACTGAGCAGCCCAGAACTGGACACAGCACTCCAGATGTGCCTCACCAGGGCTGGGTAGAGGGGCAGGATTGCTTCTTGTTGGCAATGCTCTTCCTAATGCACCCCAGTACTTGCCACTTTAATTCAGAAATAATCCTCCACAAGGTTTTATGCATTCTACATTGTATCATATATTAATGTCAGTCAACAAATGTTTGACATATCCTTCTAAATCATAAATTAACTAAATACTCAAATATCTCATAAGCCTAATTTAAATCACTTTTATGGTAAATTAATTCAGCATTAAATCAGTTGTAGCTCTTAGAAAATGTTTTTTCAACAAGGAAATGGATATAAATTCTTTTAAAAATAATAAAAATATTACCTGTAAAAATATTATTCTCTTCTTCCATGAACGTCCTATAGCTGGTTCTGTCTTCAAATTTTTTTTTGATTGTACAGTACTTATTGATTTTACATCTATAATGCCTTCTTTAATTCTAAGTATATCAAGAGTAATATTTATAGCTATATATATTAATATATAATATATATTAAATATTAGCAATATTTAAATCTCTCTGTCTTAACACGTTTTCTCTTTGTCTCTCTAGGCTTGATGCTATTTGTCTTTTCATCTATTTAAATATGAGTCACTCTACGAACCAGTGCACTATCCACATAAAGATAAATTCCTCTAAAGCAGTTTCCTCTTTATCATTTGGTTCTCAGGGGTTTTGCTTTCCAAGGGCAGTAACTGTTTCTGCCAGTTTTGGTCCCCAGTCCAAGTTATTTATCAAGAGTAGCAAATGTTTTATCCAAAACTGTAAAATTACTAAGAATATTTGAAAAGTAAACTTATATAATGTCCTTCCTTAATCCAAACTCACAAAGTGCATAAGAACTAAAAATGGTAAGAATCCCACAGAGAAGATCTTGCATAAGTGAAAAATCAATTAAGACAATCCCAAGACTTGTATCCATCATTCATCTGTTAAGCAAGGAAGTTTGTAACCACATAGTGGGATTTTTATGATACTACTACTGCTGCATATGATGAGGTCAAACAGACCCAAAAAGGCTAAGATACAAAAAGATTGACAGATACTAAGGCTAAGATCCATATTAAGGCATTTTTTGTATATGCACATATATGGACGTATATGAAAATTCCTATATTCCTATATAATTAAAAGAAGATAAAAGTGTGATAGTGGCTCCTAATAATATATGTATTTTCAGTATGAGTAGGCTAGATGGGATAAATGACAAAGGATGACATATTAGCAACCCAAACATCTCACAGAATTATGGCCCTGATCTTTATCTCACAGAGATGTCATAGGGCTCATGGTGATCTTTTTTTGAGATGGATGAAAGTTACAAGATAAGGTTTTGAATTGTTGAAAATGCTATTTGAAGAGAGAAAAAAAGGCATTTCATAAAGGATGCAGAGTCTCCCTGTGGGGCTTCATAACATAAAGAAAACAGGTTTGATATACCACTAATAGATCAGTACAACAATTATGAATGTGACTATAATGTCTCCGTAGTTTATATTTCAATGTCAATTTCATCTTGTTTTAAAACGTCAGAATCAGCAAAATGTTTTATTCCTAGAAATTATTAATGTTTAGCAGAGAAAAATATATGGGAATGCTAATAGGGTTGAAAATGTAATATTTGTCAGCATATTAAATATATTTTAACATAATGCTTTTTTTTTTTCCAAAGAGTTTTTAACCAGACTTATTTAATGTAGTGTGAATCTTTACCTTACTTGTTAAATCTAGAGCACATGCATCATTATGGACCAAAAAGGGAAGTACTATGCTCATGATAAAACAGTGGAGTACTGCGCTGCACAGCACAGGTTGAGCTTGACATATGAAATGTAGGCTCCTTTTGTAACTTGATGATTGTTTCTATTTTTAGTAAATAGGATTTAAACACCTGCTTTGCTCCCTCATAATTTCAACATCTGTGTAAGGTTTCTTGTGCTTTGTCATTCAGTTAGAGGCACTAGTGACAGTCTCTGACTGCTTCATTTATCACTGTACATTCCGTTCCACATTTAGAATTGATTGTTTCAAAGATGCAGCCTACTTTGAGTTCAGCAGGCAATTTTATGCATTGTCTGAAATGTCTTGCTTCATGCTAATAATAAAATCTTTTTGTAAGATATTTATCAAGGTCTAAGCAATAAAACAGTTTGGAGTACGCTTCAGCCTCTAAATTAAGATACATTTCTTTTTTCAACAGAGACTGAAAATCTGTATAGTGTTCCTCAAAGGAGCATCTCAGTTGTTTGAACTGTAGTGGTTAATTTGCAACAGAAGTCAGAATTTCTAAATTGCAAAGGAGAAACACTCACTAAAGCACTGACTTAATAAAATGTCTAATGTTCCCTCTTCATAAAAATAAAGGATTTCTTATAACTTAATTGACTTTGTTATCTTTTTAAGCTTCTCTAGAGACTGCTTTTTAAACCTTCAAATTTTGCCTGCAGGCTGCTACAGAGACTGTTCTTTGTATATTACATACCATAGAAAAAATATATATTTTTCAATGTACAATGCAGCATTTTGTGCTGAGGTGAACACTTAGAAATATCACACCAATAATGGTTCAAAGTGTGAGAATTTTACTGCCGGGAAGGTTATGGATATAGGAATTTAAATTCATTAACCTTGAAGAAATTTATTTTAAATTCTGTCATTACTTTCACAAGCCAGTCATTATAATTTTCAATGCTATGAAGAGCCTTTTCACTTGGGTATTTGAAGGTTGTTTTGTGTCTGAGTAAAAAAGATGTATTCTTCTTATCCACTGTCTTTCCTTGAGCCCTGGTTTTGTAAAAAATTACATGTTTATAATGCATTTTTTGCATTATATATATTAAAATGCATGTTTATAATTGCGTGTTTGTAATGAAAATTGATGATTGCATGGCCTGAAAGTTAGTTTGCCAGTTTGAACAGCAAATATCAATATACATTTGAGATGGAGGATGTAGGACTCTTTTTAATGTCAAACTTCTCTGTCCCATTTTTAATTATATACAGTACTTAAAAACATGAATAATATTTTTATCTTTGATGACAGTTAACAGTTTATTTCATTGGCTTTAGGTTAGCACTAGTAATATTTACTATGGAAGCTTCAAAGTTGTGTTGATTTTATCTTGAATAAATTTTCTTTCATTAGTAGCTCATTATCAAGCTATTGTAGAGATGGTCTCTCTGTATGATGTATGATTTCCTAAGAAATTAAAGTCATGATAAAAATTCCAGTGGCAGGAACACTACATTTGCTCAAGTCAGGAACAGGAAGAGTAGCTTGAATTATCTTTCCATATTCTGTCTTTTTCCTGATGTCAGAGTGGTTAGAATATGGATGAAGAACTAAGTTATTTCTGAGGTTCACTATTACAGAAACTTCAGAGCCATCTATAAGTGCTAATGAATGACAGTGAGTTCAAATGAAAATGGATCTGCTAGGTTCAACATGAAGGAAAATATTTCTTTTTAGAATAAAGGTCAAATTGCAGAAGAACTCTAGTTTCCTTTTATTAATCTTTAATGCAAAGCACGAGACTTTGTTTTCTGGAAACAAAAAGAAATAATAAATTGGCTTTTATATTGGAAGAATTAGGTGTTAAAGATAAAACACTTCAGTACTTTTTGAGAAGTCTGTAGTGTCCTACGGACATTGGAAAAGACCTTTTGTTCCCCAATGTTTTTGTTCCATACTTCACTATGGGACATGACATGGTGTTGTCCACCCCTTCCTGCAAAATAGTATCTAAGAGCAATAGGGTAAAAGGAATTCTAGCAAAAGATAAAATAAAAAATTCTTTTCAAGACTGCTATTGCAAGAATGAGATTAGTTCCAAAGAAAATAATGTTTTGTAACCTTGATCCCTCTAATTTACCAGGGATATGTGCAAAGAATCCTAATGTTTGATTTTCTGTCTATGAATGAGTAAAAAACTTTCTATATTGGACAGGCAAAGATTAAGAAAAAAAAGTTATCCCGGAAGAAAAGATCCAGATCAACTACTTTTTTCCCTGAAACTCTACAGAACTGCACCAAGTTTAACATGTTCCCCCAAAAAGCTGTTCTCTGTTTTTACTGCCATCAGGCCCACAAAAATTCTCAGCCATAAGCTCTGAAGTAACAGGAAAATAAACACTAAATAAACACCTACTCAATCAATACTTACTATAAAAAAAAAAAAAAAACAGACTGAAAAAAGTAAAACTTAGAAAATACAACAGTAAAGAATCCCAGTAATTCTGAAACAAGGTTGCTTTAATCATATTAGAGTATTAGCAGAAAACTTCTGAATCCTTTGAATTCTTGTTATACACATTGATTTTTGTCTCATCCTGATGCTAGATTTGTATTATATCCACTCTCACACCTTTTATTAAGAATTAGAATTAAAAGAATACATGCGGTTTTTTTCAGATATTTCCTCAGTTGTTTTTTCATTCTTTTTTGTGTTCACAGTTTAATTTAGATACATTCATTACCTCTCTTTTTCTTGGTCTTTCTTTTCTTGTATCTCAGTACTGTCACTGAAATTTCTCCTGTATGCAGGTTATTGTAACTGCACTCTATGATTAGTTTAGTTTTTTACAGGGCAAAGTTCCTAGAGCTTTGACCTTTTCCTGTATATTGAGGTACAACACATATGAATTATATACTTGGGGGGTTTTTTTGTCTCCTGTTTGGAACAAACAATTGTTATGATCAAACAACTTTTCACTGATAGGTTTATTTGTTCTAGTAGCCTCATTTGCATTTAATGTGCATTTAACAAAGAGCTAGAGGAAAAGTATGTTAGAAAACTTAGCTGTAAACCACCTTTGAAATTTCCTGGTCTTCCTCTTATAAAAAACGCACATTCAGGAAGAAAAAATAAAAATTTGTTTACTCTGTAAGGAATCCAAGCAGCAACTGTGACATTCTTAAGTATGGGGAAACTAAAGCAACATCTCATTTGGGTGTGTTACTGGAGTGGCCAACAACCTTGTTCTACCTTAGCCCATATTTCTAAAAAGAGAGAAAATGGTGAGCTTCTGAGACAGCAATTAGCCTTAACATGATGAGTTAAAACATTTCATAAGCTCTTATTTTATATTTCAAAAAAAGCTACTGTTTTCATATAGAGAGTTCTTCAAAGACTTTTTTGTAATTTTTTTTCTGATTGGTAGCATAATGTCGTTTACATTCATGAAAATTTCTGATGGAAAACTTCAGCCTTTGTCCTTTTTTTTGCTAAATGTTGGGTACTCACCTATTGGGCACTCACTCACTCCAAGGCAGACAAACAAGTCACATGCTAACTCTGTAAAATTAGCAGTCCCTCAAAATTATTTGATTATTTTAGCTTACTCAGTTTAAAAGTAGCATACCAAAAAAGCCTACAAGATTTACAAAACCAATCTTTACTCCAAACCATTATTTGTTTAGCTTTATCTAGATGTAGGGGTGTAAAGCTTGAATATGCACAGATAAGCAGAGAGATAAACTGGAGTAAGAACTACACCCAGACCTGCGAGCTGACTAAAGCCAAAGACACAGATCTGCAGCTTCAGAACAGCTTATTTGCCCTGGTAGAATGCGAGAAAAGAAGAGCCCAGAGCAGTGCCAGAGCCAGCCAAGCCTGGAATGCAAGTCAGCATCAAAGGAAAGAGGCAGGTGGTAATATCTGGAGACTCTTTCCCTTGGGGAATGGAGGCCCCCGTCTGCCAGTCCTGTTTGCTGTCTAAGGAGACTTCTTGCCTGCCTGAGGCTCAGAGATGATATGGACAGCCTTTCAAGATTTGTCCAGCCCTTGGATTATTTTCTGCTGGTGCTCATGCACATGGACACTGGTGGTGCTGTGAGAGGAGATATAAACCTCATCAAGAGTGGTTTCACAGCTCTGGGTGTGAGATTGAAGGCCACAATAACCCACTCAATCCCAATGATTAAAGAAAAAGGCTTGATTAGGAGCAAATGGGTACTGCAGGTCAATCACTGGCTGTGCACCTGGTGTCATACAGAGATTTGGCTTTTATATCATGTTACCTGTTTTGAGGATCGAGGACTGCTGGACAAACCTAGTTTTTAGGGTAAAAATATGGAAAGAAGTAGCAGAAGAGGAAGAAGAAAAGAAGCCCATTCTTATATTGTGCCATTTTAAATTGAAAATTCATTATTAATTTCCAAAACAGCAAGGATTTTCTGGTTTCATAAAAAAATTTATTTCCTAAGAGTTATACTTTTAGTATACAATTCAGTTTATATCTTTTGCCTTTTTTGTTTCCTTTTTCACATATGTGATGCAGAGACCTAATCTTCCAATAAATACCTCAACATAAGTATATGCTGTGTGTTTTAAAAAGATTCAAGGATAGTATCACAATTTACCCTTGATGAACAGTGAGAAAGTCATACATATTGGTAATTAGTGAAGATTCTTCTTCTTGGGTATATGGTAATCATAACTGCCTAAGGCTGGATGGTGTGCTGATAATGACAGGAATGTCCTTTATACAAGAAGAGAAGAAAAACAGTACAGAGATGAGAAAGAATGCAGATTTAGAGAACTGTAATGACATGAAGGAAGGTGCATGTTTTCATCATTTGACAAGAGGACGTGTACTTTTTTAACCTCATCTCACTCACTCTCTCTGCGAATTTGCCAGGCGAGGGTGCTTGAGGGGAGGGTGGTTGCACTCCACTCGAGACTGTATGGTTCACTTTGTAGGTTTCATTCAGAATATCATGATATTGCCCTTTCCATACATATTTAAGATGTACAGTGCACTATCCATTTAAAAGTAATATATCTGTTCCCCTATTTGCACCCCCTAAAGAAAAATCTCCCCACCAGATCTCTCAACAATGAAACCCCTTGTGAGCTTTCAGTTGCAGAGGTTCTGGCAGCGGTGTTTCAACAGAATATTTATGCTTAGAAGTGACTGAGGGCAAGAAAGTAGTGGGTACAAGCAGTTATCACAGAATTGATCTGGTGTAACCCTAGGATCTATATAAATGACAATATATATTCATAAAATTAGACAAATTCATTTAACAATGAAAGATAAACGATCATGTGAAAATTGACTGAGCCACCAGAATCAAAGGGTAGTAATCACTGGTTTGACATCAGCAGTGACCTGTAACAAATGGTCACTCAAGGGTCAACACTGGGAAATGTTGGGCTTTTTAAAGTGTTCAATATCTTAATCAATGATCTGGATGGTAACATAGAACTCACCCTTAGCAAATGTATGAATATTAAAATATAAGGAGAGTGACTGATATACCAAATGTCAGAGCTATTGTCCAGAGGGACCTGTAAAAAGCTGACAATTGAGCCAAAAGAAATCTATTAAATTTCAGCAAGGAGGCTGTACATCAATTCAGGTGGTAATACCAAACAGCTAAATAACAATGTATCATGCACCTACATATGATTCCCTTTTATCATCTCCCTGTCTCCAGTTACTTGAAATTTAGAGATTATGTCAACCAACTGTGTAATCTTTATGCAAACCTCCTGGAAAAGGTTGTAACACACTTCCAGGAGCAGAACTGGCTCTGGACAAAATAAGTCAACAACACCCTGAAGCTTTTATTCTTTTTTAGTTCTGTAGAATCGGAAATATATATGATATCATAACTCATGGCTCATATCCATTGCCATCACTGGTTAGAGGAGGTGCTGGTCTAGGCTGATCTTGGGGGGAATTTCACAGAATTCTTATTAAATTGCAAATTCCTTCAGTAAATCTCTAATGCCAGCAGTCTGATTCAAAGACCACTGAAAGCAGTGCACAAGGAATTGGAGTGAATTATATTCCATATTAGTGTCAGTTCATTGTTTATATACATGGTCAGTAAATCTCGCAGTGGTAAGAAGGCATAATATGTATATTCATATGCACAAGGAGGAACGTGCTCCTTGTGCATATGAAAATGAGGAATTTACTGAGGAATTATGATGTAAAATCAAAATAATCAAATTACATCTATATAGCATCTCAAAAGTAGAATAGTAAACATAGGACTTTTAGTGGTAATATTTCTTCTGAGTTCCTTATCTGAATGAGTTTTGGCCTTTTAGTTGCATGATAGAAGCTATTATTCTGAAGAAGTGAAGAAGGCTGCTGATTCATGTACACTGATCTATACCAATGAATTAATGAGGAAAGAAAATTATCCAGTATATATCTACTAATGTGTAAACTATAGCTCATGACAGGGAGCTCCACACATTGTTTCCCAAAAGAACTTGGAAGTGCAGGAAAAAGTTAACAGAATGTTCCCAGTATAACACTAAGCAAAGATGCTAACACATTATATGAACAGGGCAATACTGAATATCGGCATGGTGATTATATAATCTGCATATTTGCTAGCATTGAATAGGATGGGTTATCTGTAGCTAATAGGCAAGAATTATGTGACAAAATTAAGAGAAGGTTGTAGAAAGAAGCACAGAACTGAAGATTTACTCTTGAATTACTAACAAAATTAGTGTAATCATTATGCAAAATGAATTGGTGGAAGAAAACCATGACTGGTATAGGTTATATTTGTTATAAAAACGTTTTGGCACACAACAAATCTGTTGCTAGATTAGTGTTGATGCTGGGACTCATTTTCTTTCTGTCATATGCCATTTGGAAGATTTCACTTCACATTAGTCTTAATTTAGTCTCCTATGTGTAAACTCCCAACTTTACATGTATTTCAGAGCTTTCTGAAGAACTATCATGTCATAAACCTTTGCTTCTTTGAGTGTGGGCACTTTGGGGAACCTCTCTGGATGCCTCACATTCTATTTTCTCCTGTCTCACGAAGACGAGGACAGCAGATCAAGAGATACATCAGCTGTCCCCACCACCATCGCCTATACAAATACTAATGTGCCAAATCTTTAAATCAGGTCCTGTGACATTTTGAAGTGGTGCAGTGTGCCTGCTATCTCCTCCATCTTCCCACTAAATTTAGCAGTACTCAGCACCCTAGATCGTGGCAGATTTATTCTGAGCACCCAGTCAACACACATGCCAGCAAAGGAACAGGCCAAATACTGACTCCAAGGTCATGGGATACTCTCTTTCCTGGAACAGGGCAGTTGTGTGGTATAAATAAGGTAACTAAAACTCAAACGAGAAACTGGTGCTTTCTTCCTGGGCTACAACAACATCTGTGACATTTTGGTGGTGCTGTTCTGAATGTTGGTGGATATTTTTGGCGCCTGTGCCACTGGGTCCTGAGATTGTCATCTGACAAGGATAAGTATATAAATGGTGGAGGAGAAGGAGTAACATGGAACAAAATTAGTAAAAGTCAGGAACAGAAGAAGAAAGCTGGGAGAAAAATGTGATGGCCAAAATCGTCATGATCATCATGTTAGCCAACATGATTTCCTAGATACTAATTCTGGAAAGTCTTGCCCATATGGTCTAACTAAAGGGATAAATAATACACTTGCAGTGATGCTAAGAATGAAAGAGTCCTTAGCAATTGCTACATTATCCAGATCCAGCGGTCCCCTCTCCTCCAGGAGATCTGAACATCTGAAGAACTTGTAAAGCTCTGAAGTCTGGGAGTGCATATTAACTGATCAGGTTGATCTCCGCTCCTTCTTATTGTTGTCACATTATTGTTACCTGGATGTATGGTTTGGCAGCTCTGTCACCACAATTGTCACTTATCCAATGCATCCTGCTTATGAGTTTGCATCTTGTCTCTAGATGGCCCCAAAATTATTAATCCTGTTGAACATCCTGGATAACACCTGTGATGACAGGCTCAGTCATCTCCCTCCTCTCTGTCTTCTCCTCTGTCCAAATCCCCACCTGGGTACTGGGGCACTACATCTGTTTCAGGATGGATTTTCTGGTCCAAGCTGTTGCTCTTCTCTGGTAACATTGGGACAAATCAGCAGGGAGCACACGGATGCAGCAAAACCTCTTCATCAGAGGAGAGCAAAAGAATAAGCCTGTCAGTCCTTAAGTGTCTTTGAAGACACAACACATTAACTTTCTGTCTAATGTCATCTTTCCACAGATCACAGCTCCTGAAGAACACAGTTTCTGCAGATCATAAACCTGATCAGTTCCTGTAAGGGATGGTTGAAAATGAGCTCTGAATAAAATAGGTAGATGAGGAAGGATTAGTGGTACCTCAAAGACTTGAGCGCTGGAAGCACATATGAAGGCATTTTCTCTCTATATATCAAAGACCAGCAGTTTTTGAAGTCCAGAGTTTTCGAAGACTCAAGTACACTTGCATAATAGGTGTGAAGTACTTTGGTATTCATTCAGTGCAGGCATTTTGTGGTTTAATTTCCTCTGGAAGGGGGTGGGTGTGTGGGTGTGGGGGGTATGTGTGAGTATGCGGTCTGAAGCAGCTTTGAGAACTAACTCAGCACATAGTAAGTGAAGGGATTTTCTTCAAAAGCTCATTACTGCTCCCATCCAGACTGCGAATGCCTTACACAACTAATTTGACTTTGGAGCAGTTAATACTTGTCTTCTACTGCCAGTGTTTCTAGACTGCCCTTTTTTTCCCATGGCTTTTCTATCTACTGCTGTGAAAGCAATAAATGATGTTTGACTTTGTGATTTTGGTTGACTGCTTGTTTATTGTGAAGGTGGTTAGAGTTCATGCAGTTGGATTCTAATATCAGGGCTTTGGGAAATGTATAAAAACCATGTTATCAGGCTACCTTTGCAGAGAATAGATAAGCACTGTAGTTCTCCTGGAGACATATCATATCATTTGAACTAGTTCCTCCTCCTAGTGCTCTGCTGGTGGATGCCTTTATTGATTTATGGCAAATATAATTAAGCAACCTGTCAGTATTCAGTTAAAAATTTAAATGGTTTCTGAAGAGAAAACAGAGAAACAATAGAAAAAAAACCCACAGAAAAAGAAAGAAAATCCCATAAAGAGCCCACTTTGCTAGTTTTAACTGCTTCAGGGGGTTGTTATTTTGTTTGTTTTAATGTTGAGAGTAAATAAGCTTTTCCTGCGGTGCAGTTCTGCCAGCAGATGTACCTGTACTAAATGAAGGTGGGGTGAAAAGGAGTAATCAGAAATAGGCAGGATGAGATTAAGTCTGCCTCTAGGCATGTTTATATACGCAAATTAAGCAATAGAATATTACAAGGGCTTTCGGTAAGTGTTTTTGGAAACAAAAACTTGTGGACTATTTTGTAAGGGTCAATTCTGAATGAGGCATTAGAGCACACAAGTTTAGTGCATTTCCAAAGCTCAAGAACCCTTATTTTTCCATATTTCCTTCCAAAGAATGCATATCGATTTTAAACCATTGAAATATGACATGCAAATATATAAAAATGAGTGGAAATATTCTACATGTATTGAAAGAGAAAACACAGCCTAGGATTTGGCTGGACAGGGTGCTGGACCATCTTGTTTAGACTATACTTTGGCCAAGAATGTTCGGACCAGATGATCCTTGAGGTCCCTTCCGACCTGGTATTCTACATTTCTGTAGTTTGAAAGGGTGCAGTTTAAACAGTATTTAACAGTATTTAGTATTTTAACAGTATTCATTTATTTTGCATTCTTAAATAATATAGTTCTCTGATAACATTTTTAAGAAGGGATGGAGAAAGCTGCAGTGCAACTGCAGTCAGGGAAGAGAGGAGTGAGAATATGTGAGAAGAAAAAACGTACAGACACCAAGGCCAGTGAAAAATGAGGAGGAGGGGGAGATGCTCTAGACCCCAGAGCAGAGTGATGAAAACCGTGGTGAAGCAGCTGTGTCCCTGCATGCCATGGATGTCCATGTGGGAGCAGAGATCTGCCTGCAGTCCCTGGGGGACTTCACCTCGGGTCAGGGAGATGCCCAAAGGAGACAGTGAACCCATGGGATGCCTGAACTGGACCAAGTCCCTGAAAGACCTGTGGACCTTTGGAGATAGGAGCCCATTCTGGAGCAGATTTGCTGTCAGGACTTGTGACCCCATGGAAGGGACCCACACTGGAGCAGTTTGTGAAGAACTGAATCTTGAGGGAAGGACTTACATTGCAGGAGTTCATGGAGGACTGTCTGGAGCAGGGGAAGTGTGAGAAGTCCTCTCCCTGAAGGGAAAGGAGTGGCAGAGGCAACATGTGATGAACTGACCACAACCCTCATTCTCCTGTCCCCCTGCACTGCAGAAAGCGAGGAGATGGAGAAAATCAAGAGGGAAGAAGACAGGCAGGGGAAAGCATTTTAAGATTTGGACTCATTACCCTACTCTGATTTGGCTGGGAATAAATTAAACTAATTTTCCCAAGCTAAGCCTGTTTGGCCCATGATGGTTATTGGTAAGTGATCTCTGCCTGTCCTTATGTATTGCCCTTACGTCCAGCCAGGGTCAACCACCACAAAGAACTTACTGAGTCCAAACAAATTCTTCATATTTGAGGGGAAGCGACAAATATGAAAGTAAAGCAAGACAGTGCTATATATTGAAAAAAAATTGAAGAATCACCCCAATTGAAAAAGTTTTAAAAGCTTTAGAGCTTTACAGCGACAGACCTCATAGGCCACACAGCCTGTGTGAAATTGGATTCCATGTGATTATTTCTGGGCAATAATTCAGAGCAAATAACATCAAGAAAGCCTTGCATAAATCCTGACAGAAAAAGTGGATTTAAATCAAACTAATAGGTTGCAAAACATATGAAATATGCTTTGTACTGTGCCTTGGAGACACATGGCCAAATCCATATTCAAAAAGTAAAAACAAACCAGAGTGATTTGAAGAATAAATCACTTGTCATCGTGATCTTTAAAAATGCCAGAATTTAATGCAAAAATATAATCCTAACATTTATTGCAGCAAAAATAAATGTCAACATATTAGACTTAACTGGCTAAGCCTTGTGGTAGCATTTCTACAAAGTGAAAGGAACATGACAAGTTGTATTTCACATTTATTAGAATAAGATTTGCTCTTCTTTATCATAAGCAGTAGATTTAAACACTTTATTTTAATTTACTTCACAGTATTGAGAAAAACATTGACTCAGATAAGAAGTGGAATACCATATACACTTTTCTCTGAAGCAATCAATCAACTTTAGAAGCTAAATATGTAATATGACAACACTAGAGTTTTGCAGTGAAATACAAAATGTAACATAAAATGTTTGTGACATTTCACAGACACTACTTAGAAACATATCTGCTATATCTAGAACATCATAAAAGTTATAGTCTACTATTGGTTATAACAGATATATCTTCATAAACATGTAAATACACATGAGTATACAGGAGGGCTACAACTGAGAGCATCTTTTAAGGGCTGCTAGGGACATATCCAGACACAATCATTGTTCTAATTCCTTCTCAAACCTCAATTTTGTGTAATGCTTGTGTGCACATCCTCTCCCTCTATCACTTATGATATTATGCTTTTCAAAGCATTTTCCTACACATTACTAACATAAATACACATAAGAGACATAGGGTCATAGAGACTAGCAGTTTTTAAAACCTTGTACTCATAAGAAATAATCCAAATTAATTGGAAATGAATACATTTCTTCTTGTTATAGCAGTGGTAGATTAGCCTTCAAGGAATTTTAAAATATTGTTTGTTGCCTCACAGATTAAAATATTTAGATAATTTTTTTCATATAAGTAATATTTACATAAGTCTAGAATAATAAAGTAACATAAATATTAAAACATCAATATGATAACTCCATTAAATATCTATATGAAGTAACACTGCAAAAAAATTTATAATTTAAATACTAAAAAACACTTTATATTTAAATTTGCAAAACCAGCATGTAGAAGATGACAGATTTGTACTACTTCATTCAATATTATTTCAACCTTTTGGTGTTTTCTATCTGACAATGTCGGAGATAGTTATCTCTTTAAGAGAAAGAGAATGGCATATGTGGTCATGTAATTAAAGAACAACAGCATACAGGGTTGTCAGAATATCGTATAGTAATCTATATTAGAATTACTTTTTAGTATAAACTGTCCATTTTACAGCCTTGTTTATTTATGCAGTGATACATAACAATATACATCTCCTAGTTTTTCTTTATGTTTTCTTTTAATATTCAGTGTTCAGTTTTTTCTGAAAAGAAAATGACAGAAAGAAATATATCTAATAGTCTCCCCATGACTGAAGGAAAATTGTGTATGTTACATAAAAGAATCTACTGCATGTTTCTTGCTCCAAGAGTGGCAGCAAAACAATCCTGCATATGGCAGAGCTGCCAGCAGTCACTGATGTGTCTGACTGGTGTTGCTGCTGGTGCTGGTCTGGTTGGAATTCCCTGGGAAACATAGATGAGAGTGAAAAACCTAGTGAGAGAAAAGAGAGTGCTGGAAATGGTATGAAGTGCTCTCTAGTAATATTGGTAAGCCCATTAAATGTGTCCAAAGTGACAATTGGTTCTCTTTACTAAAGCTAATAAGTACAGGTAATAGAAACAAATAGAACAAAGGGCCAGTTTTTTATCAAGTAAGTTAAAAAGACTCTGACTTAGAAAAGAGTACATTCGCAATACAAGTTCAGAAGATCCAAGGTTATTTTTAAAGACTTTTCTTCTTAATATCAGGCATAAACATTTGTCCTATCTTTTCATTGAAATAAGCTAAATTATTTTAGTTTTCACCTGGTTTTCTTTCAAGCACGCGTAGGTTTGGTTCATAAGAGGTGTGAGCCAACAGACTTGTTACGGATTTGTCCAGGGAAGTAGGTACTTTCATTATCCTATGCAGAGGCTGAGGGAAGCGTTCTCCTTTCTGGTATACACAGGCAGAAAAGCTGGTACAAACTAAGTGCCAGGTCTAACGGAAAGCTTTACATCCTCTGCAAGTCTCTATTTTTGAGAAGTATCTCATACAGATCATCTCCTGACACTGCTTTGGCAATTGGCACAGGTCAGCTCTGGCTCTCAGGCATTTTAATTAACTTCACTCCCTTAGAATGCAACTTGTAAAATGGGCCCTATGACAGATACATTACATCCTTTGTTGTTGTAGGGGGCTTTAACACTCTTATAGGCAAATGCCTCCTTTTTATTCACATAAAATACTATATGACATAAAAGTGTATGCTATACACTTCACATATCAGTAGAATAAGAAGTTGAGTGTTCTTTCATCTGAATGACCAAATGTACAATTACACATTTAACTCTGAAGTATGTGCTAAGAAAAGGAGTTGTAGCATATATTGATTATTGGATTTAAATTTGAAACTAGTCAGCATTTTTGATAATAAATAAGCCTCTCAAATGTTTAAGTATTACACTGTTTTGTATAAATAATAAAAATGACAAAAATCTAATTACATATTAAAATTATGCTGCAATCAAAGAGTGATAAGATAGTTTTTCTTTTTTTTTTTCAAAAGGAAAGCAAGTGTCTCTTTCAGTGGAATCTTATTTCTGTCTAGATTTTATGGCCTTCAACTTACAGATACATAAAGGTGTTTATAGACCTGAAACCGGTAGCCACTTAAAACTGTTTAAAAACTTCTATGGAAAAAAATTTATTGAGCTTTTGGCATATCACAAACTACATATACTTCTGCTCATATACTTTTGTAGATTACATGAAAAATTCTCCTTTTCCTCTCAAAAAAATCCCCACTGTGTTTTTATCTCCTCATAAAGCATTCACTAAAGCAAACAGAATGTTCAGGTAGTAATATTCTATGTTTCCACTACCTTGTAAAGGAGCTTTTTTTATTTTGATTTATGTTTCATTGCCCCCTGCTGTTTGATAAAGAACTTTTTTTTTTAAAGAATCAACATTTCAGTCTACTTTCTTTACTAATGAAAAAGCAATTGGACTTGAAATCATCTTCTCTAGTTATGATCTCAGATTCAATATGCTTTTTTTTTTTTACCTCAAAGACTGCAGCAGTCAAATAGTGCAGTCATTCAATTAAACTATTGTGGAAATGCCACAAAATCAAAAAATGCATTCAAATGTAATTTCCTGTCTTACACAAAATATTGAGAAACTGCAATACTATTTTCATAAGCAGTGTTTATTCCTTTTTTAGTTACTGTCTTGAGATACAGAATGCCTCATGCAAAAAAGGAATTTTCCTTACATATCCACATCTATTAGCCCCTACTCCTTGAGAAGGATTCTCTGTTGCTTGATGAGACTTTTCACATAGTTGTTCTTATCACCTGTCTCAACACAGTCCTTTTGATTTTCAAAAATATTTACTTGAAAAAGCTGAAGTCCTTAATGATGTTCATTTTTTCTTCTGAAAGTTACACAGAAATTTCGCCCAAGCAATACTTTTTCACACGGATAAGAATATCTGCAAGACTTCTCTAGTGGTATCTTAATATTAAAAAGCTAGATATGACAGATATTGATTGTGTCCATCAGCAAAACATCTGTGTACCCTATGAATGGTTCCCTTCTTCAGTTAATCTCTCTCATGCTAGGGGAACTCTACCAAAATTAGATTTTTATTTTTTTTTTTAATAAATGAGATATATAGACAAGGACAGCAAAAGCCTGGTGCAAAAGGCTTCCGTAAGTCACAAAATTTCATCTGTGTCATTAGAATTGTGGGACTATATTTAGAATTGTGGGACTATATTTAGAGTTGTGTGTTCACATTAAAAACTGAGTTTGGGAGAGTTACTTGGGCTTCTAACATAGATCCACAGATATTCTACAAGGCAACTGAAGCCCATGCGGAAGAATAGTGACATGTGTACCATTGCCACTACACCTAAGGGGTAGATCTACTAATGTGAAGGGGAGCCTGAAGACTCAGGCTAATATCTGGCTTATGTTGGCTGATGAAATAGCCTGAATTAAAACCTCTAGCATCTGGCTGCACCAAACAGAGAGAGCATGACTTACCCACAACACCTTCTTTCAGTAAGATGTCATTTTATTTCAGTTTGTCAGAGGCAAACTAAAACATAGCCAATTAATTAGCTCAGATGACTTGGATGACTTGATCATTTGTCTGAGCCCTGAGGCTTCTTATTAAATATCCACAGTTTATAATGTAGTACAGAGCTGGAATACCCAAGCCAGATCAGATGCTGTGTAGGTGTGTTACATCAGTATAAATGCTCAGCTCTGTACAAGTTAATTTAGAATATTCCTTGCTTAAGGGAAGAAGCAACTACAGATAGAGCCACAAATGCATTTTTTTCTGCTACTCAGCTAACCAGAATCACAAACCCTTTTTTTAGAAAAGATTTACAGCCTCTCTCTGCCCACATCACAGAAAACTGAGGAACTAAGCTGATTGCACAAAGAATTACTTCAAAATTACCAAATGGCAGAAACATTTACTTAAAAAAAAAAAGAAAAGTGTATTTTAGTAAGGCTTTTTGTACAGATCCTCAAAGTGTCCTTCTGAACTAGCTGTCCAGCTGAGGGATGAGCAAGTTCATGGTGTGCTGCCCAAGACTGAATGACAAGGCTCCAAGGGTTGTAATGAGTGGGGTACAGCTGGCTGGTGACTGCTCATTAATGGTGTCCTGCAGAGTTCAATTCTACTGACAGGTGCGTTCAAGGGACAGGTCAGAAAGGTGGCTGATGTCCCACATTGTCAGTTTTTAAGAGGTATTTGGATCTTAATAACATACTTTAACTTCTGGTCAGCCCTGAAATGATCAAGCAGTTGGTCTAGATAATCACTCTAGGTCCTTACAACTGAACTATTCTATTCTATTCTATTCTATTCTATTCTATTCTATTCTATTCTATTCTATTCTATTCTATTCTATTCTATTCTATTCACCGCTCACCCAGCCAGCATCTGTTTTGTCTGCAAGAAATGAAAAGGAGACCAAGACAAACAACAAAACAGAAAGACTCTGGAAGAGAATGAGAGGATAAGTTTGAAGGAGATAAAAAGAGTATTTAGGCTGATGGAAAACTATAACAACATGCTTTTGTGGGGGTAGGTAAAAGGAAAAGAAACTTTGGAGCAATAGGAAGGTAACAAAGGAAATTTGGGAGAGAAAGGAAGAAGACAAATGTGGCAATACAGAGGCATTTACATCTTCATCAGTAGGAAAAAATAAACTGTAGTCCAAGGTCTAGCACTGGAATCTTTGATAATAGTGTTATGAATTTATGAGTCTGTATCTTCTTCCTCTTGCAACACTCCAATCCACTCATACATAACCATATATTTCAGCTTTGTTTGCAAACACAGTCCACTGGATACAAACCTCATATCCATAAAATAAGAACAAGTGTATTTACTTATCCAGAAATTCCTCCTACAACCTTTTTTCTACTTCAGTGTTGCATTGTTTTTCCTGCAACAGAGCACAATGTGCTATAATCTTTTTAATTTTTGTTTAAAATATATCTATAATGTTACCAAGAATTTGTTTGTAGTCTTGTCCACAGCTGGAAATTGTTGATGGAAAAGCCTGAAAAGATAAATTTTCATTGTTATTATATAGAAAATTTCAGCATATTAGTACAAATCATTGGTGTTAATGTTTTTCTCTTAACATTCTGGCTGCAGCATTTATTGTTTTGATGTTTCTTGACTCTCAATTTTGAGTTCTGGAATCCATTTATGCAATTATTTAGCAATACAGCTATTGGCTATGAAAATTACCTCACTTGCATAAAGACTTCCTTCCAGCTTATTCATAGCCTAAAAATTACTATCATGCTGCAGAGCCTAAGATAGATCCTAAGTATGCGTTTTCACATTTGGGATTATTTTTTAGTGAGCTCTTTTCTTCAGTGACACATTGCTCTGATTTTCCATCCTGATCATTGCCTTCATTTGTTTTGTAAATATTTCACAACTTTTTAGAAATGTGTTCTGTATGAGTTTCTTCCTAGATATTTGAGAGTTTTCCCAAGAACTATTTTCTTAGGAAATGCCTTTTTGTGCCACTTTAACATTCCAATATTTGCATCAATTTAACACCCCAATATCTTTGTTTTGCTTAAGCATGTATGCCTCTTAAAAGAGTTGTCTGTTCTTTTTATATTCATAGTTGTCTGTTCTTTATATATCCATACTTGCTTACTGCTATTGGTTTTTACTCATTCTAGATTATAGTACAAGTGTCAGAGATCATTTCCTTTGACCAATATATATATAAAATAAAGTAGGTCAAATATCTGCCAAATCTGAGGCTAAGCTATGTAGAGGATTGATGTCAGCTATGGGTGCTATACAATACCATGTAGACTACTGATTAATTTTATAGATATAAAGAATTCTGTATCACAACCTTTCTTTGACGGTAGTGGCAAATTTTCCTATTCTCTGACAAAGCCAGTTGAATGAAGAAGAAAAGCTTTATATTTCTTATAGAAATGTAAGAAGTCATCAGAAGAACTGCTTCTCTACAGGTTTTGTTTCTCTCAGTCACGTTCTTCTCTCTTGCAGCACACCTGAGGTCTGGTAATCTTCCCTAACAATGCCAATTGTTCCAGCTTACTGGGTTGCTCATAGAAACAATAACAGAAGTTGTTTCCAGAACATAATTTGGCAGAATATTTTATTATCAAAATAATTGTGCAAGAGTGTTCGTTATGTACTTATGAGACATAAGGACATATCTGGAATATTTCTCAGCTTACATAAGCTGTTCTTCCCAAAGAAGAAACTATACACAAACAACCATATATAAATATGTAAAAAAAACTTGATGACATACAATAATAATAAATTAATAGAGACATTGTATATCTGCTATTGCAGATTGCACTTCAGAGATTTCTTTTTTCTTTCCTATTTTTTGCAATAGAAAAGTCATTCTTTTCATTAAGACAAGCAAAAAAAGTCATAATAAAGCAGCTCATCATAGCAACAGGTCTGACATGCTAGGTTAAGGACACGTTTGAGGCAAATCAGAACCAGGCTGTGCTAATACCTACTAATTTTGATTCTCTGGGTAAAAATACATACATATATACATTGATATATTCACAAAATGGGGCAAAAGACAAATACAGTACTTATTATTGTTTTCTAAAAATTCTGATCCAGATCATAACTCTATTATTCTACATAAATGTCAAATACACATTAAGAAATATTTTTTGTTTCAACAGGTCATAATGTAATCAATATGGGAAAGAAAATGAACTAGAGAAAAATCATTCTTATATGTGAGGTTAAAGGGAATAGTGGTTCACAGAAGTCTCACAAAAAACTGATAGAAATAACATCTTATTTCCAAAAGGGATTCAAACTTATTATTAGCTATAATTTATACTCATGTATAAGGAGAAAAACTATCTGCCTTCCATACTTACTAAGAGAAAATGTATCACATTGTCTATTTTTTTTCACTCTTGTCTGCAGATATTTTAGTTCTGTAAACAAGACTAGGCTCCATTTATAGACGTCAAACAGCATTATTTCAAAGCCAAGGGGGAATGATTTCAAACAGAAAGAAAGCAGGTTTAGATTAGGTATTAGGAAAAATTTTTTTTGCGGTGAGGGTGGTGAGGCATTGGAAGAGGTTGCCCAGAGAAGTGAAAAGTGAATACTCCATCCCTGGAGGTGTTCAAGACCAAGTTGGACGGAGCTCTGAGCAACGTGGTCTAGTAAAAGGTGTCACTGCCCATGGCAGGGTGGCTGGAACTAGATGTTATTTAATATCCCTTCCATCCAGGCCATTCTATAATTCTACAAATATTGACTTCCTCATATGCATTTTCTTATTGTTTTTTTCTTCTGCACAACTGCTGTAGGGTTATGAGAAGTAATAAGCTGAAATAAGCCAGGACACTGAAGCAGTCTTGCCTCACAATATACCGATGGAGAGAAGACTCCCTTCTCAGAGAGTGCTTCCACCAGATGATTATAGGCAGATAACCCAGATGTTCAGATTTAACTCATAGACTTAGATTTTAAACCATTCAGGTGGAAAGATTAGAAGCCCATTTTATCTGGATTGTTGTTTACAGTCATGCTTGCCTCTCTTTGTATGATTTGCAGGATTGGAGCAGATGTGTGATAATAAAATTTGAACCAGAATTCTCTGGCAAGTTCAAGCACAGAGCCAAAACAAGAAAGTCTGTTCAGAAATCTCCGCTTATTAAGTTTTATTTAAGCTTCAAAAGTTTCATCACAAAATCAGAGAATTCTCAGGCTTGACCAGGACTTCTGGATATCATCTAGTCCAACCCCCTGATAAGGCAGGCTCATGTTTGTTTGTTTATGTGTTTGATAGTAGACCTCATTAGAAATTTTTAGGGTTTTTTATTTTGGACTTGGGGTGAAAAGCTGATTGACCTTTATCTCTGGAAGATATAATAAATGCATAGCCATTCCATGTGTGCCAAAGTAAAAAGGAGCATTTGTGGATGTTCATATATATTTTTATTTATACATATGTATCTGTGTATATATGTAAAATTTGTAGACACATATATAGATATACTACTATTCGCCTGTATGTATAGGTACCTGTGGAGTGAGAAAAACATGGTTTCTGTGTAAATTTAATAAAGAATGTAATAAATATTAAGAGAGTGAGGCAGCTATATACTGTTTCTCATTATCTTCACCATTCAATGCATAATTCTAATATATATTTCTGCTCAGTGTCAAAGGTCTACCCTGAATATAAAATTATTATTTTATTCATGAGCTTCTCCATTAGCATTGTACTATGTAAGTTTTCACCATATCCTCTCTGTGAGGTGAAATACTTACTGCAGTTACAAAACTGCACAAGCCTTTCACAAACTCAGCCACAGTGAGAATTAGTCTGCATGATGGTCTCCTTCCCATGTCATTATTGATTCTTCCAACTGTCAGTTGTACAAATCATTAGCTCCACCCCATGGTTTTGTTTGCTGTGTCTTATAAAGGAAAGCTTTTTTAGGTGGATTAACTATTCATCCAGAAAAAGGATGAAAAAGTTACAAATTACAAAGGTTCCATTTTAGGTGACTTGACTGGTCTTGAGGCTGTGACAGATTCTTATCTTTCCATGTGATTTTAACAATTGGATCTTTCTGTTGATTGGTCAGTTGTTATATACACACTACCCTCTCTGTATAATGTTCTAACTTGAAAAGCAAAACCTTTAGTACTTAGTCGTGATGGCCTGTATATTGAAGTCTCATTTTATCTAAATTTTCTCACTGTTACACCTTGATACAATTCCAGAGAACGAATTCTGTGATACTTACATCCTTTCTTTTGTAAATGTGGTGGACTGATCTTGACCAGGAACCTGAGGTGGGTTGACCTTGGTAGACTGCCAGGTACTTACCAAGATGCTTTAGCAATCCCTCCCCAAACAAAACAAGGGAGAGAAAATATAACAAAAAGCTCATGGCATGAGATAATGAAAAGGAAATAACTAAGCAATTGCAGTCATGGGCAAATTAGACTATACTTGGGTGAAGTTAGTTTCATTTGTTACCAGTTAGTAAAAGATTAGGATAATGAGAAGAAAGAACAAATCTAAAAACACCTTTCCCCCATCCCTCCCAGGCTCAACCTCACTCTCAACTTCTCTACCTCCTCCTCCCTGGTGCTGCAGGGTGACTGAGAATGGGGGTTGCGGTCAGTTTGTCATTTGTCCTGCCAGGAGGCTGCTCCAGCAAGGGCTGTCCTTGGGTCACAGTTTCCTATGGGGGACATACACCTGCTCCAGTGCAGGGTCCTCTGCACACTTCAGTGTGGCAACGTGCTCCACTCTGAACATCCATGGGCTGCAATGGAACAACCTGTGTCACTATTGCTTTCTCCTTCTTTCAATTTTTTTAATGGAATTAAGTTCCAGAAAGTGCTAATTAATTTTTTACCACAGTATTTTTGAGTGATTTACAAAAAAAAAAAAAAAAAAAAAAAAAAATCAGCCAGAGTTATTGTTTTTTTCATGAGAAGGAATCACAGTCTTTGCAACTGTCCCATAGAGAAACTTGTATTTACAGTGATACTCCCTCGGTACTCTGTACTTTGCTTGAGGGATAGTATATGTTACGTTGAAGAAGTGATTTTCCAGAGCCTTACACTAGCTGAATTTAAACAGAAATCTTCATGTAAGAACTACTTTACAATTTAGATTATCTGAAAAGAAATCATCATTATTATTTAGGAAAAACTAAAATTGAGAATTTTCCTTTTCTTTGGGTTGCTATTTTTTAGGGCAAATTACTGATAACGTTCATAAAAATGAGTGTTTCCATCAAAGTGTTGCAGAATTGGGTCACTTTCCTAGTTGCAGTGAAAGCAATTAAGAATTTCACATTGTCTTTTGTTAAGTAATTTATTGAGATATGGAGGTTTTGTTCAGAAAAAGAACAACAATTAAATTATTTGGATTACTACGTTGAATTACACATTATCACGAAGATGCAGTATCACCACATTGTTTAGAATTAAACTGACAATGGCAGGTGGACTAGTTTTAAGTACAATTTTTCCTTAAAGATATTTTTAAGTGACTTACCTAAGCTAAAGAATGATAAAGGACTTAAGGTCATGGCTGACAAAGAGCTGACTATTTGATCTCTGTCTGATGCTGTAACACTGGAGGCAAGCATAATTTATAAATTATAATTTAAATCTCTTTACATGAAAATAGAAAAATAGGAATTTTGAGGTTGTATTACTTTCATCATTAATGAGACCATTATGGGATATACGAGCTTGAGAAACTAGGGAATGTTAGCCATAATTTGAAATGAGGGAAACCCTGTTTTATAGCAAGAAAGCATAGCTTTTATTTTATATGGTTGACTTGATTAATGTCCACAAGAACCCACAAGCAGATTGCTGACAACATAATGGCCTTTGATATAGAAGAACTGAACATGACAAACCTACTTGTGGAAGATAAACAAATTTCATTAGCATCAGCTCAGTAAGACCAAATGTTCTAATTACTGAAAGAGCTTAAGTGGGAAGCAGTGAAGACTTAATAATATATGTTATTTGAAGATCAGGACATATGTAGCTGAGGCACATATTACTAAAAGGGAAAATGAAAAAATCACTAAATATGTCAGAAATCTATGTAATACAGAAGGTCACTATCCAGCAACCATAGCAGACCTTTTTATCCTTTAAAAATGTAATAATCCACATACTTTAATGGCCTTTGCATTAGTAAACAAAGATTTTATTTTTTAGCAGTTTTCAAGTTTTGCAGTACCACAATACTTCAGTTTTTCTAGTACTATTGAAAAGAAAAATAAAAGTAGATGCTGGAAAAACCCCATGTCATGGCTTAACCCTATATCTGGGATTTTCTGACACTTGCTATGCCATTCTGCTTCATATCATAGCTGATATAAATAGGCTAGTCTTCTCCTAGGATTTATACACAGCTCCTCTTAATATAACACCACCTACTAGCCTTATTTTGCATTTTCCTATTAACTGCATTGTATGTATCACTTAATGCTTTTTGAGTTCTTTATTTACTGACCCAGCCAGAAATTATGTTATGCGGTCATAATTTATTAGTCTTTAATGACAGCTTATATGCATGCAAAAATCGCCTTCACCATAGTGATATGTTTCTAGATCTGATTTTAAAAAGCATTTAATTGATTTCCTTTTATTAATGAATGAAGTCAGTGTAAGTCTCTACACACAGAAAGCAATCAAAAAGTTTTCATCTCTTTTTTTCCAATACTGTTGCATGCTGAAATCTCCAAATCATGTGTCACTCATCAGTCAAGTAGAAACAACTGTTATCCAGGAAGAATGGGATTAAAATAGAGATAACAGGAAAAAACAAGATTGTCCCAATATAAAAGTTCATAGAAAGTGTGGGAAAGGCCAAAGACAAGAAAAAGAGGGTGTGTAAGGTTAAAAAAATAAAAAATGTTATCCGGCTACTATCTTAAAAGACAATGAAAAACTGTTTCTCTTAATAAATTAACAACAAAAAGAAGGCTAAGGAAAATCTCCTGCCTTTATTGGATATTGGATGCAGGGGGAAACACAGTGAAAAAGGATGAGGAAAAGCTTGAGATAATTAATGGTTTCTTTGCCTGAGTCTTTAATAGTAAGACCAGTGATTCTTTGGATACCCTGAGCTGGAAGGCAGGAAAGAGGAGCACAATGAAGCCCACATAATCCAAGAGAAAATGGCCAATGACCTGCTACACCAGTTAAACACTCACAGGTTTATGGGGCTGGACGAGATCCACCTGAAGGTGCTGAGGGATCTGGCATAAGTGCCCAGCAATCACTTACCAACAGCTCTGGCCTTGCAGTGAGGTCCCAGTTGACTGGAGGTTTGTAAATGTAGTGCCCAGCTACAATGGGGGCCGCAAGGAGGGTGCAGGGAGGACCTCTCAGTCTGACATCAGTGCTAGGGAAGGTCATGGAGCAGATCATCTTGAGTGCTATCATGCAGCATGTGCAGGACAGCCCTGGATCAGGTCCAGCCAGCACAGGTTTATGAAAGGCAGCTCCTGCTTGACCAACCTGACTTCCTTCTTTGACAAGGTGACCTGCTCAGTGGATGAAGGAAAGGCTGTGGATATTGTCTGCTTGGACTTAAGCGAAGCCTTTGACACTGTCTCCCACAGCTCCGGGTCTGGAGAACCTGGCTTAGATAGGTAACACTCCTTTGACTTAGCCTTGGGATGGTCATATATGTGAGTTCAAGGAGAGAGATTTTTGCCTCAGTTGCTGGTTCAAGAGCAAGGCATCTTCTGCCTCCCTTGGTTTTCAGCTGCTACATGACTTGTCAGCTGAACAGTACCACCAAGTTCCCTCTGCTGCATGTGTTTCAAGAGTGCCTGACTGCAATGTCTCCACTGTGCTCCACCTGCCTTGGATTGTGTGGGGGAGCCAGGCATGCTGACTGGGTTCCAACCAGCCAGTAGCAACCACATTTTCCCCCTTAGCATATGTTTTGTGTGGTTAGTTGGGCATACTGATCGCAATCTCCATCTACTAAAATGTAATTTTACCCCCAGTCTTTTCCCCCCAGGGTCTTTTTCCAGCCTTAAGGATTCTGTGATTCTATGATAACTGTTCTTCTCCTTGATATACTCAAAGTTGGTTATACAATACAACTGCTGCAGAAAATAATAAAAATATTGAAAATGTTTTAAGGAAATATATTAGGTGAGCTGATACATCCTACATCTAGTGTTTAGCTTTGTATTTTTCATTGAGGTCAATATGGAGTGGTGCTGGCTCAGAGCACAGCTGATTTAGATGTATAATATTCTGTATAATTTTTGCTCTACTGCTTCTCTAGAAAGCTCTTAAGATAAAACTGGTACTGATTTCCCTGAGATGAATGTCACAACTTTCAGTGTGACAACTAGGAAAAATTGGACCTGTTGTACTAAGCAATTTGAGAACTTCAAATTCTAAAGAAATTTCTTGTTGGATCAGTCTGAAATCCACAACGAGGCGGTGTTCTAGAAATGTCAACTGTTATTTTTATTTTCATATGGAAATACTGAAACTAATTAACAATACTTAAACCACTAAATACAAATGTCTGTTGTGGTTAAAGAAAACTAATGTAATTGGTCAATGGTCTTTAAACCTGCTGTAAACTGTTAATTCCAGTTAATTTAAAAAAAAAGAAGTTAATTGTCTGACATTTAACATTCGAATTTAGTCTTGACATTACAATTTAGTCTTGACTTAAACACACTCTTCTTTCCTATATGCCAAGTATGGAAAAATCCCCACACAAACATAACAGATACTGCATAGACTTCTTGTGTTTAAAGTAAACCAAGAATATAAAAGCCACTTTATTGCAGTCTTTATTTAGAGGGACTTTAATATTATTTTAAATTTATTAATTTCATCCCAGTATCATTGGGATGAAGTCTCAAGTGAGCAAGGAGAAATCAATATGTATTTCTTTATTCCATGCTGCCATAGTTCTTAGAGAGTCAGCATCGGCCTTCTTAACAAACTCACTATGCTGTCATTCTTGGTGCTCTGAGCAGAACCTCATGTCAAAATTCTTAGTTGATATAGATGAATTTATACTCCTTCAAAAAAAACCAAACAAAAAAAACCCCAAAAAACAAAAAAAAAACCCCACCAAACAACAACAACAAAAAGAAAACCAAAAAAAACACCAAAACCACCAAAAAACCCAACAAACCAAAACAAATGAAAAACTCCATCAAAAAATAAAGAAAAACAAAAAAAAAGCACCAAAAACTCCATTCCAACCAAGTTAAATTAGATTTAATTAAATTAGATTAGAATTAATTTTTTTTTACACTTTACAAGTAATATCCTTTAAGTTTTAAAACATACTAATGTCTGAAATAGTTATAGACCATAGATTACAGTGTACTCATTCAGAATGAGGAAACAATTACTTATAAAATGAAGGGGGTCTATTCTTAATAAGAACTCTAGACTTCTGTTAAATGCAGTGTAATATTTTACAGGTGAAATAGGGGTGGAGGAGCACAATGTCACTCTACCTCTGAAAGACTATGTTAAACACAGCATTTTTCTACAAATGCTGGAGCAGAACCTACATGGTGCTTTCTCTGAGCTCAGAATACATCTATTACTTTTTTGTTGCATAGTTTTAACATTATTTTCTTTTCTTGCTCAGTAGATTGCTGCTATCCCAAGGTTCCTCTAGCTCCCCCTAGTCATGTATCCATTACCTTGCAAATGTATTAAGGTCTGGTTTGCACTCAAGTCCTAATCTTTTGCTCATTCATGCTGTATAAATATAACATAATTTTCAAGCGTATATGTGAGCTTTGTCTCAGAGTGCCATGAAGCACCCTAAAGACTGTGTACCCAAAAACTTTAGAAATTTCCAAAGGTCTAAAAAGGCCTAAAAAATTAGGGAAAGATTAGTTATACTGTGCCAATCCACATCTCGGCAGGAATCACATCCTATTCTTCAGGAAATTCTGTTGGCTGGTATTAAATAAATCAATCACTTTGGCTTCTTTCTGGAAGAAAATTGTGTGGTGTGAGTAAAGTAGAATTTATATGTTGATGTGGATGCAAAAGACAAAGCTAAGAAGTGTGAAGGACTGTAGGCCACTTTCTCATTAAAGAGATGACATATGGCATAGTTATTGTTTTGGACATGCAATTTTTATGCAATATTACTTATTTTGTTATTCATTGCTCAGCTTAGCATCCAGTGAATTACCATCTATATGCAGAAGACACCTATGAAGCTAATTTTTGGGATGTATACAGAAAATCTAGTGAGTTCCCTTGCACATGCAAGTGAGACTGCAACACTAAAGGTAAGAAAACAGAAGTTTAAAGGACACTGAAACATTTAACTTTTAAACAAAACTTGAAAGCATAATCTGTAGGTATTGCAGCCTTTCAGATGCACAGTTGTAGAACAGCTGAATTATTACAGGATACCTCTGGATGACTGATTTAAAACCTCTCTTGAGACTGAACTAAAATTGACCATGATATATATTTGTTTGGGCTTGAGATAGGTAGGTGATTTGGAATATGGTACTGTTCATAAAATTGCCATCTAGGTCTGAGCTGTGTGCCACTTTGATAGTTTAATTATAAATCTATCACTTAAATCTTTCTGAAAGATGGGTTGTTGTTCAAGCAAATTCTGATTTAATCGAGCAATACAAGATGAGGTTCTATGGTTTATAAAGGAGAACAGACTGGACTGCTATAATGTGCCAAAGATGCTTTATTTTTCCCAAATTTAAATTGTGGAATGGTATCCAGCTTAAGAAAAATAAATGTACTATAGATCAGGCTGCTTTCTAAAGTACAGATTAAACAGCTTTTATATGTTTTTTAAAATCCACTTTTCCTTGGACTCATTTTAATTTTGCTGTGTCTCATGGGATTTCAGATTGGGATAGCTAGTGATCTGCAAATCAGATTCAGCAAAAATTCTTGTGATTTCATTTTGACAATATCACTTATTTAGAGTCAGGTTTTTTATATTTTTGCAAAACTAGGGCTCAGACTTCCTATAAAACTTTCAAAAGGATCTGAACTTCTGAAGGATTTGTTTAATCATTTGTAGCTCATACTATCCTTTAAGGAAATCAATATTTCCTAAGTTAATGAAGTTAAATTAGAACTTTGAACTGGTACTAATTAATATAGAAAAGACAATGCATGACGTCCTGGATTTAGTTCAAGTCTGGTGGGTTTGTGAGCACGGTGTTAAAAGAACTAGGTTACTGAAGAGGACATGCTTGGATGATGAATGCTGTTCAACAGATATGGTCAGTGTCTTCAAGACCTAGTCTCAAAAGTTGTAAATCTGGTCAAGGTGACTCAAGCAAAACAAGTTTTAGAGAAAGAAAGGTATTTATTAAAATAATATGTCTGTAGTATTATAGATATTTCTTTATATATAACATTACATCTTTGTCTGTATATGTATATAATTATGTACATTTATATACACACTCATTGAATTTTCATGTCAATTATTTTTCTGACGCCACACTTCCTCAGAGCTTGTGAAGGATTGCCCCTCTGCCTCCCAGGCGATGCTATTGAGGAAGTGGGGGCCTCGCCTGGGCGGGAGTTGGGGCCGCCCTTTGCCTCCCAGGCTGATGCTCTCTCTTCCCAGCCCCTAGGAAAGAGGGCCTTGCCTGGGAGGGCTCTGAGGCATGCCTAGGGCTCTGGATCCGCCCATCCCTCCAGATTCTTCCCGACGGTTACTTGTATCATTGGTTCATTCAAACTGTACCCCGCCCTCCTAGGTTACTATTGGTTCGGGTCTGCTGTAACCGCCCTTCCCCTCCTTCTCATCTGTTAACCTGCCCTGTACTTAACCGGGTGCCGCCAAGCACTCGGCGCCATTGTCGGTCAGGCAACCGGGTGCCTCCGGGCACTCGTGGCCATTGCCTGCCATGCGGCCACACCATCACCTCGGCAATGGTCCTCCTTCCCCTGCTCTCCCTCCCAACCACAACCACCCCTTTACCTAAATAAAGGAGAGCTCGGGAAGGAGTTATCCTCCCACCACCCTTCGCTGCGTATGCCGTTCTCTTCTTTTACAACTACTACAAGAGCTATCTGTTAAGGGCCTACTAATAGACAATTCTGCTGTTGGCTGTTAGACTACTGACACCTCTGCTGTAATCTTCTGTGTGCCACACATATTTTCATGTGCTTGGGAAGTGTTGTAATTGCCAGAATTCTGCTGACTGGGAACTTTGATCCATGTTTTTCATTAAAGCCACCAAATTTCCCCAGGTGTTTTCAAGGCTGCGGCTCCAAGTCTTCTAGAATTCTTTGAATTTACTGGGTTTAGCAGGCAAGCAGTTATCTGGAAATTTCACTGGGTCTTATACCCATCCCAGACTGAAACTTCTTAAGCAATTGAATTTTTTTGAGGAACTGAGACAACAGTCCTAAGATTCTCTGAAATTCCTGTGGCTTAATGCCATTTTCAGTAACAATCAATAGAAGTTTTCTAGGACAGATCTTCATAGCATAAAGTCAGTGAAGTTCTTTCCCATGATCCTTTCCTAATTTCTAACAATTTCTGGGTTAGACTTTTGGGCCAGGACTAGCTGGCAAGTAAACCTTACATGTTGGTCACTCACACAAACACACACACAAAGTCCTGGTGAGATGGGGGCAAAGAATCATAAAATAATAGAATTGTTAAGGTTGGAAAAGACCAGTAAGATCATGGAGTTCAACTGCCAGTCTTGTTGACCACCACCATGTTCACCATTAAACTGCATCCCCAAGTGCCATATTCACACACTTTTCTAACACTTCCAGAGATGGTGACTCCACCTCCAGAATCAGAAAAGTCAATAAACTCATGAGTTGAGAAAAAAGTTTTAAAAGGTAAAGTAGAAGCTGTGCATGGAAGCAAAGCAAAACAAGGGATTCATGCACAACTTCCTATGCACAGCCAGGTGTCCAGCCATCCCCAGAAAACAGAGCTCCATCACAGGTAACAGTGACTTGGGAAGACAAACACCATCCCTCCAAATGTCTCCCCTTCTTTCTTCTTCTCCCAGCTTTAGATGCTGCTCCTGATGTCAGGTAGTGTGGAATATCCCTTGGGTCAGAGGGCTTCAGCTGTCCCATCTGTGCCCTCTCCCAATTTGTTGTGTACCTGACTCCTCACTGGTGGGGTGGGGTGAGAGGAAAAAAGGCTTTGACTGTTCAAGCATGGCTCAACAAAAATAAAATATCAACGTTTCCAGCACAAAGCCAAAACACAACTTCATACCAGCTACTATGAAGAAAATTAACTCTATCCCAGCCAAAACCAGTTCAATAAGGATATACACCATTTAATATTAAGGGTTAATACATATCATTATGAGTTCAATAGTAAAATGAACCATAAATTTTAGCTTAGGAAAGCAAACTCTCCCAGGACAAATATTGTTTCTGTTAAAGCCCCTTCATGTGACCCTTTATTGTGAGCAGTTCTTGTAATGCCTTAAAGCTAGTAGAAAGGACAAAAACTTCCACTGTGTCTGTTTCATCTATGATGAAACACAGCAGCAAAAGCTAAGTAACAATGAATTAATTTGCCATGCTTTCTGTGGCTCTATGCAGTATTCTTTACACACATAACCTTTCAGCATGGTGATACCTTGGAAGAGTGGTTTTTTTTAAAAATAAAAACCTAACCTCATGATTTCAAAGAAATGCTGTTAGTATGTTGTATGTATTGAAAACACTTTACAACTGTCTATTTTTAGTACTTTAAATTGGAACAATCACTGTTTTTACAAACATGAAGTACAAAATAATGACTAAATGAAAAAGAAAAAAGTGAAAAAGACTAAAATACTTTTATTCTCTTTTCTACTATTCCCCTTTCGTCCACAAAGGAAAAACTGTATTGATCATTGAAATTCTTCTCTCAAGAGATGCTTGAAATGACGGTGTGCTTGAGAGCACTTGTCCTAATTTACTGTCTAATTAAGAGCCACATATCTATTCTTTACTTACTCTCTCCTACAGTACTTTTGGTGGTCAGGGGCTCAGGATATTACAATTCTTCATGATATAGAAATATAATATTTTTTTAAAGTGACATTTTTTAAAAACTCCCAACAAACCAAACCAAAACAAAAACCCCCAACTCTTGACTTCAGAGAAAACACACTGACAAAATAGTAGTGGAAATCTCTGCAAGCAGCTCAACTTCATCTTAATAAAGATTTTTATATTGCTATGTACCACCATGTTGTGATTATGATACTGTATTTACACAAACTAAAAAAAAAATACCACTTCCACTGGAAAATTAGCTTTCCAGAGTTTGTTTCAGGTCAAATATTGGCACAGAGTCGCATCCCTTGTATTGGTTTTAAGTGACAAAATTTTGGTAGCTGTCAAGGGGGTCTGTGGGGATGACTTCTGTGTGAAAACTTTCCCACATGTCAAACAAAGTCAATTCCAGCTGGGTCTAAGACAGAACCATCATTAGACAAAGCTGAGTCAATCAGTGATGTTGGTAGTACCTTAGTGAAAGCACATTTAAGGAAGGAGAAAAAATACTGTTCAACGGTAGCCAGGAGAGAGGAGTGAGAATAAGTGAGAGCTCTGCAGACACAAGGTCAGAGAAGAAGAAGGGGGAGGACGTGCTCCCAGCACTGGAGCAGAAACTCCCTTGCAGCCTGTGGTGAAGATGACGGTGACACGAGTTGTTTTTGTAGGGGTGGATGTATCCCAAAGGAAGCTGTGACCCCACAGAGAGTCCAGGCTGGAAGAGGCTCCTGGAATGAACTGTCACCCTGTGGGGAACCCATGCTGGAACAGTCTATTTCTGAATGCCTGAACCTGTGGAAAGGACCTACATTGGAGCAGTTCCTGAAGAACTGCAACCCATGGGAAGGACAAAGGTTTGAGGAGTTCATGGAGAACTGTCTCCCGCAGGTGGCATCCCATGCTGGAGCAGCCAAAGAGCGTGAGGAAGTAGAAATTTATTACTTTATACATTCCTACAAAGTATACTCAGTAAATGTGTGTTCTCAGCATTCTTTCAGTCTCGGGATTTGATATGAAAAAAAGAAAATGGTGTCTGATTTTTTTTCCCCCAATTTTGATTAAAATACATACTGCAGGTGTCTGAGCAAGGAACAATGTGTAAATAGGTATTTATTATATAGAACTGTAAGTTTCTGGATCACTTTATCCAAATGGTTGAAATGATCAACAATACAGAATTCTAATCAAATTGAGTAACTTGATGAAGTATCACAGCAAAAAGCCAGCTTAAAACTCACTGGTTTTGTCAAATCAGATTCAAAATAGTTTATTGTTGGTTAATTATATATTGTCCATAATGGTAATAAGCACCTACACTTTTCTAAATACTTTTTCATAAATAATCCCCAAAATTATGTCTACACACAGTAGGTATACATCCTCCCATATACACCCCTGCCTTGAGATATGTGGGTTGTAAGCATATATACCCTCTGATCAGCACTATTCTGAAGAAGATGCAATGGGATATAAATGCCTGAGAAACAAATGCCAAAAACTACAAAAAGAGATGTAGTAATATAAAACAAAATGGTCTATAAACTGCAAAAAAGGAATTAGTAGAATTTTTGTAGGAATACTCAGTACAAGAATCACATGCCTTCAGAGCATTGAGTGGGGATTCTGCTAATATCCAAAAGCAGATGGACATAGGCCATGTTGTATTAACATTATTTTCTCTAAACAGAGGCTCTAGTAGCATATGGGCTCAGAAACAAAGCTGAAAATTCTGAGTACCTCAGTGCTATAACTAGCTATAATTAGTGAAACTTTAATCTTGGAGAAATACTGAATCCCTAAACCACTGAAAAGGTATATCGTCCTAACTTTTGACAATATTTGCTATATTACTTATATTCTTTCTGTCCACTCTCAAAGATGGCCTTATGCTCATGGTTACTGCCCAAGGTATAAAAAAGATACTTCTTTTCTCTCTCACCCTGTCAAGCTTCCTCTCTTGCTGCTTGTGGAGGGTCCATCCCTTATGGCGGCCATTTCCCAGGCCAGCTCTGCCTCCACAGAAAGAAGAGGCCCCCCACGGGGGCAGGGCTCAAGGGCTTAATACCCGCCCCGGGGCTGGTAGGAAAGGCGTGCCCAGAGCTCAGGATCTGCCCCCTTTTCCAGAAGCTTCTGTTAAGTTTACTGTATCATTGGTTGCCATCTATTGTACCCTCCCCTTCTATGCTGTAATTGGACCCTGAGCCCTTGTTCCCTCCCCTCATCTCCTCTCCTATTGGTTACCCTTCCCCCTTTATAACCAGACGCCCGAGGACAGCCTTGGGATTTCTTTTCCACTCTCCCTCCCAAACACCCTGCAACCTGACCCTGCAATAAAGGAGAGCATGAGGGAGACCCCTCCCGCAACCCTTTGCCTTGTCTCGTCTCCTTTATCAGTGGCGCCTGTAGCTGACTGCTCTCCGGGAACAGCCCTGCCTTGGCTGGAAACATCCCAGCAGTAGCCTGTGGGGGCCGGTGGCTCATGTCCCAGGCGAGGGTAGCCAGGAAAGCCAGGCGGCTTCAAGAGTGACGACAACAGCTGCTGTGAAATGTGAGTTTGGACAGAAGAGATTATGCTCTAGGTCTTATGATTTTGTGAGGCCATGTAAATGTGCAGATGGCACCTGAAAAACAGAGTCTGGAAAATGCAGAAGAGGAGCTGCAAAATAATCTCTTCCCTGTGCGTGTGTACCATTCCTCTCTTCTCCTCTCCTTGTCACTTTGTGTAAAGCCAAAGTGTGTAGAAATCTTTCCTGGAGGTAATTCTGTTGCAGACAAATTGGAAATCATGCAGTCTACTATAGTGGTGGAGGCAGGGGATTAATATTTCTGAGAAGCATTTTGAAGGCTTGCAGGGTTCAAAACAACTTCAGGTAAGAGAGGACTGGAGGGTTCAAGGTGAGACTTGGATTTTGGAAGACATTGGTTATAACAGGTGGCTGTGCCATGTACTGAGAATACCTCACGGGATCCATTTTACCGTGCTCAAAATTATTCACAGGGTTTTCCTGTCTTGCTGACACATCTCTCAACACACTAAGAAAAAAGTCTGGCCAAACTTTTTGAAGGGCCTGTTGCCTTAGGACAAGGGGTAATGGCTTTAAACTAAAAGAGGATTGATTTAGATTAGATGTAAGGAAGAAATTTTCTACAGTGAGGGTAAGGAAACACTGGAACCTGTTGCCCAGAGAGGTGGTAGATGCCCCATCCCAGAAAACATTCAGAATCTTGTTGGTGGGGCTCTAAATCACCTGGTCAAGTGAAAGCTGTAATTCAGAGCATTTGACTTCAGGTTAGTTCAAGTATCTGAATACCTGTGATCATTAAATGTGCTTTTGGAGCATATCTATCAGTTTGGTTCCATCTGGAAGGAATCTAGGTTGTTTAATCTAAAATTCAAAGCCAAACTCAGTAAGAATGATGAAAAAACTTGTTTAAAAAACACAGTTCTGATCTGAATTCAGAAATCTTGTGTAGCTACACCTTGACTGTGAGGGTGAATCTCAGCTTATAGGTTGTTTCTCAATGTGTTTTGTATCTCATGTTTCTGTGATACGAAGTAAGCTAATATTTCCCTTTCTATCGTGGTGAGATGTCAAAATACAGCACACTCTATTAAACATTGAAGGGACTATATGGTATTTCATCTTTCATTTTTATCTTGGCAATTTTGCAAGGCCTGATTTTACCACTAAAATCTGAGTAGCATAAAAATGGCATGTAAATCTTACAGTGTCATGATATTCTACTGCCTTTCTCATCCTATACTTATATTATACACAGCTATTCTGTGGGCAGTCTGATTGCTTTGATTACAAGGAGATTATGTCATATGTATGAAGAAATGAATCTTTACAGCTCTAAACTGACACTCGCAGAAGTAGAAACTCCTGTGACAGTATAGTCATATCCCATGTTGATAGAAGGCATTAAAGCTTTCTTTGGCTGATAAAACAGAAGTCCAATTTAGACTACCAATGCAATGCATGAGATTTTTTTTGTGTTCGCTCTAGTTGCATTGAAGCAAGTCTATGTCATTCTACACAGTAAAATCTTACTTTTTTTAACCTTTCCTTTATTTAAAACAAATTATTTTATTCTATGTCTCATCTAATAGCTGCTTTCATACTAAGCAAAATTAATACAATACTTTTGCAAAACATCTGGCCGTTTGAAGCCCATGACTTAATTCTATTAATGACAATAAATATAACTCATTTACATTGCATGTTCATGATGAATAAAAGGCACTGTTTAATAAGGATGAAAACATTAAAGCATACCTTAATACATAGGAACATTTTCTTATGTCTCCATATAATTGCTTCAGTGTTCTTACCTTATAGTTTGGACTAGAAAGTTTTACCCTACTTCTCCTGTCTCATGAGTATCTTTTTCTTATTTCAATTGCATTTGAATAGAGGGATTTACATGTTGTTAATTTGTCCCTTGACTTTTTTTTAAGCTTCTTGATTCTCCCAGTAAAGAATGGCAAGGGTACAAATTGGCAGAGGTTTGAGAGTCTTCTTCCAAAAATTGGAGATTTTGCAATAAGAGAATATAATCAAATAATACCCTCAGGGCATAATGTTCAAAACTTCTTTTACCAGCACTATACATGAATTTACTCTTTAATTAAAACCTTGGAGTGTGAGAAGGAAATTACATGATTGGTAACATATGATGGAAATGAAGTATGAAAAAACTTCTCTGGACCAATACTGCTGATATATGGAAATCTGGTATTATACCCATTCCTTAGTCTGTATTCTGCAGCTGCAGGATGATTAAAACTCAGCAGGAAGAACTATAATAAACAAATACCACCTGCTGCAAGAACAGGTGTTTGTGTCTTCATTTAGAAACCAAAGTAAAACAGAAGATGCCAAGGGGCTGAAGTAGATCAGTATTTGGATTGACATAATTTGTTACTACTTGTCCTTGAACTTAAAAGCATATTATTCTGCTTTCAAGACTCCTTGATGGGGATTCAACACTAGTTTCTAGTAATTAAGAAGCTCTTTGCCTTCTCTGCTCAGCTATCCATTCTCCATATTTTGTGCATTCAGTGAAAATATTTGTTTTTCCATTCAGTCATGTATAGCATCATGTCTTTGACTATGATCATTCTATGCACAAAAATAAGTAAAACCAGCATCTGATATTTTATTTAATTTTACTAATCTCATCAGTGTTATATTTGACATTTTTAGTCCAAACAAATCAATAAAGTCATGGGAATTTATCATGATTGATCTGTTCCTTGATGGGTTTAATACGTGTTTACAAAAGAAGATTAGCATTTATAAAAAAGTACAAACCATTCAATTTCTGATATTTGTCTCAGTGACACTTCTGATGCAGAAAAAGCTGATACTTATCTTTCCCAATGAAGCTGAGTGTCTGTTCAGTGTGTGTCTTTCAGTGTGCAACTTCTCAGTGGTTACTTCCTATTGCTGATATTTTTCTTCATTGTAACAGCACTTAAGCAATAGTAATCAGAGTTACTGTCTAGATAAAAGCATAAATTGACAGGCTATGTAATTGTTCATGTAAACAAAATGTAGTAGAGCACAAAGCAATGGTTGTGATATACCTTTAAGTAAACCCATAATCAATTAGACTAAATGGATTCATCCTGTACCAGGAAAGTTACTTTCACGTTACAGTAAGTCTCAGGGTAACTTGGCAAAGAAAGTTTACTTTTTTCTGATTGTAGTTTGCAGTGGATGACTTCAAGATAGTTCATGGTAGCAGATAAAACTTACAGCCAGCAGGCAAAGAACTCCACAGTAACAAAGTTTCTGAGAGCTCTATTATTTTTTTCCTCTTTTACAAGAGATGTTACACATAAATAAATGCTGAAATCCCATAATACGTAAAGCGGATGTGAAGAGTTATTACTGGGAATACAAGCAATATCACAAAGTCATTTAAAATCTGCACACTGCCAGAAGTGTGGATTATAAAAAGGAGAAGCTGAGAACTGGAAAGCTTTTGGGAAGATTTAACATATTTAAGATGTAAAAATTTCTTTGCTGACTTGTTTAGGGAGCCTGCATGGGTTGAACAGGAGCTGGAGAAGCATGATGCCGAAGGTAGGATTACCTGAGGGTTTTTTGTTTGTTTTTTCAATTTCTGACAGTCCAAATACTTAATAATCTTGGAAGTAAATTACGTTTAAATCATTCTTAGATCAATATGTTAGAAGAGAGAGCGGAAAAGCTGTCATTTGCTACAATGGTCATAAGAACATTGACAACAAGGCGACTGCATCTCTTTTATGTTATTGAGTATGGCAGAATAAAACTTCTCCCTTTCAAGAGGAGGACACAAGCAAATCTCATTATGTCTGTAAAACTGACCTGCACTAATATTAAAGATGTCTGGAACTTATTTTAAATTATGTTTGCTATATTAAATATAATGAAGTATTAAAATGAGATTAAATATACATGAGAATACATTTTCTAATAGAACTAAATATCACTTCTAATTTTGCTCACAAAAGCCTACACTTCAGTGTTACTTTTAAAAAAAATTTAATAATTATTATAGTTAAATCAGTAATATAAATATGTTCTTTGAAGAAAATTGGATACAGGTATGAACCAAAGAGCTGGGAAAGAACTTAAATACATTTTGAAAATTAAGGCAGAAAAGATTATAATTTTTGAAATGGCTCTGATATAGATTATAGAAGGATGTAACTAAATTGAGTGAATATTCAAATATATATAGAAACATAAGCTATAAGAATGAACTTTTGAGAAGTCAAACTACATGTTTAGTTTAACAAAATGAAAACTAAGAGAAATCTCAATTAGCCTATGGATTCATGAAAACAAATAAAATAGATGCTGTGGTAAAACCTTAAAATAATTGGGTTGCAAATATTAATGAAACTTTTAATTTTAGGTGTAGATACCTATTGGCTTCATAGTTAATTTGGTTTTTTTATATATATAAAACTTTCAGAATTATATGTAAAGTTATTGCAGAGTTTGAGTTGGATGAGCACTTTCTTAACTTATAGTCTATAGAACTTTGATTAGAAAATGAAGGTGCTATGAAATTGGAAAACTATATCAGTAAGGAGAGCAGTGTAATGCCTTACTAATTGTCTATGATGTAACAGACTAGTAAGAAATCTCTTGCACTTACTGCCAGAATTTTCCTTCAACTTTTGTATATTTTAATATATTTTTTTATTCTGCTTGCCAATGTGTTTGTCCTGATTAAACACTCTCTTTTTTTTTTTTTTTTAATGTTCTTGTTTATTTCAAAAGTTATTTTCCATTATATCTAACAAAACAAACAAGACCAAAGGTCTGCCCATATTGGGGACACTTCTGTGATAAAACGTGTAATGCTGAGAAATAGTGATGCATTTTCTTATTTCCCCTTCATTCAGGCTGAGGCTTACAGAACTGATCTTGTTTCTTCCTTCAGTATCACATGAAGCTCCTACCACACCCCATGCCTATTATTTCCCCGTGCTTCTGCAATATATAAGCTAACCGATGCATAACTGATATGGTAGTTATTTCTTTTTTTCTTTTTTTTTTTTTCTAATGGTCTTAAACGTTAAAGCATTTGCTGTTGGGAAGTGTTCAAAACTGAGGCAGCCTAGAAATGTAGCATTGTGTATTTGTCACATTCAGGCATGTGAAAGTGCATCTTAAAGGGTAAACAGACATGAAGTGATGTGGAGGTTCCAGCCCCAAACTGAAAAACTGATCACAAGCAATCAAAGGTTATCTTTGCCTACCTTGATTTTTGTTTACACATGAAATTTCTTATTTTACCTCATAGCTGACAGTTTTGGGACAAACCAGAGTGAACCCTTCTGCCTGATGTTATCTCCAGTGATGTAATTGGACTAGGTTATAAAGGTTTCTTATGAAACTAGCTGTATAAAAATATGAAACTACCCGTATGTGTAATGTCTTGACTAGTTAGTTCTCTTATTTTCATTAGAAAAGCTGTAGCAAATTTCATTTTCAACATGATGGTGTGAAGTCTACCCTAAATCACTGCTCAAATAAAGGATTTCAGGTCTGAATAGATCAGCTCAAGATGAGCTGGTAAACAAAGTGATAGACACAATTTTTATGTTATGTAATTTTTGCTGACTTGGCACATTAATAACATATTTGAGGCTGAAAACTAGTGGGTGAGAGAAAGCCTGATGAAAACTGTGACAGCTGCTAATTGTTGCTGGATACAGAGCAAGTCAGAGATTGGCCTCAGGCTACTTGATTAGCAAGGGCAGTACTGACATTCTGGTTCATAATCTTGTACTGATGTTCTGGTTAATAGCACAATAAAGAGAGAAGATAATTGCCCGATATGGGGTGAGATCAGCACAGCATGTGTGCACCTCAGACACCACGTCAAAGGCTGAGGCCAACATGGAACACAGTTATACACAGAGACCAGGCCACCAGGTGGGAATCCATCAGTCAGCATGAGGGTCCTGAGCCCCTGGATCTGTGCTGCCAGCCTGACCTGGACCAGAAGGACAGGGACTGTAGGATGTACTATGTGCTATGTAGGATAAACCCACTCACCTAGATATTGCTATCCAGCACTATACTAGAAATGTTTAGTAAATAAACTCCAGATTATGTCAGAATGATGATGTGGTTCTGTTCTCAGAGGCACTGCACCCAATTACGTCATCATGAGAGTTAATCGCTCTTTAAATACAAAATGTCATGGTAAAAGTGTTTTCTTGTCCAGCTGTTTATGTGTCATGATTCTTCTCTTCAAGAGAACGTGGAGCATTAGAGTTTGAAAAAAAACCACAAACAAACAAAAACACCCCATGAAACCAATCAAACCCTGCTTCTGCCCCCCCCCCAAAAAAAGAAAAAAAGGATAAAGCTCACTGCTTGTAAGAAAGTACTGAGAGGTATGTAGCTGATGCAGAAATGTTCTTCTAGAAAGAAATATGTTTCCTTATTCTTGCTACAAATTTTAATGCACCAGTACACATCTAAAACCAAATCCTATAAAAATCTCTTCAATTCTTATTTTCATATTTTCATAGGACTGTGAAAGAGATGTACATAAATGCCCAAGATGTTACAACTTCAGGATTATATATATTTTTTTAAATTGTTAAATAATAAAAAGGATGGAGAGCGGTGCAGGGAATTTCTCAGCCTTGGGTTGTTTTTTTTTCCTATTTTGTAGCTCTGGAAGTTTTCTTGTACTGGATTTATTTAAAAGACAAAGCAATGAACCTATATCAGTGCTTTCAAAAGCCCACAATGATAACTGAATATCAGGCAAAGGTTTTCTGAAAGCTTTGCTCAGATTCTTCAGATGTTCTGAGAAGTATTCCTTCCATTCTTTAACTGTGTTTATGAAATAGCTCTTAGTCACAAATTGTTCCCTATGCCTTCGATGTCAGATGTACTGTTTATTCTGGAAATGTCTGCAGTGTTGCTGGTATATGATGTACATTCCATTAGTGGCTGTTTCACCCCCAACAGCTTCTGTGAATTATTTGAGACAGAGTAAAAAATAAATTATTATTGAGCTATCTGTTATTAGAAATAAGTGTTCAAGATGGTGAATCCTGTTTTCTTGTCTTCCTTTGGGAAGCAGACTTTGTCTGCTTCACGGACTTTAAAGAAAAAACTCAGGAAAGCTGCTGAAAATCTTCAATGACCATATAGTGTGTACATGAATCAAATCTAGAATCTATTTCTCAATTATTAATATTTCATATTTTCAGAACTTGTGTTCATATTGATTTTATTCTGTGGTTCCTTAAGCCCTACTCAATTCATCAGTGCACACAAAATGGATTTTTATACTCCTACACATTTTCTCTAAAGCTAATGAAGAAATCCTGGATGTAGAAGTCTGTATTCATAATTTTATTTTAAAACTTTAATCAAACACACACTTTTGCAGACTACATGCAATGGGTTTTTGAAACCTCCAATTTATGAGTCTAGGAATTCACTTCTTGTGAGAAATTTTCACCAAGTTTTCCTTATGATGGAACACAGTGAATGGATAAACAAACAAAAGGATTCAAATCTTTGCTAGGAGATTCTGTTGTTTTGTAATATTAGCTCAGTAATGTCTGCCATGTCCTTATGTACACAGTGCGGCTGTGATTATGTTAATTTTCTTCATACCAGCCCCTATGATGATGAGCTTTGGATTTTGGGCTTACACAATGTTGGTAGAATTTCAATAATTTGCTTATTGCTGAGTAGTTCTTGCAAAATGTTCTCTCCTTCCTACTCTGCCCTACTCCCCAGCCAAAGTGAGTAACCTGGAGCTGAGCAGGGGCTGGCAGGGGACAGAGCTGGGACAGCTGCCATAGATTGGCATTCCATACCAGTTGTGCTCAGCAATAAATGCTGAGGGAAAGGGCGAGAAACAGGAGTGAGTGAGTACCTGTGTAGGCATTTAAAATTGACTATTTAAATTTTAAATCCCTAAAATAATTTGTAAAATGAAACTTAAGCAAATTCTCTTTAAAGAGGTCCCCTTTCTCTGTTGTTTTATTTTCAGCCAAGTCTTTTTTAAGAAATCAAAATATTAAACAGGAACTTAGAAACAGTATTTGCAAATATTTGCAATGTTTTCACAATCAGACTAGTCCTGTTTTCGTACTTGAAATAGTGGTCTTAAATAGTGATCTTATTTCATATTTCATATTCACTCATTTTCCATAGTTTACAGAAAGGTTTTGACGGTAATTCAAGAAGCAATTACTCAAATAATTGTTTTATAATATATAACTGTGATGAAACATAGAGTTGAAAACCTTTTTCTTTGTCTTCCGAAGTCCTCAAGATGGGACTAAAATAAAAGCATAAGGATCTAAAAGTTTTACGTCACTGAGTCAGGCTTTTTACCTGTATGTCTCTCTTCTATAGCACCTTATAAATATCCCTTATAAATATCGCTTCTATAACATCTTATAAATATCATTACATATGAATGGTAATGGCCATTAAATGCCTCATATGAAGCTATGGACCATGATTTTTGAGAAATGAATGTTCACATATTTTTATTCTAGTTCACTTGTTTTCTGAAGCAAAAAATCATGATAAATCACCCAAAGATATTGTAAATTAATTTAGAGATATTCTTTTATTTAGGGATATCCTTTCAGGCCAAAACAAAAAGAAATCTTGGATATTGGTGGAGTTACTATTCAAGGTAATTAAACTGCATTGTGTTCCCTATTTGTACACATTATTTTTGAAAGAGATGACTGAATGTTTTTCAAGGGAAATTCTTTAGATCAGGAAAGCAGAATTGCAAAATTTTATAAATGACTATTTGCAACAAAATGGAAAACTATAATTAATATATTAAAACAGTCAAAACTATAAACACGCAGTTTCCTAGTGTGTCCTCTCCCAAATCATTCAAGTTGGTTTACAGCTTTGATACCAATTTTATTTTTTGATTACATATATATTGTCTGAGAACTGAAGAAGTGCAGCCTCTGTGCAATAAGGAATGATTTGACTGAAACATAACATTGGAAGGGAGGGGAACTTGACTCATTAAGCTTTCTTGTAGGACAAATCTACAGGTAAAACAGTAGCCTAGACAGTTCTAACATACATGTACACTGTTGAAAAATGACTTGAAGCTACTGCTGCCAAAAATGTCTTTGGAAACATTGCATCTCAAAAGCCTTTGGCCTAAATACTCCCATAAAGTAGACTAGAAACTCCTGGAGTTTTCTATAAGCCTGTATGCATACATGTGTGCCACTTCATTCAGCTAGCAGGTGGTTTGATCCCTACCCAAGTCACAGAGACTCGGAGATCTGAGCCTTTTCATTGTCCCATTTCTTTGTCAGTGATGAGCCCAGTAAAAATGTGAACAGAAAGATAGATGTGGAGAAGTGTAGCTCAGGTAGAGTTATTACTCCCCATTAACCTTTTCCTAGAGAATTTCAGATCACAGCAAGAGAACTGTCTTCAGTTTGATGTTGACCTAGAATCCCTGTGTTAATAACACTGAGATAGTGGATTGAAAACTTTTTCCCAGAGCTCATGGTCCTATTTTTATCAGTTGAATAACTACCAGCATATTGTTATTCTAGATACAAAGGGATGGATAAAACTTCCATTACAATCCTTGGAAAGTCTCCTAAATATTTCTGTGGATGTTAGTGTACACCAATAGTGCATACATCAAATTCCACCAAAAACAGTTTTCAATGGAGTACCAAATCTCCAACAAAGGGAAAATATTGGCTCTTAAAAGTAAATTGTTTCTCATAAGCAGGATTCATTCATACATAATTATAGAATATTATCAGTCTTATGAAGAGGCAAGAATCAATTTACAGGACAGTACTCATTCATTATTTCTCTATTATATCTAGGGCCATATTAAGTTTAACAGCACTCACCATAGAATCATAGAATCGTTTGGGTTGGAAAATTTCTTAAAAATCTTCTATTTGCATCAAGAGTATAGGCTAACAACATGATGGAGTTGTAAAAACAAAAATCTGTTTATCCTAGGTTGTATCAGAATATTTCCTGTACTCAAAGTCCCTCTTTCTCCATGATAAATCTATAAGAACTTTCAGAGGTTATTTTCAGGAAAGGTTTTCCATGAGGTGCTGCAACTATGTCTAGATTTTATCTAGTTCACCAAGTGGAATGTTGTACCAGCAATGTGTCCCTGCTGCCAAGAAGGCTAGCAGTGTCCTGTGCTGCATCAGGAGTGTTCAGCAGACCAAGAGCGGTGAGAGCAGCACTGGTGAGATCCACCAAGTCTGGACCACTCAGATACCAAAGGGCCGGAAGATGTCTCACCTGAGGAAAGGTTGAAAGAAGTGGAACTGTTTACCCAGGAGAAGACAAAGCTCAAGGCAAAGTCTCATTGCTATATATCAATATGTGAAGGGAGGCTAGGAAAAACACAGAGACAGGCTCTTTTCAGTGCTGGACTGCAACAAGAGGCCGTGGGCACAAGCCGAAACACAGGAGGTTCTGTCTGAACATCAGAAAACACTTTTTTGTTGTGGGGGTGACTGGGTTCTGGCACAGTTTTCCCTGGGAGATTGTGGAGTCCCCACCCTTGGAGATTTTCAAAAGGCATCTGGACATGTTCCTGGCTCTAGGAAACACTGCTTGGGCTGAGGGGCTGGGCCAGATAATCTCCAGAGTTTCCTTCTACCTTAATAATGTGATTGTATGAGTTCTGTGATCTTAAATGTAGATCCTTGTTCAGCGATCTTTGGGTAGGAATCTTTCCTGCTTTATTTTAAACAAATTTCTCTACCTGGTTCATTTTAGAGCAGGCCTCTTCATGGTCTCAGTTTATTAACTGTTGACTGCCTATCTTGAAAGTAAAACTGGCCCTAAAAGCATTTCTCATGTTTGAAACTTTAACTTCATTGTATATTCTTGTTCTTTTAATGAACAAACCTTTTTATAAATCTAGCTACACATAATTCAGCTGCAGGCTGTTTTCTTAATTTTGTATTTCTCTGACAAAATTCACCTGATTAAGCAAAATCCATATTTTCATTGACTGAAATTCTCAAAATGTTGTACTTGCAACAAGCTTTCAAAGAAACATCTGTTCAGATGAAAATACCACTTTTTCCTACCATCAAGCACTTGCCTTTCTGCTCTGCTATTTTTTGCTTTGCTCTTTAGAGCTGATACTTTATTCATGAGACCTACAAATATGCTTTAAAGCAATTTAACATTTTGTTTTGAACTCCAGTTGCTTAAACTACTATTTCTACAACTTTCTAGCAGGCTTTACTATGTTTTCTGAACAAAACTAAAGTAATAAAAAATAACTCATGTGTCTGAAATGGACTTTTGGCCAATTTTCTCATGTTTCTTTATAATGAACAGTGATAGAATGATACTCTGCAATAGTGTATTCTGTAATTTCTAGGCCTATACCCATGAATGGTACTTTACAGCTAAAAATTATCCAATCTCTTATGTTTTTAACCTATGTTTTTTAATGCTTTTGGGGAGCTGGGGGGTGATATGCTTTTTTCAAGGTTTCAGAGGCAAAGGGGTTTGAAGGTATAAGGAAAACTTTTCAGCTTCTGATGTAATGCCACTGTCAGAGCCTTGTTTTTTCCTAAGCCTTTGATATAGAAAAAATGCTTGTTCCATAATACTTTGGAGACTGAAACATTGTGGTAGTATGGGAGGGAATCAAAGTACTGTGTTGTATAAGTAAAACTATTTTTGAGCGGTTTATCTGCTTAGTTTTCCTTTCATATGAGGAAGTCAACATTTCTTGTATGTTGATTAATTCATATTGCAGTTCTAGGGGAAAAAAATTCCATAAGTTGTTCCATTAGCTAACTTTTTGCTTAATTTTGCACTTAGCAATAAGATTGCTTTTCCAAAGGGATTCCTGTAAAGGTACTTACCTACTGTGTCTGGCCACTTTACAAAGTACAGTGCACGTTGTTCCACACAAAATTTCCTGTTGTGATGGTTTTTAGCCTAGATTTTCCTTTAGGAAAATGTCATGTTGAAATATAAATAACTTTCAACCATTTTGCTGCTTCTAGTTCCAGCCTTGTTATAAAACGCAATCTTCACTAAAAGGGTGGGATTTTTCCATGGGAAAATAGAGAAATTGTTCTTCTGTAGAATCTTATGCAAGTCTCCTAGTTGTTTATGCTTGTTTGTTTTTTTAAGTTACGACTCACAAAAGTATATAAAATAATTTGTCATCGATTAAGAACAGATACTGGGAAATCATGGAAACCAGAATTCTCTTTCCTTCAGTGAATAGTTTTAAAAAACCCATGCTGGTATGGGACTGTGGATAGAAAACTCTAAGGCTCTGTAGATTGTTTATTTTAAATTTTGTTGTTTGAACTATGTATATATGTAACAAAATAGCCTTACTGTGACAATTAAAAAAAAAAAAAAAAAAAAAAAAGAACAAAAGGCCATCCATAAAGTTGAAAATTAACAACTGAAGTGGAACACTTATTGAAACATTGGAAAACCTCTTCCTGGTCGCCAGGAACCAGGATGCTTGGACCCAGGTGCCTATTGCTGCATCTAAGCCTAGCAAACACCTGTCTTTATACTCTGCCATTTCAAAGGTCCTAAAGAAGTTTGGTTTAGCATGTATCTGTAGTCCTCTTAACTGTGTGAGTGGCTAGGCACATGTTGTAGGCCATTTGGTTCCTTTCACTGTTGAATGGAACTGATTAGTCCAGTAATCATTTTAAAATCACAGCTGAAATGTTTCTTACTGCTTAGAGAATAGACTTTTCTGAACTGCTTAGAGAATAGTCTTCAGAAAGAAATTCAGCTTAAATATAGAAGATATTCCTGTATCTGGAAGAGGAAGAATGGATTCAGAAGAAAAGGAAGTCTCTCCTTCAAGCCAGTGAAACAGAACCATGTGACCTAGTGTTTAGGAATTGCTTTGTGATGGTGAAAATTTGCATTCTATTTATGGAAATTATAGCATCCTATTCATTCACATTTTATCCTAATACTGTCTATGCATTATACAAGACATTCTTTTAAATGAGTGAGTGTCAGAGTCAGAAGGGTACAGTTACATGCATTTATTCTTTCCTTTGCTCTATGAATCTAGATTCTTTTCCTTATGTAATATTGCAAAGCTTTACAGGAAGAAAATGGAGAATGTATTTCTCTTATCCTATTCAAAAAATATATTTATACCCAGGCAGGTATCCAGGAAAGTACACGTTTTGTGTTGGAATACTCTTCAGCAGATACAAATCTTTAATCTGTATTTTTGCATAATGCAATTATACAAAAGGCTGTAACTATAGTATTCTAGAAATACCCCTGTGTAGTCATCTGCTTCCATGAGGAACTCATGTGTGTAGAAACCAATCTCCCTGAGACCCAGTTTTCAGTTTTCTTAAAATTCTTATGAATATTTTGACTTTACAGAATCAAAGTGCCTGCCCTGGCTTGTGCTCTACTTTAAGGGCAGATTCTCAGCTCTAGATTCATTCAGATTTTCTTCTCTCTCCCTTATTTTGAAGAAGACATGTTTTCTACTTCCAGCAGTAGTAGCTTTACTATTACAAGCAGCATAAAAGCAAAATTATCAGAATTATAACACCAGTCCCTAAACACTATTGTTAAAAATGTCACCCTAGTAACTGTTAAAGTACTGTTACTTGCACTTAATAGGCATAGTTTTCACACAACAGCAATTGTGGTTTGTTCCCATTCTGAGTATCAATTAAAGATTGAATACAAACAAGGGTCTTTGACCATTTTCAGAATGGGTGTTTCAAACTGAACATGTTCTTACACATTTGGGCCTGCATATAGATTCTTATCTTTTTAGGTGTGCTTGACTGCAAGTTCTTTAGGATGGTTAATTTACCATTTTAGTTTTCAGGGAAGATATGCATTTATTTCTGCATAGCACCATTCATGAATAGGTGACTGCTAAATAAGAATGTACAGCTAACATAAAACAGAAGTTGAAATTGTGATACATGAGAAAAACCTGCAGCTTGTCCACGGAACTTATGGGATTGTACCAGAAATGCAGAGGATTTGAGGGAATTCTTATGTTTTATGTCCTTTAGATTTTATAAAACCAGCATGACCCAGGGAACTTTCCTCCAGTAATTGCTCTTAAAATCACTTCATGAAATCACTACTCTTCTGTTCAACATTTGTGGGTCAGGACCTAGTTATTTCTGATAGTCTGACAGGCTTTGAAATACAGTTTGCAGTATGTGAATCTAGCATGAAGTGGGAGTGAATTACAAACTTCTGCAGTATCCCAAAGTACTAGATAATCCTTTTTTTTTTGTGAACATAGCATGATAATTACTCACCTGTAACTGCTGAAGTTCTTATTACTGCAGAGCTTGAATATGTGAGGCTGTATCTCATCTCTGGCTGAGATGGAGTTAATTTTCTCCACAGGAGCCCTCACGTGTGCTGTGCATTGGTATCTGGAAAGGTGTAGGTAACACCCCAGGGTTTGGGTACTGCTGAGCCATGCTCCCACAGCATCAGCGCTGTCTCTCCAACATTCCACCTCCCACCAGTAGACCTCAAGGGGACACTGTCAACCCAAACTGGCAAAAAGGAATATTCCACACCATATAACGTCTGTTCAGATGTAAAAGATATGAGAAAGGAGGAGGAAGGAAAGGCAGTCATTATTTCGGCATTTCTCTTCTAGAACAGCTATGCTTGCTAAAGCCCTGCTTCCCTGGAAGGGACTGGACATTGTTTGAAGATGGGAAGTAGAGAATAAAATATTTGGATTTTTTTCTTTGTTTAGTGTACTCAACCTTGCTTTTGCTTCATTAAACTGCCTTTGTCTTGACCCACACGCACTTTTCTATCTTATTTTCTTCCTCCTTGTCCTGCTGAGGATCAGAGTACTGGAGGAGCATGGTAGGGAACCAGCATTCAACCAAGGCCAACCCAACACAGATGCACAGAGAACAGTTCTGAGATTCAAGGGCAGAACCTTTAGTTGGAGGACTACTAAACTGGGATGCTATCCACAAGCTGATGTGATGGATTACACCTTAGAAAATGTGTTCTACAAACTTCTGAACTAGCAAGAATTCTGTAGTCTATCACTGAATACTAAGAATCAAATTCTGGGCAGGAACCAGTATTAGCAAGAAATAACAAGCTTTTTTCAAATTTTCAAGGCTTGAAGACTTGTCAGTTTTATCTGGTTTTGTCTTAGCCTGTCTGAATACAATTAGCTTGTTTAACCATATTATCAATTTTCTAATGAATTTAATTATTACTCAGTTTCTTAGTTTTAATTTAGATTTATATAATCATGTGGCATATTTCTTCAATAGATGGTAGTAGAAAGTAATTATCCTATATAGAAGGAAATATTTATCACACTAAAAGTAGTAGCAATATAAATACAGATATCATAGAACAGCAGAAATCTTGAAAGGGGCGCAGTGCAGTGTAAAAGGGTATAGATACATGATATGAAAAGGAAGGCACAGGATTATACAGGAGATCCCATAGCTACAAATAATTCACCAGTGGTCATTTAAGAAAACGTAGAATTGATTGCTGGGCAAAAACAATTTTAAGTTCAATAAAAAAAAATTAAAATAATTATCTGACAAATGGAAGAAACCCCATATATTTGGCTATAAAGTAGAATTTCAATGAAGAAAAGCTAAGTGCAAAGCCTTTGATACTATTTTTTTTTATTATTTTCTTCTTTTTCTATAACTAAATGTGGGCCAATAATCATTGATTAGTCTTCGGGTTTCAACAAAAAATTGGCTTTACATATGAAAGCATGTTTCCTGAGCTTCTCAGTTCCTGCCAAGCATTACACTTAACTGATTTCAGAGGAGCTGTGCTGCTTTGTCAATTAGAAAAACAGTTTATGTTGTTAGAATTCTTCCAGCATTTTCAGTGTCAGAAGCTGATTTCTGTTGTCCACAATTTAATGTATTCTATCAATTCAGCATCTTGGGTTCTTCCCTCTGAAAACAGAAAGAACAATTTCTGCCTCCCTCTGCCTTTCCTTAAAGGAGAAAGAGTGGTCTTTATCATTTCACATTCAATTGGACAAATGTAAAATTGCTGTCCTCCAGTACAGAGAGAGTATATTACCATTCTAGTAAGAAGCCACAGCCTTGCAGGCCACAAGCAGCGCCAGAGGAGGTTCAGGTTGGACCTCAGGAAAAATTTCTTCACTGAAAGGGCTGTCAAGCATTAGAACAGGTTGCCCACAGAAGTGATAGAGTCACCATTCCTGGAAGTGTTGAAGAAATTACTGCCCTGGCACTTAGTGCTGTGGTTTGGTTGACATGGTGGTGTTTGGCCAAAGATCTTGGAGGTCTTTCCCAACCTTAATGATTCTGTTATAGACCGCATATGTATTTGCAACAGTAACAGCTGTTTAAAAGCCATATAAACTTTAAAAATATGTTACTGTATACTACTAATTCTAAGTTACTCTAATGTAGATGGTGCAAGATAAAGCTTTTAACACTTAGCATGTTCAGAAATTTTTTTTCTTTTTTTCTTTTCTACAGAGATACTATTTTTTAAAAACAGAATAAGAAGAAACCTATTTCAGGAAGTACAATTATGACACAAATATGGTGATAAATTACCTTCTATCTGTGAGCCTTTATTTTTGAGAGAAAGTGAAAGCTGTGAAAGAAAGTGTATCAACTTAGCCAAATGAGTGGTTTCTGAATAATATTCATTCAACAGTAGATTTACATTAAATGCTGCACTGCTGCATTGTGTGTCAAAGTCTTGTCTTCGTTCAGATTTTTAATATTTTGAAAAGTTTAGAGACTTTGTCTAAGCTTTGCCGTAACTGACAACTGAGATGAAATAGAAGAGATTAACAGTTTTCATATGCAACTGGCAGAACTGCTGAATACTGGGGTTTTTTTTTCTGAGGAGAATGCATTGGGAGAAGAATGAGAAAGGGACTAGAGGGATCTATACAATGCAGGCAGACAAAGGACTCATGGCTATAGAACATAATGAAAATACAAAACATCTTTATTAGACCTTAAAGGCATTGCATATATTAAAACACTTTGTAAGTTACAATATCAATTTTCTAGTCTTATTCAGAATATTGCTTAATAAATGAATTTTGCTTACTTGAATGATATTATATCTATTCTTTTGTAAAACTTGAAGATGCTATACTCCTACACGAAGGAGTATAGCCATATTACTGAATTTTGTGGTTCAAGCAAATTACTGGGAGACACATTAAATTAATCCAATGAAGCTGCTCTCTCCCTCTGCTATTTTGGTATAAGATCTTTTCTTGGAATGGTGCTCCATTGCACAGATTCAGCAGTTCGCAAATGTTTGGAAGCACCAGAACTTGTTGCTGAATGAGTGTTGAAGTTACTCATTCAGCAACATGAGTAACTTGATCACTGTGCAGGATAGTTTTGTTTGAATCCTGCACAGTGATCATAAATACTGAACAAGGAAAATACTGGCTTATTCTTTTATTACTGAAGCAAGGAGGTGGGTGGAAGAAGAAGCAATTTGTTATTGTCCTGCTTAAATATTGGGGTTTGAACAGCTTTATCCTGTCCCTTTTGTAAATGGTGTTTGGAAATATGCGTTCTCTAAATATCACCTTCAAGTATTGGATTGCACTGTCCTTCCACTTTGTCAGAGATGTATTTTATGGTCTAAAGATCTGACACTGCTGGGAAGGCTGATCTAGCTCCATCAGCTTCCATTTCAGTTGGCTCAGTGATCATCTAATGTCACTTTAAATCGGGGAGGAAACTAACTTGGGTGGGAAAGGAATCCTTAGCAATCCAGCCTTATAACTAGTAGTATGGATTGAATACTTACATTAATAAAGGATATTGTAGATCTAAATGTTGGTTTATTGTCCTGTGAAAGATTTAATTGTTTTTCAGTTCTTTCTTTCAGATGCAGTTTTTAGTAGGCTTATCAAATTTGGTAATTTTTTATTCTGCAAAGAGATGATGCATAACAACAGTGTTCATAAAATACTTCTGAGATTGACAGAATGTGTTGCAATGCAGTCTCTCACCTGAATGTCTAATAAGCACATCCTAAAAATGTCAAAATCTTACACTGAAGATTGGAATAGCTTCAGGCAACCTGCAGCATTTTGGGAAAAGCCATAGAGAGATAGATGGAAATAGTTGCATATAATTAAAAATTACATAATTAAATAATTAAATAGCAAACTTAGTTAAATAATAAATGCACTATTTTGAATCTATTAAGTATCACAGTTAAAATTTATTTGTGTATTTATGTATTTATTTATTTATATAATACATTAAAGTCTCTGGAAAGCCTCTGTTTCAGAGATTAAAAAAAAAATCACTACCAGAAACAGAAAAAATAAAGAAAAAAAAAGCCCAAAAAACCCCCGAACCAACTTGTGTATTTATTTGGTGGTAATACATGCTCTCATGCAGATGTGCAAATATAGGCTAATGTGTTTTGCTTTCTTGTATCTTCTCTTTTTCATGTTCTAAAAATACTGAAATAAGGATCATTATTTGAGACATTGAATTAAAATAATTGGGACCTTACAAACTTGTGATAATGAGCAAAAGGGAACAAAAATTATCAAAATATCTGAAAATCACCATCGAGCAACAAAAATAACTTTGCACATTTAGTATTTAATATCAACAAGCATTCTAATGAGATAATAAATAATTACATTAACTGGTTGTTGGAGAAACTAAAAAAACCCATAGGAGATAAAAATCCATCTTACCTGGGAATAATAAAAAAAATTATGAAATTGCAGCAGTCACAGTGATGATGCATAGTGAAAGCAAACTGGAGTAGAAACATTTATTCACATTAAATATTGCTTCATTATAATTACTATATGTTTTATCCAAAACACAATATTTGACAAAATTGTATAGCACAATACTTACTGTTTCTTTTACTATTTACTATAACATTTATTATATTTCTTGATTAATAAAAGGCTTTAGTATTTGATAGCCAGAAAGAGAGTATTTACTCTCTTTTGATAGCCAGAAAGAGAGTATGTTAATGATTCAGACCAATAGCTTGAAGAATATCTTATTGGTCGTGATATATTTGACATAAATCTGTTTAATTTTAAGAAAGGCAGCAATTTTTAAGTTGAAGGTCTGTTAACTAAACAATTAAGAATTAGTTCATTATTGACAAAAACACAGCATTCTTGTAGAGTTTGGGGGAGGTTAAAATAACTGTGGCAAGATCCATACCTGTGTTGAAGATGACTATAATCATTTCAGCAGCCACAGTTTTAACTGCTGATCTTGTGCATATTGGCTAAAGAAAAAGACATAATGACGACAGCCATTAGAAGTAAAAACCGTGACAAGGCATGATCCTAGACACCAAAACTCAAACGTTTTATTTAAAATATTACAATATTCATCATATTGCTTTGGCCCTGAGCTCTCTCACTCAAATTAATTTCTGGCAGGATTAAAGGTTTAGAATGGCTAAAAAATCTTTCCTATTTACATGAAGCCACCCTGTTTTCACAGTTCAGTTTCAAAAGCCTGGGGAATGGGTCATTAATCTCCTAGTACACCTGCCATTAACTGGGGAATTTTTGTATTCCTGTTGACACACAGTGCTCCCTACTGCTTTATACATGTACACAATATATACCCGTAGGTCCCATTCTATTAATTACCATGGCAGGAATTCATCTCATCCACTTGTAGATACCAGAGTTCTTCAGGCCATATACAGGCTTAAGTCAACAAATCAGCGACCCTAGAGTATAACACCCTAAAGTCAACAAATCACCCCCTTGAGTATAATATTGTGGTGGTCTTGATTTACCTGTGCAGGTACTGCCCTAGGTATTGTCAGCATTAGTTGTGACAAAATATCTACAGACTGCTATCTAAAATGCAGTTCAGTTTTAGGTGAGAACATAATGTGCATCCTTTACCACCTGAAATCAGTACAAAATGAAAAAGTGTTTAATAAATTAGGAATTTAGGAAGCTAATTCAAGAGTACTGGAAATTAGTCTGAAATGTTTGCTGGATCAGGGAGAGATACATGCATATGAATGACTGTACTTATACACAGACAAAAGACTCTCTTATAAATAGGAGTTTTTAAATGACAGTTTATTAAATCTGTTAATACTGATTTTTGGGAACAAAATATGCTTTTCTACTCACTATGTTTCCAATTTTTTTTCAGTTGAAATACTTCATCATGAACCTTTGTCAATCTATTAGGGATTTATGCAAATGTAGGCCTTATTCAAAAATCACATTTTCACAGCTTCTGTGTATTTGTTAATATGTTTTCAAACAACCTACTTAGTAGGGAAATTATATGTATGATCCTTAATAAACAAACAAACACCTAATTCTTGCAGCTGTGATGCACTGTCTTTTAGGCTTACATTTTTACATGGAGCAAGTAAGCAAAATTAAGAAAAAATAAATCTCATACAGCTCTCCAAATTTTCAAGGCTTTTCAGCTTGTCTTCTCTCATTCTTTTTCCTTTGGCTTATGTGCATTTTCTGTCCTTTGTCTCACTTGCTATGAATAACATGTTTTGAGGTAAAAACTGTTACGGAGACTCTGATCCAGGTGTCAATGTGAGTTGGTTGTGAATTCAGATCAAATGTAATGTCAATAAGATACTTCAAAACAGGAAGCCTAGAAACTTAGAAAAGAATGTCTTCCTTTTTTTTTTTTTTTTTTTTTTTTTTTTTTTTTTTTTTTAATTCCCAGGTCTTCTACGGCTTGCTTATTAATGTGCATAATAATTAGGGGGGAAGAAAAGAAAAAAAGTCATTGTTGTTTGTCTATTGACTAATTAAGTACTCTATAGCTGCACTTTTAGATTAGCCTTAAGACTTTGAATTCAGTCTTTTAATGGCTGGAGTACATAGAACTCTGGCATGCAACCAGCCCTCTTTGTGGCGAGGCTCTTTTATGCAAAAACAGCTGCAACTTTCATTGAATGCTTGGAAGCAGCCAAGCAAGACAGAACAGTTAAGATGTAATGAAAAAGTGATAGAAATTATGATCTCCATTATAAAATAATCACCCGGGAGAAGGAGTTGTCTTCTGCTCCTGCAGTGACATTCGCTGCAATATCTGTATCTGAAAGTAACAGAATTTCAGAATTAAATTGAGGTTACACATTGTTTTCACAACTGCTTGATGTTTTCTGAGGACACAATACAAAGAGACAGTAGCCTTAACTTCAAGGCACTGGTACTTCTGGACATCATCAGGTCTTTGTCTGGTGAAACACAGAGAAACTCTTTTGAGCTGCACAAACATTTAATATAAATACAGTAATGAATCCTCATAAAACTGAAGTTACAGTTTAAAATGTAGTTAATTACTTGCAGTGACCTATGTCTAATAAATTTGCCCGTTCACAGCAGTTTGTAATGATAATTTATTCAAAACTGGATTTTTCTCTATGACCTAATTATGTTATCATAAATTCTGCCAAACAATATTTTTTATTACAACTTCATTATGTTGCATGTATATTTTCATCAATAAAAAATGTTAGAATAGCTGAGCACCATATACTCCAGATGGTTCCTCCTACATAGATACTCCATTCCTCCTACATAGACACTGTGGAGATTCCATGTACTGTAGAATAGTCAAAATAAAGGCCTTTTACTGCAGTGAGAAGCTCTTATTCATTATACCCAGCTGTAATTAACAAGGTCCCTTTTAAAATGTTCATATTTTTTCTCTTTATTATGATCAATTAAATTAAATTCACTACAGAAAATTGTAGATCTATTTCAGCAGAAATCAAGAAGCGAAGTTTACCTACTTAATTCCCATAATCCAATTTCACTCTTCTGAAGAACCTTGTGTTTCACTCCATGATCTGCAAAACAAATTGCTTCCAAATATTAAAGGTATCATCTGCCTTTAACAGGCTCTGGAGACATCGCATCATATGTGTTATGGCAGCTTTAACCTGGATAGTTCCACTGTGGTGCCATGGACTGAAAGCTCTTTAGCAGTTAAATTAAGATAATTAAATTCAGTTCTAGAGCACTTCTTTTCATTTTAAAGGGAATTAAGTCTGTACAGTCCAAGGTTAACCTACAGCAAACGCCAAAATTAAGTAAAAGGGATGATGTGGAAATCCTGCTCAAAAGCACTTTCCAGTTCTGAACTAAAACACTAATGTGACCATTTTACTTTATGACTTTTATCTACACAAAGTAGTGTGGCTTTGTACTTAAAGAGAATAAAGAAGAAAAGCACAGTTTATAGAAAGATGTGTCATCTAGGCCTCAGACTATTCTGGTACTGAGTATAATGGTAAGATACTTACAGGATGAGAATAGTAAGACTGACAATACCCAAACTAAGAGATAATGATTTTGTGAAGACAGTAGATCATATGTAGATGAGTAAGAATATCCATATTCAAAGTAGTTGAATTTTAGATATATTTTAGGACTTTTTTGAAGCAGCATTTTCAAATATGGCTTCTTTTCATTATGCTAAGGAATCTGTGAGTGCTTTTGAAAAATATTTCCTACTCTGCTTATTACTTTTTGCTTTGATTTTAATAATAATGTCAGCTCACATCTGGTATGGTTTCTTTAAAACATAAGTACAGAATTACAGCAATAATTGTTCTATAATTGTTCATAGGGTGTACCTCATAGTAGAACCATTTTACTTTCCACATGTATCAAGTCAGTATATTTAGTAAGAAAGGAGTTCATTATGCTTTCGTTAGGGAAAACCCTATATAATCAAGCTGTAAGTGTCTCATGTGTGCACCACTGTAGGGTGAAAATTCCATTAAACTTCTCCATAAAGTTTTTGTATATATTTCCCTGTGAGTTGTTATTTACTGTAGAAATCTCACATGAAAAAAAAAAAAAAAAATTAGATGTACCATTGTGGCCTTGACATACCAACAAGCCCACAAAAGTTCCTTCATTCCATTCAACACTTCTATGGTATACAGGCAGGTACCCGTTCGCCACATTATTTACAATGAATTGATTGATCATTGTAATTCTTTGGCCTGTATCTTGTATGTTTTTATTTGAAATTAAGATAAAATAACATAAAGTAATGGTATGTTATAGAAAATAACATTCCCCTTTGGTATGCTGTATTGAAGATTCTACATATATTAATGAAACACCTATTAAACCTAAGTTGCCTTTACATACTATGACAGAATCACAAAGTGTTTGGGGTTGGAAGGGACCTCCAGAGGTCGTCTTGTTCGAATCCTTTGATCAAGCTGGGGCACCCAGAGCAGGTTTTTGAGGCACATTTTGTGAGAGACTGGAGGGATTGCTGGCTCAAAACATTTTGGGTGCATGTGTGAGGGGAAGGGCACCTTACCTTGGTAAGGCAATGCCCTGTTCTGCACATCCCACCCCCCAGGCCTGTATCCCAGCCTGGCAAGGCCACCAACCCACACTGCTCCACACCTGCCCCTGGAGCTCCAGTCTAGCCCCACACTGGCCAGGTGGATGCAAGTCCCACCTGGGAGAAGGGCTCAGGAAAGCCAGAGGATATTTAACTCAGGACATGAGGCAAATCTTGACCTTACCTCCTCTGGGAATTTCTATCAGTTGAACTCCACAGGGACTAGGAGTTGTTGCTATACTTGTTCTTTTCTATATATTTTCCCTCTTCCTCTTTCTTCTTCTAATTCCCTCCGTTCAGAGTTTTAAGTAACTTAAAATCAGATGGGCTTGGAGCTTTGTAGAATGTTTTATGTTGACTGAGTGCTGCTCTAAGTTTTTGCTGAAGTTCTATGATTTTCTGAGGTTGTCAGTAAAGTTTTTTTTGTTTTGACCTCTTCAGAATATCTTGTCAGTATTTTTGTAGTGCATCTGAGTCAAACTACATGGACAAGCAGTAAGCTCTTTTAAGAGAGTCATTGAGCAAGTTTTTGGGTTTTTACATGTCTAGACAGCCTTTGAATTTCTCCAAGGACAGCTTGCAGTTTTGCTTATCTGCCCAAACATTAAAAATAATTTCTTTATGTCTAGATACAATATCCTGTACTTCATATTTTGACCATTGCCTCCTGTTCTGTCACTGCACACCACTGGCTCTGTATTCTTGTGGTGGGTCTGGCTGGGACAGAGTTGCCTTTCGTCATGACAGCCCATATGGTGCTGTTCTTTGCATTAGTGGCTAAAACAGCATTGATAACACACCAGTGTTTTGTCTATTGCTGGATATAAATAGAGAACATCAAGACTTTCACTTTAACCTCTCTCCAACCCCTCCCTCCTACAAGGGTTAGTAGGCTGGGGATAGGTAACAGGCTGGGAGGGGACATAGCTGGGGCAGCTGACCCAAACTAACCAAAGCAGTATTGCACACCCTATATACAGCCATAATAGCCTATGTCATAACCATAAAGGCTGAGTGGAAAGGACACAGAGACCTGTGGTTGTGTTATTTGTCTTCCCAAGAAACTGTTACTCATGTTGAAGCCTTTCTTTCCTAAGAAGTGGATGGATGTCTTCACGTTGATGGAAGGTAGGGAACAAAATTCTTTTTCATATTTGCTTCCATGTTCAGTTTTTGCTTTTCCTTTTAAATTGTCTTCATTTCAATCCATGAGCTTTTCCATCTTATTTTCTCCCTTTGCCTCATTAAAAAGGGGACGCAAGAGAGCAGCTGATTGAGGTTCTGGTAGCCAGGCACCCACCCCAATTTACACCCTCTCTTCTAACATTTGTATACATTGATGAGACCCCCTGAGCCTTCTCTTCTTCAGGCTGAATTAAAGAAATTAAAATACTAAATTCTTGTGGTTTAAGATTAAAAAGATAAAACTTTCAGAAAGAATAGGCAAAGGCTCTGACCTCAAAGACTTCCTCCTTGAGCAAAATGAAATTGACTTTCCCTTATGCAAGAGAATATGTTTTGGTTTACATATTATTCTCTACACACATAATTCTTCTGTTCCTTCCCAAATACAATGGCTAGTTGATAGTGTGAAACTATCTAGAATTATTGTGTATTGCTGCAGTTTTTCCTAGCCCATATTCAGGAGAGCTCTATTTTAAAAAATAAACCTTGAGAAATATTTGCTTTCTCAGTGCATTGAAATGGAAATATAGTCAGAAAAATATCTTTAAAGCAATCTTCAGGAAACATTTGCAGAGAACACACAGCTCCTGTACTTGCATAAGGTGTGGAAGAAACAGATTTAAATAAATAGACTGAACTGGACAAAGGGCACATTTCAGGAAAAGGTCTTGATTCCTGAGCTACTAATTTTACTTGCTTGCTTTCAGCTTCTATTTTAAGATGACTTAGGTTACATGCTGGGATTGTAAGCTAGACTGATCAAAAGGAAGTAGTTTACCACTTAAAACACATTCTTGATTTTTGACACTGTAAGTCAAACCAGAAAATTATATCTGTCTAAATGTTAGGTGATTTTAGTAACTGCATACACCTGAACGTCACATTCAAAATTAACAAATTGCTTGGAGGCTGTAGTAGGCGAAGAATAATTCAGATTGTGAACACTGACAGGGACCAGGTAATTGTGTGTATAAATGTTCAAAATTGAACTTCTGATCTCTCAAGAAGAAGCCTGCTTGCTAGCTGCAATTGGTTTAGGCTAGCTATACATTTTGGGTAAAATGTGAGCTAAAGAAAAAAGTCCTGAATCCCCCAAATAACAAAAAATGAGACAATTATCAATTGGAAGGCCATTCATAGGTTCTGCATGTACACTATTTAGATAGAGAAAACTCTGATCTTAAAGTCCTGGAAAGGAGGTGAAGACCTGTGTTGAAGAAGGGGTCTGGGAAGTGGTGGAACATCTGTGAAATCAGGGAGGTTTATCTGAATATGGCCCAGAGCTTGACTAGTAACACCTGGGTCTAGTAACTGCAAACAGATGCACAGCAGAAGCCAACATGACTTTCTGCCCGACTAAAAACAGTCTCTTCACTCGGGGAAGAGAAGGCTATACCTTGGGAATGTAAGTCTAGATCCCATCTAGGAAGGTGAACAGCCCAGTAGAATAGCCTTGTTTCAGAATTTACGGTTTTGTAAATTCTGAAACTAATCTACCACCCATGTTCACTACAGGGTTTTACTTTGTTCCACCTGTGACAAGGATTTAGTCTTGTTTTAAAAAGAAAGAAGGTTTAAAGGAAAAAAAAAGGCTAAGCAACAGATTGCGTATCTTTTTTAACAATAATGTTATAGATAAACTTTGATATTTGATGTATGAGTGGCTCCTGCTTATGGGTTCCTTTCTAAGACAGACACTTCTGTTGAATTGCCAGAGAAAAAAACATATTTTTGTAGTGATTTCTAGGGACTAAACCTAACAAAGTGACTGTAAGGCTGGCTCTTGGCTGGCATGGATACATTTATGAAACAATTATAATTGTATCACTTTCCTATTTTGCAATTAATATTAATAAAAAAATCTTAGAGATTTAAGATAGTGACACTCCTGTCTACTGAGGAATTGATGAGGCATTTTCCTTGTTATATCTAGTTGTTTGGAGGACTGATTAAAGTTTTTTGTTAGGGAAATTAATTTTTTAGTAATTGTGTTCATTGACATGCTACAGTTAAGTTTTCAAATTAGGTTGTTCAGAAGATGCTGTTAATGACCTGGTGATACACAAAACATTTCTAGACTATTCATTACAAACAATGATATGGCTTAACATAAGGAAAAACTTACTAGATGTTTATCTTTGTGAGTACCGAATATTCTTATTTATTTATTTCTCTCCTTTCATAACTTCTTCTCCAAAGTAATATTTCCAATTGATGACTTTACAAAATTTACTTCATGTTGGATTTTTGATGGATCGTGACTGGAATTTAGCCAGATATCTCACACAGATAGACATATATAGCACAAAAAGGGACTACTTTTCCTAAATCTTAGTACAGGTTTTTTGCAAGCATAAGTTGTCTATTACTATCATGCATACTAATCTTGCCAAAAAGAGCTAGTACAAATTCTTAGGAGGGAAAGTGTAAAGGAAATACATGAAGACAAGTAGGGCTTGGAGGAAAGAGGCACTCTCTAAAACTGCTGACTAAAAGCACTTTGTGAGGGAAAGGGCCAGAATTATGTTCTAAAACAAACAAAGAGAAAATATAGCAGAACAGTTCAAAGAAAAATGCTCTGAAAGAATTTACTGCCTTGTGGCTAGAGGTGACATTGAAAGTAACATGGACACAAGTTGATTAAGCTGCTGTCAACATATTTGGCCCCAGGAATCAGTTACTATTGATTTACAGCTTACAGTAAAGGAAAAATGCAGAAACTTACAAAAAGAGCTGTATTCAGTAAATTCTATTAGCATATTCACTGCAAAGGATGAAAAAAACAAGTTGGAATTAATCTAAGGAAAAATTCACATCAAAAGACTCTGTTAGAACTAAAAGTTTCCTTTGTGTTGCAAGCCCCTGAGAAAAATGAAAGCACAACAGATATTTTTTATTATTTTTTACTTTCTGCATGCTTAGAACAGTAGACTTTTTAAAAACAGTATTTAGTATATCAAATCAGTGTGTTTCTAAAAATAAAATATGACTGTTTCATTCATAAAACATGCACAGAATATTTATTTAGGCATTGTGAAATGCAAAACACGACCCCTCTTCCCTGAATAAGTGATTGGCTTCTCTATTGTTTAGACCCAAATATGAATAGAAGCCAGTGAGACCTACAGAACATTTTGTGCCTGTCACATGGGGAGCTAGAGCTGCCAGGAGTATTGTCAAAGACTATCACCAAGCACCTTGCAGAAAAAGATACGGATAGTGTGACTGTAGAAATACAAATGGAAATACAGGTGCTGTGAGCAGCTACGGGTCATGTAAATGGGCTATTAACTAAATTGGAAGCACAGACAGCATAATTTATAATACCAAGACTTGATAACCTGGTGCTTTAGTAAAATTTAATTAGGTAAATTCTATAGACAGTCACAGAATAAAAGGAAAAAAGACAGGTGCTTCTTTCCCCCATGATATATCTAAAAACAACTTTTACTCTGTAAGTATGTATTTAAAGGTATCATCTACCCCTTAAGCACACCACAGAGATGCAAACCCACCTGTAGTTCATATTCGTGTATCTAATTTTTTTAACAGCTACAAATCATACTTCATTTTCTTTTTTATAATTTTTGCTGGTTGGATGTTTGACCTGCAAACTATGTGGTGAGTCATTCCGTAAGACCTTTACTACTCTTTTTTTATCAAAATAGATGTAATAAACAAAAACTGTTCTAGCCTTGAATGTATGTTGTGTTTCTTAATTGCTTAATACAGTTTCTGATTTACAATTCTACTACATTTTCTTTCCAGCCCAGCAAATGCAGAAGAAAGAAAAACATGTAGTTGTCTGTTCTTTTATTTGAAAACCAAGAAATGAAGCAGCTGGACCTGCTCAAATAAGAAGTTGTAACAGATAGGGGCTTGGAATATTGGCCAGATATTTTTACATGTTTGAGACAGATGAACTCGAACTAGATACTGTGAGCTGTGAAAATTAATAAGGTGCTCAGGAGAATGGATAGTCTATCATGCAAAAGAAGAGTAAAAATACTCATTTTGCGAAGCTAATAAATAATGTGTGAAAGAGGATATGGTAGCAACTCTGGGATAAATGAGGAACAATAAGGTTTTATTAAGCTTCAGGATAGTACTGTGGCAGCACTGTCTTATAAGATAAATAGTCCTTCCTGAAGTTTATCAGTCTACCCTTCACCTAGTATGACACGTCAGATAAGAATAAACGAGTATCTCTGAGGAGAGGTAGTGAGCATATGAGATAGGAAGGTGGTTCCAAGTATCAGAATTGTAGTGACACTATCTTAGACCACACTGCTTTCTCAGTTACTAAAGCTGAGCAGCTTTGATAAATATAGCCTCCTAGAGAAGTGAAAGTGCTAGATAACTCAATCATTTCACTATACTCAGGAGATTTTAGGTAGTGTGAGCTGAGGAGATTTTAGGTAGTGTGAATCATGTGATCTCATCCACACATGCAATCCTGCTCCACATAACCAGCTGTCTGAAGTAACAAGTTGCTTTAACAGATTTATTAAATAACATGGTTACAAGTTTAGCAATCTGCTTGTTTGTTCCTGAAGGCTCAGTTCTCACTATTCGCTGGGAAGTTTTTACTTCAGAAACTTGCAACTGTAGGAATGATTCTTCTCTTTCTGCAAACTCAGGGAATAGTTTCTGCTGAGCTTTGTAACTACAGAAATTTAACAGACCTTTCATCCACCATGCAAGTTTCCTCTTTATGTGTAGACTTTTTATTTGGGGGAATGTTCAAGTAACATGATCTCACTCATGTTAGCGGAAAACAATTTACTGAATGAAAAATAAGCATATAAGAAGCAATTTAACTTAACACTAGCAGTCAGAAGATAGTTTTTATTTTAAGTGTTCTAACCTTTCTAAATGAGAACTGTGAAAATGGTCTCAGGGAAGTATTTCTGGACCATAAGGGTTTACATTGCATTACCCTATTCAAAAACATGTTTATAGTTTGTGTTGCCTTTGAAGGCACAATGGTACATACAACTACAAATATAAATATAAAACAGCCATAAGCATTTAGAAACCTGGAGAGAAAGCAAAATAATTAACTTATCTACTGATAATAGTAATATATTTTGTTCTCCAAGAGTATTGACACATAGAATACCTTTTTTCCTTTTTCTTCTTTTTTTTTTTTTTTTTGGCAAGAGCAGGAAAGTGTATATTTCAAACAAAAAGGGAAAACAAACAATTACTGAAAATAAGAAATTGCTGTCAGATTAGGGTAAAAGAGTCTTTTACATTTCCCTTTTATATACACTAGAGACAGAGGCCATCTCCCCTGAAATCTGAAAGGCATGTGCCTAAATTTGTTGTTTTCTATGATTGCAAGGGAAAAGAGAAGTAGATGCAGTTCTGTTCTTTTTTCCTCCATAAAAACTAATATTCTTATACAAACTCACACCAATTCCTCATTTTTAGAGAGATATATTTTATTCAAATAAAACCCATTTTATTAAATCACAAATATTGATCAAAGATTGATTCTGTTTTCAGGAAGTTATGCCAAATGACTTTGCTTTTGGACATATAGCTACGTTTGCTTTACCAGGCCTAACTTATCAAAGAACCAGTCTAGTTTCATATGATTGGTGTAGTTACCATTTTCTTATCTATTAACAACATGATTTTCTGTAGATAAGTCTTTGGTTTTGGAGATGCTGATAAAATTTTTGAAACATATTTCGCTTAGTAACTATCCTGGTAAAATGCTAGTAGCAACATCTTAATTTCATTGGCATCTTTTATAGAAAGGCATTTCCTGATTTTTTTTTGGTTAGTCTGATTTTAATTTATATGCTGTTTGTCAACAGAGCCAGATGATTATATCTTTCAGGCACAACAATATTAACAGAGCTTAAGCCTTGAGACTGCGTTTGTTCTAAGAGGGATCACTAAAAGCTGATTGATGAGATTTTCTGGAAATTATCAGATTGTTTGGACAAAAAATGTGAAACTAAGGGTATCCTACTGCTTTCTTCACATTTACTCTGGATTTTTTTCATAGTTGGTCTTCACATTTTACACTTGACACTAAAACAAAATAAAAGGCCAGTTTACTATTCCAAGCAGTGCAGTGTGTAAAATCAGCTTTAAATTTATTAGAAAGTACATCAAGCATACATAGAACAGAGATTAATAAACAATGTAATCAGAATATATGATATATTAAAAAATGCAATTTCTTGTGAGAAGGCATAGGTGAAAGTTGTGTAGTGGACTCATTAGATATGTTACACCTTGGCAGATGGCATTTCACTAGTGATAACAGTAGCACTGACTTTAAATTTCTTATATAACATTTTGAATGTAAATTTACACAGTAGCTTGTACTTTATATGGTAGCAGAGCATGCTATATTTTTTGATTAGTTTTTATTGATATAACAAAGTTAAACTGAAGTCCAATGGAAGCCTTTATCATTGTTTTCAGAGACTTTGAGCAACCCCTACGTGAGATGTTAAAAGCAGTCAAATGAGAAAGAATATATTTAATGCAATATCATGATTGTTTTAAGGAATATTGGTAACATAAGACAAAAAGTCACAGTGAAATAGAATGGGCAGGTAAGATTAAAGAGTAGAAAAATTTTAAACAGGAGTTAACTGCAGAGTCAGCTCAAGTAATAAATGTAGAGAGAGAGAGAACTTATAAATTTGAAGAGGAATTTGGAAAGACATGCACTGAAAGTGTCGGGTTTTTTCATTTCTGATGATCTATAATACGGTGGAAAAAGACTGCAGAAAGTACTATGTTACACTCCTGGGTGATTAGGAAGGTAGTGAGATTTTCAAATAGCATTACTGATTATTGCAATAATGCTTAAAGCCTGCCAGTCAGTTTTTTTGATTGTACCTATGCCATGGCTAGGGCAAATATAAGCAGGAAAGGCACCACAATTCTATAATTTGAACCTGATCACTAAACAAATAATTTCTTTCATGCCACAATAGCACTTACTTCAAAATTAGTATATTGCAGTTTAGAGTAGCCCATAGAGTGTCATTATATGAAATTGTGCCTTACTACTTATTGGTGTCAGGAAATAGCTCAATATTTACGGAGTCAAGTACTTAGCATAAGAATGGAGCAATTCTTCCTATCATCAATCACTGAATGGTTAGCAGATTTTTTTAAACTATATTATAATAAAATTATGAAATATATATTTTGTAACAAGTTGATCACATAATATGTATATAATTTCAGGAAGAACTAAAGGGGAAAACCAAACCTCTATGTTATAAGTTTTCTTGCTGGATTTGTGTAATAAAACTAAGTGGCCTGACTCAGCAACAGTCCCCTGTATGCCATTGTTTATAGTTACTGATCTGATCAGAACTTACATATGTAATAAAATATCATAGTGAGATGTTACTCACAATGTGGTGGAACCAGTAGTATCAATATCTGGCTAGGAATCTACTACCCAACATGCTGAAAACTACTGACATTAATTTTTTTTTCTAGATCCCTCTCAATTTTAAGAGATGTTGATCATCTTCCTTTCAAATAAAAGAAAAAATAAAATTAAAATCTAGTTCAAACAAGATGATGCAAAACACTCACACATCAATGTATGTGCAGTGGTTCTGATAGGTCAAGATATTTCAGGATAAAGACCATGGAGTCCATCTTGACATCTTAAGAAATCCAGTGACACAAAACTTGTTGGTGAATTAATGAATTTGCTGGATTGTGATACTGTTTGTTTTTCCTATATGTGGCAATTTTATTTTTACACATAACAGTTTTTATAAAATGTAGTAGATCTATATGAGGAAAGAGGTTGCAATTGAAGCATTATTCTATTCGATCAGTTAATCCTAATGCTCTAAGGACCTTTGTGTGCAATTACCATACATCTTCCATCGATACAACTGAAGACAGCAAAAATCCCTAAATGTATAACTCTCATATTCATCTCATAGAACTGTAATGATGTAGAACTTACTTCAGAAAACCCTTAGGCTTGTGATAGTATTTTATCAAAAGTTTTCTAAAGATCTATCAAAAAATAGTTCAAAACAATTCAAAATAAAAGAGTCTTTGAGAATTTTTTACTTGATATTTCTTAGCCCATATAGATTTTTGTTGTTTTTCTTTCAAAAATTATTCATTACTCTTCAGTTAAGGTTCTAGCTGTTTTGATAATCTATTGTAAGTTAAAAGGTTCTGAATTCTTATTTAACCATAATGAAAAAAAAAGGTATTTTAGAAATAATTAAGGAAAATTACAGTCCCTCTAGGGTATATCCATGGCTTATGTTAATTCATTTTAAGAGGCTAACATTATATCTCTATCCTGATCTCTTGACAGGACAAAAAACAAAGAGCCACAGTTACACCACACTGATATTGAATAGCAGCTGCTTAAGTGACAGCCATACTTATTTGTGTTTAACATATCATGAAGGATATCCTCACACTTAGCAAAGCAAGTAATAACCTAAAACAATTCTTGGTTGTAATTCTATATTATGGTTTATACTTTTAATTTATTTATCTGGAAAATGTAAGCAAAACCTTTTATAAATCTTGGGAAAAATTCTAGATTATGGTTCATAACTGTTCTGTGAAAGACTGTAAGAGGAATCAAAAATGGGAATGAAATCACTTCCTTCTGCTCAAACTAAAGAAATAGATTATTATCAAAATTCTGAAAAGTTGGAAAAAACAACCTGTGTAGTTCATATATAAACCTCTTTTTCACTATAGGTCTTGTTAATTCTACGTACCCTACTAGCAAGAGCAATGTACTAACGGAGGTTCAAAAGTAACCTTATTAGTCTTGGTTTTGAACTATGTGTTTCTGCGTAAGAAGAACCTGTTAGGTGCTGTCCATTGCCTCATCTTGGGAAACTCTTGTCCCATAAATGTACACTTTCTTCTGAAGTGGAATCATAGAACAAGTGATAGCATCATTCCCAGAATTTACAATTGCAGGTTAGTTTGCAAGTGTTGAAAATAGATATATGAGTGAAATGGCAGAGTGACGTTAATAAGGAAAGTGATGTATAACATGCACAGCACAAGGGACTGAGCAATCTCTGTGTGTCTTTATGTTAAATGACCTCAATTCCATTTTTTCAGTGGGCTTGTCCTGCTGGAGAACATGTTTCTCTTCCTCTACCCCTTTGCAAAGGAAGCTGTTCTCCTGGAGTGCCTGAGATGAAAACCAAAGTTTATAATCTGATGGAGAAGTAGAGAAATTTTTAACTTGTAGATCATCCATAAGTTATACTTTGTTGTATATTACTCTTTTCACTGATAGCAAATGCAATTTAGTCTGTCTAGAGCTTTTATTTTTCTGGAAACTTGTATTAAATATTAAACTAATACAGCCGTGTAGCAACTGAAAATGATTAAACCTACTATAGTAATTCAAACATCTTATTCTTTCTAGCTGAATAAAATCCTAATTCTAAAGACTGCTGTAAAGAATCATGATATATTTGCATTTCAAAACAACAATAATGACAGCAGTGAAAAATATTTCACAATTCACTTTTTTTGTAAAACCAGATATGGCTTTAATCTTTATTATAATGTCACCTGCTGCTGCCAATATGCTTAAACTTCTTTCATGGTTTTCCCATATCCTCAAAAATTGTTATTCTTATGCATATCACCTGTGAAAATCATACCCAGTTTCACAGGGGTGTGACATCTTGTGCAAAGCAGAAAACATTTTCTTAGACTGTTTACTAAAAAGATTTGTTTAATCTGACTGTCTGTTTCTAATAACTTTCTGAGCCAATTGGTTAATTTCAACTAATACCAAATAAAATTACAACATAATCTTCTAGGAAATGACCACTTACATATAAAGACCCAAGACAGGCATCCCTGAAAGGAAGAGGGCAGAAATCTGTTTGCATACTTCTTTTAGTATTAGCTCTCTATCCAAAGGCACACACATTGCCATCATCTGATTAGTTCAAATTTGGCTGCAGACTGGAATTGATGCTGCTGTTTCTTGCCTAGGATGAATATTACTGAAATATGGAAGGGCTTGGGGACGGGGAGGGGAAACACTTTGACAGAACAGCTGGCTAGGTGACAAAATGCATGAAGTCATAGGTATTGATTTCACCATGCAAAAAAAGTTTGGGTTTCTTTTCTGCTTTATTTTCACCATTTTAAGTTGTGGTAGAATAAAGGAAAGACTCACATAAAAGAATTTCTTTCTTTGAGCAGTCTTTATTCTGAAAACAAAATAAAAAACCTTCTCGAACAAAACGTGTAGTTTGTAACTACAAGAAGAAAATACATAAAAAGTTCAATGATTAAATGTGAATTTGACCCTTTTGAAAGAGCTGAGGGATCAAGCTCCTCACATTCCTAAATTTGGTAAAATTATTGTCAGGTTTTCTAGGAATATATGATTATTCCTTTAGCCAGAACACTCTGAAACAGCAGCACATCTCAGATTCCTCTTCTCTGTCATAACCAGAGTAGATAATGTTTGTACACATTTATCACAGTCCCAAACAGACAACACACTTTATAACTCATCAGGATATGCAAATACAGGCTCAAGGGTCCTGCCAATCCTTCCACAGGATTTCTACCAGAGCTGGCAAACATCTGACCTACTGAGACAGCGCACAGGTACAACTGCCTCCAGGTGAACATGTGTACCTACCCTGTGTGGAGGCAGCTACAGTGACAATTGTTGAGCCTTACAAAAACTTCTAGTTGCAAAAAATACTTTATTAAAGAAGTCAATGCTGGTTCGATTGGCAAATTATATTTTTTCTGGAGTACAGATGCTGTTAATATCCATAGTTTAGCCAGGATAAGCTCAGATTGAATAGTAATTGAAAATTTATCCATGAGGATGGCATAAAATATTTGATACTTAGTTTTTGAACCCAAATGAAATTCATTAGTTTGTTGCTGAAATGTTCAGTTTAGCCCTGTGGAAAAAATGTTGCTTTTGAGAGTAGGCATTTTATTTTGGTATATCTTAGAAGTTCAATCTTTTAGAAGCCCAAGTAGTTAGGTAAAGACCCATTTGCTCCCGTCAACTCTCAACCAAAAAAATCTACTTTACTTTTACTTTAGGCATTGTAGTTTGTTTTTTAAGGTCCCTTTGTTTTCCATATCCTTGATCTTATATTGCACATATACAGATGAACAGACATCCTTAGAACTGTAATGAGTTCATGTATGGTCATAATTCGTAAATGAAATAACTTTTCATCTCAAGCTAATAAATATTCTGTAGCCATCTTCCAAATTTAACCCATTAGAAAATTCTATTGAGATAGAGAAACATTTTGCTGCTTTCAATCCTTACTTAAAGCAATTAACCCTATACAGAGAAACTTAAGTGTCTTGAACTTTTCCTCCTTTCAGCAGTGAGTAGATTCATTTTAGGACAATTAATTGTTCTTATCATATCTCAAAGGCTGAAAAGTTTACACCACTCTTTTATTAAGTCGTTTTCAAATACATAAAATATCTCCTTTTATTTTCCTCTGCAGAGTAATGCAAGTTAAAAGGTTGTTTACAAAATAAAGTATTTCCAGTAATTAAAAAAAGACAAAGAGGTATCAACTACTTAGGAAAATCCTTTCTTACTGCTCAGTGAGATCAACTGTAAAAATAGCTACCAATTTCTTAAGATGGGAAATAATCTAGAGGAAGATGGATGTAGGATGATAAAGGAACAGAATGAAGATTCAGCCAGCACAGATATAAATCACTAGATTAATTTCAGAATCTTTGCATGGTCTTTTGTATCTAATAAGGAATATGGTATGCAGAATTAAATCCTAATATAAACTTAAACAAATTTCTGATAAAGCTCAATTACAAACTATGAAGACATGGCTCATTTTATACTTCTATGTTAGCTATTAAGTTAATGAAGGCATAGCATTATGCTTCTCATGATTTACATGATGAAAACATGTATCTGGACTGCAACAAGTACTTACACTAACACAACCCTATTTGACAGTGGAATCAATTGCCTAGCGGATTATGGAACAAGCCACATTTGTGTTGTGGGTCCCTTATTCATCTTTAATATGAAACCAGAAGTTGCATTTGCTTTCCAACTCTGTCATATAATGAAAGTTCATTGTACCAAATAGTTTGTTTGCATCTATTTAGCATGCAAGATTTCTTTTTGTCTTAAAACACACCTCTATTGCAAGTATATGAACTTAACTAGGACTCAAAGAAAGAATAACAACCAAGGATGGTTGTTTACATCCAGCCCAGGGATGACTTGGACATACAAACAGAATAGAGACACTGTGGATTCAGAGATGCAGCTCCACCAAAAAGATTTTCTCTTCTCATCCATTCTTACTGATATCTTAGTACTAAAATGCATAGCAGATTGTCCTATTTGGTAGTTTTATATCTGTGAAATGCAACTTTGTATAACTTAAGGAGTTCTCATACTTGCTGAGGTGAGTTTTTCGGATTTTTTTTTAAAAAAACTGTCAGTCATAATAATGTAAGAGTCAGTGAGCCCAGGATCAGATACACTGCTTAAAGGAACTAATTAATTAAACAAGGTTGAATAGAACAGCATGAAACAGAAGAAATATAAAGTACCTTTTTTTCCTCCCTGTTTCTGCACCATGGTGACTAATGTTTATTAAGTTCCCATAGTGAGATGCTGAGAGGTTTTTCTCAAGATCTCGTGCTGTTTTAAAAGGAAACAGTGGTTTGTGGTAAAGTCAACTCATGCTGAGCTACATTAACTGCACCAAGTTATCAGTTGATAATGGTGTTATTAACACATTACCCACTGTGTATATTTGTGGATTAGGATATTTCCTTGTTAATGGAATTGAGCCATTCTCTTTGAAATGGCAAGTATTAGGCATTCTGACACCACTTTGGAGAGGTTGAGAATACAGCCCCATTTACTGGGTGGCTCTTTTATTTCACCGTTTAATCTTCAGGAAGTGTGTTTACTTTTACTCCACTGTCTTCTTTTCATTGAGACTATTAAAAGGGCTTAATTTTTACAATGAAAGAAAAATATAGAAATATGTTATGTTGGAGAATACTCACACTATAAATTCTGAACATTCCAAAAGGTCACCCAGTAGTACAACAATAAATAATGATTCTTAGATTGCATTATTGAAATAATGCAATTATTTCAGCATTGTTGCTGAAGTATAGCAATTGTTTTTTCCTAGTTAGGTAGCATTGGCCAAACTCCAGAGTGCAGTAGAAAGTCCAATTTCTTGCTCATTAGAGGAGAGTTAGAGGTAAACACATTTCCTGCAAATTCAACATAATCAGTAAGCCTACTCAACCACACATTTGTTACACATGACTAAATAAAACAAAATGTACTCTTCCTAAAAACAGTAAGTCAAAACATGTTGCTGTGATTTTCATGCTTATTTTCTCCCTTCTGAATCTAAGTCCATGACATGAATAATGATGTAATCATTATATAAATACAGGGAAGCAAATGACACACAATTATGTGATTAAAAATGAACTTTATTTGTGCTTTCCCACGTAAGGAAAAGTACATACTGTTCAATTTGTAAACATTGGTAAAAAACAAAGCAATACCTTTCATCTATGATCATTTCATGAACTTGCAATAGGAGACAAATTAAAGCATTTTTTAAAAAATCTGACAAGTGAAAAGCCAAGGACTAATATTTCAAACTGGGAAATCCTGAAAAAATACTATTTCTTCTATATTTCACAAGATAATGAAATTTTAGCTCTCTCTCTACTCACAGCTCCATAATTGTTTCTGGAAAATAGTTCCAGCTGAAAGTAATTAAATAATTAAATAGTCTTAATTAAATAGACAAAGGTGCATCTTGCTGGAAGCCATAAATTTTCAGGTTAATCAAAAGGTTTCGGTCTTTTAATTTTGTTATGCAGAGAGGTTAAAGACTCAAAATGAAACAACAATATGTGTTGAAACAAAGCAGTATTATGTAATCTATGACATATCATAGAAATCTTCACATTTCAGTAACATAAGCTTATAACCATAAACCTCAAATGTCTCAAATACGTAACTTAATCATTATCTTCTAAAGGTTTTGTGAATTAGTAGTAACAGATATAAAGAAAATATTGGATTATCTTTCTAGCTCTATTATGCATATTTTTCAAGCTCTTGGGTTCCTGCTTTATCCTCTCTGACTAAGCTCCTAATTTGTATCATGGATGAATTAAATTTTTCATTTATCAGACCCATCTGTATTTATATTTGTTTTTTGTAATTGTCTTCCTCTTTCTGTATACTTGATAGTAACAATTACAGTGCAACTCATCTCTACACAAGCTTCTAAATGCTTCTACAAGGAAAATATATAGTGAGATAATATAATTTTCAATGCAGACAGTTATATCTAAAGGTCTTAAGTTTACCTGGGAGTCCTAAATCTGCTTGGATCTCCTGGACCACTGAAATGGAGATATGAAAACTGTCTTTATACTTCTGAGATAATTTAAATGAAAGTCTTCTTGTTTCCTTTTCCAAACCAAAGGTGGCTAGATTTTAACTGGTTTGGGTTTTTTCCCAGATTATAAAATACAAATGCAAGACAAGACCATCTTTCTTTTGTGTGCTTTTTTTTTCTTTTACCTGACGATCTCTGCTGCACTTTATATAGTTCAATCAATGCTTTATGTTAAATACAAACATTGCATCACATGATATTCAGCATTGTGAGTAAGGCTCTGTGTAGTTTTATAGCCTTTTTCAAGCATACAGCCCTTAAACTATCAAGGGTTTACATTTTTTCATTCTGTGTAGTGAAGCAGTCCCACCCAAATTCCACTGTTCTCTAAGTACAAAAACATATTTAGAGAACAATTCATAATGACTTTAATATATAAATATTTAAATATATATACACATTGTATGTTTATATTTTTATATACATATATATATAATATATTCTAAAAGTAGACCCAGCACTACAAGAAACTTCCAGATTCTATAGCTTGTATTTATTTGTTGCATAAGATATAATACAATATTTCTAGTTGCTTTCATTGATAATGTCATAGTATACACATCACCAAGAAAACACAGTGCAACAATGTGCTTTCAGAGGAAGAATGCCCTCATGAAATATTGGTGCTAAGTCTGACCAAGGGAGAAAAGGCACTTTTTTAAATACAGCCATTTCAGGTTTCTGCTTGTTTGTTTTTCTTCTTCATAATCAAAATAAATCAATGGATATTTTATGCATATAACATAAGCACTGAGGAATTTGCAACATATAACTTAGGTTAGCATCAGTTAGATTGTACAAAGTTATTACACCTGTGAGAGGCTGTGTATCTGTAAGAGTTTTAAGCAGAAAAGTAATAATCCAGCAACTATTTCAGAGTGAGCTTGCAGGTGTCCACCCATTTAAGCTCTTAGAAAAGGTTTTACCTTTTCTCTTTGCTTTATACCACCTTTCCAAATGGATTTTAAATAGCATCTTTAGATAATGCTCTTATGACCAATCTTAGAGCTCATAGACACTGAATACTATACAAAATGATCTTCCAGTAACCAATAAAAGGTAGAAAATTCAGAGCTGGAATTAGAGTTAAGAAAATAGCCCAAAATGAGAGATTATCAAGGCTGGCAGTAATAAAAACATCTAATGACATCAATCAAAAAGAGTTAAATTCAAGTGGCAGTGATTTCACTAGATACATACTACTTCACAGCCCACCTTTGCTTATTCATACATTTTGGTAATCTGGAGAAAATACCACCTTTCATGTTGATGAATAAATGAAGGCCAAAGTATTACAAGTGCAATGCTGGGGTTTTGCTGTATATCTCTTACCCTGTATAGTTTCTTCTTGGAATGCTTTTTATGAAAATCCATTGCCCAGTCCGGAAAAGTGGAACAGGAGCTACAGGAAGATTTTTATTGCCATCTTTATTTGCTTTTAGGTTTTCCTCTCCCTATTTTCTCCACTCTTATCTGGCAGGGAACAGGAATGATAAGACAGTGTTTTGTGCAAAACTATGCAATCACATTTTTAATAAGTAGACTGAAAATTCTCTTGTTATAAAATATTTATTTCTAAATACATTTATTTGCAATGAAGCAAAGAAGAGGAAAAATGTATTTAGTTTGCAATTGAAACAATATAGTATTGTTTTCTAAATGTACGATGCTAGTTAATTTCGCTACTATATTTCCTTATTAATTTATGCAGTTTATTAAGTTTAACTTGCATCGACAGAAAAAATGATCTTACAGTTTGATTTGCAGCAGGGGGAGATGTACTCATAATGAATATCTTGGTTGTGCTTTTCCCACATATTTTTAGCTAGGAAAACTGTATTTCTAGAGAAGCATCCTCTGAACAACAACAACAAAAAATTTCTCTTTGCATTTCTATTAAAATAAAAAAACATTGAAATGACGAAAAAATAATTATGTGCCTTAAATTTTAAGTATTTAATAACTTATTTCTCAATACAAGTTCTGCAATTTTAAAGCTATTCTGAAATGAAAAATAAATGTAATTGTTTTTATGACTAATGTGTATACATATCTTGTGGATAGAGGACTAACTGGAAGTTGAGTATGAAGGCTAAGTGACTAAGGAGGGGGACTAAGAATTCCTCATATCAACTAAGGATAAACAACAACTAGTATGCAACTGGTAAAGTCAAAGTATGTACTGAAACAGAGATTGCTATAGATGAAAATTCCCATTTCAGCTGAGTTTCTTTTTTATTATACATTTTTCTTAAAATCACCTGAATATTTAAAGCATTAAATTAGCTGTGCCTGTGTACACATTTCAGTATGGCTGCTAACACCAAGACCATGAGGGGGAAGTGTGTCATGCAGTAAAAAATGACATGATTATTTTAATTATATTATCAATGGTTAAATGTAGCTTCACTTTACTAAAGCTTTTATGAGTACATAATCAAAGTAACAGTAGTTTGGTCAAGCAATGTGTGTAGTAATAGGAGAAATCTGGCAAAATGAGCATTGTTTTGAGATTTAGAAACCATAGCAAATATTTCTTGTATGAGAGTTTCTCTAGGAGTATTGTGAAAGACACCACTTATAAAGTTGAAAAGGGTAAGCATTGGGAAAGCTAATATGTAACCTCTAAATCATGATCTTCTTTGTAGTTAAAGGGAAAAACAAAATAAACAGTAATTTTGGATATACCTTTCTTTTTAAATACTCAAGTTCTTTGCTTTAGACATGAAAAAATCAGGAAGAAGACTGTGAAAGGAAGAGTGTGGCTTAGGTAAGTCACAGGTGGAACTATGTTTAAAAGTCTGAGACATTATTATTGTATTACAATGTAAATATGTTTTGTCATTATCAAAGACAATTGATGAAAAGCAGTCTCATGTCCACAGGTGTTACCCTATAAAACCTCTGAACAGCTGATGCTTGAATGAGCTAGGAGTCTGGCAATTCTAGGACAATTCTAGGCAGAAAGACAAAATGTTTTATAAGTGAAAAGAAAATTAGTCAAATTTTAATAGTGTGAACAAAATGCAAATGGATATTACTGTTAATTCACTTGCAGTGATAACACACACTCGCAGTCCAAATTTTCTAATTAGTACAAAAGAAACTTCATTAGCAAAGCTACAGTTAGCAGCTGTTATATCTTAAAAAACAAAACAAAAACCACCAAACCCTTATGACAGCTAAACCTGTTTCTCATTTGCCAGGTTCGGAGACAATGACCAGGGTCAGACACAGCCCAGTGACTGCACCAGGCTGTCAGTGCCAAGGCAGGGATGAGGTCAGGCCAGGAATACAGCTCAGGGTCCCTGTCTGGATAAATGAGATTAGTGGCCCAGTCATGCTGTTAAGGGCCGAGGATTAGTCTCAAATGAAAGCAGCTCCCATGGACAGAAGCCCTGCCAGAGTCTCCCTGCTGGTTGTCTGGGAGCCTCCACTGACTCCTCTGCTAGATTGTTTTCCCAAAGACATCACTGCGCCATCCCTAAGTGGGCCATGAGTCTCAGCCACAAATCCACCAGAGGAAGAATGTTTTTATGGCCATTCCCAATATTCTCTGAGACCCCAAGCCAATTCTTTCAGCATGGGTTCTGAGGCATTGTGACAAGTTGTTGACATTCTCTCAACATTCCAGGAATGGGGTTTTTTTTGTCCTCACTCTAGAGTCTACTTGGGACCATTTTTGTGTGATTTTGATCAGATTTTATCCTTTGCTCTTTCTTTACTCTTCTGTAATTCTGTGTTACATGTGACTTTGGCATTAATGGTTCCCTGGGCATATGTGGGACACATTTGCTTTTTCTGTTATCACTAAAATCTGTTTTGCTCAGCTACTAAGTCTGTATTATTAAGAGAGGAGATATTGATATCCTTGTAAGTCCAATATGATATTCAGTATCCATACTCTAAAGGCCTCTGCTGTCACCCCAGTCTTGTACTCTTAGATGCTTCTTGAGTATTAGAGGGCCATGGATGACATGTTCTCCACAGAATAACGAAGTGATGTTCCTGTCTATGTAGAATTTGTTAACAAGGCTGTAACACAGACTCATGTAAAGCCAAAGTAAACAAAAATTAATTCACAGCCACATGGTCATTGGATAATTGCTCTTTCAGCTTAACTGATTAAAACAAAGCTCCAGGCAAGTCAAGATTGAGTCCAGAAAAGGCAAGCCTCATAGCCCAGCCTGAGGCTTTGCAAAGTTAGTAAAAACTCTTATTACCAATGGCAATACTGAGTTTGCATGCTCTAGCTATTTCTTAACTAAAAAGATACATTTAAAAGTTAGGCAGTCTTGCTCATACTTTCCAAGTTTAGATAGAATCATTTAACCCATCATTTACCTTCTGGGAAGTCAAGGAAGGTAATAGTTTTCATATTTCTGGTTTTCTAGGACATGTCTTAGTCCATGACACCACCTAAACTCAGAAGCTATCAATGTGGATGTAACAACTTAAAGAATAAGTAGCACATGTTGACTGTGTTCCTTTTTTTCAAGTGTTTGTTCTTGTTGAAAACAGGACCAGAATGGAAGAGTATAAATGAATTATTAACTTTGTTAAATAAAGATTAATTATGCAATAATATGTCTATCATATATTGGAAATAGGGAGATTCCACTTGTCTTGAAGTATTTCTGTGCTATATCTAGGACTCATATGAATCATTAACATTGTTTATCATTGATACCATCCATGAAGGGTATTTGTCTGATCTTTTAAATTTTTCAATATTTGCTTTTAATAAATATGTCAGTGACCCATAAAGGCTCCATAAAACCTTTCTCTGTATTTATAATTCTGTTTAGCAGCTATTTCACTGTACTGAAACAACGATGGCAAATCTTTAAAGCCAGTTATTGGATCCAAACCTACCTAAATACAAGAGAGTAGTCATTTCTATAAGCAACACTAAAAATCATTCCTTTTTGTATCAAAAGAGTATATTCCTCTTTATAATTCACATGCATATGAAAACAAGTAAAAAGCAGTCATTCTTTATAGAACATGCTGAACAGTAGAACTGTATTAAGAATCACGTGTGGATTCAAAACTTTTTAGCTTCAGATGGTGATGGATAAGAGAAAGTGTTTAAATATGCACACAGCATTTACAGCTCAGAAATCTGTGATCCAGTGAGACTAAGAAAGTATCCAGGGGAAGTATTGCTACATATTTTTATAGTCTTGTGCTTTCTTCTCTGTGTCTGCTTTTGGCTATTATCAAGGAAAAGGTTGGATTAGATGTACCTTTGAGCTAAACTAGTACAGCCATCCTATTTTTCTATATTACTTGCCACAAAGGTATGCCTCATTTATAATCATATCTAGTTATTTGCCTGAAACCAGACAACACAGGAATAAAGGAACTCTAAAAAACATCACACTTTCCATTCCCTATCAAGTGATATTTAACACTTTTGAAAACCAGATCAACACATTTTAAATTTAGATAAAATATTATTTACAGTCCTAAAATCTCCTAAGTTAGAATCACTACTGATGTACTATTCATCTTTTCTTTGTGGGCCATCTGAAATTTTCTTCAGATGAAAGACTCCAGATAGAAGATTCTACAAAATGTACAATCTGTCCTCCAGAATAAGACCTATTCCAAGAATTTCACAAGTAGCTGTTGTACTCATGCATACAAATTTTTTTTTTTTTTTTTTGGCTGGGAAAAGACATGGTATGAAAAATCTGAAGTAAGACAAACATGGTAGCGTAATTGATAAGTGGCAGTAAAAGGGAGAGTTCACAAATGGAAAAAAGAAAAGTATACAAAACCACAGAAAAAGCACTGACCAAAGAAAAAGAACCAAAAAAATGTTAGGACAACCAAGAAGTTGTCACATTAAGGTCAAAGCTATCACAATGATGAGGTCATTGATAGACTAGGATGAAAGGGGATAAAATGAACTTCAGACATTAGAAACGGTAAAGAGAGTGAAGAATTAGTGCTAGAGTGGCATGGGTACACAAAAGAGGAAAGACTGACTGCAAAACAGGAAGATAATGATGCAATTTTGTCAAAAGATTTTAGAAATTTTAAAAAAAGACCATTGGGTATAAGAGTGGAGGTTAGAATTAACTAACAAGGAGAAGTGGAGTCATTGGGATGGACAGAATGAGGTGAGGTATTGTGGTGGTGGTCCTGTAGAGCTGCACTGCTGAAAACTATCATTTAGGCCAAATTGATTACTAACACTCAATGAGAAAAATCGTGTATGACCCAGGTGTTATATCCTGTTACAGGGCAAATCAAGTTTAAGAACTTCAGATGTTCTGCTATTTTAGTATAATCGTGGAATGTTATAGGAACTGAACTGGACTATTTTTGTGAATGTGTGAGAAAATAACAATGTGAAGAAATTAAGGAAAATATGAATATCATAACATTCATAGAGATTTCATTAAATGTGGTCGCTCTTGAGATGCATAACTTCTCTTTTGTGCCTCATTGTGTATCACATTAAGGAAGTGATGGCTCGAATTCATTTTGTAAATAGATAGGTAGCAATGGTCAATAAATTCCTTTCACTGCTTGACTGTGTGTATGCATCTGTGACATCATTCATAGATAATTTTACAAGCAAATGATGGAAAACTCCAGAGGTTGCTTTATTCCCTTTTTCCTTTTCTTCTGTTTCCCTGCTTTTCAAATGTGAAGTTTCAAAAGTGGTTTTGTTCCAAGATAGTGGGATAGAAGGGAAACAACCATGTAACATCGAAAAGTATTGACAAACTTTCAAGACTGTGCCCCTGGCAGTATCCACCCATCACAGTGTGATATTAGCTTAAACATGTACCTTACAAGTAAGCTCCTTAATGGGACTGCACCACTGCAGGTACGGAATTCCTGTAGGCACACTATGTGGCTCTTTAATAGAGCACCTTGAAAATTTTATATCACCTGGTAATTTGAATTATATTCAATCTCTACTCAACAAAAATGTGTTTAACCAAATAACAGTAAAGATCTCATGTAGCAAAAATGCCCAAAAATTCCATGTCCGTGAGGGATAAAAATATTTTCTGGCAATTCATGCCACATATCTGACAATTTGCTTACCCAAAAAATGGAATACCAATTCCAATTTTAAGAAATGGGAATCCAGCTCTGCTAGGTTCACATTTAAATTCTAGATCTGTCAAGTCCTTTTTACAACAATGTTAACATGTCCATTTTATTTCTGTTTATTTCTGCAAATCGTTTAAACATAAGTAATTTTACATGCCTACATGGCTATGTTAAAACTTCTCTGTTTTCAGGTAAAAATATAATCTAATTCTGGAATTATTTCTTTTACTTAGTATTTTCTCAATGCATGTTTTTCTCTTTATGCTTTTTCATTTAATTTCATGACAGAATTTGAAACACAACCATATAGAATATTCACTGAGATTTTAGTTCTAATAATGAAAATGATAAAACTATTTTTTTCTTCCCCTCTTGAGAAAAGGTAACTGGTGCCCAAATCCCATTCTCAGACTGAGATCCCTCAAGTTTTATTTGCCAACCTATTGACTTGAAAGAAATTTATCTCTGGTAGCAGTACAAACTATATTTTTTGAATCTTTTCTTTTTCCCTCCATTCTGTGACCTTCTCATTCCTCTAATCATACAGCTTTACTAAGGACCATATATTTGTTATTCTTTAAGATAGAAAGCAGCATTCAGAGTTGCCTGGCAGCAAGTTTGTAATATTCCCAGTAATTAGGTCATGGGAACTGGGAGACAGAAGAAATGGATCTTTGCAGCCCAAAGGGAAATCTGCTACAGCCTGACTGATTCCAAAGTTTTGGCATGGAAAACTTGTCATTTGATGATTAGTTTCCAAACCTCTCTTATGTCAAATAGTGTTGTTTGTTCATAAAACATGCTACAATGGTCTGTCCCCAAGGCTCACTAGAACAAACTATGTGACAACAGAAAGTTGCTGGGACTATCAGTAATTGCAGTCAATATGCTTTAACTGGCAACATAGTTTAGAAATTCTTTGCCTAACTGCACTGCTCCTGTGCATAGAAGTGAAGCAGAAGGCCTCTGATCAATACGTATATGTGTATACACACAACATATGTATGTATATTTAAACATTATTTATAGTGCATTATATGCACTATAAATGTTAGGATGTCTGAAATATAGAATAGATCTGGAAGTTGTACATATGTATTGTATAAATTTATACATTAATGTAATCTTAGTGATCTTCCAGGCTAAGGAAGTTTCAATATTACAAATTTCAGAAAGACAAAAATAACTCGAAAAATATTTCAAAGGATTACTTGGGCACAAATTGACGGCTTGAATAAGCTTGAATGCTTCTTTCAGATTGTTGCACATCACTACATAAAACCAGGATATTATAGAGTAAAATAAAAGCAACAAAAAGCATTTTCACTGCTGCTATATTCTAAACCAGAGCATTTTCAAGTTATTCAAAATATCGTAAGACTTACAAACTTATCCACATAAATTCAAGGACAAAGTTTAAAAATTTAACTATGCTGAAAATTCATTTGTATATTTTGCTTCTCTCAAATTTACACAGTAGAAAGTTTTCAAAAAGTCCTACACATTTTTAGGTTGCATTCTAATTAGCAGTAGTATGAGGCAAGGATTCATTGAGTACAAGCATAGAATGATAGAACAAACCATGAAGATACAGTGATAGTATCTGAGTAGGCTGAGTAAACTTGGGTGCCACAAGTGTGAATATAAAATAATTTCTACAGTGCAACAGAGTACAGACTGGATACTAGGTAATTCTGATATTACAAGCTGATCTCAGGCCACTCTGTTACTCTCACAGCAAGAGATTAAGGTCTGAAACCATATCCTCCTGCACTAAGAATATGAATGATGATGTTAAAAGATGTCAGAGAGGATTTACTCATGTACCAAAATAAATTTTAAAAAAAGTCATTTGGAGCTGGAGAACCAGGTTTAAGGTGCTAGGAAACCAAGTAGAAAACAAGGTAGGAACAAACTATGGCATTAATGCACAATCTGTCACAGATCACTAAAAAACGGGCAAAGGGTGCACAAGTAGATTTTGTCTGTTAATGTTCCCAGTAAAGGGAGTGATACTTGCTAAGAACTTAAGTCTGTGGTGTTATATGATTCATAAATAATAATAAAATACAATAGTAATTATAATAAGGTGAAAGCTGAAATGCTTTCATAAGGAATAGCAAAGAATGATCATGGTGTCTGAAAGCATCAGATGCCTTAGCATATTTAAGGACTGATTTCAGAGATGAGACTACCATAAGAATTGTCATTGGCCTGCCAAAGCAATAAGGAAATATCTCAACTGTTTTAAATTATCATAACTCTATTGAAGTAATTGAGGAAATATTAGTTTATATCAGCACAGTTTATGTCACTTTACGTCAGTTCAAGACTATTATTAGGTAACTGACCTCACAGATGTAACAGCAGTAGTAAAAAATGTTAGCAGTTTTGATCTTATATCCTGCTATTATCAGACCAAATTGAAGGGGAAGAAGAGATAAAGAAAAAAAAAACCAAAAAACCTTTGTTAATTCAAATAATCATAGAATAATTAAGGTTGGAAAGGACATCTAAGGTCATCGAGCCCAAGGTCCATCAAGTGCCAAGTCCTGTGATTTTTTGAATACTTCCAATGATGGTGACTCCACCACATCTCTGGTCAGCCCATTCCAATTCTTAACTACCCTTTCAGTGAAGAAATTCTTCCTGAATCTCTCCTGGGGAAGCTTCAAGCCTTTTCCTCTTGTTCTGTCACTGGTTGTCTGGGAGAAGAACTAGACCCCCACTTGTCAACCAACAATCTCCTTTCTGCTCCTTGTAGAGAGCAACAAGATCTTCCCTGGTCCTCCTTTCCTCCAGGCTAAATAACCCCAGCTCCCTTATCCTCTTATCTGCGCTTTCAGTCTTGGATTCTGTCGTGCTAATGAATGATCCCATACTAATCTGTTAGGTTGTTACAGAGCTAAAGGAGTCTAGGGAATATTAAAGCTCCTCACACACTTCCAAAGCATCATGATAAGATGTTTAGGATGCCAGTGTGGATTGTCTGAAAATGAACGCAAGACAAAGGATAACATGATCTAGCAAATATCCTTTTTGGCAAGGAAGGCATAACAAAAAAGTTACCTGAGACACTGCATAGAGTAAATTGTCAGGCTGTAGATATCTTTGTTTTGCTACAGATGAGTATTAAATACATGCTACTGTAATGCTGTTGAACAGGTCAGACATAGAGGGAGAACTATTTGCAAATCTTCAATATTTCTAATATATTAACCATTCATATTCATATGCACAGTTTCAAATTTTTTCTCTGTAACAATAGTTAATATTTAATATGTAACAAAATTGTTCTTAGACATGCATATGACTTTGGAAGGATGCAAAATAGATAACTAGGTTTTACAAAATACAAGGCAATTGAAACAAATTTGTCTGTAATAGCTTGGGAGGCCTTTGAATTATGTTACTAAATTTATAGAAAATATGGTTCAGACAGGAAGGCAAATGAAAGAGATTTCCCACTGTACTGTGCTTTTGTGGCAAGATTTTGGTAGTGGGGAGGCTACAGGGGTGGCTTCTGGAGCAGGGAAAGAGTTTGAGGAGTCCTCCCCATGAGGAGAAAGGAGTGACAACTTGTGATGAACCATTACCATTCCCTATCCCTCTGTCCTGCTGGGGAGAGGAGGAAGAGAATTAAGTTAAGCTCGGAAGGGAGGGGTGGATGGAAGGTGTTCTAATATTTGATTTTATTTCTCATTAATCTATTCTGATTCGATTGGTAATAAATTCAAATAATTTCCCCAAGCTGAGGGTGTTTTACTCATGTTGATAATCAGTGAGTGATTTGTCCCTGTCCTTAACCCGTGAGCCTTTCATATTTCCTTGTTCAGCTGAGGAGGGTAGTGATAGAGTAGATTTGGTACGCACCTGCTATCCAGCCGATGCCAAACCACCACACCTATTCAGATTAGTTTGCTTGAATACCAAACTATTTTTTTCTGTTCATGTAACATTTAGAAAGGCGACATCTGGTAGGACTAAGAAACAACTTTTTAATTTATCTGATGACAGTTACCTTGTGCACAAAGAAAAATGGTTTGTCGCATAAGTAAGATCATCAGAATTGTTGTGTAATAAATACCCTATTTAAGCACTTCTATATTTTAGCATTCTCAGTACATGGTGAACATTAAGTAATGACTTCATGTTTTTAGCATCATTTTAATTAGATAACATCTGGGTGGACATTTTTCATATTCAGATGGATTTTTCTGCTAGTTCACTTATGAGTGAAGATTGATGCTATAAATTTTGGGACACATATAAGAAAGTTTATTGCCCAGCCAGGCTAAGCTGTTGTATTACACTACTAGTTATCAATTTCATGATTGTCAGCAGTCTAGTATAAAGTGAAAATTCCAGAAAAAGAAAACCACAGAGTTATATTCTTTTATAACAGAGATAAAAATCAGAAACTATCTAACTGAAAACTTTGACGAGTCTGTGTCACTGTCTCTGAAGTCAGTTTTTTCTGGTTCTGAGCTATTCTATTAATACATACCTTTTGAACAATGCAAAAAAATTATAGTTTCACATCCTCTAGTAAAATTTCATATAAATACCTGGTTATATGGTTTACATTAACTTGTTTTCCTAATAATTTTTCAAAGTTCCTTCTTCAATACATACCCCTCAAAATATTAACCGTTAAATTAAAAATTAACAAACAATGTAACATCAGTGCAGCAAGCAGGGCAAGGTGCCCTCAGCAGCAAAATTTCTCCCATAATATATTTTATCTCACACCTAGTTCATCAATATTCATTTTGTTACCTAACACAGACTGTAATGATTTTGCATCAGTTTCTTACATGCTTCCAAGAGCTCTGGAAGAATGTTATAAGGGAAAAATATATACGAAAGCAAAAACCAAAAAGGCGGAATAACTAATAGATAAAACATCTGCTGAATAACTTTGAAATTGTGATGTTTGCAATGCTAATATGTTTTTAAGAATCATCCTACAATTCGCATGGCACATTTTCTCCTGGATTATCATTTCCAGAGCGATACTCACTTCCAGGGTAATCACAGGATACTTTAGGACTCAGTTGTTGTGGCAAAATTATTGTGAAAGACCTGTCAAAGCTAGTTCTGTTCTCCCTAACATTTCTACCAGGAGAAGTACATAAGGCCTGATTCCAATTTACTCTAATTATGTTAAATACATGGGTTTTTACTGATTCAGTATTTTGAAATTATATTGCTCTTCCACATATATATATGATAGATTAGGCAGGTGTGTTACAAACTAGATTTCACTAAGTCATTTAGTCATGATCCAAAATCTCCTGAATACACTTGCCTTGTTAGTTCTCTATCTTTCATATACAAATCAATGTTTCAGTCATACAACATAATTTAATGCTGAAACGTGGTTGATAACAGAATACCTCGTAATTTTTTTTAATGATGTCCATTTTTAAACTATGAAAAGTTAAGTCCCAAATAAGCTCATGCATAACAAGAAAACGAAACAAAGGAGATATTTAAAAAATAAAAACCAATATTTTCCCATCCAATTATTTATTAAAAAAATTTATTTATTTAAACGAATATATTTTCAAACTGTAAATTAAATGTTTACTGCCTTTAACTGATAAAAGAGTTATACTCATTTCCAAATGAAATGCAAATGAATATGGCTCCTAAGAAACTGATTTGTGGATATGATTTATCCACACCAATAGCAGCAATTGTCATAAATATCATTTATCATCTGTCAGCATAATATGCTATATACAAACTGTGAGGTGACAACATTACATTTACCCTGGCAAAGTTCTTTTTCAGATGTAAACTAATGCATTACAAACTGTCAATCTAGGACACAAAACTAAACATTTGAAGACAAAGGAGTATATAAAATATTTCTCTAAGATATTTTTATTTTGAATGGTATCTTACCTATACCTGATTCTGTTTATTAACTTAGTTTTAAACTCATTTTTGTTTTAAACTGTATAATGGAGAAAATGGGTGTAATTTTAGGTTCTTTTAAGTTATTCTCAAAACCCCACTTATTTACCAGAAAACAGTATATAACCGAAGAAATAGATATATTTCTCATATGCTTATAGGCACCAATAGAAAAGATAAAGGGTTTTTATTAATTAAAAGTCTTCATTATTTTAGAAATTAAAGTAAATACATTCTTTTTATTTTAATTATCAGATGATATTGGCAAAATGAGCTAAAGAAATAAACTATGCATATGTTCCATAGTTTGTACAACATGCACAATGCTTTTGTCACATTATGGATAGTATTCAGCCTGTGCTACAAGCTTAACTGACATTATACTCACACCTTTAAAATAATATGTACTTGGAAGCAGAATTTTTTCAAGTCTCAAAACTGGTATATAGTATCCCACAACATTTAATTTTTTTTCTTTGTTATTCTTGAAGCATTCACTGAGGAAACTATATTCTCTAGTCTTCTTTCACAAAATAACTCTTTTTCTTTCTAAAGGACACTGAATTGTTTTAACATAACTTCTTTTAGCTTGCATTTCATTGCTGATTCTATCTGCTACATATCCTTTATACCTGAAGAAATAACTTTACAGGCCCCAAAGAACTTAATGAGGCGACACTAACATCGTAAGTATAAATTAAAGAGTAATGATAATATAGGCTCTCTTCTCATCCCTTCTAACATCAGTCACTACCTATTTTGAGAGAGAAATTTGGTTTTGAGTAGAATAAAAGAATACCAAAGAATTGGACCCTCCTCTCCTAGTGCAGGGTCCATTTACTTCATTTCCCCTATTTATCCTTTTCCCCCAAGCAAAAGATTTAATTTCACTTTGTCATAGGAAAAGACAACTTTCAACAAATTTGATCTAGTGTGCTTCATGAGAGTAGAGGTATAAAGCTAACTATTAAAATATGGTATCTACCTGTTATGACCTTTTGTCTGGACACTCATGCCAAAATAATGGATTTTTTATAAGTTTTCATCAGAAACTATTTGTACTGCCAAGTTTTCACAAAAGGTGAAAGAGGTTTTACTCAACTGGCTATCCTGTTAGATGAATTTTGTATTACTTCCTCCTCAAATTCCAAGTTCCATTGGCTCTGACAGTTAGCAGACTTCTGCCAATAGTCTTGTGTATTTCATTCATGTTAGTGTCTTAAGGTCATTGTCTTCTCTACAGAAATTGATATTGTTCCCTCTTTTTTGCCCCCACATTTTCAGTTTTTTGCTGCTTGTAGCAAAAAAATACTCTTAAGATTCTTTTATGCATTGTTGCCATTGCCTTATTTCTTCTCTGGATACCAGCAGATTTTTTTCTGTATAAGAATAGAGGAACAGACAAGCAAGACAGTGTTCACACTACCCAGCTATCTTGTCTACTGACTAACCTGGTGATAGGCCAAGAAAAAATAATATTTGCACTGGAATCTTCCTGGTGGTGAGTGAAAATGAAACCTCCAGGCTGTTGGCAGAATTGGTCTGTTAATTCCCACATGCAGTAGCGTGATCAATGTGCCATGTGATGGACCACAAAGAGATTTGTAAATCAGCGCAGACTCTGTGCAGTGTGTCCACCCTTCTTTAGTTCTAAGAAGACATATGCTTTTCTAGGCTTAGGAAAAACTAAACCTTCTCTGAGGAATACTAAGCTTATTTAGTATTTTTGCTTATGAATGTCAGAAATGGAAGCAAAGCACAGAGTAATTTGTTCCATGAAAAAAAACTCATTGACTGTAAGATCTTTTCTACTCCCTTCGAACATCCTTACCCAGGTTTGCCTAGGTTTCATCTGGAACTCTTCTGTGGCATTGTTTAAAATTAATTAAGTCTAAAATATTTTTAAAAAAAGGTTTATGATTCAAATAATAATAAGCAAAAATTTAAAAAATCTCCAGAAAGCTCCTGACTAGCTTTATTCTTCAGTGCCCAGTGGAGTTGTTTATTTCTCCAAGAGTTTTTAGCCATGCAAAATCTGCTGTTAATGGGCAAGACACAAGAGATAATGCCTTAATACAATTGTTTTACTGGTTCATAATTAATTTATACTTTTTTGTCTGTTTGGGGTTAAAATTCAGGAATGGTGCCAACATTTTATATCTACATCCATTTTGCTTACTGCATGTCCCCTGAAAAGAGACTTTAGGCATGAACATTAACAGAGAATTATGCTTTGGCACTGACTCAGTCTTCTTTCATGTTGATACTGATCTGGACAAGCAATTTTTACTTTTTTGTAACCAGAGCATATCTTTACCTGCCCATGTGGTATAAATACATCTTGTTAATCAGTCTTCCTAAATTAAGCTTTTTAAATAATCTTGTAATTTTTATCATGCTTTTTTTTTCTACATCCATAGCCATGTTATCATGATTTCACATATCACCCTGGATCCCAAAAGATATGACAGTTTAGAACAGTTAATGATCTGTTTCATAATTATTCAGAACTGAATACTGTGTATGTTGGCACACTGCAATAAATTTAAATACCCAGAAGCTAGGAAGGCCATATGTTTGAGTTTTCTACTTAGAGGTGTATCCTGGTGGAATTTCTTACATTTGCTAATTTATCTCAAAGTTCAGATTTTATAGGTAGGTTAGAAACAATGCATTTAACTTTGTCTCAGGATATGTTCACTTCAGTCTTTCATCTAGTCTCCACACCTTCATCACTTTCCCTCTCTTGAGTTTGCAAGGACAGCCCCTGAGTGTGGAATAAGAAGATGTAGCACAGCTTTAACACATGCATGTGTGTCTTGGTGGAGTCTGAGCACTGAGCACTTGCAATCAGCTGTGAGTTCATAGAAATGATTTGCACATAAATCAAGTCAGAGATTCAAGTTGCATTGCAAACTCGATGCTTGAAAACTCGAAACAGAAAACATTGGAGACTGTATTTGTTGTTTTGGCAAGAGTTTGGGTCTGCTGAAACAGGAGCAGCTAGGGAAGATGAATAGGAGTGTAAATTACCTGAGACAGTTTGGTTGTCATCATGAAGTTTCCTCTGCCTGAGTAGTAGTAATATTTTCTTTTGGGGGCACAATAATAAAGTTAGTGTCTGTTCCCAGCTCTCCTCTCTGTCTTTGCAAAACCTCTGCCACTAATATCCTTCCCCAGTATTTGCATATTTTATTTCTTTTTTAGGTCTCAGTAGTATACTAGAGCTGGTGAATATGCTAGCTGCAATCACTGCATACCAAGGACAAAATTGTGTAAGTGTGCTAATTAGAAATCCAAGACTTTCTGAGAGCTTCGCATGTGAGGCAAGACTTTCTCTCTACAAAATTAGCACTATTATCCAGTTAAGTAGAAGGGAGATTTATTTGGACCTACATAGACAAAATGACTTTCAACTTTTAATGTCTTCATCACACATGTACTGAAAGAAGGTTTAATGCAACATGTGAATCATATACTGAGACATAGTCAGGTTTTTATCCAAGAAATAAATAAAAGAACAAAGAAATTATTGAAAAGCTCAATGAATATCACCTTATATCTATGCCTCTACCATCACTTATATGCTGTGTTACAGAAAGAAAACATGAAGGTTATGAAATATAAGTCTCTGTTCATCCCATGCAAAGTATTAAAAATGCAAAGAAGTAAATTTCATGAATATTAGCAAACACCACATGAGAAAAAACATACAGATTTTAAGAAATTCTTTGTTCTGGGAGATACTTTTGTCTATTGCTTCCTCACTTATAATTTTAATGGATAAAACAATATTATATTACTTTTATTCTGGATTGACATGTAATGTTGATTAAGCATATAATTAGTCTTCTGCTATCAAAATTATAGCACAGTAAACTGATTAAAACTCATCTTTCTCTCTTTCTGTACTGAAAAACCTATGTTGAATCTGATTAAATTAAAACCAACATAAGAAATTGGGGAAAAAATCTTACACTATGATGATCGACAACAGCCTCCACATTGTTAGAATTTAATCTGTTTCTTAGTTCATTATTACAGAGTGTTACATTCACTTTATGTTTTATTTTATATGTGCTAACATTTTATTTCTCCTAGCTGGTGTACACTGATAAGATTAAAGTCATGGTGTCAGCTCTGTAAAAATGTAGGAAACTCTAAGGGTATGTGAATCCCTGGGTTGTAGGGATATCTGGTTTGAGTGAGAGTATGGGATGAATAGTTTACTCAATAGTAAACAGAAAAGAGAGATAGGAAAAGTACTAAGTAAATACACATAATGAATCAGGAGATAACAGTGAGCATAACAAAGATAAGAACTCCCATGCCACCAATGGCTGAGCCACTGACGGACTCACTCAAGTGTCACGATGAAGAAGCTCAAATATAACTTTGTAACTGATAGGAAGGGGGAAGCTAGATTACCATGGGACTCAGGGGAATGAATAAACTTTTTATGGGATTGAGACAGACCAATTTGATTTTTATTTATGCCTCAATATGTGTTACACAAGGGGTGACAAATTACTCTCGGGGCTGTATCCGTGCTGCTTCCGTGCCCCCGGGGAGGCTTCGCCTGGCAGCGATCAGGGCAGGGAAAGCTTCCACGGTCAGGCTGCAAGCGAAACCCCCTTGCCGGTGGGGCAGGTCCCGGGATGTCCGGGAGAAAATGCCCGGGAGATCGGGCTATGGAGGAGCCTTAGCACACAAAAGCAGTGACCTGCGACACCACCGGGGTCTTTCTCTTTGGGTTTCTTAGAGGGAGCGGGGCCTCGCCAGGAGGGTCAGCTCGGCCCTCCTCCCCCCTCGCCTTTTCCTCCCTGCGGTGCTGCTTCTCCCCTGGCTGTCTGTCCTGCCCGCTCCTGTCCTGTGCTGCTTCGCCGCTTCCCCGAGGCAGCTCCGTGGCCGCGACAGCCTCGGGCTCTGCTGTTTGCCCGACGGAGCCGCAGCCGCCGCGCCCCGGCCCCGACAGCCGCAGCGCTCCCGAGCGCGCCCGGAGCCACGGCAGCCTGGGCCCGGGCCCGGGCTTGAGCCTGAGCCTGTGCCTGAGCCCGGGCCCGGGCCTGTTCCTCCCCCACGGAAGGCACACGCAGCTGCTGCTGTTTGGAAGTCGCGCCCGGCCCGCCCCGGGAGCCGCGCAGCCTCCGCGCAGCGCGCAGCGCACACGCTCCATCTGCCGCGCTGCCGCCGCCGGGGCGCCCGCGGTGCAGCGGGAACGATCTGTCCCGGGGTTCTGTTTCTCTCTCGATTTTCTTTCCCCTCTCTGCTCCCTTTTCTATCCCACTTTGGTAGGAACATTTACCTTTATGGATAAACAGTTCTCAGATATAATATTGCCGTGCTTGCACTTTATTTGCATACGAGAAGTCTATCAAAAAGAATCCTCCCCAGCTCCCCTTTTACAGCGGGATGGGATGGGGATATATCAGGGATTATGCAAAACTTGGTAGGAGATGTTTTAAAAGGAATGTGGAAATGTGCAAAACTGCTGTGGGATGTTTAGAGGAAGAATCAAAAGTGGGGAAATGGAAGGAGAAATTTGAATCAGGGAGGAGCAATAGGGAAGTAGGGAGGGGGGAATACAATATCCCATTTAAGCAGGATGCTAACAGTACATTTTTTTGGCCAAATGCCTGTGCCAGTAATATTAAACTTAGAAGTTTTTTAAGACTCATTATACTCTCTTCCTGTTTTCTCTGTGGCTTAGTTCACTATTCTGTGTGTGGTTATATGAACTTCAAGGTGAACTAACTGGTATGGAGGAGACCACACTTTAATTCAGGTTGCAGGGGAATGCCTGCTATGGCACTTGGAGCACGTCCTGCTTCTCTGACTGTGGTGCTCCCTCTGCTGCTTCTCACTCTTTCTGTTCTATCTGCTTCTGCCTGTCTGGCATTTTCTGCCCTTTCTGAGACTGAGGTGCCATCACCCTGTCTGAGGGGCTCAGCTGCGACCTGTGGTGAGTCCACTGGAACAGGCTGGATCCACCTGTGTCCAGCATGGGGCAGCCGCCACATCTCCTTCCTGAAGCCATCCCTCAGCCCCAGCCACCTTGCTACATATGGCCAGTAAACCTTCCTGGTTTATAGCAGGTAAATACAAATCCCATTCCTGAACTTAAATCAGATGCCTCCTATATTGGAATAACTGAATGCGTAACACTCTTTCAGGGAAGCTGCAAGCTTTTAACTAAGATATCTTAAAAGTGTGTCTAACATAATTTACACAGTGCCGCATGAAGTATAGAGGTATTTCAACTGCAAAATAATTTTTAAAATACTTATTCTGTGTTCAAATTTAAAAGACAGTTTGTGAGTAAAATAGTCATATTGCAAGGTATAAGTTATCTGTAAAGTAGTGTGTGATTTTATCCATAGAGACAAAAATGCTTTTATATGCTCATGCTTGGGAATTTCCAGTTAAGAAGAGGTGCAGCTATGCTTTCATTTCTCAAAAGTGAGAGCCTGACTGCTGTTATCTTTCCCCCTGTAGCTTGGGACAAAATCAAAACAAGGAGATGCTAAGCATATCCTGCTCCGAGTTCCCCTTTCCCCCAAAAGGAATTCACATTACCGTGTACCTCATGTCCAAGATAAAATACTGAGATGTTGTATGATAGAGGAAAGTATTTTGATGCCACAGACAAAGTATTTTCAAAGTCCTTTATGAATGGTTAAGTAGGCAGTATCTCTTTTTGAGCTAACTAAAAAGTGAAGGGAGAAAGAAAGCATTTGTTTCCCAAAGGTAAGCACCTACCTGTAGCTCCAAATAAGACCCATGAGATTATAGCTCCAGGTACAAAGCAGTCTGGGATTTACTTTCTGAGCTGTTCCATGGAAATTGAAAGGCTGGTTCTGTTCATGTCCTTAAAATAAAAAAAATAAAAAAAAATTGACAAAGACTACATTAGTGCACTTGTGTAGTAATGGGGAATTCTGCCTCCTATGTCTCACCAGCCCACATTTGCAGCTCACCCCATCTGGGACAGTGCCGTGGTTTCCCACATGTGTGGATAGGTCCTCTGGGCTTCTCTTCCAGTTTTCTTTGCCACTGCATTGCCAAGAGTGGAAAGAGTATAGACCCTATGAGATTACAAGCAGGCTTAATTTATCTCTGGAATTCTAAGGTAATTGAACATATTTTACTCATTTCTGTTGAAGGCGAATAACCTTCTTACCACAGGTCATGGGTGTGCAAAATGAATATTTCCAGTACTGTACTTTTGTACATTTTTAGGGATATTTTTCAATATTTTTACATTTAATAGGCAAGAATTTATTTTCTTTTCTCATTTATTTCTAATGAAACCATCAAAAGAAAGGCTGTTACTTTTGAAGACAACTTCATATTTTCTTGTGTAGTGTTAATAGGACATTATCTTTAAAGTAGCATAAAAGTAAACACTAGGCATAGTTGCCAAATTATAACTAAAAGTTCCTAAACCATTATTTTACAAGCCTACTTTTAAAAATTACAGTTTTTCTTTGGTGATAGAGAGCAATAGTGCAGCAATGTTCATTCAGTGCATATTATCATTAACATTCATCAATATTCCTTAAATTAAGCGTAACTTTGTTAACCATAACTATGGTTAACAGAGTTAGCCATAACTTTGAAGTAAACATGATAAAAAAGGAGGATTCTCATACCTGGTTAAGGACTATGTTGACTGAAACAATGCCTGCAAAATACTAAAGAAGCTGGAATTTTCTAAGTGAATTAATAATTTATTAATATTTTAAACTATGAATAAGAAAAGTGTATTTTCTCTATTTTATTTACATGCTTGCACCCTTTGAAATTATACAATTAGGAAAAGGAGCATTCATGTCTCTAATATTAAAGCAATAAGCAACCGAAAGCTAGGACCTCCTCTATCTATTTAATAAGTGTGACTCCCTCTAATGACACCCCATAAATAAATTATGTTTTTGTATGTTAGGAATTGTTATTTTCACTTATTTATTCAAAACTGAGTATTACACATTACATGGGATTTTCACAGTGGCTGCACTGCTGGGATGCATTACCCCTGACATTCACCTGTCTGATTGTGTGTTGGAAATGCACACAGTCAGTCAAAATATTTAGGTTTGGGCTTTAAATCAGTAGAATTTTTTTTAATATTTCAACCTAAAATTTGCAAGTTTTCATTTCTTGGCTGACATGCTTGATACAGTATGTCACCCCAGATTGCAATGGTGTGATACAGAAAAGTAATAAGGGAGGAGACAGGTGATGCAACATTTCTTTCCATTCCGAACAATGGTGTGATCTTGGGTGATATCTAAGGCTGTACTACTAGAATTTATGAAATGCTTTGGAGAATCCTTATAGCAGTGAATTTGAACACAAAATGGCAAATACATGTAATTTTAAATTGTGCAGAAAATGTATAAAGTCTGATGACTAAATATAATCTTTCAAAAGTGAATAAAAAAAGAAGCATATTAGTATAATACTCTTGTCAGTCTAAGTATTTCACAGCTATGTACATTTAACTCCGATAACACTTATGTGTCAGAGCAAAGCAGTTAATAAAAGAGTATGCAATGAGAAGATTAAAAGAATGCCTACTAGTATAATGAAAGGTAACTTGAAAACTCTACAGCAAACTTAAGACCATTAAAGCAAATTTCAATCCTTCATTGAAATGACATTTCCTTTTTCTGATCTCTCTAGGCCAATAAATTATATTTATAATAATTTTGTTAAATATAACACATGTAATAAAACACAGGAAAAGTTTAATTTCTATTAAAAGAAATATGAAAAGAAAAATCCATAGCAAGCCATAAAAATTCCATTTTAATGTTTGTTTGTGTTTCATGGCTGTCATTAGACTGGATGGATCTCTGCCTTATTTTAAAAGACTACTGCAAATGGGCAATTACTGAGTCCTTTTGTTTGTTGCTTTTTAATTTTTCAGTCTTACATATTTTTCTGTATGCTTCTGTTTTATATTTGAGATCATTTAAGAATTATGTGTTTTCTCTCAAGATGCATACTGGCTTGGGTTAAAACTCCACCTTGATACAAAGCCACATCCGATGCAGAAGGTTCCAGATGCACTGTATGTTATCCTGCGTGCTGTGACACCGACATACAAGATTTGCTGTATAAAATTCTCCAAGAAAAAAAACTCTGTGCTCCAGTCCTGAAGTCAGTGACTTCAGTGATTGACTTCAGTGGATGATTACTCAAGACCCTTTTAAACTGTGAGACAAATGTAATGTATACCTATCTCTTTTCTAAAATCTGTTACGCAGTGTCAACAATATTTTGTCTAAATTCATTTCACTTTTTGTAAAATCCACACAAAAATGAATCATAATACAGATTAGCTACATATTGATTTTAACTGAAGTTGAAAAAATTTGATGGAGTATCCACTTGGCAGTACTACAGTAGACTATATATGTGACAGTCAGGCAAATATTTATTTGCAGATAGAAGTTCTCAGGAGAAAAGTCAGTGAGTTTTCAGTGTTTAGCTCCTTTCAACACAGATTTTTCCTCCCCTTTCATTCTCCATAAATATATTTTAATGAAAAACATTAATTTCTAAATTTTGACAAGTGTCTCTCCTTTCATCTTGCAGTTTTCTTTAGTTATAGCATAATTGCAATGTTCAGACAGCACAAAGAAATAAAATCTAGCTGAAAATTGAGTAGCTAAATTGGAGATAACAAGCTCCTCTCTAAAATAGGACAAAAATCTGAATAGATAAATGGATAAATAATGGATAAAATTGCCACTATTCAAGGATTGATCCACTACAGGTTAAGTACTGTAGTATTTTCTCTTTATAGTACTAACTTGGGTATTGCCATCCCTTTAAGATAATAAAATTGTCAGTTCTTTAATTTCAGCATATAGTGATACTTTATTGTTATACTTACTTTTCCATGAATAATGTGTCTAATTATCCAGATAGTATATGTATAGACCACTCATGTATTTTAAAGGTTCAAGCTATTTCTTACTCTAGTACATAGTATGTACTAGAGTAAGAAATAGCTTATAGCATAGTATTATATTGCATGTAATTATTTGGTAGCCAATATACAGTTATAATAGTGACTGTGTCCAGAAGGTTGGGGAAGGTTATCCTCCCCATCTGCTCTGCCCTGATGAGGCCACATCTGCAGCACTGTGTCCAGCTCTGAACTCCCCAGTTCAAGAAAGACAAGGAACTACTGGAAAAGGTGATTAGTGGGACTGGAGCATCTCTCTCAGGAAAAAAGACTGAGAGAGCTGGGCTGGTTTAGCCTGAAGAAGAGACAGCTGGGGGTGGATACTATCAATGTTAAGAAGTATCTTAAGAATGGGTGTGAAGAAGGTGGGGGCAGACTCTTTTCATGGCAATGGCAGGACAAGGGACAAGAGGCACAAAGTTCCATATGAATATGAGGAAAAATCTCTTTATATTGAGGTTGACAGAGCACTGGAAGAGGCTGCCCAGAGAGGTTGTGGAGTCTTCTTCTCTGGCGTTATTCAAAACATGCCTGGATGTGATTCCGTACAACCTGCTCTGCTTTACTGGGGAGTTGGATTAGACGATCTCCTGAGGCCCCTTCCAGCTGCAACCATTCTGTCATTCTGTCATTCTGTGATAAATGTAGATCAAATTGTTGTCATTTGTAATTTATTAGACCTAGTGAGTCAATAACCTTGGGTTGTGTAAAGCAAAAAGCTTGTAGAAGAGTAGGATAATAATAGTTTTGCTTACATTAAAAAGCTACACACTTTTAAAGTATTAGATACTTTGTGATATTTTGCACATATTTTGTTCCTTAATTCCACTCTTTTGTGTAAAACAGTAACCAATTCTCTATTTCAGTTTCTTATTCCAACTTTTAAGTATCACTGAGTTCCTCAGTGTCTACTTACCTGCAGTTCTAAAATAGCTGGAGTCAGTCTTGCTGTCAAGACTGTTCATGCATTTTATATTAATAGTCACTGAACAAAACCAGAAATGACCCTGGGACTCCCAAAACTAGTGAATAATTAATTTATTTTAAAAGACTAATTTAAATAAAAAGTGAGAATCAGCAGAATGGATTTGCTTTAACTTACAGAAAAGAAAATGAATAAGGATAAAATACAGAAAATGCTAATACTAATGTCAGTTGGAGTAAGATAGGGATATATAAAAAACTATGCCCAAGAGACAGACTACTGGGAGAAGAATAGCTCGTAAAGACATTTTTTGAATTGAAAGTATCCAGTAAAAAAAAAAAAAAAAAAATTGAACAAATGTAAGTAATTAATCATTGCAGGGCCAACAGAAACATGAATATTACAGTTAGCAAAATGTCATGACTGAAAAACAGTATTAAAGTATGTGTTGTGTGTTGTGTCTATAAATAAAAGACAGGAACAACAACGTGTTATAATCTGTAATGAAATATGGACAGATAACATCAACAAAAGAAAATACATTTGAATTGGATTGGTCTGAGCCAGTGTGGTGGTTCAACTTTGGGTGGCCACCAGATGCATATTAAAATCCTCTAACACCCCCCCTTCTCAGTAGGATGTAGAGGAAGAAAATAAAAAAATAATAATAAACTGCCCTATTTCTAGTACTAAATTAAATACATTAAAGTGTTAGGTTAGCTGGCATTACTTAGTCTAGTTCCTAAATTAAGTATTTAAGTGAATCTCTAATAGTCTTCAATGTGAACATTTCTGATTGGCAGGATTTTTTGGGCTGATGCAAGATTTTACTTTTAAGTTTCTTAAGTAGTTTCAGCTGACACACACTTGTTTGAGTTTCCCTTTTAAAAAGAACTTGTAGTGAAATTACTATATTCCAAAACATTAGGGCTGTCTAACAATCAGCATTAGCAAGTTCATTGTTTTCAAGACAAAAATATTACGAACAAATTCCAGGCTAGAATTAAGATAATTAGAAGCTGTAACTTTGGATAAAAGAAATGCTAGAAAAGTATTAAGCAACATAGTGTTTAGCTCTTCCATAATCTTTCCTCCTGATAGATTTTTAATTAGATTATCACCTTTATCTGATTTAAAACATACACTGAAGAGGCTGGTCTTACAGTACTCAGTGCAGTATTACAGGTTTGACAACACCACTCCCCTGCACTGTCCCAGAATGGACAAGAAATGACAATATTTTGTAACAATCATGAAAATACGTATTCTACTGAATAGCTTTAAGTCCTAAATAATCTGAAAAGTGTTTCCAGAACACCACTCCAAAGCAGGAACAACTGTTAAAGTATGAATTATACATTATACTGTTTCATTAGTTGTATTCTTAAGAATAACTTTCTGAGAAGAAATATGTGAAATTCACATAGCGTGTTTAAACTATATTAAATGCCACAAAACCATGGCACGACAAATGTGAACAAAATAAATTAAGATTGTTCAAATCCTGGTTGTCAGTGAACCATGGTGTCTCAAAATTCTCAATCACGAAGATTCATCAGAATGATAAATTGTTCACTGTTATTTCAGGAAGGGGCATTATGCAAGAAAACACTATGTTCTTTTTTAATGGTGTGTAACAACAGGTTATCCCAAGAAAGATGCATCAAGTCACAGAATTTAGAAAATTCATGGTTCACTGAAAGTAGTGGTTAAAAATATTCCCATTTCCTTTCATAAAGAGCTGAAGGAGTTTAATTTTAAAACATTATTTTTTTTTCCTTTCTCTCCCCATCGAAATTTTCTGCACTGGATTAGGAAATACAGTATTTGCTCTGTGTTTCATGTTAATATTTCAAAGGGTTTTTTTCATTAGTTTGGTCTGCTTTCTCTTTCAGGATTTCATGATGATCAAAGAAAAATCTCTGCAAGTACTTTTACACCTTATTAGGCCTGATTTTTAATGTTTTTGGATTCATTCACTCAAGAACATATTGATGCCCAGAATATGGGTGATTTAATGCATCTATAACCATAAGGATATTCCATTGACCATACAAAATAAATCCCAAGCAGTTAATAAAGGGGTATACATATAGAGACACATTTTCATGCAAAAACTTGTTCTTGCATGAAAATGTCTTGTTCAACAATTTAATTTAAATAAAATTCTGTGTTATTTTCTGTGATACAACCTGTTTGTTTTAAAGTCTAGCTAAAGTAGAAGATAGGAAGTCTTAGTTAATGCAGCATACCCTTCAAGGATTATCTAATACACTATGACAGTACCACTAGTCATATTCCCTTTAAGAATGTCATGTATGTTTTTACGTGTCTTTATGTGTAAGCTTCATGTGTGTTTAGCCTCCAAGAACAAAGAGCAGAGTTAGCAAAGCACTGAACAGAAGCAAATATATCCAACCTTGGCACTATTTGCTAACACAGAGGTTAGTGATAAGTGCTGTGTTAACAATTTTTCGCACATATGTGGAGCACGGACTGAACACGACCCTGTCTGCCTATGAAATTTAACAGTTACCACCACTACATGTTATTACTCTTTGGAAGATTTCCATCAGTCACAGACATCTGTTCTTTAAAGGAATGAAGCAGTAGTGCATGTTCATCACTTACAAGGAGATAAAGAAGAATGAACTTGATGATATTTGCTCATAAATTTCACAGACACTTGTTCACAGCAGAGGAGTAATAAGATTCAAGAATGCTGCTTGCTATTGTGCATAACAGAGATTTTCTTGAATGTGGATTCTTCTACAAATTTATTTTTTCTTTCTATTCTCTTTGAGTCTATTCTTTGTTCTCACAGACACATCTTCCATCATCCTACTCAAATGGAAAGTCCAGTTAAATAGTTTGCTTTTAATTACTTTTATACTATGTGGCTCTTCATAACTCATTGTTCCTTAGTGTATAGCCTTCATTATGTAATGTACCTCTACAAAAAAGGGATAAAATTAGAAAAACTAAGAGACAAAATGAGTTTTTGTAATGAAAGGAAAAGATAAAAAGAACCTTTTATGAATGTATTATAGAACAAAGTAAAATATATAGGTTAATTATTTATGGGAAAGAACAAATTATGATTTAAACAAAGGAGGTTTAAGTAGAATTTGCTTCAGTCTTTACAAATTTAATTGTGTCCAAACACATTGCAACACTAATCTTAGCACAGAAATAGGACTGTAGGCCAAAATATGTAAAGAAGACACTGAGGAATACTTTAGTTCAAGTCTTCAGTGCTTGATGAACTGAGGAACTAAAGGAACTAAAACTACTCTAAAGACAGTGAAGTAATCTGAACCCCTAGTCATGCCTGAGTCTTTCCTCCTGAAAGAAAGAAAAAAAGCACTTAAAATTGGAAGGAAAGGAAAATAAATAGAAGAGAAGACAAAAAAAATGGAATAGTGTTTTCCTTAGATGATCTGTGGAGGAGTTATTTCATTATTAATAATTTAATTATTATTAATAAATAACTAGAAGTGATAAAAAGTGCCTTGATCAGCCAATAGTATGCCATATTGATCCATTTTCTTTTTTGTTATGCTAACTGTGTAGTGAATAAGGGAGAAGAAAATACTACAATATTTATGAAGGCCATAGTACGATCTGGGGACTATGTAACACAGTCTTATGAGCAACTTCACAAATTATCAGTACAAAATTGGTGTACAGTTGGATGAAAACCTACATTTAGTATTTAATATTATTGATTCACTGTCTGTTGGAAGGATTTCAAGTGAGGTACTTCCAAGTTTTTTCTATGACTGATTTTATTTAATATTTTAGTTCATGATTTAGATGTTGATATATATAATAACGTGTACAGATGGTGTTAGATAGGAGGGGTTATGAGTGCTTTGGAAGATCAAAATTCAGTGTGATTTGGAGAAAATTGAAAACTGACCTGAAAACATCAATAAAAACAAAGTGTAAATGTCACAATTAAGAAGTATAAATAAAATGTGTACAAATATGAAATGAAGTTGTCTAGGCATTAATGCTGCCAAAAATAATATACAACTGCAATGGGGCCACAAATTAGAGAAGATTAGATGTATTGCTGAGCAAAAAAGGCAGTTACATTCCCAGATTCACTTAGATTTGAAAAGTATTTTACATCACATGTGAAGGATAACATTTCTGTTTGCATTTGGTCCCTGGCACTGTCTAAAAAGGAGCTACTATTTATGTTGGGCATACCACATGTGTTCTAAATAACCAAATGGGACATGCACCCTTATGCCTAGGACTGTCTGAAAGAAAGGGGGATGTACAAACTGAGATAAAGGAGCATAAGAATAACCTTCCAAAATCATAGAATTGTAGAACAGTTTGGCCTGGAAGGGACCTTAAGGATCATCAAGTTCCAATCCCACTACCAAGAGCCAGGCTATCTTCCATTAGACCAAGGTGCTCAAAGCCCCATCCAGCCTGGCCCTGAACACTTCTAGGGATGAGACATCCACAGTTCCTCTGGGCGAAGTGTTCCAGTGTCTTGCCAACCACACAGTAAAGAATTTCTTTCTAATATGTAATCTCGACCTGCGCAGTTTAAAGCCATTCCCTCTTGTTCTGTTGCTACATTCATGTGAACAGTCCCACTCCAGATTTCTTGCAGGCTTCCTTTAGGTACTGGAAGGCTTCAAATAGGTCACCCTGGATCCTTCACTTCTCCAGGTTCAAAAACCTCAGCTTTTTCAGTCTGTTCTCATAGGAAAGGTGCTCTCTCCCTCTCTAAACAATTTGGTGAGCCTCCTCTGGAATTGCTCCAAAGGTTGATGTCCTTCCTGTGCTTGGGACCCCAGAGCTGGATGCAGCGCTGCGAGTGGGGTCTCATCTGAGAGGAGCAGAGGGGCAGAATTGCTTCCCTTGGCCTGCTGGTCACGTTGCTTTTGATGCAGCCCAGGACACGATTCTGGGCTGCAACAGCATGTGGCCAGCTCATGTCCAGCCTCTCATCCACCAGCACCCTCAAGTCCTTCTAGGCAGGGCTGTTCTCAGTCTGTTCATCCCCCAGCTCGTATCGATACCAGAGGTTACCCCAACACAGCACTTGGCCTTGTTGTAATGTAATTTGTGCTTACAAAGATGTTTTTGCAGAAAGAGATAAGCTTGCTACATGAAAAAATGTATTTCAGTTTGCTAGTAAGAAGAAATGGACTACCTGTAACGTTGGTTCAGAGTGCAATAGGCAACATGACATTGCAGAGAAATATTCTTAAATAGGACTTTAAGGAAAGATTAATTGGATGCTCTCGAATTTGATTCTGAATATAAGCAATCTTGCCTTAGTGAAGAGGAATTGACCACATGATCTTTTCAGGTCATCCCTAGAGGCCTCTTCTAATTCTATAATAAAATTATATATTTTTTTTTAGTACTTCATAACACCTGGGAGGCTAAATTGAACAGGAACCGTGGTGAGAGAGATTTAATTTTTATTAGTGTGATTTATAACTATATCCACCTACAGAAATATTCTTTGATGTGAAAAATAGAAATTGTTTCTTTAATTGTTAGTAGTATTTGGTTCTCCCAAATGCTTTGTGATGGGTAGCTCTAAGATCCTTTTGTACTTCTATGTATTTTTCAATATTGCGTTAATCTCAAAAGAGATAAAAAGAGAGTAAATAAACTCAATTTTAACCTGCAAGTTAATTCATCTGCTCATCATTTTGAAAACCAAAAGTTTCAGCTTACATCAGTTATTTCCTATCTTACTTTTGAATTGTGGGGTTTTTTTAAAATTTATCTCAATAAAATTAATTCATATATTGTTATACAGACTCTAGTTCCTGTTATAGGTATTGTAGATAATTCTGGTTTTCTTTTTATAGTTGTTTTACTGTGTCCTACTGGAAATGACACAAAAATATTTGTAATCTGTTTATTTTTGATTCATTAAGCACACACTCATGAATAGGCAAATGATTTTAAAAATAATACCTTCAGGAGTAGTACCTTATTTCAATTTACCAGTGATCCATACTGGAAATCACTAATAGATTATACAATAATCTGTTCCTTAAAACATAGGTATTTTCTTCCATTTACTGTTTTATTAGGCTGTGGAGGCCAGAGTTCTGGCAGAGGCTGGAGGTGTGATGTTACAGGTGAGAGAGCAAACTCCCTGACAGCACCACCCTGACGCTGTTACTCATCACACTATCCGCAGCTTATGTTAAATGAGTTACTAAAATGTTCCCAAGGGAACTCTGAACATTGCAAGCTTCCTTGGCAACCAAAAGTGCCTACACACAGCCCTGCCCATCACATTTTATAGTCTTTCTCTTTTCACATCATCTTGTCGCTCTGAAGCCCCAGTGCAGTGCTCTTCCTGCAGGAGCATTTTGCAGTTCACAGATAACACAGGGTATTTTGCACTTCGCTGCTGTCTTCTGCCTCCCATTCCTGTCTTCTGGACTGTTTTAATTCACAGTCTTCTTATGAAATCTTCATCTTAATGTGACAAATACTGCTAAAAATGGAAAAGAGGAATTTTGCCTGTGTTGTCTGTTTTTGTTATTGATGGGAAGGACTAAGGTTAATAACATACAAATGTCTAACTGCCATTTTGTCCTTTTTATACTTTCAAAACTGTTCAGAACTTTTGATGGTTGACCTGATTGGATGGCTTTGTGATTCAGAACTTCAAAGATATTAATTTTATAGAGAATTAATTGCAAAGATAGTTAGCTTTTGCTGCAAATATTTTGCTCAACAAAACTATCTGGAGATTTAAAATATCTGGGGATCTAATAGAGCACCCAAGAATCTGTATTCTTGCTGCTGAGCCTTAGCTCAACTCCTGCCTAAGTGATTCTGAGTTCCTCATACTGTGTCTTGTTTTTTTTTTTCCCAATCTAGGGTGCATTTCAATAAATCAACCTGTGCGGAAAAGAAATTTAAATTATATTTTAGTGGTGGCAGTACTAACATAAAACAGAGCAGCAACAGCAGTGATCCCTGGGAATTAAAAAGAACCGGATATACCTCCCACAAGCAGTGACAGCAGCACTTATTATTGGGTGTGTGGACATTCTGCATTGAACCAATTTTAGTCTCTTCTGTGAAGTTTTCCAATTTTTATTAAAATCAATCATTATAACAGATTTTTTTCGTTGAAGAAATTAAAGAGCTTTAGAGAGTTTATGTTGGACTTTTTAAAGGGAAAGGAAAATCTGGATTGTGCCTTCAGCTTCAAGAGTTGACATACTTTGTGAGGATCCACTCTGAAGGAGGCGATTCAGGTGCCTCTGGACATTATGGAAGATCTGGAAACCCTCAGGATACTCCATTGTGCAAATCTCATTCTTTAGATATCTGGTTTGCTATAGTCAATCTCTACTTCAGAACTGTTGTTTCCAATAGTTTTTAAGTCACAAAAATTGTATGTGTTCTTCCAGGCATGTAGCTTTCTTTAAAATACAGTTTTAATTATCTGCACTTATTTTTAATAGTACCACTTTTGTTTGGGTGAACCACTCCATAGTTACAATTTGTAATGATTTTCTTTTTTTTATTAATGGTAACAGTACTTGCATTATGATCTGAAAGTTTCAACTAAAGCTTACTTAAAAAAAGAAGTGAAAAGATGTAGTGAATTGTATATTCCATTTGTTTTATGTATCAGATGCATGAGGAGTGTTATGTTCATGAAAAATTGTCAAAGAAACCTCTTTTAACATTATATCTAAACTGTTTCACTGAGGTTTTTTTCCTGAAATTTGTTTTTTAAAATTTCAGCCTGCAGTAAATCTTTTGACCTGATTTATAAATATCTAAAAATAAAGCTAATACGATACATGAAAATACTGACAGATCGTCAACTACAAGAACACCAGGGAACACTGCACAAATTAGATCTTGATATGTTTTCCTACAAGAATGTATTCCTTCTGCTCTCTGCAGAAGAAAAGAATGTTCTTGTTTCTCTACACTGCTGGAATTGTAGCATTAAGTGTTTGAATATGTGAAAGGCCTCTTGAACACAGTTCCTTGTGAACGATCTGTGTAGCAGATGGTAAAACACCTAGATTGTGTCTGAATAAAATATGTAGATTCTGTCTTCAGTTGAAGTCAGCGGTGAAAGGTTGTTTTTACTCTTATAGGACACTTCTTTTAGTAGAAATCTAACAGTACAAGAAGTTATTTAAAGAAAATTTTTCTTTACAAAGAGAATTATGAATAGGATTTGGAGAAGTGTAATGACACCATTTTTCCCACTGAAACAATTTTATAATGAATCAAGTTTCTTTGCTGTTTTGAAAAAGCTTTTCACCAGGCTGTTTGAAACAGGAAGATAAGTTAAAAGCATTTGTAGTTGCACCTGTATTTGATGTATCATTAGTTGTGCATTTATATATTTAATCCGTACATGTATAATTATGTGTACATTATAGAAGAGATAGATAGAAATACACTGTAAAAATGTATGTTTTATGGATGTCATTTAGCGTGATGTCATAAGGGTTATCGTGGAAGTTACAAGAACAATATTTCATATATTCACTGATGGTGATTTTTTCAAAATGTTTTTGAAGAATCACAGCTTATCTTTTCTTTTTTTTTTTTTTTTTTTTTTTTTTTTTTTTAACTCAAGTAGAGTTGAAGACAGCAAAAATGGTATTTAAAGAGCCTGAAGAAATTTATGGGCACTAGACACAGAAGTGGAATATATTCCAGGTAATTTAGTTTGGCTCTTTCATCCTTTTATACCCCTATCATGTAACATTATTTTCATAAAGTGCTTAAACTAAGGAGGAACTAGTTAGTTAGTCAGTCAGGAAAGTGTTTTCAGAATGTCTAAGAATTTTTCATAATTTCTTATAACTGCTCTTTTCCTAAAAACTTCAGTTTCCTGGGAAATTAAATAATAATTATGCCAATTCAAAAAAGCATAACAGAAAAAGTCTCCAAAACTTTGAAAAAGTTATGTAAATATTTTCATGTCTATCCTGGAGCCCTACTCCGCATAAAACATAGGTCCTACACCATAGAATTGCACTTCCGTGCCGAACAGGTGCATCCTGCAAGATTTGCAAAGTGAAAATGTGATCAGACAATAATCTTGTATTTTCCCTTCATCTTCTGTTTTCAGCAGGTGAGTTACACATCACAGTGAAAATTATTGTTATTAATCCTGAGACAGATTTCCCATTTTTGAATTTGTACGTAATTTATTTATAATTGAATTTCAGGTAATTTTTATTATTTTAGTTCTCCATATCATACAGTTATTTCTTGATATTCTATATTAATAATAACTTTATCCTGATCAGCTTTCATTGTTGTACTCACACTCTATTATCTCATTATAACTAATGAATTTATTAACCAAGGTTCATCCCAAGACTAATCTTTAGCAACTTCATCAGTAATCTCATCTAAGCCTGAAAGTTCCTTTTTCCACACTACCTCTTTCTGCCTCTTTTTTGATCTAGTTTCCATGTTAAAGATCTTGGGCTGGTCTCTATAACTTTAGTTATATTCTCATTTAAGATACTGGGTTAAAAAGAAAATTATATCTACTGCATTCCAATGCCTAAAAATCAGTCAGAGAAGGAGAGCTAACATGTCGGTTTCCATTAACCTGAGAATTGTTCTGTCAGCGTCACTTCAATAGCAAGTATTTGTTTTGCAATATTACTTGGTAACCAGGCTACATGCTGTAATGCATTCTGATGAAAAAACAAAAAACCTCTTTTTTTTTTACAAAGTTATTTTGAGTTTTCCTAGTGAACCTCAACTTTTACGAAAACCTAACCAACACAAAACAAACTAAGCTCCAAAACACCTTTCTTACTCAGGTGTTTAAACAATCTCTGTTACATTTCTCTGTATACACATTCTGCATGATGCAGAAGCTGAATCAGGCACTTTATTGGTTAAAATTTATTGTCTAATATTTTGAGGTTTGCAGCACATTGGAGCAATCAGGTAACAGAAACTGTAGTTCTCAGAAAATGTAGTAGAATATGAGTAGATAAATATCATTATCTATTGCTCAGATATATTTTCTCTAGTACTGGCTGCAGGATATTTTTGTTGGTATGTTATTAGTGGTAGCTCTAGAGCACTAAAACCTGAAACATCCTACCTGTTTTTTTTTTCTCTCTGAGCTTTTCTTTAGTGATAATTTGCCATCCTCTACAAACCGGAATAGAAAAGAATACATTTGAATTTGTCATATAAAAATGATAAATTTGGTGGGGTTTTTTTGGTTTTGTGTAGAATCTTCTGCAAAATTGGTGTTGACTATGTGAGGGACTGAAAGATAAATAAAGTTTGGCAATATATGTGAGGAAACTAACAAAGAAATTATGTTTTGCAAATAGTCTGAGGTGGTTGGAAGGAGAAATGTGTGTGTCAGGATGAAGAAACTTGTGGTAAGGATTATTTTGGTAATGAAGTAATGAATAAAAAAAGGACTAAACATGGACAAAACCCCACAATAATGATTTTTATTCATTCTTCAAAATTTTAACTCATTAAAAATCAGATTTCTATTTTTTTCTTATCAGAAAGCTGGTATAATAATAATCTGTTTGTTGACATGTTGAATACAAATAATTAGTCCCCTAAAATAGTCTACATTTTCATTTTTAAACAGCACTATAGAAAGAGTTACATGATATTCACAATGCTTAAACAAAGGATCATTTTACGAGAACATTTTCATTGATTTCTCCAGGTTTTTTTATGTTGACAATCTTTTTCTTTTAAGATAGATAATTAATATTTTACCCTCCAGCATGTCTGATGAACATTCTAGCTGTATGCACTATTCTTTGGTTAAGCATTGTCAAGCAAAGTCATTTATTGCAGATCACACTGGAACAGGGTATGTATTTAATCATATGGTGATCTGACTTCTGTAAAGCAAACAGTAATCTAGTGACTAGAATGTAAATACCAGACTACAGACAAATATTAATATAAAAATATAAACATATAAGTGTATAAATATACAAATAATATATATTAAATACATGAATATATATATATATTTATAAATATCTTCAAGAAAAAGTGTTTCTTAATTGAGATGATATATGGCTTGAACTGCACCAAAGATCCAGTTTTCTCATTTTGAGGAAGATCAAAAAAATAATATATTCAAAGCAGAATAGCCACCAGGAAATTCTGCTGTGAACAGCATTGAGGAGGAGAAGCTGCACAGAATATTTTCTGGAAGCAAGTTGCTTCCTAGTAATTTTGCAGAGGCATCAAGCTTGACAAGAAGGGATGAAAAAAAAGAGGAGGCATTGGTAATAGTAATTTGCATGTTTCATTCTGATATTTTCCTCTCTTGGTAATAGAGAAAATAGTAAAACTCAACATTGAAATGTCAGGACCTTGGACATTAGAAGAATTAAAGTAAATTCACAAATCAGAAATGATCACAGCATAAGTATCTTAACCACATATCTCTGATATGTCTTTCTCAAAAGAATTTTAAGGAAGAAAGGCGTAAGAAGCAGTTAATACTGTGCATGCCTGTAGAAGTCAAGATGTTCTTGTAAAGAATATTTCTGACCATTTCTGCTCATTTTCACATGGGAATTGTGAAAAATAATAAGCATAGAAAACTTGTGATAGAGTATGACAATTCTGTCATATTTTGAAAAAAATATATTTTGATTTCACTTTACCTACACAAAAGCAGAGTGAGGATTTCACTGGAGTTCATTTTATGGTGGGAGATGAGTCATGCACTGAAGAATTCAGAATCTAGAGTCTTCATAAATTGAAAATTCTACTATACTAGGTGCCTAGTATATTAAGACCAAGATTTTTTTAAACCCTTCACTGTGGAGATAATGAAATAAAAACGTTGTGAAACTCTAGTGGATGAGTCACTACTGGGAAGTAAAGTGACTTCTATTCAAAGAGACTTCCTCAGGCATTTTCGTTTCATGACATGTCAGTATTTCTCAGTTCACATATGGTGTTAAATTAAGCTTAGCTGTTTATGTCTGCCTAGTTTGACTTTTTGACTCTCTCCCTTTTCCATCAGATGCAGTGGTTTTACCCCAAAATGCTTAGATATTTCAAAATATGTGTGTGATAGTAGAGTAGATTTTTAACATCTTAGTTTAAAAATCACTTTCCCCTTTAACTTGATGGGTTGTGTTGAACTTTCTAAACTCACTAAGAAAAATAGAGTATAAAATAGGAAGATTTTAATATATTGCTCTTAGGTTAGGATGGTACTAACTTAATACTTTCATTTATTGATGACTCTGTCCATGGTTTAGATAAATGGAATCATTTACACATTTATTTATAATTCTAGAAATCCAGGATTTAATTTATAAAACACTTCAGCATATAGAGAACTTGAAAAAATAATAGTAGCATATTTTATTATATTCAAAATATTACTTCATTTTCTGATTAAAAATATGCACACTTAGAGGTGTAATAGTCATTCACTAATTTAAAAAAAAATCCCTATGAACTTCAGAGAGTGAATGATAGTAGTAGAAGCTGCATGTTTCAGAAGTTAGCTACTTCCTCTACCAGTTCCCTCAAAACCCACAGAGGCAGCTTGTCAGGTCCCATGAGTTTGTACACCTTCAGGCTCATGGCTTCAAACCTGATTTTCTCTTACAGTGGGTGATTCTTCATTCTCCCAGTCCCTGCCTTTGCCTTCTGTGACTTGGGTGGTGTGGATGGAACCCTTGCCAGTGAAGAGTGAAACAAAAAATTAATTCAGTACCTGAGCCTTCTATGTACCCTGGTAGCCAGGACTCTCATTTCCTTCCAGAGATGGCCTACATTTCCTATAGTCTTTCTTTTATCACTGACACCTATAGCAACTTTTCTTGTTGCCCTTGATGTGCATGGCCAAGTTTAATTCCATCATGGTTTTAGCATTTCTAATGTGATCCCTGTCTACTTGGAAAATCTCTCTATATTCCTCCAGGCTGCTTGTATTTTCTTCCAATCTTTGTAGGCTTTCCTTTTTGTGCTAAATTTTTCCAGGAGCTGCTTGTTCACCCATGTAGCTATCTTGGCATTTTTGCCCATCTTCTCTTTGATGGGATGCATCACTCCTGAGCTCATGGAAGAAGATCCTTGAATATTAGGCAGTTTTCTTGGGCCCCTTTTCCCTCCAGGGCTCTATCCCATGGTACAGTACCAAACAGAAGAACCCAAATTCTGCTCTCCTGAAATCTACTGTGAGCTTGCTGTTTGCTCTGCTCACTGCCCTAAGGATCTTGAGCACCACCATTTCATGGTCACCACAGCCAAAGCTGTGGTGAAGCTCATCCTTGAGCTTCACATTCCCTACCACCCCCTCCATGCTGGTGAGAGCAAGGTCTGGCATATCACCTCTCCTCCTCTATCACCTGGAGAAGGAAGTTTTCATCACAGCATTCCAGGAACATCCTGAAGTGCTTATGGCCTCTGTGTTGTCCCTTCAACAGATACCAGTGTGCTTGAAGTCCCCTGTGAGGACCAGGGCTTGTGAATAGGGGGCTACTTTGATCTGTCTGTGGAGGGCCTAATCCACATGGTCTTCCTGGTCAGGAGGCCAGTAGCAGACTTCTACTATAATGTCACCTATCCCTGCCCTCATTTTAATCCTGATTCATGAGCTCTAGGTCAGCTATTTTTAAATTTCAGAACACCAAGGGTAGCCCTATGGTTCTGAAATAACTCGGCATATTTGTTAATTTTATTGAAAGTATATTTTACAAAACTGGAAAAAATAACTTATTGTTGCATAAGACACCTTTCCACAAGATGCAGTACTAAGGAAGAATGGATACAATCACCACACTCCTAAGACCAACTATTCATGGTAATAGTATGTTGAGAAAATAGTAGCTACAAATGCATGGGCAAGATAGAAACTGACGCAAAACTCTAAGGGAATGTTTGCTTTTTTTTTTTTTTTTCTTTTTGCTTTTCTTTTTTCTTTTTTCTTTTTTCTTTTTTCTTTTTTCTTTTCTTTTTTTTTTTTTTTCCTGGAGAAAAAGCTGCTGCATTAAACTGCTGCGCCAAAAACTAATAGAGGAGATCGGCTTGTGGTCACTTGGATGTTACATGCTCAGTATGAGAGGTGTTCCCTTGTTAGGCATTATCTCTGACAATGTTTCAAGGAGCATTCTGCTTAGATAATGAAAGTGCAGTTGTTTTATTAGCAGGATCATCCATTAGGATTTAGGAAGTCCTCTTGAACCAAGGTGTTGAAAGGTACCTAACAGCGATTACAGGGTGTACAATTGCGATGTTGGAAATGTACAAAAAATTGATCTAGCAATAATAGATAAGTATTTTATTCTTGAAAACCTAGAAACACAGAAAATTTTACTGTATGTGCTCACTTCTGTTTTGAGCACTTGGTTCATGGGTCAGAATGCCCACTTAGCCCAACCAGTAGGGGTGAACCATTAACATGTGGAAGGTCAAGGTTGTCATGCTGAAGAACCTGAGTAGGATGGAGGAATGGACCAACAGGTTCCTTGTGGATTTCAGCAGGCATGTGAAAATCTTGCATCTGAGAGAGAATAATTCTCTGCACTAATGCAAACTGCAGACTGGCTAGAAAACAGCTCTTCAGAAAAAGACCTATAAGTCCTGGTGGACTAGAAACTGAAAAAGTCAGCAATGCGTGCTTAAGATAATTGCCTACTGGGCTGTGTTAACAAAAGCATAAACAACAGCTGAAGGGAAGTGCTTATTTCCTTCTGCTCAGCATTCATGAGGTCAAATCTGAAGCACTGTCCAGTTTTGTGGCTCTCAGTAGGAAACACATAAACAAACTGCAGTCCAGTGGAGTGCTACTAAATTTGTCAGGAATCTGGATCACATGTAATATGGGAAGAAGCTGAAGGAGCTGATTTTATTTATCCTGCAGGGATAATTAAAGGAGGACAAACTAATTACAGGGTCCAAAAATCTGGAACCAGACACTTAAGTGCATGGCAAAAGGGCGAGAGACAATGGTAACAGGCTGCAGCAAGGGAAATTCTGACTGAAGGAAGAAGCACAGTGATGGTGATGTAGTACTAGAGTAGGTTGTCCAAAGAGGCTAGAGAACCTTCATCTTACAGACTCTCAAAACTCAAATGGATATGACCATGAGCAACCTGATTTAACTTTCAAATCAGCACTGCTTTGATCATAAGGTCAAACTAGATGATCTGCAGAGAGACCTTCCAATTTAAATGCAATTCTGCGATCTACATAAAAAGTGGCATGTTCATCATCTTCCTTACAAGCTGTTCTGCAGCTTTCAGTTAGATACAATAATGGAAGTGCATGTGAACAATGTACAAGCAGATACCTTCTTTTAGACATTGCTCTTGATTAATTTGTCTTTAAACATCACAATTGGATCTTGAACAAAAAGAACACTTTTTCGTTTAGCTAAGAAAATAATAATTTTAATTCCTTTAGAAATAAGTGGAAAAATTTGGATAGCAATGGATAAAAATAAAACTGTTAGGATCATTAACTAATAAGAATAATATTTGTACATATCTAGACATACTTTAGAATGATGGTTGGTACTTCTACTGCACTGTATAACTAGTAATAACCAAAATGGACATATCATTGAGTAATTAGTTCTGATACTAGTCAAACAGAATAGAAATGTTATTATATTTTCTACCTCCTTAAGTAGACTTTATCAGTTATTACTCAAATGTATTTGTCGCTTAAGCAGCAGGAAGATCTTGAACATGCAACGCTGTAAGAACACAGACAATGATACGTGTTGTAGACAAGAATCAGGTTGATCGCCTTTCACTGCTTAAGGGCAGGGCTATGTGATGGAAGGAGAGGTAGGAAAAATTGTACCCAACTAAAAGCAGACAGCTTTGACTGAATACAGAAATATGTTTTACAGGCACTAAATCTCATTTGTCTTCAGTAATGTAAAACATTCTGATTGAATAGATGCCGTTAGAAAATAAACCATGTGTAATGAGTAAGTTCAATGGAATCAGGTAGATTGCTACGTGATTTTAGTATCACAATACTGAAAATGAGTTTTCAAACAGATGAAACCAGACAAATTTCAGATATTAATTTAATTCTTGGTGTGTCTGTACGGCAGATGCCATTAGTTCCATGTAGGATGTTGTTACTCAAAACATTTAATTCCTTTTAGCTTCAGAGTATTCATTTTCATCTGTGATCTGTAGAGAAGAAACACAACCAAGTTCTGTATGCAATTCAACACGGGCATCATGGGAGTATTTTCTATAGACTTTAGTCTGTGTGGTTTTTCACTCTCACATCAACATAGATGTTAAAACGTCTGTGTCACATATAATTCTCAAGAGGCTTAAATGACCTCAAATGGAGAAGATTCTAACCTGAAAATGCTGGCACTCCCATGGTCTTTTGCAATAGACTGGTTAACCAGATTGACAGTAGAAAAAGCCCTAGATATAGACAAAAGTGAAGGAAATAATATATTACCTTTCTCAAAGACTCCATAAATACCAGCTTGTTTTTTCTGACATTTTCCTATGTTACATTTCTAAGTGTTAATGTGTAGCCTCAGTGTTGGAGTACTGTAACAGCTGAGCATCCTGATATGTAACTCCAATCAAAGTGGGATTGCTCCTGAAATACTGGATGCATATCATAATATATCTAAGCATTAAAAGGGAAATCCAAAGAGATACAGAACAATGTAAAATTATAATGGGCTTAAAGCATATTTAATGACTGATGCTCAGGAGGAGATGAATAGTTGTGTGTATTTTATTAGTTATTTTACATAAATAGGATATTTAAAATGTCTTGACATTTTAGCCATTTTAGGTTCCTTTTTTATAGTTCAAAATGTTATGTACCTTAAAAGAGAAAAAAATCTTTCCACAAAGTCTCTCATAGATATTAAAGTATATTAACAAAAGAGGAATGAGAAAATATAGAAAGAAACAGTCCTTCCTGCTGAAGGGCAACCAATCATATTTTAAATAGTGTTCTGTGCATTTTGTGACTGTACAGATGTAATTTATTGTTAAATTGATAAATTGCCATGTTTATTAGTCTATTATGTGTCCAAAGGCATTTAGCCAGACTCCAGTTATTATTTATATGACACTGATTGAAAATTTAACAATTACACAAAAATCATCCTAAATTAAATTAGAGTTTGCTTTCTTTTACCTGCAAACATTTGCTGTCTGACTAAAAGGTCTGCCTATTCTGTGCTCTGCTTTGCCAATGGACCTTTTTTCCAATCTGTTAACGGAATATTTCTTATTACCTAAGAAATATTGCCAGGTTGACATCCTTGCTTGATGTGAACAACTTGGAAAGACTGGTAAATATATTTGTTACTTCAGGGGTAGATTATCACACATTTCATATCTTGGCATTTCTGGTCTATAGCTCATCTAAAAGGCAGCAGCTTAAATCTTTGTCATAGCCATCTGTTAGCTGTAACACTTCAGTTGCAACATAGCAAACTTTGTTTCTGATAAATTATTATTTTTATAATAATTTGTATTTATTTACAATAATATTTTTATATATTATATATATTATTTATAATTATATATTTATTTATAATAATATTTTTTATAATATGGATTATTTATAATTGTCTATTTCCATTCCACCATTACTGCATCTTTTTGTGTTTCAGTGACATCCAAATTAGGATGACATTATATATTTTCTGCCTCTGCTCTCGTGGAAATCACAGGATTGCTTTTTAGAAGATGTCATAACTTTCTGCCTGATCATGATTTAAAATTCCATTATAGAGGTCTAGACTTTAGAGAGTTTATGAGTACCATTTGTTACAAGAACTTCTATATCTTTTGGGGAAAATATAAATATATGTAGGGATATTTTTGTTTGGAAATTGTGACAGCACTCATTTGGAGCTATCAACTGTGAAAGAAGTAGTACATATTCAGAAGTACCTTTGAGTAATATGATATGAATTCTTCAGATGGGTTATTGTCTTATGTAGGTTTCAAAACACAGGAAGGGAGCTTGAATTCCTACCAAGATCAGCTGAATTTATGGAGCTAATCCATCATACTTTCTAACTGACAGTTTAACAAACACAGAAAAAATATTTAAAAATTCATGAACTGTTAATAGTCTTCACTGAACTGTAGCAATACCATATATACTCTATGGTATATTAAATTTGCATTATTTAGTATTTTCATTCTCTTTATTCCTTTACAAGCAAGGCAATAAAATGCTAATTAAAACCTGCATTTGCCACCGAGGAAGCTCAAGATTTGTCTACAGTTTCAATGATTAATTAACTTGTGTATATCCTTAGGTAAGTTGTGCCTCCAGACATACTAATCATCGTTATAGATATGCATTTTCAGTGGTGGGTTGCATTGGTGGGAATGTGTAAAAGCCACTTCAAAAAAGACACAACTAACTTTTCTGTCACTGAAGCAAGATTTCTAGAAACAATACCTTGGTGATATTTTTATAAACCAACTAGAGGAACATTTGAAGATATGAGGTTGAATGACCCTTTATATCTGGTTATAAAACAGACACAGTGCTCGAATAAGTCTGTGTATGCATTCTGAGTTTGGACTTGTTCCTCTGGGGACAGGAAGCTAGACTGGGACAGGGTTATGATGTTTAACTGAGGTTTTTACTGAGATTTTACTTATTTTATTTCTCCTAAAACTCTCTTTGGCGTGTGTCCAAGTTTATCATTCTCTACTGTTCATTAGTTTCTGTGTTAAGAAAAGAAAATATTGTGCACTAACTAAACAGAAATATAATATAGCTGCAGTGAGAGGCAAGCTAAGCAGTATATAAAGAATGGCTCTCAGAGGGGATATTAAGGGCAGAGTAGAGATTGGTTTATATTTCTTCAGAATCTGTTTGGCTCTGTAGTGCTCCATTTTGAGATTTATGTTTTCTCTGGGGAAGTCATAACACTTGTAGTTAAGTACATATGTGCTCTATAAAATAATCTTCAGACTAGATATCAATCAATCAGTCAATTCATGTTGAAAACTTTAAAAAAAGGAAGGAAAAATATACAAACTTGCCGTTATATAACAATATTCATGTGTTGGAAAATTTAGTTCAAATACTTTTGAATTTCTTTCATATTACACAAATAAAACAACAGCAAAAACACTTTGGTAGGGTTTTTTACAATTCAGAACCTAAGCATGTATATTTTACTATAAAATTGATTTGGCATTTTGTTTTTAACTACCCATAGAGACTGAGAGATTCTTGTGATTACTCATTCCCTTCCTAGTCCTGGGGGATAGGGTGGAAGGTGATCAGCAAGAAATCAAAATAGTGAAGAAAAGCAGTAAAGCAAATCAAAACTGTGGTGTGAACATTTCTATGTATGCATCCACTTTAAATTACAGACCCTACTGTCTAATATCTTTCGTTCAGATAGTAATTGCAGTTAAAGCTAATAAAAAGAAAATGTTGAGGTCTTATATGTTGATCTGAAGAGAAGTTATTCTTTTCAACCAAAGTTTTGTTTTAGTCAAATTAGTATTTCCTGGAAATAGCTCAGGGAGGCATCACAAGGATTGTATGAATTAGTGATCTACTGATTAGTAGGTCCCATATGAAGAAATAAATCTGTGGATTACTTAGAGCACATTGCAAGTATTCTTTCTTGCGGTATGTCCAACATGGTGTTAGCATTGTGGATTTGTACTGTACACTAATCTTCATGCAGTGTCTTGTGCTTTATTTTTGTGTGAGAAATCTATCATAAAAACCCCTCCCCAACTCCCCTTGTACAGCGGGATGGGACAGCATGTTTTCAGGGTCTCATTGCCCACTGATTGTCCTTCAAGAGAAATCTGCACAGGAGGCTCCTCAGAAATGTAGGTTTAGGTTTAGATTGCTACCTAAATCTGCAAAGGTTCAGTTCTTTGCTAGGAGACCCAAGATAGGTTTTTTTTCTAAGTCGTGGAAATGGGGCAGTAAAATTTTAGCTACAAGTGTGGAGTGGTTCCTAAAGAGCAAATCTGATTAAAAAGTGACACTGAGATCAGGAACATAAAATCCTATTGCCAATAATAGCACCATAAATGAGATGGGAGAGTCAGCAGGTGATGGATGCAAACAGAATAAATTTGTCACACAGAAAAATGTGCCATCATCACACTTATTATGTTATGCTCTTGTTAAACTAAAATTAGCATGAACATTAAAAAAGGAAAAAAAATTACTTAACTATTCCTTACCAAGTAACCCTTTAAGGTGTGGCAACCCTTTGTATAGAAAGTACTCTGAAATGTGGTGTTTACATGTGAATTTAGAAATATATCTTTAGATTTATCTAAAACATATTTTTCTAATATATATTTTTTTAATATATTCTTCTTCGCAACATACTTTTAGAAAGAACTGCTGAAGTCTGCATTTAAGAAAGAAGATATGATGTAATAGCTAATCCAGAAGATGTAAGCAAACAGGGCTTTTTACTGTTATGATAGTTAATTATAAAAGAGGAAGTATTTTTATATGTTAAGCTTGAAAATTGTTTCAGAGGGAGAGCCAACCTTAAGTATAAAATACAGTCTGATTCAAGAGCCAATGTGCACAGAATATCTTCTCAGGACTCGCTCCTGAATAGCCAAAGCTATTTCTTTAGAAATAAAAAACTGTATGTTTTATTTTCTTTGTGCCATGGACAAAATGCTTTATGGTTTATATGTAAGTACTTAGGTATTGATTTACTGGTAGTGCCATTGATGTAGCAACCACTTTGCATTACCAAGTTTTGTGTGTGGGGACTAGCCTATGCTTAAGCATGATGTGATGGTCAGAAGGTTGTGAGCAGAATGCAGGTTTGTCCATAAAGGCAAAACACAACCCTAGCTATTACTGGTTAGTCATAGTAAGAGGAAAAGAAATGGGAATTTTTATTTGTTTGTTTATTTTAGATTTCAGAGTGCTTTAGAATGGAATTTATTTTACAGTCAAAAAAATAATTTGTCTCATGTCAAGATCAAAGTCTTTTGTGGAGAATTAGGCTCCATTTGAATCAAAGCATAATGTATTTTGACATGAATAAAGTCTGTATGTGTAATCCTGCACTCAATTAATTTGAGTAAAACCACCACAGACAAAAGATTTTACTCAGCTTTCAACTGATAACAACACTACTATTGTGAAAGTGATTTACTGGCAGCTCTAACCCATTTCTAGGCAGCAGGTACTGTCTGGGTATGAAAAGAGATGCTATACAACCCTCTGCATTCACCAGTTACCTTGGTCTTTCAAAACTGGTTTGATTCCACCCTAATTCAATCATGCAAACAAAAGCCCAGGTAACATTGGCAAAAACAACAGAGAAAATCTGATTAAAAATTTATTAAGAAATATTATTTGTGGACTTGTATGAACCATTAATCACTAGGAGTTATACCTTAATTAAAAAATGGTTTCTTGTTAATTCTCAGTACCATAGTAAAGTTAGTTAAGGGGCAATGTCAGCTGCAAAATCAGGCTTTTGTTGGGTTTTTCGTGGTTTGTTGTCAGTGGCAATAATCACCTAGTTGAAGTGAAAGTTAAGTCTAAGTAAACCATGGCAGATCTTTCAACATTAAGGGAGAGACAGAGGTATTTGTTGAAGATAAATATATATCTACCTCAGATATATGCAATGAATGTACAATTCCTGCGCTGATACAGACAATAGGATTCATCTTACTTAATGGTGACCATAAAGAAGTTAGATAACTAGAGCAGGCTAATCACTGAGATCTCCTCAACAGAGGAGACAGATAAACACTTAGCACTTAGTTCCATATGAAGACAGGTAGGTTGAATGACTCAATTTCCAGAATCGCCACTCTGTCTTTGCTGTCTAGAGAGAGATTCCAGGTCTGTAGCTGACTAGAGGCTCAGCATTAAGTTACACATGAGAAAGGTCTCACCAGACACTGCTTTAAATGAGCTGGTCAGAGGCTGACCTCAATTGCCGGTTCTGCATATAGATACATATAAGGAATATACATAATTCCATATAGAAAAATCTGTTTATTTGTGAGAAATATATTGAATTTAGATCATCTATAAAATGCTAACAAGTATTTACCTTTTTATTATTTTCACCTCTCTCTCAGCTGCCTCTCTCCCCAGCCCATGCCAACAAAGTTGATGAATAAAGTCAATGACAAACTCACTGACAATGCTCATTGCCCATCTTCTTCCTAGAAGGAATGGTTTTCAATCCATTGACTTGCTGAGTTTCTCGAGAAAAGTGTAGAACTTCATTTCTAACAATAACCTTTAACGTCCCTTCAAAAGTCCTGCCAAAGTTCCTCTTTCAAACTTTCTTTCAAAGTTCAAAGGTGAGTTTTAGACACCTTTTGAAACAATCTCTAAAAAAGATAAATCTAATCTTTTTTCCTACACTATTGTGTCAAGAAAAAGAAGAAAGGAGTTTTCCTGAGGAATGTTGGTTTTGTTTTCCTTCTTCATTGTTTTTAATGCTGAAGAATTGCTCAGTGACTGAATATGAATGAGGATCAGATCTGGGAAAAAGACCATCCTCAGGAGATGTTTCTTCCAAGAAGTTCCAAATTCAGTTGCAGTAAGAAGGATGAGGGGCTTATTAGCATGTGGTTGTATTACAAGAATGTATTCAGACATGAATCAGAGCTGTGTTCAGCAAAATATAAATAATGCAAAAAAACCATCCACATCTTTTACTTAAAAATTACCCATTTTCTATCCTGTGGAACTCATGTAAGGCTCAGAACAAAGAGAAGAAACTAGAGACAAAGGTAATGGATAGAGAACTCTAATTAGAATAAAATTGGAGTTACCACTAAACAAGGACACAATTACTTTGCAATTTATTTAGTTGCAATAAACTCGCAGTTGGTATCAAAGTAGTTCACTAGAAAGAATTTATTAAAGGACAAAACTAGTGGATTTACTGATATAAATAAAAGTAAAATGTCAACAACAAGGACAAATTCAATCCCTCTCATGGATACCATGTCATGAATTCATTATCGGACTTAAGTGCTCAATCTCTCTTTAAGGGAAATTGTTTTAAATGAGTTCGTATTAGCTAAATTGAAAACTATGTCTTTGGTTCCTTTGCGTGTAATTTTTTTGCTTATATTTTCAAAACTTCCTAGATGTTACTGCCAAGAGCTGTCAGAATGCAAGAGAAAAGCAATGAAAAGACTTGCAAAGTTACTGTTAAGATGCTCACTGTGCTAATATTATAGAGTCCCCAGTAGTTCTGTCCTCCATGAAAAGTTGTATCAAGAGTCACTTTGTGAGAAAATACCATGAAAGACTTTTTTTTTTCATTGAGATTCTCACTGTGTTAGCTGATTGGAGAAGTAGCAGCAGTAGGAAGGAGTTAATAGCAGGACTTAAAGAGCAATAGCTGCTTTAAAAGCTGCTGTTTTGATCCATGAAAAATGGATCCATTATGATTACCCTGAGAAATGCCCTTATTTTTTCTTGTGTGCTTATGTGTCCAGAAGAAAAGTAATATGCTCCTACGCCTATAATGATTGCCTACACTAATTCAAAGTGTGGGTCTTAAAGCAGAAAAACAATTCTGTTATAGGTGAACTAAAGCTTAAAAAGTTAAAATTTCTCCATAGGCAGAGATTAGTCAGATTTTGATAGGCAGTGGAAACAACACAGAAAAGATTAAAGACCTATCTAATAAGAAAATGGGCAATGTTAGACCTCAGGAGTTCTCTTGTCAAAGTAAGAGTTAACATCAGCCTTCAGGAATTTCTCTGTGAAGCCCTATTGTCACTTTAGAATGGTTACATTGCTGAAGGTCCCTCTGAAATAATCTGAAAAATTTCGTTAGAAATGCAAAATGAGTTGTGCAATATGGCCAAGATAAGATCTGGGTTTTTTGGTAAGGTAAGAAGCTGCTGCCTGTGGGAATTTGACCATGGATGTGAAACGCTATTTGTGCAGAACGTGTGAGTCACAGCACAACAAAGAAACAGAAACACAGGCAATGTGTGCAACAGAATACTCCGTCTTGAGCTAAAAAATCAAAAATTCTTTTAGTTTTAGCAAACTAATCATAGCTTGTACCTCCTGACATATAATTTTTTTGTTCATATATTGACTATTTTAATAAAACAGTTAAAAAAGAATATTTTAGCATTTCATATCCTTTAAAACCCATCTCCCTAGTTTTCATCTGGACTCATACACAGAACACAAATACACAATGCATCAGTTTTTAATAAGAATAAACAGAATAATAGATAAGCAGTCACATAAAATTATGGTGTTAGTCTGTCTCTGGATCTGGTGACATAAATCATTAGCACTTTGTTTTTTAAGTTTGGCTTATTTGTTTATTTCTTTAATATTTTAGATTTCTAAAATCTACATATAACATTCAAAGAACTACAAAAATAGAGATTGGTTTTCCTTTCTTTTTTATTCTTGGTGATTTTTCAGCCTTCTTTCTTTCTCATAACACTCTGTCCCATCTTCCTCTTCCGAACAATACCCTTTGTTAACAATTTAATTAAGGTGATGGCCTAAGGGACAAGCACTTCTGCAGATAACAGTGGACACTGACTTTTTTCATCTGTTCACTCCAAGGCAATTCTGACTTCTCCTTTGTTTCCTCACTCATGCTTTTCATCATCTACTTAATAAAAAATTTGGGAATGAGTGCTGTAAGTACTTGTTCTAAACCTCTTCTTTCTCCCTCTCCTGGTGGCTGGGGATCCAAGACTCCAAGGATCAACTCTGTTAAGACAGAGGTGTTCACCCTTGATTCACACACGAAGAGTGGTGAGAAAGTCTGTAGAGATATAAGAAAGGTAAGATTACAGAGCTGGCTTTGTTAAAATGGAATTCTTTGGTGCAGAAGGATTCAGGAGAGAAAATACCTACACAGAAGGTTATAAAATGTTAAAGAAAGGAAGGGTAGTTGAGCTAGTGAGGAGGTGATGACTGGGGCCAAGTTATCAGTGTTAACAGAGATAGTGGATGATGCCAGCTGAGCAACATCGAAATATTGATCTGGGGGTTGCAAAGGCTGATCCTTCTTCTCTCAACTGATGCCAGTCAGGGAAGCAAAAACTGCTTGGATACTTTAGCAGGGTTAAAAATTCAGTAATCCTAAATCCAACTGTTTCCTAAATATTGAAATTTTTTGGAAGAGGAATGCATATTTGTGTTTTTCTGATCTTTGCATGTGCTTTTTGTCCCAAGATTTCAAAAGTGTTAAATGCAAAAAATTGCAACAGCTGTCAGTGAATACAACAGATTATTCATAGTTATCCAACTACAAACATTGTGCCACTGAAATAGAGCTAAAAGGTTCTAAAAAATATAGAAACTGTATTACAAATTAAGAAAACAGAAGAATCTCCTATTATTATGCTTAGGAGATTGCTGGCTCTTCTGAGTCTTTCCTAGGGCATTCCTTCTGGGTTCATTTGCTTTGCTGATCCACCATAGTCTTTCATTTAACTAGATCACCTTCCTCCTGTAATCACTAAGTTTTTCTGTCACATCTCTTTCTATATTAATTACAAGGCATAGAGGTAGCTTTACAGGGTCTCAGAATAGGTCTAAAAATTCTAACTATCCCTTTACAGGATCAGGCTAGACCTGGAGGCATATATAGAAATTATTAGAGATTCAACTTTCAAAACCTGAAAGTCTTCAGCTGTTCCTATGGTAACCAATTGGATCATTGGATTGAGAGGTACAGCTTGTTCTGAAAAGGGAAAGTTTTAAAAACAGGGACTTCATACCAGTTTAAATACTGAAATAGACTGCTATCACAAACAGAAGGCAAGTACTCTCCTCTTTGTTGCTTTCCTCTCCTTCTCCTTTTGAGTATGCTTTTTCTGTTTAGTGTTGTTGTGGCTTTGTGTGATTTGATCAAGCAGCCATGTGTAAACTTTTGGACTGGGTTGGTCAGCTTTTGATCTGCATATATAAAACTCCATAGATCAATTATACAATTATTGTATTGTATTGCCTTAGGTGAGTATTTCAACAATACTAAACCTGAAGGAAACCGTTTTAATAAGATATACCTTTGCACATAGACATGGCTGTAATTTAATAAATTTAGCCTTATGTCATTCAGCTATACTGAATCGCATTGCAGCTTTTGTCTCCACCATTGATTAATGAACTACCGCAAAATATCTCTCCACTGCAAACCTATGCAAACCCATAAAGGTAAGAGGGTTATTTTTGTGAAAACAATCTATTTAAAGCTGTAAAAGTATCTTTTAATTCATAATTTATGATTAACAAAAACTATTAATAATTAAAGTATAAGATGATATTGTAGAAAGATCAGAAGATTAATTTGTGTTTTAAATACAGAAGCCTCTTTCTGTGTATCTGCGATTAAATAGTCAGACTTGTTCACTGTGTGTGTATGTGAGAGAGAGGACACTCTCATCCATATGGTATAATCTTCAATGCCCATATTTATCAAGTAAACAGAACTGTTGAATCACACAGTAAAATAGCAAAACACAAGAATAACTCTATTATACTGAGTAGTGGTTTTAAAGCTTTTTACTCCTTGCATATTACCAGAACGTTTCTCTGTTTTGGTAATACACTTGGAGAAGAGTATTCTGTCTAAGACCACATAATTGTTCCCTCAACTTCCTTTCGTGCTGAGTGGCCTCACCAGCTGCACCTATGGGTAGGAATTTTAGGTGAAATCCAAAGATGGATTTGGAAAAGCACATAAGGTTGACCTGGATGCTTCTCCTGAAATACCTGATGAACACAGGTGATTAGCAGGCAGACACAGTGAGCCCCTTCTGGGAAAATCAATTATCAGAGACATAATGCATCTATGCTAGGGAGATACTCAGTTCAGTTAAGAATTAAGAGGAAATTAAGAGTAAACAAAATTAGGTGTTACGAATATAGTCCATGTGATCACTTTTATCACTTCATTGGTTTTATTGCTCTCTCTGCACCATGGTTTTGATAATGTGAAATGAGCAGAGCCACACAGGTGTGAAACTGGGTTGAGATAATAGAATCACTTGCCCAGAGCCCTTGTGTTATTCTGGTTTCTTAAAAGGCAGGACAGAAAAAAATTAGGAAGAAGTTGTACTATATGGGAAAATATCCTGCGGTTTCTAAGTAGTGACCTTGTAGATAGGTTCAGCACTTCTGTAAGAAATTCTGTTTAATGATTTCATGCTTTTTTAAATTTCATAATTACAGTTTTAAAATTTTTTAAGTATTGTATATATGGTAACTCAATCTAGAAAAAGAAAACAAAAGTAGAAAATTAGAAAGCAGACTTTTTCCATCTATAAGGAATTTGACAACTGATAAAAGTATATGCATATGAATATATAAAAAAGAAACACTAATGAATATGCAGATTTCCTATTGGTACGTTTTTCTATTTCTTACATGGCAGAAAAGGAAAGGGGAAGGCAATCTCCTTCTATTGTAGAATCTCTTTAGTGCAAAAGATAATCTACTGGGTACTGGAGTGCTCATAATATAAGCAACCCTTTTTGTGACTTTCTTTTGCTGTAGGTTTGTAATGGTCCAAGGCATTTTAATAATTAGTCTACAGGGAGCCTTAATAGACTAGGGCAACTCTTAATTAACTTAATCCCCAGTACATGAGTTGACCAGGAGACATCAAACCACATTTTAGCTTGGAGGGTATGTGAACTCAGAGGAAATCTCATTTTTTAACTACTGTGGTGCTGCATTTTTTCCTTCTAGCATAGTTTGGTTGTAGCTAAACACATTGTGCCATTCTGTCCTGTAGTAACCAGAAGCCTTTATTTTCAGTAGAATTAATAATAAGTGAAGATGGCAATTTCAGCATAAAAGGTGCAAAAATTATCATAGGATGATGTTCATCTATGGTTAAAATAGGAAATTAAGAAGATATTTTCCTTAAATTTTGCTACCTCTCTATTGTATATTTCTGATGCTCAAAAAAACCCTGGATCTGTTTAAAATATGTGAAAATATACTGAGAATCTTTTAGCTAGGTTTTAATTAGAAATGTTTTATACTCCTATGATTTGGTACTGAGGGAAGTATTCTAGTATATGATTATGCTTCAAGCATGCTTGATATTTATAAGGATTCAGTTTGTACTTTATATTCTATTCTTGCTTCTTATCAAGATTTGTGATAAGTCTTAATAGCAGAAAAAAATGAGCTTCCTGAAGGAGCCTTTCTCTTTTTATTTTTATGTTACTATTCACATATTGAGTAATACTTTTAATGAAGTGAGTGTTGCTTTAGGAATATGATCCTGAGGTACCTAAAGTTGTGTAAAAGTAATGATTATCACTGCACTGCATGGAGTGACACTGTGGGCAGCCTAATAGTGATGAAAGAAAAAATGTCAGTATAATCACAAAGCACCCATGTGAAAGAGAAAGCTATTCTATAAGGTACATATGCTTCTGAGTAAACATTGTTAGCAACAGAATATATTAAACACACCTATTTTTATTCTTTGAAGTGAGTTGTTTTGGTGTTGGTATTATTAGCGTTTGCAGCTATTTCCAACTAAGTATATGAGAGGTATATTTAAATTAAGTGATTTAACAGAAAAATCACTGGGCAAAGAATTTTAATTTAAGCTGTGGCACTAAGATACTGTTTAGCTCTTCAGGGATGCAATTTGTCTGTCCCAGTTGCTGAATGCTTTGGGGAACACACTTTCCTTAAGATGCATTCCATTAAAATCTTAGCCAACATCTCTAATGCTACAAATAAGTTAAAAAATAGTCATATTCAGGTTAACCAAACCTTCAGCTGGACACTTACACATCTCACTGTCATCAAGGAAAGGATACTAATTTAACAATGGCACAGGATCTGAATCAGTGAGAGAACTGAGAACATAAATGTTTTTGTGATATAAAGTATTAGGATATTTCCTGACAAGTGATTTTCTTAGCATTATGGAAAGAATTAGCTATATATATGTGTATTGCACTGTGAAGCATAATAAGAAGTCAAAATTTTTATGATTAGGAAAAATGCTCACATATTTGTTCCTGCTGTTACAGTCAAATTTAATTCACCTCATTAAAACATTTCCTTTTTATTTCAATACTGTTGCATGTATTCAAAAGCACTGCATTTTATAGTGAATTCAATTTCTTATTAATCCCCTTATAAAAAGGAAAATTCAATCTCTTAAAAAATCTTGATGTAGTCAGTTTAATTTCCATAACTATAAATCTTTTATAACAAATGAGTTTTAATTAGTTGCTGTCCTTGGCCATGTACAAGAGGAAGGAATCTTCTTTCAATTAATCTATTGTTAGGTTATACTGAATTAAAAAGTCCCATATGCTTAGGATGTTCAGACTACTATCTTTCCAACTTAATAGACATTGACTCATAAATTTCTAAGTAGTTTTCAAGTGTTTCGCTTTGTTGCTGTTTTAGAAGAGAGTCCATTACTTTTACCTAGATGGGCTGAGAGAACAGCACTAGAAAATAATTCCAAAATAGCCATAGATATACACAGCTATAAACTGAATCAAAATCTCCAAACAAATATCCCCAAAGAGATTGCTTGAAAGTGTTCAATTTTTCAGTAACTTTAATTTGGAGAATAAAATTAATTGGTGTTGGTTTGATATATGGTCCAACTGAATTCAGGAGTTAAGGAACAGACTTGATTAATCCCCATCTTTACTTCATTTTATACTTTACCATTCTAAGTTTGCTTGTAGTTTCATAGAGTAATGCAGGTTGGAAGATACCTCAGGAAGTCATCCAGTCAGCCTTAGACTCAAAAGAGGGTCAGACCAGGTCACTCAGGTGATTGTGCAATCACTCTTAAAAACCCCCATGGATAGAGACTGCACAACCTCCCTGGCAGCCTGTCTCACTGTCCCATCCCTGGAAGTGTTCAAGGCCAGGTTGTAATGGGCTTTGAGCAACCTCGTCTAGTGTAAGGTGTCCCTGACCATGTCAGGGGGGTTGGAAGTAGATGATCTTTAAAGGTCCCTTCTGACCCAGGCTATTCTATGATTATCACAAGGAAGAGGTTTCTCCATTCTCCCCAAGATTTATCTGAGATTTTATGTTTGGTTTTTTTGAGAGCACCAAGAAGGAAAGGGATAGGAAAGATATTATATGTAATTTGTTCCTATGACATTGAAAGAAAAATGAAGTTTTTCTAGTGAAATTTCAAGAAAGAGGTGTTTCAAATGACCTAGGAAAAGAATGATTAAAAATTACCTAAAATTCTGTGCATCTAATGCTTTCTTTTACAGTTAGGATGACTGTTTTAGTGGAGGAACCAAAGACCATGTTTGATTTCTAATATTATTATATTTACCTAATTAAGCAATGACACAACAGGAGTCATAATATTTGAGTTGGTAGTTGCTGGGCTTTTTTCTTTGTGGAACTTCCAACAAGCTACCCCAATTAGATAAGGTATCTGTGAGCTAGAAAATGTAACATAATGTACTACAACTACAATTTTTGTCAGTGTGGCAAGCAAGATACTGCATAATTAGGAAAGCAGCACAATTGTCACTCTTTCTTTTAAAGGGAGCAAGCTTTGCCTGCATGGTGCCAATAGACCCCATGCAAATGCTTGGTTCACAGCCACATCATTACCACAAAATATGTCTGAGATCTGAAATGAGACAAGTAATGTTACAGGACTTCTTCATATGTGAAGAAGTGAAAAAGGATTAGTTATGTAACTTCTATTAAAAATTATTCAGAAGCTGAGACTAACTTACCCTAGATTGGTGTCTCTGCATTATTCATCTTACCTCCTCTCTCATGATCCTGCCCACATCAAGCATCAAGGAACCTAGCAGAGTGAATTTTATATACAAAAATCCCCAGATGTCTAAAGTACCTCTTCTCTGCTTGGACAGCATAAATCACTTAAGAAACCCGGGCTCTTACCTATTCCCAGTTAGTACTGGAATGTAGTGCTTATTTTCAAGAGATTTCAAGTTGGCAGTGCAACCTTGTGACCATGGAGGATGAGGCCATATGGGACTCTATTACCGAGAGTGCAGACAGACCATCAAGAGAAGTGTTATTCTTCTCTACTGTGCAGCTTGGGAGGCCACACCTGGAGCACTGTAGGAATTTTTGCTCTTCAGTGAAAAAAAAATTCAGGTCCTGGAGACAGTCCTTCAGAAGGTAAGCAAGATGATAAAAGGAATCAGACTATGTAAACAGTAAGAAGATTCTAGGGGAGCTGGCTTAAGTAAAGAAGGTTAAGAGGGGAATCTTATTGTTCTCTTTGGCTATCTAGTGGGAGGTTACAGGGAAGATAGGATCAGCTCCTTCTCAGAAGCACACAGAAATGGAATTTTTGAGCAATAGACAACAATTGCAAAAAAGAGAATTCTCAGTGGGTATTAGGTGGAAAAAGATCACTATGAAAATGATAGAATACTGAACCAAGTTGTCCGGAGATATTAAGGAATATTTATCCTTGGAGATATTAAGGAATATTTATCCTTGGAGATATTCAGAACTCAACTGGTCAATGCCCTGAGCAAGCTGTTCTGACTTTTCAATTGGCACTGTTTTGAGGTAAGATCACCTTACAGGATCCCCTTCTAACATTTTTATATTTCTTTTTTTTTTTCCTGTGAATGCTTATTACAACTCTATGATTAAAGTCTTCTATTTTTAACTGTGTTTTTTAGCCATTACTGACCCTTCATGATCCAGCTTAATAGGTTAGCAGTGAGGCTGCTGCAAAAGTTAAAAGGTTCACAAAAGATTTATAAATCTATTGGTTTCACGCAAGCTTATTTGATATGTTGAGTTAGCAAATAGTTAGCAAAACTCTTTGAGAATGCAAAGGCTTTTTCCATGGGATCTCTAGATCAGATTGGCATAGACCAGCTGACGGAAAGCAACAGACCAGGGAGGGAACTCTAGTAGTAAGGGAGGAATAAAGCTAGGAATGGTTTAAATAGGTATCCAGGAAATAGGAGAGCAGCTAAGCTCATTTAAATAAGGGACAGTCTAAGTGTGGGGAGAGCACTGGGAAGACATACTACCACCACTTAGGGTGAGAGAAGCACTGCATGATGGGCTGACAGAGCTGAAGGAAGTCACAGAGAGAACTTGAGGAAAGGAAAGGCTCATAAAGAGTAGCAGCAACAAACCAGGTTGTGTACTGGGTGACACTGAATTGTGAATAAAACATGAAGGTATCATAGCCATTATCACCCTGCCACAGGCAGTTTTAGCTACAAGGGGCTAAAAAGTAGCACAACTGTGCTTTGAGAGCTATGCTAACAAGAACAAATAACAACTACATGGAGATATTCTGGGTTAAATCATCTGAGCAGCTAAATCTAAGGTTAAAAAATTGTTCAGGTCACAGGGTAACATGACCTAGAGAGATAATAACACAGAGTAAATCAATCAAAATCCCATTTATGTAGAATTTTATTCATGTAGCACCTTCTTTCTGTTGGTTAAATGATGTGAAAAGGGAAAGATGATGCAGAAGAATCTTAGAATACAGCTTAGAAAGGTGACAGATGGCTTTCAAGGCAGATAAATTAATAATAATGAAAAAAGTACCAAGTAATGTACTAAATTAAAAAGAAAACCATATAATGATTTGGGTGGGAAGGATCATCCAGTCCAAACCCCCTGCCATAGGCAGGGATTCTTTCTGCTAGACCAGGTTGCTCAAAGCCCCATCCAGCCTGGCCTTTAACATTCAAATGATATCTGCTACTTCCCTGGACTACCTATTTCAGTATCTCACCACACTCACAGCAAAGAATTTCTTCTTAATGTTCAATCTAAATCTACTTCTTTGAGTTAAAAGCTATTCCCCCTCATCCTATCTCTATACGACGTTGTAAAAAGTCCCTCTGCAGCTTTCTTGGATACCCCTTCAGGTACTGGAAAGCTGCAATAAGGTCTCCCTGGAGCCTCCTCTTCTCCAGGCTGAATAATCCAAACTCTCTCAGCCTGTCTTCATGGGAGAGCTGCTCCAGCCCTGTGATCATCTTCCACTAGTAATGCCACTAAAATAACAACTCTGGATACATGAATAAATCAGTGGGAAATAAAAGAACAAGGGAATGGAGTACTAGTCTCAGTATTAGTGTAAGGGTAGAAAACCTTATAATACGCATGTTATATATGGACCACCCACCAAATATTTTGATTAGCTGACTCCTCACAGTTAATGATTTAGATACTTGAGGCAATGGTAATTAAAGATTCATTCTTTTGTCCCATAATTCATAGTATAAATAGGAAAATAAGGAAAGAAATAATTTATGCAGCTATAACTGACATCCATGCTATTATTAATACATTTCAACCCAAACAAGAAAAAGCTACAACTAAGTCTCAGCAGTCTATAAATCCCCATGCAAAATTCATTTTTTCACTGGATTTATTGAATCACCTGTTAGGAAATGGCAGTTATCATTACTACTCCAAGAGTTGTTTGGACATTAAACTATATGAAATTTGGCAGTACTGATTTATTAAATAAGAAATCTGTTTCCTGCATTAAAATAGAGGCACAGGAACAAATGACTGCATTTAATGGAGAAAAGAGCAAATTTTTTAAAACAGGAAAAAATTCAATTTCTCTGACATAACATGCATGAAGAAATTACTTGCTTTCATCTATTGATAGTACTGTTTGAGGTGAAAAAGCATTTAATAGATAGACTTAAAATACATACAGACCATATTAAAAAAAAAAAGCAAACCAATATCTTTCGGTTAAAAAGAACTTTTGCTTTAACTAAAATAGTTAGATCATTCTGATTATAAGCATATGCTTCAGCTAGAATCAATAATGATTAACTACATTTGTATTGGCAAGAACATGCTAATAATTAAGTTATCAGATTTTCACTGTATGAAATAAAAATAGAATGTCCTTATTCATTTTTACCAATTCCTGTGCTTAGCAGCGCACATATTAGACTAAACACCATCAATAATGACCTGCCATACTTTATTCATTTCTTTAATATAATCTTTGTTCTGTAATTAAAGGTTAATATACTTGTATAGTCAGTAGTGGAATTGTGTAATGGAGCTATTTTATTCTTGCGGTATGATATTTGTCTTTACTCTGGAGGAACAATTCTAGACAAATATTTATATAACTGGAAACATTACTTGGTGAATTTTGAAACATTTCAACAAAATTCTTCAGCTAGTGTTTTAGTTAGCAATTCGCCAATATTCACCTTGATCTAATTGTGAAGTATATCTATGCATTTTACCACTAATAATAAGATTTAGATTGCTTTTTTTCTATTAGAACTGTAGAAGCAATAAAGTTATAACAAAATGAAAGTAGAATTTTTTCTCTCTCTTACTCAGTCAATGAAGTGATTTAATTAAAATGTCTTTAGTCAAAATAGTCTTCTCAGCCTGTTGAGAGATGAACAGCTTCACTCCTCTTACACAGAGTTAGGTCAGTTAAACCGCTGATGGGGATCAGCTGGATACAATGGAGTTTATTTCAGATTCAATGAAATAAGAAATGTTTTGATTTATAGGAAGTATTAACTGAGACAACAAGTTAATCGAGTTTGTTCACTTTTGCTCATGAATGAGGTCTGCATAGCTTGGATCAAGATCAAGGTGTTACATGTGAGCTGGATTGTGGAATAATGGCCATATTAAAAAAAAAATGAGGTAATAAAATGGAATTACCAAGACACTGTTAAACCTATTATCTCATACAGTGAAAGTAAAACAACTAGGAATTCATACGTCTGGTCTGTTACAGAGGATTCTGTACTCCTACAGTCCTAATAGTAATCTCCTAATTCATAGATCTTGGATCTCTGATCCACTCTGAGCCATTAACATAAAGGTGTCAGATTAATTTTACTTTTCTTCAGGAGGATTATTCAGTGGGAAATGGCATTTCTGTAGCTCCTCCCTATCTCTTCTACATTTAATAGCTTTTCTTCAGATTATAGTATTAATCATTTCCATAAAATCATAATGTCTATTATAACTGAAGTTGTCTGAATAACTGAAGAAAAGAAGACTGAGTTTAATATATATTCTCAAAGAAAAGAAAAAGCTACTATTTCTGGAACAAAGTTTATGTTCTTTATACAATTTAATGTACTGTAAAGAAATATATTCAAATAATTTCTAGAAGAAAAAAAGTTAGAAGAAGGACTGTAAAGAAGTGGTTTATTTTATTTTATTTATGAAACACATATTAATTTTTTTCAACACTTTCTGTGTCATGACTGTTAATATTTCAAAATTTGGGGATTTTTTCCTCAAATTTAGCCATAAACCCCATGTTAATGAAGCTACATGGAATGCATTTGAATACAGGGGAACTGATAAATTTAGTAACGTACAGGTTGGCACAGGTGAATGCTGCCCTAAGCCCTTCTCCATCTGACAAAACACCACCCTGGCAACAGACATGGCTTAGCAGAATATGTTCACTCTTGGGTCATCGCACTGTGCAGACAGAATATTAAAGTAGCACTGGTCTTCCTTAGTCCACCAACAGATTTATGTCAGCTTCTTAATTTTTTGTAAGTAGCTTATATTAATATTTTAGACTGTAAACATGTCAGGAGTGAACAAGTATCCCACTCAGGATAGATTCAAGTATCTATTCAGGATAGATTCAGGATGTCCTTATGTTTGGAAAAATAAAATCTGTCATATGGTCAAGGTAAAGAGCTAGGACTGCTTACCACTTTAGTCATCCCTGATACATCTTGAGGAGAATTTGCACCTCTGTAAAGTTTCTTTTCATAAGACATAACATCAGCAAATTCTATAGTCCATTTTCAAAGTAACCAAAACCCTCTTAATGCCAAAACTACAGAATATTAAATCTACAAGTTAACTCTTAGGAACCTAAGTATGTGTCAGAGAGTCTAGTTCTGCACTTAGACCAAACCAAAAGTCCTAAGGGAGTGAAGGATGAAGGACATGAGTTTCACAATCAAACTTAAGCCATGAGCATCAAGATGCCAATGATGAGAGAAACACTCACAGATGAGACTGATCACATTCCCAAACTATTATTTCATCTCTGTGATTCAAGCTGGTTTGTTTATAATAATTCCCATTTCATTCCTCCATTCTTTCCTAGTTTGTCCTTTTTAGAAAACTAAAAATAATTTTTTTTTGTTGAGGTGAGTCAGCCCTGGGATGCCTCCGCCCCACTGGGTGGACTCTCTGCATTACGACTCCGCCCCGGGATTGCGGGAGGGCGTGCCCAGGACCCTGACTCTGCCCTCACTTCCAGACCCTTCTTCTCACTTATGTATCTTATTGATTTATTTGAATTGTATCCTTCCCTGCTATGTATTTATTGGTTCTGTATGCTTGTACTGCCCTCTCCCTCTTTCCTCATTGGCTGTTCCTTTCCCTATTTAACCAGCTGATCTCAGGCAGTCGGGGCCATTTTGTTGCTACACCAACGCTGCAGATATGTCCCTCCTTCCCCTGCTCTCCCTCCCGACCACCACAAACCCTCTACCTCAATAAAGGAGAGCTTGGGAAGGAGCAATCCTCCCACCACCCTTCGTCTCGTCGACTTCTTTCGTTTTCGTCTACAACACTTTTTTACCTCAAGAAGACCATTCATTTGCTCTTCTGTTTGTAGGGGGAGCTAGAGAAGGAGGACAGGAGGAAGAAAGTTTGATAGGAGTGCAAGTGCCGTCTTGTCAGTTACCGTGAATGTAGACAAACTTGCAATACTACAGAATATATAAATCACTCAAGAAAACGTCTTAGAAGAAAAAATCAGAGTAGAACAAAGTTGCTTGGTTAATGTCTTGATTTAGAAGTAGTGAGCCTTAATTTATCTTGTGATAGCAACAGGGACTGTAGTTGATTTACTTATTGTGAGTGATCCATAGGTACATATATAAGGTTTAGTACACAAATACATTGTTTGCACCTGAAGTTTCTATTGAAATTAACAAAGAGCTCTATTAGAATTTGTGAGTCTGCTGTAGGTACTCAGGTAAGAAACATGGCCTAAACATTAACTTCATTCTCATCTATCTAGAAGAAGATTGCCCTCCTAGCTGAAAATATTAGGTTGTTATTTTTATTTTAGCAATATTTATTTCTGTGGACTACTTCTGAAATTCCCAAGAAGTATTCAGTCTTTCTGAACTCCATCTGCTTGAATCCCTAAAAACACAGAAGAATTTCACTTTTACCTGCAGCTACTTTATCATTTGACAGAGATCTTTCTAATATCATTTGTACCTAGGTTCTTGTTGACTCCTCTTCTATTTCTGTATAACATATTTTAAACAGCCTTTGAAAATTTATATTAATAAGACAGATTCATCACTCTACTAGGCTGTTAAAGAATAACACCTAAAATGTGCTTCATTTTGTAAAGTGTTTTGTTTCTGGACAGGGTGCTAGGCTAGGCATTTAAAAATGGATATGCCAATAGTCATTAATCCTTTCAAAAATCATGAAGGATCATGCTAATGAGTTGCTAATAAAAATTTTCTCATGGGTAAAATATAAGTGGTCTTATAGCAAAATGGTTCCTGTGCCACACAAGACCATTTTATTTTGTACTTTAATTCAAGATGTCAAAACATATAAAGTGGTAGTGGGATGCCAGGGGCAGATACAAGACTAAAGCCCTTCTTTTTACTTCATAATATCTCATCTACAGGTGACATCCTTGTCACTATGAGTAGGCTGCAGTGAACAGTAGCATTATTTCCCCAGCTACTGTAAAATACCACCCAGTATCTTGCATAAACTACACAGTAAATCATGGCAAAACTGCAATGTTATTTTACAATAATGCTGTAAATAACCTGTGCCTTGATCATAAATCTGTATCACCAGCAACAGCCCCAATCAACAATAGCAACTTTGAGACTGAAAAGATCTTTCTCTTTGCCTACAAAACTGTTTTTGGTATTCTGGCTTTGCCTAGTGTTTAGTAACTATATCCTCACCTGCTCCGTGAAAATGAGCTTTGAATAAATACTTGAGATGGGTAGTTTAAATACATGAAAACATTTGTACTCAAGACTCACTATGTTTTCTGATTCAAAAATGAATTCATGCAGGGGCATCTTCCCATACTGCTTTTTTATTATTGCATTAGTGGCTTCCAACAGTACAAAAGCAGCCATCTACTCAGCTTTGATACAAAAGCAAAATATATAGGTTTCTCAGGTCTGGGCCACAGTTTATTCCTGAAGTTACTCAGAGGGTCAGAGAAATAAAAAGAAGAGACAAAAAGCAAATGGATGTTCATAGACAGAGCATGTGGGTTTTTTCTGTGCATTGCATTATGGCCTACTGGGGCACTAGCAGTCCTATTGATTATCTTTACAATCCTGTCCAGATTGCCAGTACTTGAAAAATAATTACCTCTGCACAAGATACCGTAAGCAGGGGATATTACTTGTTCATATCTAATATTCTGTTGTGTTTATTAAAACCGGTATATAAAAAAACTCACACGTTTTTCAGCAGGAAGAGTTTTAACTGTCTTGTTCAAAATTTAATGTGTTTTTCAATGTGCTCCTCAGAAAGCTGTTAAGGGAGTTATTAGAGCAGTACCTGCCACTTTCTTACTGTCATTTTATTCAGTATCCCTTAAATACTATAAAAAGTATCTACTAAAAATTCAGAACTGTGATAAAATTGGCATATCACCTTCTTCTTTACCCCTTTCCACCACTGTATATTTTATTCACAGTTGCCTCATCACTAGTCATTCCAGAAAGAGTTAAATTTTAAAAAAGTACAGAGTTTTCAATTATTTCATGTTTCAATTTGCACATAAGGAGATTTTTTTTTCTTGTACTGACTTTAAAGATTCATGCATGCTTTTACTGAGTGGTTATTTTTTTTTCTTTTTTTTTTTACTTTCAGATTTAGCAAAGCCCTGCCAGAAGACATTTAATGCTGTCATCGATATTCACTCTACTGTCAGGGATATTAAACTGAGAAGAAAGACCTGGCACACTGACTTCCTCTTGAAGCTTTGATAGTATGTTGGCTACAGCTTAGCAGTGTGAAAAATAGTGTTGCACTGCAAGCAAAACCAGGGAATTTTCTTCTTGTCAATTTAGAAAAGTTGTGAGGAAAAAGTCAGCTTTAGACCACACAGGCTTTGCAGATTAGAAGGATTGCAGTTTTTGTTTCATTTGCTAAGTAAAAAGTTACTTCATTTCTTTTGTCAATATTGACTATACTGTTACAGAACACTGGACTTTGAGAGTCTATTTTAGTTTAGGGAATCCCAAGGGCTCTTGTCCAGTTTCATCCCTTTACCTATTCAGTAGCATTAATGAGAAAATGTACAAAACATCTAATTTTAACATGCTCACTAGACAGCAATGAACCTGAAAGAAAGGAGCTGATTTATAAGGAGTGTATATATGTGTAAGAGTTCTAAGTATTAGCAACTGGAAAGATAACAGATAGAGACAGGTGATTCTGCCCCTCTGCTCATCCCTGGCAAGTTCCCATCTGGAGTGCTATGTCCAGTTCTGCAAGGGAGACTTGGACTCAAAGATTCACTCCTTTGAGTGAATCCAGTGTAGAGCCAGAAAGGTGATCAAGGGATAGGAGAATTTGTCACATGAGGAGAGGCTGAGAGAGCAGGGACCCTTCAGCCTGGAGAAGATTCAAGAAGGGGTCTTATGAGTGTGCATAAATACCTGAGGAGGGAGAGAAAAGTAGGCAGGAGCAGACTCTTCTCAGTGGTGCCCGGTGAAGGAATGAGAGCCAATGGGTATGAACGGAAACACGGGAATTCTGTTTCAACATTAAAAAATGAAAAATAATCCTGAGAATGATCAAGCACTTGGACAGGTTGCCAAGAGAGGTTTTGGAGATATGGAGCTATTTAAAACCTGACAGAATATTGCCCTAATCAATCTACTCTAGCACACTTTTGTGCAGAGGGGCTAAGGCAGATGATGTAAGTCCCTTAATACCTCTGCCCTTCCACGATTCTGCAATTCTTTTTAAAAGGGAGATGCTTGGGACTTGCTGAGTTGAGTGACAGTTTTAAATTATTACTATTAATGTGGATTTTCTGTCAGTAGGAATGAATGGGTTTAAATACTGCAAATCAGCAGAAAGAAGTGTACCTTGATTTAAAGGCTAGAGGGTAGAAATATTCCTTTAACAATTTGACACATTTTCTTGACAATTTGAAAGATAACGTTCTAAAATTCTAACTAAATTGGGATGAAAAGTATGTTGGCTGTATCACCTATCTAACCACTCAAAAATATTTGAGAGTCACATCTAGGCAGAAGCTGAAAGCCATACAGATTATAACAACTAACCAAAGACAACTAAACTCCAGAAATCATCTTTCCTTAACCTACTGTCAAGCTTCAAATACATCTGGGGTTTTCACACACACTGCTCAATGTTCCCACTGCCTCTCCTCACTTCATATTTCTATTAGACATTGGTAATTTTCTCCCTGTTGATAAAACCTGGGACATCAGTCAGAAAGTTTCTCAACATTATGGCTATGTTTTGTTTCCCTGCTTGGAATTCATGAGGGAAGTTTCCAGAACACACAATTTGTGCTGACTGGTGACCAGGAAGTTGCTTCTTTCCATGCTGCATTGGGTGGAGGAGGTGATTGTCATCTGCTTTTTTGCTACTTGTTCTCTCATTTTTACTCTTTAACACACTGACATCTTTTTGTGGACTTTAAGTAACTTTTAATAACATTGCAGTCTCTTCTTTGACTCTTTTCACTCTTAGAAACCAAATGGCTGGCTGATGTAAACTGCCATGGCTTCACAGTCTGTTAAGAATCATAAAAATTTGGTCCTGAATTTTTTTACTGCTTTAAGCAGAAGAAATTTTGTGAGCTTTATATTTTGTTTAAATAAGAACTGTGAAATGCAGCTAGAAAACTTTAAGTTTGCACTGGCTTTATAGTATTGAGTTTTAACTGAAAACTCTTAGAAATATGCTGCAGCTTCTAAGGCTATGGTAATATATGTCTTAGCAATTGTATCGGAATGCTAATAATGTCATAGTTGGAGGACTTTAGAAACTGAGAGTAAATATGGGCATTAGTCATCCTTAGCAATTAATTATACAATTAAAAAGCTATAGAATTAAAATTAATTTGTTACATTAATTAGCTAATTGAGTCAATTTTTAAATGAAAGCTGCTAAAGTGTTTAGAAAGAACAACAAGGTTGTAATATCACAATCAAACCAGCCTGCAGAGGATTTCTACGTTTTTTAGTTTTATCAGAAATAAATGTGACATAGTCTAACTGGTCAAGGTTCTAAGTAATCTGAGTTATGTTGTGGGATTTGACCAGATCATATCCAGAGATTTCAGCATCATTATTTACCCTAATTAGTTTAGGTTAGTACTGAATAAAAAGGATGACTGAGCAAAGAATTGGCAAGATGTACAACACATTTTTTGCAGACATTTTATAGAGTTGGTTGTGGCAGTCAATGAGTTAATAGCATTCAAAACCAGAGCTGTTTAGTTTGGGGTTTTTGCAATGCATTTTCATATCTATTTCATATAAATGACAAATAAACTCTTTTACAGGATGGGGCTCTGGGGAGCCAGATTCAGTGTGGCAGAATTATTTTGGGAGGCATTTGCATTCTAAAGGGACTGTTTTATGGAGAACAGTATTTGGAGATCATGTGTATGCAACAGAAGCTGAAAGTTCAGAAAAAAAGATAGAAGGAAAAATTATTTCCTTCTAGCAAGACAGTCTGAGCCAGTATCTAATCAGGCCATTTTAAGTTGCAGCTGAAGAAGCTATTGGGAGAGTGGTAGACTTTTCTCAGAGCTTACTCTACTGCAGAGAGCTGAAATAGTTTGAAAGTATTTTGGATTTCTGTTAGTCTGCATTTGATAGTTAATATTTGAAGAAGAAAATGTGTACCATTTCTTAAATCTCTTGAAAAATTAATTTTGTTTTGGTTGGACAACTGAGGAATAATACAGAGCCTTATCTTTACAAAGATTTTTTTCTCCTATGTTTTTATGGAGTCATTTCGTTTGCATATATACACCACCACAACTGAGAGATCAGAAACTGATATCTACACACTGGAAAACAAAGCAAGAATTATGCTAAAAAATCTGCCTCTCTGCCAGGCTTGGAAAGCAATAGGGAAACTGAAAATATAGAAGCCTAGGATCTGTCTTGATTCAAATTCCAACTGCAGAGGTTTAAATGCTCCCTCAGCTGATACCCACTCAGTTGTAGGTACCCAAGCATCTTCCCACAGGCATGTATATAAGCTGGTGTTAGGTTGCGCAGTGAAAAGACAGCGTTCCCTTCCAGATACTTTGTTCAGGCAAGGGTTTTCTCTCTCTTGTAGTAGGTCAGAGGGACAGTGGAAATTAAGGAATGAAGAAGCTGGCATTCCTTATAAAGGAAACAAACCTATGGGAAAGAGATACTAACAAATGGAAAATGTAGGGCATCATTTATTTAGAAAGTATCTGAATGTTAAGAGACAGTGAGATATAATTCCCAGTGTTCAGACAGAACTCTGTTTCTGCTGTTGTTTTAGAGAGATGTCAAACTACAGAGGAAGGGAAAAAGCAAGGACAATAGAAATTACAGTTCAAATTGGTTGTGTCAGCCCAAGCCATGTTCAGTTACTGAATTTGTATAAGATCCCCACCAGGACATGAATAAACTCTAGATGGTACACATTTCCTGAGCACACAAGATTCATGCCTATGACCAGAGAGTTTGACGTTTGTGCATGGGCAAATATTCTTCCTGCTTTACAACCTGATAGTGTTTTCAATTAGATTCAGGAGTGCACTGAATGGGAGTGTGAGTCATATTTATTTTCCAATAAGTCATGAAAATATCTTCAGTTCAACAGCAATGGTTCCATAAAAACATAGACAGTTTTCAGCTATGGACAGATCATAACTTTTGGATTTCCGTAATGCTTTGGGTGACATACATTTTAATCACAATGAGCTCATTTGGCACAGAAAGAGAAGAGTTTCACCCAGAAATTACAGATTGAGATCTAGAAAAAGGGCCAGCTTTTTACATATGTTCTTGAATTTTCCTTGCATACAGTGAAGCTGAAAGTACATTGCTTGTTACCCATCATCCCAAATCCCACAATATTTCATCGGTGCATACTAACTGTTCTCATCCAGAACTAGACCTAGAGAGTGAATCTGTTCTTATGGCATGCTATGCTCAACACTTAATGATCCATATCTGACAGTGACTGAAAGCCACTGAAAGCAAAATGACTGTAGTGTGTGTGCCCAGAATACTCTAGAGATGGTTACTGTAGGACATTGCTAGCATTTCAATAACAGGATATAAATAAATGCATAATTGCAATACAATAATATTTAAAAGTGGAGAGAACAGGTGTCTGATTTGGTTTCTGAACCATACTGGCCTTTAGTAATGGCAAGCATTAATTTCTCCAAATACATCTGAACAGATATTTTTCTAGACAATGGTAATACCGATTATTTTTAAGGTAGTCTGATTATTTTCATTCTAAGATTCTACTCTCATTTGTTCAGAACATCAATAAACTTCATCTATTTGGGTATACATTTTTCCATTGCAAGTGATTGCTTCAGATTGATTTTCTTTGTGGTTTTCCTTTTTTATTTCAGTTTTAATGTCATATAAAACAGCTCATTTATTTCTGAGAATTAAAGCAGAAAATAATATATTGTTTGCCAATGTTAAATAATTGCCAGACATTTTTTAAAAACATCAACAAAGCATCAAGCTTTGGAGCAGTTACTTAGAAATTGTTTGGGAGTGGCCTTTGTCTAAAAGATATTTTCTTTGTCTTCCATATGAAAATCTTCTCTGTTAAGTATTTTCAAAACCAATATTAATATACAGCATAAAGATGATTAAGAACTATTGCCTCATGTATCTTTGCTTATGTAGGACATTTTCTATTCTAGTACAAAGGTGAACTTCCTCTTATTTCCAGCTCCAGGACCTTGCTAGATAGCAGTTGTAGATTAGCTGATGGTATTCTTCTAGAGATGTGAGAGAAAGAAACTGACCAGTTCAAGTGAAATACAGTCCAGTACTGACCAGAAAGGGTAAAGAGGAGAATAGACTGGAAATAAAAGTGTGAAGTCAGCAGTGAAACAGGCAGAGTGAGAATAAAACTTCCAATCTTATGTTTCCACTTAAATCTGATCTTGAGTTTCAGCAAATAACTTGTCATAGAGACTAAGGATAAAGGTGGGAAAATTGTGGAAAGCCAGACATATTTTTTCACAGGTACCTTTACATTTCATATAAAACATACTGAACAGAAGACCCCAATATTCTGCAAATAAAGTTATGGCTAATTGTCAATCCCCATTTCATCCTTCAGCCATGAAGCAAAAGTGTCACAGTGAAGTCTCTTTTAAAGCATAAACCAAAGCAGACCAAAAAAAGATTAAATCTGCAATTGTCTATAACCACCTGGATGTTAGAGGGAGAGATGGGGCAGGATAGAAGACACAAGGTTTCACTTGTAGTACCTAGTATGCAGAATATTGAGGCACTAAGAAAGGAGGAACATGCTTCCTAAGATAGTACACTAGTGCTAAGTTCCACAGTCCCTGCCACTGGTAGGATTTACCAGTCTTGTTTATAGGTGGGCTGGACAAAACTGGGGAGAGTTTAGGATTAAGTAAGAGTCAATAAGTGAAAAGTTTAATACACCTAACATTCAATAATTACTTGAATTAGCAGCATAAGTTAATAGGACAATTCAGTCCGGGAGGAACCTGGTGAGTTTTCTGATGCAACTTCCTGCTCAAACCGCGATCAACTGATAGATCAGACCCTGTTGCCCAGGCCATCCAGATGGGTCTGGAAAACTCTCAAGGATGGATATTTCACAACCTGTCTGGTTGCTCAAAATGCTTGACTCTCTTAATACTGAAAAAAAAAATCTTAATATTCAGAATTTATATTCAAATTATGACTTTTTTGTCATACTTTTAGACAGTAAATTATTAAAGAACAGAAACATTTTATAGAGATAAGCTACATCTGGAAAACATGAAAGATTTCAAATGTCTCAGAAAAACGTATGTTTAAAAGCAGCAACCTAAGACATTGGTCTCATGTTACATGTAGATGTTATCTGTCTAGATGACAGCTATGCTGTCTGTATCTAATCTCTAGTACATTATTTGCTATATAAGTAGTGGTTTGAAACAAAGTGAGAGTATTTGGGTAATAAGGTATGGGGGGTGGGGGGAGCATTATAGTATGTAACATTTTAAAATCAGGAAAATATTCCATTATGTATTAATCAAGGTGATAGAAAACTTGGACAGACTATAATTCCTTTTTGTGTGGAATAGTACCCTGCCCCAAGAAAAAATATCTTGCACAAGTGAAGGGAATTCATTTGACCTCAGGGAGATGTGGGGCTGTTATGAGAAGGCTTAGATCATCAGCTACAGCGGTATGAGACTCAGTTCTTCATGGGCAAGGACATCTGCATTTAGCCCTGAGAATGACCTCCCTTTTTCAATGAAGAATGGTGGTTTTACCAACACTTATCTGCAGGTTTTATGTTTTTCTTTTTCTTCCTATTAGCAATATTTCAAAGAAAAATATGCCTTGCCCTCTCTAACATGTACTGGTCAACTGCAATGGTACCCATGCTTTATCATAATTAACAGAAAGCAGAAAAGTCCCTCAGGTTTCTAGAAATTGTTATAATTAGGATAGGTTTATACTTCTGATTCAGAAAAGTAAAACAGAAATTCATAAAATGGAAATTATTAATGGATTCAATATTGCTATCTTACTGCTAATGGTTTAAATAAATTATTGGTATAGAGATTCCCTTAGCTGTTTAAAAATAGCACGAGTATCTCCAATTATTCATGTTTAACGTTGCTCAGTGAACAAGGGTGAATCTTTGACCCTCTTAATGCCTTGTTAGAAATGAGATGGATGTCTAGAATTTTGGGGATCACACAGCTCTATTATAGCAGCTATATAAGAGTACTGAGGCAGCAAGAGTTATATAATAATTAGAAACACTTAGTGCTAGGACTTTTTATTGGTGGGGTACAAAACAAAAATTTTGAAATAGTCTTTGTATATGTGTATATGTGGATGAACATGTATGTCCATCCATACAATATAAGAGAGGTTTAATGAATACCATACAAAATAAGGTTGGTAGAGGCTATTCATTATCAAGATAATACTAAGAGAGACTATTATTTGTTATGTGTTGGAAAAGAAATAATGGCCTCCTTATTGAAGGATCTTATAGCTTGATCCTGGGTGTCACTTTTTACACTGTGCCTGAATTACTAAATGCCGAATTCTGTAAGCTTAGGTGTAGCCAGCAAAATCCCATTGCAGACCTACAGCACATGCAAGTTTTTTTGCATTTCATATAAATTGTGGTAATTTGCAATAAAGTATTCTTTCCTGTATCCTGTACAATTTTTGTGTTTGGTTCTCCTAATACTCTTCTTTTTGTCAGGCTATCATTCTCTGAGCTGTATCTTTTGATTGAAGTGTAGTTCATGAAGTGGCTTGATATATAGAGTTGTATCAAGCTGTGGGAAAAGCCAGATCTGTTTTGTAGTTTCTACTTATACTTTGAACTGTAGCTGTAACCTTGGCACTGCTTTACATTTTGGAATCGGGGTTTCAAAATCAAGGTTACATCCTGTCCTGCTAGGGGATCCTTTCATTTTTTAACATTTAGATCTGATATATAAATATGTGAGTATTCATGTGAAATAGTGTGATGACACAGATAACATGTTTAGGGTACTGAAGAAAATTACTAAATTCATTGACAGGAGAAAAGAACAACTAATTTCTCTTGTTTGTTTCTGTTTTTTAATCTTTTACCATCCCTGGTTACAATTAAATTCAGAGATGAAAATATTCTTTCCATGTTTGATTTAACTGACATCTTAGCTGTAGGAGAAAGAACAAAAAAAACTTGCAGTGTTGCTGGACTCATCAGGGAAATAAGCCTATGTGACTTGCAGAGTTGCAAAAGTTTTTTAACATTTCCTCTCTGTCTTCACTCTTGATCTAGTTCCCAGGATGTTTTAAGACTCCCAGGATGCAGATGCAGGCATAGAAATCCCTCAGCAAGCATAAACTTTGCTGTAAAACCAAGTGGAAAGAATAGAGCCATCCTGATTCCCAATTCAGAGGATGCTTCTTATTTTCCTAATTATGCCGTGTGCTACAAGTGTCGATCACCAATTTGACCAGCATGGGAAAATGCATGTCCTCAGATTTTAATAAATGAAGGCAAACCCTAGTTGCATATTTTGTCCTGCTCCATAGTCATTCTAATGGTGATCACAAAAACTAGAAAGCATGAAGGAATTACTTTTCCTGTTAGGTGTGGTACAATTTTTGTGGAATTAACTATATGGCAAAGTAAGAATAACTTCCTAAAGAATGTTAACTAGCTCTGTAACTAAAAAGATTTTCAAACAGAAAAGTGCTTAGAAGGCATTTACTGGCATTTGTGTGGTCTTTTTTGTGTCTATAACATAAAATAACAAAGTGAGTATGATAAGAGCTCTTTTAAATAGGGCTTATTTCTTATTTTTTTCACCTACCTGAATAAGGTAACATTCATTTATCTTCTGGACAGGTATAAAAAGTATGTCAAAAAGTTATCTGCAAAGGCTTACAAAATTTCTACGCATCTGCATATTTCTCCAGCACTGCAATTGAACAAGTAATTAATACTCTTGGCAAAGTAACTGGTTGAAGGGTTAATAGCTTCTGCTACTGAGGGAATATCTAATGTGGCTTTTAAACTATAAATGAAAAAACATAGCTATCACAAATTTCATTACCCAATACTTTTCATATTTTCATTACATTTTATGTACTTTTAACCATTATACAGTGATAAGATGTTTTATTTTCTTAAGATATTAATATTTATGCACTTTCATTATTGCCAGAAAGTCAGCATGTTCTCAACGGTCAGATGAGGTTGTCTCCAAATTTTAGAACTACAACATTAGTTCATTTATTATTAATAGAGCTCATAAATACCCATGCCATCCAAAATAGCCTTAAACAATTTCACTTGAGCACGATCTGAATTCTCTTTTTCCCCAGGGAGTTCTATTTTCTGGTATATAACTATGTGTCATCAGCTGTGACTGCAGGAACTCTACTCCACCCCATTTCTTATAATAAATGACAGATATTATAGCCTACAGCTAGTAAAATATTTGACTAACTAGAAAACAAAAACAAGCAACATGGAGTGGTTATTATTCTTGACAAAAATATAACTAGATCACTAATTTTAAGTCTGCTTTCTATAAAATTTGAAAGACTGTTTTTGAAAGAGATAGAGTCCAGCAAAACCCCACAGCAAATTTAAAGTCATTGCAGAGAAGAATGTAGTTAGTGACCTTTAAAAGTATTTGAACTGTGAATTATAATAGCTCTTGTATATATGAATGAACAGATTCATAAATAGCTAGAGAAAACATTATCCACAGCTGTACACTCTGCTCCGAATTTGGAGGTTTGCAATCCTTTGCAATGAGAGCAAACTACAGACTCCCAGAAAGAAGGAAATTTTCACTTGGGCTGTTTTTCCTTAACATACCAAGCTCTGAAGTGAAGACATTTCATAATTTTTGTTGGCTGACCTGTTTATGCATAAAGGAGGAAGAGCAAGGCAGGCCACACAATGGGTTCAAGACTTTCTGCAGCAACTCAGGTATGTTATCATACTTGTGAGTCAGTCTCCCAAGCTGTGATCCACTGGACAATCCTCAGTTTATGACTTAATAATGCAAATATAGATTCACTATTCTTACCCTCTGTACACTTCCTTGTTTCTTTAAAGTGACTCTCTTTCAAAATATGAGCTATGAATTAATAATACAATGGATCATCCACATGGAATGTTAGCTAAGTATTTCTTAATTTGGTATTTAAAAACACATACGTTGTAGCTAAGACAGGAACAAATGCTTGTCATACACAGGAAAAAATTAAGTCAGACAGGATGAAAATAAAAATGGCTAAGATTAGAGCTGAGGGGGTAAATATATCTTGACAAGGTGCTAAAAGGAATAGACCACTGTTATGGGTTGATCTTGGCTGGGTGCCAGGTGCTTACTTCAGTTCTTTGTTACTCCCTCCTCAGCTGGGCAGAGAGAGAATAAAATGCAAAACAACTCATAGGTTGAAATAAGGCGGTTTGCTAAAGCAAAGGTGAAAGGTTGTGCACACTTAGGCAAAGAGAAAAAAAAAAGTTTATTCTCTCCTTCCCATCAGCAAGCGATGTTCTGCCACTTCCTGGAAAGCAGGGCTTCAGCACAAGGAGCAGTTGCTCTGGAAGGCAAACACTGCAAATAACAAATGCCCCCCTTTCCTCCTCCTTTTCTTAGATTTATATCTGAACTGGTATCACAGGGTATGGAATATCCCTTTGGCCATTTTGGGTCAGCTGTCCTGGCTGTGTCCCCTCCCAGGATCTTGCCCACTCCCAGCCCCTTGATGGGAGGGAATGCTGAGACACAGCGTTGATGCTGTGCCTGCTGAGCAGTACCCAAAACATTGGTGTGTTACCAACGCCTTTCCAGCTACCAATGAAAAGCACAGCTCTGTGAGGGCTGCTATGGGAAAAAATAACTTCATCTCAGCTCGACCAAAACTAACCACATACAGTATTGACAATTCAAAATAATATTTAAAAACAAATACATTCCTGGAAGGCAAAGAGGTAACAAGCTCAGCAGTGGAATAGTGACTTTTAACCCTGACACTGGAATAAATATATGAGCAGTTTTATTCCAGAGTCATCATGAAGCTTGTTTTTTAAGTACTTGAGATGAATGTACATGGTCTCTTGAAGTGCTAAAGTTGCTTGTATACTGAGGCTCAAAATTAAATGTGCTTATTTTCTGACATTTTGATATAAAATGAATTTTACATTTAAAAAGAAACAAACAAAACCCCAACTTGTGAAAGAACAACAAATCAATAGGGCACTACTATATAGAAAAGTAGATACAGGTTTTGTCCAATCATATTTTCAAAAAATCAAGATACCATGCAGATGAAGGAGAAAAAAATATTGGAGAAAAGAATGACTGAAAAATAGATGTATCTGACATTGACTGGAAATGCTGAAAAACCTCTTAAAAATAAATAAATAGCTTCTCTTACTGAGATTAAAAAAGGAATACATTGAAGATAGTTCCTTCACAATCCACAGACACCTTTGTGCACAACTGTATTTGTTATTGTATTTCCCTTGTAAAGAAGCATTCAGTGACTAAATTTTAATAAAGAGGATCAATAACATCTTTATCCCTTTTTCCTTGGAAAGGATAGGATCTTAAAACTAAGGTCTTAGAACAATTTGGGTTAGACTTTAAAAAAATTACTGCATCTATCTCTTTTAGTAGGGTCATAGACTCATGGAACACCAGGTTGGAAGGAATCTGTGTTTTACCTGTCTTTACCTGCATTTTGAAGAACATTTTTCAGCATTAGTTTGTCTTAAGGAATTCTCATCTATCAGTGAAGTTCTTATGCCATTTTCTCGGTTAAGCTAGCACAACTGTTTGCAGGTCTGGACTGTGATGGAAAAATTGATCCAGGGTAAAAATAAGCCATTTTTCCTAGTTATTTTTAACAAAGGGAAGTGAAGATAAGGAGTGTTAGAAATGTAGGAACTGCCTGAGACAGCACAGGTGCTGAAAGAAGTGTTTATCAAACCACAGCCTTTCATATCTTATTCTGCCACATATGTGCAAATGCCTGAATTTAGAGGTAATTCAATCTCAAATGCTCACTGACTGCAGTAAGGGAAAATCAAAAGCACAAAAAATATAATTCCTTCATCATATCCTTTTTTGGTTTTTGCCTTCTGGCTATTACCAGGGCATGAAGAAGGACCTTAAAATAAATTTTTAAAATATATTTAATACTAATTTTATTTAGGCTGCAAAGCATTGTGATTCATAGCACATCATGAAAACTTCTCTAAACAGAAGCAGAGACAATAGAAATCCTGCAAAACTATAGATACTATGATAAAAAGAGCTGTATCAGTGTAGTACACAGCAAACAGAACCTAATTATATTTTCAATGTATCTGTTTGTCCATTGTTCCAGAGCTACAAATAGGTCTTGAAATGCTATCTTATACATTCTGAAGATTTTGACAAAGCATCCTCCTACTCTCAAGAAGTGTAATTATAACTCATATGGTATGAAATTGAGCCTCAAAAATCCCTGAAGCAGAGCTCTGTGTCAGCCTCCCTTAGCGCTAAATACATTCAAGGCTGTGGTGATGTGACAAAAGCAGCTCTAATACAAGAAGTGCAGACTGCAACATTTGGTAGTCTTTTAACATATGAGTGCTTCAAAAAAATCTTGATAGTATTTTAAAGGGAGCTTTTATGTGTTTTCTATTTCATGCACACAACACTTGCAGCCACACTCCAATTATAATAACCAGGAAAGGAATTAAGATTATTTTTTGCTATTTTGTAACATGTAAACTTGGTGATTAAAAGTACCTATTGCCTGAAATCTAATTTAACACAAAATAACACATGCTGTTCTCATTGCATACTTTTGGCGTGGGATGCTAAACAAACAGATTGCAACAGTTTGCTTAAAACTGAATGATAGATCTCAAAGACAGCATGAATAACAGATTAACAGTATGTAGATATCGATAAATAATGATTACTAGTCACAATAAAAGAACTAAAAATCCAGCAGGAGTGTATATGTAAGAGAAATTTTCAGTTCTTATTGTTTCAAATTTCTCTGAAATTTGGTTTCAAAACACTTTGTGAAGGATTGAATGATTATGGCTTTGCCATAAACAAAGTCAATAACAATTTTGACTTTGCTGACCGGTCAGTGTGATTGTTTTTGAAAATCCCATATGATGATATTATAATTACACTTTATGAAAGTAACATCTGAAGCATTTTTTCTGAGTAAAATGCATATTGATGTTAAAAAATTAAAATAATTCTGAGACTAGAAAAGATATATGGGAAATGGTATATCTTATTCAGCTAATAGGCATAAAATATACTCTTTTTATTTCCCCAATTTTTAAAATTTATTTTCTTAATTTTGTTTAAGAAGTCAAGTCATATATGCCCTGATAACAGGGTTTTTTTTTATTCTTCTATTCTTTATCTGCATAAATTGAGTTTTAACGTTGAAGAAAGATATGAAAACACTTGACATTTTCATAGATTCAAAAGAAGTTCCCTCTGAACAAATACTCTGTGCTCAGGGTCCCATGTGACACAAGCGAACACCGAAGCCTGGCAGTGATGGCAGCCCCAGTCCCAAGAGCAGCACAAGTGCCTCATTGAGCCTCTATCTGTGGCACTCAGCATTGTTAATTAATCTGCATTGACTTTAGCATCTGACTTAGTGTCCTGACACTGCTTTCCTGTGCCAGACAGCTATCCTGATGAACTTGACTTTAGGTTGAACCAGGGCATAGAAACATCCACCGGCCATAGAATGTTTGCTGGAAACATCTGTGAGATCCTTGTGGAACTCTCCTCCCTTGGAGCCACTTTTCCTGAGTCTCCCTGAACAGTCAGAGACTGCATGGACAATCTGTATAAATGAGTCATTTCAAACCTCCCAGAGACTAACACAAGTGCTGGTTTGTTAGTGGTTTTATGCTTTCATCGATTTTTCTATGATGTATATATTCCTATTTGATTATGTAGGAGAAAGTTATCATTCATTACTTAATAATAAAGTCATGTCTTATAAATGGAAACATTTTTTTAACTTAAAACTTCAAGGGTAAATATAATAGTCATAAAATACAATATTATATAAATCCAAAATATTTAAATAAAATACAAAATAAAAGTGGCAAAATATAACATTTATTCCCCTCAGAATCTAAGAGGGCTAAGGGTTAAGAAGTGAGCTCTAAAACTAATATTGGGAAAATGTATTTTAAATTAATTTTGAAATTATCCTTATTTATGTTTCTTTTATGTTTGTTAATACAGGGAAAAGAGGGGAATCCTATTATGTCATGTTTCCTTTATTTCAATGATATTTTTGAAAATATGTTGGTGAAAAGTCAGGGGTTGCAGATGAATATATTTTATATCCATTGGGTATGTGCTGTCCAGACAGCAAGTTCAAGAGTTCAAGAAATAATCATAAAAAGCAAATCCAAAATTAGGCTGCATTGGTACTACTTGGCCACTCTTAAGTGTGATTAGTGACAGAACCTGTTAAGATGACAGGTATTTCCAAGGGACTCTCTAAAGAGTGAGGCAGTGTAGTGAATTATTTTTCATTTTGATTTCACTCAGAAACAAATTGAGAGTACACAAAAAAGTGTAGGGTGGTCTCTGTTCAATGTGAGGAGCTTGAGTTTCACAATTAAGGCAGAACAGATCTCATCCTGGTGGAGGTGGCACATTACAGCTCAGGGTCAGATGCTTGCATAGTTTAGCTGTCATTAATGGAGAGAAGTCAGAATAATAATGAAATTATGTCTGACTCTAAATATCCACAAATACCAGGGATGGAGAGAAAAGCACAGCTACCTACAACTGAATGTAAAGAATATCACACATTCCAGTGTCATTATCAGGAAGTATTTGATATATATCTGTCATTATGGTATTTTCTATACAAAGTAAGAAATACATTTTTAACTGCTAAAAATTGAAAATTTTTTTTCGTCTTGGACCATCCCATGCATCAGAGTTCTTTTCTTCTCATTATTAAGTCACCAACACAAAACCTAGTTCATTTTACCTTCCCACATTTAGATAAAATTTTATTTTATTAGTGCAACGAAAACACCTTTAAAGGCATTGATGAATCCATTCAACCAAATCAGCATTACACTGACCTTCAGATAAGTTTTTCCAAGATTTTATCCATTCTGATAATCCTTAATTATTTAGTGAGTAAAGATTTTGATCAAAGATTTGTTTCCCATTTGCACACAAGTTAGTAAAAGTCAATTCCTGTCTCAGTGACCTTTAATATGTTTGGAGACTGAAAAGAAGTTATAAGTACAGATAAGGTGGAATTTTTTAAAGAAACCTCAAGATTCAGGTCACTCAGAAAAAACCTTTTATACTGAAATAAAAATAAATATAGTAGAGAAGACATGCTGAAGCAATGGCTGCTTCTACATTTACTATGCTATAAGATTGTGCCTTCCATTCAGCACAGTGCAAAAAAAAAAGGTTTACTAAACTCTTTTACTGAAACTTTTTTTGCTATAATATATGGAAAATATTATTCCTTCATTATACACAGTGTTACACTAAATAACCAAGTAGAACAACTCCTAAATGTTCTAATATCAAGACTATGTAATTTCTTTTTTTTCTTTTTTTTTTCTTTTGTGTGTGTGTGTGTGTGTGTGTGTGTAAAAGACATTTGAAAGCATCTGTAATTTAATAGTTATAAAATAATTTGAGATGGAAAACACCTCTAGGATAATTGAGTCTAACCTTTAACCTGGCACTTAAATGTTCACTACTAAACAACACCCACAAGAACCACACCTACAGTTCTTTCAAATACCTCCAGGAATAGTGACTCAATCTCCTTCCTGTGTAGTCTGTCCCAGTGCTTGACAAATCTTTCTGTGACGAAGTTATTCCTAATATCCAATCTAAACCTCCACTAGCATGGCTCGAGGCCATTTCCTCTTGCCCTGTAACTCATTACTTTAGAGAAGAGGCTGACCCCCACCTGTCCCCAGCCTCCTTTCAGGCTGTTGTGGAGAGTGATGAGGTCTCCCCTGAGCTTCCTATTCTCCAGGCTAAGCAACCCCAGATTCCTCAGTCACTCCTCGCAGGAGCTGTTATCAAGATTGTCCATGAGCTCCGTTGCTCTTCTCTGGACACACTCAGCACCTCAGTTCCTGAAGGGAGTGACCCAGAGCTGGACACAGCACTCGAGGAATGGCTTCACCAGTGCCAAGAACAGGTGGATGATCACTGCCCTGGTCCTGCTGGCCACACTATTTCTGACACAAGCCAGAATGACATTGGCCTTCTTGGCCACCTGGGCACACACTGGCTCATGTTCAGCTGCTGTCACCAGCACCCCCAAACAGCTCCTCTTTCCCAAGACTGTAGCATTGCCTGCAGTTGTTGTGATCCAGGTGCAGAACCCAGCACTTCACCTTAAACTCATCAAACTGTTCTTGGTTTACCTCCCCTGTCCAGATCCCTCAGCAGAGCCTTCGCACCCTCCTGCAGATCAACACTGCCACCCAAACTGGTGTCGTCTGCAAATCGGCTGAGGGTACACTTGATCCCCTCATTCAGATCATTGATAAAGATATTAAACAGGACTGGCCCCAATACCAAGTCCTGAGGAACACCAGCTGGATGGCGCTCCGCTCACCCCCAGTGTCTGGGCCCAGCCATCCAGCTAGCTTTTTACTCAATGAACAGTGTGCTCATCCCAGCCATGAGCAGCCAATTTCTCCAGGAAAATGTTGTGTCAAACAGCATCAAAGACTTTATTAAAGTCTAGGTAGACTGGAAAAGTAGACAGGCAGTCCACAACTGATGTAGGTAAGCTGTTCTTAACTGTGATATAAAGGTGTTCCAGATATAAAACACAAAACACTCCTCCTGCGACCAAAATTATTTTTGTTTTGTGTCCCATGGCAGCATTGACAAATGTTTGTTCTCCTTACAACAGTCTGTGTATTGGAAGACTATTAACAGAACTGCCAAGGTACTCTTTTCAAGACTAAATAAGAAAGGCTTTTAATATTTTTCATTCGTTCTTTGCTCAGTGGTCATATTTTCCACATCTATTAACCTTTTGTTGCCTCTATCTCATCCCCTTCTTTCCTTAGGACTTAAAACTGCATTCAGTAATCCTCTTAAGGCTTCACAAATGCTGACTAGAGTGAAATAGTTACTCTGTATGTCTCAGGACTTACATATTTTAAATCATCCTTTTTCTGCTGGTTTTGCAATATTGGCTAATGTTCCATTTGCAACCCATTGTAATCCTGAGCTCTTTTTCTGCAGTATATCTGCCTAGCGAGCCATTCCGCATTTTACATTTTCCTTCCTAGGCAGTTTGCATGTCTTTGTGATATCCTATTTTATTGCTTTGTACCATTTCTCCAGTTAATCAAAATCGTGTTGAATATAATTCTACCTTCCAGAATTTCTATAACCTTCCTGGTTAATGTTATCCACAAATATCTACAAATACTGGCCCTTCAATTGTAATACAAATATTGCATAATGCTACACTCAAGTTTTTTTCTTTCAGACTGTCAGTGAACAGATACTAAAATGTTTCTGCTAAGTGATTCAATTGATTTTACAGTAATTTTCAATGACAACATACTAGCATACTTCTGAAAGTGTCATATGGAATTGTGACATGTCAGCAAAGAAAGAGTATGTAAATACTTCCCTGTTGCTCACTGAATTGTGCTGCCATGGAATGGTATCAGATTGGCCCGATGTGATTTGCAACTCTGTAGCAATTTCAGTAACTCTCTTGAGGTTGCTTTTAATCAACTTCAGATTTTCTAGGTGCTCAGAAAGAAAAATCACTGATTAATTATTTATTGTTTTAACATTCTAAGTATGAGATAGGGATGATACATAATACCCTTTTTCTTTTCAGTTTACTAGTTGTATTTTTCCTTTAGAGGTCCCCTCAGCCTTTATCTGTTCTGAAAAGTTCTCAAAGGTGGCTGCTAATGGTTCAAAGATTTCAGATCATAAATACTTTAAGGAAAATTGTTGTTACATTGCGGTGATCTAAACTTTTCTGTCTGTTAACCAATTCTGGCTTATAGTTCTAGCACTTAGTTGCTAATGTTAATTATTTTGAGCTTCTGGTCACAATTAACCTCTTTGGTGAAGAATGAAGAAAAAATATAGTGAAGATTTTGCACTTTGTTATGTCATCTGTTATTTGGTCCTCATTTCTCTTAAATAATAGAAATTTTATTTCTTTCATCTTTTCTTTATTTTAATGAATTTGAGGAACTTTCTTGTATTCTTTTTATCCAGTTTCTTATTGTGTATACCTGCTTCTCAGCTTTTCTAATTTTGTTCATGCACAATTTCTTCTTTATTGTTAGAGCACCATAGTACTTAACCACTTATTGGAACAGATTCTAAAACAGGACAGACTGAGTTCTGTTAAAGGTACTAGGAATTATTGCCAGTGACTTACACGGAGAAAGAATTTCATCCTAAAATTCAAAGGTTTTTCTAGGGCTTGGATTTTTCTGGGATAAAGTTAATTTTATTCATAGTAGTTTGTATGGGGTTATGTTTTGGATTCTGTGCAGAAAACACTGTGGATAATACAGGAATATTTTCATTACTGCTGAGCAGTGCTTGCACAAAGTCTTTTCTGCTTCTCATTCCACACCAGCAGCGAGGAGGCTGGGAATGCACAAGAAGTTAAAGGGGACGCAACAGGGAGAGATGATCTAAACGGACCCAGGGGATGTTCCACAGCATATATGCTCAGCATATAAAGCTGGAGGAAGGAGAAAGAAGCGCGGTGGTGACATTCAGCATGGTGATATTTGCCTTTCCAACTCACCCTTCTGTGTGATAAGACCAGGCTCTCCTGGAGCTGCCTGCCTGCCCATGGGAAGCAATGAATTCCTTTTTTTGTTTTCCTTACCTGCACAGCTTCTGCTTTATGTATTACCTCAACCCATGAGTTTTCTCACTTTTCTAATTCTCTTCTCCATCCCACTGCAGGGGAGTGACAAAGTCCATGAGACAAGTTTAGTTGCCAGCTGGGGTTAAATCACAACAGCCCTTGGAGCAGAGAGTGCCATGCATGGAATCCCAGTCACACACCAGAACTGAAGGCAGCTGTGGAGGGTTGACCCTGGCTGGATGTCAGGTGCCCACTAAAGCTGCTGTATCACTGCCCTCCTCAACTGGACAGGGAAGAGAAAATATAAAAAAGGCTTCTAGGTCAAGATAAAGACGAGGAGAGATCACTCAATTACTATCACAGGAAAACCAGACTTAACTCAGGCAAATTAATTTATTGACAGTCAAAATCAGAGTAGAGTAATGAGAAATAAAACCAAATATTTAAAACGTCTTCCCCCCACCCCTCCCTTCTTCCTAGTCTCAAATTCACTCATTATTTCTCTACCTCCTCCCCAACCAGCAGTGCTCAGGGAATGAGGGCTGTGGTCTGTTCAGCACATGCTGTCTCTGCCGCTCCTTCCTCCTCAGAGGGAAGATTCCTCATAGTGTTCCCCTTCTCCAGTGTGGGGTCCTTCACACAAAAGACAGTCAGTCCTTCACCAGCTTCTTCCACCTGAATCCTTCCCACAGGCTACAGTTCTTCACAAACTCCTCCTTGCATGGGGTGCAGTACTTCAGGGACAGGCTGCTCTGGCGTGGATACCCCAAGGGCTCACAAGTCCTGCCAGCAAACCTGCTCCAGCCTGGGCTCCTCTCTCCCAGGGTCCACAGGTCCTGCCAAGAGCCTGCTCCAGTGTGGGTTTCTCACGGGGTCACAGCCTCCTTTGGGCATCCATGGGCTGCTGGTGGATCCCTGCTCCACGTTGTACCTCCATGGGCTGTGGGGGCACAGCTGCCTCACCATGGTACTCACCATGGGTTGCAGGGAAATCTTTGCTCCAGCACCTGAAACACCTCCTTCCCCTTCTTCATCACTGACCTGGGTGTCTGCAGAGTTCTTGCTCTCATATTCTCCTCGTATCTCTCTTCTCACTTCTGTTCCACTGCAGATTTTTTCCTCTTCTCAAGTATGTTATACCAGAGGCTTTGGTCAGCAGTGGGTCCGTCTTGGAGCTGGCTGGTGATGGCTCTTGAACATGGGGGGAGCATCTGGCAGCATCTCACAGCAGCCACCCCTGCAGACCCCCCACCACCAAACCTTGCCATGCAAACCCAATACAGCAGCATAGCCATGTTAGTGCAGCTCTCCACCTGTCTAATTAGACTGCCTCTCAGTGGGAAATTGATTCATAGTTTGTCAGTGTCTCTGCATGAAGCTACTATATTTCAGAAAACTTTTTTTAATTTATTCACAGAAATTTATTCACAGCTAATTAACTTTATTCAGAGCTAATCTCTGAAAGCAGTGCCACTGGTAGCACATCTTGAACATATTCAAAAATAATCATTTATGGCCCTAAAAAGCTTAATGTAAATGATAAATACCCTTTATTATTACTCCCAGTCATGTTTTATTGCATGTAATTTTCAGATGATCATTTTCTTTCTTTTGAACACTGCAAACATTAAGATCAGTGCTCATGTCCCACAAAGCTAGTCAGCTCTTCATTAACATATCTGTTCAGACCAATTCTTTTCCTGTTTGATTATATTAATACATAAGTTCTCTATTTTTGTTTGTGAAAAGAGTCAGATAGGCATACATTGAACAAACTGGAGTTTAAACCATCCACATGCTGCCTTAAGAAGGCATGTTGTACAGGTCCAGTTTTCTGAAAGACTCACTGAGAAGTATCACATCTCTTGGCCCCCAGCAGTATGTTGATAAAAAAGGAATTTGCAGTTTTGTATACTACAAACACAGAATTTGCTCGACATGACCAGCTAACTTCCAATAAACTCTTTTGAGATGGCAATATTTAAGTACAAACCTTTATTTATTTACTCTGATGCTACTGAAAAATAAAGTATACATATAAAGTCAAGCTCCACAGCTATTAAAAATTTGCAAGCCCCCAGGGGCTCCAAGAGAGTTAAATGTATTGATGAAAGTTGCAATATTGCCTGAATAAGAACAAAAGGCAGTTGGACTTTTCCTTGATTAACCATGTCCTATAAGGAAACATGGACAGTCAACATTTACCACTATAGTACTGCACTGCAGTACAAAACACAGTACCCAAGAGTTTATATAAATATGAAAGAATGAAGTTATCCCTCCTAAAATCTAACAATCCCAGGGCTTTGGTGCGGCCACTATCTGTTTATCTTTTCATGGTATCTTTATCCTTATCAACCTGCAAACAGCATCAGAATGCTATACATATACATGATGGATTATTGCCATTATGCTCATGAGAATGGCAGGCATGAAGTACAAGAGCAGAGTTCAGCCAGCAAGTATGACATAAATTATGTATAAATAGCTTTTAGTGTCAGGCACTTTGAAAAGTTCAGTAAGTGCATGTAACTGAAGTAAATCACCCTATGTCACCACAGGACTGCTTCTTTTAAGAGTGCATGTAAGGTATTTTTCAACATGCTTAAAAAGTGTATGAAAGTAACTCATTTTGATTATGTAAGCAAAACACTTCTCTGGACATAGACGGAGAAAGTTTGCAGGACCATTGCAAGGCATGAGAACCTAATTACCACTGAAGTCTGATTAAAGATCTAATCTAAGATTTTATAATTTCAAGTAATGGGATTTGAGTGTTTGACTATCAACCCTATCTTTTTCTATACTGTTACTGTTAGATTGCACAGAGATTCTTAGCATGCTTCCCCTCAGCTTGAACTTTGAGGATGTGCAACCTGGGACAGGGCACAGAACTAGGATTTTAATTTTCCTTCCTTCAATTACTGAATCTATACCTAGCCACATTGCATTTGTACATGCTTCAGAATCTGTAGACTACTGTTAAGGTAGGAAGTGACAGGTTTGGGATTGTGAAGATGATGAGAGCTGAGAGCTCTCATCACCTTTAGTGTAGAGTAGATATTATGCGTTAAATTATAATAAATGTTGTTTGCCCATGGTGTTTAAAAACATTGAGGTAAGATTTTACAAAATGAAGGGAGTGTGGGTACATTAATTGTTGAAAAATGAACAGAATTGCATTACCCTTTCTTGCAGTTTACTTGGCTTTTCTTGTTTTATTTTAATAAAATGTTTGATAACAGTTTATTGTTGCTAATTCTTTACAATATAAGCAGGTGGACTGGCTAAAGTAATGGCATATCAATAACATGTCCTGCCTTGCAATCTCCATAATGCTCGGAAATGAAAGGATTACCTCTCGCTCTAACATACATATGGGCGCAGACACACCAGCGCACACACACACACACACATGCACACAGAGCCCAGTGGGATTAAAAGCACTGGATGTGGTGGAAAATCAGGAACTACAGAGGAAAGTATTTTCTTGTTTGAAGATTTGAAAGAACCATTCTTAGAGGAAAGGGAGGAGGCTTCTGATGTTAGGGATCTTGCCCCTTTCATGTTTTAAAAAGACTAAAGGAGAGTTCCTCTTTCATCAGCCTGAGGTAGAAAAGAAGTGGCTTTCCCAACTCTAAATATTTAAAGAAGTCCTCATAAAACTTGAAAAAGGTTTGAGCTGTTTCTTTGTGGGACTAAATTCCTAAGGGTATAGGAAGACATACATTGATATTTACCTCTTATGATATTTTACTTCTTCTATAATAGACGTATCATGGGATGTTAGTATCATTTTCTATACTTCAGAGTAATTTGCTTTTATATACTTTCAAGGAATCTATACAGTGTAAATTCTAAATAGAAAGATTTTTAATACTATTTTCTGTGTGAACAGAGATATATAAAATCAAAGGTGAAAGACTACTGAGATATATCTATGGTTTATGTTTACTGGTAGATTTCCCTGTTGACCTGGTAACCTGATTGTTGGCTAACGTAAGGTTCATCATGTAGCAGAGCTCACCCAGCACATGGAGTCACACGAGGGATGCCACAGCTGGGTTTGCACGGTTACGGAAATGGGGTGAAGATAGCTGAATTTGTGGGCTAGCTCATCTCTAAGCTGAAAGCCATCAAACTAAACATCACAGAGCTTAGCTTAAAAAAGTCTTCTTTGTGTTGGAAATAAATAACTGAAAAAGGAACGAGTCTGTAGTTCCTAAAAAGCATTTTAAAGTATTATTGTATGACCATTTTAAAGTTTTCTTCTTAGAAAACAAGGTATTTGCAGTATATTTTTAAGATTATAATTTTCTAAATTTTTAAGCATATCATTCTGTCTTGAGTTGCATAGATGTTCTCTTCATGATGTTAATTTTTCTCAGAATATTCAATATTTGTACAATAAGACAGCTTATTGCTTGAATACTGAGGAATATTTTCTCTTGCTCCTATATATGTAGTCTAGCATTATTTATTTGCAGTACAAGGGTACCTAAAGGCACCAGAAAGTGTCAGACATCCATTGCACAAAGCAGTGCAGAAATCCATGGGAGGACACCAGCGAATGTACCGGTTCACAGGCCTGCTGATAGCCTTCAGTCCTTCAGGCACACATGACCATCATCAGCTCTGTCTGTGGCACCCTTACGAGCCTTGAGCAAGTGGTGAACTTTCAAGGCTGGCTCCTCAGCTGGCACAGCTGAGAAAATGGAAACAAAGCCGTACTTTTATTCCCCTGACTTTAGAATTGGCCAGGGGCAATCTAATCCATACTGCAATTTACAGCAGCCCGGCTGCTCAAGAAGTTATTCTGGCAGCTGAGAAGCACCAGAGCCTAAGGTCATTCTCCCAAAAGAGCCTGTATGCAAGGGCTAGAAAGTGAACAATATTAAGCTTTGCTTTTGCTTTTTCAGCTGGAGTGTCTCAAAGCAGCTGGAACAGAATTGCTGATTGTCCTATTAATGTTGTGACTTCTCTTAGTTTCATTATTGCAAGAGTAGCCTTTGAGAAATAAAAGGATGCCTTATTTTAATCATTGATTTATTTTTCCTAAATGTGTAAATGTCAGTCTGTGGTAATTCCACATATGGATATTTGCTTTTGTGAAATGCAAACCAATTATTTCACTGGTTGTTAAAAATAATATACTGCAGCCATTTGCCTCATATTTACAAAACATTCTTATTGCTTGCTCCTGTGTGACAATTTGGAAAATCTATCTCTTAACAGGGGATGATTTCTGGTTGATGGCTGGGAGCTCTTTAAGAGTGCTTGCATCAGGATACAGTTTATATTTTAAATGAGGAATTTCTTTTTCCAGTCTTTCAAATTACAATGTGATCAATGCCAGAGAAATTTTAAGCAGAAATTCTTTCAGCTCCAAAATATTTACTATTGTACTCTAAAAATGTTCAGCTATCTTCTCAAAAGTCTAACCACCCACAATCCCTCACTGGGGGAAGAATACATTTTTAATCAAGGTGATGCGGTTAAGTAGTGAGTCACACATTTCAGGGAATTGGCAAAAAGCTCTCTGAATGGATACATCAGAATGAAGGAGCCTGAGGCCAAGCCCAGAGCAGAAGGGAGACAGTGGAAATAGTGGAGGAGATAATATCTCTTGTTCATCTGATGACTATAGTCTCCAGAGGAGCACTACTTCACATGAGACAATCTAAGCCGAAAAGACTGGAGAAACTTGTGAGACAGAAATTTTAAAGATTTCTCTTAAATCTTCAGATTTGATTTACCAGCAGAAGCTAAGAGTTGCCAGCTCATGACCCTTTACGGCATTAGCTATCGTGGGCCCTAAGGCGGCATGAATAATCTACAGGTTTTTGCTGGCATAGAGGTAAATTTCTTTATAGTATCTTGTACGGGGCTATGCTGTGGATGTGTGACTCTCCTGGCTGCAGACAACAGACAGAGCTCAGTGCTGAAGGAAACAGCATTGATTTAGTTTAATAAACAGGGTTGGTTTAGTTACTGCCGAGCAGCACTGACACAGAGCCAAGAACTTCTCTGCTCCTGTCCCCACCCCTCCAGTGAGGAGGCTGGGGGTGCACAGTGAGCTGGGAGGGGACACAGCCAGCACAGCTGACCCCAACTGACCCAAGGGATATTCCATACCCTGTGGCATCATGCTCAGCATATACAGCTGAGGGAAGAAGGAAATGGGGATGTTTGGAGTGATGTCCTTTATCTGCCCAAGTTACTCTTTGGACTGATGGAGCCCTGCTCTCCTGGAGGTGGATGAGCACCTTCCCGGCCATGGGGAAGTGGTGAATTAATTCCTTGTTTTGCTTTCCACTCATTCAGTTTTGCTTTACCTATTAAACTGTCTTTATCTCAGCCTATGAGTTTTCCTATTTTTATTCTTCTGATTGTTCCCACATAACACTGGAGAATACTGAGCAAGAGGCTGTGTGGTGCTTACCTGCCTACCAGGGTTAAACCACGACAACCCACAAATGAAAAACTCTGGAAAAGACCAGGAAGGAGCTATGGAAATGCTGTTAAGGTAAATGCCAACCAACCTCCTCCCCCCACCCCAGCTAGATGGAAACCGAGCAGAATTCTTGCTGATAAAATTCAATACCTAAATCTAGAGGTAGGCTTCCAAAGATAGAGATTTTAGACCACCTGAGGATCAATTCCATTGAAAACCAGCATAAAAACCTTCAGCTGGGCAACTGATAATATCACACACTGAATGAATTGGAAAGCCTAAAGATGCAACTGCAGGTACTCACAGTTATTAAGTGGAATACGTTGTAAAAGGCCTTTAGCCACAATTTTTCTTTCTTTATCCCACCCATGCTTGACTTTTCAAGTTAAGTATCATGGCCACTCTAATATGGAGAAGGAGGAATTATTTTATGCAAATTTTTTTTACAGAAATGCTCCTGGTATTTCATTATGGTTTCTTCTGCAAGATGGAGTTGATGTAGATTTGTGCTTAGAGCAATTCTGCAAAACTGAATATTCAGAGACCGTAATAATGAAGAAGATCACAGAATGAGGAGTAAATGCAAGTTGTTGTTGCCTCTTTACTGAGCAAAAGTAAGAAAGTTAGAGATAATGCTCTAGGAGCCAAGGCAGAATGTTGTCAGTGCAAGTCTGGAAACAAGGATGCCCTGATGTCACCGCAACATCACCATGACTGCAAGTCCGTGCTCTTTTTTTTTTTTTACAAAAGAGTTTTTAATTCATTTATGTAAATTAAAAATATTTTAATATAATATCTTTCCCCTTAGAATAAAGAAAAACAAATCCCTGCTGCATACACTAAAAATTACTAACAGAAAAAAATAGGTTAGGTGACTCAAAAACTGAAAAGGGAAAAGAAACTCCAGAGCTCTCGATGAAGACTAGAGACCCAGTTTTCCTGCATCCCATCATTGTGTGATTGTCTTTTAGTGAATGCCAGTGTATTTGACAAAGATTCTGTCAGAATAATAGTGACCAATTTACAATATTTCCAATTAAAAAACTTTATTTTCTGCAAGGAAATACCACTGAATACTTGTAAATAGAAAATGAAACCACTCTAAAACTTCTTTTTCCTAAATATTCCCAGACTGTGTATGTTATTGCTAGAAAAGACTTGCTTCATATCAGTGGGGACAAATGTGGTAAATTATTCTAAATCCATGAAATACATGTATCTGCCTATGTGGGTATGGCAATAGAAGGGATACAGAATTGTTCTTCCTATAATGAACCAAGAGGTGTCTTTTTCAGTTGCTTTCTTCTCTGAGGAAAATGGTGGAAGTGCTAGAAGGCATATCAGAATATCAATGAATTCAGATCCCTGTTGTTTCCCATACAAAGGTATTATCCAAACAGAAGATCTCTATATTCATAGTCTAAAACGCACATTTTATTCCTGTTCAGTTCTTGGCAGATCTGAGTAGGTTCTTGCATAATTTTCCGGGATGAATAAATCCCTGTGTTTACAGTTTTGGCTGCTGTCTGTTGCGCTCAAAGATAGCAGAAGCTCTGTGCTACGCCAAAAGACTTTCATTAAAATGAAAACACAAGCAAGTAGCCTCTACCAGCTGATGAAATGGTACCCTATGATGATGGTGGTGATTTACCTATTGTGAAATTAATCTTCCCTAAAATGTCTAATGACATCTAATACTAATCTAATACAGTTTTCTTGTCATAGCAAATTGAATACCTCATTAATATTTCTACTTGGGCTTTTTTGGTTACAGCATCCGTTATTGTACATTGTAAAATTAAAATGAGAAGTGTTTCGTAGGGAGCAGAATGTGAACAAAGTCTAGGGTCTGTGAAATACTTAAGAGTGTCACATGAATGACAGGAGCCTCCAGAACTGTTTGGTGACTGTCTTTCAAAGGCGTACTATAAATAACTCATACAATGAGCTCTGCTTTTTCTGCCGCTGAATATGACTTCTGGGGCTGCAGCAATCCTGGAGGAAGCTGAAATACCCTACTCGTGGCTGAATGATTGGGAATGAACATTATACCAGTTTATCCACGTTTGTTAAGGCCAGATCTCAGCTCTTCTCAGGATCTTTGATCTTGACAGTGTTTCCTGCAGTAGTTTTCATGGACTTACTCTCATGGAAAAGGCCAACAACAGTACTTTTAACACCTCAAATAGCAGCTTCAAGTGTGCATGACAGGAAGATGTAAAACTGGGAAGGAAAACATCATACTACCACAGCTCTCTGCAGTGACACTTCTCCACGTCGGGTGTTCATAGCCTGCAATAAAGAGCTGCAGTAACAGCATTGCACATCGTCATTAGTACCAACACCAGCTAATGTTAATACAAAACTCTGAGCAGTTCCTAGACCTGTACTAGCCTAGATAGGAACAGCAGTTTGATCCTGTATCACTGTCAGTTCTTTCCAATCCATAATGATGCCATCAGGCAGTAAGAACAAAGTTATTTCATAGCTTATAGAGTCTGGAGTCTCTGATAATTAGCCCAGAATTTCTGGTGTGTGACAACAGATAAGGCTGCATTTGCAATAGTCAGCAAATTTCCCTTCTATTTTGTACATTTTTTCTATGCTTATTATTTCAAGACTCTTTAATTAATTTCTGTACTACCACAAAAATATTCAAAATAATCGCTTTGAACAGTTGTCCCTCACCAATAGCTGTCTGGTAGCTGGACCTCATTTAAAACAAGCTAACTTTAAAAGAAAAGAAGTGAGCTGAGCAAGTTGCTGGTTTTTAAGTGATGCACTAAGTGGCACCCATTTAGAGGGTGGTAGAGGTGTTAGATTTCCTAAGTGCATCCCAAACTCATAAGCAGAAACCTACCCTATTTTTCTGATCCAACACCAAGTACAAGCATTAGTATGCATAAAATGGGCATATTAATCCAGGCTTGATATCTTCTGGAAAATACCATGTATATAGGAGGAGGGATCATCTGCCCATCTTGAAGTCTTGCACTACACACTGAGGTACATAATACCCACCAGTCAGACCAAAAACAATCAGTCCATTCAAATCATGATGCAAATGTGTTCCACCTCTTCGTACAGGGAAGAAAAAAAAAAAAAAAAAAGGAGGAAACAAATAATTTCAATTTTCTTTTGTTGTAATTCCCTAAGACTAAAAATTTGAATCTTGTCCTTTTCTTCACAGTACATAAGGTTTACTATGTACAATGAGGGATCATTGAGTGGTGAAGCTTCCTTTTTTTAAATCCATTCTTTCTTTGAAACCCTGTTCTTAATTTATCCTTTGAGGAGGTTAGTGTATGAATGAGGCAAAAAAACCCCAAATGCAACAGATTTCTATTTTATTTTTATTTTATTTTTTGCTTTCCTGTATGCCTTCATTAATATTGCAGGCATAGTTTTCCAGATTGCTCAGACTTTTATATTTGTTTTTCAAAGTTCTAACAGCTTATTAAAGGAAAAAACCGTAAAATTACCACGGCTTTGCTGCAACTAAGAGATAAGTTTTTCCTGATAATCAGAAGTGACCATCTTAATTTAATTAGGCTTTTCGTTATTTCTGTGAAAACTGATTTTTTAGTCTCTGTTTTTATTTATTATTGTCTATCTCTCCTTCCCTTTAACATATTGCATGGCTTTGTTATTAATCTGACCTTTTTGTCTGCTAATATATCTTATTTTAAGCTTTGATTGTTTGTAAAGAGTTTACATCCTGATGAGAATCATATCTGCACAGTTTTTTCTATGTATATTTGCAAAAAGTCTGGAGGTTTTAAAAATAAAAAGAATCTTTTAACTTTAGTAGAAATTGTCAATTTCCTACTTTTCTTACTTTGATGTGGAGAGTCAACATTTCAAATAGTAAATACATTTTGTTTTCTCTTTAATGTAATTAAAACATACATCTTAATTAAAGTTACAAAGATTTTTAAGTCTCTTATGAACCTTACATTAGAATATGTCTTTATTTGAAGATCCAAAGCAGTATTCAAAGGACTGATGAAGGTGAAGAGCTATAGCTGCATCTTCATTTTAAAGAGAAGTGAAACTCCAGTAAAGATTAAAAGATAAGGACATTTTGGACCAGAGACCACACTTCTTGTAGTACTGCATAACTTACAAGTAAATTAAATGCTAAATATAGTGAATTGGCATGTCAAAGGCCAGTTTGCTCCTAAGATCAAAAAGGGACAAGATGAATTACATGTTCAAATTGACTTCCTTTCCTTGACATAGAAAAAAATTGCACAAATATTGGAGGCCAAGGCAGAAAGGAAGACTTTTGAACAAAAAACTGCAGATCGTCATATATGTGTTGCCACAATATGGCAGAACAATTATCACAGAGAGCTCAAGTGATTTCTGTATTTGCTCTCATTGTTCCATTGTAATGAATGGGGTATATTCCAAATTAAGAAATTACATTTTGAGATGCAGGATATTAATGTCTTTCTTCTTGAAACAGACCGGAATGCTCAAACTCATTTTGGCAGGGTCTAAGGAAAAACGAGAATTACAGATACAGATTGTTACTTACACAGTGCATGTGTCTGTACATGTATGTAGATGCATGTACAGTATTTTGGACTTTGAAAGAAAACCTTTTCATTACCAGTGGTTGTAATCATGTTGTCCCAGCTCTTGGGAGTATTCAGAAACAAGAGACAGTGAAAAGCATTTTAAAGAAAAGAAGTGACTGAAGCAACAGAAGATACTTCACCCTGCTTTTATGAAATAATACTTCTTTTCAGGTCTTTTTCACTTTTTATGAAATAATACCTCTTTTCAGGTCTCTTTCACTGAAGAACATAAACCAAAAGGTATCATGAATACTTCTCAAGTCTCACGGAAAAGTGTATTTTGTCAAAAAAAAATTGGCAACTGTATTGAGACAGCAACTTTGGACTTCTCTAAGGCTTTTGCAATTCTGTCACGTGGCATTTTTAATTTTCTATAATGCAAGATTTTTAATCAAGAGGAAACACATTAGATGAATTAAAAAAGGTCTTATTGGCAGATATCAATGAACAGGGCTGTCCAAGGAGGGTCTCCTGAGAGAGATTCCTGGTCCAACAGTATTCAGTACATTCTTAGAAACAATCTAGATGATGAAATAAAATCTTAGCTGATTAAATTTGCATATGACACAAAGATTAATGGGATACTAAAAAAAAAGGAGGGCAGTTTACTGTTAGAATTTAATCTAAATCACTTGGTCAGATTTTCAGAATACAACAAAATGCAGGTACAGATTAATACACTTTGCAACAAGAACCACAGGTTATACCATCAGCTAAGAATTCTTGCCTCAGAAAGCAATAACTTTTAAAAGATTTGGAGGTCACCTTTTAATGCTGCTTCACCATGAGCTCTCAGAGCAATGTTGTGGCAAGCATTACTGGAATGAAGTCCCTTGAACATGATTTAACAACTTCAATCTTAAAGAAAACATAACCATAATAATTAATATTGGAAGAGTTTGCAAAGGATGGTAAGGGAACAAATGAAAAATTATGGAAAGATGAGGTAACTTGAAATGTGAAAGTATATAGTTCCAGAATAATTGTACAGTTTCTAAAATAGTTTGTTTATTCAGCTACCTTTATGATCTCTAGCACTCTTTAGTCCATGAATCACTGTGGAAAATCCACTGGAATCAACCTTTTTATGCCCTTTTTCTCTTTTATGGCTAAAGATATATTTTTGCTTATAACAAGCAAAGTACAGGTATGTCTGATATACATAATATATGATAGCTGTTGTGCAAATCTGTCTATTTATGAGTGTGCATATATATATGAGTAAAGATATATTTTTGTGCATGTTCATATGCCCACACATTTCATCTCATTATTATTAAAACATCTTTTTTTACAAATACAATATTTCTATACATTTTTGAGTGAGAAAATATTTTATTTAGATATTCTAGTACACAATCTGCAAATAGAAGATCTCTTTTTTTCCCTTTAAGCTGAATGTAGATACAAGAATGAATTTCAGAGAGAACCACATCATGAATTAAAAGTCTTGTGAAACTTCAAGTCCTGTTTTTCATGCAGTATGTAGACAAAATAAACAGGGTTTTGTATTAAACCTGCTCTACTGAGTTCACAGTAGTTCTGTAGTTTCTCAGCCAATAATATAAACAAATTTGTTTCTTCAAAGTGAAATGTCGGCAAAAAACATACAGTTTTAAGATGATCATGAGAAAGCTCTGACCTGTTCTGCTTCTTTTTGGACCTTTTTAGTGATGGAAAATAGCACACCATGGAGTCTATGTCCTTTCCAGCAGCTAATCCTGTGAAGTGAATGTTGGGTCTTGGAATTGCCATATGGGAAAGATGGAAGGAGATGTCATTCCACCTAATTGTACTGCGGTTATATCAATGTTTATATCAGAAAACCCACCAAGGGCCTTTCCAGGTCAGAGCCTAACGCATGATGTGTTGAGCTCTATTATTAGGGAGCAGTAGAAATATGCAGGAGAAATCTGTGAGCCAGGACTCAGGAATTTGCCAGCAATCACTCCTACCCACCTCCAGTATATTTAAAATGCATGTGCTGTGCATTACAGACTGCTATTAATTTAAAGAATATTTTACATTTGATTTCATAAGTCTTGTTACCATTTCTATTTTGGTTTAAATGGGGGAGATTGGGTATCTTTTTTTAATTTTCTATGAGCACAGTCTCTGAGTAAGTGATTGAGAACAACTATGTAATTCACGGTAATGAATTAATGAATTAATATATAATTTTTACTTTAAACAGTTTGACCAAAAATTGATATTTATTCCATGTGAGAAGAAAAAATATTCAACAAAAAATTACATATCACACAAAGAGGTAAAAGCTCTAGGGTTTTATTTGGTTGAAAATCTTGTTTATTCAGAAGAAAAGAATTAAACAGTTTTTTCTCTGGATATTGTGAAAATATGTAAGGAAGGACCTGATGTCTCAGTTTAACCTTAACTTTTGAGTTGTGTGCCAGAGAAATCTATAATAAATTGCGTAAGCTACCAGGTTTACATTTCATCCATTTATAAGATTATATGTTTGTTTATTTTTTCTCTGGAAGGGTAGATGGGTAAATCATATTAAAACCATACCTGACTGTCATCCAGTAAACCCACTCTTCCAGTTATGTAGTTCATTTTTCTCTTACCTCTTTGAATGAGTTTCAATGTCTAATAAAACTTTATTTACTGGGAGTGCCAAGAAGTGAGTCAATAAATTTATTGAGCAAGATATGAAATAGAAATGTCAAAGATGAATAAATTTTAGCACAGTGTTTACTTTATAATTGTATTTTTTTCATAGAATTCAATTTCTCTGTAGACTCTGAAGCATAACAACAGCAGAAAATGAAGTCAGAGTACCCAAGATGAAAAAATGTAAAATACTAAACTTCTTTTTAGAGCAATAGCTGAAAACACTATCAATGTTGTGAGTATTTAATAAAATACAACATTTTTTTTATTGCAGTCTAAATTCTAGTCTGTTCACCTCCATCTGTACTTTCCTGGGAGAATATTTTGTTTCTTTTTAAAAATTTTTATAGCTAAACAGATAATCTGGAATACTCTGCTTGTCCCTGTATGGCCTGAGTTTTTGTAGTACTTTTCATTTGTATTTTACCATAGGCTGCAAGAGCCAAAGCAGGAACATAATGCCTTTAGCCCAAACTACAAACAAAAGCATGTTTTATATTCTGCTATGAGACCTTTAATAGAATTATTCACTTCTTGGTGATTTTGAAAAAAAAATGGCTTCTGGGATACGAATTGATCTATTTTCAATCCCCATTTTAACCACAAAACCGCCTGCTTCATCCAATAAAAGCGAACTAGCATTTCAACTTTTCTCTGCAGAGCTGTGGCTTGTTCCTTCATCTGACTTACTGCATTACCATCTGGGATTTTTCTGCATACATACTGTACGCTACACACAGTTGAGCCCCTGCTTTTCCAGACAGCCTGGATTCACACAGACAAGTCTCAAAATCTTCTTGGACAGCAGGAAGGATATGTATGAACCTTTGCCACCAGTGTCTGCAATACAGCTGCCGTCATTACAGTGAGATCTAGACAGATTTGAGTTAGCAACTAAGCAAACCTGTCAAGTACAATGTTTGAGTCCATAGCCTTCACTGCACTTTGATGTTCTGAGGACTCAAGTTATCTAGCTAAAAATTAGTACAGATTTTGTGTTACACAAATCATGGTGACATCTACAGTGTAGACACACAATTTCTTACTGTTCGGTGCTTTTTACACAGTCTTAAGTCTCAGCAATTCTCATTACAGTGCCCACATACTGAGCACAAGTTAGGATCAATGAATTCTCAGCTAGAAAAAAGTCTCAGCCTCAAAATGATAACTGTTTGACAGCCTGTGAATAGACAACATTGAAACTATGTTATCTGACCCTCCAGCTCTTTTTGTTTCTTTGGTCCAAAGAGATGGAATATTAGAAAATGCAATAAGAGTATTGATAGATCTTTCCTACAGGCACAATGAAATTCTGTTCTTGACTGAGCTTTGTAAGGGCAATAATTACAACATTATAGCTCACACAATATTTAAGCAAAGATTTTAAATCAGTCACATGTAAAACAAAAGGAAATATTTGGCTCTTTAGCTGAGATTCAAATACATCTACAGAGGTTATAGATAGGTACAGTACTATGTTATCACTGATCAGCCTTATCAGGTTTTGCTCATTAGAATGAGACCCATTTAGAAAGAGCATAAAAATAAACATGACAGTAACTTTAACACCATTTAATTTCCAATTGCCTTAACAAAGAGAAGCATACCTCCTTTAAAGAAAGAGGAAAAATCATAGAATTTTTATGCAAGGCTTCTTAAAGTAGACCAAAAATACAGGATTTATTCTTTATGGGAATGTATGGTATTACAGAAGTGCTGAGAGAAAATGAAGGAAAACTATTGAATAGTGCAAATATAATAGTATATTATCTGATATTAATTGCTTACAGACTATTTGCTCTTTGTGATTCACTGTTTCTGAACTGTTTTAGAGCCATTTTATTATGGTTAGCTTTAATGTCCTCTTGATCTCAGTTATTTTCCACATGCTCTACAGTATGTACAATCTTAAATCTTGAGCTTATTTGCAGTTTAATATTAGAAAAATAACTTCAGACAACCAATAATGTCTCAGGCTTAGCCCCATATTGGCCCTTTTACAGTCAATATTTAGACAGTTCCAGAATACTTTTGTATGAATAAAATATTTAGTATCAAAAGTCAGATACAGAGATGTAGATCTTGCATTAAAAAATTTATTCCTCTCGAATACAGTGAAAACAAACACTGGTGCTATCTTGCTCACAAATCCACACCTATGATTTTATCACACTTTGATCTCAAATATTTTTCTTTCTGATGCCTCTAATGGTTATGGTCACAAATCCATCTCCAGGATATATGCCAAATAAAACATCCTGGGTTAACAGCTAAGGAAATTTCAAGTCCATGGTTTTTGCTTCTGGTAAGCTCTGGGAAATGGTCACCCATGATAACCTTTGCTGGTGGCTTTTTTCCTCTGTTCACCTATGCTGACAGGCTTAAAAATGAGATAAAAGATTGCTATTTATTTTACTTCCATCTTCCTGTTGTTACCAAATGCAAAGGACAAATTACGTGTAGGAAGCCTTCACATTCTGCAATGGGACTGGGGATTATTTCAGGTGATGGTGGAGGTTAAAGTGTTAGAGAGTTTGACTGCTCCTTTTGTTAAGCATGGCATGCTTTAAAAGCCTCCTAATTTTATTTTTTTAATTCACACTGTTTGCGGAATTTATAACACTTCAAGATTCAAAAGTAGTGATGACCAGACAGGTGTTTTAATATAACGTCATTACTGTTGTTAAATCCTTGTTACCAGAACTCATTAGGAAATCATTCTGTAATCACACACAGTTGTTAGTAGCCTGGCTATTTTTATTTACATTTGACTTAAGCAAAATATCTCTTGGATGCAACTTCCCTACTTACTCTGTGAATTGTTAGAACAAAAGAATACCAGTTATATGGCAGAATTGTAGCTCGAGTATTTCATTTTTCTATAGAATTCTGTATTAGGTCAGAAACAATGCTTGTAAAAGTAGATTTAGTATAATTAAAATCAAAATTTACAAGCAATGAGGTTACTTGAACCTCTCATTCTTTGCACCTGAAGAGCTTTTTAATAACTTTCTGACAGTTCAACCTGTGATAACAATAATAAATCATATCTAAATTAGATATTTGCTTGCTGATTAATAAATGCTGAACTTCTTCTGTGTATGTGACATCCTTATGCACCCATAAAAGGAAAAATAGCATTTGGAAGCTGAACTAGATAATTAAAACCGTTGCATTTCCAGGCAAATGTTATGTTCCAGTGTAAATGAACCCTCTGCTACAGCAAATTACCAAAATTGGTCTAGGTACTTTACTGAAAGCAGAGTGTTAACAGGGAAATATAGAGCCCTCCAAAAATCCAGTTCCCAAAATGTGTAGTTACTGGTAAAAAAAAACACTGAGAGGAGAGGAAAAGTATTAAATTCATCTTTCTAAACCATGAAAGCCCCTTTTTGATGTAGGAAGCTCAGTGGTGAATTTTCACCAAAGTAATAAAGCCATTTCTCTGATTTTATTGGGTCTGTTTTTGCCTTTTCATCAACAGGTGTGCAGCCTGGGAAGCCATTTGGAATATGAAAGGCATTAACTCTCTTGGTTTTGTTGCCTTAGTCACTGTAGGTATAGAAGCCTGGATTCAGTTTGATCCCTTCTGATGCTGCCAGATTATTATAGCGCTTGCGTACTGAATGTACTCTGTGAGGTTCTCTCAAGTTCATCTATTGAAAATTCACCTCTGAAAGTCCTGAGAACAAGATGCGCAACTAGATTCATTATACTCAAATACCAAACATAGTAACTTTGATTTTCTACATTTGAAAATGTGCAAGAAATCTAGCTTTGATTACTAGGAAATATCCTGAAAGGTAGAGTTTCCAATCTACTTGTAATTGAACAAAAGTAATATTATGAAGTCCTTTGAAACTCAGGTAAGTTCTCCAGCAACTGAGGTACTGGAACTGACTTAAGAAGAATGGATTTCCACCTTGCTGTGGTTTGTATGGTCTAGATAAATATGTGTGTTCAGAAAAAATATGTATATTGAAGTTTTAAAGGTTTTTTTCACCCTGCTAGAATTAAACAGCTTTTAGTATTTGTGAGGTGATGAGCAGAAAGATAATTTACTAATGAAGTTTGAGGTATTAAAGAAACTTAGGAATCTCTAAGATTAGGGACTTCAGGAGATCCATGTTACTGTTTTATTTTGGACTGGGAGAATGTTTTGAAAAGAATCTCTCAATTTTACCCTCTTGCCATCCTTTGGTTTACATTCTGACTGCAATAATGTGATTACATTGGTGTAGACATGACTGGGAGACTCCCTCCCCTCCACCCTGAATGTGGCCCTGTGGATTCCTGGAACCTGGACTGTAGGTTAAGCCATCTGATGGGAATTTGAGATAAGATAAAAGGTGGTATTATTGTCCAGGTGTTGTCTCAAACTTAGGGGGAGGTAAAGAAAGCTGGGGGAGAGATCATAATGGACACAAAGGATCCACAAAGAAAGCCAACTCAGCAACTGTGCTGAAATCAGCTCTGACAGAGTAAAAGGTAATTCCAGCAGGGGGGGAATTGTGCAGATTATCAATCTGTCAATTTGAATTCCAAAATACTGAAATGTTAGCTAAGTGATATAAAGAATTCATAATCTACACAGAATTCTTTAGACATAAACCATTGGTCAAGTTCTGGAAGCAAGTCTGAATCCAAACACACCTGAACATCCCTTTGAGAAGGACAAACAAGTGTTCAGAACACAAGGTGGTCCTTTCTGAACCTCATGACTCAACAGGTCTCTCTGACAGTTTTGTTTGATGCAGTCCTCTGTGCAGTAAATAATTTAGTGTACCTTGCCTTAGAATCTTGTTAAAACACTGTTTCACTTGCCACCACACTTTGTTAAATCACTAATTTATATTAATAAATGTATTGCTACTTCTGTCTTACAAGTGAAGTGTATCCCTCCATCTGTAAAAATTTGTCACATAATTTGTGTTTACAGATAATATGGAGAAATATGTGAATAGGTAAATATTAACAAACTATCATGGCTTCCTATGGGAATTTTGTCCATGGAAACATGTTGAAATGTGCTCTGAAGCTTTCTACAATTCAGACTTCTAGCCACCTGTGACTGCTTCAGCTGTTGTTGTCATACTTAGGAATAAATGTTTCACTTAAAAACAGTCCAGTCTCCTGAATGCCTGGACATACATAGGATACAATGGGAATGTCCCCACTTTTTATGGACTTGAACAATATACAGTTTAGGTTAATTAGGCTGTGCTTTCAGCTGTTTACAACTGGAAGGTTAAGGGAAAAATAACTTTGAATCCTTTCTTGCTCCAGAAGTCACAATAGACTGAAATAGCTTTGGAGTCTTCAAAAATTTTCCATTATAAGAAGTAGCAAATGCATAAGTGCTGTCACCTTCAGATGAGCAAGTACACAATAGAAAATTAGTTTACTTTTCCATATGGAAGTTATCCTTCCCACCAGCCACTGTCTCATGAAATTCAGAAATGCAGGGAGTCTCATTGTCTCAAATTTCTTCTTAAAGAGACTCCATTTAATACAGGAGGGGAAAAAAATCCTAATGTGTGCATAGAGTAATTAACGGACATTTTTTAAGTCATCTTTGGAAACGTTTAGCAGACTCTTCCTTAAGAGAAAGCAGTTGTGTGTTCTGACCTGGCAGTTTCTTTGAACCAAATAAAAGATTAAAAGAGCACATACTGTGAAAGAGATTACACTAACTGTGCTGTGCAGCTATCGCTGTTTTCTATTAGACAGCAAGAGCACTTACTTGATTACAGTTTTCTAAAGGCAAGATTTGTGTTTACAAGCAAAATATCTAAAAAGGAAAGCAGCTTATGAAATGATTTATCAGTAATAACCAGCATCTGGAGCCAAAGGCTGAGAGAGACTTGGCCTCTTATTTAGCCATTTCCAAAGCTCCTCTAACCAGAAAATCAATTAAGTGACTTTAAACTAACACAGGCATATCTGCATAGCAGAACAGAATTTAGCCCAGAGGTATTGCTTTTCAGCCTCTAAGATGATGATCATCTAAGAGTTTGGCTGAGGGAGAGAAGTCAGCAAGACAGTGAGACAATCAGACGGTAGGCAGAAAAAAAGAAAAATAATATTAGTAATAGTAAAAACATCTGGTTTAACATGAGAACTGAGTGGGTAAGTAAGAGCTAAAAATTTTTTTCTAATTTTTTTTCATGGAACAGTGGCTTTAGAAAAGAGACTATGAGAAAAATAATTTTAACTGTGTCTGAGTTTGTCTGTGTCTCAGACCATTAAACTGGAGTGTCTTCTCTGTGAACTGAGGTGTGAACTGAGATAATTATACTAATTCTTCTGACTGGGAAAACTGACTGTAATGGAAGAAAAAGAGCAATTTTTAGAGGGTATAGAAGAATCCAGGTGACACAAATCTTTTCCACCTAAAAGGATGCCACATTTTATTATGGGAATTCAAATATGTGTAGAAGAACAGTAAAAAAGAGAAGGAAGAAAGGTGCATCTTCCCTACCTTCCACTGCAATTGTAGTGCTTATCCTGTCCTATAAGCATCAGGGGGCATTTGAAAACCTTCTCTATATCTCCTCCTCCACTGTATTTATCTCCATCCAATACAGCTGGTCACAGTAGCTAATCAGTTACATTAGTCTGCCCTGACAACTTTACTTTCTCTGTTTCTGACACATTCCACTCAGCACAAAAATTAACGTGACACACAGGACAAAAATGCACACCTGCCCAAAATATCTTGAATCTACTACTTCAGGACTAAGCAATGAAAGGGTTCAAAGGAGACCAGAGGGATGGAGGAATATAATGGCACTGCTGTAATTACTATTGTGAGCACTGAATATTATTCCATTATTTTTTATAACTTTTAGTTAGCAATAATGCTGAAATAAATGGTCCCACACATACCCATATCCATCCATGTGCTATTACTTTTCTTCTAGTACAAACATTTGTAGGTCCATTTTAAAAAATTGGTGGAGGAATTAATTTGGAATATAAATTAAAGTTTTTTCAATACTTTTGTATTACTTCCTTGATGTATTTTTCCCATCAGACTTCATTTCTTCACTGCTTTCAAAAATAAATTCTGTTCTACATATAAAGAAACATATATGGTGCTTCCATAAAGTGTTATGGCACTTGAACGCCTCAAAAAGATCTGAGTTCCTCTTGGTAAGGGCAGGAGAGACATGAAGAGTCACATCTTTTGTTCCTGCCAGTACTCGCAGAAAGGACACATGGTGTCCAGACACTCATCAGGAGTTATCAACTCATATACTCTGACTTTTCCTCAGCAGCAGCAAGTTAATATTTCCAGACAGCGGAGAAGCTGATACCCATACCCAGATCTGCCTCATAAACAGAGCTTTCCAGTCTTATTAACCAGGGAGAAATTTTAATGGTGTAGATTTTTGTTTTTTTAATCCAGGGGTTTTTCACTTTCTTAGGACTTGGAAGAAGCCTCCTGTTTGAAGGATGTGAGCACAAGATCTGAAAAGAGTGAAGGCTCAAAAATCCTATTTTATTCTTAAAATCTCAGAGTCCAAGCCTTGCTAGTTTAATACACTTGAAAAATGTAAATGGATATATTTTAATATCACATACTTACTTGATGCAATGGTGAGTTGAATAAGCTGGAACCTTTATTTCTACAAATCATCCAATTAGACAGAAAAAAATACCAGCTGATTTTTTTTTGCCATAGGCTAAATCACAATGAGAATTTTGTGCTCTGGAGCATGAGTCAAGTAAATGCACTGCATTATGCAGACGTATGTATATGGATGAAATGAGGGAAAAACTGAACAGTTCCTTCTCCACTCTACATTCTGAAAGACTTGGGAGCTCTTTGAAAACATTCTTACACTGAGCCATCTGTATGAGCCTTCCTAATGCTGTAGCCTAGAACAAAGAGTGTTTTTATGTGCCTATTGCTGCTTTCACCCTTTTGTAAAGCATTTGGGACTAGGGAAGGGGAATGACAAAAGCCATGGAGATAATAGTGATAACTGCTAATCAGCCCTAGATATAAAGAAAGTCGAAGTGATTGGCCTCCGGCTGCCTGATTAACAAGGCCATTAGCAGCTTGTCCTGATGATCCACTTTACAATGTAATAGAGAAGACAATTACCCAATAGGAGGTGAAATCAGCGCACCATGTGTGGACCTCAGATATAATATCAAAGGCTGAGCCCAAGATTAAACTCTTTTGCACAGGGGCTGGGCCATCAGTCAGAACAAGGATGAGGGCACATCCAGCAGTCAGCGTGAGTGTCCTGTGAGCCTGGATCTTGCATCCAGTCTAACTGAGACCAGAAGGACAGGGACTGTGGCTGGTGTGGGTACGATGTGTAGGACAGAAGCACTAGACTAGAAATTGCTCTCTACCTGAGCCATCCTGCAAAACAAATGAATTCTCAATCCACGGAATGATGTGGTTCTTCACATGACAGAGAGAGGTGTGATTCTCTGGTTTTGGCTCCCTACCCAAATCCTTAAAGAAATTATGATTTTCATAATAATCAGGAAAGATATGGTTATCAAAACAATTTTCCCAAGGTGAAGCACACAAAGGTAAATTATTAGCTTGTCTGTTTCCATGGGAGAAAATACATATGTATGTAAGTACCACCTACCTACAAAATATGAATGAAATTACCTATGTATTTTTTACTCAGTAATGTGATTTTTCTTATGCTGAGTCTGTGCAGATGTTGCATTGCAGAGGACTTTCCAGTAGATCTGCTTCTGCCCTCTGGTGCAAAAGAGTAGTGGTCATGTGCCAGAATGGCACAAGAGATCAGCACAGGCAAGGAGCAGCTAAAGCTATTTCTTATTCTTTAAGAATTTATCTCTTGTTTCACACGATAAAGACAGATGCTCTCGTCCTCAATCCCCTTTTAAATCATATTAACCATGTCAGCTGTCTATATTATTAAACCTAATTCTGTTGAGTTCAACCACCCTCCTCGGTTCCTTCTACCTTACACTTACCCACCATCCTCAAGGTTATCAGAGTCCTTCAGCCCTGGTAACATCCAATCATCTGATCTATCTTCAGCTCCACTCTGGCCTTTCCTTCTAAGGCTCACTGCCCTCACAAAGCAGTAAGCCGTAGAAGGAGCACCACTCTAGTTTTGGGACTCCCATCCTCATGTCATACATTCATATTAACTGGCAGGGGTTTATATACATGATTAGAATTAACATCCATATATATAACAACACTGCACATTCATCAGATGCCACCTATTTCACATAAGGAAGGTGGCACTTTGAGCCAATTCTTGTCTTATACATCAATCCTCTCCACTTATTGCAAGTATAGCGGAGATGTCTCTGGTGTTGACACACCGATTCAAAAGCTACATCTTTTGGTTAAGAATTACTTTCACGGTGCAAGGAAAACCATATGCATAATTTTGTTTTTTTGTTTTATTATGTTAGGAAAAATCTTGCATTTTTTAAAATGAGGTAGTACTGACAGTTTTCACCTGAAACAGCTGAAAGTGAGGACTAGAAGTAGTCTCAGCATAAAGCTATCTGCCCAGGAATTTGTCTTCCACACCTGGAATGCCTTTAATAATATCCCAGACCTTGCTGGAACTTTTTCCCTCCTGAAATGAAAGAATAATAAAACTGCAAAGTAGTATAGGGCTTCACTAATCAAAATTCTGTTTGCTTCAGGATTTCTTATGCTCAAAATGAGGCAGGAAATATTGTTGATCAAACTTTACAGACAGAAGTAACTGATCTGGATTTTCCCTTTGTTGGCTTTGAGTCAATAAAGATAACATTTAATTGCATGTCACAAATGGAAACAAGGAGAAACTTAACTCTTTGGAATTATCAGATTCATTACTCCATGTTAATCATGTTTATTTTAAATTCATTTTTTTGCAGATCCACCTATCCTGTACGCTGTTTACTTTGTCAGTTACATTAATATCTGTAGAATTACCTTCTGGGAGAACACATTTTCAACAAAGACTGGTTGTGAGAACTTGCCACAGTCTTCTGTGTTTTAGAGTAGGTGTAACTGATGATTCCAAATTGCGTGTAACTAAATCATCTGTCATCTATAGATACGCATTACTCGCACTGTCTACTGTTACACACTGTTTACAGTCTACTGCTCTTCCTTTAGCTACCAGCAGTTTGGATTCAGACCTGTTCCCCCATACCCCATAAGAATCAATAAACTTAGAGTTATTTAAGAGTAAATGTAATGCTTGGTTGCAGGCAGCAAAACTGTGAAAAATCTGAAGCAGTTGAATGTAAGAAAATCTTTGCAATTATATTGTTAACACTGGCAACTAAACAAAATTAAAGTATTTCCTTCTGGCCATTTGAGTACACTTTGGGTGTTTGGTATCAGTTATAAAAAATACAGATAGTAAATAACACCTATCAAACTTTTTGTATTTTTATTCTGTGTATATTAAAAAATAAAATTCAAGTCCAATCTATGGACCAGAAATTCACCACTGCCAGTGCAAGGACTGTTTCGCCCTGAACAAAAATCTTAAATAACTAAGATAATTAAGAATAAAACTAAAAACTCATAACTATCATTGGCTTAGCTAAAGACAAAAAAGGTTGGATTTCAATATTTCCAGAAGTTAAAGTTCACTTGAATACAGAACAAAATAAACCCCAAGGTAAGGGATGGACCCTGGGATTTGCAGAGTATATTATTACTGAAAAATAATGTTTGCTTCATGGAATCACATTGTTGCCCTGTTGGAATATAGAAAGACAGGAACAGGCCCTTGGCCTGCATGTTCAAGTCATTGTCTCTCATTTTGTAGTTGAAAGAATGACATTTTTTCTGATACAATTTTACCAGCAAAATTTTAAGACTAAAATCTACAGCAAGGAGCTTTGACTGTAACATTGTGATATTTTTCTATTTTGGTCCTTTCCTCTGTCTAAAAGAATTTATAAATATCAATTCCTTTGTTATTACTGAGAAAGAAAACAAATGTCAGTTTCTTTCTCTGACTTACATTATTCTGGAAAAATATTATGTAAGTCAATAGACAGCAAAGGATGGCAAGTGAAAAAAGGGGCAAAACTGTCTTGCGTATTCTGTTATGCAATAACTTAAACATAATGTAAAATATTTCCAAGATCACAGTAACAAATTACAGTACCTTAGAGCATTAATGTTTATACAATGATGAATGTACCAGTGCAGTCCCTGTGGGAAGGGAACACCAAGAAAAGGAATAAACACTTCTGAAGATGTGTCATAGAGAAAAAAGGTCAGGATTCAGCTAATCTTTCACTGTCCAGAAGTTAAGCATGCAGTCTAAAGTGCTTGACTAAACTCCTTTGTGTTAGAAAGGAAGGAGATAGACTTCTCTTGAGGACACTTTATCTTACCTTCCTTACATGTTGGTCTTAAGACTGGATGAATCACCCTCTCGAGTCATCTCTTTTTGTTTCTTCACTTTGAAGAAAAAGTTGGCATGAATGACAAGCTTGGATTAGGCATCTAACTTTGAGGACTAAATTAGGTGAATTGCATCTCACCTTTATTCAGGGCATAACTCTTATTCCAAGGAATACAGGCATTAACTTGGTCTGCTAAAAACATAGTTTTCAAAGGTCTTTATTCAGGTGCAGATAGGCCCCTAGAGGATTTTAAAAGTGTATAAATGTCTACAATCCTCAACCTTGAAATTATCTGGGCCCAGAAGCACAAGGACTTTTAAACTCTTGACTCATATATATAACTTAGTTCTTCCTAGATTCTGAAGAATTTGAATGCGACTTTTTTGTTTTGCAGTGTGTTTGGACTCTTACATGGCTTTGAAAAGTTGGCTGTATATAGATACAGAAAAACTGGGTTGCGACATGATGTAAAATTCTTTAGGCACCTTTAATTATTTTACTTTGTGTGTCAAAAGATTATTTAGGTGAAATAAACTCACATCAGCTAAACTTAGGCTCATTTTTTTCATGAGGGTGCTGAGGCACTGGAACAGATTACTCAGAGAAACTGTGGATGTTTCCTCCCCAGAAATGTTCAAGGCCAGGTTGGATGGGGCTTTAAGAATCCAGTGCAGTGAAAGCTGTCCCTGCCCATGGCAGTGGGGTTGAAACTAGGTGACCTTCAAGGTCGTTTCCAACTCAAACCATTCTGTGATTCTATGAAGCTGCCCCATTTCTTAGTACAAATTAGATATTAAAAAGGAACTTAAGGAAAACCCTTCTGGAAGGATTAATCAACCTATATGGACATTTGTGCTCCTCACACTTTTGAATTTGATCTGATTAATTTAAAGCCAGAATATGTGTCTATACATCATACTGCCAATAAAAGAAGAGAAACACTACAAGTGTTCTTAAGCCAAAACAAATTACTTTGAATACTTGCTTTTCTTGAACTGCAAATTCACAGTATTTCATCAAATTATGGTAGGTAATGCATAGTTGTGTAACTTGAAGCACATACTACAATACCCTTTATGTAACATGTTGCCATCTTCAAAAACCAGAAGTGTTTGAAACCAAGTCTTAGAAAAAGCAGGCTGTGGTAGTTTTGCCTGGCCCAGTTTTTGCCAGTGAGCAGGGTGGGGCACAAAGATGGCTGCTGCATGTCCTGAGTAAAGATTCTGGAAATTTTTCCACCATGTCCAGCAGAGCCAGTCTCTGATGGCTCTGAAGATGATGGACATGCTGCTGGCCAAACCTGGGCCAATTAGAGATGTTAGTTACGCCTCTGTGAAAACATATTTAAGAAGAAATCAAAACAATGTGAGCACGCACTTCTTTTTAGCCAGGGCAGGAGGAGGAGGAGGTGAAAATATGTGAGGGAGAACAACATGGAGGCACCAAGGTCAGTGGAGGAGGTGGGGGAGGAGTGCTCTAGGCGCCGGAGCTGAAAACCCTCTGCCAGCCATGGTGAAGACCGTGGGGAAGCAGGTGGTCCCCCTGCAGCCCATGGGGTCCAGAGGATGCAGAGAACCCCCCACAGCCTGTGGGGAGGTGCCCACGCCAGAGGAGCAGGTGATGCCTGCAGGAAGCTGTGATCCAGTGGGAGTCCCAGAGACTGAGAGTTGCAAAGGCCTTGCAAGAGAGAGAGAGGCCTTGCTCCCAGGATGGAAACAGCCTGGCCTCAGCTTGGAATTCTGCAGCCTGGACAGAGGAATCTCGGACTGCAGCAATCGGGCGGGTGCTGCTCGTGAGATTGGACCCACGCCAAAGAAGTTCCCAGAGGACTGTCTCTCGTGGGAGGGACCCCCATGGCTAAGTAGAAGACTCCTCTCCCTGATGGACTGACCCTGACCAAAGGAAACCCCCATACCCTGCCCCCACCCCGGAGCTGTTGGTTAGAAGGAAGGAGGGAGGGGGTGAGCTGAGAAATGGCCTTAATAGGGAGGGGGGTGAGTAGAGACACAACGTTTGTAGCAGAAGAATTGTGGCATTGGACTGACTAAGAGAAGCCACATACCTTGCCCCAGCCCGGATCTGTGAGTTGAATAGAGAGAGAGAGGGCGAATAGAGAAACAGTGTCTGCAGTAAAAGAGTTGTGATAGACTGATTTAAGAAAAAACCCCACACCCTGCCCCTGCCCGGGAGTTGTTGGTTAGTTGGAAAGGAGGGAGGGGGTGAGCTGGAAATCAGCGCCTTAAGAGGGAAGGGGGGGTCAGTGAAGAAACGGTGTCTTGAGAGCTTATTTTTACCTCTGATTTATCCTCCGACTCTGTTAGATTAATAAATCACCTTTTTTTGCAACTTTAAGTCTCCCACCTGCTTTTGCCCTGAATTTAGTGCGTCCTCGTTATCAGTAGTCTTATCTCAACTCATAAGTCCAGTGTGTTAGTTTTTTTCCCTCCTCTGCATAACCACAGCAGGAGAGAGCACAGAGAGCAAACGTCGTAGGTGCCTGGCATTTAGCCAGGGTCAAACCCACGACACAGGCGTAGAGAGTTGATAAATATATTGTACTAGGCAAGGAATTTCAAGTTGTTCTCTCATCTGCACAGAGAACTTCAATCCACAAGCAAGTACATTAGAATAAAAAAAATATGCATTTGTTTCACTTTATTAGAGATGGACAGATTGCGTTCAAAATTAAAATTTAACATTTTAAAAGAATAGAAATAAGTAAATGAAGAAAAAGTGCATTAGTGTATATATCTGCAAAAAGAAAAAAAAATCAGACAATTCAGTATCCTCAGTAATTCAGTTATAAAGCAGGTATGTGGGGTAGTAAATAATGAAGACTTTTAATACACTACAATACCACAATTGTATTTTTTTAGAACAGTTTCATTTATCATTCAAACAGATGTTTCTGAGACTCTTTCCAGGGGCTACTCCCAAAATGCTAATGCATACATGTCACATTCTTTTTTGCAATCTATTAAAAGAAGCTCCCCACCCTTTCAACTTTGAAGAGTTAGCACATTTGAGGGAAAATTTCTTGTTACTTTATTGTTGTTGACATTTTCTTCATGGATTGTCCCACAGATACAACATCAAAGAGACTGCAGAAATGTCCTGCTCAAAGGAAAACTTAATAAAATATTTCTTTATTTGGGGAAAACAACTAATGACAGAGGAAAAAAAATGCATGCAATTATTTTGCAAATGCAGATGATAATGACACACCTGAAAATGAAAAATTGTAAAACTACTATCATCCTTTGTAGATGCACAGGTTGAGATCCACTCTGCATTACCTAAACATTCAATTTATGTCTACTGACTTTCTGCCTTCTGGGGCAGACAGTGGATATAAATACATGTCTCTTCGTATTTACAAAAAGAAAATTTTTTACCTAAGATATGGCAACGAAATCAAGAAGAAAAATCTCCTCTTTTGATCTTCAAAAGCACTTTTCTCATTTCTTTAATTATAAAAGAAATTCACACACTGTAGTCTTAATTCAGTCATTTTAAGGTGGGTTACTAATGGGTTACTCATGTCTTTTGAGATGAGTATCAGCAATGAGGGCATATTACCAGTCCTCCAGCTGCTGAGAACAGCAGGTCCCCTAAAATCTTGTTATCTGGCTATCTGGTAGTCTCATAGCACTGTCTTACATATTGCAAAGAATTTCAAATGGTGCTTGACCTATACATCCTTATTTTTGAGCAAGTGGATCAATATCTTTAGGAATGCTAGGTCATTCAAATTTAAATATGAGATTAAATTATGTGCCATGAGTCCATTGAAATTGTCCCTCAGTAAGTAACTAATAAATGGAATAAAAGTCCTACTGTAAGTGAGCATTAAATAAAAAAATACAGGTGATAGATGTATCTTCTAATTTAAATTAGCAATTTGATGGACCTTAGAGAAACTTACATATCATTTAATTTCATCTGAACATTTTCTTAGTCTGTTGGTGTACATCAAAATCACCAACACACACTTTACAATGCAAACATATTGTGCCAGTCCGCAAGTTAGCAGGTTTGCTTACATTTTATTGCCAATGAAATACAACATTCAATACCCTCTGTAACAACTTCCAGGACAGACTTGTATTTTGGCATACTGAAACTCCCTTTCTCTTAGATTTTGCTTCTGGAACCTTAATTTAAGTTGACAATGTTATGCTATAATAAACTTAGCTTTTAACAGATGTCATTCCAAGAGAAAATCCTATACATTATTCTGCACACCTAAATGTATCTGCTAAGTCAGAGAAAAGGCATCCTTAAAAATCCTTCTCAAAGAGCTGTTAAGTGATGCTACAGACTTTATTTCACATAATATAATGAATATTTCACCCCAATGCTCATTCTGATCAAGTTTTTTGTCTCTGTCATAACCTCTGTAATAAAGTCAGATCATATGGATACAGTCTAATTAGTCCTCAGTTTTATTTCACAAGTCAGATTTGTTTCAGATATTCAAAAATGTAGGCAAAGATGAACACTATGGCTGTAAGGAAAGAAGGTAGAAAGGAATATTAAACAAGAGCTTTGAGAAAAAAACAGTGGGAGACTGAGAGTGTATAAAAGGGTCTATCGAGTTTCCAGGGGTACTTAGAAACCTTCAAAGATTCTGAAAAGCTGAAGGCTTTGCTTGTATTGCTCTCTTTTTAGGATTATTTATTATTCTGTTTTAAGTATATTCTGTGTTATAAGTTTTAGACACTGATTATTATCTCTAGGTTCCCTGGATTTTAGACGAAGTCAATACTTGCCTCAGAAACATCTGAGTGCCAATTAATATTAGACTGAGATAAGACTGTTAGTTTTCTGTTAAATTAGCTTTATTCCAAGAGCATCATGTTTATAATACAGACAGTTTCCAGCCCACTGGTTTCTTCCTTAATGTTAAGGAAACTTGCAAGGTTGTAAGTATTATCAAAAATTCAATATAAGAATCAAAACTAGTAGCAGTATAGAACATTTCTTTTGTGTCCTGAAAACAAAGCAAAAGTATAAACATATAACAGGAAAAAAAACCCTCCTCGTTTATTTCTGCCCATTCTAGCTTGTATTGAGAGATGTTGAAAGCATGTGACTACTTAATATGAGTATTACAAGTATTTTTTTGAGTACTTACTTTTCTGGACATGGATAATAGTGTGCTGAGTTTATATTAAATAATAATTAGTATATTGCTGACAATACTGTCTTGAATAAGTTATTACTTTTAAATTGTATTATTTGCCATGTTATTCATCTGTGACATATCTACAACATCTAGGAATCAGTATCATATTGACATACTTCAAGAAGTTTTTATATAGAAAAGTATGTACACAATTGACCCTCTTATGGAAAGAAAATAACTATGAAAATGTCTGTTTGAAAATCTCTGCTACTATCTTACTTAAGTGAAGACTTGATCTAAGATTTCTAATAAAACATAAAACAGAAAAAACAAAAAAAACCAACCAGAACTAAAACTTGAAATAAAAGAGACTAATACTGATCTATGAAATCATTTGACATTTTCAATGAGTAAAGATCACAGATATGGTTCAGAAACTCAGAGAGGAAATACTTTTAGAAAAATCATTTTGTCAGCAGTAAAAACACCTGTAAAATGCTTAGTATGTAGAGACTTCTTGAGCCTCTATGTGCACCCTAGAAGACTGAACTGATCACCTGATTTACAGAGTCTGCATATTTCAAGCTAAGGGCTCAAACCAACCTGCCATCCCTTTCTTCAAATCTTCAGCGGCAACTTATTCTCAATATTCAAAATTATCATTAACTGTGTTCTAATAAAGCAAAAAAGAGAAGGAGCAAATATGTTTGTGTGCTCTCAGCAGAGAAAGCTGAGAGTGCTGTCATTTCCCTGTGATTCTATCCTTCAGCAATAATTTGAATTTGTTTTTCAATTTCTTAGCCGTACTCTCCCTTGTTTGCCTACCCAGAAATGCTTCCCTCTGTCTGTGCCACCAGGCTCTCCTCAGTACTGCTGAACTTGGATGCCATCCAGCGAAGAGCTGCAGAGTTTGCTCGTGCCCTACTGGGGGGGAATCTAGATCTGGTGCATATGCGATGTGCCATCCAGTTCTCTCAGAACTTGTAAAAGATCCAGCTGTGCTGCTAATTTGGTCAGGCCTCAGGCCTTCCACAGCACATCAGTTTCACTTGATTTACATTCTAGAGCCTACATTAGATTTCTATGAATCAATGGGAGATAGATTCTTACCCAGGTACTCACACTGAATGGAAAAAGAGTAAAAAAAAAATGTAACTGATATAATGCATTGTTTAACTGTATTTTCTGCATTTTTTTGGGAAAGAATTTTTCTTGTGGTATATCTCTGCAAGAAGAACGATCAGAGAGAAAATATTTTTCAGCATTTTTATTTTTTTAAATTTTTTTTAAAAAACATGAAGAGAAAGGAATTGGTTATTTAACTACTTGGAAAATATTTTTTAAATTGCACTGAATATACAATATTCTTTTTTTTCCCGATGTTTTAAAGTTATCATTAATATACTGAAATAATTCTGTCTGTTGTTTCCACTTTTTTCATATCTTGATAAGAAACACCTCCTTGCAAGCAAAACATATTGAACCAAGAAAATTTAAAACATAAATGCTGCAAATTCAGATGGTCACTACAGAAAGCTTTTAGTCAAAAAGGAAAGTTACTAGAAGCATGGCAGTAAAGTGAAATGACACAGAATCACAAAATCACAGAATGGGTCAAGTTGGAAGGGGTCATAGTGGGCCATCTGGTCCAACCTCCCTGCTCAAGTGGAGTCATCCCAGAGCACATTGCACAAGATTGTGTCCAGATGGTTCTAGAATATCTCTACTGAGGGAGGCTCCACTACCTCCCTAGGTGATCTGTTTCAGTGCATGGACACCTGGACAATAAAGAAGTTCTTTCTTGTATTCAGGTGAAACTTCCTGTGCATCAGTTTCCACCCACTGTCTCCTGTCCTATTGGCACTACTGAGCAGAGCCTGGCTCCATCCTCCTGACACCCTCCTGTCAGATACTGACAGACCTTGATGAGGTCCTGTCCCAGTTGTCTCCTCTCGAGGCTGAACAGGTTCTCGAGGTTGAACTCCAGGGAGTTCTTCTCTGCCCATCTCTTTGATATTAAAATTCAAATATTAAAATTTAAAAATAGTGAAAGGATAATTTACTCCCTAAAACTTCTAGTGTATATTTTAAATATATTAAATAGAGATAGTCATGCATATATGTACAATATTTACAGCCTCTCAATAACACTGGTATGAGAGTTAAATACACTTTTTGTAAACATGTGAGAAGAAACTGGAAGAAACAATAAATTATAAGAGGAGGCATATTAAAAATATTGATAAGGTACTTGATCTTGACATTTAAGCAATTCTGCAGGTTGATGGAAAATTTACTACAGTTTTATAGGGCAAAAAGTCTGAAAAAAGGTCCCAAATATTTTTAGTTCACCACCAGAACACTGTGTTACTTACAAAATTTTAGAATGTTTAAAGATTATTTGTGAAAATATGTGGATGATATAATTATGTAAGTTTCTGAAATTTTGAGCAGTCTCTAGAACCAATACGTTGGAGTTAGCTTTCATTTTCTTTTGCAGTGGCTGCATTTGTGGCTTTACTGTGATTCAATATGGCCCTTACTCATTGTCATCCACCAGCATCAAGATTGGAAATTTTAGTCACCATTTAACCACCCACACATTCTGATTGAATCTGTAAAACAGTTTTGCTGGAAATTATGAAAAAAGTTTCATACTTGTTTCATAGAAATAAAGATGAGGTAGCTAATTTTTATCTACTGATGCATTTTTGAGGAGTGTCTTAAAGAAAATAGGAAGGCCAGGTACAATCTTTACTTTATCCAACTGGATCTGAACCCAAATTTCCCAAGGAGCAGAACTGATCCTATTTCTGTTTCTCCAGCTGTTGATTTTTCCCTTGGGGCATAATTAGGGTTTCCATATGCCCAGTTCCTACTTCATGCCATATGTGTTTCCTTTATATCTGTACTTGATATCTCGGCATACTGATATTTAAAGAACCTTGAGCACATTTGACAAAGTATCAAACTGGGGTAATATGATTAAAGGGGAACTTCAGTTTAAATTTTTCCAACTTGTAATAGGAATCTAAATACTCAGTTCTCATTAAAGTTGTTGATAACTGTATATGCAAATGATTGGAAGCTAAAATTAAATTCTGTAGGATGAGAATCTTCCCTTTCCTTCCTTCATTCCTGTCTCTGTCACTGAACTGGAAGTTCTACCATTTGTTTTATTCCAATATGAAGAGCAGTGACTAGCAGAAATTTTGAGGCCAAATATTTTACAGAAAGTTGTAAAGCCATCAAAAATACATTGTCGTGTTAAATAATATTCTTTTTAGCTACAAAAATACAGAATATATATTTCCATAAATCAAAGTTCTCTTCATTAATTGATGCTCAGGTAGTGATGGGCAAAATCTTGAAGAACGGCCACTTAGCACCAACAAGCATCAGGGCCATTGTGTTTCAAGAACCATATTTCTGAGAATAAGTTTGGAAAACAAAGCATAAGGTCCATTTATTGTGATCCAAGAAACATATTTCTGAAAATAAGCTTGGAAAAATTGCTGATCACAAAACCTCTTACATTTTGATTCTATACTTCATGTTGAATTGACTATGAGGCATTATTTACTTTATTTAACACAGTTTCAGTGGAAATATGTGAATAATATCTATGAATGCATTCCCAGGTACTTACAAATTTGCCAGCATTCTCACTTTCCACTCATTTCAGAAATCATCCGTGTTGTAGGAAGTGCAAAATACTGTCTCAGGATGATAAAGGAAATTTATTTTTTCTTTCTTCTGTTGTTTCAACACAAGTATTTGGATGAAAAATACATCATGTTGGAGGCTGTACTGTTGTCTGAATTCAAGGAGTATCTCTGACTCCTTATAGAGTAAGAAGACAGCAAACTCAAGTACTTAAATCTCCCATGAGCTGATGACATGGACACAAGCATGAAGACACAGAAATAGCCTACAGTTCTTTTGTTCTTGCTATGACTCAGTGAATCTCCTAGTTTTAGAAAAGAGAGAAGATACTGGATTTTTTTAGTACAGTTCCGATAAAAGACTTATGTTGCCTTCATAGTATCAGAATAAAATTGCCAAAACTCATGCGAATGACTAACTAAAATTTTTCATAGTAAATGATCCATTTATATCCCCCTTCCGTAGCTACGCACTGCTAAACAATGGCTTTTTAAAAAGTAAGCAGTATTTTTACCCACTTCATGTGATTATTGACACAATTGATTTTATGCAGAAGGTGCTGAGATACTACATAAATGCATAAAGCCTCAGAGTATTAAGCAGTTATGACCTGTCCCAATGGATAATGCTGTGTCCTGCAATATGAGAAAGGCCAATCGGGAATATTCACATCTCCTGAGAATTTAGGACTCTGTTCCCTCAGTGATGCACAATATATTAGAGTTTAAATGAGTTACAGCGCTGATTCACTGCATATTAATGTAACTTAAGTTCCCTGAGGTTCTTTATCCATATTTTGCAGGGTTCTGCAATATGTGAGCTTCCATTGAACAAAGAAAGGACTCTAGCTCTTCTGCTTCTAAAAAGGACTTTAATTCTGCAAATAAGTGTACTTATATGTTGTTTACTCTATTCCCAGATGGGTAGGCATAACAATTCCAACAACAATGAAGACTTTACTTATTCATCTTAGTGTTGTACTGACAACAAAGCCAAGTATCAGGCAGTTGAAAGCGAGCATTACAAGCGTATATTTCCAAACAGAGGAAGTAAAATAAAACAGAGGATACTATTAACTTGTAATATAGTTCACATTATGAGAACAATTTTGTCTTAGTATCTTTCAGAAAACTGAATGGATAATATTTTTCTGCATGAAAAAAAAGCTTATACTATTCTGTCAGTGTTTTAGAATCATAGAACTATAGAATTATAGAATGGTTTGGCTTGGAAGGGACCAATCATCTAGTTCCACCCAACAGAGGCAGACACCCTCCTCTAGATCAGGTTGTCCCATCCAACCTGGCTACGAACACTTCCACAGATAGAGCTTCCGCAACATCTCTGGGTAACTTGTCCCAGTGCCTCACCACCCTCACAGTGAGAAATTTCTTTCTAATATCTAATCTATACCTACTTTCTTTCATTTTAAAGCCATTCCCCCTCAACCTATCACTACATGCCTATGTCAATGTCCATGCAGTACCTTTAGGCACTGACAGGCTACTATAAGGTTTAGCCACTCCCTCTGCCAGTTCCCACAGTTCCCACAGTTCTCCACATCCCAGGTAATCAGGTCTCCCATTTCATTCTGAGAGGGCCCTCTGAGAGACCGGAAGGATTGTTGGCTTGAAACGTTTTGGGTGTGTGTGGAGGGAAGGGGTAGACCGGGCCTTGCCCTGGGGAGCTGATGCCCTGCTCTGCCCATCCCACTGCCCAGACCTGTGTCCCAGCCCAGCAGTGGTTGCTAATCCCTGGCACACTGGAGGCAATGTTCCACACCCCACCCCCGGACCCACAATCTAGCCCTAGAGTGACCAAAGGAAAACCAAAGAATACCAGGCAGGTTTTCATACAATTATGGAGTCAAACTTCTATACCATTTCCTACCTCCGCAGAGCAAAGCATGAAATTATTATACCAAGAGAAGCACATGTAGTAATGATTAGCAAGGTGTAAAGCATGATTGTGCAGAGGAAAGGGATGCTGAAGTGTTGGTGGCCCCTGGAAGGAGGGAGAAAATGGTCTGACAGAGGAGCAGAGGTTATCTCCAGCTGTAGACAACACATAAGTGGCCAAAGGAAAAAATAGAAGAAGAAAAATTTGGGTTTTGAGAACCAATGAAGAGATGGATAAAGTTGGAAAGGTATTTGGTCTGAACCCAGGACCCTGATTGAAACAATATGCTGAGGAGGCTGGACAACTCGAGTTTTGTTATAATCAATAAATACATGGTAAATATTCATGTCCAAACAAACAAACAAAAAACAAAACGGGGAAAAAAACAAACAAACAAAAAAAAAAGACAAAGTCAGGACATCCTTGCAGCACATCTCCAATGACAATGAAATCAAACTCTTGCAGATAAAAGCTTAACATACAGTCTATTGAAATCCATAGAAAACTCAAGTTCCTTTTTTGAGCAAAGATGTGAATAACAGTGTAATGCAGAAACACCCAATTTAAACAATGGTAATCTTTACTTAGGAATGGGTTAACAGAATTGGTTTTCAAAGCATGTAAAAGAATGGACTCCAAACTTGTACAGTATACCAGAGGTGGATACAAATTGCCAACAAGGTGTTAGGAAGATGGGAGCACCAAGTCAGTGTTAGTGAGGGCTGCTTTACTTATTGTTCGCAACAAAATACTATTGTTTTACTAATATTGTTTCCCATATAAATTATGTATACCTTTTGGCTGTTATAGCTGTTTCATTTTTTCTTCCTCTATCTGGTTTTACACCTTTTTTTGTGGTAAAAGTCAAGACTGACCACTGATTTGCAGGGAGGAGATGCTTCCTGAGCTGAGAAGATACTGGAAAGGAAGGAGCTGAAGAAACAAGGAGGAAAATGGGACATGAGCTCAGGATGTTTTGTTCACTGAAAAACAGATTATCTGAATATTTAGCTGTGTTATCATTGTTCCTGACAGTACGCAGGAGAATGATTAGTCATGTATAATTATGATTTGACTGCAGAATTAATATTGTGTGGTAAGGGGTGTCTTTTTTTACATTTTGATGTGAAGCAGGAGAGGGTTGTTGTAAGGTAATGCCACTTGAAGGATGAACAGAGATAACAATTTTATTCAGTTCAAATCTTTGATCAAAATATAAGTAGAAAATCTACCCCTATAAGGTGCTTTTGAGGCTGATGTGTAATGGTGTTCACTGATACTGTAGATAATTCATCTCACATATATTTCTGGGTCATACAGTGTACTTGTAGCTGCTTCTGATGATCTTATGAAGACTCTGTACTTTAAGCTCAAGGTCTAATGACCAAAGCAGCTTCAAAACATGAGCACTGTGTGATTATTCCAACTTGTGGAGAGATACTAGGGAATCTCCAGCTGCTTTGGGGCTTGTTAAAATCACTGGTGCTCACACACCCTGAATTTGCAAGAGTTTATGCATTCCATTTACAAGAGAACATTCTGATTTCAGCTGGAGTTAATTTGCTCGTCAAAGTAGCACAGCGATGAGTTTTACTCATTTGAGATTCTTACCAGGAACTTTCCTTCCACTCCAGAAAGGTTTAATAAAGTTAGTAATAGTTTGAGAAATCCAAGCCTTTAGAGTATAATGACAAAATTATCTCGAAAGTGTGAATGCTTATAGACTAGTGAAAAAAAATTAGACAATCTCTGGGATAAAAAAAAAAAAAAAAAAAAAAAAAAAAAAAAACAAAAACCAAAACCCAAAACAAATAACTTTACTCTCAGTGCCCTGGTAATCAGTTCCCCCTCCTTCAGGAGCTGTGCACAGAAAATATGCAGTGAAGAATGAGAGTAGCACAACAAAAAGCAGTATTAAAAAAAAAACCAACAAACCTGTATAACTGAATATTAGTGTTTTGATTTTTTCATGTGCATCTTGTCTGCAGTGTAACAAGGTAGATGTAGCATAGCTAAAGTTTCTTTGTAGGAAGAAAGACTCAAATTATTTGAAGGCAGGAAGATTTGAAGCATATTTAATTACAGATAGAGTAAAGCTGAAACATTTAGTGGTTATGCTAGTGAGAAAATTAAATTCACACCCCGATGCATGAATTCCTTTAGTTTCTTTGAAATAGGCTTTGAGATCTGCTACTAGCTAGTGATTTGTTATGCTGCTATTCATAGCTATTTCCAGAACAAAAATCAATGCCTTTTCAGGCCTGTCAATGTTTGAGTCTCAAGAGCTACGAAGAGGTAAAAAAAATATAGACATACATAGGTATAGACAGAGCCATTGTGTTCCCCCAGCTGTATCAATAAAGCAGGGTTAAACTAACAGTGGAATTTTCATTTTATTTTAGGAATGTACAGTTTGATAAAGGCTGACTCAACATCAATGCATAATGTTGATGCATGTGCTTATATTTTTGCTTTTCTACAGAAAAAGGAATACAAGTTGATTTAAAAACTGGAAGAAAGAAATTGAAGCTTTGGATTTATTTGCAAAATATATATTTTCTACATTAAATTACTGGATTGTTTCCTGTTTTTTCCCTTTGTTTAAATTGTATATTCTTTGCAATCATGGCAGAAATAAGTGATTTTAGCAGGCTAATAGTCTCAGGGTTAAAGTATTTGAATGAGTTAAGTAGATCCCACAAACTTGGTAAGAAATAACAGGTGGGAATGCACTGGGATGGGATACAAGTGCCTTACACCTATACAAATACTTACAGTGAAAGTTCATACCTCTGAAAGTGCTAAGGTTTCTGTATCATTTTGTCCTTGTATAAGAATGCAGTATGAGAGACCCATACAATAATATACTACACCTAAATTATGTTTTACTGGAAATAAATACTGCTTAAAGCAGAGTGGGCTTTGGCCATCAGTAGGTAATAAAAAATGTGTTAGGTAGTCTATTCAAAAATAAAGAAAGTTTATCTTATGAAACCAAGATAGTAAGGTATTGTTTTTTCATGTATGATTTTTGAGTACAATGTCTTTGCCATCAGCACTAAAATAATATATTAATTGAGTATTTTGGATGCAAAGTAGAATATCTGAAATCAAATCAAGGATTGCTTCAGTTCTGTCTGTGAGTCAAACGGAACTGAAAGGAAGAAATAAACCAAGTCATTGGAATGTTACAAGTTGCAAAGATAACTTGGATAAAGCTGAACAAGGATTAGGAAGAAATGGTAGAAGACTGAGCTGGGAGCAAATTTTGCAAGACATTTAGCAATCCACTGCATTTGAGAGTGTAAATTCAGTAAGAGCACTTTGGGTTTTTATCATACCTTTTTTGTGTAACACACATGAGAGCAGTATTTTGGGAAGAGATTGCAGTGTTTGGAGTGAAACATAGTAAATGGTAATTCATTAGGGAAAACGGTGCAGAGGATCACAGAATACAGACCATATTCAGCAAATATTACCTACTTCAACAGCTGTGTCTAAAGGGAATGCTTATTGGTAAGCCTGATTTATTATCTAAAGTTTATATTACTTTCAAAATCTTGGGAATCACATAGGCAATTCAAGCTTTATACCTATGTGAGGGAAAATTGTGTGTTCATGCTTGGGTATGTAAGAAGTCAACTATTTGTTGGGGGGTTTTAACCATAAACACCTCTCATCTCTGCTTTTAAAACCTTATTACCCAGGAACATCGTATCTGTTACCAATGTGTTACTTTAGCGCTGTCTTCAACTCTGTCATACACCCCTATAAGATAGACATCCAGCATTTCTTCCACTTGTTGACTGCAAACCAAATACCAAATACCAAATACCAAAGCAATTTAAGCAAAATGCAGAAGATCAAGGAAGGTTGCAGCATGCTGAGAATGGCAAGCCACAATTCAATTAGGAAATTGCATTTTGGTGAGAAAAATTAACTTGAAGAACACTGGTATGTTGTATACATGTTGTTGTTTCCAAAGATAGATTGAGGGTTAAAAAAAGTAAAAAATATGAGGATGACATTTACTACTACTTTTTTAATGCGGATTTAAAAAAAAAATCTAATCAGCCTTGCCATATCTAATCAACTATTTCTTTCTCATTCTTAATCATGCTTAGTCTATTTATTTGTAAGTCAACTCTGCATCTGATATACAGATGCTCAGTGCACACTGCTCACATTGTAAATTTTGTGTGATTGTTCTTCTGTAGGCAATTGTAGTTGGAATAATGAACTCTGAAGATGGTCTTGTGTTAATGACTTGAATAGTTTTCTGTTAGTTTTTCTTTATGTATATATATTATTTTTATATGAAGAATTTTTTTTTTTCTTTAAAGGACCATGACAAGCATATTAAAAAAAACCATATTACAAACCCCACAGAGACTACATGAGAACTGACTATGGTAAAGGTGAAATCACTGATTTTACCTAAGATCAGCAGATTGCTCTAGCAAAACTCACCACTGTGCAAGCAGCTCCATCAAGAAGGGCACATGAAAGGTTGGTAGAAATTCTGCACAGAATTTAGATTAGCTACTTTAGTGTACTAATATAAGTTTTAATATCTTCCTTAATAATAAAATTCATTTATATCCCAGACGTCAGGTTATTGGTCTCTTGGCCCCTTCGAGGAAGTAATTGAGCACCTGTATGGGGACAATGGGAATTGAGGAGTTCTGATTAGTTTTCTCTAGTTATAAATTATTTATCACCTCATTCCATTTTCCTCTTACACCTATTGGGACGTTTTCACAGTCTTGTTGCATAATAAGAAAGTGAACATCAGGATTCTATTTGCTATGGTTCACTCTCATGAGCCATTTAGCATTTTGTAATTCCACAGAAAAAGCTATCAGATCAGCGGAAATGAAGTGAGAGTTTTATAGCTGTTTTCTGTTATATGATTTCTTTTTCAAAAAGGTAATGACTAACTCATTTAAAAATGAGTGAATTGGCTAACAGATCTTAACCTGTGATGTTATACAGGACACCTACTGCTGAAAGAGCAAATATCTTTCCTACTTCCAAAATACATACATCATAAAATACATACAAAATGCTTATATTTATTCATGTTGAAAGTGAACGCCACATTTTAACACAGCTTAATACATTTAAAGTGCACTTCTGCATTTTCCATTTTGGAAAATGTCTTTCTTAGAGTGTAGTGTTATAAAACGGTAATCTTTAAAAGCGTGTGATTTTTCACACTCTCTTCCTTCTGTACACCTTTTATCTTAAAGGAATAGACCACAATTTCTTTCCTGCCATCTGCAAGCGAGACAAGATGGTGATGTAAAATTTGTGAGTATATATTAAGTTTAGTCCTATGAATAGAAGATAGTCTTCTGTACTCATTGATTCCAGTCCATCAGTTTGGACTAGGAACTGTAGACTAGTGCCTTCTCTATTTATCCTCTTATTTATCACTTAAATAACCTCTTATTTATCACATAAAATTCAATAACATAAAATATGGTATGACGTATTTGGGTTTGCATATGAGAGAACATACAAAAACAAAAACATCTATAAGCAAGAATTTGTTAACTGGCAGCTGTAGCATCTGTTCATAACATGGTTATGACCTGCCACTGTGCTATAATTAAAGAAAAAGCCAATACAATAGCATTTAGTTTCCTAAAATAAAGAGTAAAGTTGCAAAGAGATCATAAGCTGAATACTGTGTATGTTTCTAAGAGTTCATGTTGCAGAAGGATGTAATTAAGTATGACCAAGAGGAAAGAAGGGGTAAAGAAATATCACCAGCTTCAAGGCCTATTTCGATGGTCTGACCACTCCAGCTCCAGCTTCTGCAGAGGCCTTCCAAGGTGGGAAAGACACAAAATTCCCTGTAATTGCAAGTTACAAGGTGTAGGATGAATGCGTATGATAGCAGACAACTTCATGAGGGAGCCCTCTTAGCTCAATCTTCCTATGTTCCTTTAGAATTGTTCTTATGAATTGCCATTGTTGCATGCCTGGAATACTGGATATTCCTAACTTCCTCACATGGGTTCCTGTCTGCTGGACTCAGCCTCTCCTCTCCTGCAGAAGGTGATTGGTTTCCCCCAGCCACAGACTTGTTTGAGACCTAAGAAAGACAGCCTAGTTGCATCTTGTGTCATGTGAGTTTCAGTCCAGTAATATTTAGAAAAAAAACCTTCTAATTCTGCAAGGTGTGAATTCAGTTGGATAAGTTACAATGACCTTAAAAATTAGGCCAGGTTGTGGCACAATCTCACATAGTAATTATCGCTCTGGTTTAAGGGTGGCAGGAACTCCTCACAGATTAGTTTCATCTAAAGAGAGTATACGAACAGTATGTTCCTCACCTCCTGAAGATACAATGCCTCCCTGAGGTCTCACTCACCCCCCACTTCCTTTTGGGACTTTGTCATAGTAATTGTAGGAGGCAGTATAGCACACGATGACATCCATTTGGCTTATTATAACTAATTTGAATAATTTGATACTTTGAACAAAACTGCCTTCTTCTATATTGTCAATAATGTTATATATATTCAGGGAAAATAATAAATTTCATGTTAAGTTCCCCAATCCAGTTTTATGGACAAAGACTGGGTGGAAAGCACTGATGATGTGTGATATATTCAGTAACTGATCACTAGAAAAAAGAAAACAAATTGAATAATTCTACACCTAATTTAATTTGTCAGAACATATTAATCATATAGGGCCAATGCTGCCCTCAGACTAGTAAATTAATTTTCAACTGGTATAATAGGGATTGTGATCAAATGTTTGAAGGCAAAATTAAGCTCCTAATTTGGATATTTTCTGAACCTGAGTAGTGGTTTGACTGTCCTACTCTTTCTAGGATTCTATAGGAAAACACTTATTTTTGATGGATTGCATAAGGAATCATCTCAATTGTTTTGCAGAAAGAACAGACACACCATTTGCAACACCAAAAGGCAGATTTTTGGAGGGAAAATGGCAGGTCAAATCTTCACTTAATGCACTGTAATACAGCCAGGTAGATAAAACCTGACACATAGTATTTTTCAGTACTCCTGTTTTTCATTACATGAAATTCAGGTTTATGGTCTAATAAAATTCCAGGAAGGAACTGTAAATTCTGAAAGTAAAGGAGATTCAGGTAATTTCTAAATTACAAGCCAGAAAATGCTTAGTTTTAAGAAATTACTCAGTACTATTACTATATCCATATGGGTCAATGCGCATACACCCTTTATAGATTGGATTCATGAAATCCATCTGGAAGGAAGAATGCTGAATAACAGAGGTATTTAATTAAAAAATATTTTATTAACTGTGAAATGGACATACTTGAAGACTGATGAAATAAAAGTACTATCTATATTTATATTAATTGTTTGCTCTAAGTGTTTAGATAATGCCAGTCCTTATTCTAATACTAAAAATGAACTTAACATTCATATAGAACTGAAAGATAGTTGAGAAATGCTGTTGAAAGATGCATTCCACAAACTTTTTTCTGATGGGGATTTCATGGGGGTTCTGTGGGGCTTGTTTGTTTTGTGGGGATTTTTCTTTCTTTTTTTTTAATGCAACTAAAATTTAGATTATGTGTCAATTTTGAAAATAAGAGGGAATAGGCTTGTATATTGAGTAAGATTCAAAACAAATTGTGTCAATTGATTCATTCCTAAACAATATAATTAGATTCAATATTCTATGCAGATTTTTTTGTCCCAGGTGGTAACTCAGCCCCATTAGGCCAGAAAAACAACCTCATTTTTTTGTGCGTTTTGTTTTTAAACTAGCCAGCCAAGAAAGAAAATGTATCTACTTTCAATTCTTATCTAAAGTTGACCACTTCCACTACTGAACTAGTTTTTTTACTGGAATTTGAGACCACACCAAACTGTCTGGAGCATCTTGAGAAAAAAATATTTTTGTTCTTAAAAAACCCAAAAAATCCTCTCATAAAAAAGACACACACATAATTCTGTTTTAGAATTAAATGCATTATCACGAATTATGTCCACAAGCATGAACTGAGCGCAATTGTGCCTCACATGGTATGGTACTAAATGAGATTTTTGATTGCCACATAGATAACTTTCCAGTCCTGGGCAAATGAGATCCTTCTTATACCTGTAATCAGACCAGGGTCCATTATGATCCCTTTTTGTTCTTTACATTCAAAGGAAACAAAGGTGAACAAAAATGTTTTTCAAGATACTGTCAATATTTTATTTTCTTGTTTCCCAATTTTAAAGAAAAATTTGTTGCTGTTTTCTGCCAATTTGGATTTGTTTCTTTGGGTTTTTTAAGTCTAGCACTTCAGTTCAACCATAAAACTGATAAATGAAAAATGTTAATCAACCCCTTTCAGAAGTTCCCTTCACCCATATCCAGTGCATCCTGAAATTAGAGTGGATCGGAGTCATCCAATGGTGAGGAGAACATTGGCAGAGAACTGATTCATCAGTACATTAATTTCATCTTTCAAATCATTTTATAGTATATTGGGTGAACTTGATCTCAAAGGTCTTTTTCAATGAAAATGATTCTGTGATTCTCTGGTTCTGTGATATGAATGTGCTGCTACTTTTTAAAATAAAATTCTTTGTTCATAAAATATGTTAGTAGATATAGGTAAAGAAGACAAGAATCTAGTTCTAAATCTCTCTCTTTTTTGTGGGTTTTGTTTTGTTTAATTATTTTCATCATATTTTTCCAGTCTGCCATATTTCAGATAAAAAGTGTAGACTAAATTAAATTTCTTCTATTGGTTTTCTTTGTGCAAACTGTAATTATGTGGACCACCACTAGAAATACTTTTTTCCAAAGGATTGCCCTGAGAATTACTTCCAGTGTTACGGCTATTACCCCCAGTATCAAACACCCTGCGTAGAAGGAGACTTCTTAGATTTAAATTGCTTCTTTGTCAGACTGCACTATAAAAAAACATGAAAAGAATTTCTTATAAAAAAAATTCCACTCTTCATGAAAAAACATATTAAACAGCAATTAAAAATCTGATATCTCTCTCTGCCCTCAGAGAGCAGATGAATAGGATCACTAGAGAAATATTAGACGCTTTATTAGTATCATATTTTAATTAACATTGATTAAAACAACATTTTATATAAACTAAGATGTTATTATCCTCACAGGATACAGTAAAAGAAAAAATTCAAAATAAATTGTGGCATTGCAATAGCTATGAAAAATAACAATAATTTATCATCGAATTGGCCAATGCTAACAAGTTCCCTTTATCTACTCACTGATCACTTCTCCATGCTCTGTTTTTCCTGGTCATTTTTTTCCCTGTGTCTTCTTATCCTAAATAAGGTAAGTTTCGGGATTATGTTGCTGCTTGACCCAGGAGACTTCAGTATAAACCTGGTTATATTCTATCCTTTAGGTCTGTGCTGTGAGTTTATATTGAAGTTGTGAATGAGGAAAAAGCAATGATTAAGGATGGTTGCTTAAATAGTAATTTGTTGTATAGTTTTTCTGTTCTCTTTAGATAAAATTATTTTGCTTTAAAACAAAATATTCATAACATTTGTTCTGTTTAAATTTAACAGGTGAAATTAAGAATAAAGATAATGAGCTGAACACTGAAATATTTAAAATTTTAATTCTGAAATAATGTATCATTTTAAATTTTTCCAAAATTAAATTATCACAATAAATATTGACAATAAACAAAAAAAAATTAGACAAAAAAGTTTTAGCACTAATGAAAAATGAGTTATCTCAGGTAACATTTTGTTTAGAAGTGTGATCCAGAAATTCTAAGGAAGGTCTACATTTGTGTTTTAGTTCACATCAGCAGCATACTTTCAAAATAACTTTCCTTTGCACCCCAAGCACCCCAGTAGTGTGCTCTGCTTAACATTTTATAAAAGATCTCATGATCTGATTTCCTTCCAATGACTCTAAGCCAGGAGTGTACCTGATGCACCACAAAACCTAAGAAGCCTTTGAACCACAGAAATTCTGCAAACACTCACAAATAGTGTAAATACTGTACACCCAGCACCCTAAAGATACATCTTCCAGTGCCACACTTTTTGCTAATGCAGACACCAGCTTTGAGCTCTTATCTTAAGATTAAATGGAAGGAGGGCAAATACAAGTGATATCTAAAGACAGGTTAAAGAGAAATTCTACCCAGAGGCTAACTCTTTCTCCCTCCCAAAAAAGATATTGGCCATCCATGAAAATGGTAATTTCTGAAAGGAAATAATGGAAGAAAAATAATACAACACTAACTTCCACAATGAATATTCTTCAACAAGAGCAAATAAAAATGATCCCTGAGAAGATAACCAGTAGAATATGCCCAAATTCAACACACATGGCATAGGTAACATGAATTTTGGAATAGCTTCCTTTTTTTTTTTTTCACTTACAATTTCAATCTGTTTTTTAAAAGAGCTGTAGTCACTCAAAATATGTAGAAAATGCTATAATGTGAGCAAATAAAAAACCCACAAAAAAAACCCAAAGCACCTCAATGTATGTTCTTCTGAGAAAAACAACTGAGAAGTGATTTTGTTGCATTGTGTAGCTACACAAGAAGAAAATACATACCATTACAGGGCTGTGTAATCTGGAGAGGGAAGGCATGCTAAAAAATTATGTATTGAAGCAAAAACTTAACTATATTGAGATAAGAAATAAAGCACACAAATTTAATAGTATGTCTAATTAACTACTGGAACTAATTATTCGAGGCATGTAAGATTTTCTGTCTCCTTGTATCTATAAAGTACAACTTAGAAATGCTCCACTGTCTTGTCCCTTGGGATGATTGATGTCTCTTTCCTATACTTTGTCAAAACTGTGAACTATTTTGTCTCATTTCAGCATAAATAGATCACGTATGATGTGTGAAACTTGGTGAACGAATTCAGTACATTCTTAGGCAATCCTTTTCAATTTTAAGTTTGCCTGTATACATCTAGTTTTACCCTTACTCGTATTTTTCTAAAAGTTATTTAAATATAAATAATTCTGTATAGGTTTTTTGTGAGATATATAACTATAGAACTAAGAAAAAGGGAGTAGGAGAAGCACAGTTTAAGCCTTAAGATTTGTTGGCTTGTACGGACAAAAACTCTTGAGCTTTCTACATTGATGAAGTGGGAAGATTAAACATATGTTTTACTTGCTGCCATATTTATTTGCATATGCTGCCTTCTAGATGATCATATGGTCCTTTTACCTTTTGGCAAGATGACATATTCCAAAGAAATACTACAATGTGATCAAAGTTTGTAAAATGTAGCTATCCCATATTATGCTTTCTTCATCTTTTTTTTGTACAGAACTGCAAAAATTATTCACAGATAAATACATTGCAATTTGTTTTCCAGCGACGTCAGTCCAGGCACGCTGATATGGATTCTATGGTATGCCAAGCCCCAGATTCACAAAAGACATGGGATCCTTTGAAACAATACCTTGGCACCAGAATATAGACTAACCTCTATCTTTGGATCTGTGCCTTTAATAAGATAATAATTTTCCAAGCCTTCTGGTTTTAAATCAACAAAAAATATTTGGAATGGTCAACTAGGACCCAAGACAAATGGAAGGAGCTGACTAACTCTTGTGGTTTCAGTTTTGACATGGAAGGAGGGGAGCTAACTCAGTCTGGCATTAGCACATGACAAGCTCCCTGGTTCCCATGCCTTCAAACATAACAATAGTTCTTTTAATAAATCGCACTGTGTTCTCAGCAATGTGCTGAATTCACACAAGACAGTGAGTATTACATTTGCCAAGTAAAATGAACAATTCATATTTTCATGTTTCAGTTTGATTTGCTTTTATATAAATGAGAAAATTAAAATAGCCTTTTTGAGAAAACCCTCTGTGTCTCTTTTCTATTATTACATCTTCCCTGAGCAAGGGCAATTGCACCAGATCATAAAACATAATTCCACATAGAAGATAAGGGAAGAAATTACTCAGGCTCATTTTTTATATAGTAGATCAAAACCATAGCATAATGACTGCAGTAGCCCAAATCAAGGATTCATTTAGCCCACCACTCTGTCTTTTAGGTAACCGTTTGATGTTCTCTTGTTCCAGAAGAGACTGTGAAGGGCTAGTGCCATTTACTTGTTCCTTGGCACTCAGAAAATAATAGAAATATGTCCCTTCTACTCCCTGCTATCTCTATTGTAACATTAAGAGCATGGGTCTTCTTTGTTTGGTGGTGTGGGTTCCCCCCACCTCTTATATCACAGTTATCTATCCCATGTTATTAGTCTTTTATCAGTCTTTTGAAGTTTTTTGTTACCTTTTTTAAGCTTTGAACAATAATCCGGTTTACACAGAGAAATAGATATACTTTCTATTTTATTTTGTATTCTACTCCTAATAAATTGTAAAATTTGATGGGGTTTTCTTGGTTTTAGTTTTTTTGGGGGTTTTTTTTGTTCAGTTTTTTGTTTGGGCTGGGTTTTTGTGGTTTTTTGGTTTTTTGGCGGTTTTTTGTTTGTTTGTTTGTTTGTTTGTTTGTTTGCTTTTGAGACAATACTCTCACAGTGCTGTCTATCACAACACCAAGATTTCACTTCTGACTAGTTATGGTCTGTTCAAAGTTCATCAAATTAGGTAAAAACAAGCATATGGGTTACTATGGTTGAGGGTTTGAGGTGAAATATTCAATCAAACTAAAAATAGATTATTCACTATGATTCCTGCACACAGTCAGTGGAGAAAACCTATTTCAGAGATGACTCAGATCAGAAGCCTGAATAGGCTGCCTTTTTTTCCTAGCAATATGATTGCTTAAGACACAAGCTGGATTAATAATAAGGCTGCCTGAGGCTGTCCTATTTTTAACGAATGATCATTTACAAAACATATTTTGTTGAAAAAGAGTCCTATTGAGTGAACGAGAGATGAAGCCCCAGCCCTATAATTAACTTCCTCTGGACATCTTGTCTAGATATTGTTACTAATATGTAGATGTAGTTCTGCTGGTTATGAAGGACAGGAAGGTTTCCCATTCCCATGGCTGCCTGAGGAATGGAGTGTTCAGGTGACATGATGCAGCTCTGCAGAGGGCTCTCGAGCCCCTATCACAGCTGATTGAGCCCACTCTGAGCCACAGTGTCAATATGTTCCTTTCATCACGTAGTGTCGTGTGTCAGTCATGTGTTGTGCCAAGCAACTTACTTCATAGCTGAGAAAAGAGATATGGATATTCTGAAATCCATTCTTTGTTATTCTTAGGTCCTTCTACAAAAATAAGTTGTCTCAGCTAAGTGGGAAACAAAACATAAAACAACTCTGGTAATATTCATTGTCAGAAGGTTTAAAAGCTACCTAGCCCCTACAGTCAACAAAATTATTAATTAATATGCTAAGGTAGCTGGGCATGAAGCAACAGCTTGATGTTGTATGAGATTTGAAAATTCTTAAAGCTACCTTGTTGCTTATGGATACAGCTAATGATCTCTCTGCTTGGTTTCTTGTGCGGTATTTTTGTTTTGTTTTATTTTGGTTTTTAATATTCAAATTACTATGCCTTAATAAAAATAAGAAATCTAAAATAAAGGTAATTTTCAGAGGAAGATGTTGATTTAAAAAATAAACATGGCAATGAACAGTCAGAACTCTACCATTAGAGAGGTACAAAATAATGCAAAATTTGATCTGCTCTGTTTTAGCAACCAGACTAAGTATTTAAATGCATTAGACCAGAACAGACAATAATAAATGAACATAATGGTGCCTATACATACTAATTTCCAAAAGAACAGAACAACAAATAATGGCCTTAGTGACAATAATATTATATAGATTTTGCTTAAGGGAGGAAAATCTTAGCCGTGCCTTGAAAAACAGTTGCTCCAGTTCTGTTTAGGTGATCACAATAGCATTATGTCACAAATAGAGTGGTCTCTGACTGTCAATAATACAGAACCTGAAATGGCACCTTTAAAAGTCCCCCAGGTTCTATGAAAAATAGAACTCTTTTGTTAGTAATTAGAAGTGATAATTTTATTCTTTTCTTCATGACTGCAACATATTTGTATTATATGTGCCTTTTTGTTCTGGAAACATTTTTATCAATAGCAAATTTCTCATATGCCCATGGAAGATAATCAAATCCATAGACTACTTTAAAAAAGTATTCTTCCTAAGGTCAATTACTCTTAGAACAGAATGTGCATTCTGTTTCTGATTTTTCTGTCTGTGTAATAATACAGAGTAAATGATAATGTATTATGCTGTAAGTCCATAACCTTAGAAAATAAGAGCCCAGTTGGTGCTTGACTTACAAGAACAAAACAAGCTTACAGAGCACAGGTCTGTGTTGTTTGGCAAGTAGTCAATAAAACTGTACCTTATGAATTTCTTTCCTAAAGGTTCTAATCAAAACAATTTATTTCAGGCATGTAAACTCTGCTGTTCAGGCTTCAGCTACTGTCAGTGTACGATATCAGCATCCGCAGGAGCTTCAACCACGTTAAACCGAGTCCCAGAGCTCCCCCATCTGTCTCAGTAACAGACAGATTTCCTGCTAGATCAATGTAGTGTGTCAGCTACGGTAAAAGAGATGTGGCTTTTTTCCAGCTTTTAGTAGCTTTTACAATAAGTACTTGAATAACTGAAATCTTCCCTATTCCAAGTACTGTATTTCAGAGACCTATACAAAGGAAAATAATTAAAAACATTATTCCATCTGAGTAAACTATGATGAGAAAGGAATGCATATTAAAAGCCCCACTCTACATAATGAAATTGGACGGAAAATTGTAGGCAAATATTTAGCAAATTAGAAATCTTTAAAGTGAGTGTATGCAGTCACAGGGAATTGTTTTTCACTGTTAATCTGTTTCAGTACATCTCTGAACTATGTTCATTTAGGGCTGAAACAGAATGTATAAACATGTATAGGTTGGCTATTTTTCTTGAAACTTATGAACATTTTGTTTTAGAATATTAACTGAATGTTTTCTTTCATGCTAGAGATAAGCTCAGATGGCATCTATTTTAAATTTACTGATCACTGAAGCTATATTTTGATGCAGCTTCCTTGATAAAACCTGCAAGCAGATTCCAGTCTCAGGAACTCTGGGGGTTTTTTTGTTGTTTTTTTTTTTTAAAGTGTATATCCTGTTTTTCTGAAGCCCCCCTAAGGGAAACATACTCAAAGAAAATGAAGTCTCCTATTTTAGATTCTTGTGCAAACACAGTGGGTTCCCACCTGCCCTGTCACACTGTCAAGCTTCAGAGGATGATATCACTTCTCTAAATGAGTTCAGTTCTGATTTCTCCCAGATTAACAGCAAATATCTTTCAGGCAAGATAACTTTTTTTGGAGATTAAAGGGAAAAACAAACTAAGTAAAACATAAAGTACATATGGAGGAACACCTAATATGCAGCTGTTGATATCACCAACTGTGTCAGCCTAGCTCCCAACTCATGGCTCTGCTCTTCCAACAGGGCTCGCTTCATTCTTAAAGGGGTAATCAAAAACAGAAAATAGCCTCACTCCTCTTTCAAACTGACTGACCTTTTCCAGTTAATCTCCTGCCAAGGAAAAAACAAGAACCTTATTATTGTTGGACACTCCAATTATTGTCACAGGAACACAGTAGCTTGTAAAAAAGGTTTTTAAATAGCTAAACAATTATGTGGTGGATCTAAAAATAGCATTACTAATCAAAATATTCAGTGTTTTGATGTTTTATGTTTTGTTAGGGACACAGCAATCATGAATTAGTAAATACATGTACAAGAGTTTTCAGATTTCAAGCACAGGGATATTTTTAATAGGAATGTCATACTAAAGAGGCAAGTAACTACTCATGCCTGGTCTCCCAAGGTAGTCGCTAACCTCACAGGGTACCTGGGTACTCACAAATCTTGTTTTCTTCAGTTAAATTCATTCCACTCGTTCAGAACAGACAAACTGAACATCATATCTATCCATTGTTCTGTGGGTCTTGGAGTGCCCAGCCCGTGGTCATCACTATCCAGCTGTGCACCCTGTGGCAGAACCAGCAAGGACTGATGCTACCTGTGTCACCAGAAACCTGTCAGAAAGCAAGCATGTATTTGCCTTCCCACTTTATCACTTCTAACTGTATTTTTTATCCTCATTCAATTTTTTTTCTGGAAGCTGTATTCTTCAACAAGGTGAGCAGGAATGTTGTTGTAAAAATCCGACAGTGGTAATTAAGGAAATACATATGTAATTATTTAACACTTTTATTAAAAATGTGTTTCATTATTTTTTCCTATACAATTTAAATCAGACTTTTATTAAAAAAAATATGCAGTCGACTGTTAAGGGCATAATAGTGTATTTTTACAATTAAAAGCAATTTGAAACTGGTTAAAAGTGTTAGTGCAGTCAACATGGATCAGTTTAATACATCCACATTATCTCATGAGTAAGCCTTAGAAAGGCTACATTTATTTTATTTCTGACTTATGAAACAATTTCAGTACACTTTAAATTTGTGCTAAGGAGACAATTTCCAGAACAGAATTGTTATGACTTCATTGAAATAAGCTACCTAGGCTTATATGTTATTTAATATTGTCCTTTCCACATCAACAAATGTAACACTCTCCGTTTAAAATTGTTTCAGCAAGTCAAATCATTATACTTCAGTTTCTTTCCAGACTCTTCCTTTGAAAGGTGCTCTTTACTTCTTTTAATGTGAGCGATCATGATATGTTTAGCTCAGGTGTGATGATGAGATGTCCACTATTTCAATTGCATTAAGAACAAAACAAACAAGCAAAAAATATTAGTAGGAATGCTATTCAATAAATGGAGTTCTTACTCTGTGTCTCAAATACAAATGAGATAAATGCTGCTGTGACACAAAATCATAGCATCATAGCATAATTTAAGTTAGGAAGGAATTCTGGAGGTCATTTAGTGCAAAACCCTGCTCAAAACAAGTCCCGCTAAATCATGTGCAGGCAATCCTAGAGATTACTAATTTCAGTGATAAGGGAATAAGAAATACCTCAATCTGTACAAGTGATACAAATTCTAAATGAATGTAAACTTATCTAAGTCAAAAACCCCAATAGTCCATTCTTTTTTGTTTTAACAGAAGCAAGCAGATAAAATTTATGCCAAATTTAGGAACATATGCTATTTGGCAAAATCTATGGAAAAATATAAAGTAGATATGTATTATTGTTGTTGTTTAAGTTATTGAAGAATTAGACTTTCAGATGCTTAAAGAAAGCAAGTATTAAAGTAAGAAAACCCCCAAAACATGTTGGATCATTCTAAACCAAGACAGCTAATGGGGACAAGCACTCATTTGTGATGGTGGGGGAGGGCAGAGCAAGAGAGATGAGAGTTTTCCTAGACTTTCAATAAGATGTATGTTCACTTTACCAAATATATTTATTATGTGAATCCTGGAACTCTTGCAGGCTACAAAAGAATCTGATCTGGTATTTGGAAAGGTTATTCCCACCTTACCAACTAGTGTGCTAGAGTTGAAGCGTCAGGGGCAAAACAAATTGAAACTGAGGTTGACACCTATCCTAAACGTATCTAAAAAGGTTTATTTTAGACTATCTCTAGTCAAAACTTTAACACCTATTAGAAATTGCAGGCTCACTGGAAGCCTCTTTGGAAGTGCAGTTGAGTTTCATTTGAAGGGAATTCGTCTTCTATGCTTTGAAAATGCTCTGCAGTGCAAACAGAAGGGTGGCAAAAGGGAACAACCCTTTTGCTTTAAAAAATCATTCATCTTATATCTAAAACCCTGACACAGGAGGATCAAAAGAGTCCGAATTACAAATATGCCTTCTTAAATGGAGATTTAGAAACCTAAATTTCTTCTGGGTTGTAGAGGGCATCCTTGGAAAACCATTTAAATCTTAGCAGCTGTATCTCCTCTTCTGTTGGTGCCTAAAGTTATTACCTGGCTTGGAGCGCTAGGCAACACTATGCAGGTCTCAGCAGGGTCCTTATTTCAGTTTTCATCCACCTACTTGGATATAAAATCTCAGTGTGATCTGATTCCACCACTGATGTGACTTGCATATCAGAAACTGACACCATGACTGCTCTCTTTAAAAATTACTGGAGTGGCATTTAGTAAAACAATCGAGATATTAAAACTGAGAAGATCTTTAAAACTGAGATCCTTTCTTGCAGATACTTTAGGATGGAAGTTGTTTACCAGAGTTTTTACTGGATTTAATCAATTTACTGTATCTCTTTTATAAAGAGAGACTAGATGTAGACTTTCTGTGGTGGTTTGGGCTGTTCTTTGCCTCTGCTGTGATTTATATAAAACTGAATTATTTTGAATATATTCAATGAATGTATTGTATTGAATATTAGAATATAATTCTCCAATTTTGCAAAAAGACATGTCTGGCAGTAAGAGTAGTGTTATGATACCTATGCCAAAGATGCCAAACTCTTTGCTTGATGCAAAATAAAGGAATTGGTTTAGGAGTAATACCTTTCTCTCTCTGCGTGAGCATCTAAATCAGAAAATTTTATAGACTGGTTGTTATTGTTCTTCTGCAAGGTGGGATAACATTAATAAGACAGAGACTCATGCCCTCAAAAAGAAATTAAAATCCAAACCAACCCAAAATTTTAATCAAATTCAGTGATTGTTCAAAAAATATTAATGGACATAAGGCCTTTTATTTAGAGCAGTACATAGCTGCTTTTCCTGCCTCCTTACTGGCTACTCAACACTTTTCAATTAATTGAGAGATGTCAAATCAAGACCATCTTTTGTCCTGCATTTAAACAGTAAGTTAAACTTGCTCTACTAAAAAAAAGAAAACAAACCAAGGAAACAGTTACCTATCATAGCTAAAAGATGGACACTGGTACAGGGAAAATACCTGGTTTTCCCCACTCTAGTTCTGTTTCAATAGTTTATTGATTCTGTCACCTTTCTTGTTGCTTTGCCTCCTATTCTGAGATATCTGATTTCTTTTATCCTTATTTAGGAAAACTGGGCTGTATTATGGATTGTAAGCCTGGAGGAAATGTGATCGCAGCTGGCATATTGATGTTCATAATTACAATCTATAAATCCTTTGATTAAATCAAACTTAGCTTTCATTCTTCAGTATAATTTTCTTTGAGTCTAACAAAAAAAATACACATCTCCCTCCCTCAAACTTTTTCTAGTCTTCGTCTTCCTGTCGATAAAACCACCACAAATGACCTTATTTTCCACATTTTTCCCCAGAAATACAGTAGTGGAAGGTTATGTAGATGAGAGTCCACATCAAAGACTAGGGACAAGTAATGCCTTGTACTGCAAGCATTTCACGTTATAAGTTCATTAGTTAATAAAAAAGAGTGTCTAGTAAAATCTAGTTTTAGAATTATAAATGCTCCATTAAATCAGTCTTTATCATTGCAAAAAATGGCCTTCTAAGCCCCATAGGATTAAACAGCAGATCTCTCCCAAACACTTTGTCCTTACTGCTGCTGCTGGAACAGCTTAACACTGTGGAGAAACACGAGTATTCAATGTATTGGCTGATACACACAGGAACAAGACAGTCTTTACTGCCAACTCTGCAGTCTTTCCAAAAACAGAGAAGCAGACCTCATGATGTGCAAGTATAATAGTCTTTAAACTTACACATTCCCTCTCTGATGCACTGTATATATGGATATGCTGAACTGTTCACTGCTATTCATGTTCTCAAATGGGAACTTTTGCAAATCAGTCACGGCAAAAATGGAAGATTTTTTTCTTAGCCCTACGTTTCAAATGTAGTTGTGCTTTGCTCAGTGATACAGAGCTCTCTCCCCACCTCCCCACATCCCCAATCCATACATATATGGGATACATATGTATATATTTTGGACTTTTTTGCCATTTTTCATCATGTGAAAAATCTGTGAGGCTGGCTTGTAGGAAACAGTGGGGAAAATTTCCTTTTTATATTACCATCTTCTTGTCGATAGAGGCTTTATTATTTTTGACAGGGATAGTAGCATGTACATAATAAATCTACATGTAAGCAAGAAGGAAAAAAAATGGTGTTTTCCTTCTTCACAAATAGGTAGAAAAGCTGCTTTCCATCTGATTCTTCATTTTGGTTGTACTCTCCTGTAAGGGTTACAGGTGTTGGACCTATATTGCCACCTTCTCTTATAATTCCAGAGACAAGACAGCTTGCAAAAGAGCTTTATTTTGCATTCCCGCAGTGTGCTGAATCCTGTGGAAAGTTTCCAAGTAGTTTGTCAAATCCATTATGATTGTATCAGCTTATAATGCTTCATAGTAAGAAACAGAATTAGACCCAATGTTATACATATGTGTATGTGTGCGTTTAGAGACACTGAGGAAGACAGAGGGAGAGAAACAAAAATAGTAGTCAAAAATAATATAATCCCATGAAATTGCTACATACATAACCTGCTCAGAAAGCCACCTAAGGTGCAAAATCTTAATTATCAGTAGGTGTACAGTGAAAAAGGTGTAGCACTTCCACCCATCCTTGGGTCTACAGGTCATTCCTTTGTTAGTGAATGCTTCTTTAATTGCTCATGTTATTAGCTGACAGAACCTGTTCACTCTAGTTAGGTGAAATTCTTCTATTTTAAAGGCAGAAAAGAAAAGAAGAACAGCAAAAATGGGTAGAGATATAAAATTAGTCACAATTAGTGAAAGGATGCTTGCAATAGGGACATTAGCCATTTAGAAACTCGAACCTGTGGAAGTCACTTGACTGGGAAATTAAAACAAAGAAACAAACAAACAGAGCTTCTCCTTGACCTTTAAAGCAGAGAGAATCTCAGAATTTTCTTCTGTCTTGCTACTTGGAATGCAAGTTAAAGAGGAGGACTGGTTTCTTATCCAGTGAGAGCTAAATCACCGGCAGTGAAACAATACAACAGTAATTGTGTTTTTACAAGTTAAAATTCTGTTTGGAAAATGATCTGGTACTCCGTTTAAGGTAAAAACCAATGGTTGGAGTCAGTGAGTTGTTGGACTGAAAAAGCTCATCTCCAGGATTCTTTATTGAGTTCTTTGCTTTACTAAGTGTTCTCGGACAGGTCCAAAGAACATTGTCCTGAACAGAAAACCAGATGATTTTATTCTCAAGCAGTAGTTATCTTCCCCAAACCTCAGATGGCTCTGACACAGCTCATTAACATGTCATGCCTACCAGTTTCACTCTTTCACCCAGTCCTACCTCTTCTTTCCCCGAGGAGCTTTTCTGCTCAGCTCAGCTATGCACATTACTTGCCAGCTCACCATGGGTCCTTCACACCACCAGTGCTGTGAGAACATTTCTGCTGTGTCTGTGTGCATGAAGCTTTGCACATGTGCCTTTTCTTTCTGTGCTAATTGCTCGGATACAGAAGACTGGAAACTCCATCACAGCAGACTTTGGATTGAGGTTGATTTAGGTCACTGAGTAGCAGTGATGGGATACACACTCTTCAGAAGCCCTCCACAGTTTCCTGATGTGTTGTGTTTAATGAAGAGTAGTAATTAACCATGACCAGCCCTGTAATTTTTAACGTGCTATTGTTAATGAGACTATAACTTCAGCTATCACTTTGTGAACACCAATTTAAACCATAAAAAAAGAAACTAAAAATATGATGAAAAATGTAGGTATAATGACCATTACAATCTTTATTATAAAATTACCCAATCTTCAGTAAAAAATAAGTTTGAAGCAAACTGACACTGTTGATGAACTGAAATTTTAATTCATGGCAATAGACAATAGTTGTTTGACTTGTTTTGCAAATGTAGGTAATATTTTTAAAGCATACTTCTCTTTTGTTTAACCTTTTCTAGCTTTCACATTTGAAGTTTATCTGTTTAGATGTTGACCTTGATTGCTCTGTTCTCTTTTTGGGTTAGGTCAGTTACTCATCCTTAAAGTAAAATTCCTAAGATTTTTGTCTGAACTAACCAGATGCATATCTAGGAAAAAATAGCATGAAGCTTTGATTTGGGATTCAACTTTTGCTTTTTTTTTTCTTCCTTTCCCCTAAGCCTCGGTTTTTTTATTTCCTCTTCAAGTTTTGATAATGGTAAGCATTGCCCTTCAAAGTAAAATCTTCCTTATAGAGGAAATTGATATTTTTTTATTTATGTCATTTTTCAAAATGGCAACTGTTTACACATTGACCCCAGTAAATATTCCATCCAAGTATCCAGTAATCATCTGCCCACCTTGGAATAAAAAAATATTCTTTTTAAAATTTTTGTTTAATCCATTTCAAAAGTATAACTAAAAAAAAAGAGGAATTTTAATGGGATATGGCAGGAAAGAGAATTAACACAGAAATATGCCTACAGTGGTATTCTGGGCCTTTTTCTAACATAGACAGGCCCAATGCCTAACAATGGGGAATGCAGAGGCCTAACAGACCAGCTCTGATTTTGAAAGTACATAGTACCAGAGAATATCAGAATTATTTACTGGGATGACTTCAGCAGTTCTGTTTCACCTATAGTATTCACCTTACAGCCTGTTTTCAGCTGCCTGGTCTTACTCTTCCTAAGTTCTTTCACTCTCAGGACTGACATTAGATTGCAAGTGCTTTCCTTTTTACTAAGTGTGGGTCTGCTTATTTTTCTGCTTGCTGGGCTACAATAGGAAATTCAACTTCTGAGTTTAGCTATGCCAAATATACGTCTGACACTGATTTACTGGAATTTTTTTAAACCTAGTTTGACATTGTCTGTGTTCCCAAAGAGGAGAAAAATCACTGACATTTAGAAATTGCTCCCTGTTACATGATAATGTTCTTTCTCATCAGAAAAAATAAACAAGACACAGGATGTCAAACAGATCTTTCAAAATGCCACTCAGAATTTTCATTTCAATTTTACTTATTCTTATCTTGAAACTAAATATTAGCCCCATTGAAGTCAGTATTGAACTCCCTTTTTATAAGGTCTTTCACAAAACAGTGTGTGGGTGGTTTATGCCTCTTAATGTCTTTTCTAAATATCTGTCTCACCAAGTGCTGTTATCTTGTCACAGAGGCTCTCTGAGACTGACCACAGTTGACTATGTACTTCTATTCACAGAAAAGGATTTAAACTCTTCTGTTGCAATGTCTTCCTCAGAATACACGAGCTGCAGAATGTGCTCTGGAATAAAAGAGATTTTTTTTTCTTTTTTTCCCCTAAAAAGAAACCCTTGAAGTTATGCATTAAACACAAACCCAAGAAGTGAGATTTAGTATCTGTAAACTTCCAGTAATAGCACTTCAGTAAAAACGAAAATCCAATATCTTCATTTATATAGCTTTTCAAAGGGATGTTATGAAATTACTTCATTTGAGCCTACAAGGATTGACAAAAAACATCTTTGCAAGTGGCTGGTTATTTTGTTTAACTAGCAAAAGCAATAGCTGAAAACTGAAGCCAATCAAATTCTGAGAGGAAGACATTTTCTTTAAATTAGGGAAGCAATGACATTGCAAACAATTTTGCTCAAAGACTGTTTTTTTCTTTGAAGCCTTGCTAAAGAGGCAGTAAGTCCAGGCTTGTCTGCTTTTTCAAGTGTGTCTGCTGGTTAATAAAAACTATTATTTCTTCCCACAAGCCCTGTTTTCTTTATGTCAATATTCAGGTGCCTTTCTAACACATACACTACATTTCATCGAAATAAAGACAGCTTCCTTTCATAAACCATTGAGTAAAGCACTATGACCTTGGTAAGGATTAAGTGTCTAAAGTGTCTCCTTGAGCTTGATTTGTGTCAATTATATGTTTAAAATTTTTTAAAAAAATTAAAACCAATTGAACAAATCAGCCAAAAAAGTCTTGGTAGTGAGAAAACCAAGAATGGGGGACTCTATGTGAGCAACTTATTTCCTAGTCTGTCATAAAAAAGTTATAGGGAAGTGGTTGTTTTTTTCTAAAGTAGCTTTCATTAGGAGAAAGATTGTGGGCCAGATAGTTCATGGCCTCTCTCTCCATTCTTTGTGAAATAAGATCTATAAAGTCTAAGAGAGTTTAGATTTCCACAACATGCACAGTGTGCTTCTTACATTTCTAAAATTCAAATTTTCATTATTAAAATCCCACTATTTTGAAATTTCTTTGGAAATAACAAATAAAGAAAAAATTTTCTATGAAGTGTTCTGATGTCCTTCAAATGTTATACATGTATACAAAAAGAATTAGAGATGAAAATTAGCTCAGACTTTCCTCGTGTTCTACTGTAGTTTTCAAATATTTCACTTTCTCATTTGGGAAGAACAACCCAAAATTCAAAATTTAAAGTACAAATTTTCAAATGTCTCACAACAGCAGATGAAAACTACCAAGAACCTGTGGGGCACCTCCTATTCTCCCAGAAATGGAAGTACTGAAGTTGATACGGTTGTCATACTAGTGAATTGAAATTTGGGATCTAGGATCTGCTGTTCCAAAGCTGCTCCTGAAGCAAGGGCTTACAGACACCTAAAACAGCTGCAACAGCATGCCAGATGCAGTTTTGTTGAACCCATGCATATCCAGATGTCAGGGAAGACATTACATCATCAACTGCCAAGCCACTCAGCAGACCTTGAAGACAATGTGGGAAGGATGTGCCATTGCCTCTGCACTCAGCAGCATCAACAGTGTCTAAATCTCTAAAAAAAAGTTCAGTGGGAGTTAACCCGCAAACACAAAAAATTATTCCCAAATCAGTATGTAGCTAAGGCTGGCAGAGTTGGGAGTGAAAGGGAAGGCCATAATGCACTGGATTTTCTGCATGTTTTCCAGAGTTTAAACTGTACCCCTAAAACACTGAACTAGGGCTCTAGTTTACATCCTAATTTGAATACACACTCTAATACTATTCTTGAGCACAATTAATGACTCAAGGTCCATAGAATCACAGGTATCACTGTCTGTGGTTTCTTCCACAGTTTTGATAGGCCTGTATGGAGAGTTTTCAGTGGGTATATTAATATTAAACCACGATAAATCACAGTGTAAATATTGAGACTAGAGTGGCATTTGCATTTAAAATTATTGTTTGTTTGGAAGCTGCTGTCTTCATCTTGCTACACCTCTGAAGCCAGAGTGGGATGTGTGGGCAGCCTCTTGACTGGGTGCTTACCAGGGTCTGGCCATTAAGAATGGAGACAGAACTGGTTTAAGAACAGATGTGAGCACACAGAGCTGCATGAAAAGTGTCCATTCACCATTATGCAATAGCCAGATCACAAAATTGGCTTTCACAGGCAGTGAAAGGCAAGGAGTGGCTCAGTATTTGCTCTGCAATGAGCCACTGGTGTTATAGTTAATACTGAGGGTACAATTACATTTTGTCTTGGGAGAAAAAGATGGAATAGGTTTATAGCCAAATTAGAAAAGGTTAAATTAAGGACTGTTGTTTGACATCACAAAGGCTTTATTGTGGGCTATATTTTGGCTGTGACAGTAGGTTACTATTAAGAGTTTATTAAAGTTGAGAAACAGCACACATTCTGGAGATAAAGACCTTGATTTACTGCTGGGCTCTGCAGAGCCCACAAAACTAATCTGGACATTCAAGTCACTAAGAGTAGTATTAAACTTTTGAGGCTATGGATAGGGTCACAATTAGACTAGATGAAGGTTAGGTATGGAGACCTAGCCACCAAGAGAAGGAGGGTTTGCTACATTTCCAAATTCTGTGAGGCCTGTGAGGATATTGAAAGATAATTGCTCCAAATCAAAAAATCAAAAATTTATGAATCACCACATTACAGCTCAGTACAGAGATAAAATTAGGCCTAAAGCCATTTGTGATTGAAGAGCTCAGATTAATGTCCTCACAAGGCTCAAGATGTATGAGTGAGTCCATCCCACCATAGTATGCCATATTACTCTTTCCTAGATTTCTTTTTGGCATATATATGATAATACGTTTCTATAAAAAATGTAAATATAGCACAAAGAAAAACCTCACCATTATGCATATATCTGTATAAGTCTACAGTAAATCAACTGCACCAGAGCTGATGGAAAGAAATGTCTCTCAGAATAGAGAAGAAGAATTCAGCATATATTAATTCAACATATGTTAAATATGTCTCACAGTTTGATTACTGAGTTCATTTAACACATATTTCTGAGCTCAACTTGGCTTTCTTCATTGCTTTGCAATTTTGTTTTACAAATTTTGTGCTTGACACTTTATGTAAGATGGGAATCACACTCCAAGACTTAGAGTAGTACCAGTGTAAATTGGGCATAGAAGCATGGAGCAAAACAGTATCTCTGGATATATACTGATGCCCCTGAGATCAAAATATATCCCACTTTCTTGGACAGAATTATGAGAAACACTGAGCTGAGAACAACGTAGTGTACGTACAACCATCTGCTCTTCTGAATACATTGTCCCTAAATATTGTATACTCTGACAGATCCATTAAACAGTTGTTTTCCAGTGGCATCACTGGAAATATTTTCCTTCTTTTTTTGGCAAGTCGTTGTCTTTCCATTTTCATCTAGATGTATATTACGTTTTCAAGATAGAAAATGAGATACTGAATATTATGTTACATTTTTAATAGTTTTGAATATTTAAATGGGAGCTATCCACTTGCCTTTGACCTTCCAAGGTTAAAATAAACTTTTAGTATGTGCTTGAGACTTAGTGTTGTTTGTACATATTCAGAATTGTGATTCTAACATGAAATTTTCATTAAATTTTCACCACTATTGTTTGTTTTTAAAGTAATTAAAATTCCTTAAAGGCTCATTATTTTTATTTTCTTGCTCAAAATTACTTTTTCACTTAAATTGATGAAGAAAACTAATAATTAAAATGTCTAGCCACACAACATATATGATGTCTAGTCAAGGCAAATAGTTTGAATTCAACCAATTGGAGGAAATATAATTGTAAAAGTGGCTTAAAAATTCAAAAGTCTAATATATTTCCAGGGACAGCCTTTGTAGGACAGCATAAACATTCATGCAATGAAGGTTTCAATTCACAACACAAACTGAAAACAGCGCTCTATAGAATGCATTAGCAAGTGTAAATAATCACATACAAGACTAAGAGCCAAGCATGTGGCTCTGTGCCACAGTGTGTCAGTGCCTCAGTGCCAGCCCAGAAGAGGCACTGATGCCAAGGAGGATGGCACCGCATACAGTTCTGTCTGTACTAGTCAACACAATAGAAGAGAATATCCCAGTATGCTATTTTCAAGCTTGTTCTTTCTCAATGTCCAGTATAATTTAACCCTGTACAAGCCATGATTTTTTTTTTAATTTGCATTTTCATGCTCATATTAATATAAATTGAAGTAAAGAAGTCCTAGTAAAAAGTTTACATTGTACTTGTAGCACATCCAGAAACACACTGAAATTCTTTCTAGAGCTGAGAATACACGTTCAGTTCTTTTTCTTTGTTTGCATTTTCTGAAACCACACACACTGGTGAATAGTAAAGTGAATAGTTTACTTTGTGTACTGAAATTGCAGTGGTTACTTGTAATTGAGCAGATAATCTAAATTGCACAGTTTCGGGTTTCTAACTGGATGGATATATGTCACAAACAGGGAGAATTTCTGAAAAAGGGATACTGTTAGTGATTTACCACGGGTTAGCCTCTGAATAGGGATTATTAAATTTAACTCCTTTATTTACTCATATTTTTCATATGCACTTAATTTTCCTCTGGAATTGTTACAATACGAATGAATAGAAAAGACAAGATGAAAAACATAGGACAAGAAAGACATATGCCTTATCATAATGAAATTACTTCTGAAAAAGAAAGCTCTATTTTTAATTATTTTAAAAAGAAAAAGGTTAAAAAGTACTTTGCAGGAGTGCAAAGTCACCCGTGACTCACCCATGAAGTCATGGGTGAACCCCAGAATCTCCTTGATGATTAAAAAAGACTGATAAAAAAATTATAACTCTTTTTCTCCCTGTGCATGCAGTTAGCACTGGTGATCACTCCTAGCTTTTGATACAGTGAAAGGCCTACGGTGGCTATTTGAGTTCTTGTTTGTTTGCTGCTGTGTTCCAAGTTATTCCTCATATCCCTAAGGTGAAGAATATTAAATGACCTCCTGATTAAGACAAATGTAAAAAAGCACATTTATTCATACCATCTAGAATAGATAATAGAGTAACGAATTTTATAAAGACACAAATGAATAAACAAAAGGAAAAAAATCACATTTAATTTGATCATGTCAAGATTGCCTCATAAAAATATCACTCTCAAACAGCTGATTTGTCACCTGTTTCTTACAAGATGGCAGTCATAATTTCATGCTTCATGCTACATTTCTATTGGGAGATTCTGATAAAAGCGCCCGTCCATGAGAAAGAATATCCTTTCTCTCACAGAACACATTTCAGGACTGGGCCCTCAGGGACTACCCTCAGATATTCATCGTGGATGAGTCTGCTAAGTCATTTAACCGGTTCTCCCTTCAGTTCTTCTGGGGAGTTCAGGCAGTTTTAATGTCTTGTCCCAAAGTTAATTTTGTCTACTTTCTTCCAGGGGTTCCTCTGACTGCACTTCTTAACTAGGATCTGTATTGGTCTTCTTCACATATACAAATGACACTGTTTAGACTTGATAAGATAACCTGTGATTTACAAAACAATCCACTGACTCAACAGAGGTTAAAACTCTTCCTGACAGAATCCTGAATGCATCTCCAGTTCCATGAATTTACTTGAGGTAAATTAGGGGCTTCAGCTAGCCAAGGCCAAGGTCTGCTTCTTCACTAAGAGCTTGTGGGAAGTGAGCTAGAAACAAGGGATTTAATCACTTTTTCTATAGCAGCTTTGTTTAATCAGAGGCTCTGCAGTTTGATCCTGAGCTGCATCACAGCTGCGAAGTCTACATCTGAAGGTCTACTTCACTTCCCTGACCCAGACCTGGACACGACTTCCTGATGTGACCTTGACTCATCACAATAGGCCTGCTGAATTATCACTGGCCTGAGACTTGCCCTGATACCTGTTTCCAGACCTGATTCTGACCCTGACTTTCCTTGTTCAATGTGCTGACACCTTTCAGGTGAGCCAAATTCTCCAGCTGCCTTGCTACCATCCTCATTTCCTTTGAGACACAACCTTCCCTGGGATTCCCTGCCATGCCCTTCCCTTCAGCAACTGGAATGGCATGTTTTGCTGTGAATTGTGTTTGGACATTTTAGTCCACATGAATCTGTGGACTGTTACCTTTGATAGGAACTTCAGATGCAAATAGTTCAACATTACTTCTTAACTAAGGCCAGGCTTTGGCCTTCCATCTTTGTGGTTTCAGGGTGTCTGCAATTACTGGGTCTCAATGATTTTCTTTAGCAACAAGCAGTGCTGTGTTCTCCGTCACGTCATATAAGCACCAAATGGGGTTTGGTCCCTAAATGTCTGTGCATCTGGACCTCAGTTTCGTTATCAAGGGAGCCTTGCTGCTGTAGAATACAAGTGTCAGACAAACAAAAAGATAAGCAGGTCCTGTGCCTTTTGGTATGAGATTATGTATTATTCCTTGTAGTACAGCCACTGGTATTAAGTTTATTCCAGTTTACCATATCTGAACATTTTGAACAGACATGAGAGAGATGTTACAGTCCATGTTCACAAGAAGATGTTAGTCTAGATTTACATCTAACCTCAGAGATGTACATAATGCTATTCATGTTAGCCTGAGGACAGCACAGTACAGGAGTAGAGAGAAGTACAATGACACAGTGGGGAATAGCATAGATTAAAATAGCAAATGAGGGAAGAATTTTCAAAAATTATGGAACTAGCAAAATGCATAAAAATAAGAATGCTAGGAAGTCAAAGGAGATATAAGCCATTTTCATGAAGGAAAATTACATTAAACCAGAAAAGCTTGATAATTATTACCACCAATATCTGGAAGAGCTGCAAGGGGACAGTTTAATAATTTATTATTACAAAGCAGAGTTCAGCTTCTCAGTCATCTCTGCAGTGAGTGCTAGTGTGCTTCATCAAGTTCAAGGATGAAGGATATGATTGTAATTTCAGATTTTATAGTAAGTCCTCTAGTAACATCTCTTTCTAATGACACTGTTTACAAAATAGAAAAACAAAATGCTTAAAGTAACTCTGCTTTTGGCTATTTGTGCACACTTAAGAGATACAAAAGTGAAATTTTAAAAATACATGTACATAAGAAGGCTAAATAGGAAGAGATAGGATTATATCCTAGTTTATAATAGCTACATCATAGTTCCTAACAATTGCTAGAGAAAAATCTGTATTTTTCCCACCTTTTGTTCCTTCTATCATTTTACAATATTTCCCAAAATTTCTCTGCCCTACTTTTTTCCCTAAGGCAACTCTATGGAGCGAAGGCCAAGATTAGTGTTTCTATTCCTGCTCTGCTACATACACTTAAATACATGACTATAGATGAGTGAAGAAATCTACTTATTCAAGGGTCACATCAATGATGCCAATTCAGATTTCAAATAAAGTCACTGATGAATCAGATAGCCACTGATTTTCTACCTTGACTTCTAGATAAAGACTAGGATTTTCTGCTGCAAACCACTTTATGGGTCCTCTGATACATCTATGAATACTTTTGAGAGGAATTCTCTTTGTTTTCAGTAGTTCTTCTTCAAATTAAATATATCCTAAAGAGATTTCCAGGTCTCAGCTGTATAAGCAGCTAAAAGTTCTACTTTATATTTATATTTAGGCAATCCCTACTTTAATGGCCTTCTGATGGAAATTCATCCTCATGGCTCTCAAGAAAATATGAATTGAAGAAATCATATTTTTTGGTTAAGTTGAGCAGGAAGGACTTTTCATTTATATGATTTTTGGTTGCTTTTTTTTTTTTTAACCCAAGAAGTGAAATATATGACTAGGGATGGTTTGGACTAGAGGTCCCTAGAGGATTCTATTGCCAAAGAGCAAATCCTCATGGACATCACATTAGAACTGCCTACCTATGTGCAACATATCTGTCACTTTTAATGACTGGGGAGTACAAAAGGGCATTATGCCAGTCATATATTTCCTGAAAACACTTGCATACTGTATGCATCACCAGGCTTTATGGCATGCATTCAGGACACTGCAATTCCTCTCCTGACTGCTGGCAGCTCTACTTCTGTTGCTGGATTGGGCAGAGCCTAAGCATGGGAGAGGCTTGGCCTTAGGCCATCTCAGTATCCTCAAACCTTTGCAGGCAATTAAACAGGAAACAACCTGGATATTTCTTATTTACACAACATAGGAAGGAAGCTGTAGTTAAATGTGACATCTTGTGCTCTCAAGTAGTGTGCAGTACCATTTAAAATATGATTTAGAATGGCAGATTCCTTTTGTCTTCCAAAGGTGAAAAAAAAACATGAACAAAAGATATGTGTAGTTTGAGTATAATTATCAGGACATAAGCTATATATGCTTTTTTCCAGATAGTTCTTCAAAACAAAACTTAAATATGAAAAAAAATGAAATAGTAGGAATAGCTCTTTGAAGATTACTTTTATATATGCCTCAGAAAAATAAAGAATGGAAGATAAATAAAAATAACACTGCAACACAGTATAAAATCTGACACTTCAAAACAGTAGGTTCTTTTATCCCTAGGGAGATAAACAGAACAGTTGAAAACTACATTAAGGATACTTTATGGTATAGTCTTAACATCTAGGAAGGAAGTTTGGCTGTCTGCCACCAACTTCTGAATTAGACAAGCAACTTAGAGCAAGAAAATTCATGCTTATTCAGCAGCACTTTAGGGATGTTCCTCTTTAGTATTTTAGCTTGCAATGAGAGTTTTCTTCAAGATGTTAATAAAGTCAGATGTGATTTTAAAACTTTTTAGTAGAAAACAAAATTGATGTATAGTTTCTTTTCAGTTTAGACTAGTTTCTTATTTCCTACATACCACTACTTGTCTCTCAGGTTCTACCTTTCAGATTTGAACATGTAGGTGAATTCCGAGCACATTTCAACCTAAATTTCTACAGTTTTTATGAAAATTGTAATTTGGTAATTAGATGAGAGATGCACAAAATAACTCCTCTGAGGTAAAGGTTTCAGCATGTTTGTACTGTATTATTCTTATTGTTATTCTTGTTGTCATTCTTTTTGCTATTATTCTTGTTGCTGTTGCTGTTATTATTATAATAATAAATACATGAGCAAATGCAAAACAGAGATGTTATAATCTCCACAGCAATTAAAAATATTAAAGCTTCTTCAGTGTAAGTGAATGTAAATAGAAAGCACAGAATCAATTAAACAAAAGTTTGCAGTTTGCATTTTTCATGAACAGCCTTGCATGCATGTAAATTTCCTTGGAATTACATCTTCAGTTTTTTCAGTTTTTATATGAATTCATGGATTGCATGACGAGATTTATAAATCAATACAGAAGCAAGCAGGTAAAGTGGAGATTATGCCTTCATATCAGTTACACGACTGGTGGCTCCATAGAATAGAAGAACTAAAAATGCCTTTAAACTTGCTGGCCCAGGTATCGCAACTTGTGTAGACACGTGGTCCCCAAGCACACTGCAGGTTAACTTGCTCTCGTTCCCTCTGTATGCCACTGTAAATTAGGAGTCATGCTAGAAACAGAATGAGTATAAAATTTGCATGTAAACAGGTTGATTAAACACATCTACCATGATCCATGAAGCATTTTAGAGCCTTTGAAATGGTTACTCTTGAAATAAAATTTATAAGCAGGGTAACCCAGACCATTTATCCTCATTCCCTAACTTAAGGTTTTATCCAGTTATGATAAAGGACACAAGCACTGTTACTAATTTGCTATTCCATGTTACTAACAAAACATATGAGATAATATTAAATTACTGTTTCGACTATGTTAGCATTCTTGTAAGAAAGAGAGGTTGATTACTGTTGATGCTGTAATTACCCAAACAGGGAAGAGACTTCTCTATGTAATATGCCTTTCTTGTACAAATACTATACTCCACACCATATGGTGTAATGGGTGCCTGTAAGAATGTCCAGTTATTTAAAATATTTTCATGTCTTATCTTTTTTCTTTTGTTCTTTCTATCTTTTTCTCTTTTCTGTGTGTGTTCGCTGGATAGCTGTCCATTTTATGCATCTAAGGTGTTTTTTTAATAGGTTTATTGCAATAGAAAGGACAGAGCTGAGTGGCTGAGTGGGCTGCAGCATAATTGCAGATGGGATGCACACTGTGAAAAAGCTGATGTTTTAAATGTCAAGTCAATTTTTAAGGGGAAAATGGCCCAGAAAAAATATAGATCTATGATTTAAGGACACTATTTTTAAATAGCTGATTGCTGGTAACTGAAATAATGTTCTAACTTCAAGCAATTACGAAGTAATTCTATGATTTTGAAATTCAAATTGGTACCTTTAAGGGAGAGTCAGCTTTTCTTTTTAATATTGCCAGATACCTGGCTTTAGAAACTATGAAAAATATTTCAGTAAATAATAATTTAAATTGAATAACCCCCTTTTAAAAAGCTTTATTTACTTTTTTCATATTTACATACTAATTTAAATTACTTGATTCTACTTTGTAAGAACTTTAAAGTTGAATTTGAGCTGTAAATAGATGAAAAAAGGTAAATTCTTAACACACATTTACGTTTTCCCACCTGTGTGTCAATTGAATGTAATTATTGTTTTCCCACTGCATATACTAATTTCATTTGAACTTTTCTGTCATATTTTTTAAGATTTTTTTAATCTAGATCTTATTTATTGTGTATTATCCAAAACTGCATTTCATGTAAAAATCATTAATTTTTAGTGTTTTTATAAAAAAATTTTTAAAACTACTATTGTAACATCAAAACACTTCCTAGACGTACACATGCATTCCCACAATGACCCTTGAAATTAGGTGGCACTAGTTTTCCCTTTCTTGTGTTTATAAGTACACATGGAAACCGAAATTAAGAGAACAATTTTCTTAGTTTCACTTGTCAAGCATGGAAGAGAAGGAACTTGGTTTTTTAACTCTAAACATTTTAATACATCACTATAAATTCAAAGCACAGGTTCAATTAGTTTAAAATGCAGTGAAAGAACCCAGAATTTCTGAAAAGATGGCTTCAAGATGCTTCTCTAAGGTAAAGAGCATTGCAAATACTGTCAGATAGAACTTTGTTCCAAACAGAATGACAAAACAGAAAAGTTGTATATATCTCCCTAGTTTTGTTTTTTTACTTTAATCATAAGAACTTTATCTCATTTTCTCTTCACTTTCAACATAAATGCATAAAATTTCCACAACCATAACTACTGAATGTAGCAGGGAACCCTAAGAGTATGGTCAGGTCTTAAATGTCATTCTGCACGTGTACAAGCAGGTGAATTAAAAATTTTTCAAATTTTAAAAATCTTATATTTCAGCTCTTTGATTTTTTTTTTTTTTTAATTATGCAGTAAAACTTACATTATAAATATTGAATTGGAAAAGTTACAGGAGCAGCTGTTGCTCCTGATTCCTATGGAAATACATTTAAGGTAGTAACATTTGAAGCCATGTGTGGTTCTAGATTTCATGTCTGATTTTAGACAAGTTGGGTGTACACACAAGCTTAGTTCGCGCAGGTTTATGGGATGTAAGGCACTGATGATAGAGCGGGAGGGGCAGAAGGATAAAATGTGCCATTGACAGCTTCCCTGCTTGGGCTGGCTCCCTGCTGCAGTCTGCCAGGAGCCGTGGAACCCCCTTGGGGCAGGCTGGGCAGGTTTGTGGAGGATCTGGAAAGCAACATCCCAACACATGCTGGAGCAGAGCCTGGCAACCCCAGGCTGGAGGCTGAAATGGATCTCCCAATGGGATCTCCCACAGGATGGGATGGGATGGGATGGGATGGGATGGGATGGGATGGGATGGGATGGGATGGGATGGGATGGGATGGGATGGGATGGGATGGGATGGGATGGGATGGGATGGGATGGGATGGGATGGGATGGGATGGGATGGGATGGGATGGGATGGGATGGGATGGGAGAGCCAGGCAGTCTCATTTGTGCCCTCAGGATCCCAACACTCAGGAGGGGCAGTAAGGTGAGCCCCTCCCTATCCCACACTGCCACCCTTCTGCCCTTGAAGGGTGTTCCCGCATGGAACAATTTCTCCTATACCTTCTTTTCTTGTTTAGAAGTTTCTCAATGTGTCTGCATTTATGTAACAGAAATTGTTTTCAGCCCTGTGCAGAGGTTTTAGGTTCAGCTAAGTAGAACTTTTAAGCACAGGGTAACCAGTTTGCAAACTATTATCAACCATGCAAAAGACTGGCTGGTCAGAGACAGAAAACAGATTTTGCACACATTCTCAAAGCTGCTTTTGAAATAATGATAACATGGACAAATAAGTTAGAGGAAATCTAGCTTATGTCCATGCATTCCGGAAAATTTAGGGGAATTAAAATATATAAAATTAAAATCAGGAACAATTTAATAACATTTAATAGCTAAGTAGTAATTTCCTTGCTAAGTATCCCAAAGCACATTATGTATTTCTGTCTAGCAATGAAATCCCAGTATTTTGTAGACGAAATATGGTGTCTGATTTGCCATAGCCCAATAAACCAGTTTGCAGAGAAAGAAATGGAGAAACATTTCTTCCTTTGCAAGGTTAAAAGTTTGCAACTGTAGAATATAAAAGGAAAAAGTAAATTGGGATCTGGCCAGAACAAGAGCATAAACATTTCATTTCTACTGAAACCTTCCAGAGAATTTCTTTCCTGTCTAGGAGTGGTCTCAGTGTATTACTCTCAGGGCCCATTTGAATGATGTAATTACAATGACAAATGTCTAAACAATGGCAACAGGTAAAATATTAATTCTTTTAATTCAAGTATCAAAAATATTACAAAAGCACTTAATTTACCTTGATTTTATATCACAATTTTTTATGCACAATAAGAAAAATTTGTCTGCAAATTCTTTGTGCTTCTCTGATTCCTTTTAAAGTTGTGTATGCCTTTTGCAAGTACTTTCATTTCAGAACCAAGATTTTCTTTGCAACCTGATGTGTTTCTAAACAGTCTATGTCTTGAAACAATTTGAAACTATGCAAAGCAATTCTGAAGGACAAAACTTTACAGTTATTGTAAAAAAATTCATTGATTCCTCAGTTTTAAAAATCGTTTTTTATATACATCCTTTTTTAAGGACACATCATTTGCAGTACATTTTCTCAGAATGGTTTTTCTCCACATTTGTCCTTCACTAATTTGAACTGGTTGAAGTTTAATAAATTATTTTGAAGCTTAGAGAATTAATTCTGGCTTCTCTGGTGATGTTATGAGACAGTATTCAAAATGTCTTTTTCTATTACACTCCAGTTTTGGACTTCATTTCTTCTTTAAACTGGTCTTTAAAAAAAGTAACAAAGACTGCATGTTTTAGTTTGCTCTGGACAACACATGACATGCACTCCACTGGCATAGAACACCATCAGATTTCAAGTGGTTTTGTGTTTCATTTTTTATGACTATCAGCAAATATTGCTAAGTTGCATTCCTATGTAAAATGTGAACAACTGCTATTTCTGAGAGGAACTCACAAATAAACTAGAAAACCTATTTCGCACAAAGTATAAAATTTAGACTTATGTAAGAAGACAAATACATTTTGTCCAGAATCCTTTTCAAACTCCACTTTTTTTCCTTTTTGGCCTAGTTTGAGTTTAATTTAATTTAAAAAAAAAAAAAAAAAAAAAAAAAAGGAAAAAAAAAAAGAGGTGCTGCCAATGTCAAGGAAAAAAAAATAAAACAAAACAGAAGCACTCTTGTTCCTCATTGACTAGCTTATCTTTTTACTGATGTAGTTAAGGAAGAATACCTTAATATTTCCAGCATCCAAATGTTCTGCAAGCCTAAAGGTCTTTCCTCCATGGCCCCTACAACAGCCGAAGAAAAGGAACAACTATGAGGCACTGGTACCCTTAAATTCGCAGCCAAATTTGTTTCTAAGGAAACCGCACTAAATAAAGTTTGACACTCTTTCATCAGGGCTACTGTATCACTCTGTCCTGGGGAGACAAATTTAGTTTCAGTTTTTTCATTCCATCAGGATGGTAATAGCAGTAGTTTAAAGTCATTTTAACATCCTCTCTATGTCACTTTTCACTGAGTCCTTAAAACTGCTTTGGGGATTATTTTTTCTTTGTCTACTGGTGGTTAATTTCCTTTAATCCCAAATCTTCCAACCTCTGAAACACTTCAGACGTACAGAATTAGCCTCTCTTTCTAAATTACTCTTCACACCTTCGTATTCTGTCACTCTGTATATTTCACAAAAATAGATTCTCTTCCAGAAGCATACATTTCCACATTTCACACCGTTTATATATATGAAAGTGCTGAGAGCCTAACCTCTCTATAAGTGTAATTTCAGAGAAGAAGGTATTGACACAATGGGTTCAGTTCATTTGCTCCTTGCAGACTCCTTGTTGACAAGAAGTCAACATCCATTTGAATTGCTTTAGGATATCCTGCCCGATGTCCATCTATGAGTCCAGAGTGGCACACATCTCCTGTAGGCTCTTTGTCAGATATGTCAGCCCCATTTAAATCTCTCAGGTCATCTCAGATGGCACTAGACACCTTTGTTTACAAGGCAGAATCAAACACTCCACTTCAGCACATCATTTTTCTGTGGGACCTAGATAAATGTTTAAAGTTAAACACAGCTTCAGGGCACCTCTGAATGTGGAAGGTATCCCTGCACTGCTGGAATCTGTTCAGTAAAACCCTTGATTTGTCCTCACACAACTGGTAAAATGAGCCCCAAAATAGCCACTTGAATTTTTTTTTTTTTCAGGAAATAAAACAAACATTGTTCTCCTAAATCTACAATGCAGCAATAAAGCATACAAACCACAGGTCAGAAAAAGCATTCAAAAATAAGAAATGAGATTGCATGATCTAATAAGCAGGGCATTACGCTATTCAGAAATGGTGATTGGTTTTGCTCAGTCCAAAATAACAACATAAGTAAGTAGATAGGTATTTTGCTTTTAGAAGTTCTCTCAAAATCTACAGTTGCTTAGGGGATGTCTCTCTATTGCTTTTCTTTTCTTTTTTTTTTTTTTAATTCATAACTTTACTGCCCTGGTGGTGGAGCAGGCTTGCTCCAAACTGGAAAAAACCTTCAATTATATTTCATTCACACTTTATCTTCAAGGAATTATTTATTCCTGTACACATGTTGATCACACTTTATAGTGCAGGAAATGTCAATAATTTTCGGTAAGAATGGCGGGATACAGCCTCAGAATTTCTAATTTTGCTAATGCAGACTTGTAAAGTCTTCCTGCACATGAACAGCAAGACTAAGTATTTGGTATGCTGCTGACCTAAATATATTTGATTTGCAGATTTGCATCCGCAGTAAGAAACTCCTGTTCCTTTGTTCTGCAGAAAAACTTTCAAGGAGCACCTGTTGACATTTTCACCAGGCCGTCCTAAAGAGTCAGAAAAAAAGGAGAAAATTAAATGAAAATACAAGAAAAAAACAAAGATGGGTTTTTTCCTCGGTAGATAATTTACAAAAAGTGCATGTTTAGGCTTCCTGGAAGGTTAACTTAGATAATAAAGAGATAAGGCTGTGCAGAAATTGATTCTTGTCTAAAAAGTTTTAGATGCACAGTATATTTATGTAGAAGTTTAAGTCATACTATGTTTTAAATGGGAAAACTGAAGCTTAAAAACTAAAATCAGAGTCCAGCTTTACCAAGCAGTAGAATCTTCCTGACTCTCCTCTGCGGTAAGGGGGCAGGGACAGGGTCACCGTGAGCCACAGGCTGTTTGGTACTTCATTGCCAGCCAGAATTAAGTGACAGAACAACAGGTACTTTTTAAAGCTGTAAGTATATAACTACCTGAATTTCAGTACAGTGTTTCTTACACGCTGTGTAAGTATCCTGTGCAATATGCTTTGTTTGTCTGTCCTAATGAGGAAGCCTCAGAATTTTTGTGGTGTAATTTGATATTTCATCATTTCTAGGAGTTTTAAATGTTCTGAAGTGCTAACTAAAGCTTTCTATTCATTTGGCACAATTTTATGGCATTTCTAATATTTGCAGTGGGCTATATCAGGCAAATCACTGTGCTTGTCTAATTATCACCTTTAGGATTTTAATTTTGTTTTCCCCAGTTGTCTTAGGAAAACTGTTTAGCTTATTAAGGACTGCAGTAAGAGCTTCACTGCCTTCATCTTAAAAAAAAAAAAAAAAGGATGTTAAGTATTTTTGTAAAGATGTTATTCTCAAAAAGTCAAAAGCAACCACTGATTTAAAATACTTGCAATTTTTTTCCTCAGATTTCTACTCTGCCACGTGCCTGTTTTACAGTTATTAATTACACATATGATTAGTACATCATTTTATTAGAATTTCTGTTTGCTTGCCTCCATTTCACTGCTCCCTTCCTTTCTCTTTATCTCCATTTTATAAAACATTCTCCTGAAGGTTTTTTTTTTTCTTTTTACTATGTTTTAGTTAGAAACGCTATTTTTTCCCATTTTCCCTATTTACTTATGTGCTTATCTTCTTCCTGTTAGTTGGGATCTACTTTTCATATTATGTCTCCCACAGGATTTGCACTGGAACAGAGCAAAGGTTTGAGGAGGAAGGAATGACAGAGAGAAATTACTATGTACTGATCATGAGCCCCTCTTCCTGCACTGCTTGATTCCTTGCCAAAATGACCACCAGCTGGCCAGTGGCAACAGTAAGGTGGGGAGGAGAGGAGACTGGAGTGAAGGACTGAAGATTAGACTGGGAAAAGGGAGAGAAAAGGAAGAGATTTAATGTCTGTCCTTTTGTTTCCCGCTACCCAAATCTATAACTAAATATTTATTTTAATTGACAATAAATATAGTCAATTTTCCTGAAGCGACGTCTGCTTTTCCTGCAGTGCTAACTTGTAAGTGATCTCCCCGTCTTTGTCTCAACCCTTGAGAGTCCTGCTCTCCTTGTTTTCTCCACTATTAATGTCTTCTTTCCTGGAAGTGGGAGGAGGGCAGCTGGGTGGGAGTTTGGATGTTAGCCAAGACTGAGTAACCACACAAAATCAGATCAAGATGTGCATAAGATTTTTTCTGCACCCTGCAGAAGAAATCATAGTAAACCTTCATCTCAGTTACAATCTTCAAAATCAAGGGTTATCCTTCACTATCTCTAAAAAAAAGAGAGATGGAAATCTGATGGAAATACCTCTACTTTAAATGTTGTACCTTACACTAGGTAGGAACAGATCAACATTCTAAATTTTATTTATTTCCCTTTTTTTTTTTTTTTCTTTTTCTCCTTTCTGTCTCCTTCCTGTTCTGCCAGTCTCTTATTTTTTAGTTTTTTTTCTCGTGCCCTCTCTTCTCATTTTCCTGTGTCTTCAGTACCATAAAGGAATTAAATTTTGCCCTCATGTACTTTCATGGACAAGATTTTAGTCATATGTGTAATAAAACACATTTTTAAGCAATGTATGTCACTGCAGCTCCATTAGTATCTACGATATTACATGGGAACTAAGATTTGGTCCAGAATTCCTCATGCTACTTAATGGTACCATTCTCTTTTTATGTAAGCAACTGATGAATTAAATTATTGTTTTTGTACTGAAGGCCTCTGAATAATAAATAGCCACTGGTCCTTTTTTTAAATTATCCCATTATGTAATTTAATAAAATCATTGTTATTAGTTTTGTCATATTTAACTTATAGCTCACTAAGGTATTGTTCTTTAGATAATTGTGAAAAGTACTAAGAAAAAATTAAAATTAATTTTTGCTAATTAGAATAGTAGATTTTTTCCTTCCATTTCTTCCTTGTGATACATGCTGCAACATGTGAAATGGCATTTCTACTATTAAAATAGTAAACACAAGAGAATGTAACATATATTTACATAGAACATCAGATGCTCTTTTACAGATTACTGTAACAGATGATGGTTTATTGTCAATGCCATTACCTGAATTGGCTGATGGTGTCATTGCACGAACAGTATGGTTTGAGTATGCATTGGCATAATGTACTGGCAATTCTCATAACAGCAGTCTTCATAAACCCCAATTAGAGATTGTAATGTCAAATAATCATAAATCTTTACAAAGATTGAGAGACAACAATTTGTGTTTTAACAGCAGTATGACAAAAAAATTACAATTAAGATTCATTGGATTACCTGAGAATGAGCTAGAAATATTTTGAAGAACAATAAATCTCTATAGGTGTCTGTCTCAGATGATTTGAAAGAAACATAGGGTCCTACAAAATTAAATTTGCCATGAATCCATCATAGGAACATTTTTTGTGCCTGTAATTATTCAAGATAGATTTTTGTACTAAAGATAAATTTTGACCATTTTTTCTTTGTTCTTTTATGATTTGCAGTTTTCATTGTGTTATGTTTGTACCATGAATTTGTTCAGTCCTGAGATCTCTCTACAGAAAATGTAAGCAGATACCTCTAAGGAATAATAAACTGAAACACAGTTGGCATAAACACATTTGGTACTGACACCCAAATGAGTGTGTGGGCAGCAATTTAAACAGCAGCTTGCAAAGCAAAATGGCAGTATAACAGAGCAGGAAGGTGATCATCTTTCTCCATATGGCTCTGCTGAGACCACACATACAACCCTGAATGCTGAAATTTCCTGGGTGTTTCAGTATGAGGGTGATATTGACTAATTGTATCTCTATTCTCGAACATATTCATTGATATAGCACAAGGTCTTCTGCAAACTTTAATGAGAAGTGCTCTTCTTAATTTCTGTCACTGACATTCCACACTATTATCCTTGTGCTTGTATTTCTAAGTGGGTATTTTTAATATTCCACTGAAGAATATATAATGAACATGTGTCAAAACAGTTCAAGCATTGTATTCTTTTTGAAATTAACAAATTTTTTCAGGAAATATACTTTTCGTTAAAATAAGAACTAAGTTTTTAAATAGGATTTGTATTGAGCTTTTCACAAAACACAAGCCTCTCTATCCTTGTCCAAGTTTCTCATGTCCAACAAGAAAACATAAATGTTCCACTTCTAGCTATGTTTTTCTCTAAACACTATAGTTTCCAAAATGAGAGCAAATTAGGGAAAGGCATTTGCCTATGGTGTACTTTACTTTCAGAGTTCCAGAGTTGGGCTTACCATACATGTAAGTAGCTCTGAGTCTGTTTTGACCTATCTACAGTTGCTTTAAGTGTTCCTTCTAATGTGAGAAGGTTATTAAAATGGAAGAGTGAACCCCTGTTCTGTTCTTTTCTCTTCTGATCTACTCATATTCTAGCCTGGTCAAATTTAGTTTCTATTCTTTTGTCAGGCCAAGGGTATGCATAGTCACTTTTTTAGAATCTTACCAACTCCTTGATGACTTGTTTGTATTAGGATGGTTTGTACCATGAGATCAAAATAGGCAGCCACATTGCTAGGTATCCTCAGATAAGAATGAGTGCATTATTAAAGATAATTACAGTAGTAGTGTTGACATTACAGTGTTATCTAAACAACTGGTGAAATAAGACAGGTTTCTGTATTTTAGCTTTTACTTGAAATAATTTAACTATACTCACTTTAACGACGTGGCATCTGCACTTTTCTCAGGAAGTATAACTTCCTATTTTGTTCAGAAATATTGTAGTTTAGCACTTATGTCATCATTCATTCCTGCTCTTATTGATTCTTATTTCACATTATTTCACACAATTCACTGATTTAGAATTGCTGCCTTTTTTTTTTTTTTTTGTGAGGAATACATGCTTTTAGAAATAAATCCCTCCCTTTAAAATATATGAGTAATTTTCTTTTCTAATAGTAAATAAAATCATCATTAGCTTTGTTCTTATTAGCATGTTATTAAGAAATAAATTGAAAGTTCATGCATTCCTCTTAATAGAAAATATAAAAATAAAAAATATTGTTTAAAAATGGAACACATTGATAACACCTGTCTCAGCCATCTAGTGTGGTGCAAATCTATGATGTGGATGAAGTGATGCCAGCATGCGGCTTGGAGAACGTTGACTCAGAAGACACACTACCAAATTTACGTAAATGAATCTTGTACTTGATCAGTCAATATCGAGATCCAAAGAAAAACTCTCCAAATACTTAGGGCATACAAATCACTTGTTTAACTTTATTGAAATTTTATTGACAACAGAGCACTAAGATAGCAAATGTCATTATATAGTGCAAATGACAAAATTTGACAAGGGTGTAAGCAAGTGGTAGCAAGTTTCCAACCTTCAGTACCCTTTGGACCAGGCTAGATTATCATCTACTTGCTAAGTATAAAGTTCAAGGCATTGGGAAAGAGAATGACAATGTAAAAACACTGAAGAACTACATAATATATTAGTTCAGTTTTATGACTAAGATATCTTTTGGTTATGCCTGAGGTTTTTCTACAGCTGTCCTGACACAGAGGCATAAGTGCACACAAGGTCAATGTTGTAGTACAAAAATCCCTGAAGGAACAATTTCAATTGTAGAATGCCACTCTAGAGGGCAAGAAGACATCCACATCCTAGATATTTATAAAATTAGGTAGACACATTCATGGGAAGAACACTAAAACTCCATTATGACAAATCAAAACTGTGTTTGGCGTGAGATAAGAAGGTAGAATCACATGCATCAACAGCAGCTTTTTAACAGATTGCTCATTGTGGTGATTTTGTTTGGCCCAGTTTTTACTAGTGAATAGGGTGGGGTACAAAGATGACTCCTGCGTGTCCTGTGTGAAGATTCTGAAAGGTTTTCACCATGTCCAGCAGAGCCAATCTCTGATGGCTCTGAAGATGATGGACATGCTGCTGGCCAAGCCTGGGCCAATTAGAGATGTTAGTTACGCCTCTGTGAAAACATATTTAAGAAGAAATCAAAACAATTTGAGCACTCACTTCTTTTTGGTCAGAGGAGGAGGAGGAGGAAAAAATATGTGAGGGAGAACAACATGGAGGCACCAAAGTCAGTGGAGAAGGTGGGGGAGGAGGTGCTCCAGGCACCGGAGCTGAAAACCTTCTGCTGGCCATGGTGAAGACCATGGGGGAACAGCTGTGCCCCTGCAGCCCATGGGGTCCAGGGGGGTGCAGAGAACCCCCCACGGCCTGTGGGGAGGTGCCCACGCCAGAGGAGCAGGTGATGCCTGCAGGAAGCTGTGATCCAGTGGGAGTCCCAGAGACTGAGAGTTGTAAAGGCCCTGCAGGAGAGAGAAAGGCCTTGCTCCCGGGATGGAAACAGCCTGGCCTAGACTTGGCTTCGGCTCAGAAGTCTGCATCCTATGGACAAGAACTCGTGCTGCAGCAAAATTCAGGTGGGTACTGCTCGTGAGATTGGACCCACGCCAAAGAAGTTCACAGAAGACTGTCTCTCCTGGGAGGGACCCCATGGCTAAGTAGAGGACTCTTCTCCCTGATGGACTGACCTTGACCAAAGAAAAAACCCCATACCCTGTCCCCAGCCCAGAGCTGTTGGTTGGAAGGAGGGACGGGGGTGAGCTGAGAAACAGTGCCTTAAGAGGGAAGGGGGGTGAGTGAAGAAACGGTGTCTTAAGAGCCTATTTTTACCTCTGATTTATCTTCTGACACTGTTAGGCTAATAAATCACTTTGCAACTTTAAGTTTTGTTTCGTGCTTTGTCCTGTGTCTGTGCATCCTGCCACCAGAGGTTTATCTCAACTCATGAGTCCGGTGTGTTTGTGTTAGATTTTTTTCTGTCCTCTGCATAGCTGTGGCAGGAGAGAGCATAGAGAGCAGATGTGGTAGGTTCCTGGCATTTAGCCTGGGTCCAACCTCGACTCTCATCCTTGTGCCTCTGCTTGCTACCAAACCACAGTTACACAAACACAAAACCACAGTAACATTAGCTCAGGCTAAGAGTGACCCAGACAAGTCCTGAAACCTGCACTGCCACATCGATGTAAGTTTATGGACTCATGTTAGCAAGTCAAAATCCTATGTACTAGCTTAAACACAGAACAGAATTTTAGCAAGACAGAGAATAACCAAATAGATTCTTCACTGAGACAGTGGTCAATCACTGGAACAGGTTTTCCAGGGAAGTAGTTAAGACTGTCAGAGTTCAGGGAGTATCTGGGCTACACTCTTCATCATATGATTTAATTTTAGGTAGTCCTGCAAGGAAGAGGGAGTTCCTTGCTGATCCCAATGAGTCTCTTCCAAATTGAGATATTCTATAAATCTAGGAAAATAATTTAAATTTGAAAATTGAGAATTTTTATTTCTCTATTCAACATTTTAAGTTCTTCATTGGAAGGCAAATATTGCAGGTATTCAGACTCAGCTGAAGCAGATAATTTTTAAATAACAGGAAAAAAACACAGTCTGGCATCATTCTTCTCCTTTCCTCTCCTATGAAGTAAAGCTGAGTATATCTTCCTTTGTAACAACATCGCATTTCTCTTCTTTCTGCTTAGGGTTGGTCAGACCACTTTCATTTTGACAGAAAATTGGTTTTCTTTAGGTAATATTTCACATTAGAAGATCTTTAGCTTTGTTACCTATCATTTGTCTTCATTTTACTCATTCAGAAATGGTATTTACTACAGTTGGTTGTAGTGGCTTTAATGATTTTTGAGAGTGTAGCAATAACTGGACTATCTACACTTGGACAAAACTTTACCTGGCAAGTGACAACAAAAATATTATGTTGGTTGATGTCAGCATCTCCATTTGGACACATTTTTGATTGTACCTGCAATGTGCTTCTCTGAGGATTAAAGGCAGGCAAGCAAAAATATTAATTTGAAATATTACTCACGGTTATGCTTTAGACACTGATGCAGTGATTACAATATTGGGCAAACAGCCAAAACACTATGTTCCCTTCCTTGGTCGTGTATTTTATGATAAATATCTTCCAGTTAATTCAATATGCATTTTTTTCCTATAAATCTGAGGGTTTGTGTCTACACTACCAGTAAGTGCAGCAACGTCAAAGATCTCTAATCTTTAATTTTGTAATATTGCTAGAGAAATAAGCTAAATTATCCAGAACTGCTTGAAAGAATCTCTACATTACATAAATTACAGGAATATTAAAAAAATATTAATTCTCTTTTCTTTCTTATCTGTTCTACATCATTCTTTTTAAAACAATTGATTATTATTTCATCATGCATATGTGATTTTTGGGTAGGACTGATATCTTCTGCAGTAGTAGAAATAAAAAATAACAGCAGAGGAAGAATCCAAAAATTAGCTGGTGGTTTTCATCATTTTGAAGGCCAGAACACTTTGTGAGACATAAAATTTCATCCAGTGATTTCCGTGGTATTTTTGAGATTTAAGGTTTGACTTCAAACACTTCAAACAGTATCTTTTAAAAAAGACATATACTTTGAATTAAACATTTTGAGCAAGACCAAGCCCGTCATACAAGATTTGTTCCAGCAACTGATTCTGTGTGCTAAAGAGTTCAACTTTATTTGGTAAATCTGTCTAACTATAGTTCTTAAACTGCGGATTTTTATCTGCTGCACTCATGTAGCGCCATAATAGGAATGGATTGTGATTAGACATTATTAACTTCCTGTTAATGAACTAAATGAATAAAATACTTCCAAATAGGACAAACTTCCCAGAAGTCATGTGTTTGAATAGTTCCTTTTTATTTACGTCCCCGTTTTCCACATTCTCTATGAAGCATGACACAATGCACTGGTCCATTAATGGTTTCACTACCATGAACAAAGCAGGGGAGTTACTACTTAATATCAGCATAAGAGTTGCTAGTTCTCAGCCTGTATTTATTATTTTCCTGTTCAGATTTTAAAGTACCTCACAATTTCATCATGGTATTGAAGTGAAAACTCACATCCAGCTATTGCTCTCCTTGATTCATCTTGCCATTCCATTATCTCATTCCTATTCTTTTTTCGTCCATTAATCCCAGCAGCAATTTGTCTTGTTTTCAATTATTTTGAGTTTATTCAATAATGCTGATTGTTCCACTAGCCCTTAATGATTGACCTGTTCATATTTTTATGCTTCATTTTGCTATTTACTTGGTAACAATAAGAAAAGCAGGTCCTTAGTATATAGGTAGGGTTAGTTACTGCCTAAGATGAAGGAACAGGATGATCTCTCAGTTCTGAAGACTTTGGTTTTGGAACATACTGACAGACAATGGAAATCTTGTTTACTCTGAAATTGAAGAATATTAGCCCAATGATATGATCCATCAGATATATGCAGGCATAAATGACCGTAAAAATTGAAGGCAAGCATGGAATTGGACATTTTCAATTTTATGTTATCTCTTCTACAGCTATATTTTTAAAATTTTTTCTTCAAAGATCACGTAATGAAATAAAATAAAATTACTAGAATTTTTTTATAACAAAACTCTTATTGTATTCACAAGCTGATGTGGAAGTATCATCCTTATGAAGTATTTATGGACATGTTTTATTTATAGAATGCTCTGACAGTTATATCATGCAGAGTACTGAAAAAATGGCAAGGAATTTTTATATTTTATAAAAATGTAGCCTTTAAGACAAAGTCATTATGCCATTCTAAAATTGATAAAGAACATAAAAAAACTCTATCACCTGCTCATTTTCTTAAAGAAACATCAATTTCTCTCAATATTATTCAGTTATACAAGTGAAAAATATGCATGTGGAGGACACAAGACAATCCTAACTGCATCGAACAGATGCTTCATGCTTTAGTGTTTTAAATTATGTATGATGCATGAGTGTTTCTTTTCATTAATGTGCAAATTGGAAGTGAAATTTTGCACAAGATTTGTGTGTCCTGTATCCCAAGGAATACGGCCAATTAAAATGTGATTTTTTTATCCATTAAAAAAACCCCATGCATTGGATTCTGTTCATTAGAATGTCAGTGCTTTCAGTAGATCACACTTTCCCTGTAGATACTTTTAATATGGCCATTCCTAATTTCTGTCTGAAATTTTGCTGCCTACTCACTCATAACCTAGGGCAAGATTTAGTTTCCTAGAGCATTTTTCCCTTCCTTCCTCCCATTTTAAAATCTGAGCCCATTAAAGATCTGCTCCCTTGCAGAAAAAGAGAAACAACAACAAAACAAAAAACCCAGAAAGAAACAAAGAAAAAAATACTCTCCACATTAATTTTGCTAAAAGCAGTACTTCTGAGCAACATTCACTAAGGATGCTAAAATTTCCTGTGGTTTTGAACCCATTTAGGTCAGTGGTAACAGTATCTGTCAGTAACAGATCATTCACACCTACAGTTGCTATCATGTAAGTAATTAAAAATTTACACGAAGTCCAATTATTATGAAGTTATCATACATATTTTCAGCTAATAGAACATTTCAGCATGTAGGCAGGCATTCTTAAATGGCTAAATTATTAGTTTGTGAAAGGGAAGACAGTTACCAAAAGCCAGTTCTTATCAGCAAGAAAACCTTTAATCCTAGTTTAACATTATTTCACAGCTATTTACCATTGCAAATTTTTGTAAAATTTAGTAGCACCTCCATAACTTCCTGAAACATTTTGAAGACATGCCTCATGGTGACAGTTCTGTTTTCACTGAAACTGTAGTTATGAAATGAGAACTACTAAATAATTGCTGTTTTGTTCAGAGAGTATCTTTCTCTTTTGTGGTTAAAGTTTAGTACATACCTACATCCAGTCATTTCTGGAAAGTATTTTTGATGTAATGGCAATTCTCTAACATAAGTTTTGTTCTTAAGAAGACAAAATATAATAATTTTCTTTTAGATTTCTTGTAAGCTGACAGTAATTGTTACGATATCTTAGTTGACTTTAGTTGCAAATTTAATGATCTTGCAGAAAAATAATCATTAAAAGCATTTTTTCTTAGCATCTGTAGTCACCATAGCAAGCTATATAATACCAATATGTTTCACTACTAGAATTCTAATTTGGTCGTTCCTATATGACTTTCATAGTCAATATACACTATTTGGTTTTGAGGTCTCAAAAGCTTCCTGTCTAAAAGAACAGATTATTCCTTCCTCACAAGAATTAAAGTATCATTTCTATTAGCTGAAATAAGAAGAGGAGAATGTATTTGAAAAAGTTTAACATAAAGCTTGTTAAAGTCAATAAAAGAACATCCCATGATTCCATGTGTACTTTCTCATGCCTCTGCTTTTTTATATCTAGGGCATGTACTCTTCTTGCCACCTAGTACCACACACAACCTTGAATTACACATCTAGTAGTTATGCAATACAGAGAAATGTTGAATATCCAAAACAGAGGTTCCAAAAGTGCAAGACACACTACTTAAATTAAAAGGCAATTCAATGAATTGGGGATGGAAGGGAAAGGCAAGACAACAGAAGCCTTGGGTGTGCTAGCCTGGTGAATGACCAAGGCATGCTGAATGTTGCTGACTAAGCTGAAGAGTAGGAAATAAAGAACAGCAACAAAAAACACAGATTTGTATATTCTGGTTTAGTAACAGGTGTGAATTTCCATGACAACCTTCACTCAGCATTTACAGTTATGAATGACTACTTGCACACAAAGGATTAGTGCAGGGCTGTTCTCATACATTGTATTCACTCTGTTTTGCAGTTAGGAAATAATCCTTGAAGCTATTCCGTATAAATCTGTGGTCAAAGGCAGAATGTCAAAATAACTCTGCAGTTTGTCAGTTCAGTATTCATCTGAAAGGTTCAGATTTCATGGTAATTATGTTATAAGGACTGTGTTCAAAACAATACCTCTGAATAAACAATACACCGCAGCTTAGGTAAGTGAAGGAAAGGATCAAAGCAAGTGTTTGTATTCAAAGTCTGAAAATTTGAGTTTTGTCAGTGAAGAGGTCACATTTAAACTGCATCCCCCACAGGACTGAGATCATCAGAGATGCTGATGTCAAGATTGCAGTGACACAGGGAAGGTCCCTGTTCTTATTTAAGAACATTCAGGCAACTCCTACATTATGAATCCTTCTCATCTGTTGAATGGTGGACATTGAAATACCAGGCACGGTCAATTCCTAGAAATTTTTCTGTGTACAATCCAACACAGTCATAGGCACCAAAAGAGTTTTCCAGCCACAAGGAAAATATTACTTTTAATTTTTTCTATCAGTTGTTTATATATTTGCTTAAACAAAATATATAGTTATTTAAATATTTGTTTAAATACAGAAGGACATTTAGAAACCCATCTCATTCAAGAATCTCACTCCTCCAAGAATTTAGTTTTTCTTCCTATTATTTTTCTTGGCTTGTATATGAATATGGGAGATGCTAAAGAGTTTTATCTGTGAATTCATAAAATCTCTGTGCTGGTGTCAGATGGGATAGAGCTAATTTCCTTCACATTGGCTGGTATGGGGCTATGTTTTGGATTTCTGCTGAACACAAACTCTTTTTATGAACTACATCTTCCAGAAAAATAAAATCTTTCTAGGCCAATGTTTTTTAAAGAACAGTCATTTTCTATAGGAAAGCAATTTTCTATACTTAAATTCAGCAGATCGTTTCAGTTTTCAACACAATTTACTTCATTTTTGGAATACACTCAAACTGAGCACTCATGCATGCTGGAAATGAAGATGGCAGGCAGGACAGCAGGCTGAAGCACTGCACGGTATGCATTATCTAAGAGCATACACAGAACTCGCACTTACTTTGTGTAATCAGTGGTCCAGGATGTCCTGAAAAGGTCATGCAAATACATGTGGAGAAAAACCAAGTACTTTAAAAATACAGTTATGAAAATGTGAAATAAGAAATAAGGCAGCAAGCTGATGGGCTTTAACTTGTCATATACAATAGCTACAGCCAGCTAACTAAGATTAAACCATGTCATGCTGAAACTTCCTGTGAAAATAGCACCTACTCCAATCTAATTTTTTTCACTGGTTGATAGATATTCCATAGGTACAAAGGTATAAATTTATCAAATAATAACATTTATTTTGGATGCAGGACTATATGTCAACAAATTTTGATAGCGTAGATAAACAAAATGTCTTCTTAGACTTTTTATTGAAGATTTTAATAAGAAAGTATTATAGGGGCTTTTCTTCAAAAATACTAAAAAATGGAACTTGAAACACAGAATTGGACTTGAACCTGTGACTCCCATATCCAATATGAACATCCTAAAAATTGAAAAGCTGGGAAGGTTCGAGTTGTGAAAATCTATTTTGTTTTCTGTGTAGTGACCCCTTTAATACTTTCCTGTAAAGCTGACTGGAGCAGTCCAAGCAAGTAAAAAGGAAGTCTGCGCTTAATCTGCACTTCCCAATGAAACTTGTGGTGCACTGGGTACCTCACCTCTCAGTGCTGTTAATGCTCTCTTTAGGTGTGGAGTGAGCATGATGCAGAGCACTGAGGCTCTCTGGTTCCATGCATTTTGTGCATCTCAAATGCTGGGAAGAACCTGAATAAGAGCTCCTAGGATCTTAATTTTAAAATTAATTGGAAATTAAAACATTCACTCACAAAGTATTTTGGGACCCGACAACCTGTATATTTCAATAGGACAGTTGCTATATTCTTCAGGCATATTCTTTAGATTTTTTTGCATTAAAGTAGCTAAACATTTGGGAAAGAAACACCTACTGCTTAATCTTGCCCTCTTCACTGAGTCTTTATTTCTGGCCATTGCTAAATAGGCTTCAGGCTAAATGGGTCTTTGAACCAACACTCAATATTTTTTCTTCAGGGATTTGCATTACTTCTATTAAATACTAGTATCTACATATTAATCTACAATTTAGTGTTCTGTAATTTTTTGCTAGTATGTCTTCTTTGAAATAATAAATAAATACTTTAGTAGATTTTAATATTTATATCTAATCTCAAAAATTTGAGCAAATTTATGAGTAATTATTATGGTTCATTTATAAAAGGCATATTTATGCAGGGCACTCAGGTATTGTTTTTCAGCACAGCTCCTCAGAAAGTACTTTTTTGATAATAACTCCTTTAATGTTTTTATATATTTACATTTGTGTCACAAGATTTTAGGGTTGTGAAATGTACAAAGAGTTTAGAAAATGTTTGGGGAGGAGATTCTAACACACAGATTCCCCAAATACTTTAAGAAGCTGCTGTGGAAAGATGAAATAAGAAAACCATGCAGTGAAAACATCTGGCCTAACTGTAAGGAAGAACTCTGAAAAATTCCCTGAAGGACTTCTGTGCTGGCTTACAGAATTCCAGTTAAAGTATGGACCGTGAGGAAATACACACACACAAAGAAATTTTACTCAAAACTCTCTGCAGAAAACATAGTACATTAAATAAAATAGGTAAATTATTAATCTTTGTTTTGTTTTGATGAATATATCTTCAAAGAGATGAAGTGTCTCATGTCCTGTGCATTCATCCTACAACTCTCCAGATCATAACCAAATGTACAAATTTGGCAAAAAATTAAATTCAATATATAACAAATATGCAACCTATATTATTTGCAAAGGAGCTTTGTCATAAATTCATGTTAAGACAGCCTTCAAAGATGACTAAAATCTTAATTTAGGTTTGAGGTCATTTTAGTTCAAGGTGATACATTTGAGACAATTTGCTTTATCTCCTTGTAACATGCACTTTTTCTCCAGAACATGCTAATGGTGCTATAATTTTAATTCTGCAGGTGTTCAAATTTACCTCTATGTAAAGGGCTCAGCAAAGGAATAATGCACTTTAATTAAATTTTATGTGTCTTTTAAAAGGTTTTCATGTTATTTCTCAGAACAGCTACAATATTCAGCTCTTTTTCTGTGTGTTCTGGTTAGTGTACATTCATAGTTGTTATTGGCATTTGCAGTAATTATAATACTCATTAAAAGAAAGGCTACTTAGCATTTAACATAACATAACATAACAGGTTTAAGTAATTTTTTTTAGGAGTCTTATACCCTTGCAGTCACATTCTTCTTTTTTATCCGGGTATGCAACAGAACTATGCTCTTCGCAAGATTATTCTTCCCTCCTTTCCTATGTTTCAATTTCTTCAGCTTGACATGAGCCTCTTTGCAGAATACCACACAGTGGAAGTGTTAGACTGAGTTTTGACATGTGGCATCACATAAACATGTTCATGAGCATCAGGCGCTTGAAAGCTGTGTCCTCATAGAAATGTTGACTTTTATCACAAGAACAATCATCTGCAACATGGCAACTTGGAGGTTGTTACATGACCTGAAGCTTACTCTCTTAAAGATTACCTTCCACTGTGTTTCATCAAAATTAAGTTTTACAAAAAAGTAATCAGTAGAAACAAAATCCAAAATACGCAAGTATGAAATTCATACATGTGAAAAAAAGGAAAAGAGTATTTCAGCTACAGCTGTACTCATAGTTGTCAGTGAGGTTAACTGAACACTGTTCTGGTTTCAGCCAGGACAGGGTTACCTTTTGCAGCAGGTGGGAGTGTGTGCGGCAAAGGCCCAGATGTTCTGTATCATCTCACATCATTGCCTGGGGCAGCAGAGAAGGGAATCTTCACTTCCAAGGAGTAGAGTTCCCTCCAGTCAAGCAAGCATGGTGGATGGAGCGCTGAGGTAATGCTGGTTTGGGTGGTTTGGCTGCCGCTGGGTTGAGCACCACACCCTTTTGTACCCTTTTGTTATTAATATTGTAGCCATTGCTGTTTGTTTTCTTATTTTTTGATGTCTCCAGCAAATTGTTCTTATCACAACCTGTGATCTTTGTCTTTGTGCCTCCAACGCTCCTCCCCAATCCACTGCAGGAGGGAGGGAAAAGGGAAAAGTAGGGCGGGAAGTGAGCAGCATGTGATTTGGAAAGTCTCGGTGGGAGCACTGAATCAGGGAGCACCATTCCTAAATTGCAACAAATGTAAAGGTCAAAAAGTCATTTCTGAATTGCATTTAGGAAGTCAGAAGGCAAAGATTTAAGTAAAGTAGCTTCTTGCTTAAGTTTCATATTTTAATATTGAAAGTCTTTAACCTAATAGTATTCAATTCTTTTTTTGATTCAAATTTTTACTGACTTTTCAAGTCTCATCTTTGATCAGCACAGACTTCAGTCTATCTGCTAGGTAAGCAGAGGTATAGCGTGAGACAGAATGAATCATACAGTATCAGAAAAAAGATTTATTACTATGATCCCAAGAAGGTATAATTTGCATATGAAAGGAAAAAATAAGGCAAGTTTTATGTTACTTACTGTTTGTTTTCTTGTTGGGTGGCCAGGGAGAGTTGATTTTCAGAAGATCTTTACCATTTATGTTGGTTGTGGTCTGACTGTGTAAATAGTAGGGTAGCTCAGACAAAGAAGACATAAAACAGCCATGTTACTTAAGTACAAGAAGAGCAATTTATTAACTGTAACATCACCCTTCAAGGGAATCTTTCTTTCTATGAAAGAATTAAACCTACACAATGTGTGTAACAAAATAGTTTTAATAGAGAAGTGGGAAACATCCTTGAAGGACACAGGAAATGAAGAAAATATAGAGCAGGAAGTGTGCCAGGTGTGGCTGTTTAAATCCCACAGAAAGGGAACTTATAATTTCCTCATAACAATGTGGAACTTCCTACTCATTCCATGTGACAAAAGTAAAAGTAAAGATATAGCCAAGATATTGGCAGCCAGCTACACAAACCAAGAATTTTTTGGCTTAAGTCAAGGTTTGGTTTAACTCAAGGACTATTTGGCTGATCAGGGGATGACGGTGACAGCTGCAATGGCAGTCTGTGAATAGCAATCTTTTACCTTTCAACAAGGTTTCTAATTTTACTGCAAAAAGCTTTTTGCTGTTCTACAATAAAAGAAAATTCCTGCTCCATTCCAAGAACCAAATCACTGTGTCCACTTACCTTGAAAGCTGGCACTTCAGAAAAATTCATGGCATCCCAGCAAGGAAGATACAAAGGAGCACATAAAGTGACTCTGTACCATGAACAGACATCATACTTGCTCCCTTTGGTACAAAGAAATATTCCTGGGCACCTCCGTATGACTTTACTTGTATATCAAATCCAGATGGACAGAAGACCAGACTTTTTCTGTATATTAGAGAATTTTACCTTCAGTATAAGGTTCTGGAAGAAATAAATGTCTATTAAAGAAAAATGTGCAGCATATAGCCTTACTTTTGATAATGGTTGTTTCTGCAGCACTTGCTACTTATTTTAAATCAGCTTACACAGACAACAATAGTGGCAATAGCACAGGACAGAAGTTAAACTGTAACCCAACCCAAAAATAAGTATAAAACAGAGGCATGTTTAACCAGCTGAGAAGAAGGAAAGCTAATGCTTAAAATACCTTGTGAAAAACTAGAAAATCATATACAGGTGTATCTTACAACACTGAACCTAATAACTGATTCACTGAGATACCAGGTCACTAAGGGAACTTGGGGCAAAGGTGAAGAAAAGATAATTAGGAAGATGGAGAGTGTTGGAAGAAATGTGTCCCTGACTCAGTAAGTGCAGAATCAGGCCAGGCTGGAGAGAGAAGAGGAGTCTGACAATATGAAGGAAAGGCTACCCTGAAACAAAAGACTTTCAACATTACCGGTCAGAGTTAAAAAAGGAAAGAAATCTTGGACTTACAGTGATTGCCAACATATTGACAATAGATAGAAGAAATGCAAGATTCTACAATCTTGGAAGAGTTTGCAAATCCTCAAAGAGTGTGTGAAGCAGGGATTATGAAAATAGGTTATGCTTTGAGTGCACTCAGCAAGCATAAGCCAAAGGGACTGTGAAAGTACTTATAAATCATTAGGGATTTCCATAGGAATCCTTGCAGAAGGTTAGTAATACAGTGTGCTTAACATCACTCTTGTTGTTTTACGATGTAAGCTTGCAATATTTCCTTTAATAATTTCAATGTGACTTTTAAGAAGGCTGAATCCAATTAAAAAGCATGTATTTTATGGCCTGTCTTTCTCTCATACTAAGCAAAAGAAATAGAATTTGGAATGATCTTTAGAAATTCAAGAAATCAATAAAAAGGAAACAAAATAAAGATAAAAATAAAGCTATTAGCACAGTCCAGGAGAAAAATCACATACAAAGATAGCAAAGCTGAAATATTTTGCATGACATATGTACTGGAAAAAGACTGAGGAAGGATGTGGAAAATTGCTATTAGAATCTGCATCACCTGTATAGTGACTTAGGGCAAAAGTCACTTTACTGGGATTTGACAGAGGTGTAAAATGTAAGATGCAGATGGTAATTATTCTGCTCTACTTGGCACGGGTGAGGTTTCAGTTGGAATGCTGTTTTTTTGGTCCCTGAACTATAAGAAAAAATTGTAGACAAAATTTGAATTCTGAATGTGGGGGCAGAAATATTTAGAAGCTTTGAAAATCATCCACAAAGCAAATACAAAGCCAAAAAAACTGGCTTAATTTGGTCTTGAAAAGACTGATAAAAAACAGATAAAAGCTGTCAGATATTTTAAAGGAAGCGTGCTCTTGTCCACAGAGAATATACAGAGAATAGCATGCCTAAATGACAAGGTCTTCTTCCTGTATATGACCAAAAAATTTTCATGTGGGTCAAAAATGTTTAAGTCTCTTTATAAAATATTTGATAGGACAATAAAAGAAGTTGTGGTTCTGCATGTCTACCATTATATATATTACACACACACGCAGACACACACAAAGATGCATATACATATACATATACCTATACATACATGCACATATATATTTTATATATATTTTATATATGTGTGTATATATATGTATGTGTGTGTGTGTATATATATATATATATATGCAAAAGTTCTAATGAGAAGGTAGAAATTCAAAGTGAATGAAGGTTCAAAAGGATTAATGTCTATCACCAACAGTGTTCCTCCAGGCTATATCAATATTTCACTTCCATTGCTAGTAAGGCTGAAACGGTGAACTAATGACTATAAAGTGATATTGGCATGAAAGTTACCCTGGTCTTATCTGAAAACCTATGGCAAGGATGTTTTTCTTTTTTTAAAATCATAATAAATCAAGAGATTCCTATATAAATTCCAGTTCTATTTGTCATCACAACATCTTTGAACTTCTTTCTTAGTTGTTAAATTGGAACCAAAATTCCAAGATTTTGCAAATGGTTTTCGTAACCAGTCATTCTGTGATTCATTACAGTAATGAAAGTGACAGTGAAATATTTGCTTCAGATTTTTACATGAGTTTATAGTGCCAATATTTTTCAGCCACAATTTCTGAAAGGTTTTAGATGTGTCAAAGCAGTTTCAAAGCTGTCTTCTCTTTCAACATGGAGTTGAAGCTTATGGATAAAACTCTTAATTTTTTTTTTTCAGCTATATTACGAACCATTGCAGTTTTTTCGTGTGCTACTAAATCAAGTTTATTAAGTCACAAGAAAACACCAGAGTTGTAAGTAAACCTGTTAAGCAGGGTTTCACTTACATACGACGTTTCAATAAAATATTCATATGATAGTTTTAATAAAAGTTCAGGAAAGTGACTTGCATTTCTGAACACTTTGCAAAAAGTTGGCAAGTATTTTTGATAGCTAACTCTTATTAGAATGCAAAGCAAACCACGATGTTCACAATCCAGATCATCACAGAAAGTTGAAAATACATGTAACTTCATCTGTCAAGCTTTGATAAGGCCAATTTCTTTTCACAGCAACATTCAAAACACTTTTTGTATAGCCTGTTGTTTTGTTTTAGCCTGTGGGTGGGTTTGTTTGTGAATACTCCAAAGCTCTTAGGAAATATTAGTGACCATCTTCTTAATACAGAAAAACTTCTTGTCGCTGACTCCTCCTAGTCCACATAATTTTTCTGTACAAAAATTATCCACATTGTATATAATATATCAGTAGGACAAGGGTGACAAAACAAAAAATTTCCATTGGTTCACATTCTAATTTTTATTTAAAATAATGCAGAAAATTATTGGCAGTAAAACCTCTCTAGCGTCATCTGGCTGCAAAGTAGAGGTTATTTTAACAGTAACTAGAGTCAATATATTTTTGACCAGGTCTTGAAAATATTTTACATTTGTGTTATCTGCAAGAGCTATTAATTTAGCTTGTTTGAATACAATTCTTCATCCACCATAGGAGTTTCCTATTTTCTCCTGCAAGGTAGTTTCTGGTCTCCTGTGCTTTTGTGATTTTTTTCTAATATTCATAAATTGGTGGTTCATACAAAGAGATTATTTGAGCACAGGAGCAGCTGAATGGAAAATTTTATTTCCTGTTTTCATTTTTTCCCAGTTAATTTATGCTTGAAGGAATTTTCCCTATTGACTTTGAAATGAAGGTGCCTTCTTTCAAGGTGATGTCAAAGATTAAATGGTTTCATTTTTCCATTAGCAAATACTTTGTAACACAGCTTTGAAATTATTGTTCATCAGTTGACACAGTCTAAGTAAAGCCCATTTAAACATAATTTGATCTATATGAGCTATTTTTCCTTTAGGGTTCTCATACCATCCATCCTTTTGCTTTTAATGATAATAGAATTTAAGACATTATTTCAGGTTGGATTTTTTTCTGAATAATACTTACAGCTAAGAGTTCTTTGCTAAAAGATGGTAAAAGTGAATTTTTGCTCCACTGCTCCTTTCTTTAGGCGCTGGCCCACTGTCAGTCACAAGCTGTACAAGCACAGTTTTTGGTAGCTAAGCTACTGTACGTGACTTAAAGTTGACAGCCTTCGTGACTTAAAGTTGACAGCCTTGCTATCATAACAGGAAATTTATAATTTTGTGTTGGAATACAAGGAATTATGTCCACTGCCATGATGTCATTGGTGCCAGACAAATAAAATAAATAGCTGAAGATGTAGAAAACCATGGTTATGGACTCCTTGGTTCTAAGCAATTCCTTAAATGTACTTCAAACCTGGAGCAAAATAGTGGTCTAGACTTAAAGCTGTGGCAAGTGTGTCACAAAAGAAGGAACTCTTTCTCTTATCATCACTGGAATTGAACTGTTCCACTGATCTGTCCTTTCCCCTCACTTATCCCAGCAGTTGTCTTTTCCTTAAACCAAAAATTAACAACTTTTTGGACATCTCTTCTGAACCACAGAGACACATAAAGGGTCATTTTTAAAATTGCAGGAGATATTTATACAAATCTTAGATGTGATTGAACAACAGAAGTATAAAACGTCTTGTACAGCTTCAGATAGTTAAATTTTTATTGCTCTTCTACTGATTCCTAAGAAATAGTGCATGGATTTTCTAGACTGGTTAACAACAATTTGAAAACTACAGGACCGTATGAATCTTTAAAGTACCCTGCATGTCTGCTGTTTTATAACTCATAATGTTCCACTCAGTTTTACTGGAGGATGTTATAGCAAAAAAATGTGACTACCTGCAAGTCAAAACTGGTTTTGCATTATATGACAGGTTTAATATATTAATTCCTAAGAATAAACCGTAGATTACTCAACATGACTTCAAATAGTATGTCATGAAATCTGGCCTTAGACATACAACCTAAATAGTATGGGCTACAGGAAATCAGTGTCAAAACAATAAATATATATTGAAAGTCTGCAGGGTGAAGTAGTAAGGTATTTAGTGTCATTACCTTGCGGGAAGAGTAGCAAAGAATAACTGATTGACACCTACAGATATTTTCTTTAACAGACTTTAAAGATCAAGACTATCTGTAATGTGAGAATTGTGTTAGCTGGACTGGAAATTTGTCAATGTTTAAAAACACAACTGAAGACAAACAGAAGTTATTATAATGTGAAGTGCCAGAAGCTGCTACACACATGATTTATAGTCAGACTGAGGCACAACATCACTATTGCAATTCATCACTATATGAAGTTGCCCAGCTGTTTTATGAAATGGCTACCAAAAAAGCACATAATAAGGAGAAACAGAGGGTGCTGAGCAGATTTATTGTGTGCCACTTGTTTTTCTTGGGCTTTGTCTTTCTCTTCCTTTTATTATTATATAAGAGCTTTTTTAAAAATAGTTTTTCAATTGTTAAAATGTTTTTATCTCAACCCATGAGTTTCACCATTTTTTTTTTTCCCTGATTCTCCAACCTGTCTCACCAGGGTGGGGAATAAGCAAGAAGCAGCTGCATGGTGCTTACTTGCCAGTTGGGGTTAAGCCACAACAGCGCTTCAGTTTCCAAGAAGCAGGAAAAAAGTCTCCGGGCAATGGTAATATCACATCTGTTGCCATATAGTCTTATGGCAATCCATAAAAATAATACACTTTGCATTATGCAAGGGGCTGTTATTCCACAATATAGCAGAGACCCATTAAATATGTTTATGATTACTATATATTACATAAATCATAGCTACATAGCCAATTATAGAGTTTCTTCCATGGAAGAAACTCTAATGTGAGACTAACACTTTCTTCTGCAGTTCTAGTACACAGATTAGCAAAATACTGTTAAAAAAATCAGCAATTTTATTTGTAGAAGATAAACTCTGATTTCTCAGGACTTCTCAGTACAAAAAAAAAAATCATTTGAACAATTCTATGACCAAATTACTTATCTGTGAAACTCTTGTTGCAAGCATTAACCTATGTGAAACTCCATGCACCATATCTATGCATACATATATATGTTTACCTATACATGTATACACATAAACATAGCTGAAAAAACTATATGTATATTTATATTTTTCATGTGTACCTCATATATACATTTTTATACCTAAATTTATAAATTGTTAGAACTTGTCAGTTTAATAAGAAAAAATAAAGGAATTAAAATATTTCTATTTGAAATTTCTGACTTACTTCTCTATGCCATACAATGTACAGACGTTGATTCCACTATATCTGAGGCACCCAGAATATTTTCCATTCACTGCAAAGTAGTCACCTTTATGATTTTCAAAATAAATCAAGGTCAAGCACAAACTGGAATCTATCAGGTTCTAAGATAGTTATATGTGCATAGTGGCAACTTGGAGAATACTTACTCACTTAAGTAGTTTATGAAGCATCATTTCATATACCATAGAGAGTAATAGGTATGTTCCATCTCTAAGAAAGAATCACAGTGAAGAAAGTGTCTTAAATTTCATAGGTTAGGACATTTGAGGAGTAATGGAGAACAGAGAACAGCAAGAAGGCAGAGTTTTGTCATTGGGTTAACTGAAACACAATGGAATTCTTATTTTCTTGGGACTCATCCCTTATCATTTCAGGTCTGTGCTCTGCTATGCTTCATACTGTGTCTGCTTCTCAAGGCCTTTGCTATCACACAAGACATATATTTCTCTGGGCTGCATCAATATTTTACCATCATAAATATCCAATTTTATATAGAATAACCTCTTCATCTTTACAAAACTATGGTTGGACAATAAAGAGAGAAATAAAAGTGTAATGAATTAGCTGTGGACCTTGTCAATTAGAGATATTGCTTTCACAGAGAGATCAAGTAAAACAAAGCTACAGGCAGGTCAAGAAAAGTTCAGACAGAGCAGGTCTGATAAGTCTCAGTCCCGAGGCTCTCAAATATCAGTAACAAGTTTATGGTCTGTTTCTAGGAATGGCAATATGGCCTTGGATTCTGTAACACAGAATTTTGTTCTACTCTCTGCTTGTTTATTTCTGTTTCTACCCGTTTGCCAAGTCTGTTTTATCTGATCCTTTTTCTCATGAATCATACATTGAGTAGGGGTAGCAATTTGCAGAAAGAATGTCATGGTGTATAAATATTTGTTTTTATCAACAAAGCTTATGGGTGTAACAATGTCAATCCAACATTCATTAGGTTTGGTACCACACTTTTAAAGCTACGTGCCATATGTTCCCTTCCATTAAAAGTCAGGGAAATTCCACTAATCCAATGCAAATCAGAGTAGGGTATAATCATAGCAGCCTGCAAAAGGAAGCAAGTGACACCAGGTGAGAAGTGATTTCCATGAATATGTTGTATTCACCAGTATTCATCCCATGGCAGAAGCTCCTGGTGGATTGTCTAAAGAATAGCTGGAGCATGAATAGCTGGAAAAGGAAAATGGCATAAAATAACACTTAGGAGGCCAAATGCTAGTTTTACTGCCAGTGTTGGAAAGACAAGGAAGGGTAAATTTCAGTTTTTCACAGGTTAAGCAAACAATACAGGAATTTCTTTTATTTATGTCCTTGCAATTCATTTCTTCAATACTTTTTCTGCTGTGGGATCCTTCTGCTGTAGATCTACTACAGTGGGATTCCAAGAAGATTCGCCACAGCAATTTTTTCTTATGTTGCTTTTGTGGCCATTGAGATGGTGATCCCTCTCTATCATGTTTTCTATTTTCTAAAATTGCAGCTATCCCTTATCTCATTTTTGTCTTATCTGGAAGCAACAAATGAAATTCTTCCTTTGATTCTTATAAATCCAAGTTTCTTTTCATACTGTCACACTACTGTAGGCTATTGCTTTGTGTTATTGCATTCGTAGTATCTTAAATTGAATGGCATTCTATAAAAAGCATCATTTACACTTAAAACAATAAAATAATATCTTCCTCTATCTTATATATGATTCCTTCTCTCAAAAATATTTCATATTGTGAAGAATATATGTAGTTTCACAGGAAAACCTGCTCAGTTAATATGATTTAAATCAACTTTACAGATCTGTCTGTTCCAATGGGCTGAAAGACAAGGTGATGGGGAAACAGGCCAGCCTGGCTGAACAAAGATTTAACTGGAACTCAGGGAAAAAAATAGGAGAGTTTATGACCTACAAAGAAGTGGCAGAATGACTCAGCAGAACTTAGGAGGACTTACAAGGATGTTGTGAGGTTGTGCAGGGAAAAAATTACAAGGGTAAAAGCCCAACTAGAATTTAATCTGGCTACTGCTATAAAAGACAATAAAAGTGCTACTCTAAGTAGATACACAACAAAAAGGGGGGCTCAGGACAATCCCCATGCTTTATGGAATGGGGGAGGAAATATCGTGACAGATGAGGAAAAGGCTGAGATACTTAACACCTTCTTTGCTTCAGTCTTTCATACTAAGACCAGTTGTCATAAAAGCACCCTGAACTGGCAGACTGGGACAGGGCGCAGTATGAAGCCCCCAAAATCTAGGAGCAGGTCAGCAACCTGCTGCACCACTAAGACATACACAAGACCATAGGGTAAGATGGGATCCAGCAAGGGCACCAAGGAGCTGATCACATTCTCACTGAGTCCCTTTCAATGGCCAGGAGTATGAAGGGAACTGCAGGCCTGTTGGCATCGTCCCCAGTGCTGGGGAAGGGCATGGAGCAGAACCCCTCGAATGCCATCACATAACACATGCAGGACAACCGGGGCATCAGGCTAGCACAGCGTGGGTTTGGAAAAGGCAGCTTCTGCTTGATCAACTTGATCTCTTTCTATGGCAAAGTGACCCCCTTAGCAGGCAAGGGAAACACTGTGGATATTGTCTGCCTGGACTTCAGTAATGCCTTTGGTGCTGTTCCCACACCATTCTCCTGGGAAAACTGGCTGCTCGTGGATGGGGTGCACTGGGTAAAAACTCGTCTGGATGTCCAGGCCCAGGGAGTGGGAGTGAACAGAGTTAAATCCAGTTTGTGGCTGGTCTCCAGTGGTGTTCCCCAAGGCTCAGTATTGATCCAGTTGTGTCTAATACCTTTATCAACGATATGGATGAGGGGATTGAGTGTCCCCTCAGAGCTGGCAAAGGACACCAAGTTGTGTGGAATTGTTGATCTGCTGGAGGATCAGAAGGTTCTACAGAGGGATCTGGACAGCCTGGATCAATGGGCTGAGGCCAAGTGTGTGAGCTTCAATACAGCAAGGTTCCAGTCCTGCACTTTGGTCACAAAAACCCCAGGCATCTCTAGAGGTTGGGGGCAGAGTGGTTGGAAAGCTGATCAGCAGAAAAAGACCTGGGGGTGCTGGATGTCAGAGGGCTGAACCTGAGCAGAGGCCATGATGACCCAGAGAGACTCTGACAGCACCAAAATATGTTCTTAATGCTGCTCTGCTTTCCATCCTCTCTCTTGACACTGCTAAACGTTTTAATGCTTCTGGGTTGGTTTCTTTTTGAATTTTCTTATCTGATTCCTTCATTATTTATAAAGTCCCCTGATAACCCCTCATTACTGTATCCTTTTGTCATAGTAATATATAGCTTCTTTTTTAGCATTTTCACTTTTGGCAAACACCATAAGAACAGAATGCTTTGGGTGTGGTATAAAAACACAATGTGTAGATTTGCATTCCTGTTATATCATCTATTGCTTTCCAGGCCCCTTTACCAAGAAGGGAGGATGTGCCAACAGCATGAACAGTATGAGCTGCTATTTCATAGGTGGCTCACGGTCATTTTCAGGCCTGTTTTTCTCCAACTCATACTTTTAACTTTATTTCTTTTGCTCTAATTTTAAACCAGGCTCTTAGTTTGTCAAGGTCACTGTGCATTTTGATCCCACCCTGCTTCTTGCCTTAGTATATAAAGTGACAAAACTAGCTTAGTGACATCCACAAATTTTATATAGATGGACCATCTCTGAAATGCCCAATTCGCTTAATCAGGAAATGTTGAAAAAGAAAAATTTTTCAAATAAATTTATATCATCCTCCAATCAGCTTTACTTCTGGCTTTTATTTCCATAGTTTCAGGCAATTAACAGATAATTTTTATGCAGTTCCTATAATTGCATCCATGCAGTTTTTCACAGAACTCTTTTATTTAATACATTAATTTGATTCAATGCTATTTTTGCGAACAATGTATAAAACAGTTTTTACTGAAATAACTGACTGATTAGAAAGTGCATATTTTGTTTGGCCCCTAACTGTACCAGTGTATGAATTAGAATAGCCTTTTTCACCAGCAGAAGATCTCATTACTTCTCTAATATTTTTCCATAAATCAGTATGTGCAATTGATGCTGATATGAAAGTAGATTGAGTCTCATTAAAGCTCTTTCTAAGAAATATGGGAAGAGTTTAATTATTTTCATTTAAGTTCTCTGAATAATAAAATCTGTCCAGGTCATATTTCTCTTAAAAACTTCAAACTCTGAGAAATGAATCTGCTGTAATTTTTAGCCCTAATTAGTATTTGGGGGATATTTTAGTGTGTTCCTGGTTCAGATAATTTTTTTTTCAGTTACAAAATGGATTTTTTTTTTTTTTTGCTTACATGTATGTGGAAAGCTATAAAATATTTGAGCAAATATAAAAGCGTTACTGATACTATAAAATTAGCATTGGTATTGTGTTATCATTCAAATTATCATTTGTAATTCTGATGTTCAATTTCCATAATAAGAAGGGAGCTGAACAATAAATTGAAGCTTTTCATAATCATCTGTTGCCTACATTATGAACTAAATATAAATCTTAGTAATATTTTTTAAATAAGACTTTTCAAACATACATAAATAAAAAATAATAATGTATTATAGTATATTTTACTTGTAGGTGAATGCACAGCAGAAAAAAAAAAAAAAAAAGAGATGAAGAGATGAAGACATAACCAATCACCTAAGACCAAAAAAATGATAGTCCAGCAATTTCTGGATCAAACTAAACACTGATTTATATAGTCACACTTTCAGATCTCTAACTGGCATTTCATTTGCTTCAGTTGAATATGGATGAAATTGTTATTCATATAATAATATAAATAATAGAGTACATAAGGCTAATTTTACAAAAAGCCCTGTGTATAATTTAATATTTTAGTTTATCTGTCTTTGAAATAACATTGTGTTAATGTCTATATTTATATACTTTACAATTGTTTCTTTGTATAGCTTTCAATCTTAAATATCAGGTACAGCGCTAAGAACAATAACACAAAAAAAGAAAAGTAAACCAAGTTTGCATTAGAAGTCATGTAAGAGAAAGAGGTGAATGACAAGTTATTATATCTCATGAATTAGTCTAGATGAGTAATAAAAATTTGTAATTAAATTTCCCATTCAAAGCATTTGTTATCAGAGATTTTGAGAAACTGGATGATGTTTAAAAACTTATTTTTTTGGTTTAACTTAATTTCTCATTCCTTATGATATTTTAAGTGTCATTGTTAACTATTAATCTCCAAGAAATTTCAGCCTGCAAAATGATTGTACTCTGGGTTGTGATTTGCACCTAACATGCAGAAAACATTATATTCAGTGCGAGTCTAGTGTAAGGGTAGAAAGAGTCAGGAATATTGCCGCTGAATTAATTTGAGAGACAGTCATCTGCCAAGAAACTTCACTTCTGTAAAAGAGTTTACACCCACCATTCAATGTATAAACGGGGAGAGTTACCCCTATGGTGGACTAATTGTGGCTTGGGGATGGGTTTGGCATTGGTCAGCAAGTGGTGAGCAACTGTATTGTGCATCACTTGTTTTCCTTGGGTTTCGTCTTTCTCTCCTTCTTCTTCTTCATTATTGTCATTAGTATTACTATTATTGTTATTGTATTTTACTTTGTTCCAGTTATTAAACTCTTCTTATTTCATCCCACAAGTTTTACTTTTTTTTCTCCTCCCAATCCCACCAGGCTGGTAGGTAAGTGAATGAGCAGCTGCATCCTTGCCAGCTGGGCTTAAACCACAACACAAATCTACTTTCTGAAGTACCCAAATACTCAAATCAGTCTACTTATAACTTCTTTTGATATCTCCTATCAATATGTAAAAGGAAACTAATTTATCACCTTTTCCCACTCGACACATTTTACTTTTAGATTATAAAAAAATATAAAGACAGCCTCTACTTGCTGTTGTCTTGAAATAACCATGCCCCCCAAATTGCTTAAAATTTATCTCCTTCTGGTATTTCTTGCATGAGAAAAATTAGATTCTTGAAAAGCAGTTGTTTTAAAGAATAGCACATGTTGTTTCAGACAATGACATAAGGAGGAGGTGCAAAAAAGGCATTAATTTGAGAATGTTGTTTAGGCCACACTACAATAAAATGAGATTATCTTGTTTTGTAAATACACCTACAGCATTTAAAAATAATAGGTACTTCAAAAGATAAATAGTGCATCCAATGTAATTGGAACCATGTTAAGAACATTGGATTGACATTAAGATAATTGTTTTGAAAGTGTCTCTTACTGTATTGTAAATGAGAACTAAAAACTTCTATCCTCCTTTCAAAAATGTAGAATTTTTCCTAACCTTGATGAGCTGAGACTTAAATACATCACTGGCTTTGGTGAGAATATGACTGGAAACACTATTTGAAAGGGAAAAGGAAATCTGTCCTTACTGAGAGAGAAAAAGTGTTGAAATTTATCAGAACTTTGACTGAGAGGGTAAACTTTTGAAGACTTTTATTAAGTACATTATTTTCACTAGTTCCAGATTATCTTGTCCTCATCAAACTTACAGTTATTGTAAATAGGTAATTTTTTTCTTTCAGAGAAATTTGGAAAAACTTTTCAAACATTCTCTCTTTCCCTTAATTTGGTTTTGCATATGCTTAAGAGATGGCTATAGAATGCAGCAGAAAACAAAAGACTGAAGAAAAATCAGGGAACAGCAATTCTCTTTTGTTTCAAAGAGAAATATTGTGAGTATTTCTTGCATTTTTTTCATGTTGAAATACATACTAAATCATTAATTGTACATTCTTGTTTCTTTATGGCAAATTACCCAATGGTGTAACAGAGTGCAAATTGCACTATGTATTTGCAACACATACCAAATGTTACTAAACTGAGAATTAGATTGAGAACAATAAACTGAGATGTAGGTCATTGCTAAGAGATAAACTGTGAAAACTCAACCTCTGATTTCCCATTTACCCTATAAAACAATGTTTAAAAAGTGGCTGAATATGTCTATCTGAAACAAATTTTCTAACATGTATAAGAAAAAGGCTGGGGGAAAGAATAAAATTATTAACTGTGCATTTTGAAAATTAGCCTCTAAGTTTGGTATTGAGCAGGTTGTGGACTGACATTTCAGAGACTCTGCCATTCATGTTGGATATTACTGCAATAGCCTTCAACTTCTAAGAAATAATTGCCAGCCAAACATTTTCAGCGGTTAGTGGCCTGGGATTTGGTTGGGGTTTTTTTGTTTAATTTCAAGTAGAAACAGAGTAATCAACAGCTGAACATATTAGCCACTTACTTGTGAACAGTTTTAAGAATACCCATGTTGCGCTGATAATCCTCAAACGAATAAATATCATGAAAACTACAACAGATTTTGCAAATAGGTTTCATGTTAGATGTTTTGGGCTATATTGAATGTTGACTAATTTTATGTCTCTCCACTGTACTTCAGTAGGACTTGAGTGACCTTGCTTAGTTTTAAATGGTTCCTTGTGCTATGGGCACTGTTCTGTCAGGTGACTCTAATTGTTTTTCCTAAAACCTTGGCAACACTTAGTAAATGTTAGACATCTAGAGAGGAAGCAGAAAAAATCAGTGCAGAAATGACCAGAAATAATTGGGCAAATTCACATACCACTGGAAAATACCTTTCCAGAAAGAGCACTCTCAGAAAAATTCTCTTGTCAAGGTACTTATTTTCCTGCTTCCACTCATACACCTGAAAATTCAGTTTCTTGGCATCCTGAAAAGCTTGAAGAACAGTTTAATATTTTCTGTTCTTCACCTCTTTTCATTCATTCCTTTCCAACTGCTCTGAAGTATATGACCTGGCTTGCAGTGCCCTCATTTCAATTTATGCTAAATTTCAAAATTTACATATCTGTTCCTGGGTACCCAATGAGGTATTTTACTCCTATTCGTCTGTCTGTCCACCACATCACATTTGTGATTGCATATTTCCATTTTATGCACTGTCTCTCTGAATAAATATTCATTTATGAAGACTGATAATTCAGAGGTTTCATATTGGATGTGTAGATTTAACAGATTAAATTATTGTAATCTGGATACACTCATGGGAGAAAATAATTAAGAGGTCTTTATATTCACCATTGGTCTTTCTCCCATTTCCTTACTATTGTTTTTGTATTTTGTGAGGAAGGGGAGTGACAGTGTGTTTGTAACTGCTCAATAGCCAGGCTGCCTCTCTATTTCAGCAGTTCTCCAGTCTGCCCAGTTCTGAATTTGCCATGCAGTACAGAGAGAAGACTGCCCTCTTCTAAATTACATTTGGGCTGCATTCAGTCTTGAAGACATTTCTCTTAGTACAGGTGTTTCCAGAAATGTTTTGATCTTAAAAGTAGTCCCTTTTAAACAATTAAAACTGGATAGATTAGTAGTTTGCTTGAAAGAACTCCCATACTGAGTATGTAGAATAACCCAGAAAATCTTCAAGCAAAATAGAAAGAAGTCCATGACTGATATCTACTGTCAGCAAATGGTAGTAGAAAGGAAAATGCTTCAGTCAACATTCAGACATCACTCAGTGCTGTCTATGTCAAAACCAATTATTTGAACTTCATTCTGTAGTAAGTAGCTGGCACAAATGGCTTTGTAACAATATAATAAACTAATGTGCCAAGCAAAAAGTCCATTTTTAAGGCAGATGGCGCAGCAATTATAATTGCAGTTACCTGATGGATGCCCTGGTGTACATATGCTTTCTATCCAAAATTTATATGATTATACTGTTAGGCACCACCACTAACATACAATAATTCATTGTATGGTATCAAAATAAAAAAGAGAGAACTAAAAAGAAAAAAACATACCTGTCTGATTGAAGTACTGTGGTGAAGAATGGATGTAGAATGTTCTGTTTATTAGAGATCTTCGCCACTACAATGAATTTGTAAAGGAATATGTGAGAGCATTTTCTTGATCTGTCAGCACATTTTTAGATTTAATGGAAATCAGTAAAATAATTTACCCTACAAATAAATAAAGCTAAAATTATGAATTTTCTGTCAGGCCATAGGCATCTAAGACTAGTGTCTTCAGATGTTTTGATTATGCTGTCATCTCATTCTGAGCTTTAGTGAAACTCTATTGTACAGGTAAGTAAAAAGTAATTCTTCACAGACACATCTAACCACCAAGAAGCACAGAACTGAGCCAACAAATATTTGATAAAGAAACTGAATGGCAAACGTATACTTCTCATTTATTAAGATATATTTTTTCCTGTATTTCCTGTATTTCCAACAGGAAAAAATAGTTTGCTATTCCACTCCCTATATTTTCTTTGCACTTAGTGTTTACTCTTAGTGCTCTTAGTGAATACAAAATAACTAGTCCTAAAACCATAAAATTTAAATGTATATTAATTTAAAGATGAACTTAAATAATTTCAACGCCTCTCTTGGGAAAAAATTTTTAGTTACTAATAGCAATCATTCAAAAAAAAATAACTTAGACATATAGTATCATATCATGTATTTAATGCTGAACCTAAATTAAATAAAAGCACTGTTTAGTACATTGATTTAAGCATCTAACTCATCTATAGCTCAGGGTCTAAGAGACAACAGAAGGCAATAAGAAGTATGACGGTGGATGCGTGTTACAGAAAAAAGATTTTATAATATATGGTGTTCTGGTTTCAGCTGGGGTAGAGTTAATTTTCTTCACAGTGGCAGATATGAGCCTATGCTTTAGATTTGAGCTGAACACAGGGTTGATAATATAGAGATATTTTTATTACTCAGAAGTAATACACAGAGCTTGGCTTACACAGAGCCAAGGCTTTTTCTGCTTTTTGTACTGCCAGACTGGTGAGGAAGTTGGGGGTACTTGGGAGGTTGGGAGGAGACACAGCCAGGACAGGTGACCCCAGCTGACCAAAGGGATATTCCAGACCTTGTGACATCATGCTCAGTATGTAAAGTGGGGGGAAGAAGGAGGAAGGGTGGGAAATTTGGACTTTGTCCTTCCAAGTCACCATTACATGTGAAGGCACCTTGATCCCCTGGGGATGGCTGAACCCCTGCCTGCCCATGGAAGTGGTGAATGAATTCCTTGTTTTGCTTTGCTTGTGTGTGCATGGCTTTTGCTTTCGCTATTAAACTGCCTTTATCTCAACCCACAAGTTCTTTATCTTTTACCCTTTTTATTTTCTCCCTATTCTCACTGGTGAGGGAGTGAGCAAGTGGCTGCATGGGGTTTGGCTGCTGGCTGGGGTTAAACCATGGCATATGGGAACTGAAAAGATGTGTTTTATGTATTTCTACGGTGATTCATGAATAGAGGAAGTAGACGGGTAGACGCTAGTTTGAATATGATTGTGTGACAAGACAGGAGCTAGCAGTTTTCCAGTGAATGTTTCTGCTACAGGAATGTAGCATGGATAAAATTGCAAGCAACTAGAAAGAGAAATCAATAGCACTTAGCAGTAGAGAAGCTGGAGATATCATAATAGCAAACTGAGATGGATCTTCCATGGTGGGTAACAGCACTCTAAGCAGACCATTAAAATGTGTTATACACTGGGCCTTAAGAAGGTTTTTTCAGGAAAGAAAATAAATCGTGAAATTGCAGAGGTCTACTTTTTGTTCTAATGAGGAGTCCTTAATTTTTCTCTCCTTCTCTGTCCATCACTCTTTGTATCAGCATGAGAAATCCATTTCAGTGTTCTTAGTTCCACTGTGTTGCATTGTTCTTTCACTGGAAACTTTTTACAACAGAAATATTTGCATGACTGTTCAAAAAGAATTAATCCAAATCACCAGCAAACCGGACTCATTTAAACAAGTGATGAAATCAAATTATATATTGTTTTTCAGTATTCCAGTAATTATGTTGTTCTGCTTCTATTTTTTGCTAGTACAGTTAGGTTCATTTCAATTAATCAGTTAAATATCATCTAAAATAATTTGAAATGTTTCCAACTAAGCTGAACAAATTCCTGTTTAATCAAGAACTCTTGAAGTGCTTTCTCCTTTGTTCCCTAATGGGGACTTGCCAGATACATATTCTGTTTAATCCACCAGCATGTGAGGTTACAAATATATAGATTGTTAGTGTTTTAAAATCTGATTTTCTTTAACCTTTTTATTTTTTTTTTAATTACCTAGCTATAGATCACTACCAGATGTAACATCCCAAGCTCTCAGGAATGACCATTGCTGACTGCACATATTCTAAGACAATATACATAGTGCACAGTATGTGTAGTTCATTCTGAAATAAAGTATAAAAATTAGGAACAGATTTGACTGTCATTAAACAAAAATATAGAACTGGATTTGCAAGAGATATTCAGCAGTCAGATAGACCATTCTTTGAAGAAAGGGTGTGCCCGTTCCTATTCTTAAGGTTTCTTGCATTATAGACACAGCAAAGTGTGAATAGAGATGGCCAGTCTCAAACAGAATGCACATAAACCTATACCAGCATCACATAAATTACAAAGAGAGTAGATGATACAATTGGAGTTGTTTTCTACCAGTTTTATGTCTGCCTGGGTGAAACAACTGCCAAGACAGAAAACCCATCAGGTGTGAGAAGCTATAGTGGAATAGCATTATGAGGGAGAGGAAAATCAAATATTTCTGTTCCAGAATCAACAGCAGAGAATAGGGTGTTTGTGAGGCCTCCATGTTCTTCGTACGTGTGTAACTACGGGTCTGTGACACACTGCACAAATAGATTTAGAGAAATTAGCTGGGATAGTGATGTATATAACTGTAGTTAAAGAGGTAATGGGAAGAGGAACGAACTGGAAGGATTTTTTTTTTTTCTTTGAGCAATTGATACAGTTGGACAAAATTAACAAACTTCTGCTATAAAAAATTTAAATAGAACTACTCTTCACAAAACTTTTTTTTAGAGAATATCATAGAATCATACAATGCTTTGGGTTGGAAGGGACCTTGAGGATCATATAGTTCTAACAGCCCTGACATTTTTCACTAGACCAAGTTGCTCAGATATGTGGAAGTTTAGTTCATCACTTGGTTTTGATATAAGAATAGATGATATAGAACATCTCAAACTTTTCTGTAATGTACCATAATATCTTCTTTATGCACACTTGAACACACGGGTATAATAGAGCCATTTGAAATAGTCTTGTAACACACAGAGATAAATTAGAATTGCAGTAGCTCTCCTAATCGATATACCTTACAATAAAAACATTGCTTGTGATGCATTGCTCTGTATTTAAGAATGTATTCAAGAAAAAATGAGCTAGAAGATATACCTGAGTCCTAAATATTTAGTATTTGCTCTTAGACTGATGAAAATGCATACTTAAAGATATTTTCACTAGTCTGCCTCAATATGTTTTGCAAAAATAATATAAAAATGGACTTTCTATATTTCACCCAAATTTTAGGTTCTGTATTTATCTTTAAATTCTACACAATTCATATGGTAACTTTCTGATATTATTCTTCCACTGATATTTTAGATAACTTTTTGTAGGTATAAATGGATTCAGACTTAAATTGTAGACTGGAAAACCCAGTTCAGTAGGAAATATTTCTTCTGTTAATAAAAACCCTCCAAACAACCTCAAAAATACTTAACCAGGGCTGTCTTAATTTTCTTTAAAATTGAATTAAAATTTCAGCTCTATTTACTCAGAAAATTTGGCAAAAGTGGCTGCAGATATCAACAGTTACTTAAAATGAAGGGATTGAGTGCACCCTCATAAAGTTTGCAGACATTCCAATCTGAGCGGTGCAGTTGACACAGCTGAAAGAGGGGATGCTATCCAGAGGAATCTGGACAAGCCCAGAATTGGGCCCAGGACAATCTCATGAGGTTTAACAAGACCAAGGACAAGATGCTGCACCTGAGTCAGATCAGCCTCTGGTATCAACGCAGGCAGGGGCATGATAAAAACAGATAAAAAGCAGCCCTGTCAAGGACTTGGGGTCCCTGGTGGGTGAGAGGCTGGACATGGCCTGGCCATGTGCATTCACAGCCCAGAAAGCCAAATGTGTCCTGAGCTGCATCAGAAGCAGCATGGGCAGCAGGGCTAGGGAGGGAATTCTGCCCCTCTGCTCCCCTCTCCTGAGACCTCACCTGCAGTAACTGCATCCAGCTCTGGGGGCCTCAGCACAGGAAGGACATGGACCTGTTGAAGTAAGTCTAGAGGAAGCCACAAAGGTGATCAGAGGGACAGAGCACCTCTCCTATGAAGACAGGCTGAGAAAGCTGGGGTTGTGCAGCCTGAAGAAGGCTCTGATAAGACCTTATAGCAACTTTTCAGTATCTAAAGGGGGCCTACAAGAAAGCTGGGGAGGGTATTTGACTAAGGCAAGCAGTGGTATGATATGGAGTAAAGGCTTTCAACTGAGAGAGAATAGGTTTAGATTTAGACAGTCTTTGCTGTGAGGGTGATATGGCACTGGAACAGGTTTCCCAGAGAAATTGTGGATTCCCTATCCCTGAAAGTTGTGTTCTGCCCCTGTAACTCATGTTGAGTAGAATAATTTTGTTTGTTTGTTTGTTTTGTTAAGGATAAAAACTATAACAACCAAGAAATGAAAATTTTTGTTTTACGGACCTGTACAAAAACTAGTTAATTCACAATGTCTTTTAATGGCATATTAGCTATGGATACATGACACAGGAATTTTACTTGTTATAGATCTGAATACAAAATAAGATGGTTTAGTTTTATTTAGATAATGGTAAATCTCTTTTGTGTTTAAGAGGCCCAGCACAAAATGTCTCCTTTTTATGTAATGCAGAGAGGAAAAGAAAATATAATGATCATGTTTGATATTATTATGGATGAATCTGTATAACGACAGGTTTAAATCTATCAGTCCTGCACTAATGAGACAAAAGACTGTTTGCAGTGAAGATGCTGCTAAAAGCAAACTGAATGCTGCAATGGTCTTTTAGCTCTAATTGTATTGTGCTGACATTTGGTGTAATTATATGCAGTTGAGTATAATTTTAGCTTTCATGCCACTCTAAGAAATTCTGGAGTAAATTGAGGTAGCTATCTGTTTTCTGTTGAATTTGATCACTTTATTTTAGCCTGGTCTCAGAGTTTAGTTAGAGAGGTCTGAAACCCAGTATTTATCATAATCTGCTTCATTTGTTCAGTCCCCATGCGGCAATTCCAATTAGAATTTTATCAAAGTCATGCTTACAGCAATAATGATAATCCTTTAGCATCTATCTGGATTAGGTCTCTGTTTTATTCTACTAATGAATACTCTAGAGGGGTCTGGGCAATTTTACAGAACAAATTAACCTTAGAGCATAGCCGTTTAAAGTGTTCATTATACTGGACACCTGCAAAGTGTACTGGGCTTAAATGCAATTTAATAGACCCTTCTAGGCCTGTTTTAAAGTATCCTGAAGAGAGCATGAATAAGATGATATTTAAATTATGATGGTTAGAATGAGGTTTTTTTTTCTAGCATTTTCAATAAATATCAGATGTACTATGTATGAAATATCACTTTTGGAATACATCAAACATCACCATGTAATTGCAGCTTTTGAAATCTAAAATGAAAAGTTTCAAAACACTGAAATCTGAAATGAATGTCTCTTCAATTCCACTTTTGTGTTTAGCATGCTCAAAATGAATGTCCTACATGTGATACATTTTGTTTCTGATTCAAATACTCCTATTATTGCAAAAATACATGAACTGTAATTCTTAAATAGGCTATAATGGAAAGGGATTGTGAAAGAGAGGGCAAAAGAGCAGAGGGAAATGGAAAAGCTAATTGGTATTCTCTGTTTTCAACTGTTCATATCCCCAAGCCTCTCTCTTTCTTTTTTTTTTTTTTAATTTAAAGTCAGTGTCTCTTCATTATCTCATTAGTCTACAATTATAACATACTCCAGTGCCAAGGACCAAGAATGATTCATTTACATTGTTCATCAATCTAAACATTGCCACTAGAACTAAATGCAAGCTCAATCTGAACACATCAGACACTGCTTGAATGACTATTGTTATCATACTAATTCAATACGCAAATAATGTGCTCTTACTAATGGTCATGAGAGTTAAATAGATAGACTTTAATATTTTAGGCCTTAAAATTCATATTTTCTGCACCTTTACTCATACATGCCCAAATTTTTGTAATTCTGTATTATAAATCTTGCTGCCAACACTACAATACAGGAAGACTTGTTGCATCCTTGGACAAAATGAGGCAGAAAATGCAAACAAAACCCAAAAGCATTCAGCTTTGCATATTTGCTTAGTTTATTATGGAGCAGAAAAACTTAAGCAAAAACAGAAATATATTCTTAGTGTGTGGAAGCATATGTGTAAAATCAAGCCAATAAGTGTTTTCCTCATTGAAATCCCAAATAACCTACTGTGGTAGAAGACAGTGACAAAACTGAAAGCACAGACTAGGCTAGATTTTCTAAATTCAGAAAGTGCTGGTGGGCAAACAGCAGTGTTCCAGGACTGATAATTTCTGAAAAAAACTTATACAGTTATTCTAAAATCTCTGCTGACAATTTTGCTTAGGCCTGAAAAAACCTACTGTGAGCTCAAAAAGGTTTTTTCACTCAACAAATTCTCAAACTTTGGTGCATATAAACAATATGCATTTTCCACATGTTATCTTTTGCCTTTTTAGAATATGCTATGTTTTTGTAAGTATATTTTAGCTATTAATTGCTATCTATTAATCATTTTCTAACATTTACAGTTCTAAAAGTTTATTTGCTTCCTCTGCTGCTGATGAAGAAATGAAATCGTTCATACTACTTTCATTCACCCCAGTCACAGTGATACAACAACCACTATTCTGCAAAGCAGAAGTGTACTGAAGCCTGTTGCTAAGAAAATCTGAATTCCAGTCAAGATTACAGATACTTTTAAGTATTTTGGTTTTGCAACTAATGTGACATACTTGTAAAGTCCTAAGATAGACACAGCTGAGTTAGCTCAGGTACTGTGACATGTAAATCAGACAAGCATGAAGATGAGACAGCTGTGCTGCTGTGTAGACATGACATGGAGTGGGGGTACTTAGAGTGGGGTTACCGAAAGAAAAGAACCACGTTACTCAGTGGCATAACCTGAAATTTATTTACTAAGCAGGATGGGTTTAGCAGGTGAATAGCAATATCTATTATAAAGCTTCTTATAAAGTAAGAGATTTCTGTTCTATGGCACTCGCATACAACCCCTCAAGGATCATGTCTCCTTGGCCCAGTTTAGATAGCCAGCACAGACCTGGTAAACAGCTCTTACTGATCAATATGTTTGAGTCCTGGATAGTATTCTGCTCCCTACCAGTTGCCCATGCCAATGCACAAAGCACTTTTCCCCCCCACCCCCAAAGGCTGTTGTCTTAACAGTATTTAAAATTAGATAATTAGAGTAAGTTACTGATGATCTTTCTATTTTTATAGCTCAAGGCCAATTTCTTTGCCTTTCCCTATGTTTAAAACCAATTAGTGGTTGTTTTCAAAGTTATTACCAGCTTCTGGTTTCCTATTCCAGATGTGCTAAAAAGATGTTAGATCCTTGTTTCAGTGCTATTTCAGCTCGTACCAAATCATAGCATGTCTTCAGAGTTAGAAATCAATTGATACCTTGGCCTCATTTTATTACATTTGAACGTTCAGGAAGTTTTTAGTTCCTAACAATCCATAAAAAAGATACAATCAAAAGTGGGAAACAACTAAACCCATCTTTATACCACAGCTGATCTATACATTTTTCTGCAGTAGACGTAGTCTCATGCACATGCATAGAGGAATTTGTAAAGTTAACACAGTTGTAAATCTCTTTTTGTAGGAAAGTTGCTTAGACTTTTTCCTACTTGATCATGCAGGCTACTCTTTCAGGGCCACATCATCACACCACAACAACTGAGGGGTAAACTAGAAAATTTTAGCTAAGGTCTGACACAATATTTGAATTTTTTCAGGCTAGGGTTGTACTCCTGTTGACTGCTTTTCATTTAGATTCAGTTAAAAGTATCATCATTTCATGCTATTTTGACCAAACCATCTCCTATTTTTTTCAGTTCAGAAACTATTTAAAAAAACCTAAAAACTCAAGAGCCACACTTCTTTCCCAGATGCAGATAATCCCTTATTTATTAAGTTTTATGAAAATATTGTATAAATCTGACTAATAGCATACTAAAGGTATTAAATATTTAAGTTCTGATTTTCTGAGGAGTACACAATTACTGGGAAGTCAGTTACCACCTCTTTCTTGTTCTGATCTCAGTACACATTAGAAGCACATGCAGCCTACTCCAGAAAGTAGTATAATTTCTAAAAAAGCAGTATGATATTAAGCATTTCTCAGTTTTCTCACATATTTACTTCTCTCACACATTTACTTTTCCATATCTTTACACCCAGTGTTCTTTTATTTTCTGTAAATTTCATCAGAGCATGGATTGTTCTTCTTATTAATTTTTCTTGAGGGTGAAAGTATTCCACCACTCATGTGATAATTTCTTGGTGATACTTTTATGGAACACAATGTCTTTAAGTGACATTAGAACTTGTCCAATTCCCACTGTTTCTCCGGGTGGCACAAAAGTTCTGATTTCAAACAACTTACTCATTGCCTCTGGGCTGTGCCTTGACCGCAAATCTTTGTTCCCCAGTGCAACATAGAGTAAAAAAGAAAAAAACATTTTGGAGTGGCTTATACTGATATGCTATGGCCTGTTTTCAGCAAGAGTATAGCTTTCAACTGGGGGACACTGAGTGGAGAATTCAATTGAGTAAATGTAGACTACATGAGATGCTCTAGGGCATCTGAAATGAGGTCAGTGGGTATGACACAAGACCTACAGGATAACTATACCTTAGCAAGGTAACCAGGTAACAGTGGTAACGCTAATGGATCTGAAACCTCTGAAGTTGCACTAGTTAACCATGTTTAGGCAGCTGACTGCCACACTCAGATGATCTAAAAAGACAGTGCTTGACAACTGTCCTGGTCTGAGTCAAAATGAGTTGTAAATAATAATGAATAATAACTTCTTAATATTCAGATCAGAGCTTTTATTTAGTTTTTATTTTTAATTAAGGAAATAATGTGAAGTATGAAAATCACAGAAAATGTACCTTTGTCATGAGTATGCTGGAGCAGTATTTCTTTCGAGTTTCTTCACATACACCTTCAGTTTTCTTAGACAGTCTGGCAGGTACAGCACTAAGATCGTCTGTCACTGCATTTCATCAGAGACTTATTAAATAATCCCATCTGCCTGAAGCAATAACTACTACAGGAATAAAGTGATTATCTATTGTTACCTGATTTGCACTTCCTCTAAATCTAATGAATTTAAACACACTTTACTAGGTGTAAAATATCACCATAACATTAAGAAGCTGTCATTTAAATATGTTCATACAGTATCTACAATTCAAACTAATATGTTTTGTGATATAAAAACTGGTCACTTAATGCAGCATGGAAAAGCAATTTGAACAAAAATGAGAAAAAAATTAAAATGTTGCTTTTAAACTGACTTGAAGGTACAGAGGGGAGGTAACAAATGAGAACATACTTGCTGCTGGTCTAAAAGTTTTTTCACATTGTGCTTATATATAGTGTTGTTGAGCCTAAAGCACAGATAAAATCACCATTGAAATCATATAGGAAAAATAGACAATTACATTGGAGCTTGAAGCCTACAATTCTGAGAAGTCTAGGTTCTCAGAAACTGCAGAAGATAAATATTATTTCTGTCACCTAACTTGCAATTGCATGAGAGTTAAAGTGAGTTTATTCAGTCACTGGGGTGCATGTTCATTCCGAGGCCCATTTGAAAATCCAAGAATTTTTAAAAATTTTTCTTGGCTTGTGGTAGAAAAAAATAAGTAATATTCCTCGAGTACAGAGTGCTTGGTTCTGCTCACATATTTTCTTGGTTTACACATCAATTGGGCCCAGCTCCACCCATATCCTCCTGGCTGCTTCTACACACACATTTTGTGATCGAGCAAGCATCACTATATTTGTCTAAAGATGCCTTTTAGGAGGAACACTGAAAGTATGTGTCCATATGTCTAGGCTGTGGAGGGGAAAAGTATTTACACTGCAGCAGTGCACATGATGTGCAGTAATGATGCATGTTTGGCAATGTCCATTTGAGAGAGAGAATGGATGCATATCTGATCTCTGAAGGACAAGAGTGGCATGGGGCAGAAAATTTGTCACTATTTTGCACTACTTTCACTCTTGTTCCAATTGAATGAATAATTTCAAGGTTTTTAAACAATGTTGAGTATATTGAATTGCCGTTTAATTCTAAACAACTACTTAGTTAACCACTGCCTGTATTCAACATATACCCAACCAAAGTTGGGATAAACCATTGTGATAAACTGCAGTAAATTAAATATGTGCACAAAATATTTACTAAGCACAAATACAAAAGGAGTGCAGGAAGCTTGCTCTTCACCTGACAACACTATAGCGAACTCAGGATGAAAAGATTTAGGCATCATTAAAATGTCTAGTCCACACATCAAAATACATCAGAAAATTTACTAAATCCTCCTGGGACAAAACTCTGGAAAACATGGTAGAAGAAGGACTGGAAACTAAACTCTGCTACTGACATCACTATTTTTTATAATGGGGCAAGGAGCTTGTCTCTGATCTGCCCCCCTCTAGCATACTTATTAGCTACTACTAGTAATGAAAACACCCTAAAAAACAAATTCACCCACTATACATAGTGCTTCAGAAGCTAGGATGAAGAAATGAGGAAGAGGTGAGTTGTATTAGTCATCTGGCTCAGTATTTCACAGGAAGATTTTCAGATCCAGCCATCATTTACAGTACAATAGGCTACATAGGTAACAAATCCACTAAACACAATTTTCATTCTGAAGATAATTCTTTGGGTGACTCATAAAATCCAAGAGATTTGACATGTGTTACTGCCTGTCTCTCTATTTTAGTAGAAAACTTTCATCTCCATCTTAATTTGGCTGAGACATTCTGACTATTTGTTGTCATGCTGATTGAAGGGCTATGCAGGAGTAGTCTACAGCAGGGTAAAAAAGAAAGTGTTTGTAACAAATTACACCACACTATATTGCTTTTCTGCACCCATCTATGAAACTTTTACTTAGTAGTCTCTCTAATATTATTCCAGGAGATTTATAATTACATTTCAGTCAATGCTCCAAGCAGTGCCTGAAAACAATCATTTACATTTTCTTATCAACTGGCTTAGGGTTTTGCTTTTAGTTAATTCTTACTTAGCAGCTGATGCACTCTTGAAGTCAGAATAACATTTCTGACCAAAACAAAAACATCTTCAAAGCTATTTAATATACGAGAGAACTTTGTCAGTCCTAGAGAGACACAATAGAAACTTGTATTTGAGAAGAACTTAAAATTAAGGAAAACAGTCTATTAGCTATCAGTCCTAGGAAATATTATTTATTTGGTGCACTTTCTGTTTTGAGAAAATAAATTGTATTCAAAAGATGAAGTAGATAAATGCTTTATTTATAAGATAACATTTTGGCTTTCAGCAGCTGCTTTCCTTATATTGTACTCTGAAGCTGGTGAAAACAGTAATGTTACAGCATAAATAAAATGTCTCTTAAACCTGCAGAGAACTTTGAATAGCATTTTTTCTGCTAAACAATGGGACACGTGATGATATTACTTGCAGAAAATAAACTTGCTGCTGTTGAATTTCCGACACCAATCTTCTCCACAAAAGGGAGAGAAGGGAAAAAATTTAATATGTATTTTGATTGTATGCATACAAAGAGGAAAAACAGACAAAGAAGAGCCAAGATGAGGCAGTTAAAATTACACATTGAAAAATATGCATTACTTTCACAATCATATTTTCCAGTAAACCCTGGATTAAATTAGTCTGGCACTGCCAGAAGCTAGTGTTTAGTGCCAGCATCTGTGGCTGTCTCAGTCCAGCATAACTGCTATTTCCATTCCTTTTAAGTTTCATGTGCATTACTATTAGGTGCTTTACAGTTCTTCTTTTCTGCTTTCCTCAAATCATCATCTTTTTGGTCACTAGACTGCACACATTGTGCCTTGACATGGCCAATTGCAGTTGACATTTCCAGTCGCCCAGGGTTAGCCCAATATTAATTAAAGCATCATTCTAGACTATTATCATTTTTCTTCATCATTGTAATGGATTTTATGCTATTTTTAAAATTCTGCTTCTTTCAGATAGAAATAAATCCTAATCTTGCATTCCTAAGCAGAAATAGCAGGTTGAATTAGCAATCTTAGTGCCACTTAATGAAGTCCTTACATTAATCTTCCCTCTCCAATTCCATTTTCAAAACACCTAAAGCTAACATCTACACAGAAATAGCTTTTGCAAATCTAAGTCTGATTAAAACCCTAGTTGATCATCCAGTGCACTCAGAAGACACCTGGAGTGGCTGTTATTTCTCACAAGCTCGTGGGTCTCATTACCAACCAACATATACTTCTAATAAAATTCCCATGTTAGAGTAGATTTACTGTGAAAAGCCACTTCTCAATGATTGTACATTCTGATATACCCCACTAATTCCCTAGCCATATCAGATCAAGGTCATGCTTGCTTATCTTCATGAGAATAATTAGAGTTAATTGCTTATTGCCTCAATTACAACACCAAACCAGCTGAGAGCAAGAATTGCAGCTTATTCCATCTGGTACCTCGCTCCCTTAACTGGGCCTATGTGTAAACAGAGGAGATGTTTCTACACGTGTCAGTGATGCCATGATTTGAAGACACTAAACCAAATCCCCTCAACTTAATGTCAGTATAGTTTGAATTTCTTCATTACTAATGAGAATCCATTATCCTGTAAAAAGAAGATGTCTGACAGGTTTAGGTGGGCCAAGAGTCAAAGCAAACTGTTGTCTAGATTTTAAGAGATATGCATGTAGAGACGTTGCTTTTTGTGTTCTGAGTAACTGAAAATCTCTTGGAGACAGAAAACCTAGAGCCTCTAAGGCCATAACATCATTTCTGCAGCAAAGAAAATTTAAATTTTGATTTTTCTTGTCTCTTTGTGCAGAAGGCAAAAGAAGATAGTATGTGACTTAGGACCACTGAGCCTCTAGAATACACTTTATTCCACCCCCAAAAAACACATGGGTTTGTTCAAACAAATTTGTATGTACAGATGTTCTTGTACCCATGTGCTTACAAAGTGCAGGCACTAGCAATGTGGAATTTGCTATCTTGCAAATACAAGTTTTACTAGTATCACCAAATAATCAAAATGGGATTGTTGGCCCTTGTTTTCAATAACTAAAACATGGCCGAAATTCTCTGCAAAATCTCCGCTTTAGCAGTTTACATTATCATTTTCTCAAACATCAGTATCTCAGAAACACTTCAGGTGTGATTGCTTTGCAGTACCTGCCTTCAAACTAGGTTATCATTGGCTATGTTCATGAATTAGCTGCAGAAAGATGCCATGTACGTTGTTTAGTAGAGAATACAAAATTAAGAATTGTTTAGTTCAGGCTAAACCAATTTTGTCATTCTCAATTTTTATAACATAAATGGAAGAAAATATGTCTGACTGCAAATCACTTTTTCTCTTTTTCTGCAAAAAAAAAGGTATTCTGAGTTTCTTCTTGCAAAATCTTATGAAGATTGTTTTCCTATAAAATTCCCATTGAAGCACATCTTCACCTAGCATTTCTCTGCTATACAGCTTACCTGGAAATGGTTATTTAGAACTCTAAGTATTACTTTGGAAATCACCTAATGTGCTGGTCTTTATGGATTTTTCATCTAATCTCATCTGGTCAACAAGCTATGTTTTTTCTACAAGTTCTAATAAATTTTGTTATACCTCACACACCACAAATCACAAAATTATTGTTTTCATAGCAGCTTCCTACAGTACTACTTCAAGTTTTGAGCTCCTGCTTTTAATGTGATTTTTTTCTAAACTACCGTTAATGGTAACTCAGAGTAATTTTTTTTTTCCTAAAGAAAAATTAGTTGCTTAGAAGTTCAATTCTTTTCATAATTACAAATAAATAATATTTACTATTTCTCCTGATTCTAAATTTGTATAAGCCTAGTAGTTAGTGCTTACACTTGGAAATGTAAAACTTTTCAAGAGATATTATTAATTAAAACTAATTAGTTTTATTAACTGACAGTAATATTTTCAATTTCTAGTAGAAAAATGAGTTTGCACTCAGTCTGGTTGCCATGACAACACTATGGATTAGTTGTCCTCCATCAGAACATTCTTAGAGCCTTTCATCATTTTACAGTTCAAGTTTATTTGATAGAAAGGGTCACTATTTTAAATTCCTTAGTTCTTTAATTTGGTTTTAAAGAGACTTTTTGTATCCTCTTGGGAAAATGTAGTTTGATGGGAAGAACCTAGTGAAAGATTGAGACAATTTATGACATACAAAGCCTAAACAGAAATTTTGTGTTCTTAAACAAAGTTCTAGTAATCTTGCATAATTATTGCTGTATCTTTTAAATTGTGGCAAAAGAGACACATTCCATGTCATACACATTTTAACAAGATTTTTTAGAGAATTTAGACGTTAAACATGGTAATGATCTTTTTAATTGAAGCAACCAGAAGAAAACATTGCATAGGCATCAGGAGAAGTGCTCATAAAAATGTGACCAAAAAAGAAAAAATAAAGAAAGACAAAACTGGCATGAGTCTCTATAACTTAGAGATTTAATGCGATACATAATTTAAGAAGATTTAATAAATTAGTTCAGAAAATAGAAAAGCTATTACTTTCAGTTGTGCTTATTCTATGCTCAGAAGACCAGATTTAGATGCATTGACTGTACTGTTATTGAGAAATTTTAGATTCAAGAAGTAGATTTACAAAAGTGTTGACATGGTGGTGTTAGAAATTGTGCAGAATAGGGTTCATACTGAAGGGTAAATATTAGGCAAGGGGTAAATATTACGAAGGGTGAATATTATATGCAAGTTTTAAAACAGCACGTTAGGGATTTACAACAGATTCCATCTTGAACTGGTCAATAGAAAATGAGAAATCAGAATGGACCCGAAACCCTATATATTTCAGGGTCTACACATTTAATTCTGAGCTGTAAGAAGTTATTGTCAGATTTGTATTACATCCTGAGATCCTCTTTTCAGGTTAGAAGTGCAACCTTTTCTTTTTGTAAAATGAGAAGACACTCTCTTTTTCTTTTAATACTGTTGGTGGTTGTGCCAGTCTTTTTTATGTATCATCTCAGAGATTAGACCAGTGATCCAAGTAAAAAGTCTGGATTCTATAGAATCATCAGCTTTAGAGAATTTTTACCCATTGTTCTCAAATCCTTGAAGAGGATTTAGCCTACTCATGGTGTCTTCCTTGTGCTGCTGAGCTTTGCCATCCTGGGATGCACTTTAAGACTTATGGGATCAGAGGGAGAAAAGCATGGGGATGAAAGAGCCTAAAGATCTGAGACACAGGTTCGGCAGAACGGATCCTCTGGCTCCAGCTCTGTCAAGGAGTACTACAAGAAAGATGCAGAGGGACTTCTTACAAGGGCATGTAGTGATAGCACGAGGGGTAATGGCCTTAAACTGAAAGAGGGTAGATTTAGATGAGACATTAGGATGAAATTCTTCACTGAGGGTGGTGAGACACTGAAACATATTGCTCAGAAAAGTTTTGGATGCCCCATCCCTAGAAGTATTCAAGGTCAGGTTGGATGGTATTTTGAGCAACCTGATCTAGTGGACAGTGTTCCTGCCTATGGCAGAGAGGTTGGAACTAGGTGATCTTTAAAGTCCCTTCCAGTTCAAACCATTCTATGATTATATGACTTCATGTACTTCCTTTAATAACTGCTTAATTTCAATGGCATTGTCTGAAACTTCTGTTCTCATGCCAGCAGAAACTATCATAACAGGGTTTTCACTGTGCTTAGGGGCCGGATAAAAAATAGCAGAATTAATTTTTAGCAGGAACAATAATAAATGTAAGCATGGAATACAAATACAATACAAAAAGAAAAAGAAAAAAAGGGAAGGGAAAGGAAAGGATACCTCTTGCTTTTCATCAGAATGGAGAGTTGCTTTGTCAGAAAGTAGTACTGCAGTCTCTGCCTTCTTGGAAGTATTTTTCCCCATTCATAGGGATCCTCTTTTTGAACTGACAAGCTACTTTTAGACTCCTAATTCTAATCCATACTTACCACGCCAGTTATATAGTGTCTGTACAGTTCATATACCATTTTACAACTCAATAGTCTGAATGTAAGGAACCCCTTATAATTTAATTAAGATTCTTTTATTTTCCTCCAAGATCACCTTCTCCATCACACTACAGCTATGCAGTAGTTGTGACATTCTGTTGCAACACTCTGTTGCTGCAATATTCAAGGCTAATTTGTTAAATAATCTCAGGGTAATATATCTGAGTAGCAAAAACTGGTCTGAGGTGTTATGGACCTACATGCGACACCCGTTAGCGAATATCTCATTTCCACCCTATGCTTATTTAAAGATGGAATTATAGAGAAGTTGTTGCTGTGGTACAATCAATATTGATGTACGAGCACAGTTGAACAAAATGATTCCCTCACAGAACTGGAACTGTGGCCATTAGCTGAACTTGAGCTACAAATGTGGAAGCACTTCACATTTTAGTTAAAAGAATTACAACAAAATGTTTTAGGCAATTAATTTTTCACTCTCATTCTACATCACCAAGATTTGCACAATTTAAAAACCATTTGTTGTCATGGAAACATCAGCTTAATTAAATATGGATTAAACTAAATAACCTAAAACATATCATACTATAGACTGTTTGATTTAGAATGCAGAACAGAACATTTTTCATAATTTTGTGTCTTTTATCTACTGAAAATGTTTTGCTTTCATGCGAATTTACATGCTTGATCTTCAGGCTATCTCCTGAAGGTAAGGACACTGTTGACAAGTAATGTTAAAAATTCCTGTTTCAACAAAGGTGGACCCTGTGTGTATACATATTATCTATCCCTCATGATAGTTTTGCTTTTTAATTGTCTGTCAGACACCACCAAGTGCAGTATCTTCTTTCCCAGCAACAAATTTTATTTCAGATTAGATGTGCAGACACACCAGAAATGGATTGGGTTAATCAAAAAATGAAGATACAAAATAGCAAAATGATCCACACTTTTCTGTCAATCTGTTAAATTGCAATATGACAGAAAAAAATCAGTAAATATTTAGCTAAAAACCTTCTCTGGAAAAAGACTCAAAGATTCAGAGATTCTTTCCTGTAACTGGCTTCTCCCTGTAAAATCACATCTTTACTGTATGATCTTCTACATGTATTAGGCTAAATAAGAAATTTTTTCTAATGCAAAATTTTCTTTTTATTTGGAGTAGTAGTAGTCAGAGTTTTCAAAGGAAATATTAATAATTTCATTCAGTGCCTGATATTACATCAGTGATTACATCTGCCTTACTTCATGGATCTACAAATATTACTTCGTGAAATTCTGGCTAGATCCTTAATTGCTCACTATTAACTTAAATAGGGAGGTCAACTCTTAAAGCAGTCTCCAGGCTTCATGAAAACAGACTCCCTTTTTACAAGAGCAAAAGAATAATGACCTGGAGGTCAGGCTGAGAGATCAGAGTACAGGATCAGTCTTGTGAGTTTCATTGTTTATATACAATTTAAAATAAAATAAAAGTGTGTTTGCAGGTATTTTTCTGCAATGAAGCAGCAGATTTCTAGTATAACAGATTTCTATTGTTTCTTCATCATAGAAATCTTGTAATCCAACAAGCAGCAGCTGCTTCATTCAAATGCAGAGATTAGATAATGTCAAAATGTCGTATCTATGGTATGTAACATGACTATAATTCTGAAGTCAAAAACGCAAATATCTCAATGCTGCTTGAATTCTTGGATTTCACTCCTCAGTTCTTCTTGCTCTCCTTATTCCCAGCTGAAGGTTGAAGGAGATAGAAGGCTGAAATTCCATTTTAAAAATATAAATATTTCAGTGTTCTCTGGGGTGGTTATAGATGCTTGTCCTGAAACACTAGAGTTTCATTTCTTGCAGGATGTGAAAGATCTATTTTATTGAGGAACTCAGTGTCAACCCTGCCATTCAGGCTTTAATATGGCACATAGTGAATGCTGCTATGCCTAGCAGGTGGCCTGAGGCTTCCCTGTCAGCATTTTTGTCATGCACTGCAGGAACAGTAAAACCATTCACAGAATTCTGAGAACTCCAAACACTTTAATATTGCTCTGAGTTTGCACTTAAAATATAAATTTCAGTGACTTTCAGAAGACTTTCTATTAAAAAAAAAAAAAAAGATTTTAAAAATATCTCATTTGCATGACTGGTTGGTGAAGTGACATCCATGCTCAAAACAATTTAAGACTGGTTTCGTCTTTGCTGGAATAAAGCTTGTTGGCTAAGGCATCATAATAAGACATCAGGGTCAAAAGTAATACACAAGTTCAGAAGCATAGCATAAGAATTTGACAAAGAAACATAGGAAAATCCAGTGTGCCTGAGCCTTAGGGTGGTTCAGATGAGGCTTCCAACAAGCAGAGAAAATCTCTCATACTGTATACCAAAAAAAGTAACAAGGTGAAAAACATTCTAGACACTTAATAGTGATTTTATCTTCCATGCACAGGTCAAATTCTGATTATGGCCCACTGAGGAAAAGCTGAAAGCTTCTGAGTCTCTATTTTGAAAGGAAGTTCCAAACTCTGAAATATATTAGATGAGACTCAGTTCTAGTTCTTAAGATTTAGGGCAAAATATTGATACATATGTGACCTGGAACTATGACTGCGATTTTAAGTGGAAAAGTTTAAAGAACCAGAAGTAAAAAAAATAATTTAAGCATCTAAGGTATAGACAGTAACTTAGTGGAGTTTCACAAGCATCTTGAGCACCTGGTATTTGATTCCGACATGGAGGTGTCTAAATTTTGTATCACACCAGCACATTTTTTAGTATGACTTAAGCTTTTATATCTCAGACACGCTTGACAAAATACCTGAGAAGAAAAAAATTTGTATACTAAACCCTTTATTCAAATACAACATGAAGCCTTTAGGTGAAAAAAGCCCCCAAAACTGATACTAATTGTGAAAGAGAAGCATTAGCAACATGGTAATGCTTTGTCCAGCACCTGTATCCTTCACAGCCAACTATGTATTTTAAAAACATCACTGCACACATTGGTGTTACTCTGTATATTTCTGAGACTTTGTCCCTCAGGGGAAGAAAATAACTGTTTGCTTTTATGGCCTGAGAAGTATCTGGTAAATAGTTAAATATCTGTTACTTTCACTACAATATATCCCCCCCCCCCCCCCCCCCCCCAGGTAATGGGGACCAAAATTCCATGAAAAAAAATTATGTCTGCGTAACCAGCTGCTTCCCCAGGTTGTTGGATTCTAAGCCATATTTTTCTGTGGCATTGTACCAAGCAAATTCCTTCATGTAGACCTTTCCTTTTCTTACTAACCAACTTGGAATGAAATTTCATGAATACTGAAGTAGGAATGACATAAATGTATAGTACGTGCAGGAAAAAAAGAAAAAGTACCCTAATTTGGCTAGGTTTTTACCATTTCAGAAGCCTCCTGATTTGGTGGAAACAAAAATATCTTTATTTTTTAATTAAAGAAGTGGTTCTATTTCTCTCATAAATTCTGATTCATTGAGGAAAACTAGAATTCCTAACCATAATGTCTATACTTACTTTATGATTCAGGAAGGTTTCCATTTTTTACAGACAGACACACTTTTATGTACCATGTTGCAGAGATACCTAAGGTCATGTTTTTGACCTTAGAGAAATACCTGAAATAACTATGGTGATATAGTACATTCTGTCCAAGATGTAGAGAACAGTTTATTTTGAGACAGAGAGACAGATATATAGAGAGATTGTGCTAGAACCAGAACATGCATGATGAAATTAGGTACTATAAAGACAATCAAGTGGTAATTTACTATCATATAAAGCATATTGCAACATTCCTTTACGTTCTCACAACTTTTGGGGTCTTCATAAGAAGATACCACTTCTTTCAATAATGCTTTTATCAGCTCACTGCAGGAACTCTTTCCTCAGGCTTTTGCTCAACCTCTGCCAAAAAAAGGGCCAGAACTGCAGGCTGATTTACCTCAAAATAATTGTTATTGGTAAGATATTTTCCTTAGATGAAACATACTAACAATCTTGAGGTGAGGCAAAAGGCACAGTTACTGCATGTGCACAATAAAAAAAGTTGTCTAGAGGGGAGTATTCTATACTTATCAAACTTAACAGAAAAAAGAATGGGAAGGATCATGTCTCCTCCAGATATGTTCCTTTAATTTTTTGTTTCAGCTCAGCATTTGGGCACAATATCTTTTTTGGGAAAGATGGACATTTCATTCAGTTATTACTCTGGTAATAGTCCTTTGACAAAGCATTTCTTCTAGAACAGATTTGACAGCTGTAAATGAAAATAAAAGGTGGAGGTTAATGTTCCCATTCTTCAAAAATTTTTAAAATCCTCCAAGAACATTATTTCAAAGATTAAGTAAACCGCATGCATATGAAGGAACAGACTCTGGTTGCCATGAAGAATCAAACTTCCAAAGCAATCCATGACAGCATAATTTAATTATCAGTCACTTAGCTACAGACAGGAAACAGAACACAACAAACTTAAAACTACATTATTAATCATTAGAATCTGGTCAAAATCTGGATATAATGCACATTGCTCTTTTTGAGGTGAATGATTTGCAAAGACAATCAGGAGGAGAAGACACAATTTTGCCAGAAGCCCATTATCAAATGTCAAAGCAAATTTTATATTTCTGTCTGTGGCCTGACAATGTTCTGGCTTTTGATGAAAAGGCTGTGTTTTTCACTGCAGTCTGCTTCTAATAAAATTTCAGTGTGCAGAAGAAACAGAAACCAGTTTACGGTCTTTGTAAGGGTTCAGATTCTTTTTAAAATAAGTTTAAACACAATGCTGGACACAGAATTGCTTGTTTGTTTGCCAGCTTGTTTCCTTCTTTGCTTCTTTAATAGTAACTTTGGTATTTGTTGCATGCTCATGCCTGTAATTTTTGTACATACACATATTTTCAAGGAAGGCAAAGAGATGAAGAAAAAAATACCCTAAGGCAAGTGTAAAAGTTCACACAACCCTCATATTGGCTTTGTTCTTTGTTGACTTATATATGACCCTTATACTCTCATTCTGACCTCACCATAATAATTCATTGTTTTGACTTCAGTAGCATTATACAAAATTCTAAAGATCAGAGAGAAAAAAATGTATTATTTTGTCTTTTCAAGGAATATTAAAAGAAACACTTGCTGTAAAGTAAGAACTGTATGCTACAAAAATTGGAATTGCATACCTTTCACAAGCAGTACTTAATTTTAATTAAGCATTAATGTTATGAAAATTGCTGAGGTTTTATTGTACAAAGAAGGACAGGTAGATATTTCTGTTTCTCCCATGATATAATTCTCAGATTACTGAAAATTAATAAGCAGTAACTTTCAAAAGGATAAAATGATCTCTCTACAATTTGCTATGAAGCTTTAGTGGTAAAAAAAAGAGTACGATACCTATACAGTGCTTTGGCAATACACGCTATGTAGGCTGGAGTTCAAAGGCACATCTGTTTTTCATGTCTTCTTGAAGATTTACATTCTGCTACTGATTTTGCTAAGTAGTTAATAACTGTAAAGTAGCACTACAGTCACATAGTCCATTTTCCTACCTATTGAGCTTTCAAAGGAAAAATTATTCACACAGGCGAATAAGTATTTAGGAAACTGAGACCATATTTACATTATCAAGTAGCGTTCCATGAAAGGAAAAGATCTGCAGAGCAACACAGCAAAATGGTCTATACATTTTGGAGTATTCTTATTTTCTAGTTGGGCCAAGAGGACTGTTTTCCTCAAAACGCTTAAAACAATTTTTTTTTTTTTTTGCCAACTGCTGTACAGCCTAATGATGAAGAACATAGAAACATGTTAACATTGTTGACATATAGAAAAGTAATTATACATAAAATCAGCGGGATTATTTTCCAATAACTCCTTTGGGGGCCAACGTAAAATTTCTTGCATACAGCACCATGGAAAACCCTAAGTAGGACAAAGAGATGTATGCTGACTTTTAAGGAGGACAGTCATTATGATCCACCCCCACAAAGGTGAGACTAACCCAGATTCCTGTTTAATAGATCCTTTGTGACAGATTAGAGTGAAACAATATTGAATGATCAGTGCTTATAAATATATATATATATATATATATATATATATATATATGTAGGGTTTATTTTATAAAAACTTGGTTGCAATGGAAAGCAGGTATGTAGCTTTATTTATTATTATCTATACTAATATAGCAATATAAAAGCATAAAAACATTACTTAGGAAAATGTATAAAGAAGGAAAGAAAGAAAGAAAGAAAGAGAGAGAGAGAGAAAGAAAAGAAAAGAAAGAGAAAGAAAAGAAAGAAAGAAAGAAAAAGAAAGAAAGAAAGAAAAGAAAGAAAGAAAGAAAGAAAGAAAGAAAGAGAAAGAGAGAGAAAAGATGAGTAAAAGTGTATCACTACCCATATATCTTTCACCGAGACTTGTTTGTTGCAATTTAGTTGTGGGTTGGTCAAAGTGATGGTCTTCAACCATCGTGGGTGGGTGGAGAAGCCACAAAACACAAAATCAAATGGGTTAAAATACACAGAGGTTTGGCGGTAACACCCAGGAATCTCCCCTGGGAGAGGGACCTTTCAGTCCTCTGGTGGAAGGCCTCCGAAACGAGTCTAGGGGTGCTTTGGGGGTCTTTCATGGTTTATGGTCCCTTCTCAGCTGCCTCTCGGCATAGCTGAGTCAGTAATGCCCCATCAGACCTTCCTGGAGGGTGCAGGTGGAGGTGGGAAAGGGGGGAGTTTTACAACTGAATGAGTTCTGTAAGGAAGGGCAATTAGCATGGTAAGAAACACCCACTTGCCTTGCAGGATTTGCCTACAAGTTCACCTTGATAGTTCACCTCCTCTGTGCTCTGCAGACTAGAGATTACACACCCAAAAACTCACCTCCTCCCTTGGGGGGCACAAATCTGGCCTCGACAAGGCACCCTGGCACCTCCACAAATAGGCAAATGTTTTGTGTCATTAGTCATTAATAAATCAGTGTCTCACAAGTCACCATATCCGCAACTTGCTCTGTAAATTCCACATCTCCCCATTTCCATCCTGATAACTTCCACATTATATGAAAGACAGAAAGGGAACAGTCCATACAAAATGTTGAATACAATAACAACCTTAATAATTTTATGGTGCTGGAATTTACTAGATACAAGCAAAATTTCTGAGTGTTCTGCCATTCACTGTGTATTCAGCACAGTGGGTCTCATTCTCTCCTTTCTTGGTATGCTCTCAACAGTTATCAAAGTTTTAAAACATAATATTCTACTTAAACTATTAGTGTACCTTCAAAATCACAAATAGATGAGATAATTAACTTGACTGCCATGTCTACAACTTTTTAAATTCAGTTTATACAAGATAGCTTCTTTTTAATTAGTTCTTGGCAGACACTGCAACTTTGATAGCAATTCTAAGCCATATTTCCATGAAGAGTTTCAATAAGATTCTATGTCTTAAAGCTGCAATATAAAACTTGCAGTAAAATCCATTGTCTTGTTTCTGCAAAACTATCTCTGGTGGCTAATCCACCAAAAATAAGGATCATGTGTATGTGCAAAATTATGCAGGATCATATTTGTAATTGTAGGTACTAATTTCAGGCATTGAGATGCTTTGTTACTTCTGTTTTAGCCACAATCCAGAGCAGAAAATACAAAGTAGAACACTCAGTGTGCATAGCTTCTTTTGATTTTTTGTTGGTTTTATTTAGTTTCATTTGTCTGCTTGCTTTGTTTTGGTTTGGATTATTTTTTGGGGTTTGGTTTTGGGGTTTCTTTTTTGTTTTGTTTTGTTGGTTTTGGTTTGGTTGTTGTTTGTAGGAAGCAAGTATACTACTAGCATCTTACCCTGTAAATTTTTCTGCTCTCCAACACCAAGAAGATCAAATCAGTTTTAGCACAAATACTGACTCTGGCTTGCCAGAAGCATAGATCTATATTTTTAACAGTATTTCTTTTGCACATATATACCATAATAGAACAGAAGCCAACTAGTAATGGATGTCAAGAGAAAGCATGGAAGATTTCTCTACCGTAACCCAGCTGTGAGATACAGATTGCTTAGATAGGAATTTGCAAGATCTAAAATAGAATGGCAAGCTGCACAGAGCAGAATAAAGCATCACCCAGTATGAATTACTGTGTTCCTTAGGCAGTGATGAAAGATCATTGTTACAGCTGGAATTTGATTATTACTTGGCTTAAACCAGTTTCTATATTGAATTAGAGGAATTCAAAAAGGCTTTCTCATTGCGCAGACAATCCCTACATTACTGGGCAAACTCACAGGGGTATGAGATAGTGAGAAGGCTGATTCATTTTGCTCATGTTTCAGCTTCTACTAGTGGTATCTCCTGCCTCTTCAAGCAGAAAAAATGGAGTCAACAATTCATGGTTTCATTAATTTAAATTTCATTTCATTAGAAACCAAGAAAATATGATAGCAAATAGAGACTTTCACCTATATGATTATACTTAATGTAAAAAAGTCTCAGGGGCAGGCTTGAGTTACACCTGGATAAAAACTTTCCTGTCTTTCAGGAGCATGTGCACATGCAATTTTTGCAGTTTTCTGCCATACATAAAAGCTTTCTTGTATGTTCCAAGTCATATGTTAATGAAAGTACACAAGTTTGCTAGTAAACATCAATCAAAATACCTAACAGTCATTTTGTGCTTCTACTGCAATCAAAATGGACTCTCATTGGTCCTTTTTCTACTCATATGATTTGATTACCTTTTCACAAGAGAACTCATCAATACAAAGAGCTATTGTTAGATTTAGCATAGATCTTAGCTGAGAATGTTTGTATCAATGAAACTTGCCAAGTTTCATCAGTTTGTTTCAGTGTTTTCATTCTATTTGTATGACCCAATTTTAGCTCATTGATGATAACATGCTTTGATTTAAACTCACTTTGATGTCAAGTCAGTTTGATTCAAAAATCCTGTTGTATTTAACTCATTTCAGTTTTCCTGATGTGATGTTCTTGTACATCAGTAAGTAAAGTTTATCTTTACATTTTTCTGAACTAGCAGAGAACGATTATCTATAAAATTACCAAACATAAAATTTTTATCTAGCCATTTTCTTCTCACTGAGGAGTAATCAGCTTCAACTCTCCCTTGAAATTTCCAAACAGTTTTAACCTCACTCTTGACTTACCAAACATATTCTTTAGTTCTCACTTTCATTTTAATACATTCCAACACTGTCTCCTGACAAGATGCCATATTATTTAGACACCAATTTCTTAACAAACAGAAGGAGAACACGCAAACATTATGTGCCAAGAATGTATGTTAGTGTCCTGAAAACTGCCAAGTTTCATAGATGATGATTTGTCTTCTTGATTATTTTGACAAGACTATCCATCGCAATAACCTTACCACTATTTTTTCACTTTTTTAGATATCCTTAAAACTCACACCTAATATTTTCAAATAAATTTCAAACTCTCTTCTGTCTTCTACTGGCAGAAATACATGAAGCCTAGGGCTCTGGGATTGGCAGTGAATTAGATAAAGAGAGTTTTAGTGCTGCAAGTTTAGCTGTAACCTTTTGTCTGAAAATGATCAAAACAATTTCTCAGGAAGAAAATGTTCTGCATTAAAAATCCTGTTAGACACAGCCAATAATAATTCTTCATTTTTTTTTCTAATGTATATAACAGATTCAATGTTTTAATTTAATAGAAAATGTAACTCAGGGTAATATGAAAAATATACAACATTTAGGAGATATAAAAGCCTTCTAAAACTAATATGTTCTAGGAAAATTGATACTGCATATCCTTGATTTTAAATCAGAACCAGTGTGGGGTTTTCTATATCACAAACTTATTAATCTTATTTTCTGAGCAGATCAGAGTTTCATATCTGGTTTGGGATAAGATAGTTTACCCTTTAGATCAAATATTTGATATTCATTATTATTGTTGTGGTTTAAAAATAGCTGGAAATTAAGCTACAAGCAACCGCTTCCCTTTCTCCACACTCCTCCCATGAGAAAGGAACAAAGACACAGAGATTATGGGCTGAGATAACAATTTACTGGAAAAAACAGAAATAAAATGAGGAAAACAAACAGTAACAGCAAAAACACTAATAGCAACAGTATATAAGAAAAGGTGATTACATGCAAAAAGCATGAAGCCTACATTATAGCAAATATTTTTCAATATTCTAATCATTCTTGTTGACCTTTGATACATACAGTCCCAGTTGGTCTACTAGTCCCCATTGATATGGTCTACTTTTCTTGTGTAAACGGTACATGTGCATTTTTACTCATATGGTCTGCTCCTTTTGATCAATAAAGGTGATTTGTAACAGTTAAGAATGGAAAATAACATTCAGACTGTTCTGAGTTGGAAGGGACCCAGGAGGACCATCAAGTCCAACTCTTGAGTGAATGGCCAGTACAGGGATCAAAGCTGAAACCTTAGCACCATGCTTTATCCAGTTGAGTTGGTTTCATAGTTGTTAAAGTTGGTTTAATCATGGTTTTTTTGCTTCATATTCATTTGGATTTTTGATGGTGTTTTCTTCAGGCTTAAATAATGACATTAAGGTACAGATTTGAACTGGTTTAACCTTTGAGCCTTGTACTACAATTGCTTGTTTCCTGAAATGTACTTGCAAATTTGGTCCTAGGTAAATGTGTTGTTTTTTTCTACCTTCAAAGCTGAAATTATTCTCAAGGCATAACACTAGTTATAAGACAAAATCTTTATTCAAGGCTCGGTGCCCGGGATGATGTTTGCTTCTAGACTTTCCTGTGTAATGCATTAGTTGTGCCAGTAGTCTGTCTTCAAAGGTTTAAATTGATGTGTTAACGTGCAATGAATTCAGATTGTGTGATTGCCACTTAAATATTTTTCAATCTCCATTTATAAGGGGGGGGATCAACGTAGTAGTACTTCATTTACTATTTTAGGTATGAAATTCTAAAATTAAACTCATCTGCATGAGTATGAATATATTTTTAAGCAGAGATTCAGATTATACTACCCTGTGTCTTAAATATGACATGCTTACAATATACTGTATGAAAATGTAGGTAATTTTTATTTAAAGTGTATTAAATCCTTTTGCTTATTAGACATTGCTGCAAAAGCATTTTCTTCCAGGATTCAAGCTCAGAAGGCACATCACCTGAAAAACAGTCCTATTACCTGCTTCAAAAGACTCCAAAGCTTCTCGCTGAAACTAGTAGTTAAATTCACCTTCCACCTTAATGATGAAACAGTAAGCACTGAGAAATCATTTAATCTAAACACGGATATTGGTACAGATACTCCAATTCCTCTCTGTCCTCCATCAATACAGGATAACAGTAAATTCAGGATTTCACTATCCATAGCATAACTCCACTAGAATTAGCGGATTTCTAGCAGAGGACTAGCATCCTACAGTAAGTCTGTGCAACTGGGGAATTAATTAGTTATTGAGCATTTGTTTGTGTTGCTGTTTCAGCTGATAATCATTAGTTGTATGAGTGGTCCGAATACAGTTTTGTGCTGTTAACTCTGACGCTCTTATTTGATAGATTGTCTTTGATCTATAGGTTTCTCTGACTCTCTTATTTGATAGATTGCCTTTGATATGTAGGTTTTAAGATATGGCTGTGTATTGACCACTTACCATCCTGATTAAAAAAACTTGTAGCATTATTTGATATGTCTGTCAAGTGAATTGATTTGCCTTTACTGCTTTTCTTCCTAAGTTGTCAGCTTCACTGTGAACACACCAAGTCAATTTTCACCAAGTTCCTTTAAATGTTTTTGACAACATGATTTTGCTTTTTTCTGAAATTTCCCACAATATAAAAATCAGTTTAATGGATTTCTAGAGTAGGAGGAGCTGAGTTCCCCTAAACATCATCACAAAAGATCAGACAAATATATGGAGATAGGGACCCTGAAAAAAATCTACAAATCCCAGCTGAGGTTAAAGTGGACTAAACCCCAAGATAGTTTCTGGAATAATTACTTTTTCTAGAAAGAAAAAAAATCAGAAATGATTGTGCAAACCTCTAATAGGTGGTCAACCAATGGGAAACCTCTAGTTTACTTTGTGTATATGTAGGGTATAGCACCATCCAGAGGTAAGCAAGGAAAGTCAGTTTTTCAGAATTCTGCAGTCCAATTCTCTGAATTTTGGAATATGAAATGGTAATGGTGAAACATTAAAATAAAATAAGCATTATAAAATAATTTATCCAAGGGTGAAAGTTAGGACATGTACTTTTTTCCTTATCAGTGCAGGGCTGTTCCTTAAAAGCCTTTCATAACAATTCTGCTGTAATCAGGAAACATAATGATTGTTACTTTGACAGAAACCATTGCCTCTTAGCTTTACAACATAAAAAGCTATGGCAGAGGTTCCAAACATGTAAGATTACTCATGCTTAAAGAGAACCCCACCTTATAATATTAGCAGTAAAAGACATTAAAGTCTTACCATTGAATCAGACTCTTTCAGTAAGGGCAACAGTTCACTTGCCTATTAGAAGTTAATCATGTTATTCTTGAGAACTTTTTGGACCTAAAATCTATAGCAGAATGACTGGAATTCTTTATATAATACATGTCTCACTATCAACAAGCTATGTTCCCAAAAGAAAGCAAAGCAAGTAAGATCATTCATTCACTTTAAACACATTTTTTTAAATGTATGGCAAATGAAAACATAAAATATTGCAGTGAAACTGCAGAAAGTTTATAATTCTGTATCTCTAAGCTTGGATCATATTTCACACAAATTTCTTACAAGTCCAGCTTTCAGTGTGCATAACTGCTGATTCTGTTTCAATTCAACTGACTCTTGTGGCTTGAATATAAAAAAGTGTATAATTTGGATAGAAAATATCAACATTTCTTCTCTCCAGTTCTTCAAGGAAACAAACAGATAAACACAAGCAGCAGAAATTAGTCAAGCAAGTGATCTATTAACCTAATGGATATAGAATGGGGAGCTCATGTGCTGCAGTTTAAATCTCTGGGGTAAAGCTCTTTGCAGCTCTAATTTACCAATTTGTTAAATTTCAAACACAACTAAGAAACATTACAGCCAATTAGTTCCAGTAAGACTATAAGACTGTGTATTTAAATACCCCACTTGTACTGCTGTCCTGATAAACTGAAATATCTCTCATTTCTTTGCAGACTGTTCCACTATAGCAGCTGTTCTTAAAAATCTCATTTGGGACAAAAGTTAAAAGTCCTTGAAAATTAAATTAAATTCATTCAATTAGGTTAGAGAAATATCTAAACGAACTATTAGCAAGAAGAATTTTATTTAGTTTATTTCTGTCAAAATGGGACTTTAAAGGGACTTCAAACTATTAGAATTGCTTCTATTTGAACTTAAATGAGAACTCTCATTTAACTCTGCATTTATTCATTTATTTATCTATTTATTTTATGTTCATGCATGCAGAAATATGAGTTTCATGTGAATCTGGAAAAAATAACTCAAAAAGTAAAAAATACAGAGTTGCTTAAAGACCAACAATAGTAAAGTTACTAAGTACATTGTCACTGTCCATCCAGTGAGGCTGTTAGTCATGACTGGGGAATGAGATGCTGGAAAGCAGTGCAGCAGAAAGGGATGTGGGTATCCTAGTCAATGGAAAATTAAATATGAGTCAGCAGCGTCCTGGGAGTCAGGAGGAAAGCCTGGGGGACATCAGGCACAGCATCTCCAACCGGGTAAGGGAGGGGATTGTCCTGCTCTGCTCTGACCTGGGGCGGCCTCACCTCAAGTGCTGGGGGCAGCTTTGGGCACCACAATATAAGGATGGTATTAAACTATTAGAAAGTATCCAGAGGAGGGAAAGATGGTGAAGGGCCTTGAGGAGAAGCTGTATGAGGAGTGGCTGAGGGCACTTGGTCTGTTCAGCCTGGAGGAGACTGAGAGGAGATCTCATTGCAGTTACAATTTCCTCGTGAGGGGAAGAGGACGGGCAGACACTAATCTCTGTGGCCTGAAGTTGTGTCAGGGGAGATTTAGGTCAGATATTATAATAAGGTTCTTCACCCAAAGGGTGGGTGGGCACTGGAACAGCTCCCCAGGGAAGTAGTCACAGAACCGAAGCGGACAGAGTCCAAGGAGCATTTCGACAGCACACCCAGACACATGGCAAAACTCTTGGGGATGGTGCTGTATAGGACCAGGAGTTGGACTCAACGATCTTTGGGGGTCCCTTCCAACTCAAATTAATCTGTTATTCTGTGACTCTGTGATTCTCCACACCTCACAGAGCAGCAGGGCCCAGCAGTGCTCGGGCCAGGGAGCTGGAGGCATCGGGGGCTCCCTGGGGGTGGCAAGGCAGGGCGTTACCAACCAGTCCATCCCACTGCTGCCGCTGGGGAGCAGGACAGCCAAAGAGGCACGTAGGGACATCGCTGGGGACGGGGTTGGGGCAGACTGGGGGAGGTTGGCCTGCCGAGGGGGTCAGGATCACCCTAGAGGGTGAAACCAGGGTGAGGCACAGCTCAAGACAGCCAGGGAGCCTGGGCCTGGAGCAAGGACCACGGCTGGCCACAGAAGAGGCTGCAGCTCGGAGCGGCTGCTGCTCCAGCAGAGCCAAGCTCTGCTGCCTCAGCCGAAGTCAGACTCCGTGGGCAGGAGATTGTCAGGTCAGTGCTGAGCTTTAGAGTGTGCTGCATGGGTCAGCTGCAGTTATTTCTTTTCTTGATCTGAAGTATTGTGTAGTGCAAGTGATATATGGTTTGTTACCAGAGTCTATAAACTCATTTTGACCTGGAAAACTTACCTTGAATATAAAAAGACCCTAACTAATTTTTTTTCTCCAGATGACATACTTATTATGAGAAACAGTAACTGATAATCATGATACAAATTTCCAATACTCAATTTTTTAATCTTGAGAAATTTCGTTCTCAGTTTGTTTCAAAATTTACAAAATTATCTTTGGTTCCTTTGATCTTCTCCAACTATGCATGAAGGCAGTGCTTTGCTCCAAATCAAAGAACAAAGCAAGCAGTAGCATCTGCTTCTGTAACTGCTGATTCCTACCTGCAGAAGAGAGGAAAGAGCTTCCTCTGACAGAGCTTGTTTGCATCTCAGCCTCAGATAGACTGGGGACTATGCCTGCCTGATGCAATTACACGCCAGCTGACAGTAGTTACATGCATATCTTGTAACTGAAAAAAGGAGCATATGAGAGAGTTATTTTTATCTCTTCTCATACTTAATCCCCCTTTTCTTATTTCTTCATTTAAATGAGAGATTTTACGTCATGGTCAAAATCCCTGTAAGTAAAATAACTGGTTAATGGTGGAAAAAATAATGAATGGAGGTAAGTTGCCATTAAAGCGGAAAGGGTAGTGATGATGGGGATTGGTCTGCTGGAATGCAGCTCTGCAGAGCTCCAGGGTGTCCTGGAGTTTGGACTAGATGACCTCCAGAGGTCCCCTCCCACTCCAACTATTCTTTGATTCTGTGGTAAAGAGAAGTGAAATATTCTCTATAATTTGTACCAGTTGGTGTTTTCCATACGGTCTTGAGGTTATCAAATTATGAGAAAAAAAAAAAAAACTGTGAGAAATATGCCTTACCAGAAAAAAGTCACTAAATGTTTAAATTATTCAAGAGAAACAATTGTAACAAACCTTCCTGGAACATTTTTAAGTTAATAAAAAGAGAGGGATTGTTTCAGGTATAACTAGTAAAAGAGTGAATCATGCAGAACAAATGATGATATAGTTGAAAGACATCATAAGATGCACTAAGCAGACTTTTGTAAAACATCGAGTATCTTAAGTGATCCAAGCAGTTTGATTTTTTACATTTGAAAGTCTATTCAAATGCTACTGAGAAGGTGTGGGGTTGGTTTTTGGTTTTGTTTGTTTGGTTGGGGTGTTTTTGTGAACTTGCATTTTTAGGATAGTCTTTAAAAAAATTATTTGTAAAATTGCTGAAAATATCCTCAGAGTCTTGTTTGATTTCAGTTTTTCAGCCTACTAACCTGGATGTTTAGCATGATAAATGGTTAGTTTAACAAAGTGTGCTTGAATGAGTAACTGAGAAAATGTTACAGTAATTAGATGCTTGGTAATATGCATGGAATTTTTCGTTTGAATTTTATTGGCCTTTATATGGACATTAAATATGTGCTCAAAGAGGAAATAAATGCTACGAGTTTATGTGCAGGCATTATGTAAAGTAACCATTACAAAAATCCATAGCTACAAACAAAGAATTATAGAAAACCATTAACAAAAAACAGTGTTCTGTAATGAGGTTGTAGCTTACACATAAATTGAACTTAATGGTGTCACATTGTCCTGGTGTTCCTTTATGTCCATGACAGATGTACTGGGAATTGTCCTTTTCAGTCTTCTTTTGTCCATACTAAGAAAACCTTGTTCTTACAATTTTTATGTCTAGGTCGCTTTTACAAAATTTTGATCATTGCTATTACTGTGTTTTGCCTCCTGTCTAGTTTGTCTTAATGCTTCCTGTAGTGTGCTGGTCAAAACTAAATACCCTATTCTCCCTGTTATCATAGTACCACCTGGTAGGACTCAACAATGAATCCTGTTGTAAAATGTAACACTGTATGTTACATGACAGTGGTGTTAAAAGTATCCCAGAATTACATATTTACTTTCTACAAGAGCATCACCAATTTGTGATCGGTTTAAAAAAAAAAACTTTCCATTTGAATATTAGTGAAATATTCCTTATATACAAATAGTCCTTATTTTATATTTGTATGTGTGATGTTTGCAAGCAAAGTGTAACTGTTTGTTTTGTCCTTATTGCATTTCATAGTCTTTATTTGAAACTGTTTCTCTGATTTATGAAGATCATACTCAAGTGCTTTGAAAATCTCATGTTTTCTATCACCCATCTACTTTGTACTTGTATTCTCAATGCCATCAACGAAGTCTTCCATGAAAATAACAAATAATGCTAGTTCAGATTTCTGTGATCTGTGGCATTTATAACAAAATTTGGCAACACTGTAATGACTACAGGTCTTTGTGTGGGTTTGATTTTTTGTGGGGTTTTTGTCAAGTTTTGTTTAAATATGGCTAAATAAAATTTAACACTAATTTAAAGAGAGCACAGATTTAACTTATGCGTGGTATGGCTCTACAGAGAATTTCATTCTGTAAGGAAAATGCACTGCTTACACACACCAGGAAATATCTTAGCTATATATTAACGGTAGTGTCTCAGAATGATCCCTTGGCAATAATGGGTTATGCAGTAGTAAAAAGGAAACATTTCTCACATACTATAAGAATTAGATATTCCATATAATGTGCTAAAAAGATTTCTCTTGAATTTATGATTCCAGAACTCATCATAATGCTACAGCTTATAAATTTGAACTGAGAAAAGAGCAACTGGTAATGGAATACATTCAGAACATGATAGGTAGAAAATTAACCTTATTCTACTATTAAGTTTGTCATAATCAATAACGTTCACAAATACCATAAAATGTCCCTGATTTTCAATCTACGTTTCCTTAAAATTAACATCTAGAAAAAATTGCTTTTTTATTACTACTATTGTGAGGCACCTTCTCCTTGGAATTACTATTAAGGTCATATACAATAAAAATATGTCTTTAAAGTACAAAATTATTTTGATAAGGAAGGCAAAAGCCAGAAGATAATGGTTTCAGATAAGCCAGCATTTAAAATATATTTGACATACCAGTAAATTGTCTGGATAGTTCAACTGCAAGTGCTGGGGAAGTATTTCATACTGTAAATTCATGGCCTTTTTCTTGTTGAAATAGAATTAATGACAATGCCATAGATCAGATACACATTGTTAATTTCACAAAGAGACTAATAGTTTCTTCATTTATGAAAATAGGTTGCTTTAGTACGCACAGCCTGAGCCTCATTTTACATCCACAGGTTCTCAGAATCTGTTCTCTTTTACTCAACTTTAGGCATTTTTTTTCAATGAAAGACACCAGAACTACATCAATTAAAGAGTAATTTAAATATATATGCACACAATAGAGAGAGAAAAGAAGAATCAACTGTGAGCAGAATGGAGTCTTTTCATCAGTAAAATACAATACATTATTTCTTATAGGATAAAATTCACTTTGCCCTGAAAGCCCAAGTAATCATTGTGTGAGATAAAATGTGTGAATGGGATGAAAAGATAAAAATCAGACACTTCTCAAAGTAAGCTAGGGTAGGGGGCTGTAGCAGAACTTCCCTGTGATGACTATAACAACTAATCCAACAGAGGAATTAGGGCATCATTCATACTATGGCATTTAGAGAGATTGTTGCATTTTCCTAGGTTTTATTGCATGGTTTTTAGGCAGATCTGCTCAGGCCACCTAGGCTGCTTTTCTTCACAACTTAGGCATTAGATAACATAATATATCTCTTCTGCCCTGGGCCCCCTACTACTTCTTTGAGCCATGATTACAACACCATTGCATTATCAGATATTACAAAGGGTTTCCAACTTTGTAAGTTATGTTTCTCTCTACCCACTTACAAAACTAGCAGTTCAGGTTAGACCTGAAATTATTCTTCAGCAATTGGGAATTACTCTCAAATTATCAAAATTTGAACGTGATCTTATATATATATATGTATGTATGTATGCATGTACATATAAATGTGTGTGTATATATATATATATATACAGGTTTATATGATCTCTATAATTCTTACAAGAAGATGGCATAGGTAAACATGCTAATTTACAAGCCAGATTTTTTTCTTGGAATTATGAAAGGAAAGTCTAATTATCTCATGTCTCAATTTGTCATGGTCTTTTTTTATAGACGGAAATATCACAGTTATTCAGCCAAATGCAGTCTTCATGTTTTACCGATTTATTCCTATTAATGTGTATTGTCAATAATTATGGAATTTGGTCTATTAGGATAAATCAGACAACTGTCTGAAAAGGAGTTTAATCACCAGATTAATATGGTACATAATAGATGTTTGTGAAGAATCAGTCTTGTAAGAAAGATTGAAAGGTCCTCCACTCACCACTCCGGTCCTTATTTTCCCCTTAATTTTCTTTTTGCTTCCTCAAACGTGAAACTGTTAAGAAATCAGTAGTACAACGCTATAAGACATCATTTAGGCAAGGCAGCTCGGTGTTTGATATGTATCTGCTAGTGAGTATGTGTAATTCTCATAAATACATTTAGAAATATAGTTCAGTTTCTTCCTCATAATCTCAGGAAACCCTTTTGAGAAGTGTTTGAATGTAGGTTACCTGTGATCAAAACAATAGAAAAGACAATGAAGTTTGAAGAAAGGTAAATAGCTGATTTTTCCTTTGTGTTTTTAGAAAATTTGATTTTGATTCAGAGTACTTCTTTCTCTATATTCCAGAAGCCATGCATGCCAAAAACCAGGCTTTTGACCTGTATGAATTGTACTGTAAATTGCTGTAGACACAGACTGGCCAATGAGTATGTTCAGTATGTTCAGTTTCTGTATGCTTACTTGATTTCTTGTTCCTGTACAAATGAAAGGCATTTCAAAGTCATAATAATATTTTTTCTAAAGTACATTGATATTTAATGAGCAGGTTGGATTGGTTTTCAAGTTTTATTCTCAAAAGAACACAAACTGCTGTGAATTTAGTATAAAGGATGTGATAAATACCTGGCAGGATATGCCAGGATTAAGAACACGAAGTCAAACAGGAACTGGAATATGAAGTTGCATACGTTACCTGAGCAGACATTTCTTTATTAAGCAACAAAAGACCATATGTTAGACAGCATCTCTGCCATGAGACTCAGATCTAAAATGTCTTGTTTCTCACCCCAAAGCATCCTGAGAAATCAGATGAAATAGACAACATTTATTACAGTTATTACATGGAGAACCTGCTGCAGGAGGGCTGTCCACGACTTTGAGGCAAGGAAGGACTTCAGTAATTTCAGTGCCTTCCCATCTCCAAAATCATTCTGTAGTGGAAGGATCTGAGTCTGTGGAAGGTATTTCCTGACAAATCCATTGCGCTTCAAAAGCTACCTGATATGAAAATGATGTGTACAGGTATATATACTGCTATTTGCCTCTTATGTGCATCCATATTTATTTCAGCTGTTAGCACTTTGAAATTCTAGCTCATTCAAGATTCCTTGTCCTTTGATGTACCACATCAAGTCTTGACAGACATAAGATCTAATATATAGGTTTGCTGATTTGTTGGTTTGCTTGCTTGCTTGCACTTTGATTTGCTAGCTTGCTTGTTGATGGCATTTAAAGGATCTACAGAATTAGTTGTTTATACAAAATACTTCCAAACATACATGAAATAATTTACTCTCAGAGGTCCACGTTGTGAAAATGCTAATGGCATTACATTTGATGTAGTGAACTAAAGAGAATTGTTGAAACTTGACCTTAATCATTTAGGACACTAGCTAATATAGAGAGAAGTAGTTCAGAGGTTTAGGCAAATTCCCTGTGAGAATTCAATGCAGGAAATTTTCTCGTCTGATAGCCCTCAGTGGACTTCTTTTCATTAACTTAGTACAGACAGCTATGCAACGCCCAAAAGGTATTTGACAGTCTAATTTGGAAGCATAAATGCTGTTATCATGTGACTAATTTTCTTCACCTACTGATTATGTCTGACATAGCACACTTCAAAAAGTCACAGTGCATGCAAATAACATGACAGAATAACAGTACTTACAGTATTGTGCTTACTTTGATTAATTATGGTGTAACTTACTGGAAATAAATTATCAGCAAATGCAGCAAAAGGGCATTGCTGTTGTAATAAAAAGAATCTAAACTGAATCAGCAAACAAGATAAATTGCTATTGTTCTTATTATACAGAAAAATACTTGCTTTTAGTTGAACTATATAAAATCTCTTGCGATTGCTTCTATATGTTTTTATTAGCACTCTCATTAGGATTTTGTTCTTTTATTTGATGGCAGATCAACACCAGATGCATACTGAGAGAAAGAAAGAAAAAAAATTAGCTATAATTCTTAACAGTTTTTTCACTAATTGTAGATAATTGCAGATATTTTTTGGTCCCTGTGATTTTCATTTTTCTTCATTATTCAGAGGGCAAACCCCAGGGATCATTAGAATTAAATAGGAGCAATGCCACTGAGCATTCCCAGCATTATACACAGTGTATCCACTGATCTGACACAGAGAAAAATAAATTTCCATATATATTATGTAACTGAATAATGACACAATCAGTAACTTTTAAGAATTAATTAATTCATTTATGCCCTTGCTGAAAAACATGTGCCATATGTATCACACACATTATGCATGTCACATTATTTCTTATAATATTACAGTTCTTAAGTGCTTTTCAACACATTCTGTAGTTTTTAACATATGCTCAAGAGGTCCAAGAAAAGGAAGAGGTAAGAGAAACAAAGAGTGGCATGTGACAGAAAAACTCATGTCAGAAAGCTTTATGTAGGTAAATTTCTATCTGCATATTTAATAATATCGGTAAAACCTGATACAATATTTTGCTTTCAAAATGTCAGTTGCTGCTGCACAAAAATGCTGAAAAAAGCTCAATGAATAATGCTAAAAATAATTATGAATAAAGACATAAATTAATTTGTGCACATTTTAGTGTTGTTATTAATATCATTTTAATGTGAGGGTTTGTTGTTTTGTTTTGTGTTTTAAACCAGATAATTCTTTTTAGAAGAGAGAATGAAAGAATGTGCTCTCTTTTAAAGATTGGACTCTGTTGGTGTTTCTCTAAAATGCAGGTATGGCACTTTTTGCTCTGCTATTTAGGGCTGAGAAGGAACCAGCAGTTTGGATGCCAAAAAAAAACCACTTTACAGCAAACATTGTAGGCCTAGTGGCCTACATCTCTGACAACATCATTTGACAAGATAAAAATATTTTGCTGCTCCTGGGACAATAGTTCTAAATATTTTATGATTTTAACTAACATATATTCAGTTAAGAGTAATAACTTTTCTATGGTATGGTATGTACATAAAAACTTCAATGGTAAACATAATCTTTGTTATAAAACTCATCATTTTAAGTACATTGATATATGAGGGAAAAGTTCCAGATGACAAATTCATACAAAGTAAACTTCAGCACTATAAAAGTGTGTTTAACTCTTCTCAAATTCCCTGCTGATTTTATTACCATCTTTTGAAGAAGGAATGATACTTGATGTTGGCTGGAGTGGCAGATTGTACTGTTTTGTGACAGATTTGATGCTTACAGGAATAGTTTCTTCTAAAGTTCCAAAAGTTCATCCCACACTAAAATCCAGGTATTTCAATAGTACTAGCAATATTTCTTGCAGCTATCCTTGTATTGTTACATAAGTTTTTTAATACAATAACAGTACAAGGACTCTCAGCTATTCCCAGTGAACAACCATCTCCTGAGAACATTATTGTTGTCTGAAAAAGCATAAGATCTGTTCCAGCCTTTTACTTTAAACAGTAATAGGCATTTCTTACTCAAGAAAGAAAACTATTTTTTCAGAATTCATTTTTCTACTTCCATATTTTTTATCCTTACATTTCAATCAATCAATTAGATCTGAAAACACAGCTATTCAAAGAAAGTTATCACATTGCTGACTTGGAGATATGTTTAGGGGTGATTATGGTCATTCTGGGTTGACATTTGGGCTAGTTGACCTTGAAGGTCCTTCCAACATGGGTGATTCTATGATTGTGGGAATAAAGTACATTCAAAATTTCCAATATCAATAAAATATAAATCCCTGTCAGCATGATAAGAGGAAAAATCCTTCTTTTAAGTCCAAATCTGGAGATCAGTTTAACTGTGTGTACACTAACGTTGTTACAATGCACTAACAGGATACTCTGGCATATTTTGATATGATTTATACATCAGCTCTCTCCTTTCTAATCACTATCTCTCTGTGCAGCTGACCTCAGAAACACCTAAAGACAGCAGTGGCCCTAGCTTCAGACACTGAAGTTTCTTATGACCCTGAAATTCCACTGCCTTATATACTTTCTGGTGTTTAGAATCTATTGTGCCTTGAAGACTACCAGAAGTCATAAAAAAGGCATTTTTCTTCCTCTCTTCTAGTAACAGGGTCTGATCTGATAAAAATATTCCGAGAATATTTCAATTTAGGGCTTCTGAAATATAGTACCTTCTTTAAACATATTGTGATTCCTGTTTCTGCCAAGTATTTTAGCTTCAGAAGATTTCTCTAGAGTTTAAAAGATGCCATTTCGGTCTCTGTGTCTAAGGGTTTCAAAAAAATATGTCCAGTTATTCAAAATGTTCAACTGCAAACCCTAAGATGAAACAAATTCAGAGCAAGGACGACTCAAATTTACAGCTTAGTATATTCCTTTGGGATATGCAGGTTCAATCTTTTCACAGAGCGTACAGGATTCAAGTCCTGAAGAGGAATTAAGGAATTAAGAATTTAAGCAATTCTCTGTGTTTGGAGAAGGGTTATGTATTTTTTAGTGGGCCCCTGTTCATTTTATCACAGTTTTAAACACCTAATTTCTACAAGCAGATCAGTCTGGATAAGTGTTTAATGTAGATGCTGATTAGCAAGTTTGAAGCACCATGACATTAAGAAAGAACTGCCATAAATGCAGAAGACTTTCGACATTAATCTTTGGGGAATAAACAAAAAGGTGGTGTATAGTTATATTCTTGGAGGGATTGCACGGCATTTTTACCTAGAAGCAAAAACCAGTTTAAAAAAACCCAAACAACCAAAGAAACTGTGATTTAAAAAGGCATTGATGAGCTTTTCTTGTCCTGGGTTGTTTTCATCAAGTATGGTATTGAAATCTTTTACTAATCAAACTTAAGTGAAGTACATCTTCAACACAGCTGACTGGATATCCTCCTAAAATAAGCAGCACGAACTCTTTTTTGGTTGATCTAAATTGGACATTGATGCAAATTGCTCCTTTTTTATACTGTTGCCTTTTTACTCTGTGTCAGCTTCTTAGGTTTTATGAATCACATGGTGCTTTTTTTTGTTTTCTCAGGAAACCTTAAATCCCCAACACGCAGAGATTTCATATACAGGACCTCTTTCCCATTAGCTTTTGGTCCTTTAAAGAAATGTTAAATGTTCAAACAGTCACACAAAAGAAGCAACAGAGTTGTTTCAGATTAGTGTCTACAATTAGATTTGTATTTTATATTGAATTTTCCAGGCTTCTATCTATCTGATTGTCTTATATTCACTACAAACTTTTCACTCTGCTAAAAGCAGAGAAAGGAGGAGGGAAGAGGCAGAAAAGTATCTATTACTGCCTTGTAGAACACCTCAAAATTGCTTGCTGAATTAGTAAGATTGGTTCAAAATCAGATTTCAGAAACTGAAGTTATGTCTGATCTCTCTGACACACCCTATTCATACAGCATTTATGCAACACTTACAAGGTCACTATCACTGAACATTTGAACAAAATCCCATTTTGTCCTGACAGATTTCTGTTCAACAGGTAATAGATGGCAATGTGCCCTCCTAGTCATACAGTTTTTTAAGTTTAATTACTTTCTGCCTTGTCTCATCTTGCACATTCAGTACTACTACATTTACTCTGAGAACTGATTTGCTATTCCTTTTATTTGTACCTAGAATTTGGTCTGTGAAATAAGCCCAGCTTCTTGTATCCTGTGCCAGCTTCAGATGTTATGAATACATTTCTCTGCATGTCCATTCCAGTCCACCCAAAATTCTCACAGAAATCAGAACTATGGGGTTTACCCCATTCCAGATAAGAAGGGAAATTATTTTGGTCTGTAAGATAATCGTCTGTAGGTACAGACAATTAGGATTATCTGTACCTCATACAACTATCTTCTGTAAAAGATGTGACCCTGCAGTCATTTGTAGCTTTGTAAGCATTTGTGGTGAGTCCTGGTTCTTTTGGTATGCACTGGCTCTCTCTTCTAATAACTACTTTTCCAAATAAATTTTAAAAAATTTCAATCTGCATTTTTATGAAAGTGAAATAATGAGCTAAACACACTAAAGCAGTTCTGGGTCTGCACAGGAGAAGCGCTGTAAAAAACAACAGCTCTTTTAAATGAAGATGGAAGTTCCTAATGTGTCTATGTAGCAGATAAAAGGATGATGAGGGATGCTGAATCTTTACTTCAGATTCAGATTACTCGGTTATCACTGCAGATATGTAAAATCCCTTCAGTTACCTAATTCTTCCATTGAGATACCATTCTGCAAAGAGCAAGTTTGCTACCGTGCAGAGCAACACAAGTCTTTATTTTTAATGATTACAGATAACCTGTAGCTCTAAGTAATACTGTGTTCCATTTCTGTATGGTAAGCTAGCTTCTAAAAAATTCTTGGGTCTGTTTTGTGGATAAAATATTAATTTTGAAACTGCTGAAACTGAGGCTTAACTCATTTAGATACACATTTTTTAAGCTACTCTAGGGTAAACAAGGTATCTGCATGAGGTGACATATATTACAATGCCTGTAGGGAACTTCCACACTTCTGAGGTTGGCTCTGGGGATCAGAGAGTTTTTATGCTGTCAAACGGTATTAGGCATCTATATTTGACCAACTGACTCAAGTCCTTAATGTTAAATAATATTTTAATGCTCTTTTATCCTATGCAAAACAGTCGATTACAAATCCTGTTATTCTAAAGGGCTAATTTAGAATATCTTTACTTAGTAGTTGTTAATGATGAACATCTGTTATTTTACTTCTAACATGAATAAACTATTCCATGTATAATGATGTATGATATATATATGTAGTCCTGTTAAAATCTTATCTATCTTCACATTGAGTGAATATGGAAATGCTGTTTCTGTCTGTTAAATCAGTTGAAACAAACTGACTGTGTTTTAAATAATTACACTACATACATGTGATGAAGAAAAATAAGATGGCACTTCCTTTCTCACTTCTTTTCCTTTCATTTTATATTCGGGGCTTTTATGTGGACTTCTTCCTTGATTGCAAGGCAAGAAGAGTTCTCCACAAGACTCTCCAGAGACCTCTCTCCAGCTCAAGCAATGGCACTGACACTAACATGGAGCACTATCTGTTGCAGAAAGTACCTTCAGACAAGCCTAACCATACAGGAGCTTCAGAAGTATTTTGTCAAGATCCAATGATTCAAGTTATAATTAGACCGAGCTGCTGTCATTCACTTGACTAGTTTATGTTGAATATAACAAAGGAAATTCAGTGCTTTGAAGGGCTATGTAGTATATACAGTTTCTTGTCATTATGAATATTATTTTTACCATTATTTGATCCATTGAGATCCTGTAGATATCTTTAGTGTGAAGTATGAAATACCCTCAAACAGAAAGGTCCTCTGTTTCCAGTGAACCTGCATATGGAATTCAGCACCACAGGCTCAGAAGGAAAAAAGCAGAGATGTCTCTGCATAGTATAAGCCTGAGTAAATACCACCTTTCCAAAACGATGACAAGTGCTTAACTGTAATTACATACATTTCTAATGCATTTTTTTATCTGCTGAAAACCCTGGTGCAAGGTTTTTATTTTTTTACTTATTGTAAATCTTAGGCTGAACTTTCCTCCTTTCTACAGTGTGATAACTTCAAACTTATCCTCAGTGCCTTGCTGATATCAATTCTGACCCAACTGCATCCTGCTGAATTGCATGAGGCCCTGCAAAGTAGCTTTTATGTTTTAAGGTACAACTACCATAATCTTCTAAACTATCTGATAAAATTTTAATCTCTCTGCCCTCCTTTTTAGAAGTCAGCCAAGGAAAGATGCATTGACAGCATCTTATTTTATTTACTTCTCACAAATCCCTATGTCTGCCATGTTTAATCGTTTATCTTCTTCCTCCAGTTTTCCTCCCCCCTCCCTCTCACTTCAATCTTTTCTTTCCATTCAGCTTACTGTGGTTGAAGTCCAGCTTTGCCTTATTCTAATTATTGTGCAGAGTGTATTCCTGTATCTAAACATTCTTTGTTTCCTAAAATGCTCCTGTACTTTATCATTAGATTCTCTCAATGTCATCACTACCTGTGCTTTTCCTGTCTTGATTATTTGATCACTGATGACAGAAAGGATGAGCCGCAGTTTATTAGATTTATTCTGTGGGGCACGTTGTTGCTAGGTGATACCCCTTAGCCACCTCTATAAATACTTAATAATCTTAAGATTAAATTTCCCTGTTACTTTACATTTAAACAGTGTAAGGTACCTGAACGGTGATGATTTAAAGTGCATTAGAAAACTATTTGGATTAAGGGAAAATTCTGATTGGCTGGCAGATTATTGCTAAGGGATGGATTAATTTGTATGAACCACACGGTTCTGCACCGCTGTTCAGTATTTCAAACTGCAAAACTCATTCCAACAGTTTGACATACCTTTTTTTCAGACTAGAACTGTTAGGAGAGAAAAATCACAACTAAGCAAGCTATTTAGTAATCATGAAGTAACATTCGAGAAGGATTAAAAGTATGAGGCTCTGCTGAGTTGTATTATTGTTCTGTGTTAATCACGTTCCTTATCTCACCTTGCTGCTTAATTTTTATCCAACTAAAATTAACTTTATGGCACTATTTAACTAGTGCATGATCTTCCAAAAGTGCCCACATGAAATACAGTACCATGGGTATGCTATGGTTGTTGTTTTAAGAGTGTCTGCATAAAGTCATAGTCATTTTAGTCTCTGAATATTTTTGTAATTGTCAAGAGAATTATCTGGTTTAAAACAAGATTTTAACCAGAAACTGTAATCAGAATGGAATATTTGCGTGTGCTCATCTAAGCTAAATAAAAATTGAGTGACTACTGATTTTTTTCTGTTCCTTTAATACCTGGAGAGTTTGACTCTAAACTTCAGCCATTCAATGTGAAGGCCATATACATTTTTTAATGCCTATTAGTCTTAACTCATTTCAACATCTGTAATCAACAATTTTATCTGTTGATTCCTTGTGGTTGATTTCATTAATAAAACCCAACACTATAGTAGCATTTCATAGGATTTTTGTCCTTTGTATTGGTTGTTTGATTTTCCTGCTCGTTTGTCATCATCAGGAACTTTTTGGCTGTTTCTTTCCTGAACTTGTTTGTTGTTTTCTCTTTGTCATTTCTTTCCTGCTGCTTACCTGCTCTTCAGGGCAGAAAATACAGCTTGTATATCACATGAAAACCAGGATCTTAATATGTAATTGGATGTAAATAATGCTTCTACCATCAGAAAAAAATGGATATTTTAAAAGCAAAAAGAGGTTACAAGACTACAATTTGCAGAAATTTGTCTTACATGTTTTCCAGTATATTTTCCACTAAAAAAGGTTGCACTAGTGCCTAAAATTGCCAGATTAATTGGTTAACTTAATTGATTGACTTAATTGATTAAGTCTTCTATTTCCTATTCAAACTTTCATAACTAGAGGTTTACTTATAAAACAATTGTTTCCAAAGTAATTTGTTACAGGCTGCGACCATTACTTATAAATCCATAATGAAAAACGTTTATCTATTTTTGTTGTAATTGGAGCAGTTTAACTGAAACTCAGCATCTTTTTTGTTATTTCACAGAAATGTCATGGCCAAGAGAATGAGATTCAGATTTACTCAGAAACTAAAATTAGATTCTAAAATAAATTTTGAAATATTTGAATCCAAGTAATGAAAACTGTCAGTGTAGGTTTTACAAAGTAGTTAGTCTGAAAAAAACCTAATACTTACTGATTTTTATGACCTACTTAAATGAAAATCTCTCTCAAAATTTTCACTTCTGCTATCAAAATATTATTTACCTGTAGCTGAATTCACTTCTAATTTAGAATATATCCTATTTAATATCTAAAATATCTAAAGGGAGTTTACATTTACTTTGTTTCCAATTAATTAATTACACTTGATTGGAAGAAATTAAAGTAAAAAATGTAGAGGTGCAAATTAATCTGTGACACTGTCACAGATATTTCTGTTCCTTTACTCTTATATTCAACTGTGATTGTAGAAGATATGGTTCTGGGAATAAGGTATTATTTCAAATATCTTGACCCAAGTTCATAGAAGTGAAGAAACTTAGCAGCATCATTCATCTTGAAATTTTTCAGTTGCCTTCTGTTTCATAATGTTTTGATTTTGGTGAAATTCTAGATAACATACTCAAAATGTGAATGCTTGTCAGAACACAGTTCTCAGAACAAATTTTCGAAAACATGAAAATAGTCATATAAGTTTTTTATCACAAGAATAAAATTGTTATGGGTAGGTATTCAGAGTCATGACTGAAAGTAACTTCAAGGATATTTTTCTTTTAAAGAAGAGTATGTAATGAGACTGTTTCCAGTGAGGCATTTTCTGTGCGCTACTACAGTAAAGCTGAGTCAACTCTGAGTCACTTTCATTGAGTGAAAATAAAAAGCTATGCTCACGATTTTGACTGTTCAGCCATTTTAGTTTCTCACAGATTTTCTATAATAAGCTGTCTCTTTCTGAAATAGTCTAGATTTTACTTTCTTTTCCTTATCCAACATTTTTTAATTTAATTTTCTTTACTTCTCTTCTTTTCTTCTTTCATCCGTAAGGATCCAAGCCTGAGTGTTTTGCTACGTAGGTTCAATACATAGCTCTCAACCCACTTACGCACAAAAAATGAAATAACTTGTTCTGTTAGCTCAGAAATGCTTTGAAAAATTATTCTTCTTCTCAAAACCCCATACACCAACTGAATGAAGTGTCTCAAAGTTATGATGAATTTGTTTAATAACTTTAATGGACTGTACATTTCCAAAGTCTTTAAATAATTAAATAGAAAATATTATTGTGTTTTCTTATAGTATCTATTTGAATTTTTTGTTCAACTTTATTTTAAAATAAAGCCTTTAATTTTTTAATAGCATTTTTACTATGTACTTTTTAATTAATTCAATTTTTCTGTTTGAAAAGAATAAAAAATACATTTTAAAAAAAAAAGAATTACATTTGAGTTTGATTTTTGGGTCAAAGGAAAAATAAAAGGTATTAAAAGAATATAGTGAAATTATTTTTACGTATTTTTCATTTTTATCAGTGAGGAGAAGTTCAGACATATTTTCCTTCGGTCTGTGATCTCATTTATGTTAAATCCTTGTTTCATAACCTTGTCAGTATAAAGGAACCTTAAAATAAACACATTTTAAGGCCAATTATGTTGCTACGGGAAAATAAAGTAGCATTTTAATCTAAATTTTAAGTAGGCCTTGTGACTCTTGTTTCATCAAGACCACTCACTTCAAAGATCTCTACTTTTTCCCTTACTTTGTATTCTGTCTTGCTTAGTCCACTTAATGGCTTTTGAAATATTATTGAAATATCCTGTTTACTGAGCACACTATTTAGAATACTGTAGAAATAATATTCCTTTCTATTAGAATATGTCCAGACAAAATAGGAAATCTTTCAGCAATAAATATTGCAGATATTTTAAGGGATCGTAGTGAAGACTGAATATGAAATCAGCGAGAAGCCAGAGACAAAATCAAATCTGGCCAATTTTGATTGACTACACTAGGTCAAGAAGGTGGCACATTTAATCACAAGCAATCCGTATATTGCTATTTTCAGAATAACACTCAGCACTGTTCTCAATCTACAATAACAAGTATAAGAAAGACAATAGAGAGGGGAAAACAATTTTGGAAAAAAGGTTAGAATTAACAAAATAAATGGAATTAATGTCACATTTTCTCTGAGGTCAGAGGTCCCTGAGTTAAGAGATATAAAATATTGAAAAAATATTCAAACCCATAACATTTCTTCAGCAGTGACCCACAAACAAATTGGGCAGGTATGCCACCAATGGATAATTTAGGTAGGATGTATAGCTTTAAAAAAGTAATTTCTGAATGCTTAATCCTCATTAAGGGTGCAAATGTGGGCAACATTACAAAAAAAAATCCCTCAGACGTGTAGTTGAAAAACACAGAAAGAAATTAAACTGGAAATAAACGTGTAAATGAATGAAATTCAGAACTTAGTATTGCTCAGCAATACAATGAATGAAAGTATGTGGGAGAAGCATTCACGGTGAAGAAAAACATCTTCCCAAAATGAAGAAAATATAGATAAAAATATAGCATAAGATCAAAATATCTCCATATTTTTATTTTGGTTTGTTAAAGGTCAGGAGAGACCTTAAAAAATTCCCCCATCATAGTAATGAAAGTAATTAGATAAATACCAGCCCAACCCCCAAAAACTTTAACTAAACACAACAGCAACAAAACATAGCAAAAATGTATTCTTTGCACTGTTCTTAATACTTTCTGTCAAGGATTAGAATCCCACTGTACTGAACATAGAAAAAAGAAATAAAACTGTTCCAGATGCCTTATATTCTTATTTGTGATGGCAAAACACAACCACTGAACAAACAGTGTCTGCAAGGTGAGATAAGGTTACTGTCCAGGCAGGCATGTGTGAATAAATTAGATGTGCCAGTGACTTAGCCATCTCATGTGGTCATCAATCTAATCAATGACAACATAGTAATCATTCATAGGAATATTTTGGGACATATTTTCCCTTACACTTGAGACAGTTTAATTAATTGCATTTGTCTATATCCCATTGCATGAAAAAAAATATCATGGCCATGCCTACTTATTTTTTTCAAACTGAATAATGTAAACTAAAATTCGCAAATCAAAAGACAATTTTGATTTCCACCAATATATTCCCCATGTCATTGCTTTAATATTTCAAGTTAAAAAATCAGCTGATTACCCACATTTCCCTAGATTTGCTGACCACAGGTTAACATTGCAAATCCTAAATCCTGAGGGACAAATTCAATAACCAACCTCTGCATTCACTGTTCATATTCTCACTACAGGTATGATCATATTAACTTCAAAGCCATCTCTTATTATGACAAAATATTTCACCTAAAATATGCAATATAATTTAATAATAACAAGGTCTGCTTGTGACAGGATAAAATTTTCACCAAGGCACATGAGAGAAGAGACATAAGTAGAGTGAAGGATGAGAAGTTATAAAACTATAAAAATAAATATAATATTCATTAATGTCTTGAGAATTGCTGTTTTATTTCTCTACAGAAAATATACCAACAGTTGACAAAATTCTGGAATTTCGTTTCAGGATTTACTTGCCAAAGAATATAGTTATAAGCCCATAAAGAGGTAGGAAGCATTCTTAGCCCATCAGCAAACAAATTATATGCCTAAGGGGAAATTTCAGACAGAAAATAGACTAGTATTTTCAGCATTTTTCTCAAAATTGTCACTAATAAACAATAATACAGGCCTGTTTAGAATTCCTGGCATTCATGGTTTGACATCACTGTAAGACTGAAGATTGTGTTTATTTGTTTGAGTAGAACTGTGTAAACCTGTAGAAAACAATCTCTTTCTTATCTCACTTTTCCTCATATTTATTGCAATTGATCAGTATGCATCCACAGGTTATGTCCAAAACCAGTGAAGCTAGAAGTAATTCACAAGGCCTTAGAATTACCATTAGTGAAACCATACATAGAACCTCTGAAGGACACAGTGGTGATTTGAATACACATTTTTATTGTAAATAACAATATTCTAACCCTGTTGCAGTTATTTCAGAGGTCATGTTTATTGATTTATTATTTCTGAAAAAATGGTGACTCCTTTTCAATATATAAGGCTTTAGTTTTTAGTAAGTAATATTTTAAGGCATGATAAAAATACATGTAAAGATAAGATTAAAATATATTCTGTTACCAGCCATTTATTCATATAAGAAAAAAAATTCCAAGATGAATTGTATGTAATAATCAAAAAATACTGCAGTTTACAGAGTGTTATATTCAATGCTATTTAGTAAAAAATTCATGGTATATAATTATTTATCACTTTTTTTCACAGCCAGAGGCATCGGTATTCATATTTTCAGATTATATTAACATGGTTTGTTTCATCATAGTGTATTTGTAGGAAATAATCATAGTTTTAAATTTTTATTCCTCTGTATACAAGATCACATTAGCTTCTTTGTATTAGAGAGTTTAACATGTCTTACTGTTTTTATAGTAAAATAATATCAAGGCATTAGCACTAAGGATATATTTGGAGTAACAAAACATAGCATAACATAACATGGAGAAGTAATCTATGTCCCTTTTTATGAATTCTAGACTGAATCCTTACAAGAAGTGATATTCTTGGAACTGACTGACAAGATAGGTGTTGTTGGGGAGCTTCTTCTGAGGTTCGTAACATTTCTTATTTTATTTCTCAGAATCCTTGAAAATCTTGCGAGTTAATATGTCATCCACTGAAATGGCATTTTAAGAAAATCTATGTCACATTTATCTCTTTAGAAGCCCAGAAAAGCATGTGTATGGTGAAGCAAACTCATTCCCAGTTCTTGTAGCTCAGGTGGAAAGAGAATTCAGCCTGCTTTTGGTTCACTTTTCCACCTCTTTTTGCAAGGATGAATAGTCAGCATGAAATAGGGGATTTACCTTTCATTCTTAACATGTATTTTCATATCCACTCAGAGATTAGCCAAAATATCAAAAGCACAAAAAGCATTGAAGAACTGCTGAGGAAATAGTCATAAACATTTGGAAACATTCCCTCCCACACTTTCCTCTCTAAAAACCGCTTTAGAAACTCATATTCTAGGTCACCTCCTCAACATAGAAAAGGACTGTGAAATCTAAAAATTATTCACCTAAAGACTATTACAAAAAGTACTACAAAATAATAGATTTTATAGAAACACTATTAAAAATTATTTCTTTCATGGATTGAAAGCATGTTATGTGTTTCTGACTACAAATTTAATATAACAAAATATATTTTTATATATTCTTCATGTTAAATAGTGTCATTAATATCTGTAGGACAACCTAAATGGGTAAGGTAAGTTAGATTTGTCCCCAATTTATTTTCTACTCTGACTTACTTGAATGCAAACATCTTTAAAGACTTTGTATAACCACTTCAAAAATTTAAACAGAACCTCAAGAGAGCTTGTGTAATTTTCAGTTCACTGAAGCAGAGAATAGTCTCTCAAAGCTCTTTCAGTGTTGTCATTACTTCCACCTACAAAAGAAACAGTGATGACTCAAAGTTGGAAACAAGAATAAATAAGCAAATACCTTCATAAAGGGTGGCTTTCAGAAACTGCCAATTCAACATTTTCCTTGAAAGTTTTACCTATAGTAGATAACTGCAGCTTTAATATCAGTATCTGAAATATCCTGAGTGTATTTCAATATATTCCAGCACTTTGATAAAGTAATAATCAAACAACATTATTTCAGTCCTAAACTTTTCTATTAAAGAACCAATCAGGATAAACAATTTGCTGAACACCATAAATTTAAATCAGGATCAAAGTGCAATTTCCAAGCCTACATAAATTACTCATGTACCGAAGGAAACAGTAGGCTTGATGACTCCTTGCATGTAAGATTTCAAATAGGAATTCAAGAAGACATTTTTTCCCTTAGAGAATAAGGTCTTTTGAATCTGTGTCTTACTGACCTGAAGGCTGCACGCATCTTGGAGGATGGTTTCATGAAAATTACATTAAAGAGGAACTTACGTTTCATGGAAACTGTCCTTTGACCACAAATTAACAACAAGCTGCAGTTATAGTTGACTTAATCCAATTTGAGGCATCTTATTTTCTGCAAACAAAAAATCTTGGAAATACACTTTATACAAGGGGAAAAAATTTTAACACTTTGAATTATAAATTCTCTGAAAGTTTGAAAATATTCTACTTTTTATAGCTGTGTGCATGTTGTCAATGAGGGTGATTTCATACACTAATTCAAAAGAACTCATCATCTATCTATATCAAATCACAGAATCACAGAGTATGCTGAGTTGGAAGGGTCCCACATGATGTCATGTGTATTTCCATATATACATATATATTATATGTGAGTGTGTGCACTCATGTAATAAATGCTGTTCACATAATACAGAAATTTGTGAAGTATTTTAAAGGTGTTATGCTATTCACGTTAGTAAATTCAGTGGAAATAAATTACATTCATTACATTAACAAATGCAGCAAAGAATTAATTTAAGAATTGTGAGAGTTCTCATACTATCTTTAAGGAGGATTTTCCTGAAAATTAGATTCCTTTTGTTGGAAATTGTTACTAATAATCACAGTATGTCTGAAATGCTTTGCTAATATTTCTATGAGTCTCACAGAATTTTATTACACAAATCTTAGATTCATGATAGCAACAATTATGTAGCCAAACTAAAATTTGTATTAAAAGATCCAGAAGATGAGGGAAATTGTCAGCTTGATAAACGTGACCAGCAGGGGCTTGAAGGAGGCAGGTTTTTCAGCATGGACAAGAAACAACCTTGAGAGGATTTAAAAGGTGCCTCACAGCACCTATGGGGTTGTCATTGGGAATATGAAGGCTTTTCACATTAATGCATGACAGGACAATAAAAGACAACTAGTGTAAGCTAACTAAGAGTGCTTAAGACAGGAAATTAGAATATATAATCTGATATTTAATATTGGAGCTGATTTCCAAACAATATGGGCTTTTTTTTTAGGTTTTTAAGGCATGGATGAAGTGGGAAAACCAGGCTAAACTTATTTGATGGTGCTTTGTGCAGGGAATTGGATTTGTGATCTCTCAAGGGTCCTTTTGAAAACATGTACTGCAACTTTTCTGCTCCACAACTTCATGCATCTGTCAGTAAATTTCAAAATTAATTTTTTTCGTCAAACTCATAGAGTGTGTAAGTGGTACGTCATTCTTTTTTTTAATGTAATTTTTTAAAGCAAATATAATGACTTCTTATCCTCTCATTGCACGTAGGTATTTCAGTTTGCCTTTTTCCTCATGTGTTAAGTCCTTTATTACTGAGCTTTAATTTAATTTTATTATGTCATTCAAATATTTAAGATATTTATTCACCTTTTTTCATTATTTTCCCCATTGCTATACAGAAGATGATTAAATAAAGTTTCTCTTAAAATAATGAATGGAGGCAAGAAATTTTCAACATAGGTTACCAATGAAGATTGTCTCTTTTAGGAATGCTGCAGTACAAACATTCATACTGAAGAGAGTAAATGGTGAAATGGAAAATTTTGCTAGTCAAAACAAAATTAAAAATATAAACATTGGCTGCAAATCATTGCACAAATATGTTTTATAGTAATGGTTATTCAGTAAGGCAGGAACTGAATATTTTCAATAGATTGAAAACAACGCACATAGGCAAAAAGATAACTCCTACCTCTACCCTGTCAGGTAAATTATCTGATTCTACTCAGCAAACACATCTTGCATTATTATAAACTGCTCTCCAAAAATATCAGATTCATGTCAATAGCAATGAAAAACAGAGGAAGAATGTTAAGTGTTATTAGCAAAATAATTTAGCAACCCACAATATCTGATTACATTGTTGCATAAACCCATGGTACATATATATCTTGAGTACTTCATGCTGTTCTAATCATCCTATCTCAGAAAGGTACAGCCTGTGAAAGTACAAAGAAAGATGACAAGCATGATCAAAGAAATGGAACAGTTTTCATATTAAGAAATACTTAATAAACTAGGACTCTTCAGCCTGCAAAATAGACAGCAGGAGATAGATGTGGTGGCGTTGCTCAGCATTGTGTGGGCTATAAAAAAATTGATTCAGGAATCGTTTTTCACTTTCTTTCAGTGCCCAGGAAATAGGAACATCCAATAAAATTATCAGGCTAAAGGAAGTACTTTTCCACACAGAGTAAAATTAAGTTTTGGATCACATTATTATCAAGGTCTGTGGAAACCAAAAGCATAAGGAGGTTCAATATGTGATTAAGCAATTGTGAAAAGTCTACCGAGATCTATCCAATAAAAGAAAACAGATACATTCTATCAATGTTTCTTTTCAAACCCAACACCCAATTATATTAATTCAGCTCTGGAAAACTCAGTATTATTGCTCTTGTTGTGTAGGCTTAAATCTCTTTGATGATTTTTAGTAGGTTAAAAATTTGAAAATAGATTTTAGATATTGATTTTAAGTATCTGACTGCATTCAGCTCTTCCTCATTTCAGTACTCAAGGTTTCAAAGTCTGCAAAATTGTAAAGGCAAAAGATAACCTGAATGACAAATCAAATAATTCAAAAACTAGAGAACACTTAATGAAACAAGAAGGAAGTAGATTTAAAACAGATGTAAGTACTAATTTCTTTCTTGAAATCTTGAAAACAAAACCCGCAGATTCAGAAAGGGAGTAGAGAAATTGGTGAACAAGACAAATAAATGGGTACTAGTTTTGGGTGTATGCTGCAGCATTCCTCAAAAACAAATTAGACACTGAGAGAATGCAAGGGAAATGAAAGCTGTGGTCAGCGTCTTCTATTGCTCTGTAGGTAACAGAATACTGTGCTGAAAGTACTAATGATTTTATTTGTCAGGATATTTCTTATGTTGTTAGTACAGGTGGAACACTTCATGCTAAGGTGTCATATTAAATTTTTTTTACATTGAAGAGCATTTTATGGTAAATCATCCAGACTTAGGGATACCCAAGAAACCAGCATAATTATCCCAGAACTGAAAGGGTGTTTGGCCCAGACTCCACCGTTTTTTCAGTAATGGTCCAGAAAACAGTATCTAAAATATTCTACTATAATTTTTATTCTGACAGAGTGGCTTCAACAATATAATTTAGAAAGCTTATTATAATGTGTGATTTTGTGGTTTTTTGAAGATCTATTCAATAGTCTCTTTCCCTGCTCTTCACCTCTCTCTTTTTATTTCATGCTACATTTTGCCTAGGAAGAGTCAAATCAAACATGGAAATAAATATTCATAAAAACAACATAAAACATTTGTAGAAAGAAGGGCCCTCTTGAAAGGTCTGGAAAATGTGTCTTAGGAGGAATGACTGAGTGAGCTCGTTTTGTTTAGTCTGGAGAGGAGGAGACTCAGGGTGGACCTTATTACTCTCTATTAAAAAAAGATTTTAACGAGGTGGGAGCCAGACTCTTCTGCCTTGCCTGGACTGACAGAAGAAGAAATGGAGTTAAGCTGAGACAGGGGAAATTCAGATTAGATATAAGAGGAACATTTTTCACTGTTAGGATGCTCAGGAACTGGAGTAGGTTGCCCAGAGAGGTGGTGGGGTCACCATCCCTGGAGGTATCAGGTAACCCGCTTGGTGGATGCAGGAAAGGCTGTAGATGTTGTCTATTTAGACCTCAGCAAAGCCTTTGACACTGTTTCCCACAGCATACTCCTGGAAAAGCTGGCAGCTCACGGCCTGGACAGGAGCACTCTTTGCTGGGTTAAGAACTGGCTGGATGGACGGGCCCAGAGAGTGGTGGTGAACGGTGCTGCATCCAGCTGGCGGTCAGTTACTAGTGGTGTCCCTCAGGGATCTGTGCTGGGACCAGTTCTGTTTAATATTTTTATTGATGACATGGATGAAGGTATTGAATCTATCATTAGTAAGTTTGCAGACGACACTAAGCTGGGAGCGTGTGTTGATCTGTTGGAAGGTAGGAGGGCTCTGCAGAGAGACCTGGAACGGTTGGATGGATGGGCAGAGTCCAATAAGTTGAAGTTCAATACGTCCAAGTGCCGAGTCCTGCATTTTGGCCACAATAACCCTCTGCAACACTATAGGCTGGGGACAGAGTGGCTGGACAGTGCCCAGGCAGAAAGGGACCTGGGAGTGCTGGTCGACAGCCGACTCAACATGAGCCAGCAGTGTGCTCAGGTGGCCAAAAAGGCCAATGGCATCCTGGCCTGTATCAGAAATAGTGTGGCCAGCAGGTCCAGGGAAGTCATTCTTCCCCTATACTCGGCACTGGTGAGGCCGCACCTTGAGTACTGTGTCCAGTTCTGGGCCCCTCAGTTTAGGAAGGATGTGGAGGCACTTGAACGTGTCCAAAGGAGGGCAACAAGGCTGGTGAGGGGCTTGGAACACAAGCCCTATGAGGAACGTCTGAGGGAACTGGGGTTGTTTAGCCTGGAGAAAAGGAGACTCAGAGGCGACCTTATCGCTCTCTACAACTTCTTGAAAGGTGGTTGTAGTGAGGTGGGGGTTGGTCTCTTTATCCAGGCATCAACTGGCAGAACAAGAGGACACAGTCTTAAGTTGCGCCAAGGAAAATATAAGTTGGATATTAGAAAAAAGTTTTTTACAGAAAGAGTGATAAAATATTGGAATGGTCTGCCCGGGGAGGTGGTGGAATCACCATCCCTGGACGTGTTTAAAAGGAGATTGGATGTGGCACTCAGTGCCATGGTTTAGTTTAGTTGAGGGTTGAGACATGGGTTGGACTCGATGATCTTGAAGGTCTCTTCCAACCTGGTGATTCTGTGATTCTGTGATTCTGTATTCAAGAGGTGTTTGGGTCTGTGCTAGGTGATGTGATTTAGTGGTAACAGTGGTAATGCTGTGTGGATGGTTGGACTGGATGACCTTGGAAGTGTCTTCCAACCCAACGATTCTATGATTCTAGTTGATACATCCCAAAAGACCACACAATCTCATGTATCTTTGAGTGCTTGTGGTAGAGTGTTGACACATAGAATAATAAAAACACAGGACTAGAATACTAGGATGACAAATTATAGTTCATCTCTTGCCACTAAGTAAGTAATTTCTGGGAGAAGTTTGTCTAAATTGTTCTGAAAGATTTCATTGATACATATTCTACATTTCTTTAGAAAATCATTATTAATTTCTTCTTAGTAAGTAATAAAATTAAACAAGGTGTTCATATAGACAGTATTTAGGCTGTATTTAGGCTGTATTCAGTGCTTCAAAATACTCTGCATCATTTTCTTTCTTACAGCTGGATCTGTCAGACAGTGTAGCACATAGCAGGCAATTAACAGTCCTTCATGTTAGGACTAATTTTGAAGCATTCCAGAGTGTTCTTGGATACAACAGTACGATGGATGTGCAGCAGTGCATTTGAGGTGATCTAATATGTTTTACTTTGCTGGTTTGCCTTGTGGAAATTTGCAGCATCTCTCTCTCTCTCTCTCTCTCTCTCTCTCTCTCTCTCTCTCTCTCTCTTCTCTCTCTCTCTCTCTAACAAGGATGTGCTCAATTAGTTGGGTTGAGACTACCCCTGCTTTTGATGTCAGTGTTGGGATGATGAAAACCTTTGGGGCTCGATAGTGTGGTAGTTTTTTGTAAGCTACCGCAGAGGGGTCCCCTATCACTAATCACCAGAGGCTCTATTCATGCCTAGATTCTAAGTGTCAGGAAATTTGTGTTCAGTGTTTCCACCACTTTATCAATATGTTGGGACTGCAGTGTGTAAGATCTTCTGTAGCAATATTGGCAGCACTTAGCCTTTGAACACTTGGGTGGTTGTTTCCCCTGATCAAATGGATGTGGAAGATATATTACTTCTGATTATCTATATCTGGAAGCAATATAGATAGTTTTAGCTCCAATCTCTGTTTGCACGTCTAATTACCAACCTTGGATAAAAGGGAGAAGTGTGTTGGGAGTTCTTGGTCTTGTCTCACAGGGCTTCGTGTGATTAGCAGGAACTTGAGAGATAGATTAAAATGCCAGTGAAGCCTGAGCTGTCTTTGCACTATGAAGAGTTTGATTTAATTGCCTGGAGATGCTGAAACATCACCAAAATGAGGGAAGAGTTTTGAAATGAATTTACAGTATTCTGGTAAGAACTGTGAAAGATTTCATCAGAAATTTATTTTTCTGCTTCTTCAGAGAACAAATACAGATCTTGAATGTGCATCATGTTATATTTTCAATAAGGAAATGTTTACTCACCTGCCTTAGAAGGACGCTGAAAGGTGGGTTTTAAATTTCCATAAAACTCAGTGCTTCATAATAATATGCAGAGTGTTTAGTGTGATTTAAATAATCAGTCTTGAGGAGATCAGTTTATTACCTCATAAGGGTCACTTCTCCTTGATTATTGCCTGATCTCATCCTTTCAGAGGAAAATCAGCAAGCTTACTGTAGTACAGCATGGATAGGGTCTGTAAAACCAGGCAGCTTCCTAAATAATGATGATCCAGATTTTATGTACTTCATAGGAATGTTTAAGTACTTTTTTCCCGATGGTTTTAATGAAAAGTTTAACTTTTTCTAAATAATGAAGATCTGAATGGACAGTCCATGTTTTTTATAACAAGGGTGACTAAACTGTAGACAAAGCATCATGTGAATTACTAGTGGGCCATGTTATATGTGAATAAAGGGGAACTAATTTCATCATCTTTGATCTTGGGTATTACAAGCATAGATTGTGCTATGCTGTGTTCTTTGGTATGACTCTTCAGATATGTATTTGATTGTGTTTCAAAGTGGTTTTTTTACTTTCTTTCAAAAAAGGAAGGTTTTAAAGGTTTGTGTTGGGTGCTTTGGAGATACATGCGCTTTAAAAATGTTCTAGGGTCAGAATAATTGTTGTGAAATTTTTCCCTTTCTTCTATTCAATAACAATGAGTCTAACTTATTTGATGATATATACATACACACACATACATATTTAATAAAATACATTAATCCTTTGACAAGACAGTATTTTTTAATGAAAGAATGACACCGTTTTTTGCATTTTCCACATCTGAGTGCTCCTAGGTGCTCCTAGAAGTCATTCAGGAAAAGTGGTTGTGAGCCTAAAATGGAAAAGTGAAAAAGCAGGCAAACAGTAAGGTCCCAAGTACACACTGTGTGTCACTTCTAAAATTTTGCATTTCTAAAATAACATTTCTAGATATTTCCAATATAAAGAGATTAAAAAGTTTGGACTTGCTTGGAATCTTGTCTTGAAGCTCACTCCAATGTTTTGCTCTGAGGCTTTACAATTTGTCTCTAGTAAACGATACTAACGCTGTAGGTGTTGCACTCTGAGCAGGCTGCTGTCCCATTTCTGGAAGCTGTGATGTCCCCTGGCATCAGGCAGGCAGTTCCTTACTGCGACATGGTCAGGAGCACCATCCTTCAGCTAGGGATATGCTGCCGTCATGACATTTTTTTCAAGTGTTGCCAGGCATAGAAGACTGTCACCCATCTGATAGTTGCTCAAGATTTTGAGTCCATGTTTTATCACTGAATGCTCTTTCTATTGGATGCTTCTGGCAGTACAGAAAGAGGGTGAGGAATGAGCCACTCTCTAAACCAGAATGCTGTTGAAATGTATGACCCTGCATGCACGCATCGAGAAGGAATATACCATCCAATAATGCTGAATTTCACAGATCGGAAGTGTCTTTAGTGCTTGCTCTTCTGTGGATGTCTTCTGTGATTTTGGGCAGTTGCTAGTGCTCTTTATACCTGTGTTCTATATCTGGTATTTGGAAATAATAAGCCATTACCTGGGAGGGAGAACTGCTGAGCGATGCAGTGTCAAGTTCTTTTGCAAATCTTGGTGCAAGAGGGGTAAAAGTTTTGGTTGTCAGCTTCTAAAAACAACAGGGTTTGTAGCATAGAAGGTAGGTAAGAATTACGGCTTCCAGTGCAAAATTGCCAAGCACTTTCTCAGAAAGCTGCTGCCAGTGTGTCTTCTTAGAACAAAGAAACTGAATTTGGAAAATACCACTGTGTGATAATAGGCATGTGTAGGAGATAGCTCTGCTTCTCTGCAAAGTGCTGTTGTAATAATTCTTCCTTCCTTCTGCCTTGACAGCATGATGCTAACTAACAGCCTGCAGTAAAGATAAGATGCTGGGGGAGGTACATACATGAAAACATCAGTAACAACCACATTCTTAGTTTTGTGAGGATGGAATGCTTCCCAAATGTGATTTGCTGGTTTTACCTGATCTACCACAATAGTCTTTCAGATAGTGATTTGACAGTGGCATTTATTAAATGTGAAAATAGAGACATTGGATGTCATAAATTTACAGGACTAGCAGTCTTTGATCAGAATGATTGTTTTGGCAGAGAACAAAAATAGCATGTATATATAACATTGCAACTGCACATTTGTACTGTTACAGACAAGTTTCTGCGCTCCAGCAGTGCCAGCACGCTTCATAGGTTGCCAAGTGATCTTCTCAGATTGGATCTGGATCTTGGAAGTTTTGAGATGTTTGCTGGGTGATCCTGGAAGCAGCAGTAAGGGAATGTGTAACTGTGTCCCTCTTTTACCAGATTTAAAGTGCTTACATCCAGTGGGATCAGCGTTGCCTCTGATAAAGGGGAATGGTTACACCTACACTAAATCCCCATAGTTACATCAGCTATGAAACACAGATTTCTGCATTAGTTTTTTATATGAAAGACATAACTAGATGATTCCTCTGGTGTCACACTAAGGAATAAATTAAATCTATGAAAGTGATATTTCGGTCCTTTGTGGAATTGCACATGGTTCTGCAAAAGTTTGGATGCAGCTTCTGGGAAACTGAACTACCACATACTATGAGAGGCTGAAGTAGAGCAAAGTAGCTCATGACTGTTGGATGACAATGAATTTATTATTTCTGTGCACCAAAGTTCAGCAGCAGATAACTATCAGGTCAGTTGTGTTGACCCTTGCTATGATTAGATATTTAAAGTAAACTGGCAGATGCCTGTAAGATTCTGTCTTGATATGATGTTTCATACTGACATATGACATTTGATTATCTCTAAATTTAATATTAGGATTGCTCTGTCTTGGAAAATATTTCTCATATTATTTACAGTTCCATCTGAATCCCACTTTTTCAAAGGGTCTATCTGTAGATGGTGCACTGTAGTTTAAGGTTTTAAAATCTCTGGGCTTTGATTCAATATTAAGTGTCAAATAGAACAATGGTTTCCACAGTGTGTGAAGCAAGAAAAAAGAGAAGACCAACTGGAAGAGGTATAGATTTTACCAATTTTTTTTACAAGAGGAGGTTGTGTTCATGTTGTCAGCCATGATACTATGCATCAGTTTTATGCAGTGGGAGAAGAGCAAGTGCAAAGGGAATCAGAGAATTGAAACAAATGTGCATGAGAGAAAGTAAGCTCTCCAACCTTCTCCTTCTGAGTAATACAGAAATCACCTCAAGGAAAAGGAAGGAGAAAACTGCAGTGCACAAAGTCCAGACACTGAGACTTCGTGATGTTTTTGTGTGAGTGAACATTTGTTTTTCTTTATTCTCATTATCTGCAAGAAATGAAATAACAAATAAGCAGGACGTTTTTTTCCATCATTTGAAGAAGAATCAAAGGGTCCAATTTGAAGAAGTTCTAAAACTCCAGCCAAAATTTGCAGCTAGTGTTCAAATTCAGGCATGTTCATTTATGTCTTTCTCTGTCACTTTTAATGGTCTTTCAAAATACCGCACAAAGATTTGTATATCCGTTACATTTTGGCCGACAATATCAAATGCCTGACAGCACTGTAATATATGGTATTGCATGGCTATTATGTAAGAATAACCATTCAGTTTTATGTTTGTGTTGCTGAATTTAAGTATTCAATATACTTCAGCATGAGTTGCAGGATCAGCTGAGTTATTTTCTTCCTTCACATGACTGCAACAAAAATATTTTGAGAAATTAGACTTAAGCAAACTTGTACAAGACCTCTACAAGGTCATTCTGTGCTCTTCTCAGTGAGACAAAAAAGTGAAAGCAAATATGATGAAGGTGATTCCAGTGACAGATGATATGTGAAGTTCAGAAAGCAGAAATCAAAGTGTTCCAGAAACCAAAGTTTTCTGAAGTGACCTGAAGTACTTCAGAAAGCAATTTAGGATGTAGATAAGATGTGTTATTGGTGTCTAGAATGGTGAGATGAGTACTAGACAGAAAATCTTAGTTTGGTCAGAAAAATGGAAGGAAAACAAAACAAACAAAGGAACAAACAATCCCCCCCCCCCCCCCCAAATAAACCAGAAACCCAAAGCAACAAGACAATAATTAATAAATCTAGTATTTGAAGTATGGTGTCCTTTCTCTCAACAGCACTCCATGGGAGTTGCTCTACTGAGTTTAGCTGTTTTCCGTATAAGGAGGTGCTCAATGTGACCCAGAAAAAGCGATTTGGTCCATAACAGAATTTCTCCTTCTGTTGTGTATTGTTCTTCTTTCATTGTACATTACAGATGTGCCTAAAGCCACACTCAGGATAACTCCTGTGAATCACTTCTCTCTTGGGTGAAATTCAATAAAACAGAAAATAGCGGAAAAGAATGGTTTGAATTCAAAAGCAGCTCTACAAGATCTTAAGAGTAAGGAAGCAACTGAGAAACGTCATGATGGTTGGTGGCTCTTCAGTTTCAAGGGTGATCCTCAGGTGGGGGGAATTGTTTCCATTGCTGATGCAGTGGCCTTTTATAAATTGAATCTTGGAAAACTAAACCATACTAAATATCGAGCTTTCCTGTGTAACGTATTGTCGATAAAGAGGCATTCAATCCAATTAGCTCTGGGATGAATTTTGTTAATGCAAGGCAGTGCAATTTCATACTATGGCTGTGTTTTGAGTGTTGTTTGTGAAGGCTCTATTATACCCTCTTCTAGGCCTCTGTTTATGCAAGAGCATATTTGAAATCTTTATTGTAGTCCCTCGCTGAGCATGAGGATAAGTTTTTTTTTCTTTTAGTCATCCTAAAGCTCTGCAGTGAGAAGATTTGAAGAGCAGGGAAGAAGAGAAAATGATTTTGTGCAAAGGCATGTATGTACCCAAAAACTGTTTGCATTAGAAACTCTGCCACTGTGTTTAGCTGATTTACAAATATTGTCCTCAGAGCAAGTTGGAATTACATGTTTTTAGAGCTGTAATAGTTCCATAATGGTTCCTTTGTTCAATGCACTCAAAAAAAGGATGTCAGGTGTTAAAAACTAAAAGGGAACAAATAGAAAACAGTATTTTTCCCCAGGAAGTTTCCACGGCATGTGCTCATTAACACTATAGACTTGAAAAGGTCCAAAGAGCAGTAGTGGTGTTATGGGGATGGCTTTTGTACAGGCAATTCTGAACTGGTAGCGTAGGACTTCTCAACCTCATGAAAAATGATTCCTCAGGTCTTTTGTGTAAAAGATAGCTGTGAAGTGGGGGGCATGCATACAGCGTATAGCCAGTAGTTGCTCACTGTTTCCCTGTGCTAAACATGCCAAATTTCTGTAATGGCTTTGATCTCTTCTGGCTGGGTAAGGATCTCTTTTAGTCATGGACACATTTAACAGTACTAGTGTAACCCATATGATCTTTAGGCTGACCCAGGAGAGTAATTCTGATGCTCTTTACATTAGTTTAGTCCAAAATTACAAAATGCACAATATGTGCATAAGCAGTAAGGCATCTGACAGCACCTATATTATCTTGTTTGCTTGGTTTTTTTCTCAACAGTTAATACCATATTTGTCTCCACATCAGGCAGGTTCCCAAGTCCCAGGGTATGTTTTGTGCTTGTGCAAACCACAGAACTGCTTTTTATGTGTGCTTGTGCAAACCACAGAACTGCTTTTTATGTCAACCATGAAGAAGAAAGAAAAGTATGGGTATGTCAAATATCAGACAAAGTAAGGAATTTTAGAAGCAGTGAAGGGATATTACTGCTTGCCTTCACCAAAGCTCCTTTTACATTTGTTAAGAGTCACTTCTCACTTGACTGTTACTGAAGAATACTTAGAAATGCTTAACAAAAGTGTCTTTAAGCACTCAAACTCAACCTGGAAATTAATGTTAATTAAAAGCTCTTAGAAAAATTGCTCTGTTCAACAAAAGCATTTTCTTTGACATGTTATAGCCCTTGATACTGAAAAACACACAGAGAAATGACACAGACACTTCAGTTAGCTTTGAAACTCTTCTTAAAGGATGAGGGCATTGGTTTATAGATTTGTGCCATATATTTAAATGTCAGAAGCATAACTTTGAACTCAAAAAAATGACAAACAATTTTGCGTTATTGTGTAAACTGTGCAAGTGACTCAGGGTTTAGATACTCAGGGATCTTTTTTTCTTATCAACCATTTTCTATCTCCTCTAGCAACATTATCTGAGCTTATAAAGTGGGGTTTAGTTTGCTGTTTTTGTCATAAAAGATATGGCTGCTATAATCTTATTTATATGTTCAAACTTTATTTATACTACAAGTCGAGGATCTTAATACCATTTCAGATTTAATTTCATTTTATTTCTCCATCAAATTGCTACTATAAGAAATGCAAGTGTAATGCAAGCCAACTAAATTACTAAATTAAAATTTCCTTTTTGTTTCATTTTACAGTAGTAAAAGTAGCACTTTTTTCTTTCCTCTTTTGTTGTCACTTTGAGTCTTGTGAGAGGAGTGATTTTCAACCAGTGAGATGAACTTATTTTTGAGAAGCTAGGTTTTCTTACATGTAGGCTCAGTCTCTAAGAGGTTAACAGTTTCTTGACATGGTCAAAACTAATATTTGAGGCAGACTTGGTCAGGCTGAGAGCAGCATTAGCTGCACTGTTTCTTGTTCTAGAAGACTGAGCCCAACAAGTTAGAGAGCTTCTCCCAAGATATATAAAAAACTTGCAAAACAGAGAGTAGACACCTTCCAGGAAACATCATTTCCCCCTTCTCCTGCCTCAAGCAGGATGATGTCAAACCTCTTATGATGATGTCAAACCTTCATTCTCTGCCGGCATGTCCTGAAAACCTGCTCTAATGCAGCAAAAGTATCTGGAAAGAAAAGGGTTCTCCCAAAATAACCCCTTTCTTTGAAGGGTGAATAAGGTCTACATCATGACTCCGAGATGAGCCTTCATATTGAGGGCAGCTATACGATGTCACCAGTATCCTGTTAGTCTTCCCTAGAGCTTACCAGACCTCCCTGGGAGCATGCACACTGGCTTACTCACTTTTTCATATGCCATCCTGTCTTGTCTTGGAATAGCTATATTATACACAAAAACAGTAAAACAGAGATTCTTTTTCCTTTCTGTTTTGTAGTCATAGGGCAAATGTAGGGACAAATATGTTAGGTGATTTCAATATATGACCCAAATAGGCAACATTTTCTTCAAATAGTTTCAAAATTTTCAGCATAGTGCACCCCTTCTACTTGAAAAGTCATTATTAGAGATCTTCAAAGTAGGAGGTGAAACAGTGAATAGTTGATTTCTTTTTTTATTTTAGTTTTTGACTGGCTTATTATCTTACTGGGCCAATTGGCCCAGCAGGTGTTGCTACATGTCGTTCCCAAGGAGGCTTCCTGCTGGCAAATTGGTTTGAAATCAAGAATTGCATTTATAATCTTGACAATAATACCTATGAGAAACATACTGGTGAAGGCTGGATGAAAGGCAGATCATCTTTTCTTCCAAAGCTCAGGTATGAGTTTTCAAACTATGTTCTCTCCTATTTTTAGCAAAGAACTTTTGATTTACAGTACAACAGCCAAAGTTAAGTTGTAGATACATTTTTTATCTATTGAATTTGTATATACATTTGATAAATCAGATAGTCAGATTCATAGTTTTAAGTCCTGAGTAAACACTACGAAAGCACAACTGTATAGCAGAGGAGGGTTGAGATACCAGTCATTCTATGGATTTTGAAATTAACTTATTTCTTGTGATTTCTTATTGATTATATAAATATTACACTTGTAACTGAACTTTTTTTAGTATATCTGTATTTTTCTGTATCTTTAAATATATATTTTCTAGTCAACCCCTGTCACCACCACATATTCAGGCAAATTTCCTTCTGAAATAAATAAAAGCTTGCTTGTGCCTCTGCAGGAAGTTTGAGTAGTTACTGCGAAATAAACTAAGTTTACCTTAAAACAAGAATTTCAGCTCACTTCAGTGAACTGTTAACAGTTCCAGTTTAACAGTTTTGGCTTCTTGGAACAGGTAATGCCTGTAAACCCCAGACAAGGCATTTTCCATTACTAAGGAGGAAGGAAAAGCTATGTAGTTTAGTTTGCACTCTGATCACATTCAGATGGGCATCATAATCTTTTCAGCAGGATTAATTTTCCCTTACTTTGAGTGTGTGCAGCCTAACTACCTTAAGCTACTTATAGGATATAGGATGGCATCCTTTTGCCTAAACATGCACTTGACAATGTGGTTACTAACTCAGATGCAGAGAATTGTATTTATTGTAAGAATTCCACCCTTATGGACCATTTCCAGTTTATGCAGATTATGTTAATCTGAGCCAATATAAGGCAGTGGCCAGAATTTTTGCCACTTGCTTTCTTTTCCATTGCCAAAAGGAAGTAACAGGCCACAACAGACACTTATACTTTAGTTTGATGCCATTTGATTAAAATATCTTTTGGACCTTGAATGGACCAATAGCTCAAAGTGATGTTTTCATATGAACAAATGCAAAGATAAGCAGAATTTGAAAAGCGGTATGGTACTTGCTTTTCCTACTGCCTTGAGCAACAGTGTTTCTTTGTCATTTTTAAACCAAGGTAACCTCTGTATGTACCAAATCTTCTTCCTTTTCTACTGGAGCCATTGTCATAACAGTCTACCAGGAGTCAACAACCACTTGACTGTAACTATGCATAAATGTTTTCATAGAAGTACTGTCAATCTCATAGGTACTGATAGATATAATAACCTTTCTTAGAATTGAAAGGAAATGAGATGACAATATTGCCGTTAAGGATGGAAAAGGGCAAGGAAACAGCCACTGGGAAAAAAATTCCTCTTACATGCTGGCGACAACAAGATGGGTTTTGAAGAAAACAATCAGGATCACACTGTTAAGTGAGATTAAGACAGACAATACACAATGATAGTGAAATACATTGAGAATGTGGAATTAAACAAGCAGTGCAAGAAAGAAGAGAAAATTTTGAGTAAGTTTTGTTTTGCTTCCCTTAAAATCTGATTTCCACATAGTAGTCTAGGCCTTCATCTAAAAGATGAACAGTCCCAGAGAAGTACAAGTTTGCAATATGAAGACCCCGTCTCATTGATTATCCTCATAGTATATTTCACATGCCTCATTTATTATGCTGCTCTAAAACAGCTCTAAAATTGTGTAGACAAGTTAAAGTGCTCAGCAGTATCCATTGCAAAATGCTAAAATTGCATACATGAATTGGCAGGAACTCAAATAGATCTATATCACTTCTTATCAGCTTTCCAGACACTGCATTTATGTAATTGAAATACTAAAACTAAAAGATCGATGTGTTTTAAACTCCTCTGAAATGCACTGTTGAAAACTAAATCCAAAAATGAGATCAGGTCTGGTTAGGCATTACGTCTGTTACTGTGAAGAACTAGAATGTCCCCATAGATTTCTTTGTGAATAAGATTTGCTTATAACAAACCAGATTTGAGAATCCGAAGCTTGCTGTTGACTCTACCTATTGAACAGGGATAAGAGTGACACCCTGATGCAAGAACTGCAGAGCTCTACACGAGGGAAAGATTTGGCCCCTGACTGGACCATTATCATCCCCCTGAGTCTCATTTGGGGTCCCCACACACACACCCTTTTCACTTCGGGCCCACAGTTGCATTTGAACTCAGGTTCTGGCCCATGGCCCTTGTTGATCTGCCCTGTAACTATGCTGTGTCCAACCTTGTCTCGGTGATTTGACTCTGACTCGGCACTACTCACCCATTTGGTAATCAGTGAACTTTTGGCTGGCACAGATTATTGCCACCAGACCTGTTCTGCTCTTCATGGCTGGGACTGTGCCCCACCTTGCTGTCTCCCTTGGCTCTCATCTTACCTTCACTTGTGAAGACTCCACTTGTTCCCTGAAAGAAATGCCACTACCCCTTGATTTATAATAAGCACACTGAAAGAGAAAATGCATGTTATCTAGATTTTAGCCGTGTTTTACTGATGTGCTGGTCAGAGTGTTCTGAGAAAAAACAGGGCTAAATCTTCAGTTTCCAGACACAATACCTTTTTTCAGTACAGAATTGCAAGATATACTTATTCCACCGGCCCAAAAACATCCAAAACAAGACTGCATTCTGTCAGAGGCAAAACGGGTTCAGCCATGGCAGGAAAGTGACCAGGAAGCAGTTTATGCGCTCTTTAGGACCCTGGGGTGGGTTCCTCATAGAATGCCTCTATGCCATTCATTCTGGGGCAGAGAATCAGCCCTGAGGTTTTGCTGGGTTACCTCTGCAAGCAGCCTAGCTGGGGGTGTCTGGAGAGAGCTTCATTTCAGGCAGCTCTAAAGAAACAGCTCTTTACATGCAACAGTCCAGAGATCCTACTCTCTTTTGCTAATGAGAGCCAGAGTGCTAGCATTTTAGCACACCATGACAACTAAAAGTAAGAAAGTGTCTAATGTTACTTGGTCATCAGCTTACTTGCTCACTTACAGCCAGGAGAGAAAGACTAAATTAAGTGGGAAAACACTGAGGCATGATTGGTAGTAAGAGTTTTACCTAATGGTTGAAAATCCAGTTTTTCAAAGTGTTCACGCATCATTCTCCCCCATCACCAATTAAAATTGGGATATTTTTGAATTCTGGAGCCAGAATATATGAATAAAATAAGACTTAGGTTTCTTTTTTTAAACAAGGTTACATTCCTCCCATCCTTCCAAAATCTTCTGGGTATTAGTTCAGGAAGACTACTGAAGATGTGAAACAACCTCCCCCCCACAATTAAATTTGAGGCTTTATATAGTCCGATATGTTGGCAAAATAATGATATTTCAAGAGAACTGAATATTTTATTGACTGCTAGTCAAACAGATAAAATTCTTTTCTCTCATTAACAGATATTAAAATACAAGCAACAAGAAGTTAATTCTTAATCGCAGAGACAGTTTTCATGCTAGCCAAGCTATTTCATCTGTGTTTACTGGGAGTACTTTGCTAGACATTAGCAAACAGGAAGTTTTATTTCATACGACAAGTTGCACACCTTGCAGAAATCCTTGTAACGTGTCCTCTGACCCCCAGGCCCACATGTCAGATTTGTGCATGGTGTATGAGCTCTTCCTAAGTGAAATCATACTCATGCAGGCAGTGTTTCGCACAACACTCCAAAGGAGACAGTGAAGAACTGGCTTCGGGAGCAAAGCTGGCACAAGAAGGCCTGTGCAATCAGCTCACTTACATGCCTGTTTTGACAGATCAGCCCTGGCATGAACACTGTCTTTTCTAGCTAAATTGGCTCTTAGCCAAATGCAGTGATAGCTAGAAAATAAATAGTATAGGAGGTGAATGTACTGGCAAGGTACCATGCAATCTTCACCGCCCCTTGACATCCAGCATCTTTGGAAAAGGTGACCTCCAAACAGGGAAGAAGGGGAAGGAAAAAGGAGCAATATTTGCTCTTCCCGGTAAACAAAGATAATGGAACACAGATGTGCCATATGCCCATGCAAACAATAATAGGAACAGAATAAAACAATGTTTAAACTTACCTGCTTCTTATAGGAAATGCTTTATGTTTGTTATAATATTTTTCTAATAACATTTAATTTAATTGAACAATTAAAACCTTTTTTTAAAATTTGTCTTTATCCTAGGAATAACTTGATTTAATTTGCATTAATGTTTTGTTTGCAAACAGTAAATATTTGAACTTCATTTGACTCTGCTTAGTACCAAGTTGTCATTTTTTCTCTGTTCTACAGTTTGGTCACAAAAAGGTCACATTAAAATCTGGAAACCAAAGAAACTAAATGGGCTCAAAGTTTCCTACTAACAGAACCTGAACTCAAATGAGAATATTTTCTCTATCAGGGACATCAAAATCCTGGATTAGGTAATTTACCAATCTTTCACAATACTTTTGACTTATACTTTTTCCATTTAATCACACTGAATTTGATCCCAAACCTATCAAACCTATATTCATGCTTAAGCATAAGAAAGCAATGATTTTCAGATTTGGCCCTGACTCAGCATTCCTTTGCTATTTTGCAAGTTTTTTGACTTCTTACAAACAGAAATAGAATCACATACTGCTCTGATGTGATTTTATTGCCAAGAAACATTAAGGTGACAGCTGCATCTCATTTCAGATATTCCTCAAAATCATCTGAGGACTTCTTCAAATTTATCACATGCTGAGTTACAGAAACAGATTCAAATAGATTTTTTTTTTTCCTAGGGCTCAGACATCACTAAGTTAAAGTGGCTTAATGGGTTACTAGTCCTTAGCTTTCTATGTCATAAACAGTTAATGAAATGTTTAAGTCAGTGCATTTTAACCCCCAATTGCAATGGCTTGACAGAGCATGCACAGATCTGTTACTGATGTCTAAGTAGTATGTGGCAATGACTTTATTATATTGGGGTAAACTATGAGGGTTAATTGAATTTAAATAAATATTGGAAGCAACACTGTGGGTACACTGTGGATCCAGGAGCATCTCTATTGAGTCTTAAGGGTAAAGGGTCATATTAAAATTTTTCTTTACTTCTCTAGAATGTAATCAATATATTTTGTGTTAGGAGTAATGCTTGCATGAGCTGGTAATGATATAGAAGCAGCATGCACTTTCCTTTTCTCTAAGATCCTTATTCCCCTGCTCAGAACTTGAAGAGGGTTCTGGTATGCAAACCTGTACATGTGACAATTACTTTCAGCTTAATATTCACCCACGATGGAAAAAAGGCTGTTAATCTCAACAGAAGATATTTGTTGGGTTTTTTTTTTTTAAGTAATTGAACCTTAAATAGTCCTGTTGGAATTAGGAATTCAAGATCAAGAATCTGAAAAGTGAAACCTCAAAAGTCACAATATGATGACACTTATCTCAGATTTCCTAATTTTCTTCTCTTCATCAGTGCTTTTTTTTTCCTCACTGTTTACTCTCTTCTGCACACACGTCACACAGTGAAAGCTGTAAACCTCTGAATGCAAAGCACAGGTGACTAACAGCTATGCTCTGCAGTCACACACAAAAGCAGCATGTGAGGCAAACCTTTGGATGCATTCCACATTTACATGCAGTGATTATGAAGTATATATTCACTAGTAGTGCTTAAAAATCTCATAATCTTCCAATTTCTCTGTATTTTGGCTTTTTTCACTGCTGTTTTGTTCATAACTCTTCCATGCTGATGTTCCCACATGAAGAATTTTTGTCTATTTTTCTATACACCAGATTGTCCCCAACTCCTATGGTGAGACAAATAGCCCACTAGTCCCCTATAAATCTGGGTGGGATTAGGAAGTGGGTGGTAAACAACACAGATGAGATACAACTATATGAGAGAGATTTGTTCACAAAGTGTTTGTGTTGCATACACAGCTCTACTATCTGAAGCTATCCAGTGACTACCTGCATAAATCTTCTACGAATAGACCTTTCTCTAGACAGAAAAATTCTGACACTGCTGACGTCCTCCAGGCCTTCCCACTGGGACTTCTCCATCTCTGAGCTGCTATTCATGTTCTCTCTTCTCTGGCCTATAGCACACTGGTCTTCCCAGCACTGCTGGAGGTTCTTGGGCATTGTGTCAATTGGTCTTTGCTACCACCAGGTGTCTGTGTCTGGCTCAGGTGGGAGTAAAGAACCCACCGGGCTTGCTTCAGTTGCCCATAGTATTTTGAATCTGAAGTGCATGTACCAAGCCCTAAGAAAGTTTTCTTGACCATATATTCCTCTGACGTGGTGGCTGCTTGTCAGTCCTTCTACTTTTTTTTTATTGGTGCTAAATCCATCCTGCATTCCTCTTAGTTTACTGCTTAAAGCAGGGCCTTGAAGGATCTGCAGGAATGAATTAATAAATGAACACTGGTAATTCAGAAACAGAGGCGCAGGTATGCTTATTTTTCTTCTTATGAATAGAAAAAGCTATACAATTAAAACCATTTAAGTTAAAGACCAAACATTACATAAAATATTCGCAGATTTCTAAGAATTTTCTTGGGATTAAAAAAACCTCTCATAAAACTGGTGATTGCTTCAAAATAGCACCCTTTTCTCTACTCTCCATCTGCCCCTCCAATTTATGCCATCAATAGGAAGTAGTTGGCTTAAGGGGCCCTCATTTTTTTTGTATGATGTTCTTTTTGCTTTCTTCTTCCAGGATTTAATTCAAGTATTTCTATCTGTATTACAAACATCACTCCCTTTCTTGAGTGCAGTATGAAAAAATTGTTTACAAAATCCCTTCCTCTCTTTATTCATTTCCTGCCACTTTTGATTACAAATGTGTTTTACCTGAGGCTTAAAAAAAACAAAGCAAAGTGCAATGACAGAGTCTCTGTGTACAAGACCCACACAGAAGATTTCAGATTCTAAAAAGACGTCCAAACAAAATATGTGTTCTGAACATGAAAAATCCATAAAGTGGGATTTGTTCTCATAAACTATTAGACAATTTAACTAACAGATGAGTCATAGGTACTTACTTAATCTTTTCAAAGATAATTTCCAAAATAGATAGAACCTACAGATAAAGTTTATGAGTGTAGTGGAATAATTCCGTGTGAATACTAAGATTTTTAATTATATTGGCTGGTTTGGACTCACAGATTATTTGTGAAGAAATCACAATTTTGTGAGCATGTTTATCATTCAAACCAGCGTGGCAGTATTGCATGCAAATTTTTAGTGCCTTGAAAACCTCTGAAACTTTTCCAGTTCCAGACTTTGTGGGTCCTTATTCAAGTTTGAAACCAACCACTTATGTTGCACGCTCTAGATTTTCTTTCCTAGCTGGATCCGCATATACAGAGAGCTTGAAAAACATAAACTACTCCAGTGTGAGTAGATGAAATGCCATAACTGGGGAAGGACAGTACAGCAACTCAGTCCTTTGGGTCGTGTAATAGGTGTGGGGCCAAATATCAGCTAACGTGACAAATGGACACCACTCTAGACCTAAAGAGAATGATAGGTATGTTAGTATTTATTGTTAGGATTAAGACAGTCATACAATTCTCTCTTCTTTCTTCTGTAGAATGTGGGTAATAACAAACAAAATATTATGTAAAGAAAACTAAGAACAGTATTGTGAGATAAAAGGGCAATCCAGAGGGGCAAGAATGGTTATCAGTGTACTCAAAAAGTTTTAAATTTGTTCATAGGATGACTAATTTCAAACAGTTCATTCCTTTAAAATAATATTTACAATGTAATAAATGCTTAGAATTAAAGGTCTTCTCCGCTATTAGTAGTTTTACAGCACAAACAGATGGATTTGAAAGTTCCTGGCATTCTGCTATTTTATTTCTTCCCACCGGTAGTCTTGTCAGATTTTCAGACATGCTAAAATGACAGAAAGAAAGGCACAAAGGAAATAACCTTGCATTCAAGACCACCGGCCCATTTCACTCAGTATCATGTTTCTAATAGTGGACTATGTTCCAACAGATGACAAAATAAGCAACTCACATTTATGCCCACATGGCCAAAGCTGTTTGGATGCTTAAATCGTATTGATATTAACCTTTGTGAATTTAAGCTCTAAGGAATAAATTGCCTTGAGCATCTCAGATGGCTTGACATAGCAACAGTATAAAATAGAAGTTTATTCCTAACCTGTGGCAATGTCTAGTTGGCTTATTCACTGGACCATTAGGAATAATGCTTTTTCTGAGTTCATTTGTGAATTACCTTATCTATCATGTACAAGAAAGACTTATATCCTTTGCTCCTCTGCACAAGAAAATACAAATAGAGGTACCGACATACCCATACCCACTGCCTAGTCGCTGTCTTTGTGCAGATGCTGTCTTTTGTTAAGATTCTCAGGTGCCTAGTAAAGTACAATGTTATTGAAAGCATTCTTCTGACAAATTTGGTTGAAATTGGCCAAAAGCTTCAGAAATTACAAGAGGGGACTATACTTTTACATAATTCTCTCCCGCATAGGGTTATGTACTTGCATCAAGACTTTAAGCCTTAGAAAACTAAAATCAAGAGAGACATCTTCAGTACTTCAAACAGTGAGAGCATATTTTTGATAGTGGATTTGTGCACAACATGGACAAAGGCTCTAAATCAAAACCATGAGCTGAATGCAAATTACCACTGTATCAGAGAATACTGTGTTTTGCCTTCTTACATGTTCTTCTGAGGTATAATAATAACCTTAAGGCATTTTTTATTAGAAAGACTCAGACCAATTTTGCCAGTTTTCTCAGTCTAGCCTCACAGTCCCTATATACAAAAAAATAACTTGTTATAAATTGCAAGCCCAATTCCTGTTACTCATAAAATGAGAAAATACCCTGCATTCATCTTTGATTAAATATATGCAACTTGTCAGCTCTGGTGATTTTCACTACACCAAATGGCTATTACTTGTAGTCAACTGTCACACACATATCTTCATGTGGATTTTGGATCCTGGCAATGGAGTACGTTATGAAATATATGTTGCTGTGTACTGTGGTTTGTCAGTCTGCATGAAAGTTAGCCTCCAAGGAGGCAGAAAAAGACTTGTGATGAATGTTTGAGCAGCACTTAAATAAGCAAATGTAAATTAAAAAAGACATTTAAAATAGTAATACTTCCTTCAACAATTTTAGAAAAACCATCAGAGGAGGGCAAACAGCTTTCATATTATATCCAGTAAGAAGAGAGACTCTTTTGCTATCAGGTGTAGGGAAACAGTGTGTGAAATTAAGAGGCTCCACAAGAGCATAAGAGATACTTGGTGAAGACCCAGTTACGTAGTTCAGAGTCCACATGAGCTGCCAGAAGTCTGATTTCAGGCAAAAACTTTAATAAAAATAGATTTTCGTCCTGTACAGTTGTCTCAAGGAAAACTGCAGAAGACAGTGTATTTCCTTGTTATTTACAGTTCTTCACTGAATTCTTTCAGCACTGGGAACACGTCTTTATATCTTTATCTTGTTTTTTCCTTATTTCATTTTTTTTTATTTATTTTTGTTGTTTCTTTTTCTGTCTTTTTCATATTTGTGGGTTGATGGGGGGCTGGCTGTAAATAATTTGGGGGTTGTTTTATTGGGGTTTTTTTTTATTATTGTCTCTCTTTCTTTGTCCTTTCTATTCTGCCCATCTCATCTTTTCTTCTTCATTAACATCATTCCTTCAAAAAATTAGTATTGTGCTCAGCTTTGTGGTTGTGAGTAGCATTCGCAGAAAGAAACCAAGTATTAGGAATTCTTCATCCATCCTTTGCGTATACATACTGCCTGGAGATCCAAATAATTAGAAGAAACATAAATATTTTCAATATAATTAGTGATAATTAGGTTATTCCTTTTAGAATCAGGTAAGAGGAGACAGAGAATGCCTCTAACAGATCTTCCTACCTAGATAAATTTTTCTGATTTTGGCTGTCTATTTTTCAGTTAGAGGAATAAGGAATATTTTTATTACTGTTGTTCCTCCAGATAGATAGTTTTTTCAAAGTCTTCAAATGCTATTTACTTTTGTATTGAGAATTTCTCTCTCCAAAAGTGAAGTCTATGAGCAGTTTTCCCTACAGTTGTAATAAATGTCTAGGCAAGTCACTATCTTGTCAGTCAGAGGCAGCACAACTTTCAGTGATTCACAGAGTGGTTATTTTCATGAAAAGTACTGTCAGAAAATACTTGTACTTTGTAATGTTGTTACAGATTTGAAACAGAAAGCTTCCACTAAACTCAACTATTATTTTTCAAGTCATTCAATAAATAAACTAATTAATCCAGAAAGCACCTAGCTGCAATTCAACCAAATATACTTCTAATCCTTCCACACACATAAGTATGTATAACTGCTGATAGCAGTTCAGTCAGTAGGGTTTGTTTAAATTAGATCATAACTATTGATATAATTTTTAGGCAACAGATACAGTCAATTGGTGCAGTTCCAATTTCCTTTGATTACAAAGGGATATAAAACAGGACTGACCATTGTCTACAACACTAAAACTATTTGTTAGTAACACAGTATTCATGTCTCCTATTTAGAGAAATACAAACGTCTTTTTTCCCCTGAAAACTGCACACGTTTTATCTTTCTTGGGGTGTATTTTCATGACTATTGCTTATGAGATTGTCCTCCTTTTAATTTGAACATTTATTGAAAAATAGAAAAACTGATCAGAAGAAAAAAACTTAATTGGAACTAGTATGTTAAAAAAAAAAAAAAAAAAGTGATAATACAGGAAAATGGCTTGATTTTCTTAGCTATCTATCTGGGAAGGTCATTTTTGCAAAGCTGGAATTGAAGCACTCAGACCAAACACCTTAAATACCCAGAATTGGGTCAGCATAAATAGAAGGAATAATGAAAAATATTTTACTTAGCAGCATAGCATGTTTCTTTCAGGAAAAAATATGTGCCAAAATCCTACATCACGTAAAGGATTTTGCATTTATATCCTCATATGTATAGGATGAGGACATAGCTGGTGTAAACTGGATTAGCTCCCTGAATTCCAGGACTGTTAAATCAAATATTCTTCTTTATGAACATCTCTTCATTTCTGTCCTGATAGACTGAGGTAGAAACAGAAAAGAGATGCTGGGAAAAAAGTCTAACATACCTTTCAAAACATCTCCTCCTAGAAGAAAAAAAATTGTTTGTTTTCTTATTAAGGATTAGTTCTGATTTGAGACAAGTTTCACTGTGTGTTCCTGACATACTTTCAGTCTCCACAGTACTGAAAGTGAAAGTAATTCACTATAAACTTGTAGTGGGTTGACACTGGTTGGATGTCAAGTACCCACCAGAGCCACTCTATCACTGCCCTCCTCATCTGTACAGCAGAGAGAAAATATAACAAAAGGCTTTCGGGTTGAGATAAGGATAAGGAGAGATCACTCACCACAGGCAAAATGGACTTGACTTGGGGAAATCAATTGATTTTATTATCACATCAGAGTAGAGTAAATTAAGTAAAAGTAAACCCAAATCTTAAAAGTAAAACCAAATCTTAAAAATACCTTTCTCCCACCCTTCTCTCCTTCTCAGGCTTAACTTTATTCCTGAATTCTGTCTCCTCCCAACAATGATGGAGGTGGGTGGGGAAGGGGGGTTACAGTCATTCACCACACTTTGTCTCCACAGCTGCTTCCTCCTCAGAAGCAGGACTCTTCACACTCTTCCACTGCTCTAGCATGGGGTCCCTTCCAGGGGAGACAGTCCTCCAAAAACTTCTCCAATGTGAGTCATTCTCAAAAGCTACAGTTTTTCATGAAATACTGCAGTGTGGATTCCTTCCATGGGGTGCACTCCTTCAGGAACCAGCTGCCCTGGTATGGGTCTTCCATGGGGTCACAAGTCCTGACAGCAAACCTGGCAGCAAACCTCAAGTGTGGACTTCACTCTGCGTGGGTCTACAGGTCCTGCCAAGAACCTGCTCCAGTGTGGGTTTCCCTGGGAGTCACAGCAGCATGTAGGTGGATCTCTGCTCCATGATCTTCAGCACAGAATGCAGGGGAATCTCTATGATGACTGAAACATCTCCCTCTCCTTCTTCACTGACCTTAATGTCTGCAGAGCACTATTTCTCACATATTTTCTCTCCTCTCTTCTCTGGCTGCTATTTGCTTCTCTGAAACAACTTCATCTCCTTCTTGGTTATCTTATCCCAGAGATGTTATGACTGTCACCGATGGCTCGACCTTGGCCAGTGGCAGGTCTGTCTCGGAGCCAGTTGGCACTAGTTCTCTCAGACATGGGGGAAGTTTTTGGCATCTTCTCACAGCAGCCACATCTGAACACCTCTTTAGGTACTGGAAGGCTGCTCTAAGGAGTGCTGCTTCTCTTCTCTGGGCTGGACAACTTCAACTTTTTCACTGGCTTCACAGAGCAGGTGCTCCAGTCCTCTGATCATCTTCATGGCACTTCTCTGGACTTGATCCAACAGGTCCACATCTTTCTTGTGTTGGGCACTCCAGAGACGGATGCAATACTCCAGGTGGGTTCTTATGAGAACAGAGTAGAGAGTAGAGGAGAATCACCTCCCTCAACCTGCTGGCCACACTGCTTTTGATGCAGCCCAGGATTCAGTTGCCTTTCTGCACTGCAATTGCCGGCTCATGTACAGTCTCTCATCCTCCAGTGCCCCCAAGTTCTTCTCAGCAGGGCTGCTCTCAATCAGTTCTTCACTCCATCTGTGCTCATGTCTAGGGTTGCCATGACCCAGATGCAGCACTGTGCACTTGGACTTGTTGAGCTTCATGAGGTTTTTGTTGGCCCACTTCTCAAGCTTGTCCAGTCCTCTAGATGGAATCCTGTCCTCTTGCGTCAACTGCAGCACTCAGCTTCGTGTCACTGCAAACCTGCTGGGAGTGCACTTGATCTCACTGTCTATGTAATTGAAAAAGATATTAAAGAGCACCAGCCCCACGACAGAGGCCTGAGGGATGCCACCCATCATTTGTCTCCACCTGGACATCAAACAGTTGATTGCAACTATCTGGGTGTGTCCACACAGCCAATTCCTATCCAAAAATAGTCCACCTTTCAAATCCATGTGTCTTCAATTTGGGGATGAGAATGTCCTGTGTAACCATGCCAAAAGCCATACTGAAACCTAGATAAATGACATCAGCCTGTCTTCCCTTGTTGACTGTCATGGCCACTCCATCACAGAAGGGTAAGAGCATTGAAAGGTGGGGTGGATCATTACTACTATAGTGAACCCAGTTATATATATTTGACTTCTCAAGGACAAGCATGATATATTTTGATTTGGTGGATTTACAAATGGTAAAAAACTATTTGCCACTCTTTATTCTGCACCATTTGAAAATAAGAATCCAAGATGAAGAAAAACACACATTTTTCATAGTCAAAATACTAGATTTGAGTGGAGAAAGTGACTACTGAAGAATAAGGTGATATGTTGCATGATGTATGAGTGTCTTAAACAACAAAAGATCCCTTAACAGTTTTTCCAGGCTTTGAATCAAGACAAGGAGTATGTAATATATTTTTTAGTTTTCCTTTTTTCTCCTTTGTGCAGGCATTTAGACATGATGAAAGAAAGAAACACAATATCATTGGCTTGAGTAAGGTATTGTGTGGGTAGTTAAGAAAACTTTTTCATTTCATTTCTGTAGAACTTTTTTCTCTTCTCTGTCAAACTGAGGCATTTAGTTTTTCTCTGTTCAAAGTGGGCAGCTTCAAAATAGTGTATTGTTATTTCTGTCACAGAGTATTGTAATAATATGGATCAAAAAGATTAAACTTTTATGAGTTAAAACATGGGAGAAAATCAGAAAAAATGTCCTGTACATACACGTGTGAGGAAAGAGCCCATGGAGATGACTGAGAAAGAGAATAACAGAGTACAAGAAAGACATTGGGTCGAGGGCAAGATCAAACCATAGATATCAGAGCAATATTAGACCAGCTATAAGTTATTTTGAAAATCCCACCACTGATATATTTTTTTCTTTTATTTTCCCATAGAATCTAGAGAGACTCAATGCACTAAGCAGATTTTTTAACCACCAAAGAGACTAACTGATCATTTGACCAATGTCCAGGTATAAGCTGGAGCATCTCTCTTACCTCTGTGTAGCTGTCTTTCACTGACTGTATGCTGAACTCACCTTTGCCTCAGGAGAGACACCCAGGGCTACCTGGTGCCTCAGGAGGACGCATGGCATAAAGTGTCTGTCCAGACCCACTCAGAATATTATCTCCTGAGTGGTGCATCAGGGACTGTGTTGCCATTTCTGCCTTGTGGCTCCAGACTTGTCATGGTGTCAGTGACACCAGTGAAAACAAAAACACAGTTTCTCACTCTGTGAAGACCAAAGAAAAACAGTCAGAAAATTGGAGCTTCCCAGACCAAGAGGAGAAATTGAAACATTCTCAGCTTTTAGATGTTGGGCTTTTGTGGTACAAGCCAATTCTGCTGTAAACAATGGATTTGTACACCTGCCAATCTTGGTCTAAATTATACCCAACACTATATTTTTTGCTGAGTGAATTTCTGAGCATTTCTTTTTTACCCACTTCTAGTATTAGGGTTTCTTTAAGACATGGATTGATGTCCAGTCTTTTGCTAGTCCTAGTTTCACTGAAATTTAGGATAAGTATTAAAGGCATTTTTTGAGGAAGGAACACAAAAAAAGATTGTGTTCACTTATATGATGCTCCTTGTCACACAGTAACAGCATTTTTGGGGGCATTTACAAACACTTTACTCCCAGATGTTACCAATGCCACAAGGAAATAGATTATCTTTTAATAATACCTTTCCCAAAGATCAGTCCCAGTATTGGAAAGGAGTATTGAGATTAGCCAGTAGGATTCTTTTAACAAAGTAGAAGTGCCATGAGGCAGTAGGCATTTGTCCAGCTCACCAGCACTTTGATTCACAGCTCCCTCAAGCTTTCCAGCCAATTAAGGAAGATGTAAAAGGCTAATCAACCTTACTTTGTGATCTTGTTTAATGTCAGGAAAAAAAATTATTTCCTTTCTTTTTTTCTCTTCTTCAACAGCAGAATATGAGCTTTCCAGAAGAAAAAAAGACATGACTTGCTAACATACTGGCCCTGTATGACATTTCCAAGAAAACACAGTCTATGGGTTGAGCTAGAATGATCCTGGCAGCTAGTGCATACAATTCAGCAGCAGTCACCATCCAAGAATAGGCAGGGCTGCTGTGTCCTGGGGTCTTGGAGTTGGCATGCTGCCACACTCACTCCTTTCCAAACAGATAAAAGCATACACTGATGCTTCTGCCATCCTCTCTATCTATATCCAGTACCCCCCACATATTTTTCTTGTTTAGTTATACAAAAATGCCAGTGTCTGACACATATATACACACTCATACCATTTTATGGGGCCATTCCTAAGCCTGCAATAGAAAATCATCTAAAACCTGCCAACAGACCCTATCTTCAACCTCCATTTCATCTATGGCATAGACAAACTGCATGTTTTACTAATCTGTGCTATTTTACACCTTGCAAACAGGTTTGGTAATGCCTTTTGAATGCTTTTCTGGACATGATTTCATCTCGTAACCTTCACCTGTACCCATTGCTTAGGTTTATGACCAGGCTCTGGACACCTCCTTGACTTTTTGACAAGTTGCAGTAATAGCAAAAAATTTCAGGCCTCTGGCTTGAAAATGAAATGTCAGTCTACAAAGTTGCTGGTAGGGAGAGCTGGTGACAGAAAACCCCAGGGTGTAAGTGAAAGCAGCCTTGTACTTTGACAACTGCAGATTCCAGCCTATTAATTACATTGACCTTAACATCAAAGCACTTTTGGGTAAGAGAGTTAACAGCAGCAGCACTGTAAACATACAGCTTTTGGTACTGTAGTAACAGTTTATAGAAATGATCAATTTTAAACAAAGGAAAAACGAAGAAAGACACATTAATTTCTTCATTCATTTGCAGTAGCTTGGCTTCCTTCCCCTTGCCCTCATCACAATCACCAATTTCCCAGGAAGACAGCAGGTACATGTCAGATTTTGTTAACAACAGAACATATTTATGAGTTGATTTGAACCTTTGCACTAGATGTAAATACCAGCCTACTTCTTGAAGGCTTCTCTGTGCTTTAGCTGCACCAACCACAACTGGTGGTGCTTCAAACACCTACACTGGCTGTTTACTGGAGAACTTGAACTTTGTAAAGCTGTGTGGTAGAAGAGTGCCTCAGGAGAGACACAGATCACAATTTATTAGAACACTTTTTATTCATGTTGTGATTTAATCGCAGTCAACAGCCCATGCAGCTTCTCACTCACTCCCCTAGCAGGAGCATCAGGGAGTGAATTGGAAGGGTAAAAGCTAGAGAACACATGGGTTCAGATGAAGAGAGTTTAAGAGGGAATGCAAAAGTTACACACACAAGCAAAGCAAAGCAAGAAATTAATTCAGTGCTTCCCATGGGCAGGCAGGGGTTCAGCCGTTCCCAGGAGAGCAGGGCCACACACACAAGTCTCATATAATTGTGACTTGGGAAGACAAACACCATCACTCCAAATGCCCCACACTTCCTCCTTCTTCCAACCACTTTATATACACAGCAGGATGTCACATAGTCTGGAATATCCCAGTGGTCAGTTTGGGTCACCTGTCCTGGCTGTGTCTCCTCCCAACCTCCCATGTACCCCAACTTCCTCACCAGTGTGGCAGCACAAAAAGCAGAACAGGCCTTGGCTCCGTGTAATCTCTGCTCAGCAAAAACAAAAACATCTCTATATTATGAACCCTGTGTTCAGCACAAATCCAAAACACAGCCCCAGGCCAGGTAATGTAAAGAAAAATAACTATATCCCAGCCAAAACCAGCACAATTAATTACTTCTTTATTAAGATTTTTTTATTGACAGAAGATAAGTATTGTTATGGTTCACACCATTACGCCCTCACACAAACTCATATGCATGCAGCTGCAGTAACAGCTGGAAGGCCAAACTCAGCTCTTTACCAAAAAGGGAAGAGTCACACTGACTTGTCAATGCATGGTGGATTGAACTCCTCCACAGCTGGAAAAAGGAGAGAAAATCTAAGAAAAAGCTCGTGGGTCAAGATAAGGACAAGGAAAGATCACTCACTCATCACCATCATGGGGAAAACATATTATTAACATATATTTATTACCAATCAAATCAGAGTAGAATAATGAGAAATAAAAACTAATTTTTAAAACCACCTTTCCCCCAGCGCTGCGTTCATCCCAGGCACAACTTCATTCCTGATGTTTTTTACTTCCCCCCCTCTAGCTGCACAGGTGTACAGGGAATGGGGATTACAGTCAGTTCAACACAAATTGTCTCTGCCACTTCTTCCTCCTCATACTCCTTCTGGGCTCCAGTGAGGGGACCCTCCCATGGAAAATTACTTTCCATGAACCTCTCCAATATGAGTCATTCCTACAAGTTGCAGTTCTTCATGAACTGCTCTAGTGTGGGTCTCTCCCACAGGGTGCAGTGCTTCAGGAACAGACTGCTACAGCCTGGGGCCCCCACAGGGTCACAGGTGCTGCCAGAAAACCTGTTTCAGTGTGAGCTTCACCCTGCATGGCTCCACAGGTCCTGCCAGAAGCCTATTCCAACATGAGCTCCCTTCAGCCATCCCCCTTCTCTGGTATGGAGTCCTACACAGGCTGCAGGTGGATCTCTGCTCCCCCATGGATCTCCATGAGCTGCAGGGGCACAGCTGCTTCACCACATTCTTCACCAGGGACTGCAGGGGAATCTCTGCTCTGGTGCCTGAAGCACCTCCTCTCCCCCCCCTTCACTGCCCTTGGTGTCTGCAGAGCTCTTTCTCTCACATCTTTTTCCTCATTTCTCTCTCCTGGCTCCTGTTCTGTGCAGTTTTCCCCCCTCATATGTACATTATCCCAGAGATTCTACTGCCATCACTGATGGGCTCAGCCTTGGCTCTCTTTTGGAGCCAGCAGCATTGGCTCTGTTGGACATGGCAAAAGCTTCTGGCAGCTTCTCAGAGGAGGAAACCCTGTGTTTCTGTTACCAAAGCTTGCCACCCAAACCCAAAACACTATTCCTTGCTAGTGGTAATACAGTCACTCAAAGTTTCATTGTTTCAGGTGTTTATATGAAATCCTTTAGAACTGCATGTGGCCTGAATTATACTATTGTTATTGGTTCTAGTGTGTGTGAGAGGTCTTGGATGGACACTTAATGCCCTCACTTTTACAGTTCTTGCAGATTCAGCAGAACCACTAAACTCCAAAACTTATCTCTTCTGGTGATAGATTCAAGCAACAGCTCCCAGCAAACGCTTTCACTCTAATTTTCCTGCTATTTTCTGATGAGTACTTCTGCATCCATACCTGTAGGTACTCGTGGGTCTCATTCTCAACCACTCATACAGAAAAATACTTTTGTGGCACGTCTAAGTTAACACACTTTTGAGAACACACTGTGCAATGCTTCCACTTAGTGTACATTATTAAAATGCTTTCACAGGTTTTCCAGAGCTTCCTGGCATATTCAGCTTCAGACACTTAAAACCCCTAAAAACCAAGGATAACCACCAAAAAGAAGCAAGAAGATCTGCAGTATTAGGCTGCTTTTATTTCTTCCCCAACAGTCCTCAGTGCCCAATGCTCTATATAACAACAACCCCATGTTATTCTGGGCAAAGTTTTGGAAATGATGAATCCCACCTAGTTTGTTCTCAGAAGCAGTGACGTGTAATTTTAAGTCTGACCTAATCTTACTATTATAAAAGACTAGATATTACCATCTTTAGTAAATATGCAAGGTGTTGGCAACACATTTCAGATCAGAAAATAACTGCATTTTGATAAAAGCACTGTATGCTGAAACTTGAACTGGAGGTCTCTGTATTGGTCACTTTATGTTCTGCTGATGACGGAGATTGTCATTTTGAAAGATGATGATGCATTTTACATTCTGAAATTCTACTCATAGAGATAGTGTGTGTGTGATGCAGTTTAATTCTCGACACTAGCTTCTTCATTCTCTGTTCAATATTCTCACATTGCACTGTGTCTCTTCACAAAAACTGTCAAACAGCACAGCTGGAGTTAATAAACTGAGGAAGGATGCCCATTACCAGTTACAGACATCCCTGTTGTTTGATGCTTTCAGTATTTCATTATCTCTGCATCAGCGCTGGTACTCCTGCAACTGAAAAGCCATCAAAATAACACAGCTTGAAATGATAAATGAAAGCAACAGAACAACTGCAGCACAGAGCATGCACTTCTGTGGGCTTTTCTAGGTGCACAGATATTTGTATCTGTGCTGTGGCAGTCTTCTACTAGCACAGCAAAGATTTATCCAAATGTACTTGTTGGCTTAGAGCCACTGGACTCGTTTCTCATAGCAAATTTTCTCTAACTGCTAGCATACCTAAGAAATTACATTTGAGTGCTCTTCCTGAGAAATAGATTTTAGAAAGATACAAGATTTCATTTTTTCTCTTTTATTAAGGAAAGAGAGGAAAATACAAAGAGATCCAGGAAAGGTCCATGTTGACCACAAATAATTTTAATGCAAAATTGTTGTCAATTAGTTGGAACAAGTCAAAATAATCGGTACATTCATTGCTGAATTGAGGTTAGGTATGTGGCTCTGGAAGGTACTAAATTCTCAGTGAAGAGTTAACATAATGGATCAGAATTCTCTGACCCAGTTTAACAATTAGCTGGAGGTGGCGTGTTGTGAAATTTAAATGTACACTCCAGAGCAGGGAGTTCTTTCATCCTTTTCACAAAATTTCACATGAATTCTTTCATCCTTAATAAACATGGCTAAATTTAAAACAGGAATGTATATTTCATTTTATTGTTATAAGTATTATCTGCTTAGTGCCAACAGCATATTTCCAGAAGCTAAAAGTGTGTTTCTCTCGCCATTTGTCAGATCTGCAATGCTTTCATATAGCTGCTGTGTATAATTAAACATGTAAAGCAGAAGACTGAAATTGGTAATTAGCCCTCAAGATTTTGTAGTTGTGTCTGGGAATTAAGCCACACAGTTCCCATTATATTCCAGAGAAATCATTCAACTAAAATTCTTTCACTGCTTAGGAAATCAGGAGCCAGCTTCTAAAGCATTCTTACTCAAGGGAGTGTAATTTGCACGTTCTGATTTCATATGATCAATATCCTTCCATTATATAGCTTTGTGTTTCAATCTGTATGTTTTTTATAGAAATTAAAAGTTACGTATTGCAACTTCGGGTGTCCAGCCTTGAAGAGAAGATTCATTACTGTCCTTTACTGATAAACAGAAAAAAACAAACAAACAAAAAAATTACTTTAAAATAAATGCAAAGTGCAAAACAGGGAAACAGAAAAATACCCCAGACCAATAAGCCCACGGTTCTGATATAAAAACCCCCGTCTTCTTATTAACATAGGAAAATATTCTCTTTTGGGGTATTTTGTTGTATTTCAAGAGCAGCTAGTAAGATGGTTTTTCAGGGTCATGGTTCAACACCAGCTGGCAGCTGAGCCCTAGACAGCTGCTCACTCACTCCCCCGGTGGGAAGGGCGAGAGAATCGGAACAGCAACAGTGAGGAAACGCGTGGGCAGGGATAAAGGCAATTTAATAAGTAAAGCAAAAGCCTCACACAGCAGCAAAGTAAAACACGGAATTCGTTCACCACTTCCCATGGACAGGCAGGGGTTCAGCCATCCCAAGGAGAGCAGGGCTCTGTCCCACATAAGTCAAACACCATCACTCACAACATCTCCCCTTCTTTTTTCTTCCCCCAGCTGTATATGCTGTATACGTATACATGCCACAGGGTATGGAATATCCCTTGGGTCAGTTGGGGTCAGCTGTGCTGGCTGTGTCCCCTCCCAGCTCACTGTGCACCCCCAGCCTCCTCACTGGAGGGATGGGGTGAGAAGAAAATGCCTTGGTTCTGTGTCAGCACGGCTCAGCACCTGCTAAGACATCCATGTGTTACCAAAACTGTTTTCAGCACAAATCCCAAACAGCCCTGTACCAGCTAACATGAAGAAAATGAACTGTGCATCAGTCACATTCTGCTCATCTAGTTTTAGATTCCTATTAAGACAAGGAGTAGGGGATTTCAGGAATACTTAGAGCTTTGTGAAGATTAAGCTTGCTTTGACATTTGTTGAGCAGTATCATACATTTCCATTGCAGAGAAAGAAATTATAATTTAGAAGTATGGAGGGAAATAAAGAATATTTCTTCTCACAATTTTGCATTTGACCACACACAATATATGTATTCAGGGTCTAACTAAAAAAACTCCTATAACTGTTTTCTGTTTTTCTTTCCTTAACAGGTTCTTTGGCCATATGTATATCATATACCTGGCACATAATAACGCAGGAAGTTGCTAAGCCTGAGTATGCAGATATAGTCATGTTTCTACCTGGATTTAGCTGCTTTTTAAAATTTTATTTTATTTTAAATACTGGAAAAGAAATAGATATTGTCTGGTTTGATACTGAAATACTGTTCAGAACTTGGGAAAAACACTTGGGATTAATGCAAGTTAGAACCAATTCTTTGTTTTCCTGGTCAAATTTGTGTGAAAAAGTTAGTTATATAGTTCCATATTTTATTTGTCTGCTCAGATATTGAGTATCCTTTGAAAATCTTGATTTTCAGTAAAGGTTTGATTGACATTTCAGTGTTACCAGTCAAATATTTCTTATGAAAAAGAAAAAGAAAAAGGAGAAAAGAAAGAAAGAAAGAAAGAAAGAAAGAAAGAAAGAAAGAAAGAAAGAAAGAAAGAAAGAAAGAAAGAAAGAAAGAAAGAAAGAGAAAGAAAGAAAGAAAGAAAGAAAGAAAGAAAGAAAGAAAGAAAGAAAGAAAGAAAGAAAGAAAGAAAAGAAAAAGCAACAGAATCTTTCAGCCCACAGTCAGAATTCTAGAAACAGAAAAAAACTATGCCCTTATTCACTCTGACAAATACTTCTTTCCCACTGACAAATAAGTGGTTCATCAGGTTTCCCTATTGGAAAGTCAAGGAACTGATTCATGTGAGACTGACTGCAAGCTGCACACAGACACCTTTTTTTTTTTTTTTTCTCTTTTCCAAAGTTATTTTGAGGTAATTATTTTCTTGTACCTGAACTGATTGCTGAAATACTTTTTCTTTGCCTACCCCACCCCCAGTCACTTTTTTTTTGTTAATCCCCTGCAGGTATTTAGAATTAGCTTTCATGTTTTGCCTTAGTCTTACTTTCCCCAGGCTTTGCAAATTCTCTTTTCTTAATAAACATTTTTTATCATTTTTGTTATCCTTTTTTGGAGTCTTTCCAATTCAGCAAAATCTTTTTTGTATTATGGAGCCCAAAACAGTGTAAAGTACTCAAATACAGTTTCACCAATTCTGCACTGAGATAAAAAATTAATTACCTGCCCCCCTTCTCCTGACCTAATTCCTCTCATTATACTGTACATGCTCAATATGGTATTTGCCATTCTGCAGCATATCACTCTGTATTCTTCTGCAGAGTTTATGGTTTACTCTGAGCCTGGTTTTTTTTCCTGTAGCCATGGAAATTTCTAAATTACACTTTCTCCATGTTACACATTAGGGTCTTTCACACCCCACGTTTAACATGATAAAGGGTCAATTTTGCAGTATTTAGACCCTGATCACAGTAGGGCACGTTGGGGTCTTCCCTACAGTCTAAGGCTGCAATAAACAGAAAAAATGGTGTAGTTGGGTGCAGCAAATTCTTCTGACTCTACAGTTATGCTGAAAATGCAAATCTCTCTTTTCTGTTGGAACACACTACCAGGGCTATTCTCAAGAATTACCTATGTTTTGCTAAGAAGTGGAGCTATAACTTAATTTTTTTTAATTTCAATATCTATAGTGGCCTCCTTAGATGTGTATATCATGACATCAATTCACACTCTGTTTTCCTGCATTCTGGTAGTTATTCTTACTTCTTCACTTGCATTTTTATTTTACTTTTTCTTAATTGGAACAAGAAAATTTTTTACAGAAATTTCCTTTTAACCACATACATTATGTTACATTGGTCAAAAAACCAGAATGACTGGCACTGTACTCAAGGAATATAAGTATCTTTCTTTCTTCCTTTACCAGCTAGACAGACAGATATTAAGCACCAGTGTAAGTGCTTTCTATTCTCGTGCTATTTCTCGTACAGCCTCCACGACCTTAACCAACATGCAAAGATCTTATCACAGCATTGTGCAGCAGACAAAACCCTTCCTTTGCACAGTTAAAGGAAAAATCAAATGTTTGGCTTAATAGCAGTTATGAACTTGACCCAATGACTTGACTCAAGTACAGCATCAGGTACAAAGAAATACAATTAAGATATTTCTACATAGATCTGTCCATCACTCTTTTACTATATCTAGTTAACATGTTCTATTCACGTGTGTTACCAGCATAAAAGTGTCGAAATAGGTACATAAATTTAACTTGGTGTAGGAAAATAAAGCCAAACACTACCACAGCCATTCCTATAGCACAGAATTTGCTGCCTAAAAAGCAGTTTATTGTACAACTTCATAGTGATCTCAGTGCAAACTGCAAAGAGTGCCTGATGAATAACACTGTACCAGAAATGATGGGATGGTTAACCTGTAAAAGGTCCACAGCCACATCATTCCATGAGACCTGACAGATATCCAGTGACAAGCACTGCAGACCAGTACCAGCTAACCCAGGAGGCATCAGAGACCACCAACTTTGTTAGTTCAGTTTTATACTGATGCTGTTGCCCTTGACCTTACAGTCATAACTCAAGTAACACAGGCTTCTAAAAGGTTGGTGAATAGCCTCAGCTTTAAGTTATCGAGGCTTTCCTGCTCTTTAGCCACTAGAAAGAGAGAAGCATCTCCCAAGGGGCAACTAATTTCTTCATTGACTTTTATATTATTGTTGATGAAATATTTCTGAGAAGCAATTCTTTCTCTGCTGATTTAAGGGGAAGCTTAGACAGGCTAATTTGAACCAGTTGGCTAACTTTTAGAGAGTGAAAGGGACATGCAATGAGTGACACCACAAGTCACTCCAGAGAACAGTGTGAACTGTTGCTGTGGGACTGGAATTTTGCTAACTCTGTTATATTCACTAAAGTCGTGCAAGACGTGGCATGATTTACCCGTGGTGTTAACAACACGACCACTACCAGTTACAGAAGTGAATCTGAGCAGATGATGACCCTGGCAGAACTGCTGCTGAGTACTGAATAGCCAGCACACACCTACACACAAGCTTACGGCTGAAGATCAGTTCTGTATTCAGGTGTCAGTCTCTCCAGCCACAGCTAATAAGTCTATCACTGATGAAGCCAGACACTGAAACTCATCTGCAGTCTTCTGATCAGCAGAGTGCTCTTAGTCACATCAGTTTTCTTCTGATGTGGTACTTTGTCACTTTGAAAGCTTAGCACCAATGGACAGTGATATTACTTCTTGCCTGTAATGAAGCACTAAGTTGGGATGATGTTGCTGTGAGTGCCTTCTCGGTACAGAATGGCATATTTGCATAGATTAGCCTGCTAGCTGATGGTCCTTGACTGCTTTAATTTCAAACACACTACTTTCCATTGAAATGCCATACAGGTTTGTTTATTTATTTATTACTTTGCATCACTAGTAGATGCACAAATGCTTTGAACAGATTCCTGAGGCAATTTATTTCTTTACAGATGAAAAATTCTGTCCTTTTTTGTTAGGAGACAAGTATATGTTGAAGAATATAGAGGTATCTGAAAGCAGTGGAAATTGTGAAGCTAAGAACAAACAGTTCTTTTGACATTGCTGTTGACTGCCCTTGTGATACTGTTACTGCTGTTTTAGGTTTTTAACTCATCTCTGATAAAGTTCTCTGATAAGGATACCTGCAAGATAACAAGTATAACCTGTTCTTCATAAGACACCTGGTAAAATGATGAATGACTGATACAAGCAGACTTAAGGTCGACCTCTTGACCTCTACTATTCAGTAAAATAAACTGGAATAGCAAAGAATTTAACATTCAACTCTTAAATCATTAAGCTTTCCTAGGTGAAAAAGAGGCATAGAGCTTCAATCGACAAAATTATTTGGAATTTCATAGATAAAGTTAAAATACCTCCCAGCTTCCAGTTTGGGTGCATTTTTCTGATCGCAGAGATTATAGACACAGGTATTTAAATATATAGTAATAATATACATATGTAAATGAATACATGAAAAAATGTTATGAGCCAAAATTATTACTAATCCCTGTTTAATCTTTTCACTGCAAATAGTTATACCAACAGCAGTAAGATTTTCAGATTCTTTGAGAAATTTCCAGTACCCCTACTTTAATTTTTGAAGTACTCTCAGATGGAAGATATTTTACCCAATCTCTCTTAGCCTATAAAGGATCAGAGAATCACAACATCTAAAATCAGGAAAGATATACTGTGTCATTAGTCCAAATCTTTGCCAGCACAGAATATATCTCCATATTACATTTACAATCTTATCTCCACACTTCATGTCAGTTTGACAAACTTATAAGATTATTTCATCATTTTATTGATTTGATAGGAAATTTTCAATAAGCCTTCTCCTTCTCTTTTTTATATGACCCTGCTTGGCATTGCTCCCTCAAATATTTGTAGACCTGTCATTATAACCACTTGTAACCTTTCTTTGGTGAAGATGATGTGCATTTAACTCATTTAATGATTTGGTTTTCTTTCCCAGAACTTCATACTTGAAGTTCTCCAATCAATGACCATATTGAAATATCTCCTTCCTTTCAGTCAGGCGAGAAATTTAGTCATAAACTACCTGGAGTGAAAATACCACTTCACATCTTTCCCTGCTGAAATCTGGTATTACAGAGAACAGAATCTGTTTCCTCCAGGGTGACAGAAACAAACAAAAACTATTTTGTACAACATCTGGATGATGATATTTAAAGTTACGTTCCTCAAAAGGAAAGATACTTCACCTTCCATAATTTACTGAGCTCTACTTTTGTTACCTTCTCCTAGTATGTTCATGAAGATGTTCAAGGAGATTTGAATAACATTGAGATTTGTAGATCATTAGTAACACTACTGTGACAAGTAAAAGTAATCTAATCAGAGATTAATCATAACCAAAGACAATGTCATTATTTATTTTTTTCAAGCTCTCATTCTACACGCTGCTGTTCATACCACACTTCTTGTGATTTCTTTAAAAATATTCCAAATTCACCCTTGATTTAGAGGTTAGATCTTTACTGAAGTCAGAGGAATTAAACAGTGCCTATTATGCTCACTGCATTAACCCTACCTTCTGAAGAAAATTGTTGAATTTTCTTTGAGAGCAAGTTAATTTCACATGATTTCTTGCTTATGAACTCTAGCTGCCTGCAATTTTCCTCAAGGTGCTAAAGGATTTATTGAAATAGTTCTCTGATCTCATACATAGTCCTTATTTAAGAGACTTACAAAAACAAATTCTGTGATTTACCCAATCTACTCCCTGAATTCTCAAAGATGACATTTGATAGTTCTATTTCTGACGCTGAATCTATTTATACAGTTTGACCATGTTGATTGCTTCATGTATATAACATTTAAAAAATGTATTCTTTTGATGATTGAAGTTCTTACATATTTTTCTGTATGATCTGGATTTACTACCCACTACAAGAATTTTTACCTTCTCCAAAAAATAACCAAAACCAAAACCAAGATGTATGAAATACATTTAAAAAAAAAGTTTTATACTCAAAACTCCAGCTAGTGACAGTCCATCTGCCTGAAGCACAGTTATAGACTATGGAACAAATCATGTAGAAGTCCAGTGTCAGAGACTATGTATTAAACTTCATTTTACTGAAGACTAAAAAGAAGAGAGGGGAAAAAAAATCAATGTTCAATATTTAGAAACTAAGAAAATTTCAGTCATGTTCTCAGACCCAGCCAAAGGGAATAACTAGGTATGTTGATCATCCCTCCCAAGTCTTTCAGGCAACAGGGTTTTATAAACAATTTTATTTGATAACTATATACAGGGGAAAAAGGATATAGAAACAAAGCAAAAGCAATGTAATATGGTCTCAATTTTAACTGAAGTTATAATGTACTTAACATCTGACATTGCATAATAAAGGAAAAACGTTTTAGAGATTGTATACTTAAGTTCAATTATAGTTTCAAATATGTTTTATACTGTTTCTGAGTTTTTCCTCCCTTCTGTGTGTTGGTTTGATCATACAAGAAAACAATTTGATCACAGCTGTCAACATACAAATATCAAAGTTAGATTCAACTGCTTCAGAACAGTATAATAAAGTGTGGAATTAAGATGGTAGTAGATAGCAGCAACAGACATTGATACAAGGCTTTACAATTTAAAATGTCTATCAGGGGACTATACAACTCTTCTCAGCATGATATTTCAACATCTCAGACATCTGGTGCTTTATCAGCTCCTGTAAAATGTTCCTAAAGAAACCACCAAAAGAGAAAACCTACAGTGTGAAAATGCTTTGTAGACTCAGGTTCCTGGCCCCTGGCTCTCACTGTCATTAATAGCACCAATTTTTCACTGAATTGAGAAATGCAAATTGCAATTAATCCTTTTCTTCACATTAAATTAATAGTTGAGGTGTGCACAAATTTCTTTTAAACTTTAAAGTCAGTGATGATGACCAAACACAATTTTATCCTTAGGATTTGAGTTATATCTAAAAATGTAAAGGAGTTTAAAATCAAACAGAATCAAACCCCTTCATTCCATCCATGTCACCCTGTATTATTCCCCAACTCAGTATTTCCAATGGGAGCCATATCCAGTTTGAAGAGTCATATTGTATTATGGTACTGTATGTAACACAATGTAATAAGTGTAATAGGCATGAAGCATCAAAGGAATAGTGCATCTCCTGAAAGTTGATCCAATTTTCATTTGACAATACATGCAATGAATTTTAACCTGTTACTGTGAGACTTATTGATACTTTCATATTATTAATGCTCTGAAGAATGAATTACATTGTTATGTGCATATGAGTACAATTATAATGTGATTCAGTTCCAGTGGGAATGATGAAATTTCCTAAAAATAATCATGTAATTTCCTTTTCTTCCTGTGCTGTCCCTTCCCTGTCAGTGTGCCATTATGTTACAAGAACTTCAGGTGCTTGAGTTCAATATAAGCAGAAACAAATTAATGAAACTTCACCACAGTGTGGGATGTGAACCTATTTATTATGGGTCCAATGAATTATTAAGTAACTCATCTGTCTACTATCTTGAAAGAACCTTTTGATTAAAATATGTATTGAAAGGTGGTTTTAGTAAACTTTAATTCATAAATACTTACAAATCACATTGGTGATTTACAGGTATAAATCTGTGATATGTTCATATATATCCTAGGTCCACATCACCACAGTACATAAATAAATTTATTTATAAGGATATGAGTGTATGTAGCACACAAAATGTGTAGCTTTGGATATGTTTTATAGGCACATGTGATACACACACACACATATATATATATATGCAGAAATGAGAGGGAGCAAGATGAAATTACTATTAATATGGACATTATTAACATAATGTGGATGGGTATTGCTAACCAAGATGGTATCTAACCCTTCAGCAAACTGCTAAATAGAAATGAAAGGTCCTGTTTTCCATGAGTGTAGGCATGGATACTGTTGGATAGCTGAGAAGAAAATAATTAACTCCTGCATCTGTTTCCAAGTAATCAGTGAGCAACAGCAGTGAAAATGAACTCTAAAGAATCTGTGTTGATGATCATATCTCCTTTAGGTGCTCCTGGCTACACCTAGCTAGTTGAGGACACAACAATTGATAGAAGCTTAACTCTGTTATTTATAGATATGGTCCTTCAGAAATATAGATTTTAAACACCTATAGACAAGCGACTATAAGGCCACTAAAAGAGCAAAAAATCTCTTGAAACTAACACTCACATCAATTCCTGTTCAAATGCTACCCTGCCTTGCCCACAAAAGTTCTATTTTATAGACATCTTTATTTAGTAGATCATTAAGTTTCAATGTAATCTGGGAAATTTCTGATAGTATTAGATAAAGACAAAGTTCATTCAAACATTTTATTTGCTTCATCCATAAATATTGCCAAAACCACTTTGGGCTTTGGTAATTTCTCTGTTAAGTTGGCTAGGATGATCTGGTAGATTTATTCCTTTGAATTTGCAGCATGACAAAGACTCATGTTTTAGTCTTCCTGTCCAAGAGTTTCATTAGGAAATTATTTTGCAGTTTTTGTACTTCTTTCTTATTTTTCTTTGCTTGTTTTTTGGTTTGGTTTGGTTTGGGTTTTAGTAGTAAAACAACAATGCAGCATCTAATTTTGTAATGACATCAATATTCAAAGTAATTTTGGTGCCTTGGCTCAAAGAGTATAAAAAGTAGAGTCATTTCACTCTAGCAAGGCAGGGATGGGATTTCCAGATAATTGACTTCCCTATAGAACATAAATGATGCTGATGATCAAAGACACAATCTGCACAACTTTGTTGGTGATGTATTTTTACAGAGTAAATTTAACTGACCTCTGTCAATATATTTTACTGTCACAGTTTTGTAAGACATATTTAGACCTCAGAATAACATATCTGCCTTTTCTCTCTCACTCTCCCTGTCTTATTTCCCTGTACAGCTTCAGCATTCTTCTCTGAGATTGGGCTGAAAGCAGGGACACACACCCATGCAGTCCAAACACTACTGAAACAGGTTATCCTACTATGTAGAGAAACACCTGGCAAGGGAAATTTAATCTACTGCTAACTGGAGTAATTCATCTTTGGAGTCAACTGAGTCATTGTGAGGAACATATTTAATGATTGCTCTCTGCCCTGCAGCAGTTACATTTTTATTTCTGGGTACAATTCACTATGTTGTTTATTCTGCATACAGCCGCAAGTCATCTAAGGCTCTCAGATCAGGAGCAGAGCTAGTATTGAACTCTCTAGGACAGAAAACCTTTTTCAATACAAGGCTATGGTTACTATTTGACCTATTTCACTTTGTTTTGAGAGGTTGTATGAAATATGCTCATTAGAGGAACCTGAATTTGGCTTTTTTTCGATAGCTCCACAGTCACCTTAAATCAAGCTAAACCAGGCAGCTATTAGAAAGGGTAATTCTGTCCATAATTACCTTCACCTTCTCACCAGGGCTTCCTTGCTATTCTCTTGCACTAACTTTTCTTATTTTGATCTGTAGTATGAATCACATATATAAAAAACCCAAACAACTGCTGGGCTATGTAACCGCTCTAGCTGTCTGTCATGATTTAATCCCAAGCAGCAACCAAGCCACATGCAGTTGCTTGCTCAGTCCCCCACCAGCAGGATCAAGGAGGGAATCAGAAGGGAAAAAGCCAGAAAACTTATGGGTTGAGATAAAGACAGTTTAATAGAGCAAGTAAAAGCAGTGCATGCAAACAAAGTCAAACAAAAAATTAATTCAGTGCTTCCCATGGGCAGGCAGGGGTTCAGCCATCCCCAGGTGCACAGGGCCCCTTCACACGTAACAGTGACTTGGAACAACAAATTCCATCACTCTAAGTGCCCCACCCTTCCTCCTTCTTCCCCCCACTTTATATACTGAGCATGATGTGACACGGTCTGGAATATCCCTTTGGTCAGTTGGGGTTTCCTGTCCTGGCAGTGTCTCCTCCCAGGCCCCCAGGCACCCCCAACTTCCTCACCAGTCTGGCAGTACAAAAAGCAGAAAAGGCCTTGGCTCTGTGTAATCCCTGCTCAGCAATAACAAAAACATCTCTATTTTTTCAACCCTGTGTTCAGCACAAATCTAATACACAGCTCCATATCAGCCACTGTGAGGAAAGTTAACTCTACACCAACCCAAACCAGCACACTGTCAAAAAATGGAACTGGAACATGCAAATAGGCATGAGAGGGAAAATTGAGTTAAGTGTACATATTTCACTAAACATAATGCAGTTCAAAAGTGGGCTGCTGTGATCTCCTACCCATAGTTTTTTCCAGTGCCTAGTTAGTATCAGATATAGTATGTAAGTAACTGCAGAACAAGCTAGATCAGAAAGTTCAGTCAAACAAACAGACACAGAGATTTAAGAAGGGCAGGATCATGTGAAGAAGGATAACAGGAAGGAGAGCAAAACCACCTGTGCTAGGTCCTCAATTATATTAGATTAAACATTGCACAAAACTTCCCCCTTTGATCAGTCTAACATGATTGTGAAGCCTCAAGGCTAAAAGTTTGATTATGTTTTGATTCAAAGCTGCTTTGAATTAAAGTCAGCTATGAAGACAGCAGTTCTAATGGATTTAATTTATTTTCTATTAACACAATTTGCAGTGAGCAGCAACAGGTGTCATTCAAGTCATCAGTGACACCCATAGTCTCTGGTGATAGCAAGTTACACATTAGAGAAATGTGTTGTAGGTAGAGGCGGAACAAATGCCCTCTGACCCTTTTTTCCAAAAGGTCTTGATTTGGTCTCTATTGGTCAATACAGTCTTAAACACTGGGGTATGAGGTTTTTCCTAGCATTTTTATGGCCACTGAGATGTGATGATGATGAGTTTTGAAGTCCATTTACTGCCTAGTAGGAAATGTCTCCTATTTCTGAAGCATCGGGCATGGAGAACAAATTTCCCTAATCTTCTGGGTTTTACTACTTGAGCATTTTTTACGCTTTTACCATATAAACACTTACCCTTGTAAATGCAGAGATTTTTTTTTCCCGTTCTATTAATAGGTGAGATTTCCTCTGTATTCCCTTTTCATCACTCATAAATGATGAAATATTTTTCTTGAAATGGAATAAACAGTGTTACCCACAGTTTTCAGGACCAAAATAGAGCACTGACTATCTTGAAGAGATTATTTTATTTCCTTATTTACTGATCCTCGTGAATCATCAGGATTTAAAACATTTTAGGTGTAAATGCAGATTCTGTGAAGTTTGTTTTGCGAAGTTTGTTTTTTGAAGTATCTACAGGAAAAACTCATTCAATAAGGCTCTTTACATAGACTTGTACTTTAAAAGCACAATTTCAGATTTGGAATTGCACTTTGTATTTGGATTTCAGTTGGCAAGCAAACAAGTCGTAATATCTGGTAAAATTCTAGGGCAGTGATGGCCAGTACTGAGAGTTTAACTCTGAAGTTAATGCCATTTTTTCCAATAGAAATCACATTCAATATAGCCCAGGCTTCAAACAGGCTATTCAATGCAGCTAGAAAAAAATGTTTCAAATTATGAAGTATATACACCATGTAATACATGGAAATTATATGCATTCTTCCAGTGCTGGATGTAAAAATCAATCCTTTTGTCAAGTGCTTCTATTGTAGACTGCCATGTTGGAGACCTACATTCAAACAAAGGACTCGGAGGGTTGGGCACTTAGCTTCCAGGGAGAGGAGCCTTCTGTCATTCAATAACTCTCCTCAGTCGCAGGCGACAAACGAGCCACTGTAGATAAGACACTTCAGACAAGCTTCTGAAAACCCTTTTGATAAAGTCTCACATCTGAGGTTAATGACAATAGCTAAGGTGTGGGAGTCATGTAATAAGCGTAAATCTGACTTGGAAAATTAAAAACAAAGAGCATGAAACAAAGAAAAAAAGTAGCACTAGTTTGAAGAGAATGGCATTATAGTCAGAAGGAGTAAATAATGAGGAACAATGCAGTATGATACATGAGAACTTAGATGATTTAAATACTAAAAGATGAAAGCTAGTTCAAAGCAGCTAAATAGAGAGCAGTGACAGGTTCCTAGGGAAAAAAAGGATATCAAACAATTGGGTGTGCCATTAAATACGAGAAATCAAAAGGTAAAAAGAGTCTAAAAGATAATTCTGTGTGCAGCATTAAATATGAATGATAAGTAATAAGATGAGAAAAGAAAAATCTATGTCTAACATTAAAAACAAAGGAACATTACCAACTATGCCTAAGTAGGGCAAAAAGGAGCCAGGTACAATTTATTAATATAAACAAAATCTAGAAGAAACAGACTAACTAAGAAGTGAACAAAGGAAAAGGAATCCACTTTCAGTTAAAAAATCTAGAGGGTTATTCAATCCTAGGAAATAGGAGTATCAAATACTTCTTGCTATACAGTTGAAAGCTCTTCTAGGCTGTAGTTTTTGCTCACTGTGTCAATAGCTCAGCTAAACTACCACTGTGAGCACAAAAGTCATGCCTGGAGCTTGCCTAGCCCATGAACTTATTTATAGGAGATATTTGAGGCCCAGATAATGATTCTGTAAGAAAAGTCAAAGCAAAAGACGCTAGATTTGCAAAAACATTTGAGGCACCAAAAGTTACGGGTTAGAAGCACCCCAAAATCTCATCATGAGATCTCACAAATACCTGTGAAACTCTGGACTCTAACTGATGCTAGCGGAAGTCTTAGTACCATGAATTCTTATGGATGAAGTCCATTAATAGTAAATCCCCTAAGAGGTAAATCCCACTACTCCTGTTATTTCTAATTATAACATAACAACATTAAGAAACTGACATTTCATTTTTTTCCTTTTTCAACATGAATAGTCTACTTTTTTCATTAAAAGAGTAACCCTGCCATAGCTGGACATTCTTCTGAGTTTTTGAGCCCATGAAAGTTTATCCATAACAAATATTTCCTGGTAAATAACTTATTACCATAACAATTCCCTCAAGACATAATTTTTGTCATAAGTGGTGGGTAATTAGGAAAAACAAGGTTGGGTTTTTTTTTTTTTTTATTAAAAAGCTTTTCTTGTTTTTCTCAGTTTTTCTAAATTAGAAATACAGAACACATTAAAAAATTAACCATTCAAAAATAGAGAAATTCTGGCTGGAATAACTGAAATACTGACTGTAGTAACAACAACTACGTGAAATACTACTAAACGGACAGTGTAGCTCAGAAACTGATTTGTTCCATTTTGTGGAGGCAGGAGGATTCAGTGCAGATTTAGCATGGCACTTTGTTCAGTGCAGCAGGCTCTGTGAGACTGCTGGTGCCCATGTTTTAGCATTGTTGGTCCAGATTACTGTGCAAAGTTAAGCTGCTCTTTGCCTACGCTGATAATTCAGCCTAGCTTGGCTACACATTCATGGGTGTAATATGAGGCACACTGCTAATTGCTGGATTATATCTTGCCCCAGTCAAGAATGTGGGACTATTATAAATTCTAACTGAAATGAGTATATTAATTGCTTGTAGCAGGCTAGGCAATATGCATTTCTCCAGAAGAAAAAAAGAAGCTGAACCATTTCTTTAGAGTTAAAAAGTAAACAAAATTCCCTCTACCTCCCCTCTTGCTGCAGAATTGCCTTTCCAATTTCTGTAACTGCTAAAACTGAAATTTCCAGTGCTAAAAACATGAAGAATTAGAATTTTCAGTGTGGGTCTAGGGAGATCACTTCTGGTTTAGTTTTGGAGGTTCTTTAATCTGAAAAGCCTGTAAATTAATAAAAATAAACCTCCCATAAAAAATGTTTAATAACTTTGCCAAAGGTCACTTCTAACCAGGCCAAAGCTTTCAAATTAGAGAAAGACTTATATAAGGAAGAGAGAAAGTGGCAAAATATCTTGCAGAAACACAAGAAAAGATAAATAATAGCAAGCTGTTTAAGTGTCCAGGAGTACTGTTCTTGATCACACCTCCATCTTCCAATGCAGAGGAAGGAGAATTGTAGTTGCTCACCAATTTAATCTTAGATGAGCTTGGATCACCCAATTTACTACAGCTCCTTGACTATGGAGGTGCAGTTTAGTGTGGAAATGAGACAGAAGCTCTAAGATACACTAAAAATAAGATCTTTTTAAATAAAATATCATTTTAGCTACATTCTGTAGTGAATGGGGAGCAAAAGATGTCAAAGAATAAAAAGCAAGTGCTCACAAAGTCTGTTTCTCTAGGACAATGGAGAGAGACCTAGGTATCTGACACTGCTACATTTTGTGCAGTTTTAGTTCTTTTACAGATTTGTAATCCTTTGAGAGTTCAGTAAACAGGGTCCGATAAACTTACTGCATAACAAGCAACAGCACAATGGACAATTTAAACTTGAGAATGAGGGTTTTGTGGGATGAATACAAAAGAGATGGTGTGATACCAGACTGAAAGAGGAGATAACACTTTTTTGATCAGAGATGGAGCATAGCCAGACTTTTATCTGTGGCCTATCTGTACCTATGAATGTGTAGCACAGACCAGAATGCCTCAAAGTCAGGACATCTTTAGTTATCACCAGAACAGATGCCAGAACCTATGCCTGTATCTCTGTTAGTAAACTGAACTCTGCAATGCTGTCTATTTGTTAGCGTGGTGCCTGGCACAGATTTTTGTCTTAGCCAATTAGCATATTCTACTGATTACATATGCTTCATTTACATTATCAAACCCTGTTCACAAACCTGTAGTAGCTGTCATGTCGTTACAACCAGACTGACCTCATTATTTGCTATGAGACTGACTACGGTTATTGTAGCTTGCCCATATACAGGCCTCACAGAACTGAATTTTCTTCACCTTTGCATCTTAGTGGTACAAAATGTCAGACAAAATTATGTCTTGTTGGATCCTTCTATTCTTTTTAGTCATAAAAGGGCATAACTGATTCACGGCATCCATCTGCAATAATTTAGTTTAGCAAAAATCTTTTTAATGTCCTGTTTCCTTTGGTATTCATGTCTCAAAAGCACAAAGATGTTGAAGACCAATACCTATGTGTGTTTCATTTAATTTCATTTAATTTCATTTAATTTAATTTCATTTCATTTCATTTCATTTCATTTCATTTCATTTCATTCATTTCACTTAATAAGAAAATCTTTGTTTTTTGAAAAGTGAGTGATCTTCCCATAAGTAGCAATTGTAATTCCAGATCTCTATAGATTCCCTAAGTTCTATTTTTAATCTCTTAAAAAGACAAAATTCACCTACTTTAGGGGTTCAGTAGATTTCAACTCTTCCTATTTACATGATAACTTGGTTTTTTCAGATGTCACCAGTCTTTCTGCATCTCTCAGAAAAAATGTACTGCTTACCCTACTACGCCTAAATTTTATAGTCTTTGTGAAATTACACAATTGCTCTACATCATAAAAAATGCTATGCTGATTTTTTTTCATATCTGAATATACATACTGTCTAATTTTCTACCAGTAACTTTTGTATTTTCAGAGATGGTCCTTTTTTTTCCTTGATAGGTAAACAGAGCTGATAATGATACACAGTCCTGTCCAGTATCTGATTTAATCATATTCCCTCTGCATGAACATCAAACCTCTCTCACTTCAGATGAGGTAATTTTTAATCTGCTAAATCTACAGATTCTGATGTAATCATCCAGATGAGATTTCACATTTTAGGAAAATCTGAAGAGCCCTAGACCTAGCATTTTCTCAGAGAAACATATGTAATTCCCTGCTCATAGAATGATTCTCTGAATCAAAATCCTTCCCACTGTTACTTTTTCATATCTAAGTCCAGTTTATTAATTTGACAGAAAATTTTATACAATATGTATATATATTCTCTTCTGTTATATGTATATATATACTCTTCAGTATGATGGATGGCAACATTTTGAGAGATCAGCAGGGAATGAGAATGAGCAAAATTACATCCCAAGATCTTTTAATGTGTAAGAATTATGTGGAACTGTTAAGACTTCACACACTTCTCCAGTTATAGGGAACAGGAGGCTGGAGAGCAGCACAGTGGAAAGGGACCTGAGGGTCCTGGTCCACAGAAAGTTGAACATGAATCAGCAGTGCCCTGGCAGCCAGGAGGGCCAGACCTGTCCTGGGGGCATCAGGCACAGCATCGCCAGCCGGGCAAGGGAGGGGATTGTCCTGCTCTGCTCTGACCTGGGGCAGCGTCACCTCGAGTGCTGGGGGCAGCTTTGTGTGCTGAAGTATAAGAAAGGCATTAGCGAGTGTCTAAAGGAGAACAACAAAGATGGGGAAGAGCCTTGAGGGGAAGCTGTGTGAGGAGTGGCTGAGGGCACTTGGTCTGTTCAGCCTGGAGACTGAGGGGAGACCTCACTGCAGTTACAACTTCCTCATGAGGGGGAGATCTCTGTGGTAACAGTGACAGGACTCAAGGAAATGGCATGGAGCTGAGTCAGGGCACGTTTAGGTTGGATGAGGAGAAGGTTCTTCCTCCAGAGAGTGGTTGGGCACTGGAACAGCTCCCCAGGGCAGTGCACAGCACCAAGCCTGACAGAGTTCAAGAAGTTTTTGTATAATGCTGTCAAGCACCTGGTGTGACTCTTGGGGTGTCCTGCACAGGACCAGGAGTTGGACTTCATGATCCTTGTGGGTCCCTTCCAACTCTGCTTATTCTGTGAGTCTATGTTAAACAGTTCAATTACATATTTGGAGAAGTGTGTGTTTTATATTTTAAATTAATTCTGCTTATGAGGTGTGTTCCTAGGGAACACACCTCATAAGCAGAATTAATTTCTTCGTTTACTTTCCTCTTCAACTAAAATATGGCAAGATTTTCACCAAAAAATCACAGAATCACAGAATGGCTGAGGTGGGAAGGCACCTCTGGAAATCACCTAATCCAAGTTCCAGATTAAAGCAGGGTAAATTAGAGTGGGTTGATCAGGTCTGGGTCCACCTGGGTTTAAAATATCTCAGAGAATGAACAGTTCATAGCCTTTCTGCATAACCTGTACCTGTGTCTGACCCTCTCAAAAGTAAATGTGTTTTTCTGGTGTTTGAATTAAATTGTCTGTATCTTAATTTGTGGTCGTTGCCTCTTGTCCTTTCCTTGGCTACTACTGAGAAAAGCCCAGCTCATATTTACACCATCCAAACAGCCACTCCCATTCCTCAACTGTATTTATGACCTGATCCAGAATGTCTATTTCTCTCATACAAAGAAGGCAGCACTTCAAATGTGTTTCAACAGTGTTTATTGGAGGAGAAGGGTGACATCGCTTGAGCAGCAGGTAACCCTCCTACCTATGTAGCCCAGGACACCATCAGCCTTCAGTGCTGCAAGGGCACTCAGGTTAAGACATCTAAAGATATCTGCTGCCTGAATAACCTGTCTTACAGACAGGAGACTGATATCTCTTAAATATTCTTAGTTATATATGACTAACTGATTTCAATGACAATTTGACATTTAGATATTTCAGAGAATGTGAGCCAGCAGAAGTTTGTTTATTGTCAGGCAGAAAGTTACAGCAAAGAAGAAAAAAGGGTCAGATCTCAAAAAAATCACTATTCCTAGACTTGTGTTCCTACTTTACTAGATATATGTGACATTAATATAATAGATTTCAAGCTACTGACATTATAATAGATATCTAAAGTTGACATTAATTCAGATGTACTTTTAATCTTGGTAAATCTGAAAGCAGAGGCATGATCAATTCCAAATGAAATAAAATACCAAGAAAAACACCACCACTGTTTTTCAAGCAAACTGTTTACATTGAGAGCTATGTAGCAGCAGGAGCTCTGACCGAAGAAACACAAAATACAAAAGCTGTCACCGCCTCAAATATTTTTCTTTCATCTTGATTTCACAGAAGAAACTACATATGATTAAGGTAATACCTTTTTTATTAACTTATAAGAATAACATTTTCAGAAACATTGCTTGTTTGCAGAAGTCTGGACTAAAACTAGAAGGTGACATCACAAACATATACTGCAGTGAGAAAAATAATTAGCAAATTTTTGTGCCGCTTAATCTGAAGGAAGGTACTATAGAACGAAAGTAGAAAAATAGTGGTAGAAAAAAACCCAGTAAATTAAAACCTGTATTTATTAGCAATACCTTCACTATATTAACCACAATGTTAACATAACAGTGAATTTTATATTTACTTGTAGAAAAGACCATTGTTAGCACAATTCACAAACCTCAGAAGAGTCATTAGGATGATATGGCTACTCTAAGGAAGCATTCATATGTTATTCAGAGCAAAATAAACTGCCACACAGAGGTATTCATATGCTGTAGTGACTTTTGAGAATTGATTTATTTGTTTCTAAATCTGTCTATCCAGGCAAGATATATATATGTTGTATGTATATGTAAGATAATATATATTTAGCAATAATTTCAGGCAATTTATACCATCACAATTTTTGTCCAAGGACTTGATCCACTGAAGATTTGATATCTTCAATTCCCAGTAGAGAAGAAGACATTTTTTCCCAATGGAAAATACTGTGTTGAGACAAGATGTAAGGTCATGTATAATTCTTATGTTTGAAAACAATTTCAAAAGTTACAAGCTGGAGGACTAAATAACAAATTCAAATATCATGTTGTCATGACTGACTTTAACTCAAGTAAGCAAATTCAAGATTCAGCAGCTTAATAAACCTACATCATCTCCAGGGGTCTCAGGTGACTTGGGTGTGCTGTTGGGAGTGTGTAAGTATAAAATACACATCATATCCTGTTCCTGTGATTATACATGCAATACAATAAAGGGAGAAGTGAAACAATAAATTAGAGGAAAAATGTAAGAAGCAACGTTCAGTAATAGTCGGGAGATCAGATGAGTTTGGTAACCTGAACAGTAGTAAAAGAAGGAAAATAATGCAGGTCCCATTTATATTATTTGCTACATCTTTCATCTTCCCCTCCCTCCTGGAGGAAGCACTATCCACCTCACCTCTTCAATCTCTGGAAATGGGTGGCAGTGCTGCAGTTCCATGGGAGATGACAAAACAGTGTTTTCAGCCCTCTCTGCTCCTTGCTCTTTTCTACTCCACTACGAATTCAGTCAGCAAGAGTAGACTAGTTCTTCTGTAACTTTGTTTTAGGATCTGAGAGCTAATTAGATGGAAGAAGAAGCGCTAGGAATACACAGGTGACAAGAAGATTTCCAATACCTGCAGTGGCAAAGCTCAGCTGGAACTACTCAGGTTCATTTCGAAGTTGAATGTATTAGTCTTGCATGTCAATGATGAGCAGCTGCTTTCCTCTGAGAGACTGTACTTTTAAGAGACTGCTAAAAATCTTAAAGATGGATCCACTCCTAAGCTATTAATTAGTTTGGTCCAAAATATTAGTCTGTCTTAATTAAGCCAATTCTATATGGACCAAAATAGGTTTGCTAACTGAATTTCAGCCTAAATGGAAGCATTTATGTCTAGTAGTATGATATTAATGAGACCCATTTAATGAAGGTGATGATTTTCTCAAATCATAAAGAAAGGGGGGAAAACCCAGTACGTAGAAACAGATTCCTGTATCTTTCTCTTTTTCATTTTTAATTATGTAGTTTTAGACATAAAAGTGGGGTTTTTTAAAAATTTTACCAATATGAGCCACTAGCATTTATCTATTGTGCTATGATAGAAAATTGGGAATTTTTTAGTACCATATTTCTCTTAATTATTTCTCTCAAAATTATCCCATTGTGAAGCAAAGATATGTAGGATGTTTTCTGATTGTCTGTGTTTCCACAGTGGGAACTAGAGTTCCTGGTATATTATTAACACTAAAAAGTGATTGGCACGTTAACAAAAATCAGTACAAAATAACTATTTTCCCTTCAGCAAAAGTGGGGCAGTGAAATGCCACAGAATTTACAAGGTGCTGAGTCTCCATCTTTCTGTATATTTTCTGATTAATAATAGAAAGTTCAGGGATACCTTCACAGTACCCATCTAGGGCAGGAGCATAGCCACAATCCGTTTCATTTGGGTGCAAATCTTCTGTACAGGATTTACAGTTCTCCTGACAGACTGAGGAGGCTGCATTAACTCACAGTCTGAACTGATTCTCGGTCTGCACATTTTCATTATCACTGAGAGAACACAATTGCATTTATGACTTCTCAAGTTCTTGTTTTCTTAAGCAAAAGTGTTCATTTGAGGAAGAGGGAGAAGGAATTTTTGCTTTGAAAGGAATATCCTATGTTTGTTAAATTTTTGAAAATTCACCTTTGTTCAGTTGAAAAATTAATCAAACAACCCTTGAGATGCTATTAAAATTCAATACATTGGTTCTATGCACATAATTATTTTGATAAATCTACTGTTTTAATACAATACCTTCTCTTTTCTTTTTATGTTTTGTTTAGTTGCAAAAAATACACACATTTATAGTGCCAGCATGGGTTCTAATTTAAGATGATCTTACAAGCACATATTGTAAAGAAACAAAAAAAATTCTCTTTAACCAAAACCTATGGACTTATGTGCAGAAATATATTCAAAATGAAAGTGGGAAACCACTAAGAAACAGGTTTAATATATCCTCTCTCTTCAGTCCTTGGGACGAATATGGATTACACTTTGGGACTGCCTGACCCAAACAATTTTCATCATTGTTCATCCTGGAGAAAATATTCTGATCCATTGCATTAGCTGTTAAAATTGCTCACCTACATTGCAGACAACTGTGCACGACCGTATCGCAATAGCACAATTATGTGTGATGATACCAATCATGTCGAATCTCTGAAGGAAGATTTTTTTTTAAATAGTGGGATGACTTATTTATGTTTTAAACTGCAGAATAGTTTTCATTTCCTAAAGCAAAAGGAAAAGAAAAAATAATAATATTAAAAGGTAATCTCATCATGCCATTCACCAAATGGCAATCAAAACTCTTTATCTTTGGAAAAAAGAAGATTTTGTGATTCACAGTAAAGTAGAAAACCACTAGCTCTGCTAATATGAAATTATTTTTTAAATAATTACTGAAAGGAAGAGGCTATGCACTCAAAATTTCCAGCCAATATGAATGGAATGGACAGAGAAATCACAGATTGTTATGATAGGGAAAGAAAATAAATTAACAATGATGACTAAATAGATTTATCTGAAAATAGTCATCTTTCCACATTATAAACTGTGTTACTGTTAAACAGGAAGAGAATCTAAAAATTACCTAAATAAGCCACTATCATAAAGGAGGTATTACAGTATCTTAAGGTGACGAAATATTTTCCATTTTTCCTGTGTCTTTGGCATGGTTTTGTCTTTCTCATAATAGATGAAGAAAAAGGCAGACAAAGAGATAATTTTTTTCACTGTGTCTTGCTGCTGACACTCAAGTGAATATTTTTCAAAAGAATGTAATTTTTTTTCAGAGAGCACATGCATATAGGAAGATGATGTAAGGAGAAAAGCAAAGTTAGTTAGATGTCACAGTTGAGATGGTCATGACAAGTAAAAAGTTCACCACAACAGCTTCTTGGTCAGAGAAAAGGAAGTAACTCTTTATTTTCCAAAGCCTTTTTATCCTCTTTTCTAACTTCCATGTCACACATCCGTTGTCTCTCAATTCACCACCGTGCAATGTCATTGGCTGCCTACAGTTAGAACAACATCTTGCAAAAACACCACCTGCATGAAGTCAGGTATCTCTGTTTATGAATTCCTGCTTGTTTTGAACCAGAAAGAATGGTGAGAATTTGGAGCAACAGAGTGCTCTCATGGCAAAGTAATTCTCACTACATGCCTACAGTTCCCACAGTTAGAAGGGGATTCCTCTCCACCTTCAGAAAATACTGGTTCATATTCTGTGTATTCCAGCATCTAATTGTAGATGTCTATGAAGTAGTTAGATATTTTTATAGAATCCATAGAATGTTTTTTCTTTGAAAATCAAGGGTTCCTAGTTTTTGCCTCCAGGCTCTGTGCTTTGTTCAGACTCAGTGATATAGTTCTTATATCATTTGTTTCCACTGGGCAATGTCCAGAACAGTTTTTTTCTTCTGTCTTTTACATTTTTATAATTATTGTTATTATTTTCCTCTCCTTCTCTTTGTTTAAGCCTAAGTTGTACCATTTATTGTTGAATTGTAATTGACTGGTTCCAGGACTGTGATTTCTATAAGAAGCATGTCATGTACCTAGCACAATGGGACACCTAGTTTGTAACTTTCCAGTTACAATAAGTAAAAAAATTCAAGAAAAACCCATTTCAGAATAAAAATAGATGTAGACACCCTGCAAATAGCAAAATCTAATTTTCTCTCTGTCTTAGACTCATTTTTGAAAATAGGAATTGACCACTTTTTCAAATAAAATGGTTTTGAATTGAAAATTACAATAAAGTATACCATTGACTGTCATTAAGTAACATCTGCAATAATTCATATCCAACATATTTATGTATTTAGCTTTTCAGGCTATTTCCATAACAACAAACTATATATTGCTAGGGAGTGAAGACAAGCACTGGAAAGCCATGACCTACACTGATGATAAGAAGATCAGGGGCAGAGTTTTATTCTTGCCTCCTACTGTTCACCTGAAAAATCCAGTGTGATACATAAGCACAGGATTTTGGTGGCTGAGAGCTAAATGATAAAGTGTAGCAACAGATCTTTGACACTGGCCAAAAAACCACTTTCTATCACTAATTAGTTCACTAGTGCAGGAGTGGCCTCTGGATCTGTGTCCAACTAATATCTCTCTTACACCTATATTAATAGACATGCTCATTTTTGTGTATTTTTTCCCTTTTTTTTAATGTTTTTTCTTAAATCTCCTGTTTTATTTGCATAGACTTCTCCACAAGTATGCAGCCTTCACAAGGGCTGCCTACTTAATGTGTGAGTTACAGCTCTTAATTGTGACTGATGGAACAGAGTGCACAGCTTTATTCCTTGACTTGATAAATGTTTGCAAATTTCAGACAAGAATATTCACTGCATATATTTCAGACAATAGTTCTTACCTGTATGGAGTGAAACTTATTTTCTGATGAAAATTCATGAGATGAAATGTCACCTTCAGAAAGCTTGTGAAAAACGACCTGTAGTGTGAATCTTTCTGTCAGGATTCAAGTTTACATAGTTCCACTGGTGTACCCAGCCCATTTCCAGTGACAGGGAATGTACAGTGATATGTGTACCTTTCCTGAACCTATTACGTGCTGCATCTCTGCACTGGCTTTTTTGCTGCTGGGAATAAGGGCATGAAGCACAGAAAACTGTGAAGAGCCTGGGTACTGTACTTGTTATTTTAAAAATATGTATTTGTAGTTTCTGTATGATATCTGAGTTCATGATATTAAGTGCTTCTTTTAAGAAATCTGAAATCCCTGAGGTGCTGCTTTGTGACAATGTCTAGAAATAATTTTTATTTTATTTTAGAGTGCAGTGACTCTTAAAATGGAGATTAGGTTTTTATTCTAATGGCAGCTGTATTGATGCACTTGGTTTCACATATAATTGGAAAAAAAACCTGGTAGTGTTGCAGGGGAACAGACTGTAAAACACAATGGACACATCACCTTGCTAGGTCTGGCTGTGAATTCTAGATGCAGAAGTGCTGCGGAGTTTGCTAGACCTTTTGTTTCTGATGGCCTTTGAATTACCTTGCTCATGTCAGATCATGAAAGGACATGAATGCTGGAATTTTGACTGTTCACTTTTGTTTTTCTACTTCTTTCATGAAGATAAAAGTACTTCTTTTCAACACAGACAACAACATTAAGAGCTGTATTTGTTCTTTATCTCCCTCTCACATAAAAAAGTATTGATTACCTTATAATGGTATTTCTTTTCAGAACAAAATGGTATTTCTTATAGAAGAACAAAGCTTTTTCTGTTATTCCAACGTTCTTGGAATTGCTGTTTGTAGTTTACGTTTGCCTGCAACATTTCAGTCAAACGCCTAGCACTGCTTTACTTCAAAGCTAGGAGTTGAGCAGTTGCCATTACATCAAGGCTTTATATTTCACAAGGCTTTATCTACAAATTTATTTTATTGTCTTATTATTAGGCCAAATTCTGATATCTTTATTCAAGTTTTCTGACTGAAATAATGGACTAAAGAGTCCATCATGTGGCCAGCTGTTATTGTTAAAAACAGTTTTCTTGTGATATTGTAGGGAGAGCATTCTGGATGGGATGTTATCCTTCATTGCTTCCCTACCCTATTTTTTCTTTCTGAAGACAGATGCACACAGACACACAAATGTATGCACAGATACAACTAAAACAAATGAAATCAAAATACTCTTGACTAATGAACTGTTCCAATAGAGATGGATCTCTTAGCTGTGACTCAAAAGTGCCTTTTAATTTGAACATGTTTAATTTAAACACATATGGTAGGAAATTGAAAATGGAACTGCATGTTGCAAAGACTACAGTGTTTATCACTGTGTTTGTGATGGAAGGATGCAAAGATCCCACGCAGTGCTTCAGCCTGGCTGTACTGTGCACAGCCAGGTCCACAGAAAAAAATAAAGAACTTGTTAAAAAATAGAAAAACTATGAGGGAACAGAAATAATATGCTAGCAGTAAGAAAACCAAGGAATAGCATCTGCATTGGCATAACAGAGTCATTATGAATCACTGGTATTCTTGTTGACTCTAGGTATACGAATTAACAATCATTTAGGGAAAAACATGAATGCAGAAAAAAGGAGACAGATTCCCTAGAGATTGTAGATTTTCCTGTTCAGACTGGTGGAGTTTGGCCATTTCATTAGCTTTCCCCCTTAAAGTAAGCTTTCTTCAAGTGGTGAGACCATGTCCACTGGCTGCAGGTCAGCTGCACACCAGGTGATTAGACTGGGGTGGGAAAAAGTCTGCAGGGCAGAGGAGTCCAAGGAGGGAATACAAATGCATTGGAAAATATGTGAGCTGATTCTTCTGTGTTTCTTCCAATCCTCAATGAAGAATATGTGGTAAGTTTTGGGAATCCTTGCACTTTCACTGCTTTCTCAGTACTCCTTTCTTGAAGTCTAAGAAAGTACATAATAGGACTGTGGGCCAGGAAAGAGAAGTAGTAATGTTCTAACTTGAAATCTTTTTGTAGTTTTTTGGTTCGGGTTTTTTTTTAATGATAGACATCTATTTTTAGTTTTTTTACAATGTTGTTTTATTTTGCAGATGAACACAGTAGAAATAAATACTTTTTTTTCAATACTATACAAACACAAACACATGCTCATGTAAGTGTACATTTATAATAGTCACATGTAAATATATCTAATGCCATAGATAAGGAAATTAAGATGCAGTTGCCTAAATCGAATACTTAATTATGCAACATCTGATAATTATTCTAAGAAACATTCTCATTCCATATTCTTCTGCAGAATTCTTCAACAAATGCCATGATTAACTGTAGCAAGCATTCAAAAAAAGCAGGAAATAAATTAATTGGTGCTGATTGTATTGTATGCAATGATAACAGTCTTATTCCACTTGAAGACTTCTAGGTTCCTCCCTCCCCAATAAAATCATAGGTTTTTATTTAATAAAACCCCTTATTTCTGCATTTCTGTAACAACAAACTCCAGTATTCTTTAGAGCACACAGAAGGAAGATTTCTCAACAGAAAAATCTGTCTTTAACATATTCTGTATGTGTGGATTTCAGCATATTTGTATTCATACAGACTCATGTGATGGATTCTTTTATTTTATTTGAAACCTTTTCCTTAAAGCAAGCATTTGTATTTTTAACTTTAGGTAAGGTTCTAAACATTAGCATTTGTGTGCATTTCATTCAGCCTACCTCATCATTTTCTTGTTTCATGCCCAGGGCTTAGCAGTTGGAGTTTAAAAACAGCCAGCTTTAATGTCTATGACTGACATGTAATTTCTGCTTACTTTAAAGCTTTTTTTTTGCTAACTTTGCCTTTTTTAAAATTCTTTCCTGTCCATAATCACAAAGCTACATAAGCTCTTTTGTGGCTTAATAAATATTGTCAGTTTTTTAAAGCTCAATGTGGTGTGTATTCTTCTTCAAAGATAGTTATTAAGCATATAAAAAGAAGCTTGTTAAATTTGTAGATTCATTTTTTTATTATTATTCCTACTGCTTATATTTAAATGAGGAAAGATAATCCATTAAAGAGCTTGAACTGTCAAAAACACTGCCATATCTATAATTAAGTATAACCTTCCTGGGTTTAAATAACATTATCAACAAAAGCCTCTAAATTTGAAGTTAAATGCTCTACCTTCCATTAACATTATTGTTTTGCTTGGAAACCTCAGAGACATGAATGCAAAGGAGGCATTTAGCTCATAGCAATGACATATCTCCCATTTTTAAAAGTAAACAATAAGACGAGGCATGCCTTTTTGTAATGTATATGCCTTAGATTACATGTTTAATGACAAGCATGTATCTTAGTTCTGCAGAAATATTACTGAGAATAGGAGTTAAAGGACCCAGCAACACATCTATGCACTCATCTTCGCTTCTCATTTTGTGCTCAAGTAAACTATCCTGAAAGATACAGTGGAAGCAGTTTGCCATGTCATAGTTCTTAAAAAGAAACTTATCATTACAGCTGGAGAGAGAGCTTTTCCTCACCCCCAAAAGTTTGTTCCTTTTTTAAAGAAAAATGTTTCTTATAGCACTTTAGAAGTTTCTGTAAAATAAAAGACACACATAACTGAATTATTTATTGCATAGTTTTTGCCATTATTCATTTGGAGTTGCTGGCAGAGCTCGTTCATTATTTGCAACATATCCGACTTTTAGATTAATATGAACATGATTTTAATGAATCTGTTAGAATTTTTCATGCCATGACCCTTACCACCTCACTGCATGGCAGAATGCGTGTGAATCGCTACCTGCTGAGACATACACATCGCAAGGCAAACAAAATACAAAAGCCAGCATCTGTGAGCTTCATAACTCATCCTTCCCACACTGCAGATAGCTAATAATGGATCTTCATGGGGTAAGCTGAAACTATTTGATTTGAGGACTGCATAAATCCTTTCTTCCTTTTCTTCTCTTTCCTACACAATCCATTTGCTTGGTATATGTTTATGACTTTTTTTTTTCCTATTTGTAAACCATTTCACACATAGTAAAAATCACTAATATTGAGTTGTATTATGACTGATAAGGTATAATTTAAACTGAAAATCTGTGACAAAAATATTTCAAACAAGAAAGTGATGGAGGACAAAAAAAAATGAGTGGCTAAGTATTCCAGCTGAAGCTGGAAAAGAAATTATATAGAAAGTACTCACCCTCTATCAAAATTTTCCTCAAAGCCCATCCTGCCTTCACTGAGTATTTAAATGAGGTTGTTCAGGTTAGAGAAACAGTGATAGGGAATTGCCCCTTCCAATTTGAATTTCCCTCACTGTACAAGGAGTTCCATCTCCTTTCTGATTTACCTACTACTTAAAAGAAAGAGTAGAAATGAACCTTCAGAAATTTAACTTTCATTTTTATGTTTAAGTCTAATTAAAATGCATTAGTGCAATTCAGGGGTAGTACCATGCACTAATCAAACTAGATATCCTACAAAAGTAATTCTCTGTGTTGTGCATTGCTTTTCTTTTAAAGTAGCTGTAGGACTTATAATGGTGTATACTGAGAATATATTGTAAATTTGTTAGAACACAGTAGAATACAGTGCAATAAGTAGTCGCTGTAAAAAAATAATTTCCATAAGTCTTAATACTAGTATATAGTAAATTGTAGCAAATTTTGAATTAAAATAACAATGTTCAGGAGTAGGAAAAAAGAAATAATTTAATTTAAAGTCAGTCTTAAATTATAAAGTTACCAAACCATCTATGAAAACACTAAATATTAAATACCAAACTCTAAATACTAAACCACCATCAAATACACTTTCCATAACTTAAATAGCCCAGTTGCCTGTCTCAAACGCTGTTAAGGTCACAGAAGGATCTTGCCATAAGACAAGTCACCACAGCAGGAACCTGAGATAAGCACAGAAGGGAGGCATTTTCAATAGCAAGGTGCTACTTCCAGGCCTGCCAGAGGCGGTTTGGTCAGCACATCCTGGTTAATGCATCCAGACAAAAATTCCCACTGTGACACACTGTGGGAAAGGAAGCAATTGTCCATACATATATCACCCCAAGTTGTGGGAACCACATCTGTGACCACCCCATAAAGGTGGCACCCACAGAATGGCTCTGGGACTGCCACCACTGAGGAGCTCAGGGTGACGAACCAATGGGACACTGCTGCATCCACAGGTGTTCTTCTGCTTGATCTCCCTCTCTCCCCATCCCCCTTTTCTATTTCTTTCTATCTCTCTACCTCAGACTCATTGTTAAATAAAATCCATATTATTGACCTTGGCATATGGTCTGTTTGCACCTTGGTTTGGGCAGAGGCGTCTCTCACTAATCGGATTGTAACACAACCTAAAATAAAATACATTTTAAAATCCTGGAAAAACCTTCAAACTCACACTTCAGAGCAAACCTTCATACTACAAACCAAAAAAGTACAGAAAGAGCTTTTTTCCTTACTACACTGATTCATCACTTCTAAGGCCAGAGAAAATATCACTGCTACTGCGTTTTTTTTATCTAGCTAGAGAATTTAAGCTGCTTCTGTAGCTCTTAATAATCTGTTTAACTGGCATTTTGGCAGCAATATTAAACCCAAGCACAATGCTCCTCTCTCCATCCTGCAAAGGTGAATAAGATGGTTCATCTTTAGGCACATGCATAATAAAATGTACCGTCGGTTGTTCATGCATATCAAGATGGGATCATCTACAATTTTTCGTATATTTGTTTTGCTCAAGCATAAATAAAACTTTCCTATGTGAAGTCCAGTGCTCTGATTTAGGAAAAAAATAGATTGGGATGTTATTGCTGTACAAAACATTTCACAAGCACACGGTTGGGTGAGTGCACATGTACATCTGTCTTTCAGATGAAGGTCAGCTTACCAAAGCACCTTGCTCTCAAGGATCTTCTGAAGTCCATCCAGCAGTCATGCTTATCTAGTACACCTAACTTGACTTTGAAGTTTTGATAATGATCTCTAAAGTCCTGAATAATTAGTCTTGGTCATTCAAGATAATGTTCCTTTTTTCTTTTAAGGTTACAGTTAAAATATATTGAGACTCTTTTGCTCTGTTTTTGAGTGACTTTTCCTGAACTGATAGCATGCTAGCTAAAAAAATGAACTTATTCCTTACTACAAGTTTTGAAGCTCTACTGATAAGGAGCTTGCAAGTATTTTGAAAAGTCAAGATAAGCTGGAAAACAGAAATAAAAATATAGATGTTGCAATCTTCAAAAAAGGTCATGAAAACAGCTTCTGTCAGTTACTAGTCAGTAGCAGAATGGCTGTATTACTAATCCCATAGCATGACCTACAGCATGCAGCAGGAAAATCACAGCATATCAAAATGAATAACACCAAATATAATAAGAATCCCTCATTTCATGCCGTAAAATGATTTATGGAGAAGTCAAACATATTGTACTGAGATTCTTTATGCAATGCATTCATAAGAATTGGACACTTCTTATGTTTCAAAAAAAGAAAAAGCATTCTCAGATCGTACTTTGATGGACAAAAATTTTTTAAAAAATTAATGAATGGTGGATGAAGATACAAAAGTACAAAAACCTGGCACAGCCTTGAGTAGGGAGAAGGCTGCATGTTTTTCTCATTTCCCTGTTGGAAAATATACCGTCTCTGTACTTCAGCCTGTTCTAAAATATCTCTTTGGATAAAACATGAAATACGTCACCTATTACATTGCATTGCTAATGTAATCCTGATGTAAAACTAGATCTTTTCCCTTCCACTAAATTGCAAGGGTTAACTACAACTTACTTATGCAATGATGCTGAAATCAAATAAATAATGTCTGTTATTGCTCTCCCAAAAAACAAAACAGTTTTAATATCTGATGTTAGAGTTCCTGCTGTGTTTCTCTGAGGCTTTCTCATACCAGAAATTGAACAAAACTCTATTATGGAATCCAAGTAAATAACATCCAGATATTATTTGCTGTCCCCCCAAAACAAGAAGTTATTATAGCACAAAAATAATACAATTTATTTTAAATAACAGAAGATACAAGTGAAGGAGAAGTGGAATGAAGTTCACTGACCTTTTCCCACAATTTTCATCATTTTTCTGATTTATGTTAAAGATCAACAGTAAACCACATGTGATTTAGTTACGTCCTCTGGAATTGTTGGAATCTGCAGGAGATAAATAAAAAATATCAAGCTCAGAACTGTGAAATGTTCACTTTGTCTGAAGATCATTTCCATATTTAATCAGACTGCAGGGATGATTTTCAAAATGTCATGGATTTTTCAGACTGACAAGTTTCTTCACATTAGAATGTCTTCTCTTTTAGAATGAAAAATCTGTTGTTTTCCTTTCATTCAGCGTATCTCCTATAAACTTGATTTATTATTCAGCATTAGCTGCCAAGGCAGTATGAGGGTTTTGTTTGGAAGGAATCTGAGTATGGACATGACAGCTTTGCTGGTCCCATTGCTTTGCCTGAGTAAGTCTTGAAAAGTTCCAATTTCCTCTCTGTGCATTGGCATCAAAAACACACACACACGGATGGGAAGAAAGCCCTTGTATCTACTGAGAACATAGAAATGAAACACATTTGAAAAAATAACCAAACTTCCACCGACAGGATGAGCCTTACAGGTTATCCTAAGTGTGGATTGTTTTCCAACTGAGGAAGTGTTTCTCTTGCCCTCTTTTTCCCAATAAGTAATGGAGACTTTCCCAGTTAATAGAGAATGTCTGGAAGCCAAATGCAATGGCGGATTTCTCAAATTTTGACTTTCAGGAAGTGAGGAGGGGGGTAAATAGCTAATACATTCCTGAGTCCCTGTAAATTACAATAAAAATCATATAACCTTTGCTCAAATTATACCTCAAGTAATTTCAATCTGAGCATTAGCGCCTTTAAGAATTAATTATTTATGTCCTGGTTTATATCCCCTATGGTTTACTATCAACGTTTATGGTTTCCAAAAGTATGCAACAGAAAGAGGGAAGATGAGAGTAACAAGTCATACAAATAAACGGACAGAAACTGTGATGTTTTTGCCCTCATCAATAATGGGCTCCAGTTGATATTTGAAGCAGTGATTTAATTAGTGAAATGAAGCACTTGAAACATAAGAAAACGTCACTGCTAATGAACATCCAAACAAAACAATCTAGGAAAATTTCATGTTTAGATTTATATTTGCCCTTGTGTTCATATGTCTTCAAACTGAAATTATCTAAGAGTTTCAGCTTGCAAGCTCTTCATTTTTGCTCCAGTTTAAAAAAAAAATCCAAAATTTTTTGTATCTGGAACCTGCAAAGCTTTTTTACTTTTGTCACATAAGTTGTCTGCATTAAAACATTTAATGGAATTTATCAACTGCTCACTCCTATAAAACCCAAGTGTGTGTTTTTTTATTAGAGAGCCATAAATGTTGATACCATTCACCTACAGAATAATATGAAAGCAATAAACTGCAGCTATTCCTTCTCCTTTCAGCTATTTCCAGGAGACCATAATAAACAGAAAACCAACATTAGTGAGTTTTAATATCCTGTTTAATTTTTTTATTTAAATCAAATTTATCTTAATAGAGAAATATTTTACTTAGCTTTTTTTTCCTGGCAACTTTGCGTAAAGAAACATTTTTGGAAGTAGACGTCTCATGAGTTCTCCAGAATTAGTTTAAGAAATCTGAAGCTGGATAAAAGTGAGGGTTTCTCCCATTCACTGTATTTTTAATATGCAATTCTTCTCAAACTGTCTAAAGAATGATCTATCAAATTGAATAGCTGATGCACTTTGAACACTTAGCTCCAAAAGATAGATGACATTTTTTTCATTAGTTTAAAATTTATATGCTACAGTATCTGTCACAATAATAATAGAATCTGACAGTGCAGATCATATGGGTATTTCACACAGCAGAGGTAATGTGTTCTTTGGAAGATAAAATGACAATTTGTTCAAATCATAGATTTTTAAATTTTAGACAAACAAGGTAGCTCTCACTCTGTGTAACTCATTCTTTCAGAATAATTTCTTTGCTAACAATACTATGGCAGGATCCAGACCACCCACATTCTGTCTCTGTGGGAATTTAACAGACTGTAGACGTCCAAGAATATGATGCGGAAAGCCTTCTCCGCAGTGCTGTTTGCCTCAGAGACACAGAAGCCTCTCCAGGTGCTGCTCTGAGCAGCCCTCTAATTCCCATGATCTCTAAATATCAGCTTTAGCCTATGCCCAAATTCACACTCAGTCAGCAAAGGAAGGCCCCTGGCTCCTGCATCCTTATCCAGGGGGTCCAGCATGATATGAATGCTAAATACCTTCACCTATTTCATAGGGACAGGGTGTTACTCAATGCAACGCTCAGCAGTCATAACTACTTTTATTTCGGAAAAAAACCAGCATATTGATGGAAGAAGAGCACAGTGGTTTTCCTTTGAATAACAAGTAAAAGGAAGGTCAGACTGCCAGGAACTGTAAGATCTATTATCTCTGCCTGAGGGACCTTAACTATAACTCCTAATTCCACTTGCTGCCTCACCAAATTATTATTATTATTATTATTGTGTAGCCAGGAACACAAAAATTGCTGAGACAGTACTAAAACAAAAATAAAAGAGTCTCTGTCTCCATTACCTAGAATTTAAGGCATTTGTTTATCATTAAATTCTGACAGGCTGATTAGCTCTACTGCTATACCTTAATGCAGCATATTCCTTCTGCAACCTGAGCTGAAATCTGTGTATAATATTTGCATCCATTAGAAAAGCTGTCTTGTTTGGACACACCTGATCATAATTTTCTCATTTCCTGTACTTCCAATATGTGTGTTCTCCATCCAAATATGTCTTTAAAAACAAAATCAAACAATACACTAAATTTGTGTTCTTAAAATTGTTAAAGGAGAGAAGAATAAAGGTTTTTACAGAATGAACTCAAATCTCTGTTCTTGTTATTTTCTGTTGTCAAACTTACACTGTTCACGACAGTATGCACTGTGCAGTGACACAAATGTTTAAGGACACACCCTCAGGTAAAGAACCATTTTCCTGGCATGAGCAAACTTAATCACAGATCAGTCTAACACTAACCAATAGTACTTATGACACCATTTAAATTTTATATAAGAGACACAAACCCAGGAACTTTTGGAAAGGAAATACAACCAGCTGAATCATGTTTACATCAGCAAAAACCTCTGAGGTCATCTCTTTAAAGCCTTTAAATTCAGAACAGCCACCACCTCCTTCTTTCTTGTGCAAGAACTACGTGGGTGTTTCTGACCATCCTTATTTCTATTTCAATCTCCATAAAGAAATGCCACTGTAACAAACTATTTTCATTTCACAATCTATTCCTTCTATCCAAGCTTTTAAAGTAAGGAACTAAAATGCAAACACAATAGGATCCTTGAACACCAGAATGGTAATTTATTTAAACTCCTCACCTATTTTTTTATTCCAAATTATTTGTATGAAATGCAAATCTTCACCCATGTTGCCTCTTTAGTTTCAGAGTTATCAAAGTAATTACAGATGATGATTCAATACTGTATTAATTCACCATTTGAATATCTGGTATTGCATAGATAGTGTTTTGAACTCTTAAAAACGGAGTCCACAAAAACAAAAACAAAAACAAAAACAAAAACAAAAACAAAAACAAAAACAAAAACAAAAACAAAAAAAAAAAGGAAGAAAATTGTATCTAGGGCCTTTCTCAGACAATATGTTTGGAAGTTTTCAAGCAAGTTGTCTATTAAAGGAAAGATATTAGGGTTGATAATGAACAAGCTTTCCCCTTACATTGGCAGTTTATCAGTCAGCAATAACTATAGAATATCTGTTAGGGTTTCTACACTCTATATTCCCATATCTAAAATCTTCCTGTCTGCAAAGTAATACTATTCTAATAATTTTAAAGTAAAATCTCATTTGCTAGTTCTTCTTCCTGCTGCACCTCTCGCATCTACCCCCAGTTAGATATCTTGGGCTTGATAAGAACCAGGTGTGACTGTGAAAGATCCTTCTCTGAAGGCCTGCGCCATTTTTTCCACAAAGGAAATGGTACCCATGGCAACTCTTAATGCAAATATATAAAGGCAGCTTCTGATTCAATAGTGGCTCAAATTAAAGAAAACCTTTCATTTTAACAGAGGATTTCCCTAGTTACCTGGGAGTTTTGAAAAACTGTACTATGCTTCATCATAGTCTCTGGCTGCTAATAATTTTATCTGGACTTGTGCTATTCAAATTTCCAGAAAGGACAATTGCCTACTTAAATCAAAATATCTTCCCCAACTGGTCAGTTTTCCCTGAGGTTTTGCTAAATATATTTCTGATAAATTTGTAATCATGAGCCGAATGATTGATACCACTCTTTCAAAAAAAAAAAAAAAAGCATGATTGTTAGGCAATAATATTAACTTCACAGCAGGGTATTTTATGGATATGAAATAAGCCCCTGCTGTGCTCTAAAATTCACAGGGTGAGAGTCTCAGCTCCTGTAAGCCCAGATGTACTTTTGAAAATGATGGATCTGTACTATCTTAAATTACTTACAGATCTATCCCAATACAACAAAGACAGAGAAATCTTCAAGGAAGCTGTACTTGCCAACTCTGTTTGAAAGACTTTTCCAAATATTTATAAATACCTCTTTTTCTTTGCTTTCCAGCTAAGACTGGCATGTGACTTTAATCAATTGGACTTCAGTAAACTTCACACCTCTGTTCTGTAGTGGTCTGTTAAGCTGTTAAGGCTTGTGAAGCTTTGTAAGGTTTCAGATAGGCTCTTTTTGCTGACAGTGGCTGTTTCCAGTGTGCAGTAGCTCCATATATAGGAATAACTCAGGCCTGAGGGAATTAAGTAGAAGAGTAGGTTTTAATAATGCTGTGCACAGTCTTAAAGGGAATTGAATTGTTAAAATATGAACACAGCTTTAATATTTAGCAAAGGGTCCAAATATTCCCAAGGCTAATGTTCTATAACACCCTTCAGGAGGTTTTGGTGATCTGAATTGCCACCTAAATCCCTAAATCACTTGAATGGGAAGAATGTTTAGGTGATCTAAACAACCACACAGTAGTTCAGAGGACATCTAAGCCAGGCCTTTACTACATGCAGAAGAAAAGGGAATGGGTGATATCCTGCCCTTCTCTGGGCTTAAAACTAAGTGAGACTGAGATTCACAGTCCAATATTGTTCCATTATTTACAAACCCATCTCAATGGCAGCAAGAACCCCTTTTTTTAAAATTAATTTTGATTTTTTCACTTATTTCATTGTGCCTTTAAGTGTTCTTCCAGGATGTAAATAATGTCTATTCTAGACGCCCCTCGGTTTCAGAGGGGTCTCAAAATACAAACTCAAATACCTCAGGATAGATGTTCTGTCCCCAGAATCAGGGCCTATTTGAACAACAGCAACTCACATGACAGAGAGATCTTTGTCTTTACAGCTGAGCCTGTACCTTAGCAAGGATGTATACATAAAGCAGAAAGGTTTTATAAGGATATATAAGCCAAGCAGTCAGCAGATGTGCAAGAGAAAATTGAATATTGTCAGATATTAAGCTGGTCTCAGACAGCAAGGGGGAACAAGGTTCTGCTGGTTTTTTGGGGATGGCTTATTTGTCTTCCGCATTAAGAATCAGTAAATAAAATGCACAAATGGTCCAGAACTCAGGATTCTTTGTCACCCGGGAATATCAAACACCCAGAGTAGAAGGTTTCCAATCTTGTAACTACATTTTATGTCCACAGGATAAGTCCCAGGTGCTTTCTTAGACTACAGCTGCATTAGCAAACTGATCAGGACTTGGACACAGGCTGTAGGGCTGCCTTCACTTACTGTATGTATGGGCAAATAACAATCTTCCCAAAAAATGCCAGGGAAATGCTCAGGGAATAGCATGGTCTCAGGACAGGCCCTAATAGAGGGAATTTTCCCAGTACGCATGATGGCAACCCTGTTTTGGAGAGTGATTTGGACATCATTTATTGAAATTATTATAACCTGAGTCTTACAAGTTTTAAGGAGGGGAAGGAGTTCTGTGTCATCACTTCCTATGTCTAAGCGCATAAAACAAGTTTGTAGAGGTAGTGGTAATGCACATAGTCATCTAATTTTCACATAAATTATCCTTCAATTACAGAAATGTCCATGTCTCAAAAGTACCTAGCATTGTGTCTCAAATGTGCATTTATAAGCCAACAATTAATAAAACTTCCTCAGTAGGAATGAAAAGACTTTTACACACTGTATTATAAAGTCTCTGTGGTTTGGAAGTCTTCATGAATTATGACATTCTCAAAATATTTTAAAACAGTGTGTCCAGTAAGTTTTCCTAGTATGCACATTTTCATATGCATTATACAGATAATAAGTTCAGCTTGAATTTTTCTGCTGCTGTTTTGAAAATACAAGTAATCATATGGGTCATGATCCCTGGGTTTAATTAGGTGACCATATTGAAAACATTTTGTGAAAAGACCCAGATAAATAAAACAAGGTCAAAACACTAACTCATTTTCCAGAGGAGAAATGTCCTCTATGGGTAATTTTTGTGCTAGCAAGGCACTAAGGTTGCAATAACTTTTACCAAAAGGAGTTACAACAGAAGACTGTGAAGAGGAAGATCTTACAAATGTGATATACCATTCTAAAGAAGAAAAATCTAAATTGTTGTAATTTGGCTATCGGGAAATGTTTGTATATGATTTATCTTTTTGTTGCAGCCGGAATCAGCTGTGAAGGTAAATTGCTGAAGAAGCAGTTTACTAACCTAGTTTATTCCCATTAGACAACACTGCCTTATAATGAGTAATGGGAAAACAGGTCTCATTTTTTATGCATGATGTATCCATTTATGTAGCCTTTACTGATACAAATATATATCTGCATCTATGAATACTGTACAGCCAATTCTGTTTTAATTTTTATTAAACTAAGCTCCTTTATTTAAAATAAATTTTACTGTAGTTTTATAATAAATCCTTGAAATATGGTCTAAACTTGTTAAACATCACATTAAAATACCCTGTTTAAAAATTAAATTTCATGCTTTCTTTGTAGGACAAATTTTAAGTAAACATTTCATCATGCAAAATATTGCAAAATTTTCTATTAAGCTACCAAGTGAATAAAGAAACAGCAGAAAGCTCAGAATGAACTGTCCCTTGGAAGAACTTGGCTTTTGCAGTTGTTAAAAAGTTTGAGGACTTTTTGAACCAGAAGATGTGCCTCTGCCTTGTTTACTAGCTACTTTTGTACTCACCCTCCCTAAATCTGGCTAATCTTTTTTCTAATCTAGTTTCCTTTTGACATTCACAATATCCCAGCATAATGAGTTCTACAATTTCAACACTAGAGATAAAAATTGTACAGAAATGTTCACAACTTACTAAATATGAAGATTTTTTTTTTATTATTTAGAAGTACAAGAAGGGTCCAGAAGGTCAACACAAGGCTTGGTGCACATGTTCACTTTCAGTGATGAAGGACAGGATGCTCAGACAAGACCTGGGGAAGGAAAGCAGAGCAGACCAACAATAAATATTTAAATATAGAGAGTGATCTGGAAAAAGAGAAAATCCTGTAGGATGATTCAAAAGCTTTACTTGCATTTAAGGAGACTTGTTGAACCAGTCTGTCAAGCAGGCTGTCTAAATGTCCTTGTCATAATTCCAGCCTGGAGGTTGGAATATCGCCCACAGGGCATGTGTTTGCACCTCTTACCTCCCCCCAGGCTCTTACACAAGTGAGTTATGTAAAGATTTAAGGGAAAGTCTGTTTATGCTCCTTTTCATACCATTCTTTTTCACAACTGAGAATATTTTGTTACACAAGATAGAGTTACAGAGCTGGGGGATAGCAGGATGAGGAATGTAACAGCAAAATATGGGCAGTTGAAAATGGTTCAGCTGAGATCCAGTAAATGCAGGCAATGAAGAGAGTGTATGTCAGAAGGCTGCCAAAAATGGCAGAATCTTAGAGAGGAAAGGTCTGTCTCACACAATCTGCCTTGGGGACATGTCAAGCAGCAAAAGAATTGTGAAGGAAGGGGCAGTGTGATAAGTTCACGTGGCTTCTTCTGTTCTAAAATAGAATGGTGTTCCCTGAGAGATAAATGCATTATTCAGAAGGCATTTCAGGTCTTGGCCAAGGCTGGACTTGAGGATGCATGCAGAAGTCTGCACACAGGAGTAACCATTTCATTGTTAGTTGCTTGCATTTGCAGAATGCATTAATGGCAGTTAGGGATCAGCTTTGCTAATTTCAGCGGCAATTTTTGAAAAGGAGATGTGGGAGCTATCATTTACCTCAGCCTTTTTAGTGAGGGTATGGGAAGATGTTGTAGAAAAAGGGAGAAAAAACACTTTTGTTTCCCTTCATGTAGAGAAGGGAAAACTGAAATTGGAGACTGAATCAGAAAATACCAATGCAGCACTATGCTGCCTGAGATGCAATTGAAATAGAAAAGTATTATAGCTTACAGTAGTAACCTTAATTGTAGACAATAGAATATATAAAGTGAAGATTTAAGCAGATGGTGAGCAATTTTTGGTGGGGAGGTCAAATTTTTGCAGATACCAACATTTTAGGATTGTTAGTATTTAATATACATGTTAAGAAAATAGCTGAGTGGTAGAACCTGTATACGTTATCAGGAAAAATATTTTGCGCACTGTGTAAAATCCATGATGTTGAAAGTTTAGTTCTGTCTTCTGAACTCCACAGCTCTTGTTTCTTCTGGATATTTCGCACCTTATCTCAAGTCTTCTTCAGCTTGTTTACTGAATTTTCAGTCTGCTTGCTCAGGAGATTCTTAAACCAGAGCAAGCACTAAAAATTCTGTAAATAAACTGAAGAAAATGCAAGATAAGGGCTAGTGTGTTCAAAAAGAAAGAAGAGCTGCAAATACCTTGGCAAGGAATTAACTCTTCACAATATCTACAGACATGCACATACGCTATATGCTTGTGTGCTTCCATCATGTGCATTAAGCAGACTTTATACACAGTGGCAGGTGTGGTTTGTCCTACATACCATGCATAACAGTGCATCAGCCACTCACTGTTTCCCATTTAATTAAATAGGAAAGCCATCAGTAAACTGCTGACAAAGACATAATATCACGGATAGGCTTAGTGGCTGCCATTGTATTTAATTAATTTAAAAATAATACAACTAGCTGAGAAGAGAAAACAAAATCTATTAGAGTAATTCCTTCCAGGTCTCCTTCTGCATTAATGTAGACGGACTCTCTGCATCCATTTTCAAAGCATGTGATCTTATTTCTTGAGTAGATGAGGTAGGGAAGTGAGACCGACCAGTGGCTGCTTTTTGCAGCCCCGTGGGGATCCCACATGGTAATGAGGTAAGAGGAGAGAGGGAAGTTGCAAGAGAAGGGAAAGAAAGTTGCAGTCTGAGCAAAAGCTTGCTTTGCCACCAGGGTTAACAGGTTCCATGATGAATATGCTAATTTCTACTAACCAATTTAGGAGGAGATACAAGATTTACATCATTTCCATATAGCCTATGAGAGTTTTCAGATTACCATAGCCATTCTATGTTTGGACCTTGCAAAACTGGTTTTTCCAGTTTGTGGTCCACCTCGGAGGAGCTGCCCTGAGAACAATAGGCTGCTAATCTTTCCCTGCAGCTATCTCCTGATAAGCATCTTGGAACTTTATTTCAGTTTTTAATTCTATTCTTTCTTTTGTTGAGTAATAATTTGTATGAGAGCTTTCTGCTCCTTCTTCTCCAACAAAAATCTATGTATTTTTGGACCCATTTATTCTCACATATGTACAAACATAATAACATCCTCATAAAATCAGATTAAGAAACTACAAGTAGAGTTGTAGAGGAAAACATTTTAAATGTTCTGTTACTGTTCTTTTAGAAGGTTCATTCCACTGAAATTGGCTTTTGTGAGGTCTTAAGGAATAAAAAGCTCCCTCATGCACTGCTTTCAATTCTCTCTTCATCTGTGAAAACAAGCCAAGGAGTGGTTTAATTTACTGTTGATCACTGGGGAGAAAAAAAGGAATGCAAAATTTAAATGACATTCACACACAAAGTTAATAGCTTTTATCACTCTCAGAAGGCAAGTGTAGAGGAAGTATTACTTCATATAATATACGACCTGCTTTCAGCTTTATTGTCTTTAATAGTTAAGGCACTGCTGCAAATGTGCTTGGGCTTAAGACATACAGCTGTCTTACAAAAGCGATAGCAGTGGGTCTTAGAGTGCACTGGATTTTACTATTATCAAAGAGGTATTTAGTACTTTGCATTCATAGATTTTAAATTCCTGAACTGAGTGACTTGACAACGTAACAGCCAGCAAGGGCAAAATGCAGACAGGCTGGGAGTGAGTCTGGGAGTTGAGTCTTAAACACTGGAAGTCTCACAAAAGATGGGGGACAGATCTCCAGAGTCCTAGTCTAGCACACCTACTTACACATTGCTGCCTTCAAGGGGAACAGAAAAACAAAAAAAGGAAGCAGAAATAATACACAAAAGTGACATGAAATAAAACCTTCACATTTCTATCACAACCCGGCTGATAACACAAAAAAAGAGGTTGTTTTTTTAACATTTCTATTCCTATCAAGGTAAAACCTGGGCAATTACTTGTCAGAGTTCATGAACAGTGCCCAGCTGAAAGACCCATGCTAAAGTACAGTTTATCTCCCTAATTAGAGCACTCTTTTCTGCAAGTTAAGAGGACTTTAAATCCTTCTGATGAATTGGTCAGGAGTTTGGCCTTGGTAGTCTCTAGAAAGAAGATAAGGAGAAAGTCACTCATAAAATCTAGCTCTTATCTGTTACTTATAATGGGTCTCAGTCAGAAAAGGTATTTAATTTTTGATCTAACAAAGAAATAAAGTCTAACAGAGTCATTTCACTCAGCTAATCAATGTCTGCTGTTTAGATTTCTTATTTGGAATAACCCCATGACATAAAACAATAACAACTATGACAACCTTTAATATTTTTTGAAACATTTGTGCAGCAACTTCTTATATTCATATATTTTACCTGGAAATTGAACTATCTAGTATCTGCCAGCATAATTTCTATGCAGGTATTCATAGTTACTCCTGCATATGTTACTATATTTTTTACTTCAGTTGTGCATTCCAGGAGGTAGTTTTTGCCTTTAGATTGAACGTTTCACTCAGTTTCACTGAGCTGTAAATATAAGTCTGCAGCCAAACTAACTTGATTTCAAGGAGGTTTTTTCCCTCGTCATCATCTGAGGATAGAAGATGCAATTAATACGATGGGACCATAGCAGATATCCAGTAATGCTATTACCAACTGGCTAGCTCAGCAGTATGTTTTCAGCATTTTTATGGCACAGCAAACATGGGAGAGATCCCTTTCTGTCAGACCAAATCAGCTGCATAATCCAAAGAACAGCAGTAAGTGCACACAAAGCACCAGCAGAGTTAATGCTACTATCAATATGCTTTTCAGTTTCTCATCAAACTACACACTGTTCCTTCCATATATAAAAAACAATCTTTCCCTCTTTCCATTTATTACTGTAGGTAATAACAATAATTTTGCCACTGATGCCTTCCTCTATTAAAAAAAATTATCTCTTAGGGAAGGATGAGTAGTAGGACATCCTCATTAATACCAGCTGAATCAGTTAAAATCCAGTGAATATCAAATGTAGTAATGATAATATGTGAATTGTAAATAGAGTTGATTGTTACTTACACCAAATAGTGCTTATTTATATATGTTTCTATAAAACAGCCTCATCAGAGTATCACCCAAAAGAATGAATTTATGCCTTCCAGCCCATCAGCACCATCTACTGTGACTTGACATAACAACAGTCTTTGCCACAATAAGTACAAGTTTCAGTTGGGTTTTTTTTTTTCACATTTGTCTTTCTTGGGATTTTCTTTTTTTCCCACTTACTGCTCCAGAACAGCCTATCAAAAAAAGGTTTTCATTTGACATTTCTGAAAAATTTTCTGAAAATGTGAGTATTTCTTCTTCAGAAGAAGTCATCCTGCAGACTTCAACTGGTTGAATAATTGTAGAGTTTTGAAAATGCTTAAGGTGAAAACATATGTTCATGTTTTAATTGACAGAGTAGAGGGAAATAAGGAAAAGAATAATTTTTTTTTTAAAGTTTTAAATTCAGCATAACCTAAGTCCCTACAATCCACTCCTGAAAATGAAACTATAGTCCTCTCATGCCTGGTCAGTACTGAATAGGAGCGATCTGGCAGAATTTCATGTGATTTTCAAGTAGATGCCAGACTTCCAACATAATCCTCCCACACAATGCATTCATAATTTTGCTCCTAAGGCAGAGAGTTCTCTTTATAGCCTAAATACCATCAGGAAAGAGGTTTAAACCATTTGATAAAAGCTGGAGATTTGCTATCTGTCATCATATCTAATTTTAGCTATGTAACTTTTTCTTTTGTCTGCTTCCTTTCTTCCTTTAATTCAAAGACAGATGAATCTGCAAATCTCTCTGCAGATTTTTGTTAGACTAATGGACTCACTGCCTTAAAAAACCTTCAGTTAAATCTCATCAGTTTATTCAGATTCATTCTGGCACAATACCAATGGCTGAAGTGACTGCTCTGACTCCAGAATAATGCTTGGGCAAATGAAAAGAAACAAGCTTTCTGCCATGTTTCAATAGGGCCTGGCACATTTTTGGTTACACAGTGCATAGCGTTTATGAACTCAGGATGAGGAAAAGAGCCATTGTGATGAAAATAAACAAAAATTAGCTATGAGAAAAAAAGGATCTAAATTTTTCTCATAGAAACTGATGCACATCTTAGATTTCCTCCTTTAGTACTCTCCAGAATGAATACTCTAGCACAAGCAACACTGGTCCCCCAGACAACCTTGTCAAACAGCTTATTTGTGCCATTTTCAAAAGATATGCCTACACATGCTTGCCTTCATGGGTGTAAGAGATTTTATATGCTTTATTTTTCAGACATTAAAGCATTTAAAACTGGTTTTCCATACCTGGTATGTAAGATATGGATTTTAAAAAAAAAAAAAGATGTTAAGTAATGAAGAATAGAAAGAAATTATGTCCTCAGCATGCTGCATTTGACAGAACAGCAACGTTCCAGAAAGAAGAGGGTGAAAAAACCCTCAATTGTAAATTGACCATGTTCCCTCCTTTTCCCTCTCATTCAGGCATAAGGTTTCTAAAACCCTTTCCATACTTTCTTTTAGTGATTTGAAATGACAAATTGCTAACATTATGTGACTCGTTGTGTGCCACTCTGGGTTACAGAATGGCTATTTCTTTTTCAGACAGGAAGGCAAATCTAGGAAAACTCAGGAAATAGAAATACATAATTGCATCCTTCAAATATATAAGCAAAACAAACTAATATTTTATATGACCTCTTCATTCTTAAAAGCCAGATATTTACTTTTGTTACAATCACAAAGTATTGGTGCAGGAACATTTTCTTTTCAGTATGTCCTTCACATTCTCCCCTGCAGTCTCTTGATACTTAATATATTCTTTTCTTTTAGCTTCCAACTCCTCTTTTACCTGTCCATCAACTCTCCATTCCATAGATCCAAGCATGCTTTTCAGTCTTTTTTTCTTTTTTTTCCTAGACAAAAGGAGGTTGTGTTTTTGATTCTTTTCACTGCAGTAAGAGGAGATGGAACTTTAATGGCTTTAATAAAACTTTTCTCCTGTACTCCAGTGTTAAGCTACCCTTTCCACACACTGTATTTTGCTGTGTAAAAATTACTCTCTACTAAAGGTAAAGTTTTCCTACCTCAGTAATTGATTACATTTTTAATATTCATTAATTCATTCACATTGGATATTTTCAGTGTAGCACAGACATTAAATTATCATTATGAGGCAGGAGTTTAAATGAGCTAGTCATAATCTTGAGATTAAGAACATTCACACAATAAAAACTCAGAACACAATAGTGCAACACTGACTCAAGCACTGACTGTTTTACATAGCTAAAAATACTAAACATAAATGTATTAATATTACATTTATACTGTATCTTTTAAAATACTGAATATGTTCATAATATACTATTATGAATACAAGCCAAGACCATTGTCCAGTTTGAAATCAGTGGACCTACTACAATACATTTAATTTAGTGGAATATGTCTAATTTAAATCACTGTAGGATAATGTTTTAAGCAAGACTACAGCTGGTGAGGTGGGCAAGATCTGGAGCAGGTGAAAGCATTTGTCTTTTGAAAACTGACAGAATGTTGGATTTTCATTCAGATGGTCTCCGATGAGTTTAAAGAATAAATTCCAAAAATGTTGTCATGTGATCTCAAGAAGGAAGAGTCCTTCAATATTTGAAAGAATCACTCAGTCAGCACTGGCTGAGCAATAAAAAAAAAAAGATTTGTCAGCATTAGTTCATGGATTAAAATACCTCAGATACAATTGACAAAGACATTTGAAGTGACAGCCAACGTGTAAAAGGTTCGAACAAGAAAGCTCAAAGATATCATTCAGCTTCTGTGCAAGAAATTACTAAGCAGACTAAGGACTCTTCAATCTGAAAAAGAGGTTAATTATGGTACAGAGTAAAGAGAATACAGAGTATAGTATATGGGATCTGACTTTCATGAGCTTGATAGGTTGTTCCCCATCTTTTACAATAAAGAACTATGAAGAATCAAAGGAAGGTAACAGATTCGACATTAACAAAAACAAAAATAACAATTAAAACTAAAACTAATAATTCATCCAGCAGGAAGCCTGGGAGAGCTTTTGCCAAAGGTAATTTGTGATGGTAGTCTATATGAGGTCCAGGGAAAATAATCACAGAAAAAAATCCACTGAGAAATAATAAATATTTCAAAGTCCCCTGTGTTGCAAAGTGGAGACTGAAAAATAGAAGGAAGATACTCTTTTCCAGCAATCCTCTTATAGACATTCTTGGAAAGGGTAAGGGTTAAAGATAACTATCAGAAATGAGAAATTTGAAATTGTGCTGGAAATTTGAATGTGTACAAAACTCAATATAATAAAGCAAGGTCTTGCATTAGTCTTGGGTGTGATGCATCCTTGGTGTTCTTATGTTCAAACCCTGAGTCATTTATTTCTCCCTAATGTTTGGGAGGGTTTTTGTCTCTTTTATCACCAGCTTTTATCTGGTGTCAAGAGATCCTTTAGGTGAAGCCAAGTTCACTTAAGCTCTCACTGCAGGCAGAAATGACCAATATGAATTATTCAAAGCCAAACACATACCCTTATACCCTAGCCAGATTCTACATGAATGATTACCTATCTTGTAATACATGCTTTAGTTTAAAGTATTAAAGTGATTTAGTATTAATCAAAAGTGATAAATTTTTAGTAATGATCATGGACACACAACCATGGGCTGCTTAATACCTTATTACTGGTTTTCATAAGTCAGTAGTGCTGAACCTCATGCTTGGAAATGGGGCCAGTTATTATTAAATAGGTCTAATTTCAAACTAGTAAAGATTTCAGGTGTCTTTTTAAATTTTTTTTTATTTACCTAGTGAAAAAGAATGGTTTCTTGTAGGATAAGTATTTATATATATACAGAAGCCTGTTTTTATGTTCCCGCAACTAAAGTAAATTATATTCAAAAATGCCTTGCTTTTCCCAGATTCACTGTGCTGGGTTCGTGACGATGCCACGACATGCCATGTTCATAAGTGAAAGCAAGGTCATATCCCAAAATCTTTCCAGTTGTACTACAGGCCACTGTCACTTCAGAAAGCAAAATGAACAAAAAGTCTAAAAATTTTTCTCCTTTTCTTCCTCATTATTATCACCAGACTTGCTTCACAGTATAAACATGTCTATCACTCATCCCAAATTCATCTTGATCTGTTCTCTCCATCAGTTCATCAGCAGTCTGAGAGCACTCAGTATATCAGGTTTCTCATTATTTGTAGCCCTTTTCTGATGCCTAGATTTGCACTCTCCCGATCAGAAGCCTAGTAAAGCTACCAAACCCCTCTATAATAACCTAAATGTGACATTGGTTCAAACACAACCCAACTGGCTTTACATGTCTGAGTTACGCTAGAACAGCCCAGGTTGAAAGTGACCTCAAAAGGTCACTTGGTTCAACATTTTGTGGGGAAGGGAGCCTAAATCAAGCTCCCTGTTATCAAGGTTATCAAGCACCCTGTTCTATCACATTTGGAAAACCTCCTGTGACAGGGATTCTACCATGATCCTGGGAAGGTTGTTGAATGGTTTTTCTAACTGCAAAAAAAAATTCTTTCTTATGTCAAGATGAAACCACTCCAGTGCAAGTTGTTTCTGCTGCCCCTTGTCATCCCCATGTGGGTCTTCCAAAGAGAGAGCCTCCATGCCGTTTGTAGCCACTGTTTAAGTACTGGAATACTGTATGAGGATCCCCCTTGAGCCTTTTCTTCTACAGTCAGAAAAGGCCTAACTTTTTCAGCCTTTCCTCACAGGGCAAATTCTCCAGATCTTTAATCACCTTCATGAGCCTTCTTTGCATCCTCCTGTTCCCTCCCTGTCTTTCTTGAATTGTGGGCACCAGCACAGCACACATTACTCCAGATGCAGCCCAGAAAGCACTGATTAGAGTGGAATGTCCATGTCTGTACCTCTGCTAGCAATGCTCCAGGATCTGATTTGCCTTTGTCACAGCAGCAAGCGCTCTGCTGACTCCTGCTCAGCTCATTGCCCAGCAGGATCCCCAGGGTCTTTTCAGCAAGGCTGCTCCCCGGCCCCACAGAGTTGAGCCAATACTGGGCTGTTTGTCCCAGGTGCAGGACCATGCTCTCATCTTTGCTAAACTCCCTGCAGATAATTCTAGCCCACTCTACCAGCCCGTCCAGGTCTTTAAGATGGCTGCCTCTTCAGACACATTAGATTGATTCTGGCCAGATGATAGGCACTGAGAGAAATTTTAATGAAGGGTTCATGGGTAGAGATAAGGACAGAGAGAGATCGCTCATCAAATACCACCAAGGGCAAAACAGGCTCAACTAAGAGATATGAAGGGAATTACTAAGAAAATCCCAGCGGCACAAGGAGGCAAGGGATGGGGGTTATAGTCAGTTCATCACCCATGATTTCTCCCACTGTTGGGGAGAGGAGTCCTTCACCTGCTGCACTGAGGGCTCGCTCCCACAGGACGCAGTTCTCCAAGAACTTCTCCAATGTGAGTCCATCTCACAAGCAACAGATCTCTGCAACTGCTGCAACGTGAGTCCATCCCACAGGCAGCAGTCCCCCTCAGACTGCTGCAGTGTGGGTCACTCTTCCATGGGGTGCTGTCCTCCAAGGACAGGCAGCTCCAGCATGAGCAGGGCCCCTCTCTCCATGGGTCTCCCATGTGGTCACAGCCTCCCCTCAGGCATCCACCTGCTCTGGTGTGGGGCTCCTCCACAGACTACAGGTGGATTTCTGAATCCCCCCTGGACTCCATGTGCTTCACCATAGACTACAGAGGAATCTCAGCTCTGGTGCCTGGAGCACCTCCTCCCTCTCCTTCTGCACCGACCTTGGTGTCTCACTCCGCTCTTCTCTGTCTGAAATTAAAACTGCGTAACAACTTTTTGTTTTTATTTCCTCTCAAATGATTATCACAGAGCCATTACCACCATTTCTAATCCGCCCAGCCTTGACCTGCGGCAGGTCTGTCTTTTGGAGCCACAACGGATTGGCTCTGCTGGACGTGGTGGAACATTCCAGAAGCTTCTCACAGAAGCCTGTAGCCCCCCAGGTGAGGGTGAGGGTACTTCTAATCTCATCATCCAGATCATTTACAAAGATGCTGAAAATCATGGGGCACTGAGGGACCCCACTAGTGACAGGCTGCCAGCCTGAGTAAAACCCATTCCCTGAGTGCAGCCTGACAGTCAAGTTCCTACCCATCTTGCAGATTACCTATCCGGTATCATTTCAGTTTTACCAGGAGAAGGTTGTGGGAAATAGTGGCAAATGTTTTGATGAAGTCCAAGTAAGCATCCAGAACTCTCCCCATGCTGACAGAAAAATTTTATTTTTTCATATTTGCCCTTGGTAAGTCTATCCTGGATTTTTCCAATCATTTGCTTCATTTGTTTTGTAACAATTTCAGGTGGACTCACTCTATTGCTTTTCCAGGGACTTAGATAAGACTAATCGGCCTATATATTCCTGAGTACTCTTCTTGTAAGTGGGTATGACTTTTGCCTTCTTCCGCTCATCAGTGATACCCCCTGGATAAGGAGTTTGGAGCTAGATATTTAAGGTCCCTTCCAAACCATTCTGTGATTGTGTGATTCTTTGAAATGGTCTGTGCTACAACAGAGTTATAGCTGTTTGTACAATGTAAAGCGCATATATCACCCAATTATAGAGTAGGAAGGAATATGATATCCATCAGCCTTTATCTGACAACCTTGTTGCACATTAGACTGCAAGTTCTTGCAAGCAATAGGCAGTGAGGGATAGTGAAGAGGTTCAAAGAATAACCCTATAAAATTACAAAGTAATTCCAGAAACTTTCAAACCTAACAACCTTCACAACAGGAAAGTAATCAAAACATATATGCCCCCTGGAAGCCTGATCTGCTGACACTCAGCTGGTCTGTAGTATTCCTTTTTACCAAAACATGTCAAGGTTTTAAAAGCTGTAATTAAATGGATCATTACAAGTATTGTGTAACCAAAAAAAAATCATGGGGTCTTGTGGACATGCCAAAAATTCTAGTGGAAGCTGACTAAGCTGTATTTCTGCAAAAATTATTATTTACACATTTGCAATATATGACTACTTACTGTTACATATAGTCGTAAATAACTTCAGAAGTTACAGGTGGGAAATTCTACCAGGGTCATGGCTAGTCAATAATGACAAAAAATAACCTCAGTAAGCATTTGAGCAAACATTTTGGTTTACTTTCATTCGCTGTCCTCTTAGAATTTACTCCTCTGTCTTTTAGAAAGTGAAATAAAGAGCTGCAGAGAGTAATGTACTTGTGTACATCAAGTTTTATCAGTTGATAGACTAAAACAGTATGATGCACACACTGGGGCACATCTAATATAATATCACATATTACATATTGTCTTTTTGCATTTTACATTATATTCTACCATGATCCTACTCAAGCAATGTTGGAGAACATTTCTTGTATCAGAAAAGAGAAAGCTATTTAAACAAATTTTTAAAATGTCATAAAATCTCTTTCAGATACTCTTCCACCATGAAAGAGTTCGGTTTGGTTCTAAGGAACTACAAGATGGCATTTGATAAATCTTACTATGTTCCAGCTAGGAAAACTTTATTCCCTCTCATCTTTTACTAAGTATTTCTGTACCACGTTGATTCAGCAACACTTGAAAAAAAATGGAAAACCTTACAAAATGTGAGGTTTATGGAAAAGTTCATTTTATAATGGATATTTGGGAAAAAAAAATACTGATATTAAAAGTGAAGTTGTGAGAGACATTTTCTCCAGAAATACAAAAGTTTTGAGTGATTCTGCCTGGGAAAGAAACAAACACCTAGAACCAGTCAAACAACAGTAATTCTTAATTGAATTGCAGAATTTTTTATATCTTGTTCTGCTTAGGCCTAATATAAGTCATTTAGCTGTAGTTTCAACGTTCATTCTCCAGCAAATTTAGTTTGTATCCATTAATTATGACTATCATGGAAGAAATGCAGCCATTAACAATGTCAAAATCCCAATACATGTATATGTGCAAGCTTGGGATGTGACACTAATTGTTATGAAAGCTTTAACACAATTCTCTCCTGAACCCATGAAAATTCTTAGCTCGAAATATTGTTATTGGAAAAAGACTTTATAGCTACTTTCACCATGTGAGCAGTAGGAGACCAAATGATTTCAAAACAGGTTAACAAGTTATAGTCATCATTGAACAACTATAATCTCACAAACTGTAAGAAACTTTCCCAAGGGTAATTTCCTCTTTACACTATGAACTTTGAAATTGGAGTTGGTCTTGAAAAAATTGGATAAAAAGCTAATGCAACTGATATAAGCATCAAAGTTTAGTTCATTAGATCTAGATTTAAGAGAGAAATTTACAGTTTACAATGGCCTACATATTTATTTTTCATTACATAAATGCAAAATAGCTGCAAGCATGCCTAACCTAAGATGGTGACAGGCAGTATTTGATAGTGAAAATGAAGATGAAAGGGCAAAAAGAAACCCTGTGGCAGACTGTGTATTTTTATTCAGATGTATTGGCATAAGAAACAGATGTTAAAAGAGGTTAATTCAATATTTATATCAACCTCCAGGAGCAGTAAAACTTGATAGTCACTAAAAGGAGAAGTGCTTTAAAACCAGCTAAAGCAAAACTACAAATTTTTACTTTAGTCATGACAGCACCTAGTGGTCAGATATGTAGCACCAAAATGTCAGACTAGGCTTCCTGCAGTAGATGTGAGCTGTAAGAGGGAGAAAAGCAACAACTATCTAGAGACAGCACACAGCATGTGAAAAGTCATGATATTCAAATCAATACGACCGAACATCAAGCAAGAAGCAAGAAATCCTGCAAATTAATAGGTGCTTGTCTTGGGAATTGCTCCTAACCTTGCTCAGGGAAACAAATTACTAAGGATGGTGTTCATTTTGTATTCTAGCGAATAGAAGTCCCTCCATGTCCATTGATGGGATGTAGGCCTCTAGTTCAGGTAGAGCAATCATCAAATCACAGGATCGTTTATGTTGCAAAAGACCTTTTAGATCATTGAGTCCAATCATTACCCCAGCACTGACAAGTCTGCCACTGAATCATGTCCTTAAGTGCCGTACTTATACATCTTTCAGACACCACCAGGCATCGTGAGTCCATCACTTCCCTGGGGAGCCTGGTCCAGTGCTTGGCAACTCTTTTCATAAAGAAATTTTTCTTAATATTTAATCTAAACCACCTCTGGTGCAACTTGAGGCCATTTCCTCTTGCCTTATTGCTTGCTACTAGGGAGAAGAGGCTGAGACCCACCTCACTACAACCTCCTTTCAGGTAGCTGTAAAGAGCAATAAGGTCTTCCCTCAGCCTCCTTTTCTCCAGACTCCATAATGGAAAAGACAGCATAAGCCAGAAGGACATAAATATTCTCTTAATTCGAGCCATGTGAAGGTAGAAGGTTAGTGCTCAGTGATTTGGCAATCAAAAATGAGACTCTCCCTGTCGTATACTCAGGTAAACAGTGAGGCTCTCAGTCTACTGAATGATGAACGAAAACCTCTCAGGCTTAAGCAGTGATTAGGAAATCAGATTCTACTTCCTAGGCTAGCAATCTAACTAAAAAGATGTTATGCAAAATATAGGTGGTTTTGTACCAACATTGTTATCTATACTTACGTGGATGGACTGAAACTTTGAAATATCATTATGGTACTATTCCTCTATTATCACAACCATTCCCAAGTTTGGTCAATCTTCATTTGCAAGCAGTGGGAAAGCATTTCTGTGCTTTCAAATTACCAGTGAAAGAGCTGGTGAACACAGGTTTCTCAGGAGTTAGGAAATTATGAATACCAGGCTGTGTATATGACTCTACAAGGGCCTGGTTCAGGCCCCATTAAAATTAATGGAAAGCTGTCCACAGATTTCAGAAGTGCAATGAATCACTGAGAAGTGCTGTCCTGCCTAATAAGTATTTTGATCTTCACAGTCAACACCCATTTAAGTAGGTTTTTAGACATAATTGATACTAGTGCATATATACTCATTTCAGCTTGTCTCCTTAATTCTAAATGGAAAGAAAAATACAATTAATTTGCATGTTCAACTTAAAATAAAAATGTGTCATTATATTATTTAAATCTTATTAGCTTCAATTACTTCAGCATAGTACTGAAGTACTTTCACCTTACACTAAAGGATTTTTTTAAATACTTTTTCAAAGGGGGTACCAGCTATCAGGGAAGGTACCAGGTATCAACCCTTAGCTTTTGGTAAATTCATGAAGAGATTTCATGGAAACAATCTGAAATGCTTTGTTAACCAGAAGAATTTGTACCCCACATATCACTCATACAGGCCAGTTTAAGTCCCTATGGAAGACACTAAAGCTACTAAAGAAACTAATAGATTTAGTGTCATTCAAACAAAAATTGCACTTTCAAATTAATAGATGCTTTGAGCAAATTATATTTTATTATGTGTTAAGCTGACAGATGTTCAAGAATTTTATTAGTTATAAAGAATTACTTCTTTCCATCTCATCTTTTTTCACTTGACCTCACCTGCTGGACCTGTGGTACTAAGCTCTCTGTGGACCAGCTCATGATGAGATACTCAGTCAGACTGCAGTTCCATTCACTTTTTCTTGGTGGTGAAGCTGATTTAAGAAGCCTGTGATGCAATGCCACCATCCCACTTCCACTAGTTCAATTGCTCAAGAATTGCTACTTATTACCACAGTGAATATATATACATATATACAGTGTTTATAAGTGTTTATAATTATATTTCTAGATGTTATTTACATAACTTTTATGTAAGAACATGTGTGTATATTTGTGCATATATGTTTAAAAATATATTGTGTACTAAGTGAAAGCCATGATCTTGGTTTAAGAAGAAAAAGCAGGACTGGACAGGAGAGGGATGTCAGGAGGAATGAATTGCCAAAATAGAGACATAGCTGTTGATAAACTTAACTTGACAACTAAGCGATATGTAGAAAGAAATTTAGGGCCCAGTCACAGGAAAGAATATGCTATAGCAGGAGCAGTCTCTCTCTGTCTCTTTTTAATCTTTTCCCAGTTCTTTCTCTCTTTTCCACAATCATTCTTTATATAAATTCCATTCTCACTTAATTACTTCCCATACTTTTTTCTTAGATTTAGCAACCCATTTTTAGGGATTTTGAGCCATTATACCTAGAATGTGTTGGCACTGCAGAATTCCTAGTAGCCAAAAAATATTCTAACACTTCACTAACAAACTGTAGTACCTTCACAGGACTCATCTAGCCTGTGCTACCATGGCCAAGCCATGCCAGGGAGCTGAATGAACTCACTGGCAATACCAGTTCAGTCAGACAAAAAGCAAAGTTTTTTCTTCAGCTAATGGTCAGAGTAGCACATATTATCAAACCACTCAGTCAATCCTGATATAATTTCTTTGGAATAACAACCATATGATAACCTAATATGCCTCATGGATATCTATGCATACAAATAAATCTCTTTATGGAAACCCTCTACAGACAGATCAGAACACAGACTCTGTAGTTTCAGACTGAATGCATGTCCATTGCCTTATGGAAGGGAGAATATTTCTAATGGATAAATTAAGAACATTCTGACAGAAATGATCTGCTTCTTGTGTGCAGCTGTTCCATGTAAGTTTCCAGATGAATAAAACTTGGGTGTTATTTTTGTAGACTCAGTATGATCTGTAAGGTGACAGGAAACAATATGCATTTCTTTAATATGCAACAACAGATGAAATCCCTGTGAGCTTTCAGAAAACATTATTGGGGCTAATGTGTTATTGCTAATGATCCTATGGCTTACCATATGTCCAGACAGTAAAGTTAGCTAATGCATTCCTGTTTGTTTCAACTTCAATTCCTTCATTAAACAAGCAGATAATAGTATTAACATAAAAGAATGAAACTACAGAGGAGAAGACACTTGGTTTTGTTCCAGGGTATCAGTATTCAGACTGTATTACATTCATTAGTATTTACAAAATTTACTTCCTGACAGTAGCTGTTTGTATAAATTCTGACCTCGATTATATATATGACCTACATGAATATGCTAGAAGGTGACATTAGAGATTGCTCATTTCCTATAACAGGACATGGGATTAATAAATTGTCAATTACTGTGTAATATATTCAATTAAATTTTCACAAGTAGCAAAGAAAATAAAAAACACCAAAACATGCTGAATGCAAGAAAATGCAGAAGACAAACACAAATGAATAATGATGAATATGCCCAGTAGCTACTTCACAGTAATTTCTGAGCAGTGGCAAATGTCACACGACTGTTGTTCTAGAAATAATAACTTCAGAGAAAAAGTCTAGAGACAAAATTTGACTCATTCTCATTAGTACAAAGACAAGACACCAGTGTCGGCGGATTTATCCTAGAACTACCCTGGACACAACTGGGCTCAATAGATAGACTTCAGAAAACCCAAAGTGTACAAAACATTTTTCAGAAAATGTCTAGATTACTTACTTGGTTTTGGACTTTTTTGTTCTGCATTTTCAGATTTTTTTTTTTTCTCATTTCACCTTATTTCATAGTTCAAAAAGTAAGGGAGTATATGTACATGTGAGCACGCCCGCCACCAGTCACATGCATACACAATTAGTTGTGAATATTCCAAAGGAAAAATGGTGACTTCAGAAAAGCAATCACCATTTTCTACCTTGCAAGTCACAATTAGAAATTCCTCAAAGCTGTTTTGGAAAAATGTATTAATCTTAAAATGTTGAATGTTTCTGTTAAACTGAATTAAAGCAACTATTAAAAATTTAATTTTTACTTTTTTCTGAATGCTCTATTGATAAAAACAAAATAAAAAATAATTCTTTCTGGCCTGAGTAAACTAAAACCTCTTCTCCGTTACTGAAAACCCCAACAACCTATTGGGGGTATTTGAGTAATTGCAGCATGCATTTAAATTCATAATTAATTATTCCTCTCATGGTCTAATTTCCCACTTTTCCTTTCTGCCAATCCAAACCAACGAGATGTCCCATAAAAGCATAAAATTAATATGGTTTTCACTAGGGTGGAGCAGTTAAGGATGCCATATAAACAGGTATCCAGCTCTCCTGATAGCCTTATGTAGCTGTCATGCTCTTTTCAGCTGTTGGTCAGCGCCTTAAAGCTGACTCTGGTACTAAACCACTCCTCTGCTTCATTCCACTGTAAAGATGAATAGTTTCATTTAGCCCTTCCATAGCTTTTGCTGGAAGAAAATACTCACTTTTCAGGTATCTTTATTACAGAAGGGGACAATTTAAAAGCTAAGCCAGGAAGTCTGCTTAGATAAAACTCTTCACAGCTCCATTCAGAGCAAACAGCTGGAAGCTTGGGCTTCAATATTGCACTGACATAAAGTCAAGAAGTTTTCCCTCAGTCAGGCATTCCTCTGACAAGGAGGACATCTCACAGTAGTTTCACAGCTGTTGGTGCCTGCTTTCCAGCTGAGATCATGGCTCAAGGTGTGAGTATTTTTTTCCTCTCTTCCCTACCACAGCAAAGTTAAATTGCCTAGCTAGTCCAAGCAACAGTCTGCACAAAATGGTTGCAATTGTTTTTCACTTCAAATACATCAAATGTGGATGAATTTTGCATGTTAGCAGGCGTGCTACGCATGACGTTGCAATGAGAAGACAGTTCCTAACCATGAAGACCTACACAATATTTTTCACAAGAAGATAGACTGATCTTGAATACCAGGCTTATTTGCCAAAATCCACGTTACTTTCTCAAAATTTTTCCCTCCAGTGTTTTAAGCATCAATTTTTATAAAAGGGGGACAATTATAAATTGTCCCCCCTTTTATAGGATAAAAATAGGAATGAGGTAGTGTTCATTTCTATAGCATCCATCCACACAAGGATAATAAGTTCACCTTCATTCAACTATTTGTCAGCCAAGGAAAACATAACTGTTTTTACACATTGCCCTGCAAGTGATCCTACCTATTTCAAATATTATGGTGAAAAAGTTTTTGTTTCATATGGAGCTTTGCTTAAACCTTTTGGAAACTTTCAGAAGTTTAAAGAGATACTACTATACAACTGTTTTAATGACAATTTGTTAGAAAAGTACCCCCCTTCACAAATTTAGTTACAATGTTAATATAGCTTTAAAACTCTGTAATAATTATCTCTTTTGGAGGATCTCATAACACAGGTCCTTTATTGGGCCATCTGCTTTGTCCAATAACATTAATTACAGTCTGGGAATGCTTATGTATTCTAAATTTATGCAAAATGTCGTTATGGCTAATACAGAGTCACCAAGAGATGCAGAAAAGTATCTATAGATCAAGCAGCCAAAAAGGCTCTGTAATGAACTAAAGCACCCCAAGAAATATACTGCTCCATACCTGTCAATAAGCAGTTATGCATTCCTGTGCATTCAGATAACTAAAGCAGAAAGGTCATTCCTCATGTTGTAATTAGTTATAGATCTTATTTCTTTTATTTTCTCCCCATATCATTAGTTTTTATTCACAAGCCTGAAGTCTACATTTGTTCCTTTCATGCACTGGCATGTTCTGATGTCAGTGTACGCTATTTTTAGTTCCCACACACTTTAAATTATACATTTTGTTCTGACTCAGAGGTGATTTATGGCCATATTTTCTTTTCCCACTCTTTATCAGACAATATGGATAATACAGATATGTCAGTTTGTTTGAATTTATGCCCAACTCTCTCTTCTACAGCTTCTTGTTTTAATACCATTTACCATGGGCAAAGTAGGAGTATGCCTAATCCAAATGTGTATGGAAGAGCCACTTGTCCTCTCAGCAGCTTTTCTCCTGCTGCTCATGCAAACTTCTTGACTCACTTCAACACTTTATTACACATTTCTTCCATCAACGACAGCAAATTACCCTGTTTATAATTCAGATATTTAAAAAAAAAAAAAAAAGAATGAGCACAACTTGAGGACTGAGCATTCAGGTTTAATACACTTACATTGCTTATCTGGTACTCAGGGAGATTGCAGAATCTTCAGAATGAAATGCAGGGTGTAGAAAACATTTTTTTCTCTCTTGGTACAGCTCTGGCATAGTCTAATTTATGATAGCTGGAGATAAATTCAGAACATTTAAGCCTTTTTATATAGGTCTCTAGTGTTAGCTCACAATCTGGTTGCTACTTTTCACTCACAGTGAACATAATTTTGATTTATTTTTATTTCTCCTCTTCTCAGCTTTTGCAGAATGCTGATGTGTGTATTTATTTACAAATACCATCTTGAGATTGACAAAGTTCTCTTTTAAATAACTTTTTAGTAAATATTTCCATTATTATTTTCCTTTTAAAGTCTTCATAATCATTAATCATGTTGAATATCAGACTTAAACCCTTCATTGATTTGGCAATATATTTGTAGTGTTGTAGTATTTTTAAGCTTAATGTTTATATTACATATTTGTGTACATTTTATAAACTCACATATATCACTTTTGAAACAAAGTTTAGGATTTGCTCATGTATCTATGTATCCATGACCTGGAAATCTATAATGTATCTTCTCCAGTTTCTGCAAGATCATGTATATAAATATGTATTTTTCAGTAGATTTCATTGATATTTCTACCACAGTCTCATGTCATAGTCAATGGACTAGGTTTCTTCCTGTATTTGTAGAATGTCCAAGAAAAGGAAAAGTTTTGCTATAAAATCAGAAGTTTGATCCTTTTGCATTTAAATGGAAGTACAACACCTGGTTCTACACTTTATTAAACTCACAGCAATAACAAACAAACAAACAAAACCATGAAAAGCCGAAAAAGGAGTTATAGCAGTTTTGTTCAAGAACAGTAAAAAATTACTTTTGTAATTTATCATTTATTTCCAGAAAAATAAATGTTTTAATGTTTTCTAAAAGTTATCTTTGATATTTCCACTTTTAGGTATTCTGGAATTTTACATAGCAAAAATCTTCATTAGTGTAAGAACAAAAGTACACCTTTAACTATCTGAATTTCCAACTGAAGAAAAGTGTTCTTTTACATTGAATTCTAGGAAATATCAGAATTATTTAAAGAAAAGCATTTCAGTGATTTCTCTTCCTATATTTTTATGAAGCTCTTTGTGGAATAAAATCAAAAGTTATAAAATGCCATATTTTGTAACTGCAATGCTGTAGTATCTTACAAGAATATTTATGATTCTTCCAAGGGAATATGGGTCTGAAATGTTACAAAATATGATTTGAAAAAATCAATTGTCTACTTCTCATGCTGCATTTATTCAGTTACCTTTACAGCCATGCCTGAGAGAATGCTTTTATTTACTTTTAAAATTTGATTGTTTTGTTTACACTAATACATTGACTATGATCTGTGCTCAGCCCTTGATGGTGTTAAATATTTAATGTTTTTCCTTAGAGCAATTATTAGTTTCTCATTAATCAATGCTTTTAAATATCTGTCTTCATTATAACACTTAAGAACTTTACAGCATCAGCTGCTTGTTCTCTGACTGTCTTACAAATCTGCATCTCAATTAGCTCCTGTTGACAACATTCTCTGTTTCTTTCAAATACTGAGAAGCTCAGAAAAGGTACACAGAAAACTGTAATATCAAGCCCAGCTCCTCACTGCTCATGAGATGCTCATGTATAAATCACTCAGTACACCCTCTTCAAAAGTACTAATTTCATTTGGTTCTCTCTTCTGGTAATAAAAAATGGGGCAGAAAAAGTAACAGAAAAGGGTAAGTGTTGCAAATGTGGAAATTTGTTTCCCAAGGAGCTTCACATGGTGGCACACATGTGCATTAACACGAATCAATATGGTGCAACCCTAGTTTTCCCCTCTGACTCCTACCGTGTTTCAATTTAGATTCAGGTGCTGTATTGATCTAAAAATAGAAAATGTAAATCCTTCTTACTTTGAAAATGAATGCTTTCCCCTTTTTTTTCTTCCTAATTTAAATACAGATACTTTTTAAGGCCTCCAGCATCTCCTAAAAGACACACACTAAAAATATTTCAGGGGTAAATATAGGGGGTTATATACTACAACATAAACCCATTAATTTCTCTGCATCTCTTGTCCTTTTTCTGCAATCATATCATGTCTCTTCTGATTGTCTTTCTGAATACATTTCTATTCATTCAGTTTTTTTCCCCTCACCCAGAACTGCGTGTCTGGAAACTTCTCAACAATTTTGCAGTTCAGGAAGAAATTATTGCTTCCATATAACACACAGAAAACAAAAATATGAAAATGTGCTTACCTGAAGCCACTGGAGAGTGGTTCCAGGCCATGAAAAGACATTTCTTGACTTGAAGTCTAACCTTCTGTCTAAAAGATGATTTCTCAATTGGTTCCTGATCAGCAAGTCAATGGAATTCATTCAAGGCACAACAGATGATTCCAGTATCTAAAAGAGCTCTAAATGTGTCTATATTATATCTTGGCAAGGGTGCACACCTTCAAACCCCACTGTCCAAACAGTTTGGTTACAAGTCCTCCTTAGGTTCCAAGGATCTTGTAGATCCCCCCAACTCAGAGGACTGGATCTACAAAAGGATGCTTGTTACTGCTCACGCAGATAATCTCATCGCGTCATGAATGCTTCGAAGACCCAGAGACTCAAGTTTTCTTCTGGCAAAGATTTCTGAGCACTTTTATTTATTCCTGATCATCATTTTCTGAGTACTTAGAGTTCTGATGGATATAGTTCACGCATATTTCTCAGCTGATTCCCTTTGTGCTAAGCCCAGCTGTTAGAGTCAGTCAGCACACATTTCAAAAAGGCACCCCCTCCTGATTTAAGTGACAGATCACCTACATAGCTGTCGGATCTGGTTTTTAGAAAAATATAAGATTTTTGGCCTATGTTTACCATATCTTTACATTCAGAAATCTCTTCCTATGTTTATTTACACAGCATTTTCACACTGGTCACTCTATTTGAAAATTAAATATATTAGGTTTATAACTTCAAAATAAATTTCTAAAAATTTTAAGTATTCTTGAATTTCTTTTTGGCCCTTTTTTTCCCAAATTTTAGCCATCACTTTTGGACCCTAACATTAGCAAAATATGTTGCTATTGGTCTCAGAAATCCTGTGTGTAGAATAATATTATTCCTCTAAATTTAGTCTTTAGATCAAAGAAAAGGTGTCATTATAACAAAAATAATAAAATTATGTATTTTCTGATATGTTTTTGTAGGGTTAAAATTAGAGGGTTGCTTATGTTTGAAGAAAGAGACTTACTCCTACAAACTCATCACAAATAATTATGTGTTTGCAGTAGTATAATACAACACATATTTCTCTATAATATTCTAAGAAAGTATCTGCATTTAGATATTTAGCACTCTGAATTACACCACATCACATAGGCTGTTCCTAAGAATAATGGTACATAAATGACCATAATTTGCTATATCATTTTGAAATAGAGTACACTTACTTGCATGTGAAAAAAAGTCACAACTATAGCTAAACATCTTTTGGAGATTTATTCCCAAATTTCCCTTCAAATATACTTATTAAGTAGAGCAAACATCTCCAAATGGGTAATCCATAACACAGGATCTGCAGTCTAGCTGAGAAGCTGACTGTGAGTTCTGAAATGTATTAGTGCAATGTTTTGACTTTCTTGTCTTTGCTGTAGTTGCAGTTTTGCAGCCACACTCAATGTAAATTGATGAGTTTCATATAAGATATTGTAAAAATACCCATTTTGATGTTTGGACTGCTGGCCAAGCGATTCCTTCCAGTTCAGCATCACTAGTGTAATGTTCTTTCTCTTATGAATTTCTATTTTTATGAGTTTTTGAAGGAAACTTGCCCAGAAAATGCAATATGGGGCTGCTCAAACAAGGCTAATAACACTGGGTGTTTTGATTTGATCAGAGGTGTTCATGCTAATACAAAAGAAGTTGTCATGGTGTCCTCAGCACAATGCCCCATCAGCTACAGGATTTGCTTTTGTTGCATAGGCAGAAAAACTGTGGGGAAAAGAAAACTGAGTTTTCAAGATATTAGATGCTTCTTTCACTCACCAGACAAAGAAAGCTTTGAATGAAAGCATCCCTATATAAAATACCCACATGCCTAACAACCAAAACAGAAATAAAAATATAATATAAAGGTTTAATCAACACTTTGCATCCTCCTTATAAATGTATATAATTGCTATGTGATTATCTTCACATACAGATGGCTTAAAATTATAATTAAGGTTGAGAAATTAAAATAATATAGCAGAATAAAATCCTGCAAACCTGCAGGCAAGCTACTTGCCAGTTTCAAGCATCCCTGATCAAAGAATAGCATACAATACAAAATGATAAAGGGAGGACATGAGAAACACCCTGAAAAGTAGTATTTCATTCTGTTAGGCACCGTCTGCAGACATAACCTCTAATCAAACACTTTGGAGAAGTGCCTGCAACAGGGTGAGAGAAAGCAGAAAATTCCTCCACAGAAGGCTGTATGTCTGAAATCACCACTAAATTAATTCTGGTTATACTAATGGAAAGGAGTTTCATGTCACATACCTCCCTCATTTTTATAAAGCTCACTGGTCCAGTCTAAAGATAAAGTTTAAAGGTAGTTCATGTCACACGGAAGGGCGTAGTGGTTGATACCGAGGGCTATCTGACCCTGTGATCGAGTCTGATGGTGGCCAGAGTGAAGGCACAAGGAAGATTGAGAGCAGGGCAAGCACAGAAGCCATTTTGTCCAAATATCCTTTCAGTATCCAGCTTCAGGGCCTTTGTCTACTCCTTTTTGACCCTGGGTTAACAGCTAACAAGTGAAACACCTAGGTGTTATCCGCTGCTCTTCAGGGCAGCCGGGGCAATGGCTTTCTGCCACACTGAGAACAGATTTTGTCCCTAACATAGAATTTTGAAGGCATAAAAAGAGAAACAATGGTTCAAATAGTAATAAAAATGAAGAGTAGTCAAGAGGCCATTCAGAGACCAAGCAGGACAACAAAGGTGTCAGAAGCAGGTGTGGATAAGAGAACTAGTAACACAGCTGGAAAAAGCCCAGCAGCTCCTGTGAAAAGAAATGCTCTCACTAAGGCAAGGCATTGAAGGAATTCAGTGCACAACATGCCTCTGGTGACCTGAGTGAACCATGTGCTGGAGGAGAAGAAAGGCACGTTCTTTCCAATACTCGCCAGAGAAAGATCACCATATCAGCTTCCTCTCAATTAGAGTCTTTGAAGAATCCTGACAAATACTGAATGCTTTGCCTGCTCCCAAAGTGCGATACAATATTATATCGTGGTGTTCTGATGGTTTTCTAATTTCAAATGCAATGTTTGGTTTGTCAGTAAGATTAATTTTAAAAGTAATAAATGCAAAAAGGTCAGATGTATGGGGAGGGAGAGTGATATGGCCATTGTCATAAGGCATTGGCAGGAAAGCAAAACACTTCTTTTATTTTTGTGGGGGGAAAGATGGCAGTATTTATTTGAATTTGTGATGATTTCAAAGGCAGAACTTATACCTCACCATTCTAGACTCTGAAATTCCTGATATTTTTTTAATCACTATTTCATTATCTCCCAAATTGTTTCTGAATTGAGTATTGTTCTGTAAAGCAGAAAAAAGTAAAAATCAGGATCTGACTAGAAGCGAAAATAGTAGACTATGGAAAATTTCCCTCTTATTTTAATGAGCTTCAGATGACTCCTTTGTTCTATAAGCATTTTATCATCCAAATATTGTAAAATATTTTTTAAATTATCATATATCTGTGGCACTTCTAAAAGAAAAGTGCAACCAAGGTAAAACAGAGTGAAAGTGGGAAGCCAGTACACAGCAGCACGTTGCCTAAATATGTGGAAAAGAAAGTTTATTTCTAGAAAACTGGAATATCTTCCCAATTTTATTCCATCTCTCTTTTTTACCCTCTCCTCAACAAAGAAATGGAAATGGAGAGCAATGTCTTAATTCTCAATATTTCTCGGAATGACAATACAAAACCGCAAAGAGAGTGAGTTTATTGGAAGTAGAAGTGCCAGCTTCAGAAACAGAATCAATCAAATCAACAATGTGTGAATCTGAGCTTCCAGGAACCTTGAGAGGTTAGATCTGATAATTATATCCCAAGCCATCCCTTTTAAAGGTTTACAAATGTTATTTTAAAATACTGAAGCATTTCTTCACTGTAGCAATGTTAGACAGCAACAATCCCTCTTTTCAAGTAGGTGAAAGAAAAAAAAAAAAGTGAAATTACTGGTTTTGTACAGATGGAAAACTATAGATTTGCACAAACTGAGACTTATAAACTAAACACCAGCACACTCCCAGAGGCAAAATGCAGCAGAGTTTTCTGACATGTTTCTCTGCTTTAAAAAACTACAATGCTTAATGTTTTGGAAAGCTAGACCTAGTCAATATTTATTACACATTTCAGATTTAAAACACATAAAAAATAAAGCTTTAATTTACCAGTGCCAAGAAAACAGATGAACTCTGTTTCTACCATCATAACAGCTGCAGCAAACATTTGGACTGAACTTACCGTCCCCCCCCACCACCTACACAAAAGGTAGATTTAGAGTAAAAGAACCAATAAACACATATTTGGGTAAATTTTTCTCTTACAGAGAGCAAAAGAACTGAAAGACAATTAAAGTCAGAAAATGAGAAAATTCTCATTTTTCATGGTGCTTTATTTCCATATACCTCATATATTTATTTTAAAAAATTAAATGGGAGAAACATTTTAAGTAAACAAAAGATTAGACAAAAAATATTTTTAACTTATATTATCTTCTCTTCTCCCCACCCACCACATTTAAGGTAGACACAAAATGAAATTTATATAGTTATTTTTCTTCTGAGAAACCAAAGAATTTTTTATTTTTGGTGCCTATGATTCAGTCTGATAACCTCAGTTTATTAGATAAATGGAAAAAAGGAATTCACAATCAAAACAAAGTTCTTTGCTGCAAAACTGCCTCATAATATTGAAAAATATTTTGTCAAAAGAGTCCATTTTCCTTACTTTTCACATTCAACCACAGCTGATCTCATAGCGCCTTTGCTGTCAAATATATTGCATGAAAGCCTTACAAGCATGGTAATGAATTAAGGTGAGCATTGTGGGATCCTGAGTGATACTTGCCAGTTCTGCAGCAGCAGGGGATGGATGCCTGGATGAAAACAGGTTGGGAGTCAGAAAGCCAAGGCTTCCTCCTTTCCCTGAAATGAAAGTAGAGAGGTGATGGCTGAGATGTCCTCATTCTTTCACAGAAATTTCAACGAACTCTGACCTGTGTCTGGTCATACATAAAACAGTGAAAGAAAAAGAAAGAATTTGGGAATTTCTATTAGTAACTCTAGCTTATTTAAAATTTCAGATTATTTAAGATTTTGTCTCTTAAGGAAACTATTAATTTTAATTACAGTTTTGGCCAAGAAAATCTAGAAAGTTTGTAAGCAAGACACTTTCCTACATTTTCAAACACACTATTGCCATCTATTACCAGTAGGCAAACCAGTCAGGGCAAAATAGAAACATAGCAGAAAAATCATTATGGTTTCTACTTTAAATATTTTTTTAAAATTCAATACAATTTTAGTATATTTTTAAATACCATGCAGTAAAATAGTGTCTTAAATTATTCTATTTACTTTTTGTTGCCCAAGTTGCTGTTATTTTCTAGGCTTTTTCTGAAATTTTGCTATTCTTAACTGTTTATTGCTTAGATTGCCCTTCGAGAACAACTTCAAGTGGCATGTAATTATAACATAGTATAAAAACACCTACATAATCACATGCTTAAAGAAACACATCCAAAATAAAAAATCAGGCCTAAGGAAAGAGAAAAGTGTCTGAAGTTTCTGTGTTCCACTGTATACCGTGGAAATGCTTACAATCAATGCATGTAAAACTAAATTTGACATCTAAACCATTGGTTGGGGTTTTGTGTTCAGAGATAGATAGTTCAACAATAAAGGGCATTTTTTTTAATAAACACTACATAAATAATAGGCTGTTCTAAGCATTGCACCTGAAAGTTCCCAAGTGTGCCTGAGGATGAGCAGGGCTATTTGGATCATTTTAACAAAGTGAAGCCTCAGGAAAAAAAATATATTAATTATGTATCAAAAATAGTGACTATTCCTTCAGTTTTGTGCATTTTAATTGAGAATGTCCATTAAAAATAAAGATCAACAATCAGCTATGCCATTTCATAGAGGGCAAGAATGCCAAAGATAGCAGGATCAGTTGAAGTGCCCCCTATTGTGCTCCAAAGTAGACAAGATCTATTTTGAAGCATTTGGAAGTGGGATCTTTGCTTCTTAAAAATGAAATGTGAAAGAATAAAATGTTCTGATACCCATTAAAGATACATGGAAAACAGTTTTGGCAGGTGCTGTTAATATGTGCTGCATGCCTTTGGTTTCAAAGTTAATCAGAGCACCTTAAAAACACATAATCATTTTTTAAAATTTCATATTTCTTGTTTTATCCTCAATAAGCATGTAGGTTCACATATGGCTGATTTATGGAGCCTGTTTCACAGAAGGAATTGTCACTTGCTTCTGTTTAAATTGGGGTCTGGAAGGCTATGTGTAACAGCATTCCTGATAATTGGTTCTATTATGAAGCACTGTCATGGCAAATTTTCTGAACACAAAACAGACTGCATAACACTACCTCCCAGGAAAAAAACTCACAACACTATCCTGCCTCAACAACACAAATTTATATTCTAATTACATAGAGTAAATGTAATTATACCTCAAATAATGCAGGTGCCAAACCTGAAATTTGGAGTATGTATTTAAAACAATACAGAGTTGCCACAGAGTTTAAAACAAAGACATGAAACACTGTGGTTCCAGTTCTTCCCTAAGAAAAAGAAGAAAATAATTCTTCTGTCTTTTCAAAGTGTACTACACTGCTATATTTTTCCTTTTTAACTCACTCTCTAGCAGACCTTTGCTACTTCATTAAAACATTTTTCAACATGTCATATATATTTGTGGTGTAGCAAACCCTAGTTTATTCATGCTGAGTGGCTAACCTTTCTCAAAGCAATTTAGCAACATTTCTCCTTTCTTCCTTTTGTAAAATCTCATCTGAATGGCTTTGAAGCAGAACTGGGCAAGAATTGACCTAACCATAAACCTTTTAAAGATTAGAAAAGGAAAACTTGGGGATTTATTTATTTGTCCTGGTTCTGGTACATCAGCTTTGCTTTGATTCTAATTTTCATGCTTTTTTCTGTCATCCAGGTCCAGCTAGCACTAGAAAAAAAATTGTTCATTGTAAAGTTGCTCTCATATTATTTCAAGAGAGAATGAAACCAAGAAGTTTCCCAAAGGCTGTCACATAACTTGACCTTAGAATATAACCATCTTAATTTATAGTTGCCTTCACACATACTGAGATTCTCCTCCAAACCATCAATTCAAATATCAACCTTTATTTAGGATACGAAACTTCACTTCCAGGAATGTGGGATGGTTTGGATGGATTGAAAAATTGGCTAAAAATATTCTGAATTAAATTAAGTAAAAAGCAATTCAAATATTAAGTTACAAAAAGCAATATTTCAATTTGCATAATTTATTTGGACAAATTACATATTTCTTTTTCAACATTTAATCACTACATTTCCTTATTGCAGAAAACATCTCATCATATTCAGTCAAAATTCTTGAGGTCTCAGGAGAATCCTTACTCATGAAATTACATGCCAAATATCCTTGATTATATATTACTCATCATTCATATAAATAATGAAAAATCCTCATATCTGTCTTTTAAGAGTAGTCTATAGTCACAAATGTTTATACAGAATTAATATAAGGTTGTTCAGTGTAAAATTCCCATTTTTCACTTCTATGTTGGAGTTGAAACTGCGGTGATTTAAATTGTAGATCAGAGAGTAATAAGAGGAACTCACAGCAGTACTTGGGCAAAGTATTGGTTGGGCAGCAGAAAAATCTTTTCCCCTCTGGGATTCTCAACTGTGCCTCAAACCGATCAGCTCGAGGGTAAGTTTAACAATAGAGGCACCTTATTTTCTCAGCCAAATAGGAAGAGGTTATCTGCCTGGCAGCCAGGACACGCATTGGATGAAAACAGAGGATGACAAAGGCTCATTTGACTGCTGCATCACCCACAGGGATGTTGAAAATTAAATGTTTAACCAAAACAAACAAACAAACAAAACCAAAAAAAAACCACACCACAGAAATGTGAAGGTAGTTCAGACAGCACAAAACTTAGGCCCAATGAAACTATGATATCAAGTATAACAGTAAAGGAATAAAGAACTACACAATCTACTCCATTAAAGTAGTGCTGCAATCAAAGATAGGATATACTTTCAAACCCACTTTCTCTGTAAAACCAGAAGTGTCATTAAGTGATCATAATTTTTGGTTTTCTCTGTTATTGAGGAAAGACCTTTGTATTTGCAAGTTTTTATTTCTTAGGGATTCTTTAATGAGCTAAGAGTACAGCACACAAAGCTCTCAGAAACAATTTAAACCAGTACTTACTTCACTTTTTGCAGTAGCAAAAGATCCCAAATTGATTAAGCTCAAATCATTTCAACTTCCCCTAACTGGAGGATTCTACCATTTTGCTATACAGTCTGGTTTTAATCCTACCCACTCTTCCCTAAACACCATATTTTTACTTATATCACAGTATTGTCAAGCACAAGTGTAACAGGCTGTCTAGGCTTCTTCCCAGGTTTTCCAGGTGGATTAAAATCCCCTAACTAACCCCTCTGTTCTTTTCTGTAACCATTGCCAGTTCCAAAAGAGTACATAGCCTTTAGGCAGGCTAAATCCTCTGCAATTCTGTGCATTGTCTTTCCCACTCTTCTACAGTGCCTCTCCCTTGACCTAGAGATTTAACTACTCTTTCCACTTCAGAGTCCCAAACACTTCCCTCAAAGGATCCCTCACAAAAACACACACCCCTCAAGCCTACTCAGAGGCCTAAATTAATTATGGTAATCAGACTACCCTGGCTAACCCAATTAAGTTTAATTAGCTGATGCCTTTCTTCCTAAAACACCTTGCCTTAGGGACATTTTACCTCTGCTTTTAAGCTAGCTGCAGAAGTCAATCTCCTCCTGCAAACTTGCCCCTTAGCAACAGACATTCAGCAGGCAGAGACTCACGGCAATAAGCCCCTTGAAAGCCTTAGTGAAGCTTCTTCTTTCTTGAATACTTAAAACTGGGTGATATTCACATTGGAATTTGGGCTGTGAACAAAAGGAACTTGTTTAGAAAGCCTAGCTTCCATATGAAGCCAATACTGTCAGTAATAATCATCCCTTTTTGTTTTTTCTGTCATTTGGGAGACATTGTAGTTCTCTGGTCATAGTCAAGAACATCTTTGTCTTTAGACAGCTGTGCCACTGACCATCTCTTTCCTACCTGGTCCTGAAGCTGTGCATTATTTCACCTATGGCTCCTTCAACATCACTGCAGGAAACCTCATCAGCTTATATTCACTAGATGTGCATGCAGCGATGCAGAAAAACTCCTCTGTGGCAGATCCCTGTTAAATTCTCTCCTGCATGAACTGAAACTAACTTCCCTCACTCCTCTGTGAACTGAACAAAAAACTTTGCAGCCTCTGGTTCATCCAAAACTGAATTCTTTCCAAAATTTCCCCTAGAGAAAAGTCTAAACAAACAAAAACAGAGAAACAAAAAAACACAAACCAAAACCAAACCAAAACAAAAAAACCAAAAAAACCCCAAACAAACAAAAACAAACAAACAAACAAAAAACTAAAACAAAAAAACAAAAACAACAACAAAAAAAAATTCTACCAGTTCGAATTCCAAACCACTGTTGCCTCAGAAATACTGAAAAATGACATTCTCAGAAAAAGGCATGCTTCCGAAGTTCTTCAGATAGCCAATAAAAGTTAAAATTCCTTTCCTACTATCTCTAGACTGTTCTCTATATTATTTCTAGTGATAAACTAGAGAAATATTTATTTCACATCACAGGAAATTTAAAAGAAGCTAGAAGACATCCTTCTTGAAGTGTTCTTTTTCCTCAAGAAATTGGAATTGTGAAGTCAAAGGAGGAAGAGAAATAAAATGGTGGTACATGTTCATCAAATTACTTTTCACCTGAATGGAAATCCCTAAAGAAGAAGGAATCAAAATTGCAAAATAAGTTCAGATTTTGAAGCCTTTTTTTTCTTTTATTTTTAAAAGTTGATATTATTTTATGCTGGCTCTCAAACTTTTTCTATTGTAAATAAAGTTAATAATAACTGGAAAAGTTCCATTGGTTCAATAGAAACTTTCAGTATAACTCAAAGACTTTTGCCCAACTAAATGAACTGGTCCCATTTTTACTCATTAAATATGAAAAAATACATTACTTTGTCCATGATAATAAAACCTTAGTACTGTGTTTATTTGGTTTATCTTCAAGTTTAGTAGCAATTTTTGTACTGAACAAACTCTTACTTCCTAAATGCTAAACGAAATGTGGTTTTGGATAAATAGACTATAGTTAAAATAAATACTGAAGCAGCGAGTATCTTCTGATGAATGATGACCTAGGAAGATTTAATAAGTGATATAGAAAATTGGGAACATCATTGATCAAATATTTTATCCCATTCAAAACTCTGCATTTTAAAGAAAATTTTGATAACCGGAAGGGATTCCTTTAATTATTTGAAGGAATAGAATGTTCTGCAAAGAGTAATAATAAAATTTACCTTCCTATTAAGGCATAACTTTGCCTCACATTACTATCTGCTTAGCTTTTCACTGTAAAATCAAAGTAATGACAGGCATATACAGACTTACTCTAAATATTTCTGAATTTCTATGAGCATCAGGTTTTTATTTGTGCTTTTCCTTATGCGGTTTTTCGGAAGGTGTTTTGGGGTGGTTTTTTTTTAATGTGCAAATGCACAAAACAGTATTTTGGAAAATATTTCTACTGATTTTAGTAAGACTTTTGACTAAATGAGGATTGCAAGATTATCTCCTTGATTTTATTTTCCAGCAACATACATGCTTTGCAAGTATGGCCTCTATATAAGCACAGTTCTTAACAGGTTTAAAATACAGAATACTTTGTAGTAGCTCTGTACTTTCCAGAATGCCAACTATTCATATTTCTCCAATTAAATACATTAGTAGTATGCTCTTAAACAGAAATGGGAGTCTCTGACTGAAATAAGGAAGACCCTTATCAAGCTAAATGTTACATTTTCAATTATAACACTTGGGAAACAGTGATAGGGAAAAAAATGCTGGCTGTTACATACCAGAAGAAACAAGTCAAAACTTACTTTCTTGGAGGTCTTCTTTTTTCCCCTTATCTCAGCTCTACACAGTGGCACCTTCTGACCTATCATGTTGAACATGTTCAGGCTATTCAGCTGTTAGAATAAACTCCAGCAGCAAGTATGAAATGAATTTTCTATTGAAAACATGTTGATAAAGTGTTGGCAGGTAGAAGTTGTGGCACATGATGGAGAGAAAATTACTTTGAAAATACCCAATCTAATGCTCACATTTGGAATTAAACAAGTAGTTGCCTGAAGCCTCCCCTGTATTCAGGAAACTGCGTATCTTGCAAATTGTAGTAGGAGATGGATTCCTCAAGCCAAACAAGTCCTGCAGTGCATATGAAGTGCAGATAGTGTGTTTCCAAAACTGTTTATTTGGAATACAACCATTATTATAACCAAATTCTGCTGTGAATTTGCTCCCTTAGCTCCACAGAGGCCAGGTTGTCTGTGGCTTGCATTTAGTTCTTAAAAACTAGTGTAGCACTGAAAAATAAAAGATTGAGATGCTGACATTAACGTTAAAAAGTAAATTCACAAAACATTTAGCCTACTCAATGATTTGTTGCTACTTTGAGATTTAGACTTCTTAGCTCAGTACTGTATCTGCTTGAGAAAAACAATCACATGTATGATTCCAGTACATAGAATTTACATGCTCTATCCTCATGCATAACAAACATGTTCAAGTGGTAGGAGAGTTCTCTATGAAATGTGTATATTTATTGTTCCAAGGAGTCGGGGTGAATCTCTAAAAGTTCTTGAAAGTGTCATTAATGTGAGTCACTTTCGAAGCTTTAGACAAGTATCTTAAAGATAGTAATATCGCTTTCTAGATAATCTCCAAATCCCCTCCTTCTAAAGGTTTTATATGTGCTCCAAAATGAAAGGACACTGTGAATCATGCAATAAATCAAGGAATTATTATAGTACGATAGGGACTCAAAAAGATCAGATGGTACATATTTCTCTTGAAGACAGAGAACACTAATGGAGAGAAATAAAACAAAAGAATGGAGTAAAGTTCAGAGGAGCCGTTCCTTTTCAAGTCTTCTCGCTCTTCACCTCATAGCTCCTCTTAATCCCTCATGGGTGCTTCTGTTTTCTGTGATCTCATGTCACAGTCAAACAACAGTGAGTTACAGGATGCAATTTAGAAGGATGGAATGCTATAGCAACAAAACATGTGGCAGGGGAGTTGCAAATGAGAAGTATTGGTCTCTCTTCACTCAGTGTTGGTTTCTGAAGATTTGTAGGAAGAAAGAGTAGCCCTCAAGACCTTGAAAGATCTGCAAGCGTATTTTGGGAGAGAGACAAAACCTTCTCTCCTATTGACAAGCTTCCCGAAACTAGATATATTTTCTGATGTCTTAACTTCACAAGCAAGAGGCTGAAACAATTTTTCAAGCTCACTGAAGACAAAAATCTGCTGTGATGTTTAAGTTTCAAAATTTGGTATGCTACTGTGTTCATCTGTCTTTAGCCATCACTGCTAGTCAGTAGTGGGATTTTCAGTGTTAGTCTTTACCCGCACTGATCTCTAATCATCTGCTAGAGGGGAAGAGTAGGAATTCATCTTGGTGAATATTTCTATTTTTCTGCTCTCACAGCTCAGTAAGTTCTTCAACAATCTCCAGAACTTTTATAGAGAAATCCTGCCTTGGTTTTAGAATCTTCATGTCAAAAATTAATATTTTGTGGTGATTTTAATAGCAGGGAATATGGCTAGGAAAACTGCCCTACATTGTGAATTGTCAAACAGAGCTCTTCAGTCCCTGTTTTTTTATATTCCACTGAAAACTGAGTCATACTGCAATTTTTCTTTTACTTTGAGTGCTATTTCTGCATGAAGCCTTAAATTACATGCATGCACTTGGTTTAAATGCTTCTAAACAAACAGTACTGCCCTCTTGCTTCAACACACAGTTCTTAAGACCCCACAGCAAATGGCATCCACATTTTCACTCCTTCAGGATATTTTTAATAAGTTATTGAAACACCTTTTATTCTCATAATCAATACAAATTAAAAACCAAGCATATTTGAGGTTGGTTTAATAATTATGACAGTTTTATAAAACAAGTCAAAACTGGAGCTTTATATGTGGAATAATATGATTATATTGGGTTGTGCTTGCATTGGCAAGTAATTCAGTGGGATAGGAGAAGGAGACGAAAATTTGGCACAGAGGTCCCTAAGTCTACGTTATACAGTTCATTGCTGCACCTGCCCGCCCTTTTCCAACCAGAGTCTGTACGTCTGAGACAGGCTTAGCCTGGGAACATATTGTCTGAGATCTGGGGCTCTTGCCCAGGGTTTTCAGGTTGCCATGAGCTGGTGCCACCGCTCATAATCAGATACAATTCTGAGAGCCTTACCTGTGTTCAAGAAAACACTAGCACTGAGGAGATTCCTAACATACTTCGCCACAGAGAGAAACAGCTTTTTTCAGAAGGAAATTCTCCCCACTGTGAACCATCTGCCAGAGAGGTACAGGCTGGAATCTACATCTCACTGCATAAACTATGGAAGTTCAATCAACTAGCCAAGATATCTAATACCTTGAACATCAGATTTAGGAAGCATACATCCACATAACCCCTCCTTCATTGCTGTATCATTTTCATGTTTTAATTAGTGTTAAACCAGCTGCAAAATAATAGTGACAACGTTCATGCAAACTAATAAACAGTATTTATTTTTTTAAATCATTTTCTTTACAAAAAAATTTAAAAATATGGAATGATCAATCACATATGAAAAGGAAGGGAGGGAAGGATAGTAATTCAAAGGGAAAGAGGAAAACAGTGCAATGAAATGTCCAGAACACCACGTGAACATGAAAAAGAAATTGTGTTAATCCAAAATGTTTCACTCAAACTCACATACCATCTATTTTCATGAATTCATACAAATTTTTAGCTTTTTCATTTTTCTTTTTAGCTTAAGCAATTAAAAATTAAATTCAAGTTTTACATTTTTAAATTTTGCCTATATGTTTCCTTTTTCTTTTAAATTTTCAGTTGCATAGGATCATTAATTTTACTTGATTAAATTTTCAGATAATTTAATCCTTGTAAAACTTATATTTATTATTTATTGGAAAATTGTTTCCCACTTCTTTCAAAGCACCAATTGTAAATTGATTATACACATACAGACAGAATTTGTCTAGTTGTTATACAGACAATTTTATCTTCAGTCTTTTATATTCAACATAGTACTAGAAGGGTGCTCATACTCATTCTAACATTAAAAATATTGTATTTTGGTGTTAAATGGTATACCATACACATTTGAGACCTGTTATTTTCAATAATAATGTGATAGAAGCATTTGTTACAGACTAGAAATAACTTACTCCAACAGTTTGCCATGGTAGAGCTCATGCTGCGTGTTGAGATACTGAGAACAAACAAAGAAAGCAAACACAACTGGCTCATTTTCAGTAGAAAGCATTCATCAAAATAGTATATTTCCAAGGCATAGTATTATTTCTCCTCAATCTGCAAGTTCAAGGTAGCATCTTAACACAAAACAGAGTCAAACAAATACTTCTCTTAGCAGGCAGCACTGTTTATTTCCCACCTCTGCAATAAATCTAATCTATTTTAAGAATAATTCTTCAACTTCCACATCATACTTAAGTTTCAGATGTCATCCACGGGTTAGTGGAAATGTGAAAAGCTACCTGAACTTGAGTTAAACAGCTTTTCTAAAGAAACGTAAGAAACATGCTTTTGTCAGCCATAACAATGTTGTTTCTCATTTATTTTTCCAGATTTCAGCCTAGTGTTTTGGTAGTACATATGGGCCAGATATTTGATCAGTGTAAATCAGCAGATGCCTTACAAGTCCTAGCTGGTTTTATTCCCAGCTAAGGGAGTGATTTACTCTATCTTGGGACTTTTATGTTATACGGTGTATTTTATTGTTCCCTTCTCAAGTAACAGTCAAAGTAATATTTCTTATATTTTTAATACTGAAATTACATTATAAGGAAAATTCTAGTGAATTAGGCACAAATAATCTGAAAGGTTTTGGAATAATTAGAAGATTCTGCAAACATGACATTTTTTGAAGGAAATTTGAAGGGGATTTTCAAAACTATGGAAATTATAATGTTTGACACAACACCTACAAAAGCTGAGCTACACAAAGCATTCAACTGCTTGAAAAACAGTAACTTGAGCCCACATCCATGCCAGCACAACACTCCAGCTGATTTCATGTTGTGGGGCTGGCTCTGCTTACACAGAGCTACTCAGGGACTGATGGTTGTATTAGCACCTTTAGTCTACTGCAAGTGCTGGAATACATACATAAGTAGTAGGCATGACAGTGAAAGAATAATTTTGAAAAAACCTTTGCGTATTTTTGAAAAAATGTCTAACTTTTTTGATCACTTACAAGCTCAGTCATCTTTTCACAAGGCTAATCTGACCCAGCATATTTTGACTCAGAGATGTATTCCATGCGATGGAGACTACAATTGCCACTGCTGACTACTGCCTGCCAGTGGCTATGCCATGCTATCTTAGAAACAAAACACTCACCTCAGCTGGTGGCACGCTTTGTATGAGGCACAGACTAGCACTAATATAGCTTCTGTGCTTTTTAACCTGATTTATTTTTGGTGTAATTTCACACAGAACAGTCATGTTTGGTGCATATATTGGTTCAGTTCAGCAAAAATTCATGTGCCTCTCATCTCCAATCTGCTGCACGAAAAATATTCATGTAGGTTCATCTTGTAAAATTAATTTCCTTCATTACGATTTGTATCTTTACAATTAGTTTCGATTTCTCAAACTTTAATGGTGAAGGTCCTAGAAGATATTCCACAAGGAATTTGTACAGGGATGTTCGTCAGTTCCTTTTGTTTCACAGAAATATTAAGCTTGATGTATCGAAGGACCGTATTTGCATTCCCTGAAGCTGGTTGTTAATGGATATTTCTCTTTCCAGCTGAAGGACAATAAGCTTATAGCAAGCATTCATATCAAGTCTGAAGCTGGGATTCATGGGGATCTAGGCTAAGCAGACATCTGGTTTTCCTCTGAAAGCAATGTAGTGAGAAAGACATCTCTAAAAGACAGTACAACCTTCCTGTCTTAAATCAAGTGTCCTTGAAGAGGCATTTCTCTATGATTATTTAAAGGAGCCCAGGTGAACAACTTAAAGTAGGCCTCTAAGTTTTAGACAGGTAATGATGGGTAAGATGAAAAGGCTGAATTCTGTGACCTTTTATTTTGTACTATTAAATCTTATTACAATTCTATTACTCTGGTCCTCAAGGTCTCTTAACTCTACACAGTATTCAAGCACTGCTTTGTATTTATAGTTCCTCTCACCTTCATGCCATCTGCAAATTTCATTAGAACATTTTTGCTTTTTGCACCAGGGTCATAAATGAATATATTAAATGACATCAATTCTGAACCAAGCTTTGAGAAACTCCACTGGTAACCTACTTACAGCCCAACTCTTTGCTTTTCAGCATAGGTATAGCATATTCTTCTATTCTCTTAGCCAAAGTCTCATACAGTGTAAAAAAGTTACATTACTGTTCATCTTTCTAGGCTAGAAATACAAAAAAATTATAAACATTCAGAATTAAATGTTGGAACACATGATCTCTGAAAATTAGTAAAAGGATATTTAAATTATCTGTTTAAGGACTTCAGGAATGGAATTCAGTTTTCTACACATGGCCATCTAGTGCCCTGACTCTCACCTGTGCCATATGTTGTGTCTCCTTAGGGACATAGAGAGCATCTTAAGATATATCAGATGACACAGTTGCTCAGGATACTGATTTGGGTCATTTGTTAATGTATCGGATGTAGGCAGCAAGGGTTTCGTACAAGGAGGGCTGCAAGTGTGGCTTCTGCGAGATGAGGGCCAAACATGGCCAGGTCAGACCAGTGCCACGGCAGAGCCACCACAGGCCAAAGCTGAGCCCATCGAGCCAAGCTGACCACTGCTCTGCGAAAACATATTTAAGGTACGTCAGAAAATGGGACAGAAGGGAACAAAGAACAAAGAAGAAAAAATAATTTGGAAACCCCAAATTCAGAGGAGGAAGTACTCCCCAGTGAAGCAAACACCAGCACCCCTCTCCCAAACGACTGAGGCTCATGAAGGGCCAGTGCTAGAGTCCCTTGCAGGGACAGCAGCCCACAGAAGTTCTGCTTCAGGGCAGGTGCTTCCCAGGAGGCTCTGTGGCCAGCAGATGAGCCCACACTGCAGCCAGTATTACAGTAAATTACAATTTAGGGACAATGTATTCATTACTAAATGGAAGGAAATCCTTTTCTGCATCCCAGGGACTTTGATATATCAAACATACGCATGAAATAGGAAAGGAAACAAGTCTGTATCATTATAACATAGGGCTGAAATGGTTTTACTGAACATTTAACATGTGTAAGTCAGACAGATACCTACAATGACCACATGGGCTCCCCACAGTCAGTCCAAAGGCCTGGGGAAAGAGTCTGTGGTTTGGCTTTCATTGACTATGCAGGGAGCATAATGATTTGGCTAGACCTGATGCCTTTTTGCGGGGTTCTTGACAGCTAAATTTAACAGGTTATTGTGGACAATGACCATCAAAGTCCTATCTGAAATACATTTGAAATTTGATATGCCTACAATACAAAGAATATGGCTGAGTGAATAGATCACTGTACTCAGTATCACTTCAGTCTCTAAGTAGTGATACATTACACCTACTGGTTTTACACCCACCATTTTAGTGAAAATGAGTTATGACTTGCATCATTAACTGTGATTACTGCTTCAGAAATAGACCTATAATGGTCATATTCCCCATTTTCTGTTGGAAAAGAATTCAAAACTACGTGCTGCAAAATAGATTATTTTAAGTTTTTCTTCGAATACTAGTGCTTTACAGAATTGAATGGGGTATTTCAGGTTGTTGATCTATGTTTAAGCCGGCTGTGGTAGGAATACAAAATAAGCAAAATGTTTCAGAGCACCTGTGCAATAAAAATACACTATGCAAAGACAGGTACTAGTCAAGAGGGATATATAAGAGAACCTAAATAAAGGTCTCTCCAGTAACCTCACAAAAGGGGTATAAGTACCTCTTTGGGATAATTCATCACTTTCCCATTGTCAGGGTTTAACCTCAGTTCACAACAAAGTACCATGGGGACACTTGCACACATCCCACCCTACCTCTCTTTGGGATAGAAAGAAAAATCAAAAAAAGGTAAAACCCTTGTTTTGGGACAAAAACAGTTTAATAGTTGAAATAATAATAATAATGTAGTAATGAAAAGAGAGACAACAAAGAGTGAGAAATAAAACCCAGGAAAGGCAAGTGATGCCCAATACAGTTGCCCACAACCCACTGACTGATGCCCAGCCTGTCCCTAAGAAGAGACCCCTGGCTCTCAGCAGTTTATATACTGGGCATGACGTTCCATGGTATGGGATACCCCTTTGGCCAATTTGGGCCAGCTATCCTAGCCATGCTACCTCCCATATTCTTGTGCTCCTGCTCATCAGCAGAGCATGAGATGTGAGAAGTCCTTGATTTAGAGCAAGTTACTTAGCAACAGTTAAAACATCAGTGCGTTTTCGACATTATTCTCCTAGTAAATCCAAACCACAGAGCACTGTACCAGCTCCCGTCAAGAAAATTAACTCTGTTCCAGCTGAAACCAGGACACCCATGATTAGTGAGGTGCTGTCTAGAGAAAGAAAAAGATACATAAGGTTCAAATGTCTGGATGGGCACTTAGCTCAGGACACATAGTTGAGTTATCGGTATCTTTTTTAGGATACACATAAAGGAGAACAAACAAACCCTATTTTTCACCATTGCTCACTCATTAAAGCACATGCCAGGAAATAGGATGTCTGGCATTTTTTGAGTGCAGCTCCAATTACACAGAGAAGTCATCTCGGGATCCAGCTGCTCCTTAGCACTGTTCATCTCAAGTGTCGCTCACTTGAAGACAAGCCATGGTACAAGAGGAATGGGAAAAATCTTTGCTGACCCTAAATAGTGGTGAGCAATGTGTCAGCACCATGGTAGTATCACAGTTGTAAGCTAACAGATACTAACATACTTCTGTATTAATAATCTTACAGTATCACTGTATTTGCAGTCTTTTATTAACTCCTACCCTAGTGGCCCAAACCTCATGAGGCTCTGCCACCATCCTTCCCACATCTCCTTTCCAGACCTATAGTGTTCTGGAGCTGTTTTGAAGGAGTACGGTGGAGTAGGCAGGAAAAAAATCTCCCTTTTGCCTTCACTGCTATCTCAGTCAGTGGATCTCTTCGTTATCTATAGCAAAATATCACAGGTAAAAATAGTTGTATACATGCAGATTTACTAGACAGACAGTGGACTCCAAGAAGGACTGGCTGAGGGAGACAAGTTGGTTAGTATAGGATACTCATGCATATGAATTTCAGAGTGGGTGGAAAAAAACAGTCCTAGAGTTTCCACCAGCACATTCTACTAAAATCTTCCCTGTGAAATGAAATCAATCAAAAGTTGCCTTTAAGTATTCAGCGAGGCAAGGTCAACTGTAAAGTGAGGAAATGCATCACTGAAGAGAGATAGCTTGCCTATTTTTCATAGTTTCCCAGAATTCCATTGCTGTTTTTGGAAAATATTTAATATCATGAAATGTGCTGATAGCATGATTTTTCCCCCCTTTTCACTATAACACTATGCAAAATCCAAACTTTATAATCCATTTCCAAGTCTTCATTTTCAGAGTATATTCTCTATGACAATTGATTACTTTGGATTCTGGGATGTCTTTGGATTCTACTAATAGCTAGTAACCCAAGGAATAGTCTTTTAAGTGTAGAAATTGAAGAATTTCTTAAAAGAAACCAAACCAAACAAAACCCTCGAAACCAGAACAAAGCATTTCCATTTTTTCACAGTTATTTTTCCAGTGATGGGTAATGGAAGAAGTTCTTAAATTCACTCTGATTCAAAATGAAAACTTTCTTGAAACATCAAAATTTCTTCTAGAAGGTATATTCAGAGTGTCAGTCAGCTCTGCCTGAAAATACCTCTCTGAATTCATTCAACCACAGAAGCAAGTCTATGATTTTTTTCCAAGGGTTCTGAAAAGTTGTATTGTATTTTCACTTTAAAATGCACATGAAAGCATTACATGTGCTCCAATGTGCATTCTCAGCAACAAAAATGCTTTTAACCCTCAACTTTTAAAAGCAGCTGCAGGGATTTGTTCCCCAGAGAAGACAGTCTTTAAAAGGCCAATGGAATTTCTAGGTTCCTGAGGGACCATGCCAGGCTTGTTTGGATCGTCTCTGGGGTCTTTCATACAGTTCAGCTGAGGAAAGTGCAATTTGTTCGTTATGTTTGCTGATCATTCCTTTTTAACCAATTCAGCAAGTACAAATAGCAGAAAAAAGCAGAATAACCAGCCAACATAGAAAACATCTAAAGTGCACATACTTCCATTTTATAATTGCACCTCCAAAAACTGCATTAATCAGAATTTCCCCTGCATGTATAAGGAAATTATAAAATTTTTCTTTCCCTCAGAAATTAAACATTCATTATCTCTCACTAGACTGTTAGGTTTCTCTATTCATCTGCCATAGGAAACACCTGGAAAGAATAGTGGGTTAGCTGAAGCTATTGGTCACCCATGTCACCAAGGTACCTCAGTCAAAAGCAAACTTCCAGTTATGTTCTATGTAACCATGAGAAGAAATTTTAAAAATCTACAGGAGAGTACTTAAAAATCTTTCTTTTCCTCCAGGATTTGGAATGATACATTAATTGCTTAAGCAAATAATCAAGGTTGGTATGAACACCGCTTTAGTTTTCATCTGTGAAATACAATGCAAACTGCTCCACAGGAAGTTCTTGTGATTATTTATTTGGAGTGAGGTAGAGAAGCCTCAACTAAAACTGTAATCCTATTTAAAGACAATGAACATGCACATCACCAAACAGTCCCTGATATAATTACTTCTTATTTCTTTCTATGGAAAGCAATAGTTAAAATTCTGAGCTGAGCAACAGCAATGCACTGGAATGATAATAATTGTAACTAGAATCGAAATTGTGCAGAGCCAATTCCCATTATAACTTGAAATATATACTCTTGTCCTACTAATAAAAGTTAAAATGTAGATGTCTAAATCAATGACATAGTGATAGCATGACTTCAGCTTTACAAATGCTACTGTAGTCATTCTGGAATGCACTATTTCATAATCAGTCAATAAAAGATGCATCAAACTTTCTGTATCCTTCCCTCTCCCCCAGTTATGCATACATTATCTCTAACAGATTTGTGAATATAACGATCTCCTCAAACTGCATGATTTAGTTTTATGGCACAGTCACACTGTCAGACTAATACTAAACATACTTTCTTATATTCATGCTTACTACCTTGGCCAAAAAATGAGAAAGAATGTCTAACAATGTCAAATAGGTCAGCATCAGATGTATTTCTATCAAAAATAAAGAAAAATTACTAACTTTTCCTATGAAACATTATAAATCATTTGGGAAACACAAAAGAGCATAGTGTAACTGAAGAAAGGTCCTTGGGAACAGAAAATTTTTTTCATTATGTATTTACAATTGCATAACAAGAAATTACAATCCACGAAACCAAATTACTAAGTACAAACTAAATGAAGTAATACATAACCATTAAATTATGCTGCTGCCATCATATGAAGATAAGCACTGCTAGTTCTTAGCGCTGAGTTGAAGCCGTATTCTTGTTTCTAAATTCTGTTGTGGGAAAAGATGAGGATAATGAAGTGACAGTTAAAAGACACTGCTGTGTTAGCAAGGCTAGAAAACAGGCTTAGGAATCACATCAAGAAATTTTGCACAAATCGAGATTTAGTTAACTTTCGCTGGAAAACATTGAACTTTGCAAGGTAAAAAAATCATGTAAACAGAACATCAAGACAGTCTATCTGATTAGGGGGAAATACCGACCTTGTTGTATAGAGCCAGGAGAATTATAAACTCGTGCAGTAGAAATCTGTCGGTTTTATTCTTAAGAGGATAACAGCATATGAAATTATTGATAGAAACTGAAACTGAAATCTGAGGACCCTAAAAGTAGATGTCATCAGATAGCACAGAACTTGCATGTGTTCTAAATACACCTATAGACAGAAAAGTGTAGTAATAGAAGAGATAGTTTGGAGATGGTTACAACTTGATTATCCGTGGCTGTGGACAAGGAGCAATGGAGTCACCTATTATGCACATCCACAAGTAGAAAGGTACATAACCTGTTATATTATTTAAGGAAGCCACCAATCCCTTGACAAAATACCAAAATGCTATACTGCCTCCTTGGTGTGAAGAATGAAACTGTGCTTTACCTGTTGGAGCAGTGTAAGGAGGCACCAACTAGAGCATGACAAGGTGAAAAGGATGGTGAAGAAATATACAGAATGAGCAAAGAAGATATAATGAAACCATCTGGAATCAGTTTAAGAAAGTTTAAAAAAAAAAGAGTCTTTAAAGACTTTGTTGTCAGTGAGTTCTAACAAGCAATAGAACAAAGAGAAAACAATAAAAGGTATAAATGTTGCCACTAGTGGCATTAAAATGGGAAAAACATTAGCACAGGAAATACTTACTAGGGAAAATATGATTTACTGAAGACAGAAAGAACCTGGAAAGCTGGAGTCTAACCTAAATGTGAGTTGCTGTCACCTTGCAAGAGTGCAGACAAGACACATTAATTTTTCTAGCTCTGTTGGCTTATGTTAGGAACTTTACAAGGTTTAAACTACAACGTCTCTTTTAACATGTGCTTATAGCACACACAACACAGCACAGCTTCAACCTCATCTCAAACTGTGCCACTTTGTATCATGGAAACAATGAATACCCTTTTCAATTATTTTACAGAGCAGAAACTTGATATGGTGAGATTTTGGGATTTTTTAGGCTTTAAATGTTTTAACATGAGAAGTCAGTTAAAATATCAATAGCAGTGGTATACATTAGTTTATTATAATTAGTGGCACAGTTAGTTTATTACTGTTTATTAGTTTAAATATAGACTTGATAACACAAAGTTGATGAGACTGGCCTATAGGAGTAGCCACAATATATATGCTTCTCCAGGCAGGAGAAGATGATGTTTGTCTCTTCAGGGATTCTGCCTGAAAGAATACCACTGGCAACAGTCCTGGAGAAAAGAGGGGTCCAGAAGAGTGGTTTGATCTCTGTGGATAAACACTTCCAGGATCAAAAGCACTTAATTTGAAATTGTAGAGAGTCAAGCAAACAGGGAGGAGCAGGAGGCCTGCTCTGATTAGCAAGGAGTATCTGACTGAGCTCAGATATCAAAAGGAAGCACACAAGAGGTAGAAGAAAGTTTGGATCACCCAGGAGGAATATAGAGACAATGACCGTTTGGTTACACAGGGACCATTCAGGGATGGTGAGGGCCAAAGCCCACCTGGAGCTAAATCTGAAGAGGAACGTGAAGAGTAAAAACAAAGGCTTCTACAGATATATCAGCAGCAAAGAGAAGATGAGGGAAAATGTGGACCCACTTCTGCCTGGAGTAGGGGAGCTGGTAAAAGAGGACATGGAAAAAGCTGAGGTACTCCATGCCTTGTCTTCTTCAGTCATCAATGGGAAGACTTGCCTACAGGAATCCCAGGGCCCTGAGAGCAATAGGAAAATCTGAAGCAAGGACAGTTTACCCTCCATGGAGAAGCATTGAGGGAGCTGATCAATATCACCGGAAGGCCACTTCTGGTTATATTTGAAGGGCTGTGCCAATTGGGAAAGAGAGGGAGGAATCTCTGAGAAATTGCAGAAAGAAAGTATCACTCCTATTTTGAAGAATGGAATGGGGGAAGATTTGGAGAACCTCAGAGTGATCAGCCTCACCTCAAACCCTTGGAAAATGATGAAACAACTAAATGTGAAAGCCACTTTTAGACATGAAGGACAGAAGAGTGACTGAGCTTCAGTCAACATGAGAAATGAGTGGTTCAGAGGCCAAGGAGAGAGCAGCAGACATTGTTTATCTTGACTTGAGTCCCCCATGAAATTCTCGTATACTAACTGGTGAAATATGTGCTTGATAAATGAACAGAGGGATGAGTTGAAAACTGGCCTAACTGCTAGGTTTGAAGGCTTATCATCAGAGTAGGAAGTCCAGCTGGAAGTCAGCCACTCATGACAAACTCAATGGGTCAGTATTGGGGCAACACTGCTTATCATCTTTATTAATTATACAGTTGATGGGACAGAGTGTACCCCCAGCAATTCTGCAAATTGCACAAGATTGGCAGGGGTACCTGATACACGAGAAAATTATGTTGTCATTCAGAGGAACCTGAGGAAGCTGGAAAAATGTTTTGACAGGGAAGAGAAGACACCTGGAAAGGAAGAACGCCATGGAAAAGTACAGGGACCAGGTGACTGGAGGATGATGCTGATGGACAGCAAGCTGAACATGAGTCAGCCATATGCCCTTAGAGCAAAGCAAGCCAGAAGCTTCTTGCACTGCATTAGGAGGAGAGCTGCCAAGAGGTCAAATGATCACATTCAAAAGAATCACATCCTTCCCTTCTGTTCAGCACTGGTGAAGACATGCCTGAAGTTCTGTGTCCACTGCTGGGCTCCCCAGAACAAGGGAGACAGAGCAATGCTGGGGAGAGCCCATGAGAGGCTACCCTAAGATGATTAAGGGACTGGATTATCCAGCCTGTGAGGAAAAGCAAAGAGAACTGTAACTGCTTAGCCTGGAGAAGGTGCAGAAATCTAATCAGTGTCTACCAATACCAGACAGGAGGAAGTAAGAAAAGGCTCTCATTCCTGCTACCCTGGGAATGGTCAGAGTAAACGGCCACAAACTAAAACACAGGGAATTCTATTTCATCACAAGAAAAAATATTTTTACTCTGAGGCTGATTGAACATCAGAACAGACTGCCCAGAAAGGCTGTTCAGCCTCCATCAGATATTAAAAAACTGTCTGGATACGGCCTAGGTCAACCAGCTCTAGCTGACTGCTTGGAGCAGGTGCATTGCATGAGAAAATCTCCAGAGACCCCTTCCAACCTCAGCAATTCTCTGAGTCTGCATTTTATGCAGCTATTACACTCTGAAGGGTAAGAAGCATAGAAAGACAGTTTTTCAGCTCCAGTGCCCCAATGATGTTAAGTAAATTTACATTTGATGAGGATCTGGCTAAGAGAGCTTTAGAGCATTAGATGGAACAATTCTCATATAAGCAAAACTGGCAAACAGTATAAGAAAATGAGACTGAGTCAAAGAGACTGCTGACATTTAAAGCATTCTTCTTGCAGCAAGCATTTGGGCTTAAGGAAGGATAAGGGACTAGTGATTGCCATTAACAGGAATGGTGGGAGAACATAAAGGAGCGTTGGAGAAAGTGCATGCATGTGGAAAGATGTGGAGTAAAGATATCCCACACCCTAACAGCAGAAATACAAAATGTTTTAAAATAGATAGCATAACACATCCAGAAAAACAGTCAAAATGCTGAAAGTAAGAAGCCAAAAGACAGTAAGACTTTAATAATAAGAAGGATAGGAGGGGGTGCAGAGCATTTTCATCTAATAAGCTGTTGTTGGTTTTAATCTTTAATTTGCCATTCCTTTAACATTCATAGAAATAGCCAAATGTTTTAAATCTGCCAATAAGGATCCTGAAATATCACAGGACTGCAGGAGAAATTTAGGGAATAATGCTAACTCAACATAAATTTAGCTGCTGTATATATTCAAAGGAAACAACTTCTTCCTTCCTGTATTCTTGCTGGCCTGTGGAAGCAGATTGTAAATCCCTCCTGTCATTCATTTCCAAAGTTAGTATTGATATAAGACACTATTCAGTGCAGCAAATCAGGAGACAAAAATCATTTAAAAGTTAAAGTGGTTCACTGACAATTCTCCATCATCTGTGTACTTCAAATGTGTGAATTACTTTATAAATTCTGCTGAAATCCTTCTCTTGAGATTCAATCCTATTTTATTGTCAAATACATTAAAGTTTATTTCTAACTCTGAAACATATATATATAAAATAAAGCAATTTAGAAAGTATCAGAACATAAATTTATTTTAATCCTTTGCCTTTATTTCTCTTGATGAGCTGAAAATTTCAGGAGAACATAAAATCTTAACAAGGTAAGAGGTGATACCACTGGAGACAGCAGTTTCCTTCCTTCAAGTCACTGAACCGTAAATAAAACATCATGATAATAATTTGAGTTTTTCTATTCTTGTTTCCATCTGCAGACAGGAATAATGAGGTGAGACTGTTGGGATTAACTCAAATTAAGTTTTCTTCTTACTTAAAATAATTGAGGTCTATGTACATTGTCAACATAAAAATAAATGCAATCTACCTTAATTTGACTTTCTACAAAACATTGTTGCTGACAACAATGATGTTTGATAGATACTAGTTGATATTTCTCCCAACATAAATATCTCACTTAAATTTTCATAAATCTTACTATTTTTTTCACTTATTAAAGCAATACGGTAGATGAAAGCTCTGGGGAAGGTGGGATGCCATCTTTATAGTACTGCTAAAGGAAAAAAATGCAATCTGTGGGGTCTTTTAATATTTTTGTGCTCTCAAACACTAAATTCACAGTAATAACTCTAAAACAGCTTATAGAAAATAGGAGAAGTTTATGAAAATATACTCTTTATCAACAGTTTTAAGAGAATCTCATTTTTCATTAGAATAATAGCTAAAATTTGACCTCTGGAGTTCTTTTCAACTTACAGGGAAAAATGTGCCTTTTTTCATGGACTTATACTTCATAAAGAAAGTAGACAAAACATCTGTTACTAATTATTATTTATTCATATCACAGTAACATTGAAAGGCCCTCATACAAATCAGAGGTTCCATTGTACTTTTTGCTGGAAAATGCATTCAAGGAGACAATCTCTGCTCTGCTTCAAAGACTTTACAGACAAGACACATTCTTTCCTCTGAAGATTAGAGATGAGGTATTGTATCACAGAACAATCATTTCCTCTACATTATGAAAAAAAAATCTTTAATAGAGACAAGAATTAAATGTAGATATTCTACTGATAATCTTAATTCTTTGATTGTCCCTTCATTTTCAAGTACAAAATACTCCCTGGATAGTGGGCCTAATCATAAAGGCTACTGGGAAACTTTCCGGGTGTAGAAGTAAATCTTTTGTACCTGTTTAATCTATGATCAAAATAGGAAATCTCTTTCTAAGCTGGAGAGAGATAAAATGCATTTTGGAATTCCGCTAATACATGTAAAAAACCTTATTTCTCAATAATTCACACCATGCATGTTTGGATTTATGCTTTGTTAGGAAGTAATTTTTGTGCTATTTCTTCTGTGATGAACCCTGTTTCACAAAATCTGTGTTATTGATTTCCTAATAGGCTAGATATCATTGCAAAATACTGATATAGGCTTTCCTTTCCTGTATGTAAGATGCCTTCAGTATGCATGAAATAATTAATAGATTACCAAAGACTTTTCAAATTGCCTATTGATCCTAGCGCAGTACACAGTAGAGACACAAAATTAATGAAAACTTGAGTGAAACTAAAATAAAGAAGATTCAGAGCTTGAATCTTTTTAAAACTCATAAAGTAAAATGAATAACAGCATATTTTCTCCAACATATCCCCAAAATGGCTGAATGTAAATATCTGAGCTATCATTAATATTAATTTGAGATTTTTTTTTACCACCCCTACTGCATTAGCAGGACTGGGGAAACAAATCATGGAGGTAGAGGTAATCAATTCTTACATGTATCCATACTCTGCACCAAATATTGGTTGGTCAGGGTCACAAGTATTTTAAGTATTTCCAAGGAGGGTGATTCCACAATCTCCCTGGACAATCTGTTCAAGAGTTCTGTCACTTTAACAGTCTCACAGTAAAAAATTGTCTTTCATATTTAAGCAGGACTTTGTGTACTTCTGTTTGTGACAACTGCCTCTTGTAGCCTGGTGGGACAGAACTGAATAGAGCCCAGCCCTGTCTTCTTTACACCCTCCCCTCAGATATTCATATGTAAGGACAAGATTCACACTTCTGAAAATGCCAGTCCTATTGTAAAAACTGAGAAAATGGCAGTGTTCAGTACCTTAGCTTTTCTGTGTCCCATGACAGCAGACACCCTGCCCCACTCAGCAGCAGGCACCCCTTTACCCTCGTTTTCTTTTGCTGATTATGTCACCGAAAGAAGTGTGTGTTCGTGTGTTTCTTCTCATTAGGTGTTTCTCTTGATTCATTTTTTCTCATATGTGATGTTTAGTCTGGGAATATTTCCTCTCCAGTGAAATTTAACCTATGATTTTTTTCCAGTATGGCCACTGTATCTTACAGGAAAAAATCCCAGTACACTACCTTTTCAGGATTAATTTACAGCATTTTTGTATTTTTATAAAGTTCTAATTCTACACTGATATTAAAAAGACTTCTCAAAACAAATTTCTTCAAGGCTGCTCGTTTTAAATCTCTGATTCATTTTGTGGGTCCAGAGAGGATGTCATGTTAGTAAGTTTATCGAAACAAAGATGCCATGTTAAATTATATTTCTTCAGCTTTTTTGGCATGCCTGACTTCACTCAAAATTTCACTTTCTTCATTAAATTTGTCCAGATAAAGTGAAGACATTTTGAAAACAGACTGCAGTTAGGCAGCAAATCATCACAGGCACACTAGATTTTTTGACATTAAAATGGATTTGTTTCACACTGTTATGTCAAAAAAGTGCCTCCATTCCTTCTATTCAGTTGTACTTTTTAGCACCTAAAATGTGAATTTCATTTATTGTGAAGTCTGTTAGAAGAAATTACATAGAAAAATGTGTTATATAAATATATATGTGTGTGTATATCTATAATGTATGGTTTTAATGCTTTAAAAATTAATAAGTCATAAGAGAAGAAGTGTGTCCAAAAAATCCAAGCTTTAAATGAAAGTAAGAAGATGATGGAATGAAATTTACAAGAGGCATGAGTTTCATATGGAGATAATTAGGAAGAAAAAGTAGAAACATTACAGAGATCTCTAAGTTATTGGTGTTAGAATAGGCAAGTCTTCAGAAGACAGATGGAGTTATCCTAACAACAAATCCAAATTTTTCTCTCAAAATGAATAGAAATATACCCTCCAGACAAAAGATAAGTAGAAATATAAGGAATTTTCATTAAGACTATTTTTCTCCCACCAATTAAATATGTAGTAAAATTATATTATAGCTAAACCATCTGCTTCACATTATTTTCTTCCAATACATAAACAAAGAAGAATGGATCAGCTGTTTTTGTATGTCTTTATAACATAAATTTAACCTGATTTTTTAAAATAAAAATCTCTCAAGATTTATATGGTTACAGTTAGCTCAAATTATTCTTCCACTATTACTCTTCATTGACTGTGGAGAGTAAGGTGATGCAGGTTTCCGTGATCCCTCATTACCTTTTCCCTGGACTCACCACATTAACCTTGGTGAGACACTGGTATCATCATCCTGTGGAGGCTCACTAAACTCTAACAGAGCCCAGTTTTTCACTCCAAAAGTAGGAGGTAATGTTTAGGGATCATACACAAGCCCTTCCACTATCTGCCATCCACAATTCTTATCTTCTCCCAACATTCACAGAAGGAATTACAAGGACTACATCCCTGATTTCACTGACCAATTATCAACATGTTGCCCAGGAACTTGATTAATCCATTTTGTAACCTGCTCGGAATTATTTATCTCCTTGACCACCTGTGGCAACACATGCCATAAACTCACTAACCACTTTCACTAAAGCACTTTCTTTTACCTCTCTTAAGCTCTCACCCTGCTAGTTTCAGGGTGTGTACTCAAGTACCAGGGGATTTGATGAATAACAACTGCCTTAACCACTATCTTCATGACTTTGCCAATATTTATCATCTCTATCTATCTAGGCTTTTCTTCCTAGAATGGAAAGGCTCAGCCAGTTTGACAATGACACCAGGCTGTGTGGTGCAGTCAATGCCCTGGGGGGAAAAGGATGCCAACCAGAGGAACCTTGACAGGCTTGAGAGGTAGGTCTGTGCAAACCTCATGACAAGGCCAAGTGCAAACTTCTGTATTTGCATTGGAGCAATCCCAAGCAGAAATACAGGCTGGAAAATTGATTGAGAGCAGCACTGGGAAGAGAAAAATGTGGATGTCCCATCCCTGGAAGTGTTCAAGGCCAGAGTGAATGGGGCCTGTCTAGTGGAAGAGGTCCCTGATCATTTCAGGAGGGTTGAAACAAAATTATCTTTAAGGTCCTTTCCAATGTAAATCATTCTATGATTCTATGATAACTTCAGTCTTTTATTATGAGACAATGTTTCATTCCCATAACAATGAGAAGTTGATTTCTCTGCACCATTTTTGGCTACATTATCTTATATATTGCCCTTTCTGAGATGCAAGAAAAAGTACTATTTCAAGTAATCCGATTGTCCCGACCCACTGTAAAAAAGGGGGAGTCGGGAAGGATTCTTTTTAGTAGATTTCTCGGACAAAAAACGAAGAGCAAATGCAGCACTATTATATCTGAAAAACTGTTTATTGACAAAGAAGGGTAAGTGTTCCTACCACAGGGGGACAGAAAAAGGAATGAAGAGGGGAAAACAGAGATGGAGAGAGAAAAACAATACCGGACAGATCAGTAACACTGTACCGCGGGTGGCCCGTCGGCGAGAGTTTGGCAGATGGAGCGTGTGCACTGTTAGCTGCGAGGAGTCTGCGCGGCTCCCGTGGCGAGCTGGGCGCGATTTCCAAACAGCAGCAGCTGCGTGTGCCTTCCGTGGGCGAGGAACAGGAACAGGAACAGGCTGCCGTGGCCACGGGGGGAGTCGGGGAGCAGCTGCGGGCGGTCAGGTCCAGAGTGTGCCGGCTGCGAGCGGCGACGGCTGCAGGGCTGCTGCGGAACACACGGCGGCTGCCTGCAGGCTGGGTGCAAGCGGCTCTGGGCTGGCTGCAGGCAGGGTGCAAGCGGCTCTGGGCTGGCTGCAGGCAGGGTGCAAGCGGCTCTGGGCTGCCTGCAGGCAGGGTGCAAGCGGCTCTGGGCTGGCTGCAGGCTGGGTGCAAGCGGCTCTGGGCTGGCTGCAGGCAGGGTGCAAGCGGCTCTGGGCTGGCTGCAGGCTGGGTGCAAGCGGCTCTGGGCTGCCTGCAGGCAGGGTGCAAGCGGCTCTGGGCTGGCTGCAGGCTGGGTGCAAGCGGCTCTGGGCTGGCTGCAGGCAGGGTGCAAGCGGCTCTGGGCTGGCTGCAGGCAGGGTGCCGGCGGCGGCTCCCGGCTCGGGCACAGACGGCAGCGGCTCCGTCGGGCAAACAGCGGACCACGAGGTTGTCGCGGCGATGGAGCTGCCTCGGGGAAGCGGCGAAGCAGGGCAGGACGGGGCAGACAGCACAGACAGCCAGGGAAGGAGCAGGATCGCAGGGAGGAAAATACAAGGTCGGGAGGGGAGCAGAGCTGACCCTCTGGATGAGTCCCTCTTCCTCCAAGAAACCCAAAGGAAAAAAGGCCCCGGGGTTGTCTTGCAGTTAGTGTTTTATATGTTTGGCCGTCCTATAGCGTGACTTCCCGTGCACTTTCTCTGCACATTATTCCCCGGGCATCCGGGGATCTGCCCCACAGCGATGGGGGCGGGTCGCTTGCAGCCCAGCAGTGGAAGCTTTCTCTCTCCTGATTGACTGCCAGGCAAAGCCTCCCCGGGGACAGAGCTCCCAGCACGGGTGCTGCCCCTAAAGTAATTTTTTCACCTTATGTATAACATACGTTGAGGCATAAATGAAAATATTGGTCTCTCTCACCAGTACATCGATGTTTTTCAGAGAAAAAAAATGTTTCTGATTTAGTCTCAATATGCTTCCTGATGATACAAAGTATTTTGTTTGTCCTCAAGAACAAAGTGCACACGGAGTTGATGATTTGAGAAAACTGCCACTGAGCTCAAGATATTCTTCCTGAATTTTACCTTCCACTTTCAAGTTCATCACTTTGTAAGCATTATTTAGGTTCCGCTCCCTGCTATTTAGTGACATAAATTATCATCTTGCATTTCTTTGCTCAATACTTGATTTTAGTGATCTCCTTATGGGGTTTGTCACCATCAGTGCCACATTTAACTGCCTGAAAGATCTCAGTAGCATCTGTAAACTTGAATATTTGATTACACATTCCCTGTCTCAAGGTCATCTGTGAAAATGTTGAGTAAAAATTAACACATCACTAATCTATGGGGATCCATACTCTTCTTCCCCCTGAAAAGAGATCTAAAAGTAAGTTAAATTTCTTTAATGGCCTTTAAATAGAAGCTTCTCAAGTATTTTAATTTCCAAATCCCTACATATTATGTCTTCTGCCTCTCCTTTACCCACTTGCTTACTTATATTCTCATAGAGCTCCATCTTTCCTGGCACCTAATACATTGAGTTTACACCTGTACTTCATCATATTATTCCATTTTGTAGGTCATCATTTTGAAGGGAATGGAAGTCAGACTCACCACATAGTTCCAGGACTTCCTTTTAAGTCCTTTTTTGTCAGATAAAAGTTATGCTGGCAACCTGGCAGTCTTCTGACAGCATGGATCTTTGTAGTAGATAGTTTATACAAGTTCACCAGAAATTCACCAATTTCTCACCTGAGTCCAAGCTCATGGTTCAATGCAATATGGTCCTAGTAACTTACATCATTATCTGACGTCATGTCATCATTGCATAAAACATACAAAATTTCTCTCCTTCAGAAGAGCTGTATAGATTACATGTCAACTTGCTTTACTTTTTTTTTTTCCTAGCTCCTTTCATTGAGGAATTCATCATAGAGACATTAGTTTAGTATTTGTAGTAGAAAGCATTTTTGTTCACAAATACATGCACAAAAGTTCATAGTGTCTCAAACAAGTTGGTGAGTCTAAAGAGATAAGCAGCATTAAGATGATTTTTTTTTTCCAGGATGGGAGGAAATGAACCAGGATTCACACTGTCATATTAAAATAACCAAATCTCTAAGTGAAAAGGGAGAATTATCCTTCAGGTATGCTTTAAAAGGAAGCAGCTGCTATCACTGCATGCTCGGTAACCTGTAAGTCTGAGGAAGCTTAGCAGATCATACCCCTCAAAGGAGGAAGGCAGTGGGTGCCTAGTTTCTGGATCCCTGAGTTAGGGCTGAATTGCTGAACTACCAGGATTGAGATACTTCTGACAACTGCAGTAACAGTGATTTAAGCATCTGGACAACTTTAAGGTCAAGAACTGAAGTGCTTACAGATTACAGACCTGTCAAATATAAGAAAGAGCTCTGTGGGAGCTCTGGACCTCACAGGTTTAGACTAAGACTTCAAAATATGCTACTCTTCCACTTCAAATACTTAAATTCTTTCTGTGATCCTGCCTTTGGCAACTGTCAAAATTTGCTTTGAGTTTACCCAGCAATTACACCCTTTTTCAGTAACCATGAAAAAAATTATAAATCCCAGAATAATTTATGCATTACTATCCTGTGAGAAAAGGTCTAAAACTCAATGGGAATTATATTTGATGTTTTATATTGCTTAACTGTGTTTGCAATACAATACTCAATACAAATGTATAGTATTGACTTCTACTGGTTATCATATCTGGTGCTCTGATAAGCTACATATGACTGTATCACACGACATCTGTGTCAAAGACATTCCTACAGTTTAAAATCTGATTTTTCCTATGTTAGCCTCTGCAGAAAGCCACTAGCGACATATATCTACTAGTCAAACAGTAAATACGTGTGCACTTGTTGAAGAATGACTCAATTTTAATGTTTGCAAACTTGAAAATAAGAAAAATTCAAAAACGTTTTTCATAGTTTACACAATCTGAATATTTTGGTTTCCATTTCTCAAAAATCTAAGGTAAAAGTTTCTGTATTGTTTCTACTGTATTCAAAGAAATTTGTGAGTCAGTTCTTCTCATTTGTTTTGAACATTTTGGAAACTTTCAATGAAACGTTAAGGACTATTCTATGCTTCTTTTTAAAAAAATTAAACAGAAAGTTTCCAAATGGTATATGACATATGTATGACCTGTGTGCATATGTTATATTTTATATGCATACACACTGTTTGTATGAGGAAAGAATTTCCTTATGTTTTTCCCTCCACACCCTTATTCGGTTGTTGTTCCTCTATATGAAGTCTGATTTTAAAGTCAGAATTGTCCAGTAACATATATAGGTCAGAAATATTTTTGCCTTTTTATCACAATAAGAACCTAATCTAACTAACCCATTTTAACCTGATTAACTAAGGTATTATGGCAGAATGAATGCATAAATGATAACATTGTAATTTAAACACCTCATAATAGTAATTATTTTATCGCAAAAATTACTTATTAGCTCCTGCATTATAACAAGTCTTCTGACATTTGTTAAAGTTGTTACCCACTTCAGAAGAACAAACCAAATAATCAGTTATAGTTTGTTCATTAATTCAAAGTATTATAGAAACTTCAGAAGAACCCACCAATTATTTGGTGACACTTTGTTCATGAACTCAGAATAGCAACCTGTCACTGCTTAACTTTGTTAATACAGAGCACTTGCCTACAAAAGGACTTTAACTTGAAAGTGAGCATCTATCACTTTAAATCCTTGTCTACTAAGAGAAAAAGTGATAAATTCTTTTTTCTCTGCTTTTTTTTAGAACACAAACCTTGATTAAATTAATAGCAGACAAGCTGATAGCCTTTGAGTCCTAGGAACCGTGACAATCATCCAGTCTAGCCTCTGATATTCACACACCATAGAAATTTCTCCATTATAATCCATATAAGCCCATATCTCCCTTTTTAGCTAGACCATCTCTTTTGTAAGACACTGGATTTATTTAAAGTTTTCAGGCAGTGAAAATCCACAACTTTCCTAGATAAGATTTTGTAAAGATTAATTACTTTTACTTTTAGAAATATGTACTTTCCTTTTCAACCTTGAATTTATCTCGCTTTACCTTGAAATAAGATCCCTGGATCTCATTATGCCTTTGCAGCAAAATTAAAGAGCTGCATTCTGCAGTATGCATCTTCCTTGTGAATGTGCTTATAGATAGTGTTCAATAGGTTAACTGTATGTCACATGTATCTGGCGATATAGCTTCAAAATATGTGCTCTACCCTACATTTTAATATCCAAGAGTAATTTTATGACAATCTTTTAAAATGTTGCTAGATCAGCATGACCTTCATGTAACATTCAAATAGAGCACTTCTACATTCTTAAGGGAAACAATAACTTAATATTCACTTTTGGGCTTTGTTTGACACTGAATCCTGAAGTACTTGACCGTAAAATATTGACACAGTTGTTATCCACCTTCTTGTTGTATGCAGTTTTCATTCAATATATACTGACTGCTGTATGAAATGCCTGCATGAGCACACAGTTGACAAGACATTGGCACTAATTGTTATCACACAGAGTTGAGAAATGGAGAATTGGATTGACTTTCTATCTCAGTGAGACAGGAACGAATTCATCAAAGATTGTCCATTATCTCCGTAACTGTCAAAGGAGCTACAGATTAGGTCAGGAAAGATCAAAGACACAGAGCTTTGCTTTCAGTATCTTCACATCCGTGTGCATGTGCTGGGAGAAAAACAGCTTTTTGCACAGTTTTTATGCAGAAAAATAACAGTTAAAATTAATATTTTAAAACAAGTATTGGTTTTTAGACAAAAACAATGTTTCTGCATTCCTGTCTGTATCTCTAATGGTATTTATTGGCCTAGTTTATACTAGTAAGTGATTTAGCACAACAGAGGAAGACCAGTAGATCAAAACCAGTGGTGACGTGACCCAGCATCAACACCCTGCGTGGTCTGTGATTTCACTTCAGACTAGCTTTAACCTGGTCCCTGGACCAAACACCATCACCACATATATGTTCTGAAGGATCAAACGTTAGTTTGAACTTGTACTGTGATAAAGTGCACAGCTAGAGCTTCCAATTTAATATCCTCTAATAGATACCTGGTCTGTGTGTAACAAAACTTCCTTTTGAACCAAAACAATGTGTAACAGGTGAGATTGATTGCAAGATTAACCTCAGAACTGAGCTACTGCTTCAAGTCAAAATGCTGGGGGTACATCCATGGAATAACACCTGTTTAGATAACAGCCCAAGCACTAAGTGCCTCTAAAACTGTGAATTAGAGAAACAGTGGCAAAGAGGAAATTACTCCCATCTTGATTATCCCACTCACTGAAATAAAGCATAACTCCATGTGTCCCATTTATATAAAGAAAAAGATCTGGTCAAAATTGTGATGCTTATTCTAGCCTCTAAAATTGTCTGCTCAGACACTGACAGACCACAGAAGACCAGGAAGAATCTGGAGGTATATGTATGAGTACACGTGAATTTCTCAGCCTGATTTCAACAGCTGTCATTTAAGGAGCCAGATCTGAAATTCAGGAGATTTACATTTGTCCCTTAAACTTGTATGAGATGCTCTAGTCAGACCTCTTGATTAAACCAGCAGTCAAGTTTATTCTACACTCAACAAAACACCTAAATATTCTACCAACTCTGGATACAGCACATTGTGAAGCCTTAAATGAGATGATTAAGGAGTGTTTAAGACATTGCCCTTTTATTAGCTGTTTGCAGTAACAATATAAAAGTGTCAAAAATAGCTATTATTCCCTGAAAATCCAGAAGTACACTACTATTTTAAAACACATAAGGTAGCCTTAAAGTTTGGTGACAGGATTGTGGTTATGCTCACCAGAAGATCCAAAATTCACCTCAAATAATCTATAGTTCTTGTGAATCACCATTGCCTTTGCCTCATACAAAACAGTCCCTTGGAGCCAAAAGACCTAGTTTTAAAAACACTGGGTATTTCTGCTTCCTTTTATTCCTTTTATGATATATCATCATGCTTTTATTGCCACTCTTCAGAAAAATATCACCAAGTTTAAAGGTCTGAGAAGTATTCATTCCTGTATGCTCTTTCTCATAAATCCTCTAGCTAGATTTATACCAAAAGCAATTTGAAAACTTTTCCAAAGGGACTGCATAAAAGATGCAACCTATATGTTTTTATTCTCTTAGCTGATAATTTTATAATCTTGAATTTTTTAAAACTATGTAGATAACAATGTTCCAAGTTTATCTATTTGTAGTCACCAAGAGGTTCTAGGTGTAAAGCTGAGCAGCTACACAGCCTAAAATATTTACTTTTTCTCAAATACCTCATTCAATTTCACCACAGATGATTTTAAGCAAAGACTGAGACTAGAGAGATCTGTAATTTTAAGTAATGCATTCATACCTTTGAGCTGCAAACTGACTTTCAGCTTCCTACACAGACAAATAGAGATGCTGAAATTATTGTATAGAAGGGAATGCAACTGGCATTTTCCTGAACAGGGAATATGCACTGTGCAGTATAGTGTCAGAGCAGATTATATCCCATGAACACTACCTGTGAATTATAGTGGTATCCATTAGCACTGCTGTGGTCACAGGTCTGTCAGCTGTGCCAAGAGAGCTGTTGTTGCTAAGAGGTGTAGGGAGGTGGGGGTGTTGCAGATCAACAACTGACATGTATTGTTGCTGGAAAATTTTGTATACAGTCTCCTCTGGTTTTTTTATTTGTCTCTCTCCTGTTCTGTTTGAAATAAGCTGTTGTCACATTCAAAAGCAATGTGATAAGGATGCAAGTTCGCTTATACATATCTGTTAGGTTATGTGACAAAAAGGCTTCTCTGCCTACACACAGATGTGTGAGGCACAGGGTCAGGCACCAGAACCTCAATAACCTCATCACCTACACCTGCTCCCTGCCTGAACCTGGAGTGCTCTGGGGAGCTTCACCCCAATGAAGCTGGGAATGACACCCTTCAGTGTGGTTGCACTGTTTTAGAACTCTTTCTGTTCCTTCTCGCGGAGAACATAGATAAATTGCATTCTTTCACTTTCTTAATCTCTGTGTTTAGCATTAGGTGTCATTTAGTTATGACCAATGGGTTTAGGAGGTGGATTCTTTACTGACCAGTAGTTGTTAGAGTATGAATGGCTATAAAAGCCTTTTCCTGTAAATAAACTTCCCTTCTCCACCATACTTCGTTCATCTGCCTGGTTTCTCTCAGCCAGCTTCTGTACCCAGGGGGATCAGAAAGGCACACTTCAGACTGAGGGAGCTGCAGGATTTGTGATGGGATGAAGAGGAAGAATTTCTTGGCATTGCATAAAATTTATTATGAAAAATTTAAGGGAGGAGCCAAAGTGGGGGAAAAGGAAGAATCAAAGTGTTTGATGGAATAAGCATGGGAAAATGGATGAATAAGGTGATAAAAGAGGATGATCACATGTAAATAGTCATATTTACAAATTCATATTCCACCTGCTCTGTTTGCCTCCCTGACTGTGCCCTGTGCCCATCACCACAGTCTGTCCTCTCTTATTAAATCCCAGTTCTACCTCTGTATCTTAATGAGGGACTTATGTGTGCTTGGGGTGGGGAGGACCTGAGTGCCAGCAACTGGAGTCAGACCACAGGTCAGAGAGGCTGTGTGTGTGTGATGCAGTAATTGTAGACACCACACTGAGTGCACACTGCAAGTGACTGTGGGTCGCCATGCAATCAGCAGTGAAAATCAGGCTGAACAAGTCAGGGAGCAGCACACATGGCTTGGCAGGCAGGTGTGGAAGTGGAGTTGAGTTTGGGGCGAATCTGAGTGTGCACTTCTGTGAGGGGGACAGCTACTGGAGGGACCCAGAGGTCAAGGCTGATTGCTAGAGACCATGGAGTCCAGAGACACACTGAGAGAAACAGAGTTTGTGTGCATGTGTCTGTGTGTTTGTGTGTGTGTGACAATCCGAGACCAGATGCACAAGCCACTCACTGGGGACACTTGAGTGTCTAAGACTGGTTACTGAAGGGGTCCACTCTGCAGGTGTCTGTGTGTCTCTGCATCCAAGGGAGGACCTGGGGACCTGTACCAGCCAGGAAGGTGTGTGCCCAGGTGCCAGAAACTAGAGAGCCTGGGATGCAGGGGAAGAAATTGCACACAACGAGTGTCTGAGCGTCCCTGTTGGAGGAACCCACCATGCAGGTGTGTGTTTATTCCCATTAATGGATCTTCATCCTGATCAGGCACAGGGGGTAACAGGATTCAGCCACATGTGCTGGGTTTTTTTGGTGAGTGCTGAATGTTTCTGTTCATTTTGATCCATGTAGCTGGATGTGTCTGCATATAAAAACGTGTGAATAAATGTGCCCTCTAGGAATGCATGCTCACCTCTAAAAGGCTAGTGGATTCAGCAACACTAATAATACACCTCTTCACTAGGTGGACAGAGAATATGGTTAACAGAAATGCTTTCTGCATACAAAATCAACTTAATATAAAAATATGTGCAAAAGATACATAAGTATTTTGTTTCACAAACAATTGTTAAATATTACACCAGTTACATATTCTGTTCTGTAGCACTTTCAATGTGTCATATCAGAAGTGCATTTAAATCCAAGGCAAAAATGACTGGCTTTCAAATGAGAAGTCTGCTTGTAGAGTTATCCCCATTTAATTTGTACAACAATGACCCTGTAGCTGCTATAGTCAACTGAATCAATTTCATGCATATTCGAAATACAACAAAGATAGATAAATAGACATATAGCATTGAAAAGCTCAAAGGTTTTAAAACTAGAAAGGGCCAAAACCTGTTACTTCCATAAAATTTTCTAGAACAGTATGCATGTCAGACAGGCAGGATTTGGCTTACAGTCAGCATTAATATTCAAGGCTGATGAAATCAATAAACCTGCTACCTTAAGATGTAAATGCGTGGAAAAGAGCACCAAAGCCCTCCTCCATCCTGAAGATTATTGCCATCACAGCAGAACTATAGGAAATGATCATGTAAGCACTAAGTAACTTCATGCAAAGTATAGCAGATAGCTCTACATAGCTAGAGCCAGAATCCTAGGGGGGAAAAGGAATTCAAGCTCATTTCTTTAAATAGTAAAGCAAATATTTTAAAAACTGTATTCAAATGTCCTTAATGTGCATCTGAATGTACTTAGCACTGCTTTAACAGCTACCAAATAAAAGTGTTGTAGCCTTTAGCTCTTTTCTGATCTGAGCACACAGAGGTTGAAAACTGTACAGAAACTTGAATTCTTTCTAAGCTTCAGTGGAACTATCGAGAAAGCAGACAGCACCTCATGATGAGCTGGTATTGCATAACACCTGTACAATATTACATTGCATATGTTAAACCTTCTTGGACATTCCATACTCTGCAGTAAATTTTACTCCCACAGGTAGCTCTATTACAATCATTAGATTTTTTCACATGAATGCAAGTTCAGTGGATGCGGAAAATTAGTTTCTGCCTCAAGTTTTCTTGTTACCATAAGCGTAAATCACACTATGCTAGCTGAATGTAGATTCCTGTCATTTAACAGGACAAAGGTTTTATAAAAAACATTTATTTGATTTTATAGTTCTTTTTGTGTCTGCAGAAACTTTAATCAATAGCTACAGATTAATTTTCTCTTCTTCTTGATATAATATCTGTTTAACATGCCTCCAGTTTAAAACATTAGAATACAAATGACTACACCAGTTTTATCACTACCACAAGGTCTCCTGTAAACTACTTAAAGTCATTCAGCCCAAGCTCATACCTTCCAACTACAGTCACTTAATGGAGTCCAAGTTAAATCCCTTCCCTGCAGCCAAAAGTGATTCAGCCCACCAGCCTGTTGGCTCCAGTCAGCAGATACCTTTTGCAGTCCTTGTGTTAAAGCTGTGACGTGATGCAGAAGAGGATTCAAGATTTCTGCAAACACAGAGAAGAAAACCTTCAGAATACAAGGGAACTTCATTCCAAATTTTGAGTCAGATCCTGTTTCTCTGCTGTGTCTAGTGACTAATGCCCAAAACCACTCCAAGATGGAGAGTCTGTCCCCCACCTGACATCACCATAGCTTTGTGCCTGCTAGCTCAGCCCTTTGTGAGGAGACAGCAGACAGAGTGTGGGCTCCTCCGTTTGCGGAGGTTCTGGGTGCACACCATTTGTGTCCCCTGCCCTCTCCAGCTGGTCTGTTCTTAGCACAGACCCCAGCCTGCTGCTTCACCAGGCATTAGAGGAAAAATGCCAATAGTTTCTTGGCACCCAGGAGATAATGTGCCTAAGTCCAATTTGAAGCTGTGAATTCCAACTTCACACGGAGAGCTACATCTAGGAGAAAGTGAGATTTCAGGATATGTTGTTCCTACTCCTAAAGACATTTGCAGAATTTGCTCTTAATCCTCATTGAATTCACATTGTATTACAATTCTTCTGAAAACCCTGAGAAAGCTTTTTGTTCACTAATTGAGATCTATTTTAGCTCTAGCAGTTGTAAAAAAAATCTGTGGAGCTGAGGGGTCCTCTTATCTAATTAGAGGTTATATTTAATATTCTAGTCAGTTGTCTTTTGCATATGGATTTATTAGATAACAGAGCTGCCATATTACAGTAATCCAAAAATTAAGAATAATCATCCACTTTGTAACATTTTAACCATTTCATTTTGACAAATGAGAATCTTTTCACAAAGGATTACCTTCTTTCCTGTTAAAGCAACTGATAAAGAATTCTGCACTGCACATAAGGTATGCCAAGCACTACTTATTCTTCCTACAATCCAAAATACTGCTGCAACTTACAAAATCATTCATGGCAGCTTGTTACAGGAAAAATGGGACATTGCATTTGGTCTTTCAGGCTTTGCATGCCCTCGGGCTAATGATTTACTATACATTCACAATTTTCAGAAGCACTGTCTAAATTTGATACAGCTTAGCCCATAGATGTTCAGTTTCAAACAAATCAGTTCATGCTTTTTGGAAATAATTACCTTTCTATTTCCTATTGTTATTTCACACAAAGGATTAACTTTCATTCCAGAAAGGAAGACAATTTAAGCGCTATTGTATCAAAGAAAACAAAAACAAAAAAACAAAAACAAAACAAAAAAGAAAAACAAAACCAACCAAACAAACAAAAACCCAAAAAACTAAAGCAGCATCTGAACTACCAGTTAACATGTCTGTAGACACAAAGGATTTCAAAATTAACATTTTTTTTTTTTTAGACTGAAGACTAAAATTAAGCAGCAGTAAATAATAAATAACATGGTATGTGAATTAGGGCAACACGAAGAAAAGCTCCATACAAAAGGTAGTCTTTCCTTCCCAGAATGCTGTGTTTGTGATATTTTGTTACTTACAAGGTTTGAAGATTCCAGTAATGCTAGTTTGCCTGTAGTTAATCCCCAAAGCATGAGCAGTAAGAACTAGGGTTAAGCTCAATTCTCTAGCTAATTATTTTGCCCAAATAATGTAGATTAAAAATAAACCTGTTTTGCCAAAGTCAGTTTTTGTTCATGTTTAGATCTGTCTTGACCTGTGGAACTCTCATTTTGAATTGATTTTGTTCATCAGGCTTACTGAGTCTGGTAAGACAACTCTGGCTTGGGTTTCATTCATTTTTAAGTCAATTGTTACGGCCAGCTATTTGCAATAATATTGGCTACACATCAAGTCCTGTTGTTTCATGTAGAGTTGGTAGTTTAAACTAAAGTGATAAGCAGTGAAATTTCCATAATGTCAATACAAATGCTAGTCTTCTGACAAAAGTGCTTAGCCAGAATTTGGGGATTTTTGGGTTGTTTCTACTAAGACAATGCAAGTCTACTTTTATTTTTATCTTATTTATGCAAAGTCACTTCTACTAAAGAGTGCTGGAAACTGAGACAGTAATCTTTCTTCAAAGATTATGAATTTGACAACACAAGAAGTTAATTGTGTGTAAAGCTCATAGATTATTTTTCTGGATGTACAGGACAAGATAAAGGCTTCACTGAGAACAGGGACTCTTCAGGTATGCAGCTGCAAGACAATTAAATCATCATTAAATTTCCTTTAATTTTTGGAACTGTGAGAATAACACAGCTTGTACCACATCTGGCCACTTTGAATATGCAGCCTAAAGGACTCAATATCCATTTACACCCAGATCAGTGAGCATCTAGGGAATTTTGATTTCTAACTTAAAGCTTAGAAAAGGATATCTGATGCTAAAAAGCAGACATCCCAACATCATGTTTTGTGTGAACCTCATTGCCATGGTTTCAGCATGCTCTGTACACACCTTGGTCAGGGCTCCTAATTGGCCCCAAATATCACTTGGACTTAGTGGTAAATAGATGTCTAAGTGTCTCAGACTGAGAAAGCTCTTGGCATACAAAGGGATCAAAAGCTATGCTCCTGACATGGCCACCACTGCTATACGATATATTTTACTCCCAGTGCAAACTTGCTTCTTTCCCAGCCTTGCAACAGTGGTAAGCTTTGAAATCTATAGCTTGTGTGTTACATGGAAACTAAAAGGATCATTTAGATCACAGTTTGAATGCAGGGACTTGACAAAGGAATTAGGAACATTAAAGATGTATAAACTGTTTCCTAGATAAAGCATTTTCTTTTGTATTTTGGTATTCTTACCATTAAATAAAAGTGGTTAAGATTATAGATACAAAAATAGACTGATCAGCTAATTTTATTTCTTTTCATTCTTTTCTGTCCAAAACTGAATTGCAGTGTTACTGTAACAGAGCTTGTGAGGGTGTGTCATGCTAACATAGCCAGTATCACCACTACAACTAATCTTATCAGCAAGACTTCTCTGGCAACCTCCTTTCCTACAGTAATTGTCATAACCATCATTTCAGAGAGGGAGTCTTATTCACATATCTTCTACATGTTTATTATGCTGCTGTCCTTCAGGATATCACCTTCACAAAGGGTTTGAAAGCCTGCCTGAAATGGGACCAGCCAACCCCAGCAGAACCTTGCGAATGTTTATGTACAATCTTTATGTGCATAGAGCTACACATACAGAAATTAGAAAGGAAGCCAGCAAGTACTTCAGAGAAATACCTGCTTCAAAAGGACCCACCTGAGAACCCATAGCTACAAGCCAAAACCCCTGCTGTTCTTAAATGGACTGGAGAAGGAACAAAAATAGTACAATGCACAGACAAGATGATATCCCTCCCGAATTTCAGTAGCTGCCTTTTGTACTGAGTTAAACCAGCTCCCTGCAAGCTTTACAGCAATGCATACAATAGTGTAAAGGCACTATTTGCTGCTGTGTTCCTTCTGTTGGTGTGCCAGCGTGCACTAGCAGTGCTCTGTGCAGCCCTGACAGATGCAGATGTCAAACAGCAGAATGTTGTCAGCTCTGCTATCCAAGGCAGACAGGAGGGACCATCAACCCAGCAGAATAACTTGGAGCTGCAATTTTAGCAATGTCCATCTTGAAAAGAGGCCAATCATAAAAAGGTAATACAACTTAACCATATCGCCTGATATGAGATACATTGGTCTAAGAGGAAGACTCCAATAAACAGCCCTTAGTCCTTGCCTTTTGCACAAGTACTATAAGCTTGACTATTTGCAGTTCCTTATTTCTGGTATTTATATGCTCAAATTTCATTTTAGGGCTGAAGATATAGGTCTTTCTGAATGAGTGGAAAATTTAGTTGCTAGCCATTCAAACATGAACAGTTTAGCTTTGTTTCTTTGCTAAAGTTGTAATAAAATTTTTAAAGAAGGTTATTTTTTAAAAATTATATTAACAATTTTAAAAATAAGCAGTAGTAAATAAGAAAAAGTTTCTTTAAAGCATGTAAAGATAATATAATTATAAATAATTTAATTAAAATACTTATTGTTTAATCATTTAACTTTTTTTTGGTAGTCCTTTGTTTCTGTGGAGATGAGCTTAAAATGAAAAATCTATTTATCAGTTCCACACAGATAAATTCATAAAGTTATGTTAGAGTACACAGAAAGTTAGAATTCTTCCTGCTTCCTACAGAGGAACATTAAACTTTCTGTGAAAATTATTTTTCCTCAATGACAACTAATTTAACATTCCAGTCATCAGCTACATTTTCATCAGAGAAATGAGCACTACAGAAAAGTTATGTAATAACCCTTTTAAAATAATGGTTCACTAACAGCTATACAATGCACTCAAAAAGAATTGCATGCTTCTTTTTCATTTTAATATGGATAATTAAATTCAGAAATACTCATTTCTTTCATATGAGGCTGTTTTATTTAGTTTTTTATTTATATAATAGTGAAAAAGTGATCTTATAACTTATAAATCTCTTTGTACTTTTGGTACAAAGTTCTATCAGAAATTTCCATTTGGGTTTTCTGAAAAACTGTCTGTACTGCCTGGAGTTTCTGTCTGATAACTCTAACAACCTTTTCATATACTAACTCATCAAAATGAAAATTTCCAAAACATTTGCCCCTTATTACTCTTCAGTTTCCCTTTCCTTAAGTAGGGTTGTTTTAACCTGGACTCTTTCATGAAATAGCAGTGAATTTGAAGCCTTGGAAAAACTCAGTTAGTTTTTACCCTGGACTGGTAGGAGGCATCTTCCTCATATATGCAAATAAGGTGTCAGGCATTTCAGAACTATGTTTTAATATAGCCCTTCTAGACATTCAGATCTGCTAAACACAGGGCAAATCATGGGCCTTCTGATTCAAAATGTAAGACTTTTTCAAGTTTTCCTTAATTTCTTAAGGCTGTTCTAAAGTTTCCCTGTTTTAACTTTAAAATATTTCCTGGTCTATACTGCGTGTAACACCACCCAGCAAACAGATGATTTTCAGCTACCATCAAAGTGAAGTTTTTCTACCCAAACAGGAAAAGAAGTCTCAAAGTCACACAAAGATAACACAAGAAAAGGAAGACTCAATTAGCTAAAATAAGTCTCTCCTTCAAGTATTAATTTGCTGGGAGTCAGAAAACGTTAAGATACAAAGGACACATGACCTTCAGTTTCCCAGCTACAATAGGCCTCCAATAAAAATGGTCTAACTTCCCTTTAAGAAAGTTCCATGCAGTTCAAGAAGAGCAACAGTGATAAAATCTACTGAAAAAAAATTCAGAAGACTTCTCTGAATTGTAAAACTTTTAGCTGCAGAACAGAAACACAGAGGATGCACACACAGTAGATAAGGTGAAACCAGATTGTCACCTAGTGCATCAGTGCACTGGTGATGCTGATAACAGGAAACCAAAAGTCCTTATGCCATGGATGCAGCTTTTGAATCCTCAGTGAACCTCATTCACATGACTAAGTCATAAGTCTTTGCAGGTACTTTTTACAGGATCATGTAGGAGTTCTGAAGCAGAAGGAAGGATGGAATTCACTTCTAAAATGCATAACTGTGAAAGTGGCCTCTTTATTCCTGCAATTATTTCTAATATTACTAATAAAAACAGTATTCTGCTACATATAACAGACCAGAAAAAAGCTTTATGGAAAAGAGAGCTCTGTCTCTCCCCTTAAAGCAGTAGTGCTAGCATACTATTAATGGTGATAATAAGGAAACAAATTGAAGTTGTCTAGGCTTTAAAACCATAATCACTTTCTTTTAATTTGTATGGACTCTTTAATGCCTTGTGCTACATCAACCAGGTCTTTATTTTTAACTGTAAGTATATATGCTATCACAGCTTATCCTTTTAATGAATATGACTTTACACAGAGCATCTGAAAGGTATTCACTTGCAATTGCCTATTTGTCTTAAACCAAGAGAATTACTTGAGGCACTAAAGGGATCCTTTAAACTTTACTATATTTGAAGCATAGTATATAGTTTATAATATATAATAGAAATGAAATTAAGTCATTTTTCAATACCTTAAACTCTGTTAAACTGGTGAGCAAGATGTATTAGTATCACAGTAATGTGTGCCTGCCTGTGTAACACAATGATGACATAACAGTTTCACAGACGCTGAAGTTTCCTATCTGTGTTTCAGTCCTGTGGTCTAACTACTAGCTTCATGAAACATCAAACTATCCATGAGCAATTACAAAGGGTGTGAAGGCAGTGAAATTAGATGAATTTCAAAAGAGCAAGGAACAAAAATCATCCTGTAATCCCTTAATCAGCATCTTCTAACTTTAAAAATTATGCTAATTTCAGCCTCTTACACACTGAAACTTACTTATGAACATTTCCATTAGTAACAGAGAGCAAATAAAATTAATGACCTCAGGTTACTTTATTTTCCAAGTAGGAGGTCTCGTAGAAGTAGAAACCTTGTGTCATTTTTTACCAATGTCAAATATAAAAGTCAAATAAGGGGCATTTCAGAAGCCACAAACCATAATGAATAAAAGCATCCAATTTCAGGAGCCATGATCCTGAAGAACATTACAAATTAATGATTAATGACATTAGTCAGTGAATGACCTTTAATAAGTTTATTGACATGTGTTTAACCAAAAAGAGTAAGCAGCAACTCAATGGTTAAACTAGAATACAAACCACCTTTTTAAGTCCTGATTAGCATCCTATTACTTTGAAGTGGAGGAATTAATTTATCTGCAACCTATGCGGCACTAAATATTGAGAGAGAGATCAAGGAAGATGTTTTCTGAGAACTAATGGAAAGAGGGTGAAGTACATTTTTTTGCTCTTTAAATTCAAATTTCTTACTTTTAATGTTCCTGTTTTATAGTTTCTCATACTCCCTAAGAGCAGCTACTTCTTATACCCACAGACTTTCACTCTCCAGAGCTACAGCTTACACTATGGTTCCATGAAACAGTCAATCTGATATTCAGTAGAAAGGTACCAAAGATGGAAGTAAAATAAGTCAGTTTTACGAGACAAAGCTTTGAAAAATTCACTTTGTTGGTTCAAAAGGATTCAAAAATTTTGAAAAGCTGACTTTTTTTCCATATAGACATTATTCCAGATCATATATCAGCCATTCCACTGCTGCAGAAAGCCAGCATAGAGCTCTATGAGGTGGTCTTTGTGAACAGAAATGCAACTGTGCTATATCTGATCAGCTTGAGACCATCAGGGAATTGAGTGCACAAATCCAGCAATACTGAGCATAGAGACATGAATTTAATATCACACATTGCTTCTCTGGTACAGATTAGAGAATATCTGAAAGAAGCTGAACTCCCCACACTATCCTTCCTATGGTTTGTATGAAAAGCTGGGAATATATTACTATTTCAGTTTCCAAACTGAGTAACTTCTTCCTTAAATAGGTAAAGAAAGCTGGTGGAAGAAAAACCTGAAATTTTCTTTCAGTTCTTTTGAAAGTTCTACATTTGCTTCGTTTGAAAGCAAGCTGTCTGATGGACTCTCTGATGAAAGGATAAGCAAATTGAACAGAAAGACCCAGCAAGGATCTGAGGAACAGTCATAAGTTGAACACCCATGGTAACACCATCAGTGAAAACCTAATCAGCGAAAATTAGAGCACACTGAATCAGCTGCCTCTACAACTATCAAGAGAAAATTATTGTCCCTGGTGTGAATACCACTGAGATGAGTCAGCATCAGAAACTCTCCCTCAGATGTCTTCAGACTAAAAGGAGATTATTGCCTACAAGGGTACAGGATTTATCACAAAATGGAGTGGGAAAGAGGATTTGTGGATTGTGTAAAAATTATGAAGGGATGTGGCAAGTTAATTGTGGGAATGTTCAAAAATTTTAATGGTATGCTTAAAGTAAGGACTGAAGATGGGGAAAGTGGGTGACCAAGGTGAAAAGGGAGGAGCAAACATAGGAAAATAGAGTGGAAACATGACAAAACCAGTTTCATGTGAACAGGTAGCTAGTGATGAGGCTTGTCTGTCCTGATCACAGAGGGGAGGAACACACTCAGGCTGACTGCGAGACTCATGGTTTTGTGAGGGCTGTGTGTGTATTTTTAGGTGCCAGTGCAGTCTCCATGGGGGTCTCTGTGGCCACAACCATGTTAGACTTGTGTGCACAGACTGGGAGGAACTTGTGTCTGGGGACAGGGAGCCACAGTGGCTTCACAAGCATGGCTGGGGACAGTCCCCAGGCATCCCAGTCCACCAGGTTTGGCTGCCTCTAGCAATTCCTGCAGAACAGTATGGGAAACTGGAAACAACCGTGTTACGACTACTATTTTTAAGGGAAATATTTCATGCAGTCACCAAATCATCTTTTGAGCTGAGCAAATTGAGAGTTTTGAATTCAAATATTCTCTATCCCTGATTATAATGAAAATCCAACTAGACCTTGCCCTGAAAAACATGCTGTAGGTGACAAAGCAGGGTTTTTGACCAAGTGATCTCTAGACATCTCTTCCAACCTCAGCCCCCCTGTGATTCTTTGACAAAAAATTCTGCCCCTCTTTTCCAAATGTCCTAAAAATGATGTAGTAGAAACATAAACAAAAAAATCAAGTGAAAGCTCTTAGGGGACAAAAGGCACCATTCAAGAAGCCCTGTGGTCAAAATGGCCTTGACACACAGATTTAAGCTTTCTCCATCTATTCTGTGAACCATGTGCCTCTGTAGTTGCTTTAAAGCAATGATCCCAACAAATCATGTTAGATTGGATTCCCTCCTTACCACTGCCAGCCTGGGGTTCAGAGCTGTTTCAGATTCACGTAATTCAAAATGTGAAAAGATCATGAAAAATATAATATAAACATCTAGTGCAAGTTGATTATAAGTAGATAGAATTTAATCAAACTGCCTGTTTTATCACAGGGTTAGTAGAAGCCAATTTTAAAGGGAAAAACTAAAACCAGAGGCCATTATCAACATACACTACAATGTGTTTATGGTAAAACATTGCCTCAGGGGAGAAGCTGATATTTTCAAAAATAAAAATAAAATGGTTTTCTATAAAACTCAACTCTTAAAATATTTATATTCCACTTGAAAAGACTTGTCTAATAAAATACTTCAAGATCAAGAGGAATCACTGAGGCATTTAGTCTGCCTTTGCACGTATCTCAAGCTAAACAATATACCCAATTACTCCTGTAGTCACATCAGTAATAAATGGGTTTGACTGAATCATACCTTTCAGAAATAAAAATACAAGACTGATCTGAAAATTCCAAGAGGTGGAGAAAGCACCATTTTTCTCTATAAGTAATTTCAATTGTTAACACCAGCAACAGTAAAGCCGCTTTATTTCTAACCTGAATGTATTTGATTTCAACATTCAGACATAAGTTTGTGTTGTGATTTTCTCTGATAGATGAAGGAGCCTTTAATATCCAACATTTTCCCTCCATGAAACTTAACAACTATAAATCACTCAAGATGATGGGGTAATATGCAGAAAAAAATACTTAGCAACTTTAAAGAAAATTTAAGAAGCAAGGAGAAACAAACCAAAACTCGTTAATATTCTTCCAACACTCTCTAATACTTGTACTCTTAGTATTCAGGATCTTTTCAGCATTTTTATGGGAGTTTGTTTGGGTTTTTTTACTATTTAGAGTATCACACTACTGTTAAAATCAAAAGTGGTTTAAACTGTATCGTTCAGGTAGGTCAGAACTGTTATCTCATTCCCATATATACTTATTTAGGTATGAACATAAGATTGCTATTTATAAATTGCCAGAATAAAGTACTTCAGATTCAGCAGTTTCCTATTTTTATCAGAAATTTTATCAAAAACAGAAGAAAATTATTTTTCCTTTTCTTGGGTAGTATGCTTAGGAACTTAATTCTGTGGAGCAGTGTGTTTATTTGCATCTTCCCAATATTCAGCTTTTAGCATTATTTAATTTCTCAAGAACAATATCAAATATTGTGATTTTTGTTTCTGAAGATATTGACATGATTTATAGTGTTATATGTGGACACATTATATGACAGGAAAATTGATTATATGAGATCAACACTGAAAAAATAGGAATATATTTGACTTGTAATGCCTCTTAAATTGTAATATCACCCTCCATGTCAAGCAGTTTACTTTAGATCGCCAGTGACAGTGTACTCCATGATCTCATGGGGAAGAGAAATAAAGAACTCTCACAGAAATATATTGTTTCGGTGATTTCTGGAATTCTTTTATTAGAACACTGGGAGACAGAACAAATACTACCATAGTGTCATAACAAAAGAATACTAGCTCTTGCACTGCTTCATTATACTTCCTGAATAGCCATTTTGTTTCAGGCTTATTCAGAAAATCATTTTCTCCATGTATTACAGCAGTGAGAAACAGCCTCTAGGTAAGCATATACCACAGATAACCACTAAGGCCGAATTTTAATCATACCCTTTGTTCTTTTAGCTCCTCAAAAACCATCCTTTTGGAGTAATATTTCTGGTCTTGCACTAAAGAACAAGGAAAAGAAAATGTGTCTGCTTGAGCTACAACAGCATAACAAATTAAGATGCAAAACAAAGTGTGACAAGACAGACAGTGAATGGAGATCTTGAATTCATTTAATGATTATTGGAATAATTTTGCAATGACAGATAAAGGCAGGAATATATGTAGTCATTTTTGTGTCTGCCTTTAAAGATATTGTTAAACAGAGAGGTTTAAATCTGTAAATGTTCTTATTCAAATTTTATATTTCATTGAGTTTTCTTATTCAAAATAAATAAGCAGGAATTACTAAACCAGAGCAAGCTGAGCTTGCAGTGAAAAAAAGTCATTCTGCATTCAGCAAGTTTTGACAATTAAACCCCAGGAAAACCAGGAAAAATGGTTTAATAGAAAGAGTATTTTGAACCTTGCAGGCTTAGGTTTCCAGGTTCAGGAATACACAGTCTGTGTTTTAACTGCCTCCACCTGTACAGTATTTCTAAACTGGTAACTTGTTTTGTCAAGAGATACCCTGCCTCTCATCCTAGAGTGAAACTGATTTTTTCCATGAGATATTTAAAGTGAAAACATACCAAGACCCCTTCACAGACACAGTTAGGAGCTTAAACCTTACTGAAATTAAAGTGACTGAGGCTCCTCACTGCCAGCCCCAAAATCAAACAGAAATTAAGAAATCCAGTTACAATTGAATTGTGCTTTTCACTTTCCTTCTTCTGGCTGGACATGAATATATATTTAATAAGAAGCAGTAAATAAAATTAAATTTCTTAAGGCATATTAGCATGTCTGAAGTACTTACAGGAAATCACAGACACTTTTCCATGTCCATCATTCATCTCATTAAATTTTGAAAGCAACTACGTCATTCCAGACTATAATCGAAGAAAAATTTTATGCCCCTACAGCACACTGTTGGGGCATTGCTCCCACTTTTTAAGATTTTTGCAACATAAAGGAGGAAAGACTGAGTTGTAGCAGGTGAATTTCCCCAGACCTCCAAGGAAACTACAAGGAAACATTCAGCTAGCCTACTCCCAAACTTCCCAGGACAGCCTCATTTATTACTTTAGCTGCATCACTTCTCTGTCATTCTCTTTTTCTGCCTCTTCTAGATGGCTTTGAACTGGTGACAATGAATGATCTTGTTATGTGTGTGAATTTGAGCAAAAGCCAAGCGGTTCTGCTATTGTTAACGGCTTCTAAGCTTCCCTAAGAAAAGTAGTAACAGTAGGAGGGCTTAGAAATCACACTAAATTTTATTTAATGATATCTGTTACTGGGGCCCAGCAAGCTGTTATTGACACATCACTATTTGAGTGACATCTAATTAATCATTATATCGCTAAGCAGAATCAATGGTTATAACTTTGAGGACCTTTGTTCAACCTTCCCACTGAATAACCTGCACCAGCTTCGAGTTTAACCTAATGTGAGACTGTTTAACCTATAAACCCTGTGGCTGTAGCAAAGTACCCTGGGGTTTTGTCACCTCGGTGTTCACTGGAATGCAACTGTATTCTAGCAGCAAAATAAATATATGCTTCTCTCTGATTGGAAAAACATCCCTGTCAAACCTTGGACATATAGCATTTTCCCCTCATTCCCCTAAAAAAACCACCACAAAAGAAAGAGAAAAAGCAGATACATTTTCTTTCACTTAAGGAGAGTTATTGTGGATGACCCTCCTGGCAGCAGGAACCTTATAATCACACTTTGCTTTTAGAAGCCAGGAAAGCAAAGCATGTGGAGAGAACTATACTTATCTACCAATAGTATATCTTACTTTTCTTTAAATCACTAACTATTTGGGTTCTGTGATGACAGAGTGTGGTCACTAAAAAATAGTTGGGGTTTGTTGGTTTTTTTTTAAGAGGGGGAGGAAAAGGTAACAAAAAAGTCTCAGACCTCCACCTTGTGTGGCTGATGGTGAATGACTCCTGAGAATCTTAAAACGTCTTCAGTACTGTTGGAGACTAAAATATCAAGAAACGATTCCTTTTGCTTACATTTTTGTAATAGTGGAGCATTCCAGGTTTCATCTTGATGTTTTGTTTAGTTATCCTCCACATTCTGTCTAAAGTTTTCTGATAAGCCTCATTCAAACGAGAGCACATATGTAAGGACAGGGGCATGCTAGTCAAGTCCTTAAGAGGAAATGTCATAGTGGCCAAAAGGAGTCCTACTGGGTTTTTCCTACAGCAGAGTTAAAACAAAGTATGGATTGAATCCTGGTAGCATAGTTCAATCAAATACACAAAGTTTTCCAGTCTGAAGCATAGCATCAATAAATAGAAACACATCTGCACATATATATTCTGAGTAGTCTGTTTTTCAAAGGTCAGATTTGGGGCTAAATCTGGGTATTTAGTCACTGCTCCATCCCATTCCCATTTACATAAAACACTTTAATTTTTTAGTTGAGTTATATTTTCTGTTTCATTTGAAGCATGGCTCTAGCCTCATATTTTGTGGCAACAAGGCACCAAGATTGTGATGCTGAGCTCCTGTTTCCATACATTCCATAACCAGATTCCATAACTTTGCTCCAGCCTAATTTCTTAGAATAAATTTCTCTGTCACATCTTATGTGTCACAAACTAATTGCTTGTTTTCATACATGGAACTACCAATTAAAAGGTTAAGTCTGTTTTTCTCCATTGTACCAAATGTCATTAAGTACTAGAGGAAGGCATTTCACTATTTTAGTTAAGCATATGGAGGAAAACATGAGAACATGACTTTGGAGAAAATATGGAAAAACTAAGCTGGTATCAAAACATCTCAGCAAGTCTGTGGCATTAGAGATCAAGACAATCACACAATAAAATAAAACATGAAAAATTCATATTGAAAAGCAAGGGATGATAACCCAAGTTCCATCAGTTTTAATTAATTTATCTTCATTGCATTGAACTCACTAATTACAACTTGGAGAACTGAACCATAGTCCTTTGTTTCTGAGAAGAAATGTCTAAATTTAAAGTGGAATGACAAGGAACCCCAAAGCTTTTATTAAATCAAAAAACCTAGGCATTTTCAGATGAAGTTTTCTAAAGGGAAAAGGAGAAAGGGCAGAAAGCAATCTCTGGGTCAAACAGTCCAGTGCTGGCACTAGTGGCTAAAACCAGTTCTCCTTGTGCCTACAGGTGGCCTAAACATCCAAATGTCTGTCAGATGATAGATAAAGATAATGAGGTGGTTTCAATTAATATTAGATCCCAGCTACCAGGGGTAGCATCAGGAAACTAGAATCCATCCATCTCAGACTTTCATTTATGACAAGGTGAAAACAATACCAAAATAAAATGAGGAAAAGTTACTCCATCTCACATTCTAAAACTTCCAACAGATAAATATTACTAAGTATTTTTTCTTCCTCTAAAGTAATGTTAAAAACAGTATTGAGAGCATGTCTTTTAAATACAAAATTCTTGACCTAAATCAGGATGAATATTTCTTTATTTACTCTGTGGATACTCTATGTTGCACAACACAAAGAATTTTAACTTTTAGTATGAAGTCCTCATAAACATTATTGGAAAAATAATAAACCAAACTTCTGGTAGATTAATGAGCAAATTAATATAAAATTGAGTTTTTAGGCACTGCAAATTTGTAGGGCTTGATACCTTGAGCTTTGTGTTTAGGAGCATTGTTTCTAAGCTACCATGGTCATTTCTTGAAGCATTAGCTTTTCCTACTAGTCTTATTTCCTAATACTGCAAGTTCTATTAACTGCATTTAAACCAAGCCAAAAGGATTATGAAGATGAATGGGACACAGGAAACCCAAAGAAAAGGAAGGGGAAAAAGAAGAAGAAAGGAAGCTGTGGTTTATTTCTAATACTACAACTTTCTTTCTGAATAAGTAATCAGTGAACTGAATATATAGTAAAAAAAACAAAAGACAAGAGGAGTGAAAAAAATGGAGAAACAAAGAAGAAATGCATACCACCTCCAGCAGCCTTTCTTTTTCACCAGTACAAGCTATTATGAACATAATTGACTTTTCATGTTGGCAGCTGCTGCTCTTTCAACAATAATAGGCAAAGAGCATAATATTACTCTGGTTTATCCATGACATTAATTAAACATTCAGCTCTGCATCACCCATGATGATTGACTACCCTTGCACAGTGTAATAAATATACGTTCCTGGTTCATTATGAAGGGTAAAAGTGAAGCATAGAGTCCACAGCATAACAAATCATTTTGCAAGCAATTCCATTTCTTCCAAACACTTTACAGTAGACGAAAATCAATAAGGCATAAAGGGCTTTCATAAGACCATCTTAACCTCCAGCATAGGCAAATGGCTTCAGAAAACATATTTATGTACAAGTTTCTTTTGCTTACCAAATCAATTCAGCATAACCTGGTGAAGATATATGTCTATGGGAGGCAAGGGGATCCACATTTCATTATAGGAAGTGATTAAAAGTCCAAAGAATGGCTCTAAAATACAGACTACTAATATAATGAGAAATGTTTTCATTATCTACCAGCAGCATCCATCTATCTTGCATGGGTACGGAAGCTTAAAAGACAGAATATAGTTTGAATGAGGTTTCACAGTATTGCCAAGAGAATGAAAGGAAATATGTTTCATATCCAACATATTTTAAAAGTTTATGCATTTACAGGTGTCCATACCAGTGGGTGGAACACTTATGTACTTTTGTACACTCAGTGTACAAATTGTTACATCTTCATTGAAAACAATTTTAAAAGGTTTGGTGTACACCAGGAGAAGATTTAGCCAACTACCCAAATTACCTAACATAAAGTAATTTTAAAAAATTTTCTACTTGAACAAGTGATTGCAAAACTTTTTTGAACACCTAGTCTAGGAAATATCATTCTAAAAATGGCTGTTTTCAAATGTACTTGTGTTACAGCAAGTTATTGTATCCTCTGTTTCCTTACCATTGATCACAGCAGAGTTCATTTTGAAAAGATAATGCTAATATCTGATAGTGATATGCTGATGATTCTATGAGGATTTCTTATGATTCAGCAACCACTATAACTCCTTGTCTAAGGAGCAGAGGTAATATTGAGAAACCCTTTCCAGTCCTGATTTTCAGCAAATCAATAATTTCAAATTATTTTTAATCACAGACTAGAAAGCCTATGAAATATGTATGAGAAAGCACATCCTATCTACGGCAGTTCTAGTCTGTGACTGCAACATATGGTTTAGAAATTGAAACAGGTGTGGAAGAACAGGTGGTCACAGCCATTCAAGGGTATAGCTGGAATTTAGCATGAGGAAAAATTTTTTTAAAAAAAAGAAAAGATTAAGTAGCTCAGTTACCTTCTAAGGTAACTCGCAGACTTTGTGATAAAAATCACAGCTCTTCAATTGGGAAAGTGTGAGACCTTGTGATTTTGTTACACATTAATATCTTAGAACAAGTTTATGATAGCTGTCTTCTTCCATATTTGCCCTGACTAAATCTTTGTCAAAAATCGATAACTTAAGAAAAAACATACTGATTCTCCATCTTAACTTTCAAAGTTAAACCAATGTGTAAGAAACACATGATAGAGAAGCACAGTCCAACTTCATTCAGGTGTCAAGCAAAATCAACCTATCGACTGATTCCTTTGTTGACTGATCTTTAGATCCTCTAGTAGATGTTTCTATGCAAAAAAATTAGCCTTGGTGCAGTACTTGATCTATTTTGAATTTACACTTAAGTCAATTAGCAGGTGTACAAACTCTGCAATATATCTAAAATAAATTCACATGCAAGAAGAAAATACATGACCAGTACAGCTCTCAAATTCATTGAGTATTCAAGCACATCTTAAAAGATCACCAATCTTATACTTTCCTCCTTTATAAGGATGTTGCATCATTCCATATATTGCCAATTTTGAAAACTGAGCATTTCATTGATCTTTAACAAAACCATCAAGTCCATGAATTATATTCTTGGATGGTTCAATAGTTCCTCCTTGGGTCACAAAAAATGTTCACTTTTGAAAACAGAACACTCATGCACTCATGTACACAGAAGTACAGTAAATAAAATAAGCTAAACTTGAAAAATACCTGGAGTCTGCATTTTTTTTTCAAAATCATCCCAGCTGTTGGTTCAACTCTGGGAGCACCTGAATTCCCACAACACCAGAAAGGCTGAATTCATTTGTGTTTTCTTAAATGTATTGGACTTAGGCGTTTAAGATGTATGCACTCTGCTAAAATTGATCGTTCTATTTTTTAATGTTCACAAACCGAAATAATTTAAAATAAAATTAACTTGTTCTAACCTCTGCTTGAGATGAAATTCCTTTTGGCATTTGTGTACTGAAAAGCTATTTTCAGGAACATAAGAACTGACATGCCAGATCAAACTAATGGTCCATCTAGATAGTATATTAAGTGTGCTTATCAACTCTCACAGTTTTCCTCTGAAACTCTTGATTCAAAAACTTCCTATTTATTTTTAATCTTGTAGACAACAATCAAACCAGACCATTAATTCCAGGGAGCAATTTACCATTTGTGCTTCAACGTCTTTCCTATGGATCTCAAAAATGCTAGAAGTGTGGTGCCTAAATGGTATATTTAATATGTTTTTTACCAAATTATGCTGTCGCATGCAGTCAGAACAAACAGTCTTCCAACAGCAGACCAAATTCATTCCTAGCAACTTTACACAGAAGCCAACAAGGTTGCACCAAGGGTAAAAGTAACCAGTTATGCTTCATCTTTACTGCTTCTTTCCATTAATCTGCATTAAAGAATAAAATAAACACTCACTACTTTTGCTACTCCTAGAGCAAGCCAGATAAAATTACTTTAAAACTAGCAAAACCACATACTAGGCAGAAACATTACTAGAACTGGAAACTTACAGTTAAGGCTTTTTTCATATAGCAAGCTCTCTTCAAAAAAATGTATTTACAGGAAATTATCTTATTCTTTGAGAGTGCTTGCATATGCAATTAAATTTCATTAAAGTTGATGAGATTTAAGCAGTGTTTAAAGTTAGGCACATGTTTAAGTACTTCCCTGAATTAATCCTGTAACTGTCACACTGTGTATACCATATCAGGAAGCAACCTAGGTGATTCTCTAGTACTCTTTCAGGACTTGACAGCATCTTTACAAATAGTGTATTCTTGTAGAAAAAAAATTTAAAGTAAACTATAAGATTAATATTTTATATTATTGTGCTGGTCTGGTTTTTCTAGTTTTTTAAGGATTAGTTTTATTGAAAACTAATGTTAGAGTAATTTTTAATGTTCCGTTAGGGTTTCCCGTAGAAGTTGTGGATGTCCCTGCAAATTTTGAAGGCCAGGTAGGATGGGGCTTTTAGCAACCTGACCTAGTGGAACAGGTCCCTCTCTATGGCAGGGTGGTTGGAACTAGAAGATCTTTAAGGTCTCTTCCAACCCAAACCATTCTTTGATTCTGTGATTCTATGATTAATTTCTGGTCTCTGAAAAATATTTTAAACTTTAATCTCTTGCAGGACCTTCACTTGCTCCTATGCATGTAATGCGCATCAGCTCCAAGAAGGCAGATTGGTTGGTCCTTTGTTTAGACTACTTATAAGAAGCTCAATACTGAACTCATCTGTTGGAAGTACAGCTGTTTAAAACATTAAAAGATAGGCTGTGATTCAAAACATCCTCAAGTATATTTTACATAAACAACTATTTCTGTGTTTATAATAACATGTCAATAAGTCTATCACCCCATTTCCAGAAAATTTTATGTTTACTCACAAAAGCAAAGAAATGCTTAACCTAAAGGAAAAGCTGTAGCTGGTATTAAAAAAAAAATTAAAAAATAAACAATTTTAAAAAAAAGGGGGGGAGGAGGAGTTTGGATTGATGCATTTGTCATTTATTCATTTTCATCACAAAAAAAATTTTAAAAGCTGGCCTGGTCTTCAAAAATTCCTGGGTGGACAACCGGAATTAAACATATTCAACATCTAACTTTTCAGTATTTCAATAACAACTATATCAAATCACTGACACAGTGCTCTTCCCACCTGAGACAGTAACTGGTAACCACTAACAGTGAAACAGGGAGGATGTGCAAGCACTACAGGTAATGATCTGCTGCCCCTATGAGTACATTATCAATGCAAAAATGAATAGTGTTGGATATATGTTATGTTATGTTATGTTATGTTATGTTATGTTATGTTATGTTATGTTTTATGTTTGTTATGTTAGCAAAACTATGATTTTCATTAATTTTACCAAACTATCTTTAAAATATGACATTCAAACTGAATGTGAAAAAAAACCAAAAAGCAGAGCTCAACAGATACTTAATTTAAATTTAACACACAGCTGTGTATTAAGAAAAAAAGTCATCTTTCCCAAACATTACCTTCTGAAGACGCACAGAGACAGTTCAAGTGAGCCCAAAGAATCTAATCATAATTATGTTCCAACCTGTTTGGGAAGATGATTCCATTTTCTCCTCACATAGTTGTGAGGAAATCAATCTGCCTCTTCCTGTTGTCCTTCAAAAGACAGAGATCTAGAGAAGGAGCTCAAATGGGATCAATCTTGACTTTGAGCAACTTGGCAAGTTACCGAGAATTGCAGATGTCGTTCATTCAGTGGTAGTTTCAAGTATCAAATTCCACTCTTAAGATCTGTAGATGGTAAAACTGAGCTTGTGGGGATGAGCCTGGGTAAAATCTGTGGAGTTTAATTCACACCATTTACTTTGCGAGCTACTGCAAGTAACTGCATCCTACGGATCTTGAAATTACAGGATACTGCTGTTGACGAAGCTGATTATAGTAAGTCTAACAAGCCAAATAAAGCAAGAGATAATTCCATTTAAAATAAAACCATCACAGATCATGAGAGCAGAAGATATTCTTTGTTTAGGAACATTCTAGGCCTATGTATGTGTGTGTGTATATATATAGAGCACATGAGGTGAGGTCTCTGACAAGTTACATTGCATTCTGCTAGTATTGCAAGTTTGTATAGTGCCTTAAGTTATTTTTAATTGAATTCCTCTATTTATACATGAACAGTATTAAAGAAATCCCCGAGGAGTGCACTGTTTGATACTGGATGATTTTGTTCAATGCCACGTCATTTTAATTTATATCGAAGGAGAACTTGTTAGAAGCAGGCTGCAGTTGCTCAAGCTTTAAATGTCAAGTAGGGCCGAGGAGGGGGGTGATGTTTAGTTAATGTAAAAGACAGTTTCCTAAGTAGAATTAAAGAGCATAATTTGTCAGCTAGACTATTTAAGTAAAATGGAGTGTCCTTTTCAACTCACAGCCTATTAAGGGGGGTAAAAAACCCTCACTTACCAATTGCATTTCTGGAGAGTACAGCAAGCCTCTAAATATATTTTGTGAGACAAAAAATTCTTATGTTCTGACCTGTGTTGCACCTCCATAGAGTAAAAATATAGGAAACAAAAGGAAAGGAATTTATTTGGAACAACATCAAGTAAGCCATGTATTATGGTTAATATGAAGAGTTGGAGAGTTGTTTAACTGAATTTGCTTTTCTAAAGTTCGATAGTTGATCACAGTCTCTGAATGAAAACAACATAATTTACAGAAAAGAAGTGAAAAACTTGAAACACCACTGAAAAGGAATTCTTTGGAGTCACTCCAATACAGCCTTTTTCTTACTTTTCTCTTAATTAGAATCATAAAATAGTGAAGAAAGTTTAAATATGAACAAAAATAATGATAATTATAAAGCCTCATTACAGAACCATTTTTAGCCCTAGGATCTCAAAATGCCATAGACAGAGATGTATTTCAATCCACTTTATAGCATGGCTAAGCATAAAACCTGCACTCCCAAGTCTTAGATTTTGCTGCCTCCTTCCTCTCCCTTTCATATTTCTTCTCAGGGGATGGAGAAAAAAGGAATATGACTGAAATATTTAGTCAAAAGCAAAAAGTAAAATAAATTCAAGACTTTACATCTATTTCAATGCATCTGTGCAGAGGGTTCTCATATTTTTTTGCAGGAATTCAAAGCTGGAAATCTGCCTGAGATGTGTAATATGCATTTAGTGAATTTGATTTGTCCAAGGTGCAGCTCAGTCACTGCACAGAGCATTTTTCTGTTGACCTGTCCATATAATCTCAGGCATAGATAAAATGTTCCCTTCAACCTGCTTAGATATCCCAGGATATGTGCTCACAGTTTTCAAATTCTGCCTATATAAGACTTCTCAGTGGGCAAAAGGAGAAAATATAGATAAACATATATATGATAACTACGTGACATGCAGCCATTTTCACTTACAGAATTTAACAACCTTCCTATGCATGACTGTTATTACCAAGCCCGAAAATCCACTTGACAGAACGTGGGGGGAAGCTACGATTAATATATTTAAGGGGTTTTTATTTTGCTAGTCCGTTCATTACTTTTCTCCCAACCTCATATGTTCACAAAGCAAGGAAAATGTTTAACTTCAGCATTACAAGGGTGGCTTAAAAAAACCTCTAACAGTAAGTTTATCTAAATATTACTTAAAACTAACCTTTCAAACAACAATTACATTCCAACAGGAGAGAAACCACACATATACCTTAATATTATTAGGGTTAACACCCATAGGTCCAACTCTTTCCAGAACTTACTGGGGCACTTCACATAGTCTCCACACCCAGCCACAGGAACTTTATGCATTCCACCAACGTATCTCTTATTTCAGGCTGTTTTACTCCCACTTGTGCTGCTTTTCAGAGAAGGAGAGAGAGAGAAAAAAGGGGGCCTGGATGTAAAAACTTTTCTGCGAGGCTGCTTCATAGACAATTAGGGCAGCTGCCCTCTTTTATGTCTTTCTGCTAACTTCAGAATGGCTGGATGCTCTTCTTCATCCCCAGGTTTCTGCAAGGAGTTCCCTCCTGAAACAGTATAAAATGTGACAGAAAACTGCTTTTGAGTTTTCACAGAGTGGGAGGAATCACTGGATGGAGTGTGTCTCATTATTTCTGATCTCAGAACCCCAGATAAATGCAACAGACTGTGTCTGTGTGCTCTCACCTATATGAATTTTAACTCATTGGCTTTAACAACAATATAAATTAGGACAAAAATTTCCCCACTAGTTTTACACTCAAATGCTGTCTGAAAGAAAATGCATACTTTTGTAGTTAATTGCTTTGATTTTAAAAAAACAACAACAAAAAAAAAAGGCAAAATGGCATATTTGCAACATTATTAATTGGAACATTAAAGTCAGCAGGCTTATACTCCCTCTAAAATAAATACAGTTTTTAAAAAGTCTAGGAGACAGTTTAGCTGTGAAGTAGGACTTTGAAAAGTTCACTGTGTCCAGTTTTGGGCTGTGGAAGATTGACCCTGGCTACTCTATCGCTGCCCTCCTCAGCTGGGCAGGGGAGAGGAAATAAAACTAATGTCTCATGGGTCAAGATAAGGACCCAGAAATAACCCAATAATTCTTGTCATTGGTACAACCAGATCTCAAAACACCTTCCCCTCTCTTATTCCCAGGCTCAACTCACTCCCAGATTCTCTAACTCCTCCCCACAGCAGCAGAAGGAGACAGGGAATGAGGGGTAAGGTCAGTTCATCACATGTGGTCTCTGCTGCTCCTTCTCCTCATGGGGAGGACTCCTCACACTCCTGCCCTGCTTCAGCATGGGGTCCCTCCACAGGAAACACTCCTCCATTGAGCCTTTGTGATGTGAGTCCTTCCCACAGGCTGCAGATCTTCACGAACTTCTCCAGCATGGATCCTCTCCACAGGCTGCAGTCCTTTGGGAGCAGACTGCTCTAACATGGAGCCCCACAGGGTCACACGTCCTGATAGCACACCTGCTCCTGTGTGGGCTCCTCTTTCCATGGGACAGCAGAGCCCAGGGCTTGCTCCAGTGCAAGCCTCCCCCAGGGGCACAGCTTCCTTCGGGCATCCCCCTGCTCCAGCACGGAGTCCTGCACAGGCTGCAGGTGCATCTCTGCTGGACCTCCATGGGCTGCAGGGCACAGCTGCCTCACCCTGGGCTGCACCCTGGGCTGCAGGGGAATCTCAGCTCCAGTGCCTGGAACACCTCCTGCCCCTCCTTCTGCACTGACCTCGGTGTCTGTGGTGTCACAAATTCTTACTCCTGTCTTCCCATTGCTGTTGTGCAGGAGTTCTTTCTTATTCTTAAATCTCTTATGCCAGAGGCACTGCCACCACTGATGGGCTCAGTCTTGGCCAGCAGAGGGTCAGTCCTGGAGCCAGCTGGCATTGGCTCTGTCGGACATGGGGGAAGCTCCTGGCAGCTTCTCACAGCAGCCACCCCTGTTGCTTCCCCACTACCAAAACCTTGCCAGTGTATCTGTTAAAATTAGCAATCTCTTAAGGAAACTGACTAAAAACAATGTACCCAACTTTAACAAAAATTCCATATAAAGGCTTTCTACTAAAAGCATGGCATGGAATATTTTAGTTTAGCTAAAACTTTTGAAACTCTGCAGACTTTAATTTGGCATCACACTTGTCAAACAGCTCTGCTACTTGAATAGTGCAAGTATTCATAGTCTCTTTCGAAGCTCAACATATAAAACTTCTTTTTTGATGGCTTTCTAGAAAATGCAGCCTTACAGTTCTGGTAATAAGGAATGCCTGCCAGCAAAATCCCTGTAATGATCATCACCAACACACTTTAAGAGAGTCCAGCTACTTCGTTAATTCTCTCATCAATTTCGGTAAATGTTCACTTTATAACATAATGCATTTTGTAATTATGCAGTTAGAAATATGGGCATATTGATTTGTGTGGAGAATTGAAATGTTGCCCTTCACCAATTTTTAGCTTCATCATTGCTGAAACTGCTTCTGATGTTCTTGTGTTTCTTACTGTTTGCTTATATGTCAATTTTAAACCTTCCAGACATTTTTTAAAGCAAGTTAAAAAAAGAAAAAAAGAAAAATTATGCTAATCTAGCTTTCAAGGTGTGAGTATATTCATTTCTTCCATAGGTCATCAAGCTTCAGCTTGATTTTTTTACAGAGACAGATTTCTCATCACAATAGAGCATTTTATCCTGTATGGTGTTTCGGTAGTTGATTGGACTCTCAATTTCTCCCAACTCCTTACCCCTGGAAAACTGAAATTTTACTGAGGTTGGAGGAATAAACAAAAATCAAAAACGTTGTAGAAAATTTTTTAAAAATTATTTTAGCTAGAAGTCAGAATTATTCCTCCAAGGGAATGTCTTAAGAAAGCTAATTATAGGAGCTACTGCTCTTGCCATGTATTAAAAATATAGTTTTATTTAAAATGCTTACAGTATTTTTTATTAAGCATAAAAAATTAGTATTATAGTTAGGTACTTGAAAAAAAAACAAAAACCCTACACCAATGCTGCTATCTTTCTAACCAACCCAAATCTCCTTTTTAAATCATATTTACTGCCAGAACTTAGAAGTCAAGTGGTCCTCTCTAATTTTTGTTCCTACTCACAAGTCTTCAGGATTATGAAACTGCTTTTTTTATGTGTAACATTGCAATAATTACATTAAAATGAAACTAACAAAGCTCAGTCCACATAGGGAACTGAAATTTCATAGTGGCATCCCAATTAGTTACTCTCTGGCTTTGTGAACATCACTGATGTTCACAAGTCTTATTCATGAATTGTACCAGCTTGCTCACAACTATGTGCATGAAACTAAATCATCTCACTTAGAGCCAAACGGGCATTTGCAGCTGCTTTCTTTTCTGTCTTCTCCTATCTGGTCAGATTCGCGCAAAATTTTGTTCCAACCTTCAGCTACCAGGCCAGATTACACATTTTCAGTTCCATCTACATTTCAGATGCTGCACAGCAATCTCTTATGTCTTCTGCTCGTCAGCAACATCACCCAATTTAGGATTATGAGCTCTATGAGTAGGAAGCCTAGAAAATATGCATGAAGCCTGTCTAGAGTTTTAGGTGTTCTACATGGAGCATCCTCTTTCCTCTCATATGAGTAAAGAATTCCTTTGTATGATCCCTGACACCCTTTATTTTCCTGTACACAGTCTGGAGTCAAAAGTGACTGGTTTCCTGCCACCCTCTATTAAGTTTCCTGGTTTCAAACTGTAGACACTATTTGCATAAACCCAGTTTCTGTGAGCATTTCCACTACTTCCCTTATTCAGACAGGCTTTCAGGAGCATAAAGTTTAAAACTCAAATGAAGAGGACCAAAAATCTGTTCTAGAGATGGATTAACTAGGAACAACCTGAGCAGCCTGCTCAGTGGTGAGATGAGGCTGTTTACCATTTCCTGCCTTGACTCAGACTTCCTATGCAAATTAAGCAATATTTTTCCCCCATGTGGGCAAAATTCCTATACCAAAGTCACATCAGGATGGGAAACAAATTTATTGGTTTTAAGATGCAGCTATTATGATGATGAGAGATACGAAAAATTAGTGTTCTCAGAGAAATAATTTAAAATTGCTTCTTATAGCCAAATAAATACTAAATAAAATGTTTTCTGATCCTCACTACCATTGTCAACTTTTCCTTTCCTTTTTCTTTCAACTCTCTCTGCCTTACCAGTGCAGAAATGTATCTCCTTCTTTCTGAAACTTGTGGATCAGCTTTGCCACATTGCTCACCTGCTCTATTCACTACTGCTCCCTGCCTATCCCTGTTTGCAAATTTCCACCTCCATTGGATCACTAAAAGAAAGCTCTAGGAAAAAATCCTTATCTCACATAATTTATTTTACAGACCAGCCTTCCAACTGGTTGCTGCTCCCCAGTAAAGGGTAATGCAGAAGCACAATCTGAAGCTGTCTTTATTACCACAGACTGTGCCCCATATTCTCATTATTTTTGGTTCTTTCAGCAGCTATCCTTAGTACAACATTATGCTTTCTATCATGTGTCTGAACCTATTTTTATTACTTCTTGCTCACTTCCCCTAGTTTAGCAAATTATATATTGTGGCATTTTTTGTATAATTATATTTCAGTAATGACGCTGAGTCTTATATTCACTAACTACTGTCACAGATATGAAACCTCAGTAAATTCCAGTGATTCTTCTCATTTTTCAATTATAATAAAGTCTAATTTAATCTTTTCTTCTGTTTAGATCCTTAAAATTGGAGGGATTTTTCTTTTTTTACCATTTTGAGCTCTGAAAGTCAGTGGCATACATTGCAAAGTTGCATTATACTAATATCTAAGGTGAGCTCTAGCCATAATTTTAGATAGTATATCCATCACTGATTTTATACTCCTAACAGTGCAATCTGAGAAACACATTTTTCTTCAGCACTACAACTGCACTACACTGAGGAATTGACAGATTTTTCACACAATAAGTCCCCAACTTTTTCTGTGTCTTGGCCAGAAATCTGTGGCATCTTTCCTTTTTGTGCGTACATTGATTTTTCATTTGCATTTTTGATTTATGATCATATGCTTGTCAGTTGACCTACCATCTAAATCTTTCTGCATTGTTTCTAATTATATTACAGGTATAACAAAGGGATTCTTTTCTTTGGGTCTGTTTTTCCTAAATTCAACTAGAGAATAATAAATTGTCTTCTTATGATAGAAATAAAATGGTTTACATTATGTCCATGCATTATTGGGGAAAAGAGACAGTAGGAAGTAATAAAGAGGCATAATCCAATTCTGTGTTCTGGAAAGAAAAGGGTCTAACATCATTTATGGTGTCAGAAGTAATGTTTCTGGGAAGGGTATGGATGGGTTATGATTGCCATTTATCATTCCCCTGTAACAGTTAGTCCACAGAGTAGCTCTCAGGCCACATTTTTCAGATTTGCATTGGAAACCCTTCTCATCATACCACTTCACAACATACCATACCTTTTTATTAACTGTGGTTGTTTCAAATCTTGAGAACTTAGCAAAGTATCTTTTATTATACACCTCGTTTTTTTGCTTTGCTTATTAAAAAAAAAATCAGGAAAGTAATTTATATCAACAGATACCTATTTGACCTTACTAGTTAAGGCGTAGTACTTCAAGGATCCATACATTTTGGTTAGTCAGACCCATCAAATCTGCCAAGCAAGTACTTTTTCTTGCATCACATCAGAGACAGAGATATCTTCTGGTATGTGGGGAAAGGTGTGGATATTCTCCTTTCTTCTTGAGCAAGTCCTAAGGCCGAGGCTACAGTCAAATCTCTATTCATAAAAGAGATTCAAACATTTCCAGAAGGCTGAGGCAACCTTTATGTAAAAGTTAATTTCAGAGCTAGTGTGGGTACAAAGGCAACCTCGGTGGAGAAGAAACAGCAACAACAAATGGATGCTTCAACAAAGAATGTAATTGGGGACAATCTAATCTAATAATCATATTGATTAGAGTTAGGCAATTTAAAAGTATATGCAGGCACAAAGGAAGAAGAAACAGGTGATGTGACAGACAAGAACTTCAAGATCTGAAAGATAAGGATCAACACTCTCTGGTGGACTTGCCATCCTGACAGGGAAAGGAAACAGGAGACAGATACTCTACAAGTTTAAGAAGTTCCAAGAAAGGAACAAAAACCAGGAAATGATACAGATTCAGCAGCATCCAAAAAAGCAGCTTAAGGTCTTAAGAGATAATAGAAGGGTCTAGACTCTGGAGCAATTAATGAAACTTGACAAGACTTGCTCAGTTTTACTTACTAGGAGTAGGTGCTAAGTGAATCTAATATATCCTGTATTTTTTGCTAGTAAAGGGGTACAAGGAATTCCCTGGTGCATTTCTGCTTTAACATCTCCCAATAAGAGAAACTAGCAATTTCATTTCATTGTGAGGATTCAGACCCCTAAAGGGAACCTACAAGAAAGCCAGAGAGGGACTTTCAACCCTCTCATAATTATTATGCCATGTAAGTAAATGGCATGTAGTTATAGAAGAAGGGGTGGTGCCTTTAAACTGAAAGTGGGCAGATTTAGATTAAATATTAGGAAGAGATTCTTCACTGTGGGAGTGGTGAGGCACTGGAACAGGTTGCCCAGAGAAGTTCTGGGTGCTCCACCCTCAGAGGTGCTCAAGGCTGGGTTGGATGGGCCTTTGAGCAACGTGATCTAGTGGAAGGTGTCCCTGCCCATAGCAGGTGGGTTGGAACTAGATGGTTTTTAAAGTTGCTTTCAACCCAAACTATTTTTTGACTCTATAACGATTCCATCCCTCATTTGCTTCAGCTTGCATCTAGAGGGGGGACCAAAAATGTACCTTTAATCAGCAAGGCTAGTGGAACAAAATGTGTTCCCTCAATCAGCAGCCCAGGCTGATGAGTTGTGGCAATCAAAATGTGTCATAACACTAGCTATGTTCTTCCTGGTCTGGATTACAAGAACCTGCCATTCAAAAAAAGTTACTCTCTTTCCCATTTACTCTTTGTAGCAAAATTGCAATGAATTTATTTTAGTTTCTTTTTTAAAAATTGGCTCAAAAATACAATGATGCAAAATAATATATTTTAAATCATCTTTATGTAAGTTCTGGTGTCAGGACTTGTCCACAAATATGCCACGGACGTGATGGAGTTCTTATTGGGCTGTTAATTGAAGCAGTATTAAACCCATATGTATCCCCTCTGCCAACTATACTTATATCTCAAAACATGATTAGGTTATGAGGGAAAAAATTAAAAATAAAAACTCATGCAGAAAAAGACTGTGTCTCCCGATACAGAGATGGTATATTGTGCTTTGCAAAGATGGTTACTAGAAACAGCAGTAGTCCTGCATGAACTGTATGGAAATGAATTTTATTTCAGTACACTGCATTAGAGATCCAAAGTCCAACTTTGTCATTATAATTTTTCACACAATTATGTGTGGGTCCTATCTTGCTAAAGATTCTGTCTGTCTTTTACTGCCTCTGGCTGTCATCTGGAAGGAAGTTCTCGATCATAATGTAAAAGACTTTTCAAACCCAGAAGTTAATGACCATAGGAATAACTGCTATTTATGCATTCTACTCCCCAAAACCTCTGAAGCATCAGCAACATCTGCAAATTCAGAAAAGCATATGCCTAAGCATGTGCTAACAGTAGCTTGCTGGTAGCAGCAAGATGATGGATTTGGGACCATTTTACCTTAAGAATCAGTCTTTTCCAGATTTTTCAAGTGGTTTTATTCGTCTGACTTTACAGTATCTTACTTCAAAATAAATTTGGTGATTAGGTACCTATCCTAAAACAAGCATCTAAGTCACAGAACATTGTTGGAACTTTCTTTACTGCCTCCACAGAAAACCTTAAGGTGGCATAAACAGAGGGACTAGCAGACACTCTTGTTCTAGTCTGGTTTTAAATAATTAGGGCAGGGTTGCAGGAAACTAAACTAGATGTGAAAATATGGATTGGTCTGACTGCTCCATTTTCTGACGTCTCCCTTTCAGCACAATCTTCTAAGAGACAAAACATTCCTATATGATGTGAGATCTTTCAACTTGAATGCATAATTTATCTATGCATTTCCTATTTCAGAATCCATTGTTTTGAAGAAGTCTGTGGTTCAAATATTTTTTAAAAAACTATTTCTCAAATTACCTTCTGCATTTCAGGGTTAACCCTCAAAGTGCTCTGCCATTCATATTCCACACAGCAAATCAACGACTGCTGCTCATTTGTGATTCCTTCCAAATCACTACTCTCTGCTCAGACTGACTAGCTCAAGACCCTAATACGGTGACAGCTGCTGAAAATGTTATTCTGTAAAATGAATAGCTGAATAGTATTCTATCAGCTAACAGCACACAGTCTTCTGAGATCTTATTTGAATATGGGTGGTAATAGCACATTTCCTTGTAACCCATATGTACTCCACAATATGCTGAGTTTGTTCCTACTGCAATAATTATTGCTGCTTGCATTTCTTTAAGTTCATACAAATTCTTGCAGGATCAGGGTCAAACTTCAAAATTAAGCAGTCAAATGAAGGTGCAAGTTCTTTTTCTTTTTTTAACTGGTTAACATCATCTAACACAGTAAATGCTTTTGTTCATAATAAATAATGATAATTTAGGAAATTAGAATATTGAGTTAGAGCACTTTCTAACATAGGCAAGAAAACCATATTATAGGTGTTATAACAGCCACAAAATCATGCTTTTCATAAACCAATCAATCTTCAGATTAGAATTCATTACATTTCTTACCTCAACTGTTTTTGCTGGAATTCTCTTCCACACTTCACTGCCTTAGTTCATATGCCTTAGGCCCTACAGCACTTTTTTCTTTTCTTTGTTGCCAAAAACATGGACTACTTACAAGGAATATTCACTAGCTCCCAGCCCCTGCTCTACAATCTAAAGAAACCAATTCAGTCTCATGCTGTCAGATAGATATTTCCTACTGATTCTTATACCTTTCTCCACTTCCTTTTAGAAACATGTGATCAGGTCTCCATATACAATGGTGCTTGTTCTACATACCTAGCACGGGATGATTTATAGAACAGCCAGACCAGTATTTTGTCTTCAAACCTGCACTAGTGGTTAAGTTAACTTCCTAAAGAGAGAGATTTGGGTATTTTACAATAGTTGATCAATGAGAACAGTGGTATTTATCAATGAAGACTGTCTGTGCTAAGTCTGGACACAGGGAAGCAGGAATAAGGGAAGACTAGTCTAACTATGTCTGTTAAACTTCAGACAGTATAGAAAATTTGGGGCATTCTGCCTCCTTTCTTAAACTGAGCTGTAATCAGTACTGTCACATGTGCCCCAAAATGTAAACCAAACCACAGAAGTTACCCAGGCAGAAGGAAACCAAAATGAAACCACCCTCCCCTCACTGACCCCTGTCCCGCACACTCAGCCCTGGAGTGTTTGGGCAGTGACACAGGGAGCAGCCAGGGCCTATAGAGGTAATTATAAACAATACAATAAGAGACAAAAGAATTGAAGCTAGCTTTTATTAATCCTCAATGTCTTTTATATTGCTGCAAGTAAGTGTTTTATTAAATCTTTTCAGCTAGATTTTTAACACTTGGACGGGAGGGCAGTTGTTTGAGCTTTTTTTTTAAACCAGACAAGTTCTGAAAATGGAGCATGAATCTTGAAGCTGAGAAGCTGAGAGCAGTATCTCTAATTTAATTTGGCTAATTTGTGAGGGAAAGGGTTAGTGCTTAAGCAGGTGCACAGCACCCTGTGAAGCAGCAGGTGAGTATGGGTGAGACTGAACATTAGATAATGTCCTACAAATGTATTTTGTGGCAACAAAGGGAAACTTACTGCAAAAGCATAATTTAAAGACCTAGAAGTAGAGTACTTGAAATACACTGGCTTTAGGCAAGTCCTTTCATGTACATTTAAATTATCTATGGACTCAAGTAGAGTCTCCAGAGGGGGCTTGCAGGTTTCGCAGTCAATGTTCAAGCCCTGTTTTAACATCATGAACAAGAACTAGAACAGGCCTGAATGTGGGATTATCAACCGTGTGTAATAAACAATGTCAGTACTCCCCACAGCGAGCAGATCTGCCTCCTGCTGCATCTTGACTCCCTCTCTGTACTTGAAAGAGCAATTCAGAGCAGGAAGCTAACCTAGGTGCCAGGAGCCAGCCTCAGGAGGTGACTTTTTCTCTCCAATCCTTTCTCTAACCTGCTGGTTTGGGCACCTATGACTATCCCAGAGTAAAACTCACCCACGCCCCACAGATGAGTCATTTGGGAATTTTCCCTGTACTCAAGTTCAAATTTATGTTGAGATTATTACTGAAAATTTTACATTACATCAGTTGCAAGACTGATCTTGGAGGAATTTCATTAATATTTCCCCTTTAACAAAACCCATTATCTCTGCTTTAGCTGATTCCTCACTTCCTAATAATTCTTGTACCATTCTCTGTCTCCAGTAGTTTAACTACTAATTGCCTGGGTAACACTGTGGTAGATTTATTTCTCTGAACTTATCCAAATACAACAGGTTAACCAGGCTGAATGAACTCGGGGAACTGTGTGTTTCATCTTAACTACTTTTATAAGTAGTTTCTAAGTGGTTCTTGTTTTCTGTTGTCCTGAAGTACTTTCAGTTGTTTTATTCTCCAAGAAACTTCACAAACCTTGCAGTTTACTGAGCTAAAATCAACAGTTCTGTAGTGACATGACACATTTTTGCCCATTCTCTTCATTGAAATTTAAGTGCATTCAGATTTTGCCTTCAAGGTTCAGTGTAATACAATGAAGGAAACACAGAGAACATTATCCACATCCACCTTTTTGAGCATATAGGTTGCATTTGCACTGATACCTAGGGTCAACCTAAAAGTTACCCTATGTTCTGTGTCAGCCAGGGTCAAGGACCCAAATTTCTCAGGCTAGTGGTCAGAAATACTGAGCAAGAAACATCCTGTAGGTACAGTCTATTCACCCTGACAGCTCAGTTTAAACTCGATTATTCTCTGTATATATGTCTTTTTTCAGGCAACAACATAAAATTCAGGAGCTGTGTATGTTACCGTAAGAGAAAATATTAAGTGGAGGAGAGCTATATTTTGCCAACTGATTGCAGCATAAGAAGAACACTAAAAACTGCAGTTTTATTCTGGAAGTGTGTCAGTGTAACAGTGAAGCATGTTGTCACACTCCCCACCTCCCTCATAGCTTGGTAACCCATAAAACCTGAAGTTTTTAGCTCTGCCCTTGTTGCCATCCAGATTGCCCTGCCTTGCAATCCTGCCACACTTGCAGAAACGGTGACGTTTACATTCTTCTCTCACCCTAACCCTACTCCGTTCATTGGCACATCTCTCAGCTTCGCAGGGCACAAGGCAGTCAGCACCATCTCCAGCACACAGAAAAACACTAAACTCCAGCCCTTTCTCATGCACCCTTCACTGCTGCATCAAGTACAGGGCAGCCTGAAAAGACTCTGCATTATAGAAAGGCTTCATCTTGAGTGTGGATAATCCAACATGGATAAAACAAGTGTGAGTGATAAGCAGGACACAGATGGAGAAGGAGGCTCGGGTAGCCTAGAAAGGACTGTGTCAGTGAAGATGGACCTGCAATGGCAGCTTCCTCAGCAGCAGGAAGACCTGATACACTTGTGAATTCGGGACATGCTTTGCTTTACAAATTTCCTGCCAGTGCATCAGGAATATTTTTACAGAAATAAGGACTTCTGAATCATTTGTTTAGGTAGTCAAAGGGAACAAAGCAGAGGTGTTTAAATATGCCAAAATAATATAACAAGCAATAGAATTTTTACATTTATCAAAAAAGAGCTAAAAACATTAACAGCCAGGTAGGGACAAAATAAGATGCAGATGGGAACCTAAACTGGCATTTCTTATCTTCTGAATGCTTGACTTCACAACCTTAATACTGCAGGTTTGGAATGCATAATGTCCTTGTTTTGTTTTAAGGACACTACAGCCACAGATAACGCACCAGACAGAAGGCTCATCAGAGGGTAGAAAGTTGGGTTATCATTAAATTTCAAATTTTCATAGAGACTGTCTTCTTTTTCTCAAAGTATTTGACTATGTTTGAATACTGAAAAATACCTCAAATACATGAATCTACCAACAGCCTCCACTTTTTATTTACGATTTTTCATGGAGGAATGGCTGTAAAGAGGCTTTTTCTGACTACTTGAAAACAGAACTTACATAGAGATTAATACACTTGAGACATTCCACGGGACACAAATCTGTTTAATTGGTTTCTCTTGACTGTAATCATTCTATCCAAGATATTTTTTTTCCACACTTGAAAAACTGCAGACAAAACATCCAGTTTGTAATCATCTTGCTGAACCATGCAGAAGTCCTCCATTAATTTTCAACTGATACATTCTTCGCTTATTGGCTGAAAGTGCAGCTTTCCCTGTGAAGTTATAATATGAGCAAAAAAGCAAGAATATCTCTACAAAGCAATGGTTGATAGGAACGGCTGGCTAGATGCTGTGCAAACCTCCATGCTGGTAATGCCACCAGCTGACTCCGAAGCTGTCAAAAGCTTCTAATCTGCTTCACTTTTACCTCATTTGCTGCAGCATTTTTGCTAGATGGTGAAATCTTGACAAGGCATTGCTGTGGCTTTGTTTCAATTTCGTTTATACACTGATCTAGCTATGCCACAGGTTTGGCACCTGCTAAAATATACTTCATGCCCCCATATCCCCAGTGATTTTACGGTCTTCGTAATGTTAAGATCTTACCAGCCACTGAATTTCATCTTCTCAGAAAAGTCAAACTTTCCTTCCTGTTCTCTGCCACCAAACATTCCTTTTTATCATGATTTTCAAGCCTTTGACTTTAGAGCATATGTACAGAGGTCAGTGAATTTGTCATCTTTCCTTCTACAGAGATATTCCTGTGCATCCTAGAGCAGCTACCAAATAGTTCTCAGAGGACACAACACACTAAACTCCTGCTAGAGCATTTCTTTGAAAGATTGTTATTCTATGAAACTTCTTGCATGACATTTATTCAATCAAATTATAATTGACTTCTCTTATCCTATCCCCATAAAGAGTAAAATATTGAAGTGGTGCAATGAAGTAAAAAATAAGAGTTGGTATATAAGGATCATGCATTTTAAAAATGAGCTGTTAATCTGTCAATAAAATCAATAAACATTTGTGGTTATTCCTGTCCGTGGAAAAGAAAAATATTTTGTTGTAAATATAAAGAAGACAGTTGCAAATTTTGCTTGTCACTGCAAAGGCACAATGTATGTTGTATTACCCTTTCAGCGCATAAGCATTTGTCTATGTATTGGCTCTAACTGACACCAGCAAACATCATACTTGTGTCAAGAAAAGAAACAATTTTTTGCTGAATGGTAGTGCAATGCATGGTAAGGCCAGTCAAAGGGAAATTAAGTTACAACCACTTTTTTCTTAGCAGACCTCTTAATTAAAGTCAATTTTTAAAAAACTTTATAACTGAAATATTCATAAGATAAATAATAGTCTAACTAGAAAGTATTCATTGAAGATGCATTTTTGCATATTCAGTGATGTTTTTACAGCTGCTCAAACCTGTAATTGACATCAGGTCTTCTTGCTGATTTTCTGAGAAAATCTAGCTCAGGTAAGAAAGATTTTTTTTTTCAGTCTTTCAAGACAAAAAACTGCAGAAAAGTGTATTCAAGAGGGATGTTTGAAGTAGCATGCAGGAGCTAAAGCCCGTTAACAAATAATGAAACGAAGGTTTAAATCCCATAAATCTCACTCACAGTTTCTTTTAATGTTTATAAACTGTTTACTGAAATAATAGTGTTTCTGTTCAGCAATGAATGCAACAGTGAGATATTTTTTCTTTAGGGGAACATCTAAAAGGTAATGCTTTTTTCCTAATAAGATTTGTACTTAGTTATGGCATAGCACTGCTGATGTTGGAGGTTTAAAGCTGAGTAACAATAAGATTTTATTAATGTTTAGTGACAGTCTGCCTAGTAGAAAGGATGGAATTGATGGATAGTCATGCCTTTTTACACCACTTGTTTGGTGACTCCATTATCTCTGTGAGCACAGAATAAGGCTGTCTGTTAGGCACACATAAGCCCAAGTTTTTCTAACACCAAAAGGGATGCTACAGTAATTTCATTCTGTACACTCAGTCCTCATTTCTCACATCAGAGGGGTTTTAGGCATAGAAGTAATCGGGTTTGTTGTGTTTTTTTAAAGTCAGATTAATTCCCTAATTCCCAATTCACCTAACATGAACAAAGACTTGCGCTGACACAGCACAAAGGAGGGAGGTGCTGCAGGAGGGAAGGAAGAAAAATAAAAGTCAACAGGCACTGAGACATAGCACTTTGTACCGTGAAACTACTGCTCAAATCGGGAGCAGCCTAATTTCTCTAGAGTAGGGAATGAGCAGCAGCTGTAATTACTGCCTGGAAGTACAAACACTCCCTCACTCCCTGCTTTGGAGAGGCTGAGCTGCTGCTGGCCATTTAAGACAATTCACGCTTCCCTTGCCAGAGTAAACAGTTACATCCAATAACGCCTCTCACTTCTCCCTTTCTAAGAGGAGTTTGTTTTTTAACGTTCATCATCCCAGTGGATGGTTGCCATCAGGGACTTGCAAAGGCAGAGACAGACCTCTAAATGGGCTGCAAAATGCAGAGCAGGCACAGAAAACCTCTAGTTAAAATGTGGCCCACAGGCTGGTGTAGCTACAGGCACTAGTGGAGGCTGCTGGAGCAAGCGTCTCAAACCTTCCCCACTGAAAAGGGCTTTGTGACAACCTATATTTCCAGCTTTTTTTCACTTGTGGTCAGAAAATCTTTCCTATTTTTATTTAAACATTTCTGTTTGCAGAATTAAGCAGATTTAATGTCCTTACCCATTGGACTTTACTTGGCTTCTAAGATTTTTAAGAGGATTTCTCAAGGACAAACCTGGTTCAACTCCAAGAGAAGAGGGAAAATCTGCTGGGCAAACATGAATGTATCCCAAGGGCACACACATTCTCAAGTAGGTTTGGTCATATGCCTCTTCTAACCTAGTTCAGAGCATTCGTGTTCTCATCTCTTCCTTGATTATTTAGTTTTTCTATCCAAGCCTCAACAACACTGATCAAAACAGAGGTAAAATGTGAACCCAAACTACACAAGAGTACATGAATTTCACTTGCTGCACTTCTGAAGCCTGTACGAAAACAATCTACATGGTATTGACCAAGTGGAAATTTCCACTCATGTCACAGTTTGCTAAAGCATATGATCATTTTTAGGTCTGAGTAAATACTTTTCATGCCCTAGGACTAGAATGAGGCATATTTGCTCCATTTGTATTTGAAAGGCTAATTCATTAGCACATTACGCCTACATCAAAACATTCATCCTCAGAGGTGCTAAAAAGTCATCTGTCAGTTTTCTAGAACTTTTAGTTCTATATTATCTTTACCCATATTACAAGAAAATTTTCTTTCATGCCAAAAAAATATATCTGTGTTTTGCTGAATTTCCATGAAACCAGTATATCCTTCTCTCTGCATCTTAACTATGCCTTTTTTTAATTCTTAAATGGACAGATTGGGATGACTTTTCAGCTTGTAATTCCACTGATGCCAGTGCAGTCACAGTGCCTTGGCACTGTTGTGCAAGTCACTTTTCATACACTGGTCAACACATAAAGGACATGAGGATAATTCTCTCAAAAGAGAAAACACAGATATGGCTGCAGGGGGCACAGAGGCAACTCCCCACCCACTGCTGATACTTCAGGCTCCACAAACAGCTCTGCTTTCTCGCTAGAAAGCAGTTACATGCTTAGCTCTCAGTTACAATCTTCTTTTCTTCTTCCCTACGTTGTCAGATTCCTAAGGGAACAAGAAATGTTCCTGTGAATATTTCTATTGTCATTTAGCCAATTAAATTCTCCAGTTGATGTGCCATATAGAGACCTACACACACTCACTGAACAGTAAATCAGTAGCAGTATTTAAGCATTTTTCGGTAAGAACAGCTAGAGCACACACAGGTTCCTAATGAAGAGGATTTTCTAAATATTTTTTTTACCTTAGTTTGCTTTATCATCACTGTAAGCTGCAGCAGGCTTTACAAGCCTGAAGGGCAGGTGAGCAAGCAGAAAGCAGATGAAAGGCGCTTTTTGAACAAGTCACTTCTGGCAGCATGGCAGAGGTCGATCTGAGGGGTTAGTCAGAGGCAGAGAAGATGAGAGCTGCATGTGGCTATCCTGGACAGGCTGTAGGACAGGCTTGTGCCTCCCTGTGCAGGGGGCAGGGATGCAGCAGGACAGACCAGGAGTGCTCCCAACACCCTCAAAATGGCAACTACAGGAAGGGAGAAAGAAAAATAGACTAGAGGAAAAGAAAGCTGCAGTTATGTTCAAAGTTATGTTGAAGTTTGAAACTGGGAACAAGAGGTTTTATTTAATACAATAATAGAGAGAGAGCCATTGGGATTTGAAAAGGGGAATTACATCTCTGTGTCAATAGAGAGGAGTATTATTCTGGTAGCTTCAGTTTGTAAGAATAGAAGGGGTAAGGGATTGGGGGCCTATTTGTGATAATAGATTCAGAGCTCACATCTAGTACAATTAACTTTAATAAACAATACCAAAAATATCTCTCCCCACATTCAGCATAATTTTTTATATATTTAGCTACTGAAAGTATTTGTTGATCCTGCCTCTCCCCCTCACTTGCCCTTATGTCCACAGATGACAAAAATCTTTTCTCTCCAATTCTGTCTTAAGTGAGAAAAAGTATTTGCTATTGAAGATGCTACCACCAATGTTGCCTTTCTTTAATCATGGAGAGACATTCAGCTGAACCCTTAACAATTGAATTTCACAGTGTTTACATAAAAGTGGATGTGGATACAATTCATTTCTGTGTGTTGTAAAGACAGTGGGTTTTATTCTGCAAAATGCAGCACATTTCCATATTTATCATTGTAAGCATAGAATTGCTTAAAGGCAGCACATCTTTAATTAATTTTTACTGCAGCGTGAAAAGAATCCTAAATCATTAATCATTTTCCTTTCATTATATACAGAAAGAAAATTTTCCTGTGTTGTTCTATACACACACATGCACACACACAGAGGAAATCTTGTTGAACCTGACTTTCCAACACACTGGTTACACACTGGTTACAAACCCCGTTCAACCCCTTGATCTAAGCTGATCTACTTGTCAGAGAATAGTCCTCTGGTAATGCTGCGTTAGTTAGAGTTGCCAGCACCAAACTTCTTCCAGAGCCTTCACCGGTTTCAACAGGAACAGATGTTAGATTGGATTTAAAGTATAACATTTATTTTCCCACTGATTCTTTTTAGCTTTCATTCACCTTCCGTAACTGGCTGACAATTTTTCCCTCAGCCCAACCATCCTCCTGTCTTCTAGTATTTTGCATTACAAGAGGTGAATAAATAACTTTCTGTTAGAGATGGCAGTTGTACTTCTTCCACATATGTATTTTTTCCCCTACATAAATGTCAGCATATAAGATGCTTCACTTAGTCTCCAGTAGGGTATCTTAAATGAATGCACCTTATCATTCCATCAAGCTGCATAAACAAAGCCCAGGAAATCAACTTATTATACATGTCAAACATTTTATGAATATTAAATAACCAGTCTTTACTGGTCCCATCCAAAGGAAGAAATAATGAAGAAAGATAGAGAAGAAATTATGTCTCTGAATTACTTCTACAACTCAAGATTCTAAAGACCTTCTTAGGGAACTGGTGAACTTTACAGGGTTTGAAAAGTGGCTATGTGATGGCCAAATTAAAATCTGACTCATATAAGGAATTCAGGATCACAGGCAGAGAGAACTAGATGCATACACTGAAATTTCATAGTGCCAAATCTATAGCATGTACCAATTTTTGATCCTTAAAAGAACACCAGCCTTCTTATTAATCTGAAGGACTATCCTCATATTTTCCTTTTTTCTTTTTTTTTTTTAAGGTTCCCAGGATACCAAGTATGTACTAAAATTGAACTGTTCTTGACAAGCATGAGAAATTACCTAACTTAACCATATAGACCTCAGCATGATGAGAATCAGAATGGAGGCATCTTTTTGCCCAAGTTATACAAGTGTAATCTTATGTAGGGAAGGAAGTTTATGTCAAGCCTTTGCGCTGATTTTCACAGAATCACAGAATCCCAGAATAAGCTGAGGTGGAAGAGACCCACAAGGATCATGGACTCCCAGCCCTGCACAGCACCATCGCCAAGAGTCACTCCATGTGCCTGACAGTATTTTATGCCAAGGGTGAGTAATTTTTGCCCACTGCAGACTTACAGGCAATCCAGCTAGGGAGGGTAGCCCACACCATGAGCCACTTGATCCACAGTTCCTATGAGACAATACAGAGAGATTCAGTTTCACATCAAAGTCAGCTGAATACGTTGTCCTGAGATTTATGTCAAGGGAAAATAAATCTCCTTAATGCTGACATATAAATAGGCTTCATTTTTATGTTGCAACTCAGTGCTTAGCTATAATTTAACATTTCCTAATTGCATTTTTTATTAATTCAGCATTTTCCTTACTTTTCAGCCAAACTGAATATATAATTTAGTGTCAACAGATTTTAATATCACTGGGTAAGAATTTCTATTTTCTGGAAGCATTAGCACTCTTGCTTTAAAATGATCTTCTGAACCACATAGGGAGATTCTGAAAACCATCATTTGAATAGGTTCACAATCTTCGCTAACACACACACATTACACTCACGTTAAACATGTTAGGGCCAAATATCAGAAGAATTTTTTCAGTGGTGACACACAGATTGAAACTACACAACTTTCAGCTAGCATAGAGATCACAGTAGATTTTAGCCTTTCTTTCTCATCACTGTCAGTATTTGCTGTGTGTCATACCAACATATTCAGGCAGATAGTTTCTGAAAGTTATTGCTAAGATGAAACGCTACTCTTCTTACTTTCTTAAGACGCGCATTGATGGGTATGCAGTAAAGAGATGAAAAATAATAAAAATTCTCTATGAGGGGATGGTGTTTATCATAGTATTTATATGTCATGCAGTAATAAATGTACTACATCACATTAGCTTCTATCCATATATAACTTTCCACAAAGGCTACTCTTTACAAGGTGATACACCTTCTGTGAAGGCAGCTCTTGAGAAGAGGATCTATATAATCCTGGCATGTGAAATGGATTAGAAATATATTTAAGTAGATGATTCTTTCTCCATATATTGTGGCTTTATGAGGGCTTTATCCAAACAAGCATGCTTCTGGTTTTGTTTGAAAGTGGAAAAATATAAAATTTTACTTTTATTTTTTCTTCATAATAGTAGTATTCTTTTACTTATATATTTTTATATATGCATATAGAATGTATTGTTTATTCAAAGTACATTCTTCATATATTTAGACTATATATAGTTCAAATAGATTACTGTAAAATTGCTTCTTTATAACAAAAAATAATTCCCTGTATGTGAATAGAATTAGAAAAAAGTCATTGCCGTTTGGTAGTTAGGGGCAGATCATTGTTTAGCTGCATTTAACTGAGATCAAAATAAGAATAACCACATCATATGGCACCTCAGATCAGCTCTATGTCATTTAACATAATCCTTTATGTCCAAACTACAGATCTTAAAACCTGTACATCACTTAATTAAGTAAAGCATACAAGGTCCTGAAGATGAAAGTTCCTGGAGCTGTCTGAAATTATAGAACACAGCTTTGAAGTGTAATAGAACAAATAAAAGATAATAAACAGGAAAAAAATCCACTTAAATAGTGTCAAGGAATGGGTCAGCACAGCAGGAAGTATCATTTGTCTGCGAGACAATTTAAACCCTGCTTGCATTGCTTATGTTCAAGCATTGATGATTTAAAAGATTTTTCTGTGCCTTAGATTTCCATAGCACTTCTTACAAAACTGCCTCAAAACCAAAGAAAAGTATTTTAAAAAATGCTAAATATTCTTTCATGTTGGAGGCTTAAGAATAACCCATTTAGGTCTGTTGTAGCAAGTGCAGCAACTGGCACAGCAATAGCCTGGGTGTTATTCTCAGCTCTGATATTTTGCCAGTTCTTTTGACTTTTACCCAAGAAAAGTTTAAATCATTTTAATGAATTCCCAAAATCCTTAATGTGGCATGTAGTTGCCCTGCTCGTTATTTAACAACATGCAGATTTTGAAATAAATTGGATTTAAAACATGAACAAGTAATAAAAACTAGTTTAATTATTTCTCTCTGATCTTGTTTTGGTGTGGGTTTGTTTTTTTTTCAGAAAAACTTTTTTGCCTTTCATAAAAGAAATGCTTGAAGCTTTTACATGATTTATTATCTACATTATACTAGCATGCAGCATAAAAGATGAGAATGAACTTTCCCTTTTCCAGACAGAAAACAGAATACACATAAACCATGAGACAGGTTGAATTCAATAGAGTAACAAGAATACCAGAACTCTTTTTTGTGCATTTTGGGAATTTTAAACAGTTTGTAGATAACTTGATGAAGCATAATCAAAGATGACTGAAATCTACTGTTTTGAATATTATAGTGCATGTAGTTTACTTTTTAATCAGGAGTATTATTTCCCCTCAGCATGAAACACAAACTTAGAGGACTGAAATATAATAACACCTGTTACAAGTGGGGGTGGGGGGAAGCAGAAGAAAATCTGCTGAGGAAAGAATAACTGAAATTTGAAACAAAAGAAGGTATCTTTCTCAACATCTCTTATGGAATAGGTGGTAAAGGACAGAAGATAGAAACTTTGACTATACTTTAGAGTTCTTTCAGAAGATTGTCGTGATAAGTACTAACCCAGGTAAAGTGGAATTCTTTTTAGAAGTTCTCTTCAAATCTAAAAATAAAATCATGACATAAACGACTTAATTATTTACTTTTGGTATGACAGAGGACACGGATTTTAATCTTGGAGATTTTAATGGGCCGGTCGGTCTGTCTCAGCACTAACAGAGTCTCTAAGATTATGGTAGTCATTTTACATACCAGAAATTCATTCTCTCAACATCAGGTTATTGTCCTTACCTTAGGTCTTTTATCCATGTTTGATGGAAGGGAAATTAAACTTGTGATATTCCAGACCTGAAACACTGACATTGAAGGGACAGAATGCATGTTTTTACTCCCAAATCATGTCATATTCAGTCAATCAGGGCTTAAAATCTCCATGTTCTACCAATAATAAAGAGCAGGAGCATGTTAGTGGAGCTTATCCAAAAAGAGTCTCTGAAGACTGCCAGCCACCAGACCCAGCATTCTGAAAGGGCATTAAGTCTTCTCCAGTAATGACAGGACTGTCGTAGGGGCAGTCTCACAGGGAGGGAGCAAATAGAATACCTCAAAATTTATAGAATAATCTCTCTTCCTTATCTCCTCTGTCTCTTTTTCTGATTTAAATGGGAGTTACGATGACATGACAAATTTATGAAGAAATATAGGGGAGATACAGGAAAAAGGACTGCTGACCTCATTTCACGGATGACTTGTTTCACAGAAAGAACATCTCTCATTGTCTGAACTCAAGGCACATTAGGTGATTTTGAAATAATCATACAAGAGCAAGATAAGGCTGTTTTGGAAAATATGATGCAGGAAGTAAGGAAAGGCACCTGAACTAACAATAACAATTTAGGAGGTGTAGAAAGGAGGTACCTAAGGTTTAAAAAGTCGACAGTTCCATTAAATACTAAAACAAGTGCTGCAAAGAAAAGGATTTTCAAAGTTATTAATTACTTTTATGCTTCATCAGGAAAGAGAAACATGACCCTCAAACTATTTCTTGCTAAAGCTAGCAACCTCTGTGATTACTGAACAGACTGATACAATATAATTGATTATGCAGAATCTACTCAGACTATGAAGCAACCTCAGCTTCAACCTAAAAATAGACATAAGGAGCCAGCCATCAGGTCAGCAACTTTTGACTTGATGACCCTTTGCCCCTGCTTCCCATATTTTGCTCTGAAAACTGAAGAGTTGCCATTTTAGGAAGGACTACAGTGCTTTGATGCTACAAGCTGCTTCCCTGTTTCCAGTCTAACATCTGTGGGAGTAAAGCTTCAGAGAGTCTGTGAACAAAGGGGTGTTCAAGGCTATAATGGTGAATGAGAATGAAACAAAAGTGAATTTCTTCTTTATTTTTTTTTCCAATTTGTGGATGGGTGGGAGGAATTGAGTGACAGAAATCATATCTACAGTCAGTCTGTTTTATAATCTGGGATTGGCATTACTGAATATTTAAAATTATTTCATAAATATTTATTCTGAATGCATGTTTACATTTCACTGACATCATGCCCTTCTTCAAAGTCTGAAGGGTTGCACTGGATGAAGATTAAGGAATTGTTTAGTGCTTATAATTTATGTACAAATTTTGCTGGATTAGGACCTTGAAGACACAACCGTTTCTCTAACTATTTTTCCCTCTTAACTTCTCACAAATTAATACCCTCTCATATTCCTGCTCATGCTGTCAAAAGGATTTTTGCCGTAGGAATATTGCATGGAAGAAGTAGGCTTAGAATTCTAAATAGGAGGTACTTTAATTATCGATTCATATTCACCATCAAACTATTCAGCATCTATTAAAATTAGTTCTCTCTTTTCTTATTTTTCAAATGGAAGCAGCTCAGTACGACATAACCTACACCACTGCAGTGGGATTGTCTTCAAAAAGACACCACGCCAGTTCAGTGACTTCTCTGACAACTCCTTTTTCAGTCCTTAACTGAATTATACAAGAGTGAGAAACACAAAGTGGCATGCATCCGTGTCCCCATTTTCTATAGAAAACATTTTTTTCCGATGTCAAATTTAGAGGAATTAACAGTGGAGATAACATTTCATAACTATGCCATCATATCCATAAGAATTAAATCCTAATACTTAAACCATTCTATTTGAAATTCAGCACTAATTACTTGCCAAAATGCCAATACCAATTTGTTAATGAATTATGCAAAATGGCAGCTCACTAAACCTAGCTGATCTTTAAAATCTAATTCAGCTATGTCCAATTTCAAGTTGAGTGCTGTCACTTGTCGGCTATAAAACATATGCTTCTACACATGTGCTCTTTTACTATCTACTTCTTCCTATTCCTTGGTCTTGGCATCCTTCTATGACTCCTGAGATGTCCATTTCTTTTTCATCCATTGACTGCATCATTTTTTTTAAATACACAAAATTTAAATCTTACAGAATGTTAATTCTATCTTATCCATATGAAGAATAAGAAACTATTTCCTAAGGGAATAAATGGACTTCCTGAAACACACTCACAATCGTTTTACTTCACTACAAATTGTTCATGCCACTGCAAAAATTTCTGAGTCAAGTTGTAAAGAAAGAAGTTTCTCAAGTCCATAACAATCCCCTGGACAAAATCTTGCCTGGAAATATAAAATTACACCTCCAGATAATTGAACACATTTTTTAAAATTTCTTGCAGCAAGAAACACATAGTCTAATGATACACCTTTTTTTCTTTTCATACTGAATATTTTTACTTGCTAATTGGTTGGAGTAAATCATACATTATATGATATCTTAACATTTATTTTATGCACAGAAGCTGATTTTTTTTCTTGAAATATCACCCCCGCATAACAAAATGTTTAAATGTGCTTAAAGCTAAGCACAAACTTAGTCCCTTTAGAGTGACAAAAACTAGTCCCATGCTAAGATCATGCATCTGCTTTAAGTAGAGTGAGGCATGAAGATAACATAGTTGAAGGAAATTATTTCCATTATTCATTTAGATATGCTAAAATAAATGGACATAAAAGAATATTTTTAAAAATCATTATTTTTTAAAGGTAATTTTGAACATCTGTGATAGCTGTACCTTTAACTCCATTGTGATGCTTCATGAATCCCAATCTTTTTTATTAATGCTCCATACTTCACTTTACAAGCCATGTTTCACACAATGAAAAACAGGGTCTGCAAAAACCTGACTACAGGAAGTAGTTCTGGTGAATTCTGTAGAAGAGCTTAGCTTTACAGCAACATGTGCACATCACAAGGCAGTGCAGATGTAACCAAGCCAAAGGGTGGGATGGGGCTCTGAACCCTGGAATGGGGCTCTGACCCCTGACAGCCACATCTGCTCCTCCTGGTTCTGTTGGCAGCAAGCAGGACAGGAGCAGCACTGGCCTCACCTCACCTGGGGTGCTGCTAAAGACCAAATGATGTTCTGCGTTAACACACAGCCAAACAGCTGCCCTGCTCTGCAGCAGCCCCTTGTCTTCAGCCCTGTGCCAGAGCGGGTCCAGATGGGCTTCGGACAGAGGAGGGGCTCTAATCCTTAGAGTCCACTGTGCATTTGCTGTGGTGAGCAGCATTAAAGGGAGAGGAAAGGTGTTAGTCCAGTTAAGGAGAACATGGACTTTTCTCCATGGAACAGTTAAGAAGAACAAGGAATTTTTCAAAGCCTAAAGCATATGTCCTCAAAGGATACTACTCCATAAGGAAGACCTTCCTATCTCTTTTCTGGTCAGATCTCAGCGTGCCAAAGTACTCAGACATTGAGAGGCTGCTGAATCCAAATTCCTCAACTTACTTATGAGGAGTAAGTGCATGGAATAAGGAGTGGTGCAGACAATACACAGAAAAAGGTCACTTTTCTTTATTACCTCCCATTCCTCTCACGGCAAGAATCAGTGATGTCCTGTGTCTGCTAAATCCTGAATGTTGCTGAAGCATTAAATCTATGGTCTACCCTTTACTCACAATCTAAGAGAATTCTATGACTTTTGGAGGAATGTAATACAAATACATTTAGGTATTAATATGTTGCATTTACAGAGATAGACTCTCCTAGATATTACACTTCGTAAGCCTAGAAAGTGCTCTGTGGTCACTGACTCAAAACAATAATAAACAGTTCTGCAAACCACAATAGGTATAAGGATCAATCTTGAGTAGATTGATATTATTTTTAATGAATAGTGGGCATCACTGTTTCTAGCCATATTGATAAATAACAGCTTTTGTGTAAAATTTAAGATCATGAAGATTTAGAAAGTATTGTCCACCTATTAACTAACACCTCTAAATCTAATTTTGAATAAACTGCAGAAAATTATTAGATGACAAGTACTTTATCAATGCGCTTTTATTTTCTATAACACTGCTTTCATTTGCTGAGCTTGCTGTCTATAAACAACTTATAATGTTCACTTTTGATTTAAACAGTGCTAACATTTCTGCATTTACTGCAATAATACTGTGTGAGCCACAACACCGTAAAGTAAGCCATAAAAGCAATTTGCTCTCTATAGGATATTGATTTTTAAATAAATTAGTGAAGTTTGTGTTTATTCCATGCAGAAAGTGAAAACAAAAGTAGTATTAATAAAACTACACTTACAGTTTTTTCAAACTTACCTAAAACAGAACACTGGTTATGTGAAAAGTTTTGTGGATACATCCTTAATGCCCACAGAATAGTGTCATACCTTCACTGAAGTGCTTCAGGAAGGAACATATCACATTCTTAGCAAAACTTAGGGCTTATTCTAAACATACATCAGCATGACAATTTCTGGAAAAATTAGAGCTTAAGGTCAAAAAAGGAATACTTTAACTACTTTGCTGCTGTATGAAACTTCATTATGAAATGGAATATTTTCCGTTATATTTCCCGACCAATTTCACTGAACCTTCTAGAAATCAGACCATCTTTATTTTTTCTGATGTGCTTATGAGCCCAGAGTGCCAAACATATTGAGTCAAACACAGTTTGTTTCCTGATTCTCCAAATCACAATTAACAGGGGAAGAGTATCAGAAAAAATGGGGTCCTGTCCTTTTTCTGAGCCTGACTCCAGTGTCTGATACTAAGGACAGGAAGAGACAATTTTTTATGGTGTTAACTGACTTCTCATCTATCACAGATGGAGAATGAGCTGTAGAATGGATTAAGCAGTTCATTCTGAGTGACATAAGGAACAGAAATTCCTTCCAAGAAATTCCAGTTAATAAAAAAAAAAAAGAAAAAAAAAGATGACCAGTTTTAAGATTAGGACTAAATGAGAAACAGAATCCTTGATTGGCAGAGGAAAAAAGGGAAAACAAAGAAACAAAAAAAATAAACAAACAAAAAACCCCATGCATATGCATCAAGAGAGAAAAAGAACACCAGCATATAAACACAGAGTTTACCCACTCCTTGACCAATATATACAGTGTTGGCCCTACCATAGCAGAAAGCATAATTAGGAAAGGCTGTGGATGGCCAGGGGTTTGGAAACCTTCCAAATGAGAAGAGAATAAACAAACTACAATTTTCATCTTGGAAAAAGGATGATGTATGATGTTTTGTGAACCTGTTTTGTAAGGAATAAAAAGTTACAACAGTATATATTACTCTGATCATTGAACCATAAATAGTATAAAGAGAGTGAATTGGAAATTACAGTGGCAGTTTAAAGATATTAATTATAACAATTAGCAATAACAATTAAAATTTTTATATATATATATAAAACAATATATAACAGTACACCATAGCAATTGATGATAGGTAATTATTACAATGATTATTACTACAACATTATTCAGTTTTGGGACAGCACCACATAATCCTGTGAGAGCTGAAAGCGAATTCCAGAAAGGACTGTGAACTTTCACAGGAGACAGGGTCATGTCAATGGTTAGTAAACATTGGGCCCAATATTGGCTTTAAAAATTCTCTCTATTTGATTGACAAAAGGTGGGAGAGAACACCTGGGAAAGGTTTTGTCTTCCTCAGATTTTTAAAACCTTTTTGTTGTGTATCCAATATGTGTCATCATTAGAGACAGAGGGATGGTCTACGTGGACATTGAGTTTGTCATAGGACAGTAGTACTTGTGCTCTAGGGTCTAAAAAGTTCTGTAGGATATGTAATCAGCACTGTATCATTAAATGTATAGATGTATGTGGAAAAAGAAGAGTAACCTGAGAAATTTATTAAAATCTTGGATTGACTTTTAACCTTAGGTGTTGGAATTACAAGAGTTTCAAGATTTCATGCAGATTCAAGGGATTTATACAGAGCAGTAATCATAGAATCACAGAATGGTTTAGGTTGGAAACAGCCCTAATAAAACAGATGATGCTAGTTCCAATCCCCTTGCCATGGGAAGGGAGAGCTTCCCCTAGAGCAGGTTGCTCAGAGCTCCACCCAGTGTGGCCTCAAACACCTGCAGGGATGAGACATCCACAACTTTTTTGGGCAACCTCTTCCAGTGTCAAGTAATGCAAGGGATTTATACACAGACAATGTTAAAGAGATTCAACCACTTGTAACAGATAAAAGGTATTTTTAATTCCTTCGGAAAACATGTTATTTCATTTATAATATTTTTTAAAGTTTTCTAATAGGAAGAAAAAGTCTATATCAGAGTATATATCATGCAGCAGGTTATACAAATATCATTTTTAAAAGCCCCAAACAATAAATTATATTACTTGATACAGTTTTACTTTTGTTCCCTCACTTGTCCTACTCCTGATTTCAAAACATCACCCTCTCCAGGGACAGCTCTAAGGTTTAGAGGGCATCAGATAGTTTCACTGATAATTTTACCTACTCAGAAATTACCCTGAGCCACTAAAGCTCTATCACAAATCAGGAGGGACACTGGTGTGTGGTCCTGACTGTGTTATCAGTTTCACAGTTTCCCTTACTTGTGAAGAGCTCTGCTGAAGTAACCACATCTCTGCTGTATGGGTATGTCAGAAATTAAATAGTATCACCACATATAGGATGTCCACATCAGACAAAATTCTTGGGTTTTGCTTTTAATTATAGAATTAAACCCCTGAAAGTCTGACACTTGATATAACATCTTTTGTTCTATGATCTTGATGATCAGGATGAGACATAGAATACTTTTGTTCCTTGGAAGCCAAGGTATGGTGTCACCGGTGTAGGTGGGATCAGGTTTTCACCTCTGCTGCTGAGGAAATCAATAATTCTCTTATTTGGAGAGACAATATTGTGATACATACAGATGATATGATAACTAAGTTTCCAGTGTTGACTTATGTGCTCTGCTATGTGAGAAGTATCTCAGATGTAATCAGTTTGAATTTTTATTTTAAAGTCATATTTACTGCTGAACTCTTTTCTTAGAGCCCTTGACAGTTCCTATTGATAATATGGAACTCTAACATTTACAGACTCACTCCTTTTAGGGATTTAGGTACAGAAATGTAAAATTATAATAACTCAAGCAATCAAAAGTCGATTTTAACAGGTTATATAATATTAGTCTTTTTTCTGAGAAATTTAGACATGGAAATTTCTGAGGAACTTACTCAAAACAATCATCTTCTTTAACTGGTTATGTATATTGGACGGATCATTTTGCAGTGATTTTTCTTATATTGTCTCTGTTCTTCTTTCTTACCCTCCCAGCTCTATTGTGACTTCCCCACAGAAAACACCTTCATTTCCTTGACTCAAGAAGCTCTGGTTCCTCTACCCAACTCTGCCTGCCATGAAGTTATTCAAAGTGTGGCCTCATTGCTTCCTGCTGCCACCTGCACAGCAGGTGCTGGAATTCAGCACTCCTGGAATCAGAGCTCTCCTTGTATGTTCCCAAACAGCAGCGTATTTCCAGAGGCATCTCCTCTGCTGCTTGGGAATCTTGTACAAAGTCGTATTGTGGTGCCCCAAACTGCACACGATTCTCAAGGTGAGGCCTCCCCAGTGCAGAGCAGAGCAGAGCAGAGCAGGATAATCCCCCGCCTCGACCAACTGTGCCCAATGCCCCAGGACAAGGCTGACCCTCCTGCCTGCCAGAAGAAACAACACTGGCAGGAGAATTAACTTGCGCTCTGAGAGCAAGAGAGAATAGAAAGACCACACAGCCAATTCATCCTATGTTACCTGATTGTATTGCTGTATGTACATCAGCAGACTTCTCACAAAACAAAAAATCTTGGTATCTGAGAAGAATAAAGAGCTGCTTCCCCTAGGTTCTATCTGAACCTTCTTGGTGGATTCCTAGGACTCTACGCAGCTTTGGTGACCTCAGAAGCATTTTGGAATGGCCTGACATTTTGAAATCCTGAGAGCTGTGTTAAAATTCCAAGACAGAAAAGAATTTCAAATCTATGTAATCTTTAGGCCATTGTTACCTTATTGAAATAATGTATTTTACTGTGGTATAGTTTCAGAGAACTCTGATGGCAATTTGGTTTTTACATTGCTCTTTGATTAACCAATTGCATGTTCTTTCATAAGCACCAAGGTCAGTCATTTCCTCTAACAACCTCCTACTCAAACCATCTTTCTCAAAACCATTGCAAAGGGAAATTTCATAATGTCACAAGTTCTCTATTCTGAATACTGCATTTTAGTTCAGAAAATAGACTAATCAGGCTTCTGACTTTCATTAAATTACTTCAGACTGATTAAGTATTTTTGATAAAGTTGCAAATAGTGATCATAGGACCTTTACTTTTTGCTCAGTCTACACTACATCAACAAAAATTATCCTTTAACTTAAGTAAGTACTATATCTAAACTCAAATAAACACCCTCTCAGAATTTAATTCTGGAAAAATGAAGAATCTCATTATTTCAGTCTACTTTATGTGTTCATTCAAATCTACACTTCCCTAACTCAATTGGACTCATTCAAAACAACTCAGAAGAGGAATCACACAACAAATCGGATCCAGCATAATTTAAAGAAGATTTCACCTTTTCTTATTTGAAACTGCACTTCTGAAATTTGGTTGAGGTAGATTCCAGAAAAAATATCTCAGTGGCACAGCCTGGGAATGCTAGGAAAGGAACCATGGTGAAAATAAGTAATGCAGAAATGAAAAGGTATATATGTAGGAACTTACATTACTTACATTACATGAATTTACATTATGCATTAAAATCTCTGAGATGCAAATGAAAGAGGGGAGATAAATTTGACATGACTAATAATCAATTGTACAGTATGCCCACATGGAAAGGCAAAGTCATCTTAGAAAGCTATTACGTGAAATATTTTTGGTAAGTATTCATGACTTTTACACAAAATAATTTCAAAATTTTCTTTTAATTACTCCTTCACAATTCTGGTCATTTGTGGTCAAGAAAAATCACTCTTTATCTGGAGCAAGTAAATGGGGAAGCAACCAGTATGATCATAAGTTTGGACAGTCTGTTTTGCAGGGCAGACAAAAGGAACACTTGGCTTCCTGACTCTCGTAGAAGAAAAGGCAAGAGGAAACGGTTGGTCTATGTAAACCCATCACAAAATTAAACATTAGAGACAGAAGGGCTGTTTAAATTAATGAGCAAAGTCACAAAAAGAAAAAAAGGAATGGCCAGGGAATATACTCAGAACAACAATTATTAAAAGTTCTTACCTGTTGGATATTTTCTGGAACAGTTTTCAAACAGCAGTAGAGAAACAGAAGAAAAGAAAATCTCATTTAGTATTAATAATCAAGTTGTATATGGGTCATGGTTGTTTGCATGTACAGACTATTAGACCCAGCAGACATGGAAGGTGTCAGAACCACTGCTCAGAACCACTCTGTAGCTATGGGGTCATACAGCTCACACAGCAAAAGCAGACCTTGGCTCACTAGGTTTGAGTGTCTGGATAACACTCAGTTATATGGCTCAGTTTAGGTAGACCTGTGAGGAGCAAGGAGTTGGATCAATGATCCTTATGGATCCTTTCCAAACTGAGATAGTCTATGATTCTATTGTGAATAACAGGTACACAAAGCAAGACTCTCCCAACTCTTTCTTCTGCTCAGTGCTTCTAATGAAGGCAGGCATATTGCTGTCCAGAAAGATTTCCTAGTGAATATTTAAATACCTGCAAGACTAGATAGAGTTAAGCAACAATTTTAGGTATGTACCTTTGAACCTCATTTTTAAAAGTGATACTATGCAGAAAAGAAAGGACCTTTGCACATTTCTGAGTCTGTCTTTTAGATGGAGTACATTTAAGCTAACTAAACCTGATTCTAAAAGGCAGAGTGCTGGAATTTAAGCCAATTTAAATAACATTTGCTTCAATAACTCTAAGGCAACACGTATTTTATACAGAAAGGTTTTCAGCATAATAGATGCAATTTTGCACACATTTTTCTGACCTGTTCAGGTTATTGCCTTGTATGTTATCAAGATACAGCAGTATATTGTGTTATCATATGGTCAAGTTAAATAAGAAATATTTTGGTATTTCTCTTTAACAAATTCATTCCATATACATGTTTCATTTAGAGCAAAAGGTTAATTGGCTTATGTTTACTGAAATGTTTAACAAAAAACCAATATTACTTTATTTCAAAATGAAAACACCTTTTTTGGGAACTTCATTCTGGTGCCTTAAGGATTGTCATTATGTTGAGCATTCAGTGGTAAATGTGTCTCACTGGAAGTGAGTGAGAAAGAAAGACTATAAAGTCAATATGCTGTCAAGCCAAATATCTTCCTAAAGCAAGATGGGCTGCCAATTCCACCTAAAGAAGTCCCAAAGGGAATTAAATTATATTCTTCACTGCCTAAAAGTCCCTAAACACAGGTTAGAGCAGGTTTTATGAGATGCTGTGCTTTCAACTTTATGCAAGTACACTTAAAAGAGCATCTTGCTATGTTTGCAACTGCCTCATTCTCATCAAGTCCACATAGTGAGCACTGACCAGTGACCGAGGTGGAAAAGTTCACAGCAATAAACTATTAAGTAGCTTTACACAACAACCATTAAAATCAACAAAGCACTTTCCAGTCACTTCAGTAAACATTGATTTGGAACTTATAGGGATAAGGAAAAAGGAAATAGGATCTATTGGGGGAAATGGGGATTTGAGGTGCGGGCTTTTTGCCCCTCAGTATAAGATTGCAACATCTCTTTACATGGCCATTATAGTAGAGAGGAAAACAGACAATAAAAATTTTGAACATGCAAAAGGCTAATTTAATTCCTGGTTGAGCCTGAAGAAATTAAATTCTCGCTTAAACACTCATTTTTTTCATTTATTTGTAAGTGGGTAAGAATAGCTCCATGAATGCAAGTGCATAGGGATGGAACCCTGGACCTTGAAGCTGAAGAGGCCAATTTTGTGATTCACTTTGTTGCTTTAAAGCAGAGTGAGCTGCACCTGTATTGTTTCCCTGGCATGAAGTTATTCTGTCAGGCACTGATTGTCACAAGACCTTGCCCAAAGCAGGTGGACATCCTTTTTAAATTTACGAAACGACACTGACCTGAATGCTCTCTGATAACCTCCAGGATAACTAAATAGCTTCTCTGATCTTCCTTTAGTTGTTTTTTACCCCTACTAACAAACACTGAGTCTACTTATGAAACTAAACAAAACAAAACAAACAAACAAAAAAGAACCCTCAAACTTCAGCAGACAAAGGAATGGAAGATGCCTTTGTTTTGGTGTAGTCGTTTGAGACAGACCAAATTCCAGGCACCCATGACAGTCCCTCACTCTCTCCCCCCGTTACAGCTGGGCAGAGGAGAGAAAAAAAAAATTAACAAAGGGTTCATGAGTTGAGATAAGGAACCAGAAGAAAACACTCCAAAGGCAAAACAGGTTCAATTTAAAGTTCCAAAGTGAATTTATTACTAACGGAGTCAGAGGAGGATAATGAGAAGTAAAAATAAGCCCTTAAAACACCATTCTTCGCCCCGACCCCTCCCTCCTTCCCACCGACAGCGCAGGGAACAGGGCATGGGGAGTTTGGTCAGTTCATCACCGAAATCTTCTTCCACTGCTCAGGGAGAGGAGTCCTTCCCCTGCTGCGCCGCAGGGTCCCTCCCACAGGAGACAGCTCTCTGTGAACTTCTCCAGGGTGGGTCCAGTCTCACAAGAAGCAGCTCTCCCAAAACTGCCACAATGTGAGTTCCTCCTGTGGGCAGCCAGTCCTCCCAAAACTGCTGCAGCAGTGTCACTGTTCCACAGGGTGCAGTCCTCCAAGGACAGGCTGCTCCAGCCTGTGAGCGGGCGGGGGCTCCTTCTCTCCACTGGGACTCCCACTGGATCACAGCCTGTCCAGGCTCCCACCCACTCCAGTGTGGGGACATCCCCACAGGCTGTGGGTGGATCTCTCCATCCCCCATGAACCTCATGGGCTGCAGGGGCACAGCTGCTTCCCCATGGTCTGCCCCATGGCCTGCAGAGGAATCTCAGCTCTGGCACCTGGAGCTCCTCCTCCCCCACCTTCTCCACTGACCTTGGTGTCTCCATGTTGTTTCCCTCACATGTTCTCTCCTCTTCTCTGGCTAGAAATAAACTATGTCCCCTCTTTGGTTTGATTTCTTCTTAAATAGATCATCACAGAGGCGTAACCAACATCTCTAATTGGCCCAGGCTTGGCCAGCAGCATGTCCATCATCTTCAGAGACATCAGAGATTGGCTCTGCTGGAAGAGCCATGGTGGACATGGTGGAAGCTTCCAGAGGCTTCTCACAGAAGCCATCTCTGGGGCCCCCCCACTACCAAAAACCAGGCCAAGCAAAACCAACACATTTGGGAAAACACAGAAGAGATCTCTTCAAAATAGTCCATTGATCTACACTCCAGCGCAAATATCCAGCAGCCAATTTCCATTTTCAGCATCACTGCCACATTCCCAAGTACTATTATTAGTCATGCAGTCTCCGAGTGTTGAAATATTGGCAGTATATTAAGAAAATAATGCTTATTTCAACCAACTGGCTTCAACTCCAGGCAGCAGCAATGTTGGGCACAATTCACCCTCTCTAATTCTGTCCACAGCTGCAATAGGGTAAGTCAAATACAAAGATCATTTTACTGGCTCCACTAATAGTACTTTCATTTGGTGCATTGTCCAAACCTCATGCTGCTTCTCTGCTTTCTGGAAGATTTTGAAGACCATGGCAGTCTGTAGTCTCTGGGGACAGAACAAGACTCTTAAAAGGCTGGGCAGAGGTACAGAGGAAGTACATGAAGCAGAACAAGCTTATCCCCATCCTCTGTTCCTTGCTTTGAGAGGGACAGTGTTGTCCACTTAAATGGTATCTGTTTACTTCAGAAGCTGATTGCAGCAAGATCAATAAGAACAGCCTGGTGGCATATTCATCCCTATTTTCCAAGCTTGCATGTTCTGGAATTAAAGTTGTACTATTTAAGTAAGGTTAAAAAAGACAACTGTTGAGATATTAACCATGTTAAAGGGAATCACACATTGATCAGGACCAAATGCTTAGCAACTTGCTGAACAGCTTATGGTTTTCAGACATCCCTCCTATATAAATCTGAGTTTTCTAAAAAAACTCTTTGCTGTTTAATTTCAGTCAAATTTTACAAAAGAAGAGTTTTCCAGTGTGAAGAATGTTATCTAAATCACTAGAAATTATTAAACAGAAATATCACAAACTTCTCTACAATACAAAGATGTTACAATGTAAAGCAAAACAATTAAGATACAGATAAGGATCAGTGAAGCCAAATGAGACAAGTTCTTTCAGGCAATCTCTTCAGAACAATGCTTGTATAAAATACTTTTCAGATTTTACAAGTTATAGGTACCTTGTAGATTAAATTGTTCAATATTTTTCATTAAAATTCATTTTCCCTTGTGTATTCTTAGCTGTAGAGTAGATGAGTTGGTGATCTTATTGCTAAGCACAATTAAGGCTGCTCAGACAGCCATGGTTCTCATGTTTCTTATGTCTTGGTTGTGTAACTCCTCAGTACTTAATTTCTTGTACCACAGATCTTTTGGACACAGAACACAGTACAAGTTCTCCCCTTCTGAGAAATTCATACCCTAATGCAGTCATAGATGTGTTACACAGGAAGAAATTCAGGTATGCAGGAACTACATATCACTTGTAAAAAGATCGATGATGGAAGCCTTTCTGAAATCAAATGCATTTCAAGCAGTATGGAAAAGACCTTTTTTGATCTGAGTGTTGGCCCAAAGACCATTTCAGGTAGGAGGTGAACCTGATAATAGTCAAATATTTCTTAGGTGTCCTTCTGTTTGCTTACAAAACATCTTAATGTTTGCTCCCACTGTGTTCTCAAATGCTTCTCTCTCCACTTCTCTGCCTTTTCTGTTGGAGACAGACACATTGACTCTTACCAAGCAACATCACAACAGTGTACCCATTTAAGAAATGCCCTGAAGTTGCCCTTGTACTGGGAAGTCCCACCTTTTCAGTGAGAGCCTCCATCATTTCAGCTTTCCAATTCCATAGATACTTTAGCCATACACATGAATATTTATTAGTAATGACTATCAGATTGACTAGATTTCACACAATTTATAAACACGAAGGTCTCTCTCCACACAAGAAAAGATAGTTCATTTTAATCACACAACAGACTTGAAAATATTGAAAAGACGACGGCTGGATTTTATTGCCCTTAGGCAAGTTTGCTGGCATTTAATTACAGAGTCTCATTGGGTGAATCTTAAAAAGGCTCAACATACAGCTAGAAGCCCTGGAGCAGAGATAGACATATTTTTAAATCTTTTCAATATTAAGTATTTCGAAGGAATTATTCCTCATGTAATGCAGACAGACAGAAGGTACTGTCTAAAACTGCAGAGAGGCCTCCCAGCACCTTAGAACTTGGCAGCCCCCATGCTATCATGCTCTCAGCAGATTCTCCTTCCCTCCTAAAACCCTGTACCTGATTAAGGCAGAAAGTCTTCAGAGGCACAGTGGGTACAGCTGTTTTTCCTGAATAAAGTTTTCTCCTTCCAAAAGTACCACTAAAGTAAACAATATATTTTCAACCACGTGCATAGAAGACATAAGTTGTATTGATTCCATCTTGACTATTTCATGTGAAACATATTGCTGTAGGTCTACAGGCACTGGGAGAGAATGCAATTAATTCCTTCACCTCACTTGTGCATAATTGTGCAACACAAATCGTTTAGGTGCCAACAAAAATGCCCTTTTTTGTTTCTCTGTGTATGTGATTTCTTGACTTTTGCACAGCAAAACTGACATGAGGGAACCAGAGACACAGTGTGGAGGACAACTACACAGCATGTGATTTTCGTGCTGTTGTTCCCAGCTGTCTATTTGCAGTTTTCATTTGCACTGATGCTTACTACTAAAGCAGACACTTATGCTTGAAGCAGCATTTTTATGGGCTTCATCTATGTAGCCTCTGAACCAGAAATCATGTGGAGTTTTTATGGAAAAGATAATTCTTAGCCTATAGCTAGGAATGGTCATACTAAGATGCACTCTCCTAAATACTACTGTTTGTCAATTTTAAGTGAAAGAAACATTAAATTAACTGATTTGTACTGGTTTGGCCATAATGATTAATTTCTCGCTTGACAGAACACTGTGATTATAGGGCCAAATACAGTAGATGTTGATTTTTTATCTTTTTATTTCACTTTCCTTCAGGCCACTTGAGTTTTATTTACCAGGTTTGTTAACCACCATGGGGTTTCTTCTGCAAAGCATTGTTTTGATGATCACATGACTAGTGAATGACAGCAGGTACCATTAGATGAACAACAGTTCCGCATAAGCAAAGACTTCAGGAGTTACCCAGCAATGAAAAGTTTAATAAAGAGGACTAATCAAAACATATGAGTGAATTTCCTTTCATTTTACCTGTGCAGAATGCTAAATTTATTAGGTTTAAATTAAAACCACCTTAACATCTCCTGCAGAGGCAGCTCTGTGTACAAGGGGCTCAGTAGGAAAGCACACTTAAGAGCTTGTTGTCCTCAGTCACCATCACAGTTTTCTTCCAGTGCCCCATAGCACACAAGTTATCCAGGCCATGTGGTACTGGAGTAACCACTTTGGAGTTCTGCAGTAAAATTGGATCAGTAACTGATCTGGGACAAAACAATTCAGCATTACCCTGGTTCCAATAAAAAGGCTAATCCTAAAGGATCCAGTTGTGTGATTTTGAAGTAGTGTAGGGGTAGGAATTGTAAAGTCTTTAAGTGCATTTAAGTCTTCAAGCTCCTGAAACACCTGTATCCAAGACCTGTAACTTAATCATCCCCTCTGTAAAGCAGCCTTGAGAAATTAAAGGAAATCATCCCGCCAATAGCCAAGAAGCAAATAGCCAAAGAAGAACAACTTCAGTAAATGGATAAATACAAATCTTACTTCTTTTTCTGATAAAAACACTTTTTTCAGAGTAGAAATCTATCATTTGCATTTCCTAAGTTGCTTTGTAACTATTATCCTCTGCCAACAGTCACAGGATCGTTTTGTGTTGTTGGGGGGTTTTTTCTGGTTTCCTGAAAGGCCATAAATTGTATACTACAAACATAACAAATGAGATCTGTCACATTTAACTCTCTCTAGATATGCCTGTACTTCCCCTGCCCTTCATAATATTTGAACCCTACTGTCTGTATTCAGCTATATATGATCTAAGATAATTATGTTCCTTCAAGTATTGTAAAAATCAGCAGTTAGAGCGAAGGGTAGGGCATAAATTGCAGTCCTGCTGAGAGAAAGACAAACAGATTTCAGCCCGTGTACACTCCATTTGGCAGCAGCTTTCTAGCAAGTCAGCAAGTGCACCCTTGCTGGCTGATCAGCACACAGATAGTTCCAGGCTAGGTATAGCATTGCTGTCTCTTGCTGGTAAGGGATGTCATGGATGACATGAAAGAGAACTCAGCTGGAAAAGGTTAGAGACAAAAGACACAAATTATAAGGAAAAAAGACTCATTAGTTCTGCTTTTCATGGTGTAGCCAATAATCTTGGACCGTATGAATTACATCACGCAAGTATGTCTCATACAAGCATATATTTTCTAGAAGATTAATTATTTGGCAGAGTGCAAGTTATGTGGCAGAAAAGAAATGTTAGCATTAGGAAGACTTAAACTTTTCAGCCATAGCAAAGTTACATTGTAGAATATGATTAAGTCAGACACTTTGTCCTGTTTCTCCTCTTTTTTACCTTTTTTCCTGACTTGGAAAGTTCTGCTCTTTGCTCGGCTGCTGCTGCATTTTTATTCTCTCAGACATTTTGTAGGTCACAAGGGTATCATTCTGACTGAGATGTGGTCAGAAAGAATAAGAAAAATCGATTTTGGAAAACCTCTGTTAGAACTCTTTCATGAACATTTTGTTATATCCATTGTGAGCTTTTAAAAGACTGAACCTGTGAATTTGCTATTGCCATGTCTTTGTATGATTTTTGTAGGCTTATAAGCTGAGAAAGAGCAGTACAGCATAGAAAACACCCCAGTCTTCATGTGCACTGGGACAGATTCCCTTTTGTATTAGAGTGTAATTTAATATTCTGTGCACAGGCATGCAGAATTTCTTGCTGGGCACTGAATTATGCAGAGAACTGTAGATCTGCAAACAGGAAGCTAAGCTTAGAAAAGATAATGTATTAAAAGTGCCAGTGAAAAGCTGTTCTGCTTTCTATGTTCTTTAACTCCCCCTAAAAGTCCTCTGTCCTTTACTAGATCTACAGGAAGATATTTGGCACAGATGTGTTGAAAGGTAAAGTTTTTTCAAAGACTTGAAAACTACTGGTCCTATCTATCTGCCAAGCTTTTATATGGTTCCCTTCACCATAACACCTTGGAATTTCCACTGATCAGGTCTCTGAAAAATCAATGCAGAAGATGAATTAAGTATATCTGAGTGTTTGTGTGAGACTGAAAAGCCTTTTTATTCACAATCTCAGCACTATTTTTTAGTTGGGTTCAACAGCAGCAGAGTGGGGGAAAAAAGTGAGGACTTGTGATTAGATAAACTCCTTTTAATTTTTTTCTTTCTGTCTTAGCCAGATGGAAACACATGGACAATTGCTTTACAGAGATCTTTATCCTCTCCCCTTCATTAGCACCACAGGGAAGTTTCTGTAGTGGCTAATGCACTTACTGACATGGTTTCAACAATTTAATCACCCAGAAGCCTCTCTGTAAGGTCAATGTTCTCTACATTTGTTCCAACTCATTTACTGAGTAGAAAGGTGAACTTTTTCATTCCAGGTATGTCATTATGGAAATCATGTTAATGAATCAAGACACTGGAGGGCATATGTATCTCTGTTAGCGCAAGATTAATGGAGACTTTATCAAGCAGGATTCAGTCTCAGATTCTTCTGGTAAATCCAGGTCTGAAGTCTAATCGTCCATTAATCGTCTGGACTTTATTCTGGCATAGCAGCTTCCATCTCAGAGAAACTCAAAACATTTTGCAAACATCAATACAGCACACCCAAGGAACAATTCTTCTATTACTGAAACACAATAACCTGAGGGCACAATGAAGCTGTAGCACACAGCACTGCATAGTAAACTGGGATGGATTTCAGCACACACATACTACAAATCCTGCTCCTGAAAGAAAAAGCCTTTTGCTCAATGAATGGCAAGCAATTTTCTTTTTCTGTTTATAGATCATATGCATATATATATATACTCTATATTTGGTTTTAAGCTTACTGATAGAGAACCTCACTTAATTTTTTTATGACCATAGGGTGAACTGAACAACAAAGTTTGCGTGTTGTCAAAATGCAAATATGCACTTAATGTTCCTAAAATTTTGCTGCAGAAATAATTCTCTGATTAAAAAAAAAGTAATTAAATGTGTTTTGTGATTTAATCTGCTTTCTTGCTCATGAAAGCTTCCAGACATCAAACAGAACAGTAAAAAAGGGGGACTGAAAAGAGTAAAAAATAGTAATCTAGAATTAGTGGGAAGGCACATTACTAATTATTCTCCTGCTACATATGAGAATACTACTTGTTGTTCATTCATGATTCAAAAGAGAAAGAGAACTGCAGGTGCACTGAATATAGAAATTCTTTGTAGCTGAAAAGGATGGATAATTTCTTCACTTCCAAGGTAGCTTCAGGTCATAATGTGATTTGGGGCTTTATATCCAGCACTATTTTAGAGAACAATTTGAATACATTTGCAATTAACAGAAAGCTATATTCTGAAAAGACATGTTTCTGTAGTACACCCTGATCTTACTTTTTAATTATAGAATTCAACACAGTGCTATTTGGAATAAACCTTGATTCTTCACATCGCTTTACCACTGTATTACAGAAACTGGTAAAATCAGACTGACACCTGTTGAGAGCTCATGCTTTTAGGAGAAAAACACATAGTGTTGACCTTTTCATTTTAAATCTTTTTTCAGTAATAGATATATAATCAGTTTCAAAAGCTTTCTATATTTAGAAATTCCACTACTTTCAGTATTTTTTCCTTTCTCTTTTTTTTTTTTTTGTTTAAAAGCTTTGATCACAGACAAGATTTAGAGTTTTCCTATTTTCTTTCATTTCAAAAAAATGAAAAATAATCAGATCAACATTAAAATGTAGGAAACATCCAAAGGGCAGCCCAGATTTCACATTCGGCCTAGATCTGTTTATGTATGACTTTAACACTGTCTTTGGAGAGAGACCAAATATTCTGATCTTTTTGTCTAGTACAACATAACACCAGATGCAGTGGACCTGATTAAATAAATAAGCAGCCTCTCCTAATAATAATTGTTGTATCATTGTTTAAATATATAACTATTATAGTAGAGGTTAACAATAACATGATTTAATTTCTCTAATCCTGACAGAAACCTGAATATATGGTAATTCTGAAAAATGGAAAAGAAAAGGTAAGGTATATACCTTGTTCTGCTGTATAGGCCTACCTCTGTCCTCTGGGATCAGTGACAAACACTCGGATTGTACTCTACACATATTCCAGCCAGGACTATCCTAAAAACAGAAATGCCAGGAGGACTATTTACCATTTTAGGCTGTACAGAATTTCCCACCGAACTGTCTTCTCTTATTCCTCTTACAGGAATTCAACCTGCTTTTCTCCATAGTAGCAGTGATGTACTGACTGGTGAAGAATATATATTTTAGCAGGTTGCCAGGACTCAGGATGAACCAGTGCCTCTGCATCTTAGCAATCACAGACCCTTTGTTCCTGTGCTGAGTTATGTGAATCATGCACATACAGAAGCAGAATAATCTATTCTTGCCAGGAGGACATGAGTAATCCAGTTAGTTGCACATACAGCAGTGTAAAGGAAAGAGAGAATCCTAGGGTGAATGTCAATGAAAGGTTAAATCTGACTAGTCTGACATGCTTTGTGCAGAAGAAGTGAGTTTGTTTGAAGTACAGCAAGCTCATGTTCAATGCTTTGTCTTCATGTACATAATGCAGTGAAAACAGAATTGGGAGGGGCTGCTCTCTCTTGGATATGGCACAGGTTCCTGGACCTGATACACAACACCCAGATCCCACTAGAGACAAAGGATTTGCATAACCATTCTTCAGAATTTCGTTTCTCTCCAGTCCGAATCTTTTCAGGTGTCAGGCAGCCCATAGGGAGTTCTTTAGAGATGGAGGGGCTGGAGCCAGAGGTGGAACCACCTCTCTGGGTTTGAACCTAGATTTTTTACATCACAGTTTGGTACGTGGTTATATAAACCAATATAGATCAAAGCTTCATTTCTACTAAAATTCTACAGTAACATCTCAAGTACCCATGTACTGGGAACTATGTTAATAGACTTTGCCTTTGTTGATACAATTAACTCATTTTCCTTGCTGGTAGGGCAGTTTCCCCACTCACAGCTGTAAGATCCTGAGAACCATCTCTGTGGGTATAAAGGATTTGTGCTTCTTGGATAAGAAAAGCCGTCCAAAAAAAAAAATCAGAATTTTCCTCCTACACCTTGTTCAGTCTCCTGCCTTTCGGAGTAAGTGATATGCATGGCTAGGGAAAAGTCCAAGAGCAAAGTCAGCATATATTTTAATTCTCAAAAACACCATTTCCAACCTTCAAACATTTATGGCTCATCCTGGGCTATAGGTGTTCTCCATGCACTTAGTAGCTCCCACCCTGGATCTTTATACAATTTTCCCAGTCTCCCTTGCTCCTAAGTAAATATTTAGTAGCTACAATACAGCACAGCAAAGTTTGCTATAGCTTAATGAGCTTATTTTTACAAAAAGAGAAATTGCACCTGCCAGTTAAGATGGCCTCTTGCTCCCAGCTCTGCATCGTATCTTTCAGTTATCCAGATCTTGAATTCTCTGAAGTTGTGATAGGAGGCAATGGTGAAGGGTGCAAGAACAGAGACAGGATCTCTTTCTTCTGCATCTGTCAGCACCTAGAGGAAAAAAACAAAAAAGCAATTTTATATTAAAATGCAAAGAAAGAGAATGAACTAGTGAGTACTGGATCACCTTTAATCTGTTTCTTGATAATTTGTGAGAGGGAGGAAGGTAATGGTAGAAAAAATCTGTCTGCACTGCTTTAGAACTCATCTCTTCTGTTTAAATATAAAGTGAGTCAGAAATTATCATTTTCTATTGTGCTCTATGCTTTGCATTTGTGAAAATCATGATTATTCATTTCTATTGGTGCTCTGTATCCATTTTCTTCACTGCGAGATAAAGCAACTCTCAGCTGTGCATTGCTGTGATAATTGAGGTAGATTGTGAGTGATTTGATAGATATGACAGAGGTAACCTTCAAATCTCTCTCTTTTATGATAGATACAACAAACTTCCACACCGGCTGCATTCGCTAGAGGTTATAAAAAGGGCACCCTTCCCACCTTGCCAATAGGGAGCTCACAGACCAAAGTATTATTAATGCCCACCTCCCTGCCTAGTGTTACAGGTTATCAAAAAGTGCAGAGGTACATGGCTTATCCAAGGAAACATAGCCCTCCAGTGATGGGAAGAGACAGCGACTTTCATAGACAGTGCCTGCAAATACAAACTAAAAGAGGAGCCTGGGTCAGCAAAAGACTGCTGAATCCATGTTATGAGTAAGGCAGTAATCTACAGATCAGTACCTTCTTGGACTCAGGTGTTTAATAAGCTTGAAAAGCGCTGCAGAAGAGAAAAACCTCTGACTGACATCCAGGGAACTTGGGTCTGCTTTTATACAGAAAGAGATGTGATACTGCAAAAGACGCAATACAAAAATGCTTGGGTTTGCGTGAGGTACTCAGATTCAGCTAAAATGTACAAGCAAGAACTCTGAGCATCTTACTCAAAAGAAAATCTAATTTGTCGGCTACAATTGGAGTTCTATATATGAGACAGCAATTGGGACAAGGAGGATGAAGGTAGAGAAAAGAGAAGGCAGGAGTGATGCCTTATCATCCATGATAATTTCAATTCACTTTTATTCAGGGAATAAGTAATATATCATACAATGGACTGAGAAATTTTGCAGGGGACCTTTCAAGGGCTTTGTGGCAGAGTAAACCCATAAACTCTGAGTGGTGTTTGTTTTTTTTTTCTTTACATTAAATCAGTATAGTTTTTACTAAGAAATATACAGGCTTAGTGCAACAGTCTTTGTTCTATAGCAACTGTTCCATGGATTTACAGCACAGGACTGAGTGCAACAGCATGAAAGGACTAGGATTGATCCTGTATTACCGACAGTGAATGCATGTGGGGTCTTTTATTTTATTTTTCCCGTATAAAGGAAATGTTCCTAATGTCAGCAATTTATCAGTTTGCAACTCTCACCTGCTTGCTTTTCTCAATGGTTTTAATTCAATACCAGCTGTATGAAAACTTATGTACAGAGTTATATACTGATGAGAATCAATTGCTTCATCAAGACTTTTTTCTCCTGAACCTAAGTCCTACTGCTTTTTTAATGTATATTTAAGAACATTGAAATTTAACTCAGTCAGTGGGTGAATCTCAGACTCATAGAGAAATTTTAAAGTAATCATGGGAGTTATCCAGTAAATAGTTTATAACAGATACCAGATATAACCTTATATTTACACATTTTCGATATAGTTATTTTACTATATTATACATATTTTCATGTTTTATAGAAAGTAGCGACTGTTATGATTCCGAATAGCATAGGACTTGTCACATCTTCAGACTATTTATTTTCCTCTTGACAGTGGTAAGAAAAACCTTTTAATGACCATTTTGAAGAAAAATGTGATCAGGAATATGCTCCAGTAGCCTTCAGAAATCTCTGTATACCTCAGAATATATGCTAACAACCTCTTGGAGACCCATGTCTCCAGAAATGTAAAATTCCACACATTTGCTAAGACTCTTTTTTCTTTTTCAGTTTCCATAAGTAGTTAGTGTTGATTTGAGGAGGGAGATAAAAACATAAACTCAGATATCAAATTATTCTCATACACAAAAAAGGAAGCTGCATATATCCCTCCATCCCTCCTGAGTACCAAAGAACTTTGCGAAGTTCCCAGTCATTCTCTCGTTAGTAAACCTGCTCTAGATGGATTTCCACTTGCCAACAATATTTCTCTCTTTCTATCTTTAATTCCTTTTTTTTTAGAACCGCTCATTCTTTTCCTTCATCATACTCTCTCCTCTGAGCAGGTTCTACCCCAATATATCTCATTAATTTTGAATAGTCTCCGTTAGCTTGCACCTCTCCAGCTCTGCTCACCAGCGTCCCCACATCCCATTACTTCATTTTGTTGCCATGATGTAGGATGGCATTGAAGCTTCTTGGTCTCCACCATTATCCTCTGACTGTGGGCTCTCAGCTGGAATTCATTATTGCTTCAATACACAAACACTCATCCCTGAGCTCCTCACACTTAAGGGAGTTCTGGCTTCACTTCGGATGTGACATGACGTTGAAGAAGGGCAAAGCTCCTTTCCAAAATCCATGCTGTTACCTAAGAGAAAGTAGGAGACTGCAAGAATGATTTTGTAACTTAACACAAACCTGAGCAGCACAAAGATACACATGCTCATTATGGAAAAAATATTTCCCTCAGTAGACTTGCTTAAAGCAAGCTCTTTGGCATTGAGACTGTTCCTTCTTCTCTGTTTATGAAAAGATTGTACAATGGGGAGCCAGACTTCATGAGCACCATGGGACATCACCATGGCACAGAAAATCAGCATCTGAAGGAAAGAGCTACTCTCATGTCAGATGTGTGAGAATCATTGCCCCCAAATTTAGTTTCAGTCATCAAATCAGTCTCCTGCTCCTACTTGTTGATATGTATTGGACTGAAAAGAAAGCATTTTTGTTTCTAAATAAGAGTGGATTGAGAAAAGCAGGTGGATTAGATACTGTAGCTTCCCCTTTTCCACACTTTGGCTGTTCATCTCCTTTTCAAGTCTGATAATTAACTGAGCTAACCTCCAGTCATTGTTATATCTGGAACACCACTCATTTTTTCTGTACCAATCACAAAAGAATTGCTTTGCTTCTTCTCTGCCCTGTGCCTTACTCATTTCACTGATACAGGGTTTTGTACAGGTCCACTGTGCCAGACTTCCCCTGCTGCTGGCGGACACCTCTCTGCAGCTCCCTCCGTTTTGTTGCTCTGCCTCCAGAGGTATGGATAGAGGCTGAGCTCTTTCCAAAGCAACTCAATGAGTTTATTTGAAGTGAGGCAAAAAAAATAATAACAATTGGCATGAAAAGCAGACAGGCTGACAGAGGCTTTTACATATTATGGTGTTAGAAAGCCCACAGGAGTTACAGACAGGAAGAAAATGGAAGAGAGAAAAATATTGGACAGGAGAAAGCAAAACACAAAAGACAATGAAGTGGTCAAGTGACAGTTTCAGCAAGCTAGGAATGGTCTATTGTATTAGTCACCAGAAGTCTCGTTTACATGTAGACAGAAAATACTGTCCAGTGAACGACAAGACACTTGTTTCCCTTGTCTTCTGTTTTTTGTCCCATTCTTGTCTATTATTTCTCTTTTCCTTCTAGTTCTTTGAATTACTTCTTTGCCCTGTAGATTTTTCAGTTGGACTTTGAGGCTGCAATGGAGAAGTAATCAGAAGAGAGAGCAAAGAACATATTTCTCTAGATTTGATGTACCATTTTATTGCACTCTCCTAATAAGCCTGGTTTTTGGGTTTTTTAATAGCACATAAGTATATGTGTATGACCCTGGCAACTTCAGGTCACTGCTGTCCGTAAGTGTTATGAACAGTTCTCACAATCTTATCATCATTCTTGTCATATTTAATGCTTTTCTTGAAGCCCCATCTCTCATATTCATATCATTATGTGACAATCTCAAGTTATATTCTTTGAAAAATAAATGAAGGGTGGGATACATCTCACCTAATTTAATATGAGTAGAATGTAGACACCTACATCTTAGCTCACTCCCGAGGCTGACTTCTTAGTCAATGAAGAGGATTAGGCAATTTTAAAGCTTGGTTCCTCTGATCTATTTTAGAAGCCTATTTTTGGATGTGATATGCTGGACCCAAGAAGTACCTATTTCCCCCACAGAGAGAGAGGAAGCTCAGGATGAATAGCTGAACTGTAGATGATGACCTTTGGTCCAATGAAATCTTTTTACCTCTGGGACTTGTGGGAAAAAAATCAGAATGTAATGTCTAATATGGATAACTTTCTAATTACTATAACATTAGTATGCAAATAAGAATAACCCCAAACATTGTATTTAAAAGTGCATATGCTACAAGAATTTCAGGCTTTCATTTCTTTAGTCTACTTGATGAGCAAGCTAGTTTTCATTTTTTTGTTATATTTGAGTACCTTCGAGTACTGTTTTAAAAACAAGATTTCCCCTTCTCTTAAAATATTTCTTTGTCTCTCACTTCACCCACTTTGCAGTTCTCTCATTTTCTATGGCTTTTTTTCATTTTCTGGGATTCACTGTATTGACTTCTGCAAGGGTATGTGAAAGGCAAGAACATACAAGGGTATCTGATCACTGACCTTTGCAATGTAAAAGGAGATAATAACTGAAGGTGGAAGGGTTAACGAGAAAGACAAGCAAGGTAGACAAAGGATAGATAATAAAGACAATGGCAAAGACCAAAAGTCTCCAGGTAATAATTGCTTGACCACTGAGAAACTCCAAGCGTAATTTTGGAGAGGATCAGCCTGTGATTATAACTGACAAGAAGAGGGAAATCAAGTTACTCAAGACATTTCTGTGCCTATGTGAGTGCTGCAAGGACTAAGGTGCCACTTCTGAGGTAACAAGAGAGGGGATTTGGACGAGGGTGTGTGAACGACCTTGCCTGACCTGTGGTGTCACTCACTGGAGCCAGCAGGGTCCGTGCCACCCACTGGAGTAAGTGGGAGTCTTGGACCTGGCCACTTCGGTAGGAATGGTGTGTGCCCCCGAAACAGCTCCTGGCAAGTGAGGCAGGCATGAGTGACGAGTGTGAGGGACTCAACACCGGCAGCTGGGGTGAGACCATGGATCATAGCCTGGGTGCCTGGTGCCAGCTCTGGGTCTGTATCTTCCTCAAATCACATATGTGGGACATGTGGGGTCACTAGCAAACCTCACACAGGGCCAGCCTGTGAGTGAGGGACCCATGGGGAGTTCAGAGGGCACAGGGTCTGGGCAGGGGTGGCAGCTGGACAAGTACAACTGCGATGCCAGTACTCGGGGGACTGGTGAACATAAAAGTGCTAGTGAATCCAGACTGGTGCACAGGTGCTTCCACTAGTGACCTTTAGAAAACTTCAGAAAATAACTGAGATTTCTATAACTTGCCTAAAATAAAAAACCCCTCCTTCTCTTTTCCTTTCTTGTTTATGCACTATATCTGGCTGCGTTTGACACACCTTGTAATACGTATCCCGAACAGAGCTGTGTGCAACTTGGCAGTTTCACTTCCCAGGGGCTCATGCAATTACAGCCTGTCAAACATATATCACTTAGCTAAGCAACAACTAAGGAGAGCAATAATAACCTACAAATTTTTCATGGGAAAGTATTGCAGAAGGAGAGGCACTATTCCAAGTGACAAAAAGGGATTATAGCTCCAGGAGGAATAATGAGATAAAATTAAGAAGGGTGTTTGTTTTTATTATTTTGCTAAATATCAGGAGGGAAAATCATTCTGACTGGGGAATTACTCACCTTGTTACTCCTCTAAGAGAAATATTAGAAGTTCTGTCACTTGGAAAATGCATTGGCAACTGGACAAAGTGGAAAATAAAGAATAATCCACAGGATAAAAAGACAATAATTTTGGGGGGAGAGCTATGTGCTTTTTCAGGCTTTTAAAAATTATTTTAGCCTCTGCAGCATATTTTGTGAATGTGTGAGCAGCTTCTCACAAGCTATTGAATTTGTGATTTTTTAACAGAATCCTGGACTAAAAAATAGTCAAAACTGGCGATTGCAAGTAATTTGAATATTTTTTGTTTGGTTTAGATTGCAAGGGAGAATTTTAGTAATAAAATAGTAATAGTAATAAAATTACTGGAGAAAGAAAGGGTTAGGAAGGAATGTTGGGGTGGGATGTTAATACCATGCTGAATAATAAATATTATTCATGCTGAGTTCACAACGAAGGCTGGACAACAGTATGAGCAGGGGGAATAATATTGTGAAGGAAGCCCAGAGCAAAGCTGTGGGGAAGAACCTCTCCACACTGGCCAGAGTCGCAATCTTTCAGACTGATGAGCAAAAGTGTTCTTGTAGATTAAGCGCTGTTGGTCCAATGTCCCATGGGTAGGGTTGTAAGCAAAGCCCCTGTGTCTTATGTTACACCAGCAAATCCTGGCCTTTTTAAAATTTTTTTAAAGGAAAAGATTGTGAAACTATGTTCTTTGTTGTCTTTGGATATTCACTCACTGTTTGCCAGATTCTCAACAGATTAAACACTCCTGTATTTTCTTTTGAGTTGGTGTTTGTAGTACAGCTTTGCTCTATTTTCTGGCTTCTGAGAAAACAAAATCTATACTTGTTTTTCTTTTTCCTTTCTTCTTATTTTTTCGGTATTATTCTGGGTCTATGCTAAACAGGTCACTGTTCAACAATTTGACTATGAACAAAAGAGTAAGAAATTACTGTATTTTCATCTCAAAATGAAAATAACAAATAGTCTGCAAAGGGCAAAGGTTGACTGTTTCTTGCAGAATCTAATTTGCTAAGCATTGCAAATTAGACTAAAAAAACTGATTATGTGTAAGGTTTTTACCTCATTCTGTTCTCTGCTATTCCATAAATGGTTGCAGGATAAACCTATTCAATTAAGATAAGGTACTGTATATTGTTCAGAAAATATATTATGCCTTTTTGAAAGTAAGTTTCTGTTTTCTCATCTCTTTTTTGAAGTTTTCTTTCTTATGGAAAAAGCCTCTGCTTTCTTTATTCTCATTTAACTAAAAGTACAGTTGGTGATCTGAAATAAAAAGTCTGCATGAAACACATTGCAACATTTAAAATATTATACATTAGTTTACTGACCCCTGTCTTCAACAGTAAGATATATGCTATATTTCTAGTGACAGTGTTACATTTGTAATATATTATTTGAGGCCTTACTATACAAAAAATCTTACTATACAAAAACATATCTTATTATATCATACATACTCTATATTATCGTACCTCTATATCTATAATTTTACAATAATTATATAGCAATTCTATTTCAAAAGAAAACAAAACCACATTTAGAAAAGAACCTTGTCCTGGAAGGATCAAGCATCCTTTTGTTTGATTTTCAGGTGCTCCGATCTGCAGGTGAAATTTGGAGTCCCAGCCCAGTTTTCATAATGTCTTAGAAAGTAAAGTGCTTAGGAATAGCATCCGTTCAAAAACCCACTATGTTAAAAAAATCATAAACACTGAAATAAGAAAAAAAAGTTGTATGTAAAATCCTACTTTGTCTGTGGTCATAAACACCTATTGGTCATAAACATCTCTGACAGTGATTACTGCATCTGGTACATCTATCTGAAAGTAGAGTTTACTGGGTGTAGGGTTTACAGTAGAACACAGTGTCTTTTCAGTGAAATCTCAAGCAAGTCTTAAACCTGGCTAAGAAAAATTCATAATGTTATCAATGCTTTTCACTAAGCAGACAAGCAACATGTAAGGGAAGTTACTTCTTTTTCTTTCTCTTTTCCTTTCTTTTTTTTTCTTTCCCTCTCCCTCTTGTCTCTCTCGTTTTTTAAGAGCGCAAACCCTGAACAGGATTTGTTTCAAACTCTTCCTGGGTTCTGGTTCCTCCTTTCACATCTGCCTATGTATTCTGCATTGTAAAGATGCTGAGAAAATACAGTAGAAAAATACAGGGAAAACAGTAGAAGCCGAATGCATGTTTTCTGCCTTACAGCTGAGAACTGACAGTGCTAGGCCACCCATTCCAGCACCTGGAACCCTGCATCCCCTTCTGCATAGCAGGACAGCTTCAATAAAGTTTCCTTGCTGGAATCTACAAGGGTATTTCAGTTTCAAGATCTACAGTTTCAGTGATAGACTAGCAATGATTACAGCTGTAATACTCACCAAGCCGAATTGGGGCTAATATTCCGAGTGGTAAAACTGGAACCTGACAGGAAGGATTATTTTCTCCTTGCTGATACAACCCTCCGTTCCTGGGGAGAAAAAGAAGGCAAAAGTTGCTTTCCTGATCAGGCAACCCAGAAGCAATGTATTGTCTGTTACTAGAGGTTAAGATTAACTTGAAAATTAACAGCAGGAAGCCCCAAGCTCTCAGTCACAAAAGAGATATGGAATTATCCTCCAGGAAATAAATCCTTCCTCTCAAAAAAAACCAAAAAAACTATCCTGCATTTATCAATTGACTCAGAAAACTGATGAGCATTCCCTTCTCCTAATAGATATGATTTGAAGATATTGTACTTAGTTGTACATTCATTAATTACCTTGACTTACAGAGTATAATGTGATCAGTGGTTTTAGGTTATCGTTGCCGCAAAAGAATGGCTTTGCCTACTAACTGATGGTGTCAGCAAGGCTGGGAAGGTTGCTTAGGAGATACTGCTTAGATGACTTCAGACCCCCAGTTCTGGACATGGAATCAACTGTCTTTTCACAGGATCAATCTTTCTCAGCTACTGGAATAACACCAGAAAAATATTTAAAGCACATTATATTGATGTTACTGGATACCATCTACTCAGCTAAAGAGAGCTGAAATACTTTAGAGACAAAAAAGTCCCATTGCCACCATAATTTAGGATTTTTTTACTAAGCAGAATTCAGCTCACCCCATCACATATGGACCTGAAATAAGCTTTTATCCTGAGCAAGCGTGAGCAAAACAGAAGGTCTGTGATAAGGAATATGCAGGCAGAAACTGAAGCGAGATGCATGTGGTCTGCACTGCTTTCCAAGACACATCAAAATGCCTGAGGCGCTATGGTGTGTGCAGGCCCACCAGAGGCAAAGTCAGTGCACAGGTATAAATAAATTCTGTGGCATCACTGCCAGAAAAACCAATTGGTTAGGTAATTTGGCTTACCAATTAGTGTAGGCAACCCACAGATGTAGAGTTTATAATAAGTAATTTAATCCGTGTGCATATAAAAATGAATTAATAGAAACACATGGAATCTGAATAATTTTTAAGCAGGTGAAGTAAGCTATTTTCCATGTTGCACAAACATAATAAGGTCATTTAAGAAACAATTATAAGGCACCGCAGGGTGAATAAAGTATAAAACTAGGATGACTGATGGGCAATATAACCTTTCTTAGTTCCCATAATTGCCTATGTGTTCTACAAAGTTAAGTAAAGGGACACATGCAATTTAGTTGCTACTGTATGATTAGCTATTACTGAGGAAATAGGATGATTCCACAGCAAGCATTTAGCTCAAGGAATATAAAATTAAGCAATGTTTTCTTCATACTGCTGGTAGGGGTTTTTTTTTAAATTGCATAAACTTTTTTTTTTTTTAATTTACACCTTGAGAAATGTTCTGGCTCACTCTAAAATGTCTATCAGCTTTCCAGAATTCATCACTGAGTACTAACACAGTAGCTGTCATTCAGACAATTGTCTACCAGATAATTCAACCTACCCTGCTATCTTCTCCAAGGGAGTGAAATAGCCACGTAACAGGAGCTTAAATGGTGGTTTTATCCAGAAGATTATTCTGCTTGTGAAGCAGCTCATTTTGAAAGGTTAGAAGTCCTTTACATGCTTTACATTCTGTCAACAAAACAATGTACTGATAAAAGTAAAGTTAAAGTAGTCTTTCTAATTATAATCAAATATCACAAGATATTTTTTATAAAGCCTCCGAAGTCTGCTAACTTATCCATACTTTTCTGGCTCTTAGGTAGTTATGGCCACACAGGTTTGCTTCTTATAAAGAGGAGTAGATTATGCCTTATCAGCTGTTTGGGAAAAATCTTGATTTTACAGTCTATCAAAGCTTGACATAAGAAAGACAAAACATTTTTATATATCACTACTGACAGAATTATTTCTATTATTTTAAGGTAGTTAATATAACTTTTAATTCTGGCTTTTACTTAGAGAATTATAGCCATTTCTCTAGTCTGTTACAGTTTTCAGATTTAATGCAATCAAACCACAAACCTTTGTGACAAAGAAAAGAACAGTACAGAAAATGTAAATGGACTCTTAAATAGAAGTATTATGACCTTGAGATTTAAATGCACGTACCTAAATAAAAATCATGACTCCATGCAAAAATCCAACAGCAGAGTAGGAACAGAGTAGCTGTCTTTTGATACATTAAACCTGGACGACTTATTTTAAATTAATCAAAAATGTAGAACTCAGCAAGAGAATGCTTATTAAAATCCCCCTTACATAGGTATTTCTCATTAGCTTTGAAAAGCTGCTATAGCAAACACTTCTCTAAACTTAGCACCTTCATGCAAAAAATTTGAACATTTTTTTTCTATTCTACTGAATGAAAGATTGTAGTAAATAGCAACTCTAACCAAAGTCATAATTTATTGTACAACTAACTGCACAGTCTCTCTCAGCACCGTCTTATAATCGCAGAGTCACAGAATATGCTGAGTTGGAAGGGACCCATCAGGATCATCATGTCCAATTCCTGGTCCTGGGCAGGACACCCCAAGAGTCACATCATGTGCCTGAGAGCATTGTCCAAACAATTAATACCATTGACCTTTACAATATCCTTGGAGTAACTATAATTTTTCCCATTGAAGTGAGGTAATGGAAAATAAATGCTTTATCAAGGATCACAGTAAATATCAAAGGCAAGATATCCATGCAAAGCACCGGTGTCCTAATCAAGATAAAATTACCAATCAAAAGTATTTGGCAAAGTACAAGAAGGAAGTTGACAGCTCACAATTTTCCACATTCTGGCTTAAGGCACTGTTGTGGTTAACTCTAGAATCATAATTACCCAATATTGTTTATTCTGACATAAAGTGCAGCAGCCCCAGAAACAAGGTTCTTTTGTCTCTGTTGATGGAAAATGAGATATTTTAGCCAGTTTGGAAGATTAGGATCATGGTCTGAAGGCCAGGGAAGAAGAACTCATGATCAATTTTATTTCTTGCAACTTCAATCTTAGAGAATATTTGAAAGGCAAATTAGAATCTAAATACATAGTATTGATTTGGGTGAACTTTATTTGAGAATTTTGAAATCTAGTGGACACAACTCAAGAAATCTCTTCCCAAATTTCTTTATCTCCCAGCCACGAGTCTGCCAGTCTGACAAGCAACTATACCCCACAGTGGCCTCAGGATAATTCACCTGCCACTACTTCAGCTTAGTTTCCACGCATAAAGTCATGTCTATTCTTTTAGAAGAGGAAATTTGCCTCTTAATATTAAAACTATCTTTCTTCAAAGGCTTTAGACAAAATAAGAATGGAATTTTCCCTTTGTGTTTAGTTTTACTATTTAAGTTTTTAAAAATTTAAAGTTTTATTCTCCTCAATAACTGAAATCATCTGTTGCCTCTGATCTAAATTGCTCTTTGGGGCAGCAATTGCCTAAGAATTATCTTCAAAACCAGACAGCCTAAATGGAAAGCAAACCTGTAAGCACAGCCTGCTCATGCCTCCCAAATCATGGAAGTGTGCCAGGTAAGTCTGTATGCTGCTGGGCACACTGCTTGCACTCAAGTCTGTGTTTCAGATTTGTGGATGGCAGTCAGGCAGGATGCAGAGCACATCGCATTCAAGACCTCTTCAGGGGCAACTGGGTCTCATCCCACATAAAGCTAAGCCACTATGGAAATATAAAATGATAGAGAGGTGATAAAACATCTTTTAGGTAAAGAGAAAAGGTCTATTCAGTCCCACATCATATTCTTGTGTTTCAAGTATAATGATGGCTGAGCCGTGCTGTTCAAGGAAAAGAATACTAAGTACAATAATACATCAGAAAGCTTTATTAAATGGTTTACTAACTACATGTTTAGCAGCTAAATGTTGGTCAAAACTACACCCCTCTTGCATTTTGTAAGACAAATGTAAATTAATATATTTTCAAACAAAATAGGTTGTTGAGATTCTTTAAGTACATAGAGAAAGACTTTGACTCCACTTTTGCAGTCCTTAAGCTGCAGGAGGAAGAAACATCTGTTACATGAGCTACTTACCATGAACACACTCAACATTTGCCTACCTCTTAGGAAGTGCTTTCTGCTCAGGAGTAAAAGTCCTTCAGATAAAAATGTCTTTATTCCCTACTTTTCTTGCAATGCCTAGTACATTAGGACTGAGACCTCTGGCTGTAACTACTGCAAGCAGTCATAATGCAGATGAGAAACATCTGCAAATTATTTCTGACTCTAAAGAACGTAGTCTGTGGTATGCAAGTATCCAGGCTTTCATTACACAGCCTTAAAAATTATTTATTTGCATGATGCAAAGTGTTCTGAGGGATCTTATTTCTTATTGAGCATTGACAGTGACAAACTTGGAATATTTCTCTGATTTGGCATACTGATGTGTAGGCAGTACAACTGAAAAATGTAAGATTATCTTTGGATAATAAGACCCTGTTATGAAGTAAAACTCAACATATAGGATTAGGATTGTTCACTGAAGCAAACAAATCAAGTTATAATCTGGAAATTGGTACTCTCCAGGTTCCATGCATGTTCTGTATTTTGTAAATCACTTCACACTATTTCTGACAGAAAGGCCAAACTGTTCACCTTCAAGAAGCCTCTTTCCACTGCATTAGATTCTAGTGCCAGAACGAAAGAAGGATGCAATTCATGACCTTACTTTCTGCCTTGGGACCCCATCCCAAAGGTGTAGTTGGACATTTTATTTTTATTTTAGTTGTTTTATGATATGACAGTAAGATGAAATAAAACATCTTCTGGAAAAAAAGAAAAAAACATTCACAAAATCATCATGGGGCTAATACTCAGCAAGGAACAAATCCCATTAAATTAAGGCCTGATAGCAGGCAAGGCCATTTGATCTCTGAACAAAAACACATACCAGTATATTTATTTTCCTCTCTCTAGGAAGAGAAGAGAAATGGTTATATTCAGTAAGTAACTTCCAGTAATGCACAGGTGCCCATCATCACTGTATGATCACTAGTCTGTCTGACAATTAGCCAATACACTGATTTTTATCACTTGCACAACAGGGTCATATTTTCTTTTCCTGCAGAAGCCCTCTTTAAATAGCACCTTTTAGAGACAGCTGAAGTTCATCAGTTGATGACAGGAACTAGACAGTGCCATCTGCCTTAGCAGCAGTTCAGGTAATAGCAAAGAAAAGCTAATTGCCAAATATGAAATGTGCTGGAGTGGATTTTTTTTTTTCTTTTTAACTTCCCATTATAAGTGGAACTATCTGGCACTGTGATACTTTGAAGAAGCACTTTGACTCTGCTCTAAAAGAGCTTTGCAACCAGTCTAAGTATCCTGTGTTGAATATTATGTTATCACATTTTTGTTGCTTTTGGTATCTGAAGTAGTTGGAGATCTTTTGTTAACACCCCATAGCACTTAGATGTGAGCTGCATACCAGCACAATAGCTCTACTTAAGGGATATCTACATTTTTCCTCCTTTCCTGGGCTAACAGAGGTTATCTCCAGGACACTTAAGCAGAAACATTACTGAAGTCACTAAAGAGGTGTTGCACGTCTGGGTCTCGTGTATCTCATGTTGCATTGAAGGTGCTCAAACCAGAGCAGCAGAAAAAGTGGGTCTGCAAAGCTATCGCTTTGAGGAACTCAGCAGCAGGAACAAGGGGTGACTGCTGACTCTGGGGCCACAAAGGCTGACGTGGGTAACTCAGAGGTGGGCACACAGCAACAGCAAGATCTCAATGGAAGGAAGCTTCAGATGGCCTCACAGATATGGGGCAAAATACTTTGCTTCCTCCACAGGGCAAGGCTGACAGCTCTGGACTGCATTTCTCCTTCTGAGGTCATTTTGCAAGTATGTGAAAGGGAGAGGTAGGGACACACTTAAACTGTGATGATATCAGTAATACTGCTTCTGCTTTTCATTCAACAACCATTTAGCTTAAAAGGAATAAATATATCTGCAGTCAGGGACGGTACCTCAAGTCTACCTCATCCCACATAGATTTTCTCAGTTCTAGGCAACAGATTCAAGGTCTTTTTCCCCAGTGTTTCCTATCACAGAGATGCCAATTTATTTTCACACAGGAGCCTGGGTTCAGCAGGAAAAGTTCCTTAGCACTAGATAGTTTGCAGCAAAAAATGGGAAGTGCAGGGTTTGTTTTCCAACAGGGAAGTGATCCATGGACCTGGACCCATCATTCTCCAAGTGATCATGCACTCCACCACATCAGCCAGTATATCAAGAAGAGAGCAGCACTGTTTCAAAGGAGCTAAAAAACAAGCTCTTGGCACTTTGGGCAACTGTGCTGAAGAAGCAGTTGGAGCCTCTGGAGCTGCAGAGGTCATGCCAGCCTTGCAGCTGTGGCCACCATGGCCCTGGAAAGCACTCCAAATGCATGAATGTTCCTGCCCTTAGATGAATTTTAGCTCTCAGTATGTAGCAGCATAGAAAAAATAGGAGCCTGGGTGTCTGCTGCAGGTCTGTGAATAAAATCCAGGTAGCCGACTGCCTGACTCTCAGGAAGAAGACAGGTAAAAAGAGAAATTTCTGTGAGAATATTAGCTGCAAACAAAGACAGGTTGTTGCAACTACTGCCTGTTTCTTAGAGGGTATCAGTACTATAGTAAAAAATTAGCATATACCTCTCAACAATATCTTCTAATAAAACTCCACTAGGTATTTATACTACCAAGTAAAACTATGTCATATTTAGAAGATTCTTTTGCTGGCATGTACACAAAATTTCTTGGACTCTTGCACTGATTAGAATATAATTTCTATATTGGGGATCATTAGAAAAATTAAAACAATGTCTCCTGTAAAATTAAACACAAGCTGCATGGGGAATCTGTACAGCCCCATTTTCACTTTAGAATTTGGCAATAACACCCAGCCCTTTGGGCCAGTATCTGTGTAATCTAGATGTATTGTTATTCTTTCTGAAATGTCTATAACAGTGGTATCAACACACTGAAGTTTGCCAAGAATCTCAACTCCCAAAACAATGTCTTTCAAAAACTATTCAAAAAATTACCTTTTCTACTACATTCTAAACTGTAGCATAGACTTATAAAGGTCACATTCTGAAAGTTTGCACAGAATAGACTGCACACACTTCATCTTATTACTGCCTGTCCAGACACATTCAAACTAATAAACAACATAAGAATTTTTAAAGAAGAATCATGTCTTGCTCTGCTTCTGAGTCACCGGGGATGAGAACATCCAGTTTTATGCCCACTAGTTTTAAGTTTAGCATCAGCAAAAGCTTTGCTCCATCACAGATCTCAAAATAAAAGTCTGTCCTTTTCCAGAATACAGTATGCCTGTCTTTTTATTGAACTTCTTAATCTCTTGAAAAGTCTCCTTATTTTTTTTCAGACTATCTGCAGACGGTCTTTGACAGGATTACAGGAACCATGTCTAAATTATGCTTCTCTATGAAGCAGTCTTGGACTGCCATAGTCTCTCTGATCCAAATTCCCATGAGCCAAAAATGTTGGATTTGGCAAGTCTACAGTTACACATGGCCTCCAGCTGTTCTATGATAGGTTAGGAAATAAACTGGCCTTCATCCAGCTCAAGGGATTCATATCAAAAGCTGTGTAATAAGAATTATATGTGTGCAAATGTAAACATTCACATTTTATTCCCTTTTTCTCAACCGTCCACAGATAATTATAATATTATTAATAAAATAGGAAAAAATTGCCTTTTTTTCTTGAAAAAGAAAAGGATATATTCAATTCAAGCTGAGAACTATATGAAGTCTTCAGCATTAAACACAGCCTCCTAGCAAGCATATATAAAAATTATAGCTATTCCACAGTTTAAGCAACATATGCATAGTTCTCATACAGAAACAGTGGTTCAGAAAAAACTGAGCATTCATTAACAAAGCTATAAGTACCTATATTTTTGTTCCAAATATTAGTAGTAGATTAATAGCATTTCCCAGTCTTTTAAAGCCACATACACATTTACAGGAATATTTGCGCATTTTGTTATAAGACATTAGAGTGAGTTCAGTTGCACTTTAGTGACAGGATGTATGGTCAATCATAAAAAAACCAAAACCTTTTAAACCTTTTAAAATGAAATAAAATTTTGTAATCAGCAGAGAAATTAAAATCCATCCATTATCCACCGATCCTTACCACCAAAAGGCACTATAAATAGCACCTAACAAAAGGCCAAGAGCAGTGTCCTCTGGATTCTGTGTCCTCTGGATTCAGTTTCTGAAGCAGAAAACCAGAGCTGAAGCAGAAGTTGAGATCAGTTAGATGCAGAAGTCATCTGAACAGGACTCAAAAGACTAAATGCAAACCAATCTGATGTTTAAACAGAATGTGTGACATCAGTTCTTAGGTGAAATAATAATGTGGAGTGCTAATAAGTATCAGAGAGATGACTAAACAGACTAAACAGTCAAAAAAAGCAACTTAGTAATTGCACTAGCACTTTTTTGCTGGCAAATCACTGTAAGAATCCAAGCAGGTCCTACCATTATTTTGCTAGAATCGTGACTGAAATTTCTTAGCTACTCAGCAGGCGCCCAGAGAATGATATACAGTGAAGGAATTGCACCTCACAAAACTTCTGACAAATAACAATATTCTGAGGTTGTTATGTGCTCCGAGTATAATTGCCTACATTTCAGTAAGATTAAATTTTTATTAAAAGACTTTTTCCTCCTTTTCTTCCCTTACTGTGAAAATTTGTATACCCTACTGTTGCGAGACAGTTCTTTTTATCAGAGAAAAAATAAAAAGGATTAAGAAAAAATGACCTAAATAATAACAATAATTTCCATTTCCAATAACAAAAGATGCATTTTGAAAAGTATTTGTATCACAACTGTCTCTACACAGCCCAGTTGAGATTATGTTAAGCTTTCTATTGGCAAATGGTGAGATATAAACCTGATCCTAAGAGTTTGCAGAATAAGTGAGAGGTATCAGGGACTACAGTAAGTCTGTAAGTGGCAGCTACTACGTTTCTGCTAGAGATATCGCTATTGCTGCTGACTTCATGTGGAGAGCATTATAGAGGATTCAAATTATATGGTGCTGGCTAGAACAGTCTTAAAATGGATCCTAGGATCCTAAGATATATGGACAAAACAAAACAAAACAGACGAAATAGGGGAGGAATATCTACCCGACTGGGAGAGGTGGATTTGCACCACAAGCCCTCTATTCTAACTGTCACACGTGCTTGGGTACCCTGGGTATTCCTGTCATTGCCCATCGCCTGCAAATCAGGTGGGCTGAGAGATCAGGACTTTGCCAAGTGCCACAGCACACACCCACGGATCAGTTCAAACATAACCTAAACGACTTGCTCAACATCAGAAAAAATCTAGCGATCATTCAGGGGGAGAAACAAGGATTCTTAGCTCCTGGCCAAAAGACTGTACAGATTTATATGCAAAAGCTGACTGAGAAAATAAATATGCAGTTTAGGAGCATCACAAAAGTACGTGGAAGAAAAGGACCCCCCACAATAATCGGTGTGTCACCAAATGCCCAAGCAGGCTCCGGCTGTACTTCACAAGGAATGTTACACTATTCCCCACCTGCCCCAGCAGATTTACCTTCCCATCAATAATAAAGAATTTGCTTTACCAAAAGCCCAGGCAGACTAGAAGTAAAACATCTTTGTGTGTACTCAAAGATAAAGCAAGCACTTGTAGCTTTCGCTGATTAGCAATTACAAGATTAGCCCTGGGAGGGAAAATTCTGTAAGATTTATAACTGGAAAGCACTTTTATAGGCCTTTGTGGACCATCTGGTAGAATTTAACAGAAAACTATGCTTACCTCATGGAATTCTGTGCTGGCACTTTCCATTACATCTAGGGCTTTTTCTGTCAAGGATCTCTCCATACATTTTGCTGACACTAAGATTCCCTGGATGAAAGAATGAGCTCTGCACTCATTATAATGGACAACTTCTCACTACTCTTTCATTCTATCATTGTAAATGAAGTGACATTAAAAAAGGACATTTTGGGCCATTTCCTGGCAGGACATTATGCAATTCTGTTCCTTCCTTAACCTATAGGGCAATACGCACCACACATCAAATATGCCCTATAGCTTCTCTGCTGTCCTCCTTACCACTCTTCAAAAAAAAATCCAAAGGCACGGTTCTGCCATTACTTGTGTCCATAAAATAGCAGACTATTGCAAGATAGCCTGTATTTTGCAGTACTTGAAACTCTGCTTTTTCCTCTCGTTCAGACTAAAGTCCTTGCTTTCTTCTCCCTGCATGTGACCAGTTTCTCACAGGAGACCTAGTTTGGCACAGTAGTGCCATGAAAAAGGCATCATGATAGATTCTCCATGATGCAAATTAGAGTGTTCCAGTCCAATCACATCCCCATCAAGGTCCTCAAATGAAACCTCCCACTGAGATAGAAGCGATTGGGTTTCCATCTGTGTGTCTCTTGCTGTCAGTGGCTATTGTTTAAGTAAACACTGGTTTGTATCACTTCCTTTTTTTTTTTTTTTTTAATTCAATACATGTTGAAGCCTGGTTAAAAGGAAACAAAAATTGCTGTATTAAAAGACTAGTATTTTCAGCATCTTGTGATGTAAATTGCTAATTTAAAACCCAAAATATTGTTAAAGTGTCTTTATTTAATAGCAGACGATTGCAAGCTGTAATTTGCAAGCTGTAGTTGCAGATGGCAATGTTTTTCTCTCTTTTCAGCAGTACAGTAAAGTATTTACTGCAGTGATCTGCAGACAATGACATACCAACTGCGAAAGGAATGCTCAGGGGTAATACAAACTATCAGGATTCCCATGAGGTCCAGCATGCAAGGTACCTGCAACTAAAGCATGAAATTTAAATACCAATTAGAATATTAAAATCTCTTACGTGGTCTCAAGCAACAACTCTTTGCAACAGACAATTTTAGTTCAATTGCCAAGTACATTTCCAACAAAGAACAACAACTCTTGTTTTCTTTCCTGATTTTTAATCCCTTTAGACTGAATACACTTATTTTCCAATTCAGACCTGGAGGCCCAAGTCTGAATTTTAAACTGACAGCCACCATCTGGACCACATGAGCAGAAAGGGTTATATGTGATCTGGCACATGTCTAGCATACTGTTCCACTGCTTGTACATCAGGACATGCCAAAATACCATGAATGCATTAAACAAAAGCTTTGCCTTTGATTTCATTTTGTTAACAACTCATAGATGTTTATTTTTCAAGAGAAAAATTATTTAACATCATCTATTTAATAGCATTGTATGAAACATTTAAATATTGCATTCTGTAGTGCCATCTAGGGGATTTAAAACCTGGAATAAAGTGCTCATCTGATAAAAAAAACAATAAACACCAAAAAATCAGCTATGACTGCCAAGGCAATTTCTTATGTATATCTAGTGGTTTGGATTACTTTTTCCTGCTACAATAGGAATATTTGAACAAGGTCCCTGTATACTGTCACATCTGTAGAATGCATAAATAGGAGAAGATATATTGTTCTATACTTCTCCTTTATGGCCAAATAATTTACAAAAGCAATCTTAAAAAAATATCTGAAATAAAATCAGTGTCATGCTCTGAAACGAGATTTAGGAAAAAATTCTAGCCTTAGTTCAGTTACCAGGAAATATAGGGGATTTTTTTTTTGCACTGCAGATATTTATAAAAAGATCAGACATGTTATTGTATAAAATTATAGGAAACTGAAATAAAGCAGGAGAGCTACTGGCATTTTCTTTGATATTCAACTTCATTCAGATAATTTTTTTCAAAAGTTTCCTGAACCAGATGACATTAGACAATAATTTTCAATGCATCACTGAAGAAATTGTTAGGAATTATTAATTTTGTATCATATTGATAGCTAGAATGATCTATAAGCTCTTCAAACACATTTGCATTTTTTCTTTTACAGAAACCCACTACAACAAGCTCACACATTAAACAAGTGATCACTCAAAAGGGAAATGCAGAGCAGAAATCAGACTATATAAACCAGAGAACTACAAGCCTACCTTCACTCAGACAACAGACATGGTCCATTAGTTCATACCAACACATAAAAAGAGCTATCTCTGGATCATCAGCTGGTATCAGCTGCCAAAGCAGCATTGAAATTGGTGAATACTTTACACAGGCAGAGAGCCTACCTACACACTTACATGATCTTGCATTTTTTATAGTCCCAGTAACAGATCAGTTTCCAGCCATCAGGATGAGACAGGACCATTTACTTTACTTTTGAATTTCCAAACCTCACATTTTGACATTCTACCTAGAAAACATGTACATTAAACATTTACAGTTATGTGCTGAAAATTATTTGTTCATAAGGTAGGATTTGAAAAGCACCTAGTAAGTGTCCTAAAAATACATATAACATTGCTTTTGACACAGCTTTTATTGGGAGCTATTTTAGGCAGTAGTAAGCCTTTGATCCTGAAAGAAGCTTCCATATTCAGCTGGCTGCCCCCAGCTCCCTGCTCCTCTCGCTGCAAACTGCCACCGAGATGCATTATCCTTTCCATCCTCCAGTCACGCACTCGACATCACATAGTAATACACTCCTCCCTTCTCACCTCCCCACCCCATGTTCCTGTATCTTCCTCACATTTTTTATCACATTGCACCAACCCAGTGCTACACTCTGTGCCTGCCAAGGCCTCCACCCTGCAAGGACAAAGCACAGCAGTGGCTCAGGCCCTTGAGGGTGCATAAGGAGCAGGCAGTGGAGAGGTTATTACTATGCATTTCTGATCAATAGTAACTGTAGATTATTGGGCTCTTTCCCAGTGCAGACCAACAGGTTCATCACAACTTGTGGAAGGAGAGGCAGAGCCTCGGAATGTGTATTCCTATGGCAGGTGATTCTACTACCTGTAATTAGCCCACAATGCCTTAAAAGGGATTTATAAAGGATGATGCAGCATCTGAAAGTATGATTCTGTGAAGTGACATCAGGTTTTCTGCTGCCTTCCCCAGCAGCTCCAGCCCAGGACCCTCTTGCCCATCTGCCCAGGGACCCCTGGTCTGTGCCCAGCTTGAGGGACTTGGCCGCTGCTTTCCTGACTGCAGCTCCTACTAGCAGCAAACTGCACGTGTCCCAGAGACACACCCGGTGCTCCTGTCCAAGTGGCTGGAAGTTAAAGCTCCACACTCACTCCAGCGGATGGCACAGAGGCTCCGCTGGCTCCAGGAGCTGCCAGCACAGGCACCTCAGCCCTGTCCTGACTCTAGCAGCCAGCACAGAGCCATGGACACACACATACAGCTCTCACCCGTGACTGACACTTACTGCTTGGAACACACACACACAGACAGACAGTGAGAATGGACAGAGAGATAGCCAAGAAAATATTAAATAAAACATAAGAAGATGGGACATACTTCAGAGATCAGGCACAGGGCTTGGTCAGACAGTGTTCTGAACGGCCCTGTTTTACAAGCAGCCAGTCTCCTTTCCATGCAGGTGCCCCACGGGTTTGTATTTATCTATCCATCCTTGTCAACCTCCTGATCCAGAGTCCTCCTGGTTTACAATTTTATCTGCTGCTAAGTCCAGGCTGATCTTCCTGGGGGTGGCATCTCTGGTTCCTTGACAGACCACAGTTAGTGTGAGTGGTGGGGCCTGTCTTTTGTCACTGTCTCCATGTTTGCTTTATCAGGTCTGTGTCTTAGTACATTTTGGTTTCTGGCTTCTTCCTTTTTCCTTTGGATTCCCAACAGACAAGGTCCCTGATCAGATCTCCAGATTACCTCCCTGGAATAAACATTCTAACAGTCTCACAGGTCCCCATCAATTAGTGTGATTGATCAGCTTTTGTTCCCATCACTGCCTCCCTTATCATTTCTTTGTCAGCTTGTGTGTCCTTCTGTGTTCTTGTCAAAGGCTTCCCCCTTTTCCAATTATCCCTTGGTGCTGGAAAAGTCCTTGACCAGATACCCTTAAAGCATCAGACCCTCTCCTGCACATGACCTTGCACCCACCCTTCCCTCCTGTGAAAATGCATACCAGAGGTTCTGCCTTCCCCAGGTTGGCTGATGCTGCTGACCCACTTCCCTATTTCTCCCCACTTCTTTTGTGGGAGAAATTACTGTTTCCTTTATACCAGTGGTGACCATGAATGGAATATTGCTAATGGAAGAAGTATCACCTTTTTTATTTTTTCCAATGAGCACAGAAATACAGAGAATATAGCACAAAAGCAGAAAAACAGTCAATATACTTGAAATTTTCCAGGGTACAGGACTTAACTGGCTTGAAAACTTTGAATGAAATAAAGTTTGAAGCAGTGTTGATTTAGAAAAGGATGCAAAATACAGGCTTTACAACAGCAATTATTTTTGAGGATAACAATCTGTTCACATAAAACACCATCTATATTTAAAATAAGAAGTCACAGGAGATCAGGAGAATTACAAAGCAATGAGACTTACTGTGGTTTCAGAGAAAGTAATTAAGAGCCTAATTAAGGACAAAACCATATAAAAACAAAAGTAAAGCTTGATGGGGGAAAAAATAGCAAAGCTTTCACAAGAGGAAAGCATTTTTTCCAACCCTGATATATTTCTTTGAGGCAATGAACACTCAAACAAGATTTTGTGGGCCAAACTCAGAGAGGAACTTGAAAAAGGCAACTAATCCATGGAAAGGACAAATTTTACTTCACAGTACTATAAGGTAATGTACCCAAGCAGTAAGCTGACAGCCTGGAAAATTAGATCTTACTTCACCATAACCAGATTGTGCACCCAGTATCTGATAACCATAATAATAAAGTAGAAGCTTAAGGCGATTCTAATTGACTTACTATACTTTGCATGACATTTAAGGTATCTATAGCAGTATGTAACTGCTAAAACATCCCTATATGGACAGTCATGGATTATACATTATGTTTCTATTTTCATTATATGGAAAATATTGGGGTAAAGGGAAGTTATGTATCTGGTCTACTGTCACAGTAAATAAACATCAGTTTGGAAATAACACCTCAGTCTCCAGATTACAACAGCTGCATTTCTACTTTTCTTCACAGCTCTACACTAATAGGAAAATATGAGCAATGAGGCTGGGAACTCACTGGAGCTTCCAGTGTGTTCCTACAGAAGACTGTAAGAGACCTCATGGGGTCAATCTAGATTGACTGAAAAGGGAATGCTTTTGAAAGATGCCAGGGAATAAAATCAGAACATGATTTTGATGGACAATCAAGGGACCAGAATTGTGCAGGCAATTTAGATACATCCACTGAATTCTCCACTCCTGACTACAGGAGATTTAAAACAAAAGCTGTGCTCAAGAATATATCGCAGTTGAATAACATCCATGTAGAATATCCTTTCTGAGTTTGTTCAGTTGTTTTTTCAATTACAATTTTCCAACCAGAACTTTCAGTCCATAAGATTTCTTAAGACAGGCTTAAGCAGTATTGCTTCAGGGACAATCAATATGTCAGGAACTCACAGACAGCATAGGACATGAAATCCTGGAGGCTCATCAAGGGTAGGCTACTGCACCTTGCTGCTAGGGCTCATGGTGAAAAGAAAACAGAGACAGAACTCAAAATGTTGTTCTCTTCCACCCTTCTGGACAAGAGGAAACACTCAGAGATGAATAGTCATTTGTGGCACAACAACTGGATGCATATCTGAGTCACCAGTAAGGCTTTGTTTTCTTTCTTCAAAATGCACTAGGAGACAGATGTGGTGACCTAAAGGAGAGCTTTGAATGAGGGCGTCTACATCCAGAGGTGAGCTAGAAAGCAGTGTACATGTAGAAAGTCTGTATAGGAGAGGGCTGTAAAGGCACAATCCTGTTTCATGTGCTTCTATACTAATTCTCACAGCTTGGACAGGAAACAAAACAGAGAGCCAAAGTTATCTCGGTAGAGGTAAAGAATAACACAAGATGCAGCCAACAATAACAGAAGCTGCAGCTTGGGAGGTTCAGGCTGGAATTCTGAAGCTCTTTTCACTGGGAGAGGAGTGCAGCACTCAGTAGTCAGTAGATTCACTGAGCTGCACATCAGACTAGAGTACTTCCATGCATTCTTTCCAAACAATTCTTCTAGGATTCTGTGATATATTTAATGCACTCCATCTGCTAATTTGAATTTAGTCTATGGGAAAGGACTAGTGCTCCTATGAAGACAAACACCCTGAAACTAAATAATGTCAATGTCAGCTTCTCAGCATCATTTTGTTCTACAAATCTGCTCCTACTGTGTTGCACTACTTACTAAAATTGACATAGCCAAAGAAGGCAATTTTAATACCTGTAGGAATTAAAGGCTACTGATACAAACCCAGTATGATTTTCAAGAATTTCAATACCCACTTCTATTTCTTCTAATACAAAGCTGAATGCTTCTGAAAAATCCCCTTTGGCATCTATCAGAATCTTCAGACACCTTTTAAAATTTAGACCTAAATTTTCTAAGCTCCTTTGGAAAATCCCAGCCTTTATCCTTTTAGGAATGAAAAGAATAAACTGCACAATTTGAAGTTAAGGAAAAGTAATAGCTCATGCACAGAGTATCAGCAAATTAACTACAAATATGTGCTTAACATTCTTCCAGAGAAAAGCCCTGCAAAAGATAGGACACAGAAAGCTTATAAAGCAAGATAACCATTATTTTCAATATAATTCTTCTAACCTGATTCTGAAGTCCTCATTTTAAATTATTTAATGGTTTTGATCAGGCCATAGTGTTTTTTTATCATTCGTTTCGCTGACTAACATAAGAAACATAATTATCCGTCAATTTTATAAAGTTTGCATTTCATCACATTTTTAATATTATAGAATTAATCATGCAGGAAATTCAACAGCAGAGAATAGAATGGATGAAATTAAATAAATGATAAAAGTAGGGAAAAAAACTTCAAATATATTTTTTAAACAAAATGGCAAGCTAGCAAGACTTGTTATCGTGATTTAATCCCAGCCTGTAACAAAGTACCACACAGCCACTCACTCAGTTCCCTTCAGTGGAATGGGGGAGAGAATCAGAGTAAAAGTGACAAAATTCATAGGTTGAGATAAAGACAGTTTACCTGCTCATGCAAATAAAGCAAAATAAGGAATTAATTCACCCCTTCCCATGGGCAGGCAGGTGTTCTGCCATCCCCAGGAAATCAGGGCTCCATCTCAGGTAATGGTAACTTGGGAAGACAAATGTCATACTCCAAACATCTCCCCTTCTTTTTTTTTCTCCCACCTGTATATGCTGAGCATGATGTCACAGGGTATGGAATATCCCTTGGATCAGTTTGGATCAGCTGTCGTATCTGTGTCCCCTCCCAACATTTTATGTACGCCCAGTCTCCTCACTGATGGGGTGGAGTGGGAAGCAAAAAAGGCTTTGACTCTGTGCAAGCACTTCTCAGCAATGGCTAAAACAATGTGTTATCAGTAATGTTCTCAGCAGAAATCCAAACCATAGTCCCACACTATCTACTATGAATAAAATTAACTCTACCCCAACTAAAACAAGCACACTTGTAAAAGCTGTTACCAGCTGTGAATGGTATCTTATTTCTACCAAACAGAGCTAATAAAACTTTCTATACAATATTCATAAAGCTGTGAGCAAAACCATAATAATAACTCATTAGAGTTGTATTGTATCTTTTGTCAAGGATCTATGACGATCTTTCCAACCACTCAACTGCACTAAGCAGTTAGCTAAGCAACTCCTCTATGAGGCATTTGTCAAACAGATCTGGGTAAACTGAGGCAACAAGAGTTTTCCTGGTATAGGCTGAAACAGATAATAAGTGTCCTGTTACCCACTGCTGTGCTTTTTTTATTTCAAGTAATTCTTTCACTAGCTCATTTAAGAAAAGTTAACCCCCACGTTTTTTCTTTTTTCTTTTTTCTTTTTTTTTTTTTTTTTTTGTGCAGCACCCAAATTCTGGCAATATCCCTTAGGGAAAAAACACATCCATTTTACATGACTTTGGATCATCCAGTCTCAGACTTTTCTAGGTCAAGAAGGACCATGACAGATCTGTGTAGCACACTACACTACTTCATAAACTAACAGCAGAAGCAGAGAGCTGACACGTGTAAGGAGCAAGAAGCATTTGTAATTATGCTGTCAGGGTACAAAAAAGCAAGTTCCCTGCTCAACTTATGCTATAGATAACCTTCCTCATGCAATATTCACAGCAGACTTCTATCACATTATTAGCAATCTCTTAGCATCAGAAATAATGCTGGTGACACTTGTCATCTAATCCTTTCATTACGAGTTAGAGTAGGATCAGCAGTTGATCAGCACTAGGTAGAGTTATATTTCTCTGAAGTTATCTCCATAGAAATGGCTGATTTAATCCTAACCCTCAGTTTATCAGTTCATAACTTTGTCCTTTGCAAAAAGAAGCTGCTTGTAGAGAATGGTACATGATAGTCTCCATTAATATTTTCATCTTTTGACACATTGCATATCCCCTCTGGAATGAAACAATTAGAAACACAATAGTGAAATTGCTGCAGCAGCCAAAAAACTCCGAATGCTGAATTCGGAGTCCTGTATTGAGCAGCTAGCTGGGGACTTCTGAGTCTTGGCTTTTCTCCCCGTGGTGCAAGTCAACCACTTGGATAGGTGACACAGTGGTTATTACAGCAGGTCAAGAGAGTACAGAAACCACCAGTGAATTAAAGATCTGGAAGCATGGAAAGTGATATGTAGAACACCTATTTGCTGAGTTCAGCAGCAGTTAAATTAAACATTGCTTATGTGACTTTTCTTTCACAGGAAGCATAGTATTTCAATGTGTCTCTCACTGCCTGGCAGTCCTGCACGTATTTAACTCTTTACACCAACCTGTGTGCCAGTTCTGTGCAGCATCCTGTCTGAGTCTGTTCTTCGAAACAGCCCCAGCTTTTTCTGTTTCATGCTGCATCTGCATAATACCCAGAATTTTCATCACTGACCTGGCTTGATATTGAGGACAGCAGCCCTTAAATATGAGACCCCACACATCACAGTCACTGCTGGCATGAAGGAGAAGCAGGAAGAGTGACCCTGTGGCTGGGACCAGCTGCTGGTCATTTATACTGAACCTTATTAGGGCTAAAATCTTTGATGTACAGCTGCACAGCAATGCCAAGTGACTGGATACTTCAGAGGTGTTTAGCCTTCCTTTCACCGCTCCCTGGATGTAGCAAATACAGGATCCATGGCAGTTGTCATCTCTCACAGTTGCTCATTTACCTCGTTTTGACAGGTTCTGCTCACTTAGGAGTCATTACACAGGGAAGAAGAAACAATAAACAAAACTGGCCAAATCATTCAGGAATCATGCAGAAAGTAATAACACATTCCAGGGAACACCAGCCAGATGGGAAAATAAAATATATTCTCCCTTCTTCTTTATTTCGAGCTCTTTTCCCTTCCATCTATTTCCTACTAGTGCAATACTTTCCTTTTTCTGTTGAATTTTGAACTCAGAAGCAGTAACTGCATTCCTGAAGTGATTTTTCTTTAATTGTCAGTTGTCATCTCTGTTTCTTCTTTCTCACTTCTTTGCCAAGTATTTTTTTTCCACTCGTTCCTCCTAATTTTAATAATTTGTTTGATTCTTTAATATCCCTCTCAATATTGTGTCTTCTTTTCACTTTCAAATAATCCAAAAATCTATCTTACATCATTTGCTCTAAAAACTTAAGACACTAAAGACAGTGTATAAAACCATAATTGTGTAGATATGTATGTGATCAGGTGGATCCTTCTATTTCATTCCATCCCAGTCAAATGAGATGCTGTGACTTCATTTCATGCTTTATCTAAAAAAGCAAGATCATTCTACTATAAAAAAGAAGCAATGGCAAGTAAAAAGGAGAAAATGGCACCAAAAAAAATCTGAGCATGTTGATTGTTTGAAGTAAAAACATACCTTCATATTTGAAGTTAAAACATACCATTAGTGCCTCAAAATAATAAGCTGCGTGATCGTATTTCTACAGTCCAGTCATTTTTCTCAGTCAGGTTAGGCAGGTTCTCAGTCAGGAAGTTAATAAATCTGTTACCTCACCCTAGTTACAGGTTACCTAACTAATGCTCTGTTTATGATGGATAAAACTCAGGAAGCATTTTGTATCATGAAGAAGTCATGACTTCAGTCCCTTAGGAAGGCAAGAGAAGAAGATAATCTAAAAGCATAATGTATACACTGGAGGAGTTAGCGAGCCATTAACTGTACTTATGACAAATTTAATAAAAGAAACTATAACTAACAGCTATCAAGGTGCTGAACAATTCACCAGCAAGTATTATCAAGCTGCTGAGCAGTTCACAAATGAAATACTGCCCTCAAAAGCAGCACATTGGAGAACCTACATGTATTTCACAAAATAGTTGAAAGGTCCTGTGAGCTGCACAAGATCTCTGGACAAGTACCAAGAGTTCATCAAGATGCTCAAATAATCTGTTTAGGATCAGTCACTTGCATGTTTGGTTTTTTTTGAATGTTACAATTAATTTTAGATACTGATTAATTATAAATATTTAATTGTACTGCATTAGCTTCAGAGTGCTGCTAGTAGACACAGATTTATAATGTAGCTAAAATGGAGCAAACAGATAAAAACTAGATCCAGAAGGGCTGAGGTCATAGCTGGATGTTAAAGAGAAACTTAAATCCCCTCTCCTACACCACCAGGTTCTCATTCCCATATCCCTTTTCTTCTTCACTGGACTCTGGATCTGTAGAGCTATACTTGATGCAGGAGGGGAAGCTTTAAATACACAGATTTTGGCCTGCTTGCTAGGTGGGTCAGTGCCCTACTTGGGTTCACTAAGCACCTGCAAAAAGAGAAGTACCAACACGACCATGAGAGCAATGTAGGGATTTCCTAATGGTCACGGAACTGTCTTGGAAGAGAGGCAATATGTATCTGTATCCCAAGTGTGGAGGGGAAATACTAGCAATTAGGTTGTAACCCAGATTCCTCCACTGTGTTTTTGTAAATAGATACACCTTTTCTTGGGTCTGTTAGGATATTGCTTTAATTGGTGAGCCCTGTGGAAGTTTCGGTGGACAATGAGTGCTCAGTTTGAAAGTACATATCATAAAGCAGAATAGACTGCTCTTTGCACAGTGCCCTCCATGCAGCGAGTGGAGGCACATAGCTGCTAGCAAAGGAGTCGGCACAAGAATAGGTGAAGGATACAGTGAAATGTGAAGGAAAGAGAGAGTGAGAAAAGGGCAGAAAGGAGAATGGCATTTATCACCTGAATGACGCTTTGCATTTTTACACTGAGACTTTCCTTCAGAAGTCTTTTTCTCTGCTTTGCTTTCTGATTCTGTCCCTTACTCTCTAAGAAGCCTGTTATCTCTCCCTTCGTGCCCTCCACTATAAAACAGGGAAATCACTACAGACCAAGACCAGGATGGACTCGCTTTCAGAAGAAAATTTAGAAAAATGAGAAGAAAGAGAGGTTTGTTTCAGAAACTTGCTCCAATAGTTTGACATTCAGTTTTACCTACAGTAGAATTATTATCTGATATGGAACATGTTTTGTACTCCTAAAAGCAAATTGATATATTCTTTGTTATTGAGATAGAAGGAAACAGCACCATGCTTACTACTTAGAGGACAATATAGTAATATTCCTCCTCAACCAAAATCTAGCAAAGAGAGGCTAACAGTCAAAGCCAGTAAATGTAGCCTTTTTGGCAAATATCATGTTTCTAATAATTTTAATTACACGGGTTTTTTTCAATCAAGGAAATCTAATTTCACTCTATCTGCAGTGTGTAATTGGTCAACTACCTCTTTTTTTTGTTTCTTATGTTCTCTGGCTGATTCAGTAAATTGTGAACAGCAGATAGTTTTCATGCATAAATGCTATTGTTCTAGTCCAAACCTGAGAATCCCCAGGTGTTCGCACAATCAAAATCCATTAGAACTAAGTTAGATCAATATCTATGAAAGAGCAATAGGGACATGGTCAAGTCAAACAGCTGATAGCAGGTCATTCAGTTAAAATCATGACTACACTGTTGGAGGCATTTCAGCACTCCTGACAAGATGCATGTCAGGCAGGATCCAATAATCCAGAAAGCAAACAAAATATGTACCCTGCACTATTGAAGATGATGGCTGTATTAGTACTATAGTCTAAATTTTCAGAAATAACTTAAAGACACCAATATGAAGGCAGGAGTCAAAAGTACTTTAGGATCAAGTCCTGACTCAATAGGTTGCTAGATGAAGTTTCAGTGATGATTTCAGGAAAAAAATGCTTTCTTGTACAGAAAATAATAATAATCTCTTATGAGAAGTTAGTTGCTGCCCTATGGCAAGTGTTTTTGCTGGTCTACAGAAAGGCCACAATAGAAATTCCTAACACTGTATTCATGGAGCGATAGTTACTGAGAAAGCATTTAGCTGCTGGCCTCATGAGGATATTCAGCACAAAGCATGTCCTTTAAATTTAATAGGCTAGGCACAAACAACATTTTTTTTCTTTTTTATGACAGTATGTATGTCTTCTCAGGATGTACTTATTTCTCACATTCTGCAATATGCAATTATTTCTTCCCTGGAAACCCCTCACCTAAGTTACACAGCTTGCCTAATATTTTGTCATTGGCCATTTATTCTGGTGTGTACTATCAGCCTGGTCCTTGGCTGTAAATGTCAATCCAAGCATTCCTGGCAACAGCTTTACAAGCCAGAAAATCATTAGCAGAACTAAATTCGGCAGCCTTATCTAATCGCCTCACCTCAGCCAACCTTTCAGCACCCTCAGGTGAATCTAATATGGTCCAAGGTTTTGAATACATTCAGTTTCTCTAAGCAGTTCCTAACCTGTTGCTCCTCTATTCCCTGTTGTCCCTCCCAGCCCCAGTTTTTCTGGTACTGAAAATCTTGCTTGTGAAGACAGAGGCAAAAAAGACATGGAGTCATTCAGCCTTTTCTGTACCATCTGTTTCTCCTACAGTTATTCATGGACCCACACTTTCCCTGAGCATCCCACTGATTCTAGCATATTCTCCTGTTACCCCTTATGTACTTTTGTCTGCAGCTGGGCTTTGGTCTTTCTGATTTTGCTCCAAATGCTCAAGCAATTCTGTTTGTATTCCTCCTTTGTTGCCTAGTTTTCACTTCTTATGTGTTCTTGTGTTTCATTTCATCCAGAAGCACCCTGCCTAGCCAAATGAGCCTTCTGCCAAAATTTCTCATCTTCCTGAGCAAATGGAAGAGAGTTAATTTTTGAGCTCTCAGTAAGTTTTCCTTGAAAAACAACCATTTTGCTTATGCACTTTCTTTTCCTCATGGCAGTTTCCAGTGGGAATTCTGCCTAATAATTCGAAATTTAGGCAAAGAAATTGCCAGAACAGATTAAAATCTGGTTTCCTGAAGGCCAGAGTCCCAACTCTGCTGTGTATGTTTCCAGCTTTCCTTCAGATTGACCTCAGATGCCTGTGAACAGCAGATCATGTACACAATTACACAGACTGACGCCTCCATATTTGTGCTGGAAAGTAGCCAATATGCAGTGCAGTATCTTCTTGAACTGATGGCATATTGCTGCCCTTCCAGAATGTGTCTGGACTGTTAAAATTCCACAAAAAGATAAGGATGAATAGGCAGCAACCTCCTGTTAGCTGCTTTTGGCTATCCTCACCTCCCTTTGGTCAGCTGGCCTGTAGCATACCCCCAGCATGATATTCCCGTACCAATCATCAGAAGGTCTTGACAAACACATTTCCAGTTTTATGGGAGAGGTTTCTACCACAGCTTGCCTCCTCTTGTTCTAATTTTCCTAGATAGGCTGCAAACACTCATGGAAGTGAATTCTGCATAGTATTGCACCCAATATTTGTGATTTTGATATTTACAGGTTTATGGAAGTACACGGACTTCCAAACCTTTCTTGTTTACCAGGCGCAGCACACTGGTGTACAGGCACTTGAGGAAAGCCACGTATTGTCTTATTTACAGCTTTCCCTCTTACAAATGGCTTTGTGCCCAGTTATGCATGTTCTCTCCAAAGTGTATATAAAAAAGAGATTTCTAAGCCTTTTAGTTACTCCTCTATCTAGTCCCACATTTTTGTTCTTTGACTCCACACAGCAACATCTACAGCAATGCACTTCTGGTCTTCCTTTTGCTTCCATCTCAGCATAAAGTCAGGTCAAGAGCCAATGGAAACCAGGCAAAACACTAAGGAAGCCACATCAGTGATATAAAAACAGCTGGCAGGAAGGAAGCAGCAGTAAATCACAGATCAGGCCATGCAAGCAACAAACCACACCACTATAGCACAGCTTGTTTTCTGTGCATTTCACCTTGAAGCTGTCTTTAAAAATATACCCTAAAAAGTAGCAGACACTTTGTTGAGTTGTACACCTGGAATACACATGGTTTCCCAATGAAGATTAATGTTTCCTCCTAGAAAAAATCAAAGGTGATGAAAAATCTTCCAAAATAAAACCTCAAACAAATTTTTAATATATATATGTATATTTGTATATAAATATGTGTATACCTTCATGAGAAACCATGTAAAAACTACTAACAAGTTAAACCTAAGCATATCCCTATGTTCTCTCCCCCTAAAATAAAGAAAAGCTAGAAGAACTAATCATTTGAGTTTTATTCATAAGAGGAAAAAAGCATTAAAAAAAAGGCAGCTCTGTTTTTTATATTCCTCATGAGGAAACTGAAATATGTGCCGACCATGCTACAGTTACTCTAGTTCAAAGAGGTATGTCTCAGCTTAATAAGGTCCACTTTATTTGTCAATGAAGAGACTCCTGCAGGATGTGAGAAAAAGAAGTATCATAATTTGCTCTCCAGAAACTGCTAGCATCACTTTTGGTGCATATTAATGCAGCTCAGTACTGTCAATGAGGTGATTATTTGCTCCCTAGAGAGCTCATCTCACAGCTAGTTTTTAGGATCCTTAGGAGTTTTTGTTTCATGTGGTGCAATGTATAAATTCTATTCTACAGCTTATTCTAGCAGCAGTCACAGAGAAACCATCTCCAGTTCTGGTTTTAGTCACTAGTTTACAAAGGCACAGGAACAAATGCGTAATTTTTCATTTTACGGGGTTAAATCAAATAGTCCTCATTCCTACACCTGTGAAGTCATTCTACCCCGTAGGAGGTTCCACTGCAGTTCATACAGGTACTGTGACACTTCTCTTTAGTGCCAGCTGTAAATGTACTAAAGACACTGACTTCAGTAGAGCCAGATCCCCTCAGTGCAAAGGGTTCTGGTGTGATTGTGTAAGGAAGTGCCTCTGCCTTGGTACCAAATAAGAGCAGCTGAAGTTATCTGAGATATACCTAAACAAGCCTTGATCACATGTAAGTGTTTTTTTATCTTCACATTAAGTATTTTTAAGTATTTTTTGTGGGGCTGATTAGGGTTACTGTATTGACTGGAGGCAATTGGGATGTGCCTACATGAGTGCTTTAATTTAGGAGCGTGCTTTGAAAGGATTAAGTACTGCACTTTGGCTCAAATCACAGAGGAATCTTGCAGTATATAAAGTTTTTATATATGTCTTTTGGATGAATCTGGGAGAAGTACTCCAGCAACTCAACTCACACACTCCAACCATGAACGGACATTCAGTCCACTGGGCAAGACAAATGTTAATCTGAAGTAATCCCTCTGAAATCCTTGCTGCAAAGACACAATTCTTAGCACTGATCATACGACTGTCAAAACTCACTTTTCTTGAACGTATGTCCTAATACAAATGTAACTGAACTACAATGGACTTCACATTTCCTTGCGTTATAAAGAAATAACATTTCAGTCATTATTCTATTCTTTTAAGCCACTGCAAGAGGTAATATTTTTTAAATAATTGAATGCAGTTTACAGCAATTGAAACACCTAACTTTTAATGAAAACACATCTCATTTTTTTATATCCACTTCATTTAACATCTTCAAATTCTTTTTGTAACCATAATTTGTATAAAATAGTACACTGAGGCCAACTAACCAACAGCAATACTTCTTTTAGTGGATACATACAGTGTAAATGCACCTATTGAAAACTGGCAACTTGTTCAGAGTTCTCTCTGAAGTGTATGTGAAAGATCATCCAGTCTTGGACTGAAAAATAAGAAGGAAGCACACTTATGACACTAACAGCTGCTTTAAAAGGCAGCCACATGAGCATGCAAAGACAGTCACACAGGATGTGTGCCCCAGATTCTCCTCTCCTTGGCAAAACAAAGGTCAGATGACCATATAGCTCTCATAACCCATTGCCATTACATCCCTTATTTTCTCCTTTTAGAAAGGAGGCAAAAGGGGTAGGTACTGGTTATGTAAGCAGCTGATTATGTGCCACACTTTAAATAAAACTCAGAATAGGAATTTTTTATGTCAAATACAAAAGTTAGGTAGCTACACCACATCTATATTCCCTAGATTCTACTTTCTCCATTTAACAGATCCTTGCCTGTTAGTTTTGTCATTACATCAATTTCACAGATGCTTTTTCTTGCATGGCAAGAATGATAGTGTGGCCACCAAAGTAATATGCATTTCAATAGAAGTCAGTTCTTCCAGATTTAAACTTAGGTAAATTTGTTTTATATTCTGAGAGCTAAAACAGAACGTAGCACAGATACATTTCTGTCTTCAGCCTTATTAATATGAAACAGGAATTTTGAATATTTTTCTTAAAAGAGTTCCAAAGAGTTTCCTTTTCATGATGACAAAGAACTACCATGATCTGAGAAACTCTGTATAAATTTATGTGATTATCTGTGCTCTCATGCCATTTTCAAAGACAGCACTTGTGTCCAAAGGTTGGATTTCAGTTGGTTATGGTTTTTTTTCCACTATTCAAATTACTAAAATGAGAAGGAAGTACTATATCTTACACAACTTTCCAGAGGTTTCCTTTTCATACCTTATATAAAATATTGCCTTCTTGTCACCAAAACACTTAATAAGATGCCTCCACTTTGTATTCCACAACTGTTCCTGTTAGAGGCACAAGATGATGCAGTAGTTATGGAAATTAGCTCTGTGTCCCCACTAGTGTACATTTTAAAACAGCATTGTCACCTCAGCTTTGTGGCATACCAGTTTCTGCCTGCGTTTTTACATATTCCTGCAAACAATCCCTTTTAATTTTCTGAATGCAGGCTCTGTAAACTCTCGCAGCAAAAGAAATAGTGAAAGTGCTTGGTGAATGTCACATACACAAATCTATATATGTCTGTATCTACACATATAGAGTCATTAGAACAAATCCCCGATATCTAATTCACAAAAGTTAACTCTGCTTGGTCTCAAACAACAGAACTGACGTTTATGGTTGCTAGAGACTGTAGCTAAGTATCTTCTTTATTTATCTTGTTATTTTTCTTGTCTTGCCCATCAGTGTGTGCCATTTTAGGAGTCATTAGATATAAAAAATGCCTCCTGTTCATAACAGCATTTAAACGAAAAGGAGAGCTTGATTCCAGTACATGAGGTATAAATTTAGAGCTACTGCATGTTTGTCTACATCAGCAAGCACAAAGAACATTAATCCCAGCTCATGAGCACACTGAAATCAACAACAAAGCTTTTCTAGCTTTTTGTTGCATAACTCATCTCTCAAATGACTGCGAAAAATCCTCCTCCATCTACCCCCAAAAGCCTTTTAAAAACTAACCCTTAGAATAATTATCTTCTCATTGTAGTATTTATCATAGAATGAAACACTGATGCGAGAGAAGGAAACAAAAATGCTATATTTCCTTCTCAGAAAATGATAATGAAAATGGAGCATTTTATCTTTGCCACTTAAAATCCTTGGACATAAATGCTATGCCCATTACCCTTTTCTATGTTAGTCATAGGGAAATTCTGCTTAGATTTTTTTATTGTGCTCTTCACCTCAGTGCATTAAGTGACCTGATTAGCATCTGTTTCCTTGTCAGAGAGGCAGTGTACATGAGCACTTCATTTAATACAATTCTTAAAGTAATTTTAATGTATAAATATAAGCATATTGCCATCTATTTATTTTAAGGAGGAAAGGCCACAGAAATATATGGTCCACTTAGAGCAAACATGAATTAATGAATACAGCATGCACTTTGTATCATTTGACAGCAGAGAGCCAGCACAGCTGCACAGTTCTATCATTGCTGTCCAGCTGCATCCCAGCTCAGAGGTGATGGATCACTTTGCAATCCATGCAGGAAAATTATTCCACAGTTACAAGCTAAGTTTCTGAACACATCAGCCTTACACTATCATGGAGAGTTTTATTGTGTCAGAGCATGTTTGTCCTGGAGCTTCAGGTGATTGGGATGGGCTATGCTTAAGCTTCAGCATTCAGTAGCATTTCTTATCTCCTGGTCCTGGCACACATTCTGGTCACATCCAGGCACTCAAGAGCCCCAGCTGCTTGCTCCCTATTTCCCAATTTGGACAATCAAGAGAACAGAGCTACAGCACAGACTCAGGAATATATTTGTCTATGTGCAAGCCCAAAGTATCTTTTTGTCAATGTTTAATGGGAAGTCTAGACAGAGAGAAGAAAACAGAGTCATTTAAGAAAACAGGCAGATTTAAGGAGCACTGTATGCTCACAGGCTTTCCAAAGCTTTCTGTTCAAGTTGTCATAGTCCATGTGAAACTCAACAAGGGTATGGCAACTGAGCAAAGAACCTCTGTCAAGGTGAGATAGTCTCCTAGCTAACCAAAGATGGCATAGAGCAAAAAGGATTGTATGAGTGGCCTCAGTACTCCCAAGTCAAATTTTTCTACATTGCTATGGAAATCAACAGCTCACAAATTATGCAGTATCCTATACTCCTCTTGCCTAGAAAAAAACAGTCAACTACCTGCAGATGTAGCATACAAATTCTTTGAAATGCAGCTACTCCTCGGAGTTCTGTTGAGACAGTATAATTGGGTCTGATTAAAGACTCTGCCTAAATACTATGCTAGTTATAAAGCCAAATAATACATTACAGCAGGCTAAAAAAATAAATCAAGAGAAGGTAAAGCCATTTTCCCTCAACCAGCAAAGTTCCAGTGTTCCTGTGCAAACATGCTCCTTGTTAAACAATGTCAGCATATTTGGTTGTGCAAGCTTTTTTTGGCTTTGGCTTCTTCTAGTTATCTCATTAGTGAACTGCTCTTTTAATCAATAAGTCGCCAACTGGGAGGCTAAGAGTTTCTTATTCACAGCTTTGCATGTTCCAATGTTCTCAGAAATATTGATGCAATTGCATCCTGTTTTCCTTAAAACAACATCTCTCTTTTTGGTTCATTTTACCCTGTGTACCAGAGCAAGTGGAATATTCTTGATGTCATGAATAGTCTTTACTGAACCCTGAGTATTTTTTCTGTATGCTGAAAAAGCTATAATAGGTGTACTACATTCTGCATTTGTTTTTCAAGAGATATTGTCTATCCCCAAAGCCCCTGAATTAAAGCTATGAACATGCAAAGAAGTTATTGCAAAAAATTCAGTGGAATTATCTGTGATACATATCTGAGTAGAAACTTCTGAACTTGTGGCAAGTCTTGATAAAAACAAAGTACCCCTGTGCGTGTACTGTAGGGTAAATAAACGGACACTTAGGGCACAAGCTTTAATGCATTCTAAGTTCACACGCCAGCTTACTCAGCATTAATTCATCTGCATCCATACTTCCAGCAAGATGTTTAGTGTGAGACTTTTATGTGATATGTATGGAAAAACTGAAACAAATTCTATGTTGTATTTCTTAAGAAACACCTTTACAGCTTTCCACACAGCTCAAACACATTTTTCAGCAGCCAAGAGTTCCTCATTCACAGTATTGTATGCTATAGTATTAAAGGTCCACTAAAGTGTCTCATATACATTTATCCCACTTCTTTGGCAGGAGAATTGTTTATAATGAATACCGGGATCTGACCCTACATATTTTTGCATACACTTGTCAGGGTACTTTAAAACTAACAACCAAAATAGGGAGCAAAACAAAAATTCACTTTACTTTTTACTGAAATAGATGTTCAGTAAAAATTGGTTCTGCCTAAAACATTTTTTACAGTCAGTTAAAATATGTTGACTAACATTTTAAGCCCTGTAATTACCATCTCTCTCTAAGCAATCCAGCTCAAAACCCCATACATGAGTCAACTGTGCATCTGGCTAAAATTCCTTAACATCAGGAATGTCTGTTTGAAGCAATTTTGCTCTCTAATGATGCAAGCTTAACACTGTGCTTCTCAGCATCTTGCGTCATGACAGCTCTGCTTTACCAGAGACAGATGCAACATATCTACCAATACAGAAACATAAGAATCAAAACATTAGATCACACCAAGGTCCATCAAATCTTAATGATCTCTTAGAGTATCCAATGCAATTGTTTCACAGGACAGTGTAAAATCATTCCACACTGAAAGTTATCTGCACCAGTCTACACCAAGTTTCATCTTGGTCTCACATCATTAGAACTAAGTTTAAGCTCTGAAATGAGACATAGTATGGTTTACTAAGTTCTTATAATTAATTGTAATGACTTTGTATAGCATGATTGAAATTATAAACATTAAATCTCTTTTTAGTTTTGCTGAATATTTGGTTCTGTCTCTTTCTGTTGCACTATAGTTCTCCCATTTAATTACTTTATGTATGGGGGCAAAAATATCAGCTCTCAATTTACTATCTTTATTGTGCATGTCCCTGAACTGTTTTCTGTATAGGATGTAGATTTCTGTCTCTGTAGGTCTGAGTCCTTGTGGAATAGGTTACCCTAATGCTTCTTAAGTTTTATGTGAAGATATTTATTGCATAATTATGTAAGGAAGCCTTTATTGTGTCTTGGGTAGACATGTCTATTATTCTAAATATAAGTAAATAAATGTTTTCATTAATGCCTCTCTTTTTCTTGTATTATAAAAGAGAAGGAAAAATTGCTCTTAATCTTTATACAGTATTCAGTATTTTGTATACTTTTATTGTGTTCTCACTCACTCATCTTCTTTCCAAGGAAAACCCTCCCAATTTTCTTTTGTGAGAGCTGGTCCAGATCCTCTATAATTGTTATTGTCCTTCTCTGAATCTTTTTATAGCTGGTTAATATCTCTCTGAGATGTGGTGGAAAGCCCTGTACACAATACTGTACAAGATCTCCTAGTACTGATTCACAAGAGTATTATAATAATCTCTTATTATTCTTCATTCTACTCCATATGTGTCCCAATATCTTGCTAACTTTCCTGACTGTAGCTGTGCACTGAACTGCTTATAATTATTTTTCTCCCTTTCTTCAAGCAATACTCTTGACTTAGAATGCTGTAAAGAGCACCAGTAGGTTTAATTTTAACTTCAGTATGTATATATTAACACTGAATTGTATTTGCTTTTTTGGTTCTCACTTAGCATCTTTAAGATACTGAAATTTTCAACTGTCTTCTTTGGTCAAGCAAATTTTCCTCATCAGGGATTAAAGTGACATGTGGAACAACCAGATCTACTTGGATCAGTCAAACTGGTCAAGGGATGTACTTAGTCAACAGCTTTTGAGTAAATCAAATCTCAGTAAGCAAACCAACAAAACAAAAACAAAAACAAACAAACAAAAAAACCCCAACAGTTGTCAGGAAATGCACATAAATAGGAAATCCTTTTTGATTATAAACAAGTGGCATTTGAAAATACAACAACAGAATCACTATACATAGTATTAACTAGGACACGTACATCGTATTGAGTAAACAAGAGATAACTCTATTAGCATTCAAAACTTGGTAGCATAATGGTAGCACAGAATATTATAAATGCATTACTGTGTCACCTTGTATTGTGGATAAGTGGGTTTCTTAATAGCTGAATCAGAACAGTAACAAATTTGAGTCCAGCACTGAATAATATTTTTAGTCTTTATTTTTTCTTAAACAAACAAACAAACAAACAAATCTGTTAGCCGTCTACATTTCTTGTGTTCTTATAATTCTAAGATCCACAGAACCATGATACATCTTCTAAAAGTAATAACTTGCTTTAAACAGAGAAAACCTTTCTGACTACATTGTCAGTGCTTCACATCCTAGTAATGTGTAACCATGACTTTCAGAGCCATTTGTATAAACTATAAGCTTTCGTATAGACAAAGAACTTATATTTCCCGTAACAGTTTAAAATTGCATGAAAAGAAGTTTATGGAAAAATATACTTTGAACAGCATACAGTTTAGTATTAATCTTATCATACTGACTCTGATCCACATAGGTCTGATATGCCCTGAAATATTTTTAACAAAAAAACTACATCCTCACGACATTGGCTCTACACATTTGACCTGTGACAATTTGGAGTTTTTCACTTACTTACCCATATTAATAGACTCTTCTTGCATTATTTTCGGTGTAAACCCAGAGGCATCAATGACTAGGAAGAAGAAAAAGTATAAATGTCACAAATTACCACATCCACCTCTGGATATGACTACAGTTCTTCATAATGAATTCACATCTCTTTTTAGTCTGCCTCCCTGTGATGGCATTTGCTTAGCTTAAACATTTCAGTCAATTAGAATAGAATGCTTTGTTTGTGGTGGGTTTTTTTATTGGGGGAGTTTAATCTCAAAATTTCATTTGGAGTAAAGCTAAATATTGCATTTTTCCTATTTTGGGAGAGGGAATAAAATATGTTTGTTTTGTTGAATCATGTTGTTTGCTTTTATCTTTTCTGAAGCTATTTATCAAATGCATTAAGATACTAAATCAATATGTTTTGTGGGTTTAAAACCATTCTCCTAAAATGTTTTGGCTGGATCTAATTATGGCATCATTTAGTTTCTTGTAGAATCACAATGCTCTGGCTAATTTCATCTACTCTTAAACATAACTTTCCTTATTTTTCTCTCCATTATTCCCTCCTGTTATTTTATGACTTGCTTTTCATGTATGCAATTGAAAATCACATTAGGCTGTTGGGAGCACTCAATCCAAAACTCTGGGCTTTTGTTTACACATAGTTTTCAGAAGTTTAAATACAGTAAGAAACCTTGATGCTCAGTCCTTACTCCACTAAAACTAATCCGTTATATAACTCTCAATCAGACCAGGAGTATATCCATGATTTCTGCACAATCCTAAAATACAGAAGCGAAACCAACTTGAATAAAATCAGTTTAGGAAAAGACGGGCAAATAATTGCATTATAAAATAATACTTGCAGCACCTACTTGAAAAGCTCTAATATAAAACAAATGTGAATTAGGTCTTTGGTGAGATTTGTTTTGATTTTTTGAAGTTTTACAGTTTTATGTGTACTTGGGTCTGTAAGTCACACACAGCACTTTTGCCAAGAAATACCTAGAGAATACCATAGAATGTGATATTAATACAACAGAACTAGCATAGCTCCTAAAAATAAAAAAATTAAGAAAAAATCTAAAAACAATCCACAGAAAGGTATATTGTGAAACCAAACATTTACTCCTGCCAAAAGATGAACCCTTCTTAATAAAGTCTACATTTTCTTTCTCTTCTACTTTGAAATGTATTGTTACATAACTTATATTATCTAATTTCAAATACCTGTTGTAGTATTTTGCCTATGAAAGGCTTTATTGAAATGCCTTCCATTGTAAAAACAATACAGAAACAAAATACTAACCTTCCAAGCTGAAACATTAACATTATGAACTGAACAAACCTGTTGTTTACACCACAACAACTTGCACACACGTCCCAGTTAATGGCAACAGAGTTATGCCAGGGATGATTTAGATCCAGTGTATATCAGTTTAGTGGGGTCAGTAAGGGAAACTGGCTACTTTCAAAGTTTTTCATTCACTTTGAGGGGGACAAAATTTTGCAATAGGTTTTTAAAGTGGAAGGAAATGGGAATGGGACAAGGAATGCATGGGACAGGGACCAAACTTACAGAGGAATGGGAAAGGAGATGTCTTTGTACTTAGGACTCTGAGTTATGTAAATAACTAGTCTCCCCTATCTCTCTGCATGATTAATTAGGAAATCCTAATACTCATCTGATCTGTACACACCAAAAAAACTCAAAGCAAATGAAAAGCAGCTGTTCAAATGTCATTTTGCATACAGATGGAGGGATCATGTAGGAGCTCTGTGAAGGACGGCCTGGCTGATCAATCAGTCTTTTACACTTTTCATTACTAGGTAGTCTCTGTGAAAGATGGAAGGAAAATCACTACTGACACTGGAGTAGGTTGGCACCTCTGTAGGTGAAAACCTGTGATTTCTTCCTACTCAAAAAGCATGGTCAGATGAAGCAATTCCTGTGTATTTACACTGATACCTACAATGATACTAAACGATCCTAGGACAGCAACGCCATCAGCAAGACAGTGCAGCATTTTCAAGTTCCTTCCCTGAGTGCGAGATGAAGTATTTAGTCTTTCCTATAACCATAAATGTGAAGAAAAAACTGCAGCCTGATTGATTTTCCTAGTCAGAGATTATTAAAACACAGTGTGACTTCACAGACACGAGCACTGGCAGAACAGGTGCTCATCTTTGTTTAAAAATACAAAACAGCAGAAAGATGCAATGGGGCTGCAAGAGACAATCACATGAATTAGGAAAGAATAGCAGGAGTTTGTCCATAAGACATGGATTGTCCTACACCAAAAAGTTGGAATGCAATTCCAAAAAAGCACTCCTAAACTGTGTCACATACAAGGCCTCCATGCAACTTTTAAGAGAGCATGTTCCCACTTAGCGTTTGCACTTTTCTATTGCTTGGTAATACCTCTCCAGTCTTTGAGTGAATGGGTTTCTAAATTTCACTGAGATCCTTCACATAGCTCTTGGCACTCAGTGCTGAAGGTTTTCCTCAGTCAAGTCCACTACAGATGTTTGCCTTCCTGCAATCCCTTCCACAGCAGAATTTGCCCTATTTCTCTGCCCATTTTATTTCTTTTTTTCTGTACAGTTTGAATGACTCTTCAACAGCTCCTGCACAGTTTGATTAACCCTGCAACAGGTCCTTTAAAAATTCCCAAATTTTAGCATGTAATTTTAAGTGATATCTAATCTACCACAGGTACCAAGAAGTCATAAACTGCAGAGAAAACATTCATTTCTGGCATCTGGGTAGGACCTTTGTTGATGGTTGAAGTATATTGCTATAATTTTCTCTAAAAAACTAGCTGACAGGTGCTTCAGGAGTCCTCTAGACACATACCTGCATGTACATTCAGAGGTACACCTGTTTCATTAAGTGAATAACTACTGTTTATTACTTGAGAATATTTTTCTTTCTTCTCATCCCCTGTCCTTTTCATATTTAAGTACTTATCTTTGTTCTTTTTCTTCTTACCTCACCCCATTGTATTTTCATTTTTCTTTCCTTTCTCCTTTTTGCTAAGCCTCCCATACCTTGTGCTGTTTTTGCCCTTGGTGATTTTGCAATGTTACACTTTAGTATCTGGAATATCAGTGGAAGAAGAGATTGTAATTTGTTGATAAATAGATCAGTAGGAGATAAAAGAATGAACGATTAGCTAGGAAAAAATAGGTTAAGTGGACATCCCTTTAAAAGCATTATAATTTTCCACTTACATGTTCTGTGCTAAAAAATTCTGTCTAGAATGCATAAGGTACTCCCTTTGTGTGTCCTTCAAAATTCATTTTAAATACATCAGGGTACCCTCCCTTTTCAGCTACATGTACTTCATTTAGTATCAGCTCCCTGATTTACTGAAAACTGGATTAGGGAAGCTCTACATGTAGATTCTGCTGTCATCATATCATAGGGCATTGCAAATGGTACAGCAATAAACACTGGAATTATAGAAAATATAACTATGTTTCTACACATGAGGAATCCATCAACTAAAGATAGCTTCTACTTCTTACAACACTGCAAGCAAACTGTGTCCAGTGGGTTAACCTTGGTTGGCTGCCAGATGCCCACCAAACCACCCTCCATTCTCCCTCCTCAGCAAAACAAGGGGATAAAATAAGATGGGAATGCTCATGGCTTAATAAGGACAGGAAACTGCCATGGGCAAAACAGACTCTAGGGGGAGATTAATTTAATTTACCGCCAATTAAAAATAGAATAGAACAGTGAGAAAAAGAGCTAACTAAATATGCCCTGCCCTCACATCCCCTTCTTCCCAGGCTCAGCTTCCCTTCTACATTCCTCACTCTTCAACTTTCTCTGTGCTCTAAGGGGCACAGTGATAAGGAATGAGGACTGTGCTCAGTCCCTTATAACACTTCATCTCTGCTCCTCCTCTCTCCTCACACTGGTCTCCAGCTCCAACATGGAGTCCTTTCCACAGGATACAGCTGTTCCCAAACTGCTTCAGTGTGGGTCCTTCCTGTGGACTGAAGCTGTTCATAAAGTGTTTCCACATGGATTCTTTGCTCAGAGCACAGTCCTTCAGGAGCAGACTGCTCCAGTGTGGGTTCTCTACAGGCCATAGCTCCTGCCAGCAAACCTGCTCCAGTGTGGGTCCACCTGGGCTGCAGCTTCCTTTCCTTCCTTCCCACTTCCTCCAGCCTGGGATCCTCCGTGGGCTGCAGGGGGTTAACCTGCATTACCACATTCTGCTCCTTGCGATGCAGGGGAATCTCTGCTCTGTAACACCTACTCTCCTTCCTACACTGACCTTGGCGTCAGCAGGGTTGTTTCAACATTTTTTCTCTTGTCTCAGTCCTCATTGTCACAGCTGCTACGCAGCATTTTTTACTCCTTCTTAAGTACATTTATACAGAGACACCACGAGCGTGGCTGCTGTGATCAGCTTTGACCAGTGGTGGGTCCATTTCAGAGCCAGCTGAAAATGACTGTGCAACACAGGGACAGCCAGGGGCTATCATCACAGAGGACATCTCGCAATAGCCTCAGTCCTCACGCCCCTGTGTACCAAAATGTGGTTTGTCCTTTTTATAACCCAGACTCTTTCTAAAAGTCATACATACAATCTTTTTCTCAACTTTTGCTTCTACAGAAGTATTTAGAAGTGAAAAAACAGTAACAAACACAACTTGGATATAATTTTAGCAATAAGAGAGAGCAAAATTTTGCAGGATAAACAATGAGCTATATTTTCACTGTAAAAAACTAGTAAAGTAAATTATTAAAAATTGACAGGTTCTGACAAGTATGAATCTTGCTAATAGTGAATGAAAAGGGGGATATACAAAATTGTAGGACATCTTAGTAGTAAAATGTTCTCATTTGATATTGAGAATTTATCATCAATACAAAAGTAGTAAGTAGGCATTTTTCTTCAAGTATTTTATGCATTAAAAATTATCCTTAATTTCAAAGCTATCTGGTTATGGGAACTGAGTAAAAAGTGAATTAATGGAAATACAGATAAAAATATGTTTGATGCCTATAATCAAGAAAACTGAGCAGAAATGTTCAGCTAATTGTAATTCTCAACTGTATCCCTGTGTCTGCTCAGAAAGCCATCCTCAGAAAACTAAGCTGGATGTCATATATTTTCACAGAATATATAACAGTATTATTATAGTCAAACCCAGATTTTAATATTTACTAAAAGTGAGAAGCTTGAGGGAAAAAATAACAACAACAAACCAACCCAAGTGAATGAAGCATACATGGAATAGTTTTCCCTGCGGTGCGCTGCAGTTTTATACACGCCTTGCTTTCAGCTGGATTTACACTGAAAAGAGTTGAAGATAGCTTCCTTCTCTCTAGAAGCAATTTTTCTCTTCTTTTAATTTCCCTAGCGCTCTAAACAAGAACAGTGTCCCACCTTCAAATAATCGCTCCGTGTCTAACCATCTCCAACACAGCACAAGTATACGTTTTACCATGGAAGTGGCAGCACAGGAACCTGTTTTCAAAGATGACAAAATGAAGTGGGTAACAAAAGAATAAAGTGACAGTTTAAGACAAAGAAGGCAAAACGCAGGTTACCTGACAAGGTAAAAAATGTAGCTCCCATGAAAACTCAATGACAAGGTATTGAGACAAATACCATAGAGGACAAAGCAAGGCAAATTACATTGTGTGTATTTCAAAGGTTTTAATTTATGAAGCTCACGAAGTAGGCAAGAAGAATACATTTCTTGTACTTGTCATGATGGAAGCTGGTCCTGAGGCAGGATTAACATTGCAAACTGATATCAAATACATGGAAGAAAACATGAATATTTATGATAATGTATTTCATAAACACATGGAGCCAATAACTGGAATCCTAGATAACCTGGTGCTGTTAAATCTACAAGTAAGGATGTTACAAAGAAAATGATGCAGCATTTCTATGTAAAATCCCAAATGACATATTCAAATAAGCTGTAAGAGTTATTGTATCAGGTAGAGAACGTAAATGAAATAACTGTCACTCATTACAAAAGACTTGCTAATGTTTCAGCACCAGATTGCTGTGTCCTCTCAGAGGAAAAAAAGAAATTACCTTGAAGGGTGGAAGAAAACACTACTTCAGTCTAAAACTATGAGTAACAAACAGAAAATAGAGTACCACACAGTCATGTCATCAAATAATCACCAAATAGATAAATAAATCAATAAGAAACATCCGCTAAAAAAGATACAGTAAAGACAGAACATCTGAACAAAGTACAGCTTCAGAGACTGTCAATATTTGCCAAGGAAACATGTAAAAATGAAAAATTAGCTCTAAAGAAGGAGTTAAACTCAAAAAGAGTAATAGGTGACCAGTTAGGAGGTCAGGTGAAAACTCAGACCTTTAGAAAAACCATACCCAGTTGCATTCTGGAGGGGCTGCCACATACTCAAGACTTTGGGAAATTTAACTGAGAGGGAGAAATAAGAAAACATGAAAAGTAGGCAGATTTTTGCATGTCACACTAAAACAAAACCAGCAGCAAGGCAACCAAGCAAGAGCCCTGACTCTGCCAGATGCTTTGCTCCCTGCCCCAGCGCAGCAAGCCCAGAACAGAGGCAGCAGGAGAAAACAAAAACCCTTCATTAAGCAAGGGGAAGAATCAACAGCAACCAGAGTGCTAAAATATTAACTCCCTACAATAGAGAAAATGGCCTAGAATAACAACAAAAACACCTAATACACCATACAAATGCACATAATCACCGGATTTCAGTTTTAAATCCTTCTAGGTATGTCTACTACTTTCTCTGTCAGAAGTCACAGCTTGGGGAGGCCCAAAAGGCCTACAATTCAATACCATCTATAGTTTTCCTAGCACAGCATGCGGTGATGTGGCATCTCAGCTGTTCAAAGAAAAACGTTGTTTTCTACAGCTGCACCCTATGTTTATTTTGTATTTTGTTCTGCATGTACACCATCCAAAAAATATTTGCAGCAAAATTTCCCTGCATCTTGGGTAGTTAAACTTTTGAAGTGTCTAAACACATTAGGAAGGCATAAATCATCACTCATCAGAATCACTGCATTTAAGAACTTATAACATAAAGCATGAAATTGTGTTCAAATAAAGGATATATGTTAGATGGCTTTACCTGGAATTGTTGACCAACTGCACTGAGCCCACAGAGTGAATTTCCACCAAAAACAAAACATATGACTGGCTTTCTGCTGCTATAGTGATTAATTTTTTTATAGAATCTTAGGAAGACCTCCTAACAAACTTCCTGGAGTAACAAGATACTTTGATTATCTAAACACCTTGGCTATATCTCATGGCAGGAAATTTTCTACAGTTTATTTCACACATTCAGTGTCTACCTTACTTGTAGATATAGCCAAACAGATTCCACCTAAACAGTAAATGAATATGACAAAGTTATTTTGAATTAGTATATGCTACAAAAAATAAACTAAGCTAAAGTAACAGGCAAAAATTTCAGTGAGTAACACATAAGAATATGCACACTAACATACCTTTGATTAAGTAACTTCAGCACATTTAGCTGCAGTTCTCAACAGAGTCAAACAAAACCTTGAGCTTTTCAGTAATTTAATCTATTCCAGAGACTGCATAAGTGTAATGTGGCAGTTGCTATAGTAACCACATTTTTTCCTTGGAACTCAGAGTAGGTACAAGTGTAAGCGATTTCTCCATCTCACTGTCTAAGTTACTGCTGTGCTATGATTCTGAGCAGCAACTCTAACCCAGAAACTATCCCACTTGCTAGTTATTTAAAATACATTTAACATTTTCTAAAATATCCCTTTGTGACTGCTTAATTCTACCCTTTGCTTCTCTGACTTTGCATCCATTCATAAATCCACTAGACAACAGTACAGAAAAATGAAAAAATTGGAGCAATTGGAAAAAATGGTAAATGGATCAATTTATAATTTATTAGTTATATTTAAATTATAATTTCCATATATAATATATATAAATCTGTCAACTGTTATTCTTAAACTTTCTGCTTAGAACATTCTTTGAAGTATATCTCGGTGGCAATAAATCCAAAAGAACTGGAATTTTTGTTTAAAAAGTCATTGCTTATTGATGGTTTCTGCAAAGCATTTTTCTTTTGTGCCACATTTTCATTGCATTCCCTCATAATCAAAACACTCCAGACTTGAAGTCATGTTGGTAATTTACACCTCTGTAAATGCAGATTCTGCTGGTTTGATTCCTGGATTTCTGGTATAAAAGGTGCAAGCATCATTCTACTTGCATTTAGTTGTCAAAGACTAAATCTGCTAAATATGCTAGAGGTGGAAACGTACAGTAGCACAGGAATGTCTATGTTAGTCAATACATCACCATATTAATGAACAAAAATGTAGGGGACTATGCACTAAAAACTGTGCTGTAATAAAAAGAACAATCTGAATGCACGTCAAGGATTTCAGGGGTGCTGAGCATCTGCAGTTCCAAGTGAAAAGAATGGGAATTGACGTCAGTGGAATTATACCAGCTCCCAGCACCTGTGAATTTGGCCTCAAGGTGACCTAATATGCCTTTCCCATCTTTCCTTTCTGCTTGACAGCTCCAGCACAACCAAAATATTTACTCCTCTTTACAATTACACTAACCAAATAAGCTAGATACAGCAGAGTATTCAATGCATTGAGGCAATTTCCTATGCAAGAATTTTTTTAAATTACCATTTTCTTGATTGTCAACTATTCAGATTCCTCCATGAATATTTTTCTATTAAAAATTCCCATAAAATCCTCTGAAGCAAACAGGAACATTTAAAATTCAGGTAGTGAACAATCATTTCAAAGTCAACTGCTTGTATTTCATCTGTGGGTGAATTAATACAGATCTTCAACTAAAATTTTTGGTCCCTGTATTTCCAATTACAAATTAACAATTTCTCTTCTGCAAAGGATCTTTTCATTTTAAGTTGTTCAGATGTGCTAGCTTTGCCCACTAGACTTGTAGTAGCAGGAAAAAGTAGATGAGGCTTAAAATCTGAGTACCATGCTCCAACAGGACTCAGTGGAGTTGTTGATGCAGCTTGGGAGGGTTGATAACAAATTCTCAATGTCCCAAGGAGTTTTATGGGCTTCATCTCCAAAAAGCTGGCCATGATGTCAAGATATTAAATGGATCTTTCATGTTGGCTCTGACTGCTTGTCACAAAGCCCTGCCTTTGACACAAGCAATGCCCTCCTTCATATAATAATTACCTGCCTGATAATGCCATGACCCATCAGGGAGTGGGAAATAAGGTCTTGGTGTTCTTCACATTCTCAGATTATTCTTATCCCTGGCAGATCTCTTACAGAAAAGAAATGTGCATTTTACCATTGCTGTTTAAACCAAACCAGTCCACAGAAAATAATTCAAGCAGAAAACAAAAATGTCATTCTTGCCTTTAAAAGTCTCTAATTTTCAGTTTTCCTCTTAGCAAAAATAATGGTGTTGACAATGTTGAAAATTATAATCTATTTCACAGATTTATGGCAAGGAATAATTAATTAATGTTTATACAGTATCTCAGAGATGGCAAGTAATGTTGGTAGGATACATGAATAACTACAGAGACAAAACAAAGCCTCTGGAAGTTTTCCTGCTTTTGGAAAATGAGAGTGTACTGATCTTATGCAATGTGACAAAACACTGTTAGTCCACAATGAATGATGGATAAGACAGATGTCTTTTTCTGCTAGGAACATTGGTTGTGCACCCTCCCCTAGCTACCAGTCGGAATTAAATTGCATTTTGTAATCTATTCATATGTGCAGTGAAAAGGGTAGCTATTTCTTATGTTTCTCAACTATGGCAAACCACCTGACATCTTTTTCTATTTGATTTACTAGATAACAGCTTCTAACTGCACCAGACCTTTTGACAATTTCCTTAAAGTAAATTTGCTATTTCTTATCTAATCCAAATAGCAATAATTGCTCACTATACCTCTCCTATCATACTTAAAATATGGAGTCACTATTGTCAACAGCATTTTGATTTCCATGTAGACAGAGCTCTTTCTTGGTCCAGAATTTCCATTCAGGAAGCTGCCTGTTTCTATAACTCACAGTTAAAGTTCAGATTCCATTTTGCTAGTCTTTATCTCATTTAGGGATTTTTTCCCCTGTTCTTCCACTAGCTTCTTTCTCCTGTTCCCAGTATACATGTATCTATTGAAGATTAAGAACCAATGTAACAGTAAAAAACCAACTTTTTTTTCTTGCAAAGAACTCTGAGATACTGACAGATGAGTTAAACTTGAGTTGTCAGAACATTTGTTTTCAGCTTGAACCCAGGTCAAGTTTTTCCCTTGACTTGAAATAGTATTTCTATAACTCAGGTCATTGTGGTAAATCCTAAGGAAATCACCAAGTAAGTGCAACCAACATCCTAACACAGCTAAAGTGCTTGTAAATGGATTTCTTCTGTGTCCTAAATTAAATTGAACTGTAAAGATTTATAGTATTACCATGTGACAACAGTCAGGACATTAGATGTTACATTACCCATTAAGCTCTAAAAGTTTTATTTATATTGTTTTGTTTTTTAGAATTGTGTGGTGACCTCAAACAGTAAATAAGTATTGTGTCACCATAATGGATTCCACAAGTAAATTGCAGCTCTATCTTTAATACAGGTTTCCCCAGCATGCCCAGTTTTAGTCAAATAAATATTCGTACTAAAGCAAGTAGTTGTTGCTCCTACTGAGCTTGAAGATGAATTAAAAATTCACATACCTTGAATGTGAATCTCTTTGCCACATTTGGCTAATATTTTCTGAAATCTTCAGAGCCCACATGTGTTAAAGTTTTTAGGCTCCCACATGAAACCATGGGGCTTATATGATGTAAACTTAGGGAATTTAGGTCTTTATTACATTTCAAAATTTCCCCTGGCTTATAGATCAGATTCATAGGGCTTTGGTAGAAAGACTTTTGGTTCTGTCTGGTTTTTTTCAATTTATAGAAATACTTACCAGGTCAATTTTTAAATATTTAAAAGCAACTGTGACAGAGAGGTAGAGCTCCAACTTGGAAATCAAGAAGTTGTCAAATGGATAATTTTTTTAGCAGAAAGAATAAGAACAAAGGAAAAGGAAGGCAGGTCTGATAGCTGTACACATAATAACCACGTTGGTATTGGCACTATTCTGCACTGAGAGGACAATTTCATCAAGCTGTTTGTTGTGCTTTCAGTCTGCTACTGTATTTTTCTCAGCTTGCAAGCATAGGGAATATAGAATTAGTAAACATGAATCTATTCCAGAGTCCAGTGTAAGTCAAAGGTTAAATGTCATTACATTTTCTCACTCTTTCATCAGAATAAATGCAATGTGCCAGTAACTCAACACAAGAGCTGTTCTACTCTTTTGCACATGTTATAGGGAAGTCATAAAGTGTTACCACCAGCCTGGGAGTGTAATACTCAGTGTCCTTAACTTACTTTGTTTAACCTTTTCAGCTTTTTGTTAACAGAGAGTGGTGGTTTTACGTAGGGGGTTTGGGGCTTTTTTCTTTCTAAACAGCAGTGTGAGCATTGAGGGATTTTAATTTCTGTTTTGCTTTAGAAAAATCATGTATGTTACAAGATCATCTCCAAGTAAATGCAACCAGAGGACTGTGGGTATGATGATGCTTTTACAGAAGTTCTTTTACAGAAGTTCATCCGTCAGTTTGAATGTATATGTATTAATTGCCTCACAGATTGATTCTATGGGATCAAGCTGACTTGTAGGGGATCCCCATATATACAGAACAAGCACAACCTGATCATTTTCCTTTGATAGAGGGTTACAGTGGTTTCAGTCACCACCATACACAATACCCTTTGCAATGATCTATTTGCTACTTGCTGATCATTAAGAGTCTAAAATATTTATAAGATCTTTACACCACAAATCCAATGGTGTCAGTGTTTAGGGCATCTTACAGGCACTGCAAAGAGAAATGTGAACAGCAAGTCTTATTCTGATGTAAATGCATCTGTTTCAAAATATCTCATGGCATTTACTTCAATACACTTAGTCCCAGCATGACCTAGCTTAGATGATATCAGAATCTACTCTTAACATAAAAGTAGAAGGTTTTGATTTAATTTTTCTGACTGTTTTCCCCTCAGTACTGCCACAGAATGATAATCAGCATCTACATAACTCTAGAAAATTTTTTTAAATATATGATTTTTCAAACTGACATAAAATTTACTTTGAGATTGATATTTACAGACTACATTTTCCTAACACCCTATCATTGTGATAGCTTGTTAAATCTCCCTGGCTCATGTTTTTTGACTTTTAATTACAATAGGTTTTCTGTTTTCTTATTACAATGTCACTTTTTTTTTTTTATTCAGCAGGATTCTGATTTCACTCCACCACCTGCTAACAGCTGAAACAATGTTTCACGGATTGGAAAAAAATTAAAAGTAAAAAAGACAACAAGGAGGGAAAGGAAAGAGAATTGACTGCTGATCCCCCTAAATTCCTCTATGAAGCCTTTCTGTTATGGAAACATCTTCTGTATGTGAAAGAAATACTGGGAAAAGTTCTACCATTATACATAGCAAATTTGTGCTGATAAATATTTAAACTTCATCATAAGAGTTCATATGCATACCAATGAAAAATACTACACAAGGGTCCTGCAAATGAATTGGCAATATGAACAGAGAAGAGAAATTTCAAAGAGAAATTCATACCTGGCTGTGGTTTTCAAACCTGCCAAAAACCAGGAGGCAAGAGGCAGATACAGAAGGTTAAATCCAAGTCAATTTTGAAGAACCATTTTATCATGAAACTGCAGAGAAAAGAAAAAGAGAGAAAAAAAAAAGATTAAAAAGGATGAATCAGGGATAAAGAATACAGGAATATTTCTCTTTCAACTTTAGTGCTACAAACGGCATACAAACATACAAAGCTTTGCAGTCAGACATAAGATTAAATTTCCCATATAATTGAATTCCAGACTATGTTTTTCTTCTCTCTCAGGTATTCATCCCCTAATTAGGCCTAGGAAGATGACTAAACATGTTTTTATTTGTATTACCACTGACTACATGTTGTTAACCACAGATCTTGTCAGATCCATCCTACAATAAATGTGTAGCTTGCTTAAATTTTGATCTGCACATTTTTTATATTATAAGTTATGTGGTGCAACTTAGTGTTTTGGAAAATTTCCATGTCTATTCATGTTACAAAAGATAAATTCAGATGTAATGTATAAATTCTCATTGGTGGGTAATCAGTCTTAAAGCCCTTTTTATATGCTACAAATCAGCACAGAAAAAAACAATCTGCATGGGCTTCTTAGAAATTGCTAAAACATACAAAAGCCACGAGAAATCACTGTGAGTGAAATATGTTTTAAACTTAACTTTTTCACTGTTTCTTTTCCAATGGGTTTCCTTGGGGAAATGCAATGTTTCTTTGTAGAGGGATGTGCAGTAATGTAGCTCTAACACTAACTGGTATTTAGCTCTGAAACAAAAAAATTCTTTGGCATGCCGATTTCATAATTGTGGCTGTCAAATCTAAGCTGCTGAGCTTCTGTCTCAGACAGGAAGAGCACAGAAATGAGGAAATAAAGTCTTTTTCAATCAAAAAAATCAAGGTTTACTTCATTTAACACTATGTCCTCATGTGCTCCACATTACCAGTTTACATCATGAGCAGCAGGGATTCAGACATATCTGTATCCTGTGCAAAAATTCTGGACATTCTGGACAAACAGATCAAAACACTCAGAAATCAAGTTTTATATATATATATATATATATATATATATATACACACACACACACACACACACATATATACACACACACATACATATACACACACACACATATATATATACACATATAGATATAAAAAATATTATATTTATATACAAGCAGACTTTTAAAATTCTATATTAAAAAAACTGTCTCTCCTGAGAATAGGGTTCTGGAGCATCTCACACTGCTAAGAATGGGACAGAACATTTATGGAATATATAATACATTGAATTTCTCATTAAGTCATTGAAGTTGGACTATACATCTCTGTATTAACTTGAAATGTTAGTTGCAAAAGCTAGAAATACACTGATTTCTTTATTTCTATATGTTCACATGAAATAGTCACATTATCCTGATGGGTCCCATGCATAACCACATGCAGCAGCAGCCAGTCACTGCTGCGGGCACTGCATGTCTCTTCTAAGGTGCACATCTGCAGAACTCATTCAGGGCATTGCAAAAACACCTGGCCAGCACAGACACGAAACACAGCACTACTGTGTTTATAACTGCATTTAATCTTGCGTTGTGTGCTGAGAAGTGCTCATTAACCTCGATAGTGCCACACTAACACAGCTGGATTGCTTTCACACTCCTTGACAGGACACCCAAATCCAACCATAGCAGCTCTCTGTGTTAAGCCATGCAAAATAGTCAGTAAAGACACTTTATGAATTGATGACATTGGTCATTTTGGACAGTTATTTTCATTACATTGCATGGCCAAACTTCACCTGCTTCAGCAGATGCCGCTCCTCTGTATCACTCTACTTTCCACTGAAATTAAATGATATTGCATGGTATCTCAAATATTTCTCTTGATGGCATGTTGAGGAGCTCTGGCAATCATCACCTTTCTCTAATAACTTCCTTAAATTTCAAAATTATGCCTATTTGACTGATGTAGAGTAAATAGGACTCTCTTAATGTGTAAGATAATCCCCCAAGTATTATAGCTCCTCTCAAACACTTAATTATCACTTTAAAGCCCTCTTAAGGAGTCAGGTGAATTCTGAAGTGTTCTGTTTGCAGAAAATTATTCATTTTTAGTATTTTCTGAATTATTTAAACAGTCCTTAATCTACACAACTGTGGTATCTCACTTTTATATATGTAGTTTATCTCATAAACTTTTCCATCACAACTTCAAAAACACCTATGCAGTGCCCTTCAGTGCACATTTACAAGTCCTTTAGTTTGCCAGTCATTTAGTTTCCTTCAGCAGTTCTTTAACTATTACCCAGATAGAACAAGTGTGACTAAGGAGGAAAGGTGTCCAATTTTTCTCTTCTCCCTAATTTCCATGAAAATATGCAGCAGAATAGAGGATAGTTTGTGCCAATTTCCCAGTTTATGAAAAACAATAAATCTAAACTCACATTCATTAATCCTACATGTACAACCCCTCATGCCTATCTGTTGGTACTGTTCGAGTGTGAGCACACATCTGCAGAGGTGCTCACTCTCAAGACACGACTTCACAAGAGCCAGGTCTTATTGCCACTGCTCATTGAGGTATTTGGTCTTTTCTTAGAAAACTGTGTCACACAAATGCTGGCTAATGCTGAATATTCTTTACTAGAATTAATAGACTATGATATAATATTGTAAGCAGAAGTATAAACCTAGAACTGTTTCATACTATTTATTGCTACATATTTTGTGAGTGAAGACAAAAATAAATAGATTATTTTTCCAAACTGAATGCATCTGATGAAAGATCTGTGGTGAAATGCCAATACAGACAAATTGCAGGCTGACAAGCAGCATATTCACTTCGTTTTCTTGCTTTGTGGCTTCTAGGCATTATATGAATACAACATCACCAGTCAAGAGAGCAAAATCCACTGATGACAGACTGTGACAACATAAGGCAGTAAAACATTTCAGCATCTGCTCTTTTTCTGTATGGCAGCTAAGGGTGATGTTTTAGGCTCTATCTCTCCCTTGCCCAGCAAAGTGAGTCAACAGGGTGACTTCTGTGCAGGACAAAGGGAAGTTACTTTGGATGCCATCTCCTCTGTCATCTGAAAAACAGGTCACAAAGTCCCAGCTGAAAAATTGCATTGATTTTCTGTTTGATTTAGAATCTGTCGATCTTCTTACAGAATGTACAATACCAGCTGCTGTTGAGATATATGGGACAAACAAAAGAAATTCTGATTTAATAGTAACAGCTGCAGACAGTACAGGCACTCCCAGGCACAGCTACATATTCCCTCTTGGACTCCCAGATGCTCTTTCTATACCCAGAGAGCTCCCGACTCTTGGCAGGTATCGACAGACTACAGACATTTTGAGTGATTTTTGTTCTCCAGATCTGAAAGTTGAAAGAAAAATCTGAACTCTGCAGAGTTTTCACTGATCTGATAAAAGCCATTGTCACATGAAGCTGACCTGGGCTTTAAAGCCTCACAGAAAGAGTGTCAAGGTGTAGCAAAGAATGTCCCTTGGAAAGGGATGCTGCCAGTAGGAAAAGCATGTCAGGTAGAGAATGCACTGTCAGTGGATAATTTCAGTTTGTTGATGCTGTCCCAAGGAACAACCTAAACATTTCAGTGCAGCAGTAAGTCAGGGAGTAAGCCTGTTGTACTGACTCTAATGGCCTATAGACAAAATGGTGTCTAGCTGATTTACAGTACTTAGAGAAAAAAAGCTTCCATTTCTGAATGTCTTTAAGGTTTTCCAAACCGGTTTTTGATCTCAAGAGAATCATGAAGAAAGGAAAGTTGCTTCCCCAGTCTGACAAGAGACTGGAGTGCAAAAAAAAAGAAAAAACAAATTTAAGTTGAAGAGTGATCTCCATAATTTACAGGGAAAAAATCAATTTTAACTATATTTAGCTTCTGTTTACAAGAAGAAATGTTTGCTTTGCTTTACTAAATTATATTTGTGCAAGCCAAACATCATTACATGGCTTTGAATAACTCAGAAAACTATTTCCATAGCACTGACTGAATTAAGGCAATAATATCATCAGGACTTTAAATACCTTTTTTCCTCTATTGATATAGCTTTTTTATTCTGTCCTTGCTGAACTTTTTGGTCATTCTTTATTCAGGTCATGTCAAATAAGAGAGCAGAATGGACTGGTGAGTAAAAGCACTCTAACAAGCAAGATAAGATGCTCCATCACTTTGTGATGAAATATTCAAACACATTGCCCACTGGTATCAACTTAGTCATGACTGATTTAAATGATACACTGAAAAATGTGCTTTAATCTTCCATATAATAAGTTTTAAAAAATTAAAACTGAAATCACAGTTTAAAGAAAAAGCTAGCAGACACTTCAGTCATCATTTACTTGACTGTACGTTTTCTGCCATTAAAGTAGCTGGTTTCATTAAAGAACTGAATGCAGCTGCAAGTGTAATGCAGATTATGATCTAGAGTCAATAATTTGTGAGCTATTGAATGTCTTGGTGGATATTGATGTCATTACACTTTACATTAAACAAACTAATGTTCTTCACAATTATTTTTCACCTGTGAAGAATCATAGAATGGTTTGGGTTGAAGAGGATCTTAAAGGTCATGTAGTTCCAACCCCCCTGCCTTAAGGAGGGACACCTTCCACCAGACCAGGTTGCTCAAGGCTTCATCCAACCTGGCCTGGAACAATTCCACGGACAGGAAATCCACAGCTTGCCTGGGTAACCTATTCCAGTGCCTCACAACTCTTACAGAGAACAATTTTTTCTTTAATCTAAACCTGCCTTCTTTCAGTTTAAAGCCATCACCTCTTGTCCTGTCGCTATATCCCCTTCTAAAATGTTCCTCTCCAGCTTTCTGGCAGGCCCCTTCAGGTAGCAGGAGACTGTCAACACCTTGCCAACAAAACTGAAAAGAATATATATAATTAACCTCTTAATTAATGCTCTCTACCACTTCAAGCATTTTTCTTTAATGTTCAGGTGAGAACATTAGAATAGATAATGATTCAAAATACTATACCTGACTAAAAATACTCTCTGCCACTTTATTATATTTCTGCAATATATACTTCGCACTCAGAATTACTTCTTTACCACAGGTTTAATCAATGACAATAGAAAAATATGAGCTTAAAGAATTTTAGCACATAGAGAAAAGAACTACATATGGAACTGATTTTTCAAACAGCCTTTTTTCTCTATGAAATATTTCCATTTTAATGAGAATTTTTGATTACTGTTTTTTAATCAATTCTTTTTCTTCCCAAACATAAGCATAGAGAAGTTAACTGTGAAATTCACTGTGATCTTGATAGAAAAAGGATAGACCTTGCTTGACAATTTATCAGTGAGTATGCTAGTTTTGCCAACCTACATTTCTTTTTATTATTTAGTTGGATGATCAGAATAATTTTTTTAAAGCATTAACTTCTGGGGACAACACAAGCAAACAATTAGAATTTACCTGCCTCTGTTAAATCACCGGTATGTATGCATTCTTCCATGCTTGATGAAAACTAGGGGTCGTCTTCAAGAATTAATCAAACGACAAAAAATCATTAACATTTATTCAAGCATGGAACTGTCAGACAGAAATTTGCAAGTTATGAGTGAATCCTATGAGTTTCATCTGCTCATTGATTCATTAAAGTTTCATAAAAAGGACAAAAAAAACTTCTTATACTAAGACCCACAAAGCTCAACACTGTCTTCCTTAGAAAATAAGTCACAATCATTAATTTTGTACTTAATAGTATATGATTTTCCAAATACCAAAGAGGAATTACAGCACAACCAGGAAAAGCCATTTCAGAAACCCAGAAAAGCAAGGGCATTAAAACTAAGGGAATCCTACAGTCTTACCTTTGCCGGCTAGTTTAGGGCAGCATTGGCTGAAAGCTGTTTACCCAGAGCAACTGCATCTACGAACATGAATTCAACTAGGAGTTTCTTTTAGTTGTCCTTCTACTATTTAGAAATACTGCCACGTAGACGATATCCACACTAGTAATGGATGCAAACAGAGAAATCAAGGGCTGAGCAGGTAGGAGTTGCACCTGACTGATTCCTGAAGATGATATCCAGAGATCCAAGTTAAAACAGGCTGAGTAAAAAGGTTTGTCTTCCAATTTCTTCAAGCAGCCCTGCACACATTAACTCTACTTTAAGTTTAATATGCAAAGCCTGCTTCTATAATCTATAACCAGAAATTTTTTGCATCCTTCCAATTATATGACTTTTTTTAAAATATATATATATATACTTTCTCTGCTTATAAATTTTACATCACTTTTACTCCCAGATTATTATAGTTACAATAATATTACTACCTAAAATAGATTAAAACAACATTATCAGAAAGTATATGAAGCTATTTGCCTTGGCAATACCACAGTTTGTCAGGTGAAAGGGACTCCATATTCCAAATCTTAAACACCAAAGTTGCTTAAAGCGTGACTAGGAAAACGCAGCTCTAAAACCTTGTATAACTTTGTGGATTTCACTTATCTTTTGTCTGGAGGACAGTGACAGGTACACATCTTGTGAAAGGCATAAAGATGACAACACAAATTCTCCAAGTGTGCCTTTCTGAAAAATCCATTGTGGATTTGACACAAGGGGTTTATTTTCTTATTTTATCTGAATGTCTGTTTTCTTTGTGTACTAAATGCTCAACTATACTTAAAACTGTGTTTTCAATTATGTGATTATGCATTTGTGTAGCCCCATTGAGCTTCATAGGATTACTCAAGCAGAGAAAAGTTTACAGAATTACAGCTCAGGCTTGTCGATAAGAGTTTTTTCAGTAAAAAAACAGACTTTGTTTCACAGTTAGTTCATTCATTGAGGAATATGTAGTTGCAAGTATTTAAGTTTTTTAATTACAGTACATTATACAATAGAAAAGATAATATTTCCCTAGAAACAGTGTTTATCTCCATTCTTTAATTTTACAAGGATAGAAATGTCACTGTCTCTACTACAAGAATGGCCCTTCTGAATTGGTTTCCATGAAAGTAATCATTGAACATTACTCGGAATCATAAATTGAAGTAAATCATGCATTAGAATAAGCCCCAAAGTTTCTCAGAATATAACACAGAAACACATAATGATTTTGCACTTTCTGCAGATACAAAAACAATTTCACTTTCAGGAAAAGCATTTTCCTTCTCATGGAGAAAATGTACATTTTCATTGAAAAACAAAGCCATCTTTTGTGATCAGTTTAAATTCATATTTTTCTTTTTTAATTTGTGCCTTTTTTTAAACACAGTTTTCCACAAAAGTCAGTCAAATAATGATCTGATAAATTACTGTATAATTCATAGCATTTTCTAATTTACTAATGTAATACAAATACACACAGCAAAGGAAACGTGGTTATATCATAAATATAAACAATAAGAATAAACTAAAACAAAAGGAAAACACCAGAATACATTCTTTCTCTCAAACTAATTTTGGAAGCTAGGTAAATCATCAGCCAGACACAATTTTATCCCAATCCTGTTTCAAGCTGAAGTCATATCCTACATGTTTTTCATGTAACTAGAGTAATTTGATCTTGATATAGAAGCATGAGAATTTCTTTGAACTGAGTTCTGTCCCAAGACATTAGCAAGAATGCTTTTGTGTCCCCATGCTTTCTTTTTGATCTGCTACTTGCAGGTTTATATATCTATTTTCCAGCATGAAGTCCAACTTAATCAACTGTCCTGGTATTATTAAAATCTGTTACAAATAGTTCATTAAGCTGGAAATCACACTTAAACCCATAAAGGAAGCATATATTAAAAGTGGGAAAAACTTGCCTTGCAGTTGAAACACCCTGGACTAAAACTCAGAAGATTTGTGTTCATTCCTGGCTCTGACAGACATCTTTTGAGTAATTTAATCTTTTTGAGACTGAGGCCCCCAAGTGTAATACTTCCATTTATAGTTCTTTCTTGAAGGTAAAGTTCCTTAACTCCAGGTTTGCTCCTTTCTTTCTGTAAGTACAAAAATTTTAGACCACATCCTTGTCTGGTTTTTCCAGATACTACCAGAAAAAAAAAGTATTTTTCTTCTCAGAAATAGCACCTAAAAATTTTATTTTCTTTACCTTTCACATGACCTGACATTTTAGGCACTAGATAAAACATTTTCTACTCTGAAGTTACTGGTTAAGCTACTCTTTCCTTCATCAGAGTGCATGATTTCACTGATCGTGTTTGCAAAAGATCAATTAACTGGATTTTTCATGTTTTTCTCTTCTCATCTTAATCTGCCTGCAATAGCTGTAGCACTGCTATTTCTGCTTCAAGAGAGTTTGGACTTGCTCCTGCTTGCACTGAGCCAAGTCTCTGAAGTGGCCCAGTGGGAACAAAACAAATCCATTGTCAAATTCAAGCTAGGAAACTAAGGATGAATCGTTATTAAGAGCTACGTGCAGACACAGCAGCAGGGCAAAAAACAACTTCATTTTCAGACTGATTTAAAGAATTGTCTCTATCAAGGCTATCCTAATGACTGACAATTCACTTTATCAATTAAAACTAAAGTCAGAATCATTATACCTGAGCATGATCATTAAGTGACAGTGATCATCAGACTGAGACAATGTCATCTTATCTAGATATGCCTCTAAGGTGATTAGGGCCTTATTGGACTGTGTAACCCAGACATTAGGCCCCTGCGCTGGCACTCAGCCAAACACTTTATTTTCATGAAACCAGCCTGGCAATTGAGCCCCCAGTTTACAATTTTCAGGAGTCAATCTATTCATATGAAGTACACAGAGAACAGTTCAACTGTATGAATGCCTTTACTTAACATTTCTGAAGACCAATGTGTCCGAAACACCTTTGCAGAGGCTTTTAATTGGGAGACTGAATAGAACAGCATTACCAATACACAGGCCATCAGAATCTGATCAAAACATTTCAAAGAAATAATTTTCCATAAAAGTTAAATGAAGTCCATATTTGCTTCACAATTGCTTCTTGAATTCTAGTGTTTCATGACAGGTGTAAAGTTCATGTTTTCCTTATGACTGACTTCCAAATTAGCGGCTGTAACTCTTTCACTCATATATAATTAAACCAGCCATTTATGGGACTTGTTAGTGAATGGTGCTCTCAACAACATCCACTGTAAGGAAGACTAATTATTTTTAACACAGCATGAATGTTAATGGTATCTCAATAAGTCTTACATATGTTAGTAAAAGGTTAAAGGTAGATCTCACTGCATGGAGAAATAAAATCAATTGCAGAAAATTGTCAGTGTCTGACACTAAAATAAAACACAATGTTGAGAGAACTTGGTCTGTCCCCAAATTCTCCTTAGCCACACCAGTATACTGTGGTGGAATATATCAGAATGTATCTGTTGAAGAGCATGAAAATTCAAGTCTACAGGAAAAGCACCTGTACAGATTATTTCTCAGAGTTTCCAGCTGATTGGAATCCCCATTAGCAAAGGTCAGACTTAATTTGCCACAGTTGTGTTCAGAAAGCCTGTGGTCCATCATAGGTCAGGTAAGACAAAAAAAATAAATGCTGCTTAACTCAGCAGGAACTCATTCCATTATATCAGGCATATGAAATATGTACTCAAGGGCATGTGGTTTTATTGCATAGCTACTGAATGCTAATAGCGTGTAATAAATGTGGTTCCTAGGTCATGAAAAGAAGAAGATATTTGAAAAGCAAAACAGGTTATTTTTGAGCTTATATGACAGAGGAAAGTCTAGCAAAACTTAACAATAGGTATTACTACTGCAGCTGTCATATCAGGATTTTGGATTTTTTAATATCCATTTCAAGTATTTCAGAGCTATTTTGTGAAATCCCTGTTACATAATTAGCTTTTAAAATTACTCAAGTTAGCATTTTGTCTATAGGACACAATGGATGGAAGTTTAAAAGAATGCTGCCTATTCTTTACACAATTGAAAAACTGTGCCAATATTATCTTTGTTGCAGCAGCAGCTGCTTGCAAATGCCTTTAGAACTGATTTGGGTTTCTCTGTCATGTGCTAATGGGACCAGGCAGAGGCTTTAATAGTGTGTGTTCAATGTCAACAGTTCCTGGGTGATCCTACCAGAGCAGGTAGATTCCTAGCAGCTAACTGAGTGTGCAATTACAGCATCATCATATCTGCATGGAATTCTTTTCTTCCCCAAGCATCCTGCCCTGGCATCCCTATTGCCAGGAAGTTCCACAGGCTGTAACTCTCACCGCTGCAAAATCTCTGACTGATGTGGGCATGAGCAGCCCAGGGTGGGCACAAGGAGCCATCCGACCTCTGTCACAGCAGCAGAATGGAGAGACAGCCCCGAATGCTGCCCTAAGGGATAACACACTGCGCCTCCAGGGACTTTCAGCATAAAGAAAGCTAAACAGTTCTTATTCTTGATATGTATTGCCACTAATTAATGATTTTGGTCCACTTACTCCATGCAAGTGGGAAACAACAAGGTAGACAAAATGACACTGAAAAGGAACTGAGGTTTTAAATGTGTAGTAACTTGCAGAGCATAGGTATGTCTATCTCGGATTTGACAGAAATTGTTTCAAATTCTATCAAGTCTATGTGTTTTACTCACAGACAGTCCATTTAAAAACGCACCCTAAATATACCTAAATGTACCTAAAAATAACATTTTTAAAAAATAAAATCTATTGTCCAAAGAAACTTAAGACAAGTAGAAAAATTCTTGTCACTCTAGACTGGCAGAATGAGAGCAAAGTGAAAACTGGGACATGGGAATAAATCAGGTAGTCGTTATTTTAAATAAATGCTGATCTGGTTAAAGAAACTATTGAAGGTAAATTAGAAATGGGACTGGATGTCTCCTGTCTGTGTGGTCATCCCATTAGCACCAGCAGAAGTTTCATTCAGAAAGTGTTCCTGAATGGATTCTTATTGTCATGGGAATAACAACAAAGAATAAATAGTATTGCTTCAGAGAAACAGTCCTTGAAAACACAGTATTTTGCTGTCCACCATATTTAGAGCACCATGCTCCACTACATGGAAAATATTTCTCCTGAAAGAGCACAGCATTTTTCAAATATATACTTTCAGCTGACCCAACTGCAGTATAAAAGTACCAGCAGTTTTCTGGAAAAGTGACGACTCCATATGACAGACCCCCAGACTACACTGCAAAACTGACCTTGTACAAGAGTTTAACGAAGACTCTTTTTCTTACAATCTAAAATTGAGATTTAACACATTTTACCCGGATTAACAGAATAGATACAAATAGGATACATTCCTTGGAAATTAAAGAAGACTTGAGGACAAGACTATGAAAAGTGCTGAGATGGATTACGAAAAAAACCCTCACATATAAGCAAACAGTCACCTACCTCAGATAAATCAACGGAAGTTAGATGTCCAGTCTGCTTTAGTGATCTTGAAAATTTCTGTTAGGTACCTCTAAGCATTTAAATGTCTTTGAAAACATCCCTCTGTGCCTAACATTATTAGGAATCACTGGACTTGAAAGACTGAAGGGAGTCAGCCTCATCTGCAATATACAGCTGTACTTTTCAAGCAGAATTCATATGATTCAACAGTACAGCTGCCCAATCAAAGATCCCTCCACCATCAAGTGGAAGACATACACTCATCATAAAATCTCCCATAAAGGATAAAGCACTCTCTGGAAATACCTTTCTCAGACGGGGTATAAATTGGCCTCTGGAAGACACCTAGAGGGAGTTTAAATTGCTAGACACATAATTCATATCTGCAGTCTAGGAACAGAATGAAGAATGCTCTTTATTGATGATTTCAGAAAGTCTTTTATTGAGCTTCTGCTTTGCCCCAAACGCTAATTAGGTCCATGTTTTAACCTGTATAATTGTGATGACTGTCACAATAGAGGAAAAAAACCCTCGAAACAGAGGTAGGTTCCAGGTATCAATTTTTTCTATATCCTTGGGCATGAGTCCCCAATAAAATGAAACAGACTCACTGAATCACTGAGCAAATGTACCAGGTCGTGTAAAGGCATAAAGATGTAACCATGCTGCAATCTGTGTGTTTATTTAGACACTCCTTTGGACACAGAGGCAGTAAAGTGGTCTCACCTCTCTCTTACCCAAAAATTACACACTCAGCAATGCCGGCCAGTGCAATGCCATGGGAGGGCACAAGACCTGAATTACTTAAAGTTGACAATACATTCATTAAATAAAAATAAAAGTGAGGCTTATTTGTTTGACATAGGGGAAAATTTCAGAGTTCACTGGGTGAAAAGAGTTACACAGGGAATTCTCTGAAATACTGATGGATGGGAAGAACATGAAATTTATAGGTATGATGGACCAGGGACAGAAGGGATATAAGCAGGATGAATGAAGGCAATTTATGAATTGGCTTTGAGGAAATGGCAGAGATAATAAGGACACAGAGCAATAAGAAACGCCATCTTTTTTACAATGCTCCCTATGCTGTAAAGTTGGGGGACATTTCATTCTGAAGGTAAAAAATATAGGACAAAGAGAAAGAACAGACATTCTCATTCTTCTTATATTTTCCATAAAATCATATTTATTCTCTAGCTACCTATTAATGGAGACAGACATCTTTTGCAGCCATTTGCTTTCATTGCATTAAGTTTGGTTCTGCTTCTAATCTTGAAAATGTGAGCAACCTGCAAGCAGAATAGTAAGTCAGTCCCCTGAAGTACCCCACTTATTTTGTTATCAATTATCATTACAATAACTGTATTACACTTTGCTAAAAAAATAATTGAATGTGACATGGGCAACATGTACAGTATGAAAATAAACATTTGAATTTTAAGAATTTTAAGAAAAATCTACTGACATTTGTTTTCTGTCATATTCAACCTATTTTAAACTGTGTAATGTCCATTAATTCAAGGGATAGCTGAACAGAACTACATTATTCCTCACTTACCTTTCAGATTTATTGAGACAGACCAGAAATAATGGAAGGAAAATATTTCTAATGCAAGTTTCTTGAGTATACGGATTAGGACTTTTCATGTTCACAAAGAAACCCAGCAAACTTTTGATCTAACGCTAATGATCAGAAAGAATGTCATGGAGGATTTGTTTATATTTTTAAAACTGTACATAAAAATTATTTATAAAGGAAACAAAATGCAGGCAAGAAATGAAAGACATTCTTTGATAAATTAAAAATGTTTGCTTTCTCCTATAATGTAAGAAAGCTAGATGTAAGAGAAGTATATTGTGTGTATGTTCAAAGGCTTAACAGCATGAGGTATAGAAGTGTTTCAAATGGTAACAGCTCAGAAAATAGTATAGGTCTTCAAATTAAATCATCCTCATAAATAAATCATCAAATAAAGATAAAATGACAAATTGGTATTAGTCTAATACAAATTTAGCTGAAGTATTAATATCCTTTTTCTCCCCCTCAGAAGGCAACTTGCTATAAAACTTGAGTTCAGATAAATGTCTTCAGGTCTTAGTATTTGTGGTGCAATTCTTCATTGCTTTTGGTCACTCATAAAAACTGTAGTGATGTCAAGCCATTGTTAAGATGTCAAACTACAGTGTACACATTTTGATGTATCCTTGAAATCTGCCCTACTATTTCTGAAAATACAGATTCCATAGTTCTCTTAGATACTAGGCATTGCATCAATGTCCTTGGGAAAAGCTCCCGCTACTCCTTGATATGGACCCACACTCTTAGTGGCAGCTGTACATTTCCTCCATGTCTGAAGGACCATGTGTCACCCTACAATTTTGAGTAAAAGCCTTGTAGGCCTAATACACATGAAGGAAAAATGCCGCTTTTGTACAACCAACTGAATCCAAGATTTCACAGGACTTTTCCTACGAAAGACAGATGAACCTCAGAATATAGGGCATAGTATTCAGAGCAATATCTCATCATTAAAAAAGTCATAAGAATAAGAAAAATCCCAGCTGCCTAGTTCTTATCAGAAGATAATCCTCCACACAGTGCACTGCTGGAAGAAAATTTCACATCATTTGTCTTTTTAGCATACTTTATAGCAGCTATTTTCTTTTCACATTCATAAAACTCCTGTGACCCTTTTTGCTCCCCCTGTCAGGCTTCTAATTGTTTATACTGAAACCGTCCTAATTAGATGGTGCAATTTTTAGGGTGTGGACCTTGTCTAATTGTTTGGTTTATAACACTGTGAGTGTACAGTACTCACATTGATATTAAATTGCATCTTGTCCTGTATTTTATGATGCTTGTTACAGAGAAACAGACATCTTGTTTTCAGCCTCCTTCCTAAATTAAACAAGGCTCATATGATCAAGGCTGTGTATATCTCCATGTAGGTTTGTACTACCAAAATTTCAGATCACTCTATCCAAGTCAACTACCTTTACATTCCCCCAAAAGGGGAGTGAGCTCTGAGATAATAAATACCTACCATGATTCCTGAAAATAAGTGTGTTGAAGATACTACTTCCCTGAGAATAAATCCTGCAGCACATGCCCAGTACTTTTGAGGTATTATGAAACAACAGATAGGCACACTGTTTACCACTCAAATCTCTGGGAAGCACACCAGTCAGAGGTCACATTTTTCAATTGCCAGAATCAAATGTGTGTCACACAGCTACAGAAAAACAGACTCACCAGTTGTGATGCTCACAGGGCCACTTAAGAGCTCACAAGCAGATCTAATGGGTCATGCCAAAGGTCTCCTTTGTCAGGCCACCCATTAGTGGCTGTGGCTCAGAGCAGTGAAAAGCAGAGCAGTGGAGATGCACAGCGCTGTTTGTGGGAGTACTGCTCCCAGAAATGCACAAATCATGGACATCCTGAGCTCGGCATTGTGTCTGTGTGCTTAATAGCTCTGCCCCCCACGCAAGGATTTGTTCAATCAATTTTGGCACTGCTGTAGACATCTGGCATCCCAAATTTCCCATGGCATTGGAGTCCCACATCTTACCTACATGCTTCACAAAGAAATGTCTCCTTTTGCTTGCCTTCTACTGCCACCTGTTAGTCTTACATGAGTTTATTTTTTTAAGAAAATACCTCTTCCTTGGTTATCCACGATTTGCAACCTGCCATTCTAATGACCTTGGTCATATTCTCTTTCAGTTGCTTCTTTCCCAACTGTTTAGAGCAAAGATTTAAAGCAAATTTAAAAGACATTGGATCTTCAGTGACTTCATGGCCTTTGGATCATTTTCAAAAGAGTTGTATGGTACACAGTACATAGTACACTAAGGGTATGATTGACTACCCTCTGTGCCAAACCACTAGAATAATTTTTAGTATTCTACATTATATTTCTGGTTTTTAAAAAAAATTGAGATATTTCTGTATTTTTACATTGATATATTGATATCAATATGTTAAAGATAATGTAGCTCTTAAATTTGAAAAGAATGATACAAACATTGTAATAAAACTATTTTTACATTATTAGAATAGGCTTTTGATATTTCCTACCTGAACAACAGAAAGCAAAAAGAAGGAGCAAACACCTTCTACCTTTTCCTTAGGGCATAAGATATAAATGAAAAGAAAGCAGTATGATAAACAGAGCAATGGGGATGGGGTGGCTTAGTACTATTTCCAGGATAAATTCCAAGTCACTTCTATAATCAAGTTCCAATCCAAGTATATGTTTGGCTCACTTCCTTTGTATCTGACAAACTTAAGCATAGGAAATTCAAGGATTTGTTTTTTTCATTTTCACTTTGATGAAAGCATTCTTGCTTTTCATGCAGTTTTCAGATCAGATCAATTGTTTTATTTTTCTAAAATGTCAAAAACAGCGTAGCTAGGAGGAAACTTATGCAGGAAAAAATGAGCTGTTGCTTCTCTACTTATTGCGCAATGTTACTTGCTTTTTTCACATGTTCCATTAGTTCTAGTAGATGCCATGCTGTCTAAAGCTTTATTCCAGAAAGGAAAAACTTCAGTAATTATGGCCAAAAATGTCAGGATGCACTGCACAACCGTTCTTTGCACCACAACTCAAGAAGTATGGCATTCTTTTGTAACATACCTCTTAAACATATGTGTTCTGCAGTTTGTCTTACATCAAAAAACACCTCTTAATGCAATGCAAGAAGGCATTTAAAAGAGTACCTAAAGCTGTGAGTAAGTCAGTTTGGAAATAGATTACAATATTCCTTCAGAATAGCAGAAATAGAAAAGCTTCTTTAGAATGCCAAGGCCAAACACACAATACTCTATAGGAATGGTGCTTGCTGTGCCCTTTACTGGCAGATTGATTTTCATGTTCTCGCTAAGCTAGCATTTAGCAACATTACACTGCTGGTTGGATAGCAATGACAACCCAATTAGAAAACACAGTCAATGAACAGGTCAGGCAGCCACGGTCCAGATATCCTAAGCAAGACTAGATCTTTCAGTTTGTAAAACTTTCTGTTGACCCTTTCCTTATCATAAGTGACCCACCATGAAAACATGTCAAAATTTTGTGTAGAAACAAAAGAGAAAATAAATTATAACTTCTCCAAATAAACAAACAGCTTAAGAAAACTTTTAGAGGAACTGTCAGCACAGGAAACAAAAGGAATGGGTAACAGGGTGAGATTTCTGTTTTTCCCATAAATACATGCACTGTACTCGTTGTGGGGTTCAGGGAAATGTTTTTGGGTTGCCTGTGCTAATCAGACATATCTTTTGATAGCTTAGAACCACCAAAACTAGAAAATGGTATGGCTGTATTATTTAGCCAACTTAGCTTTCCACATAAACACAGATCATTTCAAATTTTGGTTTGATCTCACTTGAAACAGATATACAGATTTGGATATAAATGTGTGTGGATGTGTGTATATATAATTACAATATACAAATAATTCCATATGGATTTGAGATTATGAAGCCTGAAAGCAGGCAATAAAGACTTCTCAACATATGATATATACAAAGCAGATGAATGCATGGATCAGGAAGGAACCTACAAAAATTGTTGTGCTTTTGAAGAGGGACAGCTAGGGGTTTTTTTATCAAACTGAGAGTTCAACTCTGAAAGCACAGCATTAGCACCAGGGCTGTGAAATCCAATGTTCATCACATATGAAGCACTTGTCTTTGGAGACAAAGTTACCAACCCTTCCAAATAAACAACAAGGCCCTCCTTGGACTTTCAAAATGGCCATGATCTTTCCTGATGTCTACTGGTCTTTTTTAAGTTCAAGATAGATCTCTCTGTAATAGACTAGTGGGGATTATTGTTGTAAAGACAGCTTTTCAACATCACTGTTATTATCTTCTAAAATCACCTTGGCTATGCCATTTTGCAAATTCCTCCTGCTCAGAAATGCCTCTCCTTACACATTCCATCACTGATGTTTCTTCTAGAGCTATTGAATCTCACCCTTTAGTTTAATCTTGAACCTAGCTAGACTTAATATTCTCTGTGAGCATGAACAGTTCTCAACTTTTGATCTGTCATATGTCCCCGGTTTCCAACTCCCATGGTTGTGTCTTTGCTATGCTGCAGCCTTTATAAGAGATGGACATATGTGCCTCTAATTTCCATACTGACTTAGTGGTTTAAGGTAAATAGCAAATTGAAACAATACCAGCACGTATTAAGGAGCTCATTAAGCTCCTTTCAAAATTGTGTCAGTGCATTTTGTTGCTTAAGAGGGAATGTCAGGATGCCATTACAAAATCTAGGAACAGCGTTAACTAAAACAGCACAAATGCATTGAAGCTGTGTGTATGATGCTGTTTTCTGAACTGCAGTGCAGGCACATCTGAAATCTGCTTGCTCACACTACAGAAACTACTTATTAGCATCTGTATATAACACATCATCACCACAGGGAAAGCTAGTTCAAAATCATAAATGTCAAGACATAATTAACTTAAAGGTCAGGTTTAATTACAGTTGTTGAAACTGAAATATACTAATTACCATTACTATGTCAGAAAATTTCTTGAAACGGTTTGAAATGTTTGTTGGTGCCCATACTTTTCTGTAATTGACATCTTTTGTTTCCTGATGGAGACGTTTCAATGAGCATTTTTTTACTAACTTTGAAGCAGAAATAAACCACAAACCTAATGAACAAAGAACCACCACAAATCTCAACAAAACCTGTTCTCTGCACTACAATATTATTAATTACTTTCTTGTAATTGGCACTTCAGATAATCATTTAGATAATGGAATTATTTGAAGAGTATGGTGCATGAATGAAACAGATTTAACTGTGCAGCTCTGAAGTTTAATGACAAAACCAATCAATAAGTGAAACAGACTGGTGAGAAAATAACTCAATAACTGAAGATTTTGCTCTACCTGTAGGCTTTTCCAAGGAGTCTACTGGGAATAGTTATTGACTCACATAAGTATTTTAGTTCTCTCTTTCCCCCAAGGTACAGAAAGTTTGAATGTTGAGATTTCATTTTCTCTTTTGTTATCTAGTGTTTATTCTTCCCTCCCCAGCACAGCCAGGAGTTCAACTTACCTTTTCCCATACCTATAGCAGAGTGATACATGTTTTTTTCCCTGAAGAAGCCATTCCCAGCTAGCTAGAATGCAGCACAGAAAAAGTTAAGCTACATAAAGTTCATTTCCCCGTAACAGCACAGATTTTAGCTGCTGTACGTTTACCATGCAAAAATTCAGAAGTCTAAAAGTGAATATAGCAGATGACTCTGGAGAAAAATATTACTAACTGATGAAGACAGGTCATCAAATGCACCGATAAAACAGACACAGTCATTTATTAGGTTTCATTCATTCTGCACCTGAGGTGCTGAGTTGTAACAGCTGCCCCCACGCTGCGGTGTCAGTGCCCTCCAAAGGGCTCTAATCACCTAAAATCAGCAGGAAATATTTCTGTTTCTGGAAGAAATATTTCTACTTGGTAAGTGGGCAGCTCCCTACCCCTTTCCCCCTCCTCTTCCACAAGCCCCAGTACTGTGTGCTTCACATAAAACAATAGAAGAGAGCTCAAAAGTCTGAATATGAGGAGTACATACATCAACTGAAACAATGAAGGACTGTCTCGGGTGCACAAATATAGCAGGAAAGTGGCTGGCAGAAAGCACCAAAAGAACAGCCTTGACTGTGCTACTGCTTTGCATCTCAATAAAGGAGAAAGGATGGCATTTAATTAAAGAGTACCTGCCTCCCAGGTACTGATGACATTGAAATCAGTGTGGACAGAAGGCATTAAAGCTGGCATAACCCAAAAATTCTCTTATTTAAGATTTACAGCTAACTGTTAGAGAAAAGTGAAAATTTATTAAAGGCCTCCATCTGGCAGAATGTATCATTAGTATTCAAACTGATAGCAGCACTGATTTAAATTTAATAATCTGAGTAGAGATATGCATCAAAAAAGAATTCTTTTAAAATATGTCTAATAGCAATAACTGACTTCTTTTTTATAGTCTGCCTGTGAAAAATGCCAGATATCAAAGAACAAGACATCAAATGATAATTTCAGTGTGTTCTTCCAGTTGAAACTCACATTAAAATAATATACTTGCTGCGAATCAAGTAGCACACACTGTACCTGCTTGTACCTTCCTTGAGGAAGATTTGAAACATGGAGGCCCAGAAAAAGCAGGAGTTTGACTGTACGGAAGGGAGCACGGAGGCTGTAGGAGTGGAAGTGCCCTGGCACTGGCAGTGGGGGTTGCAGGGATGGCCTCAGTGATTCCAGCTACAGCTGAGCCCTGCAGCCACGGGTGTGGGACCTCCAGGAAAATGTATCTAAGAAAGAGCAAAGAGAGGAGCAAGTCAAAAACAAGTGTAAGAAATAGCTCTGTGAGCACCAAGGTCAGAAAAGGAGGAGGGGAAGGAGCTCTCCCAGTGCTGGATCAGAGATTCTCCGGCAGCTCATGGAAGAGACCACAGCAGTGCAAGTGTTTCCCAGTGGCCGCTGGAGAAGAGAACGTCTGAGCAGATGTCCTGCAGAGCAGGAGACCCTAGCCAGACCAGGAGACCCTACCCAAGAGCAGCTGGATGTTCCCTAAAGGAACGGCAGCCTCGGGACAGCTGATCTGGAGCAGGTTCTCCTGGCAGGAGCAGCAGCCCAGGGGAAGGGAAGGGAAGAAGGGAAGAAGGGAAGGGAAGGGAAGGGAAGGGAAGGGAAGGGAAGGGAAGGGAAGGGAAGGGAAGGGAAGGGAAGGGAAGGGAAGGGAAGGGAAGGGAAGGGAAGGGAAGGGAAGGGAAGGGAAGGGAAGGGAAGGGAAGGGAAGGGAAGGGAAGGGAAGGGAAGGGAAGGGAAGGGAAGGGAAGGGAAGGGAAGGGAAGGGAAGGGAAGGGAAGGGAAGGGAAGGGAAGGGAAGGGAAGGGAAGGGAAGGGAAGGGAAGGGAAGGGAAGGGAAGGGAAGGGAAGGGAAGGGAAGGGAAGGGAAGGGAAGGGAAGGGAAGGGAAGGGAAGGGAAGGGAAGGGAAGGGAAGGGAAGGGAAGGGAAGGGAAGGGAAGGGTGTGAGGAGGAAGGAGCAGCAGAGAAGTGCTTTGGCCTGACTGCTGCACCCATTCCCCAGCTCCCTGCAAAGCTCAGGGGGTGCAGCAGACAGACAAGTCAGGAGGGAAGGAGTGACACTGAGCCTGGGAAAAAGGGATGGAGGCTTGTGGGGAAGGTGGTCTTATTTTTTTCCGTCACTATCCAACTCTATTTTAACTAGCAAAAATTATAGTAATTTTTTCTGCAGGACAGACTCTCTTGCCTCTGATGGCAATTGGTGATCTCTCTTCCTGATCTCAATCCATAGGCCTTTTCATCCTATTTTCTTCCCATGTTCTGTTTACAAGAAGTGAGAAAGTGGCTGGGTGAGTACATGGCAGCCAGCCAAGATCAAGTTAATCTTGTATTTTTATGGGGAACACGTCCTCTGAAGCTGTGCTTGGGTATCCTATGTGAGAATTACAGTGATGGAAGTGCATGTAACAGAGAAAGATAATCTGTAACCTAAATCATGTTTTTTAATTTAATATTATTACCATGCCAATTTGCATTTTGTCCTTTTTTTAATTAATTGTACGAAGTTACTCTTCTACTTTCAATTTATACAGCTGAGGTTTCATGTTTTGGGTAACATCCACCTCGTTCTCAATATTAAAGAAACTTTTTATACTTGATTCTTTCATACCTCAGCCCTCACTTAATAACACGGGATTCCAGAATAGTTCACATACAGCTAAGGTGACAACACAGTGTACCTGCAGAACAGTCTTTCTGTAAATATTTACTGAGGATGCCAAAGAACACTCCAAAAATCTCAGACAGATCACTGCTATACCATCTAGCAGGTGAACAAGGGAACATACAATTTGTTCAGGGAAAAAATAAACATGAAAATTAAGGCAAAGTCCAAGTATCACAAATTGAAAAGGCTGGAGAGAAAACATTGTGTTCATTGTAAGAACAAGTATAAAATAACTACCAAGTGCACACTTTACATCATGGGTGTTGCACAAACAAAAATACCTACAAATTACTTACCCTTTTAATGATTTTTTCCTTAATTGCAGATTAATACACAGTTCAAATTTACAGGTTGCTAATTTGTCACTGTGATCTGCTTTTCAGAAGCTGAGCAAGGGAAAAACATTGGAATGCTTGAAATACACTGTTGGCAAGAAGCCGGGCCAGGGTGTTTAAATGGGACCAGGTGCTTTGAATGTCCCAGGGCCTTCTTTTGCAGGCAGGAAGGCACTGGCTCTGCATTGGCAGTGTCACAACAGGTGATCAATATCAGAACACTCACGGTTTTGTCTCTCCTGGCTCAGCAGGGGTGAGCACAGCCAGAGTCTGAAGGAGGAAGGCTTTCACAATAGTCAGGCAGCTGTACAAAGAACGTGGGCACATCTCACAGGGCGTGGGGGTAGGGGGTGCATGTGTGATGTGGCAGAGTCCCTGCTCCTCCCTCAGAGAACTGTTAAAAAAAACAAACAAACCCACCACCAGGTTTTACTTCTTTTTATTTTTTTTTTCTGTGCCTTTTTTGCCCCAGCAATGAATGTGGATTCACACCAACTACTCCAAAGGCAGGTATACCAGAAAAACAAGTTTTGATTTTCAATTAAAAACTCTGAAAATATATGCTGATTTCATTTTTTAAATTTCAGTTTTTAAAAGCCATTTTGATTTTGTTCTATAATGTTTTCTTCCAGTTGATCCATTCTCAGCATATCAGAAGAAAAATTTTAATTTTTATTATAAATGAGAATGATTTGTTGCATTCTTCATGAAAACTTGATAAACAGGAAAAATTCTTTTTTGCTTAGCTGTATGTCAAATTTAGAGGACAAAAAAAACCTAGCAATTCAGATTCTTCCCTAATATTTATTCTGCAATAGAATACTGTAGAGCAGCTCTGACGGTGCTCATACTATTCCATGTATATGTCTCAGCTGACAAATCACAAAGTTTTCACACAGTCTTTGAACTCAAAAGCTCATTATTTTATACAAACTAGACATTGAAAGCTGAGGCATTGTTAGGGAGATAATAGGTGATGTTACAGTAGGAAGAGAGAGTGCTTAAAGAACACAGAACTGCCACGAATACATGGGGAATGCAGTCATTCTACCTAATAATATCAAATTCTTAAAGTTACTGAAAATGTTCCTTGCAGTGGCAGATCTCAACTTCGCACAATTCAGAGCTTCTCAGCCAGACCCCACACCATGGTATGATAAGGGTCTGCTTTACAGCCAAGGAATATGCACCCTAATTGACTCTGAATCTATTATGGTCTAGAAATACTGGACTATATTTGAATTAGTAAGTTAATTTGTAAAAAATTAAAATTGTCAGCAGACAAATTTTCTCATTCCGCATATACTTAAAGAAACCATAATTATACAAAAAATAGGAGTAAAACTAAGTTGCTCAGACTAAACTCCACTTAGTAGAACTATAATTAGTTCACATTCAGCTAAGCATCATGTTCCATGCACAGTTATATATGTGTTTCTTCAGTAAAATTCATTAAAAGAAAAAATTATGATGGTGGAAGTATAATGTTCATAAAAAGCCTATGGAGTTCAGCCACACTAACTGCTATGGCTTTTTCGCAAATCTTTGTCAGCCTTTCATAAAATTTTATTGCATAAGTTTTACCTTTTCTCAAATCCTCAAAGCTGATGGAATCAATAAGAATCTCACCTTTTCTTGGGAAAAAAAAATATTGTTCATGACTAACTAGCAGAGTTGTAAAGACAAATCCTCCTTTAACACGCCAGAAATTACAAGATAAATAAATAGAATCAAGCATGTATTATGTTAAAATAAAGTCTCAAGATTTTCATGACATATGTGTGGTTACTAAATATGTGACATCAGGGATACTGAAGTGGGGAAATTTTCTTTTGCAAGATCAGAAATGCAGAAATGCTTGGTTTGTTTAAAACCATAAATAGAAGAAATAATAAAAAGGACAACAATTCATAGAACTGGGGCAGGTGAAGATACCCACAGTTTTATAGTGTTGCCAAATTAATAATAATGGGATATCGTATGTGAGTGCATGCTTCTGCTGTGTGAACATACAAATTGGATAAAAGATTGGATAAATCCTTTTCTGGACATAATCTGCTTGACACATACTGACATCTGATGCAGTAATCTAAACAATAAGCAAGGTATGTGTCATCTGAAGTTCACTGAAGATTATAAAACTTTTTATTATTATTAAAATCCCAAGTCTAAGGAATCTTACATTGCACTGGAAAATTTTGAAACTTACGGAAGAGTGTAGACAAATCAACCTAAAAAAACAACCTTCTTCAAATTATTGGTTGCAACTCAAATTTCAAGATAATGTATATATAGGAACACAGAGCCAGATTCATCAGAGCTTTATTGACTCATTAATGTAGCTCTGAATAAATGAGATTTTGTGTGTAGATTTAGTTCAAATGATAATTGCTAGGATCAACAGTGTGATAAGTATTTAAACCTGGGACTACTGCCACTGAATAAATGAAGAAATGATTACTAGTTAATCTTTGTAGGACAGTGTGTTCCTAGTTGGACCACAAAGTAACAGCAATAATTTCTGCAATGACTGGGAAAAACTCCATCATTTACAATCATTGGAAGATTTTACCATTTTGCTGAGCCAGAAATAGAGTAAAACTTTTGAAAGATCTTCTGACCATGTCATAGCTAAAAACAACAGCAGGTAATGTAGAAAGATAGATTGCCCAAGTGCTCCTGTGATTTAGACAACAAAGTCAGTATTTTTAGAATCATGTGTGTTTTATTGATTATTTCCATTCCTTTTACTGTCAGTCCCTAGAGAAATTATCTGAAGGTTCTGATACAGGAATTGGTTTCTTTGGGCTGGAAACAATAGTCACAATCTAAGAGAATTTTTGAAATCCTCTGCTCTGGAATATTTTTAAAAACACACATTAACTAGATTGCAAAAATTTTGGTGCTATATAATTTAATCTTAATTTTGTATGACACTCTGTTGTAGATAGCTACGACTTGGAGTATCAAATCTCAAGATAACAAAAGTAACCTAATTAAATAAGGATTTTCTGGAAAACAGTTTTTACTACAGCTGGAAGACTAAAAGAAAATTGGAATAAAATAGCAGAGCACTTGCATACCAAGTCTGAATGGTGGAAGTTATTGGGTCCAGTCTAGATTTTCTGATGTGAGGCAGAGATATCTCACTGATTCAGGCTAGAGATGTGAGTGGTACTTGTCCCTCTCTGTCTGATGGGATTTGTTTTCTGTTGCTGGTGTGACTCCACTCTTTACTAAGAATTTACTGGTCATGAACTCTGGCTGCCCAGATCCCACATGACTTTCTGTACATTAAGATACAGAAAGTCTTTCTTTCCCTTTTTTCCAAAGCAAAAGAAATGATGTGGTAAAATGTAAAGATTTTTATTTAGACTGAGTTCACAGTGTGAAAACATTTATTACCCAGACCCAAGGAAGTTACTATAAACAAATTATAAAATCTAAAATACTTATTATATTTTAATAAAAATTATAAATTATGTATATTAAAGCAACCTCTAGTAGAATATTTGTCTTTGGGCAGTCACTACTTTTATTCCACTGAGATGAACAAAGAGGTTCAGCCATTCTTGGATGACAAGTCAACAACAGTTATTTTTGGAATTGCAAATCTCATTGCAAAATGTTAGTTTTAACAGCTTTAAAATGACAAAAAATTAATTAAGTCAGTAGCTGACCTGCAGGACACTGACTATACATGTCCATAGAATCTGGGGTTTAATCAGAATAATAAGGGACTTTACAATACTAATTTCATCTTTCATAGTAGCTACTTTAGGTGACAGTATTTTTTATGTAAATATAGAATGTTCAAACAACTCAAACTTATGAATGTTTTTACATTTCAAAACAATGAGAAATACGTGAACTCAAAAATAAATAGAAATATACATAGAAGACAAAGAAGAAAAGAATGGATTTTACTAAGTTATTCCAGAAAAAAAAGACCATTTAGACCATTTTCTCATGACAATCAGGTAAAAATTATGTGAAGAAGGAAGAGAGACAAAGAACCAAACCTGATCATTGAAATAAAAAGCCATAAATAAGAGAAAATTTCTTATTCTAAATATACTTGGGTTTTCTGAACAAGCTAGAGAAGATTCTACTAGGTCAAAATAAAAAAACTGAACACCTAAGCATAATTTCCATCCTTTTGAAAGCATCCATCATGTCTAAACTAGTCAGTCTAATTTCACAATTATAATTAAATGTGTCCCACTTCTCATTATTGTTGTACATTTCAGTAAAATTTTTAACAGCTTCATTGTTTTCCCTGGATCATCCAGAAAGACACAGGTCAAACTGTTTATAAAAGTATTCCCACTAATGTGTGAAGAAAATAATTGGTGATGAAAAATACTGAATACATGAAACTCAGTTTACTTTTGTTAAGATTGTATGCTAAATGTTAAAACTACAGCATTTGCATTACATGTTAAATCTGGTTATAGCAAATTGAAAGAAAATACTATCCAAGCACTTCTGGGGTTTTGGTGGGGTTTTTTTACTAAGTACAAAGTCATCATTTTGTATTTCAGTAAATATAACTGATTAATCTAGCTACAAACATATTAGCATATATCTTATGCCCGAAATGTTGCACAAGAGACATCATACAGCCACTGATGTATGGTGATTACAACGGTGAGGAGAATGAACAAACACATTATTGGAAAGCAAAATTGTCAAAATGACCTATTCCCTCTAGCTGTCCCTCCGGCACACTCTCATTCAGTGTTGCCCTGAATACGGAGTGATTGTGTTTGGCAACATCCATGCAGCCTTTTACAGAATTTCATATAAACTTGTGCAAGCTAGCCTGGGTATAAAGGTTATATTCTGGTTTTGTTTTACCAAGTACTGTGTTACTTGAGTTACCCCCACCTCTATCATCAATGGTACCATACTAAAGGGGGAAAAAAAATCTGAAGTCTTTCCTGTTCACTTCATATATATCTTTTTATTTTGCTGTCATCAGATTTTGTTCATTTCTCAAGTCTCCTGTGTCCAGCCAGGGTAATTTTTCTTGTATTTGGTTTTCTGGTTTTGTATAATTAAGCTGAAATTTTAGGATCCCAGAGAAACTTTTTTTTTTTTTTTTTAAATGCATTCAGCTTAGGAAATTAGTGCATATATATATATATATATGTATACATGCCTGTATATGTAAATAGACATTAACAATGCTCAAAAGAGTTCAAAGTTCTGTGAAAAAACTTTTCCTGCTCTGATCAACTAACCTTAACTTCTAAATATTGCTATTAATATGCAATTATACTGTATTTCTTCCTCACATCATTGTGGTAGGATTCACATGGAATAAAAGTCCTATCCTGGACACCTTACAAACAAGCAGTCTGTCACTCTTCTCTGGAAGTCTCTTCAGAGTTCTGACCTGCTGCCTTGTGAAAAGTCACAAAGCATCAGAAACTGTCCCTGCACCTTGCTGTTCTTTCCAGTATCTCACTGGATTGTTGTAACTTCCTGTAGTATTCAAATAGCTCTAGAATCCCATAATTACAGTGAACTGTAGTGGTTTAATGCAGCATTAAAATACATATGGCAATGCACTTTCAAGATTTGATTTTTTTTCTTTGCTTTTGTTTTTGCACTTTTTAACTTTTTGTTGTATAGAACGAATGCATTATCTGCACTCAAGCACGAGACATTGAACTGGTATCTTGCCAGGTACTGCGTTAAAAGTGAAGCCCAGGAAATGAGTCTGTGGAGCAATTATGCATGAAATGTCTTTTAAATATATTTATTCATTACTACTAATAAAAAAGCTTGTCTGTAGATGATTCTTTAATTTGCTTCAGATGCTAATATTTCTAACTGCTCAAACCATAAGCATCTCCTGTTGAAAATTATGTTCTTATGGTTATTTAGAGAAAATTATTTTGGAATGTGAAGCTATGTAATTCTGTTTAGATAGTTACATGAAATCTCTAAAATAATAAACTGCAACATTTGTACACCATTTTTTTCAGCCTACTATTTGGCAATCATTGACACTAATGAAGTAGACCTTCCAATCACACAGAAAGTATTATTACTGTTTCACAGATGAGAGAATTGAGGTAAAGAGAAACAAATAGCTCTAGGGCCTCCTTCCCCTAGAAAAAGATTCCAAGTTAGTGATTCACAGGCCTGAAATATGATCATAGCTTCACTATTTTTCTGTAGACTCCAAATTATTAATGGATCATTGTCATTACAGAGTCAAGTGTACTATAAGGAAAATATGTCCATCACACTGGATATTTGCAGATAGTAACACACAATTTAATTTCACTTGAGAACTATTTGAAAACTCCTATTCTAAAAACACAATCCCTATTAACTGTTGAATTTCACATAATAAATGTGAACCTGATATAACAGCATGTAGGGGGGAAAAAAAGAAGAAAGAAAAATCCCCAAACCCAGCAAATACATCTACACTGTAACAGTGCCTAGATGGCTGTGTGGTGGAGTTCATTGCTTTAGACTCTCCATACGTGTTTACAGCCCAAAAGCTTGAAGTTCAAAGAGACGGAGAATTCATAACTAAAAAATAGATGTGAACCACTTAAGGATTTCACTTAAGCCCGGTTCAGTGGTTGGAGACACTGCACAGTAAAATGCCTCTGTGTGCCTCTGCTCATCCCCCATGTGTTTGTACTGCTGTCGCAGGAGCAAGGCTGAAAATTGCCTCAGCATGTTAAAAGCATAATATTCTAGGAAAGTCACAGGAAGGGAAGCATACCTGAACTCAGAGAATCCCAGGGAGCTGATGACAATTTTCAAAGATCCCAGTGGAGCTGTAGGAACACTTGTAAATAGCTGTGGTAACAAAAACTACTGTGTATAGGTCTACTGGCTACCAGAGTGAACTAAAGGTTTCCCAGCTCTTGCTTAGAGAATTGCTTCAATCCTCTGCCAGGTGAGAACCTGCTGGCACAAAGTCCTGCCATTATAGATCCTTTAAGGCAAATTTTTGACTTCACATTTTCACTCATGTTCATTTCCCTTGCCTTCTCTGTGAGCTGGTATCAATGGTAACAGGGATTTTTGGTTGTTTTTCTTCACTTTGGTAAACTACTGTTTAAACCATGGTTTCATTCATAGCTGCAAATATTTATTTCTCACCTCATCTGCTTTCCAACTGCTGTAATCATCACATACATCTCAGTTCTCTGAATGTCATAGCTGGAAGCAAAATAATCATATCAATAGTTGGCAAACTTCGGAGAAATCACAGGTATCTGGTAGATAGCTAAAGTTGCAGCATCAATCTACATTTACTACAGAGAAATAAAGTTAAAGCTGATATTGCCTTTCAACCCTTCATGATCCTTTCCCAGTTGCCTCAAGGATTAATGGCACTGAGTTCCAAAAACATCTGAGTTCCTCTCTTTGAAGAGCTATGCAAATTGCTGTTTGTGTGCAAACTGGAATTTACTCTCCTAATTTTAATTGGTACACCATCATGCAGATGTCTGCTAATAGTAGCTTGATTTGTAGATTAAGGTCAACAGACCCAAACAGCACAGTGTTATTTGTTTCAACTAAAGAGATCAAACCCAGAGAATAATGATAAAAAGCACAGAGTTCAAACCAGAGGAGAGACAGGTTCTGCATCTTCCTAAGGGTCCATAACCTCAGCTAAACATTAATCTGCAACAGGAGTCATGTTAATTTTGTCTGTTTGGTCAGACAGTTTCTGAACAGCTGGCAAACTGAAATGGTTTGTCATTTATATACAGATACTACTGACAGATCCTGGGATCTTGCTGAAAGATATGCTTCCAAGTGAAACTGTCAAAACTGATGGAACAGTTTCTGGTGTCGAGACACAAATACTGGATGTTTTTCTGGAATCAGCCACTATATCAAGTAAGTGTTTTTCAAGGGATTTACAAGTTACTTTTCCACCTTTGTTCCTCATTGCAGTAATGATTCCAAGGAAAATATCTCTATAGCAACAAATTTGCATCCAAAATGCATAAATAAAATTGGTAGGAGATGCCTATGGAATAAGACATTCTTACAGACTCTAAACAGCAAGAGAAAGAAATCACCTGTGTATTAAACTGAAGGTTTAATAAAGACATTACAAGATATGTCTTTTGGATTTTTTCTGATAGAAACTTATCCATCGACTTTAATAACAAGGAAAAATCAGATTTTGTGTCTGATTGCCTGATTTGATCAGTTGAGACAGCTAGGAACATTGATTGAAAAAAAGATTGGTTCACAGAGTCTCAAGCTTCATATCTTTATTTCTAAAATGGCCATAAAAAGAGAAAGAATGGGAATGAACAATTATTGTTTCCAACTAATTGTATCTCTGTACCATAAGAGTCTCTCCTAAAGAAAAATTAAACTGTAAAAGTGCAACTCAGTATGCTTCTGCAGGTCCTCAATTAACACAAAACTACATCTCTTCATCTCAGAGAAACTATTCAAGCTAAAAGGGCACACAGTAAAGAGCCCCTATTGTTCTGACAGACAGGGCATGTAACAACATACTCACACCACACACACGAAGCGCACTTCAATCAGGAGAAGAGAATTCCCGAACAGAATGTAATTATTGTTACATGCCAAAACAATTAGTGAAGTGTCATTGGAGGCACAGCCATTGCATCTACAGCTCCAAACTTCTGGGCCAAGATCCGGAAATTATATCACTTGAAAGCCCTTAACAGGAAATAATGAGCATTTTTATGGCACCAGAACCATAATTCATATCAGCCATTTAATGTGTGAACATAATTAAGCAGTCAATATACTGTGATGTAATGGCTGGTTTCTAAGCTTTCCTCTCCCACTCTAAACATTACAAAAAGAATTTGAAGAAATAATTAAGGAATTTAAGCATCATAGGGCCTAGTGAGCTCCTAGACACCAGCATAGTAGGGAAATCCTCAGTCAAGGATTCAGGGTTGTGATGTCAGGAGGACAATATTATGCAAAGCTAATTCATAGTATCATAAAATCATAGAAGATGCTGAGTTGGAAGGGACCCATCAGGATCACTGAGTCCAACACCTGGCCCTGTGCAGGATACCCTCTGAGTGACACCATGTGCCTGAGAGCACTGTCCAAACACTTCTTGAAGTATGTCATGCTGTGGCCACTTCCCTGGGGAGCCTGTTCCAGTGCCCAGCGACCCTATGGGTGAAGAACCTTTTTCTCATATCCAACTTAAACCCCCCCAGACTCAGCTTCATGCCATTTCCTCAAGTCCTGTCAAAAGAGTGAAGAGATCAGTGCCTGCACATTCCTCTTTCCCTCATAAGGAAGTTGTAACTGCAATGATGTCTCCCCTCAGTCTCCTCCAGGCTGAACAGACCAAGTGACCTTAGCCTCTCCTCACATGGCTTCCCCCCAAGACCTTCCCCCTCCACATGGCCCTCCTTTGGTTGCTCCCTGATAGCTTAATGCCTTTTTTTCTGTTGTGGTGCCAAAAACTGCACACAGGGCTCAACATGAGGCCACTCTTGTGCAGAGCAGAGCACAATAATCACCTCCTTTGATCAGAATTGCCTCCTTTGACCAGCCATCTAATTGAAAAGGATAGAGTTAAAACTGAGCTAAAAAATACAACAAAAGGAGAATAATTTTTAACATCTGAAAAAGACAAGAAGAAAAGAAGTCTGGAAGGTTTCCTTAAAAGTCATTTGAAAAATTACAGGTTTTTTGTTAGCATGGAAGGCACTAAACTTAGACAACATCTACAGTATGCCTATAATTGTATTCTGAAGACCATTTTTATTCATATGGCTTTGTAATACAAGCATGGGGAGACGCTGTATGAAATTAAAACTAAGTAAATTTCATATGTATAAAGGAGAATAGATTTTATGCACCATATAATTGCCATAACTGCTTGAGCCCTATAAGATATTACTGACGAAATAGCTTGGTAAGAATAAATAAATTACAAAGGTCACTACTCCTCATGTTTATAGCACAAACTAATAACTAGCTGAAATAAGGAGGAAATTATTCTTCCTCTACTGCTTTTTATACAAACCAAATATAAAATATAGGATTGTGCATGAGATGTGACTTACCACCTCTGAAGCACATAAAATAGACTAATATAAGAGAAAAGAGCAGAGAAAATTACCCATGCAACCCATTTTGGAGTGGGAATCCCTGCATGCCTAAACTGGAGTATAGAATCCAGGTCTACATCTTGGAGAGGCTTCAGTGCCTTGACAGTGCCCAGACAACGTTCATTCTACTGGAGTGGCAGTGATTGAGCCATTCAAGAAAAGTATGATCTCCATCCTAGTTCTGGTTGGAGGAAAAAAACACATAAAATCAAATACTATTTACATATTAATACTATAAAACAGGATGGTAATAACATTTTCTTCATGCTTCTAGGTTGTGTGGTTTACCCTAACAGTTGTAGCTATACTGCTTCCCTGAGCACAAGGTTAGAAGCAGATCTGTTGTACTCCATGACACGCATTCTAAAGGGTTTCTGTGGGGTCACAGAACAAATGCTGAAGCGCCCTTTATAAACTTTAAGGTGCTAATGTTTAGCCCTTCTGGGAGGGAACCTGCTTGCCTTGATTCTTTGGTGTCAGATCACAATGCGTATCAGCACTTGTACTGAAGAAAGGAGTCAGATGCAGCTGCACCTTTGCATTTCCTGGTCTCATTGAAGCTCTAGTGAAGCCTATAAGTGCTCTACTGAGGCACCTCCTGGGAACCATGGGCCTGTCAGCCTGACCTTGGGGCCAGGGAAGGTCATGCAGTAGGTCATCCTGAGTGCCACCACGCAGCCTGTGCAGCACAGCCCAGCCAGCACAGCTTTGTGAAAGGCAGGTCCTGCTCCACCAACCTGATCTCCTTCTGTGAGAGGGTGACCTGCTCAGTGGATGAGGGAAAGGCTGTGGATATTGTCTGCCTGGACTTCAGTAAAGCCTTTGACACTGTCTCCTGCATCATTCTCCTGAAGAAACTGTCTGCTCATGGCTTGGATTGGTGCAATGTTGACTAGGTTAAAAAACTGGCTGGATGGCTGGACCTAGAGAGTGGCAGTGAATGGAGTTAAATTAATTTGTGACTCTGACTGTCTGGTGGTCAGTCACAAGAGGTGTTCCCCATGGTTCAGTGCTGTGACCAGCTCTGCTTAATATCTTGAGCAACGATCTGGATAAGGAGATTGGGTGCACACTCAGCAAGCAGGTGACACCAAGCTGGGCAGGACTGTGGATCTGTTGGAGGCTAGGAAGGCTCTGCAGAGGGAACTGGACAGGCTGGATTGATGGGCTGAGGCCAAAGATATGAGATTCTATATGGCAAAATATCCTGTCTTCCTCTTGGATCACAACAACCACATGGAATACTACGGGCTGGGGAAGAGTGGCTGGAAAGCTGCCCAGCAGAAAAGCACCTGGGGGTGCTGGTGACAGCAGCTGAACATGAGCCAGCTGTATGCAGGTGGCTGAGAAGGCCAATGGCATCCTGGCCTGGGTCAGCAATAGTGTGGGCAGCAGGACCAGGGCAGGGATTGGCCCCCTGTACTCAGCACTGATGAGGCTGCACCTCTAGTCCTGTGTCCTGTTCTGGGCCCCTCATAACAAGAGAGGTGCTGGAGTGTGTCCAGAGAAGGGCAGTGAAGCTGGTGAAGGGTCTGGAGCACAAGTCCTATGAGGATCAGCCACCTCAGCATAGCACACTTGCCATGGTGTGCATGGACTGATCCGAAGAAATATGCTACTGCGGGTATGAAGATTTTGAAAGAAAACTGTCAGCAGACAACAGTGGCTGCTCACGTCTCAGCTAATTTCCTCTAGCCAAATTAAGATTATGATTGTAAAGAAGTCAACCGCAGCATAAATGGACTAGAGACAAGGTGGTTGCATTCAATTACACTCCTCTCTACATCTTTTCTTGAATCTCACTAGCAGAAATCTGCCAGGTGTTAAGAACCTTCTGGAGCACGGAGTTCTCACATGGTAAAACAGAACCCCCCATATTCCTCCATCTTCCAGCACTTACAAGTTCATTACAAGTTACTAATGTTCCTCTCTTTTCTGAACAGGCTGAAAAGCAAGGAAACCATCACCCAGTTGGAAAAACACCAATGAAAAGTGTGATAATTCATTCTTATGTCAAAGACTGTGAAGAGGAGAGAAAATGTGATAAATTAATCCATTCTAATAAGGAGAGATTGTAATAAGAATAGGGACTCATTCAATTAATCCACTCTTAATATAATCCTATAAGAATGATATGGACCTCCCTGGATACCGTATCTCCACATATAACAATTCTTTTTTCTTTGCCAGCAGTTCCTGATTACAGAAAAGCAATTAGGCAAAACTGTCTAATAAAGTAGTATTTGAGAGATAACCAAAATATAACCAATCTAAAAATGTAGCAGATTAGTTTATAGAACTTTCTTAAAGAAGCCAGATCCTGGGTATGGTAAGCAAACTGACTCACAGATTGATTCAGATTCTGGGTGAGACAAGATTTTTTTATTTTGTTTTTTTACATCCACTGAAAATACTTATGGGTTTTTTAACATGTATTCAGATTAGCTGGTTGCTCTATGTACAAAAAGAATTTTAAGAATTATGTAAGAAAAATATTAGAGGATATAGGAGAAGCTGTTTTTCATGCTCATTAGATATGACCCAGGGCCAATGACTAAGTCATAAAACTTTTCCACAGACTTTTATTAACGGTTAGTTTCCCAGTGAGCAGTGTGTAAAGACTATAATGCCTGCATCTCTGCAAAAAGGTAAAATGCGGTGGTCTATCTGGTTAGCGGCACCATCAGTCTTCAAGATCTGACCACATCCTAGCAAGGTTTACTATGCCTGCACCAGTCAGTCCTGCACACCATGCCCATTGTTCAGTTGTCCTGTATCGAGTAAGTCACTGAAAATTAATAAGAAAAAAGTTTTATTCTCTGCTCCTTAATGTACCATAACACCATAACCCATAACATCAAAGCTACAGTAACAAATCCCCTGCCAATTAAAAGCAAAAAACCAAAACACCAGACTGTAATGGAATCCTGATATATCCACCTCAAGAGCAAACCAAATCCTATCAGACAATTTTGCCTTATGTCTATAAGGCAAAACTTAGATTCTGCCTTTTTTCCCCATTACTATTGCATTGGTTCACTGTACTTTACATCAAAATTTTTACTTTGGTTTTTTATTGCTTAGGTATTTTTTGTCTGTAGTTTGATGATACATGATAAACACAATATTTCTGAGTCATCTTTATCTGCCTGGTTTCCACTATACAAAGGTTACTAATGAGGGTTGGCATCAAGTCTGCATTTCCTTTTTTTGTTAATCAAAATTAACAGTAGACCTGTGTTGAATCTACTCAGGTTCCTCCAGACATGTTTCTGTCACTTCATATCATGGATACAACATAACTTAAAATTCTCATTTAAACTTCAGTCTTCTTAAATGCTTCTGACTGCACCTGTTTTACAACCAGTTTTTCTTAATCACATATTCCATGACACCTTCTTAATGATAATTTTTCCTCTGAAAAATCACCAAACCTGATGCACTCACTAATGCATATAATGCTTATTACCGGAAAGACAGATTTTTATATCATGAAAACTTGCTATGTATAAAGTTTTGGTTTATAATTTGACATATATTTATGCAGTGCTAAGTTTAATATTTACATTTAAGGGCAATTCTTTTTCCTTTAATACTATAAAAACTCTTTTTTGCAGTTTCAGGAGCACTTAGAGAAAAATAGTACTTTGATGGTAGGTTTGGGTTTCCTAAAAACATATTTCCTTCAGATTTCAGGATTTTTCACAGCATAGAGATTGCCCTGTGGAACATGGCTAACCACCTGCTTTCAACACCAACTGGCATTGCTACAATTATTATCTTAGATCTTTCAGTAGCATTTGACATCAGTTGACATTGCTCATCATGGGATTTTCCTGGAGCATCAGGAATCTTATGTTGGCCTAAAAATCATTACTCTGCACTGCCCAGAGCAGTCAGTTCTAATCTTTTTAATTTATATGTCTTCAGTGTAGTGGGCTCTGCTGCTAGACTTACTTTTGTGTCCCCAGGCTCCTGAAGTCTGCATAATGCTCTTGGCCATAGTGTCTAAGTAACAGGGAATTTGCTACAGCAATTAGTTAAACTGCAGCATCCTAAAAGTGTTCACTAAAGAATGACAAAATAAAAATTTTAAATGATAATACAAATCATATTTCACAGCGTATCAGGTCCTAGATGGCCATTCTTGGACTGAGCAGTAGAATTATTTCTTGGTAATGAGTCATTCAGTGAATAAAATATATTTTTTATTATTTTCTATCTATTCAGAGTTCAATCAATTTTTATTTATTGTATCTATATAATAACTAACAAATTAATAGTGTTTAAAATGGGAGCTGCATTATATTCAGTGACTGTAAGGTGTAATCCATTCATACATATCAGGATAGTGAATTACTGGTTTGGTTTTTTTTAATAATTAAGTATTCTTTCGTGAAGAACCGAAAATGGTAAGCATAAGATACTCTTCTTTGCACGTACATGATTTATGCAGATATAAACACTAATATTGTTATGAAATACTGCTTACCAAACTCTGCAGACAGCAAAGCCACTGCTTCTTTAAACCATTAACTTGGTGGGCATTAATTTGCCCAAGCCAGCTAGGTTTGATTCTTTCTCCTCATTGTCACTAAATTCTACATTGGAGATTTTAGCTTTGTGACTCTGAACTGGGTTTCCACTTGTAGCTTTCAGTAGTTTTACAGACACAAAATATTGCTGTAGGAATGGATAAGAATTTGGATTAGTAGCCTATCCTAATGCATGTATAGTCAACAGACACATTTCTTGAGACTTACATTGGCAGTCGGGAAGAAGCAAGAAAGAACAGGGAAGTGAATGGGATGAAAGGAAGAGAGTTCAACAGATTTTCCAGCAGAAAGACTGGAATTTATATTAGGATGTCATTTGACACAATGGCTCGATCGGGTATCAAACTAAGCTAGCCTATTAGTGTATTCATTAGCCCTCCTCTTAATATGTTGTACTGGCTTCCACCCAAGGATCTGATTGATGTCATTGAGCCACCTCATCTGCCACAAAAGTGTCTATGGCTCCTGTGGCTCTCGATTTGGTAGCTAATATAATTTTTTTTTTTTTAATGTTTCTTGCCAAGAGATTCTTGCCAAGAGACTTGATGATGCAATTTACCAGTCCTGATTGTTCTGTAATTCCAGTTTATTATTGACTACTCTATTTCTGAAGTTACCTACTGCAAGGGCTTTTTACCATTATGTGATTCACCTTTGCAACTCAGCTCCTTCAGACATCAGGAAGATGGATGCAGTAAGCAACTTTAAGGCTGTTTAATTCATTCTGCCTGGAACAGTTTTTAATTAGATATCATTTGAGATTTTTTTTAATTACTTCTTGATGCTTCTGGTCACTGAACTCTGTAACATGCCCTAGTATGATAATGAGAAGTATGCCTTAGAAGTTGAAATGCTAGAATAATAAGCGCAAAATTCACTCAATATTATTCTTCGAGTCAGAAAAAATGCTCTCATTTGCCTTTGCAAATTATTTTAATAAATTATAAATTTTCTAAAATCATTGTGGGGAAAAAAAAATAGCATAACTTCTCCAAATCCAGAAATAGTCTTTCACAATGCTTTTTCTTATTTTGGCGGGGGGGGGGGGGGGGGCAGGGGGAGCCTGAGGGAAAGATAGAACACTACCTAGAGTGGTATTCAGATGGCACAGTAAAATCTTTTATTTTATGCAGAAGAAGCTGAAGTCTAAAGATAGAATCAGTGCAGACTGAACTAGCCATGAAAATAAATTGTAGCATAAAAGCAGCCTGCCCCACCCCTTCCCCTTAAAAAAAACCCAAAGAAACAAAAAACAACAACACCAAAACACACAAACAAACAAATAAAAATCTTTTTAAAAAAAGCCTTCTTGCTTGTACGGGTCTCTCTTCTTGTCTGGGACCATCTCTGTACAATTTCTCCTTGAAATTAGGTTTGTGGAATTTGTAGTTACAAAGCAATGAAGTTAGAGGACAAGAACTTTGAAGGGTTTGAATAACTCCTAAGCCAAACTTGTAATTTTTGGTAGTGAGTCTACTGACAAAAACCTGGTTTTGATGACAAGCATCTTGTCTTCACTAGCAGCTTTGGGTAACTGAACCTAGATATTCCATAATGAAACCAAGAGCAACATATTGTACTGCTACTCTCACTACAACTTCATTCTAGTAACTTGTCAGGACCACAGAAGCTAAAGAAAATTGCAGAAGAATTATAGACTGCCTTTCATCAGTCTCCCTTACACTAAAGAAGCTGTTCTTCTTAGGAGAGTCAAATCTCCATAATAAAGAGATAATAAAAGCAAGCAGCTTTATCCAAACAACCACAAGAAAAATCTTACTTTATGCAACAAGCAGGTGTCATGAGTACAATCCTAGAGCAAAACACACAGACTTCTTAAATGAGCTTTTCACACTGCTGTCGTAGGTACCTAGAGCTCTCTATGATAAAATATTGACTCTCTATCATTCTCCAGTTCATGTCTTTGTATACTATTTTGGTGCAGATGCTCTGAAAGCAGTGAGAGAAAAATATATTTAGACAGATATTATCCAGAATAGGAAGAAGAACTACAACATGAAATAGGTCTTCTCCATCTCTGAATTCTATGAGTCAGATATAAAAGCTTTGTCCTACAGTGTTGCTCATCCCTGCCCACATGATTTTGTATAGGAATAAAGAGATTCAGTGACCACCAGAGAACAGAAAGTGATGCTGTTGCACTCCCATAGAGAAAAGGGGAAAGCAGTGCTTTCCTGAAAATGTCTGTCTCAACCCTATTTCTGTATCCTTTAGTCTTATTCTTACATATACATTTTGTAAGCACACTGTGTGTCATTGACACCAGCTGGAATACAATAAGGAGTATGAAAATCACTTACATAATTCATGCCACAATAACAGGGCATATGGGCACCCTGTAAATGCTCATATTTCAGATAAAAAATTTTCTGTCTCCAAGAATGACTGGAAAGCTATGATCAAGGAATCTAGGAGTTAAATGCGTGCACCAAGACAGACAAAATTTTATTGAAAGAAAAGAGATTAGAGAAAAAAATCATTTTAATGTAAGACACTGAGGAAGGCAAATCAATCTTCCTTGTCCAATAAGCATCACACACAAAAGGAGTATTTGGTCTGTGAAAATTCTCATTCAATATGAGAAAATAAGTTGTTTTAGTAAGTATAGAGAAAGCATTTTGAGTGGGAATTAATTTATCTTTCTATTGGCCTGAATGCTACCTTTAGTTGACATTGCCATCCTCTGGTTTGGTCTCAAAATACTTCTATATCAGTAGGTAAATCACTTTGTCCTCTAAGTAACTCATCCCAGTTTCCTTGCCCATCACATAAGATAATTGAAGCCTTGAGATGCTATCTGTTAGTAAAAATATACAAGAAATGCAGAGTTGCTTTAATTGATCAAGAACAAATTGCCACATTTGTGTAAAAATGAGTATAGATAGTTCTAATTAAACCTGTCATAAGAAGAAGTAGCTGCTAATTATGGTAGCAACGGCACTTTAATTGACATGGGAGCTTAATATCTTTTGTTTGATTCCATACTACTGACAAATAACAAATTGGAAAAAAAAATTAAAGAACCAGCATCAGGCATTTGGTTGGAATTGATTAACATTTAGATATGATCAATCCAAGACATGAAGCATCATTAATCCAGGTAGTGACCCCTAGTTATGTTGCTCAATTGCTCACAGATCCACAAACCTTGTAGCTGAATTAATAGCATTAATTTTATCTTTTCCACCACTGGCTAACTACAATAACTGTATATTAGTAGCAGTGGCACAAGTAAAAGCAGTGACACAAACATCTCAACACAATGTAAAAACATTTTTGCTCACTTTAGGTGCCACAGTAAGCCTATGCTTTGGTCTCCTGCATATCAACTGCAAAAATCTCCCTCATTTCAAAAATCAAGCGGCAAGCAACAATCACAGTTAAGACATTTCCAGACTTTAACTCAATTATATAATTAGGTTTCTGATAAATTTAAAAGCAGAGTCCTACGTCTCTTTCCACTGTTCTCAAAGCAAACAATCCATTAATCTTTTACCATATGGCTTCCTAAATGAATTCCTCACAATCTTTCCCTTGAAACTCAAACTACTTGGAAAGTTGCAGCCAAAGCATTTTGTTTACTCAGAAGAGAGTATCCTCAAAGACACTAGCATTTCAAGAAGCCATTAGTTTTGATTATATAATACCGAGGCACAGTATCAGTCACATATTTTTCTATGAAATTCCAGCTGCGGACATTTGGGTCATGATACAAAACATGAGAAAAAAACAATCACCACTGGAGCAAGAATGCACAAGTCATGCAAGTCTGTCCTGGCTAGAGAATCATAGGATCCATTAAACTACATTTTCTAAGATTATACTGAGAAAGTACTGAAGCATTTAAAATGCAAACTGATCAAGCACTGATAAAGATCTAAGAAACATAGGTATTTTATACGAAGTTAAAGGGAAACCAAAACCAAGCATCCAGAAGACTTTGGTATTCTCATTTTACCTGTACACTCAGGTTTTGCCATGTAACTCAGGACAAGCCAGAAACTAATTAAAAAAAAAAAAAAAAAAAAAAAAAAAAAAAGAAAAAAAAAGCTGTGTGTTCATAGCAATATTAAGGTTGTTCTTTAAAAAAGTATATCTAAACTCAGGTATCTATTTGCAGAAGACTTTGGTCAGTCCTTTTTCTGCACAGTCATGTTCCTGTAATTCCATCATTTATAGTACAGCACTGGGCCATCCCAAGTTTCACTTAAGCTGTCTGAAGAGCCTGCAGCCAAAAAAACTGCTCAGTGAAGAGATATTAATACAAAATTTGGAAGGACACAAATTCCGTTCTCATTTACCAAAAGGTAAATGGTCTGTTCAGGGAATAAATTCATTTGGGCCCAGATCCCTTATGGGACAGTACTGATACAAAAGGTTGATAAGGAGTTTGTTCGAAGTCTGGATTCTGTATCACTAAGAAGCACATAAAGACTTCTGTACTTCACACAGCTTTCAGAAGAATGATCACAATGCATTCGATCACTCTGGTGATTGGTCAACAGCTTGAGGAGTACCAAGATGTTTTATCAGAAGAGCTGGTCTGAACCTTTCTGGTCTTGCTGAAAAAAATGGGTGAATAAATTCTTCTCTCTACATAACTCATTTTCCTTTCTAGCAAAAATTGTCAGGTTCTGAAAGCATAGAAACCTAGAAAGTTCTCTCTGACAGTATCTGTCATTCTTGGTAGCTTGGGAAATAAAAAGAAGGTTTAATCAGGTCAACTTCCAATGTCTTGAAATTATATCCTAGCTTCACTGAAGCCAGTCACCCTAAGAACATTAAGATACTTCAGAATCCCAAATTAATTTGATGCAACTGCCACTCAGCTCCTGTCCTAGTACTTTCCGTTTGCTAGGCACAACAAATTAATGACAATTCAGACAGGACAAAGTTAAGGAGCAATACATAATGTTCTTTTCTAGAAGTTTGGTTATTGCCTACAGCAACATTAGACTCAAACTTCTGAGTAGAAACAAAAAGTCATACTTTACATTTACAGGAAATGTGAGCTGTGCTATATGAGGTGTATGTAATTCCCACTTTGTAGAGACAGTATTGTGATTTCATTTAACCTTAGAAACAATCATTGCTGTTATTAAACTTGAAGTCTTTTACAGTCTGCCGAAACGTTATTATTTTACAGCTACTTTGTATTTTCCTTTTTACCCCTCAGTAGTAAAAAAATCTAATATTCTTGTACATCTCATCCTCAGGATATAAGCAACTCCCCTGAAGTATCTGTCATTAAGGGCTATAAAGCATGAACAATTGGATGCAGATTACCTTGTCTATCCACAACACTTATGCATCTTCCCATTACCATGGTGCCTGAACACTTCACAATTTTAAATGCAATTATTCTCATAAAACAAGAGAAGCGCTGCCATCGGCATTTTCTAGAAAGAGAGCAGAGGCACAGAAAGTCTGTGAGACTTTCAGTGAAGTCAATCACAGAGGCTACCACTCATACTAGTGGATTCACCTCTCCGTTGTTTTATTTTGCCCTGAGCAAAGTATTCAGACAGAGGCAGTCTATATATAAAGCTCCCTGACATATTAATCTGTGTGTGTGCGTGTGTAATGCAGAGAGCCTAGTGAAATTGTGCCCTGACCTAGTTAGGGGCTCCAGATGCTTCTGTAGGCTAAATAATTACGATAGCAATTATGTTAATTTAGAATAAAGTTACTGAATTCAATCAAGTTATTCCAGCATTACATCAGTCTGAGATGAGAATTGAGCACTGAGTGACACATCCACTAATGTTTTTGGACCTTTTTAGAGTTTTCATAGCCCACACGATGCATTCAATTGCCTCCTTAAATCTAAAGTGTGTCCAGAGTAACGGGAAAGTGCTGCCCAAGCAGAAAGTCTCTCCTGTTCAATAAACACTGTCCTCTGAAGTACTAACATTACTAGAGGAGAAAAGCTTCTTTAAGCTTTCTTCTGTTATCTCAGATGTTCTAGAACTGTGTAAAATTGTTTAGAGGTTACAGCGGCATTTCTGCTTTTACAGCTCATTTAACTATGCAATTAGACATTACAATAGATATGGAAGATTTAAAATTAGATATGCTTATCTTCAGTGCATGGGTCAGTACTTTTAACTTTAAAACAAATTAACATTTTGCTTCTCATCCCCCTCCCCTCTCTACCACAAAATGAGGGTGTTTATCTTAACTCAGCAATTCTTACTGCGTCCATCAGATGGTAGGAAGCAAAGGGATAAGTTCTCTAGATTTAAAAAGAAAGTGCTGCTGTAAAGCAATTCCAAGATAGCCAGACCAATAATTCATTTTGTAAATGTGGAGAAAAATGTGTGCGAATACAGAATTTCCGTGATAGGAAGGTGAACAGGCAGTCCAATGATTGGTAATTCAGTGCTGGAAATTACATCAGCCTGAACAGATATACAATATTATATTTCTATTCAAAATGGGGAAACTGAATGTCAGTGCAGTGGGGGACAAAGTAGTAGAGGAATATTGCATCTTTAATAGGATTTTGAATTCAAATATGCTGAGTAAAACTGCTTAAAATTGTATCTGAATAATAAACAGATAACATTTTCATTTAAAAAACAAACCAGCTGCTGGATCAACACGTAGCTGTAAAATCCATTCTTTTATGAAGAGGACGAGAAAATATACCCTGGAAATAGAAACGAGAAGTGAAATTTCAACCATGTGGCCTTCTTCAGACTATGGAAGGAAATATATAACAAGGTTAACTTTGTTCTTTTTTGTCTGCAGCCCAAAGAGAGTCTCAAAGCCACAATATCGTTTCTCATCATGGTTTCTATTTCTAGCATAGTAGAGAAAGGTTTGGGGTTGGAGAGGGGAGAGGTTTAAGCTGCTTTCTTTTCTTCCCATTTTCTTTCAGCCCCAGAATAGCATTATTTGTATTTAACATTCTACTTAATGTTGGAGTATTTTATATGAGAAATTATGCATATTACTAAATGAGAACAGAACCACAGGCTAAAGAATATGCACATTTGTGAGAGATCAAGTCAGCTTATTCCAGAAAGAGTACTTCCAGTGACCGATACCAAGTGTGACTGTAACAGAATGGAATAGATCTTCCATTCACTTGAGGCTTTGTTTAGAACACATAAAAATCAAGAGAAATTGACATTATTATTACTATTGTTGTTGTTATTATTATTAATTTCAATGAGTGTAGAATCAACTATTTATCTCCTACTCTCAACAGTTTCCAATGGTTGGAATGTCAATAATGAACCCTTTTTCCTCATTGATATTGAGGCACCATTAGAAACAGATCATCCTTTCTACATAGGAAACAAAAAGCGCCCCCCATAAAACATCTCAAACAATACAGAAAGCATAGCTTTAGCAGTCAGAGCATTTGTGGAATTAGACACAAATTTTCAAACAGCTAAAGAAAATAAGGGCTGAATTCCCACCCTCACCAAGGCCACCCACAACTCTACAACTACCTGAAAGGAGATTATGGTGAGCTGGGGGTCAGTCTCTTCTCCCAAGTAACAAGTGACACGACCAGAGGAAACAGCCTTAAGTGACACCAGGAGAGGTTTAGGATACTAGGAGAAATTTCTTCACTAAGAGTGTTTTCAAACATTGGAACAGGCTGAACAGGGAAGTGATTGAATCATGATCCCTGGAGGTATTTAAATGTAAAATTTAAAAGATGGGGCACTTAGGGACATGTCTTGGTTGTGAACATGGTGGTTCTAGGCTAGCTTAATGGTTGGACTCAATGATCTTAGAGGTCTTTTCCAACCTCAACTATTCTATCGTTCTACTCTTTGTTTCTATGGTCTAAATTATTTTCACAACCATCCTTAACTCCTGAAGTTTTTATTTGTCATTATTTGATTAAATGTAGAAGAAAATATTTTCTTTCAATAAGACCTTCTTTGAGCTATGGCTAGCAATGTGATATGAGAAAATGAGAAATGAGATTTTTTTTCATATATATATACATATATATGAGACCTCAGGTTTTCCTGATCCTTTTCCAAGCAAAACCCCCATGATTTTTTTTAAATTATTTTTTTCAATTCAATACTGAAAATCTGCAGCTATTTGGCTATAACATCATACCACAGGCTGGTAAAAAATATTTGTAAGAAAAACTTAGTGAACATGCTGAAGGTAAACACACTTTCGTAAGCACATTAAACTTTGTCCTGCAGGGTTGCAGAGGCACTGAACATAGAGAGCATTTTCATTTAAAGACTGCTAAAGCTCTTGGTGTTCTTGCTATCAGGGCTCACCTAGTTTAGCTAAGTTATTGAATTAAAAATTAATGAAGGACCAGGTTTGAAATTCTGCCCCACTGCACAAAGCTTATAAATACCCTACAACGATACTGCATCATCATGATAAATTATACATGTAATGGTTCTGAAAGTTATGTAAATTCAAGAAAACTTTAATAAAGTTGTACTCTAACTGACATTGATTGTGTACAGTTGCAGACACAACTTAATCAACTGATTCTGAGCTGCAGTAAAAGAGAAATATGTATTCTCTTCTCTTGTTTATTCCCTGGAAGAATAAACTGAAAATCACCAAATTATCCTCCCTTCACAACTGTCTGAATATTAATTGCAAGCTTGAAGGGCAACAAAACACACTCAGCATCGCCAGGACTAGTAATTAATTTGAAAGTTTCAGACTCTGACATATTGTGTACACAGCGCTGAAATGATAACCCAGAGAATGTATTCCTCCTTTGCTGCTTATGGTCTATGATCATTCTTGTAGATACACTCAGAATTTAAATTTTTCAGACTACAGACAGAATAAATTGCAGACCTTTAGACATTAATCCAAGGCAAAAAGGTCACTACAGAAAAAAAATTCTACGCTATGTGTAAGTAATTTTGGTGCTAAAGTATTTATAAGGAATATTCCTATCTTTTTTTATAAAATTAAAAATTGTGTTTCAAATCATTATGAAGAAAAATTGTGGTTAAACCACCATGTCAGTCAGTAATTTTCAGTGGTTTCTCTATTGCCCTTCACAAATGAGTCTGACAAACAAAATTTGGCAATACAGAGAGCTCACAGAATGCTGATAAGCAAACTCTCTCACTTTAGGGAAAATTTTTACACTTGTTAATGTTACGTTTACTGAATCATCCCTTCATAAGAATCTTTTCCCTTTACTTTGATTATTTGCACAAGGTTGAGTCCTTTACAAACACACTGTAAAGGTTTAAAGGAGTATACTGACATTCTCTGAGGAAAGCATTTACCAAAGTGCTAGGAAGAGTTGATGCAATATATAAGTATCCCAGTTTTCTCCAGACTTTGTAATTTCTGTAGATACAGAAGTCTATACCTTTATAACTGGAAACTTGCTTCTTTCCCACAGCTCAGCCTCATGTGAATGATGTCAATACCTCAAAGCTTGCAGGGAGACTGCAACTATAGCACTTAGACATCAGCTTCACCGTGCATGTTGGTGAAGAGTAGATCACTTTACTCATTAAAAAAGATGTAAGAAGAAATATGAAAACACAGCTTGAATGTCCAATCCAGCTCAGTTTTTATATGCCTCTGAGCAATTGGGTTGATGGTCACATGAGCACTAAACTTTAGTATGGTCATATTTGTTTCACTTGCTCTAACCAGTCTGTCTAAATGCAAGACATTCCTCATCTGGAAGCAGCAGACATATTAGTGCAACCTTCAGAGAACAAAAACATCTGTTCTATGCAAGATGCACCTTGTCTTTTCATAATCTTTCTAAATATCAATGGCAGGCATGGATACTCTTAATTATCACCAGAATGTATCAGCTTTATCAGAGCACAACATTTTCCCACCTGTAACCCTCAGAGTGTATGACTTAACACATTCAGGGTTCATTTGGGCTCCTTGCATGCCAGTTATTGTGGTCACAAGCAGTCAGAGTGAGCATGCTGACTGAAAATTGTAGCATTCAAGGCTACAAAGGATTAAGCATTCAAGACCTACACTTTTAAGTTCTGAGTTGTCTGGGATAGAACAAATTTTGGATTTGTCGTCTTACAAAGTCTAGTATCACCAAAAGTTCTTCAACATAACGATCATTAAACAAGGAAAAAATAGATGAAGGACAAGATACAAAAGCATCATCAGATCATTCTGTCAAACCAAACAGGGATCAGTTATAAGATCCAGAGCCCAGGCTTTGATAGCATCACAGTTTACTTACATTCAGGCAATGACTTAAATTATCTTATTATGAAGCCAGAGAAAAACAGATTGGGTCCAGAACATCTCCTAGGCAAAGAAATATTCAGATACACATTTTTGGGGTTGAGTCATTTTCCCTTCTAGAGGAAAACAGAAAAAGTGGGCACACATCACAGAAGTTCTTAAATGACAGTAGAACTCTTATTGACAGCTTTACAAACAAACTCAACTTTCAGCAGGATATTATTTAATGTGATGTGCCAAAAAACTCCCTTTAGTAAAATCTTCTAAGGAGACCTCTCTTCTTGCTGGGCAATCATAGGGAGAAGCAATTATTCCCTTATTCTCTACGGTGGACAACTGGGAGTTGCAGGCTAACACCTGAAGTTGCCCTTTCCTTGCCCCCTCCCATGGGCAAATGAATACAAGCCACTAAATCTTTTCATCTTTATCTTTAGCTTCTTAAGGAAAGCTAGTTTCACCTGATCCTCCCAAGACCTGGAGTCAGAGTGGAGCATTTCAGCATTCAGGGCTGCTAAAGCAGAAATTCAAAGGGCATTCCTCCCACCTCTTCAAACCTAGCCACCAGCAACTCGGTAACCTCTGGCCTGAGATGCTTTATATAAAAGCACCAACACATCAGTATGACACCTCAGTACTATAACGCCTCAGGTGATTGTTTCTAAGTTTTAAGATCAGAAGTGTGAAGAAACTTTTGATAGCAGAGTGTCAAAAATAATCAGAGTAAGAACTATGTTGTTTGTAGTCCTAAATGATAAATGCTTGTCCATAAATGCTCAGCACCTGATACAAATTCTCAGATGGTCAGCAATACCTTAAACTCCACACCAAACCTAATAATTTCCTCTCCCTACTGTTATATATGTATTAATTCCTGGAGAGCCTGGGTATCAAACACAATATTTCTGGTAGGTAGAAGTATTCTCATTTTCTCTCCATTCTTGCAGACACTGTTTTAGTTTGTTTATAACCCTTATCTCCTCTCTGACACGCACATTCACGTGCACCTATTGTGACTGTGAAACCATCTTATAAAAGTGGAACTAGAGGAGGTGGGATTTCAGATACCTTAAAGGTAGGGATAGATGAGCAGTGCCAAGAAAGGTAAAAAATGGGAATTAATCCCCATCCCTTTCCAAATATAGAAGTAGTACAATTCAGGTCTCTAGTGCTTTGTAGAGGTAGTTCTGAGAACTTGTTTTGCAAGGGTAAGGCTTTTCCTCTGTCAGCTTCTGACTGTAGTCTTTCATTTTCTTTATTTTCTCACAAGTGCCTTGGAACAAAATATTTGATTTCACGGTGAATGGAACCTTTTGTGTCAAGCTAAATTAAATGTTTCAGTCTTTCATTTCAGCAAGAAATATTCCTTTCATTACTGTTTGAATAATTCTCTCCCTTTCTCTTTCCCTTCCACTCCCCTCAATTTTGTAGTCTGATTTGGCAAGGCAATATCTGACATGACTGCACAGGTTGTCAGACATTCCTCTCTCTCATTGACTAATTTTTATCAAATTTTTCAGTCAGAGTTCAAAGCTTCTACGTGAGTTTTGTGAAAATTGGTGGCTCACAAAATGGTAGAGACCATATTAGTACTCCCACTGAAGAAAAGGCAGACAGAACTTAATATCTGACGACGACTTCTGGGCTGCTCAGCACATATTCATTATCTGATCAATTTGTATGTGTTGTGCTCTAGACTAGTCACAGGACATTCACTGTTTCTCACCCAGCAAGTAAACCAGAAAGCAAGTTGAGTTTGACAGAAACTGGCAACAGTATAAGGATAGTCTTTGGGACCACAGAAGAGATTTAGAAATATCTCACTGCTGAGTTTGTGGTTTTTGCAGTGGAATGGGAGGGTGTTTTAGGAGACAAAATATATAAACCCCTCACAAACCAGGCTTCCATTGCTCCTTTGCCTGTAGACTGGCTGCCAAAACAATTTTGACTGTTTACACAACTTTCGAGTTACACCCACCTCAAATGTTGAAAAAAGAACATTTACCAGATGGGAAGGTTGGGGGTTTTCACTTCACAGTACTGTCTCTGACTGATAATTTCCATGGATGCTACCAATAAGACAGAAACGAGCCCTTGTAGGATTATCTTCTCTGCAGAAGCAGTGAAAATAATTTGTTGTCCCACAAGTCTCAGGCCCAGTATTTCATACATATGAAGGAACTTCCAGACCCATTCAGTCCTCCTTCCCATGAAATCCTACTGCCCTGATTTAGGCATTGGCTTGCATTCCCTAAAATTTCTATTTGCCCTTAATAAAAAATTGAGGCAGGCCATGATTAAGGAGACCTCCAACTGCCAAGTGTGAAATATCTGCCTAGAGGGAGCATGATTAAAGCCAAGTTCATAGCTCATGCAACATATTCAATTTTCTTGGACCCACCCGATGAAACATGTCAGCTTGCTAATGAAAATTACCTGTGTCTGCATCTGTATCCAAATTCCTCCCATGCCAGGGGAGAATTACATGGAAATGTAAGCTCTCTTCTCTTTTTTGAAAATATTTTCAGACTATGGATAAACCAAGGTGTAATGGAGGTCTCTAGTTGATATGTTCTTGAACTTGTAATTCTGCTGAAAAAAAGCCAAGTACATATCTCCTTTCTTCTCTTGATCACAACAGGACCAGGATCCTTTAAAAAACGGTTGCTCATGCAAATCTTACCAAAATCATCCCATACACCTATGAACTATAAAAAAATATATATTCTGAGCTTACTCATGGACATAATTGTGTTCAACTATCTTCACTAGGGCTAAGCAACATTTCACATTACTCTATAGATAGTTCATATATTTAGAGTGATACTCAGTGCAAGTAAGGATGCAGACTTCACAGTCTAGTATCTTCTGGGGGGCTAAAAGCCAAGAAAAAAAAAAAGGCTAAAAAATAATTTTCATTATATTGGCATGTATTTATGGATTCAAGTGACTAATTGAAGGACTACCATAAAAACACTCATGATCGGAAATTGATTGTACTTTTTTCAAACAGAGCCAGAGCTTTCCTGGGGTTTAACCTGTCATTTGCATAGGTTAATTTTAAATGGCAGTGCAAATTTAGCTTGAAAAGATAATTACAATATTTCACCTCTTTTCATCTCAGGTTATGTAAATGAGACTTTAATCTTTTTGCAGTTCATATCATATTAATAAGTCTAAAAAAATTGATTTATGTTATGCTGTCAATCACTTGATAGCAGTGGACACAAATGAAAGCATGTGGATACAAATCAGGCTAATTTCCAACTATTCTCTTAAGTCTCTCTTTTTATCTATAGGGTTATGGCACATATTCTAGATAAGAAAGTGAACAGAGAGATAGTTTTGACAGGTATCTTGTTAGATTGATTTGTCATTTTTGTCAGCAGTAAATTAATTCATCTCTCTGATAAGCAAACTGTTTCTTAGACAGAAAGTTCTTTATGCAGTATTTCATTGTCTAAGATTCCACAGGTCTACTCAGGTGCCACTACCTCTCATACATATATTTATGGTTGCTAAAAGTCTTCCTTACACCACTCTTTGTTTTCTACAGTGAGAATAAGGCTCAAATAATTTTGCTCTGGTTTCTCCCTTCCATTTTCATGCAAGTTCAGAATTTGTTCCAAGAGCAGTGCAACTCAGCTGGAACCAGGATGGTCACTAATGGCTTGGCTTTGCTTTCAACAGACACTTTTCTTCCAAGAATGTGAAATGAATGGAAAGAGCTCCAGTTCTTAACCATCATGATCAGGGTGACACTGTTTTTTACTTATATGTAAACTTTGTTCTCCATTTCACAGATGAAGTATTTTCTGGGTCTCATAGCCATCAGCCTGTCCCAGCAGGAATCAGTACTGGGCAGTTACAGTTTTTTTACTGTAATCTTTCTAGATTTCTTTGTTCTGCAAAATACAGACAAGGCCTGTTTCCTTCATAAGAAATATTGCAGAAATTATTTCTCCTTTATGCTTAGAAAGCAGCATCTCCCTATCCCTCGAGAACTCCTGTAAAACTTCAAAGCAGATCCAGGCAGTGAAACACTTGTGTCCCACTGATCCCTGCATTTACTCCTAGGAGAAGGGACACTTGGCCAAGACAGCCTGGCTGTGTCCCCATACCTATAGATTCCTTGTGGCTCCAAAGAAAACTGATGAGATCTACCACTATAAAGAAATGTGATTAAATGAGCAAGACCAAGGCTTTTTTTTATATCCCTGTTCCTTTCTATCAGATTTCCATGTACACTGGCATCATCAGCAGGCTAAGAATAATTTCTCATTTTGCCATAAGATATTATCTTACCAATTAAAAATTCCAATTTTCAGGACTGTTATCCCATAGTTGTAGTTTCTCCAGACCTTGACATGCCCACCTGTCACCTGAGATGATTTTAGCATGGTTCTTACTGCATACAAGGCAATATTACAGAGTTAAAATAATCCTCTGGCTGCCTACAGGTATTTAAATCCAGATAATGTCCTTTTTTAAGATTTTCCAATGTTCTCTAAAACTAGTTATTCGCATGAAAATGCTCACATATTATCTTTCTTAGCTCAAGCCAAACCAACTAGAATTTTAGTACCCCTTATGTGTTGTAAAATAGCCCTTGATAACCGTTGTCCAGTCCTTGAAATGTCTTTCTCATTGAAAGGAAATGGTGGACTTCCTACAGCTGTGAAAGATAACTGACACCTGAAAAAAGGGATCATCTAAGAGAAAAAAATTATACAAACATATTCTCAGTTGCTATAAATTTAAAAAAAAAAAAATCTATCAGTAGAAAATTTGGCTTATGATTTATGTATGAATATTACCTAAGCCAGCCTTCATCTCTCTCTTACTCCAAACTCAGTCTTTTTGCAGATTTCAAAGTGTTTTCTGTATCATTTTATAGATTTCAAGGAAAAAAGCAAGTAGAAATGCTGGGGTGAGAAAGTCTTTTTCCAATATCTGATCTGGATTGAAAGAAAAATCACCAAACAGGTTCTTACATGTTTTGAGGGTTTTTTACTGCCATTAAACATTATATTGAGATATATCCAAACAAAATCTGTAGTTTGAAATTTGCTTATTACAGTGCCCCTCTAAACTGAGCTCTCTTAACATTTTCAGAATGGTTTTCTAAGCTATGTAATTTAATAAAATGTACTGTGATGTTGTGCTTCCTGACTGCATGTGACGAGGCTTCAACTAATTACTTTTCCTTAGTTTTCTCCCACACATGTACAAATGCATGCACTATGCCTCCCACGTTTTCATAAATGTGCAGAGCAAAATTACTGCACTGACAAGAAAATGGAAATAATTAAGTCCTCCGCTTTACCACTAGATCATCCAGGTCACATTCCTTGTGACTTTCAGTGTAATAAAGTACTTTGACCCATTAAAATCAATAGGACTACTGCTGGACATAGTTGATATTACATTTGCAGAAAAGCATTTTTCCCCAATGAGAATATGGATCAGATTCTTTTATACTCTTCTTCCTTCTCTTGTTTTCACTGCTACTCACATGAAAGCAATGCCAATTTTGAAAAATTAAGTAGGGCTTTCCTTTGCTGCTACTCAAATACGGTTTTCCTTTGCTGCTATTCAAATAAGGTTGGTTTGGGTTTTTTTCTGAAGGCTAAATGATGTTTGTTCACTAGACTTTGTCTTTCAACCTTGCAAGACAACCTGGTTTGTATGAAACACCTTCTAAGGCCTAAAACTCAGTGTAGTGAAAAAAAATCTCCTTTTCCCTTCTCTTACAAGGTGAAACAAAGTACAAAAAATTAAAAGTTCAGCTTTGGTAATGACACTAAAATATTCAGGAATGTAAAAAGGAGAGAGAGCACACACTAGAACTTTACTCCATGGCTTGCAGTGAAAGTGTTTTACAGTAAAAGGTTGCTTTACTCTTGGGAATTCATCTGCTGTCTGGTTTTAATGTGTTACATAGTCTACTCCAGAGTAGTAAAATAGTACTGAAAGCATTTTTGTTATTTGTTTTTTCTCTAAAGAACAAATTACCAGTTTTCACCTGGGAAAAGCTCCCAGCTGAAATGCTCAAACATTCAGTGGATCAGGTTTTACAAAGCAATGTTCATTCTTACCTTTTTTTTTCAAGACAAAATTACTGTTGCTGAGAATTACATCAAAAGGCAATCCTGCAAAGTAAACAATCTATTCTATAGCAGATATTAAGAATAAAAAAATTAAGCATCTCATTCATAGGTGAGGAGTCCCCCTTTTTCAAAATAAAAATCTATATCCTTTATGCTTATGACTCAAGTTCTTCTCTTGAAGCCAATCAGACTGCAGGTAGCATATTGAATAGTCACACAATAAGCATCTGTCACTTTACAAAACCAATATCCATTAAACAAAATGGTCATAAGTGCATCAATCTAATGTAATAGCAAGAATGTCATTGAAATAGAAAGTTGTCACAGGATCAATGTCCCCTGCCTTGAAAATAAACATTGTGCTTTCGACTCAGCACTTATCAAGCAGCAGGAGACCATTATCCTGTGATAACATCCTATTCTATTGACATTATCTGCTAACTAGAGATACTTGGTCAAATATCAGCTTTGCTCACTTTGGATAAAACAAGCACTCATTTTACATCTGCTATACATAATTGTTGGGTGTGTGCATTTCCTGTAACCTGACTTTAAAAATACAAAAATAATTTTAAAATAGTTCACAACGTATACTACTACTTCTATAGCCAGAGAATGTTCTTAAAATGAGCAAGGGGTAGTGAAGCATTAGACTTATAGCTACCTCCAGATTGCTTTCTAGTACTGCCAAACCCTTCTCTGGCTATTCATTATTCTGTCATTTGCTTCTCACATTGTCGAGCTATGATTTTTCCTTGGCTATCCCCATGCCTGAACTGCCTATCCAATATTCAGTCTGACTATTGCACTGTCTATGGACTTTTTTGGACAGGAGGGAAGGGTGTGGGAAGCATTTTTTGGGTTGATTCTGAAGTAAAACTTTTCCCAGATCTGTTTTAAATAAGCAAGTACAGCAGGACCAGACAACATTTTGAATGATAAATCAAAGATTACTGATCCTAGGATGAAAGCTTTCTCTCACTAAGACCCATATGCATCTCCTTTAGACATCAGCAAATTATTGGAGCACTGCCAGACCCTCTACAGGTACCTGATGGATTTCCTAATTCCATTTCCCCTTCACAATTTAGTTACTAATTTCATAGCTGAGGCTGTTATCTGGTACATGAATTACTTCAAGGCATCATGTCATTCACAAACTAGGATTTTGGCCTCCACTATCCATCACCCTCTCACTCAAGTGTCTGTAAATATTCACTGATTATCACTGCCTTATGAAGTCTTTATTTTCCCCTTCCTTTGTGTGTTTTTTTCACTTAGAAAATAAAAACTCATAATCTTGCTTCCGGGAAGTATGGAAATTGCATAAGGCATCATGTAGTTTTCAAAAAAAAATCCACCTTTTTAGACCTTAAGAAATTTGCTTCATTATTGTGAAAAATAGGGTGATTAGTTCATACATTCCAAGTGAAGTGTTCTTCATTTATTGCAAAATTGCCACATATTCCTATATTTGATTAAATAACAAATTAAAGGGCCATATCAAATTATGTTAGCCTGTTGTTTAGGAGGAGTAACTACTACAAACTAGTTTTTTTCCCATGGAGCTGAAGTAGCTGGTCTGCTACATAATAAGGTTTAGAGTATTGAAGTGGAACAGTTTTCCTTGTTGAAAGTTTAATGTCAGCTGTATTCCTTTGCATGCATAATGTGTTTCCTACATTCTTGTCAATATCATGAAAGAAACAGTTGCAGGAGTGGTGAATGTGAGGGAATTAAATTTTAAAAAATGAAAATTAAACCAAAAATAAGAGGACATCTTATATAATGAAGAAAATTACATTCATGCAGCTGGCTAAGTATCCTTGTATCCTGCTATATGTGGGCAAGTTCTCTCATGACAAGCCATCACAATGCCACATTGCCTTATGTGTTGCAGTTAAGCATGTTTGGCACATGGATTTTGTCCTAGCTTTCTTAGCACTAGGCAGATTGGAGCTTTCCTGTGAGCTGACTTACCATGTGCTGTGAATGTTTTTGCCTTTCCTTCAAATCTCTTGACTGCCTGACAATTTTTGGAGCTTTCCTTAAGCCCGCATACTCCTTTCTTCCGTCCTTTCCCACTACCTACACCAATTCTTCAACTGCCATCTAAAACAAGCTATTTTGTGGTCACGAGGCTCCACAGAATGTTTTTCCTAGAATACTGATGTCCCAGACTAATCTCATGACAGGAGAGGTGTAGGCATACCATCTGCAGCACACAATTTCCATTGTGTCCACATTTACATTTACATCTCTTTCTTGGATTGTTTCCACTAAAGCTCTCCAAGCGTCTTCAAAGAGAGATGGAAAACAATGCAGGACCAAGAAGAGCCCACAGCGCCAATGGGTGAACGGCAATATTCAATCCCTTAGAGCCTCCAATGAAGCAATGCCAAAACAGAAGTCAGAGGCGAATATGGAGTATCCTGTTCATACTGGAATCTCCACATATCTTGAATTTGCTCTTGCCTTTTTTTGTCTTTCGTTGCTGATCCATCCTTGCTATTGAGCATAACAATTTTTAAACTCTTGCCAAACACGATATATAGTGAGTAGATTCTACCTGAAGTTGAAGCTTTATCATTGGAGGTTAATTATTGAATATATTCCAATACATTTCTAATTATTCTTCAGGATGGACAAGCCAAAGTAACAGATTTTGTTTCACGAGGGAAGAAATATGCTCTCTCACCAAGGCAGAGGGAAGAGGGTGGGTGATGCTGGAGTCAGCCCACAAATATAGCAATCTCATAACCCATGACTTACTCATTATTCTGTCATGTCCCAGTGTTTTCACTCCCCTCAGCAAGGCACTAAAGAAACCAGCCTGATTGTTACATAAAGCACAGTAGAACTACCCAGACATATGTGAGAAGAACATTTAGATGTTTCCCATTTCACAGAATAACAGAGAGGATAAAAATGGTATGTTTCAACTGTTTCATACATTAGGATGCCATAATGTTGTACAAGCTAATTTATGCATCCCTCCTGGGTCTTATTACCACAGAGGCACTGCAGAGAAGGACAAAAGAAAGAGTAGCTAAAATCTATTGCAATTATGTATAGGCATGCAATTAGGGGCAAGTTCTGTTTGCCCTCTGTGAGAGCACACGGTAGGTGTTAACAAGAAATACCTATATTCCTTGGCATATTTTTGCTCAGTATCTCAGAGCTCACAGCAAAATTTAGCATATGAGCAGTTTTTAATATACACTAATATATAAAACAAGGTCATGGCTGCATTTTTGTTGTGCATGGGGTTTTTATTGATATTATTATTTTGTAAAATTGGTAGAGAGCTATTAAAAAAACCCTGAAATATTAATTAGGATTGTAAAGGAAGATCCCTGTGAAAATATTTTCATTTGGTTTTGGCTGGGTGAGCAATGGAAAAATGTTTTGGAGTTACTAAGTTTCACAGTGGGTTCTAAACCACTGAACGTTGTTAATCATGTTGTGCTGCTTTTTTTCCAGAAGGAGTTGCTCCTTGGGATGTCCAGCTCTAAAATAATCAGTGGCTAAAAGACTTGGCCATTCTTGCCTGGCTGTAAGTCTCTTACATACCCTTTTCAGACCAGGGATTTCCGACAGGGCTTCCCTCATGAGGTTAGTGCTTTTGCCAAACAGGCCATCAGCTATTTTGATGTAGATCTCTCAAAGTCTTTCTTGGATCTGTTCTACTATATAAAATTAAAAATTCATTTACCCACACCAAGAGGCAGCCTGAGTTTGTATGACAGTGATTAGAACACTTCCAGATGCAACAAATTGATGTTTGAGTACTTGTTCAATGGAAGTTTGATTAGTTATTCAAAATGGAACAGCCCCAACAAGAGGAATGTATCCCTGGAAACAGTGTGTGGCAGTAAAGGTACTCAGATGACTGAAGTCTGTAATTAGAATGAATTGAGAAAAATTCATGCAGCATCATTTGCAGTGAATGTCCTAACGTCTCGAGCCTTTCCTGTCGGTGTGTACACATGTGGTTCTCACCGCCTTTTCATGCGTAAGTTTGAAAGGTCACATCTTAACGTTAAAAAGGAAACAAAACAACCAAATTCTACAGCTTCTAATCAAGGTCTGTTAGTCACTTAAGTTTGCCCTAACTCCAGACCACACTTTTCAATATTTTACTGCTAACAGAACACGTACAGAAAAATTCTCCCTTCTGTTCCAGCAAGTTTATCATATGGTTTCAGTGGTTCACAACAACTCTGTTCAGTAATCAATCATGATTACTAGCTTTATACAGTACACGCAGCAGAAGATATTCATCTGGGACGGTCTGGAGTAGCATGCTAATTAGTGATATGCTGAAACAGCATTTGGGCATGGCTCCTTGAAATTGCAATCTTTTCATTGGCACAATTGCTTCACCCTAAGTATCTCACTTTACAAATGATGCATCATTTTATAAAATTAATTGGCCTGTTACATCAACACAGTCTGGAAAGAGGCTGGTACTATGTATAAAATCTGAATAACATTATGCTTCATATTGTATGCTGTGTTGCACCATGTCTTTCAAAGATACTTTCCACTTTTTAAATCCAAATGGGAGAGCAATAACTTTTTAATATTATTGTTATACTTCACAACATAGGATACATAGTAGTATGGATTGTGGTATTCATTTCACTCCTTCAGCAATGGCCATAATACCCCATATCCAGGATAGTGGATTTGAGCTCAGGACTTTCTGGTCTTAAATAAACATGCATTACCAAAATAATTACATCTGCTTGAAACATATCAGAAGACATGAGAATTAGAGCTTATAAATAAAATCATTTTACAGAAACTTACTTAGCTGGTAGTCTGTTTCCTTGATGTTTGGCCCATTTTGTGCAAGACAGAGGGAAAGAAGAGTGTCTCAATTTTAATTCCGCTCCTTACTTCCTTCATTCTTTTCTCCAGAAGAAGGAAATTTCCACACTGAGATATTCATTTCAATCTTTACCCTGCTCTTTCTTTTGTGGGCAAAATAAATTTCCTCTGAAATCAGAAAGGTGTGAACAATAAAGATGTTGAAAAAAATTCTAAAAATTAAAGCAGTTGATATTCCATTCTTCTTCTAACATTTTTAATTGCAACTGTATCAGTCTTCTCTATAGGAAATACATAGCTTGAGAAGTCAGTTGCTGAGCCCTAAAAAGCTTTTTCTATTTTATATAAATGAAATCAACCATACTGAACTTTAAATTGAGTACTTTGGAGAACGAGTCTTGGACATTTGAAGTCATGGTTCAACATTCATTGTTACTTAATGTATGCATTGTCTGACCCACTAGCGGAACAAATGTGGTCAGGATCAAGTGCAAGTACACAATTACATATTTCTCCAGTCACCCACACAGCAAGCAATACAATGCTTGTGCCAGATCTATGTCTGCTGTGGGAGGACAGGGGCTAAATGACTGGGCAAAAACTGCTGAGACAGCAGAGTGAGGCTAGACTGCTTCTGTGCTTTACATCGGAGCAATTTTTTATTTGTTGCTCTCCACTCAAAAGCCCGACTTACCATTTGGTAGAGCTGCAGCCTGAGGCACCCTGCTCTTCACATCAGATAGCATACACATAATCAACAAATTATTGCTCTTCAGCATCCACTGAGACGACCACCTTTGGAGAGAAGAGATACCCAGTCCTAAGGCGCTTTCAGTCTCTTTTTATTGAGACTGTTAACAAGGGGCAATTGCAATCAGTTCTGACAGTGCCTTTAGTGCTGCTGATGCCCATCACTGCAAAATGGTCCGAGAGCAAAGCTGCTGACAGAATTCAAGCAGCTGTTTGAGAATAGATAATTTTCAAACTCCGAATTCATTTCAAGGTCAACTCAACCCCTTCCTGATATTTCTTCTATGAAATTTTTATACAAAAACTTTGACACAGGTTTTTTCAGTTTTTAAGATTGAGTTCTGCAGTACCTGCCCACATTTCACCAGACTGAAGGCAAAGTCAACCTAGTATTTATATGCATCTCCCCCATCTTCCGCTAAAGTACAAGTTTTTCTAGAAGCGATGGAACTGACTGAAGGAATCCTGCAATTTCTCAGTGTGATTAAACATGAAATCAAGCTTGGTCTTCTGCGAAATAACCCTACTGTAGGCATTCACTTGTACACAAGTTAACGTATTCAAAGAGTCCTTCAACATGGTTCATTGTGCATGAAAGACACAGCTTCAGCAGCTGTGCTCTTGATATAGAATTTGAGCAACAGTCCAAGGATTAAAGTTCTCTCAATTCATTATCTGTGCTCAGAAATACCCAGTCTCCTCCAGAAAGCGTCTGCCTACTGAACTGTAAACATGACCATCATGGCATTCTGAAAAGATAAGCTAAATACAATAGAAAGTGTAAAGAATGGCTTCAGTTATGCAATATTGGGCACTTAAGCAAAATTGGAAGTGCAAATCTCATCTAAAAAGCAGGAGTTGAAGAATACAAAAAAACACATCACCACCAAAGTTGGAGGGTTTCTGTAACAATGAATTAATTATAGCTAAATAATTTTCATGTAGTAATAGTTTATTTTCTGCTTAAGTGGCTACTCTAACAAAAAAACATATATCAGGTACAAAAGATAACTTTAAAAAAAAACTCAGACAAGAAATAAACAGAAGAGGGATTTCAAAGTACACAACTCTTAATGCTTGGAGTGTCACTATTTCGCCTAACACGGTGACAATTTATGATGGGAAAATCCTTCTAAGTGGCTAACTCCCATCTACATTTCCACAATATCAGCAAAGCAGAAAAAGCATCCATTCCCTCGAGAAAGCATGGAAAAGCTCCATTTATTATCAGAGACTTGAAAAACACCTTGAGTAAAGTAAACCAAAATAGTAACACTAAAGTAGAGCAACTTAGTAGTCTGCTTGGGCCTTATAACTAAACAACCTCAGCATAGAATGGAGGGATTCAGATGAACTTAATAATGTACTGTGTTCTTAATAGTCTTTCTTCTACCAAAAAAGTGTCCATAAGAAGTGTATTATTTGGTTTATTGCCCAGTGTTTGAAAGTGTTCTCACTTGTATTAAAAATGTAGAAATCTGAATTAATTTAATAGCAATTGATTATGAGTCACTACAAGGTTTTGAAAATCCCTATCTACCTACCTAGCAATTTAGGAGTCTAATTTTAGACTCACTTCTCTGGGCAGGAAGGATATAAAATGCTTGCAAAAATAGATTGTGTAGCGAAGAATGATGAAGAAGGCTCAGGTTTGTTGGGTGCTGAGATATATGTAGAACACAGCTGACACTTTTCTACCACAAAGCTCTTGATGAAGTTAATAAGCAAGTGGACAAACAAGAAATTCAAGCATGACATTACTAGCATATTGACCAACTTCTGCATTTTAGTACAACTCAGTCTTGATTGAAGATCTGGAACAGTTTCCTTTTTTATCATAGAGAACATTCTCCCCTATTTAGCCCTCCAAAGATGAGCAGGAAAAACATATTTTTTTCAAATCTGAAATAATATTTTGGATCATAACCATGGAGATTCAAATACATTTCCAGTCCCTAAGACACTAGGAGATTTACTGTTAAAGTCATTGCTTGTAATGTGAGAAATAGGGATTTGGGCTTCTGACGGAGGGCTAGAATAGCACTTAAATTTGAGTTACTTACATTCCCGCTAAACTGTAAATATGGGTAATAGGGGATTCCATTGTACATGCATTTCTTAATACATTAAAATAATTTCAAACACTTGATCAACAGAGACAAAAGAGAACACAAGAGTAAATTATTTCTAATCCAGGAATAATAGGAGATAACAATACTGTGTTTTCTGAATATATTCAAAAATGCCTCTGGGCTCCAATACAATACCTGTTTACTCATCTGGATAAGAAATTTGGAGTTAGACCTAATTAAAACTAAGCACAGATCCAAAATATTAACCTGCTTGTGGTATGTGCATTGCATTGACAGCAATGTTAGTTGAATGTTGTATTCAAACGAATATTATGTGTTTCACTTGGAGCTACATTTTACACAGCTATATATCTATAAAATAAGATGTTTTCAAATATTTTTATAAAGCTTTTATTGCTGTGATAGAATTTTTGTAACCTGCACCAAGTCTTTATTATCTTGAGGATGGGAGCCATAAAACTGCTGGTTTTAAAATCAATTTATTCTCAAGCCATCTTCCACTAGCAATTGCAACCTTGCTCACTGCTACCTTCAGTTTGGTACTTGCATTTCTATAGGAGCTCCTGCAAAATGCACCTTTTCCTCCCATTCTCAATTACAGGTTTCAGAAAGAAAACTATGCTGACAAACTGACACTAGAGAGACCTTTCAGCAAGTTATCCCAGAAGGGGTCAGCTTTAGTCTCTGAAGTACTTAGAGATGTATTGTACATGCCTCTGCCATCACAATAACTGGGAATACAGCTGCTGGGTATAAAATCCATGATCTTCTCTGATATTAGCCTTCACAGTGCTCAAAACATAGCATATTGAAAGCCATTTGTAATGAAGTGCCAGTTGGAAGTGGGACAGGAATAGCAGCATTGAGGATCTTATGAAACTTTGCAGAGAGGGAGCCTCATAGATACATGGATAAAATGGGAGATGTAAAAACATGGTATTCTACCCACATGGTATCTATAGCACTTCAGTGATAATAGGCAGGAAGATCCCAGATGTCCCTGCCATGCACAGAGAAAATGCTTCATTTTACAAGAGGCAGTGTCATGCTCTGCGGAGGGCAGAGCATTTCACCAACTGTAGTACTTGTGCAATTGGTTGAAGTGATGTGCAAAGAAAAGTCTACACTTGGAAATTCATCTTTCTTCAATTTTAAGAAACACAAGGAAGTCTAAGGCAGAAAAATGAAAAGATTACTCAGTTTCAAAATTTAGCTTGCAAGCCTGTTCTAAGGCTAGAATTTGAAGCAGGATCCTCAATCCCAAAGGTCGGTGACCTTTTCACTAGGGTAACAGATATTCTCTGACAAACGCCTCTTTCTCCCTGCTCCCTCTCACTCCATTTCAAACCTGAGATAACTTCCTGACAACATTTTTGACAAAGTTACAACTCTGTTCTCGCTCTCTTCCATTTAGAATGCCTCCACATAATACTAGCTCTGCTTTGAGCCACAGAGTTGAGCTCACATGTAAGCATTTTGTTGACAGAGACATAATAAGCAGTTTAGAAGAATTTGTTTAAGAAGGAAGGTACACATTTAATTTTCATACTCAAATACTATGCTTCTTAAAAAGTCATTCCAAAGATTTCAGATTGTCTCCAGAATAGAAAATAACCTTCCTAAACTAGTAAAAAGTATCAACTTTGTCTTTGTTGTGAAAGGCAAAGTGAGATATAAACAGGAGGGCACAGCAGATGAAGTTGGATCCATTTCCTATGGAGTTCTACCCCCTCCTGTTGGGGAGATTAGTTTGGTTTTTAGGATTGACATCTTGCCAAATCCACCAAGATAATAACAAAATATTAAAATGCAGGAGCTTACCCCATCAAAATGTTAAACATCTTGCAAAATGTGCTAAGAAATTGTAATGATAATTAATTCTTACCTGTACAGTGTAGTACAAAGTTCCTCTGATATTCAACAGTGTAAGTAAATTTCAAGTCGTTGCTTCTGAGCATGAGTTCACCACAGCCAGATATTTACTTTGTTCTTTCTGATCTTAAGAGCCTTTGGGAAAAGAAAATTCTGACACCAAAATATTCAAGTTAGATTTTTCAGCTCAGGTTTGTTTCTGTTTTCTAATTATTCCAAACTCTCTATTTGTTTTTATAACAAAAACATAACAAAACAGAAAACCATAGAATAACCCCACTAATTGGAATGTTAATTGACTTTAACATGATACTAATTAATGCCTTTGAAAAGATCACTTTGTTTAATAGACTTTATATGAAGAATTAAGTAAAATAGTTGTCTCATCTTTCATGTACTGGGCAGTGCAAACTGAGACTACATGTTCTTGTCTTCTTCCTCCCCTTAATAAATTTTTCTAGCAAGACAAATGAATGCAGAGAGGCCTGAAAAGGAATTCCATGTTAACAATTGAAATTGAGGTTTTCTCCAAAACTCTTATTACACATTTATGTTTGGTGAAGGCTGGTGGAAGGTATGACAAGCAAGAATAAAATGGGGACTGTATCATTGTGGACACTACCTGAAGAGACAGAAAAGTCCGTGGCTACCTAAAAAGCAGTGAGAAGGGGAAGGAAATTATGTCTTGAAAGCAAAGTTTTTGTTTGATTTGTTTTCTGTCATTCATGAGGAAAAAAAGAAGCAACTTACTAGGTGTGAGATGACAAAACTCTTAAGGTAGCAACTTCCAAGGACTCAGCGAATTCAGGAGCACCCTTACAAAAGAACATTCTGTAAGCACAACTAAGAAAGCATCAGGCATGAACTTCTGACCAGTTACAACTTTTAAAATAATTAACTACCTCTGCTTGCAATGCCCTAGCAACCTCATAGCCCATCACAGATCCAGTGTGTCCTTTTACTCCACTGCAGAAAACCATCTCTCTTCTATGTGAATGCAAAGATGCAGAGTATAAAATCAACCTACGTAATAAGAGCAGAATCTTTAATTACACAGAGAGAGAAAAAGATTCAGTCAAGGCTCATTGATCCTGAATATGTAATATTGCCATTCAGAATTACCCCTTTCAGCTGACAAGATTACTTTCTGAAGTGTTACAACCAGTTTTCTCACAGGTACCATTTGCAGTGATCATAAGGTCAGTATGCAGAATCTGTATTCTCCCATTACCTCTTAGCCATCTAATTCCTAATATTTTCTGAATGGGGACTGATCTTGCTCTGCAGGTGTTTGTCTTGCTCTTTCTAATGACTGATTTTATCGTGGGGCAAGGGCAGGTGCTTCCAAAAAAACCTCACATTTGGGAACATCCTTGACCAAACAGGGGAGGCTACTGGAGTGTGTCACGCTTCTTCTCTGGCCAAGACCACTTCCTTTTTTCCAAAGTAAGATCAAAAGACCGTCTCTGTGTATGCCCAGGACACATTATAACTGTACATATTCAGCAGCATAAAAATAATTTAAAATAGATGACGATGACTGATATCTAAATATCTAAATGTGCTCTCACACCTGCTGTCTCAATTTGTTCATCAAGTTCTTCTGTGTAGATAATTTCTTGAAGTTCCACGTATCGTGCATTTTAACACTTTTCTCCCCATTTAGGATCTGATACTTATCTGCCCTTGAGATTAAATAAATCAAACTTTTTTCAAAAATTGTTAAAATGGCAAGAGTTTGTCAGCATAGTGCTTCAGATTGAGTTACAGCCTGTATGAAATTCATGGTGCAAGTTACTAGTCACGGAGGATCATGCAATTTAAATCTGTGGAAGACATACCATTTTATTCTGTATTTCTAAATTACAAAACTTAATCACAATAAAATAAGTGACTGAGCAATAAGACTAAAGTAATTTCTCAGTTCAGCTGTTTTTGTTTAAATACTTAATTCAGTCATTTTTGACAGCTAGCTGGCAACCTCCACATCTAAAAGCAAGGTCCGAACTCTGAGATTATTCTAATGACTATAACCTCCCAGCCCCACCAAAAACACTTCCCATATACTCACAAGTAGGTCCCCTCCTATAGCAGTAAAATCCTACATCCTCTAAACTGAAATTCTGGTCATGCTTTTCATGTCCTACATCCTCTTTGTGAAGGACAGTACCCTCACCAGGATAGGGCAAAGTTAAGGCAACAAACTCAAGGTTTAGTGCCTCAAGAGGGTGAAGCCATGGATGACAGTACTCATTAAAGTGGAAAACTTCTATTCACAACCTAAACATAACAAAAATTAGATACCTATATGTGCTGTGTCTGTTGCCATGAGCTAAGTTTTCAAAAAGCTGGAGAAATCTACAGAGACCAGTAGCAATTTTAGTGAAGTCTGTGCAGAAAAAGACAAATGCACTCTTTTTCTCTGATGGAGCTTTATTTTTGTTCCTATTTTGTTGTCCTTAATTTAAAATGAGATTCATTCCAACAGAAAATTTCTGATTGCTCTTTGAATGCAGGGAAACAAAATGGAACAGATTAACAAGGTGATGTGCTGGTACTGATGCCTGTTGCTGGAATATTTTGTCACAAAAGTATTTTCAGAAAGCAAGTACAATCTGACAAGTTATCAACATTAGTCTCTTTCTCTCTAACAGTATATCCACAGATTAATTAACTCAAATGTCATTCTCTTATAGCTGCATGCACTCTACAGAAGAGTACTTGGTAGCTGCTGTGTGTTTTGGATCAAACAAAGCTCTGCAGGGATACAGTCATAACTCCTGTAAATTACTAATTGCACTGGAATGCTACAAAATAGCTTTTCAGATGTATTCTGGGAAAAGCTTTAGCCCAAATGCATTTTCAGAACAAAAGATTCACCGTGGTCCTTTCTTCACCTTTAGAAGCAATCTGTTGTGCCTTTCTACATGCACTTTGAGAACAAAAGATGTTACTTTTTAGTAACCTTTATTTTGGGACATTTATTTGGGCCATTACACCTCAGTGTTTATTCCAGAACATTCATAGCTAGGGAACAGCTATATAAATGATTTAGCAACATGGTGCGGCATCCACCCTTAAGGGGAAAGGAGATGCTTGGTTCATAGATGCTTGTAGTCAAATGGAAATGCAAAAGTCAGAGGGTCAAAAAAAATAGTATGGAGATTTACTAGTAAATTATGCACTTGGCATGGAAGTTGGTATGGTATAAGTCCTAGTATAAACCTGTATAAGTATCTCCACAGCAGTGGGTTTTGGAAAAAGTGGTAGGGTGAGAGTCAGAGCAGAGAGAGAGGGAGAGAGAGAGAGCTGGATTAAAGAGAGGGAGAGGGAGAAAAAGAAAAGGAGATTACTGTCTCTAGCATCAATCAAGCTGGTGTGTGTCCGGGATCCTGGGGCACATTCATGGGGTAACTTTTTATAGATAAGTTTTCCCTGCCCTGGAGATAATTTTCTCACTTTCTATGCAAATTAGTTATCATGCACAGTCTGTTCTTCTAGACCTTTCTGGAAATGGTTCAGAGAGCTTTGGGGTCTTTAGTGGTCTTGATCCCACCCCTACAGTCCATGTGCACATCTCAGCCTCATTCCTACGCCTGTGCTGTGCTTATCTCCAGAAGCCAGACATTTGTCCCAGACAGGAGCTGCCCTAGCTTCACGTGTCCCCCTTCTCCAGCCACACCCTGTTCTTTCTCACGGCGTGTTCTTACCAACAATCCTTGGCTGGCTCCACAGCCATCCCACCATCGGTGTTTGAGACACACACATCAGCACCTGATCTTCCAGTCTCCCACACATGGGGCGTTGTTATGAATAACTCCTGCTTTTTTGTTTGGTTGCCTTGCATCACGTAAGCAGCACATGCACATGCGTCTTGTTGTGCAGTCTTGCAGGTCCAGTCCTGGCAGCAACCTCAAAAATCAGACCCAAAAATTACTCTCTACATTCAAAATATCTGAAAAATATTTAGTAACTTATATAAAATTTGCTTTTTACTCTGTTCAGGCAAATATTCATGTATTTTCAAAAACATAAATGTGTCTTCATCCTCAGGCAATAAAGCAAAACAGAAATAGCATGGCCATGCTGGCCAGGATGAACAAAAGGTGCTAGAGGATAGTTCACCAAGCTCAAATGCTGCAAATGACTTCACACAAACTTTTGTTGCCCTTTACTGACTTTGGTAAATCTGAGTGTCTCTTTGCCCTCATCAATGGATCTCAACCTGTAATGTCCATTGTCAGTGACAAAAGATCACAGTCACTCTCTCAAAGGCTTTTCCCTTTTTTCCTGTGTTCCTTGCCATTCTTAAAATAAATCCAGAAAAAGGGTGTATTCTAATTGTCTCCTTCCAAACAATGTAACGATTTCTCCCAACAACCTTTCCTGCTGTGGTTAGAATGCAAAGCAATTATCCGTGAGCGTTTGAGGGTAAATCACACCTAGAATAAAACCTACATAGATAAATTGGTAAATATACAAACACGTAGCAAAAACACCTTGAAAAAAGTATTTCCTATTTGAACCTCCCACAAAGCAAGTCTGAATATTAGATTTATTTTAACCAAAAAAAAGGCAAAAAACAAACTACCCAGTAAGATGCAATTATTGTAGAAGCCAGAGGGATAAAAAGTCTTCTGAATTATCACCATTTTCTGAGCAACAACTAAACTAACAGTTAAAAGGGGCTGAATGCTTTCTGCACTAATATAGGGAGGTATTATCACAATCCTGCTCCTAAGCTTCTCTGAGCTTAAATCAGCATGAGCATATTAGAATAATGTCACATAATTTTCTACATGAAACTATCATTTTGCTGTTACCTGAAGGGACACTGTAAGATACAATATAGTACTATAAATGTAAATATTCTGTACACCAAGTGTTCCATGAGAATGGAAACCTAATGATGTATATATTACAACATCACTGCTGGAGTTAGGGTTGTATTAGCATTTTTGTGATAACCCACCCCACCATTTCCCAGAGGTTTATAATTCAACTGTAAAAATTTACTACAAGTTGAAGTTTAACATATCAAGTCTGTCCCAGAGCATTTTTTTAAAGGAGACAGCCATCTGCATGTTTTGAGATTGAGAACATTTATATAAAAGTTAAACATACTTGTTAGTGTTCAATTTAATGGGAAAAAAAAATGTTTTTAAGAAAAAAATCATAACAGCCTAATCTGAAGGTGTCAAGTGGAAATAATTCATGAATAATTAAAATATAATTTCAAAAACACTTCATGAGGTGTGAAAGTAACTGCTAGAATAAAATCTGATGAAAAATTACAAGATCCTGAATTTATTCAATGTTTGTTTATTTTTCTGCCTTTTAAAGATCTAATTTTCAACCAGTTCTGTTTGAGGACACAGCATTGATTTTGCTAGTACAGCTACAGATTCACTCCCTGAGCTATTGATATGCTTTTAAAATACAGGATACACTCTAAAGTAAGCTAAGCCATAAAAGAGTTTCTTCTCCTCAAGCATACTTTCTCCCCAGAGCTCAGCATTTCCATTCCACAGATTTAGCTCACCCTGGTAGCTACCATGTCCGGCTCAAATCTCAAGTAGCCATGTAGGAATCAAAGCTTTCACCTCCTTGATCCAGTACCTATAGTTGTTGAGGTTAGTTCTCAAGAGACCTTTGTTTGCTCAGATCGTACCTAACATGGCTACAGTAGACACAGTTTTTCCTGTGTCTGCATCTGTATTGTAAAGCTTTGATACTCACTTATATTTCCATTGATTTTTCTCTATTATTGCTGCTGTATACATTTTGCCTTCTTGAATATAAATAAGGTTTATTGCTAAGATCTAGGTTATTGCCATAAGCTATTCTAAAAAAATGTAAACTATTCTTTCTTCTGTAAGAATCTGGGAATGATCTGAGCTCAAATTCAATATATATTTTTCCTCAGAATAATCATGGAATTAGGTAGCATAGCCCAAAACTGGGAAACTGGGGGTGAGGTGGGTGAACACATGCAAATTTAAAACTAGGATTTCAGAACCACCTTACACTTTGTTTTCAGAAAATCAAGTTATCTCTGTGTAGCTTCCTCCTTTTTTGCATAAAAAGCTAAAAGGACTCTTAACATTCTCCCATCAGCTAAAAGAATTTGTATTACAACTGGGTGTAATTGTATTTAGGGTACGGGGATGGAGCAAGATGACATTTAAGGTCCTTTCCAACTCAAACCATTCCATGGTAACACCTCTGCATTGTGCAATGGCACATCGCCCATGCACTGAAAAGTGTATGTGTATAATACATGAGATACACAAAAGAGGACTGAAGTACACCAAAATTTGTAAATTAATTTTTATATTCTTCAACGTTCTTTATTTATGCTGGAGAAAGATGACAGAAGCCAAAGCAGTGCAACACTTAAAAACAGGAGTCTTCAGGATGGATCCAAGTGAAAAGAAAATCAATTGCAAAAATCAATTGTGATGGCAACAGTATGCATCGATGTGCATGAAAACAAATCACAAATTCTTGTGCAGAAATATGAAAATCAGGGCAAGAAGTAGTTACTTACTTGACGCTGACTAAATCCTTTCAAGCCAAAAACAGATACTCAGTGAAGTAATGATGATGCTGGGAGCAGCAAAAGCACAACAGCTTTGAGGATTATGATCAGATTATCAAATAGTGATGTCTACTCACTTAAAAAGTTTGTTCACACTTTGAAATCAAGCATATGTTATTTCTCTCCCTAATAATTTCCAGTCCTAGCAGTCAAAAACCATGGCAGTTTAGCTGAAACTGCTCCCGTAAGTCATGTTAAAGTGTCAAGGAGTGGCTGCCACAAGGCTTTCAAAAGGTAGCCAGACAGACCTTGAGAGGGCAGGACATGTGCACAAGCATTATAGACAAATCTTTGCCAAAAGCATTCTTAAGACCCTTTTCCAGCAGCCCTTTCCTGCCCACCAGGTGACCCTGGGCCTCTGCCAGGTGACCAGCCTGCCTGTAGGAGAGAAGACCAGAGCTCCAAGGGAAGTTTAAATCCAAATTCTGGCCTTCCCACCAGACACTGTCTTTCCAGACAACCTGTATGTTGGTTCTCCAGTCTCAAGTCTTGCCAGCTTTGATGAAACAACTATTTCCAGGTTTTCAGACAATTTCTTTCTAACATTTCTCATTTTCCCTACTCCAGCTCCCTTTGTAGAAGCACTGAATGATAGTGTTGAACAAGTCAGCCTGGAGAACTCTCATGGAAATCAATTTCACTAATACATACACAGCACAAAAGAGAGTATTTAACCATAAAGAGGATGTTTTTCCCCTGAACTGGAGAACAAGAGCAATCATTTCAGCTAGAGTTGCTGTATGGCAGTTGGAGAGAAGTGATGGTTTCCCCATGGATTAACATTTCCTGACTTTGCTCTTCACACAAAGGTTACAACTACTTATGTTATATGCAAGCTATGCATAATAATTAGAAACAGGGCACACTGTCTAAATCATCATACTTGTTAGCATTTCAATGCAGATATCATTTTAATCCTCACATTTCTAATGTCAACAGTAGCTGCTTAGAGTTGTCATTGAAATCTTTAATTTCTCTCCTCTTCATACTGCATCTATGTGCACACATTGTTCATTGATTATGGTTTGGCATTTCTTCTAGGTTTTTATAACCTTGCAGTAGATTTATGCACACAAGAACTTAAACTGACAACCTAGTACATGTTATACAAGTGAGGTTACATTTGAATGAATAGAATTGAAGTTACTATCCTATTCAGCAGGATTATATAGATAATAAAGGTCAGCTGTGATACATACTATTATGTTAACATGCAAAAGAATGTGTAGTAGTAGTAAATGATGGGAAGGGTTTATTTATTATAAAAGCAGATCATGTTTTAGGAATAAGTTTAGGATAGCAATAGACAGTGATTGTGGATTATTGTAGGTTTATAGGAAAAACCATTCTCATGTCAGATAAAACAATCAATTTAAAACTGGAGTCAGAATCTCAAATCCTAAGAAAGCAAAGAAAAATATCTGAGGAGCTTTGAAAAGAAGCTTTCATAAGGGCTTTTTGCTGGTGTGGTTGTTTCCATCAGCAGGTTTCTTGGTAGTGGATCTATCCATTCAGATTAAACTCATACTGAAAAGTCCTGACAGTGACAGCAACTTCTGCACATCATGGATCGAGAATACAAGTATTTTCTGTGATGTTCTGTAGTTAGTAACAACTAACAAAATCAGGACATTCCCTGATAATTAAAAATAAACATTTTGATTTTTCTTCACCAATAATGGCCTCCATCACAATTCTTCCAGATTTTCCATCATATGGAAAAGAAATGGGGGAAGAATTTCTCTCCTCTGCAGTTTCTTTATGGAAGGTGATGAGTGTTACAAGGTACTTAAGGCCCTGTACAAGTCAGTTCTGAAACACAGTTCATGCATTACTTATGAGATTTCACTGAAATGTAAATCTGAGCAATTTTCGTTTGTTCCCTTGGTCTTAAATGAAACAACATTTACTAAGTTCAAGGAATCATTCTCAGAGCTCAAAATCTAGAGAGAAGTGTGTGGTATGGTAAAAATTATTAATAAAAAATACATACATGTCCAAGCAAATAAAGCTCCTGCACTAAAAAACTTCACATTTGTCTGTATTAATGTTTAATGCATTTGTAAAAAGCAGTCTTGCTTTGTAGGATATAGCCACAAAAATGTCCTGCAATCTACTAGCACTTATGATCACAGCATGGGTCCAAAGAGGATTGTCAGAAATGCATGATCCATGTTTGATAGATCAGAGGAACTGTACACAGTATATTAAGGCCATATTATAGTTACTAAAAGAATGTAAAAATATTTCTGGATTACCTCTAAAATTAGAGGTTAACATTATTTTTTTGGCTTAAGCACACTTAGGATATTAGCAGTAGGTATTGGAGCTTGCTAAGAAAACTCAGTTATGACCTACAGAAACCAATCACACAAGAAGGACCTAAAAAATTGTACAATCATGTTAATCATAATGTTTTATAAATGGCATGTCTTTCTAATATAATAAAAATATGTCTTAAAATACTATGATGTGTTCTACCATAACCAGTTCACATACATGGTATTGAGAACAAAGCATAGCACACAGTTTCTTAGTCATGTTTAAAAAATGCCTAATAATTTATCTGGACTGTTTGCTTCCATCTCTGAGTTAATAAGATATGTAGCATTTAAAAGCAATATGAACTTAGCACCCAGGCAGAATATGCTTGCACTATCATGTTTTCACATGATTTTGCACAGGATTATTTCAGTCTTATTGTTTTTGTTCCTATATTTGTGTCCAGCTAGGAGCACCATGATGTGCCAGTGCAATTGAAAAGATTTCCAATTATCTTTACAAGATATTTCAATTTCAACTGAAAAAGATATTTAAAAGGGCTTTTTATACTTAAAGACTATAGATATCAGTAAAAGTTAAAGCACTGAATTGAGTAATTGCCCAGAATTTTAAAGAAGTGTTAATACTTGAAGTACATGTGACCCCAAATAAATATGTTGGATGCAGACACCTTGTGGAAATACAATCTCAAGTTATTTTCCCTTGAAAGATAAAAAAGGGCAGGGGATCTGAGCATAGTCTCAAGCTTGTCATAGATACGCACACATGACTAGCTATAATCTGAACTTGAGACTTGAACTCTTTCTTATTGAACAAAAGCTTAATCCTCCAAACTCCTTGGGGAAATAGCCTTAAACAGGTGAAAATAAAATATAATTAACAAAGAAGTGAAAGGATATGAAGAGCTGTTTGAGACAGTAGCGAAAAAAAAAAGAGGCAAAACAAATTAAATTTTCCAGCCTGAATAAACCTTTGTAGGAAATGCTAAAACAAAAAAAAAAAAAAGGATAAGAGAAAGAAATTAAATAGATCTAAAATTATGAGTGCACTGGAAAACACAGTAAAATAAACTTCAAGCCAGCCTCTTGGGGAAAGATTAAAAATAAGGATTGTAAACAATACAAGAAGTATTTTGTAGAAACTGCATCTTGTTCAAAAATAAAGCAATCTAACTTATCTTCCCAGATGCAATTTTCTACAGTTTAATTTGGTAGGCTAAGTACTGGTTTTGAACTTTTAGCTGATTTCTGTCTAACTAGCTTTAATTGTAATGTTTACTTCTAATTGACATTCAGCAATTCCATGAGATATTCAGTATGTAAAGAGGTTCAAAAATACCTTGAAGCCAGAGCAACGAATTCAAATGCTGTTCAAAATTTCTGAAAATATTAAAGAAGAGTTTCCAAAATGGTTGCAAACTTTTACTGTCAAAGGAGGAGTCCAGAATGACTTACAATCCACTTTTGTAGTTAATGACTCCCACACAAGAGAAGCAGAGCATATCACCATGTCTCCAAAATAGTTTATGATTGAACTGTAAGATATGAGTGTTTCCAAATATGTGTCATGTGATTAGGAATGTGCTTTTGTGCATTGTGTAAAACTCCAAATTGTGTGTGTACAGCAATCAGCTTTAAAGAGCCAAGGGACAAAGCGGATGTTGAGCTTTTCAAAAAAAAATATGGTAAAGTCTGTCAGACCAAGATTCCTTCCTACCAGACTCCCTAGGATTACAGTCTCTGTAAGGGAAAATTCCTATTTATAGGACAGAACTGGCAGAGCATTGAACCACTGGAATATCAAATTCTTTATCATTAATTTGGCAGCTAGAAGTTAAGCCAAGGTCTATAGTTTGTACTTGAAATTGGAGAATGAAATGTCCATTTGTTTTAGCCTTAGTGTGCATAGTAATGCAACAATGGAGATGCAGTGACAGATTGGCAGCCATGTACTTCAATCCCCAGTTCGAATTTTAGTTATTAGTCCCTGTGTTATTGTATATATAGATACAGAGATACAAGTATATTCATTTTATTCTTAGTGTGCTGCAATCACACCTACATTTTACTTTGTAGTTATACCTTCAGGGAATAGCTTTCAGGAATATTATGCTGGGAAACTTCCCAGGAAAATGTCATTAAATGTCTGCAACTTCTCTCTTCTATCCCTCTCTTCCTCCTGAAATTTTCTCCTTCACATCAAAAGTTGACTGTCACTTTGAAGTAATAGGAATCAAAGAATAGGGAGAGAGTTGGCTCTATCAGAGCCAGTGTTGAAAAGTTCCTGAGGATGTGGGAGAGATGAAAGAAACTGGAATTGTTTCAGTCAAAGATAAAGAAGTTGGAGGTTGGAATGCAAGGATTTTTGGACAAGCCTGTGGAAAGATGGGGGAGGTATACATATATTTACACACATATTTGAGGGGTGAAAGGAAGCAGGATAAAATAAAGTTTCTGAAATCTACTTCAATATGTGATTCATTAAGTCCTTGCTTTGCCTCCTTTCGGACAACTTCTTGGTACCATTTCAAAACGAATCCAAGCTTAAATAAAAGAGTCATAGGAAATATCTGCAAAGCCCTTCAGAGTACAATAAATGACAACTTTCTGGAGTGACAGAAAGACAACGTTAATATGTTGAAGCATTTCATCCATTTAAAATCTTTCTTCCTTTTATCAAGCATATTTCAGTCTTTATCAGTTTCTAGAGGTAAAAAGAGTGGACAAATATATAGAACTCTTTAGATTGCAACACTTCTAGGTTTAAGAATAAATGTAAATTTAAATATTCTTTTGTTGCATATCAGTTTCTAGTAAGTGGAAGTCAAAGTCAGAAAACACTGGAAGAACAAGGTAACCAGTACGGCTCTGAGAAATTCAGGGCAACTGAGAGTCTCCTCTCAAAGACTCAACATACAGATGTCCTAGAACTTACCTGGAAGAAGCACTGTCCAATCCAATATGGATTTCTGCAGGTACAAATTTTTTTTCTCTGCTTGTAGTTTGCAAAACCCACTCATTGCAATTCTGTAAATATCCCTTTAAATCAAAAGGAGGTATAGTTGCTTATAAGCAGACTGATGCCCCATCTTCGAAGAATCTCAGAAGAGAGAAAACCTTATTCCTTTTCTTCACTATAGGGATCATTAACAAAGAGGAGAAAAAACCACAATAATAATAAAGCCTCAGTTGTGTCTCCAAATATATGCATGTGATTCCACACTCCAAATTCACTACCCCAGGCTTCATCTAGATATGAAAGCAGCAAGACAGAGACAACAATTCATTGATAGGAACAGACAGAACTGCAGACTTGCCAGTCATCTCACCATCTGGGCTTGTGTGGAGCAGGGAAATAGAGTCTGGAGCACAAACTATTTTACCTAACCACAAAAGCAACAGCTTCTCTCGGACCCTGCTCACTGGTAGGCACCAATGCTAGGCACCTTTTAAACAAAACAATGTATGCATCCCAGCAGAGGAGAGGGAGTGGAATTGCTACCTTTATGTCAATCCTTCTCCTCTGAAAAACAGCAACTCTGGTTTCTCTGAACCACTTAGTCCAGAAATGGATCACAAATCAAGAAGGCAAGCTGAAGAACAGCTGCTCAAGGATATCAACTCAAAGTGATTCCACCAGCTTCTCAGCAGACCAGGTATTCAATGTGCATAGCTGCACATCAAGTCAACATCAGCAGCAATAGCATGAACTTCAGTGTTTTGCTGAGGTATAACAGGGGGAAGAGGTATTGAGTAGTGCAGGTAAGAAAATCAGGGAGAGAGTTCAAATTATGCATAATTCTTGGTAATGTATATCATGCATGGATCCTACACATTTTTGCACCTTTATTCTGGTTCTATGGAATTTCATCTTCAGGGGGGTTGAGGAAGGGGAGGCAAAAAAAGCACAGGACTGCCCATCACAGTCATAGAGAAATCCTATCATTTGACCTATGTTCAAAAAGCAAGAAAGAAATTCATAGATGTAGGCATAGCAGGGATGAAAAACTTTGCTACTAATTACTCCTTCCATGAGCAGCACCAACCTGAAAGTGAGAGTTACATCCTCTTTCCCTCACTTCAGCCTGACACAGAATACTCAGTTAGGAACTATACTGAGAAACCACACCATCAAAAAATGAGATATCTATTCTGTTTGGGGCCAAAAGTGGTAACAATCTTGTAATTCAACTCCCTTGTATTCATCAGCTGCACTCCTTCTTTCCATTGGATTCCCTTCACAAACCTCTGTGACATCACTACATAGATTATAGTGGTCTCCTCTCATAACCAGGAGGGCAACAAACATCATGCCCAAAGATTCAAGCCTAATTAACTTCATTCATATTACTGCCATTTGATATTTCATAACAGGAATTATAATCATCTTCTGAACACATATAGAGCCTGTTATGTGAGGATTGCAGCTTGGAAGGGATCTCAGGACAACTCTAGCCCAACCTCCTGCTCAAAGCAGAGGCAGCTCTGAGGACTGATTCCTGGAACCTGACTTCATCTCCTTCATGATCTCCTCTCTGGCACTGGAAGCTGATGTTAGGTGTCCCCATCTCTCCTGTGCCATCTCTTCTCCAGGCTGAACAAGCCCAGGTCCCTCAGTCTCTCTTCACAGAACAAGTGCTACAGCCCCCCCACCATCTTCAAAGTAGTTGAATATTAGCTTCTAGATAGAAACAGAGCACATCACAACTTCCTTCATTTATCCAGTAGCAATTTATGGAAGAAATACAACAGAAAGGTTAGAAATAAGGTAAGACAAACTTTTTTGTATTGTCAATATGATCTACACTGGTGCAGTTAAATACCAAACTGCTATACTGAAAAACATTGCTGTAGAATCTCATATAGGAGATAATTCATAAAATCACAGGAAAAGTCGGGTTGGAAGGAGACAATCTAGTCCAACTTCTGCCCAAAAGCAAGGTCAGCTGTGAAGTCGGGGTTTTAATTCTTCAGTTAGTTATTATCACGGACAGCAGATGAATTCAACCTTATTTTCAAAAATTCTATTTCTTGCTAACTCACATTCATTATAGGATTCTAAGGAGTGAAAATATCTCATTATGAACATGGGAATTATAAGGCAAGAGGGAGGGGTAGCCATCTGTAGTAGAATACACTGCTCCTGTTTACATTCTCCCATCAGTTTGTTTACAGTGAACTCTCCTGAACCTCTCCTTGTTAGATAGGATGCCTTCCCTTTGTGTTAAGCAGGCTTATGCTTAAAGTCAGAACGAGCAGATGGAAAGAAAACTTTTAACAACAAGAGTGCTCTTCCATTGTACTTATGATAACAAAACAGTACAAAGTGTCAGCAGTAGGCAGAGTCTCCTGCCATCTACAATATTAGGTATATTTCTGGTTTTCTTCAATCCAGAGTAGGCTGTTTCTGAGCAACTTGAAACATTGAAAATTATTTTTAAAAAGCCTAGTCAACTGAGGACAAAATTCAAAGGAAGTCTTTCATTCCATCTCCTATCCTTTTGTGTACAATAAATACAAAAGAAGCAGTCAACCTACAGCCTTGCTTCAGAGGTAGTGCAAAAGTACAATTCATTTATGTCTCCACTTGCTGTTTTGCAGTCAGGGCACCTTAGGCACAGGCAGGAAGGGAAACAAATGCCTCAAACAGGCAATTAGAACCTGCTTCAAGCCAACCTCCTCAGTGTTGAATTCAGACACAGCAGCTTGCACAGCAGTTTCTGGACCCTGCTTTTAGACCTTCCTGAGCCCCTGGGATTGCTGGAGGTCTACTGGGTACTCTGAGGGGCATCAAGGTTCCTGCTGCTGCTCCCAGGTAAGGATAGCTACAGGAGAGTGAAGTCTCTAGCAAAGCTTTAGCAGCTTCTAACAAGGTCTCGCAGATGCTCTTGGTCAAAGGGCATTCTAGTCCTAATCAGGATACTAGGAAGGGTCAAGCACGCTTTCAGCAGGAGCTACAGAGAGGCATAGAGTGCATTAGTTTGTGCATAAAGTGACTAAAAAAGTCTTTACATGTGCCTGGCCAGCAGCAATGACATGACATAGGGCACAGTGATTGAAGCAACCAGTCCTGCTGTCGCCTTTGGTTGCCGAGGACTGCTTGGAAGAAGCAGGATCCACACAATTAGTGGAGGGAAATTATCTTTGCCAACAGGCTGGCCAGCCTGGTAAGGAAACCTTCAAACCAGGACCAAGGGGGCCAGGAAGGATGGCAACAGCCAATGCAGAAAGGAAATGATGGGTGGGGCTGGCAAGTAAAGCGTGCAATGTGATGTGGACAGGAAACACCTCAGTCTGAGCTGAAGAGGACACCTCAAGTCTATGTAAACAAAAGAAGTGCCAAAGGACAGCAGATTGCATATGTTTGCCCATGGAATCAGTAAAGTGGTGCTTCTCTGCAGTGCCTGTACTCCACAGTTTGCAGCATGGGGAACAGGCAGGAGTAATTAGATGTCTGTCACAGGGCTACAGCCTCGTTTGGTTCAAGATGTGGGATGGCTCACTCAAGGACTGCAATGGGAGAACACAGGCTCACCAGGAAACCTTATCAGGAATGGTGGATCCAGATGCATCCACCATTTGGATGGGCAGGATGGCGAGGAGGGAGAGCTGCCCTTGATGTGAAAACAGCAGATGGGTGATGAGCCAGCTGACAGTTTATAAGCCAGAATCATTGGGCAGACCAAATCAGTAATATCATGAGGAAATATTGAATTTTGTGGCCTTCTTCAGACAGCTGTAATAAGCCTCACATGCAGAGGCCCTGGTGCTCATGCAGACGTTGACCACTTTTCAAGGATCGTTTCCCTCCAAATTCAAGAATGGTCCACCCCAATGTGCAGAAAGTCAAACAGAGGTAGCAGAGAGCTCCTGAAAATCTCAACTATAAAAAAAGAGTAATAAGAGGTGGCAGAAGAGACAGTTGACCCTGGAGGAATAACGAGACATGGTCAAAGTGTGGAATGATGGTTTTAGGTACAACAAAACCGATCTGGAGCTGAATGTGGCAGGGAATCTACAAGGTAGTCAGCCTCACTTCAACCTCTGAGAAGGTAATGAAGCAAAAAAATTGGAAGTAATTTCCAAAAATATGAAAGAAAAGGAGAGAGTATGCATTTATGATTATATTTTTACATTGACTTTAGCAGGGATTTTTACTTTCTCCCATAACTTTGTCATAGACATATTGACGAAATACAGAGTAGATTAGTGGATAGCTAGTAAGGTGGATTGAAAACTCACTGAACTGGCAGGATCAAAGGGCTGTGATCTGCAGCACAAGTCCAGCTGACACCAACATCACCTCCAACAGTGGCACCCTGGGGTTGATTCTGAGCCAATGTTGGTTAATTAATGTTCTTTAATTACCTGGAACATGGGCCTGAGTGCACATGAACAGGAGGAGTGGCTGGTACACCAGATGGTTGTGTTGCCATTTCAGAGCCACCACAACAGCCCAGACAAATGAGCCAACAGAAAGGTCATGAAGAGGGAATAGCAGAAGTCCTGTATCCAGGGAGGAATAATCCCATCCATCAGCACAGGCTGGGGGCCAGCTAGCTTGAAAGCAGCTCTGCAGAGACTGCAAAGGAGGGAATGAACAACTTGACCATGAACCTGCAATCTGCCCTTGTGGCAAAGGCAGTCAGCAGTCTCCTGGTTTGTGTCAGGGAGAGTGCTGCTCTCCTGAGAGAGGTGATCCTTCTCCACTCAGCACTGGCGAAGCCACTGGAATCCCCTGTACAAGAGAGACAGGGACACAGTGCAGCAAGTCCATTTTTGGGCCATGAGGACAATTAAGGGACTGGACATGTCACATGAGGAAAAGCAGAGAGATGGGACTCTTGAACCTGGAGAAAAGAAGGCTGACATCTGATCCTGTCAGTAAAGAAGATGGAAACAGACTCTCTTCAGTGGTAACAGCCATAAGTTAAAATACATGAAGATCTATTTAATCATTTAAAAAAAAAAAAAAAAAAAAAAAAAAAAAAAAGAAGAAGAAGAAGAAGAAGAAGGATAAAGAAACCTCACTTTTGCAGCGTGAAGAAGAGTAAGCACTGGAACAGGTTTCCCAGAGGGGTTGAGAGGTTGTGAAGTCTTGGCCCTTGGACATATTCAAAATCAGATTTAATACAGCCCTGAGCAACCTGCTCTAGCTGACCCTTTCTTGGAGAAAGGGGCTGGACAATCTCCAGGTGTCCCTTTCCACCTCAATGAGTCTGTGGTTCTGTGGTCACTTTGGTCACTTTCCCAAACACGCCCAAAGTGCAGGAACCTTTCGCTGTGTCTTGTGTAGACTTGTGTTCTCTGGATGGGAACACTCACCTGTTTTAGCTGCATTACAAGAATGCATTCATATCCATAACAGAAAAGGATCATGACCTATAAGCCCTGGAGTGCTGTAGGAACATGTGTATGCCGCACTGCGCCGGAAACACTGGGAACTGCTGATGGAGTAGATTCTTCTAGTTAAAAAGCCTATGCAGAGACATTATAATTAGCTATGGACTCAAAGCTATATTTGCTGGCAGTAGAACTCCCAAGAAGAATTACTCTGATTTACAGTAATTTTCCACTGAGGATTTCAAACTTCACCAAAAAAAAATTTTTATGAGTTCATAATATAACAGCAGAGATGAGAAAACTCCCCAGGAAAGTTTTCTTGTGTTGAGATATTTTTGTAATATTTTTGCATTCTTTTTCCACTCTGATTACATAGAAGACTGTATTTGCTAACAAAAGAATTAGGAAAACTGAAAAAATATTCTCTAGAACCAGTGATAAAAAAATGGCTGCCCAGTTTGCAAAATATTTCTATGTGTCAGGTTTTTTTATTTTGCAGTTTTGAACCAGAAATAGGGGGTGGTGGGAAAAAAGAAAATAAATAAATAAAAAGAAAATACCACTTTACCACTTGAGTCTACCCCATTGACTGTGGCACTTGCAAAGTAGAGAGGGAGGTTCACTCTCCTGCTCTGAATTAAACAAAGTAGAGATTTGAAGTTTGGTCTCCAGAATGCCAGTTAATGTCGTATGGGTTAATTCAATGGACTAGGTCAGGCAAAAAGCAAAATCTGTGGGGCTAATATGACTTTACTATTCCTTTACAGTATCAAGCACTAAAATAAATAAAAAATTTGCACACTTTAGCTTCTTAGCAGAAAATAACAGTTATGTTTTTTAACATTTTATAGCAAACAGAAAAATTAACCAAAAATAGCTGAATCCCAAAGGGAGGTATTTCTAAATGGGAGGTTGTTTTACAATGGAACCTTTTCTACCACCAAGCACATTGCACGGGATGATAACAATGTTAACAAAAGTCCTTTATAGATGAGCAAACCATTGTGTGGGATGAACTAGGTTAGTTTTAAGAACAAAAGAGAGCAAGGCACAAGGAGAAGTAACAATAATATCAAAAAGGTAGAACACATCATACCTGTTCATGGATCTTGCACCACACAGTGCAGTTATATGATGTACATACACATATCTGCACATATGCACAGCCATGTCCTGCATCACTCCTGTTCACACAGACACACCAAAGCTAGCTTTGAACTAACAACATTACTGTCAGCACAATCAGAGCATCTCAGTGCAGAATGGAAGAACTACTTGGGAAATTTACCCAAGACCCATTGGTAATCCCTGCCAAGACCAACACCTCCAAAGCAATACTAATAACTATATCTGAAACAGAATGTTTAAAACTAACTCCATATATTGGCATAAGGCATACTTATTCAATACTACTGAAAGGTATTCTCCAATACATAATTCATCACGGACAAAGAGAAGGAGCAGATTATTAAGCTGACAAAGAGGCAGCAACCTTGTAAATGTATACCACTTTTACCATCACCTAAGAAATACCTATCTGCATCTTTGTTCAAAGGGTCCCAGCACAATATTTCAGAAGAGCAGTCTCACCTGGCTACAAAGCAGTCACAGCGGGGGTCAGGGAGCCTGTAAGAGTGAAACATTAATTTCAGACATGACATCCTCTAGGATCCCTTCTTACTCAAGCTGTCTGATCAGTCTGTATCTCTCTTCCACATCCAGGTTACTCAAAGCCCCAAATGCCATGAGGGATCCCAGGATGTGGCAAGAGCTATGAAATTCAAGCTCCTCAACCTAGCTTTCCCTCCAGAAAGGAGAGAGGTAAATGGATCGACATCTAATTGTTTCGACCACCGTGTTGTTTAATCACCAATTAGACCTCATTTCTCATCTGCTAAGTTCAACCTATTGATTTCCAGTCACACACTCTTCTTGTTTACTGTACAGACATGCCTCCTGTGTGCCCAGAGGAAGCAGTACCTGTGCCCCGTGTGTACCCCAGCAGCCCCATTAGCACACACCTCTGCTGTGCTGTGCCCAGATGTCCCTGTCAGGAGCAAGGCATTTTATTGCAGGCATAGCTGCACACTAACAGGTCTGAAAGCTTCAGGCTGAAGTTGGCTCAGAGCAAACATCTGACTATGCAGATACTACAGTCGAAAGCAGCCCGGGGTTGTGCCTGCAGAGCTCTCTGTTCGCATTAGTTTCCTGAGTTTTTCAGACTTTTTCAGACTTTTCTTAGAATAATTTTACATAACAGATTAGGATGGTACTCGGGGTAGGTACAGCTACATAACCCTTTATATAGGGTTATGTGTATAGAGGCCTCCGTACAGCATAAGTACCGAACTAAAAGCAAACTCATCTTCGGTGCCTGGCTGTCAGCTGCTCTTGGGTGAACATATTTTTAGCACTACCTCAGTATTCCTGATGCTGAGACACCTTCCTGAGAAAGTTTTTAAATCGTTGTTTCCACAAAATGTTTCAGCTTCAACAAAATAGTAATTCCTGACCAAAAAAAAATGTTGCATCCAGTAATGCTGAACAGTTCTACCAATTTCTTAAAATAAGCAAAAGTAACAGTGTCAGAAACAATGAACTGCAGTCATATGCATAGCAGAGGCAGGAAAAAAGGCAAAAAGTGACAATGTAGCCCACAAACTAAATTCTAAAAAACAACTGCATTTATTGCCTGGCAATTTTATATGCTGAGTATAAACTTCATGTTGTTGTAAGACATTAAGTCATTTCAGCTACATACTGTATATCTTCTGGTAGCTGTGATCTGAATGGGTCATTCTTATCTGCGTTTTCACAGTTTATATAGCTTATTGATACTACAAAATCAAATTCTTAGCAAAAGGATGGTCTGTCATTTTGTGGAAAGTAATCTATTACAAAGCTATGCTTCTGTTAGCTTATCTGCACCTATCAAATTAATCTGATTATTCCTAAGCTTCCCTAAACTATTCAGAAGAAAAAACTCTGTTAGAATTAGGAGTTATGATTTTTATGTCGTTCTAACATGCTTAACAAGACAAATCACTACAGAATTCAAACACTTTGGCAACACATATCCCTGGCAGGGGAATGGACATTAAAATGGCAGCAAAACCAGTTTCTCATGCTCAGGAGACACCCTAGAGGGCTGTCCTGGAACAGAACTTCAGTTCTGCATGGGCTTAAGTCAGATAAAACCAGTTGAAGAAAATAAAATAAACTAGAATGTGGGAGAACAGACATTTCAGCAGTTCCTATGAAGAAATGAAAAAATTGCAAACCTACCATCACAGATAGCTGTAGAGACACAGGCTGATTAACGAAAAAATATAGCACCTGATCCTGTGTTTGGCTAGATGCTGAAAGCGAAGTCCGTTTATTTAGAAGAACAAGATGACAAAGATACAATCTGTTTAGAACAAGAATGTAATTTTCAGTTGCATGTCCACTTTCAGCAAGTGCAGTTGCTGCGGGAAAAACAGAAATCGAATCACACTTGCTGCTAAATACATATTTAATTGCTTATGTTTTTTTTATATTTTGTTTTGCACCAGACTGTTTACTCTGCTCATGATGATGTGGAATTAGTGTTGCTAAGTTTTCTGCTTCCTTTAACCAGTCTTAAAGTGCCGCCTAGTGCACGTTTAAGGCAACACCCCAGCCTAACACAGCAGTGCCAGGGCTGGGCATGCAGAATATTCTGGTGGATTTTATTTTGTATAAAAAACATTTCATTATCTCCCTCGAGTAAATTTCATCAAGTTTTAGGGGGCTGAAGTGGATTCTGCATCTCTGGGAATGTGTATTAGTAGAAGGTAATCCAGTAAGACCCTGGGCTGGTGTAACATGAGCAGTGGTACTCATGCTGCCTAGCCTTCCAGCCTGCACAGCCATGACACAGGAGGGAGAGCTTCTCAGGGAGGCTGGAGCACTCTGGGCCAGCTCTCAGCACCAGCTCCCTCCAGGACACTTGCAGGGACATCAACCTCACCCAGCAGGCTGGACCCTGCCTGGGGATCATCAGCCCCACAGAGACCATCAGACCCCAGACCTTCCGTCCTCTACTCAGCAAGAAAGGACGAGCCCTATGGCTCTGTTTGGACTTAGGAAAACAAACTTTAAGGAGTCGATTGATCTCTTCTGAGGCTTTGGAACAGAGTGCCAAGACCTGATACCTGGCATCACAGCTGGCTGCTTCAAACTAAGCAGCTACAGCAACAGATACTGCTGAAAACTGCAGTTATTTAACCACACACAGACTGAGCATTGTTCATCATCCCAACTGTTTGTGTTTTCCTTGGGAGTGAACAAATCACCTGGGCTTTGTGGCACAGTGAAGGAAAAGAAAAGAGTGATTGTTCCTTTTATTATCACAAAGATAAAGGGATGTGACTTACTTAAAATCCTGTCAGGAATTGCATGAAAAAAATCAGAAATTACCTGAGCTTTTAGCTAACTGACATTTGCTTGAACCACAGACTTCTCCCTCCCTTACAAAATCGTGTACACTCAAAATGAGCTCTGCTTTTCCTTCACTAATAATCTTAACACTGCAGTGGTATAAAAGAGCTTGTTTCTCAAATGCTTAAATATTACTCTTGATGTACAGGGATCTACCTGTCTTTTGTGATATGTTGTGATAAGCTAATTTCTTCTGCAGAGTTTTCCTGGCAATAAATTGCACTGCAGCAAGTCACAGAATCATCTGAGTTGGAAGGGACCCACAAGGATCACAAGTCCAACTCCTGACCCTTCACAGCACCATCCCCAAGAGTCACACCATGTGCCCAAGAGCATTGTCCAAACGCTTCTTCAACTCTGTCAGGCTTGGTGCTGTGACCACTTCCCTGGGGAGCTGTGCCAGTGTCCCAACACCCTCTGGATGAAGTACCTTTCACCAATATTCAACCTAAACCTCCCCTGACACAACTTCAGGCCATTCCCTTGGATCCTGCCACTGGTGACCACAGAGAAGAGATCAGTGTCTGCCCCTCTCTTGCCCTCACAAGGAAGCTGTAACTGCAATGAGGTCTCCCCTCAGTCTCCTCCAGGCTGAACAGACCAAGTGACCTCAGCCACTCCTCACACAGCTTCCCCTCCAGACCCTTCACCATCCTCATGCCCTCCTTTGGTCACTCTCTGATAGCTTCATGTTTTATATTGTGGCACCCAAAGCTGCCCCCAGCACTGGAGATGAGGCTGCCCCAGGTCAGAGCAGAGCAGGACAATCCCTCCCTTGCCCAGCTGGCGATGCTGTGCCTGATGCCCCCAGGACACAGCTGGCCCTCCTGCCAGGGCACTGCTGGCTCATACTAAACTTTCCATCAAGCAGGACCCCCAGATCCCTGTCTGCTGCACTGCTTTCCAGCATCTCATTCCCCAGTCTGTATCTACATCCAGCGTTGCCCCATCCCAGGTGCAGAATCCAGCACTTTCCCTTGTTGAGCTTCACATGATTGGTGATTGCTCAGCCCCCTGATTTGTCAAAGTCTCTCTGCAGAGCCTCCCTGGCTATGAGAGAATCAACAGCTCCTCCCAGCTTTGTATCATCTGTGAACTTGCTCAGTGTCCCTTCCAGTCCTGTGTCCAAGTCATTTACAAGCTGTCAAAGAGCACAGGGCTGAGGATGGAGCCCTGTGGAACTCTACCAGTGACAGTCCCCAGTCTGATGTCACCCCATTCTCTGTAACCCTTTCTGCCTGACCCAGGAGCCAGCTGCTCACCCATCACATGATGTGTTTATCCAGACGTTTGCTGGACATTTGGTAAACTGTTACACCATTTTCAGCTGTATAATTATAAAAAAAATATTAAGAGAGTCCATCAGTCATCACTATCACATATAAACCCAAAACCAATCAAGGATCAATAAATATATCCAGCTGGCAAATCTCAGTGACAAGATGTCCTTATAATTAGAACAGCAGCATCTGCTTTCCTCATCCTCCCTCACAGAATCACTTCCATCTTGCCTGTTTAGAAATTTAGCATTTACACTGATGAGATGAATCTAAATTCCTAGGCAGAAGTCAATGCACATAGACATCAAGAATATTTTAACTCCTCTCAGCCTTCTCTCCTCTTTGGGATTAAATCAGAGTTCATACCTTTTGTGGTTTTATTAATTTGTGCCTAATTACTTCTAGAGCTATTTTGGCTTGACATTATTCCTAGTTGGGTTCTGTTAAAAGATCTTCAACAGCTGTTCCAGATCAGTGTAAGTATTGATTTCACATCCATTTTATCATCAGAATTAATGAAGAGAAGGAAGCATCTGACTTACTGTGTAGTCCATGACAAGTGGTTTTTTCTCTCTGTTTAGTCTCTGCATCAGTACCACCTTCACAAAGACATCAACAATCACTTTTTTCCATTCATACAGCATAATCACACCCAAAAAAAATGTCAAGAAAATAACCAGCGCTCTTATATGTGTCTTTTAATGGTGTATTTAAAATTGGTCTAGTGAAGAATCCAAATATTTTTAAGTGTCATTAGACTACAGATAACAGGACCCAAAAGATCATTAGTCCATCTGGTCAAACCAAGACAATAAGACTTTGTACTACAAGATTTGAAAACACCCTATAATGTCACAGCAAGAAGCACTATGCAGTAATGAATTAATTTATTTATATTTGCCACAAGCAGCTTGTTCTCTCATTCTCTTCCCTGTAACCAAATTACATATGCAAAGTAGAATCTGGTAGGATTGTTTTTCCCTGCATAAATATATACATGCTGCTGTGTGCTTCTTTTAGAGAAATCAAGGTCAAAAAAGTATACTTTCCATTTGAAGCAGCAACTCCCACTGTGGTTCCTATAGGAGATAATTAAAAAACCTCTGCTAAAATAGCCTTACTTGCCTGAAGAGCCAAAACGACAGGGTGTGAAGGCTTCCTTCTGAAACTTGTGCTTGGTGGAGTGCTGAATGGGCCCAGCCCTTGAACACCTTCAAGCTCTTAAGGGTTCAAAGTTAGTCAAGGAGACTGAGAAGAGAATCACTGAAGTGTTGCTTGCAAGAGGCCACTGAAGCTGTCCAGTCCAGTCTCACTCTCCAAGCAGGATTATCAGCAGAACCGAATCAGGTCATCAATAGAAAACCCCCAAAGATAGTCACCTGGCTGGGTGCTGCACTGCACTCCGCACTGCAGAAATCGTGGTCATTTTCCCCAATACATCATCTGTACCTTCTGAGGAATGTTTGTTTCTCTCATTTTCATAACTCCCCATCTTAAAGTAGTTATAGGTATCTACTAGATCACTCCTTAGTCTCGACATGACTCTCTATGTATACAAACCCAGCTCCCTCAAAGGGCACAAGCCCTGCACTCCATCTTGGTGGCCCACTGACAGACTATCAATGAAGAATTTATATATTTTCTTAATTGAAACATGGCAGTGTTCTGAGTTAAAGCTTCCTAAGTCACTGGGATTTGTGTTTAAGCATGCTGAAATGCTGTAGATTCCAAAGCCGCATTGTCTGCTGGGCAGCACAGCACAGAGAATGATAGAGGGTCTTTCAGATGTTATCATGCAAGAACAGCACAGAGAATTCTTCCTCCTCACAGAGTACTGTACTGTGGCTGAAATTACCTCAAAGTACAGTTCAGGTCTAAACTAAAACTCTTGCCTGTATCTTAGCTTTCCATCTAGTTGTGCTTTGGCCCCCATCCCTGGATCATTTTGTTGGGAGTCATATCACCTTACACAACTGAACAATGCGCTACACCATGCATTAAATTGCTCGTATCTTAGTTCAGCTCATTCTAGGTATTGTCAGGTTGCATAATGTCACAGTCAACTACACCATCCCAATGGGTTTTCGTAGTAACTCCAAGTAGACTTTGAGTCGGTCTGTAAGAGGATTGACCCTCCTGAGAGGATTGAGCCATATGAAAGATCAGTTAGCAGAAGCATGTGGCTCTTGATACTGTTGTTTGTCTTGGACCAAACATTTACAATTCCACGATTTGCAACTCAAATCTAAAGTGAACACATCTGCAGAATAACCACAGCCGTAGTTTCCTTATCAAACTGAAGAACTTAGAATGTGCAATGTATTTTCCACAATATATAATCTAGTGTTTAGCTCAAAGCAAGAGCAGCAGTGTCTGGCCTGCAAAGTACCCCTCAAATACCACCGAATGCTTAGGTCAACATAGGATCTGCTTCTTACAGCTCTTGTGTCAGTCACTTCCTTTCCAGTCACTGGTCTAAAAATTGCCTTTTTATCCCTGAACATTTTGACTTCAGAAAACCACTTAAGTAGCTTTAGTTCAGAACTGTGCCAGGTCCACTCTAGCCCAAGCTATATCATACTTTCCTCAGTCAGACCTTTTTGATCCAATGCATCCTGTTCACTGGTTGTTTTGATATCTGCATTCTGAGAGCCATGCTATTCCAATACAGCAACAAATGAAACAAAAAAAATTAAAAAATAAAAAAATCAGAGACTCTAACAAATTTCTAGAAAAAGAGAGAATCCACAACAAGATTTATGATAGACACCACATCTCAAAATTTCATGTTAAGTGTTGAACGATGGAATTCTATTTGTAGGTTGTATGGTCCAATTTCTAGTTGCTACTCTGTAATTTTGCACATGCATGCAAACAAGTGAGAAAACAATATTTTACTTTTCTCTTCCAAAAGAAAAACATTTTAATCCTGGATGTGAAAGTTTTCTGGCTGCCTAAAGGCAGTGATAAAAACCTAACACCTACCCTACCTGCCAATATCTGTGTGCAGATAACTCAGCTAGATTCACAAAGGCTTTGGCTTAGTTTTAATCTAGCAACTGTTTCTGAGGATTTCCATCACTTTTACACAAATGCGAATGTTTTCCATGCATGGTTGCATACCAGCAACATTTTCCAATGTCTTTCTTCAATAAATTTTTATACAGGAAACCACAGCAGGAAATTCTGCATGCCCCATTGGGCTAGCAATCATTAAATATACAACATCCTAATGAAAGGCAGTTTAGACTACCAGCAAAGAACTTTTCACACATTGACAACCAGTTTCTCAGCTTTTGAAAGCCTCATAAAAAGGCTTCCAGCTGCCATATAGTATTTGCAACCAAACAAAAACTAATCCTTGGCAAATGTCTTTGCAAAAAATAGCTACAGAGGATAATAAAGTGGTTAAAAATGGAGTCACACCAAGAGAAAAAACAAACACTAAAACAATATTTTTTAGCCTTCATTCCTATTTCAAATTGGTATGACTCACTCTTCCACATCATTCTCCCACCTGTGCAAACTTGGAGGCAATATACCAATTTTCAGTCCTTCAGCACAGACAAATATGATAACAACTGTCCTGTACTCAGCCAAATTTCACACATCTCAGTATTCAATAGTACAGAACCCAGATTTAGTTCAGCCGAAGCCTAGTACAGACTGGCACAGTAGTATTTTGACATTCAACTATGTTTTCATAAATTTATGATCAATTCTTGAGTAAATCTCATTTCAAAAACAAGACAAGGGAGTGCAGGTTCTCGAGGCTGTTGCCTTCTCTTTCCCCTTGACTGCACAGGGACCTGTGACAGCCCTCAGGGCAGCAGGACCGTGATTACGGTCTGGCCATCAGCGAGAGAGAGCAGAAGCCTTTTACAAGGGCTTGCGTTTCACTGTTTTTCAGCTGCAGGAGCTGCTCAGCAAGGCACAGAGCAGGGTTAACCCCTCCAGCACAGCCACAGGAGGGGGTGACACAGGGGTGGCACTCAGAGAGGGAACGCCAAGGGGCAAGCGAGGCCAGGGAAGCTGAATGGAGATCATTTGGGGCTGTTTTGGGTTGGGCATCAGCAGGGCAGCTGGGGCCATGCTTGGCAATGCACCAAGGTACAAATCCAGCCTGGCAAGAGCAACAAAAGAGTCAGATGTTTTGAATCAGCATCAAAGGCTTTATCACAATCCCCCATCCAAATCCTACCCAAAAAATATCTTGGCCTTTGGGAAGGAAACTTAAGATGATACTTGTGGAAGAAGGCCTTGTGGCAGCTGGGCTGCCATGCTGCACTCTCGGTAAAAATCCATGTCCCCAGCCAAAGTCTGTATTCCCAGACAGCAAACTGCAACTTTCTCAAAGACAGTGGGTTTGTAGTTCTATGATATGACTCAATACACAGCCAAAGGCAATGGCACATATCTGACCTATTTTAAACCTTGAAATGTGGAAACAACTCTCGGCAAGAAAATGTGAGCTTCACTTTCAAGAGCAGGGAGGCCAAAGTAGTCCAATTATTTACCACCCAAGATGCTAAGGAGGAAAATAAGCCTCTTGTATCCGGTGTTGTTGCAAATGTATCAAAATTATTTCCCTATTCCTTTTAGCCTGCCCCCAAGAATTCCACTTAAAAAAAGAAACTGACAAATAAGCCAAAACCAAAACAACAAACAATAAAAAACCCACCCACAAAAAAAAAAAAAAAAAAAACCACATGCACATACAAAAAAATCCCTGGCAAGTAGAGCCTTGTTTTAAGCATTTTTTACTTAAACTTTTTACATTTTGCATCTTTAAGTACAGGGGAAAAATTTTTTGTGGTGCATTTATAACTTGCACTTAAAAAAAAAAAATCAATGGCTATATGTTTCTTCCTCTCTCTCTCTTTATCCAAGGAACTTGTGCAAGAATCACCTTTTTAGCGTATGTGCTAAGCTTATTGGCCTGGTCATTTAAAAAAAGCAAAATAAAAGCACAGATGTCTGCCACTAGAACTACCTAAGGTAACAAGAGCCAGCCAGGAGTCTGCCTCCAGTGACATCTATGAAGATGTCCTTTCAAAAAAAGGAAATGTTTGCTCCCTCTCATCACTGATTTTAATAAGATTCATTGGCTGAGACAGCTATTCATGCACAGCAGTTATGATCCCCTCAGACTTTCACTGACCTTCAGGGAATTATAAAAGAAGGAACCAATTTCCATTCCTGGAAAGGAGGAGGGAGAAAGGCAAGCCCCCTCTCACAGTGTAAAGGTAAATACTTCAACAGAAAGAGCTCTGATGTTATAAAAGAACTCCTAACAGCAGGAAAGAAGGCATCAAATCAACTGCTGTCATTTTAAATATTTCCTACAAAGGAGGAAATATGCTTTAGTGCAATGAGATATCCAGCAGCGGATTTTTATGTAGCATGCTCAAGAATTAATCTCCATGTTCAACCCTGCACTACTACAGCTGAGTCAGCACCATTCTTTTAAATGACCTGATTCTGCAATCGCATTATTAATATCACGAAAATTACTTTCCTCTTTGCTGTTTTGTGCTATCAATGCAAAGCCACAGAATCAAAATGCATTAGCTCTCACAGGTCTCCTCTAGAATTATTTGCATCAATACAAACTGAATTAATCATAGAGACATTTGAATAATCACCGGGTGCGTGGTAGTGCCAGAGCTGTGTCAGGAGCTGTGGTCCACTTCTGTAAAATGTTGCATTTTATTTGTGTTATTGTCATCTGAACCATGCATATTTTATCATTCTCTATCAGGATGATGTCTTGCAATCTACACTGTTATTCTTTTCTTATATCTTGGCATATTTTATATACACTGCCTGCTTTATGTTCCCTAATGTTCAGTCCTAAATTTTTAAGTGGCACACACTTAAATTTATGAATCTGAAGAGGGGAATTCATTACAAGAAATACCAGTATAATGGAGACCCCCTTTGTTTTGAAAGACATTGACTCCACCTTTGATTTGTAGTGTTTTGTATAATACTAGGTTTTAACTGCAAAGAGGAGAGAAACTAGGGAACCAGAGGATTGCTCTGATGGTCAGTAAAGTTTAACTCTTATTTCTGAGCACTGCCATAATTCAAGCAGACTGCAAATGTGAAGAGTAAAGTGCTCTGGAAAAAACCACTCATGACAAAATTGACCAGTTCTAATCCCAGTGAATTGGTAACCAGTGGGTTCAAGGCAAGTTGTGGACCCTGTTTAGCAATCTAAATTCTAAAAACTTCAGCATTACTAGGAACATATTAGTAAGCATTTTAAATTCAAAAGAGCCTCGGAGAGCCAGAGTCAGAACTCTTATGATAAAAGTGCTGTAGGGTTTGGCAACATATTTAATCTGCAAAAAGAATTTTAAAAGATACTTCATGAAACAAAAGCAACCTGACTTCTCATATGATGAAGAACATGCTAGGAACTTATCAATCACTGTGATATACTGCTGAAAAAAAATTGCATCTCCCTCAAAAATAGTGCATAAGTACATGTGAAAGAGATCCAACAGGCATGAGAGTGACAACAAGCAGTCTTACACACACACACAAAAGCAGGAGCCAAATTACTTGTACTGAAAATTATCATAGAAATATACATTTATGATCCTGTTAAACATGGTTCAAGCAGGTTTTAAACTATGAAAGAAAAATATCCTTATCAAAGGGAATTCAGAATAACCAAAGCACCACGTGATTGCCACAGGCCCTGGAAGAGGTACAGGCACCATCCCATCCATCTTACCCACCACTTTTCTGAGTCCCTCCAGCTTCCAGGACCCTGCTGCAGCAGCATGGCAAAAAAATGTGATTTCCCAGAGACACAAAATTTCATGATACAAACAGCCCCTAAGCAAAACTATGGAGGCAGTGTCACCATACCAGCAATAGCAAAACAGAAATAGCAAAAAGCAACAATGTACTAAAAAGCATCCAAGTAAGTATATTCATCTCTGCCCAAAAGGAGGCAAGACCCGTCATTTTTGAGGGTAAAGGCATTCCATGAAAGTACCACAGACAATTTATCCAAACATTCAACTGGACTATTTTTCATTAATTTTCTTCTGAAATGTTTTTCTTTCTTGTATGTGGAAAACAATGCTTCACAGAAGTCCACATGGGGAAAAAAACCCAAGTATTTAATCCTACCCCGTTACTGTACAGCTCCAGTTACCATAACAACTTGCTGTAGCTCTTCTCATAATAGGCTTAGGGTAGCTTGTCCATAAAACCATTTTGTGACTGGAACTACAGCTACCACACTCTTCTGCATCCATGCAGCCCCTCTGTTGCCAAGAGTCAGATTTATTTCATTTTAAGTGTAAATATAGTTCACAATATTTGCAATTTTATGTCTAGAAAAGCCAGAAAGATAGCAATCACAGCACTTATCAATGTGGTACTGCATTAATGATTAAAAAAAAAAGAAAACACGACCTACTGTTGTTCATCAAATGCTTCAATATTTCACTATGTCTTTAACAGGAAATAAAGTATTTTAGATACATATTAATTTGTAGCTGAACTTTCAGTTATGTCATTGGTTCATTTACAACAAATCTGTAGTTCTTACACATTTAGATTTGAATATTAAATGTTATTTTAGCCTGCACTACATATCAACTCTTTTCAGGTATCTGTTATTTCTGTTCTTTGAGAAAGTATTACAGCTATGGAGAATGACTGTGAAATCTGCTAATGCTGTGGTTTAAGCTGGAAATCTGGTACTAAATTTTTTTCCCCTCCATTTCACAATATGGATATTCTTTCATTACATTTACTGTTAATTATCAGCTTCCCTTTAGCGTAATTTTGGTAGGAAGTGTTTGTAGAAAAGCTAAGATGGACCTTGATGTCAAAGTACTAGGTTGAAAGATCCTCAAAATAGCTTTTAGCTGTTTTGAGCACTAATAATTCTTTAATGATATTATGCTGTCTATTCAAGATAATTATTCACAGTGCTTCAATGCAAGGGAAAATACATACATCCAGACTGGTTTGCTGTTTGGTGCTCCCAGCTGAGCACATTGGAACAAAGGTGTCAGGCAAAGGCAACTTTCAAATGTTAGGGGTCTTTTAGACGCCCTCTACTGTTGGGCAAGAAAAAAGAGTAAATTTAAAGATTTAAAGACTAAAGATAAGAGACTCCAGAATATTTTCTCTTGAAGGAGAGAAAAAAACCTTTTCTCCACAGGACAAATTTAAATACAGACAGCTCCAAATTTTTTGCTCCTGCAGAAAGCCTTAAAACCTTCTTTTAAGCATGTCATAAACAGGAACTCATAGCTTTGTCCCTACAGCCAATGCCCAAGATCCATCCACATCCCCAACAAAGTTTTACTCCTCTGGCTCAGGCCCTTGCAGTAAGCTGCACTCTAATCTTGGATCTGGTTTTAGTGCAGCAAGGCTAGCAGATCCGCACCAATATCAGGAATCTGCCCACTAAATCCAAGACCCAGAGGCAAAGCAGACAAGGAGTGGTGTCCTCTCTAATTCTACAGGATAACTTTCACAAGATCTGGGTCAAAGTCTCTGCCCTGGTTGGTGCCTGCTCCCTACGTGAGGGAACTCTCAAAATGCATGTGCAGGATGAAGGTGGGCAGTGGTCCTGACTTACAGATATGAAAAATCCTCAGAGTTACATTGGTTTTCCATGCAATTTTCTGTAATCTTTATAAGACATTTTCTCTGCATTGTCAACTCTTACAACAAAATTAGAGTCCGTTTGCTGGGGTTTTTTTATGTCTTTGCTTCCTTTTTAAAGGCATATCCTATTTTAAATCCTCCCCTGCTGAAGCTTATTTCTATCTAAATCATTTGTTTCTGCAAAGTTCTTTGAGTTATTCATATTTGAGGTGTGTTATTTCATGAAGTTTGAACTTTAAATCATTCCTAAATCAAAGCCAGCAATGTGGCAGATTTGGACTTAATTTGATGTGCAAAGACCATTATTATCTAGTTAGCAATCTCCTCTCAACTTTAAGTCTTTTAAAAAGATCACTAAGGAAAACAATCTGCAGGGTTTCAGTCAATGCATACAAGTCATTAACTAACATAATGCCTAACCTTAACTATGGATAGAATTTTTTCTGTTTAATTAACAAGTGATGAAGAACAGCCAGAAGTTTTGCATGTAGGCATCCTAAGTGGCTCTAGTCTAATTGATTCGTATTTACTGAGCAGAAGCGGCAGGCTAGCAAACACCACTTTGCAGATGTCAGCTCAGCTCTGGCATCAGTAAAGTCTCTACTACAAACTTACAAAGGACAGCTAAGTACAATAAGAAGATCTTTATTTAGGACCCATTAAAATGCTGGAAATTGCATTGTCAGTAAAACTAGCAAAATGGATATGAAAAGCAATTACTTCTAACTTTAAATAAAAGTGTACTTGAATATTCCTTGGAAAAATAGCAGTATCAAATATTTGGAAAATCATTAAGCTGTTCAACATGGTCCAACTTAATACTGCAAATTCCTCAATATGTATAGCTAAACAGCTTTCTGTGGAGGGAAATTCAAAGTGAAAGAAGAAGAGGTGATGAAATTACATAGTACAAATTGAAGTTTACCAGTGCCTTACAATTATAGATAACTCTATGGTGAATTTGAAAGGTTTTTACTGTATAAAAACTAATGCCCTGTTTCTATTAAAAAGACAGATGTGTGATCCATTCAATCACTGGCAAGTCCATTTAGATGAGGGAGCAAATAAACGCTCCTTTAGGAACGTCTTGCGAGAGCCAAAGCTATTGTCCAAGACACTGCTTTGTAAAACACAGTCTGAATACAACTTGCAGGGAATGAACTTCCCTGGAATTCTATGCAAATGCAATATTTGGAGAAATACATGGGAGCTGTGAGGTTCTGGCACAAGTAATGGCAGAAGCCCAAAAGAATTTTAGTTAGCAATAGCCTTAGAAGGCCCAGAATATGCAAACACAGAAACTGTTTCCTGTCCACTAAAGCTATGCTTTCACACATCTTCACACACTGGTCATACAGATGTAAAGGACAGTGAGAGAGAAATGTTTGCCTCATCTCGACCCTCCTCTGAAGGAGCCTTAGTGGGGGCAATCATTCCAAAGAACAAGAATGCCAAAGACTTTCACATCCTGAGGTGCTCTAACAGCTATACATCTACAAAAAACACTGAGAACCAGGTGCAAAGCCCCATTCAAGTATACATGCAAAGTCTGCTCTATTGTCATAGCATGAAAAATGAGTTTGGCCAAGTGAGCTTATCCCTTACGCTCTTCTAAACACAGGCTTTTTGCTGTATCTCTTAACAAGCAGCTGGATGTTGCACCAATTCATAATACCCTGAGTATCACCACTTGCAAATTACTTCCAAGGAAATGAGTACTCAGGAATTTGTCGGAGACCTGATTAGATGGTGAAATGAATCAGTGTTAGAACCGCAATAGACTTTGATCAGTTTAAAAATGGCTTGTTTGAACATCTGAAATCATTAGCGAGGTGCAAATGGGAGTGATTTAATATAGTGTTGAGAGCAATTAGATTGGAGTTCATTTTGTAGTGTCTATTGAGAACATTATTTTTATCTGGTTTAGAAACATTATAATACTTGCATAATAGATGCGACACCCATTCTCCTTGAGCATTATTATAGATGTCTTTTCAGTAGTATTCATACATGTGAAAGCAGCAGTAAAAATAGTACTTGCTCTTGGTCTTTTTCTGGGAGTAAGCTGAAGATTTTGGTGGATCAAATACTTATTCTGCCTTCCAAGCTCTTTAGACATTTATCCAAAGATCTACTAAAGCAGTCAATGCAGATGGAAATGAAACTTTAAGACCTAGATCTACAAGGTATTTATACTGAATTGCTTTAGAAAAATCCAACTACACATATTAAATAGAATGTACCTTCCTTACAAAATGCCATTAATCTGGCAGTTTCTCCCAAAATTTACAGCATTACTTTCAAAATAAAACCTAGTAAAATGAACAACCTCCAGAAAGATTCAGTTCAGAAAATATTGTGCTCAAAGTCCCAGAGATTTCCATTATTTATCAAATTGATTTCATATTTTCTAAGTGAAGTTCTGTGGCTGTCTCCTCTTCCTCTTTCCAGCAGTTCTGCCTTTGTCTCCAATAAAAGAAATTTAAAGCCCTTTCTTATATCATTTACAGTAAAAAACAGTTGGGAAATATAGCTGGTATATGGTTTAATGGTAGCCTGTAGAAAAAAAAAATATATTGACTGTAGTGGTCTGAAAATCAAGATATATAGCTCAAGAAGTGCCATACTGACAGAGTTTCAAAGTATCAGGGTTTTCAAGGTATCATTGTTCCACATAGTTTTATGCCTGTTTGCATTAAAGTAGATCATATTAAGGGCCTGATCCAAACCAGATCAAACTCAAGAGGTTATTAGTAAGCCTGGAAGTCTATAGACATGGAATAAAAAGGGTCATTTAGAAACCAGCAATAGGACTGCCTCCATGTGATTTATGTGCAAAAGCAAAATTGGGCAGGAACAGCCTAGGAAATGGAGAGCTTTCGTTTTTTCCTAGGGGCTGTGCTCACCATGAGTCATTTCTAACACACACACTTACTAATAAATGGATCACGTCAGTCTTTTGTTTCCCTCATAGTACCTGCATGTGATGTATAGAATTAATTTTATCTTCATTTATATACAAAAAATCTGAGGCCTAAAATACGCCCATAAACACAAATTCTGTGACAGTAAAGAAAACTACTAAGCCAAAATACAAAGTTCATATAACCAACTTTTTCATTCCCATCTTTTAAGTCCCGTGTTTACTCAGGCATTGCTGAGATATTTGTCTCTGTGCCATTTCTAAACAAAAAGCTACAGCTTCCTTCAGGGAAGCATCAGTAGTTCATATTAGTGGCAGCAGCATGTTCCACATCGGCTGTGGATGGGGATTCATCCCAAATCAGAGGATAATTGCCTGTTTCTCCAAGTCCTATTCCAGGTTCCACAAGTTTTGGGTTTTCTAGGGCAGCATTGACATGGGAATGGGTTTTGGCACATTAATTTTTGCTATTTAATGTTGCAAACACTCCTCATCTGCCAAATAATTTATGCCTTTTACTGAAGCTAAATCCTTAGAACAAACATATTAACTATACACAGAATCAGTTTCGAATAAAATGATGATTTCTGCCCCAATGCCAAGTTTTCATTTGGGAGCCTAATCATTTGTTGCCAGGCAAATCAAAAACTGCTGTTCCCCTCGTTAGCACTCTGCAGTTATCAAACAATTACTACTTATTCAAATACTTCCTAAAACTCACCTTGCTGAAACATGGGAATGTGAGGGACTAAGTCCATGATCTTTCACTAAGCTTCATTCATCCTGCATTTTCAGTCAGGTATTTTACAGGAGCCACACAGCATAGCCTTTGTCATATGTTTTATAAAGCACAGAGTACACCAATATTCAATAAAAGAAATAATAAAAGGTTAAGAAACAGAGTCAAGCTAATGAAAAAAAGGAGGTCATTCCAATATCATAGGAATTTCCAATATTTATTCTTATTGGTTTTCCCTCCTGCAGGCCATGATGACATGGAAGACAGCAAAGCGAGGCAATTCAGCTCATGAGTTACATCCAGTTCCCATGAGGAAGCTGATAATAACAAGATTAAGTGGAATCATCCAAAATCATTTGAACTCCAAATTATTTTTCTGATCAAAATATTTCACGCTTCCATTGCAAATTAGAGAATTGTATCTATTTTTTACAAGTAACAAGAATTACATTCTTCTCCTGCAAACGGCCAGTTGGAAAATAAAAAAACAAGCTCTCAGTGCAATTTGTCCCCACTAGAGTTTCATTGTTTTGGGGAAAGAAGGGGTTTTGATATTATTTTATTTTAAACTATCAGTCCTTCAAGAACATCAAGTCACTTAAAGCTGAACCATTACAATAATTTTTTTTTAAAAACAATCTAATTTCTGCACTTGTTGGAAGATGGGTAATTACACAAAATCCAACAACAGTGAAAGGAAGATCATTACAGAGTTAAATAGAGAGAAGTTCCCAGAGGACCTTACTAACAGATGTGGACGGTATATTACACCATTGTTATCAGGCAAAACTGTTCTCTTTGCTTGTAAATTAAGTTAATGTGTTAGTATTAATACTTAGGGATTTGAAAAATAAACCAGATTTCAATTACCATCAGATTTCTGTATGTGGTGAGGATCGAGTCCCTTGTGTCAGGATGCATCCTGCAGAGCATTAGCTACTTAGAAGTGATTTCCCTGCTTATCTACCTCCACTGCTTGCAGGATAACAGGGTACGAGCATGGCAGGGAGGGGAGGCTGATCTGGGTGCCAGCAACACAAATTCTGACTGGCCCCTCACTGAACCCCCATGTAAGCTCCCAACACTACTCATCCACAAACCCAACAGGGCTAAAGAAAAGCAAAATTAGGGCAGGCCTTAGAGCAGTCCATTAAAAATATCCCTAGGACTGATCTGAACAGACAGGGCAGGGCTAAGGGCTGAGGCTTGCGCACGAGTGGGGAGAAGCAACACCCAAGGGCCCCAAGTCTGACCCAGGCAAGAGAGAAGGAATAAAAACATTTCCTCACCTCCCCTGCTGCAGCCTCATAGCTCATTTGTGTTCTCCAGTTTGACCCCCCCATGGGCCTTGCCAGAGGAATCTCTTTGCATATGAGCAAGGACCCTGAGCCTTTTTATCCATCCCTCCCTGTACAGCTTCACAGAGAACCTCCCTGTGCCAGATCCAAGTGACACAAACCAGGGCAGAAGCTTCCTCAGCAGAACAAGGAGCATTCCTCCCACCTCTGCAGCAAGAAACAGGAAACTTGCATAATTAGTTAATTTAGACCTTGTAATGAGCGTTGTTTTATGTTCCTACATTAAAGAATGCAAAAATCATTTAAAACCTGGAAGGCAGATTCGCTGTTGGTGCAAACAGCTGACTCCAGTGACATTCAGCTTGTTTATGCAAGCAGCGAATTTGGCCTGCGTGTACTTTTTGCTCAATGCTTCTGTCAGACAATGCAGAACAAACAATATTTGGCTTCATCTCACTCTGGGCAGATCAACTATTTGCACCCAGGACTTTTTTCTTTGCCTGCCAGTTTGAATTTTCCCCCAGCCCAGGCTTTGATGTACCTTTATAACAGCTGCAAAACACATTTCATGCCAAGGAGCAATTTGCAGGCACAGCACTAGACATTTCAGAGCATTGCTAGTTATTCATACAGTATTTTTTTGGCAGCTTTTCGAAATATAATACCATAGAACTGTCGTCTCTCACAAGTATTTTCATGCATTAGTCTTTTCTGTGAAAATAATTTATAATTTTTTACCACAACAGAGAACTCATCCTAGCAACATAGAAATTTTAAATCCAATAGTTTACTTTTAATAGTGCTAATTCTAAAGCAGTCTTAACAAAAGCTATGTTGACACATGTGTACAAAACATCTCAGGTAACAGGAGGAAAAAAAAAGCAGCCCCATAAAAAGCACCTTACATCCCCCACTGCATGCTTTAGCTGACCTACCTCTCCCCAGGGAAAGAATGCAATGCCTGATAAATCATACACATGCAGTGAAAGCAAAGGCAAACCTCTCTGTTCCTGCTTTTTCTGTACAAAATGTACATAGAAGTACTTTTAATTTGGATAATAATTCCCCATAAGAAAAAGTTTCTGTTAAGCAGACATAGGTCTTATGTACCTCATTTACTTGAAACTCCTAAAACTAGGCTAGGAAGGCCTTGCGCTCTGCCTGAATTTATGAGTGATTACATAGCAAAGAGATGGTAAATAATATTTGTTAAAAACAAACAAATGTATCTTGCCCTCATAGTTTACTATCAGCAAAAATTAAAGCTGTTCATACTAGCTTTTTAAGCTCAATGAAAGGTTTCCATCACAGGCTAGGTTCTGCAATATGAGAGGATGACTTGCTCTTAGTTTAGCTGCCTTTCAAGACCTGAGTGTATCTTCAACAAAGTCATCCAAGGACAGTTTTATCACTGAATTTAAATTCCATTGATATTCAACCACTAGTAATCCATTCCTACAGGCCAACAGCCCCCGGGCACCATTTCTAGCCTTCTGTCTTTCTCAGTTCAGCAGGCACATCACTGTTTTCTTACTTTGTGTTTCACATCACAGGCAGACTGAGCCATCACCCTGAGCTACATTTTTAACGTAGAAATCAGACATTCGAATCTCATATTCTGGAAGTCATCCATCCCTACTCACCACACCCTCCCCATCCCATTCACCTTGTCAAGAAGTCTTCTCATCTGACCTAAAGGCATCCTGATATTCTGTCTTTTAGGAAGGTTCCAATTCATCCTGGGGATCTGGGCTGCAGGCACTTCCAGGAGACCCTCCAGAGAAGAGCCACCTGCAGCAGGTTTCAGCTCACCAGAGCAGGTCCCCTCTGTCCTGGAGGGCAGGTCAGCCCTGCTCCTGCAGGAAGGAGGTCTTTCTCCCATCTGCTCCAGGCCCAGAACCTCTTTGGGAAAGAGAGAAAAGGATAACCTCTGCCAATTCACCACTCTGCTCCTGCCCCCTCGTTCATCAGCCCCAGCTGCCAGGCAATTTGATGTTTACTTGGCAGCAAGCATCTTGTTCTCTCAGAGAAAGTAAACTAATTGCCTTCATTATTACTGTTGTTTCTCATCCCATTTCTGCTTTGTGCCACTTGGCTCTTTTGATCATTCATCTTAAATATACACATGCTTCAATCCATTTAGATTTATCAGTGTTGTATTCTGCAGGTTATTGCTCTTTTCAGAAAGCAAGTTTTCTCATAGTTTGATTGTGTTTGGATAAGGAAGGAGTCAGTGTCCCAGTTTGCACCTTATTTACTTTTCCTTTCCCTCCACATATCAGTTAATAAAAAATATGGATGCAAAGTATAAGAAAATCTTATAAGAGCTACTGCACAAACATACAGTGAAGTTAAACACCATCACCTAGGAAATCAATAGCAAAGTCAGAAAGAGATCCAATCTCTTGATCCAAATCCAACAGTCTCAAAAAAGTACTTTATTTCTAACATCATGTTGGTTTCATTTATGACATATTTCTCATTTCAGTTGCTTGAAATACTTTCAATAGGGAAAGAAAAAATAATGATGAGCTCTCCTTTATTCTCCTGCTTTAGTTTTAAATTAAAAAGAACCTAGCATCATCCCTAAATCCTATATTTCAAAATTTAAGTTTGATTAAAAACAAAAAGATCAAGTGAACAGCCGAAATTGTGGGTCGTTTTTGTTTAAAATGAGGAAATTTTTATTATAAAATGAAGGAAAGTACCTACAAGTATTTCTTAACTATGCCTACAAGTATTTCTCAACTGCAACTTGCTAGACATATATACAAAATACAAGTATTTTAGTCCAATTTAGCTGACAGAATATTAAGTACATAAGAAAAACAGTCAAACCCTAAAGACGGATTTTCTAATATTTAAAACTTTACTTAGAAACATTTTTGGCTAACTGTTTGGTAGGTGAAAGAGATACACATATCCACAATTATCGGAGTGGGTAATGCAGCGCTCGAGTTGTCATTTAAGAGACCCAGATAGCAAAATATATAGCCAGGTAGCTGGATGCACAATTTATTTCCAGCCTCTTTTCTCATAATAAAGACTACTTTTCTGTCATAGCAGCAATATTCTTTATATCTGAAGCAGAGAAACAATGAAAACATCATCACACTGCAACTGGCCTGAGGGATGCTGGCACATCAGCTCTTTCAGTCAGAGGAATATTGTGGCTCATTCCTCCAGTGATCCCCAACCAGAAACAGCTCTGCAGCTCAGAGCTCCTACACCTTTGTTACGGCTATTATTCTGCCCACCAGGGTTAGATACCCTAAAATGGAGTAAGCAAACTCAAAACTAACAGTCAGTCATCCCTGGATTCCACCCTGGCTTGTAACAAATTTTTTGGTTTATGAGCAATTACAATTAAATCATTTGGTGATGAAACTGTTATTGAGAGGCACCATAGAAACAAAGCCAGCAGCAGAATTCAATTTGTTTTCTCACTAAAAATACATTGTTGATCAGCATTTTTCAAATCAAGGCCTTCTACCCTTGTGTCTTGTAAAAGACAGAGGACATTTTTCTAACCTCATTAAGTTCACAACAAAGACCAGAAGGAATACTGTCTTCAGTTTTCAAAAGATGACATATGGTGTGTTCCACAGGATTGTCAGAACTAATCTCTGAAATCTTCACCTTAAATTGGCTGACAACTGTGCTAAGCTAAAGTTATTTTTATATTAACCCTTAGGAATACAGACTGCCAGCAAATAGTAAAACTAGTAACCTTTGCAATTCTTTTCTGCTGTTGATGTGAAAAGCTCAAGGCAGTATACATGTGCTAGCCTTCAAAACATCCAGTAGGAGAGATACTAAAGCCACTTTAAAGATAGAAGCATCAAGTAACAAATAGAATAAATAGATGGCAAGAGAAGACAGCAACTCAAGGACAGAGATAATTTCCCAGTCCTAGCTCACCGCTGCAGACAGTCTTGTCATTGAAGGAAGTATTTCCTAAATGTTTGCCAGACCCTCTACAATATCAACATCAGCCAGTTTGAAATCTTCTGAAAACTAACATTTTTACATTCACAGAAAAACACACACGCAAGGCACTCACTCCAGTTTTGTTGACTTTTTGAAAGATATTCTGGTCAGGACTCAGAAAAATAGTAATTCCAACACTTGCATTGCTGTAAATCAAGAATTTGATGAAACCTGGGAGATCTCTGCCTAAATAGAGAATTAAATTGCTATTGTCCTGAGCAAGGACCTAAAGTGAGACGCTCAAAAATATTAAGTAACCTTTTCCCCCTTCTCACAAATCTATAAAACATAATTCTGCACTTCGCAGATCCCAAGGAGAAAGCTGATTAAACACTAACATAGTCAGTTATTACAGCCAGCAATCACGTAGGACAGGACTTCAGTAAAAGGAAAGTTTTTTCCGTAAAGTACAGAGTCACGAGGTACAACTTCTCCCTCCATCATTTCAGATAGTCTCTTCTAGGTTTGCTGAAGGCTGATTCTAGCATTACTCTGTACAGCATGTGAGGCTATCTAAAAAGATCAATAAGATCACTGAACACTAGCAAAATCTGTTTTAACAACACATCCAGGCTTATTTTTCTCAGAAACTAGACAATATAGGCATCCTTTATCTTAGTAGTAGAGAAAAGGAAAGCTCACATCTCTAGAAATCATTTCCCTGTGATCGTTTCTTGATCAGACACAAGATCTTCCCTCAATTCCATCTAGAGAAGTTGCCTTAACCCTTCCTAGATTTTCTTCACACTAAGGCATATCACATCATACTACTCCAAGGCGAGGTATTTTTCTCATAAAACATTTGACTAGAAGAATAGAAAAGCCTTTTTGGAAGCGAAGAATATCTATTGTCCCCGAGACATTTTTGTGTTAGATTCCCACATATTTTTATCTCTAAACCTTGCTCCTCACAGCTTCTTCCTAGCTGTATTTCCATAAACAGCTACAAGCCATACTTATTTTTGATCTGCATGTTCATTGTGCTTGACTGTAGTGTTAGAAATCGCAGCCCATCTGGGTATGTCTTTTTTCTTCATCTGACTACTGTTTACAAGAATTTGCCTCTGCATACTCCCGAAGCTGTGAATGTGGTTATTCAATCATGATACATAAAGATCATTTCAGAGATAATCTCAGATACAACAAAAAAGTATAGGCAAAAAGATAGGCATTCCTTTTATGAACAACAACAAAAAAATCTTCAGCTGGTTTTGTTCAGGCAACAACATCAACTCACATGCAGTCTTTGGGGGACATCACTCGGATTCTCTGTGAATAGAGAGTCATCAGAGCCAGGGACTCTTTGGCATGCACCAAACATTAAGCTTGCAAGCTCCTCTAGGCAGAGAGGAAGAAACAAAGAAAGCGTTCAACACATAATACATGAGTGAAGGAGCAAAAATAACACCAGTATAAACCCTTCATCTAGCAGCTCATCACCTCCATGGGAACTGCTATAGCAAAGATTTCGCGTCAGCTTCATATTGATCAGATGAAAATCAGTTAACCATTTTCTCCTCACAAAGATTCCTGTCATGAAACTGCAAGCATCTCTGTGGTATAGAACTTTCTTGGTCGATAACAGAAGAGAAGCTTTAACTTCAACAGTCCTGAAAATTAGGCCACTAACTGCATTGTGCTGCAGCCTATTTTCAAGACTCACTGCATTCAAAGGAGTTATAAATGTCCATCTACCGTTCAGAATTTTATCTGTTGATTTTATGAGGGGTGTTTTTTTGCAGCTGTACAGTCATCACAACATAGGTACACCTAGATTTTTGTGAACTTTATTTCAATTACTCCCTAAAAATTAATGATGATCTTTCGCAGTAGGCCCGTATAAGTTCAGAATCTGTAGACTCTTTTACAGAGGTCTGAGAGGCATTCTCAAAAGAAATGCAGACAGTACTGACGAAATTCACATCATCAGCACACATGAAGTATTACACCTGAGAATACTGTAAGGTTGTCAGATCAGTCACAGTTGGCCTATAATTAATAGCATTGCACTGACAAGCATATGCATGTGCATATATATTGAACATTTTTATATGCATAAAATAGTTTTATCTTGCATAATATTCATAACATATAAATTAATATGTAACATAAATAATTCTCTCCTACAATGCTAATGATAATGGTTTCCAGTTAGACCTCATGTACAGTAAAAGCCTTTGCCAAACCATGTATCAGAATACACAGCACTGTAGCTGTGAAGCATTGGCAGCCAGCAGGCCCCAGGTTTCCAAACATCTAGAAATCCAAGCTTGTTTTACACCAGCAATATTGGCACAAGTGTTTCGCTTTTAAACTGAAATCTTGACCTTACCAGGGCAACACTTTCTACTCTGTGTTGCCATTTCCAAATATAGGCAGCAATAGTCCTTTCCATAGTAGGCTTACAGGAAGACATTCAATTCATTTTCAAGCAAAATAGAAATCTATTTTCCCAAGCAAAGCAGTGAAATGCCAAGAGTGGGAGAAATGGTTACTGCTGGCCTTCAGTAAGATGATGTCTGTTATGTGAAGATACATGGCTGGGCAGGATCTGTGTCCCAAGAGGTGTTTGTGAGAGCCTTCAAAAACCATAAAGAGTGATAAGATGCTGTTTCAACAGCATCTGTAGGTCCTAGCTCACACCACCTTTCCTGCTGGTTTCAGTGGTGCAACTGGTTTCACAGTGCAAGACTTGTGGCCACACTCTGGCAGGGTCAGACTCCCCGGGTGGAGACTCCCCTGTCTCCTCAAGTGGGGAAGCAGCTCTGTGAAACAACAGTGTGAACACGTAAGTGCTGGAAACAGACAGCCCAGCACCAGGGGACACTCTCCTTCCTCCCTCATCACATTTCTACACTTCACTGTTTTATCAAAATGTCCATCTTCATGACCGTAACATATTTAGAATTCTCCTAGCTGACTGCAGAAGAGCAGGACCCCACACACATCTCCTGCTTTCTCTTGACTTTTGATACAGCAAAACTTTAATAGATCAAATCATTTAAATAATCATGGCATCAACATCAACAGTTGCCACTACTGTGTGGCTTCCTCACCTTGTACCTCCATCAGGTCTATTTAACACATAGCACCTCTGAGATGAGGACTAATTATTGCTTTGTGTTTGCACTCCAACATGATTGAGCCCTACTTACAAGCATTTAAAATAATAATTGCATACTTGTATAAATTGCCACAGAGACAATTCAGGCACAACTACTTTTTTAGTGCATGTAAGGAAAAAATCTCACTTTACTGTCACTTGGAAAATGAGATACAGCATTGAGGACCACACAAATTAGCAATTTTATAGACAGAGAGACAGACAGGCAGACAGGCATTTAAATCCCTGCCTAAAAACTTCAGGACCTATGACGAACTTTTCATGCCTGAGCCTGCTCTTATCTGAACCAACTCTCTAGTGAATGGAGAAAACAATTTTAAAAAGCTCATGGAAACATCCTTGAAATTTGACTTGAAGGTTAAATAAGAAAAATTGCATGGAATTTCTTTTCTACTATTTGGGGTTTAATTAGCTTAAAATTTGCAAGATACAACATCATTTGGTCTAAACTAGACACCGCATCTGATCTGGCCTCAAGTATTACAGACACAACCAATTCCATAACATTTTTCTAAGCAGCAGATTTTTGCTGTAAAAATCTGTGAAATAGGTAAAAGTGTTAGTAGCTCCAGGTTAACCCAATACATCATATAAATGATGCCATTAATGTGACACGAGCTTTCCAATGAGTTCATGATAGAAACATTTCAGTGTTCAGGCATCAGTGTGTCAAACTTCTTTCCAGTAGTATCAGCAACATTTATTGTTCTCTCCATCAGACTATGAAGAGTTTGCTGGGTTAGTTTGGGGTTCTCGTAAAGCAAAGAACCTGAGAAAAAGTGGCTATTTTGATCTATGTAAATATTAAGCTAAACAAAATGATGATGAGACGGTTAAGGTGATACAGGTTATTACATTATCCCGCCTCAACAGCTCATGAGGAAAAAAAGCTGGGCCATGAAAATCAGCTGTAATTGTTTAATGTGGATGAAAACCAACAATTTAGAGCTGATCATATAACTCACAGTTAGTGTGCAGTGTTAAGGTGCAACATCAATATGAGACAAAAAAGGCAAAAAATCTATTTTTTGATCTAGCAATTATTTAGAGAGACGGAGTTTAAACCAGAATTTAGCATCTATAAAATGCCAACTCAGAATTTGAACAGCTTAATATGTTATTGTACTAAATATCCCAGTATTTTTAGGAAACAAGAGTATGTTTGCCTGATTTCCTGGGATGCTATTAAGACATCAAAATTGCGTGGGAAAGCATAATTGTGTCCACTTGTGCACATTAGTAACATCATCATGTGACAGATTTTGCACATGCCCCATACTCCTCTGCCAGCTTAGTTTTCAGTTTATGAAACTTTTCACAGAAGTGAGTTAACTGTGGGAACAAGTGCATAATGAGTAGCACAAATGTGACAGACAAGAGGCAGCAGAGGGAGATGCACCGTGGGCCAGCCCTGCGTTCCTCATGAGCGCTGCTTGCCCGTGATCCCCCCAACACCGCTCACAGGCAGGAGAAATTAAAAAGTTGAATTTAAGCTGAAGGGAAGAACAAAGTACAATCTGCCTGCAGCACATGACTCATTCAATATCACCACCCCCAGGACAGAAATGTTGGGGAACATTGCTATAGGCAGTGTTTAATGCCATCTTTAATATGCTCAGCATAAGCTTTTTTTTTTAATTGGCCATACTGAGCAAGATTTTTTTCTTTTTAAATTAACAATAATGGAGCACAGTTTCTGGAACTCCAAAGAGTCTTTCCAAATGAAAAGTACCTCTAGTGACAGTCTCTGAGCTTTCCTAACACAGTGAAATAAGGTTAACTCCAGTGTCATTTGAAAGTGACACTGGCTGCAGAATCCTGCTCTGTCCACCCCTCAAAAAGAAGTTATAGAAAATCTTCAGGCAAATTTGTTCCCCATTTGTTCCCCATGTGACTAAACACCACTTAGATTAAGTCAAAACCAAAAGTTATTGATTCTCTCTGATTTTCAACAAGCTAATTTTGAGGTGTCACATGGATAAACAGTGTACATGAGAGTCTGGCTAAGTACAACACCGGAGTTGATTCCCTTCCTTCTCACAAAGAATTGAAAAAAATAGGATTTTCAATTTAGATAATATAGTTTATTTCACAAAAATTGTATGTCGAATAATAAGCAACAAACCAAAATTTAAAAAAAAAAAAAATTTGAAAAAAAAAACAAACACACAAAAACAAATGTTAGGAAAGTTACAATGTGTTGATCAGGAAATAGTTTTTTTGCTCCCCTCCTGTACCCACCAGACCATTTATACTCTTTACAGAGCAGTACCTTAATAAGTAGGATAAAATTGCTTTAAAATATATTTCAGTACTGAGTATGTATGACTAGGACACCAACTCACCACAAGTGGTTGTATCCAAATTCTTCACAGATGATTGCTTGATTGTCACAGGAGGTTAAGGAATATGTTAGATCCCTTTCCTACCCACATATTCCATTCTCCCTATTATTCTTTGCTTGGTTATCATAACTGATAAAGCAAAGAACTCTAGGTTAAACAGCATTCCCAGTTACAGAAGTAACATTGCACATACTGGGATTAAGGCAATGGATACAGGCTTGTAGTCCCCAAAATTTTCAAAGACAGTACCTAGAAATCATGAGAATGTGTGTGAGCAGATTCTCGCACAGAGACACACATGAGTGAAGATGTTACCTAAATCACCAAATGACTTTCAGGAGTAATAGGATTTGACCCTTAAAAGAAAGGAAAATATTCTGAAGGAAAAAAAAGTGTGACAGTGAAAATACAATACCAAGCTACAACCACAGAAGCTGCCCTTGATAACTCTTATATTCTCTTCTCTGTGTATATGACCAGAGTCTCTCCAGGGACACTCACCTCCCTGGGGATGGTAAGGTGCTCCCCAGACTGAACAGACACCCCGGCGCTGTGTGACCAACCACGAGTGCTGCTTCAGGAGCTTCATTTGAGACACTCAGACCCAGAGAAACCAGAGGTGACTGTGCCAGGGAAGCTGTTCTTGGGGCTCATGCCACGCTACTTTCAATCTCCCCTGATTTTACCTTCCCCATTCCAGCAACCACCACACAAGGAAGAATGTAAAAAGAGAAAATCCTTGATGCCTACAAGAGAAAAATTAACAAAATAACAAATCTATATTTGCAGTAAAGCAGGCAGACCCTCACTGCCAGAAAGGCAGGGGCTGAGACAAGTTCAGCATCCTCAGCTTTAGGAAGGATAGGTTTCCTTGCTGTCTAAAATCCTTCCACTCCAAATACTATGAATAGATGTTGTATTTTAAGAAACTGTTTGGATGAAGTGCATGGAAATTATTTTTGTTATCAGATCCTGAAATGCTGGGGTTTTCTTTTTCACATTGATTCAAGAACTAATATAGGTCTCTTCAAGTAAAACATCAGGTATTCACATGTATTACTCAGCAGATACCAGAAGAGCAAAAAACTACCCAAAATACAAGCAAATTTGTATTGAGATACATCAAGAGAAACTTAAAAACCTATTTCAGCATGAGATGGAGAGAGTTTTAGCATTTTGAACAAACTTTAAAATCCCATTCTTGTGCTGTTTGCAGAAAAAAAATGCACACTGTTCCCTGCAGCCAGAGAGTCTGCTCTGATAAGAGTTTTATGAGACTAAGCATGATTTAAAATGGAATAGTCTTTTTTTCCCTCCATATAATTTGCTGCTTCTCCCCGTTCTCTGTCTATCCCATAACTTCATTTTTTAGGAGTAGTTTTCCCTTGAATTGGATTTCAAATAGTCATCATTACAATTCTGTTAAATAAGACTGCAAGCACAGATGCTCCTCTCAGTCAGGAAAAATATCTCGTGACAAGTAAAATTTTAAAGTTGTTTGGTTTTCAGGTAGCATCTTTGCTTAGGTTTTAAAAAATTACCAAAAGACCCCCCATCACTAAGCAAAAATTGCATAACTCCTGAAAATCCAGCCTATAAATGGATCCACTTTGTTCAAGGATCTCCAGTCCCCTGTTGACACAACAATCCTTCATGGTCCTTCAGCTTCCAACATGTGCCACCTATCCAATCTCAACTTTGCCATTTTAAAACATAATTAATTTTCTATTATTACTCATTCTTTGACAATAGATGAATGATGCATCTGTATGGATTTTGAAGAAGAAGGCTGAATCTTTATGAGCTGCAAGGTGATTCCTCCTCTCCCAAAAAACCTGTCACCTTACTGGGCCTAGGATGAGTTAGATTAGCTCTTTCAACAGGCAAGGAATCACACCTAGCACTATTCAAACAGATCCCTTGGCTCCTCTCCCTTTAATGAGGATAAGAATAAATCAGCTATCCCCAAAGACTCCGTTCATTATTTACCCCTGGAAGGTGGTTTTCTCAGCTTTACTTTCCTTACAAAAGTTGTAAATTGATGAGATATGTCCCTGTAACGTGATAGATTCTAGCTGCACTTCTCTTTAAAACAAAACTGTCCCTTAAAATGCATGTAATGACACAAGCACCAGTTCCCTTTTCTTCCAGATAGTGAAAAACACTCCAGGCCAAAAATACATGGTCAAACGAAGCATTAGGGTCTAGGCAATATCTCCATTGTATGGGAGAAGGACAGGCAATGCCAGCAGAACTGCCTGATTCTCAGGAGTGCCTTAAATGCAGAAAAGACTTGTCAGGTTGCCAGTGGCTGCAGGAAAAAGACCAGACCCTCTCCTCCTTCAAAATATAAGGAGAGTTATGTCTCATAAACAGCACATTTTAAGGGCAAGGCTATAAGGTAACTTCAGCTAGGGACACATTCTAGGTACTCCAACGGTGATGAAATGTTACGATTAATACCTAAGCAATGTTCCAGCATGCATCAAACTCCATTGAAACACCTTTTAATTTCAAAATATTTATCTTTGTTGTGATTAACCCTCATTATTGCAGAAGGGATTCAGCACTTACTTCATTTTCAGCATTTACTGTGTTGTAATATTCCTTTTAATAACTGGATTTGAGATGCAGCATAGACTATATATCTTCAAATAATATTTTGAAAACTACTCAACTTCAAATTACTTTTTCTGCCTGTCAGGGCTCTTTGTAGCTCTAAAATCAGCAGACCTATAAATCATTATATTGCATTGTTATGGAATCCCAGATTTCTCACATCTCTCTTTCCTCTGTAGGTCACACACATACAGTGTTACAACCATTCCCTAAAATGGCTTGTGCTTCTGTTAAAATGTGTTTTCCACAGAGAAAAGCCCCAAATTGAGAATAATAAAAAAACCCTCTGAAAGCTGACTTCTCTCGTTTGATTAAAAGACAAAATATTTGAGCAAATATTTACTACTAAGTTGTCTCCAGGTTTTCTCAGTGAAACTACAGCAGCCCCACCAGGCAGTCAGCTTCAGCTCCTGGAGCACCCCCACAGGTTTTTTTCTGACAGGCTCTGCAGCAGCACAACAGCTCACCGAGGTGGGCACTCACCAGCACAGCACATTGCTTTCAAGAGGGCAGGCAAATCATTTCAATCACTGTGCTTTAGTAGTGAAACACTGAAATGATATTGCAGAAGGAAAATGAAGGGAACATTGATATAAAGGTCAAAGCGCACAAATTGACATCTCAGAGACAACCTAAGACAGCCTTACCTAATGTGATGTTAATAAAGGTGGAATAGATACCCATACTGTTTGCAGCTCACATAAATAAAATTGTGCATAGTACTTGGTAAAGTGGTGGGTGTTAAGGTTTCACTTATGCTTTCTCCAGGAAGAAATGCAAAGTCAAAAACCTTTTGTATGATAGCTTCATAAAACACAGTAAAAAACTTTTTGTAAGATAGCTTCATTAACATTAAAAACATGTAAGAGTATGACATTCCTCTTGTACAGGGAACAGCTACAAAGGTAGTAACCCTCACCTCCTGAACATCACTTTATGTTACTTGATAGCAAACCCCTGTGGAAAGCACATTAAACAATATTAGCATAGAGCTTCCTGCTTCACAGAGAACAGAATCTCCTCACGGTGACTAGAGCAAGTAGAAGAAAAATGATGTCACAAAAGGTGACCTCTGAATAGTTTTATAGAGAGGTGATAATATGAGCCTCTTCTCCCAAAATAGAGCAGCACAAGAATTGCAGTTACTACCTAAGGAGGATTAGTTAAATTCTCCTGTAGCAAGGAGAAAGTATTTTGTTTAAGAAACTACAAATTAAGAAATATGATTACACTAGGAAAAATTCAGTTTTGTATGACCTTTCTCATTGACAACAAGGCATGAGTAATCTACAGAAACACCAGTCTTGTCATATCAAGCAGTGCATAGCAGCATTAATGCTGAAGACCTTCAAGACTCCCTAATGATAAATGGTTGCATTGCAGTAGTGCTAGTTAGCATGCAGACTGCCAAAATCCCTCGAGAGTCAAAATATTCCTGAAAATATATATCACCAATTTTGGAAAGTTTTGAAAAATAAACACAACAGATTTCCTACAAACAAACTGAGCAATTGAAGGCAGTCTTCAATTTTATTTAGTAATGGGGTTGATTTATGTTTTTTAGAAGCTGTAAGACTACAAATTCATACAAGTTTTAGTCAATAAAATGCCGCTTTTATAGTCTATAGAAATGCTAAACTTATAAGCTTTGAGGATTTATACATAAATAAAGATGAAGCTCAGAAATAGGCACAGCTTTCTTTCATTCCTGTTTAAAAATATTTAAGAGTCTTTGAGCCAAGCTGAATGATGGATTTTTCTTAAATTCAAGTATTCATATTTTCCTGAAACTTTTACATTAAAATTTTTAGTTATTTATATATACTTTTGCTTTTCACAGTTTAAAAAAACTTCCAACCCTCATCATTATGGTTCTCCTAATTTTTCCTTTAACCAGAAAGGTTTGTTAAGGGGTGTCGGGAGCAACAGTCACCTCCAGGACTCTGTCCTGGTCCCCAGGGCCCAGCCCAGTGCATGGGAGTCCATGTGTTTGCCCAGCCTGAGGAATGTGGCTGCTTCTTTTCCAGCTGCAGGTCCAACTGCAGCATTCAGAGCCACAGCCTCGGCTGCTCACAGGCTGCCCCAGGCAAGGCGCTGCCTCCAGCACCTGCAGGGCTCATCAAACCACGCCAGGCAGCCCAGTGCCCTCCTCTCTGCAGCTGGCAGGGACAGGGACAGGAGGGCACTGGTGACAGCACACACACCTTTGTGCATGCCCCAAGGACCAGCACAGCCCTTCTGCCCACCCAGCACTCCCAGATCATGGCTCTGTGCCCTCCCCACAGCTCCTCCTGGCCTGTGTGGGGTTTGCAATGGGCGCACCCAGACACACCTGATCCGGGGGACACTCCCCCCACAGCAGTGCCCAGCGCCAGGCTCTGAGCCACCCTCCCCTCCAGCTGTGGCCAGTGAGCCCCACTCACTGCTCCTGCCACAGCAGTGGGGACGAGACCTCCCCGGCCACTGCCGTGGGTGGCACAAAGGTGCCACTGGCCCCAGTGGGTGACAGCACGGGCCAGGGGAGAGCCCCAGTCTGACTCCAGCTGCCCCAGATCCATCCCACAGCAGCCCAGCAGCTGGCACCTGCTCTTTGCAGCACTCACTCACAGGGATTTTACAGAGAATCTTTAAGACACGCTCTAATCAGAAGATCAGACAGACGGTGGCATCAGCATGGGGTTCAGTCACGCAAACACTGACCAGCTTTGTTTTACAAGTGATCAACCCCTTTTTAATCCTTTCCTGTCTACATCCATGTTGTTCTTCTTTGACTCCCTTCCCCTGCACATTTCCCCATCTGTTTGGGCAGAACCACCGACCCTTTGCAACATCCTGGACCCTCAGATTTACAACCTTATCAGTTGCAAAGTTCGTTTGCAGATAGCTCATTATATTTTCTTTGTTTCTTGTCTTTGTCCTGTTATTTTTGTCTGCCAGGTCTATCTCTGTATGTCAGTCATTGCTTCCCCCTTCTCCTTTTCATCACATTTGACAAGGTCTTTAACCAGATAATCTTACAGAAATAAGATTCCCATGTTCCCCACACTATCAGTTAGTTTGACATACCCCTACATACTCCCACATAGCCTTACAAACTGCTGATTGAAGTGAAATCAAGTAAAAAATAAAGTTCAGAAGTATCCATGGATAAATTGCCATGGGAGCCTTCCACCTTCTATTCCTGCTTCTGGTGTGCTCAGGCAAGGACTGCATTCATATTCTTACAGAGAACTTATATTCTCTGTATTTACAAAGTAGCTCCATTTTATTTCAATGGATCATTCAGGAAGGAAAGTTATAGTCAGCATGAGTAAAGGGTGACTTCAACTCAAAATACAAAGCAGCTTATACTGGAACAAGCCAATAAGAGAAAAGAAAAAAGTCTAGAGAGTCCACAAACCAAAGACAAGCATATAGTCAACAGCTCTACTTTCTATGAGAAGAAGGAAAAAAAAATACACTTTCTCCAACCTTAGGGAGATGCTTGGAAGCCAATACTATAATTGCTTTAATATATTTTTAAACCACTAAAAATGCAGAAAGCTTTTGGTAAAACGTAGCATAATTTTGAAAGAAAGGGTTCTGTTTCTTCCCCTCAAGTTTCAATATTTACATTTATGTGCCCAACTAACACTTCCCAACCCACAAAGAAGGGCAACATCAGTCTTGGCAGTAGCACTATAAAATAGTGTTACAACTCCCACAACAGCAACCCTGCTACAAAATCCAGAACAAATGGTAAACACTGAGAAGATTTTTTCTAAGTAGTTTTCATTTAGGAGTAGCAATAACATACTCACCATGGGTGGAGAGGGAGCCTGACAATGTAGGCAATGAAAACATACTAAGCAGAAGAAGGAGCGCCACTAAAGCTGGGGAGGGAAGAACATGAACAGCCTTGGAATTCTCTATCCCCCTGCACAGCTCCAGAAAGGTTTTCTAGACATCAAATGTCTGACCTCCTAAAGAGCCTAATTTAATCCTCCCTTCTCCTGAAAGCCTTCATTTCCTCCTTTTCTTTCCCCCCTGTAATCTAAAGTTCAGAAACACTGTCAGGAGGACACAAGAAATTATGCTTTAAATATATTACACTGGCCAACAAAGAAATTGCATCCAAAGTTTCAAAATCCTTGGAATTAGAGGATCTAGGGTGGAGATTTTGTCAAAGTGTTTATCTAGGTAACCATTAGAGGGGCTCAATCCTTATAGGCTCTTATAACGCACAGAGCCGACAGTTTACACACATGTATTTTAGCCTGAAAGAACAGTTTTTCTTACAAACGTGTCTAAAGTGTCCTATCTCCCTGTTTAACATGCATTTTGTGTTAGAATTTAATTCCTTCATATGCAAAGAATTTGACATAGCACTGTTGGAAAGATTAGCTCTTCCCCCAACCTCACCTCTCCCAGGAATCTATACATCCGCAGCAGTTCATACACGATACCTCAAACGCTTCAAGTATCAGCATTTCGTAGCAATTATACTTTACCAAAAAAATTCTGCAGCTTCTAATTAAGCCAGGCACTTTTCATAAAGAAAAACACTTTATTATTTTTTCCCCTTTAAAAAGTACAGCTTGTGAATTCTACCTGCTTACTGATACATTTGACACTATTGGAAAAATAAGGCAGCTGATTTAGGAAACAAGAATTATTCACACTAGGGAGATATATATCATTAACCATTTTTTGTTTCCCCGTCTGTTCTTTGTGTGCTGTAGAAAGAGCAATTCTGCCACCTACAGTAAAATCCAGGTCCAAGAGAAAACGATTTTGGTGAACATACTCTGTCTGCTTGACTAATTTGAAATGGAAGAGATACCTTCTCTGGCAGACAATATTATGGGTTTATTCTTTTTTTTTTTAATCATTCTACAAAATATTTAGTTGGCTGCTTGCTATCAAAATCAGCAGCATTACCAGAGAACTGGGTGAAATATATAATAAATACAGTTGAGATAATTTACATTTTTATTGGCCCTTTCATTACACACTTTTCCAAATACTTCCACAACTTCACACAGTAGTTACATGTTTTCCCATATACATGGGAGAGAATTCCCTTAACAAGATTTTAAGTTAGGAATTAGTGTATTTGGGCAAATGAGAAAATTATAACCCAATTGAACAGAAAAATTGTTCCAGTTTATTCAAATAATATGTGTATATTTATATATACACACCCACACATGTTATATTTCCATATATTTCTATTTTGGAGGCCAAAAACTGCTGCCAGTTGATACGTAAAACATTGTCTGTTAGCTGGGAGTGAAAAAGTGAGGCAACAGCAAGGCAAAGCACTTCCTTACATAGAGCTGATGATCTTTATTTTAAATAAAAGCCAGGATTTTAACTTCTCATTAGTATGAACTAATGCATCTACATCCAGCTGTCTCACTCACAAGAATGAAGAACTTATGTCTCCTCAGATTGGAATCTGTTGTTTTAAAGATTCTGATAAATTTAAAGCAATAAATAATCCTATTCTTGGGGCTGAAAGGACATATGCTGAGTTCTTCCATGAGCACTTATGTCAAAGTACCAAATATCACATAATTTTTCCTCTAGTGATTCAAATACATTTGTCATCGTGGTAGACAGAGATTTTCTTGAAACTAAACAGACTAAAAATAATATTTTCTTCCTCTAGTTTCTCTCAGTCAGGGGAGAACACCCTACAGAGGGCATGCAAGGTTAAGCCCTTGGCTCACCAAGCACTGGGTGAAAAGGCAGGGACAGGAATCCCCTTCAGGGGCAGGTATTGGATGTAACCTTCAGATTACAAACTCTTTAAAAATTTGTTGCTAGAAGCCAGGAGATTTTGCCAGATAAAGCCTGTCTTTTGTGGAGATCTGTTCCTAAAACACCTGCTACTCCTGAAGCTGAGATAGTGAGATAACTGAACCTTGGCACGACCCTTCCTGGCCATCCTCATGTGGCTGCTCTTGGGATAAAAAAAAAAAAATCACCAAAAATTAGTTGCTGCTGGAAATAAAAATAGCTTCTGCTTATTGGCAATAATATGCTGCACCGAATGCACATAGCACACTTCATCTGAGGATCTAAGTGTTTTGCAAACATTAATTAAGCTCTGCACTGCTATTATGATTCACAGAATGCCATTATCACACCCAAGGGATGCAGGAAAGAAAGCCATTGAAGCAAAGTATAGGGAAGCAAGCCCTTGAAAGCACAATGACTCTGGTTCCATTTCAGATCACATCAACCTACATACATCCCAGGACAAAGAAAATAAAGTCAAGTATTACTCAGAAGAGAGCAGTTGATTTTTATGTGATTTATGAAGCATAGATACTTTTAAAAAGTACTGGTTTGTTCTGACCTTTCCTCCCTTTTTTGTCATTTACAGGATTATATATTATTAGCATTTCCCAGTCCTACTATTATTTCTGTATATTCTGTTATCTTCCTAACCTTGAATACGTTCACCTTTCTTTTCAAATCTGCTAGTCTCGACCTACTTCCAATTGTTTGACCTTTGAGTATCACATTTCCTCCAAACACCCTATCCCTCAAGTTCTTTCACTTGACATTTCCCTGCAGAAGTCAGAGAACATTTTTCCTCTCTCAACCTTTAGCACATTTTTCAATACTGCACTGATCATTGCTGACTCCCTGGGGAGCAAATCATTTTCTTCTACTCGGAACCAGGAGTAAATAGGCAGAGTGGATCTTGGTAGCAGAGAGCAATAAGCATTCATTGTCCACTGCTACATCCTTTCATCTCATCTCCATTACAGCAGAAACACACTGAAGGACACGTCCTGAGTCTCAATAACTGGTGTGTTCTGCGTTGTGGTAGGTCTTTATAGCATCAGTCATGTTATCAGCAAGCAGCCAGGATGCCCGAGTGCCTCTGAAGTGCCACACACCAACACTCAGTGTGCAGACACGAGGACTTGGAGGCCTTCCCTGGGAACATGGAACACGCTGGGGTACCTCACACAGCTTCTGCAGGGGTGGCTGTGATGGTGAGGAGGTGAGCTACCCTTGAAGCAAGAGCACTGCAGGGAGGGGACAAGAGTCCTGCCTGGGGAGGAATGATGAGCCAGCTGCTGACAGCTTGTGGGCCAGAGCCACTGTATGGACTGAAAGTAGCAATGCTCTAGTGAATGGCTGCTCCCAACCACCTGACCCAAAGCATTGGGTTTTTGGGGACTTTGGCAGGCAACTGTACAAGCCTCACATGCACCAGCCCTGCTGCTCATGTGGGCTTTGATCACCCCAATATCTGGTGGAGGGACAATACAGCAGAGCACAAGAGACTGAGGATGTTTCAAGAGTGCATTAATGATGACTCTGACACAATGATCAAACAGCCAAAGAGGGGAGATGCTCTGCTGGACTTTATCCTTGCAAAGAAAGAACAACTAGTCAGAGGTGTTTGATTTAATCCCGATGGGGATCTCAGCCCCATACAGCTGCTCACTCACCACCCTCTGCAGAGCGCTGAGGGAAAGAATTAAAAGAGGAGCAACAGTGAGAAAAATTGTAGGTTGAGGTAAAACCAGGGAGGGGGGAAGGGAACGGAGAACAACAAAAAGAAAAAATTTGCAAAAGCAATTGTTTAGCACCAGCCAGCTAATGCCCAACTAAGTCCCTGAGGAACAGCAACCCCTAGCAAACTCCTTCCCAGTTTTACTGCTGAGAACAATGTCGTACGTTACGGAATCTCCCTTTGGTCACTTGGGGTCAGCTGTCCCAGCTGTGAGCTGCCCCAGCCTCCTGTCCACCTCCAACCTCCGCACTGCAGGAGGCAGAGTGAGAAACAGAGAAGGCCTTGATGCTGTGTTACTCACCAATATTAGAAAATATTGGTGAGTAATTGGCACCACTGTGGGTACCAGTCCAAAACACAGCACTTTACAGATATTTTCTGCACAGGTACAGAAAATTAGCTCCATCCCAGCCAGACTCAGTACAGGGAGTGTGAAGGCTGGGGATAATCATGCGTTGTGGAGCTCAGGATCCAGAAAGGAGGGCACAAGGGGAATAGCAAGACTGCATTCCAGGAAAGAGTACTTTCATTCCACTCAGGGACCTGCTCGGAGGAACCACGTGGAGTACAGCTCCAGAGAAAAGTGCAGGGACCTGTTGGATTTTTGTTCAAGGATCACCTCCTCCAAGCTCAAGCTTTGTCTCTCCCAAAGTGCAGAAAGGACTCCTGCACAAATGAACAGGGAGCTCCTGACAAAACTCGTCTATCAAAAGGAAACACTAAGAGATGACAGCAGGGACAACAGGACAAACACAGAGATACTGTCCAGTGTGTAGTGATGGAGTTAGATACACCAAAGCCCATCTGAAGCTGACCCCAGTGAGGGACACAAAAGGCAATATAAAAGGCTTCTACAGGCACACCAGCAATTTAAGGAAGGTGAGGGGCAGCGTGGGCCTGCTGAACGGGCTCTAGAGTGGCAATCAACACAAACAAGGCTGAGGTGTTCAACGTCTTCTACACTTCGGTCGTTCCTAGCAAGATCTGCCTTTCAGAAATCTCAGGTTCTTGAAGTCAGTGACAAAGCCTGGAGCAGGGAAAGCAGAATCAGTAGAGAAGGGATGTACCCATAAATGCTGAGGGAGCTGGCCAATGCTATTGTGAGACCACGATCAATGATCTTGAAAGGTCACAGTGACTGAAGAAGGCTCCTGAGGACTGGAAGACAGCAAGTGTCATCTTCTAGAAGGTCAAGGAGGAAAATCTGAGAAACTACAGGCCAACTGACCTCACTTCAAATCCTGGCAAGGTGATGCACCAAATAATCCTGGAAGCTATTTCCAAGCACATGAAGGACAGGGAGGTGATGAGTCAGCATAAACTGACAGAGCAGGAATCATACCTGGACAGCCTGACAGCCTTCCTCAACAAAGTGATGAGCTCAGCAGGTGAGAAGAGAGTCGTGGATGTGGTTTATCTTTGCTTCATCAAGGCTTTGACAGTCTCACATAACTTTGTGACAAAATACAGACTAGATAAGTGGACAATAAAGTAGATTGAAAACTGGTTGAAGTGCCAGGCTCAGATGGTAGCTGTGATCAGCAGTACAAAGCCTGGCTGAAGGACAATCACTAATGTATCCCTGAGGCTGATACTGGGGCCAGTACTGTTTAACATCTTCATTAATGAACTGAGAGATGGAACAGAGCATGCCAACAGCAAGCCTGCAGATGATAAATGTCGGGGAGGAGTGGCTGATACACCAGATGGCTGTGCTGCTTTGCTGCCATTCCAAGGGACCACAACAGTCCGGAGAAATAAGCAAACACAAACCTCATGAAGTCCAGGGAAATCAAATTTAAAGTCATGTATTTGGGGAGAAATTACTCCATGCACCAGGACAGGCTGGGAGGGGCAAATGGAAGGAAAGCAGCTCTGCAGAGAGAGGCTGGGGGATCCTGGTGGACAAGGAATTGAACTTGAGTCACCTCTGCACCCCTGAAACATTCAGGAAGCACTAGGCAGAGCCAAGCCAGCAGGCAGAGGGAGATGATGCCTCCAATATTCATACACATCATAGGTTCTGTGACCAACCCTGCCCTCCCCAGTACAGACATACAGCACAGACAAACTGGAGCAATTCCAGCACAGAGGTGTTGTGGAATCTCCATCTGTGGAGATATACAAAACCAAACTGAATATAGTCCTGAGCAACCTGCTGTAGGTAACCCTGCATTCAGCAGGGGTCTTAGATTAGACAGCCTCCAGTGGTTCCTTCTGATCCTAGAGGTTCTGTGACTCCGTGATCCATATTCTGGTGACTAAATAAGATGTAAATAAAATAAAATGTTTTTTAAAAAAAGAAACTGACTTCCTCAATATCTTTCAAACTCAACATACAGCAAGAGATCAGAGATTGTCAGACATTCTCACACACTAACTGCAATCCACCAGCAGATTAAGCCTGCACACATCTCACCCACAGTAAGAGCTCAGAACACTTTTGAAACACTAGGTGGGCTCACTGAGCACACTGAATCCCAACTAAGTCAAGCTGCAAGACTTTTTCAAGAACAAAAATACAAACTATAAAACAGAGACCATACTTTAGCAGAATACTTATGTTACTGTTGTCAGCTAATGAGAAGAAATGAGGGGACAAACTTGAACATTCCTCGCTCCTATTTGTGTGTACTCCATTAACATATAGAGGGTTTTAGAACAAGTAGAACACAGATGTGAAATACAGAGAGCACTACTGAAAGTTTTTTTGACGTTTTCATACCACTTATGTTTTACACTCTCAGTACTTTTCTCTTTTCCATTCCCCCATCACGTCACTTTATGAAAAGTCCCTGTTGAAGATGAAGGAAGATTAAAACAGCTTTTTATAATATACTCTTTCCTGGACTTTCATTTTACTTTCCATTCTCTTCCCCCCACATCCCCCACTCTCCAAAACATGGATAGGTTAGAGTATCTTGAAAGACAGAGGAGAGTTTTTAATGTAGCTTTGAAAACCAACATTTCTCTTTGCAAGAAAAAACGCTTAGCCCTCAGAAGTTTTATCCCTTAATCTGGTGAATTACTAATATCTAGAATTCAAAATAGTACTTTTAATTAACAGAAGCTTAACAGTCACTCAACCCCTTGCAAGAAGCCAGTCACTGTTGCCTTTATTTTACAGAACAATTGAACTGTCACATTAAAAGTCACAAAACAAATAAGTGACAATGAGAACTAGATTTCAGCTTCTGAAGCTTAGCTAAATGTATTATGTTTTCTATTTATATTCATTAGAGCAAAGATCTAAAGGCACTACCTCTGCCGATACTCACCTTTGAAGGGCTAGAAGACAAAAGAAATCTTTCACTTCAAAGTGACAATAGACAAAACAACAGAATTTTTCACTTGGAAGATTCATTGCTCTAAGGTATTAGTGGGAATTTATACAAATACTTAGTCATACATTTACTTTATACATATATATGTATGTGTGTATATATATATAAAGAAATGCACACACACATTAGCTGAAGTTGAGTTTGAGGTAGACAATGTCAATTTTCTTTTAAGGAAGCTTTTGGGGTTTGGGGTTTTTTCCTGTCACACTACTGTGAAGGTTGCCATGCTAGGCAGTAGCTATTTCATCTAGACAGAACCTGGTCGAGCTGCTCGGGGTTGAGTCTTATCAGGTACAGCCCTCAAATCACAAAGCACAGCCAGCAGCAGCCTAGGCAGATCAAATAATAAGCTGGAGTGCAGTGGGAAACCTCAGCTGGGACTGCTTTATCTGGCTCCTGAAACAGAAAGAACAAAGTCCTACCAGTTCATTAAAAGCAGCTTTGAAAGTCCTGTAGTTTTGTCAGGTATTTCCAGCCACATAAGATGGAGAGGGCTGTAAAAAGTTGTGTAAGGTTCATGAAGCAAACTTCTTCCCAGTTCAGAGCAAGACGTTACTGTTATGTGTTATCACTGAAAAAAGAGGAGAAATAAACACCACACTACCTCATTTTCACTAAAGATAGGTAAATTACTTGCAACAGTGCAGAATATAAGTAATAATGAATTATGTTCTTCCACAGTAAGACTACACCTTGTGTTTTCATCCACAATAGACATCTTCTGTGTATTTCTCCAGTGTTGTGGAAAAAAAGTGCAACTAAAAATTCAGTAATTAAGGTTTTAGTTGCACTTCCAGCAGGACTTAGCAAGAAGCTGACCTTATCATACTAACAGAGATGAGGGGCAGAAGTGCAATAGAAACATTAGTAATAATCTAATTGGAAAACATTATTTGGAAGAAACTCCCACGATAACTTGCATGAGCTATAATTTCAAGTTGGCAAGTTGATGGAGCACTATTTAAGTGTTTCCAATTTATAGGATAATATTTCAAACCAACTTAGAACCCACAGGTGTTGATAAATCTTTCTGGTGTCCATACCAGTAAGACATAAAATTCAAGACTTCCAACTATAAATCCACAATCCAACAGTATTTTCTTTAAAAGTAATACCAATGTGATGTTTGAATTCCTGCCGTTTCTATTATTCTCTGTGCCCTGAATTCTCCATTGTCCAATTACACCCTACAGTACAGGACTGATCGAAGCAGGTGTCCCTTACTGCTGCAATCCCCTCTTTTCTCATACACAAAAGCATCCTGGTAGGACACACAGATTTCCCCAAGTCTTAAGTAGGAAAATTGTGAATGTGCTGTATCATGAGCACAGCACTAAACCAGTCATTCACCAGTGCAAGACCCTGAAGGAAAAAGAAGAAACAGCCAATGTTTCAGCAGAGTTCAGGCTGCCCCAAAAGTGAGGGAACTATTTGTTTAATTTCCAAGCCTTTCTGTTCAAATGAATGTTTGAGCTCTCCCAGACAGGGAATACAGCAAAAAATAAAAGGCTTTTTTCTCAAAAAGCTAAGAAATGGAGCTGCCTGCTTAGTTTATGTAATTCTTTGCAGAGAAATCATCCTCTAATGTGAATACTAATTTTCCCTTGTGAAAAGGAGCAGCAATAATAACCAACAAGTTGAATGTTAGCATATTTGCGACCTAACTGTCAAATCAAAATGTGTGAATTACAGTGCTGCTTTCTCCACTGATGTTCAAAATCTAACATATGCGAGTTTGCACAGTGCTTGGAGATGGAGAGCATCTTTAAAGATGTGGGAAACATACACCCCCTTCTCTCTCTGGAACAAAGGAAGAAAATTAATGTTTGGTTGTAATGCAACAAAAAAAAAAAATCAGTCACAGCTCTTTGATAACAGGTTTGTCTGAGATCCCCTGGAAAATAGGACACTTGAGAATTCTTAACTACAGTAGATACAAATCCAAAATAGCCTTTGCAGTTACAGCAAATTAGTGCCAAGGAAGGCTGAATTATTTCCATTCAAATCTCAGAACAGTTTGGTTCCATGGGAATGCTGAAAGGGCTGGCAGAAGCCAAAAAAGAAAAGTTGATCACCCAAACCAAAAGACACCACTTTTACCTACAGATGTGTATAGCAAGTAAGTAGCATGGGGCAAATATTCTCCACGATTTTTGGCTAAGAGCATATTTAAGGTAATCCAGAGAAAGCAATGAACATGTGTTATTGGTTACACGTGATACACTTAATTTCACTAGCTCTAGATAAAATAGGGAGCATGAGCAGCAGAACGGTATTCTCTGCTACACACCCAAGAACAAGGCAGGGGGAAGTCTATAGCCTTTAAGCAAAAATGCCTGCTAGAGTTTGTGCTTTTGTGGAGCTCCCTTTCACAGTACTCCTGCAGGATCTTGATTTTTAAAATATAGAATCTCCAAATAATTGTCAAATTATTACCATACAATGTTACTAATGAGGCAATGAACAGCTGGAGTCTCGTCAGAAATGTGGAGGAGCTCCATTTGTGTTTTTCTTTAGCTTGCTTTAATGCTGAAGAGTATATTACATCTCTCAATATGATGATTCAAAAAGAGCAGTTAGCTCTTCCAAGGTAAGTTATCATCACAGCAGCTAATGATTACCTTGCACAACTGGCCACACTATAAATGTCTTTATCACTGTATTTTGTACACATCCAATCCCAACCCCACTGCTGTGCAAATTCAAGTTGATTAGCAGCTCAACACCAAATTCTACGAGGCTGCCAAATCTCTTTGCTGACATCTAAATTACATCTAGAGCATTCTACAGGATAAAGTAGTTGGTATTATCAAAACTAATCATCTAATTACTCTTATGCACTTTTTGATGCACATTACATCTTTAATGAAATTAAAGACCGAAAAATCTAACAAGGTGCCTACACTGTTCCTATCAGGTATGCAAACAGATTGCTCCTTTTAGTTTCTTGATCCCTGTCATGAACACTGTCACAAACAAAGGGTTTGCAGACCTCTAAGAAGAATTGCTTTATTTCCTTTTTTTACACTACTTTGGGATGTTGAAGAATAAAATGCTACTATTTTCTTTTCAATAAAATAACCTGATTCAAGACTGCAGTAACTAGAGATCCTTGAAGGCTTTTCCTTAATTTATATTGGCATTATTAAGGTAAAAATTAGAGAATTTTCTCCAGTACCTGCAGAGCCTCAACTGGTGTATTTGTCTCTGGCTAATATCAGCAATGGTACCGAGCAGTTACAGCCAGTCTCGAGACATGCATTCCATCACTAGCAATGCACAGTAGCTCTGGCAAGACCTGCCTGAACTGCAATATTCCAGGCTCAACAAAGCAAAATTCCAATTAAAATATCCTGAAAAAATATTTAAAAGACTCTTAAGTTTGCCTGTAAGGTGAAGAGATACATTGCCAACAGCGAAGCAGCAGAGGTGTCCCAGACCTGCCTTCGGCACTGGAGGCCGCAGAAGTGCCCTGAAGAGCACAGACTGCACTGCAGAAACTTTTCATTGCACTACACAAGTCAGATTCATTACCAAACACTGACTTCCTGTTGAAGGAGATGCTGGGACTGATGGGTTGAGCAGCTGACTAAAAGAAATCAAGATCACCAATACATAACTAATTGTTATATTTAGATATTCTACACTAGAAAACTTGTCTTTAAAGGGTGTATTCTTATGAGAAGTTTCTATACTGAGGTTTTGGGAATTGACTTTTTTTAACTTTTACGTATTAATTTTGGAACTTTTACTGTTTACAAATCAGAAGTCATACATCAAAGCAGAAACTACAGACTTAAAGCACACCTGTGGCTGAACAAGTCAAAAATACCTAGATGCATGAATGCAAGAACCCTTTAAAGTTGGAACCTTGTTAGAAAACATCCACATTCATAATCCTTTTGCTTGCTAGTACTGGTGATACACTTAACTTTGCCAACCTTCATCAAAACTCTGTGTGTTTCTTATGTCTCTGCTGCTTTTTCCACCCTAAACAGAAATTAATCAAAATTTTGGACAATGTAAACTGCGGTTACCCAGGCTGTTAACTAGGTGACAGCAATCTGAAAAAAGAAAATACTTCAAACACAACAGAGTTGGGGTTTGGGGGAATTTGGGGGGGGGCAGGGTTTGTTTGTTTGTTTGCTGGGGGTTTTTGTTGTAGATATTTACAGTAGGGTATCTTGGAGTGTTCCTGGTAGATGACATTCTATTTCCAGAGGTATATCAGATGTTACTTCTGATGTTTTATTTTCCTTTCTCAAAGTACTGTATCTAAAATTGCTACAAAAAGATTTATACAAACTACAGGTTGAGCAGAAGGCAGAACTGACCTTTTTTTTTTTTTTTTTTTTTTTTTTTTTTTTTTTTTTTACGCAAAGCAGTATTTCCATTGACAATCCTCCTTAGGATCTTACATCATAAAAAAGGACGTATTTCACGAGAGCGGGAGTAAGGGAAGGGAAAAAACCCAAAATTATATCAATTACATAGTCTGTATTTGAGTTTCTCTCATACGTAACTTGTACCTTCAATCATTCTTCCAGACTCCTGCATTCCAGAATACAAACAATTCATGGTATATTCCTTCTCCTGTCCCCAGCCCCTTTCTTCACCCACACATGTATTCACATGCCTTCACCCCCAGGCTGTAATTGTGACTTACAATTTCTGGAATATTTGTCTATTGCTGAACATCTTCTGTATAAAACTGATGAGAAAAAGTAGAGAATGAGTAGTTTAGTAGTAAAGAGAACAACAGGAAATCCAGCATGATGTTCAGAAATCACTTCCGGAATATGAGCAGCCACAAGCTGAAAGATAAGACTTCTTAGAATACAGACAAAACCTGGCCTTTGGAACTTAAATATTTAACTTCCTCTTTGAAACACAGACATAGAAGAGAAAGGATTGAAATAGACTGCAGCATGAAGCTGACAGAAAATTCAGCTAAACTTCTCTTTGAATACAGGTAAATTCATTGAATAAAGAAGTATTTTCCACTGTATAGCTATGGTTGTGGATATTTAGCACATCCCTACGTGGCACTCAAAGTTACAGGGAGTATATGTGAGACCTTTCTGAAACTGTTCCAGAACCAACTTAACCAGGAACACCGTGCGGAGGAACAGCCAAATGCCCAAAGACCCTTACAGGAGAAAACGTGTCCCATTTCAGCCCTATTCCACATTCTCCATCGCACTTAGGGCAAGCAGGACACCGCAGAATTTTACAAGCGATGCCATTACCCAGTGGAATTAGAAAAACTACCAGTTTCAAAGCCTAGCTTTGGCAGGGTAAGGCAGTGGACTTTGGTTCAATGGTAGTCCAAAGCAGTTCATCAGAAAATAAAAAATCAAACCCTGACTTCATTGACTGCACACCAGCTTGCTGAAGCTGTTAATTAACCAAAGCTCAGCAACGTCCTGTGGGATTAGAATGCTCTGTGTTCCACTTGCTTGGGTGCCAAGTCTTGCAGTAAAATAAGACATTTCTTATAAGCTATGCTGTAATAGCTCAATCAACATTTGCAGGAGAAATTAACAGCAGGTACCCAACAGAAAGGCATTTAGCCCTCTGAAGATGCTGATTTAGGCTTTGCCAGCCTATATGATTTCCCCATTGATGAAAAGGTAAGTTTAATCAAGAACTGAACTAAGGACAAACTGAAGTGAAACCAGTGACCAACTCACACACCAAATTATTGCTTCTGAAGTTGGCTGTATTAGACAACTACAGTTGAAAATAGTTTATATGCAGATTCAATTATAAATATCCTTTTTTATCTAGAAAAAACTAATTTAAATTCTCTAAATATGATTCACATTGATCCTGTGGTTCACCTGTGTTGTCACTTACTCATGTACCCCACCACAATCTTGTCACCTCCACACAGGAGGGATTTTTGGTTACAAGAGAAGCCACTTTGAAAAAGCTCTTTTTGAGCTGCTTTCTTCCTTCTCTGAGCTGCTACAAGTTAAAAGGAATATTAAACAACAAGGACTTGCTTTTTTTTTTTTTTTTTTTTTTGGTAGAGAGCCACAGGCTCTCAAACTAATCCTCATGCTCAAAATCACAAGGCTACATATTATTCCAGCAGTCACTTGGAAAGGCTTTTCAGCTTGTACAGAAGGAAAAAAAAAAAAAATAAAAAAGAGGGGAAAAACCCCCCAACACAGGCCCAAAATCCCAAATCTTCAGAATGTTAAGCAACTGAAATTCAAACAGACTCTTTGAGGAAAAAGCAGTAAGACTCAGGATTTACAAGTCTAACTGTAGCACCCTCGTTGCCAAACAAAACTGTCTCCACCTTTCCCTTCCCAGTAATATTGCTGTCAAGCTTTAATAATAGCATGAAAAAAGAAATACTGGCCAGAATCCTAAGCAGAACCAAGAAAACTTATCTCAACATTTTAAAAATAAATAAATAAATTTTTAAAAGGTAAGAGTTTATATATTCAGGGAACAGTCTAAGATCAATTAACATTACATAACATTTTCACTAACACAGTTTCACTTTTCAAAATGAAAGTCAGATTTATTCAACATTAAGTGCAACAACACATCAGAAATCAATAAAATCAATTTTCACTTATAAAATAAAGCAAAGTAACATGAATAAACACAGGAAAATACTGTCCAAGACTCTCCAAGCAGGACAATTCTCATAAGACTCACAGAAAAGGGAAAAAAAAAGGATTTTTATATGCAAACAGACTAAATTCCCCAAAATTCAGGCTTTTTTCCAGTTGTAAAGCAATATATAGCTAATGGGAAGTAAACTAGAAAAGGGAATGAAATGCATCATGCTGTACAACACCAAAGAAATACTCCAAATGCATTTGTGTACAGCATTAACAACATGCAATAGATGAGGTTAAAAGCAAGTACAGTGTATATATTAGAGACAGAAACTAGTCAGTCTGAGGGCTTTGTTTCTTATTTTCGTTCTACTAATGAAAACAAACAGAAGCCAAGAGCAAAGAGAGGAAGAGCAGAATTTGCATGGAGAACATCTCTTCCCAGAACAGTAAAGCATCTCAAGATTCAGATTTTGCACATTTTTACTTGTCTTGGTCCTCTTCTTGCTATGTCATTAAAACATTCCCAGATCCAACGATGGGCTTTATGCAAGTATCTACATTTTCATAAAGCGGTAATTAAACAAAACAATGCAAGTCATTCAAATTCTGCTAATCTTTTAAGTCAGGCATTAATATGCTGAACACTCACTACAACTCAATGTTATTTAAATTAAAAATAAAAACAAGGCGAGACATCTCCCAAATAGCCTTGCTGAAGTCTAGGGTATTTTAATTATGTTTGTTGCTTGGAGGAGAGCAATGTGAAAACAAACGTGCTACCCAATTAATTTCATTAAGAATTATTTAAACAATACTTTTAGACAACAGCTGGTCTCTTTGTTGGTTCTATTCAGGTCACAGCCTGAAAGATTTCTCTTGCCAGTCTTTTTTTTTTCCCAGCAATTTTTTAAGACAAATGCCCAAGATCTCCTATAGATTTTGTCAGCTATTGAAAAGCAAGCAAGCATAGCACACATGCAAGTTATTAGTAGTAGAGAGCCAAATATAATTAACTACAAAGTTCCAAGCAGTAAGTACATCTACATTCCCCTGGGGAGACTCCATCCTACTGGGAGATGGATTTGGAAGCTGATAAAGAACTCAGGTTACCTGGTTCACTTCAGAAGTTCTCTGCCTTCCACCCAAAGACTTACAGGAATCCATCCTACCACCTCACAAGCTAACAAGCTAGCACAAATATTCAACATTGCAATTAACCTCTGTAAGAATGGAGTGATGGCTGACAACTGAAGACTGACTTTTGTAGGGTTGGACATACTGACCTTAATTTTAAATGAATTCAAGTCTGAAAATAATTGTGCAGCATTAACTTAAGACACCAATAAACAATCAAAGGATAATTTAAGGATAACTTTACTGCTCATACAAAAATCACACCAGTCAATGCTCTACCTAGTTCACCTGATGTACAGTAGTGTTTTTACAATATCCAACTGTGACCAAGTCTTTAAAAGGCAACTATTTACCATTTATCTGTTAGTAATTCCCAACTGAAAAAAAATCGTAGTACTCTAAACAACTATCAGTACCTGTTCACTTTTTTAACAGTAGAGGGACCACAAAGAACTGAGTTGAATTAAAAGGAATGTGAAGGACAAGGTTTTAATTCGGATGTCTTTCGCACATATTAAACCAAAACTGACATTAAGACATGCTACTAAAAGTTATCTGAAACTGCTCTGCGGTCTGGCAATCACACCAGTTTGTGCTCTAACTACCAAATTTAATGCTGGGTGAAAAACAGAAATTAGAAATAAGAACGTAATGCCCTGAAGAGTACACCTAAAGAAGAAAGTGGGGTTTTTTCGTGGATAAAAAGTTACTGATCTGAAAGCCTTGAGATTGAATGTACCTCTTATCTCCAGCAATCTAAGTTGTGAGTGTTCCTTAGGAGATCAAATACCTCTGAGCATTTTTCGTACTCTCCAATAAACAAGAGGCATTTCTTTCTACTTTGCTCAAATGTGCTTTCCTTAACACCTAAAAAGAGAACAACCTTCCCTCTTTCATTTCAGTGAAGCATTAAATACACAAAACACACACACACAATTTGGTAAACTTGAGATTCAAAGTTGTAAAGAAAAACAAAAGATAACACAAATTATTTTATTTCTGAATGCCTGATGTGGACTGATAAGTACTGCCATCTGCTTAAGCAATGTCAGATGCAAGAGCACCCAGGAATAATAGTTTAAAGGTTAATATTGTTACCATTTATATGAATTGGTGCATTCTGTTTATGCAACAGAGAACTAAGTGGAGAGTCAGATAAACACCATCTGTACTGGGCTGGAAGCAAAAACTATCAGTTGAACACCTGTATGACACGTTTGAACTGCTACTGAAGCCTCAAAGAATGGTCACCTGAACATTTACACCCTGTCAGGCAACAAACTCTGCAGGCAATTTTGGTTATTAGTTATCCCAACATCTGTGTCACTAACAGAAAATGTTAGCAGCAGTTAGACTCAACCAGCCATAGTGGGCTTCACCAGGAATCACTGAAGATGCAACATCCAGGATTAAAATGCCCTCAGGCAATTTGGAGCAGGGATTCAAACACAAGATAGTAACACACCCCTTTAGTGAGAGCAACTGGAACAGATTAGAAAAATGTGCTCACCCTACTTAACATATTGCACAAGGAGATAGACAAGCAAATAGACAAGAGGTCCAAGAACTAGCAATTCCTCTATTTGCCCTTAAAAAATATATTTTATTTATATCCTCCACTGCTCATAAAAATGCTTGTAATTAAATGAAAAAAAAAACCTCATTGTATACATTATGAAAGTAAGGTAGTAATCCAATCCCTCTCTAGCAATGTATCTTAGAAATTGAATGTAACTATCCTAAAACTCTAAAAGCTGGTGGTATAAGAAATGCTAATTAGCTCATTTCCCTCCTGTGCATGCCATGTTCCCATACATTGGGAAACAAAAGGACAAAATTTTAAAAGCTTTGATTTCTAACTAGCTTTATCTTTTTAGGCTTTCAATTAGTTGTAAATTACTGCCTAACTCCAGCTGCCATCCATAAATATCTCAAGAAAACTGAAATCAAGTATTCTTGGCTTCATCATCTTCAAGGCTTCCAAACAAGGAACTATATTCTTACTATAACATTACTACTTCAGCCATGATTGAGAATTTTTCCTCTTTCAGCAAACTGCCCTTCAGGAAGTAGAGGATAATCTGCTACCTTGGTACCAGTGGGGGAAGAAAAGTTGACATATGCCTGTCAATGAACAATTTTACGTTCCATCACTGAGCTGTGGGGGGATGAGGGGAAACCAACCAAAATGAAAAAACAAAAAACCAAAACAGAATCAACTGCTTTAATCTCTAAGTCCACTGTAAGCTGGTCGAAAGCATTTCCCATGGCAACCAATAAACCTTTCCTAAAACTTTTACACTTTCAGTAATCAAGCATCATATAGCTTTAGTAAGAATTGTGGAAAATTTTGCATGTTTGGTTTTGGAAAAACTGGGATTTGTTTTCTTCTTTATACAGAACCACATATTTGACACTTCTTCATTTTACAAGTGATTTAAGCAGTAACCTCTTTAGGGAGAAGTCATTTAGGCAATTTCCACAAAGGGGCTGCTGTCCTGACAAAGTACTCTAACGAAATATACAAAAAGCAAAGAGCCTCATCTTCTGAAATACCAGACTTAAAAATAGAACATGGATTTTAGCCATAAAAGCAAAAAAGCACCCAAAACAAACAAACAAAAAACCCCACAAACCAATGTCTAATGACACTAGATGATTGTCACGAATGACTGATATGTCCTATGAATCCCAGTGGTTGGAATGCTGGCTGGACTCACTGACTGCCAGTGAGTTCAAGTTACACTGTTAAGCAAATGGAGCCAGAACAAAAGACCTTTTGAGGCATTGTCTCACTTCTTAGGTGTGGACATATCTCAGGTACTTCAACACTAAGACTGGATTCGATGTCTGCCAGGGAAGATCCACCTCAGAGCTGGTGCTGTCAAACTCCCTCAGTAAAATGACTCAAACCATTTGAAGATGGGAATTTCTGCAGTGGCTGCAGTAGGAGCAATTGAAGCCACTTATATATTGGGGACAAATTTAGGTGGCAAGAAATGGAAGTGGCCTATTAATATAATAAAAAATAAACTCAATTAACTTAAAATTAGCCTGTGCTCCAACATATAATACCCACCACTTCTGATTGTATTAATTTAAGCTTTTAGTTCTCAAACACTTATAAAGAGGCAGCTATACAGTTACAGGACAGCTGGTGATACACGGAGTGTTGAGAGTAGTCTGTGCTCCAAAGGTTTGCCATTCTGAAGCCAAAATCTATCACTATGATAATCTCATCTGATTTGTCTGTACAACATCCTAAAACATTTTTTCCAGAAAATGGTTAAATTATTTTTTAAAAAAAGACATTTAGCACTTCAACTCACAGCCAATAAAGGGTTCAATACCTCCCCTACATAATTTTTAGTTACATTTACTACAGAAAACTGAATTTGTCTGTTTTGGCTCCTCAGTATTTGAGTTTGCCTGATTTTGACATCAGAATTAAGTAGCACTGCCCTCCCTCCCACTCCTCAGGACCAGATTTTTTTCCATGTGTAAATATTTACTCTCCAGTGCCAAAACGCCATTTCATCTTTTTTGGTAATGACAGAGACAGAGTTACTCAAACCTCACACAAAGATCTACTATCCAGCCCCAGACCTTATTTTAAACTCAATTATTGCTATAGCCTTCTCGAGTGCATCAAGATTTTTCTGGTAGTAGACTTCTCTGTGTTGTTTGGGAGGCACAAGAAGTTCCCTATTTGTATAAAGGTAATTGTTCCCTTTGTAGGTGTTCAAGTACTTCATCAGGCTTTAAACTGCAGCTCTTGAAGGCTCAGCATTGAGGTGGCTCTTCAGCACAAGGTTTTTCATCGCTGCTTTTTGTTGTCTGCCACGTACAGAGTGTACAATCTTTGTTAAAAGAGACCATTGTCATCTTGTGATGACTTTTTTTTCTGAAGCTACAGCTATTCAATCTGACGATTCAGAGAATAATGGGATAATATTATGTTCTCATTATTTTCTATTCCAGCAATTTCTTCTTCTCCAAACTTTACCAAAGAGTTGATTCCTCCCCCACTTTTCTGCAGAGATGGCCTACAATCAGTCTTTGCTAGACAACAAAACTGGATTGCTTCTGCTCTCTTAAGGAAACAATCAATGTACCAGGATTTTTAAGGTACTTGCACACGTAAGGTCTCCATCTCATTTTATAACCCTTCTCTTTCAGCCATGTCACTAACCACAGTAAATCTTTTGCTAAAATCACCACCACTTCTTGAGGAAAGAACTAACACATGGGGTATGTGCAGTGAAACCTAAATAGAAAATGCTAGAAAAGACACATATCACTTGATTTCAATTAGCTACAGGTTTTGAAGGCTCCTTATAGAAAAAATTTAGGCAGTCATGTGAAATAATTCTTTCATACAGTACATCACATACATATTGGCAAGAAGTGAGCCCCTAATCACAAGTCCCTGGCAGTGGCACCTGCTACTGAGGCAACTAGAACACCCCTATGGAAGATCTGAGATTGTTTAGTCATCACTGGGTAAATTGCTTGTGTTGACTACAGCAGGAAATATTTCTTTGGAATGTACCTCAGAAGAAATTCCTGCTCAGTATTAGTATTTTCAAACTGAATAAAAGGCACTGTTGCTTAAGCAGTACATTTCTTGTCTCCAACTGTTTAAAAAAAATAAAAAGATGTTTTTGAACAACTAGCTACTGCGACCCTAAGGTTTCCTTGTTACCTCACAGTTATTTCATCTCTCCCTATAAAAGCTTCACAAAAATTGCTTTTATCTGAAACATGTCATCTCTCCTTTATATCTATCTTTATATCTAAAATTATGAGTTAGTATAACAGTATGCATTATAAAATTATACCATTTACTTCAGACATCTCTGAACAGCTAAATCTTCAAACTATACAAAAATAAAGTGTATGAAATCTTACAAAAGGAGGACATTAAGACAATAACAGCTAATTCAAAAATATAATAACTTATACACAGCAGTAAGCATAAGCAATGTAGCCTACGACAGCTTTCAATTAACAGGACCTGTGAAACATGTCTGAAACAAGCATCAGCTAAAATTGGAACATTCCCAAGCACAATAATGTTTCCAATTTATTATCTTTACCACAGTACAAACTTTCACAACCCAAATGTCCATTCTCTGTCAATCTGTAAACAAAAGCTACTATTCCCCCTCCTCATTTCGAGAGGGTGAATTTTTTCAGTCTTCAGTCAAGTTTCACAACCACCACTTGCATAAGGAATCAAGAGCCTGTTCTCTTGGTAAATTACTTTTTTTTTCTTTTTTTTTTTCTTTTTTTTTGTTTGTTTGTTTGTTTGTCATACAGCCTGCAGTGAAGTAAAATCACAGTGAAAGTCCTGGGAAAAAAATGAACTTACAGCAGGACTTGAACCATTCTAATAATAAATGCATCTAACAAAGCTTCCCATAATAAAAGCATGACATTTCCATTTCCAGGAATCAAGTCAATTAGAAATGCTAAATTCTACTTAAAAACCCCAAAAGATCTAAAAGTGAAAAGATTCATCTTCTCAGTCAAATACAAGTCTTTCAGTTTCACTTGCAGAGACTGTTCCAGTCTGTAAAACAGTAGTGCAATTCATTTAGTTCTACTTCTTTTATTTTTGTTAGAGTCCGGTAGATAAATGTCCTAGTTCTACGGAAAGATAGGAAGATGCTCCAGTAAACAAGAAACTTTGGCAAGCCCAGGAAGGCTTACTAGTCCATTAAAGCTTAGGAGTCCAAAGTGGCTTAAAAATGGTTTATGAATAAACTTTAAAAAGCCCAACAAAACAAATAAAAAAAAAAAAAGCTGAAAAAGACAAACTAAAAAAATAAAGAAATAAATAGGCAGAAATTAATGTAAACTGTCTGAACTTTTTAATGATTTCTCATTGACAGCTGGCACGACCGTTGACAGTACAGTCATTAAATATAGGTGACCTACAGATTATTCCATTAGGGCATCCAGTCTGGAATGCTCAAATGGAATTACATTCCTAAAGACTTAAAAAATAGAGTTCTTATAACATTACTGTATGTATTCTTCTGCCCACCTCACTTACACTTCTTCTTAAAGAGTTTTTTTATTTTTGATGGCTTTTTATTTTTTTCACCGTTCTGGTAGAGGTCCTGTGGGATACTACTTATCCTAGGGACAGAAGCAGCTTCATGGCTGGGTTTACTATCACTGCCGGTTGAAGAACAGGAGGTGTGACGAGGCTTTGGGACTGGGATCCCAGTTGAAAGCTGGTTCATGCTGCAAGACTTCTCCAGGATTCCATTATAAACTTTGCTTGCAGGACTAAAAATCATGCTCTTAGTTTCTGCCATGCCTACACAGTCAGGAGAGCCCCTAGAAATATCTGCAGTTAGAGAAGAGGAGTCTCCCGTAGATGATTCTTCAAGTGAGAATTCTTCTGGCGATACTTTCTGAGGAGAAACTGTCTGGTACATCTCAAGACTTGCTGGAGGAGACTGTTTTCTTCCAATGGATGAATTTAAGGAGTCACATTCCGAACCTGTTTCCTGTACTTCCCTGAGTCAGAGCAGAGAGAAGAGAAAACATAATGAAACTACAATTTCCTTCATTCAGTTAAAAACGAAATTAATTTAGAATCAATAACATTAGTCTAAAAGCACCACCCACACTTTTTCTTAGTAGTTAATTAAACAAAAAAAAAAAATTAAGTTAAACATTTTATGTTACAACTTGCATTACATCATTTTATTATCTAAACTTAAGGGAATTAGTTTGTGCAATCTTGCTTTTGTGGGCAGCAGCATCTGCCCAGAATCAATGATTCATATCTCACTTCAAAGAACAAAAACTATCTTTCTGGCACGTGAAGTCAGAAAAGTTATGAAATGAAAGAAGGAGATTTAAGCCTATCATATACAAAAAGTTTCTTCAGGACAAGTGTCCCTACCTTTCAACAAGCTCATTTGCTCCTTCCAAAAGGAATTTAACCTTTTCCTATGAGGCCATGTAACAAGAGTAGGTACACGCTCAACATGCTGTAAGAATTGTGTTACCATCCATCTCCTCTTCGCCCAGTAGCTGACATTGCTTTTGATCCTAGTTTCAGATGTAAAAGCCAGTAACATATTGTAATGGAGAATCAGGGTTAGTTCAGTGCACCCTGGATTGTAACATTACTTAACTGTACATGACATGCTAGCTATTTACATACACATACCAGACAAGAACTCTGTTCCACGTAGACTATGTTAAATTATATTATCCTATAGATTACTTTAACTTTTGGCTCGCTTTAACCTCTAATTCTAAACTGTTAGTCTCAATAATCCTATCAAGAGTTCCAAGTGCTGTTTGCTAATCTCCGTACCATTGTTTATCAGCAGAGAAGTAAATGGCTTCCTCCTCCTCTTCAGTTCGATAAAGAGCTGGGCAGCTCGACACAGAAAGGATGTCAGGGTCAGGGGAGTGCAAAGCGTGCTGAGACTGTGGAGATGATGGCACAACATTGCGTCTTGATCTACACAAGCTACTGCTTCTTGCCAGTGTGCTGGGAGGTTTTACAATGGACCCTGAGGCAGAGAAAAAGCAAACCAAAACCCTCCAAGTGACATTGATGTTAACAATATCTATGCTGAAGACTAAGTAGCAGGTATCTGCTTCAGTGACAGTGACTTTTAAACAACTGACATTGCTTGACCATTTCAGAGGAAGAGAGACTGGCACACCTCATACATGCTACAGTTAGATGAAGCAGCTAATCAAGATGCAACTGCAGAGATTTTGTGCCTGCCAAATACTACCCTGATCAAGTACACCAAAGCTCTGGCTCACTATGCTCTCTTGAGAACAAAGAGAAAGATTCTACTGAAACTCCCAACCCTTTATAAACTAAAAATAGCAGTACTAAAATTAGTATGTTACACAATGTCCTGTATTTTACTTGTGTGGTGATTCGGAGCTTAGAAGAATATGTAAAAGTTTTGCAATGTAGGTATGACTAACCAAACAGCCAACTGATGTACGCTGCACTAGGTGAAGTAGGTTAGATAAAGAAGACCAAGTTCAGTTATGCAACATGATAGAAAATATGTAATTCAACCTCATTTTAAGCTCAAGAACTTCCTTTTAGATAACATTTTCTCTTGCCAGTAAACTATGAATTTCTGGAAGCAAAAGTACTAAGAATGGGTGGAGACAGCCATACAAGACTTCATCAGCAAAGTACCCAACAGGAAGTGATACACTCAAATGTTCCTAATCCAATTCCTCTTTCAAAAGATTATCAGGCAGCCATACTTGTACAGAAATAATCTACAGACCTGTTTTCAGACTAGCTGCGACAAGACTCAGGATATTTCATATTCCTCCTTGAACTGTCCCATGGAATGTATCACTGCTTATGTAAGACACACCAGACCCCTACTGGCGTTCAAAATGTTTAACAAACACAAGACAATAAAAAACCTTTCAAATGTTTTTGTAGGCAAGGATGTCTAACCTGACAAAATAAGTATTACTTTCTGCAATGCCAGTTTATCATCAGGTAAGTTAGTTCACCTTCCTGGAATCTCAGAGAAGGACAAGCTGTCACTCTCTTTTATTACAGGGAATCACAACTTTCACAGAACAGTAAGTAAATGCACCATTGCCAACAAAGAGTTATTTCCACTCCTGATCAGGAAAGAAAGGTTTGCGACTCTCAATGTGAGAGCTGACATGTAACTCAAACTTCTGATTTTACTTTTGATGAACTCCCTACTGACCCTAAAAGCATATTGGGAGCTCAGAAATCATCTTGTGTCATTACAAAAATATTCTTCAGAGAGCAGATGTGAACTGAGATAAGACAATAGGAATGTCTTTAGGAAATTTGTGCTACAGGTCCAGGAAAATCAGATGCCACCCTACTTGCTGGTACTAAAAAAAAACAAAACAAGATTGCACCATCAGTGAATTTTGAGAGAAGTAACAAGCATTTGGGTTCTTTGTAGGTGTATATACACAGGAGTATGAAGAATACAGCTATGACAATTTAACATGTAGAATTTTCTAGTGCAAATCAAACTCACTAAATCAAGGAACCAGCTGAAGCCTAATAAGTCAATGGAAAAGTAGAAGTTTCACTATCCCCTTTCTGCTGTGAGTACTTTGTTCCAGCATTGGACACTATTTCTTAATCCATTTTTGTTCTTCAGCTTGAGACTGATCAGACAGCTCTGTTACTTGAGACCATTTTAGCCTATCAACCCAAATGCTCTGGCACAAAGAAGTCTGTCCAACAGACTTCAAATTTTGTCAGTCTTAAGAGACCAAAGGATGCTGGGGCAAGGTAATAGCCCAGGCCACTTTAGATCCAGTGACTGACACAGACCCATTCTTAAGTGACCTCCTGCACATTGCATTTTGCCTGAAGCCTCATGACCAAGACAAGCCACTTCGCATCTGTCTTTCCCCGTGTGCATTTATTGTTGTCTAAAGGATGGGAATAATTTACCAAACAGTTACCAAACTAACCTACAATAATTTGACTCCTCAACATTAGTTTCAACAACAGATGATTTAGCATATTTTCTCTCTCCTTCCCCACTCCCAAGTGTTTCCATGTTTCATTTACTGAATAGAAATTTTAAAAGCTAGTAAATTAAGGACAAGCTACCTCCTTCATGTGATCACTTTAACAACATCAGGTTCTTGTGCCTTACTGAAATTCAGGAAGAAAAAAAAAGAAAAAAAAAAAGAAAGTTTTTGTGATGTTACTAAGATTCAGATTACTTCCATCACTGAGAAAGAAATACTTGCAAATTAATTGATCTTTAGCCAAAAAAAAAAAAAAAAAAATCAAACCACAATTGTGAAAGCATACAGTAAAGTTTTAGCTAAGTATGCTCTTACAAACTGTACTTTTGTCCTTTTCTAATTGTAGCTCTTTGAATCAACTGCACTCTCTTCTCTGGTTTAACTTCTAAGCAAGAGTGAAGTGAGAAGAGTGACTAAAAAAAAACCACAAGTCTTTTACACATATCCAAGTGTTGTCATTTTAGACCATCTGGAAAATCATGACAATAAATGGAGCTCTTCTTTTGAAATCATACCACAGGCTTCTCTATATAGAATTGGAAGCTTAACTCTAGGCATCCATACTTTATTGGGCCTCCAATAAATTTGTTGCTAGGGTTTAAATCAAAGCCTTTGCACTGAAGACAACTAGAGAAACAGCATTCCTTAAAGTGATCAGAACTTGCAGTAAGCAGTGTTTCAAGAGGATTAACGAACCTTTCAGTGTGGTCTGCAGAAAAAAAGGTTGGTATATTTAGAAGAAAAACAAGTGCCCGAGGCACACTAAGCGAAGCCAGCAAAGGGGCAACCTTGTGTTATTTTAAAATACTGTTTGAATTTCTTCTGAGAATCCCAGCCCTGGAAGAAAAATGTACCCACATGGCAGTTTTCCTTCCTACTCATTCCTCAGCTTGATACAGCTACATGGGAGCTCATCTTTTTGATTTGCCTCTTGAGTCCAGTTAATCACAACCTCCATGAAACAGGCTCTTGTTCTGACACAATGACTCATGATACAAGGGTGGTCTGAATTCCCAGCGTGTATCTTCTGATCATAGTTTAACCAAAGCTGGATTTCCCTTCCTCCAGCACTCAGCCTCTCTGCCTGACACTCAAACAACCCACTGTATCCAAACACAAACATTCCGCCTGAAAGCTTCCCTTGAACAACAACAGCATTTTGTTCCAACCACTAAAAAATGTTCTCAAGGCTATGTAGCATGGGGCCTCCCAAAGGGTGTGATCTTCCTCATAGCTCAAGGGACCCTGGACTAACTTCATCCCTTCCATCTGAAAGAATAAATGTGCTAACAGAAACTCAGCATTATTCATTACAAACTTTTGTCTAAGTAACAATCCAAGGTCATAAAGCACTTTCAAAACCTTAGCTAAATTTGCCCCACTCTCCCATTGAAACAGAATAAAAAAGGCTTTTTTCTTCATGTTATCTTTATTGCAAAACCCAGTTTTCACTTCACGTTAAGTCCCACTAGATCTAGTATCTGAAATGCTACATAGAATTTTGGTCCTTTTTGACTTTGATCTAATCCTGTTTGATTTTAGTACTCTTCTCCCACTTGACTTGAAAACCCCATGTCCCCACAATTTTTCCCCTCTCTTTTTATTGAGCTCATCACTTACCATGAAACTGTGAAACTATTGGAGGAGTGTCTTCATCTAAGTCATCAACTCCCCCTGCAATTGGGTAGGGAGGAATGGAGACTCGAGGCATAACTACCCAGCTGTGATCAGAGTAGAGAGAGGAGGTCAGGCTTGGCAGCCCAGAATTGTGCGCGATTTGAAACCCACAAATCTTCTCAATCTGCTGCCATCGATAAAGACGCTCTCGCAAACATGTTGTCAGCTCAGAGAGAGCTTTCCTGAAGAAAGACACACATAAAAATTATAGACACTGTTCTTAATGGTAAAGCAAAGCAACACATTCATTCCAGCATACCAGAAGATCCATTACAGCTGTTGAAATATTCACACTTTAATATTTTTTAAACTACTTTTCTTAAAGTGCAAAACCACTAAGACACTCAATTCCGTAACTCTCAAAAATGCCATTGTTCCAGGAACAAATAATCTCAAAAGAATATGCATCCTGTCGTGGTAACCCTCTTACTTTGCTTCAAGAATTTTATGGTCCACTTCATCCAGGGAGGAGCTGTGTGCAACATGTAATGTTCCAAACACAGTGCTTCTCTTCTTTTTTATCTTTTCTGCCTAAAATACAAAGTAAAGCGAAATGCATAAAACTAGTAGCATACTTAACATGACAAAACATTAGCAATATTGACAGGTAGCAAACTGCAACTCAGAGAAGAAAAGAACCACAAATGCTTATCTGCTTTGTATTTACTATTTCATATCTCTAGCAACAGATCAGAATAAACTTTTAAGTAGCTGAAGAATAATTTATTACCTCATCTTTAGCAATTGCTAATTGCATTTCTGCATGCTGTCTTTTGATATTGTAATATTGTACTTCAACTTCATGTGTTAACTGAAGCCACTTCTGCAAAGCTTCAGGAACAGACCAATTACTTCTCAGCTCAAACTCCTTCTCAGCCTTTTTTAAGGCCATACGAACCTAGCAATAAAGAAGAAATAAAAGTGTCACCAAAAGTATCATTAGAACTGACAGGCGAATTATAAACACCTTTACACCCCACAGCAACATACCAAAGCGTGACAGAGCTTTGGTGTGTGCCAATTGTTGTCAGATAGGCAGATCAGGCATCTCTGAAATCTAGCATATGACCTTGCATATTTTTTCCAATGATATATAGCTCCTAATTCAAAGTTCAAATATTTTTGTAAGATGGTAATTCTTTTAGTACAATAAATCCAAATTTATTGCCGTTCAGGTGAGACAATGCTACTCTCTCTCTTCTGATAACAAGATTAAAAAATCTCTTGTATGTATTTTTGTTCAGTGAATCCAAAAACATTATGATAAGTTAATATACGAAGTATACAGCTTCTAATAGTTTCAGGATTATTTTTCTAGATAACGGCACAATTGAGAGACGATTGTTAAACACTCTTAGAATTTCTCCATTCAAATCTAGCATTTGGGGAATGCTGCTTAAACACTCCTAAGGATCTAATAAAACTAGGACCAATTTAAGGTCAACACTAAAATTACAAACAGCTGGCAGATACCTGTACTAACTCTTCCTCTGCATATTTGAGCCTGCTGAGCTCACATTCAGCTCCCTCTCTCAATTCCCTTAGGCGATGAGCCTCACGTTTGGCATCATTGATCTCATCCATCATTTTGCGCTCCAGATTTTGCTTTTCAACAGCAACGTTTCTATTCTCTTCTTGTGCCTTCTCAAGCCTTCACAATTGAAGAAAAATATGAGAAAATACACAGCATATTTGTTAAAAGTTGCAGTCCTCGGGATAACAAAATGCATCCAGCAACAGGGCAAGAGGCAATGGGCACAAACCAAAGCACATGAGGTTCCGTCTGAACATCAGGAAAACACTTTCACCATGAGAGTGACTGAGCACTGGCACAGATTGCCCAGAGAGGTGGTAGAGTCTCCATCCTTGGCCATATTCAGAAGGCACCTGCACATGGTCCTAGGCAACCTGTTCTAGGTGATCCTGCTTGAGCAGGAGGGGTGGACAAGATGAACTCCAGAAGTCTCTTCAACCTCAACCACTCTGTGATAATAAAGACTCCGCAAGCTTCATGAATCAGCAGCAATTACATCACACAACGTGATATCCATGCCAGGCAAAATACCCAAACTTTAAAGTGAACCATCATTAAAGGTGTAGTACCAAAATACAAGTCTCTGTAGACAACTGAGTTACAGGTGTACCACAGACTATCGACTCTCACACTGCTATAAAAGCAACAGAAAGTAAACAGTTCAGGTCTGTTTTACTCTTAAGAGTTTAAAAAGAGGAGAAATGTTCTCATTCCCATGTATGTAACTATTGAAAATAAACTGTAATTACATGAAAATAACAATACACACTTGTAAATCTGTAGGAAAAAATACCGAGCCTCTATTCTCTACCTTCATCCACAAGTTTGTATTACCTGCTAAAATATCCAGGAGCAATCCCTACCCAACAGAACATCACCACTGAAACAACAATATCCATGCAAAAGAAGATGAACAAAATCTAAAGGCAGTTAATGCAAATAACTTGTGGCTGTAAAGGATCTGCATTTGTGTTTAACCTCAAAACAAAAAGATAACTTTTTTTTTTCTTTCAGGTTTTATACCTTTCCTGCAAGTCAAGAAGACTTTGCTCTGCTGTTTGGAGACTTTCTAAGTCCTTCATCATTTTTGTGATATGTTCTCTTGAGGTTCTGTTCTGTGTATATGCAAACCAGCAGCCTCCAAAACCAATAACTATAGAAACTGTTAATATAAAATCCTTCATCCAGTTGTGAGGGGGACCTGTACAGAGAACAACACCATCATTAACTAGTTCATTGATACAGACAACAGACTAAGGCTTCCTCCCCTCTCCCCGGCCTAAAAGGTGAGAGAACCTGATGCTAAACAGAATTCAGCTCCTTTACCTCAAACCACCTCCAACAACTACCTTTCAAATGTATTCCAGAGCATTTTCCATACAACATAAGCAGCTCTGCTCTAATACAATTGACTTAATCTATACTAAAACATTCATTAGATTGAGAAAAGTTTATTAAACCCCTTTACAGTACACGCTCTGTATCTTTATTTTAATAGAGTTAAAATAGAGATCCACAATTGCACTTTACCAGGCCAGTAGGAGCTTTAATTATGTTTGAGCAAGTTCTCCCTAGTTTACACCCTCTAGAATACCCTATGCTGAGTTAAAAATGCACTTGGAAAAAATAAAGTACATTTTAATATGGTAATAGCAGCACTTTTTAAAAGTTGGTTTGTCAAATTATCATATCCAAGATTCACATAACACATCTTGTTAGTACAATTTTTATGGTCACAACTTTATAAAGACAGTTTTTGTGAGCATTAAAGGTCTAATAAAAAGGGCTTTTTTTTCCCCCCTAAAAATCCCCAGCTCAGATCTGGCCTGACTAGATCAGGAGCACCTGACATGCAGAGTACCAGAGCAGAGCTGTGACTGTAAAAGCAAGCATGCAGAGCACTGGTGATGTGGCATGGACATGGCTGCAGATGGTAAGATGCCTCATATGTGGAACTGCTGCATTAAATTTAACTGCATGTAAACTCAAGCATGCACAAAAGATGCAGGTGTTGGATTTATAACACCATCTCTTTTTTTCTTCTTGGGGAAGGTCACCCCTCTCATTTCAGCACCCCAGTTGCACTGGCCAAGCTAATTGAGAAGTGAATGTAACATTAACTATAAATGTAATTTAAACAGTCAAAAATATTTAAAGGACACTTCTTGTGACACAAAAGCCAACATATCTCTGTCAAGTGGGGTTATACTAAAATTTCTACATGACTTTACAGAAGTGAACCTTTGTCCTGGTCACAGCAGCTAAATAACCTTTTTTAATTCATTGCAGAGCTCCACAACGCATGCCAAGCAATCCACCAGCACATCCACAAAATAGATAAGCTGTCCTATCTACAGTATCAAGTGTCATGGAAAATATGCTCTGTTGAATTCTTATAATTAAGAGATAAGAAAAAAACTTCAAAAAGTTACTAACGGGTGAGAGGTCCAAATAAAACAACATCCAAGGCTTTAAGCTGAAGCTTCTGTCTATGGCTCCGGTCAATTATTTTCAAGTGAGAGATCATGAAAGCATGTTCATTTACTGCTATCCTGTTAATGATAAGACAAAACGTTTCCATAAATTCCATAAATTATATTCAAAATCAGTCTATAAAAAAAAAAAGACATCAACAGTATTTCCAACTGTTATATAGATTACAGCTATGCAACTGAGAGTGAGAAAAACAATACAACAGTAATGCCATATAAATGCATATCAGCATGTGGCAAAAGAAGAAAATAAAAATCATTTACCTATCCTTTCTGGAAAAAAGCATGAAATAAATCCATTTAGCACAGTTAAAGGTATATTTACAGACTTGTGACACCAACTCCTAAACACATGCAATACTCAGGTGTGATATTTATGCTCCAGGAAAGGTGTTCTACAGTTACATTGCTATGTATACCCATACAGTAGACTGGAAGATGTCCAAAAGAAAGTTTGCTACCACACGATTCTGTGACCTTTGATAAGAGCATCCACAGAAAGAAACAAAACTTTCATAAAAGTTATATTTTGAAATATTTTGGCAGAAAATAAAAACACAGCCACCTCTACAAAACTGCAAGGATGCTTCTCTTTTCTTGCACTTGACCATATCTTGTTAGATTTCAGGTTCGGTAGTTGTTCCTACCATACAGACTACTGAAGCAATCTAGAGTGAATTATTTGAAACTAATCCAGAAGATACATTCACCTGGGAAGTGTTGTTCCATTGACATTGCTGTCTCTAAAATTCTTTTCATATTGGGGCAATTCAACAAATTCTGACAGCCACTGAAGAGTGTCCTCCTGAGTCCAGTTATGAACTGAAAGAAAAATTCAAATACCTTAAGTTTTTGTCAAAATCAACAGCATAGAAGACAAGCAGTAGAAAAACAGGTTACAATAACCAAGAGAGTTTAGCCAAATATAATTCCAGAAAAATTAGCATTGCCAAGGTGTTTCTGGCATTTTGCCTTTTTCATTATATGTTCCCCTGCGAAAGCTTAGGCAAACCGTAAACAATCAAGCATGGAACCAACAGAAGTATTTCTTTATTAAAACTTTCACAGAACAATTTAGTCTTTTGCTTTAGTTTAAATCCGGACAGCACTTGTGATCTCTTGTGACATTCATCTACTTAAACCAATTCCAGCCTCAATCCCTTTGCCCTTGCTACCCTTGCAGAACTAAACACACATCAGCTGGTGCTGTAACCATTTGAAGCCATGTACCAAGATCTTTCCCAGGATGATGCCTTAAGAACTTGTTTTGACAAGAATTTTCTTAGAGGTTCATGCCTACAAACCACAAAATGGGAGCTGACAAGAAAAGGAGAGAGGACACTGAAAGAAAACACCAAAAGACAGAGAAGAAGAAATTTAACAGGGAAACCATTACATCTCTCTCAAACATGCCCAAGAAAAGTGGAATTACATGCAAAAATACTCCCACTAAGAAAAAATATTTAAATATGTAGAGAATAATTGACAATTTTCCTTAGTAACAGCAACACTCTACATAAACATTCATAGCTACCGATGTGCTAAGAAAATACAACCCACAGATATTACAAAAAAAAAAAAAAAAAGGAGGAGAAAACCCCACATTTCTCGCCCTTACAGTCCAGCTGCTAGAGTTTACAGCTTAACACTGACAAAACTGAAGGGAAATTGTTCACTCTGTTTATGAGTCTGCAAAAGTCTGCCTGCATATGAAAGAAACTGGGACAGCCTCCTTCTGGACAGACTTGTATTCACAAGAAAAACTTTTTTTTTTTTTTTTTTATATTTCTCTATCTAGAACTACTTGCATGTGACAGTTCTGGGCAGAGATTTCTGTAGAAACCTTATCACTAGTACACATTCTCACTGGTGAATTTTGACAATGATCCTTTATAAAGCGCTGCTGAAAGCTTGACAGGTGAAGCTGCAGGCAATGGAAATTTTTATGAGTTGAAATTCAGGTTTCAGTTCACACTGAAACTGAAATAAGGAATTCTAGGTCTCTTGTCTACACTAGCACAGCTGAAAAATAAACATTTCAGATTATCATCATTCCAGATAGGCAGAGACAGAACATGTTTCACAGACTCACTCATAGCTTTAAGAAACAATCTCGCAGTATCCACTTGTTATCTATGAACAGCTACACAACCTTCCCAGTATGCTGTCCCATTTCTTTCTCTCCTTCTGAGCCATAATCAGGCATTGATTTGAAACAGACTCAGTTTTGTCATATTGCTCAAAGATTTTATGCAAAATGTCTGGGCTCTATTTATAAACAGATAGTTTTCCCATTGCAAAGATTCTTAACTGTTTTGTGAATAATAAGCAATCAGATTTACAAATCATTCAAAGTCATTTGACCAGTCATTACAAGTCTCAAAAGGGTGGTAAAATTATCCAGAAAAATATCACGTTAACTGCATTCTAGAAATATGTTCCTAGACTGATCCAAAGTAAAAGCATTGCTTTGATGTGACATGTGAAAAAACCCACCTGAAATAGCTACTACACACTACAGACTATCACTGACAGTACTGAACACTCAATTTCAGAAACCACACAATTCACTGAGTTTATAAGTTAGGGGGGAAGGGTTAAAAATACTGTTGAGACTTTTCACTTCTACTGCTGAAAGAATTTGGTAGACACTCCGCCAAATTTTACGTGGATTTATAAGTTTTTATAATCCAGTAGTAATTTTAAACACATTATCCTGAAAGAAATGAGGTACACGTTTAAGCAGTTTACCATACAGCCAATCACATCTGTTGTACTGTATAGTTGTGATGTTTTCTTCATAGAATACCAAGGAAATTTTCCCAAACAAATCAGTTATATTCTGGAAAAAGCATTTTATTATTCATTACCTATCACTGTATCAGATACCTCCATTAGTATAGAAACTGCAAAAAGAAGCAACCAAAGTCTATCCCAAACTAGAACTGGAACTTGTACTTTCTGTATTATTACACTGTTACCCATTTATGAAAAAATAATATCAATTACTTCTTTATTTATGTTGTGTCTTTTTAACTGACCACTCAACCATTTAAACTATCAACACATACTGTCATGTCTTATTCTGGGATGTCAAGGTCTGAATCTCTGTTCATGTACATATTTCACAAGAAATTTAGATTTATTATGTAAACTAATTCTTCATTCACAGAAGTCACCAGGGCCTGCAAGTCCCCAGGTTTTCCACATGGACTCAGACTCTAAACTACACTGTTCTTCCTTTCCTATTCTATCAATCAGAGAAAACATTCAGACTGTTTCTTTTTGGTGATATCTTCCATATGCCTTCCATAAGGAGTATTACTTGACTTGTCTCCAATAAGACTTTATGACATACACACGTTTGCACTACAACAGCACTGGAAAGCAAATTGGCCTTTCTCCAGAAGAAGCACTTATAGTCCACTGAAACATGACACAAGGCAAGTGTGATCTACACCAGGTGTACTGAAGGGCAAGCAGGCCAGCTGAAATTCATCTTGATCAGCACTGCCAATTAGAATGTGCCAACTCCCACTAATTAGCTGAGGTTGTAACTCTTCCTTAGTTTAATCACCAAAAAAGAAAGCAGTACTTCAGACAGCAGTCACAATTACTGTAAGTTAAATGCATATAGCATTACAGAGTAATTATAACACCCTTCTCTCTCACACCTCTTTTCAGAGATATCTTCAGAGACAGGATGTCAGCAACATGCTTTGGGCAGGCAGGTGTAGAAGCCACAGTATTTACACCCCAGAGCAGCACTCAGTCTCTAGACTTCCATCAGCTATTCTACTGCACACCAAAAGTTTGAGTTTTAGGGGTTTTTTCCTATTTCTTTTCGCCTTCAGGTATGTTGGTAGAGGAATTAAAGACAGCAGAAGTAGGTTTAACCTGGCCCTCTATGAAAGTTTCTCCTTGTTAACCCACATTAATGGCTGATTAGAAGATCAGACCACATATCATTTTTTCACGTTAAATTTATCATGTAGCACAGTCCTTCAGGGCAGGGAGGCACAAAGTAAAATAACATTACAGTGTCAGCCTCAGCATTCTTAAGGGCATCCTGCCACTTTCAGAAATCAAATTACATTTGATAAGAGTACTTCATGGCAAGGAGCAAATAGCAGCCATATATTAGGCTTAAAATTGCAAACAGGCTGACCAGGCACACAAGATTGCTCTGTACCAAGCACACAAAAGGATTCAAAACTTAGTTTTTAGGACCTTCAGCAGTAACATCAGCAGTATGCAGCATTATGTAACTCAGCCAAGCCCTGCCTGCGTGCATTCCCAACCTCCAGATATTTAAAACCTGAGACAGCAAATGATTAGAGTGCAAGGCAACAACAACATGTTTGTGGTATGCACTTTAGTGCCAGTTGCTGCAAGAACACTTGTGCAGCAGTTCATCAGAATACAACAGGTGATCACACATGCAAATATAGAGCCATTTTTGTATCTTTTCACCCTAATAAATAACATACCAGACATTAGCTCACCTTCACAGAGGAAGAAAAAGAATTAAAGGGGAGAAAAAAGGAGGTACACATACAAGACAAGGAAAGGGTTTTTTTGTATTATAGGGCAACCTATAGGAGATACTATACATTAAAGCTCAAATCTACTACAATCATAAAAGCTACTTTTTAAAAGGCAGTTTGCAACAACTAGGTTTTGGTAGGATCCAAATTAGTCCGATAATAGCCAAGCATTCATGAACTCCAGGTTTGACCACAACAGTTTTTGCTTTGCTACAAAATCAAGTCCCAAAGGACAATATTACATCACTGGGAATGCAGCATTCAACCCTACTCACTGAGACAGGTCAGAGAACCATCCAGCTTGAAGGCCCTACTCCAGTTTTACAGTCTCTTACTACTGAGACTAAACACCTGCACCCCTCTCTTCAGACAGCAAATTCACATGACCACAGCCCATTACAGGGGCAAAAAGAGAAGGCAGGTGCCTTTGAGTGAGAGAACTTTCAAAGAGAATTGTACAAAGATGGGTATTCAGACATCAAGCCAAACCTTCATCTGTCCCCTTTTCTACACTCAAAACTACTATACCTTCAAGGCCCTTGTAGAAAAAATACTGAAGATGCTCCTTTGCTATTACCCTAACAATAGGCACTAAATTTATTACTTTTGAATAGCTGAAAGGCTTTGTAGTACGTGAATAAACGCTGCTTGGTTAGGAGACAGTCAAAGAATACCACACAACAAGCATAAACTTTACATTTAAAGAACAGTAACACAGAGTAACAGAAGTCAGAAGACTTTCAGAGAGCAACATCTTCTACATTTCAAACAGCTATGCTAGCTAGCTCAGTCACTCCTCTAAACAGAGCACCCTCTGTAGAACTACATTATGAGATTAAAAACTTTCAAAGGTCACAAAAAGCACATTCTAACTAAACTAAATTAAAGTCTTGTTTTATACCAAAGGACTCATTTAAACTGAGTGGCAACACTCAGGCTAGATGCTGATTCAAGCTCTGATATGACTCCTTCCATGCAAGTGAAACCTGCAACAGCCTTGAACTTCCTTCAATTTGCACCAGCCTAGTCTATGCCTAAAGGATTCTGCACCAGGCAGGAACACCCAACTGACCTGCCCAGCGCCAGAAATATTAAAAAGCAATATTCTGAAACTCCTTATTTTATTAGGCAATTTTTAGAGCTTTGAATGCAGCCAATCCTCAGGGTTACATTCACTGTATAAAATCCTTCTCAACCAATTCCTTAAAAGGAACCTCTTTTCCTTAATCCTAAAAGGAGACACCAAACAGCAGTGGTATGTTTTCACTTTCTTCCCTCAAATTTGATCTGTCTCGCACCACCAATATGTTAAACAAAGAACACCTTTAATCAATTAAGACATTTTAAGCTGTTAAATATTTCAGACAAACATTCACATAAAGCAAGCTTTATGGCAAATAATGGGCAATCCTACTCAGTATAAACTATGCAGCAATAGATCCAGATGTTTCTGTATACACTGTCAAGAGCACTAGAGCTTGTATTCTCACACAGATACCTCAACAGATTGCTTAAAACTCTCAAATTACTGATATTGTCATTTACACTACCCTCCACCCTCCTGTTTAGTGCTGTCAAATTGCATTAAACTGGCACTATGACCTTGTGGCACATAAGAGACAAATCAGAATTCCTGAAACACACAGAAAAGAATGGTAACATTTTCCATGTTACCTAAAATCAAATGAAAGTAGTTCATTTTCTGAGGGCCTTCATGCTTTCTAACAGTCACCAGACCATTGTTAACACTGCCTGGGAGTCTCATTCTGAAAGTCTCCCTGTGGTGCAACTTTAGTTCTCTCAGCAGGATGCACAAATAAAGCCACTATCAGCAGACACAATGAGATGAGACATTCCTCTCAAAGTCTTCTGAGTCTTACCCCCACTATTCACTACATCAAAAAAAACTGGAATAAATTTATACACAACAGACAAACTACACTTCTGGTATCACTATAGCCTAAATTTTTGCAGTTACTCATGACTTAGACCAACAATTGAGAGGAGTTGTTTTGGTTTTTTTGGGGTTTTTTGGGGTTTTTTTAAGAATTTTTTTTAATCACAATATGATAGGGATATATTGGGCAATGAACACTGTACTGTTGATTAAATATTGTCTCTTGATACTAGGAATAGTTGGCTCAACTTACTTATTTCATTTAAATCAGAGTGAGGGAGGGCTGGTGGTGTTGGGTTGTCAGTACATTTTACTGTATCCCAAGTTTAAGAAGATTTTTTAAAATGCTTTGGACTAAGAATTCTGGAACTTTGTAGCCCAAATAAAATTTAAATAAAAGTAAAAGTGCATTGAATTTTCCACATAAAATAAATATTTTTAATAGCTTCAGTGAAACCCTTAGGGCTTATTAAATTAAAAACATGCTCATCTGGAAGTCCAGTCACCTTGATAAATTAGAACCTCATACAGATTATCGTGTAAGCTATCTCAGTTTACTCACAAAACAAACACATGAAGAGGAAATTACCTCTAGCTGGACTAAATGAGTTCTTAGGCTTATGTGTGCCTATGAATAACAGTGTCAAAACAAATTCATAAAGATGCTTCAAGAGGTCATTCATTCACTATTCTATATTTGTGGAAAAATTGTTGAATTGTATCTTTACACCATAATGACCATCATTTTTAGCTATATTTCTTTACCTACCTTCAGATGTTTTCCAACGTTTCCACAAATCCTCAATGGTGATATGTTTGTCTTCTCTGTGCAGGTGACTGTGTTTATTAGAGGCATCCTTGTATTGCATATCTTCCCTTAGAAACTGAAGAAAAGGGAAAAACATAATTTTAAATGCCAAAATGACAATTTCCAAACAGAAACTACACAGAATCAAGTGGAGTCTTTGCTATCTCTTCCCCATGCAAGTAGCAGAGAATTCATCTAAGTTTTCCACATCAAAGACTCGGAAAGCAAGTTAAACACTCTTACAAGATTTGTTTTTCATAATTATTCAATCCTAGAAAAACTGACAACGCAGTTGCTAGTATACAAAGTTTAACATTATTAGTATGCCTTAGACCTACAGTGATTACAGGAATGCAGCACACAGTCAATACTCGTCTATTCTGACCCCATTCAACCAACTCCACCTCCTTGAAAATAAGACCATGTAAGATTTGAAAGTGTGCCAGTCATCTGTGGATGAGTAATGCCTGAATCCTGCTACACCAGTTAAATGCAGCTGCTTGAGGGATGACAGTAAGCTGTTGACTAAGTAGTATTAAAGTCTTTTGATTAGACAACAAAAATTTGACTTCTATTCATCAAATTAAAAAACAGAAGTCATCTGAGGGACAATTTTCTGCTTGCTAATCATTCCTCAGTGGTTACACTCCAAGCACAGAAGCATTACATAAAGCTGCTTCATTTTCAGTAATTAATAGGAAGCCTTTTAGCAAACATGATAAGAAGGAAGATCATGCAGTCATAGTGGGTGGTGAGGCACTGGCACAGGTTGCCCAGAGAAGCTGTGGATGCTCCATCCCTGGCAGTGCTCAAAGCCAGGCTGGATGGGGCTCTGAGCAACCTGGAATAGTGGAAGGTGTCCCTGCCTATGACAGGGAAGTTGGAACTGGATGACCTTTAAGGTCTCTTCCAACCTAAACGACTCCGTGATTCTAGGATACCATTTTATGATGGCAGTGTTTTATCAATATTCCACACGTCACTACAAACAGTTCTCCAAATACATACCCCCCAAAAAAGCAATGGAACTATAAAACCCACTCTATTTTTTATTTCATACAGGCCTCGAAAAGATGCAACTGGTTGGCAAACCAGTCCTCCCAATAATAGTGGAAACCTTCCATAAGTATCGATCCCTGAAAGCACTGTATGAACAGTCTCTGTGGGTGAAGACCTTAGTATTAGTATCAGAAAACTAATATCTGGTACTAACAGTACCAGAAAACTAATCCTCCACAGTAGATACCTTGCTTTCTTCCATTCCTGAGGATAAGGCTGCTCAAACAAAACCAGCTACAGACAGTCATGACAGCTAAGTCAAAAAACAGCCTTTTATATGGCTGGTCATATGTCATCACCGCTTCAAGCAGAGGTGAGGAAGAAAGCCAAGCTAGTGATGAACTGAAGAAGTGCCCAATTCTTAAAATTCCATCCAGGTGTGCAGAGCTTCCTTCAAAGGCTCCATTTCTAACAAATCTAGAGATTATGCCATTCAGAAACTGCAGGAGATACTGAAAAGTAGCCAGCATTGAACAATAATAGTAACTCTTAACAAAAAAAGACAAAAAAGGAGTACAATAGAAATACACAAGCAAAAGCTAATGCTTACCAACTTTCTCTTACTAAAATCCTTATACTAGAATATAAGGGAATCTCAAACTATGTGAAGGGATTCAAGTTTCTCCTCTAACTGATGGACTTGGGATAAAATACCAGTTGCCTTCCCTAAACCAGCCACAGAGCCGTATTATACAAATACTGACTGGATGCAAATCCTCTATTATTTATCTATTACTTCAAAACTTTTTCTGATTGTCAGACACTAGCTTTGTAAAGCCTTTTGATTCCTAAAATAGCTCCACTTAGCCCATATAAACAGCAAAAGCATTTTTAACTCCTCTTCCCAATGTATATAAGAATGGAAAAAACTGAGACATATAAATATATATATGCATACTCATGCATATATACATGAGAAATATATGAGGAACTCATGAAATATACAACTGAAAATAACAGCCTGTTGAGGCAAAGGCAATTACAGAACTACTAAAAAACCATGGATCAGCAACAGTAAATGTTTAATAAGCACAGAACTGTATGCTGTAACTGTATGCAAATGTAAAAATATCTGTTGCATATTCCATCATCCAAATGGGAACTCTAAATACTTCCCATATTGGCAATACTTCCATGAAACTGGCAAATTCTACAACTGTCATGCAACATGCAACAAAAGATGGGATTATCTTATTCGTTCCCACTCCACAGTTAACGACTAAAGTCTAAACTGAAGAGCAGGAACTAAATAATAAGAATACAAATAAGAAAACAAAATAGTTTTCTTATCCACTAATGTCCCTAAGCCCTTCCAGATTACAGTACAGTCTCACAGATGGAACAGCGGGAAAGAGCTGATGTTTGCCCACTTTACCTTTTCCCTCCAGACTGCAAGTATCTACTATCAAATGACATCCCCAGCATATCTTTTGAGAACTTGCAAAAAGCATACTGAAAATATAGCAAAAGAAATTATTATATGACCCTTCCTGTGAAGATTATCTCTCTTCACGTGGGAGTTAAGGTAAGTGCTAACACTCACTCTTCAGTTTCCTAGTGACTGCTGATGCACTGCCCTTGGAGACTCCAAATGTCAGGCATGGCCTTAGTTTTAAAAAACAGGTGTTGTAGGGTGATCAAATTTCTGAAGAGGGACGGAATATGTTGTATATACAGGCTTAGGCCAATTTTGCATCTTCTCAGTTAAAACTCAGATCAGTTTTGTCTGCAAAAACTTGCTATCTTTACCGACAGTTATCAGTAAAGGCTGTGAAATATCGAAAGATGAGAACTTTTGTTCAGTTACAGGTGCTGCCAAGGAAACTCTGAATTGCTGTTAACAACACTACTCCCACGGCTGGAAGTAAAGAACAGGAAGACGCCGACTGATAAACAAAAAACTCCAAGGTGTTAAGCACTGCAAGGATCTGAAGGAAGTGTTCCGATCCAAACAAAAAGCCCCGAGGTGTTAAGCACCACAAGGATCTGAAGGAAGCGTTCCGATCCAGCCGGGACGCAGACGCTCTCCTGCAGTTCCGGCGCGCCGCCCGCAGAGGGCGCAGCGGCTCGGGAAGCGCGGAGCCAAACGCGCAGCACGGGAGCTCGGGGACAAGGGGCCGGGGACAAGGGGCCGGGGACAAGGGGCCGGGGACAAGGGGCCGGGGACAAGGGGCCGGGGACAAGGGGCCGGGGACAAGGGGCCGGGGACAAGGGGCCGGGGACAGGGTCCCCGGATATACCGACACACCCAGCAGAATATCTGCCTTTTTTAATAGGGGCTATCGACACACAGACTGGTAAGCACTTAGCAACCAGCACAGTTACTCCCCAGGAGCAGAGACTGTACATCCATGAGAACTTCTTCGAAGTGAAAAGCCACTCTCCTATTCTGTCCTGCCCCTATTGCTCCCGGATCCTGTGAAAATAACCTCAAAGAGGTTCTCTGACACTGCAAGGTCACCACACTAAAGTTACAGTGCACATATCTAGAAAGAGTTTCAAAGAATGCTTCATGTTTAAAAGAGTAAGTGTCTTTACTAATGAAGAGGTATATAACAACATCAAACATCTTTCTTTCGTTTGAAAGATCTTTGGTTCAAAAGTGGCCTAATATGGAAGTGCTTCTTTAAGAAAAAGAACTGAGACCTAAATGGAAGAAAGACAGAAAAACAGAGCAACTCCAGTTAAAAAGAGGATTTTTCTGTTCCTTGTCATGGCAGCTAATCTCTCTTCTGTTGCCCTGGTCATTAAGTACACAAAGAAAAGGTTAGAAAAATAACTCTAAATAGGGAGGTTAAAAGAATAAGCTCTAAGAACAACACATCTAAGGATTATCTTAGCCAACATAATTACTCAGGAAGGAGAAGTCCTTTTAAGACTACAAAGTTGAAACCAAGAAAGCACAAGACAAGTTACCTAAAAACTCTGCATGAAACAAAAGTAATCATTTGGTAAAGTAGTTACTTCAAAAACAAGTAGAGAATTAAAAAAAAAACACACCTAGGCTTGCAACTGGAGTTTTGATCCCAAAACTACTGTAATAGCTGCACCTCTAAAAGATTAAAATCCCGAAGTCCAAGGTTCAGCAGTGTAGTAACTCCAAAGGAAACTTTCTCCTGCCTGAAGCGGACAGGACTTGTGGAGCCCTGGAAAAGTCCCAGGATCAGGTACACCACCACATTCCGTCCTCTGCAGAAAAGTCCTTAGTACTGTAACTTTCACCAAAATCCAGTCAACTAATAACAAAAGACTAACATGAAGTGAAACCACAAAAAAGGAAAAAAAAAAAATCCCACAAAATCAAAATCCAATACCAGTTTGACTGGTATTGGAGAGAACTTGCAAACTAAACCCAAATGCAACTATACATAAAGTTAAAATTTTGATGCTGCAAGAGACTCTTGCAGGGCAAAGAAGAAGTTGAATACTTTTGAGAATGCCAGTGGAAAAGGAAAATTACTAACTCACTAACACTCACTAACTGCAGCAGGAAGCACTCTCATGCTGTTTATATTTTGTTCAGAGTGAAGGCTCAAGTTTATGATTTTCAGTTTCATCAACTTAAAATAGACCCTTTAACTGACAAGTTTACTTTAAGAGCAATTAATAACATCTCCTGGCTAAGTATTACTCTTTCCCTTGAGCATCTATTCCTCAAACAGTATTATTTCCTTCAGTTTTATTCCTTCAAAGGGAAACCTGGAGAACTTACAACTTCAGACTTCCTACAGCCCTTCAGATAGAGTCAGTGACTGTGAGACAGCCTTTAAGGAAATTTCCTCGCATCTATTGTTACCAGACTTGTTGCAGCTATTGCAATGTCACATGTAGTGACTAAATTATGATGGCAAATGTGCTTTTGAAAGGCAATACATTACGATTCAGGAAGGAGTGGCTACCTTACAGAAATGGCTTCTAAAGATGCTATAAAGTAAAATCAGAAAACATATTTAATAATAATAAAATTAATAATAAAACATGACTAGAAAAATGTAGGACATAGCCAGGAAAGTGTTACCACGTACACCTTAAGCAACCTACACATTCTACTGAAAAAAGATTACTGCAGCTCAAAACAAAACAGTAGCTATTCTACTGCAAAGTAAACTTTGCAATCTCATCAAAGCCAGATAGAATTTCCAAGGGATCATGTCATTGTAGCAGGACTAAATAAAGAGGTGCAGACAGCTTAAGTAGCTCCTAGGAAGGCAAGGCGTGAGGTAGGTCTGATCCAAACCACGCTGGAACAGGTTTCTATGCAACTGTACCCACGATAGCACGTGTGCCTCCACAGGGCTTCTCTGCACAGGCACAGCCCTGAACTAACAGCGGCAGTGTTTTCACACAAGAGCTGGCTCCTCATCCTGCTCTGAACAAACGAACTGCCTAGACATGTTCAGAGCTGCTCACAAAACTTCAGGAGACTAAAACACACTCTGCCTAGGGACAAATACATTAGCAGTTGAATGCAAAAAGAATTAATTCAAGAAATACCTCTATTAAGAGAACCACAACAAATTAAAGAAATCAAAGTAGCCCAGTAGCTTTGGGAGAAAAGGTTTGCTGCACTGGTTAGGAAGCTCAAAACACTTGTTTGAAAGATCAGTGTTTGTAACAGAATGTCTTCCACAGTGAGATGTAAAACACACTCAGGAGCCAGCTCAGTGTCATGACAAAGCAGCTGGAATGTCTTCAGTTTCTGAACCACTGCATCACATATTTTTCCACATGCAGAATTTTGCCTAAACAGCTGACACTAAAATATTAAGTTGTTTACAGAAATATGAGCTCCAGTTTAAGGATTTCTATTACACAAATGACAAGGAGAAAACCAAAATACTAAGGGAAGTTGAAAGGACATTTAACATGTTGCTGAGAGCTATTTCCAGAGAACAAAATGAAGCCTATCCCTGTCAAACTTACTACACCCAAAGTGCTAGAATACTATTACTATTCCAGACCATACTAGCTACTTTTCCTGATTTATTCACTGTATAGAAGAAAATTATCTTCCCAGGTTCAGGCCACTAAGTTAGATTCTATTTGATTGTTGCCCCCAGACAACATTTTTAAGTCAGGCACTTCAGCATATCATCTCTGAGGTTCCAACCCCTTTGACCATCCTGCTAAAACTATTCTCTGATAATTTCAGTGCTGCAACCTCTTCGTCTACTCACTGTACTTTTTTGGTGATCTTTTTTTTTGGGGGGGGGTGGGGCTGGGGAGGGGTGTTGGTGATTTTCTATGGGGTTTGTTCAGTTTGCGGTTTTTTTACCAAGTAATAATTCCAGTTCACTCCTTAAAAAAAATTCAGCACAATATGAAATGATCTATCCAGAGATCCCACGCAAAGCTGTACATTTGTGCCATTAGCTCAGTGAGACATTAGACACACAGTAAGATACTAATGTTTCCAAAACATCAACTTATTTTAGTATCACAGAGAGATTCCTTGAGGAAATTACTTAATGTAGAGCTACATAAGGAAGTTCTTTAGGAACAGGAAAAACCTATGTAAATAGTGAACATACGATAAGTCTGTTTTATTGCTTGTGTCTCATCATTAAAACAAAACACGTTCCCATGGTGCAACAGATGCTTCCTGAGGCAGATAGCCTCCCACAGCACATGACTAAAACCTCAGTTAGTAATGCCACATTCTCCCTTTCAGTTACCCGTTTACTGCCTACCTCCTGAAACCAGTTTGAACAATTGCAATCCTTGATGTGTAAATAATAAAGTAATAATAGCAGCAGCTAGATCTGATAGGATCACAGCTAGCTTAGGGGTTTTTTTTTCTTCCTTTTTCCTTTTCTCTGCTAGACCATACCAAATAATAAGGAAAAAAACAACTGCTCCATGCTCAGAGTAGAGCCCCTCTAACTTCCTTAGAAGACTTCAACAAAATCCTTCATGTTTTGATAACTATTAAATCTCATGTTAAAAACTTAGATCAGGTTTCCTCATATCGATTTTATCAAGGTCAAATACAAGCTTCTTTCCAGTCCATACAAAGTATGTCCAAAGGTCTTCCAGTATCAGACAATTTTTGAGCAAGTAAGAAGTAACTTAATTCAAATTTTCTCATATCCTACAAGAACTCCTTCTCCACAGAATGATTTTACGTGGGCCTTCACTTAACAGAGGAAAAACAGACTACAACATAAAAGAGAGCATGAAAACATTAGGAAAAATAAACTGCGTGCAGATGAAATGTCTGGAATCGCTGTCATGAGTTAACCGGATCAGCAAACTAAAACAGTTAAATAGTTCAACATCTTTAGCTCTTTTTACCATCCCGTCTCAAAATAACTTATTTACAAGAACTTCCTTCCTTGGTGTAAATATACCCTTGTAACACTGTTATAGTGCTGGTAAAACAGCAGAAAGTTCTACTTTGTCACATTCTTCCTGCCAAAATAAAAAGCTAATGAACACATCTAATCAACATACTCAATATGCTGCTCTTCAGGAGTCTTCCAAGTAAAAACCATGCAGCATAAAACAGAAAATCCACTCCCTGCTGTTAAGTAAAATCCCTGTATTTCATGTAAGCTTTACTTCTAATAAAGTGGGGTTTTTAATTACCAGTCCTCATTCTTAATCAAGATAAGCAGCATTACCCACTGTGATAGAACAAAAAAAATCTGGTTCTGAAATATAAATAGGACATATTTAGTACATATTCAGACCTACAGTAATCAGGTAACTATGTAACTATGTTGTGTAAATGTAGATCTTTTAAGATTATGGTAAAGATTTAGTAAAAGCACTACAAGAAATACATAGAGGTTACTAGCTGAACTTGCAATTAAACTGCATTTCTCATTAATTTCAGGTTTGCATTTAATGTCTTAGAAGAAAGCACTCTATGCAAATACTTATTCATCACTGATTTGCATGGAAATTATATGTAGAAAAGTGCTAATTTGCAGGGAGTGGGTTATTAAATATTTCTTCAATAATTAAAAATGAACTAGCAGGAACAAGGGCTACAATTAAGTCATCTTATTTTATGCACAATGTGTAGTTTGAACATATAGTTTCACTCATCTCTAATTACCCCAGCTGAACAGCATGCCTCATCAACTGTTATAATTTCAGCCATTTAAACAGGTTTTTAGAGTAGCTTCTGCTGCTTCCTCTGGAAGAGGAAGAAACCTAAGGTCAGATATAAAGATGGGTCACTGAAAACCAAGACAAATCTTCTGAATAGTAATAAAATGTTTCCAATGTATAAATATTTCAGTATTTTCTTTTAACTTTCTCAACTTCCATGTGTAAAAAAAAGGCGTACAAGTCAAAAGGAACAACAAAAGTGCTGGGAAGTTCCTCAGGAAGCTCACACTCCATCACTAATGTTCTGACTTGCAGACTGAAATGCACCTGTCCCAAACATTCTGCAATAACAAAAGGTAGTTTATCTGCATTATTTTTGAAAAGTCATGGCAGTCAGGCGAAGTCTCTGGTGACTGCAAAAAAGGAAACATCACTGCTACTGAAAAAGAGAAGAAACCATGACGTGAGAAAGACTAAAGACTGGTGAGCCTCACCTCTATGCTCTGGAAGATATGGAGCAGATCCTCCTGGAAGCAATGTTACGACACATAGGATGAGGTGATCTGAGACAATCCAGCATGGCTTTACTGAGGGCAAACAGCGTCTGACTGATCTGGTGGCCTTCTACAATAGAGTGACTGCAGTGGTTGATGAGGGAAGACCAACAAATGTCATCTACCTAGAGCACTGAAAAGCCTTTGACATGGTCCCACATGACATCCTTATCTCCAGGCTGGAGAGAGATGGATTAGAATGGTGGACCATTTGGTGGGTAAGGAATTGGCTGAATGGACATAGCCAGACAGCTGTGGTCAATCATTCAGTGTCCAGGTGGAGACCAGTGATGTGTGGTGCCCATCAGGGCTCTCTCCTAGGACAGGGGCTCTTTGATTTCTTCATCAACAACACAGTGAGATCAAGTGCACCCTCAGCAAGTTTGCAGATGACATGAAACTATGAAACTAAACAGCACAGTTGAAACAACAGAAGGAAGGGATGTCATCCAGAAGGATCCAGACAAACCTAAGAAGTGGGCCCATGAGAACTGCATGAAGTCCAAGTGCAAGGTGCTGCACCTGGGTTGGAGCAATCCAAGACATGAGCACAGACTGGGAGAAGTCATTGGGAGCGGCTCTACCAAGAAGAACTTGGGGGTGCTGGTGGATGAAAAGCTGGACACGAGCCAAAAGTGTGCACTCACAGGCCAGAAAGTTAGCTGCATCCTGGGCTACATTCGAAGAGGAGTGGCCAGCAGGTCGAGACATGTGATTCTGCTCCCCTACTCTGCTCCTGTGAGATCCCACCTGGAGTGCTGCCTCCAGGTCCTCAGCACAAGAAAGACATTGATCTGTTGGAACACATCCAGGCAGCCAGGATGATCAGAGTACTGGAACACCTCTCTTCAGTATAGGAGGGATATAAAAAAGAGGGAGAGCAACTTTTTACACAGGCAGATAGTGACAGGACAAGGGAGAATGGTTTTAAACTATAATAGGAGAGATTTAGGCTATGTGTTAACAATAAATTCTTTACTCAGAGGGTAGAGAGGCACTGGAACAGGTTGCACAGAGAAGTTGTGGATGACCCAGTCCCTGGAAGAGTTCAGGGTCAGGTTGGACGGGGCCAGTTGATGCTGTTTGCACATAGGCACACAGAAAAGTAAGTAGCATCACATTAAATCTGCTAATGATAATTCATAACTCATTCAGGGAGAACAATCTTCCCTTAGATGTTACAAAAAGGAATGACAAACAGGTATGTCATTCTTCTCCCATTCACCTACAGTGAAAATGGGTGTCAGAACCACGTGACAATACCCTCATTTTTAGGGGACATCTTCACTCCCTTTGGTTTTCAAGCCTGTGCCTAACAATGGCCAGAAAGCAAAATAAGCAAGCACAGTGAGACTACAAAGATATTCCCATTCCTACACAGTAATTTTGAGAATCCCAATGGAAAAGTTGAGTAAATGCAAGGTTGTTTGCCAGGACCACCAGAAGCCTACCTACCAAACAATTCAAGCACAGACACAAAAACCTTCAGGGCAGGTCTGAATAACCTTCCTTAGTTCATAGCATTTAATTTATCATTAGTAAGCACAAAGTTCTTACTATTTTCCTGTAAAATCTAAGCAAAATCAGAAATCTTTCTTCTAGACTGCTGTCTGCAACAGGTATTGTTTTGCACCATGAAGTGCCCACAACAGCTCTAAGGTAAACGAAAGCCCAGTGATGCCTTAAGCAAGAAAACTTTGAGCAAAGAAACTGTTAACACCAGGAGATGGATCACATCAACCTCACTGCGAGCTAAACCATCACCATTTGCCTACCTCAAACACCAATCACAAAAGTAGCAGCTTTTATACATAGTCATACAAAATTTTCCTTTAGGCTAAAACAGTGGACAGCAATATCCCATTACAGGCAAATATAGAAATTAGACTTTCCTTCCATATTTGTCTGAGGAAAGGGCTGAATTAAGAAAAACAGCAATGACTACTCAAGTGCTGAAAGCTAAAGAGCAGCCATACAAAACAAAAGGATAAAAAAGACCTCATGTATGCACAAGTGAAGTATTTTCACTCCTACCTCATCACTTTCATCGACTTCGATACCACCATCTTTGTCATCATCCATTTGCTTATGGATCATGCGGAGAGCTTCCAGGCTGAATCGGTCCTCCTCAGTGAAGCATGGTGGGCTGAGAGAACTGCAGGGGTCTAAAGTGGGGAGGACAAAAAAAACAAAATGAGAGAAATATTATTTACTGGCACTTCAGAATATAAAGCTCCCAAGCAAAAGAAAGGGTTTAAATTTCTGTATTGTGTACCTGTACTCCACTGCACATAATCACCAGGGCATACATGTCAAATTTAACTTTAAAATAGTAATTCTCACCAAGAAAGTGAAAGGGTTGTGTGTGTAAATCAACCCTTTTTTTATCCAAGAAAGAGTCACAAAAAAATAGACGGGAATAGTTTTGATTCTTCAATTTATTTTTTTCCATCTCAGTAACTTACTATCTCCATTTTTTCTTTTATCATCCACCTTTAGTTCATGTTGGTGTAATGGCAGAAAAAGTCACTGCATTTCCCAGTCTCCCTTCTGAAAGTATGGACTAAACAAAGAGCAGTGGAGGAAAAGAAAAAGAATTGTCATGTCCTACAATCACAGCTTCATAATCAGATAAAAAAGGGATGGTAATAACATTGCAGACCAAATTCTAAATAAGTAGTACTACTGAACACAAAATACTCAGAGTACTGCAAGAGCAGAAAACACACTGCAAAGAAAATTCAGCTGATAGTAGTACACCATGTATTAGCCCTGTACACTCTGATCACAAACTGCAGTTGCTATAGAGCAGGATTCCTAGTCAAAAATGGCACATTTTCATTTGCATTTGTTACTGAAGGCTCATGATTTGCGCACATCTGATGGCTCAGCTTGCACCACACCAAATTGCTAAATTTGTGTTCTTTCCCTTCTACAAGGCACATGCCAAATGCTCCAAAATTCTACAATGCATGATGATCAACCATCACCACACTGGCCTTGCACAGACCTTGGCATTAACTAATAGCAGCTATTTCATTAATTCTCATCTACTGAACGCCAGCAAAGAACACAAGGTGAAGAAGGATACAGAAATAATTTTTTCGAAGTTGAACTTCAATAAGGTAGTGAACTCCCACGGTACTTGCCATTATAAAAATGCACTGACTAGTTCCATAAACTGTTACACTACACCTAAATAATATCAATGCAAATACAAATTGATGGAGCATATGAGTAATTTTTGCTTCTTCTAATCGATCAGAGGATTAAGCTTTCATGTTGTTATAGTATTTATTGAAAGGCTCACTTATATAAGTCAAGTAAGCACATCTAGAAAAAGAGAGGAACCCAACATTTTCAGAGAAAAATAATTTTTTTGTTTTACAATTTCATAGCAGCTGGATTAGCATGATTCTGCTTTTCCGTCTAATGTAAATTTTAAAATAAAGGAATCAAAATAAAGGAATGCATAAAGGTACAAAGCAGGAAGTGCAACGATAACAACCATGACATAGATGGAATCTCAGACACATAATTAACATGACTGGTTTCCACAGCTAGACATGAGTCAATGCATTCTTACTTCATACTTAAGTTTTATTATACAGAAGTTAACAGAAATCGGTTATCTGCTCCCATGCATTAAAAAAAAAAAAAAAACCAAAAAAAACAAAAAAAAAAAAAACAACAAAAAAAAAAAGAAGGGGGGGGAAAAAAGAAATCCCATACACTTCATTGACACTGTCCAAGAACTGAGAGGTGTTGCTTGTAGAACTACTTCATATAACACAAAGAGAGATTTCTAAATTTATTAGTTACTAAGCTACTAAACTACTAAATATTAAATATTACTAAATATATTATTATTACTACTACTACTATTACTACTAATAACTAAATATTAAACCAGACCAACCACAAACAACTTAATTTTCAGCTTTGGAACGCAACTGCTAGTTTATGAAGTAGGTTTTTGAACAGTTAAAAAAGTTCCTATTTTATTTGTCCATCTTTTTATTATTACAAAAGGTTTAATTTGCACAATATTCAGCCTTCAGACTTTTGCCTTGCAATGAAAAAATTACTATCCTTGGAGAGGTTAAAGGACCTATCACTGTAATTATTGGGTGCTCGGTGTAGAAAGGTTTCCCTTGCAATAATAATGAATCACCTCAAAGTTCTTCTAATAATTACATTCCCATGGCCATGAACAAAAAGTATTATTTTACTTAAATACAATCATATCAGAAGAACAATCTTTGTATTACAGGTTTTGATCCACACTGAATCTTAAGTTAGAAGAAAGTGTAATTGTCAGAACAGATAAACAGATCCCTCAAACACACCCAACTTGTTTAATCTGTACTTAATTCTATTCTAACATGGAATTAAATTTCAGATACATGTTCACAGCTCGCAAGCACTCAAATGTTTTTCCATTTTGTTCAGCTGAAAGCCTGTTTTTTCAAATCAAAAACATTTTCTCCAAGTACCTTTTCTCACAACCGAGGCTGATCAGTTCCTTTATCAGGGCACTTATCTTAAATATGCCTTTTTAGGACATTTAAGCATGAAGGCACTTTAAAGAGCTATGGCTTTTCTTGAGAGAAGTAAACAGGCTGCTTGTGCTTCAAATGTCCCATGTGCTGGCTCCAAGAACACTTGATCTCGCTCTCAAGAGCCGATAGAGTGCCAATTGCTCTTTTTGGGACGGAGAAACAGAGCAGGACCACATGTCGACTGTAACAAAAATTAACCCACTCTAAACAGAATCCAGATTTACTTTCAAGCAGATTTTCATGTGGCAAAACTAAACATTTAGACCGACAGACTTACAACACTGGTCATCTCCTTCTTCAGAGAACAATCTCAAAACAAACTACAAAGCCACAACCCAAAGAATAAGTGAAAAGCATTTCACAAGCATACCTGTGGAGCCCTACCAAATCCAAAAAACAGCTGACTGAAATTTAATTGTCTGCAGTTCTGCAGAATATTCTAACATGCAGTACTTTGCCTCAATTGCATGCCAAAATCAATTTGAATTAATACTAGATGAAGTATGGCTAATGAGCTGGATGTCTGGGAAGTTTGTAAGATAAAAGCCAAGAGAAAAAGTATCAAGACACAGCAAACACCATAAACATAGCCGTGAAGCCCCACAACAAATCGTAAGACTAGCTGATAATTTTTCACTTTGAATTGATACTATTGAAGGTGTTCTGGGATTCCAAACCTTCTCTTGTACTTTAAGGACAAACCTAATTTAACGTCTAGAGCAATTTCTCTGTCCTAGTCTGGAGTGTTGTCATAAATACACTCAATCCAAAATCATAATCACAGGAAAGAACAGAGAGGATAAATTGACTCAGGGAGTGAACCAATGCTTGGAATTTGAGCTTCCCATTAATGAAAAGCACCGGAGAATTAGCAAAGGAAACAAAAGAGAGAAGGGGGACAAGAGGCATAAAAGCACAGCAGATGTCACTCCAGGCACGGGTTACTTTATACCTCAGTTTTTCATGCTGCTCAGAAGTGAGGAAGTTTCAGAAGTACTGGTCATAATAAAGAGGGAATTGGTTCCTAAAAAACCAAGTGGCAGACTCGCGGCTCAAGAAACTTTGCCGAGGATTTTGTAGCAAACCTTCCTCCAGCCTTGAGGCAGTAACAGCCTCCCAGCTCTACATCAGCCCTTAGGAGACAGTCTGATACTGAAACAAGCACAGTTATCCAAACCCAGGTGAAGAAAACTTTGTATTTATAGATAAAGGGAAAATAACACTTCACACCCTTTCCCCCCCACTTCTCTTCATCACTGAGACCAAAATAGGGTGAGACTACAAAAAAAAAAATCAGTTTGAAATTTCCTTTTAACTTTAAATTCACAGCTCTTTATTCCATTTCCTGAAGACAACAGTAGTTAAACTTAAAATGTGATATTGTCAACACAAGGCAGTAAGGAAAATTAATTACACCCTTATCTTCAAGCACTCATCTCAGCAAAGGCCCTGAATTTATTTAGGAATACAACATCAGAAGTGGTTCTGAAACAAAAGGGTATATGCACCACATAATGTCTCATCCATCTTGCATTTACTTCTCCCTAAACAGCTGCTAATGTTACAGACTTCAGAATAAAAAGGAGAGACAGACCAACAAACAGGGAATAAAGCCTGCAGTTCTCTCACACACCTCCTTTTGCATATGGACACTGGAGCACAAAAGCCATGGCTGTGCCAAGCCTGACAGAATGACTCCAACCAGGTGTTCACAGCTCCAGTCTGGAACTTTGCAATACCTGAAAAAGCCTTTTTAAGAATACAGGGACACACAAAAGCTTCATGATTTTTCACAAGTACCTGGAATCAGGTAGACACTTCCAAATTTATAATTTAAATGCCTTTAAATTTTCCCATTAGTTCACTTAGAGCAACGCAGCAGTTGGGAGTTATTTGAACAGACTCACTACTACACATCATTTTTGATTCGTGAGGATATTCAGCATTAACCAAAAGAAAAAGCTTTTTTTCTTTTTACAGTAACATATGGCAATCCTATGGAAGCCCATAGGGTTTCCACGCCTGCCTTTTCCTGATGAATTCAGAAGTGTACCATGTTGTGCTAGGTTTATGATTCCTCATTCCTAAAAAGCCATCTGGGATAAAGGGAAGCCTCACAGCAAAGGGAAGCACTATAAAGCATCAGTTTCCTAAGTATATACTCTCATTTTAAAATAACTACGTTTCAGTATGCCATGAGGACAGAAGGGGATTTCTTTGCATTTTCCAGACACAAAGGAGTTGTCCACAATACCTCCAAGCTCCTGACAAATGTGTCTTCACCTAACTGGGATTCCTATTTCCCTACATTCTGTAGTGCTTTAGTTTTACATGTACCTTAACACATTGCAGTTTCTTAATCGTCAGTGACACCTTTCAAGGCAAAAAAAACATAAGAGAATTTTTGAAGACCTGAGTATAAATTGCAGTGTCAGACAGGGATTAATGAAAATACTGAAAAGCAAGAGTTTTCAAAGATTTTACCTAATGTTCAAAATAGCTATTCACAGTAAAGGCAACAAACATGTTTTTATCTTAAATCCTTACATAAGGTGTCACTAAAATCTTCAAATGCTTGAGACACAGCCTGAGAGTGAGCTTCTTTTAATCTTTCAATTAAAAGCTCCCAAAGCAAATCACTCCTACTCTTAATAATTAAACTCCTCCATATGGCAAGTAGACTGAGCAGCATCTAACAGTTAACTTGACAAAGTAATTTGTGACATTATTTTTCACTCCAATTATTTAAATGAAAGTTCCTCGTTGCAGCACAACTTTCCACTAAAAACATTTTTTTAAAAAAACCAAAATTTTGACAGAAAGTGTAGGATACCTTATCTTCTAACCACAACACTAATGTTACTTAAATGAGCTTCCTGAAGAGGAAAATGCAATAATACTAAAGACAGCAGGGCAAGGGGGAGGGGTGCAACAGGAAAGGAAATTCAGAACATTGTTGTCCCCAAGAATTTGAAAATATTAAGTTTTGCATTAGGCTTTTCCATTGCTCTGTATTAGAAATGTAGGTAACTTCTACAAACTCATGCAATAACAGTAGGCTAAATTCATAGATGAAACTCCTGACTGTAAAGTCTGGTATCTGGAGCACTTGTTTCTGAATACGTGTGTAATGCTTAGTGCCTAGTTGCACTGCAGTTTAACGGGGGGGGGGGGGGGGGGGGAAATCAACAAAAGCCCCAAACTATTTGCAGAAAGCTCCATGAAAACTGCCATGATTCTTTTAAAATCCATTAAACACCTCCAGTAAAAAAAAGACTTTTCAAATGGCCTTAAAATAAATCATTACAACTTCAATATGTATAGAAGCAATTTTCGTATGAGAGATCCAAATCTGATTTTTGTCACTATTGAAGTGTCCATTTATTCTGCTATTTCAGTATCTTTTCATATATACAGATCAATTAGATTCTTTCCCCCGCATGGTAACTTGATGAGGCAAGCAAGGCTTTGATTTTTTTTCTTAAATCATCACTAGCTCATCTGTGCTTTCTCCACACCCACAAAAAAGCTGTCTAATTCTGAATTTCAATTTCATTCTCTATACACAGGGGGGAAAAGGGAATATCAGTGAGATTGGTTTATTTAAAGTAGAAATTCAGTCAAATAGTGTTATTAGCAAAATCAAGTGTTAAGACAGGTTTATTGAAGCTTTTCTAATCTTTCCTAGATAAAAAGCTTCAAAACAAGCAGCAGACACTTAATTTTCTGATCACTTGTTAAGACATTCAACATCACACACACTATCTTAGGAAAAATATTCACGAACTTTGTACCCAGATAAACGGTAACTCAAAGGAAAAGATATGACAGGAATTCTCTAGAGAATTAGGTTTGATGGCAAATTAATTTTGCGTTAATTTAACTGCATTAAAAGCAACTATTCCAAATCAGCAATGCTTGTTTAAAACGGAAGTTGCAAAAAGGGGGTTGAACATGTTAATCACGCCAAGGATTATTCTGTCAAGACAAAAATATCAGTATAAATACTTCATTTAGACTGATACAAAATTAATTATTAAAATTACAACACTGCTCAGTCTGACTAAATAAAAATCAAGAAGATGAATTCATGGCTTTTCCATCTCCTTCCCACACCCTCCCAAAGCAATTACACAGTTTGAAGGGAAGAGGAAGTTGGACAATTATTGTATACAATGGTCAAAGTAGACTGATTTAGAAGAGGAACTCCTGCCAGCCCTAACAAAGCAGGACGAGAGGAAACTGGGAGATGCATCTTACGCAAGCCCTCTAAAATTCTGTTTTTTCCTCCTTCTAACCTTACTTGTAATTCTATGATACTTACCATACAAACCTACAAACACATATGGATATTCAGTGTAAAAAGAGATGCCAAATGTGTGATACTTACTCTCGGCAATAGAAAAATCTCTTTCACTTTACTCATATTTATTAGTACAAGACCAAGAAGGCAAATACTTAAAGTAGTTTAAATACAAGTTTTCATGACTTGGTAGTGAAGACTGTTTAATGCATCTTCAGAAATGTATGATGTACTCTGCACATTATAGTGATTATCTACACCTAAAATTATAATAGCTCCAAGAAAAAACAATTTACAGACTTTCAAATATGGCCTGAATTCACCTGGAATAAACACATCCTTCATTCAAACAAAATTTAAAAAGACAGTCTGATCTTCCATACATGTTTAGAAGTTACAGCTATTTGAGAAAAAGGATTAGAGAATTTTTAATTCATTTGTCAATAAAACATTCATTAAGCTAATGAAAAAAGTTATAGATTTGTATTTATATGTACTTGGTGACAAGGCATAACATGCATCCAAGCACATGTAACAACCCACTTCTAAGCTTTTTGTGTGTTTTAGGTCTGATTGGCTCTTCACTGCTGTTCTAACAACTTTCTCCCTTTTCTACTAGCAGGAAGCTGTAAAAGATGCAGTATATCCCTGATTATATACTTTAATCTGCCCAAGAATTTGTCAGCTCTTAAGAAAGAGCAGCAGCATAGCATTTAAGCCACTTTCTTAATTTGGTCAGGAAATGAGAAAAGTGATATATACAGGTGACCTTCAAATGTCTGATAACATGTCCGTGTGATTTTGAAAGCAAACTTGCTGGTAACCATTTTCTTACTAAAACCTGATTTTCTTGCTTAGAATTTTATCCTTTTTAACACATTAACCTGGAGGCCTGGTCTCCAGACTCCTGGTGAAGGCCTATAGTCAATATTTAGTGTACTAATTTCTATTCAAGTATGGCTCAAGAGCTAGAAGGAGCATGAATCACTAAATTCCTTTTTGGAAGACAGTGTCTGCAAAATATAGCAACCATGATAATATGGCTGGCATTTAAAAATTTACAGAGTTTTTCATACTGAAAAGGTAGTTCACAACTTTTAAGACTGAAAAAGGGGAAAGTGGGGAAGCACTGGAGAAAAGGATTTTACCACCTTATTTTTTTTTAATTTAACAAAAGGCATGGAAAGTTTTACAAATGTGGGTTTAAAATTTAAAAACCATCTTACACTTTCAGACAAATAAAGTGAAATTTTCTAAGATTAGAGGAGTTTAATAAAGTCAAATTAATTATTTTCATATAAAATTATATATACATGTATATATCTTTAAACTTAAAGTTTTAATCATGTCAGTGTTTCCTCTGATATATTTGTTTTCACACGTGATTCATAATCATATCCTATATCCATGAATCAGGCATGTAAGCATGACATTGCTGGCATTACTAAATTACTTCACTCTTCTATACCATCTGATCTAGTACGCATATTATTAACTGTTCCAACCAAGGAATCAAATTTAATCCTCCGTGAGCACCATCTGTAGCATCATCAGGTCCCTCACAGTTCCTGTAACAACATGTTGTCAAGATGTATTTATACTTTAAGAGATCATATCAGAATTATACAACTGAAACCTCTATTAAAAAGATGTAACATAGTACTTACAATAAAGGAAGATTAAAATAAAGCATCAGGGAACCTTTTTTTTTTAAATAGACAATCTGTTAGAATTCTAACATTTGAGTATTAAATTTGCTAGCTCGTGTTTATACTTTCAGAAATATAAAGGCACTGAATGCATAGATTCATTTTTTTTTAATCAATAACACCATAATGAAACACTTCCTTTTAGCCCCATTCAACATATCACTAATTTTAAGTATGTATAAATATCTTTATTGTTTCTTTTAAGTTTCTTTAAATAATCCTATTAGCTTTTGTGAAAATTTAGTAGTACAGATTGCTGGCTAGTTAAGGACTATCCTACTTCCAGAAGCTTACGTGAACTGCTCTGCTGTTAGCACTCCAACTCCAGATTGCATAACTGGCAGTTTTGCTCCTACTAATATGCTGCTAAATATTTTTCTCATGATGAATTTCACCAAGTGATAAACCAGGCTGACAAATCTACTTATGGTGTCTCAGTTCACCTTGGCTTATTTCATGTAAATTAGCTTTAAAGAGCCTTTTAAAAAAAAAAATCTTATAAAGAAGCCAACAAAAAAAATTGAAGAATTAAATAGTCATGCATCTCTGGAGATACCATATTATCATTATGCTCTTGCTCAAACTTGGCACAAATAGTAAGATTTAGAATTATAAGAATGCTAGAATAAACCACAGCTACACATATCTTAAATAAATCTTGGCTGATACCATTCTTAGAAATGTATTTCTGGGTCCATAAAAACAGTAGCAAATGGTGTATTTTACCAATATGTACTTCATAGCTGTTGAAGTGGTAAATAAAATAGAAGGCAGTTCTTACACAGTGAGTACACACTGAGCATATACACTGTGCATAAAGTCATGGAATGGAATCACTCAGCATAGAAAAACAGTAAACTCAGTAATTAAACAAGAACTCCAAAACCTAGAGTAAGTTACATCATGTTAAGATTTAGATCAGACTGATGGTTTAACAAAAAGTTCGTACTACAAACACATGGCTCTTACCATCAGAACGAGTTAGATATAATTTGCATACAAGTTTAAAGTAGTACTATTCCACCTCTAGACAAACCACCTCTAGTCATTCATGGAAGAAAACAATAAGAGAAGCTCTACATTTGCTTGAACAGCACACCTTGCCAAATACTACTTGTACAGCTTCAAACTCTGTCAGCTGCTCCCCAACAGCATCAGCATATTTGGGATGCAAGGAAGAACCAAGTCAATAATTTCACTTATGCTCTAAGGCAGAATAAGCCAAAGACTAATGCTAAAAGGATTCCTAATAGTTTGTGCTGCTGCCGTTCATTTCTGTCCCTGTACTGTCTCCTTCCTGGTACCAATACAAGCACATTTGTACAATCATGCTGCAGGAAACTGATTCTGTCTGAATGTGCTCTCTATGTACCTGCACAAACACTTTGGCAGGGAGGAGGAGGAAAGCCATGCAGAAGCACAGAGATGCCCTGGACAGCCACGGTGCTCCTGCCACGTCCCATGCTACACCTGAATGTGGCCAGCAGCACAGCAGGTGACCAACACACTGAGAAAAAGCAATGGAACAACATTTACGCTACTTGAGTGGAAAACTCCACCTCATTTTTTAGATCTTGGCTTTCACTTCTAGGAGGTGTAGGACAAGGCTGTGTCCCAGACAACTTGTTGCAAACAACTATCAACTGTTTTTCAAAGTTTTTTTGGAGTGCATTTTGTGGCTTATAAAACCTAAAACAGACGTTTGCAACACTATAGTAGGAGATGAAGAAATGGCAAACTCAAAACCCTCCACACATCACAACAGTTTCAAACACCAGTGCCAGTAACCTCACAATTTGTCTTTTCTCCAAGGCCCTCCCCACGAGCCTTAGAGAAGTCACAAGCTCCAGGCACAGCCCCCTTTGGCAGCAGTCACTCCACATCATAAACCATAGGCCTTGAGAGACACCACATCTCTACAAACAGACACCAGCAAGCTCAAGGTGTCTGCTAAGTGCACGTCTCCCCCAAACACTGCTGTAATTTATGTTGTGCCTTCATTCAAGCACCATTTTTTTTTTGACCCTTTTCCAAAACCTTGGCGCCAGAACACGCATTAAGAACTAAATACACAGGGCTATAAAAAAAGCAGCATAATAGAATTTGTCCCAAAGCCGACAAACTATGACACTTGGCTAAACAAAGCCAAATGAGTTTGTGTTTGGGACTGTTTTGCCTTCTTTAGGAGCTTTTTTAAAGTTTTATTATTGGCAGACAAGATGATAGCTTTCTGAAGAGAAGAAACAGACAGTAATACTTAAGGAAAGCTCAAAGGAAAGAGCAAGAAAGTATAAGAGCTTTCATAATTTAAGACTGTGACAACTGAGGTTATAACCAACTATAACAGAACTTTGGTAAAAGATATCTTTAAAGATAACCAATGATATGAAGTGATACATAATCTACTCTTAAGTCCTCATTTAAGTCCCATTGTATGTTCCTGACTACACTGGGAAAAGACAAGATGAAATGAAGAGCAGTATGCTTTTCCCAGATGATGACACTTCTGAGATTCATTACAAATACTTTATGACATATATACATATTATTTATTTAAACATAAAATTTCAGTGTATAGTTTTGTCTCATAAGAGTTCAAACACTAGTATTGATTTGCATCTATCATAGTTGAAAATAATAAAACATGAAAAATAATATTCTAGATATTTTTTAAACTCTGCTGGACACATACTGCAAAGGGAGCTGTATCTCTTGCACGGCATTGCCAAAGCTTCTGTTGCTATTTGCTCTCCCCAGCAGACAGTAGTAGGAAAACAGGCACCGAGTCAAACTGCAACAGACAAGTGTTTCCACTACATTACCTCCTCTTAATGTATCAAGTATCAACACATACAGGCAGTCCATCATTTTCAATATCAAAAAGGAAGCAACTTCCTAACATTAAAAAAGCCATTTGCCCATCGTTAAACATAAACAAAAATAAACCCGAACAATGAAAGATTAATTCTACTTCAATACATTCAATTACATTCCATTTTCAAAAACCACAGGAAGTTAATTTCACAAGAAATGTGATTCTGCTTCCCACAGAAATACATTACAAATAGAACGTATAGAAAAAAAACATTTTTATTAAATCAGAATTCTTTTCAAGTATGTTGGGGGTTCTGCCCTGTTTTTTTAGGTGTCCTGTTGCTGGGCTATGGTCTCCATAGACAATAAAATACATCTGAAGTACTTCATTCACATTTCTGAGAAGCATGTTTGGTAATACTATTCTGCTTTGTAATTTCACTTTGGTTTAATCAAATACAAGGAACATACATACTCCAGGCTTTATCTCCAAGGTCTGTTCTCATGCCCTAAATGCAAGTGAAATTTTACTACCAATGTCAAACCAAAGCCAGATAACATTGCCTTTAAAATATTTTTAAACTTACTCAGTTAACATTATTTTGAAAAAAAAAAAAAAAATCAAAATTTTTTGAACTAAGAGAATATGCTCAGAAAAATTTGACTCCTATTCAAAAATTCTCTCTGGAGAAAATGCACTGGAGACAGATCAAAGAACAGCAGTTTTTGCATACGTGACACAGATGAGGTTATCACAAGAAAGAACCCAACTTTGTAAACTATGTCTTTAACAGTTTACTTCAAAGTGGTATCATCGCACATTGAAAGCTTAATACACTCACCATATTGTAAGCAGACAACTATCTCGCAGAATTATTTTCTCGTTTCCTTTACCTATGATAACATTACACACTGCCTACACAAGACTAGGTTACTGGCCCACTTTCCTATTAGATTAGTAATAATCAATTAAGTTCTCAATTTGTCCTTTTTTAAAATTTAAATTTGGTATTCTTAAGATTTGTTTAAAGGTGAAGGTATCAAGGCATTAAAAAAATCTTCCATCTAGGCATGTCAGAAATTCAATTTGAAATCCTTCTTCTAAGCAAGTCTACAAATTTACTTTTCTCAGCTTTTGGGAGCTGGACAAATTATGTGTTTTTGTAATGGTGACATTCTTGCCCAAAGCACAAGTTTAACATTCAGGGGTCGCTTTTAAATCAGCATCTATCATCTCTTTTCAAAGGCAGATTCTACAATATCAACTGTGTGTCATTATCATTTCCTCCCCTCCCCCTTGATACTAAGGGCTCCAATTCACAGATATAAATAAAAATGTCATCCTTATTATTAAATCTTGTATCCTCACCCTATTTTCCTAAAATGCGTCTAGGATGCACTCTGTAGTAAAGAAGTTGCTGACCCAGCACATCTACATCCCAAAGTATGAAGTAAACGATAACAAACAGAAGAAACAACAAGGCAAGGCTGAAGAAAGCCTTGGGAAAAATCCTGATGAAATCCCCAATAGGATCATCTGTGCACAGGTTTTACTTCCTTTCAACATGCATTTCTCATGTCAATAGTAAAAAATGTCTGTATTCATGCATACAAATAAAGTTCTCCTAAGCAATGCCTATGCAAAATCTGTATGTTTTTACCATCACGCAGTTAAAACCAGTATGTTGTATATAATGAAGAGAGACGAGTTTCAGTGGAACTTAAGGCATGCTAAGAGAACAGGGTATGAAGAATTGGTATGCCTGTAGGAGCCCAGAGCTTGAAAACAGGGCAATAACCATCCAGAAGGAAGAATTCATCTCAACAAGAACAGACATGTTTGTTCAAGAATGAGGTGGGTTTTTTTAAAGCTACACTACGTTGTATACAATTGCTTTGCATCTTGTAGGTCTTTAAGAAATACTTTTTACACTAGGAGACTTTGTATGCGCATCCTTAAAAAGGAAAAAAAACTAAAACTCAATCTGCATGGCCATGTGTAGCCCCAAATAAATGATAACCCACAAAGTGGGGAGGTATTGCAAAAGTTTACACATTTGTCCCACAGCTAGAGCAAAGAAACTTTCTGACACTGCTCATTTTCTAAAGCTCCATTAAAATTCCACATCATCTTGGTAAGAAACCTCACCTTTGCTTTCAGTGATTTAAAAATTGAGGCACCTGAGATTTGCTGGGGACTAATACATTTTAAAAGTTTTATACAGCTTCATGACATTTACCAAGTTTTAAAATATTTTGAGAAGAACTAGCAATTTTCATGTGCAGAAGGAGAAGGGAAGACAGGTTTTTTACAAAATGTTTTTACTGTTTTTATAAGCCAAAAAAGTAATTAATGAAAAAGTGTTACATAAGTTACTGCACTGCAACTGCAGTCGTGATCAAAAATAAGATTCAAGATGCTGTTAGCTAAGTTGCAGTCAAGAGTAGGGGGAAGGGAAAGAGCAGGGAATGGATATGATAGAAAAAGAGACAAGATAGTAAACCATCAGTTTTATTATCTACTTAAGAGCAGTATAACAAAAGCACCATACAAAAATTCATTATATCTACCAAAAAAAATTTTCAACCCTAGATAATCTTCAACTTTATCCAAATATTGACTGGAAAGCTGTAGAAATGATTCTGTATATGAAATGCACTAACAAAGAGAAGCAACCAAAATCAGATAAACTGAAGCGAAATTAATATGCAGATTTAATGCAACCAACACCCTGAAACCCCAAATCTATCCTAACAGAGTTAAGTTCTTAAACTGAAAGAAGATCTACTTTAAAATGAAAAATACTGAACTCAGAGCTCATTTGTTTGTAGCTACCCACAGCAACAGCTTACAGAAGGTGCAAACTCTGAAGCAAATTCAGGACTTAAACAGAACATCAAAAAGAATTCCAACCTTTTCTGAACAGCATCAGCTGTTCCAGGTAACTGCACACTCAACTTGGGCATTACCTAAAGATAGGCTTTAATGCAACCAATTAAAACCTTTGCTCTCACACTTGCCAGGGGTAGCTTACCTAGGAAGCAGAGTAAAACTATTAACATTTTTAGGTAACAGTACTTAATCAGTCTCAAGCAGCAAACTAACACAGAGAAATCAATGCAACAAACATTGCTCAAGTTTACTAAATGTGCTGGTGTAAACAATTGCAAGTTTCATTTGGTTTTTAAATCTATAGGTTTTGAGAATATAAAAGTTAGTGGGTAATATAAATCACTGACAGTAAAATTTAATCTCTGTGCTAAGAGCTTCTTTGTTCTTTTTTTTTTCCCCCAGGAAGTGTAATTATTTCAACAGAAGTTTAAACAAAGAAACTTAAACACTTGGGTTCTCTAAATTCCCTTGTTTGATACAAGATCACATGGTTATTGATTTACTGATCCCTTACAAAGGTTTATCTGTTGTAGTAAAACCTGATTAATAGAATTCCTTTAGCTTGGCAATTAAATATTACACCACTATTTAAAGCCAAAGACAGAACTGCAAGAGCACTAGACTGAGGCAAAAATTAAGTATATACTATTCCAAGCACAAAAACCCAAAAACTTACAGAAACTGTCAAACAAACAAAAAACCTGCAACTTTAATAACAGGAAAGTTGAGAGCCAAGTACAATTTTCCAAATTCCAATAAAAGTCTGCAAATACATGCAGAAACAATAAAAAAATCTACTTTACTACAAGTGCAATCCTATATTGCTACCAAAGCACTGCCTTTAAATGAATCATTCCTTTTGCCATCATTCACATACGCCTTTCCAGGCCAAACAAGAATAGGCAATTCCATAAAATGCAGACCAGTGAGGTGACAAATGAAACAACCAGCTCCAGAAAACGGATTTTAGCAGCTTTTTGCTCTAAAAGCTAGTATTCAGCTTATTCTAAAAACAAGTAACAACTAACTCCTGCCCACTCTCTATCATAAGCAACTTCATGTACACTTAAAAAAAAACCTCCTTAAATGAACACAAGTACATGTTTTTCTTACCTGAAAAGGCTTTCTACCTGCAGGCCTATTTGAAATTACTCCAAAAAAGACAGCAAGAGGGTAAGGGCAGTCATAAAAGGAAATAATATTTTACATGCCTTAACACCCACTTGCACTTTTCAAATTAGATCAGAATTTTTCATAGCTGTATGCTTCTCTGTATGCACAAAAAATCATTACACTCATGAGCACAAATAAGAATGTACATAATTGCTACATAAAAGCTATCCAAAGAAACAAAACACAAGTGCACAAAATTAAAATGAAGACAAGCAGGATTTTAGCCCCATTTTTCACACAGACATCTTGATACAAATAGGATCTGAAGATTTAAGTTTTCTCACAATATTTTATTTTTATTCCCATATGTATTGGTACATAATAAACCACATCAATATATGCCAAGTTCATATAACAGTAAGTGAGCACAGGCCCACTGACCTACATACAAAAAACACCTGCAGTAGGCCCAGTAAAAGCCAAAAGGGAGGAAGACTTTTTGAGAAAGGTTTTCCACCTTGTTGAATTAAGCCACACGGCGACTTAAGAATAAACTTGGGCAACAGTTTCCTGATACATTTTTCCTTCAAAAAATGCCAGTTAGAACTTACTCAGTGACCCCCATCATCTTGACCCAAGCCTAAAGATGTCACCTGTGCACTGCTCCGCCTGCACACTGCACATTAGTCTGATTAATCTGTGTCTGCAGTGTAGCGAATCACACACCCACATGGAGATGGGGCTGATAGAAGCCACACCTCAGAAAGGCTTCAAGCTGAAACAAGGAAATCAGGCCAAACACTCAGCCATGTCTGCTGCACTGTGTCTTCCTGTCACCCCTGAGACTGCAAAGGAACTCAAAAATCTCTCTCTTCTTGTGAGCATCTTCATTGTTCTGATCAAAGCTCCCCTGCCCAAGCACCCCCAGGTCCTTGCACAAGCACAGGACAGGAGAACCGACTGCAGCCTTTGGTGCATCATTAACTAATCAGGAAGATAACAAAAGGATGATCTCATAAGTCAGTCTTGAGATTTTCTGTATGGGTGCAGATATTTAACCCAGCTTGCACATGCCTCAGGCAGGACTCACAAAGTGAATGTAATCACTTTTAGCACATCACTGAGCAATTTACAAGGAGAAAACCACCAGCCTGTGGTTTTGCACGCTCAATTCACAGCCAGGAAAATACCTTCCCTTCTGTTAGGGCACAAGAGAGAGACAAGACATGTGTTGAAACTAAAGGAAATAATATCTCCATAATTACCTATTCAATTGGAGATACTCTAACTCATTAGAATCTAAGCAACATTACCAAAGAAGGTTTGTGTATAAATATGCATGGTATGTAAATAAAATGTTGCCTCTTAATAGGAATTACTCAAAAAAATGTGATACTATTCATCATTTGGTATGTAAAACATTTTAGAAGAATTCAGGAAAATTTTGCTGTGTTCGGGTCCACAGGAATACTTGGTCACACACAGCCAACAGATTGCTCATAAAATGTCCTCCAACTGTTTGCTATTTAGCACAACATGTTTACAAAATATGGGAAAATTACCCTTCCCTGTAATGGGCCTTTTTAAACTCAGCCTACCAGAGTGCCTTGAGTTTTCTCTTTCCTCATCAATATAATAAATATTGCATAAATACCTTCTAGGAAGAAAAACCAGCTACATTTAATTCTGTCTGAAAAATGTTGACTTTGTTTCTTGAAGGTAAGCTACTATTTTACCTGTAGATAAATCCAACAGCCAATAAATCGTACAAAATCCTTTTCATAAGCTGTTGTATGCAATAGAAGAGACAGTACAACACATAAAACCAAACAAACGACAATTTTCAGAGACAGGATATAAATGCATCAGAGAAAGATTGAACACAATGTATGGAGCACTTCTTTTGTACTCAAGAGGCTTATAACCACTTGATGCCTAAACAAACACTGACTTCCTTTTTTCCTGCTGGAGAACTAAAAGTTCAGTTGCAGAAATGACACTGAACAAAACAATCTTCTTCCTTCCTACGAATTTTGCTGTTGACAAAGGAAAACATGTTAGCAGAAAATGCCATCTATGACAATTTGCAAAGAAATTAAAGTCTGAGTGCAGAGGGAGATGTGGAAGGGGAGAGGCAGAACAACTGACCATTGCTGATGGGCACACTAAGTCACCTGAGGTAATTAAACACACCGGAATGTTTTAGAGGAGGACTTCTTAGCAGAAAGATTCCTAATTGGTGTTAACTCCATTAAATTATTTGCTTAATAAGCAACTATTAAAAGTTGCTAAACAGAGAAAAGCAGAGGTAATTACACCTTCCTTGCTTGAGTACTGTGTGCTGTTCTACTCATCTCTAAACAGAATGAGCATAATTTCAAAGGAAGACAGGGGAGGTCCTCATCTGCAAAAAGCACAGGATAGAAAGTAAAGAAAAACAAAAGAAAATCATACAGCAGAAAAGAAAATAAAGAAAAATAAACCAAAGAGAAGTTTTTCTCCAACTGATAGTATTTTGAAAAGCTACTAGATAAAAAAAAAATACACAAATTGCCCTTACATAATTGCCTTAATATACAGTTATGATAATGAGTTCTATTGATCATGTCCAAAGCACCAATATTTTTTCCAAGTGAGATCTACATGATGGAACATAAAGCCATGTTTATATTAGGTAAGATAAAAAAAAGCAGTCTGGAACACATCTTCACAATTCAGGACACAAGGCAACTTGTAAATTTTTTTTGTTAGGAAAAATTATATTAAATTGCTGCACTGCTAAACTTCTTGCAGTACACAGTTTCTCAAGCCCCAGGCAGATAGTTATTTCAAGGTATTAGATAAACTATTTATTTCTCTGAATTTGTAAGGTAATTATTAGGTTCTTAAACAAGGTTTTAACCCATTACTTCTGGACCAGTGATGGGAGAGAAGCTATTGTGAATACCATTGGGTTTTGCCTGAAAGAGCCTTCTCTGCAAAAAAATACAATTCCCTAAAGAGTCTCTGTGGATTTCTACATTACCAGCAGGGATAATAAACATGGCTTTTTGATTACAGAAGGAGACACCAATGTTTTAGTTAGAGTTTATCCCTCAGGAACTGAATCTTCTCTCCTATCAGGAAGTGAAATTTTAGCAGTTTGTTTCTGAATAACAGACAACAGTGATACACGCTCTGTAGAAATGCAGGTATGAAAACAGTGAAGATATTGCCCAAGACACTTTGTTCTGAATACAGTATTTTGAGTCTGTAAAGATCTATGGTTACACCCAAAATTTGATTTCATCAATTCTTTTTTTTTTTTTTAATGGGTTAACAGAAGAATATCATGCATGCATCCTCCTTGTCTGTTATCCAAATCTTTGGAAGAAAACAAATAATTGTAAGTAAGGCCAAATTATGTACAGAAAAGTGAAAAACTGTTAGGGTTTCTTGCAGCCTATTCTCAGTGCTACTGATTTTTGGACAATCTGTTCTCATGCATACACTAAAACAAATTCTGCTAAACCAAGTTTTTTTAAAAAGTAAACCTACTCTAAACACAAAGGTGCTTTGTCAGTGAATTAGCTAAGAACTTCCAGGCACCTAACAAAAGTATGCAAGAATATGCCATGTGTGGAATAAAAAATACACAATGTAACCTGCCAGGCACCCTGAGAGTGGAAAATTTCAAAATCACCATATTTCTCCTATAAAAATAAACCACATAATTAAAGATGTTTCTTAATTTAGCATTTCTGTTTTACTTTATAGTTTTCTTATACAGTTATACAATTTATAAAAAATATTATTTACTTACATGAACAAACACACTGAAAGAATGAAAGACATGGAATAATCCAAAGCAACCTTTCACAGCTTCCTGACTTGTTTACTGCTGGGAACTGCATATGCAACCCTTCAAACCTTACACAAAACAAATCTGTCACCACTGCTATCCTAAAGACTTCTATGTCTTTATAAAGGTATGCCACTAATGCCCAGGGCTTTTTTTCCTAAACAAATGCAAAAGTTACTCAAAAATTTTTACAATGGATTGTGCAGCACAGACAATCTTTGCTACCCTCCCTTGACACAGCTTTTCCCAACCCATCCCTTATTCCACTGGCAGCTTTTACTTAGTTGCTCTAATGGTGTCCAGTCAGTATCCATCTTCTGTAGAGCATTCATGAAGCCAGACTGATAACCTCTCCTTCGTTACTCTTTTCCTTCTGCAATCTGGTTGGGCAGCAGGGACAGCTGGATGGGACATCCCACAGTGCGGCAAGCAGGTGCATGGGGAGAATGGAAGGGTTAACTCTGACACACCTTTTGCTGAAAGTTGACTATGCTACTTATAATTATGGAATATTTCATATTCGTGGAACATTCAGTTATTTACTGGCATCACTATCCATAAGCAAGGTCCCAGTTCAGAGATATTAACACCGTCCCACTACATATAAAAATCCTTTTGTATATATTCAATGACACAGGCATTCAGTAATTGGGCAGGAATCACAAAAAGTCAAAATTAATTCAAACAGTAATAAAGCCTTAACTAATCTAAATCACTTTGCATCATAGTTATTAAGAACAAGCCTCAGATTTCTAAAGTACTTACCCTCACATCACTTACCCTCTATCTGTACTGAACTATTTTATAAACAATATAAAAGAAAAATCTGCAAAGAAATCTATTTCTGGAATTTTTTTTTTAACCCATTGTTTAGCAAGTTCCATTGGACATTCAACTGAGGAAGAGACCAAAAGTTAAGATAGTGTTAGATAGGCATCCAAAGCCATTGTTTCGCCCAAACAAAAACAAAAAGACATATATTAAAAAAACTACATGAAAGAATAAGTAATTCTATACTAGAAAAATCATTACTTGTAAAAATATTATTTAGCTATTAAAAGATCTGCATATAAAGAGTTGCCCTGAAGATTTCTAGAAGCCCTAATTACATGAAACGCATTCAGCTGCGCTCAGAATCACAGTGCAGAACTTAGGCATAAATGTTCATCTATTACAACTTGCATTAGTCAGAGATAACAGGCAAGAATTCCTGCAGATTCCAACATGAGTCCAAAACAGTGAACAGACACTCAGGAGAATCCTGTCAGATATTCCCAACACCTTCTAGAAGATCCTCAGACACAGGACAACTGTAGCCTCCTTACAAGCTGCAAATTATGGTACCAAAAATCCTTGCAGATTCTGGGTTTTCTCTGTTTCTCTGGTCTCTTTCAAAGACAAGTCTATGCTATCAGCAAAAAAAAAAAAAAAGGCACTGCCCACAACTCTCATCCTTCTGACTGCAAAACACATATGAACAGTAATGAACCACTCAGAGCAACTCCAGGGCTATGGTAGCTTCGAAGGCAGAGTAGGCAGCCCAGCATTCCACCTGTGACTAAACCAATCACAGTTGCATGATACTGAACAATTGTGGGCGAGCAAATCACAATTTCTAATTTAGCACAACATTCTGCTATGAAGTACAAAGTGTAACTTGAAGTTCCATGATGCAATTAATGCAGAGGTGGAATTGTTCTCTCTTATTTCCATAGCTGTGCCTTAGTCTTATCTACTAAGAATTTTCAGAATCACGTTAGCTGATGGCAGACTACTCTTTACTTCTGACACTCCTTACGAACATAAGCAGAAGAGTCTAAAACCAGTTGTGCATCCCCCCCAAAAAAAGATCTAGTAAAGCCATTAAATTCTTTCTGGAATCTATGCATTTTCAGTCATGTACTCTTGCACCCAGCATTTCACAAGACCTACACAATTTCTGCATCAAAAGTTTTGCGTCAGAGAAATGTTGTCTTCACCCTTTCAGTATTCCTGCTCCACTCTTAACTTCGAGCAAAAAATAAGTGGTAAATCAAATTAGTTGAGACGGCCTGTTAAGGACGCTTGAGGTACACATTCACAACATATAAAATATGGGCAGGATTTGTGGGGACATTTTAAAAAGAATTTACCAAATATATTATGAAACATTACATCCTAAAAAATTCCACTACACTGCAACTCTGATGAAGTTTTGTAAAACAGTTCAAAAGCTGAAGAGAATTCAAGCACAGATTTTCTCTCTTCTCTAGTAAATAAATCATCTACTAGGAAGTCTCAAACCTTCTGAAAGTAATAAATTATTGCTAACAAGGCTATCAAAGATGAGGAGAAGGAGTTAACACCACCTCCCTTTCCCTGAGTAACATATTAAGTATAGCTTCCTAGGTAGTATTACTGATTGGCTGAAACTTTATCCTGCAACATTTTAAAGTTAAATGACATAGAAAACAAAACTTCAGTGCACTTAGTAAGTACTGCAAATACAAATATCAAATTAATTATTCATTCTGTAGAATTCAAAAGACTTAGACATTAAAAAAATATGGCAAAAATACCTGACTCAAAAACCAGGTAAGTTTACATACAAACATATATTCTTAAACAGAATAAAGCACTGCTTCTAGAATAGTTCTCATATAAAGCCAGAAGAGTGATCTTTTTTCCCTGTATATAAACTAAGTGTCCTCTTCACACTCAAAAGAAATCTAACCAACACAGTGAGCAGACTTAGTGGCAAGGTCCATATGTCCAAACAGCATTTTCTATCTCATGACAAAACAAGTTTAGTCTGTTACAGAAGGAGCTCAGATGCTGACACCTCAAGAGATGTGAACTGAATCCTGTCCTTAAAGCTTCTGATCAGTAACACCGTAGGTATGCACTTCAACAGCTCTGGGCCCTACGATCTCCACAATGTTAAACAACAAATTAAAATAATGCAAACAGGTGAAGCAGGAAACTGCATAGTAAATACCACCCAAATACGCTTTCCCAGCCACATCTTGACGTTTGCATGGTCTGAAACACCAGCTCCCAAATGAGGCTGCATTCGCAAAGTCCAGTATAACAACAGCAGCCTTGGCATGAGCAAGAGCCATTCAGAAGAGCCAAGAAGGAAGCAGGCTCACTGCTGGATATATCCAGTGTGGGAAGTAACAGCTGCTGCTGGTCTGGCTGCTTTCCTCTGCTCTGGGCCCTGCACCCCACCAGCAACCATCACAAGTGCTTCACCCAGCATTGCAAAAACAAAGTTTTCTGCCTGCCCTGCCAAATGCAAATCATTATTTTCCTATTTCCTCTGAAAGGAACAACAACTGAACAAGAGCTGGAGAATGCCTGAAAGCCATCCTTTGGACCGTGACACCTTAACAAAAATATCACTTCTGATGGAAGTATTCAACCCTTATTCAGATATTTAGGTATACCCATTGTCTTTAAAATCTTCTAGGTTAGGAATTAAATAATCGAAGTTGCTTTCATTACAGTTAAACCGTATATCCATTTCAATTGCTAACAGAAAATTACAATCTGTAAAATCAAGGGATTTTGCCTATTTAACAAACTAGTTCCAACTTGTACTTCCAAGTATTCTCTGTTTAACAGCAGTCTGAGATAGGCCAAAGAAGTAGCAAGTTTCAAAATATTTCTAAGTGAGAAATCCAAGACTATCAGGTGAGGCTACGTCACAAAATACGTGAACACGCCAGAGCCAAAGGCTCCTTATTAATGCAAATATTACAAGCTACTTGCAACGCTTGGGCAAGATGCACAGAACAAGAACAGCATTAACCTCACCTAGCACAACTGCAATGCATTGAGAGCTCCATTATTGCTGTTGCCACCTGTACTTGACACCAGCATGAAAGTCACAATTCACCCTTTACTGCATCTCTAACTTGCACCTACTCCACATAGTAGCACTAAGAAAAGACTCAGGAACTATAGGTAACCAACAACCCTGGGGTGAAGTAGAATACTTTAGAGAAATGCCTTATATGCTTTAGCTCCACACAATACAGACTGTTCTCTAGTCAAGTGCTGATGTCAAATTCACTACCCAGCCAAACAAAAGGAGCTCTTTGAAATATCCAAGCAGTTGTACAAATGGCAGCCTCCGTGCTGATTCCAGTATATAAGCTGTTGTTTTCCATAGCAGTTTACAGTTGGTTTTTCCAATTCTCATCTGTGTGCAGAAAGCAACAAAGAATTTCATATTTAAGTCAGTCTTCTTCAAAATTCTGAATGCAAAACTTGCCAAGAAAAATAATTACAGCTCTGTCTTGATAGTTAAATACATGCTCCTTTCCAGATTCTAACCAGTGTCTGAATACATTTCAAATTAACATAGGAGAATTAAGCTTGTCCTTTATGGACATTGAAACTACAGCACAGACCTGGAAAAGCAAACTCAACTTTCACTGCTTCAAACACCATACTTCTCTTAATTTTCATGCACAACATGTACTTGTTACCAGCAGAGTTTCACTTCCACTTTCGTTTTAATTGTGTACACCAACAAAATTTTGAAGGCAAACTGAACACATTCATGGAACATTTCTGCAGTCAGTTTTCAGAGCAGAACCCAAGACAAGACCAGATAGTTTCACTTCAAGTAACCACAATCATATGAGAAGCAGTGAAACTATTATTTTTATTCCAATAATCCTTATAAACCTTTGGGGGCAGGGCAGGTGGTAGACTGAATAAAAAACACAAGAGGCCACAAAAACTAGAAGTTAGTTATTTTCCCTCAACGTCCTACAAATAACAGTGGCCTGGTACGAATTACAGAGTAAATGCCCATTTTCCAAAGCAATTCTGATCTTCAAAAATTAATCAACCTACAAAATTGTCACTATCACCTAAAACCCCACAGCTGCCTAGAATCTCCAACCACAGTCAGATCTGAAGGTAGAAGACCAAAGAGAGATAGCAAGGCACAGTATCTTGTCTTTAAGCAGTTACACTATTACTGTATTCTGAAAACTCTGTATACTCAGTCAGTATGCTTAGTCCTCTGCCTACAGTCTTCTCAAACACTTCACAAACTCCAAAAATACAGTATCAAAAGAACCAGAATTAAAGAACCACTTATTAAAACATTTCTACTAAAGCATAAAAAACATCTATTCAAATGAATAATCAGGCATTACATTCATATTTAAAGAATAAAAGCAATAATTTGGGCAAAAAGGCAATGGCTGTCTTATTCTTTGGCTTTTGTAAGAATGTTAATCTGTTGCTGACAGCCTTTTGGGCACAGAAAACTAAGTATGATAAAAGAAAATCAAAACCAAAAAAGTCATTGTAATTTCACTAACTTCTGGTGGGAAAGAAATTTCAGTGTTAGGAAACTGCAAACCAATACAAATCAACAACAGAATCACAGTTCAATAACATCAATTTTAAAAGTGAGTCAATGCCAGCAAAAATTTTGCCAGTCCTCAAATTGAAAACACCCAATTAGTTACACCTCCCAGAAACTAACCACACAAATTATGATGCCGCTTACTACAACATTATGACATTCTCCTTTAAGCATTTTACCCTTATTCTTTCTACTTTAGCATTCACTTTAAATATTTGCACAAAAAGAAAATTTGAATGCTAATGGAAAGGGCAATTATATTGTCAAATTCTTTTGTCTCAAACAACACAACCATAGCTTGCAGTTTCACAAGAATATTAGCAAAAACATATGAAATGGCCACACCTACTCAAAGGTGTCCACCCAGCTCAGTCCTGCCATGGACCACCTAGCAGCAAATGGTGAGGTACAGAGGGTGATGGCAACAACAATTTTTCCCCCAAACAACACATTTTTCTTTTGCAAAACAGCCCAAAAATCTTGTAGTGAGATTTGCAGATCAATTGTACCTGCTCATGCAGACATGCTCTCCCACTTCACCCTGGAAATTGGGAAGAGGGGCAGGGATGTAGCTATTTTCAAATATTTTGCGGATTTTCAATTAATGCCTCCAGGTCTCACAGAATGAAAATAAGTACCAGTCTTCCTATAGTTGCCTGCTTTACAATACTCATTATTTCAGAGGCCTCCCACACCCTTGCTATCTTCTCCTAAGACTCGAAACCCATCTGGCTGCCACAGTGCTTTTCTATTCCTTCCTCAACCTTCTTGGCCTTCCCTGCTTCCAGCCCAGTGTTCTCTCAACCTTTGCTTAGCTGATTTCAGCATATTATTCCAGAAAAAAATGAACCAAACAATTTAATTGAAATAGCTCAGCAGGAGGAAGAAGTCAAGCTGAAGGCCTAAACAGCAGCTGCCTTTAGCTTCTGAAGAACTACAGACATAGTGCAAGTCTTTTAATACCAAGAAGTCCTACTTTCTTATCTAACACAAATATATATAAATGCACTGGCAAGCTTGATTCAAGCATTTTAGCTCGGTTGGTTGTAGCATGATGCTAGTAATGCCAAGGCTGTGGGATCAGCCACCGGATGGGCCATTTACTCAGGAGCAGGACTCAGGGATCCCCACGGTTCCCTTCTAACTCAGAATATTCTGTGTATTTCTGTACATTTTCTAGTTTTACATATCCTTTCAAGTGACAATGATTAGTATTCTACTTCCTTGTCTTCATAATTTGTAATATTTCCTCCTGACCAACAACTAGGCTTTTTTGCAAAGAACAACCCACTATTATGCCCAAAAAATCTCAAGTATAACAGCTAATCAAAGGTTAAATTAATCACTTAAATTGACTCTAAGTATACACTTATCGGTATGAAAGTGCTCATTAAAGTAAGCTCCTTCCTCTTTTCTCTCCCTGCACCACTCTTTTGCATGTCAACACTGCCATGTCATCACCCTGTCACACAATATCATGAAATACTTTCAGAGACCTCTGCAAGCACCAGCAGCTTGCACTGAGTCCCAGTTCATCCTCCTGCTACACGCCAAACTTCCATTAATTTCTGATCTCCATTTGTAACCATCTAGTACTGTGAAGATGCATCCTTTTTATTTCCATTAAGACAACATGGTACATGTGATTGTCCATCACTGTTTTGTAAAAAAAACTCATTTCCCTGAACTTGATCACAAACCAGGCTGCATGCAGAGCTTCCACTTCATTGGAATAAGGAAGTTTTACCACCCATCAACACCAAGAGAAATTAGAGCCTTGACTACTGTTCATAGGATACTATAAACAGACATGAGGCAACATAAAACAAGCTTCCGAGTGCTTCAGAGACAAAAGAATAACACACCACAGATGCATAGTTTCTTAGGATGTTTACTTAATAAACAAAACAAACTAGTTTTACTTGGATTCTTTTATAACAGTGTTTAAAAGTACTCACTCAGATGCATTTAGAGTTCAGATAGGTGGGGTTTTTTACCTTTCAAACATCTACAGCCAAATTAGAATGGGACATGTTCTTATTATTCTGTATCAATAAAACCACATTTCATCAATTTTACTTTACAGAAATAAATAATTATGCCTAGCAAGCAATTTTAATTTTGAGATATAAACTCTCTTACAATACATCAACAGGCAAAAAACAAATTAACTCCCAAAATAAAGGTTTCATTCCAAACCATCCATTTTTCCATAAGCTATTATCATCTACAGTAACAAATCTCTTTAAGAAGACCTACTAAAATCATGGCTCTACTGCTAATCTAAAGCCTCTCTCTGCAAGTGTTATGGAGAGCTGAAGTATTTCCTTATCAATTTTGAATGTCATTTTTCAGATTCACAGTTGGTAAGATTTGGATAAAACATTGCTTTTTGTGAGAACCCAAGTCTTCCTGACCCACCTTTCTCAATTGCTCTTTACTTGGCATGTGTGGGCTTCCACTAAAATGGTTAATAATGCTTTCCTCCAACACCTTTTTCTCCTCACAAGACACTGTTGTGCAGCTGTGCACTGAACTGAAGCAAAGACCTGATCCTGATGAAAAAATACCCCAGCTTTCAGCTCACTCAACTCCCCAAGCAGTCCACCTCCAGCCATGGTAAGTGAGCAGCAGGAACACCCCTGCCTGCAACACCATCACTGTAAAACCAGTTATAGGCACTGGAGTTTCACAAGACCAAAAATACTGCTTTACTTTAAATGCAGTCTTAGAATGAAATCTCAGTGAATATGTGATACAGGTTCATACACTGAAGTCAATGGAACCCTTTTCAGTGGCTCTTATCTGGGTTTTACACTGATATATTACTGTGCTCTTTCCAAAGTAACTGGAATACCCTCTCTGGCACTGTTTCAGTAAATATATTCAGGGAACATGAACCAGGTATGAACAAGAGATTGAGGCAGCCATGTTCCAAAGAAGTACCGGGGAAGTTTTTCAACTAAAAATTAAAAATAAACTCTGGAAAAGCCAGAACTGTCTCTGTGCATTTCATTTACAATTAAAAAACACAAGTAGGAACGGATATTAAGTATACTTTTCCTTCCTGACACATGACAATATAAATTTTGGAACTATATGATATTATATAGTCTAATTTTCATATTTAGCAAAACAGTAAAAAGTACTTGGCACTAAAAAAAAGCAACTTCATTTTCACTTCAAAATAATTTTTAATACTTCAGGCAATGAAAATAACTGAAGCCAGCAGTATTTTCACATAGACGCACAACGTTACAGCAAGTTATTTTGCAACCATCTATATACGGCAATCTAGAATTAAAACTACAGTAGAAGGAAGACTCCTACTCAGAATAACTACCTTTCATATTTATTTCAAAATCATCACAGAACACCTGATTTGCCTATGCTTTTTATTTGTTAACAGTATAATATTTCTTGTTTGTTGTTCTTCAAATATAAATACTGTGTAGCATTTCAAAATGAAGAAAAACTAATGAAGCTTGTCACTTCCAGTTTCCTAGAGAGAAACAACATAAGATTCTTCTCATACGCTTTAGATCTAGGCATACAAACAGAAGACCCACCTGCTTAATGCATCTAGTGAGAGAAAGAGGGAGGAGTGCATTTCAGGTAAAAGACTGTGGCTAGGACAAAAAAAAAAATCAGCAGATGGACAAAAGTTATTAGTCAAAGTTTATAATTTCCTAGCAAAGCTCACTCTACGTGAAAACAGAGTAAATTTTAAAAATAAGCACTTACTGGCCATTAGCCAGTGAATTTTTTAGCCACTCACTCATTCATCAAATGCTACACATACTAAAAAGAAGAGTTAATTCTTGACAAATCTCCAGGGGAGCCACAAGGAGTTATTTACTATTAAAAACAACAGTTGTGTAAAAATTTCCTTTCTAAATAGCATATTTAACTTGCATAGAACTCTGAATTTTATGTAATTCAGTTCACAGAGCCACTGGATGGAACTGAGAAAAATTGTTCCTTAATCTGTGTAAGATTACTGCATATGTTTAATAATTGCATAAAATTAACCCCTTCCTTTATTCTAAACTACAAAGTGAGAAGTAGCATTCACACCACACCAGACCAGTGTGGAAAGTTTCTCCTTTTAAGAAGAAAGTACACAGAGCCTAGAAAACCAAACTGTCTTCAGCAAATTTTTATTCAACAAAACTTTTCTTAAATTAATACTCTATCACAAGGTTTGTTTGTTTTTAAACACAGTGTTAAATAGGTTCAACTAAACTACTGTTTGTTGCTCATCTCAGTTCTAGAAGCTGAGCAAGTGGCAATTTTTTACAAATGAACAATAACCACAGAAACACAGTACGCACAAAAAAAAAAAATCACAAAAATTTTAGCTGGAGACAGTACCAGAGGGCTGGATTGCTGACAGTTTTAAATGATTCATGATGCACAAGAAAAGGTAGGAAACAGAAAGCGTTGCCTAGAGGAAAAGGATCAAAGCTATTTTTGCATTCCTGTAAATTCCGAGCTACTGCAGAAGTTATAGCTTCACACAATCCAAGTAGCCTCAACAACTCCAATTTACACAAGCTTCTGCGGTGCCGCTTGCGGTTTGCAATGCAAGCTGCAGTAGCTCAGTGATGGGTTCCCTTCCCACCTCAACATCTAGGAATCGCTGGAGAAGCAAGATTCACCTGCAGTAGAATAACACTGTCTGCACAGAGAGAAAATCTTCTCCTGATATACTTAAAAATCTTGGCAAGAGACCACAGGAAGGAGATTAAAAAGGTCAGTGGTTCTTACCTGTTAATTTGAATGCTGTTGAATCAAATGAGTCAACAGTTCTGAGTGCTGTGAACTCAAATTCTTAATTGTTCTCACAAGCACATTATCTCCAATTTCCAAGATGAATTTTAGTTAAAATTCTAGAGTACATCTCATACAGATTTAAAGACGCCTCTACCAGGTCTTTGAAAAATGCCATGGGTTTTTTTTGGATTTGAAGGAAAATGAGCAAGACCCAGAAAAAAGGGGCAGGGAGAAGAAAGGTATAAATAAACTCTCCTCAGGTAAGTTTGAATTGCTCAGAGAAATCAAGTAAACAAGTGCAAATTTTCTGACAATCATCACATTCTGTTTGCATAGATCCTAAATTTTAACAACGCATTATAATTTTATTCACCCCTCCCTTTCAGATATGCAGACAGTTTCCATAGTAACTGGAGATACTTAGTAGTAACCAAAGGCAGAATAACATTAACTTATGTAATAACTTGAAACTCACCTTGGTTTCTAAAAATGTGTATGTGCTTATTTTAGGACAACAAACATAGTGGTTATTTATTCTTTACACACGTCCTGTGTGGTCAAGATAAACATCTCAAGTTCCTGTATTTCAAAAAGCCGGTTTCACAGATAGGATGTAACAAACTAATCCAAATGAAGTCTTCTCATACATAAGGATTTCTGCAGGAAGTTAGTCAACACTTATGTAAAATAATACACTTTTGACTTCTGAAGAGTTAGCTTTCCCACATCACAGCTCTACTACATGTTCCTCTCCCTAAATGCTGATTGAGAATGAATACTAAATATAAAAAAAATGTACAAGTTAAAGCATGCAATCTAAAAATCAATTAGAAGAATATCAAACTGCTTACTTCATACAAATGCTGAAAAAACCCTGTATTTTTAGGTGGTTTTCATAGTAATAGTATCATCATGGGAAATCTTATCAAGATCAACTGCTCCTGTCACTGGGCACAATTCTCTTTTGACAAATATATGGCAGCTCAAGCTGGTTATGACAGATCAGTATCCCTGGAGTTAGGCAGAAGAACATGAGTCATGCCCGAGCTGCGTAGGACCAGCTCGGCAGAAATCTGGTAGGAGGTCCTCAGCAAAGCAGAGCTGTCTTCAGAAGGCTTATGGCTGAAAAGGCAACACAGAAACCTGCTGATGGCGAGATGACAGAGTTCAAATATCCCAGGGAACGACACTGGGGGTTTTAAAAAAGGGTCTGCTGCATACTACTACTCTAACATGAGAAAAAAATACCAGCTAAATAACCTGTCTGTATCACAACACTAAGACTGAATCTTCAGAAGAGGTGAAGGGAAAAAGCTCACAAGACACCAGAAGGTGTAGAATACACTAGAAGAAGCACTGAAGAGTTATAATCAAAACACTGGAAGGCTGGAAGGAAAAAAACCTCAACTAAGGGCAAAGGAAGTTACAAGTGCTTGATATCTTATCTCTGAGTGGGAGTCCAATGGCACACAGCTACATAAAAGCCAAGACTTTTCCTTACAATAATTGTTTTTTAATATTTGTTTAAAAACCATCTACAAATCCAGCCATTCACAGCTTTTTTAACTTTATCTCATATTATGACAATGCAACTGCTGACTGAGCTATCAAAACAAAGATCTCTCCTGAATTTATTCTACTCTTCATCACTAAAAATAAAAATATGCTAAGAAATTAAAAACTTAATTAAACTGAAAAACGAATTAATTTCAGAGACAGATGACTCCATGGAGATGCTATCAAAAAGTAAATGACAGCTTGAAGTCAACATCCTTTAGAAGAGACAGGACTTGAAATTTCTGTCCTCCCACCAGAAATGGTAAAACTAGATTACAAGGAGCTTAACTAGAGACAAATAGAAGTAATGGAATTTAAACAAAAAAAAAAACCCAAACCTGCAATGCTCAGGCTACATCACTAGAGAAATCTACTAGCATTTTACTAAGGAAGCAACAGAAGTCTCATAGCTCACAAACTTTTAAGAGCAGTGCATGCCAATATAGTCACACAGAAGCATTTTGCTACATGACTAAATTCATCATCCTCTATGTATCAGTTCACTATACATGAAGTCTCACACGCAACCACCAAATTTCAAATACATTATTCAAGAGCCAAAAAGGTCACTGATGCAGTTTCACAGTCACCTTAGTGCTGAAATTCTATGGTCAACTCTATTGAGACTATCACTAGGTGCCATCCCAGGAAGCAGACCATCATTGTTCCCCTCTCTTGACCCCACCCGCAGGGCTCTCCCTCTTCTTTGCACTGGTGCTGGGCTTAAAGCAAGTCAGGAAAGAGTCTGATAAGAAATTCATCGTTTTTCCTTTTGCCTGTGGTTCTTGTCACGTTCCTCCAAGCCAAAGCAACAGACAGTGCTCATCACAACATTAGGGGCAATCAGGTGGTACAAAGCAGGAAGGGAGCACAGACTCCTTCCCTCCTTGAGGGATTTCAGTAGTGGGATGCTCATGCCTACTCCTGCTAGCTCTCTTGTAACAATACTGCGGGCATGGCCAGCTGGGGTCAACTCCAAAGAAAAAAAAAAAACACTTCAAGAGCCACCCACATTAGAACAGCTTAAGCCAATTGTAAAGTTGCAGCTAAAAACACGTTTCCCAGAAGCCTTCACTTCTTAAATGCCAAAGTCTGATTAATTTGAAGAGCTCAGAGTGTGAAGATGATGGCTAAGTTCCAGAATAGAAATGCAATTAAAAGACAAATCTTTGAATGACTAAGAAAAAGGTTACATTACCATGTCCATTGTTTCTTTAGTAAATACTTTGTAGTGCTTTAGTTAAAATTGGCTTCAAATATTTTAAGATATAATTTGAGAGAAATGTATTAAACAAATACAGGTGCAGGTTCTCTGTCTCACCCAAAGGCAGACAAGTTAACCCATGATCATGGGTTAAATTTAAACATGAAAAGAATCCACAATTACCCAGAATTACAAAGCAACTTAAAATTAGATGAATATGAAAATGTGAAAACCCAGTGTTATCTTCAAGCTCAGAACAGAAGGTTCCTTAAAACCTTCTACCAAATTAAGTAGTGAACAAGCAGAGCCAGAGTAAATAACAAACAGCCTCATGACGTTCCCTCCAATGGAGACACAGTTTTGTTGGTCCAATTTTTATGATCGTGACTAAATACCTTCAAACACAGTGTCACATGTTACATATTCAGCTGTCATTTAAAAATGCTGTTAAAAAGGCACATTTACACAGACAAGACAACGGTAATGATAATCTATATAAACAATTAAGTAAATACCTGAATACCTGATGAAATATGGCAAAAATAGAAACCTTAGGCTCTTCCTTAGCCCTAAAATTCATCATACATCCCTTTTCTGTCAGGTGTCTAGATTATCTTTGCCAGCTTCTTCTCTAACCTAATAAAAACTTCTAATAATGGGAACCTGTTTAACATCTACGTAATTTGACTGTTATAGGTAAAAACTTTCCAGCCTATATTTAAATCACGCCCACTAAAATTTACTTCCTCTTAACCTATATCTGAACCGCAGTAAAAAAACAGAAAAAAAAGAAAGCTTAAAAAATCCCCCAATGCTTCTGTGAACCATTTCCTACATACATACCCATCCCACAGCCTTTTCCACCACATCAAAATAATGCAATGCTTTGATGGCGATAGGTTCTGAGCCTCTCAATCCACATTGCTACTCTCCTCTGTACTTCTTGGATTTAACACTCAAAACTAGACACAAAAGCGTAATCCAAAAGAAAAAATAAAAGCCTTCTGTAATTTGAACTGGTTTAACATACCCAAGGATGGCATCTACTTTTGCCAGCTGCATGTTGTGCATTCAGACTAGTTTGTGACTAGGAGTTCGGAGTTATTTCCTACAGCTCTGTTTCCCAAACACCTCTATTTGAGCATCCAATAGCCTCCTCCTAGTGCAGTATTTTATATTTAGCAGCTTTTTATTTTCAGGATTGTACATCTCAAACCCGTCAAAATTACTGAATTAAAAGTTTATTCTATTCTTCTCCATAGAAGTGCTGGCATTCTCTCCTAACTCAACAGCACATTTGCAACTTTTATCTGTTAAGAAAATGACAGATAATATAACTAAAATCACTCCCTGAACAAGTCATCTGGTTTTTTCCAAACCTTCAAGAGTTCTTCCAGCTTTGTAAAAACTAACTTAAAACTATTTAGGAGTTAGCTAGTTAGAGAAGCAAACAAATTCCATGACAAACTGAAACACCGTGTTTATTAACTGGATGATCATAGAACTATGTTGAAACCTCCTAAAATTTAAAACTGATTCGAAGATGGCTTTTAACCATATGTATTTTCCAGACCATACTGTCACGTACCACAATAAATCCACTTAAGCTCGTTAGATTTCTCAAATAATTGTATTTCTTCACCAGAGTCACTGCTAGGAGAGGGAGAACACAATTGATAGGCATCTCAGTACTTTTACAGTCCATAAAACATTTTAAAAATTCGCTTTTTTCCATATAGTCTGACATGTCAAAATTGATTAAGCACAAAATGTAGACCGCATCAGCACTATTCATAGTAAGAACTATTTAATACCACCTACAACCAGATTAATCACAATCAAAAAGAAAAAAAAGAGCTGTTCCGATACAGCATTTCCACAACACCCTCGGGAGGTACGACTGCTGCTTCAGACTGCGGATGTTCCAGCTTCCTTAGTTTATACAGCAAGGCAACAGATTGGACAATTCAGATTTCGGAAATGTCATGTCCTCAAACAGGACCGCTAGATCACGTAGCCTTGCATCTCCGTCTTGGAGTTATTGCATGAATACTGCTGAAGTTTCATTAATTATAATTAAAAATCATGTCTTTAAGGTATTGGGCTAAGAAGAAACCCAGGCGTGTGCCATCGGCTGAAGTTCAGTACTTTCAGCTCAGGGTGTCAATACTATTCCAAACAACATCAGAAGTTTTTTCTCTGATAAGAAAAGCACACTACTTTGATTTTGAGGGGATATAGGTTTTTCTTGTTTTGTCCACGTGCCGTGCCCTTCCTTCCAATTCCGGAGCTTTTTGAAAAGCAAATTTTAAGACAGGACAAACTTCTAAATGTTTCCGAGAATTTCCTACCGTACAAATCCCATTTTCTTAAGTGAACTGTCTAAAGCCAGTAAAGCTTCCTCCTCTTCATTACAAGACACATTCAGAATGTGTACAAGCAATTCAGAGCCATCAAAGCCTGATGAAATTAGATTATTTTAAATGTTTTAGCACAACCGCTGGTTTTAATTGCAGGCATTGCCAATTGCCCTAAGTACGGTAATGTGAATGTATTCACTGTTCTTTAAAGAATTAAGCGAAGGCTGGAAAGCTTTCCACTTTCCTGGAGAACTAAGCGCCCCTGGGGGCAGGGACGGACACCTCTGCCTCTGCAGGAGCTGTGCTGGGATGCAGCGGCACCCGCGAGTTGCTGTGCAGGGTCCCTCGCCCATCCCCATGCCCATGCCCAGCCCCGCCGGAGGCAGCCCCGCGGGTGCGGCGCCGGCCCGGGCGCGCTCGGCGCTTCTCGGCCGCGGCTGGCGGCGCCCCGGACACCCGCACGGGCGGCACCGCGGCAGCCGACGCGGAAGCGGCGGCTCCGGATCTCAACAATATCGCTATTCAACAGGATCCTGCACACATCCTGCGGCGGGCTGCTTCCCGGGAAGGGCCGCGCCGGGCAGTACCGCAGTGCCGCCGCCGCAGCCGGACCCCTGCGGACCGGCCCGGCGCCCTCTGCAGAGCCGCACCGCGCCGGGCCGAGGGGCGGCTCGGAGGCGCCCGGGAGCGCCGCGGACCGCGGGAGAACGGCGCCCCAGCCCTGCACCGACAGCCCGCCCGCGCGGGGGCCGTTACCTGCCACCGGCTCCGCCGCAGAGGCGGCCGCGCCTCCCCGTCCTCCCCGCCGGCCGCCGCCGCCGTCCGCAGCCTCCAGCTCGCAGCCCGCGCCCGCGGCGGCGGCGGGCAGGAGCAGCCCCAGCAGGAGCAGGCAGGTCTGCACCGGCCGCACGCCGGGCGCTCGGAGCCCGCTCATCGGTACCGCCGCTACCGCGGAGCGAAGGCAGGAACGGGAGGACCGGCAGAAGGAAGGAAGGAAAGCAGGGGCTGGAGCTCCGCGCTGCGCCGCTGCCGCTCCGGCGGCACCAACCCGCTCCGCGCCGGCCCCGCCGCCTCCCGCCGCTTCCGGCGGCCCCCGCGCCGCGGCCGACACGTCACCGCGCGGTGACGTCACCGGGAGGGGCGGTGCGCGGCCCCGGAGCGGAGCGGAGCGGAGCGAGCCGAACCGAGGCGAGCGGAGCTGAGCCGAGCCGGGCCGAGCCGAACCGAACCGAACCGAACCGCGCCGAACCGCAGCGCCGCGGCTGTCCTGGTCCCGCCCGCTTGGGCCGGAGCCCCTCCGGTCCGCACCGCCTGGGCCGGTGCAGGACAGCACAACGTGAAAAGGAGGTATTTTAGCTGCAGGGCGAAACCACGAGACCTTGGACTTTGTTAAACTCGCCAGTGCAGACACCTGAGGAGCGCTTTCTGAAGTTTCGGTTCGGTGTGTGCTGCAGCACTCTCTAAACATCAACAAAACGAGAAGAGTTTCACATCTGATCCCACACAACTGAAACCCGGAAAACTAAGTCTTCACAAAGAATGAACCACGATTTCGTTGTGCTTGAAACCTTGACCAAAATAAAGACTTTTGCTTAAGATGTTTTCGTTAAGCCGCAGAATGGCAGTGGACAGAGTCTATACTCTGTCCTGTCCAAAGCTGTGTTATTTTCCAGCATTCTGCTTAGAGCCATTTAACGAGAATAACACAGCCTTTCAAGACCAAATTAATATCTTAAATACAAAATACATGAGAAAATAATGCAGCACGGATGCTAAAAGCTATATAAACATTACATTTCCTATTATCTATTGCAATTACTTAAGAAATAGCAGAAGAGGGGTTGAAAGTCTCTTGAGAAAAGCCTTTTCTTGCTATGTAGACCCTACAGGAGACAGGAGCATGAAATGGAGCGGTACAAGCTGCTTCCGCAGGTCAGCAAAATACAGAAAGTGAAATCATTACAGTACTATTCAATGCAGCAGGAAGCAATTTCTCTAGCGACATAGTTGGCATGCAAACGCCATCCCACCCGAAACTTATTTTTATGGGGGAAAAAATAACAAAACTTTAATCATATAGCTTATGAATATTTGGAAAATGTGTCTAAATCTAATGAACTCTGAATTGTGAAGTCTGTGCCTAGCCTTATCATTCTGCCGGTGAATACAACAGCTTTTAAAGACCAACAATATCTGACCAGATCTTGTGCAAAGAGAACAATGAAAAGCCTGTATCTTAAGAAAGCTTGTTCAGTGCTGTTTAATTTTAGGGAGGGGAGCTGGAGCAGAGTAAATGTCCTAGATGGAAACAAAGAAACCGGCTGTTAATTTAATTAATTAGTTAATGTTAAATTACAAAGAGGTATGCATAAGGGTACATGAAAGAGGCAATTTTCCTGGACAAGTGTGAACTATTTTAACTGAGAGTTAGTGGAATCAAAAGATCCGGTCTGCACAAATACTGTAAAGAAAAGCCACGCATCAGAATAGCTGTGAGATGGGGACACTCCAAGAAAATGCTGTGGGCCTAAAATAGAGTAATCCTTACTAAAACTCCTCTTTCAATATTGATTCAGTTTCATCTTCCGCTTTCAACTACAAGTCCCCAAATCAGGAAGCATGAAATTGATTGTTTTTCAGCAATGCCCGTGTGGAGTTGTGGGGACGTCACTGCTGGTCAGGACACCATAGAAGATCTTGCAGTGAAAAGCTTCTTCTGGAAATGCCTACATGATGCACTGCCGCTTCATACCACGCAGAATCAGCTGCATGAGTTCAGAATCAAGGACAGGTTGCAGCCTAACCCATTAATCCACAGAAACCTAAATAATTTGTGATTTCAATATGAGGACCCAAATTCTACAGAGTGCCCTACAAGGCTTCATCACAGGATCAGAGAAAAATGTATGACCTCTAGAGTTTATCTAGTCTAACCTCCCTACTCAGCCCTGAGGAACATCACCCATAACCACATGCCAGTTTCATTTCAGACTGGTGGTCACTGCTTTCTAAGTAGAGTGGTTCAGGCTGCCATCTACCTCGTCCACTTACCCAGTCCCTACTGGACTACAAAGATGCTGGGGATGTCGCAGCAAGAGCTGTGCTAAAATCAATGTGTGTTGCTCTTGTCACCTCAATCATGTTGGTGGAACTGTGTTGATTTTTCTGAATTTGCTTGTCCTTTTTCATCCCAGAAATGGTTTCCAGAAAGATTTGCTTCATGATCTCCTCTGGCAGAGATGCTGGGTAAGGATGACTGTTCTGCAGTTTCCTGCACCTTGTTTTGATGATGGATGGGACATTTGCTTTGTTTCCAGTAACTGGAAATCCCATCTCATTGCCACAGCCTTTGAAGGTGATAGGAAGCAGCACAATGACATTAGTCAACTTCCTCAGCACCTTTACAAGCAGCTCCTGTCCAGCCCTAAGGACCTGCTAAATTGCTAAAGTATCCCCAGTTCAGCCTTCCTCTACAGTGACTGGAAGTCTCCTCCAAACTTTGCCAAACCAGGCATGGAGTTCTGTGAGCCCTGAGGGCTGATCTTGTTAGTAAAGAACAAGGCAAAGAGGGCTCTGAGCATCCCAGCCTCTTCACGGCTCTTCATCACTAGGTGACCTCTCCCATTCATCGGCAGAGCTGTGTGGTTCCTGGGTATGCTTGCAATTAGAGTTGTTTAGAATGTTTTCTGTACTTCGGGATGTAGACAGCTTTAACAGAAAGGCTGGAATTTGTTGTGAATGGAGAATGAATGGAGTCTGGGGTCACTGGACAAAGCACACAGCAGCAAAAGCGTTCTCAGCATGGACTGTGCTAAAGGCATCCAAATTATCCAACCCAGCACATCTGTGTGCAGTTTCACAAGATACCCAGTTCTGGAGAAAAAGGGCAATGAAGAAATCCTGTTAACTCACAGAGGTGGGACAGGAAGGCAATACCGATCACTGTGAGCTGCTAAAGGCCACAAAGAGGCATATCCAAAATCTGTGCATTGTTGCCAGCCTTAGAGGAACCCAGGAGAACTGAGGAGAACCTCACAGTGGTGTCACTTCTCTCCTGTATCATTGCCATGGATGCTGAAGCCAACAACATCTGGACAGGGGCATCGCTGTGGCAGATGGGCAGCCTGGTCAGCACTGCCTCGGTGCCCCGTGGCTGTGTGGGCTTCATGGGAGCACATGTTCCCGGTGCTCAGAGCAGGGGACACCCCGAGAGTGGGACAAGGGTTAAAGCTGCTTCATTTCAAGGTGTGCTCTGAATACAACCACCTTGCCCGAAGAAGGTCTGGCACTGGCATGTGCTACAGTGTTGATCGAATGTTGCAACAGCATTTCCCACAAGTGCCTACCTTTGTCCTTTGGCCGGGAGCAAACGGGTCTTGAAGCCTAAGAGTTCTGCCATTATGTTCCTTTCTGTCACGAATCCTGGTAAGTATTAATGGACTCCTACAGTCTTTGCCGAATTTTCAGAGTATTCTTTGCTGTATGGATAATCTGAGAAGCTTTTCTTGAGTCCTGTCCTGCGTCCTTCCATTGATCTTCAGAGCAGAAAGCTTTTTTCCTTTTTATTAGTGTGTATTATTACCTGCTTTGAGTTGCCTTTTCTGTTAGCAGTTTTATCATTCACCTAGCCTTAATTACCACATTGATTTATCTGAACAGAAAAAGGGAGAGGAAATAATCTTCAGAGTTGTTTAATGCCAACAGTTCTTTCCAACATATACATTCAGCCAGCCTTACAATAACCCTGAAGCAGGTTTGAACAATAGAATAAAGGAAAAACAATATTTTGTTCTGCTCCTTGGTGCCATTCACAGTCTCTCCAAACTGTGAGCTGTGAATGCTTTGGGTAGATGAGAAGACTGATGAGGAAAAATGAACCAGACAAATAATTACAGAGGAGAAAGAAACCTGTTGGGGAAAAAAGAAACAAAGCACGAGCTTTAAAAAATGCTACAAGGTCACATTGCAGGAAAGAAGACTTAGAAATTAATACAGTAATTTTTCTTATTAAAAAACAATGCAAGTACAAACTGACAATAAGTTCAGATTCAGATAAATGATGACCACCAGATTAGTGGTAAATTGTCCAAGACAGCACTACTAGTGCTGTGAAAAGAAACATTCAGTTTTGAACAGGCTTGAGAGTAAAATTCCAATATCTTCTCTTGATTAGAGAAGTTGTGTATATCAGCACCCAAATTACAAATCTTTCTAGTTCTCAGATTTCATGTGCTGATAAAATCTCAAATGAAGGTGAAATTTTATAAAATTTATATTTGCCTGGATGAGAGGATCAGTTTACGAATCCCTTCTCTGGATTGTTGTTTCTGGATTACTGAAGTTTATGTTTTGGGGAGGGAAAGTAGTTAGTTCAAAAGGAAACTATACGAAGTATTTTCAGTGGTCCTGTATTTCCAGCTGTCAAGGGACTAAGAAATGATGGGTCATAGATGTTATCTTAATCTGATAAGAAAATTGGAACGCAGAGAATGGAACTGACTGAAACATCTTCCTTATCTGATGGGAGTATTAGCCCTCACGATCTTCTTATTGATGACCATCAGTCTAGATATCTCTCAAACGAGCAAATTGCCTGGTAATAGGCTAAAATGCTGCAAAAATGCTGCAAAATCTCTTTCAACAAGAAAGAAGGAGCAGTCATTAAGGGCAAACCAGAGCTGCAGATCTGCAAGGAACTTTTTTATTAAGTTTCCTAATTTGAGATATTTTTTTCAATCAGCATTGTCAGAAGCATTGCAGCAGATTTTTTTTCTTTAACACTTACAGAATAAAGACAAATATAAAAGAAGTCTTGGAACACACAATGTTCAGCAACTGTTCATTGCAGCTGAGTCTTGTATTTGCATGGAAGCTTTGCTTATCCTTTTTTCAAATTGTTGAGTTCTTTATGGGAACAAAGATGCCATTCCAGTTAGAAGATGTTGGCTAGGCAGACTGTGGTCGGACTCTGTTTATTTCAAAAATAAACAAAGACTCAATATGTTTACACAAGATCTGGAGGCACATCCGGAGATACCGAGTCTGAAGGAAAACAATGGCAGAATGAGGGAATAAAATATTTCAGGCAGCACTTTGATTTCTGGAATCTGTAGTAGGAGCCAAACAGCTTGCCAGGACACAATCTTACTGGTGGTGCAGGAGCAGGGAGGGATCTTGCTATCTGTCTGAATATTTTGGCTTGTCAGTTAGATTACAACAAAGTGATGGCTTGTTATATGTTTTGACAGCTAAAGGCCATTTGGAGCAACACAAAAACAGTTGTGGAAATGAATTACATTACAGATTTAGGTGACCAGAAATATGTTACAAACTACCAAGGGACAATCCTGGAGCTCATGATGTGACAGAGTTCATCATCTGATCTGCTCAGAACATACATCACTACAACTGGTTTGCCAAAATTGATTGCCAGGCTGTAAAAGTTCAGTCATCTAATTAAACTTTAAGAGGACTTTATTGTGGTAATTTTGCATTCACAGTAAAATAATATTGGGTTCATTTGTAGTGCAAACTGTCTTTAAATGATGAGTGTAACCATTCCTGATGTTTAATGAACAGCAATATTAACACAACAAATCCATACATTAAAAATAATTTGCTGGCTATCTTTTTCAGTTTTCAAGCAATGTGAAAATTCAACCCATTTCAACATGGAAGTGAGTTGACTCACTGAAAAAGGCTACTTTAGAGGGAAGGGAGAACAGAGCATTTTATCACCAAATGAAAAAAAAAGATTCCAATATGTACATAATCTTTCTTTCACTTTCCCTGAATCTCAGCAAATCTCTAAATCCACGATTACCTAAGCAGAGACAGTCAGTGCTTTGTGTCTTCTTATTCCCTCCCTTCCTGCTCGACAGGAAACAAGGAAGCACAATCAGGAGGTGATGAGAGTCACTACTGCACAACTACATTTTGTCTTAGAACAGGCATACTGACCAACTGTGTGAAAAAAATAGAATAAAAATCAAAATGTAAAAAAAAATATCATTTAGACAGAGAAATATAATTTAGCACATTCTCGTGATTGCAGCAAGTATCGAAGAGTGCCTCCTGGGATGTGTTTGGGTATGTTTTCCCTCAGAGAAAATAGTTCCTACTCACTTGTAACAGGAACTGTCAGGATGGAGTCTGCCTATTCTGGTAGAGGTATTCTGGGGAGCAGTTTTAATCTTCTCAGTGGCTGTAAAGTAATTATTACATTAAAAATAATGTGAGTAGTAACTTTCAGATTTTTTTTTTTCTCTTTAAATAAAGGCTTAGTTCATAATATATAGAGCTGCTCTTTACCTGGATGAGCATGGTCAGAAAAATGCTGTCAGATTAATTATTTACAATGTAAATCATTTGATGGTTTAAGACAGTATTTGGGATAAGAACAAAGACTTTTTATGACCTGCTGAAGAAGCAAGAAGAAAGTGACAAAAGCTTTTACTTCAAGTGTAGTTTTGATAGTTTTAGAAGCTGTTGATTGAAAAGTGGAATGAGCGATCACTCAATCAGAAACCAGAGCTTCGGTGAGTGGGAGATTATATTCTCATGATCTGTGACTAACACAGAGTAATAAAAATCCTAGTGAACATGTGTACCATGTAAATACAATTCTATTGTCAGATGGTTTGTGGTAAATTGAAATGGCTGCTCTGAGGTCACAGAAAGCAGACTGTTTCCTGGAATTTCTGCAGGCAAACTGCACATCCTGTAAACAGGAGCTCTCTAGATCTGTGGCATTGCACTGCCAGGTACTGTGAGTGACACGGAACCTAATAAAGAAGATCATTGTGCAGAGGCAGAGAAAGCTGGTCTCAAATTACCCAGAAAGTTGAAGGAGATATGGAAACCACTGCTGAGAAAATCAAATAACAGATATTTTGTCTTTGCCTCAATTTTTATATGTTTTGAGTTGGGTAATAGAGAGAAAGCATTGGAGACCACATCCTCAGTTACAAGGTCATTGGATACAGACCATTTTCCTACTGTCAGAACACAACCTTGGGGATTTGGTGTTATGACTTAATATAAACAATACAAAGCTGTATTTCTCACAAAAATTAAAAAAAAAAAAAAAAGTAAAATTTCATTAATTCCTTACATTTTCAGAAAGAGCACACAGTTAATTTTTGTTCCTGCTTGCTTTGCAGGTTGTGGTACTTGCAAGGTTGTGTGCATGTGCTAAGCTTCCCTGAGCACTGGAGTTGAGCAAGCTTTCATGATCTTCCTTGGATCTGGACTTTTTTTAATTCCTTTATCTGTCTTCATTATGAAATTGTGACAGTTTTGGTTCCAGGTGGGACAAAAAAGTTCTGCATTCAGTGAAGTTTGTCAGCTTTCTGATATGACTTGTGTAGGACCAGTCATACTTTTTATCACCTACTTAATGAGTTTGAGCAGTTAATTTTGAACCATTCATGGTAGTTAATAGGCAATGCAGGGAAGGGCTCAACTGAAAGTCTAAATCAGAGACAGTCAACTCTTAACCCCTTTAGAATCAACAGAGAGTAATGAGAACTTTAGGTTGTTCATTTCTTACTAAAATAAACATCTAAGATCCTACAGCTTTTCTTTCCAAACAGGGAGAGGAGAGGCAAATCAACTTTCAGGAAAAAGAAAGTGAGTATCTTCTGTCTCTTATCCATTAGGAAATGACCAACTAACAGTGCCCCCGATGCCTTTCTTTATTTCATGTTCTTGGGATACAAGAATCAAAATACCTTTTAGGCCTTACTATGTAACTAGAAAGCAACCATAAAGGTAACTGCTTACAGCATGAAGGAGTTGGAACACACATCCAGTAGCAATGGGTAAACTTTTCCAAATGTTTTACTTTCTGCCCTCATATTTATTCTGAAGTAATTTCAGAGAGTATCTTCAGAACTAAAGTGACTAAGAGACTCAGAAAACTATTTGGTTCTAAGATGTGTTCCCAGTGAGATTATCTGTGCTAACACCAGCACTGTTCCCCTTCCCCTGGAATTAGTGTTGGTGATCATTCAATACTGAAAGTTTTGTTATCACTCCAGAACAAGTCTCTTCTACACAATCTTGATATCTCTGTAAAAAGCTCAAGAAACAGTTACCTACAAGATCAAAAAAATTAGGTTCATAGAATCATAGGATGGGTTGGGTTGTCAGGGACCTTACAGGTCACCTTGTATGTTGCTAATGACCTATAAAGGCTTGAGGTAGATGTGACACCTATAGAGAGTTACTGGAAAGAGACTGCAGTAAACCACGAAAAAAACCCAGTGGGTATTGTTCCTTAAAGCAGGGCAGTTGCCTTGTCCTGAGAGTTTTAAGCTGAAAAGAATGAGTGGTGTACTTCTTAAATGCTATCAACTTGCCTTTTTAGATCTAACTGATGGCCTGAAAACTCACAGTGAAATAAGTGGGCAAGTGAAAATTTTAAATATATTACATTATGGAGGAAATAAAAAGCTTAAATGCCTAGAATTAATCTTCACTAAAATCTTACTAAAGCACTGAGTCTTGAAAGGACATTTCTGTTCCATAATAGCCCTGCCTTTGAATGGCCTGGTCCCACCAAAAGCAGAGTGCACAGCACTGACCTGTTTGCATTGGAACAATTTCCTGAGCAGTATCAGTAACCATCTCTGTTTAAATGTCTGGACTGAAGTCAGGAAAGAGTAATTTATCCTGCACTTGTCATTTAATAATCTCACCATGGTGTTTTCTAAGAAGGAACAAAACTTCCATCTAGAGAAAACTGGAAAGGTGGCTTACATTTGCATCAAGAACATACTAATTTCAGTTGGGTTGTGCCCAGTTTTCTGAGAGACCTACCATAAATTCTACAAAAAGAAGACTAAAAACGCCAGTTCAACTCAGAATATTTTTCATTAAACTGTCTGGAACTTGTGAACAAAAAATCTCTTTCCATGAAGGGCTAATTCTTCTATAACATTGTACATTGCATGTGTTTGTGGTGCTGGAAAAAAAGGTGATATTTTACTTTATAAAAATAAAACAAACTGAACTGAGATTTTATAATAATGTTCAAAACTGCCTAGCAAGAATAGTAGCCTTGAGTTGAAAACACAGAATAACTATGAGAATTACAGTTCAAGCTTTTAAAGTAGGAAAATATAAATACATATAATAATATACAAAGTTCATTATTCAATGAAAACAAAAACATCTCATCTGAATAGGCAAAGATGGACCTTACATGTCAGAGAGACTCTCGCTTTTCATATTAAAAAAAAAAACCTCCACAGTTTACTTTAAAAAAAAAAAACCAAAATTCAGGGGCAGAATTTCATCATTTTGCAGAGACCTGGAAAAATCTGACAAACTAGAAAAAAGTGTCAAGCCTCTCACATTACAAATTGCTATTGTAGATACCATGTAAAATAATACTTGTTTTTTTCTTTGCCCAGGTTGCTAGATTAACCCTAATCCTAACATTCTCTGCCTTTTCTCTGGAAACAATATTTTCACTTTGTCCTAGTCTCATGTTCTAGAATACTGAGGAAAGATCTAGTGTATACAAAACAAAGAAGTTTATTTGTGCAATCTACCATCTTGGCCCTTCCCTCATCCAAAGTCTATTAGCAGGGATGAGTTTCCTGGCAATATATCCCATTACTTGCTTGCAAGTTAGGCACTAACACCACTGTGCGTGTGATTTCTTTCAAAGCCAAGGTGACCAAGGTCTTCAACAGGTTTTTTCCAATTTTGAGTGAACACAGAGGTTACCATCCAGCTTGAGAAAATTTGCACTTACTATGGTGTCTACAGCTTCCCTGCTTCTCTCATGAAGGCCTTCTAATTGAAATCCTGGCAGGCAATGCAGCACTACCCTTGTCCATAAAGCTCTCCAGTGTCTGCATGTAGAATGGTGACCTAGGATGTTCAAGAAAACACCCTGGGTATCAGTTCCTTCTGTTTAAGGAGGACAGCACTGGCAGGAAGATCTTTGATAGATTTAGGTTTCTAAGATTGTCTCTATTTAGATCTTTATTAATCTAGATTGTTGAAAAGCCAAACATCTACTACTTCCATCTTTTAACTGTGTGGTTTCAAGTCTGAATATTGTTTAGCTGCCTAAATAGATAATATTTGCTGTAAACCAACTCTCCACCATAATAGTTACCCCTTATCCCTATTACCACCTAATGCAGGAATCGAGAGATACTGAATCTTTAACGTTTTTCCAGGATTTCTTTGTAACAGGATAGAAACATTAGATTTCTCAGGAGAAAAGGAGAAGCCAAATCAGAAAGGGTCCTATTTTCTGTAAGCTGTAAACTGTAATTCCCATAGACAGGAAACCTGCTTGGTTTCGGAAAACTATGTTTGGATGTTTGTTGAATATTGCAAAAGAGAAGAGAGAAGAAGACAGAAAAATCTAGTGATACAAGTCTGAATTTCAAAATTTATACAAACATATCAAAAAGATATTTTATCTTTTGTATGATTAACAAAACTTGAAGCTTTTGAAATTTAAAAAAAATTGTTAAATAAAGATGCAATATAAAGTCAATAGAATAAAGTGTACTTTGTTAAACATACAAATAGCAAATGATCACTTTTTGTGTTGCAGAGGTCACAGTCCTACAGCGATTGAGCACCTTTTCCCACATGGCCTTTCTTCCAAGGATCACTTTCCCCACAGTGGAAGTGCATTCTGTGAGTGCAATGCAGAGGCGGCAGATGGGTTCTCCTGCCTCTGTGGTAATGGTGAGAGGCATTAATCCTCCTAACACCATTTTCCCACAGTTAGGTGTAATGCCTTCAGAAACTGCTTATGGTTAGAATGTATTATAAACTAGAATGAAACATCTAATTATGTCTTAATGTCAGAAATGATGGAGAGAACTTCACCAGTAATGTGAGTGCTGCTAGCAACTGGAACTTCCTTCACAAGCTGTAACTATACCAGTTTTCCACACTTAGAACTTGATGTTAACATTGATGAACCACAATCGGACTTCAAAGCAATGCTTATGTTTTTGTAACCCAGATGCACTTGGAAAAAAAGGGAGAAAAGGGAAAATGTGACACTAGACTTACTATCAAAAAAATTTAGATAAGAAGTAGAACTGAACACATAGAAAATTAAATATTATTGCTTTTTATAACATATATTTGTGCTGATTTACTATTCATATTTGGACTCTTCAGGCTATAACTATCCTAATTAGAGCTTTTCAGAAAAAAACCCCATAGAATGTAACATTCAGAGAACATGATTCTTGAATAAAATGAACAATCAGATAACTACTAAAACTATTAGGTGGATAAAACATAATATTTTGTCGTTGACTATCAGATTCCAACTTGTCTCTTAGCAACATGATACTACTTTTTTGTTTAAAGCAAAGCACAGAAATTGGTCACATGCTTTGTCTTGCACAAATTGTGATCTTTAACTCTTTTGTTAAATATTCCATTTATTTTGGTCATAATCCCAAAAGAAAAAATTTGTTCAAACTGTTCAGCCAAACACAATGTCATTTGGCAAAGCACTGTGGTCCTCCATAAAGCCAGTTCTCTAGAGACAATTGTTTGCACATATCAGTAGTCCAACATCTACAACATGCTGATTTTGAAATGTGGGCACACGGAGGCCCCACTGCAACCTTCTTCACAGACCCTCAAGTTCACTTCCTGTAACCAGCAATGTCTGACAAGACACAGAATCAAGTGAGCCTCCCTGGGTTTAAACAAAGACTCAAAAAAATTGCCAAAAAAGCAGCATTTCTCTCTTTGTATTAATTTTAAGGCAAATCCCTGGTTAGTATTTAACACAGTCAGATGGCAGTACTGCTGTTTATGTGTTGCAGTCTTCCAAAGCATGGTGAACCCAAGAGGAACATCTTGTCCTAACCACAGACACTCTGTCCCCATTAATATCTGCTGATCTGTGTCCTCCGCAGGAGAGACAAGTATCCCAAGATGCCTCTCCAAAGCATAATTGGCCAGTAATGCCATAATTTGGTGGGTATACTATTAATTGCCTAACTAAAAAAATACTAAGCTGAGACATTTTAACACTGTTTTAAAGCGGAGCATAACTGACACACTGCTGGATCAAAATTATCTTCCCTGCATTAACAATTTTATTAAGGCATTGAAAAAGCCAAGCATGAAGTGCACAAAAAAAAATCTTTCCATGATTTCAAAAGGCAGCACACAATCTCTGGATTCTAGAGATTTCAGATTATTCCATGGTTATTTGCTGCAATAAGTGGTTCAGCTCACAGGCATGCAGTCCCTCACTACAAGCATATGCCCCTCTGTACTCAGTCCTAAATAAACCCCAAATCCCAAGCGCTGGAGTTGTCCTTCAGCACTTCTTCTGAAACCCAGTATCATTCCTATTGCTACTGGAGGGGGAATTATTCCCAGGGGTTGTTTCTCCTGCCGGCGCTGCCCAGTCCAACAGGAAGGCTGCCTCGTGCCCCTTCTCTGGCCATTCCCAGGGGGTCTCACCTTGGCCCTGGCCCTGGCCCTGCGGCACTCCCTGCCCAGCAGCCGAGCTTTCCGGGGCTGGAGGAAACCTGCTGGAGCTGGCTGGGCAACACAAAGCTCTGCTGAGCTCAAATATGTGCTTCAGCTAATTGCCTTTCCTGTGTGGGCTGTGGGGATGGAAGGCGCTGATCCAGCACCTGCAGGCAGCCAGGCATGGACAGAAACAGCCCGGAGGAAAAGAGGGAAAAGGAAGCACCCAGCAGCTCCCACCGCCCCAGATGCATCCGTCCCCTCCCTCCCCCACTTCCTCACATAAAATACTGGACAGAATATTTTACTGATTTGTTAAAATATGTTTATAGGCTCTTCCCCTTCCTCACTGAAGACACAGCCCTTCAGTTTTGCAATGTATTTCAGTGTCTTTTATAAAATGCTTATTTTATTGTTAATTAGCAGCTCACTGTATTGCCTTTCCCAAACTGATCTTTATACAACAATTTTGTTCCAAGGAATCCCTTCAGTCTTGTTGGAAGAATTTTGTAAAATTCATTAGAAGATAGCAAAATAAGTGCAAGCTTCAGCGTATGTTTATTGCTGTTTTCTGGCAACAAGTAGAAATGTGCCCTAAACTGGAGATTCCTTGCAGCCTTTTCCCTTTACTGGATATCTAACTGTTTTACAGTCCTTATGCTCTCATCATTTCTCATAATAAAATTTGTTACTATGACAAAAAAATCCACTAAAAATTATAAACTGTTCTAGTTATTCAGTTGTCCCGTGACCCAGCCATCAAGATTTGAGCTTCAACATATTTTTGGAAGTACTGAAGGAAGATAACTTGGGTACATTTTTAGACAAGCCTATTTACTTTTGCATTTTTACAACAGTCTGTTTGACATTTCAAAAAACCTTGACAGACCATAGCCAGAATCTTAAGGTAAGCAGCAAAAAATTTTATCTTTATCTATAAATATGGTGACAACTGGTTCTTGCACTGTGATGTCTGTTTATATCGATTTCAGATAGGGAGGAACAGACCAAAACAATTTGACTAAATCAAGCCATTGGACATTAAGCTAAGCCTGTTTAAATCAATGTAATTATCAATTTAGATAGGATTCTACAATCACATCTGGCCTTTACTTAAAACAGCAAAAAATGAAAAAAGCGCTTTAGGAATTTGTAAGTCAAATGACAGGCTACAGATGTCAAGAAGTTTGAACTGATCTCTGAAGTTAAAGAATTAAAACTGAAATAATTGATACTACCTATGTATACAAGAGAAGTACCTAGCTGCAAGATATAAACCAGTCATTTTAATATTTAAAAAATTCAATAAAATTAGTATGATTAAGCAAGGGAGATTAAAAATACAAGTATCAGCCAGAGTCTGAAACAGAGTATTTTGCTGGAACTAAATGAGTAACTGAGGGGAACATGAAAACAACACCACTTCAGTAAAAGCAACATTTAAAAATGTATTTTAAAAAATACATAAAAATCTAACAATATAATTGAAGCTTAAGGTGAGGATCTAGTTCATTTTTTAATCTCATCTTAACGTCATTTTAAAGCACTTATGCTCAGTATTCCTGTGTACAAGAGCATGCATGGGGACCCTCACAAGCTCCAGAGCACAAGGCTCCCTGTCCAGTCATCAGAAGAAACACTGGGAAAGGTCACAAACAGTGTAAGTACCTCAGTGGGGAAGGTGGAGGGGATGCAAGGGAGGTGGGAGATGAAAACAGACCATATTTTGTCAGTCACAGAACTGTTTGTTCAAACAAGAATCCAACAGTCTCTATCTCTCCCTACTTATAGCATTTCCGAAATTATTGAAAATATATACAGTAAAAAAAAAAAAAAAAAAAAAAAGAAAATACCGCTCAAAAATACCAATCTGGAAAAGGTTAAGGTACTGTTCAGATTCTGCACCATGTACTAGCACAAAGCAAAGGGAATTAGAGGGTCAGCAGGACTGTAGGGAATCTCCCTTGCTATTTAGTAAATACTTTTAATTCTTTAAAACGCCATGGTAACCTTGTAGTGACCTTATTGAGCCACAGTCCTTGTGACTGCTTTGTAACATTATAATTTCTAAACTCCTACCCAATTTACTGATTTTAAAAAGTGCAAAATGCGGCATTTTTATAGGTAGATGTACGCTCTGTGTTGTTCGGACAATGAAATAAAATCTTGGGGTTAATACACAAACTGAGTATCCAGAACTGTAAACAGAAATTCAAGAGAGGAGAGACTGCTCACCTCCTTTAGGAATTTACTCTGTAATCTTTAGCTAATCACTTAATCTTTCTATGCCTTCATTTCCCATATATAAACAGGGTAATATTTGCTGTAAAGGATAAAAGCTGTCCCGTGTCTTTTTAAAAATCAGTGGCACAGAAAAGCCTCTAGTTAAACAGTTAGAACCACTTCTTGCAAATATTAAGGAAAACATCCATTTTCTCTGTTATCCAGAGCAAAATTTCCCCAAATACACTCACACATTGTATCTGCTCAGCAGTTTGGTTCTTTATATAGGAAGTGATCATACCAAGCCCACAATTTTACCTTTTTGTAAATTAGCCTTATAAATTTACTAGTTCAGTAAGTTGCTTACTCATTATCCTGACAGAGGCAACATTCACAGACATAAAACTCATAACTACATCTGAGACTACAGCTTAGATCACTTGTCAAATTTTGATCAAACTATGAAGGATTCATGTTTCACTGACTTACATTCAGTATGTATGACAAATAATGACAACTACATGTACATAATGTACTACATGGACATGTACATAAACCAGGCCAAGACAAAAGTCCTATTGCAAATGCAGTGACTATATAACCCATTATGGTTTTCTGACTTTGAGCTTTTTTCAGGTGTTAAGATACACTTAATCAAACCAGATTATTGATTCCAACTTCGTATTAAACAAGTCAAATTTTATTAGGAAGACCTCACAAAAAAGGTATGGCAGCTAACAGATGATGCCAGCCTGACTGTAGTGACAATCCATCACACATCCATATGAGCAGGGCTCTTGCACTGAAGCCTGAGCTGTTGAATCACAGAGGCTGGAAAACTGTCAAAGGCGTAGCTCAGCTCTCCCAGAGAGGGTGTGGGGCACAGCGAAAGGACTCTTGGCATCGTTCTCAGGGGAATATTTTGTCTCATGCAAGGACTGGCTCCAACAAGTTCTGAAGGAAGCTATGCTCAGGCCTCCTCTGCAGGGGCACATATTTTATGCCTTTGATGGGACTCTGGGTAGGAATTCAGCAGACGCCTGAGATAGCTGTATACCTAACCGAACATGAACGGGGAATGTGTGACTACCTCTCTGTGTATGAAAAGAATAAACAGGAAGAGTTGGCATGAGAAAGAACATGGAGAAAATTCCTGTGAAAAGAATAAATAAGATAGGGATAGCAAAACTGGCATATGATCCCCTCTTTTCCTTAGAAAACAAGAAAAAAAAAATCTTGCAAGTGAAAGTATCTTAATTTTCTCACTTGACAGTATTTGAGGTGATATCCTCTAAGCTATGAGCCTGAAAAAGTACTTCTGCATTAAAAGAATAAGAGCTTTTACAACTCTGACAATAACATGAGAAAACTCAGATCACGAATTAGATTTAATTTAATTTAATATTACATGCATTTTAGACAGTGATTCATATTGTTTACTTGCACAAGTAGTCATTCTCAGTGTACAAGTAACAACAATTGCTTTTACAATGACATTCATTAGCATGCACTGCACACAGTCGTGCAATTTTTTTTTTCATTAGAAAATGTTAAGGTAATTATTTCTAAATTGATTCTATACATAAAGTTTAATTTTGGTTTTATGCAGACATTGCATAGTTGATGCTTAGCTTCTCCAGAAAGACTGGAATGTGGTACCAGTATTGTTGAAGCAGATCAAGTGACAGTAGCAAACAAGAATATTTGAAGAAGAGGCATAACTTTCAGGGTTGAAAGGTCAGCAAGTACAGCCTAGGATGAAAATCAAAAAGGCTTGTTAAACTTGACATTTGAATCAAATTTCCTTAAAGCATGTTAAGAAGTCAGAAAAAGATTCAAATACTGACTACAATACTGCCAATAATTAGATATGGACATGGCTAGAAACAAATTATACTAGTTTATATTAGTACCTTACTGCATAACATTTCAAAGAAAAAATATGTTTACCCAATGTATATTACCCAAGTAACTTTATTTTAGCCTTTAGCCTTACTTCAAATATACACGGCATCATGGGTGAATAAGGGGTCTAACATTTCAACTTGCTTCTAAAAATAATTGGGAATTAAGAATCCTTATCCTGTGGCTTGGCTAGTACTTGTGAAGTAAGTCCAATGTAATGCCTCAAATAATCAATGTCTTCTCATGAAGGTATTTTTTAAAAAAACACTAAAGAAAGTGATGACAAACTCTTCAAGTCTGGAAAAAATCCATCACCATATTTTTGAAAAAAAAAATTAACAAGTTACTGGATATAAATAATAATAATCTTCACCATAATGACTTCATTTTCTTCATTTGCTGTGACAGTACACACAGTGAAATTTCAGATTCACATGGACAAAGTAATCTTGTAAAACTTTTGTAATTTGTAGAACCGAAGCAACTCCATTAAAATGTACTGAGGAAAAAGGTAAAAATTCTGCAATATTTCAAAAACAATATATCCCACTAACACAGATTATATATTAAAAAAGAAAAAAACCTTAATTGCATGAAATAATTTTATAACACTCCCTTTTTGTAGCAAATGCACTTTATTTCCTTTTACTCCAGAAAAGCAGTATTATGCACTGCATGTTCACAATTTCCATATTTTTTATCTAAGGTAAGAATTTAGACAGAAAGATTTGCACTATGCACCATGTGCCATGTGAAGCTTAAGTTACTCTTGTTGGCAAAGCATCAGAAACTATTTCAATCTCCTCTAAGTGAAACTTATCCTTACTTCAGCTGCAGCCAGTGATGTCACCTCCATCAGGTTGACTGCTCGGAAAGCAAACACAGCAGCTGCCAGGACTGAAAGAAAATGTCCAATATTTAAATTTCTGACCTGATAAGTAGTGGTTAGAATTAATCTTGATATAAAATACCAATTTTCACTCAGTTTAATTTTTTTGATTCTGAAGAATAATATACAATAGGTGGCTGTGTTTGAATTTCTTTGGCCACTCTTTGAAACAGACAGGAAAACATAACATTAGAAAAATCTAGGTGAAAATGCCTGAGTTTAAGATGACTAGCTTTTAATTAAAGGAACAAGCTGTCTTATATGCACAAATGGAACCAAAAACTTTTCTCTTCTACTCATCTACTTCATATTTAAAAACTGACCCAACTGAAGATACGTGTTTTCTTTAAAACCTCCATCTTAAACCTTCATAAATATGAGGACACTATTTAAGTACAAAATTTTTGAAGTGTCTTAAAATATGCCACTTCAAAGGAAGAAATGCAGCAAAAGCAGGGGGACACAATTACTTTAAGTACTGTAGAAGTATTTTCCATCTTGTATTTTGTGGAAGGTGATGAATTCATTTACCACTACCAGTGAAGCTAGGAGAACATCTTATGTTCTGTTCAGAGAGCACTTAGCATTTTTTGAGCATTGCCATTAAAAAAAATAATACCTGACATACTTTTTATTAAAGATTAAGTACTCATGCAATTCCATTTTTCTAAATAATATATGCTTTGCCATGTATATAACCTGCTGTCTGCATTCAAAGAGGAACTATTTTCTTCTCATCACAAAATACATTGAAGCTAATATGTATTTGCCTTACACTTACACAGACTTCATAAATTTTGTAAAAATAACTCTATTACCAGCAAGAATTTCTAGAGAATTGTATCCCAGGATTCTGTCCCACAGAAGCAAGAGCTGGTCTGTAGCTAAATAACCAGAAAATGCTCGTACCATCCATTTAAATGAAATTCGTAGCCTACAAACAAGTGATAAACAATGGTTATTATATTTCTGCCTCCCATAATGATCAGACTGTCTATAAATTGAAAATACTTCATTATCCTTCCACATTTCTCTTCCAGGAAGAATAACAATCTTCTCTTGCTGCAGTAATAATCAATATTTTAATTTGCAACAGCCATCATAAAACTATTTAGCATCTCATTTGATAAAGTACTAATATCATTCTCATTATCATTCTGATCAAACAATCACATTAGAGTGATCCTCAGCTATTATCACCCTCAATGGGTCATCCTTTCTGCTATTACGCTATTAAGATGGCTACCAATTAAGACAAAAAGGTTTTCAGATTCTGTTGTGCTTGGCGCCATGAGTTCACTACCGAAGGACAGCCTTTGCTCTCTCGCCCCTTCCAGTACCTTCTGCTCTGTGTCTCCTGTCCCCTAGGAAATACATCACTTAGTTCCATCAGATCCAACATGAATTACTGAAACTGAGCTGAATAATGCAGCATAGAGCATTTCTCACAGAGCAATTCTCCTCCCTTTTTCACAGAGCATAGAGAAGAAATGCACAAAGCACACATACACAGGTTAGACAATGCATTCCATCTGACTCTCAAGGAAAAATGGCACACTGATGTTTATACTTTTGAGTAATTTCCCAAAGTTCTTAAATTAAAATACTACAGAATAGCATTTTCAGAACAATCAATCTACATTTGTAACAAGTCAGGAAGAAATACTTACGGCTGAGCTCCAATTTCTCGGAGGTGATAAAAGAGCTGGGGCAGATGGGTTTGTAGAAGAGTCTCAAAAAGCAAACACAATGATACAATGCCCTAAAGAAACAAGATCATATCCTGAATAGTAACACTCATCCTGTCAAATCTGAGAAAACAATATCAGCACCTAAGTATGCATGAATTTTTAATTCAAGCAATGAAACACTATTAATGATATAATATTCAACACAGGTGAGAAAGGCACAAGCAATTCTAATACCTTCAGTCACTAAAGCCTTACTCCTGCAATTCTGTGTATGTATTCAACATAATATGTTCTGATATCTCTTTCAACTCTGAGTTACTTATGGTGTTTGTATGGCAGGGTTGAAGTACTAAGTGGGTTATTATAATATGACATTTGAAATATTTCCACTTTGATGAAACAGACCTCAGTTGCACTAAAAAATAAAGGATGTGAGAAAAAATACCCCTCAGATAAGTAAAACTAAACAACAGTGGGGATAACTACAAAAAAAAGTTAAACATAAACAAATTTTAGAATTTGTTTCAAAAATTAACATGGAAGTAAGTGAATAGACTCTGGTTTGACCCTTTCCCTGCTACTAAAGATGGAAAGCACAATACACAGCCTTGAAGTGGTATATCAAGGAAAGGATTTTCTTCTAACCAGGAAACATTTTCAAAAAGCAATGTAACTCTTCAGCACTTTCTGAAGGAAAAAAGAAAAATTTACTCTGTTTAATTCTTCAGAAATAGAAGCAAAGAAAATTTTTACAACTTCCTACATTCAAGACAGCTGGGCCTGGTCACAAACAGCCAAACTATTTAAACTCATCTAGTAGTACTAAAAAGCATGTGCTGTCATACCAAGATACTTCAGTTAAAGAAACAGACATGAACTTGGTATCACTGAAACAATATCTCTCTCCATATGACTGTATTTTAGTCCCTCTACCCAGACAATACTTCAATGAAAGTGAATTTGCATTAATGTGCCTCCCTGAACTGAGAAACTTTTTAGATTAAAAAAACTGACTCTTATAGAAGACCCCACACCCTCACAGAATGAGAACTTACTATTTTAATAAAGTACGCGATATTCCATAGCAAAGACTAACACTGACATAGAAAACAACAATACCCAGACCGGAATTACCTAATAATTTTCCCCAGCTTGCCTGAAATATTTTATTATATTGAAAAGGATACATTTCAATCGCATAGAAAACCATGTTACTGTATATTATTGTTCTGTAGCAAACAGAATATCAAGTGAGTGGATTTAATTCCTAATGAACTTACAGAGGGATGAGAAGAGATGGAATGGAGTCTGAAGAAAAAACGCACATACATCTCACGGAATATCTGATACAATTTGGAAGGTTCATGGTACAGAAAACAAAGTGGAGCAACTGAAAGGATAAAAGAATTATAATTGACTCAACACTGTAAACTGCTAAAAGAGTTCAATGATTAAGCACATGAAGTATGAGGAAAAGCCAAGTAATTCATAGTCCCACAATTTACAAAAACAGTACTAAACCAATTATTGAGAAAGAAGTATCCAATAACAGTCTATCATTTAGTGTAAAAAGTCAAAAAAAGGTTATGATACATTCTAGGTATTATTTCTACATATTTCAAGAAGCTAAATCAATTAGAACCTGCTTATTACAGTGCTGGCTCCTGAACCATAAGCAATATGCTGTAAGGAATGCATCTCTGGGGTGCAGGGCAATGGGATGTTGAACAGTGCAAGTTTTTGACTCAACTAATTTCCCAGTGTGCCGCGGGGCCAGTGACCAGCTCCAAATTGATGCCCTACTTGTAAGACTGCTTGGAGACGGATATTGTGAAAGTGAAAATATTAAAAGAACAGCTTTTGGTTGTCACAATAACACCACTAAGTATGACAAACTGATTATTGATATGACCTGTTTATTTCTTACAAGATCTGTAAACCTGTGACATTTGGTAGTAAACTCTTAAGAAGTCTTGTAGTACACCTGATTCAAAATAAGAACTGACTACATTTGTAAAACAGCAGCTCTCAAACTTTTCTTATTTTGTAAAAGCCTAGCACATAGATAAATCTGTTATATGTATTTGCTGCACAAGCATAACCAGTTCCTTGAGACTGATAGTCCATTCACTCAAGGCATTTTCACAGACAGTTGTCCTTACACCTTTATGTGAACAGCCTTTTGACTGTCCACTCATCATGCTCACTGCTTCATTTTACAGGTGCATTCATTTTTGCTGACAGCTTACATTTTAACACACTCATAGTCTCTATCTCTACATTCACCTTCCCTTCCAGTTTTATTTACCCTAAGCAAGAGATATGGATACATTTATCTGCATATGTATGTATACATACACACATAGATATATGTACATTTTAAATATATATACAGATAGATGCATATGTGAATTTATTTTCATATCGAGATATCAGAGAAGCTGGCTTAATAAAAAAAGTGGTGTCTGTGTATGAGAGGTGGGGTGCTAAGGTAAGGTGAGATGTTCACAGAAATGTGTATTTCTGTAGGGGTAAGAAACGCAGAGGGTGTTACCAGTGTTTATGTTTTTAATGCTTGAAGATGGAGGTGGAAGACTTGCCAGTGTGCATATGTACATAAAGGCCAGGAGGACAGAACAGCCTCTGACTGCTGGCACCCTGACAGTGTATGCAGGCAAACAGGAAACAGGGTATAGGATTTTCATAAGGAACCAGATACTTCCTCATATAGCAGCACAGCATGGAATACAGAGGATGCTCTATTTGGTCCCAGCCACTGTACCCACAGCCTCAAGCTACATTACCATGTTTCTGCTGCCTTGCTTTTCACCCTTCCTCCTTCTCAGAGCCAGCATATTCTAAACCTGTGCAGAGAGCGAGGACAGGAGGGATGGAGGAAAACTCACACCCGAGTTTTGGAGACACTGTTCTCAAGGGCAGAGTCAAATCCAAACATTTTGAAAAGCAGTTCACATGGAACAAGTGAACGCCTCCTAGTGAGTCCCTAAGGAAGAGTTTGTAACTTAAGTGCTCATTACTTCAAAGACTTTACATTCCCTACTCAAGTTCAAATTTGCATTTCATATTTATATTGAATTACTTTAAGGATTGTGTGATCATTAAACCTTATTATTAGCAAAACATAGCATTTTAAGTATAACCTTACAATCTGCTTGCCCTGTGATGCTACAAACACATCAAAAGAAAAAACTGAAAAGCCAAAACATCTAATCTCACATTGTTGGAGTGCAACTACAATAGCTGCAATAACGTCTGTAACCCAAGGAGATTTTTCTGCTTTTTTCCTAAAAATCTTGTTGATATTTGTCCTTTCCTCTGTGCAGTAAATTAGCAACCATTCTATTATGTAATGCTCTTTTAACACCTCTTGCAGGCAAATGGATAGAGCAACAGGCCTTTCACATTATTCTTGTTTGTAAGACCAGGTAGCTTGGTAACTTGGTCTACCCAGAAGTGAAACACAAGGAAAGAGCATTTTGTTGGTAAACTTTATCCCTCTATTCATATATATTAAGATGCATAACTTAGCTCTCAAAGAAGGCATTCCCACATGGCAGTGAGCTGCAATAAAAGTGAATAAAACAGCCTAAAATTTAAAAAATTATATACAACAATCTTCATACACAAAGAAACATAAAAGCTCACACACAAATTTAGAAGCTGCAGAAAATGACATACAGCTTTAAACCACAATATGAGGAAAAGCAATCCTGAGGTTTCAGTTTAGGAGAGTCACACTTACCATACATAGAAAAGCCATGAAAAGGAATTACACCTACAAAACAAAAACATTTCTTTTTCTGTTCCTTTATAGTCATATATAATAACTCTATATTTAGTTCAACACTTTAGCCACACAAAAAAAATTATTCCCCCCCGCGGTATGAAATTATATTCTGCCTATGTCAGGAATAAAGTATTTCCTTGTTATTGCACCTGCATAGATCTCCATCTTGTAAATTCTTAAGTACAGTATCACCTACGTCAGTACAACCAATTACATGCTTAAACACAAGCTATAGTTCCAAGAAAGCCAAATAAAGCTCAGTTTCCGTGAAGTTGTTACATAGAATCTTTGCTGATATCAGAAACTAATTTCAGCTAAATGACAACTCATAAATGTCATGCACTGACAAGAATGGAGTAGGAAAAAAAAGGAGGCCAAGACCTCTAGTAATTCATGTAGTACTCAGAGAGAACATTCACAGTACTTGGCAGTTGTAGCATGACAGCTCTCTCCTCCTTTCCAGCTGATCTTAGCCCCCATTCACTAGATTTTAAGACTGGGAAGTGGGAGCTGCTTAGGCAAAAATCACAAGAACAACGCTTCACGGCTACAAAGCTGAAAGGAATTGTGGAAGCAAACATGGAAAAAAGCAAAAGAAAAGTATGTGCTGCAACCGAATCCACTGAAATACAGAAGACACAAAAGACAAGGCTAGAGACACAGATTTAAGTCTGGTGATGTAAGGCCTTGAAAGCAAGAGCAAAGAGCTCAAACTTAAAATACAAATGCTGGGAAAGGATTCAATAAGGATTGAAATGGTCAAGGTAAGAGCTGAAAAAAAAATTTAGTAACTGAAGTTATAACAACAGCAATGATATTAACAAAATTACATACATTAGTTGTGTCTGAAGTTTTAATATGAACACACATTTTGATAGGCAAAGACTTTAGGGTGTGTTTTGCTGAGCACTGAAAAGCTTGGAGGTCAGCCAGTTTCAGCATGTATCATTCAAATCCTCTAAGTGCTGATACAAGACTGAATACAAGCTGCTGCACCACCAGTTGTTTTCCTTCTTCCCACACACATAGGCAAACTCTCTAACTACTAACACCAGGCTGAACATGGGTTTAGAGTAGCTTCAGTCGAGTTTACTCCTTTAAATTAATGAATTTCACAGAATAACAGCAAAACATAACTTGCAATAGAAAAAAAGTTATCGTGTATTTGAGGAAAAAAATCCTGTATCTTTCCAATCTACCACTAGAGGAGGCAATAGTATAATTCATACCATTTGGAGGATAGAAAACAGCATACTCTTCCATTCCAAGTTTTCCTGTGAACAATCAAACCAGAAAGAAAATGTGATTCAGCTGTAAAAAGGTATGAAGATTTAAATTATTTAAATCTAAAAAGTAGATTTTAAGTTACATTTACAAAAATCATAGCTAATTACATTATTGACCTGATATTGTCTAAAACAAGAAAGCACTTCAATGAGACAGGTACAGTGTCAGATATAAAACTGAAATGCAGCACCGATAAAGAAGGATGATGAACAACAAAAAAGAGGAGGAAAATATCAGCAATGCTGCTCCATTGAGATTTTATCTGGATGTGTCCAAGGAGCTCTAAAGGTGTTTACTGCAGACCTTGAAGACAGTGAAGCTCTAGGAGGGAAAAAAGGGCAGACCGACCTAGGGACAGGAAAGGCATTTAAACAGACACAGCCACAGACAAAAAATATTCAAGGACTCATTAGGTCTGTAACAGAGGAAGACGGATGTTCTAACAAACAAATATTTAAGTAATCTGCTGGATACAAAAGATTTAATTAAGTCACAAAAATCATTGATCATATAGACTGACTACATAATTTTTTTATCTTCAATGCAAAATGAAACACATTATATTAGTAAACCATATTTTACCTATAGAACTTAATAAAATCCATTAATAAATTTTAACTATTTAGAAATATAAATGTGTTATTAAGCATAACTACAACTAATTAAAATGGCAATTATTTTAGTTCTAAAATGAGAACATTCAACCAAGATTTTAATTAATTACATGAAAATTTATAAAATGTTCAGAGATCATTTTGATTTCTGTGTATTGTGTTCACTTGTCACAGTAGAACTTAGCACATGGAACTTTTGTCAGGTTCAATGGAATCTGGATCTTGGTATTTTCCTATAGCATGAACTGACTAAAATAAAATAAAAATAAAAATTAACCTTCAAAACTCCTGCCTACTACCCCATGAAAACAAAATCCTATATTTTCCAATTATACAAATCAGTTGTTCCATTAAACTAAAAAATATTTTCTCCTTCTCCTTTCAACAGTTTGCTTGTTGTGCAGCGAGGAATTATAATCTGGGAGGAGAGTATTTTTAGCATAAAGCACATCTCTTGGAAAATTAGCTAAAAATAGGACATACAAGCCTTTTGGATTTACACTGCACAGATTTAGGTACCAGCAACATCATTCCCCACGTTTGTCTAGGAATATGCAGGATGCTCCCCATAGCTGTGTTTCTGGGCTGCCATGGCTCTGTGTCTGAGCTGAGACCTGGGATCCCACTGCTGTTCTGCTCACAGGTGCGCCCTTTGCTCACTTCAAGGAGTAGGTAAAGAAAACTCCATAATTCAGTTGAAGAGAGTAAAAAAAACAATAAAAAAGAAATTTAAAAAATTAGAAAACAAATATTACTTTTAGTGACATAAGAAGCAGCAAGAAGAAAACTGTCAGCAGAGGTCCTGTTCAAAAAAACTACTTAGGGATCATATTTGGCTAAATACACAGGCACCAGGGACCAAGGAAGTAAATGGGAATGTTCAAGGTGAAAAAATGGATGGGGGAAATAAAAGCAGGTGAGGTTATAAGAAGCATGGAAACATCCAGAGGAATGGCATCAGAAGTTGGCAGAGAAGGCAAGTGGACTGAATCAAGAAATTTAAAGACTCTTAAGAAAAATAATGAGAAGTCAAGTCCAAGTATATCAAAAAATCAGCTAATACTCTGGAAGATGCCATGATTTTAAAAAAATCAGCGTTAAGTACACTTGGTAAAGCTCTACTCTCCTGCACCTCTGCTCCTCTTTACAAATATTTGCAAAACTCACTGCTTTGGAAAGACAACATTCTACAACGACTTGCAGTTGCTAAATTTATTGGAGTTGCAGAGGACAATATTGTCTATTTAAATTTCTAGTTCTGATGAAGACAGACGTCAAGATTTTATCATATTATCATAGTTGTGTTTCATTTCTTCTGGTAAGACACTGCAGAATTATACACAGTAAACTGGAGGAAAAGAACAACATCGCAATCTGGCCTTTATGTGATCAGCTCCTAAACTGTCATAATAGAATCTGTGCAGAAGTCAACTGGATACATGGAGCTTTTATTAACATTCTTTTAAGTGTTGTCTACTAAGTGTAATGAACACAAAGCAAATTCACATACTGTATTATGGCAGCAGTCAACAAAAAACTACACAACCTTTTTAAAAGCAACTCTTTTTACCTCGTATGTATGACTTGGGTGGGGTGGCACTACTGTAAGTGAAGTGCTCCAACACAGACGTATCTCGGGAAAAACAGAGTAACACCTGCAGAAAAAAAGTCAGCTGACTAACTTGATCAAAGCAATGTCAAACAAATTTAAGGACCTGCCTTAAATATCATCTCTCACCAACTTAGTTTATTTTCCTGTTCAAATTTCCAGGCTCACTTTGAACTTGCTATGATTTTACACTCACTTTCATTTATTATCAGTTATATATCCACATTCTTCAACTCTCCTCCTTGCCTCTCAGCAGGTGTTTATCCCCTTCTGTCACAACATGTGCATGCACCTGACTGCTTTTACATATTTTAGATTGTTTTTCTATTCAGTTACTATGACCTGAGCATGTCCTAGTAAGTGAAAAAGCAAATGAAATATTTACATTCTCGGATGTGTGCAGCTCTGGAAGAACTTACATTTGATTCATTCTCAGGATCTTTACAAAGTGTTTGCGTGAAATTCAGCTCTTTCAAAAAACAGATTATAAAGTTCACCTTGTATCCTAAAGTTCAGAAATGCACACTGTATACTGTAAAGTATATTTGGGGTTTATTGTTTACATAAATGAAAAAACTATTCACTGTTTTATTTTATTCACTGAGTATAAAATTAAACAGTAAAAACATTCACAGAAAAAAAATAACAATAAAGAATCTCATCCTATATGGAGTTGAAAAAAATGTAATAATTAGTATTGTACTTTAAAATTGTCATGTTTTCATGCACTGAAAGGCTGTACTATGAAGAAGGTACACAAGAGGGCAGACATAAGGCAGACTTCAATTCACTGCTGACATTTGCACACCTGAATCCCTCTGTGTAATGGTTTAGGTCCAGCTGGAAATTAAGCATTACTCAGCTGCTCACTCAACCCCTCCCTCTCCCTCTCCACCCCGGTGGAATGGGGAGGAGAATCAAAGTAAAACATGTAGGTTGAGATAAGAACAGTTTAGTAAGTGAATAATGGCAAATGATAATAATAATGATAATAAAAAGACTAAACCCAAACCCTTTCCAAACCCAGATTGGCCCTTCCAGGTAACTCCCCCCAGTTTATATACTGGGCATGATGTTCTGTGGTGTGGAATGTCCCTTTGGTCAGTCCCACCTATGCTCCTCCCAGTTTCCTTTGTGTACCTCCTCACTGGCAGAGCATGAGACAAAGAAAAAGTCCTTAGGATAAACACAACCTAGCAAAAAAACAGAGTATCAGTGTGTTTTCAACACCATTCTCATTCCCAATCCAAAACATAGCACTGTAACAGCTGCTGAGGAGAAATTAACTCTACCCTAGCTGAACCCAGGACACTCTGCTCTTGATGATTTTAGGAGTTTGTTTTAATTGCAGTCAAGGTACGAAAGGTAGAAATGTTTTAGATGGTGTTTCACTACATAATTAATTGTGAATAAAAATTAATGGATTTTTCCTTCCCACTAATTGGTGCAAACATCTTCCACATATCAGCATTTGTCAGAAGGAAACATGCAAAACGGAACACCTGAGCATCATTGCTTTAAAAAAAATTTTAACAGAAAGCAGGTTGTATTTTGAGACTTTTTTCTTTTTTGAACCTCAAAACTATTTCTCAAACACAAACATCTTTTAAAAACGAATATTTTCTTTATCTCAAACAGATTAAACTAAATATTATTTTTGTGCAATACACAATGATGTTCATAGCTGCCAAAATATCACTGACAATAACAATGCACAGGCAAATGTAATTCTATGTGTATGTTAACTGAGGTGAAAGAGAAACTAATCTGAAAAGGACATAAACTATGTTCTCTCATAGGGGAAAGAATGTAACCTTCATTTGAGGCCCTCTTTTTTAGGAATACAGTGTCCAGTACCAGTATCTGGAAGTCTTTAAATGAAGACTCTGCGCCTTTATAAGAGATAGACTCTGGGTGAGGTTCTTTGCGTGTATTCATTACGCAAGATGTAAAATTAAAGTATTCAAATTGAACTTCTGGTCTGAAATAATGAATTTACAAATTTACTAATGCATGTGTTATTTTTCTCATTAACAAAATGATAGTGCTAGAGTAAACAACAGCATAAACCCCTTTTCAAGTACAGAAATATTTGGCAAACTAGTGGACATTTATAATCCAACTGAAAAGAAAACCTCTGAATTCAAATCACTGAGGGAAAGAAAAAAACCCAAAGTCAAAGCTTTTATCAAAAAGAAACTACTTTATTAAAAGTACTTGCATTTTATTTCAATAGTTATGAAGAAGTAATAAAAATATGCAAACTTTGGGATAAAGAAAGCAAAGATATTAAGGAAATAAATGACATCATTTCAGTGCTCTTCCTGAAAAGGATTGCATGCTACTAAAGATATACCAATAATCCAACAAAATATGCTTATCATTATTTTAAGCCCAAATTTTCTTATATTGACGAACATTTTATCTATTCCACAACACACAGACAAAGGATACACTCTGTTCAATGACTTGGAAGACTTAAGAGGCAGTAACTAGTCATGAAAAAAAGCCATAAACCCAGTGCAAACAGAGAAATAATGTATTGGGTTCAAACTAACATTTTCATTATCTATCTTATTTAGCCAATATTTAATTCTGTTTATCATATTAAATCAATAAATAATATCCCATATCACAGTGACTCATACTACAGAATTTTTCCAGGGGCTATAGAACAAAATAATTTGGCAGCAAAGCATTTGCAAATTAGGTTGGAAGAGGAAATTATCAAGGAAAATGGATAACTTTCTTCTAGAGTAGAGTCTGAAGAATACCACAAAATAGCAAACAAACTAGAGATACAAATAATTAGAAGTTTGAGATATTCTCTACCTCAAAGCTTTGCAGTAAAACTAGCCACATAATTTTTCAAAGGTTTTTGGTGAGTCTCCTTCAAATTACTAAAGACAGTTTAGTCTTTTTTATGATTTTCATTCTGTAGCCATTCTTTTAGTCAATAGAGATATTAAAAAATGGGAAACATTCAACTGGGTTATATATTGAGAATGGCGAACAAAATCTATTTTTGATGGTCTTAAAACAAAAGATGAAATTATATATTAGTTCATACTTCTTCATAGTTTATAATCCTGTGTCTACTAGAACTGTCAGTTAATGAGTAATTAATGCCATTGTAAGTCTACATAATGAATGAAAAACAAATAGGAATGAGATTTTCACATCCCAAGATGAAGAAACAGTGTTATAATAATGAAGATCATATTTGACCAAGAAAAACTTGGTCAAATATCACTGATATTTATCAATGTTTGAGTTGTCATTATTCAGTTTGCAAATTTTAATTCTGAAACAAATGCAGATACAGATCTTAATACTGTACCTATTTTTAAATAAAAAAGGTCAACAATTTCATGAGGTTATAGTTTTAAGTACTAATGTTTAAATGCTTTTATGCTAAACTATACGTAGACATACTGGAATAGCATGGTTAAATAGTACTGCATACTGTTACATGTATATGGACTAAGCAGCATTAAGGACAGTTTCTTGCCTAGTTAAATTACTACCAGTTTTACATATTCCTATCAAAGAAGAAATTATTTAGTTTCACATAGCTCCAAATGAAAAAATTAAGCAAGTCTAACTTAACAGATGTGACTAATGATATCAAAAGCACTGTGGAAATGTTAAGTTTGCTGCATGACAGTTATGTTGACACTGCAATCAACTACACATTAGGAAATTCATAGATGCAATCTCCTTCTATTTATGGGCATTTGATAAACAGCAACAAAGATAATTCTTTATAAATTAGCTATATTCCTGATTGCTAGAAACAGCTTTGCAATGGGAGCAATCCTACAAGTAAACATACCTATCACTACTTTATTCGGAATCAACATCTTTAATTTAAAAAATATGTCAATACAATATCTTTTATGCTTATTGCAGCAGGTCACTGTAAAGCAATGTTTTTTTTTAAATGGAACCCTAAATATACTTCTCAAGTCTTAATTTCTCTGCACACCACAGCTTTTAATTGTTGGGGGTTATTTACTGCAAAGCTGGCAAGGGGAAAAGTATGGCTGATGCATTTTCCAGCTTGGTGCACTGGAAAGACATTGTGCACGGTCCTTCACAGTAGGAGTTTAGGAAGCTTGCCCTGCTTAATCTGTGTAAACAGACAAGTTTGTTATGCAGAAGCGAAAGTATACGTAACGCAGCAAACAGATGTATCTGTCCCACTGCACTCCACCTTACAAAGGCAGTCTTCTCTCCAAAAATGATACAATCCCACAGGAGTATACTTACTAGTTTTCTAACCAAAAAATTGTTACATACCTGATATAAATAATCCTCAAATACAAAATAGTAGTCATCATTGCTTGCTGTCAGCTTAACATCCTGTAATAAAAAATACAAGAGTTTGAAGCCAAAAGACCTCTGTTCAAACTCCCATTGAGGTTAAATTTAACATGATAGAAGACACAGTTTCACCTTCATTCAAAGAACTATAATTAAGTTTAGACTCCATAATTTAAAATTTAAAAATACTGTATTAACTTGATGATTAAGTATTCAGAGTTGAAACTTGAAATGGAAGCAGTCATACCCTGTTGGTTCTTTCTCACAAACCCAATTTTTCCTTCGAATGAAGATACCATTTCTTTACAACTTAATGGTTCAACTCAAATGTCTTCCAAGAGAGACAACACAGGCTCAAGGAGTGAGTTCACAAATAAAAGTTCACACTAATTATTTTTACACTCCTCAAAACCAACCATCCAGTATTTTCCTTGTTAAAGAAATCAACAAGATACCAGTGAGATGAGCACATAAATCACTCACCATTTTATGAATTACTTACTTTGTAAATCAGGCTGTCCACTAAAAGGTCATGCTGAATCACATTTGACTTAAGCTGTTCATAATACAAGATGTCCTAAAATTAAAAATACTATCATCAACTGTCTGAGACATGACCTGAATTTATATTTAAACTAAAAAAATTAATTTTCAGCAAGAAAAAGGAGCATGTATTCAAACTGAAAAAGCAGTGCATATTTATGAGGCATCTATCATGGTTTATTCCAATTTAAGCCCTAAGAATTGAGATTTGAGACATTGTAAAATGACTTTCCCTTCAAATAATTAATCAAATGAGAATGAAGGGACTAGTTCAAACCAAAGACCCATATCTTCCACCTTTTGGTTCTCTACACCTAAAACCTTTTCAATGCTCAAAATCATTAGGTTTTATTTCTTTGTTACCTTCTATTTTCATGCACTTCTCCACCAATGGGCTCTCTCTTATCTTTATGCAGTAGTGAGTTGCTGAAAATATTTGACATTAAACTAGTATGAACCTGTAAACAGTTTGAATTTGTGCAAAGATGAAATTATAAGCATGTATAAAAAACTGGTGAAGAGCACAAAGAACTAGGACCTTGTTTTAAATTGCAATTACTTCCTGAATGTCTATAGAACATACACACACTTGAAATGATGGGGAAGCATCTTTTACTTATTCTATCCCTTCCTTCTTAGAAAGAGCTTGCAAAGGAGAAACAGAATTAAATATCGCACTGTCATCATGTAACTCCCAAATCTCTAAATACCACTCTGCCATTACACCTACAGTTGAATAATAGTTTCTGATTGAACACACTGATAAATTAAATCAGCCATCCCAAAGACGCTTTCCACTTCACGAAACTATTTTGATTTCAAGGTATCTATATGGACACCACACAAATATTCGTATATTCCAAGCTTTACAGATTTACTGCTGTTTTCTTTGATAAATGGACAAGTCCAGAGTAAGGACTTAAAGAACAAGTGGGAAGTAAGATGAAGTTTTGAGAGGGAGAGAATGGTTAATAGTACATAATTCGAAACTATTAGAATTAATGTATTACTAAACGGTTAAGTTGAAATGAGGACAAAAGCTGTATTTATTAAGTATTGATGCCTCCCACAGGGAAAATATTTAAATTTTCCTTTTGAGAAATAAAAAGGGGAGGTATAAATATTACACTATTTCTTTAGGAAGGATCAGACATAAATATTTACTAAATGCAAATTATCTGCAGTATGAACATAGCATTCTGTTCTTCAAAGCTACGGAGAACTATCTGAATACTCAGATGATAATTTTAAAGCATCAATACTGTAGTCTAATCAAGCATAACACTGCCAAATGAATAACCTTTTTTTTGCCATCTCCAATGACTGCCTATATTAAAACACAAGAAGCAAATATTAAAAAAAAAACCAACCAAACCAAAGAAACGGCAAACCAAAACCAAAACACATGACTGGGGGCTGGAACTAGATGATCTCTAAGGTCCCTTCCAACCCAAACCATTCTACGATTCTAAGAAGACCTGAAGGACAAGCTGTTCACTTGAAATAGAACTCATGCAAAAAGAAGTTTAGGAAACAAATCAGAAATCATTAAAAAAGAACTTGCCAAGCAAACACAATTATAGCCATTCTAGGAATAAAGGTTTTAACTCATTACTTGCTATTCATTCTCTCTTAAATTGTGATTCCCACGATGCAAAATGAATCTGGGCTTGGCAATCAGGCCAGGCTTTCAGCCACAACTTGGCTACAAGAGGATCTTGCCCATGTCTCTTAGTAAGACAAGAGGCTTGTGACTGATGCTATATTAATAGATTTATTCCTTAGATCTGAATCCTAAACAAGATTTAGTTTCAAGACAGGACTCTCTGGTGATCAGTCTCACACAGTGAGGAATATTTTAAAAGCCTCACTCAGCCTTCAAAAGAGATTCAAGTCTCCTTTTACTATTCATTGGCTGCATTTCTTCCTCCAGATGAGAAATTCCACTACTAGCAAGTTTCAGGAGTGTCCAAAAATGTGTTACATTTCCTATGTTATTTAAAATGTTTTCAGTTACAAAACAAAAATCTTACCATTTTATGATTCAACATTTCTTCTTTGTCTGCCAAATCTTCATGTAACATTGATTTTTAAACTTTTTCCTTTTTAAAAATGTGTTGCATTTTTATATAGACATAATTTTCTGAAAATCATGCATTTTTTATACCACATCTCCAAATATACTCATCTTTCCAAACTGAAATAAAGTACACTTCAGGACTGCAGTGACCAGCCTTCTTGAACTTACAAAGCCACATCCCAACATTTCACCCAAAACATTCATATTGTATCCACTTGAGAGCACAGAGGAGCTCTGAATGGAGCTCACGGGCAAGGGAGAACAGCATCTTTCAGCAAAACCCAGCAAGGCTACTTTAGGCAGAAACTGGCAATTCACCTTCTCTGAAATGAAGGTTTGGATTACTCAGCAGCCTCTGTGCTGGCACAGTCCATCTGTGTCCTGTCAGCAAATCCCTGGCACTAGAGCTACACCCTCACTGATGAACTGTTGGCAGGTCATGAGCCCTTCTCAGTTACCCTTGCCATGGGATTGCTCTATTGCATTTGCCTCTCAAATCTAACAAGGACAAAACAGAAACTGAATCAAATTACATAAAGAGAAAATAGACAAAAGAGTTAAATGAAGACCCTCCTGGTAAATCCTTGAAGAGGGTCCAAAGCTTATTCTCCTTTCACCAGAGACCTGTGAAATCTACTTGTAAAGTACATCCTTCTCCAGCCAAAGGTGATGGCAGTCTGATACTGCAGCTGCGTTTCCTGCTGTTTGAATGGTAGTGGGGACCTTTGGCTACTGATCCTAATCTAAAAAACCCTTCTGATAATGCAGATATACATAATGCTCCATTGTGAACTTACCACCTCACCTATTTATTAAGTTTTTAAACCTTGGAAACTAGATTCAGTAAAAGCTATAGCAAAGCAAAGCATTACTAATTTTTGCATGCGGGAACTTTCAGAACTAAGATTTTCCACCTATTAACTCAAAAAAACTTAGAGGGGAAGAAAAAGACCATCAGATAATGAACAAATTTATTTCTAAAGCACTGTTTCAGTAGCATGCAGAGAATAAACAATCATGTAACACGATGAACAGAAGGAAAAAAAATTAAACAGATTCTCAGAAAGTGTGTGCCATCCATTTCATGCAATGAGACAGACAACCCACAGGAAATAACTGTGATTCTGTGATTCAAGATCATATGATTAAAATATATATACAACAAATTGGACTGTTTACACAGACAATATTAACTGTGACACTGTTCACCTTTCAAATGTTTGTCTTTGCAACCTCACAAAGGCTCTTTCAACACAGTTCCTCTAAAGTGTACCATTACAGATGAAAACTAAGAAACCATTCATTTGTCAGGCAACGTGTTTACACATTTCTAAATAATCTTGCATACTGAGCTCTCAGTTTATCATTTTTATGATTGCAATGCTAGATTGTTAGCATCATCCCTTGCTTGGCTGTATATTAGCTCTATACAGAGGCTGAGCTTTACCGAATAAAATTTTCCAAATAACTATATTGGATGCTAGCACACACAATGCTGCCCATACCAAACTCTCATAATGTTTTACATTAAAGATAGGAAATTCATGGCTCATGTGATTTAGAGATTCATACAGCTACAAATGTAATAGAGCCTAAACTGCAAATCAGAAATATTACAGCAAGGACCGTCTGCAAACAGACAACTCCAGCAGAGAACCCATTTACAAGAGGTAGAGAAAAGAAGTGTTAGATAAATCCATAAAGTCTATATGAAATTCAGCAGATCATAAAATATGTGTATGGAAGCTGCTTCGCTATACTTTACAAAAAATTAAGCCATGTATTCAGTCCATGCAAGAAGAGAATCTCAGGGTGTTAACATTCTGACAGTAGTCACAGCTTACTTCTGTGAAACACTAGTAAATGCAATGCTTAAACTGAAACACAACTATATTCAGCTTGTAACATAGCTGTGGTAAGCCATGTGCTATCCTGCCTGATCCACGGGCAGTCTGCTAGGTTTCACTCAGAAAATTATCTTCTAAATGCATTTATATTTCCAGTACTCAAAGTCCATAAAACAACTGGGAACTTAGAATCTGGTTCAACTTAGAACCCAGGATAACAAATGTTACGCAAAAATAGTCTCGGAAAAGAAGACAGAAGATTCTGACAGCTGTTACATTATAAGAACAGTTTCAGTTTTGCATGACAGAAAAACATTTGTAGGCACTTACTTCAGAGCTTAAATTATTTTCTCCAACACAGTGTATCTTGTCCCGACCTGATAATTTGTTTTTCATGAGGAGTGACGGTGCATTTTGTTCCACTGTTTTTCAATCCTTTATTTCAACAATCTCAAAGTAGTAGGCTAATTTCCCAGTCTGCATCACTTTATCTGTCCTTACCACTTTGTCTTGATGTTATCATTACCATTTTCTAGACACTTGTCCTCAGAGCTCTTTCAGCATCATCACAAAGTATTGTCTCACCACTGATTCCCCGCACACAGTCTACTCAGCTCAGTCTCAAGGCTCTGGACTCTGCAGAATGTCTCCTAACTGCACTCAGTCTCAGAATATTGTATGTGTACATAGTATATTTTTCTTTTTCATCTATAGCTGACATGTATCATTTGCTAAGTGTATAAAAAATTATCATAAGGTAAAATATTATGTACATACAAAAGCTTCACATCAAAGTTTTCCCAGTCATGCAAAGATCTTAAAGAGGTATTTAACTTTTTAAGGTACATTAAATATATATATTTACATATATATTCTGATACTGCAAAAGATTTCATTGTTGAGTACTTGCATCAAATAAAAGGTAGAATGAAAAACTGTTGCTGTACAAGGGAACATGGAAACAACCTACATCTTCCTAGCTTCTCTCTTTTTGATTGTACATATGCAGAGTATATGCCTTAATATATAAAGCAATTTATAAGCTATGCACATGCATATGATGACAGGGTCAAACAACCAGGAAAAAGATACAATGCGTCTTCTTTTTACAAAACTTAGCAAAGATAAGAGAGGTTCAGTCTTCTTCCCAGATCTTTTTTCTTGCTCCCTTCTAAAAAAGTCAGTATAATATAAGAAAATCTCAAAGGCAGTCAGATCAATTGAATAATTTGTTCTACAGTATTTTGCTCACATATCTATTAAAATTAGGAAGAGTGGCAAAGACTTCACCACAGCATAGAGCTTTTTAAATCATAAAATGTTTATCAGTTTCTGCAACAACTCAGTAAAGCATTTCTATTTTGGAAAAAAGATCATTAGAAGATATGCGCTTGCACTTTTGTGTTCTCACCTAGTCTTCACATTTTACTGTCCCTTTGCTCCTTACCTCTGGCTGATTAGAAATGTTAAGAATGAGGGCCCACAGATCAGCTCGGAGTGCTGTTGGACATCCCTGACGAACATATTGTTGAGCTGCAGCACTATCTTGCTCTGCTAAAACTGTAAGAAACAAAGCAGGTAAAGAGTTGAAGCAGTGTAAGACTTCTATCAAATACCTTAATTTTTAAATTTAAAAACTGGCCTACCATGCTGTAACCATTAGCTAATAGGAAAATACTGAAAAGTTTTGGTTTCCACAGTCCAATTTTTAAGTAATTCCTTGGGAAACAAGGTATTTGGTATTAATCAGCAAGGCTGTACTACTGTCTGTCATAAGACAGCACTTAGTATGTACACACAACTGTATCAAGGCTAGTTGCAGCTTCTAAGCTGGCATCATGCAGAACAAGCAGCCATTTACAGCCACAAAATACTCTGAGTGGTATCTCTGTTCAAATAGGAGATTGCCACTCATTCTGGCTTTTTTTGTGTCTCCCTTCTTTTCATGTTAACCACATAAGTATTTTCACAGATAACCGTGGGGCCAGAATTTTCCATTCCAGACTGTACCGTCATATTCTCTCATTATTGGTATATTTACTCAAGAGGATAAAGACTTTCTTGAAAGATGTCGATTTGCCTTCATACTGACATAAAACAAATACTCTGCTGTTGACAGGTTTGCTTATATGGGTCATTGTTGTGAAGCTTTAGGCTACTCTGTCACAAGGGCCTCATGCTGAATACAGTACTGTACATATCACAGAGGAGATTATTTCATTCCTTACTTAAATCTATAAACTTAAAAGACAGACATCTTTAGCTATTGTAATCTGGTAGAAGTGTTCCCCACCCAAGCTTATGTGATTAACTGTACCCTCATACTCCAAATGTCTTTCACTACGGAGACCTGTGAGAAATTTCTGTGTTATTATCGAGACACTAAGTAAGTGTTGGACTGCTACTTGGAAGTTTCCAAATCCATTTCCTATAATTTTTCTGAAGTGTCTATGAAACAGCTTGCTTTTCTGTATCTCACTGAACTGGAAATTCGCAATATCTGCCCTAATGCCACTTAGAAGGATGAGGTTTGGAATTAGAAATCTATCTAATTGATTTCTCTTTGCTTCCCTTTTCTCTTAAATACTGAATAGACAAGTTTGCCAAATTTCTGTTTAAGCTGCAGAGCTCTAATGCAGACATTCTATGATCCTTTGTTCCTGTACGAAGAGGGCAAAACACCCCAAAACATTCCTACATTCTCCACAAAACTTCAGAAACACTGTGATTCATCTTGGTGCCCATGACTGTTTCCCTTACTTTTTCTAACTGACATACAAAATATTTAAAAGTAGTTTTGTTATATACAAGATGGGTTTTACTAAACACAACAAAATAAAATCCTCAGACTTGACAATACATCTAATATAAAAATCAATACCTCATTGGCAAACAAAGTCATAACTAAAACCATTACAGTATGCAGCAGGACTCCCACTGAATGAACTGGGATTTCAGTTTATGGTCAAGATGCTTAACTTACATCTGTGCAAAATGTTTAGTCTTTGCATATAGGAAAAGCTAAAGCATTCTCTAAAATAGAGCTGCTCTGCACAGACAAGAGACAAGGAATAAGAATGACAATGTGGAGTTGAATGAATCGCTCAAGAAGTCCACGAAAGCTGATTTATTTGGAAGAATGGGAAAAGAACAGAGAGGTGGACAGTACCTAAGGAGTTGCTCTTGGATTAGAAAATTGACAGTGAAGGACAGAAAGATGACAACAAAAGAAGTAAGAAAGGAAGAAAGATCATTGTTTTGTTAGTGCAACAAAAAAATTAAGATTGAGAACTTTTGGGACAGTATCCTGCCTATTTTTTCCTTTGATGGTGCTAATGCTCAGCATGAATCAGAAGAGACAGTAATGAGTAAATATTGGTGGATTTTAACCATTTCTTGCATGTTTCTTCTATAAGCAAACTTAAACTATTAAATTATTATTTCTTTTATCTTTCTCTTTCTTTTGTAGGTTATTTCTTAACCTACAAAAAACAATCCTGAAACTTTTTCAGAAAAAGCAGTATAGAGAGACAAATAAGTGAATTTTCCATAGCGGCTAAGTACTGCAATATTCTGAAATTGCAAATGATCATTAAAAAGAATATTCTGACACAAAGGCATAAATCCCATTACAGTAATGTGAACTTTGTGTGCAGAGAATGGTGTCCACAGAATTCTGATTTTAAACTGAAATTCAGTAGTAGGGTAAGTTAAGTTGTCACCAAAAAGATATGTCTATGTGCTTCCTGTTTTGTTTTTATTGAAATATCTGTGGAGCTTTTTATCTGGTAGCTACTGGTAGACTGCAAATGTTTGCTTTTCTGTCTCTGCCTAATTACAACAGTATTAGAGACTGTCTATCCAAATTACAATGGTTTGTGCTAGCCTAATTCTTAAAATTCTAAGAGCTACATGCAAATTAAAATACAAAGTTATTAAATGCACAGTTTATTACAGATAAAAACAGATCCATACCTTTCTGCCCAACACGTACATGCTCATTTTCAAAGAATTCTAGAAAATAAAGACACAGAAAGGAACAGTAAAAATGAAATGAAGAAGAAGACACTCCAGCTGAAAATGCATTTTGTATTTTTACCACACACCATTACATTCAGCTGCTATTTACTGCTAACATCACTAAAACTCAACCTGCATTGAAGTCCTTTTTCCAAAACTACCTTTGTGTTTCAAAAACACAAATATCAAAGCAGCACTATACTACACAAACCTAGATTTTCAATTAGGCAAGTTTCCATTTAAAAAGAAAAATCATGTGATACTACAGTGAATTCCATTTTTATGTGGAAAGACCATTTTAAAACTGAATATTAATATATGGATATGCCCTGTAATATTTACTTGACCATAGTTAACTTAAATATGTTTGTATGCATGTATGCGCATGTATAGATATACATATATGCCTATCTGTTAGCTGGATTAACATTTATTGATAATTTCTGTATTTTTGGAAACAGGTGATGTGGTTCTCTAGCTCCCGAAGTGTTCAAACATACTGAAATTAACATATTCTCAACTTAAGGTGATGATTTTAAATCTTCTCCAAATCTGACTCTTCATGCACGAGTGTTTTCTATTATTAGCTATATTTTACTACAGAAATTACTACAATTATACTTACAGAACAAATGTTTATAGTTTACTATGGAAAAAATACACATTTTTTATCATTTCAAAGTATTCTACTCATTAGTGTTCTGTGTGAATGACTGAAACAAGGCATTAGCTTACCAGGAGGCACTTGTGCTGAATCGTCAATACCTAGCTGTCCTATGTTTAAGCCTAGTTCACTAAAGTCTTCTTTCTGAAAAGAAACAGAACCATAAAAAAAGTAATCAACATTGTTTAATTCTCTAAATCACTTGAGATTGCTTCTGAAAGGCTTAATGTATTTTCTAAACCAAATTACGTTCTTCTAAATGTATACATTTAAATAAAATCTCACACCAATTCTTACTCTAGTTTTAGTTATAAGCCCCAGGTTGCATGTCAAGTATGAGCTACACCTGGATGTAGTAAAGTGGTGAAGGAAAGATCAGGTTAAGGATCTCTAATTCCCATCTCTTTCCCAATTCAGGTGAAAGTTTTTCTACTAGCATAAAATCTCCAAGAGTCTCATCAGTGAAGCATTCAGAAAAACCCTCTTATTTTCTAATTATAATATCAAGCATTTCTTTTCATTTACAACCTGTCAATAAAGGGATTTAAAATCATTTTGAGAAGAAAGTCGGAAGCTAACCCATTGTCAGGCTACTGATCTTGTACAGCAGGAATTAAGATGTGCTACAAATTTGAAGTTTCTTGTACAGCAAAAAATGGTGAATAACGTGTACAGAAGTGTATTTTTGGCACAAATTAAACCTGTGTGGCATAAAATTAAAACTTTCCTATTAGCAGAAAATTTACTGTTTATGTTTAATTTTTCATAAAAAATATCTTTTCATCGAACTTCTTTATGCTCTGTATTTGAACTACATATTTAAATTGATTTTCACTTTCAAAAGGAGAAACTTATGATGATACTAACATTCTTTTTTACTCTTCAGAATAATTTTCATTAGCAAGAAAAAATAACTCTCACAGAAACCTCTTATAAGAAAAAAATATACTTACCAATTCTGGAATGTCTTTAACTTTTAAAGGAACCTGAATCAGCCCCAGATGATTTCTGAAACTAGGTTGATCTCCATTTTCATAATTTGGGTTTCGAAGATTCATCAGTACCTTAAAAATTGTAGCCCTGTCATTCCTTGCTTACATTCAGAACTCTGCTCAACATCATCAGTATTACAAACAGTGTATTCAGCATAAAGCCATTTCCCACAACTTATATATATAGACCCAAACGATCAAATTACCTCTTGACATTTTCAAAATCAAAAAGAATTTATTTTTTTAAGGAAGCTAACATACTCTACTTTGAAAAGTCAGCTCAAATTATGAAATAAAAGAGCAGAGATAATTTTTTACACATATGATTAAGTGCTGGATACATAGTGATATTTTGACTAAAATTTCCTTCCTTATTGAAGCTATTCCAATGCCGACAGTATATTTCTGATGGCTACAGTATCCAGGATATTCTCCAATATCACTTTGCTCTTAAAGAATTTTCATCCATCTTCTTCCTCTGGAAATCTTACAGAGCTTCCAATAAAAGTGCTACATAATTTGCTATTAAAATAATTTCATACTAATAACAATGTACCAAAGTATCTTCTTTCATAAAAGAAAAAAAATTACAGAATTGAAAACTTAAAACAAACATAAAGTTTAAAGGACAAGGAATCACATCAAGGTAAGTAACTGTGATCTATAAAGGAATTTACAGTCTCTTACATATTGTTATTCCATGGTATAGATTTTGATATAATGTTGAACTGCAAAGATTCCTTCTAACATTAATTTCCAGCTCTAACGAAATTCTTTCTTAACATCATACCTCTACAATTCTCAGTCTTGTAAGTATTCTAATACCATATAATCTCACTGTCAGACTTGCAAATTTAAAAAAACTGCAAACCCGGAAAAAAAACAGTATAAAAGAAAAAGATCATGAAGGGCACTGAATAAAGCTAAAAAAGAGACAGATTTATTTACAGATCCAAGATTAAAAACACACCATGACTGTTAGTACAATGATGGAAAACAAAATAAACAAAACATATTCAACATTATTTTGATTAACAGAATAAAAGGAGTAATATGTAATAAGCCCTGTTTTACTATGATGTTCTGTGCTTGAGTCATAGAAAATTATGACTAATACTGGTATTTCAGACTTTAAAGATTCCACAATCACCAATTTTTAACGGTCCAGTCTGACTATATACAAAAGCCTCGAATTCCAGAGTTCTGTTTCATATTTGATTTTTTACAACCTTCTTAGATGACCTCCAACTTCAACTGCATACAAGTCTGCAATCTACTATCAAACAGGCTACTAGCCTCACATATTGTGATTTATGAGCTCAATATATTGGAATTTAAAATGTAAAATGGTTTACAAAATCAGCTGAGAATTGCTTTCAGAGGAAAATAAGTTGGGCCAGACTATGCTTTGGAGAAGTTTATCACAGGTACAATTTAAAACTCCAGTTAAAAAAAAAGGGACAATAGCATTTTGTTTTGTAAACCAAACATGGACTCATAAAAACATGCCAAATTTCACTTGCTATAAATGACATCTAGTATGAAATATACTTAAAAATTATTTTTCGCACTTCATATAAAAGACTATAATGGGTGAGTAGCCAATGGCTGAGTATTGCTCCATAGATGCTTACCTCAAGAAAATCTTTAGGTGCATAAACAGGCCGGAAAAGACTTAGATCTGAAGTAAGATTTCAATGACACTATGTTAAAATCAAAAGATGAAAAAATACATGCCATATCTATAACATAATCTAGCAATTTAAATAACAGATTAGAGCAAAGATCAAAATAACATCATCACATATATCATGGCAACAACCACCACATATTCTGCCATGATCATGCCACCAATAATGCATTAGTTTTGTAAACCCCAAATAAATGAGGAGGGGGGTGTTCTTTAAGGTCCCTTCCAAACCAAAACATTCTATGGTTCCATGAAGTGAACAGCAGTCACAGGAAGCTTTTACTTAATCCTCCTAAGTGTTTAGACTGAACCATTCTTAGACTTGGCAAAGATATGATATTCAAAAGCAGGGTATTATTTAACAGCTTAGATGGTTGAATTATACATACTGCTGTCAAATAAAAACTGGGGAGTAGTACAAAACAATCCATGAAAAGTGTTTGCCATCAGAGAGGTGGTACTGCAATACAAACCAGCACCTCTGCAAAATCCTTTTTAAGGAACTTGGCTATGAACTAATATGGTAGTAAGCTTTGCTCTCCCAAAGCATAATATCACTGATTATTCTGTGCAAGAGTTATTTTTATCCTTTGTCAAGAAAACATCTGAGCTTAATTATCCATCACTCTGAACATTTTCTGTTAGCCTGAGTTTAAAATATGAGGAGCTGTGTCCTAGTTGAATAAATTTCTAAAGCACTGGAATATGGAGTATTAAACAATAACCTCTCAGTGATGATTCAGAGTTAGTACAATAACTTGAAACAAAGTAACCATGAAATAAGTATTTATTTACCCATAATGGTACATTACCAATGGAAAAAAAAAGATCAAAATCAATTTGCCTTGAAGAGATTAGATTAACCTTTGACTGGTAAGTAAGATGTGCATGCTCTCTTTCTGTGTACAAAAATTTAATGCATGTAAATTTAGTTGACCTTACCTGGCTCATCAGTTCCCATTTCATTCCATTTATTAAGCAGTTCTTTTTGTTCATTTACAGGCCTCTGAAAGACACAAAAAAGTAACTCTTTTTTTTTTTAACAGAATGAATAAAAACAGGCCTATTTCAAATATGTACTCATTTCAAATATACATTAATGCAACACTTTACAAAATAGCAATACAAACTTATTTGCTTACAAATTATCCCCAGCCTGAAGGTGTATTACACTGTAGAAATCCCAAGTCCCAGTTCCAGGAAGAAAAGGAGTCCATTAAATAGTTGCAGGTGTTTACTAATGAATTTTAGGATATTTAGTACTCAATTTCATGTTACTGCCCATTCCACAGAGCTGTTGGACTTTATCAAATTCCTGTCCCTGGCAGTCATGAAAAACAAATACAGCTGCATCCTTTATCTCATGATGAACCATAGAGGTTCTGCCACCTATCATAGAGGTATAACAGGAGAATTAATACAACATTCTAACATTACTCCCTAATTCCGTGATCTTTAAAATTAAAGTCTCTATATTAAAAAAAAACCAAACAAACAAACAAAAAAAAAAAAAAAAAAAAAAAAAAAAAAACAACAAAAAAAAAAAAACCAGACCAGAATGAATGACATACAAAATCAGCAATGTATCAGTATCTGTCTCTCCTCATGTACCAGTTTAACTACAGCCTTCTCTGCACACAAAGTACATCTGTATCGCACACAGGCTGCACAACTTCTACAGCTCAGTCCACACACAAAATGCTCTGTTAAGAGCAATGAACACAGTAATTAGCTTTCCAACATGCTGCTCCTTCAAGAGGATAATTACTGCAACAGCAAAGAGGAAAATCTACCTAAAGCCTTTATCTTCTCCCAAGTTGAGCTGATGCATTCATTGCCACCATTTCTGAAAATTATTCTGCATTAAAGTTTTTTAGATACTGGACCTACATCTCTAGATAATCATGTGTAAAATGAAGATTACATTACAAGTGTGCAAGATGAGGTTAATTTCAGAGAAAATGTCAGTTTGACAACAGAAAATCAACAATACATTACCTTCTGTGCTAGTGGGATATTGAGTTCTGTGGACATGCTGTTCAGACTTTTCAGAATTCGTTTCTCCCAGCTTCCCTAAAACACACACAAAAGATAAATTATAGAGAATTTCTTTTTCCTAAATATTGAATTTAGCATGTAATAACAAGCAGTTTTTTGAAGTCAGATGTATATAAAAGGACAGCAAGAGTCACTGACTGAGATTGGAAAAAATATGAAGGGAATATTTACATGCTTCTTTACACATGGAAACAATCAAAGATATTTCATCCTTTACAACACAATAATGAACCAGAAAATTTAGCTATTTGCATTTCAGATCTCAAAAAAAATGTATTTCACAATTACTGATTTTTCTATATGCCTAATGATCAAGCTTCATTGTAGATCAACATTTAACAATTTTTTCAAACAACTGTAAGAGGCCAATCAACTGTGCATAGCAAATGCCTTTTCCACTTTGTGACATGAAGGGACCGGAAGTGTTTCTCCACAAAACATTTCTTAGATGTTGTCAGAAATTAAGGAAAAGTTAGAAATTTGGTATTCTGTAATGCTTAAAAAACCAGTTCTTCCTACATAATGCTCAGGAAATAGATCTCTGATCAGAGAAAACCAGAAGTAGACAATACTTCAGTGGACAGCTTAAAAAGCAATCAGATTCTTCTGACCATTGTATTAGGCTGCAGTAGTGCCTAATCCATGGCTAATTACTCTGAAGTTAATGCCAATTAGTACTGACTTCCTTGTCAACGGACTTAGTACTTTGCTTCCATGATTACAGCATCACTGGTGGGTTTTATAGCTAATTTAGTTTTCTGTGGATGATGAGCCATTCGATCAAATGAATGCAAAGACTCCTCTTAATTTCATTTAGTTCTATTTATTACTTGTAATTTGCTCTAGACACAAATTCTACAACAGTTAGTTACTGTTTAACCAAGCTCCTCAAAGTTCTGTCCAAAAGAAGCTGTAGCTTATTAGACAGGAAGCAAATGAAGGGAAAGGCAGATGTTCAATTGTTCTGTTTAAAGAATTTAATAAAATATCTTGTCTATAATTGTTTTATTTTAGCTTCCAACTACAAGATCATTTACAAGATCTTCTCATACCTTTTTCCATCAAAAAATAGCTATCTTTCACCAGATATTTTTCTTCACAATCAAGTCATCCCTTCACTTTCTTTTGCATAAACAAACCAGATCTGAGTTTTGACTATAAAGAATGTTTTCCAAATTGCATATTTTTTATCAAACTTTGTATAGTATTTTACTTTAACTGCATTATCACATTTAAATTCCTTTAAAATGCTGCAATTGCACAACACTATGCCACAAACTAGTTCATCTCTCACAGAGGGGCAGTATTGAGCATTTACTACTTCGCTAAGGAGTGAGGTTTTGTTTTCTTTCAGGCTGCTCCCCAGCCAGGTAGATTCCAGGCCTGTGCTGCACTCCTGGATTATGTTTTCCCACGTGCCAGGCCTTACATCTGTGCTTGTACATCATAAGGCTCTTGTAAGCCCACTCTTCCAGCATACTCAACGTTTTCTGCACAGTGACTCTCCCTTCTGAAGTGGCCACTTCTCCACTCAGTTTGGTACCACTGGCACCATCACTTCATGATACCATCAAAGTTAAGGGAGTACAGGACAGGGTGGGCTAAGGAGGGGAATAGCACAGATATGGTTAAAGACATGAAAGCTACAAAAGAAGCACAGAAGAGGCACAGATGGCAACTTTGCAAGACCAAGAACCATCTAGCTCCAAGGAGCAATGGAGGTCAACACTCTTGGTGTGACTTACAGCTGCCACACCAGACATTAATCCACTTACTGCATTGGGAGTGCAACATGTCAGTAGTAAACCACTTAGAGACAGTCATAAACTGTGACATAATCCAGCTTCCAAGACTCTACCCAGTAAAAGATATTCAAATAAATGCAAAAAAAAAATCAAAACAGAAATGAGGGTTATACAGCCTTTCCAAGCAAACTACCCTGCCCTCTCTCCAGGACAGCAGTTACCCGAAGTGAGCAGAAACAGAATGCACTGTACTCAACTGAAATAAAAGGCAGGGGCAGAGCTCATACAGTCATTTTATTGATGGTAACAATACATTTAAGAAGGTGATTCCTCTAGTCTTATGAAGAAATTTAACACTAAGAAAACACACTGTTAGGATTGCTATGGTTACAATTATAACATTCAGTAAAAGAGCTGAAACAGAGGACGGTGGTACTGCAATTTGAAAACAATGCCATAGAATCACAAAATGGTTTCCAACACCTAAGGGTGTTGGCCCCTCTGAAGGGGAGGAGAAGGATTTTTAACAGGGTCATGGTAGTGATAGGACAAGGGAGAATGGATTTAAACTGAAAGGGTAGCTTTAGATTAGATATGAGGAACAAATTCTTTACTGTGAGGGTGGTGAAACATTGAACAGGTTGCCCCATCCCTGAAAGTGTTCAAGGACAGGTTGAATGCAGCTCTGAGCAACCTGATCTAGTGGGAAGCATCCTTGCAAGAGAAGGCTGAAACTAGGTGATCTTTAAGGTCCCTTCCAACCCCAACCATTCTACGATTCTATGACTTAGAGAATTACTACTCATTGCCATTAATGCTCTATCCTTTACTAGAAATCTGGTTTTCTTTTGAGGTAGGAAAAGAAAGTAATATAAAAACTTTAGCCTCCCACCTATAAGAAATCAGAACCAATACAGGGAGAAAAAGACTGAATATCATTACAGTTACTATCAAATCTTTATCAGAAGACTGTATTTCAAGAAAGGGTTTGAAAGAGCGTCTACTGGTTTTGGCTGGGAGAGAATTCATTGTCTTCACAGTAGTTGGTATGGTGCTGTCTTCTGGATTTGTGACTGAAAGGGTGTTGACGACACATCAATGTTTCAGCCAATGCTGAGAAGGGCATACATAGCTTCAATGTCTTTGTTTTTAAGGTTTCCCCGACGGCAAGGCAGCTGGGAGTGCACAAGAAACTGGAAGACAGAGCTAGGACAGTGACCCCTAGTGAGCAGCGGGATATTCCAGGCCACACAACATCATGTTCCAAATAAAGAAGCTGGGACAAAAGTTGCCTGACAACGGAAAGTAGTGAAAGTATTCCTGTTTTGCCTTGTTGACATATGTAGCTTTTGCTTTGCCAATTAAACTGTCTTTATAACAGGATCTTTCACTTTTGCTGTTTTGATTCTCTCCTGTTTTGCTGGGGGAAAGCAAGTGAGTGGCTGAGCTGCCTACCCACTCAGAGGACATGGATGACTTTGAAATAGGGCTATCAAATTTTGAAACTAGCAAAGGCAGGACTTCTCCTGCCCATTTTTAAGCTACTGCAATAACAGGCCTTTCTACATACAGCTAAAAATACTGGTTATTGTAAGTATTGCATACACTTTTGTAAAATAATAGCCCATGAATCTGGATTAGACAAACATACATATAGATATATCTCTGTGGTTTTTGCACTAATAAACTAGTAAGAGTGATTCTTTTCAGGCAACAAACTGTGGCATTACATTTCACACCACACAAGAAAAATTGATTTAAGCGATCTTTACCCCTAAATCCTGAAGACTGAAACCCAGGACAGAGAAATAAGACTCAGTGGAATAAACAACAATATGATTGTGAAAGTAACACAATTTGTTGAGTGTCTTCTAAAAGAATACTGCAATGTATTTCTAGGCACAGCTTAGTTAAATAAACTCTTATCTCTACCTCAGATGTTTTGGTTAGATCATATTCTTGAAGACTGTTCATTTTTCTTTACATTTTTATTTGGATTTTTTTTTGTTTATTCAAAATGGCATATATTGGTGAAAAAATAAAACTAACAAAACAAAGATATTTTTTCCTGACACCAAAAATCCTCATTTAATCTTCATAGTCCAGTTTCTCTCATTCTCCTTCAATATGCCATAAGCTCCTTAGCTCTATATTTTTCATCTTCCTTTCACATTTCTAAGTTCTAAATATATCTCTTCTTTCTGAAGATCTCGCTATCTCTGCAGCCTGTTATCTTTCATTACAAAACCGCCTGTGTCTTTTCAAAAAAATGTTTTTGTAACCCTAAGTGAAATGACCTATACCTACCCTCTTTCTTTTTCTCAATAAACCAAATTCTCTTTTTTGACATATTCACATCATCTGTATTCTACATCTTTCACCTACCTGTCACTATATCCTACTTCTTTCATGACTGGAGTATTACTTCAGCATTTTTTGCATTTATGTAAAATGTCCCACGTACAATATTACTATTAACTTTGATGCAATTACACATCTGTGCTTTTCCTAAGGTATAAAACCTAGAAATACAGTAACATTCTACAGACAAAATCTCAAACAGTCTAATTAAAGATCTGATATGAATGGTAAAATTGACAACCACCAACCTGTGCTTTCCTCATATAGGCTAAAGGTTCTTTAATATGCTCAGGTGGTGCTGCAGGATGGCAGGGCGAAGGAAACCTGAAAGAAAATATAGTAAACTTTAAATATTCTGGTTTTTTATTTTGCTTCATTAATCCTGTATTTATAAACCTAAATATACTTCTTTCACGAGAACACTAGCAAAAACACAAGTGTATGTTGATCAAAACTAAGTATTATTTTTAGAAGTATTTTCTCCTCATCCATTCTGGGGATACAAACAAGATAACAATATGTACGAATTGATAACATTTCAACATGAGTTTGTCTTGTATTAAAAATAACACTCCCTTATAATTTCACATGACTGTAAAGTAAAATCAAATAACTAAATTAACACAGCAGGTATTTTAAAACGTATTCTCTTCACATCATGCCATCTTTAGCATTCCCTGGAACTTTCACTCTCCAAGTCATTACAATTTCTCAAGAGGCAATAGATTTTTTTTTAGGATTTCCTTTTAAAAATCAATAGTGATCATGTACATGTCCAAACTAATTAGAACTTTGAGGTGTTGACTTAAGCAAAGTTGAATATCTACTTACAAATTGCATTATGCCAAAATATAAAAGTTGCAACAAAAACTAAAAACCAAACCAAAAACACTAATTTATCTTTCAGTAGCGAAGATTATTTCCAGTGAGTTTTTCCCAAACATTTTATCCAGCTTAATTTCAAATGTCTGAAATGTCTTTCAGGAAATAAAATTTTACACATAGCTTTTTTAATAGTTAGCCTGAATTTTCATTTGTTTAAACATACTCGGTCAGCTCCTATCATATGTTTTTGGGAAACCCTCCCCAAATTTCTTCCCATTTTTAACCTATAAGGTCATTCTTGTACTTGCTGCAAATTTGTTCTGAACTACTCTGTCCCAGTGTGTAAAATGGAATCAATACTAACAGATTTCAGCAATGCTGTTTCTTGGCTTTTCCACAATGCTCATGAAATCATGGTGTTTTATAGTTAATTTCAATTTCCCACAGCTAACTTCATTATTTTGCTGCTTATTTCCGTGCATTAGCCCTAGAGACAGGTAAATATTTTTCCCTGGAAAGATATGACGAAGATGAATTCTCACTAACAGATACAAGCATTTTGCTGAATTAAGTTCCTCATACTAGTAAAGATACATTGTGCTAAACTGGTAACTCTAACAAACTTACTTAAATTAGCACAAATAGATTTGCATACACATTTCTTCTTTTATAGTTGTATTTATGGCTACATCTGTTAAGAAATTCACCTTTCCACTGTGCCAGAATGTAAAGAAAAATTATGCTTCCAAGAAGTCTAATCCAAAGTTTGCTGAACAATAATAAAAAGGAAACTTGACAAATTTTATTGTGTTTATAACCATATCCCAAGCATGATGAGCACTGACCTGGTAAACCTAGAGATTCAATACCTTAAAGCTTTTAAAAAATAATTAATACAACAAATATGTGCAATGCTGTGATAAACACCTCTTTTAAAACTCATTTACACAAGAATTGTATTAAGACCCTTGGTACCTTTGGATGTAAAGCAAAAAAGAAAATACTAAAGTAACTACAAAATGTGGTGCTATTTACTTCATTCATTCTTTAAAATGCACTTGAGTCCAGTATTTTCACTAGGATGAAAAAGAAATAATGACCCTTTAAAAACAGAAATGAAGCAGGTACCCTTGCTATGACAGATCTTGCAGATTACAGTAACACATCATACACCTAGATATACAAATGGATCAAAAGTAAATCATGTGAGTAGAACTCATTAAGTAAAAATACTAAATAAACTCACACAATGAGTTCACTATAAACAGCATTCTGAAGCTTCTTTTCCCAACCTGTTAAAATAGAAAAACAACCAGAAGACAACTTTAGGAATTAATACTAACAGAACATCAATCAGAGGTCGCTTTGCAGTCACTGGAGTTTTATGCCTGGTCTCAGTCCATGTCTACCTACCAGACAGACAGGAAGAGACGAAGAAACCTTAATCTAATTAGGATAGGAAAACTGCGAGTTTAAACCTGTATAAAGACTGAATATCCTTTATTTCCATCTGCTGTTCAAATAATTACAACACAGTTTTGGTTAAAAAATTACATTCTATTTTTTCAAAGCTAATAATCATTTTACTAAACCAACAATTAATATTAATAGATAGAGTGTTCCTGATGGTTATACATCTTAGATCATATCATAAAATCCTCACATTATAGTTACATAAGCTACTACTTCCCATGAAAATTAGAAATTTAACTGAAGGTAAAATTTTCAAGAGTATCTCCATGAAATTTAATTTCCATTTTCAGAAGTGACTGAACCCTCATTTCACTCAGAGCTTTTAAAAAAATCACCAGTATCTTATAAAATGATAAAAGGACTTCTTTGCATCGTATGTTTTTCAAAATGCAGATGGAATCTAGCAACATTTTCCCTTTTAATTTTCTCTATCTGGTTTAATAATCTGGAATCACTGATGTCTGCTTCTGGCTACTGCCAGTGACAAGACACCAAGCTACAAAAACTACTGTTTTCATCACTTATATCACATATGTTCTCACATAAATCTATACTATTCACAAATACACAAATATATCAGTGAAGTATTACAAACCTGACGTCTTCAGAAAATCCTTAATATCCTCTTTTAGTGATTCCAGCTTAATTTCTGGTTTGTGTAGGCTAACCTGATATGAAAAATAAATATATAAGCATCAAGCATTGAAGAGAAATCACATTATTTAAGTTATTAAGTAAATAATAAGCATGCTTAAGGCTTCACACAAAGCAAACTGCTTCCTTGAGCAATGACTATTGCAGCCAAAAAAAATCAGTTAACTTTTTGCTCACTCAATGTCTTCACCTTTTACATCAATGTTAAAAGGTGCATGTAGGGAAGGAGGAAGAAGAAGGGAATTAATAAATATAAATGAATGCATATAAAGACATATGTTTAATAATCTGAGCAAATACCCCACACACGTAGCAAAAATCCTAGACTATACACATTAAGGAATTGGTCATAAGGTGCACATGGAAAAAACTAGCAGCCAGTCACTGTATTTCACCTGAAAAAATAAAACTGAAAACATTCCATAATTTGTCACCTAACCTCCCACAGTTCACTTCTTTCAGATAAGAAATGCCATTTTCAAACCAAAAAAACCAACTGTGCACCAAACATTCCCCATTACAGCTGTGACTACTGGGTATACATGGCCTGTTGTAACGAAATGCACTCAAACAGGTAATTAGGAACTAACCAGCTTTACAACCATACCATGACACAACCACATAGATAATGTTGCAGATGTTCCAGCAACAGCAGGACCAGATGCTATAGCATCTCCTTCTACACCTGCACCAAGAGGAGAAAACAAATGCATCACAAAGGTCCAGAAGGACAACAAGCAGAAACTCAAAAGTTTCTGTGAAGTGCCTTCTAACACTATTCTCCTAAGCACGGTACATGGCAATAGCTAATTAACATCAGATAATAAAGCTAAAGGTTAGAAAAAAAACAGCAACCCTGGCTGCTAACTTGAAAATAACACCAGAAGATCTTCATGCAACTTACTCCACAGCTATGCCAGCTGCAGGCATATGTTAGAAGCATATTGGCCACATCATCTACACAGAAATGTGAGACATCTTTTACCAAAAGCTACTCAACAATATGCTGTAGATGCATCAGCTACTGATTCGACTGCAGTAAGTTATCCTGAAATCAGAAATAATCTTTCACCAGCTTGTGTAGTTTATCAGCCCTAAGAGCACTGCTGACAGCATGGCATGCTTTAAGTCCATCACACAGAACTAAAACTCAAAAATCCTATAATTTGTCTTACAGTTTATACATAGAAAAGGGTGTTTCTGCACCAGAAATTTTGGTCTAGGTGAATTCACAATGTAGAATTTTAAGAAAATCCTTCCATTTTCCTCAGTTGAAAAGAGGAATGGACAATAATGCAGAGACTGACAGCATAAGCATCTCAGCTCTTATTTCAAGTCCCCTTGACATTACAGGCAAGGAAGGCATTTATATTTGATTTATTGACTGCAATAGCAAGAAGGCTGTCAGTGTGCTTCTGACAAAGAAAGGGCATCATAAGCATAGAGCATAAGGTGTGGTGGTTTGCATAACTCTCATTGTCAAATGACAAACATATATTCCATTCAGCACAATGGTAAAAGCTAAAAAAGGATCATTGCTAATGTCAGGGAAACAAATATTTTTATGGGAGTTCTTGAGCAGCTCACAAAGTACCCTTTTAAGCAAAAAACTCTAGTATTTTATGAAGGATTCCTTCTGAACCTACTGTGATGGAAAGCTCTATGTCCTTCTTGGACAACATTTGTAAGGCTGATGGTGTTTTCTGCTGCAAGGCAGAGTTTTTGTACCTCTCCTGCAGGGATTTTAAATAAAGTAACACACATCGAACAGGGCAGATTTTGCCATACTGTTCCTCAGAAATTTCTGTGCACCTTTTTGTAAATGTTCAACTTTGTCTTTGGGTTATATATGGCTAATTCTAATCTCAAGGTCCACAGGGTGTTTAACTGTCACGTCTGGGACACATGATTTTTAGATATGCAAAAAAACCCTCTCACAAATAAAACTCACAGATGATGAATCATATAAAAAAAAGAAAACCCCTGTACAATACACTAAAAAGTGGGTTAACTGTCTTGACACTGTAAACAGTGCAAGAAATGACGGAAGTGTAATCAGAACAGTATTTTAATTCTCTGCTGTTCACACACCTGTGAGCTCTTGGCTTATTAAGGAATATCTGAATGTCCTATTGACAACTGTCAGGAGATTTTCTGGAGATTCCTGGAAATTCTGGAAATTGACGCAGCATATTGCATTAGAGGGTAATAAGGAGTTCAGTCCACAGACTACTTCCCGTTTTCCCTGTCAGACCAAAAGAACAAGAGAGGTCTTGTAAACCACTGTTCCCAACAGACCCTGTTCCCCAGGTGCAGAACATCAAATCCAGTGACTCTCCTGTAGGCAGCAGGATGGCAGTCAAAAGGGAAATAGGGCAGCATACTTGGGAAAATTTTCTCCAAGAATTACATCAGTGCATCAACCTCCACTGGCTACGTTCGTCTCTTCATGCCATTTACTCAGTCAAGTTCTATTTCGTTATTCCTAGGCCTGCTGTAGCTGCAGCCAATATTCTCAGGCTAATCTTTAATTTATCAAAACATCTATCTTTAGCATCTTTCCTGTGTTCTTCTCTTGGCCGCAAAAAGGCCCTACTGAGACAAATTTTCACATAAGAAATGTGAAAATTCCCCCCAAAATTATGGGGTCACTTTTGTCTCCACTTTTGCCAATTCAGGCTTCAATTGCAAAAGCCTCCTCCCAGTTACACTTTCCCTTTTCTTTACTTCTGTACTATGATCAATCAATACATTCCATGTTCCTAAGTGCTAAGCAGAACAGGAGAGCCACAGAAACTGTTAGGGATTCATTGTCTAGTGGATTGCTGATCAGTTTTCAAATCAGAAATTAGATACCTGAGAGGTGAGAATGTGGCAAACAGTCCAGCTGGCAGCTGCAGCCAGATCTAACACAGACCATCATCTAGCTCTGTATAACACAAGGGAAAACACTCATTTTGGTAAGTGAAAGGAATACTCTCTAGAACTGGTTTGATGTAATTTAACAGTATGGTACCTCTTTGGAATTCATATGGGTGTTTATGGGACCTAAACTGAGGAATCAAGGGGACTTAGCAGAGCTGATGTTCCAAAAGTACTAGTCCGAGTCTTCCACACAAATCTTGTTTTTCCTTTGGATTAACTGATCTAACTTATTTATGTGTTGCACTATGCTGGAAAACACATTTAGGTGCTTATATTTTAGGTAGGGTTGGTTTGCTTTAAACAGCTTGGTACAACATTCTGACTAAGTCTCATTTGCATTTTCATCCCCTATGATTTTTTGGTAGAATGAAATATATGTTGACAGAATTTTATTTATATAAAAAAGCATTACTACAACTTTACACAGATAAAAATGAGTGGCTAAGACTTATTGGGAAAAAACCCCCACATTGATGAGATTTGTACTCATGAACTGAATTAATTTCCTGCATGATCAAAATGCAGCAAACACCCAGGGAGAACTACCAATTTCAATAACACATCTTGATGAAAGAGTATCCTACTTGTATAAGAAAAATAATATCTGTTACTATAAGGAAACTATCACAAGGGAACAATCCATGAAGGCAAAGGGAACAATCCAAGAAGACAGCTAGAACAGGGATAAAGTCGAATATTCAGAGGCTGAGTCAGGTCAATACAGAGCCCTGAAAGGAAACAGGGATGAAAGTAGCAATTTCAGCAAGAAATAACAAATTATTTTTAATAACTCTTAATGCCTCAGAGTTTTTCCCTGTAAAATTAGCATTGTGCATTATCTTATGGACAGGGCACCGAGGTCCAGGTGTTGGATGTCTGTGTTTTTCTACAGTCTTGGTCAGCCTCTTGCAAATCAAGAAGCATCTGTCTCTCCCACATTCCTTCATAAAACAAGCTATCATTACAGCATTCCTTAGCACACCCCACTCTTCAGCCGTACAGAACAGTAGGATAGTTTGGAGACTCTCAAAATTTTGCCAAATTTGCTGGTGGCTAAGGTACCACTAGCAATCTTGTGTGTACATCGTTGATTTTGGCAAGGTATCCTGCTGAGATCTGGGCAGTCACCATTGTAAGTGATACTCCAATGTACACTCTTTGTACCTAGATGCCAAAATGGAAGAAAATCCAGACACTCAGGAGTGACGTGTCTGAAAGCAAGCAAAAGGATAGCACAACAGTAAGAGAAAGAAGTTGGGGGAAATAGTAAATTGATTCACAGAGCAACATAACACAGAGATCAACGTATTTGCAGATTAGCATTTAAATTTGAAAACGGCATTTAGTGATCATGTCTCAAGCAGCATTGATCACGTAAGAGGGCAGATGATCCATCAACCACAGCACTCAGAGAAACATAGCAAAATACCTAGAGGACCAGCAACCTACGACAAAGAGGAGGCTTGACAGAACAAACTGTTCCAGCATAACTCCTGTGTGAAACTGTTTCTTTTCTCAACAAGAATAAACACTGCAGAGAAGTGATCCAACTATACTGAAATGTGGAACTGCATCAGGTGAACACATATTTTTATCCTGCTGCAAACAGTTCTGCAAATAACTTTACACAATCTAAATATTTTTACAGGCTATCCACCATAATTTCTCTTCAAAGCCTTTTTTGTTTAGATAAACATGTACCCTCCCAAAGCATTTATTACTGTTCATTATGATTTTGCACAAGTGCACAATGTTTTTCATTTTTATTGCTATTATTTCCCAAATTACAATAAAGCACAATCCCCAAATATAATACACCTTTAGAGGAATTAAATTAAATGGAAGACAATAAATATTCACCTCGCCTTATGTACTCCATTCTACCATAACTGGACTTTATCAGGACCAAACTGACTTGATAAAAACCACTTCAAGCACAATCACAACAATTCCCACATAAACACTTACTAAAAACTTAAAACCCTGCAACTTCAAGGAAGAGATTTTGGGTTTGCTTTATAAATGTCTGTAACAGAAAGAAGAATAATTCTGAGCCTAACTAAACAAATTGCAGTAAGTGTGAAATCCTGATTACACTGAAATTTTCCAACCCTAATACATTTCTGCATGAACTATACTAAGGGAAAAATTATTGTGAACTTTCTTATAGAAGTAAAAATAACCTAGCAGATATAGAGAGCTTCTATCAGCCTCATACAGGAGTACACAGCTTCAAATGTTATGCTGTGCTACAAGATATGAGGATATATTTTAATGATGTCATTTTAACGCTTAATAATTTTTTTAGGTTGTATTAGAATATCAAATTAATGCTGAAAATAAATTACACACACAAGGCAAAAAACAGAATCCACGTTACTAAAAAAATATTACTTTGCAAATCAAGCTTCCATTGCTTCTGAACTCTATAATCTGATTAACTCATACTCAACTGCATTCAATTTAAAATTCACCATAATGCAAATATTACTGTTGAACCACTTAAAACAAAGGTACAAGCTCTATCAGCAGGGATAGTAAGTCTTTTGCTAAATACAATGCATGAAAATGAACCATTAATTATCTATGATGACTCATGAGCCTACATTTGTTTGCTAATTTTTATGAAATAAATGCTGCATTGCACAGAAACATTCTCCTCCTTAATTTGATGTTTTATTTAAGTTGAGATTGGTATCAATTTCTTTTTTTTTTTTTAACTGGGGAAAAATGTCATGAAAACTATATGCTAAGATATCTTGCAAACCATTCATTCCACATAAATTATTCTAAGCTTATTTACCTACACTCCCTTTAGAAGCACAGTCAGGCACTGCTCCAGCTCCAATGTTCATAGTGCTCCCAAAGCAAGTTCTCTCCTCCTTTGCCCCATCTGAAGTCTTGCAAAGACCCTTGCCTCTCACTTTGATCAATATTGTCTTTAAACCCTTCTGGTTCTATCACAGGTCTGCTCAAAGAATGATGGCAGATTCCCCTCCTCCAGACAGTGTTTCTGATCATGACATCTTCTCTCCACCCTGCTTCATACCTTCAGGTACCTCCTACAATCTGTTCTCACTCCCAAACTTAATTGCCACAGTGGGGTGGGATGGGGTATCAGGGCTAATTCTTACACTTACTATCCCTTTTGGCCCACTTTAACAGCCCTTATCATGCTTCTTCACAAGTGCTCCTTCAGGTTGCCCCACTCCAGACATACCTATGAGAAACAGATCTGAGAACATCTACACAGGCAATGCCTGGGGGGACTCCCTCCACTGTGAGTCTTCTCATTCCATTTCAAACATAATTTAGAATCTTTACCTCTTATTTTATTGTCACCTCCTGTTTTAGAAAAGTTCTTTAGGAACAAACTACAGAAGGTTTTGTTTGTTGGTTGGTTTTGTTGTATTTTTTTTTTAACTTTACTTGTTATTTGCCCCTTCTCACTAGAGGTTCTGGGCAACCCTGAGTTAGACTGATTTCTATTAGAGGTTTGCATGGGACAAAAATGAAGATTGATTTATCTTATATGATTAATAAAGCCCAGCTTCCTTTAATCAATACGAAAAACAAAGTTTCTGAATTGGCTGCAAATTAAAATGTGCTAAAAAGATAGCACTTTTTTCATGTCTCTGAACTGTTGCATTTTTATTGTCAGTTCACTGACACAGATTTTCCCTAAAACAGAATTTTTGCAAGATTTCACAAAACAATTTGTTTTAAAACTGCATTTTGTCCTTGAAGATGTCCATGTCTCAGTTTTTCTAACCACTTCTAAAGCCTACCTTAAAAACATTTACAATTCAGAAAGAGAAGAGGAAAATTAAGGAAAAAACAAACTAATTTGATTAGAAACTTGCACAGTGAAGTTGTGCCCAGAAAATGAGATATCTCCTTTGTTACTCCACTAACCCCAGCAGCAATTCTAGGTGTTGAAAAGTTACTGCCTAATATGTTGGCTCTGTAACTGTTACTCCTTCCTTTCAAACACACTGTAAAAATACATTCAGAAGAAATTCCAAAGCAAATGATAGGCACATTAACACTCTTTCCTGCATTAATCTCTCTTATTAAGTGCAGCAACATTATCAATATATCAAAACTCAACCTACAAAAATCAACCCAACATTTATTTATTTATTCATTCATCACTTACAAGCATATGACACTACCTCTACTTCAATCCTTGGGATAAAAATGTGATTATCTTGGTATCCCCAGAGGTCAAGCTGTGACAGCAAATCATTTGATGCCCATGCCAAAGTTATTTCAAAGAGATTGTGTATCACAGCCCTTGACACTAGCTCAGGCTCCCAGTGACAGCCAAGCAAAGCACTGGTTTGATCCGTTCATAACCACAGGGCTACTCTATCACCTCTCACAAATAATGTCAGAATATTGTGTTTTCCCCAAAATTCTATAAACTCATCAATGAAACCGTTCATTCTGAGCTCTCCATTCTAGACAATAAGAGATTAATTTACAAAACATAATTTTTGTTAATAGTTAAAACACTGTTTGTGAGACTATATATTCTCTCAGAATTTCAGGCAATATTGTAATAGACATTACAACCCATTCTGACTCATGTTTTCAGAGACAGTAAATATTGTTGAGGAACAAATATTAGCAACATCATTTTCTACACTAAGAGATGAAGAATATTTGTGAAATATAACTGCAGTATACAAAACAAAAGTAAGTTTCATTCTGATGCACTGATTCAAAAGACTTCTCAAAACACAGTGTGCATCTCCCAAAATAGCTTAAAATCCCCTAAAAAGGGACCACCCTTCAAAATAACAACTGGTACAGACCAAAATCACAACTGGTACAGATCAAAATCACAACTGGTGCATTGTTAACCAGCAGACAAAAAACCCCATCACATACTACCAATAAACTGGAGTTCAGGTGTGATGCACACCAACAGCTAAGATTTCATATTTGACAATGCAACTCCAGCAACACCCCATGTAATGGGAGGAAAATCAAGCCTTAATTTAATACAGAGCGAAGCCTAATTCAGAAACCTTCAGAATTCTGTACAGCTGCAAAGGGATGAACACGAGACAAGGCACTGACTGAAGGACCCTTGCAACTGCACAGTACAGCACTGACATGACTATCCAAGCATTTTAAACAAAACAAGTCTTCCGTACATGAAAGAACATAAATGCATGCAAGGTCAATAAAAAAAACCCTCTATAGCAAGGACACACAGATTCCTGACAAACACAGTGTACATCTGACCCTACTCAGTTAAATTACAATCTCCAAGAGATAATTCATTTGATTGAGAAGTCCCATTGTTGATGTATCTATGAACTTTCAGATCACTACACCAAACTACACCACTGATTTAACCTTCTATCAGAAACCCATCAAACACAACTCTAAGAATCAACTTGAATATTTGTTGCCCCATTTCATTTCCTTCCCCATAGCACTTCATATGACTAGAATGACCATCTGACCTATATAAACACTTTTTTTTCTTCTCCAAGGAATCTGTAAAACAGTACTGTGCAAAGCCATCATAACAGATCTGCTCTCGAGTCCAGCAGGGATTTAGGCACCTCACTGCCTTTTCAGACACCAAACACCACCATGGGAGAGCACTGCTCAGGTCCTCAGCGTCCATCTGGACAAAATGGCTCCATAAAACAGCCTCCCACCAGCAGCTTCTAAACACCCTGCCTAGTCCTGAGGACACCAAGTCTCCTGCTGTCTCAAAAAAACCATGCAAATTATCAAATGACTGTAGAACCATGCCCTGCCGGAGACAGGGATAAAAGCATGCATGCAGAAGAGAGTGCATACAGGTTTGTTATAAGCAGTAATGGAATTGTTAAAAGAGAGCCCTGTTTCCTGCCTGTTTTGAGGACAAGGTCTGACTCTCCACTCCTCATGGCAGGCTATTCAGGATACTCAATTTCCCAACATTTAGCAGAACCCAGCTGCTCATCTCTTCCATAATTCCAGCCCTATTCAAGTCACGCACATTTGCTTACTCAAATATTTAGAAAGCCCTGTCAACAGAAGGAAAGCAGACACAAATTTATAAAAGCATTTAGAGACCAAATCATCAAATTTAAATACAAAACAAACAAAAAACCCCACAAAAGACAGGCAGTGATGTCATTTGCTATGGAAAGCCTTAGTGACATTCAAAGAGGAAAATCATGTTTCATTTAAAAACACAACAGAACTAAGGCAGATAAAGGACATTATATCCTAAAAAAAACACCAAAAAACCAAAAATGTATAATTTTAAGTAATGTTTGGAAAAAAAACCCCAAACCCAAAAGCATAAGATTTTATAAAAGCCAACCCAAAGTACTTCAGTAATGCACAATATTTGTTACAGCACCATGACTAAGTTATTAGGATCATGAAAATTGATGCAATTTTAATCTGAAACATCCTAAATTAAATTCAGCTAAAATATGAAAATCTAGCTTCAAGTGCAGATAAGTTATTAAGTATTAAAAAAAAGCAACTGTTTCCCCAGCTACTAAAATGTACTTCGATGCGTGTTTTTTCATTTATTTTCACTTCCTTTCACCAAATCCTTATTTTCGCAGGGCCATTAGGGGGGCGGGGGAGGGGGGGTGGAATGTAAAGCTTTCCAAATTAAAGATTAAAAAAGCAATTCGTTTCAGGACCTATATTTGAAGCAGATTTCAGACGGATAGTCTTCATATTCACTGCGAAATCCTTGGGTCCCAAGGGGAGACACAATAAACACGGCTCTAGAAACTAAATACACCGCTCTCCGGCCCCGCCGAGGAGGGAGAAGAGGGAGAGGAGGAAAAGAGGGAGGGAACGAGTGGCGCCGGGAGGCCCCGGACCCCCTGCCCAAGCGGAGGCCACACGGGCCGGGGGCGCCGGCCGGGAACAAAGCGGCGGGGAGGGGCGGCGGGGAAGGGAGGCGTGCGTGGGGGCACAGCGGCAGGTCAGGGCTCACCCGGGCCTGTCGCTCCAGCTGCGAGTGGAGGCTGGAGCCCTGCAGCCGCTGCACGACCCTCGCGATGGTGAGGGACAGCCCCCGGTCCGGGTCCAGCATCGCGGCCCCTGCCCGGCCGGGCCGCCTTCGCCGCCGCACCGCCGCGTTACCCGGCAACGGCGGCAGCGGGCGCGCCCTGCGGCTGCGTCCGGCCGGGAAGCGGCGCCGCGCTGAAAGGTTCCCTCCGCCGTCCTGCCCTGAACGGGAGGGAACCCCCCAGAGTCGTAAACGTCCTGCTCGAAAGGAATGACAAAAGTCAGAGGGTCCGCAAGCAATCAGAAAGTTTTATTTAAAAACTACTGGAAATTCTAATGCCCTGACCTACTATGTAAGCACAGAAAGAAATAAAGAAAGGAAGAGAACGAGATGAGCAGTCCTGGTTCCAGCGTGTGGATTCAGCTGCTGGGATGCCCAGGGTCCTGAGGGAATGCCTTTTCATGGACAGGTTTCTCCGCCCCGGGGACACGTTTCTGGGAGCTTCTTGAGCGATCCAAGGCGGCCTGTATTGGTGCGAAGTTTTGCTGCACTTTTGGATGTTTTACCCGTGTCTGCTCAGGCTCGGTCCCGGGAGCAGGCACAGTCCTCATTGAAGCAGGGCAGGTGTGTGGCACCATGTGCACCTCCCTGCCTGCTGTACATGCAAGGGACTTTAATCTGTTTAGCCCTTCTGGGCAAATCTATTCCTACGTGCATCAGTAATTAAATTTTTACTTAATAAACTAATTTATTAAGTCAAAGTGCTCATTTTTAAAGTCCCAGAGCAATTAATAAATAAGCGAAGAGAGGAGATAACATTGAAAAGCTGATCACTGATCTCCAAAGCCAAGCATTAGTACCCATTTTCAGCTCCGAGAATGACTTCTGTAAAGCAAAGAATGTTTCAGGATTCTGAAACATCAGGAATAACTTTTTCACTGTTGGGAGTGACAGATATGAGGAAATGATAGCTGTCATCAGTTATGTCAATAGAAAAAACAACTAGATATAATAGTTATAAATAGATACCTGAACTCATTTGTCTGCAACCAGTTCTGATTTATCTTTGAGCATTTCTGGATAAAATGAAGTTTAAAGAAGAATAGTAATAGAAGGTCAGAGCAAAAGTTCTTTAATGAACTGTAGAGAAACCAGAAAAAGTCACTTATACTAATCAAAATACTGAGTAGAGGTTGCGTCTCAGTTCATGGAGAGCAAGGGGAAATAATGGGCCCAGTTGTCTACCAGTGCCTTGAATGTCTGTTCTGATTTACATCAAGTTTTCTGTAAGTTCTTTTCCTACATGCATGTATGAATTTGGGGCAACAGTGAGCACATTTTCTTTTCTCTCTGTACTGAGAGAGTTAATGAAGTTTTTGTCTACATTCCAAACTGAATAAGCATATGAAGTGTAATAGCTTTCTGTGCTAGTTCATAAAAAAATTCTACAAAATGTTCTCATGCAGAGAGTACCTCTCCTCATTTTGGTTTGTTTGTTTGTTTTGTCTGTTGTTTTTTAAAAGAAATTGATAAGGATAATTTTTTTGTGGGGGAACTTCACCTGCTAAGAAAAACACATACGGAAAACTGGAGCCTGACCATAGCTCTGCAGGTCAATACCTGAAGCCCAGAGTTTTACATTGCAGCTGCAAGTGTGAGGGGAAGCCCTCCCTCCTTGCCTGGCACAGCCCTCAGCAGCATTTTCCTTCCTGGTTTGTGAGAGACCCTGTGGACTGCCACAGGGATGGCAATCCTATGTTGTGTTTGGTGAGTGCGTTATTTGTCAGGGCTGCTTGGTACGTGAGGACTCAGAGGCTGGGTAAGTTCCTGCTGGTAGCACAGCACAGTCTCTGGCTGTTTTCCGTGCTGTTGTCTTTAGGCACCACATTCGGCCACATGGCAGGTCATGGAGAGGGACAGGAGCCACACCACCTTGCTGATTAGAAACGTGTGTTCCCCTGCTGCTGGGGAATGTGGGAAGTGATACATCAGGTGAGTTTCATGTGTAATGCATATGGCTTTGCAGGTCTGAAAAAGCCATCCTGACCTCTATGGGTCAAGAAAACAGGAAAAAAATTGATGTCAGCTGCAGATAAGTAATTTTCTGCAGTTGACTACCTCTGCTCCAGGTTTGCCTTTCTTACCCTGTGTGTATGCACATCTGTCACTCTTCATTCCCTGGTTTTTTTTATTTCCAGTCTGGTTTCCTTCCACTGGGTTTCCCTTAGGTCAGTTGCATCTCCAGTAGTGGTAGGAAAACTTACTTCTTGTAAATGCCAATCCAAGCTAGAAAGTAGGGTGATATAGAGAGATAATCTACAGAATTATATCAAGGGCTGTTAACAGCTTCTTGTGTATCCCTACCATATCTAGTTAAGAAATGTCATGCTTAAGTGTGTGCTTCTTTTTTGTTTCCTTACAAGGAGTGTACTGCATAGCAGCTTGAGAAATACAGGGTCATTGTTAAAAAATATCACTTAAATAACAGGCATTGGCAGAAATCCCAGCTAATGCTTTAGCCTATCCCCCTGGTATCACAAGACTGGTTTAACTTGGTTCATGTGATATGTGTTTGGCAATTACGGCTCTTTCATCATGATTTACTTTTAAGTTGCAAGTAAGCAACTGCAGTACACTCAGCATAGAGTGGTTTTATGATCTCCGGTAACGCATACCAGAGGTAGCTTGTTGGTTTTATCAGGAGGTCTGGTGCAGATATCATAGTTTTTCTGTTTTAGGTTGTTGGTCTTTCCCTCTCAGTGTCTCAGTCTTACCCCTGAACACCAATTCTCTTCCCCTTTCTATTCCTCCTCCATTTGCAGCTGCAGTGCTCTACAGTGTTATACCTTTGTTTACTGTGTTTTTGCCTCTCAGGTAAACTGGATTTTTGGTGTTGTTGGTCAGTGGTGTTTTATCTAAAGAGCTAGTACTGTCCAAAATGTAATTTCATCTTCTTCCACTTGGAACCATTTTAACTCATGAGTGTTTAAAATCCATAGCCCCAATCCTCCATTTCAAGCCATTAACAGAGCTTCACTTGTGAGCTAAAGTGTCAGATTCCAATAGATTTCTCATCCAAGCAGGTTCTTTCAGAGAACATCATATTCAGTCTTTTATCCAGTGTGCTCCCTCTTTATATTAGACAAACTTATATTAAACTTTAATCTCTGTTATGGGCCAATCCTGCAAGCTCCTCTTTATAATATCCAGTGGTTTCCTTATGCAGTCAGAATCATGATATATTGTTTGGAGCAGATAACAGAGGTATGACAAAAGAAGAAAGTTCTGTCAATGACTCACACCCTGATTTTCAAACTTTATTCCAATTACTGCCCAAAAAGTGACCGTGTATATTTTGACAAGTTTCAATACTTTCCCATGGAGTAATGAGATTTTTTTTTTTTTGGCCCCAATACCATTGATGCAATCTGAAGAATGTAGGAAGCTTAGATGATGTATCTTCACTTATCAGGGCAGAAAACATCTCTTGTTATAGACTCTTTTTCCTGAGAAGTAATATATTTTCGCTAATACGTGGCTGAACTTCAGAGCTAGACTTTGGCTTCCAGTGATGTCAAGGATTATCAGTCTAGTTTTAGGACTTTCACGTTTCTTCAGTTCTTGATTTTAGGTAATTTCCTACCAGACCTTGCCTTTAGGTAGGTGTAAGCCTCCCTAGAGAGGACCATGTATCTCAGGTCATATAATCTATCATAGGTATTTTTTGTAGCATTTCTGAGTCATAGCAGGAACAGATACATAACGAAACTAACATGCACAAAGTCTCTAGTTTTTCTAGTGTTATTAGATTTAGTCCATTTTTCATGTGTTCTATTATTAGTCAAGTGGCATGTGTTTTGGTAGTAACATTCTGTATCTTCTGGTTGGTAAAATCCCATGTGTGCACTTACCGTGCATTAGGGTATAGTTATGCTGATGCAGGAGTTCTTGGACTTAAAGCTGAAATGGAGTCTTTTGGTCTAGATACACACTGAAGAGAAATGCGTGCTGAATCACAGATACTGTTTATACACTGAGTAGGTTACGCACTTCACACACGGCATATATATTTTATATCTTTAAATTGTATATTCACCTGAGAGCAAGTCTGTCAGGAAATTTACACAGCTATTGTACTTCCCCAAACCTTCTAAAAGACATGATTCGGCGTTCACGAACAAGCATTTTCTCAGTTCACACATAGCAGCTTACTTCAGCGATTTCTCTTAAGGTTTTTACAAACTTGAACCAATTGGTGTGTAAGGAAGAAATGCAGCAGAAAGAACTGTCTTAACAGATTCCTAGTTAACAGCTCCATGTCAGAGTTTACCAGTATGTGGGTGTGCTAGGGTGAGAGTCTGTGCTCTTTTCAAACTTATTGACTCCAGTGAGTCTATGTGGTCTAAATACAAGCAGAACTTGGGTCTTGTCTGTCACAAGAAGTATTCTCTTTTTAAAAATAGGAACAATCTGATTTAGTGGGTTGCATCCCTGCCCTTGGCGGGGGCTGGAACTAAATGGTCTTTAAGGTTTCTTCCGGCCCAAGCATTTCTATGATTCTGTGAAAAAATCTAAAAACGTATGGATGGTAATGTTTTATATCTACTTTTGAAAAATATCAAACCCTCTAATTTTCTATTTATTTGTTACACAATATTGAGCATTACTCCACTGAAATGGCTTCTTGATGCTATATCCTACATATTACAGTAGGTGGATTTGTCTTCTGTGGAAAATGTAATAAATGTTTTAAGGTAGTCTGTTATACTTTTGTTCGCTGCCTGAAATATATACAATTTACTACACAGTCATATCAGTGTGTGTTCCAAGTCTTCAACAACCAGCAGACCGCCTTGGAAACATTATTTAGTGTCTAGTCCATAGCTGCCTTCTCCATAATCATTAAGGGGTAGAACTATAAACTTCAGTGGCAGAACAAGAATCTCTTCTTGGGTACCTTTTATTCTTCTGATTAAGTTTTATGACAAAGTGGATTAATCTTTCTCTCTCTTTTTTTTTCTTTTTTCCCCCATGTGAAGGATTATTCTGTTGTTTCGTTTCCTTGTTTGCTAAATTTTCAAATAGAAGATCCAAAAGTGAAGAATAAACCAAGAGGAACTAGAAACTCTTGAAGTGTATTTGTAATGGTTATGGTTAAGCAGCTACTCTAACTGTACAAAGGAACACTGTAGTTTGGGTCACAGAGATTTTTACTGCCATTACAAGGATTTTTCAGATTTCTTTTACCTTGATTTCTGCTTCCTTATCTTGATGTCTGCTCTGTTGGAAAGACAGCTGGAAGTGCCACAGAAAGGAAGTGCTGGATGAGCAGAACATAACAAGCAGAACCTTCATAAGTTTCTCATAGTTTTGTCTCCACTAATGGTGCTTTCATTTCCCTGTATGGACAAATGCCATATATCATCGAAAGGGAACGCGGAGCACTGATTAAATATCATCATCAACTGTGGAATAGAATCTTCCCTGATAGATTTCAGGCCATGGTGGGGGCCTAAACAATCCTATGTTGAACTATTGTATTAGTTCAAAAGAGATTGAGTCAAAATGTAAAACTGAGCCCTAATTTCTAAATTTCTGCTCTTTCTCTGTTTATATACAGGAATACATTATTGCAAAAAATAGTCTGAAACATTGATTACTAATACTGTGTGTTGCAGGAATTGTTGTGCATATATGAAACACAACTAAATGATCATGCTTTTACTGTGGAGATGAGCTCATTATAACCACATGCTCAAAAATTCACCGGAAAAAGAGTGGAACAGTGAGATGGAAGAGCACACATATGCGAAGCACAGCTCTGAAGGCTGGATTCAGAGCCATTGGGTAGCAGACTACCTTGCTTTCACTAACTCAAATTAATATACGGATCTGCTTAAAGGAAAAAATTACACCAAAATATTATACACAGCTCTAGGGAGCACAAACAAACACAAATGATTTGATTTTAGATGAAGCTCTGCACACTGAAACCAAAAATTTTAAATATAAAAATGCAGTTAGGTTTTCTGTTTTGCATCACTGTTTAGAGCTCTGTAAAGAAATCTTTCACATGCACAACGAATTTCCTAAATCAAACAAAGGACAGAGGTAGTACCTAAAAAAATGTATTATTTTGTTAATTAACAGGATACAGGCTTAAATCTTACAGTCTATATTGCAACATGTTCCCAGAAAGACCAGGAAGGAAAATTAGGAAATATTCACTAAGGTGAATGTGCTAAAGGGCTCATGAAGAGTTGAAATAATTTGTATTTATTGCAAAAAAGAAAGTGAAGAGACAAGTTATGAACCTGGTAAACTAAAAACAGTAGCTGGGACTATCAGTCATTAATATAACTAAGCAGTCATATAGCAGTGCAATGGATCATTTTTGTTCTTCACAGGAAGGACCCCTGTGGCCAACATTCCTACCCACTGTTTAGCAAAGGACACATTTTCCAGAGCAGATGGGATAAAATGTGCTCTGAGCTTAAACAAATATATGTATACACTCTAGTAGCTAGTGTGGATAAAATTTCCTGGTCTTTGTCTGGAACTGTGTTGAGGCTTGCACTCATAGAAAGTAGAGCAGGGTGAATTTCTGCTGGATAGTGTATGGCGTCAACCTAAAATATAGAATTAAAATACCTCACTGGAGTTGTTCAGCAGCAGAAGGGCTTTTCATTTTGGCGAAATTAGGATAATAAAAACAGCATCATAAAAGTTTAGATCAAAGGTGTGATACATAAGCTTTTCCCCCCACATATGTATTGGCATACAGGGAAATAACAGCATGAGATCATCATAGAGTATCCTGAGTTGGAAGGGACCCATCAGGATCATCGGCTCCAACTCCAGACCCTGCACAGCACAGTCCTCAAGAGTCACACCATGTGGCTGCAACTGTTGTCCAGACACTTCTTGAGCTCTGTCAGGCTTGGTGCTGTGACCACTTCTCTGGGGAGCTGTTCCAGTGCCCCAGCACCCTCTGGCTGAGGAACCTTTCCTGATATCCAACCTAAACCTCCCCTGACACAGCTTCATGACACTGACTCTTTGAAGGAAGCTACTTTTAAAATGTAGGGTTGTTTTGGTTTGGTTTTTTTTTCCTTAGATATATCTGTGAGGTTTGCAGTAAGAATATGGGTGAGACAAATACTTAAAATAGCCTGTAGGACAGGTTTTGCAGGAGAAAATGTATGTATGGATATTGATTTTATAATCAAATATTCAGGTAGAAAAACACTTTACTTTGGCATCCTCATGCAGTGGTTTAGGATACCAAAAACCCCAAATATCTATAGCCATGCAATGGTTTTAACTTCTAGTGAAATGTAACTGTGACATGAGTTAATATCTTTTTTTTTTAAATTTAAAATATTTTTTTAAAAATGTCCTTGTGCAGTAAGATACTACTAGCTTTCATAACCTTATCCAAGAGGTGCAAATCTTTGAGACCTAACAATTTATCTCCTCATTAGAATTGGAAATAACACTACTGATGGAGGTACTGAACCCAGCTCAGTTGGGTTGCCTGAGGGATGAGCACTCCAGACTTAAGGTGCATTTTCAAATTCACAATTTTGGTTAAGTTGGTCTAAAGGAGGAGAAAACCACACAGAGGTAAATAGGTAAAGAAGCACTCAGGATGTCCTGAAGAAGGAGCAGGAAAAGTTGTCACCATGTTACTAACTAAATAAGCCACCATGTCAGGATGATGGAAAAAGTGTAAGTGAGGAAAAATCCTGTTTTTTTTTTTTTTTATTCCCCTGTACTGTTAAGGGAAATGAAATTCACTGCATTCTTGATAAGTAAGCTGGATTTCATCAAAAACTACCAATTTGTACTGCCAGTTTCTTTTCAAACAGCATTAAATCTGTAAGACCTTGCATATTTAGTAACATGTCAGACCAGAAGAATAAAAGTTTCCTATTATTTTAGGTTGAATAATATTGTATATGACCTACCATCTACTCCGCTTGAAAAAGAAAATGAAAATTTATTTAGCAACTTATATCATGAGCTGATGTTTTAGAATTTATTTGAATATTTGTCACAGACTCCAGTATTAAATTTCCAGCCTTCTCTATATAAGGTCTTGTGAACAAGATATTCTGGTATGAAATGGCTCAGATTTAACAGCTAATGAAATAGTGTGTTTTTTTTTTTTTTACCAGAGCATTACCATTTGACTCCTAATAACTTTTATGGGCAGTCATCAAGGATTAAGTGAAGACTTTGGGGAGGTCTGTCTTTACAAAGTATAAAATTGCAGCTGACTTTCTAACTGGAATGTAAATTGAAATTAGAGATAAGATAACTATTAGATTATGGTTTGAGCAAGATTATACTTCAAATACCACTGTTTTTAAAACCAGAGGGGGTGACAGTAGAATCTGGGAGAATTTCACAGGCATATTGCTTGGAATATTTAAGAAACCTTTTACTTGATCCAGGAATTTCAGTAAGCAAAGCTTGTAAAAACAAAACACCAACTATTACTGATCTTTCGTCATTATCTCATCAGAAATACCTTTCCCACTTCAATTTATTCATTTTTCCCACATTGCAGGGATGCATTTTCTAAATGCAAAATGAATGCATTAGAATAAAAGGAGAACATTGTGAAGAAGTAAGGTATCCAAGAAGGGACACAGTAGCCACAATTTCTGTATGATGTGTGACTTTTTTGCACTGCTTTGTCTGTACAAAGCACACTTAGCACCAGTGCAGTTGGTTCCAGAAAGGGGCAAACCAGAGTGCATGAAGTTGCAAATATGAGATAATGACTTCAGGCACATACAGAAAAATATTAGAAAAAATCATCCAGATTAACTGCAGATTTTCAAATGTTTGTTAAAGCAAAATCAAGAGCGTAGCATGTAACTTTTTTGTATACAAGAATTACATCCCAGAGATCCACCTTCTGATATGCTTGATTTATAAACCATGGATATTTGGGCACACCACAGCAGCCTGATTGAATCTAACTCAAAGAGTCAAAAAAGTGAGTGTAGAGAATTCAGAGCAGAGTTTGTCCTTGGACTTTTGTTTCTCCCTTCTTTTGAGAGTTGAGACTTGTTGGCAGATTTAAAACAGTTTTGTAATGTAAGCAAAGACTAAACAATGAAAATTAATTTAAAACTTACATACTTTCAGTCACATTAACTCCCTGCACTATGTAATATTGTATAAACATGAGCAAATAGTCCAAACTAACTACAGCAATTGTTCCTCAGAATATGTTTTCTTAAGCATTATATGGACAAAAGCATGGCAAGTAAGGCCAACAATACTATAGTTTAACAGCCCATCTGTGACGAAACTCTGGAAAGTACTATTTTCAGTGTTTCAGTATTTGAATAATGTTTTGAAATCACTATCAAATACTTCCATGACAGCTTAGCACAATAATTGAAATAAATTAGAGTGTTTGTTATTGCTATGGACTTGACCCGCCTCCCTCAGTTTCTCAGAAAATTATAACTGACGACTTTTTACATACAGTTATTGGACAGCATTATACCTATCAAAGAAGTCCAAAATGCAAAGACCATTTAGCTAATTTACAAATAAAGTTAAACATTTCAGAAATTAAGACCTAGAAGAGAACTTCAGCTGGGGTAATTTGTCTTTGCTCCTGAAGGTCTCCCTGTACCTCATCTTACTGGGTTCAATGATTAGTCCAAAGTGCCAGCTAGCAGAGTTCCATTTAACTGAAAAAACTGGCCTGGAGATTGTCACAGCAGAAGAACGAGAGTCAAACAATAAAATACTTAATTGTGTACAACAAAACGCAGGCCATGAGCCTAATTTAAAGTCTTACTTCCATTATATAACCCCACAATCTGAAGGGGACAGTCTGTCATCTCGCTGTCTGAGTACCAATCCATTCAAAATCACAACAATGGGTAACCAACGAAATTCTGGACATCACATAATCTTTTGTTTTTCTTTTTATTAGATCAAAATCCTGCTTTGGTTATGCACTTTCAAGGAGTGTTGCTTCCTTGTGGGCTTTGCTGGTAGGTATTTATAGAGTCCAGTAGCTGCCTCTGTTGTACCAGTAGTAATGGTAGATATGTCTTCTAATTAAGAGACATTTTGCAACACATTGTAAAATTTTTGTTCTTTACCCTCACTTCATGGTTTGGATTGTTTCAAAGGACTAAAATTCATACTCTGAATTCAGTTGTGGAGAAGAGGTTTAGCCAGTTACCCTTTAAAATGTGAGGCTATGTGCCCCTCTTCTGTTACTGAATAACAGAGAATTCATCAAAATATAATAAAATTGTATGTTCCATTTCTTGTGGAGACCTGTGCAAATTTATGTCAAATCATAGGAAGTTTGTTTCCTATAAAAAACTGAAACTTTAAAAGATGACTATTGCTGATTAAATTTATTCTTTTTATGTAAGTGTAATTTTCAGTATTTGTCTAATAGAGACAATGCCTCTCTTGCTTCCCATATCTTGGGTTCCCTTAAAACAAGGATTAGATAACTCTTGGGAATTCAGATGTCAGTGAACAAATTTGAGTGGTATTACCTTAAAGGAATTTATCACCAACAGAAACTGATACTCCTCTAAAAATGTTGATGTTAGATGAGATGTCATGGAACACAAAGTAATTTCTTTCTGTTCATAGTAAGATACACAAACCTAGGAGTCCTAAATTAAAACCCTGGCTTCAGACATGCTGGTACCAATTCACCCAATAATACATCAGCTGACTTTCTCTATTTCCTCCCTGCTAATTGCACAGCCAGTCTCTAAATTATTAGTTGGTGTTGTGAAACTAGCATCTCTTTATCTAATTCTGTGGAAATGTGGAAATCCATTTGATCTTAACGTCATGAGGATAGCGTGGCTTCTTTTGAGAGCAGAGCATCAGACAGCAGCAGTCTGAAAACACTTTGTTGCTTTTCCCAACTCTTCCACTCTCCCACTGAGTGGCCTGTGCCAAATACTTCGCTTGATTTTCTTCATCTTTAAATTGAACCTCACAGCAGCTGCACTTAACATAAATAACTTCTTTAATATATGTCTGTGAGATATACTAATGAAAATCTCTTGTGGTAAAAGGTTTGTGACTCTTTTGTTACATGCCTAACTGGAATCTTAAAATGAAAGGCTGTGGTTCTCGGTTGTTACAGGTGGGGGTTTATTAAGCAGCCTGTTGCGGTTCTGAGCTTTGCTAAGGAGTTGAGTACTGTCAAGAAGAGTTATACCATTTTGTTGCTGGCATTATAACCTATTGGGGTTGCTTCTGATTGCAGCCCCAGTCTTTTTTCTGTTTTTCACAAACCATGCTGTGATTGTCCCTCAGAAAAGTCTCAAGATGACCAGTACCTTAGAACATGTGATAGATTTTGCCTTTGATGTTGGTCTAGTATGCAAAGATCTGCTCGAAGGAGAACATTAATGTTACCAACAACTGATGGTGTTAATATAATCCAAAGAAAGTTGATCTCTTGGGCCTTGATGCAGGTTACTTGGCATGGGATTCTAGCACATAATATACCCACAGTATAACGGTATGCAGGGCTATTTTTTTGCATCTCTAGCTTAAATCCTGAATGGGTCTTTTCTAGCAAACTAATATTCACAGGGTGAAGGAAAAAAAAAGGGTTGTACAACATCAGGTATGGCCTGCAAAAAGAAACAAGCACCTTTCAAAAATATCTATGTTCCTCTTTCATGGGTGTGTATTCATTCCACATAGCACTTCTGGATCATGTCATAAATAAGACACAATGGAAAAGGATCAGTTTGGCAACAAACCTAAAACTATTTGTAAGTCTGACACCAGATAAAGATATGTTTTTCCAAATTCATCATTTTACAAGTGGACTTTCTATTTAAATTAAGTAAAGATCTTTGTCAAATTAATGAAAAAACGGAACAGATTATTCATCAGGAAAAAAGAATGAGGTAACTGTAAATTGATGTGGCTTAGTTTTGGATGAGAAAAGATACATACACATAGCAGGAAATGACAGAACCCAGCAACTGTTTTGGCTGCAAAACCTGTGTGTTCAGTATATGACATTACAGGGGGAAAAGGACTAAGACTAGAATTAAAAGAAAAAAAACAGGCAGATTCTTTTGTTATCATGGATTAGCAAGTCTCCTTCAAATATAAAGAAAAATATTTTCATGTGCTTTTGTCCAAACTATCTACACAGTTGTATTAAGGTACCTAAATTATTTCTTAGTTTAAAAAACCAATTGTATTAATAAATCAGTGTTGCTAATAAAGCAGCCAGCTCAAGGCAAGTTCTTGCCCAAAACTTTCAACATCCCAAATAGTGCATAATTAAGTTCAAGTGGGACAAACACTCAGGTTTTTGTTTCTCTTAAATAATAGAATTACATCTGAGATGAGCAAGTATTTCATTAAAACCTCCTTTTTTTTTCCCTCCTGAAACTTGCAAGGAGACAATGAGATGATACTGATCTGGATGGAGGGTGATCTATCATGCAATTAGCTAAATGCAGTGTAGAGAAATGATACTATAAAGGCAACTCAGAACTGTCCAAACATGAGGATTATTGGCTGTACATTTGAGTAAATTTGTGCAAAAAAAAACCCCTAGAAAAACAAAACTCTTTGATCTTGGCATGTCTCCTGTAGAAATACACTCCAAAAGGGGAGTCAAGAGTTCATAGTGAATTCTTCCTCATTTACTCTGGCAATTTAACCAGCAGATGCTGAATCAAGCTCAGCCTAGGACCAGATGGTGTTCATCCAGAATTTCTAAAGGAAATAGTAAAATTATTAACCATGATGTGCAATCTATTGTTTAGAACTACGTTGTTGCCAAGGAAAAAAAAATTGTGTAAATGTGATGCCAATGTTTAAAAAGGACTCCCGGGGAACAAAACCCTTGGAATTGCAAGCCAGTCTGTAAGCTTGGCATTCAGACAAGGAAAACTGGTCAGGGCTCTAATAACACATAAAAATCTCTGGACATGTGGTCTGGACAAATTTGTAGAGGAGCAGTGCACCTTACAAATCCAGAGTCCCGAGCATGTGAAAAAGATGATCCAGTTTGTTTTAAACAGTAACTCCACAGTAGTTTGGATTTGCATGGGATATCATTCCCTCACTCATTCTGCACTAGCTTTTGGTTGCAATTAGTGCCTTCTGGAGTCAGTCATGGCTCAGTACTTACCGCTCAACCCTTCAAGCCTGTGCTGCACATGTTCTCTCCCAGCGCCGTGTTCTCAGCTGGTTTGCTGCCTGCCCAGCACACAGAGCCAGCTGTGCCAGTGCAGCCTGGTTCCGTTTGCCTTTTTGCCAGCTCCATGAAGCCTCCAGCCATGGCTGCTATCCTCGTTGGCTTCATCCCTCTCGCATGTGCTTAGCAAGAGTGTCTTGACCCTGCAGTGAGCCCATCCCTTGGGTTGGGGTCAGTGGGGCTCCTGCTGTCCCAGGGAAGCTGATCCCTCACCCCATCCCACACACGTTTGAGAGCAATGCGAGAGACCTGCGCTGGCTTTACAGTGTTTGTCACAGTGTCCTGTGGCCCCAGCCAACCTCTCACCCCTGAGAGCAAGGTGGTCAGTGGGACCATGCAGTGACCACCGATGGCCAGCTGCATCCAGGGCTCGCAGAGGTACAAAGGATAATAGAGAAATTAGAACTTTCAATGTAACCTCTCAATCTACTTTCCTACATACCTATTCCCGTTATTCATACTATAAAGCAAAGCTGGCGAGACTGGAAAAGAAACCCTGGCTTTCCAGTCTGTGTATATGAGATTTGAGGGGTCAGAACTGGTATAAAGAACCTGCTACTGCTCTGCTTTTAAGTAAAATACATCTTAAATGTGAAATTAATTTTACATTCCATTATAGTAGAGATTAATTTCTAATATTAGTTTGCATTTCTGGCCATAAACAAGCTATACACTGGAAATTAAAAGCCCATGACTTTGTGAAAACAGCAGTGAGGATGATGTTTATGTATTAAAAAAGCAGAACTTTTAAACCATCAAGATCTTTGAGCTTTACACTGGTGTATAACTAATGTGCCACAGTTTATCAGTTTTATCAAGTTTACATTCAAGTCATATACAAGTTCTTGCACAGAGGAAATGTATAGGCTTCTGCTTATATTAACTGACAATTCTAATGTACTTTCATAAGGTTTGATCCACTAAGTGAAATTAGGGAGTTTTGCTATTGACTTGCTGGGGTTTGGATCAGGCATGTACAGCACTTTCATATGAAACTAGGACTTCACCAAAAGAGATAAATGTAACTGCTTTTATTTTTCTGAATCTACCGTATCTTTAGTTTACTCTGAAAAATATGAAGAAAAGAATCATTTCCATGTAAGGAAAGCAAAATCTTCACTATGTTTTTCTCTTCTCTGCCCTTTTGTTAAGCTACTCTTACCGTTTTAAATATTGTTGGTTGAGACACAGATTTATCACTCTCATCACTCACTGAGTCTCATTTATACTCTGTGACATAACTGACTGACTCTGAGAAATATTGCAGAGACGTGAGTAGAAGCAATCTTGCAAAGGGTTAATACTGTAATCTTTTTCTAGCCTGTTTATAATCCCAACAGTAGTGCAGTAAGAGGAGAGGGTGGATCTAAAAAGTACCGGAGGGGATATGTGTGTGTATGTGTGTGTGCATACGTGTGAGTGTGTTTGTGCACACATGCTTTGCTTTTCTGAGCTGCCTTGTGTGCCCCTGCAATAAATCTTGCTCAGCCAGAGCAGGACTCTGTGCTGGGTGCTCCTGTCGGAGAGCCGGAGCAGCTTCCTTGCACAGCTGCCTCTCTTGCCTTCTGCAGATTTCATTCAGAAACATGTTTGTTTACTGAAAGCATGGGCAGATAGTTACAAACCCACCTTCTTCTTCATCAAAGCTAACCTGTGGATACTGAAGAATGGAAATAGTTGATGCTAGTAGCCTCCTTGGGAACGGTACCAACATTACTGATTTCCTCTGCAATATCATCTTGGAAAATGACACTTTTTTCTGCGTGGATGATGCACCTTATCCTTCCAGAGGTATGTATGGAAAATTGATTTTTTGGAGACAGTTATAGTTCTAGCTGGATGTAGAGATACTATAGAAAGAAACAGCTATGTGAGGTGTTTTCTCTGAGGGAGTGCAAAATCAACTGCTTGCTTTTAAGTTAGTATGAGAAACAGGCAGCCAAAAATTTAGTATGTGCTGGTTTTTCAAGTTAAAAATTCAACTAAGACAAAATTTGGATATAATGGAATACTAAAACAGTACACACAATTTTGGGCACAATATGTAAACATCTCTGCTAAGGAGTTGGAGAAACATTTTAACTCGGTTCAATAACAATGGAGTGATTAGATCTGATACCATATATGAAAATAATTTAATATGAAATTATAGCACTCTGAGGCTGAAAAAAATCCATGTATTAAAACATTTTCTGATTGCTTAATCTTTTCTTAGTTTTGCATAAAAGAGGAGCTCCCATGGTAAGTGGTGCATAGTAAGTAGCATGAGAAGCACACACTTTAAGAAGTTGTATATGACTCTCCAAATGTACATTGTACTGCATATGTTGTAGTTTAATGCTATACAATTCATGTAGATCAGAATATCTTTAAGAATTTCAACACTTTCACTGATTTTGCATTGGTGCAAAGACATAAACCTTCATAAACTTGAATACAGAAAGGCTTTTACCTTTCGATTAAAGGTTGAAATATATAATATTAATCTGAGTTGAATACTACATAACTGATGTTTGTTTGTCACAATTTTCAGATTTGCATCAGATAATTCGGATCCTGCTGTATGGTTTGATATTTCTGCTCAGCATTTTGGGGAACATTCTGGTGATTACAGTACTGATAAGGAACAAGCGGATGAGAACAGTCACCAACACATTTCTGCTGTCACTAGCAGTCAGCGACCTGATGCTCTGCCTTTTCTGCATGCCTTTCACCCTCATTCCCAACCTGCTAAAAGATTTTATTTTTGGAAGTGCTGTTTGCAAAACTGCCACTTATTTCATGGGTAAGTCTAAGAAGTTTATATCTATTTTGAAGACTGACTAATGAGACAGGTGAGAAGGTATTCAAAGACCTATAAAAAGCTGATTGTTTCCATCCACCATTGAAGTTACCAGTACTATGGAGAAACAACTTTGTAGTGCAGATCTTCATGGTTCTGGTGTCCTTGGTCTGATCCAGCAAAATACAGAGGTACACACTTCACTTCAATGACATACAGAAGTGTTTTGCTGGATGCAAAGATGTTGCATGATCAAACTTTGGGGAACCCATCACATGCCCTTGTGATGGTCTTGCACACCCTCACTAAGGGCAGATTCTGCCCACAGATTTTTGGCAGCAGTGACGCATAAAAATGAACAAATAAATAGGCCAAAATAGGTGTAATTTGCAGAGCTGGAAGTTGGGGCAAGCTCTCTTTGCAGACAGACCAGGTGTGATCAGAGGTCACCAGAAGACCATAAAACACAGATACAGATTTCAGAGGCTGACTTTAACAAGCATCACTTTTGTATGCCTTGCCATATTTCATTTTGGTTGTGGAGCCAGGAGCTAGGAGTTTCAAAATGCCTGGGTTGTGTATGTATGTGTAAGTGATTTTTGTCTCACTTTGAATACTTCCTCTGCATTCGCTTCTTAACAAAAAAACCCCCAAACAAACAAAACCAAAACAAAGGAAAAAAAAGCCCCACAGAAAAAGCAAAGAAGAAGAAGAAGAAGAAAGAAAGAAAAAGAAAAAAGAAAAAGAAAAAGAAAAAGAAAAAGAAAAAGAAAAAGAAAAAAAGAAAAAAAGAAAAAGAAAAAGAAAAAGAAAAAGAAAAAGAAAAAGAAAAAGAAAAAGAAAAAGAAAGGATAACATTATGTAAAATTTCTGCCACTTTGGGAGACCATTAGTTGATTACAGAAACCTGAGGTCCCCCTTCAACCCATGTCCTTGAGAACTTTGATGTAATGTGAAAGTACACACCTAAAGTGTGCGAATGGGAAATCAACATCTTTTTGTAGATAAAACCAATAAAACTAAAGGCCATGTTTAAACAACTATAACAAATTGCTGCCAAAAATACCGTAAAACGTTACTGAAGCATTGTGATCTTCCCCTTTTTTTTAAAAAAAGTTTTTATTAAAAAATTTTTTTATAAAAATAAAAAATTTACACACAACGTAAATTACTTAGTAAAAAATTCAGTGAAATGGACCAAACATAAAGTTTCTCATAATGAAGCTGTTTTATTTTAAGAGTTGGAATGTGGGTATTTCCCACTAACAGTTCATGTAACAGATGCTTCACCTGACAAACAGACACTAACAACCATTGCATCAATTATGCTCAAATTTTAATTTTAAGATGTAGAAAGACAAATTTAAACTACAAATGATTTGTGTAAAGTAAACTGTAATAATATTGACATTTTATAGTTTGACCCACATTCACAAAGACTCATAAGTAAAAGTTCATTCACTGAAAGAAAAAATTGTGGCGAAGTTAAGAAGAAATATTTATAATTTTTCAGGGATGAACTTGGGCACCTCAATGATGGAAACACAGATCACTTGCTGCATTATATTTTATAAAATATGAACAGAAGAAATTAAGGATACTCGAAGGACAAAGATTCTGCTTCATGACTTCATTTCTCTTTCTTTGTAGCTCCATTAGCATCTAATTAAAAAGTTGTAATAGATTTAATTCTCTTAAATGAGAAAATCAAATCATGAGTCAAGCAGAAGACTCAAAAAAATGAAACAATAGAAAAGGAACTGTGAACATCTGTATTAAGAGAGTAATTAACTGATTTCAAATACTTTGTTTGAATTTCAGTGCAATTAATGGAGTGAATAAACCACAGTAACAAAGGGAATAATTAGGAGTAAAATTGTCTTTTTTCCCTGTTACCAGAATGTTATGGTTTGACAGAGTATGTATTTTTTCTTGGACTTTTGGAGTAAGAGAAGCACAGAACAGGAATATCAGTCTGGAGCAGTCTGGACACCCAGACCCACTGCCCACACATTCTTCACTGACTTAATCAGTACGGTATTTATAAATACTTTTGCTTATCAATAGTTTGCTATATTTTAAAATTTTTGTATGCATACAGAAAGCTAGCGAGACCATTTGACATAACCTTTAAAACAAGAGAATAACCTTTTTCTTTATATCTATAGGTATCTCTGTAAGTGTCTCTACATTCAATTTGGTTGCCATATCTTTGGAGAGATACAGTGCCATTTGCAAACCGCTGCAGTCCAGGGTCTGGCAGACAAAATCTCACGCCGTGAGAGTGATTGCTGCGACCTGGTGTGTCTCCTTTACCATCATGTCACCATACCCAATCTACAGCAAGCTGGTACCTTTCACCAAGTACAACAACACCACAGCAAATATGTGTCGGCTCCTTTGGCCGAGCGATGTCATTCAGCAGTCTTGGTAAGACCTAACTGGCTGTCAGCAAATGCATAATTGTCTGGTGGAAAACAGGATTTCATGGTAGCAATAAGCCTATGGAAAATCAAGTACTAACCTTCAGCAAGTGTTTACGCCCTATCATGCTTATTTAAGATGTAAAAAAAAACCCCAACATATTTTTGAGCTGCTTACATTTTGACATTTGCATGACTTTTCCCTTGTCATAGGAAAGATTGCCCAATGTGGCAATGATTCTCACACCATGGTCTGCTAAGCCCTGACAGTCACTGTAAAGAAAGCATCTGCCACTTGTAGTAGGAATACTGTTTTCTCTTATTTACACATAAACTTCAACATTTTCAGAGAAATCCTTGATTAATCTTTGAGAAACACAGACACACACAAATGCCCCTCTGTGTGCTGCCTTGCCTGTTAATTTGTTTGAAAGTCCTCTGAAGCAGAGAAGCAGAATATGAGAATGCAAATGTCTCATTTGAGAACTGAATCCTTTTGGTCACTTACGGAGCACAGGGGCAGAGAGAAGAGGGGAGAGACATGCTCCAAGTCCTACACATCCCAGCAGAGTAAACAGCAGCACTATCAAACAGCAATAGCACTTAGACACGATGTCCTTGCAGGTTGACTAAACACTGACTGGCACAGGGAAAGTGTAAGATTTTTTTTTGATACTGAAGGTCAGTTGGAAGTGGGAAAAAGATTAAAGTCGGCACCACTTTGGTATGGTTTATCCACAAAGAGACTAACTTTGTGTTAATGCTTTCAGTAGTCTCAGGTATTTGGAAGCATGAAGAGGAAGGGTGCAGGACAAAATTCTCTTCTCTGTGGTCTCCTTGCAGGTTCCTAAGTGTGTTACTGAGTTGGCACCAAAGTCACAGGGATCGGAAGAGACACATGCTCATGGATGCATTTAAACAACATTATTTCCCCAACTTGTACTCACATCAGAGAATCTGACTAGGAGAGTAGCAGATGTGAAAAAGTAAAAGCTGCTTCCTTTACCAAAGAGATTGCCAGCCCTGGGATCCCTCCCCAGGAGCTCTGCATGGCTCCAGGGATGAAAACCCAGGTTGTGGCTGCCCTGTCTTTGCCTACATGTGCCACGGCCCTCAGGAAGTCAGATCTCTCTGAAGAAAAATAATAGAATGATTTACATTGGAAAAGACTTCTAAGATCATTGAGTCCAACCATTAAAATATTTTAGTGTACCAGGGGCCCCTTTCAGAATCAGCAGATGCTCATTTAGCTTCTGCAAAGGGATTTTTTCATTGTCCAAAGCTACAGGGCACCCAATGCTCATCTGGTTACAGCAGGGAGTCCTACTCATGGTCAGAGAGAGCTTCTGCCCCCTTTAACCACTGTGGGAGTGCCCGTCTCCTCTGGGCTGCATAAGTGAAGTGATGGATAGTTTGCAGCCACGATCGTCTTATTCCTGCTGTACCTTTCTGGGGAAAAAGGAGAAGAACTAGGAAGCTTCAATGTTGCCTAAAAGACAGGCTACCTGAAACAGAGGCGAAGACAAATTAGGAGTATAAAAGCAGACAATTTATTTAAGGCCTGCAGAGGCCTTAAAGGTACATTCAGGCAAACGAAGCCCCCCGTCGGGGACGACACCCAAAATGGACACCGAGTCACGAGCCCTTCACTTTTTATAAGTTCTGTTTCATTAGCATATTGGCTCTTAATTCTCCAATCGCACCCTCAGGTGATGATGTTAACCACCCCAGGCCTGCTCCCCCCATCTCACAGTTGTTTACATATTTTCAGGCCCTAAGGCAATGAATATGTCCTTGAATCTGTACTCAGAGAGCCTTGTTTTGGCTAAAGGTGCTGGGAACAGGGGATTTTAGCACTTTGTAAGAAGCACAGAACTACAGCAAGTTACAGCTACATGAAGAGTAAAAAACTAGAAATACCTGAAGGCATCATCAATTTTCCAAAGGTGTCAAAATTATACTTTGTATTATCATGAAAAAATAAAAAATAATCTTGAAACGCTGTCTTCTCCAATTATCAGTTGTATAAAAGGGAGTTTTTCTGGTTTTGTGCCATTCCCTGTTCTCAGTTTGTCTTTTGATTCCTTAGGTACACTTTCCTGCTACTCACGCTCTTTCTTATTCCTGGAATTATAATGATGGTTGCATATGGTCTAATTTCTTTGGAACTCTACAGAGGAATAAAATTTGACACCAGCCAGAGAAAATCTTCACGAGGTAACAATGCATTTAGGTTTGGGGTGGGGTTTTTTAAGTTAGAGTTGAAGATACGAGCAGTCATTTTGAGGCTAGTAAAAGGAAAGCTTTCTGTTTGCAAAAATGATCATCATGGTCAGTTATGTCATGAACTTTCCAGCTGCATTTCATGATTATAGTTATTCTGTTGTTAGCAAATAAACCTCACCTGTGGCTTGTTTGCAAATACTTGGGGCAGAATACATTATATTTCTAATTTGTTTATTATATAAATACCAAGGTTTTTTTCTGGCCGTGGATGAGGACCATTTTTGTCAATAAATGCCACAAATTGAAATTGTCAAATTAAAATAGAAGCATATAACCTTGAAAACTATCTTCTATCCATACTGGATTAAGCATCGTTCCTACTCATTCTGCATTAGTTTGTATAGAGATAAGATGTGAGAATATTGGGAGACAGAGGATTCAGATATAAGCTGATAACAACTGACTCAGAAGCAGGCCCGTGCTTTCTTCGCAGCAGTTGTTCAGCTATGAATTATGTTGTTTATTTAGATTTAGACTGCATTCTTCATTTTTTATTTTGACTCACTGTTCGAGATATTTTGCCAACTATTTAAACAGCACTTTATATGTACAGAAAGAAGAATGAGTACCTGCAGCGCCAAATACGAGGATGGAGATGGATGTTACCTCAGCAAAACAAAAAGAAAAAGGAAAATGCCATTGCAACAGCTCTCTGCTATGAGCCACAACAAAGTAGAGAGGGTGAGAAGCAACAGCTCTTCTGCCAACTTAATGGCCAAGAAACTCGTCATCCGTATGCTGATGGTGATCGTGGTTTTGTTCTTCATTTGCTGGACTCCCATCTTCAGCGTCAATGCCTGGCGCGCCTTTGACACGGCATCCGCGGACCGGCGCCTCTCGGGGGCTCCCATCTCCTTCATCCACCTGCTGTCCTACACTTCTGCCTGCGTGAACCCCATCATTTACTGCTTTATGAACAAGCGTTTCCGCATGGCCTTCCTAGCCACCTTCGCCTGCTGTGCCAAGCAAAAGCCTCCCGCCATACGGGGAGAGGCTGGCGACGAAGAGGAGGGGAAAACGACGAGGGCTTCCCTCTCCAAATGTTCTTACACACACATGTCTGCATCTGCACCGCCCTGAGCTGCACCAGGGCAGGCAACAAGTGGCGAATCGTCTGGTCTTGGAAAGGGACTGTGGCCTCAGCTGAACGCGGTTTAGTTCTGAGTTAATGAAACACTTCAGCTGACAGTCAACACAGAGAGAATTTTATGGGATACGGATGCTATCACTGTCTGAGTGTTACATCACTTTCCCTTCAAAAGTACAAAGGAGGAAGAGGGCTCTGAAGATAAAGGACTTTACGAAAAGCCTGAGAAGTTGTTCTATTTGTCATAAATTCTGCTGCAAAGATTGATGTGCTCTACAACAACAGCTTTGCTCAGTTTTCAGATGCAGTTCTGAGTGTCTCTTAAAATTTCCAAGATGCTAATAGATTCTCCTCAAACATGAATATATGTAATGCAGTCTTCACTTCACTAGCTATGCCTCACAAGCAAAAATCTTTCTATTTGTAGTATATTTTCACATTATTTTAGCTCAGCTAATACATGTTGAGATAATTTTGGTGTCACTCTCACAGGAATTCTGGGGTGGCGAGAATGGGCTTGTCCATGTGAAACTAATGCTTTTAAGTAAAATAATTTCTTTTTTTTAAAATAAAATTAAAATAAATATTGTTGACTTTGTGGGTGGAATGCATTCTTCACTCAGACAACAGCATAAATTCACATAATTTCATGTATTTTTTTTTGCTTAAATAAACCCCACAGAACAAGGACAAAGACATGGCTTTTCTCTGTGCAGCTGAAAGCACCCACATATGCAAGTGGTGGGGTCTTAGATGAGCCCCAAAGGCTCGTGTGGAGATTTCCACACTGGGAAGCACAGGGATAAATGCTTGGGATAAAGCAAAGAGGTATTTTACAGAAGATGCAGAAGTGAAGACACAGGTTGGTGCCCATGGCAGTCACATTTCACAGAAACATTCACAGTCACTCCAGGCGCAGCACTGCCAACATGGAGATAAAGCCATTGGGTGCAGAATGGCAGAAAGGGCACATGCAATGAGCAAAGGCTGAAAGGCTTTGTCAGAAAACAGTTTTTCTAAACTTTGTCACAACTATTTTCTCCAGCTACACGCACCTGTGAACAGATCCAACGCTGAGTAAAACAACTTTGAATGATGTAATTATTGGTGCTTTACTGAGCAAGGAATCAATTCTCTGTCCTGTGCAGCACATGGGTGGGTGTGGGTGTTCAGGTCTTGTCCTTTGCTCTGTGGAACTCGGCTGGAGAAGTTGCATCACGTATTTTGTTTTGTGGAAATATCCTGTTGGAGATGTTTCTATCTTCTAGCTGAATCAATATCATTAAAAACTCTTGTTATTAGACAGAGATTAAATTTGAACACGGCGTGGAATGTAGATGTGGATATTAAATATAAGCCCTCTCAAGGTTTTTAATCAGGAAAATCTGATCTCTTTACAGAATGATTTTAAATTAGAAATATATTGTGAGTTCCAGCACCCAGATCCCTGTTCTGCACTCAGTTATTGCCTGAAATGGTTTGCCCTTACAACTTAACACACAACTTTGGCTATTACCTTTTTTTGCATCCAGCTTGTCCACAGACAGGAAATTAAAAAAAATTTCTAAACACTATTCATGCACAATCCATAGAAACAATATTTTGCCTGCCTTATTAATAAAGTAGCACTGCTCCTGGAGCGGCACTGAGACTACTGACATCGATCTGACCTTTTGCAAATACCCAACAAATTAAATTATGGGGTTTAATTCATAACAATGAAATGAAAATTTTACTTTCCTTAAGGATGCAAGTTGAGACCTACTACAAACCTGCCCTGTATGTTGAAACTGAAGGAACAAGCTTAGGTGCTTTGGCATTTATGTGGAACAGTGACAGCTGGAAATTGTGAAGTATTGATACCATTTGAAAGCCTGAATCCATTATAGATAATAGTTTAAAAATCGTTGTTTAAGTAACCAAACCCCTCACATTTTAATAAAGCACTGGATGTGACTATGCTGGCTATGTGCTGTACTGCAGGACAGCTCTGTGTGCCCTTTCAAAAGCAAATTCCTTTTTGCAGATGTAGCTTCCCCAGTACCTGTAGAGTGACATAAGAGGACATGCCCAATTCACCTGCTCCCACTGATTGAGTCTGAGGATTGTGGTTTCACATGAAAGGCAAAAGCTATTTTCAACAATGCCATAATCAGATCTGAGCCCCCTGCAGCCTCCAGCACCTGCGGCTGAAAGGAGCAGAGTTTCTGATTGATTCCCCTCTCGAAACTGCCAGCGAGCACAATTTGGAGGCGATGAAATGAGAGAGGCAGGAGAAGATCCTGATGGAGTGGTGGCTGGGAGACAATCAGGGAAGGGTTGAAATGTCCCATTTCTCCAAGGCCCGTCTGTGTGTGCGTCACTCTTCCCCTCCATTGCCCCCTCTACACCTATTTTCTTTTTATACCAACACAATAATTCTTTTGATCAAGCTCCCAAAGCCACGAGCCTTACACCAAATTCCAGCAAGAAGTAGGAATTAAACTTTTAAAATTGCAATCCAGTCATTTTGTCTTCTACCGTGGTCTCCTAGCACAGGAAATTTCAGCCTTTCTGCATCTTAATGCCATTTTTCCTGATCTGTGCATTGCAGAAGTCATCCCTGGGTCCAAATGGTGTTCTTTCATCGCTAAAGGATCGTGGCATCCTTCCAGCACCTTGAATTCAGATGCTGATGTCACTGAAAAGGTATCTTCAGCAATAAATATGGGTGGAATAAACACATAGAGAGCCTATGAAATCTTCTCATTTTAACAGTAGTTTACAGGGGTTGTTTACAGGGAAAAATCCTATCCTACTATGAGCAGTCCCTAAAAGCAAACTGTTTTCCAGATGTAGCAGACAAATGGCAAACCAATTAATTTCAGGTGTATAATGCCCATAATTCTCTGAAGTTTTTACCTTCTTTCCCTTTCTCCCTTTTTTCTTTCTCTCTATCTCTTTCAGCTGCAGGACACCATCTGATTTTTGTCCCACATGCTTCTCAGTCTCTAGGTTACTTTCCCGCCACCACCAATTGCTTGATGATTTTTTCCTCTTTGACAGGTTTATTTTCCTTCCCAGATTTACTTTCCCAGAGAGCACTCTCATCTTCATTTCCCCCATCGTCTCCGGCTGACAGACTCCTGGAGCACACTTCTCCAAGCAATATATCCTGCCCACAGCACAACTGTTCGGCAATCACTCCCTGCAATCCTACGTCCGAGTCCACACATTGGCTCTCGAACAAGCAGGATGTGCTAGTTCAGAAAAACAAAAATATAGCATTAAATGACAACCAGATCCTCCTGTGATACTCCCATCACTATTACTTGCAACTTGTGTTATTAGGGAGTGCTTTAAGACTGATGCCTTAAAATACTGCTCCACACAGGACTTGGAGAGGGGTCAAAGTGAAGGTATTTCAGTGTTGCCAGGGTAAAACACCTTAATGCTCTTAATGGAAAGCTGCATGTGGTTTTGGAACTCCAGCCACTGAAGGTTGACACCCCCTTATACAATTCCCCCTTACCTTTCCTGATGCCACCAAGCCCTTCTTGGCAAGGTGGGGAGCCTGCCCATGACCACCCCCTCCTGCTCCTCCTGCCCCCGAGCCCAGGGATGGTGCACCCCCTGCACATCCACCACAGCCCATCACAGTGCTTGCCTGGCCTGGAATAGAGGACTGCAGGGTCAGTCAATACTGAAAAGGGTGTTGAGCTAAGCTGGGGGTTTCTAGTGGCAAAAGATGCCTATTCTCAAAAGGAAAGTACAGAAACATAAAAACTACTGGTTTTGATTTTGAGTAAGGATTATGTGAGAGCAGAGGCTGTAGCCTTTTTACTACAGCATCAGAGACAGAGTGGTAGAGAGTATAAAATGAAAGTTGAGACTTTTGGTTGAGTTTTGTTTGTAAAATATCTTGCTCTTCCACTTCAAATATCACATGGACCAACCAAAAACCACTTCACTCAGGTGTGCATGTAGGTCAGCAGTTTGCTCATCCTCTGGCCACAGCTTTCCAGTCAGTTTTTCTATATGCATTTTTAATTTCAGTTAAACATAAAAAAAGCTTTAGCTTTTTATGCACAATTCATCCCCAGCTCTTTTCTCACAGGTTACATCCAGCATAGTAATGCATGCCTTTAGCCTGCTAGAATTTCTGTTTGAGTGGTGTATAAAAAACTCCACTTCTAGCACTACCTTTTTCATTTTTTCCTTCTGCAATGCTTGTTAGGCCGCCTTGGGTCCTTCCTAAAGAAAAAAAATGCAAAGGAAATGTTCATGAATTGTAAAGCTCCTGCTTTGCTTGCCTAATGGCAATTCATCCCTGCTAGGAGCTATTTGTCTGCATCTCCACAGATAACTATTTCATGAAGAGTTTTCTTGGCTTCCACTCCCAGTTGTGTCCAAAAAGCTAATTTTTAGCTAGTGAGATGTCAGTTGTTCCACTGTATGGTGAGACAAGAACAAAACACATTCATTAGCATCAGCTGGTAGTAAACATCAAGTAAGAATCATCCCCTATGGGGTAAACACCAGTTAATTGATGTCCTGCTATTTTGACAGTTATTAAAATTTTTAAAAATATTTCCTGATAGAATGAAAAAATGTAACTTATATACCAAGTTCGATTTAAAGCCAGGCAGCCATGACAAGAGTAGACAAAAATCACTGCATAAGTCCTGTGAAAGTCATACAAACACCAGTGTTACAAAACAGGCATGAAGAAAGTCACACATTCAGAGCTTAAATCCATAAGGAAAGACAGGGGGTTACTCATGCTCTTTGCTTGCTGTCAGAGATAAGTTTTTTTATTATTATTGAATGGACATTGGCTCAGGGCTTTATTCTGAGAATATTTAGCAACTGCTAAGAGGCCTCATTGCTGACCAAGTGAAGAATGACACACAGAGGTGACACCACAGGGGCAACTGTGCTAAAGAGATGACAATGCCCAAGAGAGAACTGCCCAACCAGGCGGGAACTCTGCACAGACTCCTCCAAACCTGCTGTGGGCCTTCTAACACCTGAGATTGTCAGGATTTCATAGCTAAACTGAAGGTAGGTGTGGAGAAACCAGAGCTGCTCCTTGCTCTGAAACTGGCCCAAAATGCAGCCCCCATCCATGAAGGGACATCTGGCAGTGGTGCTGTGACTGCCTTGCTGTTACTGCAAAGGAATATAAGGATACTAATGGTATCCAGGACACTCTGTCTTTGGAGCTGCTTTTTCTGTTGGCATCCCAAAAGATGGTCCTGCCACATGCAAGTAGGAAAATGAACACTGCAGTTGTGGCACTGAAATTAATTCATTGCATCAGCAAAGGGCACAGCTGTTGCTTCTTTGGGAAAGCAGCATCGTGGCTGCTCCAGCTTCCCAGGGTGCTACCACTGACTTCGTGTGCCTCTGACCATCCCATGGGGAAGGACAGAGCTTATCACAGGATGAGGAAGGGGCTGTGTCTTTAGGGCAAAGAGCTTTTTATTGTCCAGATATGGTCAGTGCTCATGTTACAAGTTACAAAAAAAAAAAAAAAAAAAAAAAAAAAAAAAAAAAATTAGAGGTGACTAAAGCAAATAAGACTAAAGCTATCAGCCAGGTTCTCACAATGCATTTTTAACAAGAAGAAAGCTTTGTTAATATCAAAGTCTTTACTTTACTGAGATTACAGATCTAGGAGAAGCATCCAGAAAATATATCTCAGGGCCCTTGTGTTTATTAAATACGAAACCTGTTTAAATACTGTTAGCTGAGTGAGGCAAAACAATACAGTCCAGGAAAGCCTGTCAGGCATAGTTCTGTATTCCCTGGTATTTTTCAAGCTTTTTTTTTTAATTTTGTATTTGTTTCCTTCTGGTTTTTTAAGCAGGGAAAAGTAAAAACTGATGGAAATTCAAAGAATGTTTATTGAAAGACAGGGTTTTCCACAAAAATCAAATGTTTATTAACATCCAGCTTGACTCCTCTACTGCACTGATTTGTCAAGTATTTATCAAAACCAGGATAAACTTTCTTTGCTACACCCTGAGGCTAAGACTCAGAAGCCTCCAATGACAGAGGCTGTGTAGACAAGAAGGAAAGGGAGAGTGAGCAATCTGCAGGTGCACAGCGTTGTCTGATACTGCTTTTGTAGGATCTGTGAGATTAATCAGATAGGTAGAAGAGTGTTTAGGAAGATGGAGATTGAAGTCAAAGCTCAGTCTGGTGCACTTGCAGCTGAAACGTGGCTCTGCAGAGCCCAAACACAGGGCTGGGCAGGAATGGAAGGGAAGGTGAAAGGGAAACATTTTGGCCTTGTGGAGTGGTGGGTGGAAAAAGTTATAGTGAGGATGAAAGAACATGATCTTGGTCTGTGGAGAGACAAGATCATTGCGAATAAGTTTTAATTTTGGATTGTCCCCTTGAAAGTAAAAGGAAAGGCAGATGTGCCTGTAGGGGAAGGAGGCACATAGTGGGGTGGGGGCAGAGAAAGGCTTCTCCAGGCAGCAAGATGGAAGGAAAATCAAACTTCATTCTGGGTAGAGAAGTGCTCATTTTAGGTAAGGGGGGAAGTGAAGATTTGAAGATAAAACAACTACGCTGGTATTAATTTCTGTTCTACAGGCCTTGTGTAGGGCTGTGCAGCTGAAGGGATTCTGTCAGCAGGACAGAGCAGGCAGGCAGAGCTGAGGGTCTCAGCCACGTGCCCCAAGCACAGGAGCCCCATGGAGAAGCTGCAGGCCATGGAGAAGCTGCAGCACAAGGCCCTGCTGGCAGCAGCACACCCTGGATCTCCCACCTGGGGAGCTCAAAGTGCACTGCCAAGGTGTCACTGTGCTCCAGCCCAGCTGATGGGCTCAGGGAACACAACGTGTGCTCCTCTGTCCCAAAGCCCAACACCTATGTGCCCATGGGACCTGCTGAGAGCTGCTCCTCCAGCTCTTGCCCTCCAGCCAACACTGAGCTCAGCTCTGCTCCCACTGCCATGGTGGGAGCAGCCTCCAGGGACACCACATCCCATCAGAGAGCAGGAGTGACAAAGGCTTCACAAACCATAAAAACCAGTTGCAGCCAGGTACGTAGAAAAACAACTACCTAATGAAGCAATGGATTATTTAAAAAGGAACTGAAAAACCCCACAACCAAAGCCCTCCCCAAACTGCATTTAATAGTTACCAGTTAAATTAAATTAAAACTGTGTTTGCATTTAATAGTTACCAGCAACTGAAACAGGCTTCTCTTCACTAGCATGCTGTAAATGAGATTTAAAAGTACTCTCTGCCAGAAGGAAATAGGTGTTGCCTCTCCTGCCCCACCTCCAGCTCACTTTTCTAAAGCTCTTTTCCACCACAGAGCTCCCGTGTCCTCATTTTGAGGACTGACAGCACCAGTCTGATGTGCACCTCTGTGCTAGCACCTGGCTTCGCTAGATAATAACTTTCAAACCTATGTGTCTGCTTAGGCTAAAATGCCTTGAGGGTTCGATTATTCTCCCAACTCTACCAAGAGTAACACGTTTCTTAATTAACATAAACTCACCAAAATGCAGTTTTGTAACTGATTCATGTTGTGTCTGTGCTTTCTCCAAATTTAGTTTGAATAATGTTTTCTAATCTACTAACACATAAAACAAACTGAAGAACTTTGATATTATTTCCATGTGCCTGTGGGCTCGCCCATCTGTGCAACTTCAGGCTCTCCTTGTGTGCCAAGAGTTGTTATTCACTCACATTTGTCCTTGGTCCTCTCTGGAGGAACGTTATTTGTGCAAGTGCTTTTGAGCACTTTGTTGTTTCTGTGAGAGTCTCTCCACCTGTGTGATCAGTTATCGTGGGTTTGGGCAGGAGGGTCACTTGGAAACACCTGATTTATTTGCACCAGCACAGAGCTCTGCAGACACTTTTTTTTTTTTTTTTTTTTTTTTTTTTTTTTTTTTTTTAATACTGCAAAATTTCACATCTGGCTTGAGGTCCCTCAACTTTGCTTCTTAGCTTTAACATGAATCTTCCTCTTTCATCTCTTATGACTGATCTCTAATTCCAGCAATTCCCCTTTTCCTTGGGGAGTATCACACACACAGGTCACCAACAAAACTACTGTTATTTTGTATCCAGGAAACTAAAGCAATTTTTGATTGCTTCTCCTGATGCATTGTGTTCAGCTTCATCAAATTTAAAAGGTTAATTTTATTAATATTTCAGGATTTTCATGTCTGCCCTGACAAATTACCGTTCACAATTGTTGGACCATCTTGCACATCCTGGTTTCTTGCATTTGGGCCCTTCAGCTCTTTCTGTGGGGTGAAGTTAGATGTGACGACTAATTACTTGTTAGGAGTAGCCATGGGGGACACTGAAAATAAGGGGAGTTACAGATATATTTTCTAGATTTCACTCTCTGCAATACATTTTAAGGAAGGAGTGACAGCACATGCATACGTTTCATTAGGGAGGGTGAAGGTTTGGGCAGCAAGGCAAGAGTGGATAAAAATTTTTAGCACCTGGTGAAGCAGGAACATTTTCAGGCCACTGAGTACATAGATTGCATCTGTGCTGGAGAGGAAATTAGTCTAAAATGCAGACATTTAAAGTCTCTTGGGGTGGGTGAGTAGATGGTCAGAAACAGAAATGTTCAGAAAGGAACAGATCAATCTTGCAAGAAATGGTGCAAAGGTGCAGAATACCCAAGGTGCTGATGATGACCTGGAAACCTTGTACACTTCATTAGTTCTACTTCAACCTCAGTCTAGATCAGTCCCAACTAACCCTGTTTGCTCCCAAACAGCAGCTCTGCAGACAATGTTGGGCTTACATTTGCAGATTCTGTTGCAAGTGTAAACTAATATATTCATAAAGCACAATTGCCCTTTTCTCTGAGTATCCAAGAGGAAATTGTGCATTTGTTTTCAAGTGTTGTCCACGCCAGTCACAAATACATCGGACCAGACTGCTACTCCGGGTGTGTCTATCAGGACATAATTCTGACCCCAAACACCCATCTATGGGGAGGGTGGGGCTTGGAAGTCCACAGAAGCTGGGAGTCCATTGCCCCAGTCAAAGTTCAAGCCTCATTTATTGTTATTTTTCATGTCATTTAGAGCAGGCAGAACAAGTTTAGTGCTGTAGTAAGGCAGTGGAGGGTTTGCATAATTTACAAAGAATCAGTCCTTTCACTTTTCTAATGAACTGAGATTTTAGCTCTGCCTCTAAGCTGAGATTCCTGCATCTCTCCCTTCAAAAGCTCAGCTGATTACCAGACCGACTTCCTCAGGTGCCTTAGCCAGCAGAAACCCAGCCCTGGCATCACTGGCACATCCCTCTCCCAACAACTGCCAGAGCAGGCGTTTTTTGGGCAGCAGCTACACCTCAAGTCCAGTAGTCCTGTTTCCCTTACACACAAATCCAACCTTATCCCTTGCATTTTTGCTTAGGGTATGCCACGTCCAGATCCTAACTGAGGACCTGAAAGTGCTAAAGGCAATGGTTCTTCAGCATCCTCAGTTAACAAGACTTTTCATTCGTGCACATCAAATAAATCGTATTTCTCCATCTCAGGAACAGAATTCACTCCCTGAAGAACTTTACAAGTCAACCCCAGCTGGCAAATTAGGTGAAGCGAGAGTTGTTAGTGTTCACTTTAATATGAACAGCTGCAAAGAATTTGCTTGTTAAAACAGGATGCAAGTACAGGTGAGAAAAAGAAGTTAGATTGTGATGTAGCATGCAAATGATTTCAGGGCCCAGCAGATGAATGGCAAAACTCTACCATATTTTGTACCTGTATCCCTCAAGGTGGCTGAAAAAACAGGCTGCAAAGAAGAGAGCTATGTATCATTTTTAAAAGTTATGACCGCATGACGTATTTCAATTTTCTCCTTGATGTGAAGACAACCCCATGGAGGTAGTAAGCCTAGTTTATTGTTTCACTGTCCAAAAATCCACTAAGAGGAGATGGACTTCCTTGTTTTCTAATTTAAGGCATTTGTATTGATAGCCAGTATTTATTTTCTACAAATTTACCTGTAAGCTGACAGTAAAAAGTTGTGCCAAAGTAGAATTTTATAAGAATTTGTAATTTCAAGCTCTGGATTTGGCAGATGTCCAGGATATAAAGACACCCAGATCATAAGTTTTAGGATGAAATACACTTGGCTCACGACAGCTCAGAGCCAAAGTATCTGAAGGCAGAAATACAAAATAACAATAAAAATCACTTTCTGGGCTTGTTTTCTTTGAATAAATAGCACAAAATTGATATTAACCTGAAAAATGGACCACTCAGTTTAAAATGGAGTTGTATTTGAAAGTCTAAACACTCACCAATTGCATTTATCCTCTCAAAATAAGGAATTTTCCTTAACATTATTTATAAATTAAATAAGAATAAACCATTTTTCAGACCATAGTTTGATTTGCATGTTTTTTAAATCTTCAAGGTAAAACTGTTTACCAAAACAATTGATTTTGAAGTCGAAAGCTTTCTGAATGGGTGAAACTGGGAAGATGACATAACATCAGTCCCACACCTGAGGTCACCATGTCAAGCTCAGTCCAAAACCCAGATGGCTCCTGAAGCCCTGGAATGCTGTAAAAAGCAGTATGGAGCAGCAGCAGAACTGTCAAGGCAGATACACAAGCCCAAACAAAGATTAATCCACATCAGGTCCTTCAAGAATAGTTTGATTTTCTTGGCTCTCTCTTCTGAGATTTGTAGTAACTGGTGAGTAACCTCCACAGCATAGCCATGAGACATTTTCACGTGGAACAAAAATAAACCAAACTCCTCCTTTATTGAGAATGCTGAATTAGTTGTCCATTTGGTCAATACAAGATTTAACACCTTTTCTTTTTATGGTTTCATAAGGCATCCTGCTTTGCATTCCTGCAGGTTGCCAGCCTGTGCCACCTTAGCAAGTCCACTTCTCCCAGTGCTGGAAATGTCCAGGCTGCAGCTCCTATAAAAGCGGAGCAGGGTAAAGGAACAATGGGACCACTGACTTTCTCTCCTCAGAGTCAGCAGGTGCTGTGCTAGAAACTGCACTGACATTGAGATGTGACTGCAGTTGCTTTGTCTATGCTGAAGTGCTTGTTTTCTGAATCTTGCAAACAAGGAATTGCACAGAATTGTGCTAAAAAGAGAGAAATTTCTTTCTTTCAAAGGCAAAGCATAGAAACCTTTGCATTAGGACCAAGAGATGAGTACACTAAAAATCAGATATACCATTTCCTGACCTAATGACTTCTTTAATGTTAAAATCTAATAATGTTGCTGAATCTCTCACATTTTGGGATAATTTCAAACTATGTTTTTAAGGCAGTAAATTCAATCACTATGAATCCTCTCTACTGCCTCTCCCAATTTCCACAAAGTAAAATGGTTAGCAGTGAAAGAACGAAAACAGACTTTGAAGCACGCCTAATAAACAGCAACAAAGTAAAACAGGGCTAACAAGATATAAACCAACCATTTGTCTGGGATTTTTGTATATGTGTCTATCTAGATAGTGCTGCACTAGACATGCTGATGCAGGTAAAGAAGTATTTATAGTTAGCCCTGAACTAAACTCTGCAACTACATTGCACATAAAGAAGCACCATGCAGATACTCGGGCAGAGACCAACACAGTTAGAAGGCACTGCTGTCACATTTTACATGTATAATGATACCACCACCATGGACCTCAGGATCGCATCCTATTTCACAGCAGATACCTTGGCTGGATTTTAAGCAGACCATGTACAATTTTATTAGAATTATCAAAATCAAAAAGAAACACTAGAACAAACTGTCTCATTAAAAAGAAAAAAAAGTCCCTAGGATCAAACCAGAATTAAACTCATTTGGAGATTTTAAAAACTAACTTTATGTTTGTCACCAGTTGGCTACAAAAATAGACTATTTCAAGACAGAAAACATAGTATGTATAGTATGGTATAATAAGCTTCTATCTTCTATAGCTGATGAAATTATTCTTCAAACAGAACTATGAAGCTCTTAGAAGGATTCTGATAATACGGTGAGGGTGTGGCTCCTGTATCAAAATCCTAGCAATTTAGTTAATTGTTGTAATGCATTGGTATAGCAGTGAACAAATGAATGCAGGTGCTATTAGTTACTTGTAAATGCCAAAGGCTTCAAAGTCAAGCCACTCAGGAGAAGCTAAAGTACAAAGATGAAATGAAGGCAGGGCACAGAAGCAGCTCGAATGGCACAAGGTCCCACCTTGCCTCTGAACACATCCATGGGAAATCACAGAGGTGGGAAGAGACAACTTTTCCTAGTGAACAAATCAGCAAACAGAACAAAAGAAAAGACTGAAGGTTTCAATGAGGGGGCAACATGACAGAAAATAGAATTAAAAGATAAATAAGAAGCAAAGGGTTTCTAAATTCAGACAGATTCGCAGGCAACTTCACATGGTTCTAAATTATGCCACCCTCAAATGAAGACCTGTAGATCATTAAGACCAGGTCTGTAGAACCTTGCACTCCATGTACCTACAAGCAGATTAAAAAACATTTCTCCCCACCCCACAGCCCAACAGTAAAAACAGCACCAAGAGACGGCAGCACGTAGTCTCAAAAGTTGGAGTTCACCTTACTTAACACCAGCTCCTCTCCTACATGATGCAGCAAAATTTACACATTCTGAGATCTGAGAAAAACTGAAATGTAATTAAGGATCTGGAAAAGTACACATGAAGAATAAGGGAACTGAGACTAGAATACAAAGGCAATAGCACAAAGAAAAGACAATATCCAACTTTTAACCATCCCTTTCCATACTTGAAGGAGATGGAGAACCTGAAAGACATCAAATTCAAAAGATCTTTCTCAGACAGCACTTAGCTTGCAAGTTTGCTTCTACAAAGAATCAAGACTTCCTCAACTTCTCTCTCTTTGCATACATCATTAAAGTTGATACTCAACACAAAACTATTTTAGAATAAGTAATACGGGCTCTTACTCCTCATGCTTTTGGCCTTGTATTTCTATGTCCAGTAGTAGCTTGTGCTACTGGATATCAAAAATAAATATCCTTTACAGAGACACTGAGCACAGTTTTTTCTACCCTGCTCAGAATGCAACTCCAATCTAAACAGGGCTCTGTGAAAGGTCAACTACTTGATGCAGTTCTGAATGTTCTGAAATGGTGCATATTATATGTAAAAAGTAAATTAATCCTTTCCGAAAGCCCAGTTATTTCACACCATTCTTCTAATCTTATCTGCATCCTTATGAGACTACTGACATAGCTAATTGCCAAGGCTTAGATGAAGAGATTTCTTTCTATCTGTAGTTCTTCATCTAAGACCAGCACCATCCCATGCAGTTTCTTCCAATGATACCAACATCAAAGTTCAGCAAATGACCATTATCTCTGCCAAAACCTTAGATCTAATTTCTATTCTGGTCCAAAAGAATCAATTTATCATTCCAGAAAAATAAGTGAAGGGTCTTGAAAATAATTTTGAGATGTAATCTGCCCATACTGCCCATTTCAAGAAACAAAAGTTCTGCAACTATCAAGTTTCTATTTTGTGTGTCTTAATGGCAAACACCTTTGCAGATGTTTCAATTAAAAAAACCAACTCTAATCTTCCTCCAAGCCATTAGAGATTTTTTTGTGTTTTTGTTGTTGTTCTTGCCTCCTTACTTAACAACCACTTTTGGCCCCTTCACAGTCTCACAGATAAACTCCTGTTTCTCCTATCAGTTTAATACAAAACTGGCAGGCTTCTGCTATTCTATATTCTCTCTCTGTCGTGCCCACTTCCCACCTCGAAAACTCTTTTGAAGTGACTTTGTCACTTGTGCTTGTGAATTGAAAATGCATAATTTCTAGCTGTTCCTTACAACTCTAGTATTCTGTCAAAACAAGAAACAGGCTAATTTGCTAAATTTCTGCTCTAATTATCAATCAACTGAATGAAATGTCAGACAGTCTGCAACTAAGAATAGGATTAAAAGGAGTCGCGTACACTAGTTGCAATAATAAAGTTGCTAAAGTTAAACAATTAAACACAGTTCATTTTTTCTTATTTAATAAATTATATAAAAAAGTGGAACTTTTTTTTACACATTATTAAAAAACAGTTTCTTATCTAACTTCAGCAATAATACAAGCAATAATGAAACCGATTTAGATTTTTGGGTGGACATTCCATATCCCATTTAAGTGGAGTCCAGTGCGCACAGCCTCACAAGTACTGATGTCTTTTCACTCCCAGGGTTGGTCTTCTTTTGTGTTGTTCTGGTTCCATAGATGACCTCACTGTTCACTTGGGGAAAAAAAAACCAAACGAAACAAACAAAAAACAAACCTATATTCCTTGGTTAACATTGAAAAAAAATCAACAAAAATGTGGCAAGTTTCAACACCTGTTCAAATCTTAAGTACTTTTGTATCATCATACAGATGTTCAATTATGTTTGTCACAGGAACAGTAACATGGCATTTTATCTTTAGCCTTGTAGAAAAAATGAAGCCCGATAGTATATGCACATACACACACAGAGTACACTTGACAAGAACACTTTTATGTGGTTTACATTTCACTTTTATTTAATCCTCAAAACTGCCCATATTGCAGGGGTTTTCTTGATGAAATATGGAACTGAGCAATTAATTCTACAAAATTATGGTAAAAACTTGCTCGTTTTTCTACCTTTATTGCTAAGAAACTTTACAGGTGCACAGTTTGTAAAAATAACCCTTTTAAGACTGAATGTATACACATGCTACAGGATTTTAAAAAAATGACATTAGCATAGCACCTCCAGATGGGGCAAATGCAGTGCTGAACACAGACAGAATGTTTACGAAGTTAAAACTGCTCATTTATTTTACAGCTTCTAAAGGGAAGAAATTGTTCAGTCCTAAAAGGGTTAAATAGAAACCCTAATATACTTCTTTTTCTAACAAAGCTGCCACTCAATCCCACAGTACAGTGCTTGAAAACAAAGTCAAAAGTCTGGCACAGGAAAGTATACACATTTGTTCAGTACTCATAAACACAGCTGCTTTTGAAAGAAAGTAAATAATATGGTTAATAATTGAAGAGCATCTTAGTTTCAAGATGGACATCTCTATGGAGTCATTTAATCCACAAGTGGGTAGCTTACTTCCAATACATAATTTGTTTCACTTGGCATTAGTATTTTCTATATGGGGAATTCATCAATTTATGTCTTGAATTAATGTCTTTTCAGGTAACCATTCTGATTTTGTAAGTCTGTGCAATAAAAACAAGTACAGAATACCATTATTAACACAGCTGTGGGATGCCCTCAGGGCAAATAATTAGGAAAAACATCAGCAGCAGATTATTAAAGACTACGCTAGTGTTGAATTCTGAAACGCAGTTCCAAACAACAGAAAACAAGAAAAGGCATAGCTAAATTAGAGCACTCACTTTGCTTTTTCTTCCTATAGTTGGAACTATAACAACATTCTGAACACAGACTCAATTTCTATGTATACAGAATTAACAGCAGACTTAACAGCTAGACTTGAACAGTTATAAGAGTTTCATACTGAAACATTCTATAAGTAGTTTTATCAAAATCTTGAGATATTGTTAATATCATGAAAATTGATTAACAGCTCACAAGGCCAATATATGTAACAATATCACCCCACAGAAAAAAAGTTCAGGAAGATAATATATCTGAACAACTGGACGTATTAACAACAGTAAGGACCTGGAAGACCATTTCTGTACTACAGAATAACTACTGGCAACAAGAGAGCCACAAGCCAAATGAAAAATGTGGTTAAAAATGGTCTTGTAAGCAGAATAGGCTCTTTTTTCACCCACTTGGCTGTAGTGTGTAGAACAGCAGATATTAGGCTAAATCTTTACAAGTCAAGGGAGATTATATCTATTGGGCAAAATTACTGCACGTAAAGAAACTGAATATAAAAAGTATTGCATTTATATGTAAAAAATTTAAAATAATGAGTATAAAAGCACGTGTCAAGTTCTGAAAAGCTATTTTAAATAGTCTTTGAAGGTTAAAAGGCTTGTTATGGTTTGCCTGCTGTGTGTAAATCATGGTTTCTTGAATACCCTCTACATCTGATATATGTATCTTGCTTATTTTAATTCTCAGTCTAATCAGTGATGAAAATCTGTGGCTCTTGAACTAAGCTGTACTGTAAGATATTTATGTGCTTCTAACAAAAACACCATGAAACGTTTCCTGCCACAACACAATAAACCAAAATTTTACAGCACATACAAAGGTAAACAGATTTGCAAGTAAATGCCAGTAAACAGTTTAAAACAGAGATAAGGCCACAATGAATCCTGCCCTTGGTCACTGAAATGGAGATGAGGTGAGGCAGCATTCACTAGTGCTAGGAACCAGCATCGCGACTACGTCACGGGAACGAGTTTTGTAATACAGAGTAACGAGTATGAAGGCCTGTGGTTGAATACAAGCACATTTCAGGAGGATAGTGGCACTGATTTTACTATTTGCTAAATATGCTTTATAACCAATTTCTTCCTTTAAACACATTGTTTCCACACACACAACGGAGCACTAAAGCAAACAAGAAGAATGGAGCGTCAGAGTACACAAATATGATGCAGAGACGATGCCTTAAAATGGTGGTGAGTGTTGAAATTGGAATAAGTGGTCAGAAATAAAAACCCTATGAAAATGGTCAACAGGAAAGCTTGTAAGCAATACACTGTAGGAAACCACAGGTTCACATTTACACAGCAGTTGTGACTTTTGCTTCAAGGTATAGAAAAGGCTGAACACACCATGAAATTTGTATTTTGGCTTTTAAAGAGGAAGATCACACTGTCAGAACTTGTCCTACAAGTCTATGCCTAGCTCTGTGACTACAAATGAACTACTGGGGTATACTTTCAAATACAAATGAAGCAGGCAGGTCTACAAGGAGGGACAAAACATGGTAAAGTCAAAATGAAAAACAAATGCAACAACCAACAAAGTCAAAGTGCAAATGAGCCTTGAATTCATGCTGGAGAGAAGACTTGAATGTTGCACAAGCTGTTGGCAGGGAAAGGGAAACCCACAGGAAACAAGGATGGGTGGAGTTGACATCTTCATAGTGCTTTTATGAATTTCTAATTTGCCCATTTCTAAGTAATAAAATTTACTTCTAGTTATTACTGTATGATCACTTCACAATGAAAGCACGTTCTCAATACAAGTGTTACACAAAAGTCTGGCCTAATTTACTGAACAGTATGAAGAAAAACATGCTTGTTGTGATTCTCAAGTGATGAAGGGCATCACCTACCAATCCCATTTGTAGCACATACTTCTCATGGTACTTTAGTTACATGCCAACAAGACAGAAGACATGCTGCCAAATGAAGTTATTGGGAACATTCCACTTTTGAAATAAAACATTTAACTTACACTTAATACAAATTATGTACAAGATTAGAAAAACCTGAACAGATCCTGAAACATTTTTGATGTAATATGACTGAGCAAGGAAGAGGGGGAGTAACCCAGTAACAACCCTTCAAAAACACCAACATATGCCTGTGACATGAACAATCATTAACATGACTGCTTGAGATGCCACTTTTAGGAAAAAAACTCATGTAATGTTAGAACCTCATGAATTATCACTATAAATACATATTTAAAAAAGAAAAACAGAAATAACTATTAACAATGACTGAAAACAGAGCACTAAAGTTAACATACATTGCATGTATTGCAGGCAAGGCAGAGGCATTTTTTAAAGCTTTTGCACAGACTTCATATAATCTTAAAAAAAATATGCTGGCCTTTACAAGGTTCTACTTGCTGAAATAAAAACAATTTCAGTTCATAAAAAGTCACAAGACTTCAGTTTAAAAAAAGGAACAGTTCCAGCCACAGACCAAAAATATATATTTTTTTTTTAAAACTGGAAGAGTATGGTAATTAGATTATACAAGCATGGTCAGGCTTGGAACCTGAATATACTTCAGAGCAAAAGCTCAGAGAAAAAAAAATATAAACTATTTGGTAACAAAAGTGTACTATATGTTGTGATACAAAAAAGGTATGGTGAAAATGTACCTTTTATACTAAAGCTTATACAAGTTCCTTGGTCCATAAAAACTATGTTGTGTTCATGTTTTCTAGTTTGCTCAACATGTATCCCAGCCACATTTTTGTTTCTTGCCCACTAAAAAAAACACAGCTGAAAAATAGATTTTCAATAAAGTTCTTATGTTTCGGATGTTGGTTTTTTCTTTTTTTTTTTATTGTGGCTTCTGTTTTTAAGATCAGCACTTGCAGGTAACAAGGTTCAAATCATATCACCTAAAATGGAAAAGTGTTTTCCCATGAAACCACAAAAATTGTTCAGTTCTCTTGAATGTAGCACGAAAAGTCAATTAAAGTCCAGACAAACAACAGTAGTTAGGAAACTACAGTTGCTGTAGATGATGTGACATTGGTGGGGTTTGTGCTGACGCTTGTGTAACTTCCCTCGCTGTTTGTGTTTGTTTCACTGGAAGCCATGAGGCTTGAGTTGGCTCTGAGGATTGCTCCAGCAGCACTGCAGTGTGGCCGTGGCCCTGGTTCCGGTGTGTATGTAAAGGTAAGGCTGGTGGAGTAAATTATGCCATCGTTACGGACCAAAGTTACTGGAACCTGGACTGGCTGTCGGACCCACCTCCAGCCCTCTCGAAATGCAGAAATGTCTGGAACAACACAAAGCATGCTCTCTGCACATCTGAAAAACAGGAGAGACAACTGAGCACAATGTACTTAAGCTGAAAGAATACAATAGAACAGAACAGTTCAGTTGGAAGGGACCTACAATATTTAACTAGTGCACGCACTAACCACTTCAGGGCTGACCAAAAGTTACAATCAAAAACCCAATGTCCTTTATTTGCTTACGGCATCGACCACCTTTCCAGGAAGCCTGTTCTAGTGCCTGACCACCTTCTCAGTAAAGGAATGTTGCCCAATGTCCAGTCTAAATCTTCCCTGGTGCAGCTTTGAACCATTCCCATGTGTCCTGGCACATGCCAGCACAAAGCAGAGCTCAGCACCTCCCTCTCTACTTCCCCTCCTCAGGAAGATGCAGCGAGCAATGAGGTCACCTCTCAGCCTCCTCTTCTCTAAACTAGACAAGCCCGAAGTCCTCAGCTGCAACTCCTAGTGCCTTCCAGCCCTTCATCAGCTTTGCTGCTCTTCTCTGGACACATTCCAGTACCTGACCATCCTTCCCAAACTGGGGGCCCAGAGCTGCACACGGTGCTCATGGTGAGGCTGCACCAATGCTGAGTGCAGTGGGACAGTCACCTCTCAGACCAGCTAGATGCAGTCTGCCCTCCCTGCTGCCAGGACATATTGCTAACTCACACCAAGCCGCTGGCAACCAGCGCTCCCAGACCCCTTCCTACAGTGCAGAGAACTGTACCCTTGAGTATGTACACAAGTATACACTCTTCAAAGCGCCCAGCAGAACGCAAACATCATAAAGTAATAGAAAATATTGTACCTGTACATGGTTTCAGCTTCCACATCCCCAAACCAGACACGTAAATTTGGAGTGAAGTTCTGTCCTGTAAGTTCCAACATTGCTACATCCCCACCACCATTCAACTGGAAAGGGAGCAAAAATAAAAAGAAGAAAATCCCCCCCCCCAAATATTAATAAACACTCTCCTCTCAGGAAAAAACAAAGAAACAAAAAAAAAAACCCAAAAAACAGAACACCCCCACCAACCAAAAAAACTCACAAACAAATCTTCACATGCAGATAAGAAGTGCAAACAATGCTGTTTCTATCAGCTGGACAAAACCAAAACACACACAATACAATCTACACAACCGAAGTATAAAGAAGTAACACATCTAAAAGATACTGCCAATTAATTTGATATTATGAAGGAATTTGCAAATTTTGATAATGGCCGCTTAGAATTGATGTCAACAAGACTTTGAAAACAGAGAACAAAATCTTTCAGAGAAGGTGTAAGAAGAGCTTTAAATTTTTCCTCTGCCAAATGCTGATTTTTTTTTTAGTAAAGCTCTTTTTGATCTATAATTGGCTAAAAGTAAAAAACAATTTCTAAATAATCAAACAGAAGTCCTAAGGATATCACACAATAGTACTTTCAGAAATAAAATTCTTATTGTATACCACAATATTAGTATTATTCCTATGATGGAGAGGCTCGGGTATTCTGAAATCTAAGTAAGAAAAATTATTACAATGAAGTAACTTTATTATTTATAAAGCTATTAAGACAGTTTTCCTACAGTATTTCACAAGGGTACCATGAAGTTAAATGAGTATGACAAACATAATCTCACATCAAACAGTTGATTAAAACAAACTACAAACTTACTTGAAGACTTTCCACCACAGGCACAGGTGTCACTGGAGCATGGACAGGTCCCATCCCCTCATAAAATGTATATTCTGCTTTGTCTGTGCTAATGATTGTCCAAGAAGCTCCATCATTAATCATTTCTTTATTTGGTTCTTTCGGGCATGGAGTGGCCTTAGAGAGAAAGAAAAGCTTTACATCTGATCTGCAGATGTGTTTGTCAAGTCACAGACCTAAAAACCAACTCAGCCATCAATAAATACCTGTTATTTCAAAAACATGTTTCCTTATGTTCTCCTCTAAAAAATTACCTGGAGAAACCCTCACACACATTTCAGAAAAACTAGAAAGCTAGCATTTGTGAGAACACCGTAACTCTCACCTAGGACACTGTCACGTCTCCAACCTTATATCTGAGTTTCATTTTAGTTCAGCTTTCAAAGTTCTAATGTTCTTCAATAGGCATTAACAAGAAAACTACAGCAACTACACGTAGCTGCTTTAAGATAGATCTTTTATTAATGTAAAGTGTCTAAAAGTCTACAGACTGAAGTGGAATACTTTTCATTAGATATGATACACATTTGGTCAAGATTTTTTTTTTTCCTTTTTAGAGTTCTTCACCTGCCACAAAACGATGGAAAACACAAGCTTATATTTCAGTGTCTGTGCAAAGATATAGGAGAGCAGCTGAAAGGACAGCCTTGCAAATTAGGATAATGGAATCACAGAATGACTTACATTGGAAGGGACCTTAAAGATCATCTAGTGTCTCCTTCTATATATTACTAAATTAGCATACATATAGATAGATACAGAGTAAATACATAGACAATTTTTTTAATGGCAACAGAAACCTCTCTGAACAATTTCACCACCTAGCAACCCATAAGAAAATTGTGTATAGGTTAAACACTGGCACAGAAAAAAAGGGGACTAAAAAAATATAGTAACTAGATTCTGTTTTACTCCATTAAGCTATTTTTTACTCCATATCTAGGTATGCAACCATAATCTTCACTCTTCAAAGTGGCAGATAAACTTAGATTCGCATGAATTGTTCAGATCAGATGTTAAAAATCAAAGCTGCATTTTCATGTGGACTCTTCCTTCTGGTACGATCGTGTAAAAAGCATTGAAAACATCTTGCAAGGGAAGTGTGTGATATGGATAGTAACTACAGATCTTTCAAACTCAAGACACCCAAACGATACTTCCATTAGAAACATGGAGCTTCTAAATTATTAGCCCAACTTCAAAAGAGGAGCCATTATATAGGAACTGTTGCATACTATTTTGAAGCATGACACCTTTCCTACAGGCTGATTGCAATTCTTGTTGGCATGGAATGACATACTTTGAGTCATGACAAATAAAACCAAGGATATGAAAAAATGAATGACCATGTAAAAGATCCTTGACTGACTTTTTTCAGATTTCCTAAACGCACAAAGTGGATGGCAAATGCCATGAAATTTGTTCTCAAAATCCTGTTACATCAAGAATCATTCCAGTAACACATTACTCCTTCTGTTACAGAAATCTCTGAAAGATTTCAAATACTCTTCTAGAGAAGCATTCCTCCTTGTCTCTTCCAAATAGGGCTCCAGGGACATTTCTCACCCTTTCTTTTCTTTCCTAAATTTTCTCAACAGGTGGCACTGGAAGATTAAAATGCCTTAATATCATGCTTAGTACCTCATGTACTGTCTGGTTTCAATTGCAGAGAAGTTACAACTTGGGATCCTAGGGTTGGCCACTGACAGTTTTTGGAAACCACCACCTTGCATGGTGTGTGTGGTGGCAGCCGTGAGTGACAACACAATGTTGAACACCATCAGAAAAAAGTGCTGTGAACAAGCTATCTGGTATCATTTTGCCAGTGTGAATCTTTTGTTCACCTAATTCTGCAATACTGTATGCAGTTGTGGTCTCCCTGTCTAAAAACGTCATGGAGAAAAAACAAGAGAAAGGACAGAAAGGGCAACTAAAATTAACAAGGTGTGCTGAATTTATGAGAAGCAATCGAGAAGACTGACTTTCCAATTAGGAGAGAAGAAATTAAGATGTTGATCGCCAAGTGAATGCAGAGCTGTTGCTCACTAAATACTGCAAAACTGGAAGCAGGAATCACTCACAGAAATTGTTAGTTCATTCAAAACAAACACAGCAAAAGTTTACTACACAGAGAACAGGAAACCTCTTGAACTTTCTGCCAGAGGTTGCTGAAGGAAAGGAACATTGCACATTCGAAGGTAATCAAACCGATATACACATCTACAAAACGACACTAAAAGATGAGAGTCCTGATAGTCCCACAGGCAATTCCAGGGTGCTGAACTAAGGCACCTGTCAGAGAAGCAGTAGCTTCTTCATTCGGTGCTTCCCATACAGTACTCTCAGAAAGATCAAACAGCAGGCTGATACTGAGTTATTGTAATTAATATTTCACAGCTTTCTCTGCTCAACAACGGTCCATTCTCCTTTACAAGAATATATATTGACAGCTATGTATTTCTGCTGTGTGCTGTGGGTAGAACAACAGATTTAGCCCCTTCTGAACCACAGGTCATGACTATGTTTACTGAAATAGGAACAAAGCTTCTCATACTCTTTCCATTGTTCCAATTCAGGACAGAACTTAACTGAGTCTTTACCAAGTCTTCCTGCCCCTTCCCTTGAATTAAGGGAAATCTTAAATGTTAGCTTCCACTTTCCTACCTCTGCTTTTCTTACCCAAGAAGGTACAGCTATTCTAAGAAGTCCAGAGTCTTTCCCAAGGGTGGCCATCTTCCTGGAGCACAGCATTATCTCTCAACACCCTTTGTCATCTGAGCTGCCCCAAAATATTTAAAGAATATTGCAATACTTATGTAGTCCTGAACTTGATCAAGGTCTTCACAGAGTCACAGAATATTCTGAGCTAGAAGTGAACCACAAAGGTCATCAAGTCCAACTCAAGTAAGGGCTGAGCCTGTTCAGGGACTGAACCCAGAACACAAGCGTTATCAGCACCCTGCTCTGACCAACTGAGCCAATCCCAGGGTCCTTGTTGGTCTGGTAGGAATTACCATGTGAAAGTGCTACAAACACACTAACATACAAGAGACTAAAACCTGATGTTTTTCTCCACCTGCTGGAGAAAAAAATATTTCTGAGACAGTTAAATTCTTTACAGACAAACTAAATTTCTGTGTTTTTCCAGGCTACTGTAGTCAACTGCCAGAGCTGTCTATATTGACACTCTTAGCCAAGAGCAAGACATGGCAACTCTGCTGAGTTCACCATGAAACAAGACTATGTCAAACTGTCATTTTCTATTTGCTGTAACCTAGAAATGGACACTCAAATAAGTGGTGCAACTCCATCAGCATACACCAACATGTTAAGCCACAGTATCATCGCATGCACAAGTTTGTAGTGTGTTTCCATTTTCTCCACTGGAGAAACCAGAATTCATTTTCTAGACAGACAAGGAAGAAGGTTATGAGGAAAGAAAAACAGATTTGGAAAGGCACAGATAGAAATGTATTGCTTTCCATCCTCTCTTTTCAAAACAAAGTATTAGACTTGCACTCAAAACCTACTGCAAAAATGGCTTTCATACATATTTTGGGAATATCTGGGAAAACTTTGCAACCATGCTTCTCATCTATAGGAAGAGTTTTAAACAACTTACTTGAAATTGGATTATTCTCTCCTGGGAAAGGCACAAATACATTCTCTCAGTGTCTTTAAGGTAAAATGCACATTTATGGAGCTGCGATACTGGATCATCTGCATCCAATAATGCCGTTTGTTTATCTACTTTTCGAATTATCTGTGAATGAAAATTGTACATAAATATTTAGGAAAATTTCTATACCTTATGACATGTATACTGTGACTAAAGGAAGTGAAAGGTAATTTTTTTTAACATTTCCATGCCTCTTATTTTGATATCAACATCAGATTTATAGTTCTCAATGCTTTTGAAACTAACACAACATTGAAGTGACACTCAGTACTACTTCAGTGTACTTCATACACATGTATTTTATGTATTTTTGCCAAAGGAGTGGGGAAAAAATTTGAAGCTTTAGCAAAATCTACTTTTGTTCCATTTGCTGGTGTAAAAGAGCAGTTACTAATTACATAATCTTTAATTATTATTAATTACTATTCTTAGTAATTAATATGCTTCTACAGAAGCTTTCACCACTGATAGGACCAACAACATTCCATGGCAATCTGGTTGCTGAAGGAGAATAGTTAAAATAAGGATTAACTTTAAAGGTATTGAGATGTCCTTAAGCAGGGTTTGGATAAAATGATCACAGCATATCTCACCAGTAGCTGGTCATTAAATATTACTTAAAGACAATCACAAAGAACAATTGTTCCTTATGTCTCGCAGTCCAGTGAAAAAATATCTGCTGACTTAATTCAGATCTGTTTTACCAATTTATTTCTAAAAATCAAACGCTATTCCCTTAGTGAAAATTTGTAGCTCATAATTTTAACTCCTAGAAAGAAGTTTAATACGTTATGCAACGCTAGAAGATGCAGCAGCCAAAGTGCTTGAAGTTTTCCAAGTTGACATTCAGAAAGCCAACTATCTCCTCTGCAATATCTAATGATAATAAAGGGTATTATTAGCAATATAAATTTAAAGGTTAACTTTTTCTCCTAAGTTCTTTGCATTTGCTTATAAAACATCTGCAAGTTACCTTTTAATTGCATCACCTTCAATCAGTCCTGTGAGGCAGTATGACAAACGTTCCCAATGTCAAACAAAACAGGAACCTTTAGTCTAATTTTTTTCAATCTATTTCTACTTACAAATAAGGTTTCTGGAATAATAAATGATGGCATCTCCTTCCAGCAATAAGAAAGTATGAACATGAAGCCCACAAAAAAGTGGCAACCTCTTACTGAATTTCATGCGCTTGAACCAGATCAGTAGTGTAACCCGGTCTGGATTTTACTGTCAAACAAAGTGATTTAAGGGAAAAAAAAATCTAGTGAAATTTTCATTCTGTACCATTTACATCGAGGAGTCTATTATCTTTTTTTTAGTTAAGTTTGGTATTGGGAGAGAATTTCTCACTATGGTCCTAGCAAATAAGTCTGGGAAAGGAAACAAAAGCCTGACTACAGAAAAACTGTTTTTATATTGACATATTCTAAAGATTGTTTCTAGATGAAGTGGAATTAGCAAAGCCTTGTATGAAACTCCTAATGGGAGTGTATGAAACTTGTATGAAAGCCTTGTATGAAATGTCACAATTTCACAGATCTCATGTGAACCACTATTGATTTTTAATCACATAAAATTCCACCGAGGCTGGCATTAAGCATATAAAACAGGAAAAAATCTGTAATTATACTTAACTTCATTTATAAAACCCAGTACTCTGTATCCAGAAGTAGTTATTTTTTTTGGTTCACAAACCTTAAGTGGTTATTCCAAAGACAATTCCCATGTTTCAGATTTAAAACAGTATTAATAAATATGAAGAAATGTTTCTGCAAGCTGGTACTGGTATAATATATCCTCAGGAGTACACAGAAGTGCTTTTAGATTCAAATCAGTTGAGCATTTTTAAAGCTGTGCTGAACTCAACACATGGAATAATCCTACTGGCTGCAAATATTTTACTCATCTATTCAATATCAATATTTAAGGTATTTTGGTACAGGGGGATCTACATAACTGTTTTTAGAACAGACAGATTAACCTATTTTAGCATGCCTGAATTCTGAAAAATTCCCTATGCTTATTTTGCAACTTGTTCTTTGTTTAGAGAAATAATCTGCAGATATAAAAATACGCTTTCATTAAACTGAATGCCATTTTCCATATAAAACATGTATTACTCAAAGGCAACAAAGCCAAAAACCGTAAACAATGCAAACCCAACTACAGAATTACATTAATTTGCCACCTATAACTTAATTACAGCATTGGCAAGATTAAACCGTACCAGTCTCGGGAGTGCCATGCCAGTAACTGAGCATACAAGTTTGACAGTCTGCCCATAATGAATGTAGCCATCTCTCACTGTGAATTCTTCTCCTTCTGATTCATCATCATCCACTGCATGAAACAGAAATTTTCAAAATTATTTGTCTTAATCACAGTTTTTCTTGATAGTAAAAACATTTAAATCACACTATTACATCAAATATACACTCAGTAACAAGACTGCATATTGGAAATTAATATGGAGGAAAAAATGATGGATTTTTTTTTTGAGGATGGAGGGAAGGAATTGAAAAAATACATAGATTTGCTTTTACTTACAGAGGTGAATGTAAAACGCTCCCCACTGTTGTGAACTGGCATGGAAATTACCACCTTCTACGTGCAAATATCTGGTGCTAACTGTTTGGGATCGAAGTCTATTAAATAGTGCCACTTTTGTCCCTGATGCAATACATACTGCAAGGAATACATACAGACTTGAGATTATAAAATTACTTCATTATTACACAGAAGAGTAACAAAAAGTCACAAATAACATAAACTGAAGAGAACTTGAAATCAAGAAATAATTATCAAATATTGGTTAATTTAGAAAATATTTATATTTGTGAAAGACCAAAAATAGTCATAAAATTATGAGTGCAATAACATACACAGTGGCTGCTCTCCAAAGGCATGCTAGCTCACAGAATTTTGCCACTTAGCCAAATGGGCCAGCGCTTGCCAGCTGAAAACTCCTGTTCATAGTTCTCCAACAGCTGATTATTTAAGCAGAAGCTTTAGCCTGCCCTTGTCAAGTACTTAAGACAACTTTCAGCAATCATTTGAAGTATATTTGAAATATAAAGAAAAATTATTCTTACAAATCACAAGCAATTGAAAGGAAGGCAGATGTAACTATGTCAAATTATAACCATGCAACTTGAAATGTTCGCAGATCTGAACTTACTTATCATTCAAAAGACAGAAATGTCAAGTTTGCTCCCCTAAAAAAAAAATGAGCAACTAAAATTTTGCCATCAAAACAGGCATGTTGTTCTACTTGGTTCATATTTACTATCAAAGAATGCTTGGTTCATATTCGCTGTCCATCAAAACTATCTGTCTGAATACAAATTCAACAGTGCATACTCTGAGCCCACGGGCGTGAACTGCACAGCAACAGATTGCCTTTAGTCATGTGCCAAGCTAGCGGCCCCGAGATCCACATTCCATAGGTGAATGGGTTCCAGCCCAACACAGATGGAAGAGCCTTTTAAAGCACTAGTGAAGAGAGAGAGAAAAACAAACAAAAAAAAAGGGTATCTCTTGAGGTGCTCCAGTGGTACGCAGGCAAAAAATGTTGGAGGAAAAACAAAAACGTTCCCAATTGTACGTTAGCACCAGAGATATCGTTAGTTGAAAAACATGGTAAGCAAATAAATCTGGGTGAAATATCACCAGATTTCTTAACCAACTACTTAAAAGGAACCATGCAAAACAAAAATGAGAACAACACGAAAATGGCATGAGACAGTAAGAAGGTGGCTGTGATGTGACGAAGTGCAGTTTGGATAACATGATGCTACTCATTTATCACAATCTGAAAGCAATTTCTTTGATACTGATCAAAACATTCTAAGCACCAGATCATGGCAGTTAAAGAGATCCAAAAGCTTAGAAAGCTGAGGTAGAACATTATTTATACACTTGTCTACAAGGATTCATTCCTCAGACTACATGGGGCTTTAGGTGGGCCTTCTGTATTTACTTAAATAATGAATTGTGACTGCATAAAACTGAACAGGGTAACCTATCTATACTGGAATATTTTAAAATACACTGATGCGTACCAAAATACAGCAAAAAAACCCAAAGTTGAAAATTTCATTGTATTTCCTTTGTAGTCAGACCTTAAAATACATAACAACAAATTAGTAGGAAACAAAATTATTGCTACATAAAGAAAAAAACCAGTTAAATACTTACAGTCTGCATTTTTCAGTGACTGTTTCTTTTTAGAAGGCTTGGAGATGACTTTGATCCGTTTACTGAGGAACACACCGATGTCATCACTATTGCCATAGAACATTTTTACCGATAACATGAAGTGCTTTCTCTTGTCTGAGTCTGATATGTATAATGTTTTGGCAGTGCAATAATTCTGTAGGTGAAAACACACAATGGTTTCTTCTTGGAAGTCAACCCAGTTCAAGAAACTATGCATATTTAATTATGAATAAAACAGGAAGACTGATGCAATAGCTTCTAAAACAGATTAGAAACTGATTTTTCCATCTCTTCCATATGGATTTATGACTACTGTTTAGCTTTCTGAAGTTTTGCATCCAACTTCATTACCCTATAGTCATTCTAAAGACCCCTACCAGGACCGGAAAACATGACTGGAGACCATAACTGTGTCAAAGTCTCCTCTGAGGGGTCAAGAGCACTATTAAAAATTACATTTGATTAGGGTTGAACAGGCACTACACTAGGCATGCACAAGGAACCACCTGTGCAGAAAATGCGTTGAGCCAAACTAATCTTGAAAGGATGGGAAATGATTGGATTTTGAAACACAAGGAAGTTACTTTTGGCCAAGTTTTTATGCTAGGTGACAACAGAATCTTAAAAAAAACAACTCATAAAGGACTTCAATTATTTTTTCCTATTCAGCATATATAAAGCTTTTCTGGTAGGCTGCACTGAAAATACTAGATAGCTATAAAATACTGCTTAATAAAACAACCAGCTAAAATGAACACTTTCAATGCTTGTTCTATTCCAACTCAACGGTTTAAGTCATCACAAATATCTTTAAAAAAAATCTTGTGAGCAATTTACACCACTTTTAAAAATAATCTACTAAATTTTTAAGATGCTACTTCAATTATATTTTTAGGCAAACGGACTTAAAGACTACTTTTAGCAACAGATGTTTTGATACTTCCTTGGTAAGATTACCCTTTCACACAAGCCAAGGAGGGGGACAGAGTTTGGGCCAGAAACCAGATTTTAATTAGCCACTGATGCCTACCAAATAACCTAACAGTTTACTGACTCTGTATCAACAACCTACAAATTAAAGGTTACTACCTTGCTATGACCCTATGAGCCAAATCCAACTATTCAATTGTCCTAAATATTTTTAAGGGATTTTTAAAAAACCATTACATAATACCTACAGTGCAAGAAAAGTTAACAAAAATAAGCAAGGACATTCCTTGAAATATGCACCATGTGGCTATAATATCCTTTGCAATTATCTGATTATTACAGTTTTTCTACCTTTCCTTCCAAGTTCAGCTGCTGCATTTCTTGGTCACTGTTTCCTATCCCAATAAAGGCGCAAGGCTGTGACTCCTGCTCAGTGCAACCATCCCGTTCCATTTGCTCTTTTTTTTTCTTCCATCCACTGCCCATGAGATACACACACGGAGGAGGACAAAAGAACCTGAAAATGAAAAACACATTATGGAATTACACAGTTTTCCAGATAAACAAACTGATGGGTACCCACCCAATGCTTTCACATTCACACTTTGCATTTGAGTTTATACAGGCATGTCCTTTATTTGTCTTGAAGACTTTAAAAAAAAAAAAAAAGCAAGGAAAATTAGCAGAAGATGCATCGTCACTGAGTATCTTTCCAGATCAATATATGTCAGGTAACAGTCTGCATCTCTACAAAACACTTTCTACCTTACAAAGAGATTCTGAAAGAAAGGAAAAAAGGCTTCAAAAGTTATTACAGTCTTTTGCTTTTGAAGGTGCTTTACATGATCCAATTAATACACATAGAACAGTTCCACAAACTAATTTAATGGACAACTGCTGACTACAATTCCTAAACATTTAGAATTTTGTCGTAAGCAAGGAGGGACTTGATTCTGTCCACACAAAAATCCCTCTTCAGTTTTTAAATGGAATAGATGATTTTATATCTTCATCAATATGCGTTTAAAAAAAGGCCTACTTCTCAGCAGCATTGACTGTGATCAGTCTAGATGCTACTTATAGCAATATGCTCTAAATTCAGCATTATAACACAATGCATCGGTCTTGAAGTTTCTGCAAATTGTTCAAGCCCAAATTCTGGAAAGGTTTGGTTTTAGTCAGCAAACAAGCTGCTGTGTTTTTTTCATCATTTCACTATGATCAAAGATAAAGTAGAAGGAGTATATCCAGTTATGAGGTAGCTAAGGAGGCATGACGGGAGAGGAACACAAAAAAGTTTTTAATTATTTTAATTACTTCAATTTGGAAAGTAATGTTAAACTTGGCAGTTCCAAAATCCAAAAAATGACTCCTACCTTACACAGGTGAGGTGTTTTTGGCATAGCTTTTTTTTTTTAAATTTGGCTTGGCACAACTGAATTCGGGGCAGGGGAGCAAGCTCCATGCTGGGGCAGCAGCCAGTTGCTGCCTGCAGGCTGCCACAGCACTGGGCAGGAGCTGTCAGGGCAGGGGGATGAACTGAACTGTGCGCTCAGAGTCGTGGAAAATGATCAGAGGAGAAAATTGTTCCATTTCTAGAGTGTCTGTGGGAGTGCTCGGCAAGAGAGGTCAGTGCCAGGTTACCAGTTGGACTTGATGAGCTGAAAGGTCTTTTCCGTTCTCAATATTTCTATTATATTTATTTCTATTGAACACCATTAATGGAAGCTATAGCATGAGAATCCAGGGTAAAATACATATCTATCTCATATATTCAGCATTGCTATTATTCAGCAAGATCACATTTATTTAACAGGTATAAATTATTTTTCTAAGTAACAGAATTCTTAATAGATGAAACCAAAGTGCTGTTAATACTATAATTAAAAGTAAATATATTAAGAATACATATAAATAAATGCAAGTATTTGTAGTATTTTTGGTTAATGGACCTAAATAATGTATATTCTCTGTCAGAGAAACTAATCACCAAATTTTAAGTCTTACAGCTATTTAAAATATCTCAGTGGTTACGAAAATGAACAAAAATTACTGCCTGCAAACCCCTCAAACTTTCTTTCTTGACTAGAAGTCTGCAGTCAGAATTTTTCACTTATATTTTTTCTATGTACGACACAGCAAAACAGGTGTTATACCAATATGTATACACCTGAAATATCTACGAACCTCTTTCAAAAGTATCATGGTTTGGTTTGAAAAAGGACCAGTTACAAAAAAGAATCTGTAGAAAGTAACTCACTATATGACATCAAAATTTCTGCATTTTTGAAGCATCCAAATTAATTTGTTTTTTAAACTTAATCCTAAAGCAGTAGAAACAAATACTGTATTTCCTCCATTTTGATTATCCATTTCAGCAAAGACTAAATTATTTGCTCCTTCTTTTGCCCTCACTGTTCTGAAACATAGAGATTTTGACAGAGAACTACGAACTAAGAGAAAGTCACTTGTAGAAGCAATCTATTCAAAGTTAAACAATTAGCATTTTTTCATGTGCTTATTGCATCAGTTTTAACAATTTGTATTTTATTTTTGGGGGTAATCATGGGTCATATGAAAGCTCTGCAATGTTTCTTCCAACTGAAAATGCAGGACACAGAGAACCAAGGCAACAGGTAGAAACCTGCCAATTTGCAAAGCAGGTGTTTCCTGATGGAACTGTCAACTTGAGCAAGTTATTGTGTCAAACTACACAATAAACCCACACAAAAATAAAATTTAACACTTTTATAGTGGCAGCAGAAGAGAGTACTTCCACTAGCCCAGCATGAACAATAAAGGTGAAATTTATAGTTATCTGACATTATAATGGCTTATTGTAACTTAATTGATCTAAAACCAGAGATTCTGAAATTTGAAAATCACCATGAATAGTGCAAGCAGTAATAAATGTTATCAAACAGCACACAGTGTATCCCTTTTAGCTTGCAATTACATCTTTTGCTCCCTATCTTCTGCTCTCTGACCTGTGTTACAGCTTCCCTCATGAAGATGCTGCATGATGCAGTATGGGTATATCTGAGTACACCATGAGTTGCTGGTACATGCCAAGTATAGCCTCTCTTTACTACCACGCATTTTTGATCTGAAAATCAAAAATGCATTTCCTACTTTTCAACTGCATTTCAAACAGCAGATGACATGACCTAATTTCTCTCAAATGTTTCTCTACCCTGAAGAAAAAGTTACCTTAAGAGGACTTATGTTTATTAGGGAGACAGTGCAATGACAACGGCCAGGATCATAAAATTTATATTAATGTACAACATGTCTATTTACTTTCTATATGATAAATTTATTTTTTATGCCCCCTATTACCCCACCCCTAGATGTCAAATACCATAACTGTTGTTAAAAAATTACTCTGAGTCTCACCTACTGTTACATGCAACTACTGTTAGATGCATGTTTGAGGAAAACAGAAAACCGAATCAAAGAAATGACAGTTTTAGCAGTAACTGAGAAAATTTCTACTGCAGACAATCACAATAACATTTAAAAAATCATAGATGCACATATATGCACACACACACAGAGGTGTGTGGGTGGAAAGGAAGCCAAGATAAGCAGGAGTCACATTTTTATTAGACAGGCGAGGGCAATGATGGTGCCCAAGTACTGTAGGGAGCAAAGCAGAGACCAACATTGTTTTCCATCCCAGAACAGGGAATTGTGGCAGTGGTCCTCTACAAATAATACTTTTCAAGTGGGGCTTATGAACTGACTCCAATGTTAGAAAACACAATTTTATGGGGAAGAAATTTTCAAGTAATGGATGCATTTATTCATGAGTTGATCTTTTGGTAATAAACTGAAATTGCCAAAAAATGCACACTACACATCTAGTCAGCTTCTGAACCCTCACATTGAAATGACAATACAAAATCCTTTCAGTGTTAATGGATATATCCTGCTAATTTTCTTTTCATTGGCTATAAGCTATTCCTGATGAAGTTACACACAGATTAAAAATTAGTGTCTTTATCAACAGAGCAACGCTTTGTGAAAAAAAACCCCAGCCAAACAAAACCAAAATAAAATCCAACAAATCCCTCCTATTCCAAGTAGTATTACACCATAAAGCACGTGACATTTACCTTTCTTCCTCATGTACTCTTTTGTATTTATCTTACTGGTTAAAACACAAGGAAAAAAAAATCCCTAGTTTGTTTCATATTCTTTCTCACTTCAGCTTTATTCTAAACCAAGTCCTTTTAATAACAGCCACTAGATGGCAATGAAGACCTGTAATAAACAAGGTGTAACGACTGATGAAAACAAACCACAACAATTAAAGCACTCTTTTTGAATCTGATAAAATTTTAAGCTTAGTTAAAACTATAAACATGAAGAAAGAGTCTGTACACTCAAAATTTGAATGAGTTTTCTTATATATCTGCCTCTTTCTCAGCCTTCAGACATAGACAGCTACGGTCCTGGGGCTTTTTAACTTCCTATTTACTGTTCCAGGAACTCATGTATTGAAGAGATCAGCTATGAATATTCTATCCAATATAGAAAAAACGAACCAGGTTTGAGCTTTGGAAACACTGTATTAAATCAGGTAATCATTAAAGGAGAGTACAATATTCCTTCAGTCATTCAGGCCAATCAATACAGAGAAAATGTGGTACTTCAAGCAGAGAAGCTACACTAACTGAACTTGCCAAGAAGCAAGGGCTTAAAGTGAAACAAGATCAGCTCGTGTCGTTGCTACCTAGTTCTGATGCACTCAGTGTTCTCCTCAAACCACAGGGTTCTGTCACAAAAGTTTGCTTTTTCAAATCATCCAAGTCATCCCTGTGTTCATCTTATAGAAGTCTTTGCCTTCAGGAGAATTCAGATGTATCTACCAGCTAGTTATTTTATATCCAGAGTGACTTTAGAAGGGAAGTTTCTCCTTTGTATCTGTTGATCAATTCCAAGTTGGTGTGTCAATTACCCACATTGTTCTGAGAATGAAACTGCTCTGCAATCTTCCTTCATAGGAGATGAAAGACTGACAACATCCACTAAAGAAAAAGTGACAATGAACAAATGAAAAATCATTAGGTACTACAGTGCTAAGGATGAAGCATTGGAGCCACAGGGTAAGCCCTTGGAAAAAGCTGTGCTCTCAATAGCAAATTTTATCCAGAGGACAGGCACATTCATTTCAGGAAAAGGAGTTATTTGATCAGCAATTACAGGAGCTCCTTCACTAACAGCTGTAAAATGAGATGCAGCTACAGTGTTCTCATGCTAATCATCACTGATCATGTTTAAACACTGAACAGCACGATACAAATATCAATCTGGCTCGCAGTCTTCAGATGAACTATGCCGTGGAATCCAAAACACTTCAGCCCTTTGAACTGCTGCATGTTCACACTGTTCAGACTCTCAAGAGAAAAGTCTCAGTGAATGGTAAATATGGAAAAAAATACAAGAAGCACAAGCCAAACCAGGACGAAACACCACCTGAGCCTCTACCAGCTGAATGCCTTTGAAAGGTGACAATCCATCCAACAGGAAACATCAGGCACAAACTCTTAAATTCAGCTAAAGCCCAACCCTGAGCTTCTAATATCCTGGCTTCTTTGTTAAGCTAAAAACCATTCATCTTGTGAAGTGCAAGACTAATATAAAGGGTCAGCTCAAAAAAGTCAACTTTTGTCATTCCTGTTACTTAAAAGTATTGAAAACTCTCAAACTAACCCAGAAGGTCTGCATCCATGCACCTGGAATAGTGTTATTTTGATGCTTATTTAAACCAGTCCACACTACATGAGATCTGCACCATCTATGGTGAGTTTTCAACAGAGTATTTCACCATATACTAACTCTCAAGAAAACACTGAAAGGTAGTTAATGTGCTAACATTTTAATTATGATGTGCAAAATTTGTTAATGCCAAGTATTTTCTATGACCTTGCAACAAGTAAGGCTTACATAAAGATTGGAACAAGAGTTGGAAGTTTGTCTAGGTTTTTTTTTTAAGTTCTCTATTTACTTGAAAGAGATGTCAAATTTAAGAAATAATTCCTTTTGTAAGTTGAATTGCTAGTTACAAAAGTAATGCAAAATAACTTCTTCTTTAAGGTCCAAAAATGAAACAGATTATATCTACGCCATAATGAAGTCCCATGGAAAACAGGAAATTTCTCCATAAAAATAGGTATGAAATAGGTTTCTTTCTATAAAGAAGACATATGCAAACCAACACACTTCAGAAATGGTAGTGAATGTAAAAATTATTGAAACCTGACTGTCCAGTTGCATAAAGCAGCATTAAAACTTTACTAATTTTGCTCAGTCCAGAAATATGAAGAAACAAAGGCCACATTCTGCTATAAATATAGCAGAAACAATTTAAAAACACACACCAAAAAAAAGGGAATATACTAATTAATCATGCAGTTTCACTAACTACCTTAGGGCACACATGGATCTAAGGATTTAATAACTGGCACTTTCCTTTATGCTGTTAACAACAGGACATCATTACTGATGCTGACAGTCTGGGAACTAGCAGAACAGTATCACAGGCAGCCTACATGGCACATTAAAGCTTAGGAAAAATTAAAACATTTAAACAGAAAAAGATGAAACCTTAGTATGTATAGGACAAGAGGGAACAGGCAGAAACTGATGCAGAGAAGTTCCACTTGAACATGAGGAAGAACTTTCTAACTGTGCAGACAACTGTACATTGAACAGGTTGCCCAGGGAGGTGTGGAGTCTCCCTCACTGGAGACATTCAAGACCTGCCTGGACACAATCCTGTGCCATAGGTGCCATGTGCTCTAGATTGGACCAGATGTCCCACTGTGGTCCCTTCCAACCTGACTGATTTGGTGACTGATTCCACACTTCATTTCATACCCATATGACAACAGCAATCATTTCAGCATTATACTGTTTGATAACCAACAAGCAATTATTTTCATTCTTGATCTTCTTTTGCAAAGCTCTGAAGTGTTCTACACTCATTTGACATGCTTCCATTCTTAAAGAGGTGAATCTGAGATAACTTGCATGAACAAATGCAGCTGTGCTAAGACACTGAACCGAACCTCAAAAAGTGTGGTAAAAGAATGCCTAATTCCAGTTAGCAATTGTTTCAAGCAGTGAGAAACCAACAACCAGGTTACCAAACATTGTCACTGCCTAGGTACGGTAGGTGCCATAGTAAAGCACCAGGTGAAGCATACACATATCTGCAAGTCAACAGGAATTTATGGTAATACTACGAAATGCACATAGGAGCTTTCAGAAACCATTACCAAATAACAATTTGAAGCTTTGCCTTGGATTCCTGAGAACACTTCCGTAAGTTTTTCAAACAGTACCGAAACTTTTAATAATCACAATTACATACTTCATCTTTTTATTTTCTCCCTTTTTTTGATGCAATTTGTCCTCCAGAATAATGATACACAGGACAGCTTTGCAAAATGTTCTTTAAGAGCTGCTCTGGCCTCAGGAAAACAAAATTACAGATACACTTTAGAAAGTCACTTTCTCATCTGCAGACACATCCCTCATTTTTGGGAAGTAATATGCTTAACTCATCTGCAGTGATGAGTTAACTATGTCACTCTTGAATGACAATACAATCTGAGAAGATAATAATCAGAGGTTTCTATACTGTCATGATAAATCTTTTTGGCTGTTGAGTTGGCCACAAAGGGTTACAGTTATCATTTACTACTAGTATGGCCTGGCATTGCAATCCTTTTGCATTTAAATATAACAGAGAGCAAGAGGGCTGCAAATACACTTGTCTGCTTTTGTGCCCTTCCTCCTTCACTGACTCCCCACTCGATCCACATCAAGAATTCCAGAAAGCTCTAAAAAGCACTTTGAGTAAACAACTCCATGGAGCGGCAGAACCTGGACACTGCCCAAAAGAAAGGACCTGAGAAAGACAAGTACTCAGGCACAGAATACTGAAAAACAGTTCAAAATATAGACTGTGTCTCTGATTCACAGGCATCTGAAAGTGTGATTGAGACAGGTAGCAACAAACCGAGAAATCTGCAGGTTTAATTATAACATTTGTGGTTTTTAACAGTCTCATACATAAATATCTTAAATCTCTAATCCCAAAGCTATAAAAACATAATAATGCAACAGGACTTGCATGACAGTGGCAAAAGAAACGTTAAAACTTCAAAACCATTAATGTGCTGAATATATGTTCCTTTTGTGGTGAACAAGTATTAATAATACAACGTATCTGAAAATTAACCCAATACTGTATTATTCTAGTGAAATGTCAGGTAGAAAAGCATTGTTTACAATTAAAGAAGGCTGTATTGCATCATTAGAGGTCTAGAAACCCACATATGAAGGAACACCCTATTTGCTTCTGCTAGTCATGCAATAACAACATCACACAGGGAAGACTGCAAGAGAAGACTGCAGGAAAAGCACCTTTGCCTAAAAAGCATTCATTCTCACATATTCCTGCAGATTCTGTCCCTTAGAAAAGTACCTATAATTGTAGCATATACTGTGTTGATTTTTGCAAGAGAATATTTATCATAAATACAGTTACGATTGACCTATCATTCTTTTTAAACCTAATACAGATGTGATTCAGAAAATTACCTTACTGAGGCTAGCAATTTTCCTTTCATAATAATTTGAAATTATTCAGGAAAAAGCTCCTCTACAAATTGATCACCATTGATCACCTCATTTATTCCAGAATTTAAATGGAAGGTTTAAAATGAGAACAATTTTCGTTCAGTGGAATAAAAGCTTCACCCACAGACAGGGAACCTCTTGGTAGAAATAAGCATCACTCCAATTCACGTCACAAGTTTGTAGCACTTGTTACATAATTAAGCAATTTAGGAGGAAGCATGTTATGTTTCTTCAGACTACAGTGCAATCTGAGGAATTCTACAAACTGCTGTGCACCTGACTATACACTACAGTTTCCTTACCTGGCAGCTGTAGAGAGACTTCAGGAAAGCATAAAAACTTACCTTTTTTCATTTCCATATGATTTCTGCGCAACTTTCGCATGGAGTATTAGCACTGTTTGGTCACCTCGCTCCTTCAGATAATTCCGCATTGCTTCCCTAAAAATTCAAACACAATATAAGCTTTGAAAGTTCTTTTGGTTTTGTTTATAAATATTTTTACAAATATAATTTATAAATTATTATTTATAATATATAAAATTATTATTTTAAAATAAATTTTGTTTTGTACATATATAATACAAAGACAGCTTTAGGGAAAAAAACCCCAAGGACCTGGAATTCCAAAAAGGGCACCACCATTAATAGGGTCAAGATATGTTCACTTACTGTTTAGGACAATTACATGGGAAAAAGAAGTAACTATCTTGTGTGACACTAGGAATATGGGGTCTGTGATCATTTACAATTACTACATTTTCCAGAAAAAAAAGATGCTTGTGATGTAAAATCATATCAATGCAAATAACAACAGCATGTTTGATTTTCTGTTTCATAAAGTATCATGCCACAAATATCTGAGTAGAACACATTTTATTAGTTAAATATTTTCTTCATGACCAATTTAGTATCTCATGACAATGACAAACTGTTTATGCTTTTAACCAAATCAGTAGAATGTTTATATAAAAGTTTTCCTTTGGTTTTGAAGATACTAAGAAAAAGTTACACTCTTCATCATATTGTTTCACCTGGTTTTCTAGAGAAAACATCTACTTCCTGCATACAATCAGGTAATAAAAATTAATCTAAAAAAAAATTTTATTGTTCATCATCACTGTAATTACAGATGTTATATAAATGCTGTAATTACTTCAAACACACCAACAGCAATTCCTTGAGAGAAGCAAGAGAACAATAACACCCAATCACTCTTCTGTATAATAATCTAACTGTTCATTAAGCATCATGCCAAATTCAACACCCTAGGGATCAGCTGTGCTGGAGTGCTGGCAGGAATACAAGTTCCTGAAGGAGCTTTTGTGGGTTGAATGCCCCCCAATGCACTCATCTTCAAAGTCATCTACTAGAGAAATTAATTATGAATTTATCAGGAATTTATATGAAAGGATAAAACCCTATGTAAGAGGGATTTTTCATTTAGTTGTTTGGATTTTTGTCTTTTTTTCCTGTGAGTTGTGCCAACTATTGAATTCCCTTAGGACAGACCTAGAAAACCAAACATTTCTAGTGAAAAAATGATGGAAGATAAAAAGCAGCGCTTTATTGACTAGACCTTTTCCAAAAGAAATCCCCACACAGAGTTTCATACAGAAAAGCGAGTAGATTGAGCCAGGGTTGGGCTGGACAACAACAACTCAGCTTTGCTGATGATGTTTTGCAAATTCTTGTGTTTGTCATGCCTGCATAAGACATGATTAATGTCTCGTGGTTAGTGTGCTGATTTTCTGTGTAAATAGCAGGATATAAGAAAAAAACTTGAATTGCTGTTTTAAATTTGGACTAACTTGATCTATTTACATTTCACATTGGTAAAACTGATGTTTATCCATGAAAGTATGGCTGGAAAACTGACTCAAAGCCCACAGATTTACTTATCTACAGCCATTGTTTAAGAATATATTTTAAACCACTAAGCATAATTCACTGTGAAATTATTATTATACATTCCATTATGACATATATTAGTTGCATTTAAGTTGTTTAAAAACTTTTAATCTGACAATTCGAAATATTCTACTAAGAGTACTATCATACTAAATTAAGAACATGTCATATTCAAAACTTTTGACTCGACTCCTATAAAAAAGCTACTCAAACCCAGCAACCCACACAGAAAACTGCTCGGTGCTATCTAATCTTTATTTAGCATTATATGAGGAAGAAAATTTGTTTTCTACTGGTCTGTTTCTACAGTGGATTTGTACAATCCAAGCTCCTGCAAGAACTAGTGATGCTCCCCCTCCAATCCATCCCATTGATATATTACATGACATCTTTCATTATTCAATCTTAAAACTCTTCATGAAGGTAGTGCAGTTATAGTTTACATCTAAAACCAACTAGCATAGTATGAACAGAGCAGAGTTGTTCTGCTGGAGCTTGGACGACAATGAACAGACTATTAGTCAAACTAGATTGCATGTAAACAAAAAACCCACAACAATTTTCAAATAATTGAACTAAATGCTTTTAAGGATTTACAGATACATTTTCAGCATTACATAAACAAATCAATCTTAAAAATTTGTGTGACAGCTGTTCTGTTTCAGCAGCTTACTCTTCAGAGGAAAGTTAGGTTGCTTGCTTCCAGCCTCTATCATCACAGGAAAGATTTTCAAACTGCTGCTTTGAAGGATGGCTGGCACTTCTCAGATGCCTACCCTGTGTTCAGGAAAGAGCAACTAGCACATCTAGTAGCTAAAACCCTGCACATGAAATTTTGAGTAACTATAGTAAATAGAAAACTTCGTTAAAAGCTCTCACTGCATAATCTTTTTTTTTTTGTTGCTCTTTTTAAATCACAGAAAATATATTCTGATTTTGTTAACTTTTTTAAAAAAAGTTAAATTTTAAAAAGAAGATAAATTCTATTAGTAACTTCAGAGTTATACTGACAGGTGGTACTACTCAAGAGGGAAAGCAGCTCATTACTTAAAACACAGTATGTTCAAATACCCCTGAAGACTGACTGGCCAACAAGAAACCACCATGTTTGTTCAATTACTTATAAGACAGTATGGATCAATTTTGCATTGAAATTAAGTTTAATGATGACAAGTTAACCTAAAACTTACCCAGATATGCAGTGAGACAGATATTCACAACAAAATGTAAATGCTCCCCCCACCCTATGTGCTAACATAAGGTATCATTTCATTCAAAACAGAGATTGCCAGGGTGACAAGGGGCTTCCTCTATCACCATACAAAACTATAAAACAAATGGCACATTTTTGCTTTCAAGCAAACAGTGGATTTTAAAGCCAGGAGCTAATTATAATTGGCACAGTCTGTGGCACAGAATAATAAATATTTGCATAGATGGTGTTACAGCAGTTGGAAAAAAGAAGGTGACTACTTAATAGTTTATGGTGTAAATACTTCCAAGGCAGGCTAGGAGCAAAATCAAGCACTGTACTCCAGTAACTCTAAACACCTTCCAGAATGGATTGACCTGATAGTTCTACCTGATGCTCATTCTGATTATTTGGGTTTCACCAGAAATTGGTTAAGATCACTCCTTGACAGCACCATGTTCAATTCTGGCAGCAGAACAGATTACTTTACATGACCTCACAAGACACTTTTACCCATGAAGCAAATCAGCTTGGTCCTGAAGATTAAAAAATAAGCAGATCCATATCCTACCCAACAATCTGCAATAACTGATACGTAAAGTCAACACCATTTCTAAAAATGCATTTTGAGCTTCATATTAAAAATATGCCACTCTGTTAAAAATTGTACTTCTGGCTGCTGATTGCATACATAATTGAAAAGCTTTGATATTTAAAATTCTCTGGTTAGCAACCCACAAATTTTTAACTTAATTTTTCTGAGAATGAAAAGCGTAACTTCAGAAAATTGTTCAATACAGAGTTTCTTTAATGCCTACCTCGTGAGCCGTTTCGGTTGAGGTCGCTCTCCAAATTTCCTGAAAAAAAAAAAAAAAAACCAAAAAAACCAGCTGTTAATTTAAAACAAAAGTGTTTAGTCATGATTTTACAGCAAGATACTATGCCAATTTCAGAATTTTTGATATTGCATTAGAATTTAATGTGTTTTCTTTTGTAATTTCCTACATAGATCACTACTAAAATATTAACCACCTCCTTGCAACAGCTTTCCCCACAACAGCAGAGGTGCTTTTTTATTTGAACAGTAGATAACTTTCTTTGTTGAAGTCACACTTGCTCTCAGAATCACTTTCAAAAAGGTCAGATACCACAAGAATGTAAAGAAGCAGAAGATCTTTGCTACAGAATTGACCAGCAGTGCCAACAACAAGCAGTTATTATCAACATACAGAAATTAACAGACATATCTGTGTTGACAAATCACAGTGAATGCATTCCATCAGGACAATTTCTCAAAAATCTGTTTTTCCTTCATGACTTCTTGCAAAAAGGATGACAACATTTTTATACATGCCAGTACAGAATTACAGGAAAAATCTCTCCTATGGAATGCAGCCAAGCTTGATCCATAAATAGCCTGCTATACACTGAACGCTTTTTTGCCATAAAGTGTTTTGAGACAGCTGTACTTCTTTCAGTGCTTCAACACCATTCTTGAGAGAGAGAACACGCTTTACACTAGGTTAAGAATTTCCACAGAAGTCTTTATTTACATAAGACACCAAATTAACACACAGCAGATATATTTTCAGTATCAAAAACATCCTCAGATTAAACCAAAATGGTCAAAAGATCTGAAAAAAGGAAGGCTGCACCCAGCAATGTACAAGTCAAACCTGGTGAGGAAGTATAACCACAAGCTAAAACGATGACAAAGTTAGGAAAAAAAAATCCCAAGAAACCCACAACACAGAACCAAAACAAACAAAAAGGCAGGCTTAGCTTAACACCTTTTTGCCTAAAAATAAACAAAAACATAAGAGACTGTGCTTTTGCTGCCAGTGTTCATAAATATCTCTATGACTTGCCAAACTTATTTTATAAGTGGGCATAGCTTTCCCTTTATGCTTCCTGGATATGGAAAAGAACCCTTTCCTACTATTGTCCTACAACAGCATTGGAGGCCTTTTAGGACAAGAATTTGATCATTAAGTGCTGTGATGAGAAATTCCCCTGTTCATGCAATGGATCTGCCCTGGACTCTACAGCAACTGGTGGTGGAATGATTTCACACATTCCAATTTAATTACAGTAATCCTAGAAATGTACAAATGTACAAATACATAACTATTACCATTTATAAAGTTGAGCAAAATAGCACTCTCCTGAAAAAGCAGTGACAACATTCAGAAAATTTTAAAATTAATTTTTCAAGACTTGAGAAATAAGTCTTCTAAAATATTGGTAGTCCACTCTACATAGAGAAATTGAATAAATGACATGAAGCCAATTTTTTTTTTCACCTTAAACAATTAAATAAAAATTTATTTTTCCAACCAGACATAAGTTCCTTTCTTGTTTTACTTTGTTGTTGTTAGAATACTGTTTACGCCTCTGTTTTAAACGAAACAATGATACCAGAATTCTTGTTGTGAGATTTGTTTTTATGTATTTTAAATTTTGAGGTCTATTGGACACAAACTTCATTTGCATTTTTCTCTGTGGTATGCATCACTGAACTGTCATATCTGTAATGCAGAAAGGTAACTAGAAAACCCAAACAGCTTTGCAGTTTGGCAGCAGGAAAGTTACATCCAAAGCCTTTCTGCTTCTAACACTTATCTTTTTTGGGATCTGCCTAGCTTGACCTCCTGAGGTCACGTGTACCTCTGATTTTCCCCGGGTGACAGTGTGAGTAGGCGTGTATCCCACCTCCCCATACTATCTATGGAGTTGCTGCTCTCCCCTGAAGACCCAGGATCATCTTATTTGGCAGAGGGTTCCACTGTCTGTGACTCACTGACTAGACAACAGGTTACCTTTAAGCAATACTCTCCAAACAACATCCCTATGGATCAGTTCCCTGCTTTAGAGTACAACTCCTGTCTTCGTTTCAATCCCTCTGCGCATTTCAATTTACCACAAAAAAAATTAGAGGTGCTTATTTTGGAGTAAATAAGGCATTAAACACATAGCACTGGTACTGCGGCCAACAGGTCCAATCCAAGATGAGGACCCTAGTACACCAGAAATGGCATTAACACCAAAAAAAACCTTTACAGACAAAATCTCACACTGCCCTAAGGCAACAGGTATCCTTGCAGAACTCCTGAGTGCAGCAGATACATCCCCCTTGCACATACACTTAACTGCTAAAAAGTTTTAGTAACAAGACATCTACACAACACAGTTGCAATTACTGAAAGAAATAAACTCCATCTTTTTCTTTAGTCAAATCCCAAACTTACAAAACAGAAAAGTACCAAAATCCCCATTCCTCAGAATCAGAGCTAAAGCACTGAGTCACTCTGGAGATGCACAGGGCAAACTCTGATCTGATACTCAGTGCAGTACCTTTCTAAATGATAAACAAGCTTTCCCCAGCCTCCTCCACACAAAATAGAGTTATTTATGTCACTGTAATCAACTTGTGAACACATATAAATGCTACCCTTAGCAATATGAACCTTTCAAAGGGACGATGTAAATTGGGTAGATCTTTTATTATTCTTTCAATATACATTAGAGAGAGGTAGAATAGGAGGAAATTGTGCCTTAGTGTTTCCTTCAAGTCCCATTTTAACTGTTTCTAAATTAAATTCAGCTACGTTTCCTCAATAATGTTATCTTGACAGATGACTGATGGCTATGTACCCTAGCAATGGTGTCAATGAACAGCATTTTCCTGCATCACCACAAAATCATTTCAAAGATCCCCTAAATATTCACCTCCCTAGCTCAACAGCAACAGTCAGAGAAGTCAGAATTCAAAACTGATTAAGAATGAAATAGGAAACGGAAACATCACTATGTCATGGCATTATTCTGCCACACCCTCACAATTCTGAAAACTTGCAGCAGTGGAAAAACGTTATCTCAGAGTAATAAAAGTTAGCATGAAAGTCAGTATGGATAATCAATAGTTTTTGTATGAATTTGGCCAAAACGCCAGCCTTCAGTGAGAATGAGAGCACAAGAGAAAAGAGACAAACAAATGCAAAGACCTAAGAGACTGATAAAATATACGCAAAATGTGGAAACGAGATAGTTATTCTCTCTCTGTCTCACAAACACAGGAACTGGGAAATATATCCAATATAAAAAATTTAATTTTAGAGTATTTTTTTTTCCTTTGCTCTACAAAGACAAAACTAAGTAGTGAAACATATTGCTAGAGAACATTGTGGAAAGCAGAAGTGGGGCCAAAGATTAAACAGAAGTCTGGTACAGAGCTCCATTAGATTCTATTAAGTATAATAACCTATTTTTTACAATCTTGTTCTCAGGAAAACCTAAACTATGTTCTGCCAGCAGCAAAGAAAATAGCATGAGTTAAAAAAACCTAAACCAGTCTACATTTCCCCTGTCTTTCATATTCTTTCCCTACTCATCCACTCCTGCTGACTAGCAGGCATGGGCCAGTATGTTTACGCCTATGAACCAGACATATTCCAAAGCAGCAACTGCATCCAGGATGCCAGATTTTCAGTTGCACTACAAAACTCAAATATACAAACAAAATGCAAATTTTTTTAAAAAAAGTATCCCATGTATTTCATTTAATGATTTGTCTGGTTTACTCTTTCCATATGTTTGCGAACTGATGTAGAGATGTGTATTGACAATACAACCTGAAGGACTGAATCTATCAGCAACTACTATGCAGAAGACTAAGAGTCTTTTAGTTTTTCTGATGTTAAGACAGATGAAAATGCAAGAAACACATTATATCTATGGTTTTGTACTAAATGACAGCCACTGCACAAGCTGTGATTGTTGCTATTTCAAACTTTCATATTTGACTGGTATGTTGAAAAATGAGCCCGTTCAGACATTACAAGGTTACCTGTCAGATATGACAGAGACTGCAACACTTTCCTTGTGTAGGTTTTCACTGGATTTCACTGTTCTGGAGTTTCTTTTTATATTCAGTATTTCTGTTTCTCCTTTCTTGCATCTTGAAAATATGCAGATTGATAGATAACAAAAATGTACAGGCAAGGAAATGAAAAATATATCATAGTTCTATTCTCACAGTGGTTATTAGACAAGTATATATAATTTGAAGCCCTAATAACAGGTTATATAGCATTATATCTGAATGCCCACCAAGTTCCTTTAATTTCCTGGGGTTTTTTAATTTTGCTATCCAAGACCAAGCCCTCTTTCAGGTGTCCTGTATTGAGATTCTCAACACACAGTCAAGTTGCTGTTTCATTCACATCAGTTCAAGCTGTATTCTATTAGTATTTCCTAACACACTGTACTGGAAACATGAGTGAGAGCATTAGTCACACCATAATCACTTGCTATTGGAGCAAGTTATACTTGTCCTAATAATTCTTTTCCCTGTCCTGTATTTTTTTCCAACCACCGGTTAGTATTCTATTATTTCCTGTGTTTTGTGTTCTGATGCTTTGCATAAATTAATTTCACTTCCACATTTTGCACTGTAGGCATAACTCTTTCTTCAACATCATGTCCCAAATCATTCTTTTCAAGTCCATACTTTTCATTTAGCAAGTCCTGGTTTGCCATTTAAATTTCTTTTCCCCATTCACAGAAATGGAAGTGAACATATTCTTTCTCCTTTTATCTCTTTACTTCCCTTAAAGAAAGTATGAAAGTTAACAAGTGGACTAACATTAATCTTGTAAGCACAGTAAATAGTTTTACTCAAACTTTTAATATTCTCAGGTTAGGTAAACACTTGGCACAATATACAGGGTAAGTTTCAAATGTTTTCAGACAATAACAGAATATGAAGTCCTACTTGGAATTCCTAGCTCAGATACAATACATATTATAATTTTCTATAGCTGCAGGAGTACGAATTTTCACTATTTTCAGCACTAGGAGCACAAAGACACGTACAAAGAAAATGTATCAGCAGTTATATGCCTTTACTAAACATGCCAAACTTTTTTTTTGTTAGGCAGTCTTATTTTCTGGACATAACTGTTTTGGCTCATTTTTTCTATTTAATGGTTCTATGTGTCAAGTCAACTTTGGATGCAAAAATAAATAAATGAAAATTAACCAAAACAGTTTTGCCATTTGCAAGAGAAAGAATTATGAAAAAAAAATCTCAACAAAAATCACATGCTATCCTATCCTCAACTGTGACTGATGATCAGTGGTCACTGAACAGCTCTAGCATCCTCCTGCCTGGAATATGAACTTCACATTTTTCCGGTATTGGTCTTCAGCCAAAAACATCCTTTTAACAGTCCCTGAGAAAGACCATTTACCTTTACGTACTGAGCACAGAAGCCTTAAAAAATATTTCCACAACATACAAATAGAGACAAACTTCAGCAATTAGGTATGCTATCTTCACCTGGCCTACAGACTGACACAATTTTTGGCATCTAGCTGGAATAGCATGGATCTTTCTATAAATGATCTCCAGAGAAGCAAAAAGCAAAAGGGAGTTGTCAAATTTGACTACAGCAGAAACAACAGCTGAGCAGAAAGCAAGCATGTTGGAGAGGCCAACATGGGGAAGCAGCAGAAACAGCGCAGACTAGGAATGGGAAGACATGAGCTGCAAACTAAGACGTGCTAAATGAAAAACATGGACCTGAGACCACTATGGGAAATGGGGCACCAGAAAAATCTGCGGCAAGGCAAAACATTCAAATTTAACTCCAGAATATACAAAGCCTAGTAAAAATACACTATAGTTATTGTTTTCTCCGTCAATTTTTTTTTGGTGTCAGAAGTTTCCCTGGTGTCTTAAAAATTTCAACACTGAAAATAAAAGCAAATACTTTCCTTACCCTGAGGAACCCAGAAACATACTATCCAAAACCAGGTTGCCCAGAAAGACGGTAAATGCCCCATCCTCAGAAACATTCACTGGACAGGGCTCTGAGCAACCTGATCTAACTGAACATGTCCCTGTTCATTGCAGGGTATTTGGCTCCATGACCTTTAGAAGTTCCTTTCAAAACAAACATCCATGTGTTGAGATCTCTATTTCCTTTCTACCTTACACAAGTAGGAAGAGATCATGCAGTACTTAGCTGCCCACAGGTAACTAAACCACACAGATACACATTTCCCCCTCGGCGTTGGAGAGGTGAAGAGAAAAGCATGAATAAAGAGCAAGAAAACTTCTATGTTGAGGTAATAAAATTGTTTAACATACAAAGGAGAAGTGGAAGAAAAGAGAAACAAAGTGAAATGAGCCACGAGCCACCACCCATGATCGATACACCAAACCACTTCCTAAGCAAAAGCAGGGTAACCTCTCTAAATCCCACTTCCCTACAGTTTATTGCTGAGCATGACATTATATGGCATGGAATATCTCTTTACTTTGTTTGGGTCACCTGCCTGACTCTATCCCTCCCAATATCTTGTACCCCCCTCAGTCATTGTGGGGGGAGAGACATCAGGCAGGGTGAGAAAGAGAGAGGGCCTTGACACTGTGCAAACACTATTCAGCAAGAGTGAAAATATCAGTGTGTTATCAACACTGTTCTGGTCACAAAGAACACAGCACCGTAACAGCTGCTATGAAGAAAATTAACTATGTCCCAGCCAGACCCAGTACAATGAGGAAAGAAAAATTGATGCTTTCTGCATGGGAAACAAATGCCAAATTTAAAAAAGGCACAGAGTGTTCACTGGAAAAGTTTCACCCCCCCAACATCAGACTACCAGATCATTTCCAACGGGACCTATGCAATTGCTTTTGACTGATCTAGCAAAGGTCTAACATAATTCCTGAACAGCAAAGTCAATTCTTTATTAGTCCTTTTATATTATAGTACATATCTTGGTATTTGCTGCAGAACCTGTTAGAACTCTTTAACAGGCTACAAGAGATGACTATAATACCTCAGTATGGATTTTGGAAACAACCCTCAGCTTGTCTCACAGAGAAACTTCCCTGGAAGTTACCTCGCACTGTTCAGTTCAATGGTTTCAGTTCCATCTCCCAGAGCACAAATTTCTCAACATTGTCATAAATAAGACAGGACAATCACTAATCTAGGGCAGTATAAGACCCAGAGTATTAAACACAGAAATTAAATACAGCATAGCGTGATTAAGGAAAGTTTTTACTTCCTCACAGGAGATCCAAGGGAAACAATGCTTGAAACAGGAGGAGTCTAATAAAAAACTTCAGATTTTTATATAGTCTTTGGCAACATCTCAGAATACATTATGCAATTCAGAAAGAAAGAACATAAGAAAATCCAACTTCTGCTCTCAATGATGTGAAGTGACAATGAAGTTTGGTGAGAGGCTCAAGTTAAGTTCCAGCATTTCTAGTATCTATCAAATAGCTGGTATCCCACAAGCCATTACATGACAGGATTGGGGAGGAAGAAATACTGCCATTTCAACTACTCAAAGCGTGTTTCAGCCAGGAGTGCAGCAAAAGAAATTTCTGTGCTTTGCTTAACTCCAGTTCTAAAATCACAGTCAGCTGTCAGGTAAAACTTTTCCCTAGACCATGTACAATGCCATGTAACTTGTAAATGAATGTGAAGAGTTTGTGACTCAGCAGTCAGACAACAGTCTTTTAAAGAAAGAAATTATAGTAAGAGAAGTAATTTACAGGTATTTTTTATCATTCTCCCTCAGCCTTAAAAATAAATGCTATAAATCTGGAAAGCTAGAAAGTCTGTTCACCCCTTAGTACCAGATAACCAGACCCTCATTGTTACAGGCTCTATTTCTACTATGGTAAATGAAAATAATTTTCAAAGAATTAATTTCAAGTTGCTTTGTGATCCGTTACCACAAACTCACTATGCTACAAGCTCACCAGTATGGGATCTCAAGGGTTTACTTGGCCTACTGAGGTTATCTAAGAATCAGGAAAGCTAAATACTCAGGTTTCCATTCAAAGTTTGAGGATCAATATAAAAGTATTCTTTTTCAGCCACTAACAGAGACATCACCTGAGAAAAGCTGAAAGAGATGGACTTAAGTAGCATGCTGGGACTCTGTTTTCTCTTTTTAATTGTCTATCCTCTGCCCATTTCCAGCTTCAATTTGTTTACCACAGACAAATTAGTGAAGAACTGAAGAAGCACCGAGGAAAATTCGTATTTACAGACTTTAAACATGCTTGAAATTATCAAAGCCAACATATGCAACAGTGCCCATGTACAGGACACACTGATCAGTTCTCAGGAGCAACCCCTTAATCTTGCATTTGCTAGAAAGGCCCCATTTGGATTGAACAGCATACTACAACCTACATGGCAAAACTCAGCTACTCCACATCAGACTTGTTTTGGATTTGCAGATTTCTATATTTAGGATAATGTTACATCAACTGCAAAAGCAGATGTACATTTCAAAACACAGGATTTTCTGTTGATGTAGGCATACTTTTCTGTGCACAGACTTCAGTGAAGACAAGATATAAATACTGAAAATATTTCTGTGCATTCACCTACACAACCATAGTCTATTACAAACATTTTAGAACACAACTCCCAAGGGAAAAGATCATCTGTCACTAGAAAACGTTTTCCAATCTGGTGGTTTCACAGACCCAAAGAGAGTTCCTATGTATCAAAAAAGGGCCATTTATGATCCAGCAGGAGCTGGCATATAAAGACCACCACAACATTTCATACAGTGGTTGGATTCACATCACTACAAACATGTTTCCTGTTGGAGATAACTGCTGGATTTAATTTCTGTAAGTCTACCTTATTCCACACTGATATCCTTTAGTTTTTAAATGAATCTGAAAATAATGCACTGCTATGATCTGGCAATGGTAAAAAAGCAGAGCTTGAAAAAGTGATGATCTACAGGTTTTACATATGATTAAAAAGTCAAAACACCTCAAGGACACGATTTCTAAGAGATGAATGCAAAAGACATATAATTCTACATATGCATTTGGTTAACATGGAACTAAAAACAAGCAATTACCTATGCTCAAACAGAACATCTCACATTTATCTTTTCCATGGACAAAGATATTAAATAAATGAGCCATATAAATGGCTAAAACAAAAACTTCAGAAGAAAAATTTTATCTTCTCCAAAACAAAAATGGGTTCAATATACACAAGTCAGACCATTATGGCAAACAGAAACAGTTGCACTACCAGTAACATCCAACACTAAACAACCACCACAATGGAAACAAAATAAAGAACTAAACAAGCCTATACTGTCAAAAGAAAGGACAGATGATGAAGTAATTCTTATCCACTCTAATCCACAGCCTACAATTCCACACAACCTTCATTCTTCACAAAGTTCTGAGCAAATAAACTTTTCTCAGGCAACCGCTCCTCCACATCCCACAAGTTGTTTGGTTTTTGCCCTCCACTGATTTTTGTAGGTTGTTGTAACTTAGTGCCATATAGTCTAATGTGACCCAGCATACCCTGTGTTCCTAAATATCTGCATAGCATCACAGAGTAAAGAGTCCTCAAATCTTTTGATTAGTCACACCCTAAACACTCTGCGGTCTTGCTCTTCTCTAATATCACACAGCTGAGGTCCAGAAACTGCTGAAGAAACAACACCTATCTCCCCTGCTGCTCCCTCCAGACACAACTGTGTTCATGAGTGCAGTGCTCCCGAGGCTGATGAAGTCAAACTGACTAACAGCTTCCTGCTCACCCATCGCAGGCTGGCTCATCCTTCAGGATGAACACACGCACGAACAGTCACATGCAGTCATCAACTCACTCTCACTTTTGCCTGCCAGCAGCACTTAGGCCCTGATTCTCATTAGGGTGTCTACTGTAACAAATGCTGCTATAAAGACTTTGTCCTGAAGGTTACAGTTGAATTAAAAGCTAACCCATTAAAAAAAAAAAAAATACAGTTTTCATATGCATATATAAAGAACCAATCTCAGCCAGCCTGCTTTGAAACACTACTGACACAAGGTACCCTCTTCCTCACCCAGCCTACAAAAGGAGATAAAATTAATTAAAACCTCACCAATCAAGACTGTCTAACGGACATGGACAATGGATTTCTACTACTCCTGAAGTCCCTTTCTCCTCTGTAAAGAGTGAATGATGGGTGGTCCAACTGCACTGTTACTCTTTGGAAGAAGGGGGCACAGAAGCCCCTGAAATCACAAAACCAGAAAGTTTTTGATCAACACACAAAACATTCCCCCTCTTCAACAACAAAAACAACAAAAAAAGACCCACCTGCTCCAGGGTGAATGACACCAACCATGCACTATCACATCTTTGTACTGCATGATTCTGTATTGTCCCTGACTATACTTAGAGAATTTAAGTCCTCCAGCACAGGGAGCATGTTACGTGTTTGAAACAAGTCTTCCACTCTACAGCACTGTACACACTTTTGGCACTATATCAAATAATGAGGACAAAAACACAATAGAAAAAGCTCTGCTTCATTTAGTCACGCCCTCTCACTGCAAGTCACTGGTTCAATTAGAAACTCCCTCTCCCTTTCCTGACCTGCTTTCATCCTCCCACATTGCTTTCATTATTGTCTTCTCTTTTCCAATCCCCATAAAATCACAGAAACACAACTGCAATTTAAATACAGCTTGCACTGTATCAGGAAGCAGGCTCACTTTTAAACAACTTACAGAAAGTAAACAAATTCACTTCTTTATAGCAGTCTACATACATTTGGAAAAAGCTCCATGCAGCAATCACGATACTTGCATATGACTCTAAAAGTCAAAGGTCTTGCCTAAACAGAACATAATTCTAATCCAGACAGAATTCACACAACTCTGCCACAGTAAGTGAAGCAAGGAAATCAGTAATGATAGCTTGTTTAATGAGGAAGTGCCTAAACATACACCTGGAGATGTGTTTTCCCTGCCTTTGCTTTTAGATGTAGGTACCTGCAACAAGAAGCTAGTAGTCCAAAGATCTCAACTGTACTAAAGAACTTAGATAGTATCAACTTAAAGGATAAAGCCATTACAATGTTGGAGTGGTGTAGAATGTGAGTAACATAATAAAACATTACTCAGTTTATTAAGATTCCTTTATATTCACATGCCATTATTTCTTTTTTATTAATTGCTTAATAACTTTGGCTCAAATGTTTAGTAGAAACTGCAGACATGGACACATATACCTCTGAATGAGGTACACACATAGCAACTGAATGAGTTATCAGCTTGAAAAATCAGTGTGCCAACAGAACCCCAGTCCCTAAAACACAGTATAATTTGCTCAGCTATTGTAACTGCATAGGGAATGTGCTCATTAGTTTTATCTTCATCCAGTCAAACCAAAAAAGAGTGAATACTTGGAAAAAGGAAAACACCTGCAGAGAGTTCACAAAATTGACTATTAAAATAATGGTGATACATAAAATCAGTCTGGCACATGATTCCACACAGAACATCCCACAGTCACAGCTTTCACTGACAATGACTTTGCTCAGCTTACAATTATTAGGACTCTTCTTGTTCATCTAACACAGCAAATTTTCCTCGGGATCTCACCTTGCACATCACCTTTGAATACATACTTCACAAGCAAACTTGACTTTTATTTCCCAAGAAAGTGATCATATGTCCCCTACTACGCAATAATTTAAGTATCAAGAAGTCCTTAAAAACAAGCATTTACCTTCTAAGAAATTAAATTTCTAAATACAAGATCAGAGCTATTTAGTACTAAACCAGTGCTTTTTACGGTTACTATTGGCCCACACTGGCAAATAAGATTTAGGCTGAAGAAATATTTTTTTAGAAGCATGAGGGAGAAACTACTAAATTATTACCTCTGTTGGCCAATTACTTGAAAAAAGTCACAAATTAGATATAAGAGGAGACTTTTTTGACCACCTGCCTGCCGATATAGGAACCCTGCACTATAATATTGTACCTAAGGATTTGTTCAACCTTCATTTCAGTGACTGAACGCCTGCAGTATTCAAAGACCAGTTTCCCCTCCGTAAATATAATTTCCATCCTTAACTGGAAGACAAGCACTGATCTTCCATGCAGAAGGTAACTTTAAAAAAAAGTGAATAAAAAGAAGGACAAAAACTTAGGGTACACAGCTTTCTTTGAACTGCTACTATTTACTGTAATGCCAAAAATACATAATAGAAGGAGAAATTGTGAATGATTTTATAAAGGAGTGGTAAAGAACCATATTGAACTTGTAAAGGCGGAAGATTCTCAAAAAGCCAGACTAATCTCACTAACCATAAAAGCAAATAAGTACTTCTTTGGAACACCTCTTAAAGAGAAAGCAGGTTCTTGACAGGGACACGCATTGGTCAGCTTCAAAATTTCTAACCACTGCTCTATTAAAAGTAATAGGATAATCACTCTTCCATGTCCTTTTCCTTACCCTATACCCTCCCAAAGGAGCTTTATTACTACAGCAACTGCTTCCTATGAGCAGAAAAACAAGGAGAATGGACTAATCTGTCTCTAAGGGGCTTACTGTCCCTGCTCCAAGCTCCTCAACCAGCTTCCCCTGCACCACCTGCAGAGCTCAGACCTTCAACAAGAGTTAACTAAGTCCATCAATCTGGCACACCACTAATACACAGGGAAGCAGGAGACAGGGAAACCAGTTGTGTTGGTTGCAGAGAAAGCTATTTGGTCACCTCAGCAAACTCAACTTTAACAGAAGCCAAAAAAGATTACACAGAAGGAACAGCTAAGCAAGCCTGTAACTCTCATGGGAAAGAACTATAATGCAAGAAAACAGACAGAGGAGTTCTGTAAGGAAAATTACTTGTAAAATCCAAGTCTTAAGCAAAATTAAAAGATCTTACCAAGAGACTAACACCCTTAGTCCAAGTTTAGCTTAGGATACCTATTAAGACTCACATCCCAAGCACAGTCAGAACTTAATGCAAAATGACAGCTAAGTAAATGAACATCTCTAAGGTTTAAGTAGACCAACTCTGACAAGTCTTGCTGCAACAGTTTAAGTTGCCATTGTCTCAAATGCCTTTCCCACCTCTCTGCTAAGTCAGGGCAAGCAAACGTGCCTGTGTCCCAGCTGCTCCAGTTCACAGTTAGACTGTGGCTTCAGAGGCAGCTGAGGTGATTTGTCACCGCCAAACAGGTCTTGCCTGGCAGCTTCCCTTAGCTGCACTGACCTACCCTCACACACCAAACTCCAGCACTTATCGGACCTTTCCACAGATAAATTCAAATCAGTAATGCAGAAAACAACCTATCTTTTTGGGGAGGACAGAGATGAAAGCAAGGAAGGAAGGAAAGTGAACTTCATTGATTCAATCATAAACCCAGTCAAAGCCAGCACCACCTCAGTGCAATCAACAGGCACACAGGAGAACATGACCTCCTACTTCAGTAGCAGGGCACTGTTAGAAACCTGGTGCACCTCTACCTGCAGTTTAGACCCACTTAATTGTATATTAAATAATGTAAATAATAATAACAAAAAGCTAACAAAAACCAGTTCATACATTCCCTTAACTGGTCTTGTTTTAGGTACTGTAAGTTCTGACCGCAGTGCCTAGCCCTCCAAAGCTTGAAACATGAGCTATTTTTAAATATCTTTACAGTATTTTCACACTGCTAAAAAACACCTTTAAGGAATGGGGACAATTCCCTATCATCTCCCTCCTCCAGCAACTCAGCCATTTCAGTCAACTTTTTTTATACAATATGATTTTTTTTCTTTTTTTAACACATTATTATTACAGTATGTACCCTCTCCTTTCATTCCCTTTCTTCTTCCAACTCCTATACTTCAAAATGCAATATGGAAGCAGCTCCTTATATTCAAAAAAGTACTGCTAGAGTTACATAAGCTTATGTCTCTGAACTATGTCTCACCCACTGATTCTAGACTTGTAAAACAATTCAAAAATTGTATCAGTATGCAAACAGAGAGTAGGTTATCAGTGCCTAAGCAGGTTGCCACGCAAGCAGTAACTTCCAAACTGGCAAACAGAATTGATCTCATCAGTAGACTAAAATGATGACACAGAACCTGTGCATAAATATACTTTTTAACAAAGCTGTATTTGGCACCAACCTGTGTTACAAAATTATAGGGTTTCCTAGATATCAGATGTTTTCTTGCATCACCCAGGAATTACGTGGTTACACTAACATTAACTGGGCACAGTTGCAAAATGAGCTGTCAGTATCCTAGAATTAATCAATCTCAAGTATATTGTTTCGTAATTAAGCTTATGAATACATCATTCCATGAATATAAAAACAGCAGCAATAAACACATCCCAGAAAAGAATGAGAATTAGAAGGCTCTTTTTCAACTTTCTAGGACAACTAAATCAGTTGAAGGCCATTCTTCACTGTTAAGCTTTCTCACTGCGATTGTGCTGAAAGTCTCTAACTGGGGAAGCATTTTATATAAGAAAATTATTCTTAAACCTTTAAAGTCATATAACTTGCATAGACAGCAAAATTAGGTAATATTCCACTTGCAGTTTACAAACCTGTGTTTTAAGAAAAACAACTGTTTTAAAAGATTTAAAAGCTTTGGACTTTTTGTCACTGTTGTTGAATTAATTCAGTTAAATTCTAAGTTTCTACGATATTAAATTATACCGCAGCTACAGCCCCTGCAATAATTAACAGAGCATTCCAGCATCAGAAAGACAGAAATTCATATTTCCGTTCAAAAAATACTTGACTTGAAGGAGAAAGAGGAAAACAGGATAAGTACAACGAAAACTATATTTCTGTTTAAATTTTATAAGCTAGAAGCTCCTTTTAATTATTGCTACTTTTAATTGTAAAACAAAAATATTTAGAAACAAATTGCTAGAGAAATATGATCTCCACAATGCCTACCATCAAATATGATAATACTTTTAACAGCTGTTTTGGTAACTGGGTCAATGATCCCTGCACAAGATAATTAAATGGACACTCCAATAATAAACTTTTACTCCTCCTTATCACAGTACATTTACAATAACCATATGAAAAGATTAGATTACACGGCTGGAATGTCAGCAAGCTAACACCTTATCATCCTTTCTTCTGGCATTATAGTATTACTCCATATTTATGCTCCATTGTTACACATGCTCCTATTGTGCCCTAACAGCTTTTATGCAGCACTTTTCATATGAAAAAAAATCTGAAGAGCACAAATGCAAAGCAGTTATTATTGTCCATTTTTTAAAATGGAGATTGTGTGAATCATACTTAATTCAAGGCGGCTTGCTTTTCAGGTTTGTCAAGTTTAAACTCCACACAGATGCAAATTACTGGTAAAACTTCTCCCTGCATCTTAATGAGGTACACTATAAACCATGAAGCCAATTTGAAAACAAGAATCTTTCTGAGACAAATTTTACTTGATTTAGGTATTTTAAGTATTTAAGGAACCAGTATTTTAAAATAAAATTTTACCCAACAGCACTTAACTTCTGCACGATCTTGAACCTGTGACTGCTACAACACTTGTTTCCCAGAATAACGCCTGTGCTGGCACAAATTTTTTGCAAGCATGAAAAGCGTGCCTAAGCAGTGTTGCAAAGACTCCCAATTGCTGAGCTCTGAACCCAGCCTCTTCTCAAAACATTGTCTCATCCTTCCAAGTACATTCAGGCCAGAAGGGAAAGTAAATCGTCAAAACTGTCTTCAATTACTAAACAACCAAATTTGTCATTTCAGGTAGCAGCTACCACCATGTCAAGCATACCTTGGCCAGTTTAAAAATGATTGCCAGCACAGGACTACCAAGTATATAGTACATGGAACATGCCAACCTATAGCGAGATCTCCTTCCTGAAACTTCTGCCTACTGCTGCTTCAAATGGGGCAGACTGAGCTCTCCAAAAAAGAAGAAAAAATTATTGACAAATGCATTCATTAAGATTCAACAATCAGACAGATAACCTGAACTACCTGAACTATGGAACGAAAATATGCAGATGGCCCTGCAGCCAAGAAAAATGACCCAAAAAGTCTCACCCTGAAGAAAACCGGGGGATAACCTATATTAGAAGTTACCACTTAGAATTCAGCATTTTAGAGAAATGATATCTTTTCTTCCAAGGCATTAATGCATTCTGGAAAATAAGACACACTGTGTCCACAGATACTGTATAAGTACATAATAATACTGTGTAAGTACATAATAATACTGTATAAGTACAATTAATAAGTTCAATAGCCATTCTTGCAATAACTTTGGAGCCCATAAATCAGTTCTAACTAAGTTTAAAAAGAAGAAAAAAGTTTTTAAAGACAATTAAGTTGCTCTGAGTTTTGTAAAAACTGGAAGCTGGGTAGATATTTCCAAAATACCAACGTCATCGAAAAAGACAAGCAGAATTTGGAAATTACTGTTTCACAGCTGATCACTTTGTATATGCCATTTGCATAGACAATAAGCATATGCCATAGCTCTGCTACCACTACACTTTGCCCATTAGGGATGGAGGCATTGGTGGTACTGTCCTGTAAACTCTCCTCACCATACAAGGCACAAGTGTACAGGATACAGACATTCTTTAGTCCCACTGTTTATAGAACAACTTAAGAGGCTAAAAAACACACAAACCTATTACATGGCAATAACACAGACAAAATGCACTCTAAACAAATGAAGGAAATTCAGAATGCCAGTTTTAAACTGCTTAAATTATCTTATATGGTTATGGGAAAGATTAAATACTGTGAAGACAACATTCATATTGAATACAATACCAGTATTTCATTTTACCAGTGTTTTGCACATTATCTATCTACATACTGCTCACCTAGGCATAAGAAGTAGAGAAACTGTTTGCTCCACACTCATATTGTAAACAGAGGGTCTCCAGAATTTCTAGTAACAATAAACCATTAAGAAATGCAACTTAGCTGTTGAATTACAAACAATTTTAGGGCCCCTGCCTAAAGTGGATTTTTAAACAAAAAAATGCCATGAGTTGCATACTGAATTTATTTATACCTCTTGGAACAGGTACCAAAGTTAAGTTGTATTTACTAGCCTGAAGAAAGCCTAATAAAACATTCTGGCAACTTAAAGATAAACACCAGAAAAGTGTAGTACTGTGTAAATTTTTTTTTATTTCCCCAGTGATTCACAGGTTGTTGTAATAATTTGGTGTGCCAAGTTAGCTACCATATTTGCGATGATAGTATCTAACTTTTTAGATAGATGGTATTGCTATGGGGCAGGGGAAGGACTGCTGGACTACTTGTATGACAAGAAAGGCAGTGAGAAAAATGAAATGTGAGTGACAGGTTTGGAAGCCTGAGGTATTTTTCACTTCTGTTTTGTATTTTTCCATATACACAGGAAACTCCCTCGGGGAGAAAGAACAACTTCCCTAGAGCTAAATAAAAGAACACGTGTAAAACAGAAAAGCCACTCAATGTTTCCATACCTCAATAAATTAAAATGTAAAGAATCAGACAAAACCTTTAACACTCAGATAGCAAAATCTAGTTTTCCCACCTGCAGAATTTCTTCAATGTCTTTGCAGTAGCAGAAAATTCAAGAGACAATTGCCTCCACATGCACATACACACATCATTATCTACCTTCACAGAGTTCATTCGGTTCCCCAAACTTAGACCAGCATCATCCATTCCTCTCCATTCCCTTTTGCTATTACAAAGTGAGGCAAAGATGAGGAAGAAGGACAAAGTTAAGACAATCGAGCCAGGGGTGCAAGGCCTTCTGCTCCCACTGCTAGTGGATGCAAGCATTATTCTTATTCAGGCCAACGCTCCAGCAATCCATTTCTCCATTTCCAGCAGCAGGATTAATGGACAGCTGAGGAAGAGTAAGAACCATACAAACCTAGATGGTACCTGCCCTGAACATTCTCCTGTCTGTAACTACTTTCAGTGCAGTGCAAGGAAACCCCAAGGCAACTTTGCATCGTCAATACAATCAGCCTCAAAGAGATGCCCCAACCCAAAATGAAAATTTAGTTTTAACAGGTCAGCAAACCCAGTTCCATACTGGAATGACACTGGAAAAGCCTGCAAATCACACAGGTCAGAAACCACAGATGCTGACCAAAGTGCTGCGACAGAATGCCACTGCTGTCTGAAGGTACACACAGAAACCAGGTGTCAAGCGTGGCATGATAATACAAATGTTTATTACACAAACTTTAAGGCAAAGCATAATAAATCTCAACTGGTAATTTTTTTTGGGGGGGAGGGGAGGTGAAGGAGTGGTGCTGTGGAGTTTTCTGGGTCAAATTTGTTTTTCAGGTTTTTTTCAAATGGAAAGAATTTTCCAGTTTTCCCCCAGAGACTGGCAGCTACAAAGCACAATGCCCTTTAGGAAATAAATCTTCATTAACCACACAAACAATGTCATGACAGGCACCCAACAGCTTTTCAATTATGCTCCTTTTACTAGCTATAAGATTTGGTTGACCATGCCAGTATACCTTGGGACAAACCTGAAGCATACTCAACATCAGCACACCATTCTTCCCAAAACACAAGGAGCAGAGACAGCTCCAGTCATCCTGGCTGGTTTTATAATGAAAACCAGAGCCCATCCTTTAAGGTATACTAGAGCCCTCTTTCAAGGGCTCCCTGGACCTGCATGCCACCCAACCATCTGCGAGCAGCATGAGTGACAGGTGAGTACAGGTTACTTACAGGAATAACATTGTGCCAAGACCTGGGGCACTTTGAACTCAGAGTCCTCAAGATGTTTCTAACAGCTACAATTAACTACAGACACTGCAGAAAACAGACAGAAGAAGCAATCAAAAGGACTGAGACAGCAAGTCAAAAGCAAGTGGACAATGCAATAAACAGCCTCAGGGAGAGAAAATGTAGTGGATTCCATTACAGATTATTTGGCAAAGGAGAAGCTGATAAATGACTCAACTCTTAGGAGAACTGGATGAGGCTACTTTTGGCTTCCAAGAAAGAAATTAAGAAAGCAGCTGAAGAAAAGGAAGAGGCCACAGACTGAAAGCGCAATGGTGATCTGGGACAATGCTGAAGTGTTTGCTTCCTGTTTCTCTGACTGTGGACCAGTGTTTCAAGACTGATACTTTGAAGATTCCTTTTACCAAAGCAAAAAAACTTTAAGCAAAGGAGAAAGGTTGCACACATTAGCCTTGCTGGCTGGAACCATTACTCAATTCTGATATCTGAAGGACATGCCTGACTTTCTAAATGTTGTTGCAAAATGAAGTGGGAAGAATGCTTTAGACAAAGGGCTACATGAGCTGTTTAATCAGCAAAAGCAAACTGAAGCTCACTGTTGAAAGAAAAAGCACAGCATTGTTACACATCTTCTTCCAGAATATCTTTATATTAGGCTTTCAAATACATGTTTTTTGTGAAGCAAGAAAAGACAAGATCATGACATGTGTATCACTAATAAAGATGCCATCTATAAGGAGAACAAAAAGTGTAGGAGAGAACTATTTCAATCAAACTGGCAATTTTTAACCTATTTAAGACACCCTGGTATGATACCATTTCCCTAAGGTTCTGAAAAGGCATTAAGAAAAGCAAATCTAATGCTTGTATTCAAGCACTGAACCAGGCAAAAAGAAAAATTACCATTTTATGCAGAAATCACATATACTCTTTTAACCCACATTATGTTGGAAGAAACTGTATAGTAAATATTAATCCAAGTTGAATATTAAAGCTGTATAACAAACACCCTTAAGTGTATCTGTATCTGCATACACAGACACACGCCCACCACTTTTTGGGCAATGCTTATTTACAGAATTTAGCTTTCAAAACCTGATCTCAGCTTTACTTTGTTTGCTTTCATCACTTCAAAAACAATCCTTTCTCCCTGTTCTGTTGCTTTAGAAATACACCATGTTAGTAAGAACAAAGTGTCCTGCTTCTTCACAGCCTTCAATATACACCCTACAAAGGCACTAGCAAAAGACCGCAGTCTGTATTCATTCAAAGTTCTATTTTATCCATTCTCTTTGGAGTAGCAAAAGGATAAAAAAATAGTAATAGCTTCCCATACATGAAGAGGATTGAAACATTTCAAAAGAAAGAAGGGTGGTAAAAGAAAAAAACCAAAAAAAAACAACAACAACAAAAAAAAACCCTCTTCCAAAATAAAGTGATCCTTCACTATGTCTTCTTCCCCCTTCCAAAATATATTTCCTGCCCTCACAATAATAAGACTGGATCTTTCTTTCTTTGCCTTTACCAATATAACCTAAATTTTACCCTTCTCTCTCTGTGTCAATGTTTTGTCTTTTGTTACATGAGATATCTCGGGTTCCTGAATCCTTTAGATTTTATTTTTTCTCCAATCCTCATCAGTTCTTAAGGGGAAAGACAAGTTGCATACAAGTTGCATACAAGTGTTTACTAGACATCCCCTCTTATGGTCAAATACACTCATAAAGTGAAGTTTCAAGTTCCCAAAAGTAAGGAATAGAGTTTGGATTTGATTTAAAACATACAGTTGTTAAATTATTACTTTAATTGAGTAGCAACAGTGACTTCCCACTCTGCAGAAAATGGTGGTGGTGATGCTCTAAGTACACCACAAGCCTTACAGAGCAAGTAACAGCAAAATTCAGGGGGAAAAATGAACAAACTGTTGGGAAGTAGTCTGAAAGAACTGCTCTGAACAAATATAAGTGAACATGGATTGCCCAGGAACTAAGAGAATAGAGCTTACACAGAACCTTCACAGAAAAAAATGGGGAAAGTATTCTGGTGTGCTACTCTATTAAAAATAATTAAAGAACAAAGAAAAAAAAGATGTAAAAGCAAAACTAATTGAGGGCTGCTCACAAAATTCAGGCAATAATATGACTGAAAACGAGCAAGGAAAATACAACACCCTAAGTTATTTCAATATGCTTTATATGTAACAAGAGGAAGCAGAATTGACCAGATGAAACTGGAAACAGAGGAAAGGAATGTCAAGCAGTGGCTATACATGTTTCTCAACTAATGTCAAAACAAAAAAGAGAAAATATAAGCTGGGAACGCAATTTGTACAATGGCAGAATAGTACTTTTCATCTTAAAAAAATGTAATATCATTACTGAAAAAAATCAGGGGCATTAGGCAAGAGAATACTGAACACAAGAAAGGAAACATCAGAAGTGCCACTAGTAAGATCTTCTGGGTACTTCCAACAACGATATTCACAATTTGACTCCTATGCAGAAGAAGCACAGAGGAAAATTTCCAGTAAAGGAAGTAATGTCTTATCTCTACAGATAAAATATTCATCACTGCCTGATCATTTCTGGCAAACATAGGTCTGCTGCTTTTAGTTTGATTTTTATTTTTTTTAAAGAACTAGTCAAACTGAAAAAGATAAACTTTTAAATTTGAACTGATGCAATACAACTTTCATGACTATGCAAACTGACAAGTCTAACCAGTCTACTGCTAACTCTAAGTGCCATCCAGCAATATGGTGAGACAGTAAGGCAGTAAGGTTCCGTTTTTCTGATTATTTACTAAGTATTTAACAATTTTTAAAAATTTAAGATTTTGTCCAGAAAAAACATGGAAACCAGAAGCACTGGAAAAACAAGGGATATGCCCAGAGTTTTTCTTCTTGCATATTTTATTTCCATATGGAAATTCAGGCAACATTCAAGGAACATTCACATAAGGACTGGCTTCAAACTGTATCTTGAAAGGTATATGTAAGTATATGAAAGGTATATGCCAGCCTATCTTCTGAGGTCACCTTCTGTTTCCTGCAGTCTCAAAAGCCACATGGGGATGCAGCCAGCCGAAAGGAACGACTATTACCCTCATAGCACAAGGGATCCAGTGACAAGAGCCACCCTATACTTTCTAGCAGTCTTTAGCAATTGCAAATGACTGTTAAGGCCCAGTCTACTTTTCCTTTGTTGCCATTTGAAATATGATTTATCACTTCAACAAGCTAATTGGGAGTAAAACTTCTCAATAAAACCTTTTTTAAACATTGTTTCATAATGAATCCTTTGTTTTGCCTGCTAACTGTTGTGAAATATAGGTATTTTGCCCATTGCAAAAAAAAATGCAGTAAGGTCCTGACGTTTGTTTTGGCATAGTTCTCACATTTGTTTTAACACAGTTCTTGGTATTTTGAGAGTGCTGCTATCTAAACGTAAGCACTGGGAACACTAATCTTATTTACTGTATTATCAAAACTGAACATGAGCCTGGCCAACATCTATATTATTAATTAAAATAGATAACCAGAATAGGTTTTCATGCCTTTCCTGTTCCAGGTGACCCTTAGAGAAAAAATTTACTTTAGCTCTAGAGAACTGCCTGGTTTTCCTCTCTACCTAATACATTCTTCTGTCACACTTGCAGAAAAACCAAGACACGTTTATGTCCGTAATCAACAGCAAAACAATTAATACAGGAGGGCATTCTTGTAAATTTAGTACTTATACAAAGATCCCTTAAACTTTTACATTGTGATCAGAATTCCGTGTCAGTACCATCTGTGCTGACTGAAACAGTTTGTCACAATGCATCAAGCATGCTACAAGCCTCTTTCAAAGAGAAAGTCTGATCCCAAATACTTATTTTGATTAACTGCTCTGCATGCCTTATTAATGAGAAATTTGTAATGCACACATAAACAAAACAAACCAAAAGCAACATCAATCAGGGAATAGTTAATGAAAACTGGAATATAAAAGGAAAATTTAAAAAATAAACAAACCCCCCCAGTCAAAAAACATATACCAAACCCCAAACAAACAAACAAAATCCAAACCAAACAAAAAAAAACCCCAACAAACCACAGCAAACCAACAACACCCCAGGACTCAATGCTGGCAAAGAAGTGCTGAACAGCAGAAGAAAAAAAAATTTTGGCCAGAAAAATACTTGGACAAAAATACATGTCCAAAAGAGTTTTGCTATATCCCCATAACTTCTGAAAGACATTACATTATTGAGGATTTTACTAGTCGTCACTGTATAGCTACTGTAAAACTAAGCATGAAAAGAAGCACATACATGCAGAGTAACAGCAGTCTTTCAACAAAGCCTTTTCTCTTCTGAATTCTGACACTCACTACTAAAACCAGAGCTGGGTGGCAGATTTGGAAAGTGGTGAAATATTTTCAATTTTGAAAGTAAGTACCTATACAGAATAATTTCTCCTGCAGTATAAAGACAAGGCAACAGCACACCGCAGCACCACGTCATTTTACTACATGGCACATTTACCTACTGCTCACAACCGAACCATCGCATTTGTCTCAATTAAGTAAGAGCAGCATCTCTCTAGTGTCCACTCTAATATCCCTCACTATAACCAAAACATATTAATGATGAATACAGTCACTCAAGTCGTCTTTACCATACCTTTCTGTTATGCAGATGAAAAACCTAAGGAAGTCTGATTTCTCCTGAGCAGCTTTCACAGCCACAGTTGGGAGAGAAGACATGGTGTCACCTGCCAAAACCCAGCAAACGGCCCATAACTACATCACGTGTGAGAACAGAGACAGGAGTAACTCTATTTCCACCTCTCCACAAGACTCCGTTTGACCTTGGCAAGTCACTGTTTTTTTGCACTTGTTTTTGCATGTTCAGGACATGAAGAGCTTTTACGCAGACGGCTGGAACAACAACAATAACTGAGTAAGGCTAATTATTATTTATTCTGCCTGGCCTTAGAACTCTTCCACAATGGCATAAACTCAGAGTGTGCACAAACACCTCCAAGACTCTAGAACCTAATTTTGAAGCTCCTTTCATGCAAGATCACCACTGAAAGCAGTAACACCCCTTATCAAGACAACCTCCCCTGTAATCAATAACCGATAAAAGCTCAGTGTCACAAATTATTCTGCTGAGTAAACAACTTTAACTGTATTTTCTACACTGGCAGTTCTGAATCCAGAGCTTGCAAACACTGCCTGCAAGATCCTTTGCCACTGCTCCCAGACAAAATTAAATTACAGAGTTAAAATAAGAGCTGCCAGGAAAAGGAAAGCATGGTATTTTCTGAAGAGTATCTTTTATTTTGTGCAGTTTCTATAGTTTAGCAAAAATTAGGGACCAATATTTTGCACAATTCAATTCCCTCTTCAGTCTTGGAAAAGTCTGAATTTCATGGCAGCCTGATCAAGTTTCATTCCGATACCAAATTTTCCTGGTAATCTCCCAAAGCACCACACACTGGAAATATGCCGCAAGTATGGCTTTGAAAAAAACAAAGTGCAGATGAAATGTCCTACAGACCAAGCAACACTACCAAGAATAGAAGCAGAAAGACATGTTTTCTGGCACATTCAGAAAAATGTTTAAATTTGTCTGTACTCATAAAGGAAAAAATTTAAGTGTTCATTCCTCTATTTAAATAACTATAAAAAATTAGATTAATAATCGAAACGCTAACTAGGACCCATTGTAGTATATACCCTTTCATCTAAGCTACAAGTAGAAAAATTAAATTAAGAACCAAGTGTGATCTCATACAGAGCAGTTAAAAATTACTAGTTGCCAATACGGCTTGTTGCCAATTGGGGAAAGTATTCTGGATTTTCAATGCATTGATAAAACAGCACTGCATACAAGTTAGTCATGCAATATAATAAAATGGAAATAAGTTCTTGTTCCTGAATAAGAAACAAATGAAGAAAAGTTATACCACAACCACATTATGGTCTTCATGTTTTCCAAGTGAATCAGTGTAAACAACTTTAGAATCATAGAATCATAGACTCATAGAACATCATGAGCTGGAAGGGACCCACCAGGATCATCAAGCCCAATTCCTGGCCCTGCATAGGACACCCCCAGAATCACATTATGTGCCTGAAAGCATTGTCCAGATGCTTCTTGAACTCTGTCAGGCTTGGTGCTGCAACCACTTCCTGGAGAGCCTGTTCCAGTGCTCAACCACTCTGTGAGTGAAGAACCTTTCCCTGACATCCAACCTAAATCTCCCCGACACAAAATCAGGCCATTTCCTTGGGTCCTGTCACTGGTCACCACAGAGAAGAGATCAGTGTCTGCCCCTCTGTTTCCCCCTGTAAGGAAGCTGTAGGCTGTGATGAAGTCTCCTCCAGACTAACAAGACAACTGACCTCAGTCATTCCGCATATGGCTTTCCCTCTAGACCCTTCACGCGCCATGGTGCTCCTCCGGATGCTCTCTAAGAGCTTTACATGTTTCTTACATTGTGGCACCCAAAGCTGCCCCAGGTCAGAGCAGAGCAGGACAATCCCCTCCCTTGCCCGGCTGGCGATGCTGTGCCTGATGTCCCCCAGGAAAGGGCTGGCCCTCCTGGCTGCCAGGGCACTGCAGACTCAGATTCAACTTTCCACTGACCAGGACCCCCAGGTTCTGCAGCGCTGCTCCCCAGCCTCTCATTCCCCAGTCTATGTACATCCATGGCTGCCTCATCCCTGGCACGTGCCCTTGTTAAATCTCACCTCTAGTGATTGCCCAGTCCTCTACTTAGTCAAGATCACTCCATAGGGCCTCTCTTAGTTTAAATAACTAGGGAAATATGTACTTCAATTCAACACAAATGTTTCAAGACTTATCTACATAAATAGACATGTTCAAAAAGGAGCCTTGCAAATTTCCTGAAGACACACACTGTTGACTGAAGTGTTCAGACTGCTTCAGAGTGAACAAATCATGTTCCAGCAGCATGTCATTCATTAAGCAATCCTATTAATCAAAACAGGAAAACACAATCACAAGTATATCTTAAAGTAAAATTTTACAGATCATTCAAGCTTTTAAAAAATAAAAATACTAACAAAAATGGTGTTTATCTTAATCTCTGACTTTTTATACAAGATTATATATATGATTTTTACACATATTATAGTCTCTGTCTATTGTAAGGATACAAATCTGCAACCTTAATCTAGAGATTTCTCACACTGTACATACTGAAACCATTACGCTCTTTTCTTTCTCAGTAAAAAAGTTTACCACTGCAAATATGTAGTTTATGCATTTACAAGCATAAGAGCAAGAAGACACATGGCCATATGTCACCATCTGGATAACTAAAGTGCAGTTGAAAAGTATGAAGTATTTTTCAGGAAATGAAATTATTTGAAACAGTATAAATAGGCTCTGAAAAATGGCTGTGATGTGACATAGCAAAGATAACAAAAGAGTTTTTTCAGATTGTAAAGGTTACTTCTTTTATTTTAAAAGGTAACAACCACAAAATACACACACACACACACACACACACACACACACACACACACACACACACACACACACACACACACAAGAACTACCAGTAAAGAACACCACAGCATAAGCAGAACCCCAGGAAATGAGATAAACTCTAAGTTTAGCCCTTACTTTTCCAAGATTCAATAAAAAAATAGGGATATGGAAACTGCTTCTATCAAAAAATTTCTCTTCCAAGAAATGTATTGACTGTTTCATTTTCTGAATTTCTAAATTAGAAGAGAAAACCATAATTCTATATTATTTCCTGACGTCATATAATCTTAATTATTAATTAATGCAATTATGTTCAAGGCAAGTATAAAGTGTACAGTATTATAATGCTATAAGCATTTCCACATAAAAATAATGGAAGTTCACTAAGATCAAGAATATAATTATCATTTATAATTATAAAACTGTCTTGAAATACTATAGACTTAAAAGGCATATCCACTTTTGTCAACAGAATTAAGATTTCATCTGACAATACAGCTAGTGACATTTTTGTTTTTCTCTTCTTCACCTAAATACAAAGGAAAAAAATAAGCAGCTCTATAAAAGCAGGCATACACAATTGCTCAATTTTAAAAAATATTGAAATAACAAATAAAAAAAAAAACCACTTAGAAATACATCTTCCCTTTGAAATGCTCTTGGGAGGCAGTATTTCAGCACATTAGTGCCCTATAGGTCAGTGCTTGCAATTAACATCCAAAGAATTTAGGGTTGCAAGTATTATGAACACAGAAAATTGATGTCCCGAAACTTCCGAATTCTGCTGACATGATTAGCTCTCCAAATTTGAAACTAATATTCTGCATAAACTACATTCTTCCTTCCAAGAGAGATTCTAGACAGTTGCATAAGATAGAAGACTTGTTTATATTAAATATGTATTTTACAAATCCAAATTACAACTATCTCTTCAAGTTTATCAAAAACCAAACATAGCATAGAACAGGTATGTATTGCACCTTAACTGTAATCTTCACCAAAAATGAATTATAAAACCTTTCTTCCAAATCTTTACCTGTGAAGGCACTGCACATCTTTTAGGGAGACTTTATATGCAGCTACAGGCTACTCACTCTTCTTTTCACATATTTTCAAATATAGCAATTGGACTTCAAAATAATGAGAAATAGTCCTAAAATGAATTACTACTGCAAAGTAGAAATTAGCAAGTCAGAGGAAAGAAACCCATTCTCATTCACAAAGCCATGATCATTATGTAGCTCATAGTACGGAATGGAATACTTAAAGAGAGTTACTTCTGTGAAGAGATATCAGCAAAGGATATTGCCTTTCAATTGGCTGTAACAAGCGCACACTTACTATGCCAAATACAATAGTCCACAGATTATTTCTGGAGAAATCAAGCCATAGAAAGATTATTTTCAAACTTGCTTTGTACTTTCTATCAACCACAATAAGTCAAACAACAAAGAGCTACTTAATACAATGAATAAACAATAAAAGCAAATAAAATCCAAATTAAGACCTTAACTTCACGAAATTCCCCCTACTGAAACTACAAAAGGTTAAAAGAGTATTTGCCAGCATTTCAGAAGACTACTCCAAGAATACAGTGCTCACAAAGATTTCCCAATAAGTCATACTTAGGACGGCTCACACTCCTTGATAACAATTTAAATGTTAGTCACACGAAACCATCTACTCATTTGATTGTAAACGAGTTTTTCCCAATCTTTAACACTCATCAGGTGCATATACACAATACAATACCTGTAGTTATGCTATTACTCAAATTTTAATAAGCACTGTTTAAACCTTCAGTGACAGTAAAAACTGTAGCCTGAAGAACCCAACCATGAATTCTAGTCCTATAGTCTACATAATCCTGTTTCCATTCCTTAACCTTCACTGAATCCATTCTGACTAACACCTCTTGCAGCCTAACTCTAGGATGAGGCTCAGAATCAACATGTAACTGTTGTCCTCCTAGACCTGTTAATCACCCAATCACCAGCAATGCTTCTTGCCCGGAAATAACTCTCCCTTGTCTCCTTTGGCATTGTTGCTCTCATGATTCATCCCTTATCATTCTAACTGTTCTTTCAGTTTATCCTCCTGAAGGAGCCTCCTCCTTCACCTGTATTATTTCATTAATCACTCCATGAGTTTCTGTATTGCATCCTTTTCCATTTTTCTTTATCCAGCGCCAAGATTCAATTTCAACTATGAACTCCTTGCCATCAATCAGAAATATCCTTTCTACTCCCTATCTCCTGTGTTTGTCCAAGACAACACCCCATCTTAAGCCTCTCTTTCCCCACACTGATGCCTCACTATCAGCTCAGTCTCAGCATAGGCAGCACATGGGTCTTACTCATTCTACCACTGCTTCAGTCTCCTTTCCACTACCGCAAGTCCTGAACTTAACTAAGCATTTGCCCTCAAATCCAGGTTCTCTAAAGGTCCTAGAAATAGCCTGGTGTTGAGATCCTAGCAACACCCATCACATCACTAAGATACTCCTTTAGTAGCTGAAATCTCATTACATACCACAGAAGCTCATATCTGAAATAGTGAAGCACCCTTCTTCATCTTTCAAGATCCAGAATTGACACTTATGAACATTCCTCTCTCAATAGCTTTTTTTAGTCTATGGCCAGATCACACAAGTCCTCTCCCACTTAATCCCTTGAGCAGCATCCACTTCACTCTCTACTTCAAGACCCTCACTGGTCAATGCTCTCATTCTAAAATTACTAATCAGGATGTAGAAGAGATTAAATTTGATAAACTTATATTTTCTTCTCTGAACTTCTCTTCCCTCGCCCTTGTGGTTGGGAGAGTTCCACAAAGCAGCACCTTCTTCTTTCAGAAACCTCCTACAAGTTTTTTTCATAGTTTTCATTAAAAACAAACAAAATGACCAGATGGCTGTCACATCTACACCACTACACTAAAATTCATGGCACTAATGCCAAGCATTCTCCTGTGCCATCACAGATCTGATGAGTCTTCTGTTATCATTAAGCATTCTGGGTCAGGAAACTCCTCATAACCACTGAACTCCAGGGTGACTAATTCAGACATGAAATTTGGAAAGCTTGTTATTTAGAAAAGTGTGACTAAAACAATTTTCTACTGTACAGTGCCTATGGAAAACACCATACCACCAATAAGCCTACTCAAGTTATTTTTGTCTTTTTCAAGGCTTCTCAACCTGTTTGAAAAATAATCCAAATGCTATATTGTACACTGCTATTTCAGAGGTTTTCACTGGTAATCAAGCACTCAAGACAATACCTACTATTTATCATTTCAATCTGTCATTTCTAAGTTGGCTTCTAGTATTTTAAAGATCAGGTTGTCCCAGGCTACTGAGAAGACACCATTCCATACTTTATGCCCCTTTAAAATTACAGATTAAGTTCATGGCATTAAAGATTTTCTCCATCATACGGGTTTATTAGACCTAGCACAGCAATTTTCAAACTAATTGATGCCTACAGGCATTTTTGTAGTATCAGCAATTATTTAAAACCCAGTGGTTTGCACTCAAAATGTTACACAATTAAAGAAGCACGTTTTCATTAATTTTATCATCTTTAAATGGTATTTCCCTAAACTGTTCACAATCAAAACCAAAAATACTCCACAAAACCCAAAAAGTACTATCCTATAATCCCAGCCATAAATTATCCACTTCTTTTAAATAATAGTTGTGAATAGTAATTCCCTTTAAGTTACTTGTCTCATATTTCTGTGCACTTTCTCACTGCATCCGGTTCTGACACTGTGCAATTTAGGTTCAGTCACACTGTACATATGGGCAAGTTTAATCAAAACACTCCTTGCGATACAGCAGCACGAGTGTGCCACATGCTGCAAACAACAAAGCGGTGACGTACTCTGCCCCCCACAAAATTCCTGCAGTAAATTCCTCCTATTGCAATCCAACACAGCATAAACCTATGTACCATAATTTAAGCTTAGGCATATAGTTTTCACAAGAAAAAGAAAGTGGTTTTTTCATTCAGTGACACTGACTGCAAAAGAACCATAAGCTTTACCTCAAACTTTGAGTGCCCATGTGATGCCTATTCAAATGCAACGCAGGATTTGCGCATTACACTCTTCAGTTACTGCTTTTTAATTTCAAATATTTTTTCTCCACTGTTCAAGTAACTTTTTACAGAACAGGCCAGATAGAAAACTCCTTGTACTAACTATTTTGAAGAAAAAAAATTAAATCAAAATACCAGCTACTGGAGAATCATCAATTTTTAATCCTAATACACACAGACAACTCAGCATCAAAGCTGCACTCCAAAAACAGGTCATATAATGAAAAAAACTAAACCAACAGGCTCCTTAATATGATGTAACTATAACATTAACAAAAGTTAACAAACTTCATTTTACCTACACTGGAAGTATTTAACAATAAGAACACAAAACTATTTTTCCAGAGAATTATTTGACTTAGAGGTTTAAACAATAAATGTAGCATTAAAATCCAAAACTACACACAATTTTTTCACTCCTGTTAAAATGCTATTTTTTCCCACTGCTCCAATTATTTGATGACTGATTTTTTAAAAAAAAAAATCTACAGTTGTTTTGTCAACATTTTAACAGATGTCCAAGAAGGATAAAGTAATGTCACAAACATGACAACACTTCTGTCGATCCTGTAATAACCAATAAACAAAAGGAAATGGAGCCCAAATATTCATGAGTAAACTAACAGAAACGTGGAAAAACTTAACTGTTAACTATAGCACAGGCTAATAGTTATAGCAAATTTTAAAAGCATTTGTTCCCTTCTTTCAACGCCAACCTCTAAAATACTACACTCCAGGAATCACAACAAACAAGACTAGCTTCACTAAAGAACACTTAATTGGGAAATTGTATATGAGCCACAAGATGCCTTCGTCAGGAGAGAAATCAAGTAAAAGCTTCGATTTATTTTTTGACAAACAAGAGTGAGGAATTGGAAACACTACTGCAGCCAAACAAAACAACAAAATACCATAATGCTACCTTCTCCACGAGAACAAAAGCATCAACCACCAACTCCACCCCACCCCCAAGCAGGCTGTTGCTCTCTAACCACAGAGCCAATGCTGTAGACAATGTAATCCCACAGGGAAGACAGAAGGTCACAGACACACAGTGAAATCTTAAAATAAGGTCCACGTTTTAAGAAAGACAGAGCAGTACTTAAACGAATCTCAAAATTCCATTTAGAACAAACAGGTTGAGTATAGAAACAGCCTGTTCTTCTCCTGACTGTCTCTTTCCTCAACACATAGTGGGAGGTCACAGGTGCTCAGCACAGTCCAAAATTAAGGACACAGCACTTAAAATAAGCAGCAGCAATCAAGATGTGGTGAGGATGGCAACGTGCAATGTAACACTGCAGGTGTGACTGCGTACTGTATACCAGCAGTGGATCTGTTATTATTCATCAGCTGTAGGTGGCTAAGAGGGTGTCACTTATTACAGTGACACATGGTGCAGCTGGCTAGCCATGATTAAGTATTAGCCAGTGTGGTTGAAAGGGATGGAGACTACCATTCATTATGATCCAGCGTGGCTTAGTGGGGTAGGGAGGCTTGCTACCCGTCTCTGCACCGCAGTATTTGAAGGAAGGCAGCTAAAACTCAACAAAGCCCTGGGAACGGAGTGCAGAGAGGAGAGAAAGGGAACCTCTGTCGCCCAGCCTGAGGGAACGGGTGTCCTGCTAGCAGGGGCGGAGAGCCCGCCCGCGCTCGGCGCGACTGGGAGCGCTCCGCCGCCAAGTGACAGCGCCGGCCCGGGCCCGGCCGGCCCCGCCGTGCGAGGGGCGCGGGGGCACCGCGCCCAACTTCCAACCACAGCAGCAAAAGCCTTTGTCCGAGCGCTCCCGGTCCGTGACCGGGGTAGCCCGCGGGACCCCCTGCTGCGGCGGGACGAGCAGGGGAGACCGAGGAGAGGGAACAGTCCGTGCCAGCCACAGGTTCCCTCCCAGCTGGGCTCCGCCGCTCCCCTGGGAGCCCTCAGAGCGGGACCGGCTCCGGAGCAGCCGGGATGAGCACTGACCCCGCACGGAGTCCCGACCGGCGTGTCCGCGCCGGGGAGAAGGAGAGCAAAGTGAGCGCCCAGACCCGGCAGCACCCCCGCGCCGCGGGGCTGCCGGAGAGCGCGGCCGCTGCCGGGCCGGTACCCGGGGCGCCTCCTCCGTGCGCCCACCCGGCGGGACCCCAGCCCCGCGAGGTTTGCGCCGCAGGGCCCGCCCGCGGGCCGTCCGGAGGGCAGCCCCTCGTGCCCCCGAGCGGCGGCCGAGGAGCGGGCGGGCGGGCGCAGCGCGGCCTCGCCCCGGCAGCCCCGGGCGGCGGCGGCTCCGGCGGGCGCCGCGAACGCCCCGCACTCACCCTGTCACAACAGGCGCCATCTTCCACAAACTCTCGCCAAAACTCCTACTCTCGCGAGAGCGCCCCCCTCCCGGCGGCCCAGAGCGCGCGTGCGCGGGCCCGCGAGACACGCGCGGGGCGGGAGGGGGGGCGGTGCGCACCGCCCACTCAGCGCCCGGGCTGCTCCCCTCAGACACAACAGCCCGGGCGTGGGAACCGCGCCGCTCTCGCGAGAGCCCGCTGCCAGCCGGCACTGCGGAGAGCGCCGCAAGTCTCGCGAGAGCTCAGCGCGCTCTGGGGAAACCGAGGGATTCCCTCTGCTCGCTCGCGCGTCCCGCCCCCGCCGGCGCGAGGAGGGGCGGAGGGGGAGGAACCATTCGGAGCGCGGCGGGAGGGGAGGAGCGGGGCGGGGTGGCTGCTAGCACGCGGGATCGGCCCACGGCCGCCACCGCCTCCGTCCCCCCCCCCCACCCCCGCGGGAAGCGCGCGTGGGAGCGCCCGCCTCGTGCTGCCCGCGGGCCCGGCACGTGCGCGGCGCGGCGAGACCTGAGGCAGTGGCGCAGCTCGGGGTGCGTCGGTGCGGAGCTGGGAGCCGGGGCAGGGCGGAAAGAGCTCCTTGTCAAACGGTGCATAAAATAGCAGGAGGCTGGGATTTGGAGCCACAGCGCTTAGGAAGCCTGTTAGGTTCGTTACATGGAATTGTTAACATCATTTTTTTTAGAAGTCGGTTTTACATTAAAAGCCCGGTTTCATAAGTTTGCTTTCATCTGCAACCGAAGTGCGTAAGATGCGTTTGTTTAGCAAACAGAAACAGTGGCGTCTGCCAGAGCGCCAGGCAGCTGAGCGAACCCTGTGGGGATGGCAGGTACCTGAACACCGAGCCGCCGGGGTGTGCTCCGACGTTTGGGTACGACAAAAAAAAGAAGACACTAATTTTGGATTCATTTAACAACATTACCACTTCAAGGTGAGGGTCGGATCATCCATGAAAAGACCATATTTGAACACTAGTCCTTTCGCATCAATAATTCTGTCCGTCCAATTTTCGTAGTATAACGTGACAGTCTAACTTCGGGACAAATGTTACACTGATTTAAAGATTGCTGAGATTCCAAAGCCCACATATTTTTTATTACTTTAGCACTGTACCTCTGCTGTCTTCCAAATTACGGAAAAAGATAACATTTCAGTAATCCCATGAATATGATTTTGGGTTTCTCTCCCCCATACGCTCTTCACAGCTTGTGCTCATTCAATGAATAATGTCTCAGATAAGTAAAATCATGTTTGAAGAGATTGCTTAGTGACAAAGTTTTCTGTATGTCTCACTGTACAAACAGCTATTGTCTCTTGTCATTAAGGGACTTTCCCCATCATGATTTCCCCCTCCTCATTAGATACAAGAGGACTTTGATTGGCTCCCTTGTAGGCACAGTTCTCGGCAAAAGCACAATGCATACTGGAAATCCTCTGTATTGTTTGCAGAGAGCAACTCATAATCCCTTTGGAAATCTCTTCCTAAAAACATCTCTTTTTTTTTTTTTCTCCCAAGGCTAAAGAATGATCTCAGCTCATGCTAACTCCATTCCATTAAGAATAGTTTCTGGATGTTTGCCATGGACTGTCTCTAGATGGTCATTTTATGGGGCCCCTCTTTTAGTGTGTTTTGAATCAAACTGGAAAATCTAAAAATACAGCACACAATAATCTGCACTGTCTAGCTTCTTTCAATAGTTTACAAAGAAGCCTCTTTGATTAATAACCAGATTAATTGGATACTGGAGCAGGTATATTATTTCGAAGAATTAGTAATTATAGAAACCATTGTAGTCCTTTCCATCACTGACAGCGATATATTATAAAACAAATAACCATTGATTGTAATTTTTTTATATTATAAATGATCTGTAGTTCAAAAGGCCAGGAATACTACTCAAATCAAAAACAATAGCTTGAACTTAATGTGAGTAACTGGTGGAAGAAAAGATAATAAGCCACCAAAGGTTTTTTAGTATTGTTTATGCATTGAATTTTCTTCTTGCTGCTAGAAGTTTGTATTTCACATACAGTGTGAACAATTCCTATTGACTTTATTGCTTTAAACTGGAAGCATCCACAACCTCAGGGATCTAGACCTCACTTTCTGGCCTGTAATGAATATAAGCACTTCCAGAGCTGAGGTGGAAAAACAAATTTAAATACCAGGTCTGCACCATTTAAATTTTGTGTTTGCTATGCAAATCAGTAGTTTGATTTTTTGATTTAAGCTTAGCTGAGGTTGGTGAAAGGGCTCTGAATCAGGCTTGTCACATCAGAGACAATTTGGAGAAGCACAGCTTGGAGGCGCCTTTGAAGAATGTGATTTCCACAAGTGTTGGGCTTCACCTGTGTTCCAAGCAGATGCTCTGCCATGTGGCTCCAGCTGGGTGCTCTGAATCATTAGCAACCTTTGAAAATGGAAGGCTGTTAATGCAGGAAATTAAATTTACTCTCACCTGTAAACTGGGGCATGGGACCACCTCGAACTTGGATTCACCAGCCCGTGCATATGTGGACAGAGCCACTTGGCCAGTGCTTTGTGGATCTCAGCAGCTTCATCTTGGAATCCACACAGTTCCCCTGTCCTCTGAGTCTTGTTTTGTGTGGAAAGAGGAGAAAAGACAAGGAGCCTAGCAACTGCCCATGGAATCGTTAGGGATCAGGCTCTCCATGTGGATGGAGAGGAGGTCTTTTGGCCTGGAGTTTAGTCCCACCAATGGTACTGCAGGAGCTGCTGGCCGGCAGTGCTCCAGCAGCCCAGCTTTGGAGGAGAAGGGCAGACGGGAGCAGGGAGCATGGGATGGAAGCTGTGATAACCAGGCCAAAGATTTCAACAGCTTGTTTGACCAGTCCAGACCAAACTTTCTCCAGCTCAGCCTTGGCTCTAGGTTTCCCCTAAGCTCATTCCTTTGGGCACAGCACTAGCTAATATGCTTCTAATTTGGCAACTGATTCTTACTTTGCTGGTTTGGAGAAAGATGAGAAAACAGCAGACCTGCACCCTTTTGTGTAGAAGCCATCCCAAGTTTCTTACGTGCTTAGCACAAGCATGTGAGAGACAGGCAAGAGGGCAAGAGACTCTTTCTCAGATCAGCCTGTCTTACAAAAAACAGCTCACAGTGTTTCCTGTGAAATCCCAGTTATTTTAAAATCCAGTGACCTTAAAAAGCACTGTAGGTAGTGGGAACCACAGTTATCTGGATCTTCATTATAAGCAGCAGGTTTATCTTGAGATACTGCAGTTTGTATCTGGTGGTGTAAATCACACATTCTAGTGGTAGGTGCTGTGATACAACCCTGCTGGAATTTCATAAGCACAGGATGTACAGTGTGGTTCAACCGCATGTCTAGGAAGGAAAATAAACACGCAGTTGCCCACAGAATGTCTCTTAGATCTGAACTTCAGTGCATGTGCCAACAAAAGTTATCACTTAAGCTGTTAGCCAGCCAGCTCGATGTCAGAAGTGCCTCTGCTCTTTGAAATGGATGCTCATGTTCAACACAGCTCAGAGAATTTGCAACATCTTAAGGATGATGAGAAGGAATAGGCTAGTTAGCAGTCTGCAGCAGGAACATTGTTTAATAGTTTTTGCTTGTGTGTCATAATCTCGAAGAGGATGGTAGAGCAAAGAAAAAATCTGAATCTCTGTCTTGATGCAGGCTCAGGTGTAAGTATGGCTTGATGTGGGGGTTCCCAGAGGCTACAGTCGGGCTTGGGCCTCTGCTCTGGTGTTGCCTTGACAGCAAGTATAGTCCCTTCCCACAGTGTTCTTTCCGTGACAAGACAAGATGCAAGGAGTATAGGAAACATTAGGAAGGAAGAGGGGGAGGGAAGATGAGGTTAACAGTAATAACATCATGTGGTTATGTAGGTTAACAGTGTGAGCAGCTTGATGACTGACTTCTGTAACCTCTTCTTTTTACATACTTTTCTAGAACGCCCTGTTATGACACTTTGCATTGTATTAAATTTTGCTCCTTACCCTACCCCAGAATAGTATCTTCATTTATTTTCCATTGGGTGAAGTTTTTTGTCTGTTTGTATGTAAACTACACTGTATCCCTCCTTAGATTTCCTGGGCTCTTCAAGGAGCCCATCTTGGAACCTCCCTCTTGGAACAGCACTCCTCCACTCATGCACATGGTGCCTGTCTGCCAGTTAAGTGTGGCACCAGTTATCCTCTTGGCCCTGCTCTCCACACACAGCCCTCTGCAGTGGTGGCTGCTGCCATCAGACCTCATCCTCAGGGTGCCCCTGCAGGTACCACCAGACATGCGGAGGGTGCAATGCCCTGGGGGCTGGCAGAGCCTGCCCCACACACCAGGTGCTGCCAGCCCCCCGCACTCCAGCATTCACAGGCACCGGCAGAGTGGGGCTTCCCCAGGGCCACGCTTGCTGCTGCCTGGAGCGTGGCTTCCGTGCTGCCCTGACCTTCTGCCATGGCTAGTGTGTGCACCCACCAAACCAGTTCCAAGATTAAACCACAGGGTGCAGGAATACAAAGTCATTAATTACAAGGAGTACAGCAGGATAAACTGTAAAAATCTGTATGGTTCCAAAACATACAGGAGAACATAAAGCTTCTTTTCAGTCTGTCTGTGCTCTGTAGGACTGACTGTGAGCTCAAGACACCTAAGGAAGTTAGTTGCATCCTACTGAAATCAAGAAGACAGATGGAACTAGTTGATTAGACTGTGAATTATCGCAAATAATTAGCAAAGTAAAAGAAAGATTTAAAGATTATGTTTAATAATAAACATTATCGTGATGTTTTATTAATTTTATTAATATATAAGTACAAATCAAATTTGCAATGCTACAGTTCTGAACAGGTGAATACAGATGTCTTTCTGCAAAAATAACATTTTAACCAGAGGTGCTCTTGTCGTCATGTTGTTTTCCTGATGTGTGTTAATTCACCATCTACACTGCCAGAGATATGCTCACACCCAAGCCTGTAATTCAGTGATTGAGTTAGAGCTGGTTTTTTTAACTAGTCTGCTCTCTCATTCATTAGGCTCTTTGAGAAAATATATGCTGACAGGCTTCACCTCTACCTATAAGTTAAATGTGTTTTTGGAAAACAAAGAATGAAAACTCATTTGATTCAACAAAATACACTCTTGATTTTACACATTTTTCTTACTTACAGGGAATAGTGTAATAGAACAATGCTTAAGGGAATTTCAGACTAACAAGATACAAAAAAACCTTGTTACATCAGCCTACTATAAAAGAAAACCACAAACTGCACATAACGTTTTGATAAAACTACCACTAAAAACCCATTTGTTTTATAAACCATCCCATCTTACTATGTGCTAGGAAAGTCTTTGTCCCAGTGATAATCACACACTATGACAAATAGGAGGAAATATGGACAGAAATCCTTAACCTGTAATGCTACATACAAATATGTGCACACAGGAATTCTGTCTGTGGCTAGAGAGAGGACTTGGGAAATTATTTCACAAGTGTAAAGCTGGATACCAAATAAATGCTGTTTGGAGAATTTAGTGACAGGTAGCTAAGCCTCGTTCTGGTCCTACGTAAACAAGTTGAACTAATATTATGTGTTTAGTAGCTTACAGACTGTGGCCATGGGCTAGAAAGATAATACTTGGTTTGGAGCTGTTTATTTAAAACACTGAGGAAGGAACACTCTTGAAACAGAAGATAGTCTAAAAGCATCGCCAAAGAACATGTAATCCTAAAAAATAGTTATCTTGTAATACTGCCATGTTGATATCTATTTGGGTTGCACAAGTTCTAGTTGTTGTGGACTTAGTCTAGCTTTCATACTACTATCATTTTGCTGTTCCATAGACCACTTTCTGTAATCCTTATCCTGAAAACAGATTACACCTTTTGAATTTTTTCCTCTTAGGATATTACACATGACCTTTTAATGCTAAAGTTCATTAGTGCTTGGATATCATATTGATGAGCTTCGTATAAATGAATGGATGGACAGATAAGTCATAACTAAAGTAATGAGCTTATAGCTGTTATGGAGGTAACTGAAGACATGTCATGGATGATAATTAATTAAAGAATTTATAATTTTATTTATTGTCAGTCTTGGCTCAGGATTCACTCTCCTTTAATCTTAACAAGCAGTGTTTCATTTTTAATGTTTCAGACAGCCATATCTTTTTCTAGAAATGCAGATATCCAGACATTCTTATTACTCATGGTTTCATTATCAGTTTGTTTTTCTCCTCATTACTGGCACTGACCTTGCCAAGAGCTAAGCACATGCATAATTTTACTAGTGTGATTAGACTCATTAAAGCTAATGAGATTAGTCAAGAAAGTAAAGCTACTTTTGTTTAAGTGTTTGTTGTTTGAGGTGGTGCTGCTAGAATCAAGATGAGGAAAGTCTGGAAGGAATTCAGACTGAACAATAATTTTCATTAGTGTCATACAAAGAGAAATTCAAACATTTTTTTTTGACCCAACCCTGATGCATGATGACCCCAACATGGTTTTACACTGGAGTTGAGCAGGGATTTCCTAACATCGCTTTTTCTTCAAAAGATGGGGGCTTGTCAAAAGTTAGGCTGGTCTCAGCAAACTTTACTAGATCGTTTCTCAACTCTAGGTTGAAAATTAAGGACAATGAGACATATGCATCTCAGCTACCAGCCCAGCAACAGAGGCTGAGTGTAACCTGATAGCAGTGCTGTGATGCTGTGCCCTGGGAGACTTTGGGTCCCCCCAGGAATATTTCATTAATGTAGAGAGCTTGAGAGAGGCAAACCAGAAGAGGTTTCCTCTTTCTGCACAGAAATAGGGAGATTGCTCTGAATTAAACAACATAAAGGTGTCTGCTCTCAGAGAGGAATGGTCTCACAGTTGAACACAGGCTTTTAGGTTGAGGGTCTTGTGTGTAAAATCCTCAAGAAGTGTTTATGCCAGTATAAAGTGGGGAAAATGTCTAAAGGATTTCCTTGCTATTACTCCTACCCTACCTTTGTTTCTCATTTCCAGTGCTGCAAGTCTGCTGTTCTTTGACCTGCCAGCTGAAAGCCTCGAAGAAGCATTATAGCAGCCAGAAATACAATGTTTAGAGTGCAGCTGGTTTTCAGCCCCTTTCTTTGACAGCTGTCTCAGCTAGGGCTGAGAGGGGAGGAGCATGTAGCAGTTATTCCATCCATCCCAAGGAACTTCCCTTCTGGACCGTCAGGACAATTTTTTGGAGACTGGTAATACAGGCCAGACATACAGTGGGTGATTATTAACGCCAACATGCTATAATTTGTAATTTCTGACCTCTGATGAGCTGCCTCATATACAGTGAGTTATAAAAAAATCTGGCCTCTTGCTAACAGAATCAAATGCAAACTGCTCTGCTATCATTCCAAAGCAGTAAATCTCCCATGGCCTTGGAGAAAACATCACTAATGGACTTGCACTCATTTTATACCTTCCTTTCAAAACAAACACTTGTTTTGGTCTCTGATAAATACACATGACAAGTAAAATTTCTTAAAGCTATGGAAGGGCTATGTGTAGTCTGAAAGTTAAAATTCTTAATTAATACTGACTCTGGTACCCTGGCTTTTTCTGTGCAGAGGTTAAAAACCAGCAAGTCAGGCACTGCAAAGTCTAATGTTGGGGTGGTAGGTATTTGTAACTATTACTCACTTTTCTCTAGGAAAGCAACTGATCTATGCCCCCATGCTCACAATTTTATTAACATTGGAAAGAGCCATGTGGTGTTCATACAGTGTTTAATCTCCATGAAGTCTCAGAGCGCAAGGTTTTCTGATTAGTGGCAGAGGAGGAAGACTGGAGTGACAGTTAGGGGTGCACCGGTCCCTACTGTATATACAGCTGTTGCTGCGCAGGGGAGGGAAACGCAGGGTCTGGCTGTCTGTTCCAAACAAAAAGAAATGGCACATGCTATTACTTCCAGATCATTGCAGTCCCTGCACCACCATCTGCTGGGGGTCAGAGCAGTTGTCCGGGTCGGCGTCAGTCATGCACAAACTCAATGCCTTCCACCGAGCTGCGCCCAGCAGTACATATTTACAAGAACAATAAAGCGAACCTGCTCCCTGGACACAGGCACCACAATGCTCCATCACATTGGGAACAAAGGGGCACAACAAAAGTTGATATGCATTACAAAGGAGGTTCTCGGGGATCACAGCTTTGTGATTTCAGGCTGTAACACAAATTGAAGGGAAGAAAAACTGTCACCAATAAGCCCAGACCTAGTGATCATTGTATCTGTAATTGACGCAGCATTGCTGAAAGGGTGCCTGGGTCTCTGTTTCCCCTTTTCCTGTTGTCAAAAGTCTTCTGTAGAAAATAGTTAAACGGGAAAAGCTTTGATGATAAATGTTGAAAACTTGGATATGTTATTCTCTAACAGCAGCAAGATAATCTCTGCCACTTACCCCAGCTTGTCCATGCAGATCTCTTTTTCTGGGGCTTATGCCATGTGCTGGAGCGAGGTGTGGAGAGCCCTGACTGACGTAAACTGAACAGTTCCTGGAAACCGGATGAGTACAACTGTGTCACTGTGATGTTGAAACCAAATGAGCAGTTCTAGCATCTCTTTGGCCTAACAGCAGCTAGTGAGTAATTCATTTCTCCTGCTAAAAACGGCTGCTTTGCCACCACCGGAGTGACACATCAGGCATTACTGTTGGGTGCTGCAAACCTTTCACTTAGTGCTGTCCTGCACCTTTGGCTGAACATATGCACCCAGGCGTGACACCCTTGGCGCCTAGAGCTCAAGGTGGGTTTCCTGGCAGTACATTAGGGCATAGAGGTGAAAAGTACGAACTTCTCTTTGATCGGGGCTGGCTTGCTGCAGAGCTAAGTCCAGGGTTTTGGTGCTGCATCAGAATGGAAGCAGGGGAGTAAGGGAGCTCAGTGCAGAGCCATTTACATTGCTTGGGACAAACTCAGCGGCATTCAGCTGAGTTTGTTAGTTTGGTCTCAGCATCAGCACTGTTAAAACAGGCAGCAGTGCTGGCATGGGGTGAGAGAAATAGGCAGCAGCTCTGGAAAGCTATGAAAAGGGCAGGTGGAACTGCACCCAGAACATTTTTTAAGTGAGGCTTATTGCCAAATAACTAGAAGCTATGCTGTACTAGCAAAAACACACGAAGGACTGCTGTAGTCCCTGCCTCACATAGCTACAGTGTCTGTCACGGCACTACCACATACATAATCTGTGACATTTCATCTGATAATTAGTGGTTTTGGCACAAGTAAACACACTCTTGTTAGGTCCTATCCTCAGCTGCTTTTTACTAAGCATCACTCATCATTTTTGCATAAAACCTCTCCAGACCATGTAATGTTTGACAGCCTTCTTGGATGATTTGCCTGAAACATGATATGGAAGAGGAGACCACCAGGTAGCTGCACACACATGTCTTCCAGACTCCACCTTCCCGGCCTCACTGGCACCAGGACACCCCAGCTGCTGGAGCTGCAGAGCTGGTTCTGGAGCCTGCGAGGGCATGCAGAGCAGCCTTTGCTTGTTTCCTTGGAAAACCTCACCAGCTCAGTTACCTATTTGTACTAGGAGGACCCTTTCCCTGAGCCGTTCCACACAGAGCTGAACTCCACAGGTTCGTACTGCAATTAGGCAGGCTTTCAGCAGTGGGTCAGAACTAAAAGAAATAATTTTTTTTACCATCTGGTCTTGTGGAACTGAGTTTGAAATAAAAGTTGCAGAAGAGTAGTCAATGTATAGCTTAGAAGCATTTACATAATGAAATGTATGCAAAGTGTAAATAATTTTGTGTCCCTAATTTTGGGGCGGAAAAGGCAGGGGATGGGAAGCTGGCAGAGTGACTCTATGAGGCTATTAGTAATAAAATGAAAGGACAAAAAGTCTGCAGCCTGTAGGTAATTGATGTACATCTGTTCCAGATATGTGGGGACTGAAAGTCATTCCCATTATTAGCCCAATAGAAGTTATGTGTTGTCTAGTCCACCATAGCGAGGTGCTACATAGTGGAAATCATCTCGTTTAGTGCCTGCTTGCACCTGTCCTGGATGCTTTATTCTACCAGCCAGTGACTAGATTGGCATAGGGAATAGACTGGGTTTCTCAGTCATCCTTCTGGACACAGTTCAGACATTGAGGAACTTGTTCTTGTAAAAGATGTCCCTGCCAATGGCAGGGAGGTTGTAACTAGATGATCTTTAAGGTCCCTTCTAACCCAAATCATTCTAGGATACTGTGATATTCTTCAAATAATGTCAGGGAAATTTAGAGCTGGTTACATGTATTCTGCAGATAAATAAGGGACTTCAGTATTCAGGAGGAATGTTACAGGTCTTGTTGGTGGAATATTCCCTCCTCCTCAATCGTATTGTGGCCTAGTGAAATGCTGCCCTGGGTAAACCATATTCCTAATTTCTATGTTTTAAGGCTGTTATTGTGTGAAAAAAAAAGTTCAGTTTATTTTTCTTAATTGCCTAGATTAAATTAATCTATACCGTGTCCAGCCCAATGGGTATCCAGTTATGTATACACCTTAGGAGTCTAATACTGAAACCCTGCAGCATCCAGGGGCTGACTGGAAGCTTTTTTGTTTGGATACTTAAGTGGGAGATGAGCTGTTGGGAAAATCTAGCCCAGAATAACAGTTTAACTTTTTATTTTGCCTTTTTTATTACATTAACATTACCTTTTATCTCTGAGGTTGTAGATATGTTTTTATAAAGAGTAGTTCTGTGAGTTAGCAGATCTCTGGGCAACATAAATTCAGCCCAGATCAGGCACAGCATGTTGAGTCACCCAGTGCACATAATACATACACATGGTGGCTGTTCATGCCAGCTTTATTCTTTATGCTGCATCAGTGGCAGCTATGGGAGAAAAAGTGATATTTGATCAAACTCAAATTGCACAGAGGGAAGGTTTGGTCTTTTTGAACAAATTTAATCTTTTACCCTAAGCTGTGGCAGTTGAGTACATTGCATCAAGAGACAGTGACGTTTTTGATCCAGGATTAACTGCTGTAACTTTGGATTTACTGCCTGGTGGAGCCTTGGCCTGATTTTTACCCCCAGACCACTTATATGCTGTTTCTTAACATATCTGCCTTGAACTCATTTTCAAATCTACTAACCTGTCTTCTTCCAACCTGTTCTCTGAATTTCATCTGTAGTAATGTCTGCCAGTTTCTAATGCCTAATGGCCAGATAAATGACCATAAGGAAATAATGGATTTCTAAAATACAATTATGTATTTTTATGAAAGCACTGTTTTAGTGATTTGCAGCTCGCCTGGGGCATATATATGGTTATTGTGGACTTCTGTTGCTTTTGTCTTTCATCCCTTCTCATTGCTTACTCTACCTACTTACAGCATTGTATTTTTGAATTTGCCTGATTGAAGAAGTCCTTGCAGAGGTATTTCTTAAGCATGATGCAGGAGTTTCCTCAAACATATGGGAGATACTTAAAACTTCATGAGGGAGAGAAAGCTTTTAATATTTAAATACATTCCCATTGTTTGTGGTGTTATTTTTTTATTGCTGTAGAAATCTTCTAAAAGGAATATTCAAAGGGTTCTCTTGCCTTAATAAACTTAGGAAACTTTTGTTTTGTCCCTTACGTTGATTAAAAATGCAGCTGATATTACTCTGTTTTTACTTGCACGTGTTAAGCCATTGCTCTGTGTTACTGAGTGAGTAGCACTTCACTGAGCAACAGAACTGTGTTTGCTCAGCTTAAATACTGCTGCAAGAGTAGCACAAGAGAAAAATGTCTTTAAGGTCCTACAGAAACTCTGGCTAAGCTGTGGCTGTGGACTGGAAAGAGATGTGGCAGAGAGAGAAATCACGTACGTTCAGGAAAAATTGGTAAAAAGGCAAAGGGAGAGACTGTTGCTTTGGTAAATAGAGAGAGGGATGGCTGAGCAGACAGCATCAAATTGCTCCCCATCTCTGTTCTGGCACTTGCAGATCTATTGAAAACAGGCCAGAAGGACATGCTGAATTTGTTGCTCCCGTGTGCCAGCCTTTTCTGCAGCAGCGAGAGAAACCAATCAGTGCTGCTTCAAAAGCAGCTGGAAACTGAGAAATCCCTGGTCCCCCGCTGCCTGGCAAGCAGCAGTACAGGGTCTTCTCAGTTTCCAGCCACTACAGAGGCTCCATTGACAAAAATGTGTGCAGCATTTGAAGGAGCACAATGTGACAATGAAAGAACCTGAGGGAGACAAAACAAGGAAGGGGGTGAAAGAAAGGGGGGAGAATTAAATGGGAATGAGGGAGCAACTGAAGACAGGAGGACAAAAATCAAAAGAAAAATATGCTAATCGCTGCAAAAGGGGCAAAAAAAAATCATCCTTGTTGTATTTGACACCTCTGCACTGCTTTATCAAAGAGTATAGTTGTGATAGGAAGACTAGAGAAAAAGAGGTAAAACTTTATTAATGTTTGCTTTCACTGCTTCTCTGAGATGCAGACATGCTTAATTTAGTCCCCTACTTTCACAAACACTGTTGTGAAGTACAGAGTGACTAGAAGATGCCAGATCCCACACAGGGGGACCTCATGGCACTGTGAATGAGACAGCTCCTACCCTCATCCTCTGTTTCTGAGAGAAGCAGAAAGAGTTAAAAGAGCCGTGTAAGCCAGGAGAATTGTGCCTTACTGTTGCTCAGAACAACCTGGAGAGAAAACAAAGGCTGCCCAAAACAAAGCCAGGGATCTGGCTCGTTTTCTCCCTTCCCTTGTACTTCATTCCATCAGCTACAAGAATGCGTAGCAGAGTGGAAACTATCACCAGTATCACCAATAGCAGGCTATCACCAATAGCTCAGACCAAAGCAGCATGGCTAGGTTTTATTTCTTCAACCTCTCTCTGCCTGGTCAAAAGGTAGGGCATCCAAGAGGGGCACCAAGAGCTCAGGGGATGTGCCTGTGGTACATTAATCTCCCAGCTATTCCCGCTTGCGGTGCTTATTCAGGATGACAGGAGATCTGGGGATGCCAGAACTGAAGTTAGTTACGAAGCAGCTAAACTGGAAGGGGCTTCCCAAATGTCCTTGCATGGCTCATGGGGTTTTTAGTTCATGGGTCCAGCTCGAGCTCATTCAAATTAAAATCCCCTGAAATATATGCAGGGGGTGAACACAGTGCCTTCAGCACCAACTGCTTCACTCCAGATAGCTGCTCTTACTTGGAATAACTTGGTAAAGTAATGTGCACAAATGAATAGTACTTGGGAGAGAGCACTGGCATCTACTGATTTTCTGGGAACTCTTCATAATTTCTGAAAGGTCAGAGAAGTGCACCATAAAAACTGAGGCACATGAATAGAACCGTTGCTGTTAGTTTCAAGAGGCAATATCAGCCAGGAACTGAGAATTGTGTGTTGCCCAAGCCAGAAATGGGTAAGCTCAATTTGTGTGCATTTACCTTTGAGCGCTGCACTGTCATCATCTTAAATGAGCTTATCTTTTTAAGCAAAGGAAGACTTCTGTCCTGGTGACAGGGGTTTTGCAGTAAATAAAGCCTTCTTAAAAAATTCTCATTTGTCATTCAGATTTAAAATAAAATGCTTCCATTTGCTCTCTTAGCTTGACAGTTACTTTCAGTCTTGAGAAAGTATTCCTGTAAAGTACTTACTACTTAGGTAAAAAAAAATAAATCTGTTTCTCCAAAGCAAACTTAATTTGAGCATGACCCATGGCATCTACACAATCCCCAGTATTTAGATCAGTGATTAATTTGTCTTTCTCTGTAGGCAATGTAGAACTGATTTTCTTGTGACATTTTTATTAGGGAGTTCGTGTGTGTTATAATTTTGAAAGAACCTACAGATGCTTTAGCAGTTGTAAAATGAGACCACCATTTTGTCTGTCTGATCAGGAATCACCCACTGTGTAGTAGGTTAAGAATGTGATGTTATTTTCTTTTTTATTTTATCTGTACAGTTCATGTATAGCAGATCAAAATTGGTACCATATTTTCAAGTTTACCATTTCAGATTTTCTTCACGTAAGTTAATTTAAAGAAAAGGTATTTTGTTTCATCTGTAAAATCTTAGTGGTATATTTTACGTCATAGGAGGAGGTGATGGCAAGGGCCATAGAGGAGCTACTAGCATGAGAAACAAACACGTAGAGATACCTCTCAAAATACTGGGCAAAAACCTATCTGATACTTTTCAGAATTTCTTTTTTCCTTTTTATGTTTGTCTCGTGGACTGGCTCTGTCTACATTAATGAGTAATTCATCGTAACAGAAACAGATCACCATATTGAAGTAGTTAGTGCTGAGAATCAGTATGTTTGCTATAAACATTTCAAGGATTTGAACTTCAGGCTGCCTTTAACTTGATCCCTTGGATTGGCTCTTCTCACCATGCAAGCTGCCCAAAAGCTGCCCAAAGGCCCACTGGTCGGTTTGGACTCGTAACGTCCTCGCTGAAGTGCATTTCATGTGCACTGAGCAGAGCTTCTGGGTTAGTTCCCTGCAAAGGGAATTCAGTGCTTCTGTGCACCAAAACTGCTCTGGGAGCTGAGCCAGCGTGCAGTAAATGGGAGCAGTCAGGGGGTGGGACTTGTTGCAAAACTGCATTGCTACTCTGAACCAAAGTGGTAGTATATAGGCAACCATATATATTTTTGTGGCTTTGGGAAGGCACTGCGTATTTTTCTCTAGTGTGCAAACCGAGAAATTTTGCATGGTAACACTCAAATGTGTATTTGTATACTTTTCTGACCAGCAACCTTTGGTAAGTTCTGTGTGTTTGATGATGCAAAGACAAAGCAAGCTACACTGAACCATTATGTAAGTAGAGAAATCCTTACATGTGTGTTTTACATGCAACTTAGAATAGTAGATTTCATCAAGTGATAAAAATTGTGGTTCTCACATAAAAGAATATGAAAAACTGGTTTCCTAGCTGCCACCACTTCAATTCTCCAAAAAAGAGAAAGTGATGGGTTTGCCAAATCGGGAAAACAGACTGATTTTCTGTGATCAAAGAAGGCCCTGTGCTACATAGGATTTCATGAGAATGCATAAAGAGTGAAAGAAAAAAAAGTCCGGAATCATGGAGGCTTCATTTAAAGCAATGTGCTTGATAGCATATAGTACATGGAGGTATCGATCATGAGACCAGAAGTCAGAACTTCTGCATGCTAATTTTGGCTTTGTCAGTGATTTCAGCTTTTGTCTAGTCATTACTATGCAGTTTCCCACCTGAGCAAAGGAATATTAATGTTTCAAAGAGCAGAAGAATAAGTTCAATACTAAACAGTTTACCTTTCTGATTTCCCATTTGTTTATTTGAATGAATCATTATTTTGCTCTTAAAATGCTGCTGAATTTCATTTACTACTGCTGGCTAACTTTTTGCACTGAATGTTTTAATTTTGATTAGTCACATTCATTTGTGTAAGTTCAGTTCCTTGGCTGGATTGCTAGAGCTCAGATAAGGTTCTTCTGCAGCTGCTGGTATAAGTACAAAATCTAATTTCAGTTAATTCTTACATATGTGTTTTTGCATTTGTTCTCAACAAGTGATCAGGCGTATTTTGAGTGAATGCATGTTTGCAGAAAGCCAGTAGAAAGAAATGTAAAGTTAATGGTAAAAAGCATTTGATTGCGAAAAAAGAGAATTCGTCCTACAGCAGTGTGCTCCAATGGCTTTGTGCTAATGCTCTTGAATTTCTTCCACTGGGGTCTGATCCATAAAGGGATTTGGTTACTTAAAATAGCAGTTATGTCCTAAAGTTCTTAGTGTGTGCTGTTAGAACTTCATCTCAGCTTCTGTTTAAGCTCAGTAGAGTACACCCATGTTCACACCACAGATTATACCCACAATTCACCTTTCAGGCTGCTTTGCTACCTGCCCAAGGGAATGGTGGCCCCTGAAATGAGAGGCACTGCAGGAAATTCAAGCAAATGTGCACTGCTGCCACCGATATGCCTGGGCTCACTGAGAGCCTCCTTATTGTGACCTTGGGGGCTCTTTTGCCACCTGTGACTCTGCATTTGCACATATCCAGAGCTATGTCTGTCAGTTTGCAGGTCACTGCTGTAAGGACCTGACAGATAGGCCAGCTCTGGTGCAACGATGCTGGGGCTCTCCTAAGGGCTGTGCTTGGTGTCAGCACAGGAGCAGGAAAGATTTCTCCTTGTAAAAGGCTGCTATCCACTTTTGTGCAATATTCAGTTTGATCCGTATTCTTGCCAATAATATTTTGAGGATAGTGTCCCAAGCTATACTTTTTCTATCTCCAGATGAAAGGCTAAGTTTGCCCAGAGAGTTGGAAGACGCTGCTTCCTGGGGAGCTGTCAGTCAGCTGTGATTTCAAACTCCTGGTACGTCACACCCTAATTAAAAACAGCTTCTAGAATGTCTTTTCCACTCATGCCTTGAAATATCATTCTAGTTTAGGAAACTTTCAGACACAGCCATGCTTAGCCCCTTTCTGAGTCTGAGAGGACTCAAACCTATATCCTCCACCTCCTGGACATCCTCTGCCTCTGGGCACGTTATCTCCCTTATCTAGTCCTGGTCCTAGAACAACACAAGTGTATTTGTGTCCTCATAAGGTGATACTTTTGTAAAGGTTTCCACCTCAGTTTTGCAAAACCAAAGGTTTCCTGGTGGTCTACAGATAGCTTCAGATCTAGTTTTTAATTTGAATTGCAGGTGATCCACAGGAGTGTTTAGAGATATGGTCTCAGTTCCATCTGATAAAAGACCAGGAGCTTCATCTCCAAGGTGTTTCTGATTTTTTTCTTTTAATGAAACACAAAAAATGTAAATTATCTCCCCTTCCACCTCAAGTTTACGGCAAGAGCTGCAGCAATTATCACAACTGCATCTCTCAAACAGATGTTTTAATAAAATTTTAGCAGACTTTTAAAAATTCAATTTGGTCATCCTTTTAAAATTTGATCTCTAAAGAAAGCTTGCAGAACTCCCTAGTAATTATTAATGGGTTATCTGGTGTATCATGGAGATCAATACTCCTTACCCTCAACCATTAACCATTACATCCCTATTACACGGAGACAGAGAGCTCAGGGTTTTACTTTAGCACAATCTGTACAGATTAATTAAAAAACAGGCCCAGTACAAATTATGCCAAAAGAAAAAAGTCCAAAGCATGAAAAAAAAGCCAAAAAAAGAATTACATCATTTCCTTGTATCTTCCCTAAGGACAAGGAATTGGAGAGTATGAGTCAGTCTCAAGAAATGAAATAAAAACAGCCCAGCTTTTAGTGACTTTTTCTTGCTCTTACCTTCTGGAGTGGAGCAGGCCATCAAGTACAAGCAGCAGAAAATCTGACTGCCTGGTAGGTCTTAAAAGAAGAGTGAAGGTGTATCTGTGGATAGCTTGGCTTTCTGGTTTGTGACAAGATATAGTGACCAAGAAAAGTGGGCCTGAGTATGGGGCAGCATGGCCTTGTGGATATCCCATCTCCTGCTGCCTACAGTCACCTACAAAGTGTGCTCTACAGCTATGTGTGAAATATTTTCAAAGTTCTCTGTAATGAGAAGAACACATGTTGCATGTCCTTTTGGATGCTCAAGCCTCTTCTTTAAACCTCTGCGTTCCAGTCTGGAATACAGAGGTGTTGTGAAGATGAAGCAATGGATGACTTACAATTACTTTCTTGGGACAGGGACAGCACATTTTTGTCTGTGACATCACTTTGGCATGTAATGTTGCCATGTACTCACCTTGCTCTCTGTCCAACATCAGAGTTTCAAATATTCTGGCAAGTTACATTTAATAATAAAACATATTTTCCTGCTTAATAGTTCAGTGAGAATTATCTGGAATATTAATGAACTTTCTACTGTGTCTAAATGGTATTGTTCACTTCTGCTTAAATATTGCTCAGGATAAAAAAGGATCAGCTACTTGGGCCAGGGGTTCATTTAACATCATCATTCAAATTTCCTTTAAAATCAAGGGTATTCACAGCGTGTCTAAGGACACTTTGATAGACGTAATTCTGTGTCATTTACATTAGTGAAGAAAACAAAAAAGGCAACACAACGTATTTTTTGGTCACACTCTCCAATGCCTGTGTGAAGTCTTTCAGTGATCCAACATGGTAAGTTTCAGAACTACCCTGGAGCATCCCAGGTCAGAGTTTACAAGAGAGAAAGCTTAGTCACCCAGCTCAAGCTTCCTTGTCCTCCAGCTCCTGAGATTTTGTTTGAGAAGGAGAAGATTTAGGGTGTACTTTTGCCCATATTTGTAACCTTGTTTGTTTGTTTGTTTCTTTCTTTTTGTTTTTCACCAGTAATTTCTGGTCTCTTCTATCTTTTTATATCATGTTTCATCCCTGCTCCAAATAAACCATTTGGTGAGCACAAAGACATTTAAAGGGCTTCAACCAAGTTAAAAATGTGTGTAGAACTGATGGAAGACTTAAGATGAGAAAGTGGGAAAAGCTTACCTGGAAGCATACATTCAATTTCTTTTAATAGTTTAGAGCCAAACCCCACTGCGATTCATTTGTCTGTGTCACAGTCTCAGTTTTCATTTAAAAATAAATCCCTCTGAAGAGATACTGATGGCCCTACTCTTGCCTGCATGTACAATGTGAAACAATAGCTGTGAGCAATGCTGGTGTGCATCATGAAGTTCAACAGTGCTCAGTAGCTTCAGGGCTCCCTGAAAACTTTATCAAATGACCTCATGTACTAGGATGAGAAAAATATATGAAGACCTTATTAAACCCTCCAAAACCTTGGCTTTTGCAGTAACGATCTCTTTACCTCAGTCAGCCTATGAGGGGCAAATGGGAATGAACCATGGGATGGGTGTGAGAAGCCAGGACCACGCAATTTTCATGTCACGCTGTGCCTTGGGCAGAAGCTTCCAGTCATCTGACCCTGTCCTCAGCATGTGTTTCCCCGAATTGCAAATAGTTCCATTACCATCATGCTGTTTTGCGTCCTGCAAATGCAAATTTGCCCTATGACAGAATGAGTCCTGTGTCTGATGGAGAAGATTTCGCCATCCCGTATTGTGTGTGTGCAGGTCCTACGTAAGCCTAAGAATAACCTTCTGATGTGTACTACTGATTGTTTACATATGTTATCAGAGGGGGAAAAAAAACAGGAAAGGAAAGCTGGCAGCTTACACTGCCAAGAGACCTGGCAGTGGCTAGAATCACATTTAGATCATTTCCAGTCAATATCTTTGTTTTCATTTTTAAAAAACCCTTCCTAGAAAGTTACTGCACTGTTCTTTTTACTCTGCTACAATCAGTCCACAGGAATACCTGCAATGGCTCCTGTCCTTACAACCAAAGCAGGCAACATCAGGAGATGTTTCCAGAGAGAAAGTGGAAGGTGTGATAAGATACTGTGCTTTATACAAGTTCAAAATATGCAACGCTGCTTGGAGCTGTGGTTGTGGTTCTGTGTGACAAAGGTCTTTTAATGATAGTGAAGTCAGGGACTTGTGATTCAAATACAAATTGACGCCAAAAGAAGATAAAGTTTGGAACCCTGGCATATTTCTCATCCTCAGGTCAAACTCTGTGATGGGACTAAAACAATATGAGCCCTGGAGGACTGGGGCTCCAGCTGCCTCTGTCTGTAGCAGAGAGAATGGTTCTTTGGCCAGCTAAGCCAGAAGAGCTCACGGCTTCTCTGAAATAAAATACTAGAGGGAATAGACACCAAAGCAAGTTAATTAGTGTCAAACTAAGTTAGTGTGTTTTAATCTGTCTTCTCTCAACTGTTCTGTACCCATTCACATATACACGTGATACTGGAAATTTTGTTAGAGTGAAATAAAAGTTGCAAACTTACATCAACATCTCAAGTACTGCAACTCCAGCTAGTCCAGACCCAAGCCTTGGGAGTTCTTTACTATTAAAACAAAACTGTTCTCATAAGGTTAAGCATTTGGGGACTGAAGACTGCAGGTTTTGAAAATGCTGACTCATTTTACAAAAATAGCCTTAATATTACTTCTGCCAGAAGAGATACAACATAAGCTAAAAGAAAGTGTAAACTTTAATATCAGCATAAATACTAGACATTCATATTAGCATCATCCAGAGAGAAAAAGAAAAAAAAGAAGTTCAAATGCAACCAGTCACAGAGATAAGGAGCTCTAGTACAAATTCCATGTGAGAAGATGCAGTGTTATTGACATCAACTTTTCTTCTTACATCTTAGTCACTGGAAGCACAGAGATGTTGATGAATGCTACAGAGAAGTAGGGCAGTGATAAATTCACTTCCCATCCAGCACCAGATTCCAGGTGTAAAACCAAAACAGAAGGATTATTTTCTCTGCACATGTAGAAGAGTGACAAAAGCTATCTGCTTTTGACATCTAAATGAGACACACTGAGGACTAAAGTTAGCATCCTAGTTTCACTGTGTCAGTCCTAGAGAAGGGAAGACCAAATAGCACCTGTCAGATGCTGAAGTAGCCTTCAGGTTACAGCATACGCTCCTTCCCTCTGCCCTCCATGGTCACTTGGAAGTTGTATGTCATAGGGTCATGTCAGAGGTTCTGGCTTTTAGGTCACATGCTCCAATACAACATTGCAAGGCTTAAGAAGTTGTCAACGATACAGGAAAAACAAAGTAATGCTTGTAGGCTGAGATATCAAAGGGAAACCACAGCTGAAATGGAAATTAAAAAATGGTGCTATGAAGTCAGAACTTGGTGGAAGCTATAATCTTCTGCTGTGTTTTCCTTGTGAGAGGGACAAAGATGTTTTCTCCTAAAGGCTCGCAATGGTAGAACATAGGTGTGCAGGAATTTCATATTCCAGACCAACAGAAATGGAAAAGAAAAGAACTTCGAAATAAATGGACTTTCATGTCCAAATCTTCATCCAAAAGACCTAATCCTGGTCTGAGCTGCTTCAGATAGCAACAGTCATTGGTGGCAGACTCCCAAAGATACCACTCTCTGTGAACTTTTTACAGGTTTGCAAGTAGGGTGAAAGATTGGATGAGCTAATTCTGATTGAGGTTACCCTGGTTCCCTAAAGCAGGCTGATTTGGAATATTGTTCAGTTTAGCTCTTTTGAAAGAGCTGTCTGACTTCTTTGCAGGAGAAGATTGAAAGTGGACCAACAATGTTATTCATTTTACAGAAAAACTATCATCCTCCACCTTGATTTCACACTCATGACTCCTGCAAATGTCAGATAGACTGTGGCTCAGAGCCAGCCCATGGTAGTGGCACCAAGAACTTCTTTCCACTAGTTTCTTTAATTCACCATTTCCCTTACAGATCTGAAAAGAGATGAATCAAAACTAATTGCTTGCTTAAGAAGTAATACTGACTTACTCATTAAACTTTGTTGTGGCACTGGGCTCAGGCACTTGAATGGTCTGGAAAATATGAAAAGAACTGGCTGGGGAACAAAAACAGAGCTGATACGTGGTAATGGCAAAAACAGAAGTAGAAGCTATATAACAAAGGCAAATTCCTATTGAATGCCTCTTTGTCTTGCTTTAAAGAAATACAGAGAAGCACTCAAGATGTACAGATAGCTAGGCAGTGTTTCTCACTGCAGAGCTCAAGGAAAGAAGGAAATGCTTCAAGGGTTAGTTCCTGGCTATATGGAATATTGCTGGACTGAATGCGGTCAGCTGGAGTTCATCCTGATAGTCCCCCAAACCATTTTATCACAAAAATGTACTGTAATCAGTAAGAAGCAGTCACAGTATTTTCCCACCACTTTCATGCTTCACAGGCACATGGGGGAAAGGGAAGAGTGTGAAGTTCCTGCTGCATGTGAATGATGAGCTTGGTCCATGTTTAAAAAAATGTATCTTGTGGAAAGAGAAAAAAAAAAAAGAAGTGTGGTTGCATGTGAACTTCAGCTCTTCCTCCTGCATACTGATTATTTGTTCTATTTGTTAGGGCAATGTTGCTTGCATAGTTGTTTCGTATATTGCATCAAAGGAGTAAAGATGAGTCAATAAACAGATGGATGCTACATTCTGTAATGTCTTTGCATCTGCTTCCACTGCTACATTACCAGCTGGCGAGAGACTCTAGAAGCATCAGTCCTTCTTCACAGGCTAATCACCAGCTTGGTGAAGACAGAATTCACTGAATTAGGAAATTAGAAGGAGCAGAGTATTATACCTTCAGAGAAACTTCCATTGGCTGCTTCCAGAGACAAGGGTATGACTTGGCCTTCAAGAAAGATCCACAAGAATGCAGTTTTAACATCTGCTTTCTCTTTATGCCAATCTGGGTCTTAAATGGAATCACTGTATTTCAGTGTGATGTTTTGTAATGTTTTTTGATATACATATTTCATTGTCTCTGTGTTAGGATACAACTGTATCATCTTTAAAAAATATATACTTTGTGCTTCAACTTACTTTGCAGTTTAGTTTCAGGAGTACAAGGGCTCTCAGTTTGTATTCAGTTCCCACGATGAACTGCTCTACTTGGGTCCTTTGAACAGTGACATGGAAAAAGAATTAATTATAGTTGTAGTAAAGTCAAAGGCAAAATGACCCATTGAGGTTTCTGGTTCAGGCAAGTTCTTACACTGTTGTCCTTCTATTAGTTAACTTACAGCTGACACATGATATATAAATAGTTATTAATGTGTAATGACCCAGTTACTAGAAAGAAAATCTCAGTCTTGGCCATAGCAAGATAATTAAGATGAGTAGGAAGAGTTTTTATCTTATTTGGTAGCATTAAAAGTCATAGGATTGATGGCATCACAGGAAATTACTTTTCTGGCATCTTAGAGACACATTTACTAACTCTGTGAAATTATGATACTATCTGAAGCATTTATATTTTCCTCTTACAAAATGCATCCCTATAGTGAGGATGGAAGAACTGGTTCAGAGGTCAGCCAGTCAGGTTTTTTTTAAAAAGAAAGTTAGAAAACTTTTCTATAAAATTTTCTACTCTGCTCTTGTGAAACCCTACCTGGTGTACTGCATCCAGCTCTGGGGCCCCAACACAAGGACGTGGTCCTGCTGGAGCAAGCCCAGAGGAGGCCATGAAGATGACCAGAGGTCTGGAGCACCTCTCCTGTGAAGACAGGCTGAGACAGCTGGGGTTGTTCAGCCTGGAGAAGAGAAGGCTCTGGGAACACCTTATGGCACCTTCCAGTACCTGAAGAGGGCTTACAAGAAACGTGGAGAGGGACTCTCTACAAGGGCACGTAGCGGTAGGTCAAGGGGTAATGCCTTTATGCTGAAAGAAGTAGGTTTAGATTGGATATCAGGAAGAAATTTGGTACCATGAGAGTAGTAAGTGAGCTCTTGACCAAGTGGCCCAGAGAAGCTGTGGATGCCCCATCCCTGGAAGTGTTCAAGGCCAGGGTGGATGGGGCTCTGAGCAGCCTGGTGTAGGGGAAGGTGTCCGTGCCCATGGCAGAGGCATTGGGACTTGATGACCTTTAAGGTCCCTTCCAACTCAAACATTCTGTGATTCTGTGAAATCTATCAGACCTGAAGTGCTCTTTCCTGTCTTGGTGGGCTGCAGAGGCATTGCTGTGAGGTCTCTGTCTAGGAGCCCATGGTCCTAGAGCCCACAGCTGCAGAACAGCACACTGCCAAATTGTCCCTGGGGCCAGGGATCCTACTCCAGCCAAGAGCAAGGAACCCTTGAAAGCTCTGACTTTTAACTGTATTTTGGCCACCATCTTTATTGCAGTCAGCTTGCAACCCTGCCTCAAGCCAAAATTTGCAGGCCTGCCAGGCGTCCTGCCACAGAGGGGGCTGCAGTGCTAATTCAGATTGACCTGGGCCAAGGGTCCCAGAGTTTCCAGGCTCCCAGTCCATGGAGCTTTAAAGATTATACCACCATTTAAAGATACATCTCTTGTTTTAGAAGGCTCCAAATCTGACATTTGCCTGAACATCTAGCATTGCCTTGGTTTCTGTACTGGTTTCTCTACCTTCTGCAGTTAGCAGTGTATAGGTTTAGATGATTCTGGGGTGCTATGGTTACCAAACAAGGAAGCCGCTGCAGCCATTGTGCTGGGTCAGATGAGTAGGAAAAATAGAGCACAGCATTGCTGCTACCATAGCTCTCTGCAGGGCTTCTGAAAAGAATTAAAAATAGCTTCCTGCTTTAGCAGGAAACTTCCTGTTATTTATACAGTCCTCTCTGCCCCTAATGCAAGGTGTTAAATGAAATGTATTTAAATGAAATGTAGTGTGTCAGGTATTATACCTCCACGAAGCTGAACAAATTCTCATTTCCATTGCTTCATTCTTGTGGGTACTAAGAGTGGCATGAACAGAAAAGCAAAATGAGGAAGTTTTTGGATGACTGTTTTCTGCTAGAAATTCTCGTTCTTATATTAATTTTGGAGTGGGGGAAGTGGGAGAGTCTTTTATGTAGTGTACCTTCATCACATTGCATGTGCTTTCAGCTGTCTATTTTGCCTCCAGCCAAGCGGTCAGGAATAGGGCCTTTAACCTTGCAGATATTTGAAGCTTCAAGGCTTTTAACAAGACCTGGTAGAGTATTATTGCTTTTGAGTGTTACAGTAGAAAAGAACAGTGTGGTATGGCAGAATGGTATTTGGCACTGCCAGACAGTGGGGCTGAAAATTAGGAGACTGCTGTTTTTTAATAAGTTAGTTTTCTTGGCAAGTGTGTCCATCCTGTACTGTCAGTAGGAAAAAGGCTATGACAGAGTGCTTGGGGTAGCAGGACAGAAATTCAGTGTAGGTTCTATTGCTGCAAACCATTTTTCTTGGTACCAGCTGCATCTGAATGTGCAAAGGTACAAGCATGGGAATGGGAAATCTGGCTCCACAGGCAAACTGTTATGTTACTGCTGCAGATCTAAGGAACCAAGAACCCCAGAAAACAGCAAGTAGCAAGTGTTTGTGCTGTGCTTTTTATTTGGGGGGTGAAGGTATGAACTCAAACCAAGATATTTTTCTTGGTCTATATTACTGCCATAGGAGATTTGGTCATTGGGAACAGCCACATACAGGTTCTTATAATTTTAAGTGATAAACAAGAAGAGTATCAAAAGTCTTGCACAAGTGTGTTTCCTGCTAAACTGTGTCCTTTCTTCTCTTCCTTAGCAGCAATAGATGGAACAAATCTTTCCAAGTTACTGAGGTGCAGTAGGTTTTTCTGCTGAATATTTTTGTTGCCCCTCCCCAACTGTTTTGGCTTTTGAGGTAAAAGTGGTTTAATTTTTCAGCTCTGCTAGGATTTGGCCTGCATGTTTTGTTTTCCTTTTCCTGTGTTATTGCCGACTTGTTCCCTTCTTGCTTACTTATTGATTGGCAGCCAGATAATGACACTCTAGAAGACTTTTTTGCCATGATTTTTTAGGAATGTTTTTTCCATGGTAGAAAAACCAAAGACAGGGAAATTGAGTTTAAAAGTTTAGCATTCACAAGCATTGGTTTTGTTCAGAATAACTTTCAATTTTCTCGCTTCAAAATACAAACAGCCAGAACTGTTCTAACAACAATGGTGTCATAACCAGTCCCAGATTTTTTCACTGATGTCCAGCCTGCTTTTAATTGTCTTGAGTGTTATAAAAGTAAATTCAAAAGTTTTGAATTAGCAGTGTTTAACAATCTGTGCAAATCTGGAACTCATAAGAATTATGCTGAATGTTTGTTCTAGAAAGCTAAGGCCATGTCAAAATATATTCATTCGTGGCCACTGCAACCTTAATTTTGGCCTGAATTGACTTTGTACAGAAATGAAGAAATTATGTGTGATTTTAAGAGAGAAACCAAGCCCAGAACTCAAGAGGATAGACAATGCTAGATGTGATCAGGGAAATAGAGATGCCTGATAATGTCAGAGTGGTGAGGAAACTGTAACCATATTGCTATAAAAAAACACATAAATGAAGGCACCAAACGGATGGGGTTGGTGTACTTTTGAGAATTGTGCATGAAGAAAATATTGCTAATTTGGGTTGCACAAGAGCTGGAAAAAACCCATATGAATTTGTACAGCCACCTGCCTAAAGTCAAGTGAAAGTTATTGTGCAGCTAGGCAGACAGAAAGGAAGATGACTAAAAGTATTAAAATTAAGCAATTCAGCTTTCTTTTTACAGCTACAGATATAAGGCATAAAATGAAAGAATAATCAGGGAGAATTTGAACCTAGTAATCATTAGATCAATAAAAAAGAATTTGTTTAGGACAACTGGGAACTTAAGAATGTTAAAGCAAGCACAAAAGTGATGTTTTGGCCAGGAATGTCTGGAAGGGGAAAATAATTTTTTTTCTAATGTCAGCAGAAAACTTTGTCTAAATGTCAGCAGCAAGAAGAGAATGTGAAATCATCAGCAAAAAGAAACATTTATCATTCCTGAACTTCCATGTCACCTATGGCAACTTCTGGGAACAAGCTTTTCTGCAGGGAAAAGTATGAATATTTACTGGCAATAGATTTCAAATATTTTTAAACATCTCCCTGAAAACAAAATATATCATTGGATCTCCACTCCAGAATGGCCTTCTGTATCTGAGAGAAGAAAAAGTGTGAACACTACACCTACTTTTAAGCAAGATCCAGAAAGATTTTCAAAAAAGCAATGACTGAGGAGGGTGGGGTTTTCTGTTTTTGCTGTAGAGACACAGTTGAACATAAAATGCTGAAAAAATGAATCCAATGTAGTCTCATAAATCACAGTGACATTAATCACAGTGAAACACTTATGTAGGGTTCACTTTAAAAAAGTGAATCAGGAAAAGGTAGACAAACTCATAGTAGGTTATGAACAGATAAAGGTGAAATCCCTCCCCTGGTGGTGTAGTGGCGCTCTGGCATGCAGTGAGCCCAGCACTGCTTGCATCCGTACAGCACCTGGCATTTGTAAGGGCTGGAAAATGGCAGCAGCAGCTCATCTCCTTCAAGCATGTGAAACTTTCAGCTGAGGCCCCCACACTGCAAACCACTCAGTCTGCAGCAGCTGAAGCAGCCACAGCAGAGGACTGATTGTCCCCTGCCAGCCCACCTGGCTGTAAGAGCCCCTCGTGCTGTGCAATGTCCCTTCTGAGCAGTGCAGAGTGGGAGCCTGTGCTCCCCTCTGTCCCTTGCCCTCGGAACGCTTGGTGGTGGAGCTGCATCCAAGGTGCTGCTGGGTGCTCTTCATGGTACTACACCCTACTCCTTGTTTGTGGGATTAGGCAGAGTTCTAGGTTGAGGCTGATGGAAGGCTCGTATGATGTTGGACAGAGGTCTGGCTCTGCTGGCAGGATGGAGGAAGAGATCTTGTCTTTGCTTGCACTAAACCCAAAACAAGTTACTCTTAATAAAGAAAAGGTGATTGGCCTGCAGGTAAAGACTATGGGTGAATAGGTAGTTTTCTGCTTACCAAGGTCTAAGTAGAATGCTCATTTTGAAGCTACACAAAAACAGTTAGGTTGGCAAAGGTGTTTCTTTGAGAAAATGTTTGAGTTTTTTGTAAATCGTGACACTAGCTGCCTGAAATGTATATCCTACCACAGAGTCTTTGCTAGAATTGTGATGAAACCCAAAACCATGACCACAGTAAGGCACAATGTCTGGAAGAACTATACCTGTCTTCTCAGAGTGTTAATCAGTAAATAGAACAATTTCCTATTTTTTCTGCATAGAAAACCTGAAGGGCTCTCAGAATACCTGAAAAAGACAATAGTCTTTTTGTATTTTTGTACCAAAAATTTTCATCTTACAACCTGGTTACCAGATATGGGATTGCATCCACATGGCTTTTTTAAGGGAGACTCCTTCAAAAAAAGCTAAGTGAAACTAATGCAATTTGCGTCAGTTTTGTCATGATCGGAGCCATGCCTGTTTACAAAACCAGATTTAAGATTCAAGAAGACAGTAAGAAAATACCACAAAAGGGTATTTAAGCCACTGCTCTCTATTGTACCACAAGATAAAGTATGTGGAGGCACAAAGAGGAGCTGCTAGGGTGCTTTAGAGACTGTCTCAGGCCACTGAAATGGCAAAAGTGTGTAGATGGCAGCACTAGCTCCACCCAGTGCAGTGAATAACTGGAATTCTTAGCAAATAGGCACATGTGTTTTTTAGGAGTTAACACTGGAAATTATAATCAGCTCCAACCACTTAAACCCTCAAGCTAGGAAACAAAAAAACCTAAAGGAAAAAGCAAAGCAGCAGCCTCAGAGTATCATATAAGCCTGTTAAAAATCAGCCTGCACTATGTCTCCAGGAATTTACAGACTATGAAAATAAACAAATGTTACTATTCAATATCTAAGCAAGAGGCTTCACCATTACCTAATGGCTGGCCAAAGCTAGATAGCAGTATGCAGTAATATTTAAATAGCACCTTGACAGTGCTATTAGAACACAGATAATAACTGAAAACTTTGAAATATGCAGGTTCCATTGACTGAGATTACTGAAGATTAGTTGAAAACTTGGCTTTTTGCCCTATGGCCTACCTGTCTAAATATCTAAAGTTCTTATAGGGTGTCTCACAAAATGAAGCCCAGATTCCAGAGAATAACCCTTTACTGGAACTGTGAAAATCTTAAGAGAGATAAACATTTGCATTTCCTGTTCTGGGTTTGTGTAGTTCTGGACATATTATTACCATGGAAAATTCAGAAGTATTTGAGAGGTTCTGCTAAAGAAACATTTTAAGGAAAATGTTAAATCTCATGTCTATGGAATGTTTCAATGGATTTATAATTATAAAACCCATGATCATGGAATTCTAAACCCAACACAATTTTTTTTAAGTGGATTGGAAGACCAGACATTTTATCGATGAACAGGAGGACCTCCAAATTTCTTTAATCATGCTACATAATTATCTTTCCTTAGTCTCAAACTAAATTTAACTGATGCAGAAAAATCTGAAGTACCATTTTTTAATATCATATTTGTAAAGTACCTTTTTTTTGTACATATGTCATGTATCACACACATATGCACATGTGCATGCACTCACGTTCTCTTTGCTGTCATTTCACCATTAGGGTCTATATAAAAACTGCAGAGGTTCTTTGGAGAGCTTCTGATGGCTCAGAATACCCACTGAGACTGAAAGCAAGCCAGAGTTTCTGGAAACCTAAATCCTCTCATTTTAATAGTTTTGCAAATCCTTGGCATTTTGCTTTGAACTTTAACCAAGAAAAGTTATATCTTATAAACAATGGCATTTGTTGATTGGATGAAGGACTAGATCAATATTGATTTTGGCAACTTGTTTTGGCTGGGTTTGCATGAAGAAATATGCTGGTTGTGGTGTTAAAAAGTTATGTCAGTTCCTCAACATGTGCCTCTTTTTCTTGGAGCGTTGCCTGAAAAATAGTTTCCAAAGTTACTTCCAGAAGTTAACCTAGAGGCTATCTATTATTGTGAGCTAACAACAGCCTTCTGCTGAGCTATCAGCATGTATGAAATAAAACCATTCAAGAAGGCAGATTAAAGACAGATAAAACAAAGGATTTCTGTTTCACAGAAGTGCTAAAGCATAGGATGCAATTTTTATTTCCAAAGAGTCTGATTTACACTACTCTTGCTATTTAAAAGGAACTGTAAAGTAAATATGTAGAGTAATAGCAACAAGACTTTAGGCACTCTGAGAATTACCTAGTTGACACACAGCAAAATACGAGCCATAGGATGTGCATGAATCAGTTGCTGTTTCAAGAGCAGCATTAGGAATGAACAAAAATGTATCTGTTAGAGAAAATGTGCCATTTTCATTTCAAAGTTTCCACTGAGACAGAATCCACTGCAAACTGATAAATTTCTACAATTATCATCACAGCTAAAAGTTTTGTCAGGTTTTGAATTCAGTTTTTCTAGTTTCAGCTTCCAACTCTTTGAGCCTCTGATAGGACTGCTACAAGAGTCACGTTGAAAGTGACTATTTATACTTCTATCCATCTACCTACTGATCTTCCATTTCCTGTAGATGCTGTTAGTTCACATATCTTTCTCCTCTCGTGGTGCTCAGCTCTCTGATGTATTTCCAGAAAGCAATCATATCACATCCCAGAATTTTTTTTGCAATGATAAACAAGACAAGCTCCTTCATGCCTGCTCTGCCAGAGCAATTTTCTCCATTTCATCCAGGTGCCTGCTTTATTCATGCACAAATCTGAATTCTCAAACATGAGTGAACAAATTTTCCAGATAGTATCTTACCAATATTCTTGACAAATAGCACCAATATTTTCCCATTTAAAAAAGAAAACCAACCAACTTTCCTCACCTGATTCATTCTGAGATTACTTGTCCCTTTTTGCATTCAGGTCACATGTTAAAAAAAATTGTTTACCAGACCTAGTCCGTGATACTAAAATCAATCCAGACTGCTTAAGAATAGCCCAGGAATTCACAGGTGACTTGTCTGCTGTAGTCTCTTGTCTGGCTTCCTCTCTAATGCACAGTGCCTTTGATGCAATAGCGCCATCGCCACCGAGGCCAGAGCAGGGCTTTGGCCAGAGCCCGTCTTGCTGGAGGCAGTGCCTGCACTGGATTCAGCAGAAGCAACAGTTCCCTCCACAATCATCTCAGTTGGACCAAACTGGAACTGTTGGGAAAAGCTTTCTTTTCTGTTGGACCTTTAGGGGAGGCCTCAGATCGCATCTAGCTCTTGTACTTGTGTCTATTGGGTCAGAAAGCCCTTTATCATCAAATTATTTCTTCTTCAATGAGCACAACTTGCAGGCTCTCCTAACATTATTATATACCTAATACATAGGTTGAGCTCCTTTGAGTCTTTGTATATCCTCTAGGTCTTCAACCATTGCTTTGGATCCTCCTTGAGTTCCCTCCATTTTTTTCGAGATCAGTCTTGAAACGTAAGAACAAGAAGTGCTCTATTGTAGAAGCTGTTGAAGCAATGCCAGATACAGAAACTCCCCACCAACACAATCGCTTGTCTTCTCAGGCTGGTGTTTTACATATTGAATTCCACCACTTAGCTCCATCCTCCTGCTAAGAGGCCAAAATTATCAATGAGATTATCATTCATCCTTAAGGTCCACATCAAACGCCCATGAATACGAGACATTGTTTCCCCAGCCATGCAAAAGATGTCCACTGGCATACACACATTGCAGGTCACAGGTCAGAGAGATTCAGAGGCTCAGTGTCTCCACACCCAGCTCCTCGGAGGGACTCATGGGCAGGTGGGAGCCAACACACACCTTAGCCTCATGCTTGAACTGAAGAACTAGAAAAGAGCCACCTTGAGGTGCTTCACAGCATGTACCACCTGTACAATGTAAACATATCCACAGAGACCTTCAGACTCTCTTTAGAGGCCCAAAACTGTAGCCATATGTCTTACAGAGCAAAAAAAGCTAGAAATAGAGAATAAATACTTAGTCTTTTCACCTTCTGATATGAGATTTCTCAAAACTAGTCATGAAGGGCAGGGAAAATGTAAAATTACATTGTTCTGCTCTTTTATAGCACCAGGCAGGGGCTGTTAAATTAACAATTCTTATATAAAGGCCTCTTCTCTAGAAAATGTATTGCTAAAAGAGCTATTACAAAGTGGGTCAGAAGCAGAATAAGAGCAAAAATGTTTAAGAGTGTGTCTAAATAATATGATAAGCACTTGCAAGACTTTTGTTGGATCTGGATTACAATATCAGCTTGTGATAATCTTGCAGTGCTTTGACCTCCTGAGCCACAGAACTGACAGTCTCCTACTTTATCCTCATTCCTCTGTACCCCTCTGGCTTTTGGGCTGAACTTTGTTTTTTTTTAGCTTGAAGTGGAAAAAGGAACTTATTCAGCTTTTTCATCTGAAATTCACCAGCTACCTAAAGAGCAGACTTCCTGGTTCATGTATGGAGCAGGTCATATTCCTCTTTCGCTATGACTGTCAGGTCTGTCACATAACCTCCACAAACCCACTGCAGAGAAATTCAGACTGATTTTAGAGAAGTAGTTCACTTTTGCTAAATATAAAAGGGTAGGGACTTGCTTTCAAAGGCTGATATTTTGTTTTAAAAGTGATCTTATTAAGAGAAGGAAAATGAGTCAGTAGCATGTGGAACATATATTACGTGTGAGGCATCTTACCCACGCAAGGGGAGAGGGGATACAGAGAAGAGCTTCACCTGCACTTTTAACAATCTTCAAAAGGTTTTTTCTCCTTGCCTTGCAGGACTGCATATTTCTTTGTTCATATACAGGACCATTGGATATGTGTATCCAATCTCCTAACTGAGCAAGCACCTCAATTACATCCTCCTGTCTAGTGTCACTACTTTGAGTGGCACTGCCAGTATGGTCTGCAGGTAGAAACACATAAAATTGTCAAGTTCATCTGAGTTTCAGGATAGGTCTTAACACATGCCACCTCACACCCTGCTGTGGTAGCAGCAGAAAAAGGAAGTGGCTGGAAAACTTCTGACCCAGTCAGCTTTCCACTGCATTTGAGGCCTTCTGTAACTCACAGAGCCCCAGCACCAGCTCTGTGATAACTCTCTCTCCTGTTTCTCATCATCCCTCTGGACTGCTGTGCTCTCCAAGCAAGGATGTGACTAATAGGCGGGAAACAGGATAAAAGCAGGACTGTGCATAAAATTGTGAAATCACATGGCCATTTGGCACTGATGAGGTTCAAAAATCTCAGAATTGTCAGAAAGAGAGATCTGAGATACTAGACAGGTCTAGTAACCTTTACAAGAAACACCCACATGCTCTTCCATGATCTAACATTTTCTCCTTTACGTGTGTGCATGGCAGGAGGAAGCTATTACTGCTTTCGTTTTACACATGAAGAACAGAGATTCAGTGCTTATAACTAAGGAGCCCAGTGCAGGGACACATACATCAACCCAATTCAATCATGTAGCAGCAAAGTGGGCACTGGGAAAAAACAACCATGCTTGCTTAGCTAGTCAGCCCTGCTGGAAAGCAACTTATGGCTTGTTAATGAGATTATCCTGCTTCCAGGAACCAGGATTTCTCATTCAGGGACTCTCTTTTAGTGTCTGAAATTTGGCTTTAGAAATTGTCTTGGTATGAAAAGGTTTAGAGCTGGCTTGGTCATCGCTGCATGGAAAGGTACCCAAAGGAACTGAAAGGATCATCCAAAACAGTAGTGAAGACTTTCAGAGGAAGCTGGGGCAGAAAAAGCAACTGTAGCCACATCTGTTTGCCAAACTAACCCCCAAAACCAACGAAATGTCTGCTGTTCTGCCAATGGCTGTGGAGACTCTCACTCACATGAAAAAGCTTTGACTTGGGCTCCTGGGTATGTCAATGGCTCCACTGAAATTATACTACTGTTTTCATAAGCTATTTATTTCCTCTTAATACCTTGGAAAAATTCTTAGAAGAGACTTAAATGAAGACAGTATTGCAACTTGGCAGGTTCACTTCAAAATTCATTAGTTCTCTTTCTCTATTTTTCTTTGCAGAGCTCTGGTGCCTGTCATCAATAGTCAAGGGGAGAGTTGGGGGCTGTTTTGTTTGATTCTGATTCTACAAAGGAAAATCCTATTGGCTACAGTGTCTTGGCCCTAAAAAATTATTGAATTTCCCCTAGGAAGCTGCAACTTTAAAATACTCTGTAATGATACATTTTTAAGTCTGCCCAGATGTAAAATGTTTACATGAAATAACTTCACTTTTTGAGTACCTGAGACAAAAGATTTCCAAATTAAAGAAGATATATTCTGTATTAGTCTTTCTTATCAATTGTGATTTAATCCATATGATCAATCTATTTTCCTTCTGTCATGGATTGCAGAGATCATTCAGCCGTGGTGATTTAACATAATGCCGTGCTGTGTTTGCACAGAAACTCTGCACAAGGGAGATTCCAAAGGGATTTTAGCAACCCTCATCTAACACAGGATTTTTGAATAACATTACTTGGCCATAGGCAAAAGAATTTCCTTTTGGCAGCTTTTTTTCTCCAATGAAAACACAAAAAGTGGAAGTTAGATAGTTCTGTTATTAGAGCTTTGTTGCAATGAGACAAAAAGTGGTGTTCACAACAGCATGGATACAGCAGCTGAGAGACAGCTCCTCTGCTAGACTTTCATTTGATCAGAATCTTTCCTAGATTTAGGTCTTCATGGAGCTGATCCCTCTCTTGGACCATGCCTAGCACATCCCACTTCCTTTTCTTAGAATCCTCTGTATCATTGGGAGTTTGGGAGGGCAGAGAGCAAGTAATGAGTTCAGTGTTGAGATTTTTGTGGTTTAAGTGCCAGCTACTAAGGAGATGCTTGGAAACTTTAAGGTTTGCTCTCTGTGGATTTCTAATGGAAATAAAAAGATGAAGATAGAACCTGTAAAAAATCCACAAGCAGAAAAAGCCCCCTATACTTGTCCTTGGCTTCAACCTGAATGGAGTAGGAAGCACCAGAACACAGCAGTTCTATTTTGTGCACTCACTGGAGCCAGGGAAAAGTGTTAGTATTTTCATAGAAAACATTTCAAAATTATCTCCCTTCTGCAACAGCTTTTGGATTCTCAGGTTTTTTTCTGGTTTGTGTTTTTTTTCTGTTGCTCTCCTTCCATTTCAGCTTGACTGGTGCAAGAGAAGAGAGAAGAAAGGTGGTAAGTTATCTAGCTAGATATGTAGGTATCTTGCAGTGACAGGGCAGTAAATGTGACTTAAGTTAATCAGGCCTGTTGAATTGAAATTTAGTTTTCAGATTTCCTCCCATAAACCCAGCACATGCCAGACTCATGCTTCAGTCCCTGTGACTGACATACCATGTTGAAGGCACTCATGCATTTGTGCACAGGCAGCTGATGGTGCAGTGTGACACTATTTGCTGCCCAGACAAAAGAATGTGTTCCTGCTCCATTGCAAACACAGAACAGAGTTGTCTCTAAACAATCTGTTTATTATTTTGACTTGAATTTGTCACCTGTATATGTGGAATTGTAACTTAGTCTTGTTTCCATTTACTTCTCCTTTATGCTGTCCATAGACAAAGCAGCAGTAGGTCCTTGAACAGTTCCCAATTTTCATTAACAGTTCTCAATTTCTGTTCCTAAGTAACTATGTCTAGTTACTTAGAGAACTGGCTCACTCTTTTATTTTAATCATTTCATGCAGTATTCTGATTGCATAAGGTAGCAAAGTCATAGAGCACTCTCTTCCTCTGTAAGACTTAAAATAGAAGTACTATTTTAAGTCACCCCTCCTGGGTGCAAGTCTTTCTGTTTTTAAAAGCTGGTTCTTACTTTTAGGTTCTCTTTTAGAGTTCAGCATTAGATACCTTGCAAACTCCAAATGAAGTAACACAAGATTTTTTTTTTCTTCTTCTTAATACTACCAAATAGATATTTTCTTGCATCAGTGTTGTGCTTTGCACCATGAAGGGGTAATATGCACTAGAGGGTGGCTATTTTAGTTTCAGAATTATTTTACTGAGGCAAATAGTGTAATAAAACCAGCATTAAACTTTGATGAACTTGAGACAACTTTGAAAAAAATTCCTAACAGAAGACTTCCTAGTCTATGTTTGGACTACCATTTAAATGGCCAATAAAATTTTGGCCATAAACCTGCTTCCCTCTTCTCCCCCCGCTCCTTCTCCTAGTGCTGCAATTTACAGAAGCAGAAAGAGGAAAACTGCTGATGACATTTTTCCAACTGAAGAACAATTATTGCTTAGTGTTCCCTTTAGTGTTCTTTGCATAATGTCCTCATTTCTTACTCCTTTTTTACATGATGGCAGAAAGAACTGGCTGCTGCAAGCCTTGGCGTGCCCATGATAGCTTTCCTGCAGAGAGCAAGGCCAACATGGAGGCTGAGGACCCAACTGCACAGTTTTTAGCCAGGGTTCCAGGTAGTTCCCAGTGGCCAGGCTGAGCCCTGTTGTACCACACATTCACTTTTGTGAGTATTGGATTCGCTGTCGAGGGCATAGGTAGGGTCTTAAAACTGATCCTGTTGAGACTCCTGTCTGAATATATCCTTAAGTTATTCCTGCTTATCACAAATCTTTAAGGAGACAGGCACACAGCACAGTGACACTTCCACAGTGACATCACTTCCATCAGATGGTCTCCAGATATTTTGCAGGATGTTTTTGAGAGAGCGATAAGCCTTTAAAAACTGACAGACCATTATCCCAGAAGTTGTAGGACTGCTGGCATATCAGCATTCAGTGGCCCTTCCTGATAGCTGACAATATTTGATGTTTTAGAAGACAATGAAAAGGTCTCTGTAAAACAATAGTATATTTATTTTTAAGGGAAACTAATAATGACTAAGTCACTGGACTAAAACCACTAATCTAAAACTGACAAGATACATTGCATGGACCTATCAGTGTCCAAACAACAAAAGTCTCCCTCTGCCTGTTATATAAAAGACTTTATAAAGTCAGGAAAGATTATAAACAAAAATACTTAAAGAATTCAGAGAAAAATACTTGCTGAGTGAAATGCTGGGAGAGATTACATTTTAAAAATTGGAGAAATGTTCCAAAACTGATGAGCAGGAAATTTGGCTTACTTGGCAAACAACAAAAGAACAATCTATTTTGCTTATTGCACTTTTGTGTCCATGATTTGATTCCAAGAAGGCTGAAAGGAGTTAGATTTACCTTCATAGCACAAAATGCCCACCATATGCTGGGACTTGAGGGTTCTTTACGGCATTATTGAACCTTAATTCCCTAATGCTAAGAGATGATGTGGGCAGACAGAGTTGATGAGAAGGATCCAAAAGATAACCCCATTTCTACTAGTTTCTGTTCGCTTCTGAATGATGTCCAGCATGTCAGGCTCAGGTTACTGTTCCCTGCTATCTCCTTTTCCGTCTTCAATTCAGTTAATCTTTTTCTGCTCTTGCCATCTGTTTAGTTAAGTCTGTCCTAAACTGTTTCTTTTGCAACACTGCTGCAACCGTGCAACGAGGAAGGTAACCAAGAGCACTGCCTTTGGCAGCTCAACACTAGTGTAAATTTGCCAGGTCTCAGAGTGGCTGATAAGGCTTTCTGCTACATTTTTTCTTTGTCTAGCAGTAAGCTTGGAGGAAGCAGAATAAGAAAAATACTCTGTTTCTGTTTTGCTGCCCTATTCTCCTTCTCTTCATAAGTTTTTTTGTCTTGTGCTGTCCTCGAGAAACTAGGAGTCAGTTTTAAGTAAGAGTAAAAAATTATCTCTTTTCTGTTCACCAAAGGGACAGTTAACACCGTAAGATTCAGAACAAGGGAGTAAAGCAATGTTCACAAGAACTTGCTGCAGCTAAATGGAAAGGAAAAAAGAAGGAGGGTTAACTCAATTTCCTTCTTCGCCCAGCTCTCAAAAAATGTCCAAGTGATTATTAGTGGTGACTGTCTGTCATCATGTCATAAAAGAGAAGATCACATTAACACCTGTGAATCTCTATGCCCAAGTGCTTCATTGAAAAGGACTCAGAGCAAATGTTTCTCCTCTGCTTCTGCCTTCTTAATTGACTGCGTGTTATTGCTGCAAGCAGTGGACATGGCAGAACGCACGCTTCTGCCCCAATATGATATTTTAAAAGGCAGTTAAATGCTCTGGCATCTTCGTAAGAAAATTTCCCACCCTCAGATTGTCCATGATGAAGGGGACAGAACTTCTCAGCCACTAAGTGGCATTTTATGGCAATGGAAATTTGGCATTTATACCTGTTTCAAATATGTTCCCTTGAGTCTGTTTCCTTTTAGAGAACACTTCATTTTACTTACTTTTTCATTGAGTTCTGCTGGTGACAAAATGAAGCAAGGAAGGCTGGCTGGAAAGTTGGAATTCCGTTTCATTAAACTGCTTCCAGTTTCAAAATTTGTTTCTGTATTCATGCAAATGCAATCCACGACCTTTCCACCAAAAACAAAGCACAGCTCTGTGACAAAGCCCCCAGAGAAGTTTCACAGTGGCTGCACTCCCCAGGAAAGGACAAGAGTCCTCTGGAGAGTTTTCACTAACCAGACTGGGGTTGGAAACTTGGTTTTCCATAGCTGGGAGAAAGCCAGGCCTCTCTCTTAGCTTGTCTCTCTTTCCCTCCATATATCATCTGGAGAAGCTATTTTGCCAAATTTTGGTGAACTGACATTTCAATATTTGACTGCTGCAACAAAATGACATTTTCGGACAAAAAAATAACTGTCAAAAGAGGTTTAATGTCTTATAGCTGAGTGCCCAAAAAATGTTCTCTCTACAATTCATTACTATATAATCTTTTGAGAAAAGAAGCAGCCCTCTAAACTTTTCTCTCATCAGTTGCACTGAAAACAGCACTCCAGTCTCAAAGCTTAAGAATCAAGTCTTTTATGCCACAACTTTGATGACAACACAAATGTAGAAAAATAAATTGTCAGCACAACATTTAAGAAAACTGAACTGTACAACAAACCCGACTCATAAACAAAAATCAGACTCACTTTTTTTCTAAATCCTTTCTATTTATTTTTCTGCAGTATTACTTGCAGGGTTTCATACGCATAATTTAGAATGGAAAAAAGAATGCCAAAAACTGAGCTGTAGGTAAAGCTTGGGACAGAGACAGTGAAATGAGATCTTATTGTAATTGAACTAGCAATATGACCTGTCCACCTCAGAGAGCAGAAAATGTCCCCTCAAGTATACTGTAACATGCTTTAATCAGCATATAATGGAACTGCCACTGAAAACATGGATCTCACCCTTGCAGCAGTTTATCCTTCTCTTTCCCACCTCTCTTTTCTCTATGGCCCCCTCCCACACAAAGAACAGGATAGCTTTAGCTATTCTCCCTTGATCTTTTTCATCATGTGTGACAGGAAAAATGGATGGATCAGAACTGGGAACAAGTAAGCAGCTGGAGATGGACAGAACAATATTTTTTATTGCAATGGTCATGTCAGTTCAAGCAGGATTACAGCATTTACTTCTACCTGGTAGTTTCTCCAGAAAAGGTCACCATGAATTTCCCTATAAAAGCTGGGTTATGGGGAGAGCTGGATTTTATGCCAACTGCTCGTCTGTGTTTTCAGTACAATAGAAAGGAAGCATGTTTGGACCATCCTGAGAACACCCATTTTTCTGAAACAGAGCAGATGGCCCTGAACTCTTTTATAGGTGCTTGGCACCACCCCAGGCCTGAGCTGTATTACATCAAAGGTAACCTGTCTGGCACACACTGCACAGAATGTGATGTGCAGAAAAACACTGGAATTTCACTCTCCCATCAGAATTTGGATGATCCACATACCTATTATTTCTTCAGCTATTGGGAAGAGGAGTTACATGCCTAAATTCCTCAGATTTAAAAAATTAGACTGTTTTATTGACCAAACAGTATTGTTCCGCTAAAAAAAACACACACAAGGCATAAATGCAGATGAACTGTTAAGTAATTTGCAATAGTTCAAAATACTTACATTCATACCATGCTTTTAGACTTTTTTTCACTGGAGTACATTTTGCACTCATTAACAAATATGCTATTCCATTTAAGTCAATTGGGGCTTCTCTGGTGTATCCTAGAACAGCACTGGAGCCAAGATATGTATCTTACTCAGTTCATTAGACTCTCCAAAGCCGTAGATTAAATAAGCAAGTATGTCACTAAATCTGTTCAGCATTAAAATGATACAAAATGTATTTTTCTTCTTCCAACTAAATAGTTTTCTTCAAATTTAAACCAGATGGAAACACAGTGAGTTATCTGAGATGAGCTCATCTGGACTTCTGAGTGGAATGTCCGACATTTGGTCACATATCTTGAGATGTGAGTTAGGGTCTGAACGGGGAAATTTTTATCATCTTATGTTTACTCTTGTGGATAAGCTCATTAGCTTCAATGGGAAACAAGAAAAACACATGACACATGCACAGACAGAGTAAGACCATGCAGGACATGTTTCTGTATAAAATCTCTCATATGTAGTTCACATTCCAAACAAAATTTTCCCTCAAAAGTCCAGCAAACACAGTAAGTGAAAACTCTATCAAAATTAGTTAAGAAATGCAGAGAGTTCTTCTTTTTCTATGTCTTCCATTAAATCTGCTTTTGCTATGTTTGTCTGGAAGATTAATATTTCAGGGGGCATGCTGACTTGTAGGTCTTCTATGGAACCAGGCGTACTGTTGCAATTCGACTAATTAAAAAAAGCAGGCATCTACATAATTCCTTTTAATAGTTATAAAAAAAGCTATGAGGGAGTTTATAAATGTAAAGCAGCAGATATTAAATCCCCTTTTCACAGGATTAAAACCAAACAGTTCCAACGAGAACTTGCTCCCACATGGCAAGGCTACCAGGAAACTCCATATGTTTCAGCAGTAGAGTCCCTTTCTGTTGTCAGGTACACCGAGTGCTGCTGTGAAACAGCTCACTGAACTCAGCTCTGGTGTTGCCCTCACTGAGGCAGGAATTCCACCTTTAGTCAAGAGCCTAAATATGAAATGCATCGAGCTCCTGCATCTTCAGCAAAGAAATTTAGACTTGAAGGTACCTCCTCTATGTTAAATATGCACATTCAGTTTTTGGACTGTGTGATGGCTGCTTCAGGCTAATTTACCAGGCTTCCTGGTAAGAGGAATTAGCATAGGTGGAACTCCTCTCCGTGAGAATTAAGCTGCTTCTAATGGTTAGACTGAACAGGTTTGGTTTTTTACACTGCATTGAACTGGGGCCAGCATACTTTTAATGTGCAACTCTCCTGACTCCCATGAGCAAGTTGGAAGAGTGTGTTCTGTGGCAATGAAGAAAATCTGTATATCTGAGAGAGATTTAGCAGCCATCTGCCAGAAAGTTTTTCCAAACTCTACTATTTTTGGGTTTGTTTTTTGTCTTTTAAACACTTTGTATAATAGCCCTAATCAGAATGGCCTGAACTTATTCCTCCTATGACTCCACTGCAGTTCAATAATTATTTTGTATTTATTCTTTACCTCTTTTGGAAGGAAGATAGTGAAAAAATCTTAATTTAAACAAACTTCAGGCTCATAAGACAGCTTTCTGTCCTGAAGAATTCAGAGTTTTTATGGTTTGGGTTTGTTTTTTTTAAAAATCAAAATCAGATACACAAAATCTGATTTGTAATGGCTAAATTCCAATTTATTCCTCTTGCCTGATATTTCCTTCTGGCTAGCCCTGCATCTTCAGCTGTGTATAGCCAAGAGGAATCACCAGGCATGGGGACGTTAGGGGAATTTAAACTGAATAAATCTGGGCCCTGGTGCCTTCATTTTGAGACTGTCTTTTTTGATATCCCCAAAATGTTTGACAGGGACTAAAAGTTTGTGGGCCAAGATTTAGATTATTACTTGAACAGCAAAAGATGAAACAGACTATTCTGAAATATAAACGAATTTGCACATGAACTCAAAGCTGAATTTATCCAGCAGAAATGCCTCAGTAGGACTTTACAGACACCAGGAAGAATGAAAAATAGCAGGATTAAAAAAAAATAAAATCATACTTACTGGAGCTGTGGACATTCTCAGGATAATTAGTTACATATGTTTTGGTTGTGCCCTAGGGTAAAATAAGTTCTGGGATGAGGTAATAAATAAATTAAATGTGGTTTTGGAAATACTTATCCCTCACTACCCAAAATGTCCACTGCTAAAAGAATTTGGATGCAGCCAACTTTGGGAATTTGAAAGGACCACAGAAACAATTTTTATAAGGGCAACAATACTGCAAAGAAGACACCACAAAATCTGAAGTCAGCACAATCTTGAATGCTGCTGATTGATGCACTGAGCTAATCTAATTGATACATTTTGGACAGATTTGTTTGAATAAGCTAGGTAATTTAGAAATTCAGTATATAATAATGTAGCCTCACTTAAAGTCACAATTATCATAGCAGCAGCTACATGGTTTTTACACATGGACAAATTTTATAAACACTGAATTGCTTTCCCCTGCCACCACAGTTCTTTCTTTTCCTCCATTTTTTTAGAGTGGAAAATGTAAATACAGCTTAGTATCCCTTATCACGTTGTATGTTCACTTACTACTGTTATTCACTCTTGCTTGCAGTATTTCAAGAGCAAACTTTTTAAAACTGTGTTCTGCCCCCGTGATGAAATAGAGAACGTGCTTGACACAGTGAATCTGAGAAGACATATTGTAAGTCTTTGACTAATCACTAGGCTTGTACTTAGGGCTAATTCCCATTTCAGTGGAAAATACAGATATCAAGGACAACATACTATAGTTTTATTTGGTCTTGTAGAAGCAAGGAACAAGTAAATTTACCAGAGTCTCCTGAGGTTTTGGTAAATTGCAGAATTCCATTCTCACATGTCTGATTAGCCTCAGAACGTTTTCATCAATTTCCCAGAGGACTTAATGGAATTCTCACCATTTTAAATGCATTCTTTTGTTGGTCAAAAAATATTAATATATAGTCTATAGTATCAAACTCATTTCTACATGTCTTTGCTTCAGCTATCCATTTTAGCTCTTCTCATTCTTCCTCCATTAGATGCAGGACAATTCTGGGCTGGCAGCTCCATAAGAATAGCCTCCAAAGTAAGGGCTCTCCCACTGGGAAATAAGAATCAGCAAGTCCTGGATCTGGTGTACTTTTGCAACACCTATTTAGCATTTCATTAAACAAATGGACAAATCAAGGCCCGTCAGTTTACCACTCCTGTCCCTTTATGCCAGATTAAGCCTCAGCCAGTTTACCTCAGCCCTGCCAGAGGTAATGAAAAATTCAAATTACTCCAGCATCCAAAAGATTTTAGTCAGGGACTAGACTTTGGTCTCTCTCTTCTCAGTCAAGAGGTCCCTAGTCTGGATTCTTCCATCAATAAATTTTAAGAATTTAGCAAAAAATTTTAAAAAGTTAACTTCCAAGTCTGTCTTTGCTGTTCTTATGCTTTTTACATTTAGAATATAGGTGTAGGTTTTCTCATTTCTCTTTTCAACTTTGAACAAAATAAAGGGATGCTATTATTTCATGCCTTTAAACTATTGTCAAGTGCTAAGAAGTACAGCTATCAGATTGAATACTCCTCCACCCCCAAAAAAACCCCAACCCAAACCAGCACACAAATGCACATGTGAAAAAACCTCACCATTTTCTCTTAGGACCTATTCCCAGAAAGGTATTGGAATCTTGCAGGTAGCCATGTAAAGGACGTAAGCCTTTAGATTTCCACTAGCCTATTTCTTACATCTAAATGTTCCTTATTTTCTCACTATACTGATCTAAATAATCTGGTCCATCGCAGCTCTCTAAGACACAGCCATACATCCTGTTCTTAGAAATCCACACGTGCAGTCACGCATGACCACCAGCTGCCCATCACAAGAAGCCACAGAACAACAGCAGTTCCGTTTCTGCTATCTGGCATATATTAATTTTTAAAAAAGAAAATTAAGAAAAAGCTAAATTTACCAAGTTTCCATAGCTGATAAATAGCTGAAAATGCAATTTCATCACTGGCCAGTAGTGGATCTAGTCTTCTAATCTATTTTATGCTTTAGGTGATTATCAGCATAAGAATTTTCAGATGGACAATGGCCAGGTTTCAGTTCCCTGCTGTTGATACAGTCACTTTTATTGGAGAAGCTCTGATCACCTACCCAGTGAAGTGAACAGAAGTTTACTTTAATTTCAGCATCTGTACATACCTGTACAAGGCCACTAACAGAATCCCACTGAAGTGTTTTACTCCTCACTCGTCTGAGTAATTCACACGAAAGCTGGAACCTCTCTTTAAATAAACAGAGGTGTCGAAGAAATAAAGGAGGTGCTCAAGCAACATAAGAAATTAGGTATTTAACTGAAATCTTGAAAGCAAGAAGTGAACTACAGCAAAAGAATTCATGGAAATGCTCAAAACAAATCTAGGCCCATCAAAATAACAAAAGAGGAGATGATCATTGCTGTACAAGGCTAGCAGAGGTAGGCTGATCAGAGGTGAGAGTGTGTAAAATAAGGAACTTAATCAGTCTTTGCTTGGCTACTTACCTCACCTGAAAACTGTTTCAGCTGTGGTAAGATTTCAGTTCAGGCTGACTAACTCTCACCATAGCTTCTCCCCTCTTCTTATCATGAAATCAAACACTGCAATTTTACCTTACATTATTTATCAAGGTTAGTCAAACCTCATGAATAGACGCCCAAAAGAGGAGAAAGAGAAGATGGGATTTGTGCAAGCTGGTAACATCTTTCTAGTGCTAATTACCAACAACTGATAGGAATACTCTTGCTGATTAGAAATCCAGTGTTGAATTATTTCTTACCAACATGTTTTTCTAGAACCTCCTTAAGAATACAGGTTATAGCTGGGAAATACAGTGCAATTTATGAAAATTATTATTGTTACAAAAGTTTCCAATGCAAATCCAATAGTTTGCAAGCTCCAGTTTCGTTTCCCTTGTGCTTGTGTAACAAACACTATTAGCTCTCTAGCAGAGCTTGGAAGGAACAGAAACTACCCCAGCACTGTGTCTGAGCAACAATAGCATGAAAAAGTTGATCCAGGATCCAAATTCTTTTCCCAACCTTGCTTAACTTGCTGGACACCCAATGGACAACCGTTCTGTTAACCATTTAAGCACTGACCACTATTTGCTTATTTGGTATTTGTTCCATGTACTCCTGCTTACATCTCTTGCAATGTCTCTGCTGACAGCCTCACTTTTTAAGTTTCTCAAGCTTCTAGCCACTTTTTTTCCCCCACTGGTCTCCTATTCCTATATATTCAAGTACCCACAGTAAGAATTGTGCAAATAGGTAACTAGTGAATCAAAGGGGAAGAAATTGTCCACTTAACATCACTCAGACTGGATGCCTTACTGTTGGGTTTCTTAGCTTTTCTTTCCTAGAAACTTCTGTGAAATTATTTGGGGTGACTAATGGATTTTAAAATCAATATAAATACTCACATTGGGCATGAAAGGTAATACAGGATGCTTCTGCAAACACCTTGAACGTAATTAATATGGATCATCATCTTACTGTAGAGAGTACCAGGTTTGTTAATGCAGACAGAACTTCTGAAAAAAAGTTGTGCTTGTTTTCTATTACAAAGGTTCCTTTCAGAAGATCTTCTATATTTTAGTCCAGAATCCGGATTACAGTAATACCCATACCTAAATCTGCATCCCCCTAAATTCTCCTAAATACCTTCAGAATGATCTTTACCTAAAAGCAGTATTAAGAAAATTCATCATATTCACAAGACAACAAGAATTGTGCCCACCTCAGGAAGCTACAAATCGGCGGGTGTGCATGAAAGTAACCTGGGAAACACCTCTGACTGCCTGTCCTGTTCCTAACTCTTCCCAAAGTACTTGAAATTGATCACTGTTCCTAGTGGATTATCCTCCAAAAGTAATGGGTCTTAGCCAGTCCCTAAAGAAAACTGAACATCCTCTGCCCACCACCTCCCACCAAAGTATATGAGCTAAAACAAAACTGGGGAGAAAACAAAAAATAATGGCAGGCAACAAATGAATGAAGGGGAGGGACTTCATGGTCTCTCTGAGTTTCTGGTAAGAAATTAAAAAACAGTATTTGAAGATGGAAGGAGACAGCAGAGGGTCCTTCCAAAGGTTTCTGAAACCCACCAAGAGCTGGTGGATGCTGTGCAGCAGTGCTCTGCCAGAGACATGACAGATGAAAGAACAAAAATAGACTCAGGTCCACACTATCCCCATCAGGCATCCCCTCCTGAGGCTGTGACACAGCAGCTGAAACACAGTGGACAAAACCCATGGCAAGGTATCCTAGAACTTAATGCATCTTGGGTTGAGGCATGTAAATAAAATGACAAGTAGACAGCTGAACCCAAAACCTGATTAAGAAGTTCTGAAGGAGATTTTGGAGGGACTGCCATCTGAAGAACTCAATATGCTTGAACATTGTGGTCTTCCAGCTGCCACAGATAGGATGTGTCAGGGGACCCACACAAATTCCAAAGTAGCCCGTGTCCTTATATAGAAGCCTCGTTATATTTTCGCATAATACCAAAGATACATGCTAAATCTAAAAAAGCTGTATGAGCAACTATATTTTGTCAACTGAATTTAGCAACACAATCTGTCTAAAGCCATTGAAAACTATCTTTTAATAGCAATCATTTTCTATGTTCTATCAGCATATTTCTGAAACACATTCGAGGGTGTTAGAGAAATATGAGGTATTGTGGGTATGGGTAATCTGGACTCAGTGCAACAGTGGGTGTTCACAAACACATTAACAACAGTTGGTGACTAGAGTTAAGTTAAACAATTTTCTCCAGGATTGCATTTTACAATGGTAGGAGGGGAATAATTTTAAACATCTATGTAGAACAAGTATCATTCATTCACTTCTTTCCAAAATGATGTGTCAATGTTTGTAGATCTTGTTCTAAAATCCAGCAGCAATTTGTAGTAACATAACTGGTAGAACTTAAGTAAATCAGGATTCATAGCTACTAGATAAAGGGCTATGCATTGTATTGTTAATAATATATTAAAAGTTAATAATAATCTTGATCCTCTTATACAATATTGAATATAATGCTGTAGCACAACTTATACTGATTTTTTTTTTTTTTTGGCAAACAGAGAGCTGCTGTTGTAGTTGCCCCACCAGACTGGCATTCAAGAGATGTAGGGATAGCCACATGCTTCCTGTGTGACTTATTATAAATTGCTTAATCTCTGTTTCTTAACTCCTCATCCATGAAACGGAATTATTTCCTTGTACCACAGGAATGTCTGTTAAAACATATGTATTAATGAGCAGGTACAGTGGCAATAAAAACTGTCAAGTGGAAATTAGGAAAATGTCAGAGTGAAAGCTCTCTGTATTCATATTTGTAATTTATTCTTAACTTCAGCTCCCTCCACATTTTGTGAAGACCTGTGATAATTCCCCACTGGTAAACTTCTTCATTTTCTGCTTAATTCCAGAGAACATTGCAAAAATATTGTGTTTGTCTAGAAAGCCTTTTATCAGAATAATATTTTTACTATTTCTTTCAACATGTTGTGGGTACAAATACATGAAAAATATATCAAAGTACAGGATCATCAGAGACTATTTACACAAGAAATTAATTATCATATAAGGAAATAATCCCACAAAACTTCATGGAATTATCCTTCAACAATCTTTGCCAGGGATAAAAGTATCACTGAAAATTTGATTTGGCCAATGTGAAATTCAGACATGTTAGACATTAAACTGTCGGTCATTTAATACGTGGGAAACATGTAAATGCATTATAGCAATGCCTACTTTAGGACCTTTCCTTTAAAATGCTCTGATTATGTCTTGAGTATATTGAAGCAACACTTTTCATGGCAGATAAGGAAAATGGAGAGGCGAAGAGTGAGGAATGATGTAAGATTGCACAATTGCTCCACGTGGAGTGAATCTGCCCTAGCACTGAGGAAGCATTTGAGGAAGCAGGGAAATGGAGAAGGGTGTGGCTGGTGAAACCCTGTCTCTCAGAGCCATAACCACATGTTTAAAATAGCATTGGAAAAATACTCTCTGGCCCATCTTCATTGTTTTTGAGTGCAGTAAACTTTCTACACAAGTCATTTAAAAAAGCATGCATGCACAAGGAAGAAGAGAAGCCATCAGTGGCATAAAGCATGTCCCTAATTTCCACACTCCTTTCAGTTCTAGGCAGGGAGGAGCTCCCAAAGGCAAGACTCCATGTAGTTATTGTCTAACCGAAGTATCCTCTGTAGTGAAGCACAGTGACAGAAAAGATTTATTATTGATTCCATAGAAAATGAAAGAACAGAGAATAGGGAAAAACATTATTTGTAATAAAAAGATATGTGTGGGCTTATGCATCATGAGTATACATAGGTCACAGTCAGGAGTAACATAGTATTCTGACAAAGTAAGTTTCCACTTAAGAAAATGTTTCATCTAGGCAGGACAAGAGGTTTTTCAATGATAAATAATGAAGAAAGCCATGCAACTAAAAGCAGTAACTTTACTAAAGGTCTCTTTCTAAGCAGTTACTTAAAGAGAGAGGAAGTAGACATGGAACTATCACAATCACAGCTACCATTTGATTTTGATAAAGTTTTTCAGGAGAGAGTAAAATGACAGAATGAAAACAAAAGAGATCCTCAGGCTGATCTATCTCAAATTAAGTCTAAAGGCCTTTATATCACTTCATGCCAGCCCCTATTTCAAAATGGTTCAGAAGGCCCTTTCCAGAGGGCAGCAGTCCCACATGTAGTAGGCTGAGTCAGTTCTGAGTAGTCTTGCAAGAAACTTCTTTTCTACTTATATAGCATCTTCTTATTTTTTAATTTTGATTTAAACTGAGACATGATACCAAGGCTTGTACGCCAGTATGACACTGGGATTTGAGGTTTTCATAGTAAGGAGTCAGGGCAGTTGTTTGATCAGTTACTAAGACAAATGGGGTCCTGAATAAACAGGATAAGATGGCACATCAAACAACAAAAAATAATTTTCATGTTTCATCTCAATGTTGTAGATCTTTCTGTACTGAATACAGACTTTAGGTATTTCTCAAGGTCATCTGGTCCAAGCCCCCTGCTCAAGCTGGGCCAGTTGTCCAGGACCATGTCCCTATGGCATTTGAACATCTCCAAGGATTGAGACCACAACCTTGGGGCAAACTATGCCAGTGAAACAGTATTTCCTGACATTCAGAGGGTTTGTACCAGCTGTCTCTAGTCCTGTCACTGGGCAGCACTGAAAAGAGCCTGGTGTCATCCTCTTTGCACCCTCCATCATATATTTACGTATATTGATGACAACCCCAAATGCCTTCTCCTCAGGCTGAGCAGTCCCCGTTCTCTCAGCCTTTCCTCAGAGGATACATGCTCCAGTCCTTGCATCAAACCATAGGTCTTCACTGGACTCTCTCCAGTAGCAGTTTTACTATAAACCTCCTCATAACTGGTCAAGCTGAGGAAGAAGTGTATATATTTCTTGCTTTTTGAGAAAGATGCATTGGTCAACATCAGCCTTGTCTAAGGAAGAGTCACAGTTTCGTTCACATAGCATATGGCACTCTCTCAGTCTCCTGCCTTCCAGATTTGTGCATTGTGGGATCATTTGTAGAGGAAAACTGAGCGTCCTGGGTATAGAGGAAAAAGAGGGGTGGAGTTTTCTAGCACTGTTAAATTCCACACCACCCACATCATGGCAGGGAAGCGCGATTCCAGCAGAAAATGCTGAGCTGCTGGAAGCTGGAAGTGGAGTCTCTCTTACCTCAGTGGTGGGGAAAGATAAACTGGTCCCTTGAACACACTCAAGCTATAACTGCTGCTGAAGCCATGGAAAGGGTGACTGCTGCTGCTGCTCTGGGGAAGGGACTGCTGCTGCAGCCAGCAGAGCCAGCATTTCCCGGCACTACAGCTCTTGTCCAGGCTAAGCAGCTTCACAAGTACTGCAGGGCCCAGTTTTTTCAAATAAATTGCTATTATCTCAACTCAGAATCTCTGTTTTTAGTGTCATTCTCGCCAGGAGAGGATGGGGAGAAGAGAGCATCCTCAGGGGTTTAATTTTCCGGCTGGGTTTTTTAAACTAGCACACTGAGATAATTTCAGAGCTGAATGGATTTCATTGTAATCAAATAAGCTTTTTTGAACTTTCAAATATTTTGGAAAGCTTAATTTGACTGATTACGTGGGACACTGGTGTTCTGCGCAGTAGCAGGGGTAGGTCCCAGTTTTGCTCTCCTGTGCAGGGTTGTGATGTGTGCCTTCTGCACCATGTTAGGCACATGCGGAGAGGCACCTTCCCACACTGCCCTTCCCACCAGCAGCACAAACCCATGTAGTTCTGCCACTCACTGCCCAGGGTTCACAGGCACCATCAGTGTGCAGCTCTTTGGGATCTGCTCTGATCTGTTGTCAGATATCTGCTCCCTTTGGCCTCTGGGGAAAGGGTAGCAGGTCAGGTCCAGCCTCTTCCTCTGCCTGTCCTGGGCCATATGCCTACAATACCATGGCAACAGCGCAGCATGGTCCAGGGCAGAGTCCGGCTGGGACCAGGTCTGGGCAGTTACTACTTTGGATCCCTGAAGCAGTTCTGCATTTGCACTCTGTTGGGTTAAAGGTGTTAACACAGGTTTCAGTTGAAGCTGTGAAACACTGCAGTAAGATCCTTGAAAGAATGTAAAAATCTCCTTCACATGAGGTTTATAATGACAAGTTAAAAATTACCTGTCAGGAATGTGTATGGATACCTGATCCTGCATCAGTGCTGGGCAGCTTGAGGTCCAAGATTTTTCCACCCTGCCATTTCTCCAGTACCTAGCTAAGAGCTTCCTTTCTCCACTGGGAATCAGTTCTTATGTCAAAATACTCCAGACATATCTTCCTTATTGCACAGCCATACATAGGCCAGTAGAACCTGAATAAAACCACTTCCAGCACTACTGCTTCTAGTTACTTCTGACTCCACCGAGTAGCATTGTCCCCCCAGTTTCACAGAATCCCAGCCCACTAACCCCACCTTGCTGATGTTGCTTGAGCCTACACTCTCCTTCTTATAAAGAGAATCACCATAAAGAGACCATTTCACCCCCCTTGCACCTCGTTTACCTTTGCCTTGATTTATTGATTACATATCAAAGTTCAGGAAGGAAATATTTAATACTACTTTGCAATCTTTTCATGTCATCTTGTAAGTTTCTATGCATATTGATCTGTCATTACAGAAAACATAGTTTGTTTTGGGGATCTCACAATTAATTTTGGCCTCATAATCAGATTTGAATATTACAGAAGGGAGAGTCTACCAGAGGCTCCAGAACACTTCAAAGACTGATTGCAAAAAATTGTTTTGTTTAGATTGATCTGACTTTAGATTAGTTAGAATTGTTGTTAATAAACAGTGAATGACTTTATGCTGAATGCTGCTGCCAGTTACTTCATTTAACTGTGCTCACAGTGAGAGTATTAAAAAAAATCTTATGGGAATCATTATATTCTCTCACTGTAGAAGGATTTCTTCTTATTTATCTTATGTACTCTTACTGCCAGTTCAGGCATTCAGCTTTTAAAACCTTCTTGGCTTGATACTGCCAGCTCTCAACCACTGTCACCCAAACTGTGTGACAACAAAGGCTGCCATTCACATCTCTAGAATGCTGCCTTTTTTATTAATTGACTGTAATATTACCGTTATTGCTACAATACTATTGCAGTAGTCCTGGTTTGTATTATGACATTTCCATTATGCAAATATAAATAAATTAATATCACAGTCTAAAGGGGTTGCAGCATCTGTCTGTGATCCTCTGGTTAGGACCCAAACCCTGAGGCCCAAACCTGGGATAATTACATCTGTATTCTCACACTCATTTCCACTCTGCTGTCTTGGACCAGTCTTCAAACATCTGCATCCTTCAGTTTCATCATTTCTGAAATGACACTTTTGTAGACCTTCCTAATGTTTGGGAAAAGCTTTGAAATACTGGGTTTAAAAGATACTAGCAAGCCCCAAAGTAAAGACCTTCATTTGTTTGACTGTCTTACCTAGGATCTATGTGAGCAGCACCTCCAACTTTAAGGGATCTGGTGACAGGAAGAAAAAATCCAATCTGTGAGTATCATAAAAGATTAGGAAAAAAAGATGTCTACAACTGGCTAGACCCCTGGTATTCACTAGGCTCTTGTTTAGCTGTCCCAGAGACCTGACAGGCTCTTGCCCAGGGTAGCTGAACTCAGGGAAACCTGAGCCCATCCTGCTCATACTCCAACCTGGCCAGCTTTGGGCCAGTTGTGGTTGGCAAGCCACGCAACCTTGTCCAAGCTGAGACACCAGCTGTGACCACTTCCCTGGGGAGCTGGGTACCCAGCACCCAGCGCCCAGCCAAGGGTGAAGAACCTTTCCCTGATATGTAACATAAACCTTCCCTGTCACATTTTCAGGCCATTCCCTTGGATCCTGTCACTGGTCACCACAGAGAGGAGAGCAGCGTCTGCCCCTACATTTCCCCTTGTGAGGAAGTTGTGGACTGCTATGAGGTCTCCCCTCAGTCTCCACTTCTCCAGGCTGAACAGATCAAGTGACCTCAGCCACTCCTTGTATATTCAGCACATTCCCCATCTCCAGGTAAGTATGGTTATTGTTAAAACCACCCTGTGTGATAATTTGGCATCTCACAAATTGTTAGTGGGTTAGTGGGTGCCTATTTTTTTTTATTCACTGTCCTAGTTCTTTTGGAAAAGGAGCTGTAGATCACTGCATCAGAAGGGACTCATGGATTCTCAACAGAGAAGACAAAAATGCATTTTGCCTCCCTTTGGATGAGAGGTCAGACTCTCTGTCATTGCAGGGGATGGCAAAAGGCAGAGGTATGACAAAGACTGAGGGTAGAGCCCTCATTACTCATCTTGGCATTTGAAGAGGCCATAAGCTCAACAACTCATGCCCTCCTGCTCATCCCTGCCAATGATCATGGTGACAAGCTAAGAAGCAGGACCTCTAACAGACTGAGGAAGCTGCAGAGCCTTTTTTGCTGCCACTAGACATCTGCCACCCTTGACAAGGCTGTGCTTTGCCTGTGCTGGCACCTGGCCCTGACTGAACCGCCCCACAAACAGCGCTGTCTGCAGTGCCCCCCGGCTGGCACTGGAGTGTGGGCCATGGAGCACTGGCAGCCATGGCTGTGCGAGCAGAGGAGCTGCTGCTGTCCTTGTGGGCTAAACCTTTGGCTCTGACAGGACTTAATGCCAACTTCATCTGAGAAGGGATTTAGAAAATCTGTGCAAACAATTAGGGGATGAACCGCCTCCAAGGGAACTTTCTCCCTAACGCTTATTAGTAGTTAGAGGTTGGCCACAAAGCAAGTAGCTTTACATTCTCAGACTTACAGACACCATTACGATGGACGTCCTGACAGGAACCAATTCAAAACAGATACACGGCGCTTTGTTCGGTAATGTGGGTGCAGTGGTTTGCGTGAGGTACCAGAGCTGTAACTCTGTGCAGGATTGACATGGCTTTATCTTTTCTAAGCACTGGTCTTTAAGAGATTAAAAAAGAATTTTTTTTAATCTGAAGCCAAAGTTTTGACAAGACTTCAAATTGCCCTGAAACGAAATCCAGACATTCTACAAACATTTGAAAATGAAATCTGTTATGAAGACTAATTTATTTTTAGGGGATTAGAACATATTGTTATTGACATTTCATGAAGTAGTGTAGCAATGCAGTCTAAAAGGATGTGTAATGTACAATACTGTCAATATTCTATGAGCTGATTCTCAAGTTTTATTTTATATGGGGACAGCTGTGTCTAAGTCAAGGCAGAAACGCTTTACTTTATGGATTGGAAGGTCTTCTGTTTGTACTGTGACACATTTTTTACAGAATATTTCAACAGAATTTCCATTCCACAGGAAGTTTCACACTGTTTTCATTCTGAAGGAGAGCAATTTGCAAAGTGACAATATTTTCCATGACAGGGAAATCCCAGCTTTTAACTCATTTCTGTCCCAAAGCAAGGAACTGTGTGGGTGACTCCTTCATCTCACTCCTAGCCCTAGTGTCAGTTTCTGCATTACTTGCTGTTGCTTTTCAGCACAAGATTTATGTCTCCAAGGTTAGCAGGTATGATTCTGAGTACAGGACTAGGAATATTTCATAAAATCAGCATGCAATTTTTTTGGATGTGTCTCTCTTTGGATCAGAATCGTACTCTAAAACTGAAGTCACAGCCCCAGATTTCATATTGTGTGTGACCAAGCCCCGCATTTTCCAAGTCATAAGAGTTATTATTACCTGGTCTTAAAGGGAGTTGAGTCCTGAGTTGTGCAACTGTTTTTCAGATCCTTTTATTTGCATGAACAGCTTCATCTGTAATCATACTTGCACCATATGCAAACTCTTGTTTGCAATTCACATAAATTATTAATTCACAGCTTAAGCTGCACATTTCCTCTATTAGTCACATTTCTTGGAGGCTTCTCATTACTGCAGCATATGGAAGTCTTCTTTCCCTATGGTGCCGTGCAGTGATTAATTGTGGGAATCAAAAGATATGTAAAAGACATAATTTAGGACCAAACTCAACATAGAAATTTCCCTAGTGCAAACCTTGTCAAACAAGCAGCAGAGTTACTGAAAGTTTACATTGCTGCAAGCTTTTTCAGTGTTTGAAGACAATGTATTTTCATCTTGTCCAACACCAAATGGACAACAGGAGTTTGAGAGCTGTGTGTAGGGACTAATGACTAGCTGGGAGGAGCTGATGGCTCAAACAGAGTCGAAGGCCATTAATTGTGGGCAGTCATTAATTCTCAGACAACACCCAGTGTCAGAGTTGTTACTCTTATGAATAGTTGTTTAAAATATTGTCTATGAATGTTTTTAGGGTTAGGTAGTTATAGTCAGCACATATGGGGCATTTCCAGAAAATTAACACTTTGTATGTTGGGCAGATTGCTTATGTCAGCTCTCCCCATGGCTCTCATTTGCTAATATATTTTGAATGATGAATTGTGGTTTATGTTCTTATATACTCCCAGTATTTAAGTTACATCTATTGATTTTCAGCAGCTTCTCTGTGTGTGTGTGTGTGTGTGCGTGTGCGCATGTCTGTGCACACACCTTTTAAGAGAGTGTACTGCAGAGGAGAAACTCCATGTTGATACATCTGACGTGACTTGTAACAACCAAAGGAAAGAATTTTAGGTAAATCACAATGAAAGGGAAAACCTCCCACGGTGTTTCAGGTTATGTGAATATACAAGAAAAGGACAAAGGAAGGTAGAGCAAACTGCTGCCAACAGCTATATCAGCAAGGTATTTTTAAGTCAACTGCAAACATGCAAACACATTCCTGTTGGACACACTACAGACTGCTCCAAGATGGCCACAGGACTGGTAAAAAGGTGCAAGTTCAAGAACTATGAGGAGCTCAGGAAAATTATGTTGACCTCCAATTAAAACCTTGCCAATGATGTGGCCTATATAATGTTTTTATGAGTCGTATGTAATGAAGACGTAGTTTCAGTTCCATTCTCAGCAAAGGCCTATTTACATCACATATGTCATCATCAGAGAGGATGTTAATATGACTTCCCTGTTGGGGAGGCCAAGACCTAAGGGACTATGGAAAAAGAAGCTTCCTTTTCCTATTAGAGTTTTTTGTTCCAGGTTGAGTTGGAAAGATATTGGTAGTGAAACACAAAAAATATTCCTGTGTATGTCTCCCAGGTGTCTCAGCATGCTTAGTTAACAGCTTTCATGACTGCAACATCCATTTTTAATGGTCATTTTAAGAAAAGAAGAATCTATTGGTTTTTTGAATGTGACTACTAAAGCCAGCAAGCAGACATATAAAAAAAGAGAGCACATGAACAGCTGCAGATGTAATCCAGGCAGCCAAAAGACTAGTGTGAGCTTATTCTTCTAGACCACAAAGCCTGCCAGAGGCCATCCTCTCCTCTCCTCTCCTCTCCTCTCCTCTCCTCTCCTCTCCTCTCCTCTCCTCTCCTCTCCTCTCCTCTCCTCTCCTCTCCTCTCCTCTCCTCTCCTCTCCTCTCCTCTCCTCTCCTCTCCTCTCCTCTCCTCTCCTCTCCTCTCCTCTCCTCTCCTCTCCTCTCCTCTCCTCTCCTCTCCTCTCCTCTCCTCTCCTCTCCTCTCCTCTCCTCTCCTCTCCTCTCCTCTCCTCTCCTCTCCTCTCCTCTCCTCTCCTCTCCTCTCCTCTCCTCTCCTCTCCTCTCCTCTCCTCTCCTCTCCTCTCCTCTCCTCTCCTCTCCTCTCCTCTCCTCTCCTCTCCTCTCCTCTCCTCTCCTCTCCTCTCCTCTCCTCTCCTCTCCTCTCCTCTCCTCTCCTCTCCTCTCCTCTCCTCTATTTTCCCTACAATTCCATGGGTTCTGATGGTTTTTCTCACACAAGAAAACAAAACCCACATTACTGGTAGGAATACTTAGAAGTCCTACTGAGATCAAGGTTCTGTAAGAACCTACCAATCTCCAATATGAGCTTATTGGTAATTTTGCTTCACATAGTGATTTCTCTGAATGCAGAACATTTTAGAAGCATTACATTGCTCTGCAATGAAACTTCTATCTTCTGCACATGGAAAAAGACAGGGTCAGGGAAAGAGGTAAGGAAAGAGTTTAATTGTCAGATAAAATTAGGTACTTAATTCACCCTTATAAAACGTAAAGACAACCATACAAATTTGAGAGTTGTGTATTTCCACAACAGGGAAACCGCCTCATCTGCAGATGCAGTCGTGTATTTTATGCACACCTGTTTGACTGCGCAACAGCGCAGATTCTTGATCTTGCAATGAACTCTTCACAAGCAGGTCCCTGTGCGTAGGTGCATTTTTTGATAATGTGGCCTCTAAGTCTTTCTTCAGAATAGTTTTACGGTTTCCATGAACTTTGCTCAAAAATGTGCCAGAAGACTTCCAAGTAACAAACATGCTTTTGCAATTTACTGAAACTTTCCCCTTGTGTTCCAGAGAAGCAACCTCCCCATTAGTCACCAGAGAGACACATGAGCCAAGGAGGAAGGAAAGGGAATCAGCTCGTAAAAACAGGCAATTCCCTTCTTTAGTGTCTACACTTAGTCATTAAATAAAAAATAGAAGTGAAATCCAAACTTTTTTTTCCAAATGGGTCATTGCTTCAGTGCAGATTGAATAGATGAGGACTATTTGCATCTTGGTTTTGATTAGGACTTTTTGTAATCAGTTGCTTTTTTCTGCACTTCATACCCAAGCAGAGGCTATTGTGCATTTGAGGTACTCTGTATCCTTCCAAAGAAATGCAGTCTCACAGGTATATCTTTTTACACTTCTTTAAATGACCAGTGAACTATATTACCCAATAAGCAAGGGGGTTGGAGTATTTTTGCCAGATACTAATTTTACTTAGAAAAAAAGTTGAGTCGAGGCCAAGGCACAAAGTTCATATCTAAATCAAATTCACTTTCCTCTAAAGATAGAGTGTGTTGCAGTTTGAGGTTTCCAGCTGACTCTTCTTAAAAATGGACATTTACAAACTTGCAGTGTTGGGCCTGCTTAAGTTCTAGGCTTGGTTCAACTGGGAACTGTAAACGTAGATTTTGCAAGCTATGTCACATGGAAGGACAAGCACAAGAGATTATAATGTCTCTTCCAGCCTTAAGAATATGGCAGTCAAGTAGAAGTTGAATTTTCAAAGGAAACTGTTGGTTGATGCATGATGAAATGGTAATTCCTGTTCATTTCCCACTACAATGTATTCAAAGCCCAAGAGCGACATTTAAACCTTACTTCCTGCAAGACAGTACTGTACTTAGTAACACACTATGTAGTATGAGCTGCACACTTGTAACCCACAAATACTCCTGCGATTTTTCAAGAATAGTCAGTGATACGTAGCAAAACCCGAGCACATGGCTCCTTTTTCTTGAGTTTTTCTCTGAAACTTCTCCACAAAATCACTTGAAAGATTTTGGCAGGGACAGGGAGAGGGGGTTAGCTCCTGTATGCTTGCTATTTTGAAGTGCAGAAATCCATAAAATACTCAGTGTTACATTGTTAGAGCACGTACTTTCCATGCATCCTGGCCAGAGCAAATTCTGAAAGGCTTTCTGGTGCCAAAGCAGTTGAATTAAATTAAAAAATGGCTAAATTTAGCCATCCCTCCAGATCTCGGTTTCTGAGTATCATCTGGACGCAGATGGAGGTGCAGAAGGACTCACAATCATGGGTCAAGTTATTGTAAATCAGCTGAGTCCCTGGAAACACCTGGCTGCACACTTTTAGTTTGGCCGAACTCAGGGTAGTATGGCTTAATTTAGCCATCTTTCCCTGCAGGCAAAGCTACATCAAATTGCCTTACATTTCCCGTGGGCTAAAAGCATTCACACTGGATTTACCACATTTCAGCTGACAGATGGCAACTTATTAAACATCAGTATGCTGATGAATATTTTGAGCCCACAAGATTTCTGAGACTTTGAAAAGAAGTAATTCCTGAAGTATGCCACACAGCTTCCACCTACACTGCTGGCTATATGTTTGCAAATGCTTTGTGGGTATGAGGTGCCATATTTGCAAAACCAAGCAGACGTGGCACTTCAGCCCCTCTCTCCTCCCTCATGCTTTAACAAATTATCATCCTATTGAAACAAGCAGGCTACTTGGCACAGTTGTAAGTGTGGTTACATAACAAAGCCAAAAAAAGCAGCTTCCACAAATCCAAACCACAGATTAAGTCCAGTTTTAGAAGATAATATGTACAGTAGTGACAATAAGAATTAATGCCATAAGAAGGAACAACCCTCTGGCTCTGTTCCTCACAATAATTATGTTTAAAGGCTCATATGCAAATATTAAAAAACATAATAAAAATAGGGTATAATAGTCAGGATGGCATTTTCCATTTATATCTTTTTCCCACACCTATAAGTTCACACTGGAGGTGAGCAAACTAGTTTGTACTGGGCACTTCTTCACTAACCTGAGGGCTGTCTCTGGAAGCAGTACTTAACAGCATTTTGTGCTTATATACACAAAAAGGTGATTTAATAAGGAAAAGGAAGAAAGGCTGTAGGCTTCAGAACTAGTGTGTCTTGAACTTGTTCTGGAAGGGCCAAAAAAGTGCACCTATAGAGTCTTAAGTAGTCTTTGCTGGGCCAGAATACCACTGGATTCCTTTCTCAGGCACACATATTTTAGAGACAGATGCACAGCCATGTCCCTTTACATGTGGGCACGGAGTAACAAGTGCTTGGAGATTTTTGGTAGGTAAAATATTATTTTTTCCACTTCATTTAGGAAATACTTCTCATCATTACCTTTTCCAGCAGTTTGAAATGAACCATGAAAGAACTGGTTTGCTGTCAGATAAGCTACATACTCAGGGCTCCTGAAATGTGTATCTTCAAGTGGAACTTGACAACCACCTAGAAGTTCCTCACTGTTTATATTTGTTTTGTAATTTTGCATTATCATTATTGATGAGGCCAAGAATGAAAACCAAAAGCTATGTGCTTTGTTCATACAAACTAGAACAAGAACGACATGTCTTTGGCTACACTTGAATGGAACAGTAGTTGAGAATATAAACAGAGAAAAGAACAAGAACTTTCAGAGGCTGTAAACTGTGATATACAAAGGCTTAACAAAGTGTCACATGCGTCTTGAGACTCTGGCCCTATTATGTGCATTTATTTTTTAGTCCCAATGGTTGATGTAGGAAAAAATCTGCAGCTACCATTTTATAAAATACTTGATAGCTCTGGAATTGATTATGAATGACGACAAAGAGAAATGAGTTTCAGACATTCCAGAAACAGAGTAAGAGTTCTCATTTAAATCAAAACAAAACAAAACAAAAAAAAAACCCTCACTCAACAACTACAGCAACTCATTCCCCTAACCCTAAAGCTAAATTGTAGTGTATGAAGCACAAAAACTAATTCCTTATTATTACACTAACAGTTGTCTTAGATATGTAGAGAGCTTGATTGTTGAGCAAGGACTAGACAGCCTGTCCAGGACACACCATTTCTGATAATTTTTGAGTCTACATAACTCTTCCTCCTGAGAACAAATCACGGAATGGACAAATAGAGGGTAGTTGCATAGCTATTTTAAAACAGAATCTTCTACTGGACCAGAGACCAATAGGAAAGTTATATCTGTAAGGTTTTCACTGAAATTTGTCAAATAAAGAAAGCATACTGGCTGAACAAGGTACATGCCCTACAGATCTTATGCATAGGATTGAACATTTAGCAGTGGCTGATGGGAGACAAACCAACATGCCACTTTTCTGGTTTGATTAGGATGCTATCAAGCCAAAGTTTCACCACTGCTCTCTCAGTGCTTTTGAGTTTTCTCACCAAACAGGTCTGCTTCAAAAAGGAACTTTCTCCTGGCTGGAAAGTTCACTCACCTTAGGAGAATACAAATAGACTACAAATAATGCCTTAACCAGCAGCCCAACGACCTGATGTTAATTGTCATCAATATGCAAATACCAACCTGTGTACACTGATTGGAAATTCACCATAGTTCAGAGATGGCTCAAGACCAGTGACTCAGACAGACAGAAATCACTCTTTAAAAAGTGTTGCACAGTTAAAACCAGAATAGGTTGTTCACTACACAAAACAGCTCATCAAGCCAGGCAGTTTAGTTACAGTGTTAGACTGAAGCTCTGGAACCTGTGAAGAATCACTGAGATACAGGACTGGTAAGATCAAGTAAATCCACACCAGGAAAAAATGCTTCACCTTTCAACAGATTCCATTACCTGTTTCATCCCATCCCAAATCCATATGGCAAAGCTTAAGAAAAGTGGTAAAAAATTAGAGCCTAAAAATATGAATCAGTTTTGTGTCTTTCTGTATTGGTAACAATGCAGAAGAACTTTGCCTGCCAAAGATGGAAAGAGTCAGCGCCTCAGTCAGAGAGATTCACTTATCAAGCTCCTTGAAATGTAAGTAGTTTTTCCACTCCTAGGAAGGAAATATTATCCCTGAAGATGTCTGCAATTGCCATCTCATTTCTGGGCAAAATTATTAAAAACACAGTAATCAGAAAGTGCCAACAGCATACAAGTGCCAGCTTTCTGGAGGCCTCACAGTCAGGGTTCACATCAGGACGCAGAATGGAGACTGTCTTTATTGCCACTCAGGCCACCACTAATACAGAGAAAAGCCTGATACTCCTATATAGAGCCATGTGTAGGGGTGCAATAAGCCATGAAAATGCTGGATTCAGAAAAAGGTGACCCTGCTTGTGGTACCTGCAATGCCTTTTTTGAAGCAGAGCTCAAAATGACATGCAATTGTATCTTCTGTCCAGGCCTTCACTGACAGGGTCACACATATCCTTTTTCTTTAATCTCTGGCGGATACTACAAGGTGGCAGAGGCATAGCTGATAACATTGCAACTCATTCTCAACAGTTACAACCATTACTATTATTGAAAAGAGAGAACACCAATAGAAATTCAGCTCTTTGATAAAGCATGGCTGGCTGGCTCAAGATGAACTCTGACAAGACTGAATCAGTGTTGGTCAGACTGGGGAAAATGCTTTGAAGGCCTGAAAATCCTTCTGAAACTTTAAGATCTATCACGGCCATACGTTAAACAGGGTACTGACTGATGCCATCATAGGTGTGGATGGCTAGAAAGCGTCTCTTCCCTCCTTTAGTCTGCTGGAAAACTTGTTCCTTACTACTTATTGAAGATCAACCCATACCGTGGTCAGATCCAAAATCAGGCTGCTCCATTTACTGTAACAAAACAAATACAACTTTTAAGCACTAATAAACTTCCTCTGTCCTCTTTCTCGTGGACTCAGACCCCTGTGTCAAGATGCCCTTCGAGAAGCTGTGGAAGCTGGTTTGAAAACTGGAAAGCTGGTTTGAAAACTGGAAAGCTGGCTTGAAAGCTTGCTTCTAATTTCTAAAGCAGTTGATGGATTGAACTCCAGAAACTCAAATTAATTCTGATCAACAAGCCTATGCACCTACTTTGTCCTCTGGGACAATGCAACCAATGCACCAAAACCTTTTTCCACATCATGGATCTTGTCTCAAACAAAACCCAAACAAATTTTCAGCCCTGCAAAGAACTCTACCCTGAGCACTTTGGGTTTTCTAATGAGTATGGCAATGTACCAGAAACAGCATGAAATTTACTAGGCACTTTGATAATTTTTAGAGATAGCATTTGCACATCATGATGATAGACAGTGATACTGATCCCATAAATAGCCAAGCTCAATATTGAGAAGGAATGAAAACAGGAATATAAGCAGTCAGGCAAAAGAGTGATGCTAACAAGAATAGCAGAATAAACAAGGGAGAAGCTGAAAGATTTTTTTACCCTTGTGGAAAGAAGGTGGTCAAGAAGAGAAAGGTAGTAGCACAAGCTTATGAAGATGGGTTTCTCAGCTGAGTGTCCTAAATATTGTTCAATTTTGTGGAAGATATAATGAAATTTAATGTTTCCACTAGGAAACTTGGAAAATTCCTATCACTTTTAACATGGACCATCCTAAGAATAAAAATACAAGAGCAACAGCCTGTGTATCTGGGCCAAAGTGAATTTTTGTGCCATTGTGGTGATACAGAATGGCTGGAATGGACCTTGAATGTGTCTCCATGACTTGACAACCTGGAATCTAAACTGACTTTTCCCCTTTTCCTTCTATTTTATTTTAAACAGTCCCCCAGCAGTTCTCAAGAGGTACTCCTCCTGTACTGTATACTAGTCACCGCTTCTGCGCTCCTCAGAATTAAGCACTGACTTCATTGCATGGAAAGTCTTTAAAAAAATGTGGAGGTGTGTGTGGGAGGAAGTAATTTCAAGTGATATTCCAAGCCCCTCCTTCTCCTTGGCTCCAAAGAGTAATTACTCATCTGGAAAAAGAAACAGCACTGCTATTTCAGTGTGGCTTAGGACCTTGGGCCTGGTTTCATGTTTCAGATTAATGCTTTCTGTGCCTTTTGGAAATTCAGAATAGCAAAAAAGCCACCCTTCAGAGAGAGCTGCATCCTATAGATGCAAGGCCTTCTGAAGACATGTATGAGTTGCTGCCCCTTTCATATTTTCCTGCATCCTATTGAGACACATAGCTATTTTCCCTCCCACTTGAATGAACTTCTAACCTGCATCTACAAAACCACATCTGTTCTTCCTGACCCTCTGTCCCTGCCTCCAGTTGCTGTGATGAACATTTTGCATACTTTGTTGCAACATAACTAATAAAGGAAAACAGACTCAACCAAACAGTTTAGATATGAAGTGCCAACATGAGCTGCATCCAGCCAACTTAAAAATCCGGTGTTAAGATATCTTATGATCCTACCTAATTCTAGTCCTAGGGGGGCATGGTTGGATAGAATCCCAGATCTTTAAGAGAGGGGCCAAAATTCTTCAGTATATTGTGTATCAATTAGCACTATTAAGTGTTTCAGTTACAGTTCTACCGTTTCTTATATTCTAGTGTGGTGGTCCAGACACACAAGGTACAGACACACCAGGGTAGTGGTGAGATGCCCGGCAAGGAGAACTTTGACGTCACCTATCATTCTGAGGAATAAGTCAAAACAAGGCAACACTTCATGGAAAGTAGATGACCTGAGACTAAAATCTGGAACATGAGAAAGGTTCCCAGATTGTGAGAATAAAGTGAAGAATAAAAATTTCCAAAACTAACATGATCAAGAAATTATCAGCAGCTAAGGAAAAAATTATTAGACCAGTGACTCAGTAACTTGTCTTTCCAATACAATGAAAATCAGAATGACATAAACTATGGACTCTGTGAATACATGTATCCTCATTTCCACATGTTTATTTATTTAAAGAATTATGGAAATAAATGGATATAATTTAAATGGCATTCTATCTGTCAGTTCCTTTATTTGTATATTCTAGAAATGGTTTAATATAGAAATTGCCAGACTCACTTAGACACAACATCCATTTAGGCCAGAAATCTTCCATTCAGGTGTCCAGCAGGAAGTGTTTCAGCAAAGGGCACAAGAAACCTCACAGAAAAAAAAAATCCAGATGAGGTATATTTTTAGCCTCACTTTCCACCCCAGCTCTCCATACACTCTCTTCTTCATCACTTAATAGAATATGTGGGTCCTTTTCAAAAGTCCGAGTGCTCTTCAATATACCAACATTAGGAATCCATACTGCTATAAATTTTTCCAGCAAAAGTAAGACAGTTTATTTTTAAAAGCATGAGAAGAATGAATTCCCAAAGCTCTGAGTAGGACATTCACCTATAAATCCCACATACACAGTTGCCAGCAGTAACAGATCATAGCAGCTAGACTGTGCAGCATCAGATCCCACTGTCTGTCCTCTGCTGAGAACATTATGGGCCAGGTGATTGTCTCTGTGAAGTCTGGGAATGTTTTCAATAGTGCAAAAGCAGACATGCAGACACACCTCAGATCTACCACATGTGTCAAACAAATACCTGGTTGATTCTGAAAAGTTCAGAGCTCTTAAAAATTCTGGCAATGTGCATTTCACTTCTGCTTTACTAAGGTAAGCCTACAAAGTGCAAAAGTGACATTTCACTACTTCAAATAATTCTTCCATACTTCAATAACTCAGAGAATTCAAAATGTTTCATTGATTTCTAACAGGATGCCTAGAGATAATCATGAAGACTCCTACAAAACTTTGCATATTGCCACATTCTTCTTCCAGGTGGTAAGATATCCAGAGGTGCAAACTGCCATCTCTTAGCTCTCTAACATTAAAAAGTAAATTAATCTCCAAAAAATCCAAATTATCTCTCTCTTTTCCTTATGAAAAGTCAGATAACTCACCCACAGCAATAACAGAACTAGTTCATCACGCAAGTATATAAATAACTCCTCATTCTTTTTGATGTCTCACATCCAAGTTACTCTTTGAAACCCCCTGAGCAATTTAGCCCTATCCAATGGCAGTCACAAGAGAAAGTCAAAAGCTGTTCCTCAGATGAGCTTCAAATTTTCCTTCCACAGGTGCACAAGGGTCTTCTTGTTCTTAGAATGATAACACCAGTGCCACCAAAGTGGCATCATCACTTTCTCCTATGTGTTGCTGAGTTTCTGCAGGTACTGCATAAAAACTTGCTTCAATCACAGCTATCTTGCAAGAAAGTCAACTTCTGCCAACACTGAATTAAAGTTTTAGCCTTTGTTTAGTGGAAAATATTATTACCCTCAGTCTGCCTCCAGGAAATGGTGGGACTTCGTTCTTAGTTATATTTTCTGAAATCTTCTGCGACCTACCATAAGTTGCAGTTTCAGGGAGCTGTTTGAAGAACTATGAACCAGGTTCCTAGAGAATAATGCAATACAGTGACAAAGTAACTTGTGCAGGGGCATAAATTACAGGGACAACTGAATAAAGACGGCTCTTGTTCCTTGTACTAATATTATGAGTTCATATCTCTAGCCAAAACCACAATAGGTAATAGGTTTCTTTTTCAACACAAATAAGTTCACTTAAGGAGAGAATATACAAATATTTTTAATCAAGCAAGGAAATTTACCTCAGAAAAAAATTACTTCCTTTTCTGAAGCCATGAGAGATTCCAATCCTATGCCCTTGCAAGCTAAGAAACACACAAATTCTTAGAACAAATAAAACAAGAGACATCAAGTTACATAATTATGTAACAAAACACTTAAATAAAACTGAGATTCTTAGGGAGAGTTTTGTAGTAACTTGGTCAGTTAACTATGTGTTTGGACTCAACACCTTTTATTTCACATTTTCTCTGCTTTCCACATTGTGACAGCAAAATAATTGTTATTCAAGATCATTGAAATTGGAGACAATTTCCACTGCTGCATACAAAAAAGAAGGAAATATATTCTGAGCTTCAGTTTCTGAATGATGGGGCCATATTTTGAAATCTTCCCATTTCAGTCCTGCATGCCCAAATTGTTTCTCTGGCATTTTGGCTGACATACGTGAATGAAATAAACTGAGGATTCCAAGCTTGATGTTTTCTAACACCAACCAAGCATTACTGCCAGTTAAATGTCTGGATCTTAAAGACTGAGGTTCATCTAAAAGAAGTTTGGGAATTGAATAAAAATACCTATTGAATCTTTTCACAGAAAAATTTAAAATAAAATTCAACAAAATATTTCAAATCAAGTTTCATTTTTGCTCATTTCATCCTGCTGTGCAATTTAAAAAGTTTAGTACAGTTATGGGCATGTTCCTTCCTTTACTTTTTTTATGTCTATTGTTCAATTTACTCAACAAACTTCCTTCCAATTGGGAAACCTAGGGAGAAACAAAGCATCATGACTGTGTAGCCCTTGACAGTAATGAAGTTAGAGAGCAGGAAATAAGCTCTTTGTATATGATGATAACTGGACATTATAAAATTGTATGGTATTCTTTCTAAAAAGAAGGGAAAAAAGAGTAAAAAATTAAATATTTGCCCCTTCTTTTTATATGAAAATTCATTTCAAGTCAAAGCCCATAATGGGATTGCAACAAGATTCTAACATTTAGTTTTAATTAGCTTTCTCTTTTTTCACCTGCTTTATTCACTGCTCTATCAGAGCTAGTGTGCATGAATTCTTCTTGCACAGCACCTGCAAGGATTTGAACATAGTGACTGAAGACATTTGAGGATCAAGACAGATTTTACCTTTAAAAGTGAAGTGGAGCTAGGACAGTGTAATCTACCAGACCACCAGGGCCCACAGATTTCCAGTGGGGTAATTCCTAGATTAATTTCCTAACAATTGCTTTGTCTCTTATTTGTGTCATTTTTTTCTTCTGTCACCTGTATGTCCTTCTCCTTTTTGCTCCCTTTTCTTTACCTAACCCTTTTGGCCTCAGATGGGCATGCCTCACACTTCATCAGTGTTATGCCTTTAATACAAGTAACTTTACTGGTGCCAGCATTAGTTAACTGTATTTAAAACACCTACAGAAAAATAATATTAATAATTTCTCCCTTTGTGCCTATTGTGAAATGCAAAGTATTCCTCCCAAGTAACATAAACCGAGGTCTCGGTACTACTGCTTTTTCATATTGATCACAATTCCTTGCTGCAAGAATTCTACCTCAAAATTTATTTATCCCTTGCTTTTGTCTTCTTATTTCTCTCCAAAAAAGGAAATAACCTATTTCAAGAGACTAAAGATTCCTCACTGCCCAGGAGTCATGACAAATTCAGCCCTGGGGAGGAGCAGTGGCTCTACGTGTGCCAAAGTATACACTGAAATGCTGTTCTGGTGCTTACTGTTTCCAAAGAAGTGTCATATGACAAAGATGTCACTTGGTACTTGATAGTTTAATCAAACCCTCAGGGATGGAACACATTAATTATCTCGTAGTACAAAAACATTATTCCCTTCCCAAAGTGACATAATTTCAGTATGACAAATGCATCACCCTTTCACTTTTCTGACTGGAAGGCTAACACCAAATAGTTCATCAGCAGTATCATTTTATCTTTAACAGCATTGTTTCTTGAGTGGAAAATACTGCACAAATGAGAAACATTGCCACGAGTACAGAGGCGAAAGTCAGGCCTCTGAAACAGATTGAGGCCTCTCCAATCCTGTCATCTTTTCCTTAGCAGTTTTTAAGCAGCAGGTTATGCTCAGGTCCTACTTACCTAACCATGGCATCAGGATCCTTTTACCTGTCCACAGATGTTTAGCTCTCTGTGAGGTGACTTTTCAGATACTGAGTGCCTGACATTCTCCTTGGTTTTCCTTTTAAATGTGCGCTATGAGGGGCCAACTCACTGTGGTTTGCAGGGAGATTTTAATTCAAACAAGCACAAGCATTTTGATATATCCAGAAGGCCAGGCTGGTGCTGAGGGCTTGCACTCACCTTTAACAAATGGCTCTGTTTACTGCCTGGACAGATGATAATTTCGTCTGGCTGCACCCCAGGGACATCAGCATTCCTGAAGCATCTCTAGCTATCCAGGAACACAGCCAGACTCCAGCAGCCACCCTCTTCTGGCAGAAGCATTACAATCCAGCATTCGATTAAATTCCAGGTTTATGACCCAGAGAAGGCCCTCGGGGAGGCCTCTGCATGGAGCAGGAAGGTGCGTCCATGCCCAGGCCCAGTCTGGACAGCAGCTGCGGGAGGGCCCCGCACAGGCCGGAGCTGCCGCCGGAGAGCCAAAGTGGCCCTGAGGGCACTGCCACCCGCAGGGCTCCTGCATTTCACCCTGTCCAGGACCCCACTTAGTTATCCCCTGGGGGTCTCTGTCCCAGCAGGGCCAGTGCCCAGCTCCCCACAGCCCTGCCCCTGCGGCACCACAGCAGGGCCAGTGCCCAGCTCCCCACAGCCATGTCCCGGCCCAGCCTGTCCCTGGGAGGGGCCCGGGGCTGGTGTCCCCAGGCCGGCTGCTCCTGGCGGGGGCGGTGGGACAGAGCCTGGCTGCCAGGCTCGGCAGCAGCGAGCAGCACCTCAATCAGCACTATCCAAAAGGGAGGCTCTTGCCAGCTGCCCGTCAGGCAACAAAAGCATCCTGGCACCATTTTAGCTGAGGAAAACAGAAAGAGCTCTTGGAGCTGCTATAAAGTGCCGACAGCTACCAGCATGGCTTTCATTTATTTCTGTGAATATCCTTACATGCAGCAATTACTATGCAAGGGGTACATTTCATTGCAAACAGCTCAGTTTTTGCTTTTAGCTGGAAACTTCTTGGATATTTTAGGGGGTTGGTTAACTAGGGTTTGCTGGAAATGGCCATTCCAGCAGTCATGGTCCATGGTCCCTGGGTCAGCACCCTTGCATGAATTCAGCAGATGTTATCCCAGTGGAAACCCTGCCGTAAAGTGTGAGTTTGGGAATAATGCTTCTCGGGATGACTGTCCCCTTGAAAGGTAGTGAGAGAAGTCTGACTCCCAAGAGCAACACAAAGCTGTCACACATGATCCCCTGGAAAGCCAGGTGCTTAACAAGCACACAGACATTTCAACAGGTGCAAGACTGGGCTTAGACAGTGTTTGCACAGAGCAGGCAAGCGAGAGACACAGCACCCACTCACAAGGAGCGCTGCAGCTTCTGGCAGCACTGTGCAGGCTCTGCATGGCGCCTCACCGGGTGCTTGGGAAGGAGGAACAAAGCAGAGACCAAGAGGAGGACACACAACAGACTCTTACTCATAAAGCTTAACAAGGGGTGAATGAAAGCAGGGTGAAATGACAGAATTTTGTCTTGACGTACAAACACGCAGATTTCCTCCTTTCCTGTGGAAGTGAGAGCTTGGCCATGCATGGTCAACTTTTGTCATGGAGTTTCATATCCCCAGATTCACCCACTCACACAAGCATGTTTTGTGCCACAGACCTGTGCTGCTCTCTGGCACATTGGCTTTTCTCCATGCGGCTGGCAGATACTGTAATATCATGGGTATTTTCACAGTGGTTTAGTCCTCTACCCCCACCTTTCTGAGTGACAGTAGAGAGTCATGGAGAGAAGAAAGGGCAAATACCATGAATCAGAGCCTTCTCCAGAAATTCTGCTTTGCATGTAAGTTTGGAGGAGTTAGAAAAGGATTTCCCCTTCTACACAGTGCCATTTTCTCCTCATTCATATCAGTAGGCTTGTCCCAAGTTGCAATCCTATAATCTCACAACCTGCAGTTTTAACTTCACTTGTGCCTTATTGTTCAGCACAGCATATACTACCTTGTTCACTTGAGCTGCCTACATGACGTTTAGCTCCACTGATCTTCTAACTCAAGCCTGTGCCATCTTGGCATAAATAGACTACTTAACTACACACTAGCCCTCCTCTGTCTAGGAAGCCACTACACTGACTCACAGGGTTTATTATAAGGTCCATTGCAGACAGATGTTTCGGCACTCAGGGCCAACTGGAAGCTACGTGGCCATTTTAGAGAAGTGTTAAGCCACAGCTGCAAGTTTATGAGTTGGGCTTTGCAACCTGCTAATTACAGTCACAGCTGAGAGCACATACAGAGGAAGCTCCTATCTGCTGGTGAGTGACCACACAGCTATAGATATAGGTATAAGGAAATGAGTAACAATAAGAAAAGCAACATGCAAAAATTTGCTGGAATGAAGATACCAGGTATGTTACACTTTGATGAAGTTCAAAGATGGGAAATCCAACTTTATGAAATCCAGCAATGAGGAAGTAAACATGTATCACTGTAACAAGGTTATTAATCATAGGTGAATTGAAGGTCCCATTTAAAATGAACAGGACAAGGTGATAAAGACTATCAGTGGAAAGTGAAACATCACAAAAAACTGTGTTATCAAAATAACTGATTTTTCAATGACAGCTTGATCTGCATTAGTGGGGGAGGAAAGTGTTTTTTGACAAATAACACCTGTAGATCAAAGTAGACTGCAATTTATCCTCTCTTTTATGAGATTGAATCAGACTATGTGTACCAAGCCTCAGATATGGAGAAAAAGATCCAGTTTCAGAGGATACCAGGCAAAGTATCCTCTGAGCCTTCAGAGCCTTCCTGGATTCTGCCATGCTGATATCGCAATTCCTGATTGGTGGTTCATCTTACTCCATCCAGCCTCCTTCCCCTCATGCTTCCCAGCATTTGATGTTCTTTAGTGATTAGGATATGTTTAATGTTCAGGTGACTTTAGTTACTCCTTCAGGGCTGATAGCCATCTCCTTCCCACCCTCAGCTAAGATGCAATACTTTACAGCAGATGGAAAGCATGTATGTCTTGTCTGGACTATGACTTACTTACACCCTCCCAGAGATGTTTCAGGGTGAGGTGTTTTACTTTACCCTGAAGTCAAACAGGAGCATGCATTTAGATACAGATCTACTTCATTCTGTCTTAGGGAAGAGAGGGATAGGATAACATAAGACTAACATGTGCATTATCTTGTGCTTGGCACAGATAAGTTTTTACTAATCCTAAACTGTTCAGGTCCCTCATCACATGGAATAGGAAGTGCGGTCTGCCTTCTGTGATTCCTTCCATGTCCTGACTGCCTTGTAGCTTCAAGGCTGATGCTTTAAATCTTCTTTTCTTCTAATTTTCCTCCCCAGAGTATCTTTCCTCTTTCAGGCTTACCTGTAAAGCACATCAGGAAGTGGTGGTAAGACCACAAGTCTCAATACTTGAATTACTAGCCAGGCATTAGCAAGTATCTGCCTACACACAACTACACATCTGCAGGAAGGAAGGGGTAAAACCATCCTAGACTGAAATCACAACCTGCCCAGCTGTAGCTCACAGTGTGTTGCAAGTAAAAATTCAAAAGGTACATATAACTTGTCAAAAATGTCTCTGTTTTACCACTTAATTGTACATGGCAACTAAGGGAGCCCAAACACAGCAAAAATCAGTTTAATATAGGAAGTCTCTTATATGATGAGGAACCTATAATACAATGTACTGTCTTTATATTTTCCTATGCACTCAAAGGATATGCATCTGGAATGGTTATACATTTTCAGTGTATAAAAACTAATTGTATATTTACTAGTCAACGGAAGTCAAACTAATTCAGTGCCCTGCATCAAAAACATACTTTGATAATCCAATTACATATTTAACACTAGCCCATAGAATATAAACTCTGACAGGTCCTGCCCCAGCTTCCTCTCTCAGCTTCCAGTTAAATCCACTCTCATTCAGTCTTGGATTAGACTTGCAGGACTGCACACAGCAAAACGGTGTGTGTAGGGAGAGGGCAGGAGAGCTGCAAGCACACCAGACTGTGTAGTCTGAGAGCTTTCCAGGCACAAGGTTGAAATGCCCTGAAGGTGTTATAAAATGATACCATATTAAGTAAGGCCACTAAATGGGTTTGATCTATTCTGACAGTCTCAGTTCTCCACGGCTAGAAGGAGGGAAACAAAGTGTCATATGGAACAGATCTCTAGGCACTATCCAATTTGCCCACCTTATTATTTCTTCTGATTTTTGGTTTTTTAACACAGGCTTGGAAATTCATATTATTTATTTATTATTTATCATAGTTGAAGATTTACATTCCTCCTCAGTTAGGTCATTTTTCATAGATAAATTTTGCGTTCCTACCCTCTAAAAAGCAAAATAAAACAATAAATCCCATATCCTAAGCATTGTCCAGTCCCTCCCAGGGTCAAGCAGTCTCGCAGAGCAAGCTATTGCACAGGGAGGATTACGTGATGTGCAGATCCCATCTGCCCCCCAAGTGTGTGTGCAGCACTGGGCCAGCAGCATGCTGAGCCGTGGCTCCGCTTCACGGAGACACTTTCCACGTTTATTGTTCTTGATTAGAAAAACATCCCAAATTTTAGAACTGACATTTAAGACTGAATAAAGTTCCATTTCGGTTTTATCAGGGCAAACTTTTAAATAGATTGTCTATTAGCCTTTGTTACGGTATTTCTTTTATGAGTGTGAATGGGAAGAGCATTAAGGAAGGCTATAAATCAAATGCATACTTCTGGTGAGTGCAGGAAATCCTTTAACCTTTATGTTTCATAGAAGTAGAAATAAATGTGGATCTATTCATATTGTCTACATTTTAAACATCATCCAAGGAGGTATTTCCAGAAGCAAAATTATCAGAAGAAAACAAAGGAAAAAAATCCCCCAAAAATACTGTGGTGTCTAAACACCAATTAAAAGCCATTGCCTCCTACACATATGACTGAAGAGACAACCCCCTCCACCCCTGCATTTTTATTTTCTTTTGTTTCTTGGGGGGCTGGGGTTGGGGGATAAAAGAAACACCATGGTATTGAGACTTAAGACAATTCTCTTAACACCGATAGCGTGCCAGCATATCCACTGGAAAATAATCTGCCCTTAGTGACTAACTCCCAGCAGAAATCTTGGCTACTTGCCAAAATGTACATATTCTTTCATGAAAGCAGGAAATAATTTTCAGCAAACTCAGAGCTGGCCTAGCAGGATGGGAGATTCTGAGCAGGGCACCATAGATATATTCTACTGGAATGGGTTAAAAGGCACTCACAGCAGCATGTTATGGATGACACCAGTGAGAATTTAAATATGCAGCATAATGGTAAAGCAATTAATAAGAGCAGTTGCTAACAGTTGCACAACTGAGGAGTGTTTTAAAATTCCTGTGCTCTTTAACAATAATGTGGAGAGACGCTGTGAAGGGGAAGGGGGGGAAAGCCTGGCATGGAAGGGACATTCCTTCAGTTCCTCTCAAAAGTTTGAAAAAACCTCTGGATAGGAAAATACTATTGAGCAGCCAATTCTTTCCACATTTGGCTAAGCCCAATGCCCAAAATACACAGAACACTACTTCACTTTGAAAGGATTGCAATACTCCTATCTGAGTCATCTAAAAGCAAATAAAATGAGACCTAAACAAATAAACCTAATTGTGCATGGAAACAAATCCAGCTCTCCAGCTTGGCCATGGCTTTGTTTTTGTTAGTTTAAAGCCTACATATGCAGTTTTAGTGGCATCAGGAGTTATACAAATATTGACAACAAATTGCCAAATGTTGTTTTTTTCCCTTCAGCACACAGTGTAAAGAAGTTGGGTGAATGCTTCTAGGAACCTTCCCCAGTGCACAGAACCAAATTACAGCTTGATGGGATCCACTCCAGCCTCTTCTCTGAAGGATAGACACTAATGAGATTGAGGTTGTTGATTGTTATCATCGAAGACTTTTATTTTCACTCCTGAACTCTGCTGAACACAAACCCAGGCTTTCGAAATGTAGCTCAAATGTTTGCACCATAGCCAGGGCATTGTCACATGCTCTCTCCTCCACCCCGTGATTTGTTGCTAGTTTGTGTCATCCTTAACCTGCTTCTCATGGTTTGGCCAGGAGAGAAACAAATAATGATGACAACTGAGAAAACCAAGCTGCTCTCTGACATCCTTCTTTTAGAATACTATTGCTACTTGCTGGCTGTGGTGAAAGGGCAGTGCCTTGAGATAGAAATCACTCATGAAATCCTGCTGTCATCTGTCAAAGGTATATTTCCATCAAGTTGGTCTGAATCCTTAGCAGCTTGCAAGGAAAAATGAGAATATGTCAAATCTTGATCTGTCACAAGCCAAAGTTAGAAAAAATATATTTACATTTGACTTTTAAATGAAGCCCAGACTTTCCTCTCACACAGAGCCAATAAACTAACACATTTTCTTCTTCTTTGCCTCACGTTCACAAGACACCTACCACTTTTATTATTCTGTCTGGCTGGATAACAGAGTTTCCACTTTGCAAAAACATAAACTTTTAGTCCCAGTGAAAAAGGGGAATTTTAGAACTGGATGAAGACTCTGAGAGTTTTCACACAAAGAAGCCACGGAGATGGGACTCATGCATCCTCCTCAAAAAACCAACAGTTAAGATACTTATCTACAATACTGGAGAGATTAATTCATATTTCTATTTCTCCTAATTCATCCGGAGAACTTACAACTTGGTCTTGTACATCTCAGTGATCACCTAATGATCAGGTTATTGAACACCCTCTTTCTCTCTTTTTTAAAAATCAGAAACTGCTTTCTACACATAAGAAGCTCCCCGAAGAATTTAATCACAAATACTGAGTTTCCATGAAACGTTTTAGAGTATAGTTTTAAGATCCCCAGCAAAAAAAGTTATTGGCTACTGTAAAGATCTTAGCTTTGACTGTTATACCATCCACTCTTCAGTTATTATAGTGTTATGTGCTTCCAATATGCAGGAAGACCTCAATATATTCAGGAAGACACATGCAGAAGCTTCTGCAAAGGCTTTCTGTGCTCTGTTGCTTATCGCGGTGTAAGCACCCCCAAGCACTTGCACAGTAAAGGGTGGATCACTAAATCAGTGGAAGGGATAGTGGAAAGGCATGAGAACTTGAGGGTATGTGAGAAAGTGAAGGAAAAAAGATCCTCTCTATTTCACTAACTCTAGACCTTCATAAAAAACCAACACAATGCTTGGGACTGTTTGTGCTGTGAGCAAACACTGAAATATGACAAGGCATCAAGGCATGTTGCGTTACGTGATATTCAGGCAGCTGCTGTGATGGCAGTTTCAATCCACCAACTGGTGCAACGAAACAAATCTGAAATGTAAAAGCTAGATTTCTACCAAAATATTTCGTTAATACTATATGCATGTAAGTCAGGGAACTCAGACTACTAATCCCCACAGCTACCCTGAGTCAGCCCTGGAGGACAAAGCAACAATGCAGCTGCACAGACAGAGGCTCAGAAGGTATTCTAGGTTTCAGTTTCCTGACTGGAGTATGCAAAATTTCTCTAACAATGTTTCACTGTTGTATTTTCTTTGAAATTTGTTGAAGGGGGAAAATACACGCTGTTTTTCAGTGGAATGCAAGTATGAAATGACTGTATACCAACATATGAAGGTAGCCAGATATAGCCAAATTTGTGTGAACACCTACTAGTGGAAAGTTTCACCCTGCGCAACAGATCTCAGCAATATGCTCTAGGTCAGAGGAGAAGAGAGCTGTATCTTCTGTCCTTGACTGCAAGTTGAGAACCAAGGAGCTTCCACAGCATATGCCACCCTTGAAACGTGGCCTGCACTTACAACAGTCCCACCAGCCAGTCTGTCAGCACACAGTTGGTTGGCATAAGCCCTCACAAGAGGGGCAAACTCATTGAATACAGCACCAGAGCCTTGCTTACTCAGCTAAACCACCCTGCAGGTCCCACGCTATGGGGGAGGGAGATTGACCTATCTCCAAAAGTCACCACCAAGGCAGGAGAAAAAGGTACTTCCTAGCGAAAGAAGAGAGGAAGCAGGTGAGCAGGTTTTGTCCTATTTAGCAAAACACCTTCTATCCATTGAGATCTCCATTCAAATCACTTTCAGATTTCCCCAGATAATGAGGCAACAGGTAATGAGGAGAAGTAGAAAGGAAAGCAGCATGTGAAGCTGTCCGTAAAACAGGATATGTGTGGACAGCAGATTAGCAGATGTAAAGGGCACCTCACCAGCCTTCTCTCTCCCCTCCTCTCTCTCTTTTTCTCACACACTCACCCACTCTTCCTTGGGCTGGGCATCTTCTTATCCACTGAGGCAAGTCAACTAAAACCAAATAAATACTATAATTATCACACATAGGAAGGAGACTCGGACAGCTGCTACTGGCAGCCGGAACTGCGCAGGGGCATTGAGTGTTGTCCCTCCTGGCCCTCCCTCCCGCCAGCTCCTGCACTCTCCAGGTCCCACGACGTGGGCATGTCAGTCTCCCACCACAGCATACAAACTGCCCATGAGCCTGACAAGGCAAACTGTCATTTTCCACCCTGGCTGCCATTGTGGGTGGTCATGTTGGTGTCTGCTCGCATTTGCACGGTACTGGATGCTGTGGAGCGTACAAACTGTTCCGTATGGCATGTGGAAGGAGAGAGCTCTTCTAGCAGGGCATTACAAAGCTGCATTTATGTTACCATATAGACCCCCTGGTCTGTATTTATCTTAGAATATCTATTAGAAGGATAAATGAGAAAAATCATACTTCTCAGCTCATGAAAATGCAGGAAGAGTGGCTGTTGGCAAGGCTGTGCACTTTATCTTGGGGTTTCTACCTGTCACCCTTCTGCTTGGTATTTGCCACATGCTTAACTCTCCTAAGGTCTTCATTTTTCGTTTAAGCAGCTTTTAATCCTTCTTCTTAACTTTCTAGGCTACCTACTTGTTTAATATCTGATCTTTTCCAGCTAATTAGTTGACTGCTATTTCTGAGACACTGTCAAGTTATTTACCTCGCTGAAGTGACTTAAGTTCCTCCCCCCACACCCCCATCCGCCCCCTGTCTGTCTGGTTTCCCCCTCTAGTCTAGCTGAAGTGACAAACTCTCTCCCCTAGCCAAACATTTGTTTTTACAAGGTATTTTTATACCATCACCTCTTCCCTGCATCTCCCCCGCCTACCCACCACAAACATATGCTGTGGTGGGAGGACATACTGGTTTCACATAATTTGCAGTGTTAAGGTGACAAATTTCCCCTCCTTCAAGTAATATTTTTTTGAGATCTGGTTTGTAAAATGCAAGTGGTAATGGCTTAGTTTCTCTTTGCCTTTTTTACCCTGTGCATGGAGGTGTCCTTCTCTTAGAAGAAGTCAGTGGAAGAGAAAAAGAAACCCACTTGATTTATACTATTCAAAACCTATTTATGCTATAATAAGATACCAAAACATACAGAAATAATATTGTCTAGATTGATAGATTTCTTTCATTCATCCCAAGGAAGACAAGAATGATGATAATTTCCGAGAAAGTAGGCAAATGTAACCACTCTACTGACTTCATTAACTGGTCACAGTATGTTTTTCTCCATATTAAAATCCACATGCAGTCACATTGACACAGTAAAAACAACCTCAAGCACTCTAAGCTTCAGGCTTGGAACCATGGAAAACATGATTGTGGGCTTCATCATACCCAATTAGGGGTACGTGTACTCTGCAGTGATTCTGGTGTGTGGATAAATGCCTAAGCCAGCTTTAAAGCAGGCAGGAACAATCTAGTTAAAACAGCACAGAGCCCAAACTGGGCTCAGCCACTCTAAATATTTACCATACTCTGAGCTGGAGGTTGCAGGGGCATGCATAGTACTATGACTGGAGAACTTCCAGTACCTACATTCACCACTGCAAAGCAAGGCCTGATGTGCTAAACATCCTGGTCACTGGAGCAGCATACATGCACAGAATGGGCCAAATGAAGACTGTTTATAAAAACACTGAGTTTATGTGGCAGGATGACTGAAAAATGCTTTTTATATGGAGACTGTATCTATTCAATACACACCATTAGACTTTTTGAAGTGGGATAAAGTCGTATTCCTCAGCCTAAAACCAAACCAAATACTGTTCCAGAATGTAATCTGCATTTTAATTCCCATTTTATGCAGACCTTTTAGTGCAGCACAAGACAACCAAAAAAAGTATGCATCAATAAAGCATCCTTGTTAATCTTTGTGACTTTGTCTCATATAAGAAGGGCAAAGAAAGATAAATTTGAAAAACAAAACAGGGTAGGTCAACTCACTGCCAGCAGCAGGGGAACAAAATGGGAAAGTACTAAACAGTGAAATTTATTTATACTGTGCAGCAACAGGCTCCAGAGAACAAATTGTTAGCAGAAGGAGCCACTCATAGCACATGCAAAGCTTCCCTCAAATCAAACAGATACGGCTGTCACTGCGGGAAGCCAAGGAGCAGAGAGAATGAAAGAGAGAGAAAAAAACCCTCTCCACAGACTGAAAACATTTTGTAGTTAAGGGACTCAGAGTAGAATATGGGTAGTGCCTTCTGTTTCTGTGGTTCTTGCAAGGTCATCTGGGGAAAATGTCCGCAGAAAACCACCAGGAGTGAACTAAGCAAAGGAGAGAGGAACGAGTGAGAGTTTCTCAGTAAAATGTGTGCAAGTTGGAAGGACATGAACTGGTTGTTTATTTCTAGAATTTTCAGAGATTGTCCCCTTTTGTATGTTGAGGAAAAATGAATAGAGGACCACCAGACTACTGGGGAGGAGCCGCCCACCACAATTGTCTGGGGGTAGTTTGGCAAGGAAGAGCTCTCCTCCAATCATTCTGGAGCCATCGGCCTCCAGGGCTCTGCTGGAAACTGTTCAGGGCAGTGCAGTTCTTCTGGCTCTTAGCTCATCGCCAAACCTCTGGCACACACTCAGAACCAGGTCATATTTATTTGGCAGCATGTTCTTTTCTAGAAAAACATGAAATCCTTGCATTAACACCCTCCTGTTGGCTAAAGATACCGTCCTTTTCTGTATCTCACTGCAGACTAACAAGTGACCGCTGCATCTCAAAAGAAGCATCCAAGGATGTATCTGCTGGTCCATGAGGAAAATATGCATGCACATCAAGAGACAACTTCTCTCCCTTCTGGGTCACTGGACATTTCCCTGTATTAGACATTATCTGAACATTCACTCAGCAGTTGGACATGGCACAACTAGCCTGAACCTATTCTCACTAGTGACAATCTACGCAATATTTCACTTTTTCCATTTCTCTACCCTCAGAAGCAGCAGTAGAAAAAAGAAATGTATCTTTGAGACTGATCTTTTGTCTTCACTGCAGGTCATAGATATTCTTGCCTCCTAAAAACAGGACAAATGTATTTTTATACTAAAGTGACCACAGCTCATGTGTACGTACCTGAGCTAGCCATGCAGTGTCCCTGCTCAGGTCTTGTTACCAATGTAACTGCATCAGCATGAGCTCAGCACCAGCTGCAGAAACCATCTATGCAGTAAAGAAAATGCTTGGCCAAGCAGCCACAGCAATACCAAAATCAGGGTAGACTGAGTTTGGATGGCACCATCCAAAACCAGGCTCAAATACATCTGCAAACACTGGCATTAGCCTATCTTCCCTAATGTTTTCAGAATGTTCAGAGATTTTGGGTGAAAGATGCTGCATCAGCACAAAAGCAGTCCCATAGCAGTAAACATACTTGGCTGGACCACTGCCTTTGCTTGAGCTCTGATTTGCTTCAAGTAAATGCAGTCATTTATTGCATGTTTCACCTACCTTCTTGTGGAACATCTGCTGTCTGCAAGGAGCCAAATAGCAGACGGACTCTCAGTCCTCCTGAGATACCTCTGGCTAACAGCATGCATAACTTTCCTCAGAGGCCAGCATGTCACTGAACAGTTGGTTTACTTTAAAACACCGCATGCCGTAGGTGTTTCCAGCTGCCTTGTGAGGTATTTGTGTCAAAACCCATGTTCCTGAGTAGCCTGTGCAGTCTAAGCCATGTTTTATACCTACCCCAGGAGCAACATGTTTATTTTAAAGCAGTTCTTTCCATACCACAAAACGGAAAATTTAGAGAAAAACGACCAGCTCTTCAGGAAAGGCCTGGAGTAGGGTGAAAGCAGAGGCTTCGAGAGTTTGTAACACTGGTCATCTCATGAGGAGAACATCTCTTTGGGTACAGGGAAGGATACAAAGAAAACTATAAATAGAGAAAGACCACAAGGATAGGGGTGAAGTCAGAGGGTGCTGGACAGTCAAGACACATACAATGAACAAAACACAAACACTGACTGGAAAAGCACTGAGAAATTTCCATTTCATTCAAAACACAGTAAGCCAACAAAGATATTCAAAGGTAGATAAAGCAGGAGCCAAAGGAATTTTTGCTGTAGGATGGTCAGGAGACTGAATGGAAAGTAAAGAAAGCAGGACTGCCTCAGGCTGTAGGAATCTGGCTGCAAGAAGTCCAGTCTGAATCATGCTGCTCACCACGTAGGAGGCAGTGTTAGAGATGAGGTCTCAGGGCATCATGAAGCTGCAAAAGAGAGAGAAGCTGGAACAACCTTTGAAATAGACAAGACACGCTGCTCCTCCAAAATATGGAAGAGGTTAAGGTAATGCCTAGATTCTGTATAATGTACTTCTGGAGAAGGTGAGCCAGACTCTTACTGGTTTACATGTCTGTAGAGTCTGGTTACTTTCACTGTCTGCAAAGGAGATGCTCTCAGTTTACCCCAGCTTAAATCTCGTACCCCCTCTGCACTCAGTATTACCCATCTTAGTTTTAACCATGTAACAGCTTCAAGAAAGAACAGAAAGTCACGCCAATCCAGCCAGGAATTCCTCTGTGCTCCCTCCCACTCAGAGAAGTTTTTGATATCACAAACACATAATGACAGATCGTGGCACACACAGACCCCTGTGCTAAACTAAAGCCCAGCAGCTGAGGCACTCCCTATATATCTGAGAAGGTGGTCTCACACCTATTCCTCCATTTCAGCTTTTGAAAGTTTGAGGAGAAAGAGCTGGAGTTTGATGATTGCTTGTTTATTTTTTAATCTTTAGCCAGGCTGTTTCCTTCTATATTAATATGCAGTATTTGCCTGGCCAGTTTAGTATCGAGACAGGTTTCTTCACTCCCGCCCCAACTATCTCAGGAAGCTTGCCCACACTAAAATAAAACAGAATAGAAATACGCTACCTTTTATTCAAGTCTGAACAGTGGCACCTGCTTCCACAAGGGCAAGATACACCCAACTAGACAAACCATATCTGGTCTGTGTGACAAGCAGAAGCTCCCCATCATCCCTGGGCTCTGCACCTGAGGAGTTGTTTGCCTCCGTGTAAGGCAGAAGATGGTTCTCGCACCTGCATCACACTGCCTGTAAGAACACAGCCTGCTCCAGGACTCACACTACTAAGCTGAGCTTCAAGAAGTGGGGACAAAGCAGAACATGCTTAAGGAGCTGATGTGATGAACAACATACAGAAGTATGACTGTGCCTAAAGGGAAACTGAGGACTCTATAGTCCTATGTGAACCTATGTGTTCGAGAAGAAGCTCTTACTCCTTATAACAGGCAGTATTCAGTGACTGTCTTGAGGATCACCCTCTCTTTAGGTAAGTACATCACATGAAGCGGTAACAGGGTGCAAGAAGCATGGGCAGAGAGCAAATTTGGCTGGCAACCAATGCTGCCTTCTGATCCCCCTGGGTGCAGAAGCTGGCTGAGAGAAACCAGGCAGACGAACGAAGTATGGCGGAGAAGGACAGTTTATTTACAGGAAAGGGTTTTTATAGCCATTCATACTCTAACAACTACTGGTCAGTAAAGAATCCACCTCCTAAACCCATTGGCCATAACTAAATGACACCTAATACCAAACACAGAGATTAAGAAAGTAAAAGAATGCAACTTATCTATGTTCTCCGTGAGAAGGAACAGAAAGAGTTCTAAAACAGTGCAACCACAAACCATGGCCACTCATGTAGTCTGTATAAGTCCGGTGCATCAATAAATGGATAAAAGTGACAACAGCATTTGCAGGACAGCACTGGAGAAGATGACCCAAAGACAAGTAAGGTGATCATGTGATTGGTACACTCTACAAGCACATGGAAGACTACCAGGGACTAAAACTTGGATCCTTTGCATCGCATGAGTGTTGTAAACACCTAACTATTGGCTAGTTTTGGGGAGGGTACCCACATTTCCATATCTTTACACAACAAAACCTTCAAAACATTTGTTTTCATCCCTGTGTAAAGAAAAGAACACAATTTTAAATCTCAGAATTTCAAGGAACAGAACGATTGTTTACGACACATGTTTGTAAAGAAAATAGTGCAGTTACGTCAAACTTCGTAATTTACCCTTACAGTACAAAGGTAAAGAGCCTTCAAACTAAACTGTTGAACTAAGAGCCAACGACAGCTACATTTTAACCTTGCATTCAAAAAAGAACCCAAAACATGACAACAACCATAAGGAGGCCTACTTGCCCCATCTACTGGTCATCGGGAAAACTGGATTTACACTGCAATTAAAATCATTACCACCGAGGCCACAATTCAGTCAGTTCTCAGGTTCTCAAATCTAACTTTAAACACGTGTAAGTGCTACTGAGGGTAGTGTGCACATAAGTGCTCTACCGAACTGGAGCCTGAGACCAATTATTTAGGATGGCAGAAATAGGGTTATGACTTTTTTCAAACAAAGAGAAAAATGCATTCTTTTCAAAGGAAATACTAGGGCAGTCTGTTCAGTAACACTAGCTTGTTAACCTTGAAAAATTAAATAAAGATGCCTTTTTTTGTTCAGAAGTGGGCCAAGGTAAATGAAAGCTATAAGATAGCAGCCTGCCGAACCCTTGTCACATAGCAGCCATATATACAGCAACACAGTAAGGTCATCACAAGGTTACCATGCCATCTTAGGGATTTTTTTAAAAAGTATTTGTTTAATAAATAGCAAGTTAGATTCCCTAAAGGCCTGTTGACCTTATACTTTTCTTCCCTGCATGCAGCGCATCCATCCTTCTGAAGTGGATCTATTCCTTTGAGGACCAGGCTGCTGTCTAAAGGAAAAACATAAAGTTTGGGTTGACTTGAGATCTTTACACTACCCCAGGAGGAAGAGTTGTTGGATTTCTCTCTTTTAGCACATGCCTCACTCTCATCATGTTCTTCAAGGGCAGTGCCCGCGCTAGTACAGTAACATCCCTCTGCTCTATGACCTCCCATGCTGGTTGCAGGTTCAATCAGATGTGCCTAGAGAAAAGCTGCAGCCAAGGGAAAGGCCATCAAACACTCTGGGGCAGCAAGCTTCCCACCAGGGAACCCAATCCACCTGCAAGCTGTCTCACTGTGAGATCTTACACACAGCCATCCTCTCTCCACGGGACTCCAAGAGGCCTCTGACAGTTTGCTTAGGCAGATACTCAGTATGCTGCTATATTTCCTGCAAGGCACACAAGCCTCCTGCTCAAAGGACTTCTGGGTCTTGTAGATTCTAGGCAGAAACAGGACTATTAGCATGTCTATCTAGGCCCAGACATGAAACTTCAGAGAGGAGTTATTGTCACACCACAACAGGGAACGATTAAACATCTTCAGCAAGCAGAGCTCAACATGGTCTGCAGAAGTACAGGTGCCACCCTCTGTTTTGAGGATCTATGACCCTAGTTACCTGGGAAATCCTGTGAGAATAAACTGGCCACAGCAGGAAACAGACTGTAAAGGAGGAAAAGGAACAGCATCCCCACTGAGGCTCGTTCAACTCAGGTGATAAATCTGAGAAGCAATTATGCCTACATTTAAATACACCATTTCTATAGCAGACAGGGAAAGAAATCATTGGCAGTAGACCTAGACTTGCTGGTAAACCAAGTGATAGACTGCACATGAAGTACAAGCAGTGTCTTGTACGCTGCTTGTACACAAGCAGCGTACAAGCGCAATGCTTGCACAGCCTCCCAATTACAGTGTAAACTGGGATCCAGCATTTTTGGATGACACCCCCAGAGGTTACAAAAATGGCCAAGAGATTTTTTGGCTGAAGCATGTAACATCTAACACCTCAGTTATCTAGAGACAGAGGTAGAAGAAATACTGTCAGTGTCCAGAAGTGTCTGCAAGAAAAGCCCACTGAAGACAGCTCCTGAGGGCTCTGTCTCCGAGTTCTCCAAGCATCACAAGCCTGCTGAGAGATTCCCTGCAGGCACACAACCACTTGGCATACTTGCACTAGACACCAGGGGAAGCAAACAGCTGACAGCTAAGGTGTCACCTGGGACAGTGCAAAATGATGGGGACTATAGGCAGTGCCCAGAACTGCTTGCAGTACAAGTTGGTTTCCTCAAGGGCAGGTATTTTGGGAGTTCTGTATCTAAGCACAGCTGACTTCCTCAGCAATTCCTCCTCTGCATGGGACAAGTAGCACAACTTAAGGGTACGTTAATTCTTCAGCCTGTAAAACACTGCACAGTGGAGGAAAGACCAGTTTACACCAGAGAAAATAGGTGCCAACTCTGCCTGGGCTTGTGGATTCATGCACAACTCTCCATGCATGAAGACCCACCTAGAGAAACATAACTCCCAACAGCTCAGGATTCCTTTCTCCTGAGAGGATGCACAGCATTTGTCTCTCCGAGCTTCAACCCTGTTGTTCTGGGAGGACCCACTGAGAGAAGTTGGTCATGTGGGAGCTGCTAGAAAAGGAGCCATAACAGACAGCTGTGAAAGAGGCAGCCCTGCTGAAGCAAGACACTGAAAGGATGCTGGCACATTTTTAATAGCCACAGAGCAGTACTGCTCTCAAAAGCAGCCTCCAGAGGCAAGAGCCAGACTTCGTTAATTCTCTAGTCCCTCATGGCAGACACCTTTGACAGACCAAGTTCTGGTTTATTAGGCTGTGAAACCCACTCTGTTCCCTACACAAGACCAGATTTAGACATCTGACTCACATCACAGGCCCAAAGCTTATTATGTCAATCCAAGCTGATAAATAATCCAGAAAATGGCAAAAGCAAATGTTTGGTGAGAGCTTTGCATATAAACCAGGCTTTAACTGAAAGCTACGACCATGACTGCAGATAAACCATTCAGTCTTTCTTTTAGCGTTGCCATCAATGTACGTGAGACAATCCTCCTTATCCCACAACTTCCCAATAACTGCCCCATTATCAGTGTTCAGAAACAATCCTCAATTGCTATTTGCATTGCACTTGACAGACTGAGGACCCCTTTTTTTTCCTTTTTGTAAAACAAGGTGAATGAAACATCCTTGTTCCTGGTTGTGAATAATTCTATAATTTATTATTTTAGTTACATACAGTACTTTTGAGGAGGAAAATGTAGCACTGTTCTCTGAAAGAATTTTCTTGGTTATGTTACAGTACTAAGCACAATTTCTCTTCCCTTTAACCTTTTCCCTGGGAAGAAAGTCTGCATTCTTCAGCTGTGAACTTAGATTACTGCTTTGTTTTTGGGGTTTTGTTTCAGGTTTTTTTGCTTAATAAGAATAATGCACAAGAAGAATACAGAGTTCTCTAGAGACTAAACCACATATTTATATCAAATAAAATTTGTTTCACTGGAAAATAAGCAGCACAGAAAATGCTAGATGAGATGTTTTATTCTACATCCAGACACTTAGGAGTAGGCAATTATGAAGCTGACTAGTCTCTGTTTTCCAGTCGTTCTAGACTGCAGGGGTAACTATATCTTTAGCCACAGACATACCAACCTTCAACATAAAAGAAATTGGCAAAGCAACTAGTATATCACTTCTTGCTACTATCACAAGCATTAAAAATATTCTTAAACATGCCACTCACTCACCAGGAAATAAACATCATAAGGAACTGGAAATCACTGCTTCACCACCACTCAGCCTTGACACTGTCACTTTCTACCTCCTTGCAGAAGTCTGGCAGCACCTTTCCAAGCACCACCTGCATCAGGGCACACTGTAGCGTCCCACGGGCTCAGCCAGCTAGCTGTGACACAAAACCAGGCACAGGTGCTGGAATCAGCCCAGGGGCTGAGTCCCAGCTGGCACATCTAAAATTATATCCGGCCCAAGGGAAATGCGAGTGTTTGGAAAGACCTTGTGTGTAGAGATTTTCCAAATGTTAGTGGTCCTCCTTTAGAGCAATAGAAATGCTGATTAGACTGAAGACCAATAGATGGTGTGGACTGTTTGGGGTGTACCAAAGGGACGATTTGCTTCTTGTGGACTGGGCTGGGCTAAGCAGCCCCCATTCCTTTGCTGGTGAGTTCGCACAACCATGACTGTGGCTCTTGCTTTGCTTGGTGGAGAGAGAGGTGATTACCACTCATGCCCCACTGCATGGTCGCCTTTCCGCTGCCAAAGCCCTCCTGTCAGTGAGGCTTCAAAAGGGAGTGTGGCTGACCAGTTCACCCAGAAATAGCTCCTCACACCCCCTTCAATCACCCCTTTGAAATCCTGTTCCATCGATTCTCTCAGTAGGAGACCACTCCTTCATCTGGTGGGAAAAGCAAATAGGGCTCTCCAGCTTTTCTTTACTTTGAATGAGAGCATTCATTGAACAGGCCCTGCTCAGGCAAAGACTGAGACTTCACCATGACCTTCCACTTCCTTAAAAACACCGCAGGCTCAACAGAGCCTCCTGGCAAGACAGATGAATCCAGTCACTGGCATGCAGATCCCAGTGCTGGTGCCCTCAAGAGAGAATAGAGGCTTATTCTAATACCCAATGATTATATTGTCTAAGTAACGCACAACAAAGGGACAAAGGTGAGCCCTTGAATCACTGTACAGATGTTTCTTCTCTAGGATAGGGGTGTTAACTCCAGAGATATCAATACCATAGTCCCTGAGATAGTCTAATGAGCTTTGCACCAAAACACATGATGATACTTCCACCTACATTTCAGACAAGAAGGTACTGATCCTGCAGTGCTCCCCCAGAGGTGATGATCTTGTGCACAGATTTACCTAAGCTTGAGGGAATAGCTACAAGAGAGCACAAAATCCTGAGACACCTTCACACCACACAATCCTTAGCACCTCAATCTGACTCTAGAGTTAGCCCTGCGTCAAGCAGGGAATTGGACTAGATGACCTCAAAGTATCATTTCCAGTGTATAGTCTGTGATTTTGTGATACCAAAATCACTGCTTTTGAGGCAGCACATCTGTGAAGAAACAATGGAAAGACCTCAGATTTGGGATTGGGGGTTCAACTAGAATTAACAGAATCCTGGCAAAGATTCTTGATGACCCTTGTGGTCAATGAAATGCAAACACAGTGGAAAAACACTGGGCAGATTCCTAACATTCAGAGAAGACTTGTGGCATTACTCCGTCACTTTGTTTGAGGCAAGGATATCTTTTCATATACATAATTCCTCTTCAAAAACTCCTTGTCCCTTTCTACAGCAGTAAATATACAGAGAAACATTGTACTAAACATTTCTCCACATGCCCAGTATCTGCAAATATCAATGTGTACATTCCTTATTTTGTATGAAGTATCACTGTGATGTTTTCACCAATGATACAAGATGGTAAAGCCATCAGAATGATGAGGAAGACTTTCAACATAACAGCTAGCATTCAACACAGAAATATTCATAAGAAGCTGTCCATACACAATACACACTTAGAACATGCAGATGATTTTAAGGCCTGTCCCCCACTGTATTTCAGGAAGAGAAGTTCAATGGTAACAGCATAGTCAGTACATTAACTAACACTAGAGAACAGAGGGTACCAATCCTATGTCCATCCAGGTAAAATTAGCAAATAGACATAAATATTAACATGCCTCTTGTATACAGTAGAGGTACGATTTCATAAGTGTTTCATACACAAAGGTGGCTATTCACCCAGAACACAGTCTTTAAAATGTCAGAAGTTATTTTCAGGTACCTGGGATCTGAAAATCCTGCTTGGGATCTACTTCAGGACAGAGTGAAAAAGATTACTATACTATAAGTAGGAACAACAATTTTTCTCCTTGATTTATCTCAAAAACTACAGAGGAGGCAAAATTGCTGAATCCTGAAAGAATTAAGTGGTTGGAGCCTCCTATTTATTGTAGATATTTGCCCCAAGAACGATCTTCCTAAGCAAGGCAGTCCTAAATGTCTCTTTGGAATGAAACTGTTTTTGTGGTTATGCATTTCTGTACTACCAACAAAACACTTAACATGGATATTTCTGGTACTGGACCTGTCTGCCTGCAAACATAGGTATGAAAAATAATCTAGGAGATGAGAAACTTTCCATAGTTTTAGGGCTAGAATTAGAATCTGGTTGTGAAGATTCATGATAATTTCAACAGAGAGTTGCATGCAAACTTATTTTATCTTGGAAGACAGAAAATAACAGGAACAAAATATGAGACTTGGAGATTATCAGAACTTTAGCTAGACCATGCCATCATAGGAAGATTCCTGAAAAAGCGTGGGAAAAGTGACTGACAGTAAATAGGGCATGAAATGGGATAAAGTAAGACATCTTTAGAGTTTCTAGGATCCAACAAGCCATACAGATCATAATCCAAATATTTTCCAAAGCATGTGACAGTTCACAAATTAATCAAAAAGTGCCATCAGCATCATTCAACTAAAACCAGTGGCACTGAAACTGAAAAATTATATTTTTACCTTTATCTGTATCTCTTCTCTGATTCCAAAGGATTGAAGCAAAGGGAAACATCTTACATTCTTCAAAGCAGTCATAATGTAGTTGCCATGCCTGCCCTGTCAGGAGCCTTTCTAAGCAATAGGCACCCAATGACCTGTGGAAATCAGAACTGGGTGTGAATGCTTTTGCACCCCCTTAAATCATTTTGCTAATGAATGCAGATATGACAATTCACTTAATCACATTTTGTCAGTCAGGCTTGCTCATCTCCTTTTCTCCAAGTCTGATGAGTATGGTTTTTCTGACTAAATAAATCCATCCTTGTGCTCTTGTACTGTTTACAGCAATTTTTTATTAGCCAAGCCTGGTTCTTATGAGTCAATAATCAGTGACAAAAGAAGGATGATTATAAACTTCTGAGCTTTTGAAAGAAACTGATAGCAGCAAACATCTCTCCTTCCTGCCTGGACTAGAGAGGCAGGTCACTCTCCAATGTTTAGGTACTTCTAACAGACATGGTTAATTTTATGTGCATCACCATGCATCCAGACAGAAGTATGAGAATGTCCAGGTACTTCTTTGGAAAACTTCTGTCTACCCGTTCTTTCCAGAAAAGCACACAAGAATCATAGCAAACTGTGACATAATGAAAAGTGGGGACAGTGAGAAGTCCCAACGTAGAATGTGTCAGAGTATTAATTGTACTACCTGATCAGGTAATCAGTTTGTCAACCTAACAAAAATTCAGGGGATATATTCCCTCTGGACTTGGGCAAAGTATTTGGAATGACATCATGTGGGAAACAATTAACAGCGGCAAGAACTGTAAGCAAGAGTGAAAGTAGCTAAAAGCGGAAATGACAAACGGGAAGTCATTGGCCTAGATGGATTTTACTGGTGGCATTCCCCAAAAGGACAAATTTAACACAAATGTTTGGCACCAAAATCAAAGTACACGAATGAAATTTTCTGATTAAAAAACTTGAGAGGCAATGTCAAAGCAAAAGAATAGCTGGAATGGTAGCTATGGGACAAAATATAACTGCTAAGTGCAATAAGGAATAACAACAGTTTTTGCAATGAACCAAAAGCTTGTCAACTGAAAGCAACCAGGAGGAATTCTGAGACATATTGGTAGGATTGCCAGACTTTATGAATGGGAATGTGTCCCTCAGATCCTCACAGTTCCTTATAGGCTCCTTCCTTTAGTGGTACTGCTGGCTTTGTTGCTTTGGTCCAGAAGGAGGGAGAGGCAGGTAGGCAGGCAGGCAGCAGAGGCCACAAAATCATATAACCCATCTTAAAAACATACAGAAAATGCAAGGAGTAGAAATGTCCCAAAGGTTCTTACATGGAACATGGTATTTTGGATTGAACTATCAGAAATTCTTTGTTATATGGAACATCCAGCAAGCCCATGTTAGCCACTCACAGGATAACTATAAGAACAAAAGCAAGATTGAATCTTCAAACAATGAAGATTGTTACTAAGATTACCTCCTTTCCAGGCTTCAGACAACTCCTAATGGTGCTGTTCAGCCAGAAATGGCACAAATTACAGTTCTCATATGAACCTTCCTCATATCTGTAGATGTGAGGAGGGTCTAGAGCTGACCTGCCACAATCACCGGCACCCAAAAAATCATAGATAAGGGAACAAATACTTCTGGTTAATACTCATAGTTGTTTCACTTCATTCAGAGTAGAAGAATACATTCCTAAATTGTGCCTGAGTCATCCAGCTGTTGGTTGCTGAGAACTCTTCCTACAGGAATTTCTGAAGCAATGGGAACACCTTCCTCCACTACCTTGATTGGCACTACTGATACTTTTCTGAATTATGGGAAGAAGCTGACAGGAGGCACCTTTCCCTGTGACCTGGGGCCTGAAAGGTACTTTTCAGCATGAGGTTGATTCCAGCACAAGTTATTTTATGATGTTTGGCCTCTTAAGGTAGGCTAGAGCAAAGGACAGCTATATAATTCCTCCTCAGATGCTCTCTTCTCATGAAAACCTTTGTCTTGCCTAGGAACTTTTCTTTAGAAAGGTTTACTTCCAATCTGCTGCAGAGGAAACAGGAAAGAGGTCAAGAGGTATCCCAATTTGCTCTGCGAGCAGCAGCGCCTATAAAGGCCATATTCCAATGGATTTACGTCCCAATGTCCCTCATGCTCCCATTCACCTGACCAGTATGCTGTCTCCTCTTCGTATCCACCACTCTACTTCCAAGGGTTCCTCCAGGGCTACAGGAGGAACACTCTTCCCAGCAGCATCTCAAGCTCTTTCTCACCTCCTTTCACCCCAGCCCAGCCTCCCCTGCTCAGTACCAGTAGCACTCTTAGAAGGCTTTCAGTTACTTTTTTGACATGCCAAGGTCAGAAGAGAAGACCCCGTGTTACAGAAATAAGGGAAATAGCAACTCAAAATATTGAAAATTGCCGAGTCTCACAATATTGCTGAGGTACCTAGGTGAGCAACAAAAGCTGACAAATTTTCTGCTTTTTTGTACAGCTGTACAAAACATTCATGTTGGGTTGAATTTCAACTTACTCAAATTCACTGTTTTTCTAAAAAATATTAGTGTTGTGAAAAACAGATGAGTTTTCTGTTTGACTCCCAAAATATAAAATTTCCATTCTTAGAACATAGTATTTCAGCAGTGTAAAGTTCGGGGAAATCTCATTATTTTCTTTTGGAAAAGGTTCTTCAAAACATTTTAAGTTCTTGGAACCAAAATATCCAATTCTCACAAAAATTAAGACCAATTCTCCCTAACCATGAAAAACTCCTCTGAGACAAGAACAAAAAATGTATTCTAGTGCATCAAAAACCCCACACTCCTGTACTTACCTTCATTTGCAAAGAAGGGGAGCACTACTTATGGCTATTTTACAGATGGAACTGAATCTCAAAGGCTAAATTACTTACCCGCTGCCAGATAAAAGCGTGGTGGAATATGGAACTGACTACAATAGTCCTAATTTCCAAGACAGTGTCTCAACACTGCACCATTTTTCTTGCAAGGCCCACACAGTCTGCACTATGCACAGAGAGACCTCGGATCATAGGGTGCTATGCTTTGACCTGAACTTTGTTTTTTGCTCTCTCCTGTTGTACATTGTCCACATAGAAACAGTGTATATTCCACAGCACTTTCTCAGAAGCTGGAAAATAATTTCCTTCCACTAGCAAACATACTTTTTGGGTTGTGTGGCACAACAGAAAAAGCCAATACAGCTTTTCATTTACTGCTGCGTCTGCATGTTAACATGAAGGTCAGTAGGAGTGTACACAGTACAGGGAAAATGAGTAGTTAATTATTGCTAGATTGCAAAAAGGGAAAATACATGCTTTAATTTGGTTTAGATAAGAGCAAATCATGAGAGCTGCTTCTTTTCCTGGACTATTTTTTTGTAGGAGGGCATATGTAGAGTAAAATTCACTATAACTGGAGCCTATCTGATGTGCTTTGAGTATCAGACAAAAAAAATCCCCTCTCATAATTTGGAATTATCTCAGTAAATAAGTACAATATTCAGCGAGAAAAATCCCACTTGATTTTTCAATCTCCTGCGGGATTTTTCTTGCTGAATATTATACTCATTTATTGAGATTATTCTTTCTTGCGGATGTGTATAATCTGGCAATTTGCCTATATCTTTTGCCATATTTACTCTTTCTCAAGTGTTTGTACTTGAGTTTCACTGCATCATCAACAGTCTGTAATTCTTCAAAACTAAACTGTATTTAGACCAAAATGCCAGATTTGCTCTTTATGGAACAAGTTTTAATAATTTCAAAACATCAGCATACAACAGGAGGCCTAAACTTAGTACAACCAGTTTCCGTCAGATGTCAAACCAGTTTAGAACTTTTCTTCAGTCCTTCAAATGCTGAAGGTATATTTGCTGGTCACAATCCAGCCATAATAAATAAGCAAAATAGATTCATATAACAGGATATAACCGCTTTAAAAATATTCTAAGAAGGCATTTTAATCAAAACAATCAGAACAACTTGACCAAAATGAGCAAATCTAGTTCCTCTGCAAAACGCAGGCCTAGGCCCTCCCAATTACCAATAATTACATAAAATTATACATAATTATAAATACATCTAATGTCTTTGTGTGGTTTTGTTGAAAAATAATAGTAGTTGGAGGTTATGAAAGTAACAAAGAACTCTTAGCCCCAGAGCAAGATGAGAGTCCTGGAGAACACAATTCACTACACTGAACTTCACCTGTCACTGGGTAGCTGGAAGCAGAGGCTTATGTCAAGCATCCATGAGCAGAACAAAGCATTGTCTCAAAGCCAGCTGCAGGATTAGGATTTGCCATGTGAGAACTGGGCAAGTCTCCAGGCAACTGCCATGTGCCAGAGCAAACAGAAAATTTCAGTGTAAATTCTGGATAATTATTGCAGTACGTTCCTTGTTCACTTCACAGTTTTATCCAGACAGAATAGCAAAAATTTGAAAAAGACATTCGCTATCCTAATGCTTTAAAGCCATGATCCATCAGCCCACTTTATAAGGTGGAAAATGAGTGGGAAATGATGCTCATTAAAACCAATGTACACCGTTTTTAGAGTTTAGATTCACTTCAGTAGTACTGAACTGATATGAACTGCTGTACATTCTGTACAACTTGGCCATTACAAAACTTACCAAGCTTTTCTGCACCAAAATGAATTAGAGATCACGACCAACAGACACGCACAGCTCTATAAATGCTAAATAACTGAGCTCAGGTACTCAAATGTTTTGCAACATTTAAGTAACATGAAGGCGAAAGGCTCAGCACCTGCCACCACCAGCCACTGTCCAGAAGCCATCTAACATTTTTCTAGGCAAGATCCAGACTCAGCAAATTGCCCAACTTCACAAAGTAAATGAATAGCAGAGACTGTATTATCTCCTAACTCCAAACTAAGTAATTTCACATTCTCTGTCACATCATTTATCCCGATGGTTCCACACTACCATGATGTATGTTTTTTAAGCATTTGTGTCACCAAGTGACAGAAGCTAATTATTGCACAATTTCCATGTGCTCCTAAAAATCTTTGTTTTACAGCTTGTCAGTTATAGATGGAGTATCTGCATTTCAGCAATGCTTTATTTTCACTGAGGGCGCATTTTAGATGAATAAACTTTGCTGAAATGGTCTGATGCATGAATGTTTTGTTCGAGAAAACAAAAAACCAAGGATCCCTCATTCCTGCAGTCTCACTGCAGAAAGGTTTAAGTGATAAAAGCCTCTTTGTTTTTCAGCTCTAATCTTTTCCCAGCAAGCACTGAATTCACTTTGTGACAATGTTTCTCCACTCTGCATAGTGAAAATTCAAATATTTAGATGAGATATGAGGAAGAACTTCTTCACGGTGAGGGTGATGAGCCACTGGAACAGGTAGCCCTGAGCAGCTGTGGATGCCCCATCCTGGAAGTGTTCTAGGCCAAGCTGGATGGGGCCCTGAGCAGCCTGGTCCAGTGGAAAGTGTCCCAGCTCATGGCAGCAGGGTTGGAACTAAATGATCTTCAAGGTGCCTTCCAACCCAATCCAATCTATGATCCCTACACCGAACGAGTACACTCACTCTGGCTCCAACCATCATGCAAAATGACCTGAGAATTCAAAGGAATCAAACATGGCCACATCTTCTCAGCAAGCAAACAGAAAATATTCTAATGCTTGGAGTCATAATAGAAGAATAAATAAAAACAAACTCAGAGAAGGAAAGGTGTGGCTGAGTGGGAGGGTAATGACAAAGACAGGTAGAAATGGAATAGCAAGTAGCAGAATGGCAGTTTGGGAAAGAACACTGCAAGCACAGAGTCTTTCATCTGTTGTCCCAATAAAATCATGTGATGTCCAAAAAAAAAAGACAAATGTCTGCTAACATTAGGAATAACGCTCTCTGTGAATACATTCTTCAAAACATACAGGGTCCTGCAACAGTCTTCAAAATGCTGTACACCATAATGCTACTTACTTAACTACAATAATTTTCTCCCAGTTGAGTCTGTTTTGCCTGCAAAAGTAACTGGTAAGCAATCTCCTTGTGTTTATCCAGACCCACAAGCTTTGTCATTCTATTTACTCCCCTTACTCCTGGCAGGAATAAGAATGGTCAGGGGGACCCCTGGCAGGTGGCTAAGGTACCTTCCACACACACTTGCAAAACAATGAAAAAAAGTACACATTGGTTTAAAAATTTTAATGTGCAAATTTACACTCACCGTGTTTTAACTTTCAAACTAGGGAGGAAATTGCAGCACTCTGCATGATATATTCTATTCATAATTTATTCCACAAGTGTCTACAGATTAGAAGAAAATCCTTTTTTCTTTTCGCAAGGAAATAAATATTTTATTTCTATACTCAAGAATCATTCAGCTCTTTAACAGTCTGTGAGCTGTGCACCAGCATTCTCTCCCAAAACTAGCATGTTTTTATCTCTTGGGATCCCAACCAGTAGCCTTTGTTGCTCCTCACGTGCCCACACAGCATACTCAGAATTCTTCTCCAGCGACACCCAAAGACACAATTCAGTGAAAGAAGAAACAGCTGGAGATGTCCATCTTCAGTTTTGCAACACACCCAGCTGCCAACATTACTTTCTTCCAAATGGATCCGACCACACTTTTAACCCTACAAATCAAATATGAGAATACCAGCAGTTGATAATTAGATTGTTGGAGAAAAAAAACAAAACAGGTCTGCTAGTGCAGCCTTATGTACTAAACAATGAAAGAAGCCATCAACTACTGCACTGAACTCACAACTCTGCATAAATCTGCAAAAATATATAGAAAGACAACCTCATCTTGATCTTAAGCTTTAGATAATGGAAAAATCTATCACTGTCATAAGTAAGGTGTTCTATTTTAGAATTGCACCTTGCACTTAAATTTGGCTAGATTTCATTTTCAACTAATGGATCCCATAACTTATCAGGAGCTAAATTCAGATGAAAAAGTTATTCTGAGGAGAACAGGTACCTGCATCTTGGAAAAATGAGCCAGTCCAGTCCTCTTGAATGTTTAGTTAAACAGACAAGTTTACCAGACCTCTATTTCACAATACCCTTCCTACTCCTCTTCAGCATTTCACCACTTCCCTGAAAAGCAAGTCCTGCACTAATGATTTAACTGATACATGTAATAAGGACATGGTTTTAATCCTATTTGATTTTCCCCTGCTGTTGATGCTAGGCTTTTTCAAAGACAGAAATACATTACCCTTTAACATATTCAGATATTACCTGTTCCATCAAGACAGGCACTCTCATATCTTTAATTGAGAAGTGCCAACCTTGTATAATCAACAGCCATTCCATTTACTATTATGAAGCAATGAACTATCAAGGATAGTCTGCCATACTTGAGTTTTATTTCCCCCATATGCTTTTCTAAGCCTTCCACTGGCAACAGCAAAGATCAAAAAGCTATTAGCACTGCATTCCAAATTTTCCTTTATGTGTAGTGGAGTTCTGCATGGCCCATCCACCCACAAGGCCAGAAGGCACTGCCAAAGTGCCGATGAGCTGTGTTTCAGCAGAGTTCAGTATTCCACAAAACTAGGGTGCAACACTGTTCTTAACAGCCTATCCATGCTTCTGGTTTGCTCTGAGCTGGTTCAGAAGTGGAAACTGGAATTTATTTAAGAAAGTGTGAAGACAACAGAAACTGCAACTTATTTGGCCGGTTAAATCAATTTAAGATGAGTTTCATTAAAACCATAATTTTTCAGTGAAGAATTAGCCTGAAAAAATCACTTCATGGCAAGTTTATTAAACATGTTTTCTCTGAATGTATTCTTCACTGTATTATTTAAATCTGTACAAATATTTAGGCCTTGCTTCAAGAGAGTCTTTAAACCATCAATGCAACACATGAATCAAGTGTACCTGGAGGCTGAATATCCTCTTGAACAATACCAGCTCGGGTCCGGTTTATTGACTGTTCTTTCCCTGGAAAACAGAACAGAAAGGACACTACTAAAAACCAGAAAATGCCAGGTATCTTGATTGTACCCAATAAAATAATCTTGAAAATTTTATTAACTCTAGATGCTACACAGTAAAACTCTCGAGTGTCCACCTACACAATGCAAATGTAGTATTCCTACTTCACTGAGAAATTAACAGCTAGTCTGTTTTGAGAGACTACAAACAATAAGATAATCACCTTAAAACAATGCCTACTGTTTAATAATAGATGCTAAACCACCTGCCATGATCCCAACACTTAAGCAATGACTAGTACTTGCACAAGCTATCATTCATACGCTCAACATAAAGTTAGTCAAAAGATTTTTTTTATTTTTGGGCAATTCCCATTTTCAGGCCCTGAAAGATGTTGCAAACAGATTTCATGACCTACCAGCACCTACAAAATTACTGTTTGTAAACTTCGTGAAATTCAGTATCTGAAGGATATTTTTCCAAGCATTGAGCCTGTCTCAGGCTTTTCCTTTGTCTTTGAAAGGTTCAATCACTTCCAAGAAGAGAGATGAAGAAAACTATACTATTTTTCCTTACTAAATGCCCCTCCTTTTCTCACACTTCCAGTTATGCACTTCATCACCACAGTGGTACTTTGAAGCAGGAAGTCAAAGCTCAGATGGATTTACATTTTGCCCATACCACTGAACTTCTAAAACCTTTAAAAAATTGCAGGGTGTGCATTCTCAGAGGAAGCTCAGAACTAAGCTCACCTTAAAATAAAAATTTTTCAGCATCCTATCCCACTGGGAACGCACTGGCACTGCATGTTATCAGGCTGTCTAGGTACAAGCCTAACACTACTGGAGACTAGCAGGAATATCACAGTAATTGACTCTCCTCACAAGGGGGCAGGCACTTGAGGCAGATCCAGCTTCTCCAGTTCTGTTCGCTGAGCATGGTACTTCCATTCAACCCTTTTTAGCAGACAAAATCTCAGGGAACTGTCTAATTTCAAAGGAAAAGGTACAAAACCCAGACAGGGAGAACAGAATAGACCAGGGCAAGGAATGAGATTTCCTGAAGGACATGAAGGAGAAAGATGTTTAGTCTTAAGTGGAAACTACGATTAGAAGAGAGGCAAGGACCAAAACAGGAACCAATCTGAGAGTTCTGGGAACACACCTGGGTCAAGCAGCAAGAGCTGTTAACTGGTCAGGCAAAGAAACCAGTGCAAAGAAGAGATGATAAATATACAGATAGGACATGGACCAAAGGGGAGACTGCTGTGGGGCCTGCAAACAACTTGGAAGACAGGTAAGAAAAAAAAAAAGACAACAAGGAAGAGTCGGTCTTGATGAGAGGAGAGCCACCTCATAGGATGGGGAAGGAACCAAGTCTCACAATTCAGAAAATCAGGAAATTTGTGAAAATGCCACAAACAGCAGCTGTCAAACCACTGTTTTAGTTAATCCACGTGGAAAAGGTCTGTGCTGTAGGCCTCAAAGCTTCCTCATTGCCACCTAACTACCTGTTCCATATGAGGAAACAGTCTTTTCTAAAGCTAAATATAGACAGGAAAACATTACAGACAGCAAAGACACAAACTGAGGTACTAAAAAACCTATAAAATTATAACATTTCTGTATAAAATTAAGTCAAATTCCTTTGTGCACAGTTTAAGGCTCATATCAGCAATTTGATTACATACAGTTTTTCCAAGTAGCTTTCATCTTATTTGTTAAACTGCTAGGAACTTCTCTGAAGATGTATGAGAATTGTGCTGTAAAGTCTTCTTCCTGAATGTTAATGTACTTCACTTGTGTAAAATTTGGGAGATATGCAAGAAAAACAAAGAGTGAAGAAAGAAAAGTAGCATTTCATGTTTACATAGTTCAATGTCACTCCAGCTAGCGAAAATTCATTCTTGCCTTTTGCACGATTACTATGTGATGCTAATCAAAATGTCCAACTTATGGGACACAGCATCCCAAAACACAGAAATACTGAGTATTCATCCACATCTCAAGCAAATAGAGGGTGGGTGCTTCCACAAAAGTTGTCATACAGCTTACTAGACTGTACTCTGAAAATCCTTTGTATCCCAAAGGTTAAATACTTCAGCTCAAGGACCAAAACTGTGAAAGTCCACAGTCTTCCCGAAAGCATTGTGAGCAATGCTTGTGCCTCTCATACTGCAGTGAGGAGTATCAAGAAAAGCTCATTGAAAATTAATAAAGGTGAGATCAGAGGAGAGTTTGAGCAGCAAGCAGTAAGTTTATAATCAGGTATCACAAGTTTGTGCACTTGCACTGTGCATCAATCATTTTACATCCTAAACAGAGATTTAAAAAATCCCTGAACTGATAGGAAACATCTGCTCACATAATTCACAAGTACAAAGGAGGATGTGTTGCACTAATTCTGTCCTTTCCTTACTGCCAAGCCACATTTCTAATATAGTATTTTTGGACAGTATAGCATAAGCAAAAGAGATTTAGTAATGAAGTTTTTAAAACGAACACAAAGTAGGAAACATCATTGTTCGAAATTTCACAAACACAGCATCCTTGAATAAAATCTTGCTTGTAAGTTAAATTTTACTTAAGCTTTGATGCGAGGCCAAAGCCCCTCCAATCAGATCAGTAAGTTTGTTATCCTTTTCTTTTTTTCTTTTCTTCCTAGAAATTTTCAGTTGTCTTGGCAGATTAACCACATATATCTTCACGTTATCAGCTTACTTAGTTTCATAAAAATTAAAGTGAGGGGCTGATGCTGATTGCACCAGAGCTCTTCCCCTGTTTCCTTTGGCCGCATTTCCTGGAAGCTGAGGAGTAATGGATGCTCCCCCCACAGACCGCCTGCCTGGAGCCGCTGAGATTTCGAGGGCTCCCTGGATAGAGCCAGCTCTGGGCTTTTGCAGGTTTTCCTGGCAGGTGTTTCTGGCAGGCATGCGGGGTTTTCCTCAGGAGTGTTTCAGAGACTCTGCAGACTGAGGCCAGTTCTAGCAACTGGTAAAGAACCTGTTACTAAGTTCTGAATTAGATTTTCAATCGCAGCTGAAACAAAACTTGAACGGCTCACAGAATCATTGAATAGTCTGGGTTGGAAGGGACCTTTAAAGATCATCTAGTCCAGCTCTCCTGCACTGAGCAGGGACATCTTGAGCTCCATCAGGTTGCTAGAGTCCTGTCCAACCTGACCTTGAATGCTTGCAGGGATGGGACACCCACTACCAATATGGGCAACCTGTTTCAGTGGTTATCACCATCATCATGAAAAAATGTATGCTTCTATCGACTCTGAATTTACCCAGTTTTAGTTAAAAACCCCTAGTCCTATCGGAACCGGCCCTACTAGAAAGTCTGCCCCAGGTTTCTTAAAAGCTCTCTTCAAGTGTTCAATAGGGTTTTCCCGAAGTCTACTCTTCTCCAGGCTGAACAACCCCAACTCTCTCAGCCTTTATTCACAGGAGAGATGCTCCATCTCTCTGATCTCAATTTCTTCAACTGCATCTCAGTCCTCTAGAGAGCAGCTGAAGGGTGTTCTTAATCATGTGCTGGCCAATAACCTGAAATAAGAATACTGCGAGTTGTATTATTTCGGTTTTAGGCTTCTCCCAGGCAAGCAGAAAGCCCCTCAGGAATCATTCACCGAGCGGCAGCCCTAGCATTTCCCCAAGCCCGAGCACAGACCGCGCCATGGCCGGGCCCAGCGAGCTCCTCCCGCGCAGGGACTCACTGTACTCCTCCGGCAGCAGCAGCGGCCGGAAGTAAATGGGGTAAAAGGCGGCTCCCACCATGGCCACGAAGGCGCCGAAGATGCCGAGCGTGCGGGACAGCCCGGCCATGGCCCCGGCGGACACGGAGCAGGGTCTGCCCGGGGCCTTCCGGGACACGCGGGAGCGGCCCGGCCCGGCCCGGCCCGGCGGGAGCGGCGCCCCCGCGCGGCCGGCGGGGCGCGGTGCGGGCACGGGGCCGGTGCCGCCGCGCTGTCAGCCCGGCCCGGGCAGCCCGCGGTGATGCGCCCCAGTCCCGGCGCCCCGCCCTAAAGCGCCTCGCCCCACAGCGGGAGCGGGAGCTGTCCCGGGCCGGAGCTGCCCTGGTAGCTCAGCGCCGAGACGGGAGGGCGGGGGCCGCAGAGCCGCCAGGAGAGCGGGCGGGCGCGGCCCTGCGCGGGGGTCCCTGCCGGGCGCGCCGCTCCCGGACGCCGCCCGGCGCCTGCTGTACGGAGCTGCGGGAGGCGTCCAAGGAGCTGCGCAGCACGGCCGGGGCTCGGCGTCTCCTGGCCCAGCCGCTCCGCACCTGCGGCGGCGGAGCAGAGCCCTGCCCGGCCCTGCCCTGCCCTGCCCTGCCCGGGCGGCGGCCCCTCCTCCAGGAAGCCGGATCTGCCGCATCCTTGTTGCCGGGCCGGCCGCGCAGTCCCGGCCGCGCTGGGCACCGCCGCGGCAGCAACATGCGGCCACCGGCCGAATCCCGCCGCCCTCCTCCGCTGCTCCTCGTCCTGCTCACGGTGAGTGCCGCCCGCTCCGCACCTGCCCCGCGCCCCAGCCCAGCCCGGGCGTCGCGGTGGGGCCCGGTCCGTGCGGGGCCGCGGGCTGTACGCGCAGGGCGGAGGGAGCCGGGGCCGGGCTCGGGGCCGGGGCCGCCTGTCGGAGCCAGCCCCCCCCGTCCGGCCTGGCCCTCGCCCCCTCCCAGCCCCCAGGGTCGCGCTGCCCTGTCGAGCTGGCGGGCGCCGAGTTGTCACATCCAAGTGTTAAGCTTTCTGCCCTGGGTGACGGTAAATTTCTGGGGTGGAAAGAAGGGGGAGGCCGTTGACATCTGCTTACAGATGCACGGCTGAGCGTAGTGCTGCACTGGCTTACGGAAACAACCGCGTTGTAGGGGCATCTACTAAACTACTTTTTCATCTTTTATGTTGCTAAGTATAAGCTCTGGTTGAAGTCTTTGTATGCCTGTAGCATGTTGGTGCTGATGGAGAGCAGCAGATCAACACCCCTTTTTGTCATGTCTTCTTTTCACACATCTTAAAATGTGGCATGACGTGTTGGGTATTCACAGGTGAAGGACTGCGGTTATCTTTAGGTTTTGTGCAAACAGGTGCAGGTTTCAGGATTATGTGAAATTTCTGCAGGGCTGAACTCATGAAGGGTCCTGTTGAGCTCTCCAGCAAGTGAAAGAATACTTTCTCAATCATGTCTGTATTATTACATTACTGAAAATGTTCAGTTTCCTAATACTTGCTGTGTTTGTCTCCCACTGATTTTTACCCCAAGATCTGATGGGTTGACTTGGGCTAATTCATTCAGATTCAGCAGAGTTAAGAAAAACTTTTACAGCTTTAGTAGTTAAGTTGCTGCACACAACAAAGCCTTTATGTCTGTCTTGTAGAACTTTGCCTAGTTCATGGTAATATTTAGAATCAGCGTAGCTGGCCTCTTCGCTGTGCTGGGAAACTTTTGTATTTAAGTCTCATAATCACACTCAGTGTGAAATCCTTTCATCCTTGCTCTATGTCAGAGGTGATGTGCATTTAACTCTGCGTTGTCTGATACAACTGTAAGGGAAGAGTTTTCTCACCAGGTAGGACCATTGAGATGATACACACTCTGTGCACTGTGTAGAGGCAACCAAGTGGTAACAGAGACTCAGCCATGGTCTGGAAGTTTATGGTCTGTAGGCTCTGCCAGGCCTCCATCGCTGTGGGGTTGCTCAGGGTTCTTTGCTCCATGCTGTTTACTGGACAGGCCTTCTGAAGTGTTTGTTAGGTGGGGTGTAACAGCAGACTCAAATATACTTCATGCATTTCAGCAGCACACACCTCAGGTAATACCCAGGGACCTAAGTAAAATCCCCTGAGTGCCACTGTGGGAGCCATTTAGCAGACCATGAACTATGGGAAAGGCAATAGATCGGCAGAGCTGAAGCTAAACTTACGCATCAGCAGTCGTGGCGCATTATGCTTAAGTGTTCTAGAAACGTCATGGAAATTGTTCTACAAAGAACTGGCTTTGGGTTTCAGAGCTTACTGCTTTGGGATCCCCACCACAAAATTTCTGGCATTCACTGGAAATCAGATGAACATATTCATACACTGCTGCATCTTTATTAATGAACTGTGCGAGACCCAAGCTGTCTTTGCTGGGGGCTAGTTCCCGTCTATCTGCATTGGATAACTAACTGAGAAAATTGAGAGCTGGCTGCGTGTCTTTTGACAGTAAGTGTGTGTGTGTGGTAAGCACATAGTGGTACCACAATGCTTTGTAGTATCTACGTGGTAGACTTTTACATTTTGTAATAACCACATGGCATTGTGTTCGTAGTCTATTACCATCTTCCCCATGACACAGCCCCCATATCACCAGGATTAAGCTGCTTACAAGTACTCTCTATTGTAAGATCAAGAAATAGGAATGATAACCATCAGGTACAAGAGGTTTAGGATAATTTGTTGCTGCTGCTATAGGCTTTTAACGCTTTAAGAAGTATTTAAACCAAATAAGTATTATGTTGTAAATGTAAAAGAATAGTATCTTTGTCAAGTCAAGCTCTGAAAGACACTCAAATTTGTATTAAAATCAAGGTTCTCTCATTGACTTTTATCTCAGTATTTGTGTATGTGTGTTACCTCATCATATGGCAGACACCATACTACGTGTTCCAATGGACACCAACCTCCTGTTGCTATTCTGTTTTTAGCCCTTTTAGTTTGCATAGCTTTTACAATATCACAAAATCACAGAATATTCTGAGTTGGAAGGGACCCACAAGGATCATTGAGTCCTACTCTTAAGTGAAAGGTCCATAACTGTATCAATCCCACAACCTTGGCATTATTGGCACCATGCTCTAACCAACATCCATTTTGTAGTGGGAAATAAGGCAGAGAGGAAGGCTGTCACTCTGACGAGACTGCCTGTTGTAGAAAGCCTAAATACTGAGTTGCATAGTGTTTTGTGTTTTGCATTTTTATAGCATTTTATTTGTTCAGGGTGTATATCTTGGTGCTTACATGTGTTTATCAGTGTTCAGCATCACTGCACATCTCTCTTGCAGTGTCTCTTGTCAGACACAGGAAGATAAAAAGCATTTGGTTGCACTTACTGAAAGTGGTTTAAGTGGCAAGTTCAGAAAGATCTAGGAGCTCTAAATAAATCTAGTGATCTAGAGTTACCCATCTGCTAGCAATGATATCGAGCTTTCTCATCCAAAAGTTCCCTCATTCAGTTATATCTTCCAATGTCTGCCCTAAATGAAATCAAGGGCTTGAAGTAAATCTCTCTATGCATAGTTGTGTTCCACTAACAACCCTTGAGCTCTTTTGTACCTCTAAGGAGGCAGGGAACTGGGGGAAAAATAGCATTTGATCACACAGTTAAATCCAAAATCCTTGTCTATAGGAACAAGGAAGTAGTATAGGACTTAGTTCTGCCTTTTCCTAATATTTACACCTTCACAGGTCTTACAGGCTTGATGTCCTTTCAGTGTAACTCTCGAGGAGTGTCAACATATTCTTAAAAACTAAAAAGTAAAGTGGTTTACCATTGGGGACATTTAGTGATCTCCATATTGAACTGTGGGCAAGGTCTAGTCCTCCAGTGGCACAGCACATAACTTCTGTGATTGGAAATGTACTAATGACTAGGCCAAACCTTTTAAATATTTTGAAAATCACACTGAAAAAGCCATCAATCCCAGACAGGTATCCAAGATAAATTTTATTTTAATGTGTTTAAACTTAGCAAAGTTAAAACTTACCCAAGACAGATCTCATTTTGAGCAATCTTAATGACCATCTTCCCTGGTAATCCTAAGTGACAATTCTGAATATTTTAGACAGACATGGGGACCTGACAGAACTGCTGTGCTAGTTAGTGGCTGGCCCTCAGGGCTGAGTAATCCCCAGTATCCTTGGCAGTGCATCAAGCTGGATGCTGACTGCAGGACAGAAAGAAAAGAAGCTGTTTGAAGCCTTAGAGCCGAGAACTTCAGCATAGAGGATAATCCTGTTGGATGTCCAGGCATTCACTCTCAAAGTATATATAGCATACACAGGTGTGGAGAGCAAAAGCTGAGCAAATGCAGCCTGCTGGTCTTGTTGCTCAGATTTCCAAGTCCATCTTCAGGATAGAAAAAATTAATTTTGACATCTTCAGGATGTCAAAAATTAAACACTTCATGAATATTAATTTATTCTCAGGAAACCTTTGTTATTATTTTGTTCTTCAGGTACCTGCATGACAGGGAATGAAATTAGCTAATATTTTAAGAGGATACAGCAACATCAGGCTGTGGCAGTCCTAGCAAACAATGATATGATGAATATATGTACCTTTTCACGTACACTCCTTAGGCCTGATGCTAGGAGCGTGTTGAAATAGCATGACGTGTAAGTCACTATCTTAGACCGGATTCTGCTTCCGTAAGGGCTGAAGGATACACCCTGTAAATACAGTTTGTTTGTAGAAGTATGTGTAACTTTGAGAACTTGATGTAGGGAAGTTATTACCATTAAAATCTTGATGGTGGCTCTCCAGTAATCCATGTCTACTTGTGTAAAAGAAACCTCATATTTTGAAGTTAAAGGATGGTATATAAACATGCTTGTGCAGTGTTCTGTTATTACCTTGAGTATATGAGTAATCATGTAAATAGATTCTCTGGTTAACATGTTTATGTTTTGGGTTTTTTTCCAGAACGTTGTGCTGTCCTTTGGAAAGGAGACATTACAGACAACAGCAGTTACTCCACAGTTTCAGAAAAATATGGATTATGTGGATTTTATCCATTTGAACATTTTAGAAAAGAAAGTTCTTAACAATTCTGAGGTTTCAGTTCAGTATTTATGTTCTAAACCATGTGTTGTCAACTTGGAAGCAGTAGCTTCCTCCGAGTTCAGGACTGGTGTACCAGTGTATAGAAGGAGATGGAAGGATGAGAAGAACCTTTATGTTAGCAGAACTCGACAAGTACACTTGAAGTTTCCAAGCATCATGGTTTACAGAGATGATTATATCATCAGAAACTCAATAATAGTGCACAGTGTGATACTGTACGCATGGATTAGTCACAAATCAGCTAGCAACCATGAGGATGAGCAGAATGAAGACTACCAGGCTGCAGTTGCCAAGAATTACACATTTTTAGAGGCAGTTCCACCTTTTGAACGGCCATATAAGGACCACAAAGTTTGTCTTCAGTGGGGTGCTGACTATTTGTGGATGCTTCAAGCAAATAGGATACCTCAGTGCCCTCATGAAAGTGGTAGGTGCAATGTCATTTTTTTTCCCCAAGAAAACTAATGGGACACAAATAACATCTCTGGTAAGCTGTTAAAAAGTGCCTACTGGTAAATGTTACCTACAGTGGTTTACTCAGGACACATTGTTGAACGTGTAATCTTCATAACTCTGAGGTTAGAGTTGCAAGTTGCTGAAGCTGTCCTGCTCTTCAGATTGTTTCATCACAGCCAGTCTGGAGATTGGTAGCAGCCTGGCCCTCTATTTTCTAAGCATATTCAAACAACTGCAGTCAAAACCCACCAGTGTGAGTGGACATTATTCCTTTAGCTTCAGAGAGAGTTTTTCAGTCCCTTACTGTGTTATTTCAGAGTCAGTTCTGCAGTTCATGCACACATAATTCTCAAACAAGTAGTCTTCTTCTGCTTAAGATGACAACCTCATGCTCAGAAGTTTATTTTAAAGTCTTTGTAGTAACCTAAACTGTTTAGAACCTCTTTTTTTTTTTTTTCCCAGAACCATTTTGAACAATCGTTTTAGGGAAAAAACATTTTTAAATAAAAAAATGTGTCTTGCCAACTGTATAGATAACTGAAACAACTTTGCTCTCTAGATTTTTTGAGTTATGACTTTTATTTCTGCCTGTTTTTAGCTTTACACCTGCTGACAATTTTTTTTGCCCTCAATTCATACTCAAAACAGAACCTAAAAGGAAAAAGCCCATTTGTTTCTAAATGGTTCTGTCCTGAAAAATCCCATTATGGTATTTATGTTGTTTATTTTCACTACCCTGGCGTGTAAATTCTCTGAAGAAGAACTGGGAACATCTTGCTTCCTTTAGGGGCTTTCTAAAATACTTGTTGGAGACAGCATGTGATATCTGACAGCACTGTGAAACATCTTATTATCTGTATTATCTATTTCTATTACAGATTAAATCAGTATAATAGACAATAGCAGGAAATAATATTTTATTCAGTTTTGTTTCTTAAGATTGTAACAAATTGCTCAGGGTTTGGTTTATTTTGTTGTTTTCTTGGGGTTTTTTATTTGGTTTTTGAGTTTCTCTAGGCAAGCTGATGATATATCATGGCCTTGAAGACTTTTCTCCTGTTTCTTAGGAGGGGCAGCTTTATCAGTTTTATGACAGGATTGTCCATATCAGTTAAAAACAGAATTGGTATCTGTGCATACATATAATATAGAGGTGCAAATGGAGAGCAAGTCCAAGACATGTGGAGTAATGTCACGTAGGCATAACCAAAGACAGAATGAGATTTAAGTGAATACCATAAATTAAGACTTCTTGTTTACTAACTGGTTCTTTAAGTATCTTAGCTTTGAATAAGTCTGTTCTTTCCCTGCTTCTAATTCCATCTGGAAACAGGCTCGATTTCATTTTTCATGGGTTATTTGGTCCAAGACCAAATAAGAGCAAGTGAATTTCTGTTTAAGGACCTGTTGACGGTTTGTGTTAATTTTTTGTCTGTTGTGTGATTTAAATGTTTGACTGTAGGAGTATGAGCTAATTAATTAGTTATCTATGCTTTCTGTTTGTCAGATTAAGAAAGATTGTATTTTGCAGATGGTGTCCAGATTCTTGAATTTATATATGCTTCCAGTGGGGAAAAAACAGGAATTGTGAAGAAATTTGAACAATTTGAAAACAGAGAACTTGAGACAGTCAGACAACATCAGATTGATTATCCCATGTAAGTATAGGCAAGAAATTGAATGGGGCTGTACTTGGTTATTGAAGGATATAGAATGTACTTAAACTCTTAGGCTATACCACAAATTGAAGGAATACTGGCTAGTGACTTGAGAAAAGGTTCAAAAGGAGCCTAGTTAGCACCTCCTTCTGATTTCAGTTTTGGACAGGCTTAAGCTGAATCCCAGAAAGATGCCTAGAGTATGTGTTAGTGCAGTGCTGTGTAAGAGATGCTACTAGTAGGTGTAACTGAATGGGTTAGGTACAGTTAGGAGGGTGAGTTAGCTGTTACCTGCTGCCATGATCAGACTGCTGGCTAACTAGCCTGGGGGTTTCTGCATTACAAACAGATCTGCATTTATAACATTGTTTGCAGACCAAAAGCACAGTAGGGTTTCTTGCAAGGGCAAGCAGTGTGGAGCAGCTTTATCCCTATTAATTCACACTGTGGTTTATTTTGCCATTGACATGCCCTTAGTGATGGAAGCCTCTGCCTAGATAAGTCTTCTAGCTTGAGCTCACTCCATTTCCTTCTAGCATTGCTGTGTAAACTCTCCTATTTAGAGAGGAGACAACCTCTTAGCCCCTGCACACTGTTCAGTTACAAAGGAATCGCTCTTCTAAGGTCATCTTGCTCTACTCTCATCCCCCTTCCCAAAACTGTCACAACTCCTCAGTCATATTTTGAAACCTTAGAGGAAAAGAGATACATAAATATACCTCCCTTCAACCAGGTGCTCTTACCCTGGCATTATTACAGAAGTAGGAAATGATTTCAGGAACTGGAACTTGCCTGCTGGTTTGCATTTGGCCTGTAGCCACAAGAAGAGTACCAAAGAAGACTTGCCAGAGAGCACAGGTTGCATGCAAATCACTAGCTCTCGAACCATAACTGAAGCCATAGGAACAGAGCAATTTTTAGCTCCTGGTCTCTTCAGGATGGGTGACAGATGCTGCCCTTTGCTCACCAGCACAGTTGCATTCTGCTTCTGGCACTGAGGCACTCCAGCTCTGGTTTAGAGTACATGGCACGAATTTTTACCTGCTCCACATAGTTCTTGCCTTCAGATGATATCTTCAGGGGGTGTTGTGGTTGTGTGACAACTTGGGGTAGCTCTGTTAGGAAGAGGAAGAGGGTTTTTCTTCATTTCTGTGTATATGAGCAGTGGTTCCCCACTGCACAAAACATCAGCAGAAGTGGATGGATCTAACTGAGGTTCCTTGTTTGGCTTCAGTCAGGGATTTGTAAAGAAAGAGAGCCAGAGATTGATAACTCATTTGAGGTGGCTATCAGTGCAGCAAGGACCGGCTGGGACTGTAAGGGACTACTCACACTGTTTGGCATTCTGCAGCAATGGGGATGTGAAATGAGTCAGCAATGTCCCAAACTCTGTCCCAAGAAATGTGTCCAGAACAGATACGGTCTTAGACCAGCAATGAAGAATTAAATGATGACTGCAGAATTTGAGTTTGATGTATTGGCAGAGATGAAAGATGAAAAGAGCAATATATAAGCATGAGCACATGAGCAGTATTTCTGGAAGCACAGTGTTTGTCTGTAGGTCCTAACAATCAATATAAGTGATTGTGATTCACAAACGTTTCTTCCTCATCCATGTACCATCTCTGGAGGAAATGGTGTTATTGGTTATTTAAGTCATAGGTTCCATTATGGAAAACTTAATCACCCTTGCATTTTTTTTAAGGCAGGAGAGCAGATGTTAGGTGTTCAGACCTACATTGATTTAGTTTAGGAAAAGATACAAGGTACTCATGTTTCACAACTTCTTGACAGAGAAGTAAGGCAAACTGACCCAATTCTAAAGTATTATAAACAAATATTGATGATTTTCATTAATTACAGAAATGCAAAAGTGAATATCTCCTTCTGGAAGTCACTAAGAAAAGTGAACTGCTTCACCAAATTTATAATAATTATAATGCCTTGCTAAATTGTACATTAGAGATACTATTTTCAAAGTCATTCAGCATCGATATAACTGCTGTGGCAGTGTTACAGAAATAAGGAATCAGCTTTCTGTTAAGAGCATGGAAGCAGATTTAATCTGGCACAGAGGTACTCCTTAAAATTAGATATTGTGGTATAAATTCTGCTTTTTGTGCCTCAGCCAGCTTTGAACAGGTATTTCCAAGTACACAGTGTTGTTGTGTCTTTGTTTTTTTATTTTGCACTGCTCCATAGTTTGCAGAGGCTCCACCTTTATTTATCCTGTGATATCCCTGTCACGGCTATTCGTACCTATCTGTACTGTCCAGAAGTTGGATTCATTTTTAACTGCTTTTCCTGAGCACATTTTCACAGTTCAATTTTAGTGTAGAAGATGCAGCTTGTAGATTTTACTGGCTTCAACAATCAAGATGACAAGACCATGCATCTGGGGATTTGGTAGTCTGTATGTAGGAGGTTGGCTCCAATTTGTCTCAGTTCTGTTTTCAGTTCCTTGCTGATGTGGGATCTGGAAGTAGCTCTGACCCAGCATTTTGGAATTGATTCAGATAATGCTTCCTTACTCTCTTCTCCTGTTGTTACCATGAAAGTCTGTGGTTAGAGTTCAAAGATCCAAGAGTCTTAAGTGTGGTTGTTCTGAAGGTTTCCACTGCAGAGGATGTGTTCTATTCTGAAGATAACATGTGTGAAACAGGTTTGCTAAATTAAAGTGAAATACATGCTTTTCAGATTACATGGAGAGATTTCTCATCAGGAGTGGATTTTTTGTTTGTTTTTGCTTATGCAGGTTCACCGTTTCAATCTGGCTATATCTACTCCATCACTGTGAAAAAGATCTGTGTGGTATACTCTACTTTATTGATTCAAAAGAAATGTATGGTACTCCTGCTGTATTTCTAAATGAGGAAGGTAAGGGGTATTATTAATGGCTTTCAGAAGAGGTCTAATACAGTCTTTATGGATCTGTGCCTAGGAGTAACATTTATGAAAATATATTATTAGACCTATTTTGTGAAATTGATCCCTTGCAAAATGCTTCTTTTTGATTATAGTGTCTCAGTAGGAAAGCAGCTGCTAAATTAACAGGGGAAAACTGAAAAGTAGCTGCATAGCATCTAGTCCTGGCTTCAGGAAATGTATGCTTTGTCAGGAGAATAGCCTGAATCTTACAGGCCAGGAACATACACTGGGATTAAACAGTCTTACCTCGATGAGCAAGCTTCGTTATTATTATTGATGTGTTATTTTAAATTGATCTTAATTCCTATATACATAAAACATGAAAAGTTTTGATAACTTGAAGTAGCCTCAGAAGAAGTCAAAATCATTCAAGGTCTTGCCTACCTTACAATGTTCAAGAATCAGTCTGTTTCTCTCATTCAGAGGAAAGTTAAGAGGTAGGTAGCACGGTCTTAGTCTGGCAGCACTTGCAGTAGGGGACTGTTTTTGTCAGAAGACAGCTGAGAGCTGGCTGGCAATCTCACAAAGGAAATAAGCATGCAGAGTTTTAAAAGTGCACACCTGGCTTTCTCACAATACATTTTTTTCCTGCTTCGTTGCAAGTTTGACAACTGACCTCTTCCTCTCCGTTATTTTTGCCATTTTCATTTTCTCTGTCTTGCAGCCAGTTTTGATAACCTATCCATTATAAACTGGATACTTTTCTTTGAAGAACAAAAGCAAATGGAAGTTATTAGCTTGATACGAGATCTACTTGGAGAGGCTTTAGGGCCAGTTTTATTCTCAGTGTTAGCCTAGATTATCATAACAGCCCGTTCTGCTCTTAAGAGCTCAGACCGTGAGTGCAGCTTCTGCAGGTCCAGAAAGTGGAGGGTGGAGTCATCTTGTACTTGGTCATTGCGGTCACATGCCACCAGTTGAGTGCTAAGTGGATGCCATTGTCTACTGTTCCTTTCTGCTGTTTGCCACAAGTCACAGCTGCTTTCTGATGTTTGAGATCAACTGTGGCAGCCTCCCTGTTTGCCTTAGGTTTAGTCTGTTTAACCCTCAGACAGTTGGTTTTCAGTCTGTGGTTTCATGTGGGAGCCTGAGCATCAGCGTCTAAGATGTGTAACTGAAATGTGGAACATTTTCTGTGGGACTCTGTGAGAGCTGATGTGTGGCTTGGTGAGTGCCCAGATTTCTGTTGGTGATGAAGAGAGTGAAGAGGACAGAATCACTGTGAACGATACATTAGTAAACCCATTCTTGCTGTTAATATTTCTGTGGTGTTTATTTCCTTTTTATTCCTTTCTTGCTGTCAGGTTATGTGCATATTCAGATGCATCTTGTGAGAGGAGATGACCTTGCAGTGAAAACTAGTTTCAGCCTTCCTCTGAAGCAGTGGTTTCGACTGGATCTCTCCTTTAAGGGTGGACAGGTATGCTTGCTACTGAATAACAGGATCATGGCTGAGATTTGTATGATTTTATTATGCTTCTGACAAATTCCTGAGAGAAATACTGTAAATTGTACATGCTCACATAGCAAAAGAATGAAAAATCTAAAACTAGAAGTTGTGAGGGGATGTTCATCTGGCTTTGGGAAATCAACTTGGATTGATTGAGTTGGATTGAGCGCACCCTCAGCAAGTTTCCTGATGACACCAAGCTGTGTGGTGTAGGCGAGATGCTGAAGGGAAGGGATGCCATCCAGAGGAACCTGGACAAGCTTGAGAGGTGGGCCCATGTGAGCATGTTCAACAAGTCCAAGTGCAAGGTGTTGCATCTGGGTCAGGGGAATCCCAAGCACAAATACAGGCTGGGCAGAGAGTATATTGAGGACAACCCTGGGGAGAAGGACATTGGGCTGTAGATCGACAATCGTTGAATCATTAAGGCTAGAAAAGACCTCACAGATTATCAAGTCCAACCTTAGACCAAACACCACCATATCAGCTAAAACCATAGCACTGAGTGCCACATCCAGTTGTTTCTTGAACACGTCCTGGGATGGTGACTCTGCCACTTCGATGGGCACTCTGTTCCAGTGCTTGACAACCCATTCAGTGAAAGAATATTTCCAATCTAAACCTCCCCTGGGGCAACTTGATGCTGTAATAAATGTACCCTATGACATTTATTGTATTATAATTAATATTTTGTGCTTTTCTAGATAGAAGTAAGCAGTGTTGGGAAGAATTTGAAAAGACATCATCATCAGTCTTTTACGTAAGCAGCATTTTCCCCTTTGTATGTGTGTGTATATGTTCAGATGCAGAAAATGGGAGAAGGAGAGCACAAGTTTGTAACTGAGATTCCAATTGATTTTCAAAATGTCTGTGGTCTTTTTCCACACTACACTTTCAAAACCAGTTTGCTTTACTGTGCTTTCATTAAGCATGAGCTGAATGTTTTTGTTAATGCCATGAATTAACATGGTGTATGATCTAGTACTAGAGTCTGATAACCCTCACTAAAAACTGATTGGCAGGTCAGTGGCATTAGGATCGGTCTTCAAATGAACTTTTGGCCTTTCTGAAGTCTAGTTTTCCTGTTGCTCTGAGAGAGCTAGTATTTCACCAGGGAAATTGTTGCCTGCTTTGCTTAGTTAGAGAGCAAAATTGCTACCAAAGTATTCTTGCTCTGTGCTTTGTTCTAAGCAACTGAATAATTTTTTAATGGATCTTTAATTGTTCTCTTTCATTATAATTTAAGATGAACTCTTTCTTGTACAATTAATAAAAAAATGCCACTGTTAATAAGAGAACTACGTAACAGTGAACTGCATTGCAGACTTCAGGGTTGTTCCTTCTCTAGTATGCTTTAAAAACCAGAAATTGATAAATTGCAGATAATAGCTCTAGGAGACAGATAACTTAAATTTTCATATGCTGATTTTAGAAAAGTGAAAGGGAAAGGTGGAACTGAAATAATTGAGGTTGAGTAATGATGCATAAAATATTAGAAGATACTTACAGGTCAGAAAAATAAAACACCCTGCTGGTTTAATATGTTTGTAGACAAGAGGTTTGTTGAATTTACTCCAAAATTTATCACACTAAATTGCAGAGTAGATTTTGAGAATAAAGAGAAAAGAAAAAGATACTGGCAATGAGCTTGAGACTGTCAGTTGCAGAAATTCTGAGATACTAATTTCTCTTTTCCACAGTACCTCTAGATAGTCAGCTGACTTCTCTTTCATGTTCTCAAGTTTCAGGGAAGATTTCTATTATGATGACACTGCTGGATACTTTGTTCTTGGAGGCAGTGGGTACGTAAATGGTATTGAAGCGTTCTTTGGACCTGTGAAATACTATCGTCTCAATGTGTTGGAAACAGAACAGGTAAGCCAAAGCACTACTTGGAATTTTTAAATTATTAACAGCCAACTGTGGCTCTATTCTATTTTTTTTTCAGATGGAGTTCTCATCAAGTGATAAACTAGCTATGAAGCACAATAGTATCTGGAATATATGTCATCTAATATATGATAATTTTCTGTTGAAATCTAGCAATATTAGTTACCATTTCAAATGCTAAAAGATAATACTTTGGGAAGTGAGTGTGTACAGCGGTGTTTGTAAATCTATATTCGATAAGGGCTTATTTTCAGTATTGCTTTGTTCCCGGGGTTTCTGATGATACAGTGTTTGACACACTTGATTAATCTGTGGTTTTGTTGAAACTGATGGTAAAAGTCACATGGGTTTGGTCAGTTTTGGAAATTCATCCGTGATTTTTGAGTTATGCTGACTGTTTAAATAGTCTATTGTGGCTAGCATCAGGTTGTCTGACATACCAATATGGTGTGCCAGATAAGCTGATTGTAGTGAACAATCTGTTTCCTTTTGTTATTTGTGTACAAGGCATCTTTCTATCTGAGCATACACAAAAACAGATACTGGGGATCACATTTATCCATCATTTGCCTTTTTATAGATTTCTAATCCTCTTCATGACAAAGACACAGTGGAGCAAATTGAACTTTACTACGAGAGATGTATGGACATTCAAGAAATAGTTTATGACTACAGATATATTGTAAGGCAAGGCGAAAAAACGCACAGAAGTTGTAAGTGTTGATCATGACATGAATTTTAAACTGTCATCTGTGGAAACCTGTTTTCTTTCCTTTAATAATCTGGATATTGATCATCAAAAGTAAACTTAAATTCAGCCATAACAAGAAAAAAATACAATTTGAAGAGTTTAGTCTTGTTACTGGTAGCTAGAACTGGGGTTTTGTCCCTACAAATACTTTTGTGTCATGGAATAAAAACTTAAATCATCTTGATATGTCTTCTCTAATAAGACAGGTGCACAAAGGGACAAATAAATACTTTCAAGCTTTCATGCATGCTGTGCAAGTGCCTTTGTTCCATTTCATTTTCAAAATGACCCTAGAAGCAGATGGGTGGGTTTTGCTATAATGTTTCTGCCACTGTTGTCTAACATTCAGTAATTAACAGGTTTCTACCAAAGTGTCCACTTTGGTGAAAGAAGAATGACATAACTTAAATGTGTGCTGAAAATTAGCTTATGTTTCTAATTAGAATTTGATTGCATGCACTGTGACCAGAGTATGGAAGAAGAAATCTAAATGTATTTGTAAAAGGCCTGTGCTATCTCTGTGAGTTTTTAGTACTGCTTCGTGTTAAAGGTGTGCTCATCTTGTCCATGAATTTTTAGCTTACTAGAAAAGTCCTTTTTCCTGTCAGAAACTTGTTTTCAAGACCAAAAAGTCAGCTTTTGTGTCTTAAATATGTTGTTTTCTGTAGGTTACTATGAAAACTATTATTTGGAGCTGATTCGCAAATATGGAGAAAAATCCACATGTGAGGCTTTCACGTGGGGAAAAGAGCTCAGGGAAAAGTACCACACTTTGTTCAAACTGTTGCAAGAGATAGATTTCAGTAGTCCAGATGGTAATTATGTATCTTTTTTTTTTTTATTGTTCTTAAATAACTCAGCAATATTTGTTGTTTAGTTTAGTATCCTTTGACTTAAGTTCATGTGTTACACATTTTTTTTTCATATCAGCTAACTTAAAGGAGTGTTATGTGGCTTATATGTTGCAATATGCTGCTGATGAAAGGATGGCTTATTAGGTAGAAGGAATCATAGAAATATTCTTATGTCTTTAGTGGTTAGTTACTTTGAGTTGGTCTTTTGGATTTTTAATCACCCTTCATATTCAGTAATACTTGGTGTCTCTAGGAATTTTATTTGTCACATTGAGAATACCATTCAGCATGAGAAATAACAGAATATGTCTGAGTCCCATTAAATAAAGGAGGGGAAATTGGTTCCTAATTTTAACTCTTGCAATAACTGCGCATCCTATGTTTTATTTTTAGTGTTAGAAGATGGAAGTGATACAGTTGTAGAGGTTGGCCGGAGGATATTTGAGAAGGTTGTGAAAAGTCTGTCCAGCGCCAATGGCCTCAGCAATCTGGGCTCCTCTGTCCCTCTCCTGGTGGATTCCAGTTGTTGTGGATACCATAAGGCTTCCTATTTCCTTGCAGTTATATTTGAAACAGGGCTTGGTGTGTCTGTGGATCGTATAAAGGTACTATATTTAATATGTTCTGTCTGTGAAATTAATTACTTTTAAAGACAGTTAAGAAATGGGCTGATCAATTGAATTTAAAAAAATGAAATGGCCCTCAGATCCAGGTGATGGTTGAAGGGATTCTCCAGTAAAGCTACTAATAAATACCTTGATGGCAGTGGTATCTTTATGAAGGCCTGATGGTGGTGACCTTTATCATGCTCAAGCAGAACAAGGAAAACAGTGATTTAGTAAAGACCTAAAAATGGTGGTAAAATGAACAGCATAGAAAGTACTGCTCTTCCTAGTCACTGTGGAGCTAGGATGAGTAAGAGCCCTTGAGTCGCCCGCAGTCATTTGAAGACAGGTAGGAAAAAAGTCTTGGATCAGACAAATCTAAAGTGGAAAGGTTGCACAGTACACTCAGGAAAGAAGTGTGATTTTGGAGTGTGCAAAAAGGTGACATTGAGTATATTATGGTCAAATGAGCAAGGGTAACCAAAGCAGAACAGTTTCCTTTTGTAAAGAAGTGACTGTGCTTCAGCTGAGTGACTGCAGAGTCGGAGAACTCCTGACCTCTTAGCCAGGTTGAAAATAACTGAAATGTTTCAATGTGATTCTGTTGGAACATCAGATAAAAGGTAGGTGTTTATGTGTCAGGGGAAGAAGGCAACACTAAAATTGCCAACAGATATTTAATTGTGATATAACAGTATAATATCAAACATTCATTAAGAATAGCAGATCTGTCTGTTGTGGTTACAGTACACTAAATCAGAAGAACCCCTGGCAGGCCAATCGGAGACCAAGCTCACCTGCAGTTCTTCAAAAACAAGAAACATTAGGAACCTTTTTTATGCCCTAATTATAGAGTATACCTAGTGCTAATTATGGATATGAAGTTGTTTCATCATTGTATCTGCTTCAGTGTAGGAAACAATTTAATATCTAGCACAGATGGGACACCACCGGTTTTATTACTGTGCGGGTGAAAAATAATAGCAGTGCTAAAAATGTTTTTTGGCAGATGTGTGGTGCATAGGCCAATTAACATGTACCTCAAGGGAGATTTGTGCTGCAACCTTATCAGGCATAGGTTCTGTCCTACTAGTCCTGTCAGATCCCTAGGGTAAGATTCTCAAATGCTGTTTGTTAACTTCCATATGTTTCCACTGAATTTGGTGTGAAAACTGCTAGCATCAGTGGGACTAGTTAAGTCACAGCTGAGTACAAAAAGTGTCGGAGTATAAACAGCACCATAGTAAAATTACTTAAAAAATTGCTGCACACTTAGTGGTGACAGAATAAATGCAATACTTGAAAAGTATTTAGAGCATAGTACTTGAAAAGTATTTAGAGTGTAGTTTTTCTTTCAAGTCTTTCTGTGCAAACATAAGACATTTTAACTACTTTAAGGCTGCGCTTGCTTCTGTAACTGTGTTTACACGATATAGCTACTATATCAGCTACCAGTATGAACACTCTGTTCCCTGTAAATCTCCTGCAAAGTGCTTAACTTGTCAGATGTGCAGTGAATTCACTCTTTTTTATGTCTGTTGATTTTTGCCAGGGACTGCTGTATAGTTTGGTTGGTGCTCAGGGGAACGAGAGACTTTCTGTGATGAATCTTGGCTATAAACATTACCAAGGCATTAATAACTATCCACTTGATTTGGAGTTGTCATATGCTTATTACAGTAATATTGCAATAAAGACATCCCTGGATCAACACAATATAAAAGGGGAACAGGTAAAAGAGTTATAAGTGTATCTGAATTTGTTTTCTGTGCAAGTTATTTTTTGTATTCATATTATGTGGCCAGAAGATTTTTGTCTTGATTTACAAATACTAGCTCATCTGATTCATGTCTCTGCCTGTGGCAACGGTGTTGGAATAAATGATCTTTAAAAGTCCCTTCCAGCCCAAATTATTCCATGATTTGATGATTGTTACAAAATCCCCAAAATTATATGTAGGTATCATTACTGTGTTTCTTAGGAAGGGGGACTCAAAATTAAAATTAGACTGAAATCCTCAGAATTGTCCAAAAGCCTGTCTTTCATTAAAGTCCAGCCTTATTCTTGGGCCCTAAATCTTCACTCAGATTTTTAATTATTAATATAATTGGATGTGTTTATTAAGCAGCTAATCTGCTGTTTCAATAGACTGACATCATGAAGTTCCTGCAAAAGATGAATCATCTTCTCCATATTTACACCGATAACTATTTAACAACCAAGTCAAATGTATTGACTTGGTTGTTAAATAGTTATCTGATAAAGTTACAATAAAATGATGTTAGAATGAGCTGCTAAACAGGAGGTAACACAACTTTATTTGTAAAGAATAGTTTGGGTAGGTTAGTGCTAGAATCCTGGCTTATCAGAAAGAATGATTGTTGTACAAAAAAAAAAAAAGCGGTATTTTAATTGCTGAAGAACTAAAAGTCAGCAGACGTACCTGGATAAGAGGGCTGTGAGTTAGGTATTCATTAAGCTTTCTGCCAATCTTTTTTATCTTTTGGAAGAGATTTCTGTAGAAATTAAAAAGCCTTAAAAAGCTTAAAACCACTTCTTTGTCATTATTAAGTGCATTTAAAACCAAAAGATGGTTTGGTGTTTTTTTTCAGTTGTTTCTGTCTTGACATACCTTTCTGGTATGAAGTGGACTTACAGTTTTGTACTGTAACAAAGCAGTAAATGTTTTTTAGACTGGATGTAAGAATAGTTCTTAATGCACTGGCCAGCAGAGGAGTGATGAGAATTTTAAAACCCAGAACTGATCATGAATTTTTAGGGATAAGCAGGAAATGGGCAACATTTTCATTTTGATAGTAGATGTGGAAATTCATTGTGAAATTCATGTGAAAATTAATTTTTTTTCTGTTCACCTACTCTTCAGGCATTTGTTGAAACTATAAGGCTGATGGATGATGAACTGCTAAAAGCTCAAACAAAAGAAAATGGTGATGTCTTTATGTGGTTAAAACATGAAGCAACAAGAGGAAATGCAGCAGCACAGGTATAACCCTTTCTTGGTTTTAGACACACTCAGGAATGTACATCTACAGACCACATAGGAAAGTTGCAGAGGAGAGTGGACAAGATATTTTCTCTTTCCACCCAGAAGTGCTTCTTTTTTCTGAGCTTGAACTATTTCCCACGTTCCTGTCCAGTAATATCCAGTAACCATGCAAAAGCAGTAACAGTGATGCAAGGCAAAAGGGAAGAGTTGTCATGTCTTAGCAGCCTCCTTCTCTGATCATTTTCTCTGCCTTTGTATTTGATAGAGGGCAATTACTGCTGTTCATCTGAGACCAGTAGCAATATATTGTAATACTGAGCCATTTGCATGCATCCAATCTGTCAGCCACTTACCTCTGCACTTAAATCAATCTAGACTTCCATGATACTGGCAGCTGTAAAAATAACCCTGCTGTAGGGTTAATATCAGTACATTCCACCACTGAAAAGCCCTCTGACTACTCCTGATAACCAATTGTTTTCAAACTGTTGAGGATATACAACTAGTTTGTTCACGTATTTGAAATGCATCTGAGCCTGCAAAGGTCAACTCCTGTAATTCTAGTTTCAATAGTAGCTTCAATTCTAGTTTCAATAATACAAATTTATAGCATTACCGCTTACGTTGTTTTCTTTCAGCAACGGTTGGCTCAGATGCTGTTTTGGGGGCAACAAGGAGTGGCAAAAAATCCTGAAGCAGCAATAGAATGGTATGCAAAGGGTGCAATAGAAACAGAAGATCCAGTGCTAATATATGATTATGCTATTGTGTTATTTAAGGTAAGTCATGTTTCATGTTTTCACTTCGAAGTAAGCATTCCTATAACATGATGTTTCTAAGTTATCTGCAGTGACACATGGTATGAGTGTGTACAAGTGCTTTTAGATTTCCTCTGAAAATCAATCAATAGTTATGAAGCTAATCTTGATTTTTACCAGAAAGGCAAAATAAATTATAAAAGAGCAAGTTAAAAGCAGTCTAGTCACTTTGTTCCTAGCCACATTCAGCATCAAAATACCAGCCAAATTGTGGATCCTGATTTTTCCTAATGTCTTGTCACCTCAAGAATCCAACCAGCTAGTAGGCAATAGGCTTTGCTGTAGAGATGTAGGTAAAAGTTGGAGCCTTTCTTAGAATGCCCTTTATTAGATCTCTGGAATTTTTTTGTTGGAATTAAATTATCTCTGCATGCAGTTAGTTTTTCCCTGCTAGAAGCAGTAGATAGGAGAGGCTAAACTGAAGCATAACCACCCGAGTCAAATAAAGTGTATCAGCCAAGTGGTGTCCCCAATAAGACATTCAAGAGCACTAAAGGTTAGAAACATTAGTGAGGAACTGTTAGGTCTTCATCTCATTCCTTCGACAGTGGAGGATTTTTCTCTAGAGAATGCTTGCTTAAGTTTTGCTTGTGTTAATTTTGAGCACCCATAAACTGTTTGACCTGTGTCTGAAATTATTTTATGTGGACATCATAAGCATGACATCTTTTTATTTCCTGTAGAGATGTTCTAACATCCTTTTTCAGGAAAGCTGAGAGCTCGTACTCACTGCCAAATTGTACACAACAATTGAATGCTATTCATTCTTCCTTAGTTGCCCAAAGTTAAAGATCTGTGGTATTATTTACCCATAAAAATCACTTGAAAATACTGGTGAAATAGTTGTTTCTGAACTGAATCACTGAGATTTTGAAAAGCTGTGAAGGAAGGATGAGCACAAAGCTGCTTGTTTTGTTTTGTTGTAACTGTTTAAAGGCAAATGACACCTAGTAAGTAATAGTGTCAATATTAAAAGGCATTTTGAATGTGTAGAAGTGAATTTTTATCAGCCTGCATTTGTAAACAATGATTGTTTCACATTTTCATTTCCTAGGGTCAGGGTGTGAAAAAGAATGTAAAACTTGCATTGGAATTGATGAAGAAAGCAGCAGCCAAGGTAAAATGCAATAAATATTTTATTGTAATTGTCCTATACCAGGTGCTAATAACAATGATCTCTGATTTGTATAAAATGCCTATTACCATAATTCTGTGTCAATACTGCTTGCTTCTTTCAGTGCTTTCACCATGAATGGTGAAAACCTTATTTTCCCAAATTGGGGGGCTAGACCACTCAAAATCAGCCAAAATTTCTGTGAAAGAAAAATAATTCTACTTATATCTTTTGGAACATAATGTTAGTTAAGTGATGTACAGAGTGAATATTTCATCCAGGAGTGTGTTTTTACCTCATGTTCCTAAGGATTAAAGGAGCAGCCCTGGATGTCCCAAAGCCTTCTGTTTTTTCCATAGTAGGGAGAAGCATTGACAGGCACTACAAAGCAGAGGAGCCTCACTCCATTTAATGGTCTAGTACAGCCAGATTACCCAGGCCATGATCTAGTCCTTAGAATGAAAATTGAAGGGTACCTAGACCTTGAATACCTTCCTAGCTCTTAGAACCAGAATTAGTTAAATTACTGATAATGACAATATGACTTCATTGCTGACCACCATCAGAAGAGATTTGTGCTGGTTCTGTGATTCCTTTGAAACAGGAGAGACTATCTGTTTTACTGCCTGTTTGAGAAAGGCCTAAATAAACTGAGAGGCTTTTATAGTGTGATCAAAATTCCCTTGACTCAGGATCTGAGGTACAGATTCCTGGAAGAATCCTAGAGACATCAATTTTCTTGTTGTCCTTGAAGTGCGATACTTAGGTTCTTGTGCTCCAATGCACGTTTTCTATACAAAAACAACACCATAATTATTGAAAAGTTTAATGGCTTTTGCATTTTAATGGGCAAGTTAGTAATACTGCTGGCATACTTACAGCCCAATATGATCCACCAGTTTATGCAAGGAGGTGGTGACTCATTGCAACAAAAATAACAACTGTCTCAAGAAGATTTTCTCCTCTTGAGCCAAGATGCCAAGATGCAACTTGGTAACAGTAAGCAGCAATATCTTAAGCAGATCTGTTTGATGTTGGTGAAATGCATTTTGAAAGCAGCATTACGAAGTTCAGTGTTCATTGCTTTTTATTTATCCTCAAAGAAATGTTCTAGTTTAAAAGAAGTGGGTTTTTTTGATTGCTAATCCTGTCAACCAGTTTCTGGGAGTTCACAAGAATAAGTGTCTTGTTTTGGCTTTGAAGAGGAAACAGGGGAGAAATAGTCACAGTTTGTTCTTGTCAGTAAGTGAAAATCTGTCAAGTGAAAGTCAGCACACACGGCTGAGACTCTCTAGATTAAGATAACACTGGAATCTTATTTCTCATTCCACAAGGCCACAAGGAAGAGTAGTGGGGAAAAATAAGTCAGCACACCTTTATAACCCCTGGTCCCGGAATCGACCCATAGCAGAATCAAATGTGTGACCTGAGACTGCTTTTCTCCTTCCCTAAGGGCTTGCCCCAAGCAGTGAATGGATTAGGATGGTATTACCACAATTTTAAAAAAGACTACAAAAAAGCAGCCAAACACTGGTTAATTGCTGAAGAATTGGGAAATCCAGATGCATCATACAACCTTGGTGTCCTATATTTAGATGGGATTTACCCTGGAGTACCTGGTAGAAATCAAGTGAGTAATTATTTTATAGTACTATTTCTTACATTACAGCCCAATTTAAAAATTTTTTGCCTCATTCTTGAGATTGCTCCATTCACCCTGCGTTTGGTTTTGATATCTTTTATCATAAAGAAGGGTTTTATGGGGGGATTCAGTCAGATTACATAGGGAGAGAGATGTTACTCAAGTATCTCAGTCAAAATTATGTGCATGTGTTTGTATTCTTTTAATTTAAAAACAGAAGAGGTGCAGGTTTTTCTCCCGTGACTGCCTCTACTTTCCTCCTTCCAGTGACAGCAGCCAGGAAGAATAGTGTGTGCTCTCACATCATGTGATCTTTTTGTTTCTCTCAATTTTAGATTAGAAGGTTCATAGGAAAAGGATTCCACAATGAGTAAAAGCAACATGACCTTGTCCCTCAACTCATGACCAACTGTGTTACATTCACATAGCTTCTGTGACTCTCAGAACTGCAGTGAGAGGCCTCCAATCCAAACTTGAAAATGTGACTATTTGATACAGTCCTGGTAGATGGCAGTATTTTATTTTGTCTTTCTGTGACACAGCCCATTAACATATGTGAAAAATAAATTTTCCCCTAATAGGAATGGTCCCCTTTAGTTATATTTATTTTGATTAACTAGGTAGGTTATGAACAGCAGCACAAATATAGTGAGGTAGACTGTAATAAATGCAGGCAGACCTCAGAGCTAAAAGATATTTCCAGTGTGGCCTTTGAGTTCTGAGATCTGGATATACTCCAGGCAGTGAGCGTTTCTGCTGTCAACAGCAGCAGTGCTCGCCAGCATGTGCATCTGGCAAACACATTCTCCTGCCCCAGGGACCAAAATACACATTTCAGAGCGGACTGATTATGAGAGTAAACCTGAAAGTGCCCAAGTTTCTTTATCCATCAAAGCCAAGGGCAAGAAGTTATGGCTGTGATGGATACTCTGTAGTCCGTGCTCACTAGCAGAAAACATATATTGATGGTTAAATAGTTCCTGAAATACATTATTTCAGGTTGTATGCTGGTTTGGTTTACTTTACAGATTACTGTTTCTGAAGGTAAAATGTGGAGTCCCACAGCCTTCCAACTTCTGTGGCTCTGGCCCTGCTTACTCCATCAGTGTTACCTTTTATAAACCAGTTTCAAAGATTTGAACACTGTAGTGGTGCTCTGCTGAACATACTGAGCATTGCTGCTGCTCCACAGCCTTCACTTGGCATTGCAAGTGCAAAAGTCCTATTCTCCAGGATGCCTTATTAACCTTCCTACTAGTGAAGAACTAATTTTGCTTCGGTCAGTACACGCAAGACTTTTATGTTTGTGAATGTTAGTTACACATTTAGACACTTTTCTATTTGGTTTTCCATATATAACCCGAATATATATTTTTCAGAACTTTTTCTAGCCTAAAGTATTAAAAAATTAGAAAAAAGAATTCATTTCATCTAAGTACATTAGAAGTAGTTAAATTGTCTTACCCTCATTAGCCAGCTACTTCTTTCAATTCATTTGATGAAAGGAGTCCTGAGGAAGAAATCTCAATAAACATTCATAGTGCAGAGTTGCTAATTGTGTCTTGTTTCCTCACAGACAGTTGCTGCACGCTATTTCTATAAAGCTGCCCAAGGAGGACATATAGAAGGGACTTTACGATGCTCTCTGTACTACATCACAGGAAATATGGAAGACTTCCCTAGAGATCCAGAAAAAGCTGTAATGTAAGTAATAAGACTATTTATTAAAAGAGAGCATGTTTCTGATGTGATTATTTTGGTTTCTGGTGATTTTAAAGTCCATAGTCTAAATACCTTGTATTTCACAGTTCTTACCTCCTTGGCAAAAGATTCTTCTGCAGCAATGCTTGATCTGCATGAGTATATGTTCTATTTAAATGACCAGTAGATTTTGAGAGATATTGAGTACTTCTAGTGCTTTTTTTTCCCAGAACAAAAAAAATTTGGAGAGATTGTATCAAACAACTCTGAAAGGTTCTATCTAACGAAGCCTTGCTTTTTTTGATTTTCAAGAAATATCAGTGTTCTGATGTGATAGAATTGGTATTTTGCATCAAAAATAGGCAGATAATTATTGATAGCTCAAATTAACTTATGCTTGTTTTCTTAAAGAAACATTGCTGAGAAAAAAACATAGGATGTCTCTAAGACACGCATAGAGATGAATGGACATCATGTTCTCATTCAGTCAATTGTTATAGAATTGGTGCAGTGACTACAGTTAAATCCCATAGTTTGTTTTACAGAAGAAGTCAGGTGATTGCATATCCTTTTGTGTTCTTTGAGCCTGCATGAGTTGGGATAACATTACTGGAGCACAGCTGTTCATTTTTTATTTGTTCTTTTCCACAGCTGGGCAAAACACATTGCAGAGAAGAATGGCTACTTAGGTCATGTAATCAGAAAAGCCCTCAATGCTTATCTGGAACTTTCATGGTATGTTTCTTCTGTTCTCTTTATTTTCTATTTTTCAATTACTTTATAGGAAAATAAAATCATTAATAGTGGGTACTCACCTCAAAGAAAAAAATATCAGTAGCACTATGGAAATCAGTTGCAAAAACATCCATTGACAGAAAGGGAAGGAGGAGTTGACCCAAAACATAATTTAACAGTTCTGACAGAATCAAGTGAAAAAAAAGGAGTTTGTAGTGTGAAATAGTTGTATCAGCTGTCCATGGTTCTCATCCCATAGTATTTGTATAATGTCCACTGGATTAACCAGAGGAACACCTTTCACTTTTATTATTTTCTCTGTTCCAAATCTCCTATTTCGCTTTCTGTCTTCTGTATAATTCTGTGTCATGAAAACTCAGGCTGCTGGATTAGATTTGCTCATTTTTCTGTGCATGGTTAATATTATATTTTGTGTAGGCGTAATAGGAGGCTATAGTATCCAATGAGCCAGTCAAGAGGTTTCAAAATAATGTCCAGGTTAATGCTCCATCTTTGCAGCCTCTGTAGGCATGAGCATCAGATACTGTATGTGCAAACATCAGACTGTCATACGTGATTAAAACAGTATCTCATTTAGTCCTGCAGCTTCCCCCTGCAAGTACTTAATTAATGCTTCAGGCTTAGGAGATCTACAAGAAACTGTCAGTGGACTGTTCTGGAGTAAACCATTCCTAGAAGTGTCTTTTTACTCAGTCCATCACAGACATTTCTCAGACTTGAGCTCACTTTTCAACACTGAAAAACTCGGTTGATATTTTTGTAGTGTGTTCTGTTGTGCAAGCCTGTGACTCTGCCCAGCTCACTTTGCAGTCCACAGGTAGACAACAGGTAGAGCATTAAGATTCCAGAAAGTCTGGGCTCAACAGTTAGGAGGGAAAATCTGCTGGAGTCCTACTTGAGATGCCAAGGTATAAATTGCATAGGTGTAAATAGTTGCACAGCCAGTCAGACCAAGTGATATGTGTTCTTCAGTCATTGCAGACATGTTTTACACATCTGTCTGTCATGGTAGTTTGATCTTCAAAGACTGATTTAAAGGCTGTAAATGTAATTTCTTTTCTTAGTTTCCCTCTGAGACTTAAGGATCAGATAAACCAATTTCTCAGCTTTCCCCTGAATTCCTTCTGTAGTCCCAGCCATTCCTTGTCCTAGATGTTTTTACAGGGCAAGTACAAGGAATAATTTGTAATCATGCAGAAACAGCTAGATAACAGGAGGTCACACCTGCTAGTTCTGTAAGGACAGCTGCTTTCACAATTTGATATAAAGTTTCTTTGTTTAAGCACCTATTCTTGAAGTCAAATATGTATTTGACCATATCTGCTTCCAGTTAAACAAGCCATTGAACCCTGAAACTTGCCATGGTTTTAACTTTGTGTTGTGGAGAAAATCATTGGCAGCATTACTCTTTAATAGGAAACTTCAGAAGGAAATAGTACACCAAGTGTTTTTTTAATTATCTTGTTATTTTAAAACTACACACATGATTTTAAAGACTTCCTCTTAATTTTAAATCCATAGTCTTCATAATATAGATGAGTGTTAGAGAATATGAGAGATGCTCTCCTCTTGTATCAGAATACTGAACTGCTATACTGCAAATGCAATATTAAATTTTACTACTTGCTTTACAGTCAGTAAGATGCATAGAGTCCTTAGAGGGACCAAGACTATTGTTTTTTGCATACATTCAAATATAAGGAGAGACAAATCCTGTTACAAAAAGCTCATAGTCTAAAAAGACAGGAAAAAACAGGCACATAAATAAAAGGTAAAGCATGCGAAAGAAGAAGAATTCAAATGAATGTTAGACAGATATATACACAGTGAAGTTAATTATAGCTTTTTTTTTAAAGTAGAGTCTTTTAAGAATGTTTTATCTGAAACATTTAAAGAGAGGATTTGGCATAGTATCAATTCTTCTTACCCATGAGTCTGGTACTTAGAGTAAATGCATACTGGAGCCAGTCTAGCTTCAGTGTAAGAGGAAAAAGGCTGCAACTTCTTGAGCTGCAGCATGGCTGGTTATGCCGAGCATTGCCTCTATATGTCGCTGTTGCATGGGTTTCCCAGCCTCTTGCTCTTAAACTTTGTACCAAAATTTTGCTTGTAGACAATTTTACAAATTTATTTCCTGGTTTTGGGGTGTTTTTAACTGTAACTAAAATGCATGTTATTTTTGTAAGGTTTTTCATTAATTTATTTTATCTAATGTTAGGCATGAAGCACTGCTGCATTACATTTTAGCAGCTGAAACTGGGATTGAAGTGTCACAGTCAAATCTAGCACACATCTGCGAAGAAAGACCAGTGAGTAAATGCATTCACAACTCATTATCCTGAAAGGAGCACTTGTTAATGATAATGTGATCCTAGTCTCTTACCTGGGATATGAATGAATCAATTATTTTCTTTATAGGACCTAGCAAGAAAATACCTAGCAACTGATTGTGTCTGGAGATACTACAATTTCTCTGTTTCTCAAGTCAATGCTCCGTCATTTGGTATGTATTAGGAATTTTTTCTGATTTTTAATTTTACCTTTTTTTTTAGATTTCAAAAACTGTGTTTGTCACAACTTCTATGTGAGTAAGCAAGTTAAGGGAAGATTAATCCCTGCTAATCATACATTTCCCTTTTCATGTTTTGATAGGAATATCAGGGGAGAAAAGGTAATTAAAGTGTTGTATTTCAGCACAGGTTTTCTGAAAATCTCCTTTTTATGACATTAAATGGATAAAATTTTAATAAAATAAAATAAAAAAGCTAAGCCCTGAGAAAGGGCTAGATATTTAGGAGTCTGAGCAGTTGACTCAAAGTTTAAGAAAAAAAGGCAGTAGACTTTGGGAGCTCATGCTCTTTGGTTTATCAAAGGGGAAATCCAAAAGCAAATATACTCCCAGATCATAATTGAGTCATGAGAAACTAATAAAGGCTAAGGGATTCCTTATCTAATTTATTATTAGTTTTTCTCTTAGGGTACAGAGTTTATCAACATTGGTAGAGCTTACCTTGGAGAACTAAAGGATTCTCTGTTAAAAAAAAAGGTCTATTTGCAAATAAGTTACATTCCTCAGGCCTTAAATTTTACTACATCTGTGACTTCAATAGCTAAGTCATTTTGCTGCCTTTGAAAGTGTTACTGAATATTTGAAAGCATTGATCTGATTGTCTCACAAGAGCATTTAAGTGATTTGTAACAAGCATGTGGAAAAGTGGAGTGTAAAAATAATTAATGCTATTCATTTAAATACACAATGTGGAAAATGTAAATGTGTGGAAACTGAATACCACGTGGATATAGCCTGAAGCTACAGGAGCTGACAAATGCTGTTATAGCTTCCCAGAGGAGTTTGTAGATACCTTAGCAAGGTGTAGTTTGGTTGACCCTTTGGTAGATCCAGTGGTACAAGCTTACATTAGAAAAACTTCTGAAGGTCAGACTCATGGGATGGGACTGTCATTCCATTTCAGTCTGCTGTAAAAACACGTGGGATTTCTAGGTTGCTGCTGTAGACACACAATACAAAGTATAGAAGAGTTGAAAACCATTTGAGGAAAGCTTAGGTCAGATAAATATAAGCACAGTCATGGGAGTTTTACTAAGGAGTAAGCTTAAGCATCATGCTTGCTCCTGTCTGGGTCGATGCCCTCTCTTTTGAGCATTTCATTACTGTGCAGTATCACAGAAAGATGTTTGTAATATATTTCCTGGGCATTGCTTCCTTCTGGTCCAGAAAAATTGTATCCCTGCTGTTGCCCTGGGTTGAGTGGGATTTGAAACTAATAAAATTATCATCAGCAATGTTCTCTAGCTTTTGTGAAAGGTGGAGCCACCATAGTATCAAGTATAGAGCAAACACATAGATGTCATGTTTTTAAGCCTCATCAAGTTAGTAGGGCTGATCTGGCTAATAAGGCTTCAGGTTGCCCAAAGACAGATTCAGCAAGTGAAGAAGGAATGCAATGAGACTCTTAAGTTTCAGTTTCTGTAAAAAGTAGCAATATAATTCACTAAATTCATCAAAGAGAAACAATGAGAGATTTCATCCAGGATAAATATTTCCCATGGGAGGCTGATACAAAGAAGCCACAGAGACAACCAGAGAGAAAGACTGTGTTTGTTTTTTAGTATTGTGCTTTAAATAGAATTACTATTAACTTCTCCATCACGTTAGTAGTTGATTAATTCTATTGCTACAAATAGTCTAAATGATCTGCTGGTTTCTTCACAGCTTATTTGAAGATGGGTGATTTCTACTACTATGGTTACCAGAACCAGTCTAAAGACCTTGAGCTCTCCATGAGGATGTACGCACAGGCTGCCTTGGAGGGAGATTCACAGGTGGGTCTGCAGTTGGGTAAAACATAGGAGTGTAGAACAATCTGAGAACTTAGCTGTGACTGGTTCTTCTGCTTGGCCTCATCTGCGCCAAAGAAACCTGCTAGAATAAGTTACAATTATTTCAAAATACTTTGTGAGTCAGTAGTTGCCGTTTCATAATAGAGGGTGAACTTAGCATAGATGAGTGGTCCTAGAATTAGGCTGTTTTGTAAGCTAAAGGTAAATGGCCTAATTCAGTGCTACCTTACCCACAATTGACTCAAATGTGACCTTGATATTTTCGCTGTTGCAAGAGGAAGGATTAATAGACTGCTGGGTTGTATTCCAGGCCTATCCTCTGCCATTTTAGGATATAAAGAAGACCCATTTCCCCTTGGTATATGAATTCCAGGGTGAATTTTGTTTGCTAGCAAAGGTTTTGTCTTGAAGTGCTTTATAATTAAAAAATACACCATGTCACGTTACCAAAGACATGCAGTGTTTCACCACTGAGTTTCCTGTTCTCAGGCCCTCCTGAAGTGTCCTGGGTGCAATATTCTGTTCTCCCTGTCCCTATGGCAATGTCCTCAGACAGTATCTTGTAACTGAACTTATCAGAGGTAGCATGGGCAGGTTCTGTTCTCAGACTATTGGGACAAAACATTACTGCTAAACTAGCAGAGGAAAGAAGAGATGCATGAATAGTTACTTTAAAGTGTGAAAGTCAAAGTGATGGGGAATCCTGTAAAATGTCTCATGTGTGTTCATCTTCTTGACTCTGAAGAGTCTTGACTTACGGGATTGTCTAAGACTTGTTCAAATAGGCAAAACTGTAAGATTAAGGACTTAAATTGTCTGCAGGAAATTTCTGCTCTCAATTTCGCTATTCAGATGCTGTTGATCTGTAGAGCTAAAGGAGGTGTAGAGGTGAAGAGGAATTTAATAGTAACAGAACAAAAATCCATTTCCGTTTTTAGTCTGTATTTACCTACTAGATAAAAGATGACAGTTTGATATGGTGACTGTGCTTAAAGACCAACTAAAAATAAGAAACCTCATATGTTTTTCCAGATGTTTTCCAAGGAAACAGTGTCACAACATCTGAATGCTTTTGCATTTTTGGTATTTACCTGGGTATGTGGTTAGGAGAAAGGGCTCTCATACTCATAATTATTTGGTGAATATTACATTATACTAAACAAATGTGTAGAAGACAGTTATAATTATTTAGACACTTGGTGCTTAAATACACATATGAAAACTTAACAGTTGAAAAGTGTGCATGCTTTTTTTATTGTTAGGGTTTCTTTAATTTGGCCCTTGTCATAGAAGAGGGCAACTCCATACCTTCCTACATTCTGGATCACTTGGAAATTGATCAAACATTGCATTCTAGTAATACATCACTTCTTCAGGAGCTGTATTACAGGTGAGTCTTTTTCCTCCTTAATCAGCATCTTCTGGTTTTCCACGTGAGTAGCATTTACTGTGGAGAACAGCAACTTCTGTAATTATTAACTTTGTTCACTTTTATGATTTAAGGCAGGTTAAGGTCAACATACTTAAAATGCTTCAATTCCCTAAATATATTTCAGTTTATGCTTGTTAAAGAGACCTGATTATATGTGATTACCTGAAATAGCAGGGACTGGATTTAATAATCCAGGAGGTCTTTTCCAGTTCAATATATTTAAGTTCCTAAATTAGGCACTGGCAATTTGTGTGCCATCCAAACCAACATTTCCATTATAAATGTAGCGTGATTTAATATAGAACTTCAAAATGTGTAATTGAGATAATAGCAGTCCTTCCTATTGATGCTGCAAATATGCTCCAGCCTGGTGCAGATATTGTGGACAGAATATTAGATATCTGAGAAGGTAACAAGTCTGCTGCCTGAATGACCTGTGCCAGCATTATTCATGAACAAACCAGCTAGTGAGCTCTGATTCCAGTACAGAACTTGGGCTTCCTTTACCTGGGTAAAGCAATGTGTTGGAAAGCACAATGGGAATGGGAAGCTTACACAATATTTGGTGGATTTCTGGAGTTGCCTTTCAAATATTTAAAGAAGGAGAAGGTAATGGTTAGTACATGAGGCTGTGAACCAAGACTGAGTGGTTTAGCATCTGTTTTGCTACCAAGTGTTGTGTGACCCCAAAAAAGTGGAGATGATACCAACATTAAACCCTTATTTGTCTATTCACCAGCAATCTGCTGAAATTATTCTTCACTGCAATTAGTCTAAACTTGTACCCTAAATTACTTCCACTCCTCATGAAACTGCCACTCAGATACATAAGGGTTGTGGACCATTTGGGGTTGTAAGCTGAAGTCTGAATTCTGCCTTCACGTGAGCTGAACCCGTCTGCTTTGCCATGAGAGTAATTCCAGAGTTGACAGTGCTGAAGGGTTTTCCCATCATCATACACTTTTGTCCAGAAGGGCATATCCTTTTACATATTTATATATAAATATATATATATATATATATATGTATGTGTATATATATGTGTGTATATATATATACGTAATCTATAACTTTTATGACTAAATTGAATGTATATTTATAATTTATATAAAATTTATATAGAAAGTGTGTATATCTATATATAGACACCCCACCACTCCCTCCTTAGCTTAGTAGAAAAGAATCAATTGAAGCTTAAAATAGGTGCCTGTGACTCAGCTGTCTGAACTCCCCTAGTAGGTGAAGTCCTATTTGATGGAACTGAGAAAGCTGCTCAGCTCACCCTACAGGAGGTACCCTGTGCTACTCAGCAAGCTCTGACTTCATTCTGTCATACCCCATTGTCTCTAAATGAGCATTAGCACCAGCGTTCTGCATAAGCAACTAAATTTTGTACATCTAATTTTAAATCAAGTTCTTTTCTGCTGTCGACTCACATTAATTAAAACTTGAACTGTGACTGCTTTGCAAGTGTAGCCTGGAGGCTTAGACCCATTGTTGACTAGTAAGAAAATAAAAAATACACTTCTAGGGTAAGGTATTCTGTGCTTAGTAAGTTTAGGCTGGTACTCTTCTGAGTTTTTACTCCACCATCTGTGAGATAAGTGATGATGATTTTCCTGTGTTTTTCTGGGTTACTGGGATTTTCCACAAACCCACTTGAGATTCCCAGATGCTTGATGCCACAAAATCGTGGAGGAGGACTAATTAGTTGTTTCAATTTTCTTGTTGTAGGTGCTGGAATAATAGCAACCAAGAATCAATTAGTCCATGTTCATTAGCATTGCTTTATTTTTACATGAGAGTTCTCTGGAACAGTGTTTTACACTCTACTTTGGTATGTATTGCTCCTTTATTACATGGACAGTTCATTTGGAATGCTACCTTGGCTTTGCACTGTTCTAATTATGTTTTTAAAATTACTGTCACAGATCTACTTCATGGGAACCTTTCTTTTATCGATACTTGTTGCATTTGCAGTGCAGTCTTTTCAGTCTTTATCTGGTAAGTATGTGTCATAGTAAAACTGAAGAAAGAGGAGTGATCTTTTTATTTCAGTAAAAACTTCAAAAATAAAAGCAGAATTCTGGATTTGATAGAAGTACCTCTGTGCAGTAGCTTCTTCGACACAAGTCATTTTTGATCACTAAAAAGGGGTAGATGAAGCAACACATAACTTTAAACTTGTTCATTTCTGAAGAATTTGCCTTGATAAAGGCGATTCTTAATAAAAACATTAACTGCATGAGATTATTCCCCATCTCTCAACATGCAGCATTGTTACAGTAATTATATGACTTTGATTCTCTATGTAGCCTCTGCAATATGCTATCAAAATGTGTTGCCTGTTTCACATGACTGGATCACTTCAAATGCAAGGTGGGAGAAAAAGTGAGGTTCCAAGAGCTGGCACATTGCAGTAACTTAGGAAGAGTCAGTTCAGACTCTTCACACCTGTAACAGAATCAGCAAATGCCTTCAGTCAGGAGCTGCAGACTCCACCTGTCCTAAATCAGAAAGTTTGGCTCTATGTTGTCTCTTCTGATGGGACAAAGAATATTGACAAACAGAAAATCAAATGCTAGACTTCAGTCTGTTAAAAGTCCTGTCATGTTTTCTACCACATTGAAAGAGACTATCAAACAAAACTGTACTGCTGAGGAAAGCAGAGAAAACTCCCACCATCACATGCAAAAATAACGTGTAATCATTTAAAAAGTGTTTCCAGCTTCAATCAAGAGTTTCAATTCAGATGGCAAGACTTGATCAGGCAATTGTGAAATGAATATTACCAGTTACAGAAAGAATTTCTTCCACTAAATACATTTTCTTTTGTTGTGTTTTAACCCCATTAGGCAGCTTAAGTCTATGTCAGAAAATAATGTTTTCTGATATATTTCTGTAATAAAATACAAAAAAAAATTACTTTCATATGGACAACCTACATCTATAGGAAATAGTATTAAAAAACCCCAACACTGTTAAATCTGAAAAGATTATTTGAATTAAGACACGTAACTCTGAATAATATGCTGAATATGGAAATAATTCTGAAATCTTGCTTTCTTTTCTTACTAGCTATTAATTTATGTAATTTGGGAATCATGCAACACATGTATAAAGTGTATAGATACTCTTCTTTCAATATTTCCAAACCTTTGAATATTATCTTTATATGTAACTATACATCCACATAATATTTAAATATTGATTTATAGACCTCCTAGACACAGTGGGGTTTTTAAAAATAATTTCTTTTGACATTTTTCTGAAGCCCGTAATTCTCCTGGAAGAAGATCAGAGCCATTTTCAGATGATGTCCCTTCTTCATCAGGTAATAACAATGAGGATGCTACCAGACCCATACAGCAAGATGAACCTACTTTATCAAATGATTTATCACAGCAGGAGTCAAACCCTCAGAATCCTCTTGTTACAAGCTGAAGTGAAGTTTTCTTAAGGTTGACGTCCATTGGGAAAATGGGATATGAACAACTACAAATCTAAGAACTGGCAGCCAAGCCTGTACGTGGCATTAATAATGCAGTCCAACAGCTGAAGTTGGAGGGATGTTCACTGATCTGTCTTCTCCACTGTAGAGGAAAACCATCCCTATAATTTATTTAACTCCAAACAGATGATGCAGATTATCTCATTGTACCCAACACATGATCAGACTATATGTCCTGGAAGGACCTGGAAGGAAACCTGCGAAGTCTTTGCCTAATTGACAAATAAGCAAACATCCCACTGGTTTTGATTAAGTTTTACTTACACAGCTAATCTCTTATTAAATTGCTTTTACTGCATTTGAGCTTATTTATTGGTGAAGTTATCCGAGTTTTCCAAGTTTTCATCACGGAAATTACATAACAGCGATACCCAGTCACCAACACTTTCCAAGTTCCATGGAAACCAGCCAGGACTTCAGTACATGCAATTGTAACAATTAGGGTTTTTGGCATTTTATATTCCATCCTAATTTTTCAATGTGAAGTGTTTTGTTTTGAAAGAAAACACACCAAGAATATTTGCAATATGATCATAACATACTAGTTCTGCTAGCTAAGCTTTCGTCAAAATTTTGCAAGCATCCTCAGTTTCCTGGTGGACACAATAAAATGTTTCCCTCCCTGCCAAGAGCCACTGATTAGAGAAAGGAGCTCCCCTAATAAATAAATAAAAGAATATTTAAATGTGATCAGGTGACATAAAGTGAACAAAAGTTTATTTTTGGATTCTTCTGTAGATAACACTGGCAAGGATTTATTTCATGTTCTACAGTAACTCTAAAAGACACCTATTTAAATGACAGTTTATTTGATAAATGTTGGATGGGATATGTGGATAACATGTATGGAGTGCACATACCTTCTGTCTGATTTAAAGCTGTCTGTAAAGTGGCTGTAGGAAAGGTCTAACCTTTACAGCGGGTGTGCAATCGCCTCTGCAAAATGATGTAGATCACAGACTATGAATTGCATCAATCTATGCATTATTGAGGGTTAAATCCACTCGCCTTGCACTACATTATTTACTCTTGTAAATAAAAATATTTTTCTAATTCAACCTCTCTGTGGAGGAATTTCTTTTAAAGCACCTATTGGATGAAATAGTATCTTGCTGTTGCAAACTCACAAGATCATTATTTACATGTCTGTTTTCCTAACTTCGAATGGGACAATCAGCTCTTACTTTCTTTGAGGAATACAGTCTTCTCACAGAGCAAACCTGGAATAGTTTTTGTTTTGTTTTTCAAGCAAGACAGGAGGTTTCAGTAAGAAAGGAATGATTTTAAAGGAAAAAAAGCTCTGACCTTAAAGAGAGATTGTTATATTTTTATATAAATGTTTGTATGCACATATCATCAAGGCACATTTCACTTGTAGAAAACTGAAAATTCAAAAGTGTTGAGAGAAGAGTTGATGCTTTAAGGCAGCAATTCCATTGACAAGTCATGGGGTAAAAATGAAGTTGTTGAAGCTCCTCCCCCTCCCACTTAGAAAGTGAATTATGTGCCACATTACTGAGTTTTCATTTATGTGCAAAGAGTACTTTTAGTTCTTACTACAGTTGTAGATATGTGTTTCTTTCTGTGTATAGGTAGGGATTTTAATGTGTTGCAAAGGAGCTTGACTTTTATATACTAAAGTGTTGTACGCTCCGGGGTTAGATTATGTGCTTTTGATATCCATTGCAAATGGTCCCCCTTATTTTTGAGCTGCAAAAACTTCTGCAGCTAAATTTGATTATATCAAATTCCTTAATACAATATATGCATATTTCAAGAGCCCTCACAACTGTACTTTTGTCACTTAATAAAAGCGTGCATCTGTATTAAAACTGGGGCAGGTTTAGATGATAAACCCAGAAGCATTGCAGAAAGTTAAGTGTACCCTTGATGCCAAGTAGACATGTCACAGCATAGGCACAGTGTTAGGTTAGGTACCAAGTGGCAGACACTGCTAGAGGGTCACAAAAAACTTTGGATGTGCATAAGATAAATCTTGTTTGTAGCTAGCTACACGTGAAAGTTGTATTTTACTACAAATGTCACATGTAGCAAAACTGAAGCCCCTAGTGAAATATTAATCCCATGGGAGTTTGTCAGTGGTGGTGTTACTGCAACCCATGTGCTGCAATCTGGAGTTCTTAGAGCAGCATGGTTTAGATTGTGTACATACAGGTCAGAGTTAACTGTTAGCACTCAGGCTCAGCCTGTTTTCCTCTCCAAAGCCCATGTTCTCAACTTTAGTAATTAACTAATTTGGAGAGTTCTGCCAGAAACATGGTTTCACATCTGTATTTCAGAAGGCAATTGCTGAAGCTGCAATATATTTCTTGACGTCAGCAGTTAATAGTTCCGTCTTTGTTTATTGTTACCTATTACATCAGAAGTTCTACCAAAGCATACTTAAAGTACATTAAGATAAGCAACTCTTCACAATTAACTGGCAATCCTTAAGGCTAAAATAAGAATAGTTACATTATTAGCCTTCACTTCTTGTAAGAGCCAGGGGGCTATTATTTGACAACCTAGAGAATCAACCAATTTCCAGAGAGAAAGAATGGTTAGTTAAGCAAAGCAGCTACATAGTTCTATTACATCACAAGGAAAGCGGGAGGGAAGGGAAAAAGAGTTGCTGTATCAAGAATTATTTTTCACAAATTGAAACATGATCACTGAAGTTTGTAGTTTCTGCAGCCCATGATGAGTGGTCAGGGTAGGAATAAGGAAATAATAAATCACATTTATAGAGCTGAAATGCTCTGTGTGCTTTGTTTATACGCGTTTAATAGACGTCCAGCCATCTGAACAACACAGGTCATGCTTACAGGGCAGTGTAAGTGATGATCATTTTTCTTTCTCCCTTGGTTCAGCCCAGAATCATCTTTAGAAAAGAAATTAGGGACAACAAAGAATTTCAGAGGGATTATTTACAGAATAGGTGCTAAATTATCTAAAAGGAATGCAGTTTACACCAGGTACATGGATTTGTGTGTTACAGGAAGTGACAAAGGAGAGAAGTTGTTACATGCAAATGTATCAAAGCCCTGTGGGAAGAAGTGAGGATCACATAGGTGAAGATGAGATTTTTAAAAAAAAAAAAAAATCAATATTGAGCAGTTCTGAGTAGTGAGCTACAGTGTTAGGAAGGAAACAATTCAAATCCATTATGAAAGATTTGCAACTACGCAGAAAAGTTTGTTCAGCTCTGAATTGGACAGGATAGTAGTAGCAGGACAGCCCCAAATGTGGGGGCATCCTTATGTGGGTGACCAATGACTGTGTGGTGTTTCTTCGCAGTCCATATAGTGAAGAGCATTGCATCCCAATAAAAAGGCATGAGGACAGACTTAAAGTTCTGTATTAATGCCTTACAATAGAAATTTTATTTGGTGATAGAGGGGACAGTCTATGGGAATCAGTCCTGGTGTACTGATTACACATTATAAACATATCTTTATGGTATTTCTCTATTCCCATTTAAGCTACTGGAAAAGCATAAATTGTTTTTAAAAACCACATGCAAAACACAGATTATCTGTAAAGATATTGATTTATAGCAGATTCTTGTCTATGTAAGCTGTCCCCATTGACTGATGGACTATGACATTTAACACTGGCTCTTGACCCTTATCCTGGATGAAAAACAGCACAAAGGTACGAAACAAGTTGAATAAGCTTTGGCTGAGGAATTCCATCCATGCATTCTTTCCTTCCTCCCAAAAATGTGTGAACTCCATCAGAAGACTGGAATGTAGGATGAGAACAAAAATAAAAGGAAAGGCTGGATTTTTTAAAAACAAGCCCAAGGGTAAGAAAACTAAAGAATGCCAAAGGGAATCTGAACATGGAGCAATTTCCTGTGCTGTCTTCTAAGATGTAGGTGGCAGGAGCAATAATAATCAACAGAAAATTTTAAATTAGAAAAACAGCAGTTGGGATATAGGTGTGCTGGAAATGCACCACAGCCTTGATGTTTATCTAAACACCTAAGTCCTATGCCAGGAGACTAAATTATATTTGCAGTAAGGAAGGTAACAGTGAGTCTATGCCTAAATAGAAGGTGTCTGTGTAAAAGCAGCCACATACAGATAAGGGAGCATCAAAATCAGACCAGATGAGGAGAAATGAGTAGCCAAAATGGAAAGGATCACTTGCCTTATTGCAGTATATGCTGATTCAACAGTTAGAGTAAGCAAGAAAGACACCAAAAAACACAACCAAGCAGAAACCAAATCATCTGCAGCAGATCAGATACTCTGAAGCACTGATGTTCCAAACTTAAATTGCACCAGCAGTGCTGTGTGCCCGTTGACTTAAGAGACTTGGGTTGTTTGGCAAGTACTATCAGATACCCATCCACCTTTGGGCACCTTAATAACCCCTGAGAAGAAAACTGGCTGCAACAGGATTGTTTATAACTCTGTGTTCAGTGATCTTTCTGCTAAAGTATTCCTTGACCTTGCTTCCCTCCCCAGTTTGCATTTTCTGATTCCTGTTGTTTCTTTCGTTTGTCCACACTGACCTCTCCTTAATCACTCATGAACGGTCTAGATAGTGCCTCATGCTGTTTGCTCCTATCAGTTCTGCCAGGTGAGCAGGAAAAAGCACAAGTCCATTAGCAAACCTAGCACCCTTTCTTGACAGTCTGCCAAGGCAGAAACCGAGATGCCTGCTTGGCATTTTATCTGCTCCTTACAGCACGGCCTGAGTAATGGATTTACACAGTGTGTAATTGTGCAAGTTACAAGCAAATCTCCCTGGACAGATTTGTATTAATGAACTAATCAAGGTCAGACTCTGCTGTCTGGTTGTTAAGAGTAAAACTCTTCCTGGGAACCCATTTATCTCATCTGCTTCTTCTTGGGACCAGTCTTGGTCTGTAAAAAGCCCAAATGGTGCCCAGCCATCATCTAGGAGGATTCTTCTCAAACAGGCTTGGGCTAGGTCAAGAAGCACACCCCCAAGTAGGGAAAAGGGGTTCAAAAGAGCTGGTTGAAATTCCAGGATCACTTCCTCCAGCCTCAAGAGCAGTGCATCCTGATGAGCAGGAAGTCAGGCAAAGGGGTGAAGAGACCTTTGTGATGAGCAAGGAACTGTCATCACTCCAGCGTAAGCAGGAAACGCACTGGAGGTGGAAGAAGGGTTGGGCCATTCAGAATGAATACAGATATATTTTCAGAGTAAATAGGACTGAGACCAGGAAGATCAATGCCTAGCTGATATTAAATCTGGCCAAGGATGTCAAGGACAAGAAGAGCTTCTTCAAATACCTCAATAATGAAAGGAAAACAAAGGATAATGTGGGCCTGTCATTAAATGGAGGGGAACTCTGGTCACAGAGGCTGCAGAGGCAGTTACCAAATGCCTTGTTTGCACTGGCCTTCACTGACAAGACCAGCCCTCAGGAATCTCTGACCCAGGACACAAGGGTAAGGGAATGATGGAAAGAAGGCTTTCCATTGGTCAAGGAGGATTAGGTTAGAGGACACCCGGGTAAACTTGATATCCGCAAGTCCATGGGCCCTGACAGGATGCACTCATGAGTGCTGAGAGAGCTGGCAGACACCACAGCAAGGCTGCTTACAGTCATGTTTGAAAGGTCATGGAGATCAGGAGAGGTGTCTGAAGACTGCAAGAAAGCATCACACTCGTCTTCAAAAATGGCAAGGGGGAGGACCCAGGGAACTATCAGCCAGTCAGTCTCACCTCAATCCCTGGAAAGGTGATGGAACATCTCCTTCTGGAGGCCGTCTCTGTCCACATGGTTGAAAAGAATGTGATCAGAAATAGTCATCATGGACTCACTAATGATAAATAAATCATGCTTGGCCAACCTGGTTGCCTTCTGTGATGAAACAACTACCTGGATGGATGAGGGGAAAGCAGTGGATGTTTTCTACCTCAGCTTTTGCAAGGCTTTTGACAGTCTCTCACCTCAGCAGCCTGGAGAGATGGGCAGAAAGGAACCATCTAAAATTCAACAAAGGAAAATGCAGGGTCCTGCACCTGGGGAAGAGCAACCCCATGCACCAGCACAGGCTGGGGGCTGACCTGCTGAAAGCAGCTCTGCAGAGCTGGGGTCCTGCTGCCCATGAGCCAGCAGTGCCCTCGTGGCCAAGAGGGCCAAGGGAGTCCTGGGGTGCATAGGGAGAGCATTGCCTGCAGGTCGAGGGAGGTGATCCTGCCCCTCTGCTCAGCCCTGGTGAGGCACATCTGGAGTGCTGTGCTCAGTTCTGGGCTGCTCAGTGCCAGAGAGACATGGAGCTCATGGAGCAGGTCCAGAGGAAAGCTACAAAGATTATGGAGGGTTGGACCAGATAACCAGCCAACTGTAACCTCTTCTAACCTTGCCCATTCTCTGATTCTGTGATCAGAAATATTTTCTCTAGGTCTTTATAAGTCTTTACTGCTCAGCTGTATCTGACCCAAATCAATAAGTTACATACAAAATCACCAGCAGCCTTCAAAAGCACTAATAGGCCAATATTTAAGAGTTAATTCACTGACCTGAAAAGCTGCCATAAATTAGAGACATAAATCCAAATATTCCAAAGCCTAGAGTAATTACCACATTCTTCAGATACCAAATTAGGACTAGAAAAATTAAAAGTGGTTATCTACACTGATTAAAAGCATGTCCTTACAAGGCTGAAATCCACCAGAGGAGTGACAGCCGTGCAGAGATAACCATGGCGAGTGCAGGTGTGAGCTCTTGGTGCCAGGGGCCAGAGGCTCTCTGGCAGCAGCGGTGCTGCCTAGCCTGTTTTTCAGACTCTCCTAGGGCAAATTCTTCTATCCTGCGTGGCACTGCATTAGTGTGCTCTGCAAACATACCCTCTGTGCCTTTACAACATTAAAAGGAGATAAAAAGCTTAATTTTCATATCTCAAACATCCGGTGCAAATGCACAGGATATCCTTGGCATTTGGATACTTTCAGCCCCGCAGAGGAGTAGCATATGACAGAGTTGGTTACACTCTGTTGCTGATATGACAGATAGAAACCACCTTGTTCAGCATTTTGATTGATAAAATACCTACGTACATTTCTAAGAAAGCTTTGTTAACCTGTGTGATAATTCAGTTAACAAGAAAGAGACCAAAAGAACCAGACTAGCCTGCAAACCCCTACCTCCTATTTGGATCTTGTGCCCCAATGTCATTATCCCAGCAATATTTTGATTCTTCTGTGATGACGTTTGTTAAGGGTATGGGCATTTAAAAAAAAGATCAAAAACCCTCATTCAAATAAAATTATTTTTATGGGCATAAGTCTGCCTATAAAAACCATAACATCTAAATTCCCCAGGCACCCACCTACCCCACCACCACTTGTTTGCAGATGAAGGCAGAAATTTAGATATCTACCCTGTGCTTTGTGCACCTGCCTCATACAATTCCAGAACAATTTGAAGGGGTGATGATGGCAGTCCGGGTTTGATGACAGCCCCTTCTGCAAATATATGAAATACCTGCAATTGACTCTTTCACTTAATGCAATGAATGTATTTTCTTTGAAACATTTAAATGGTTATGCTAGTGTTAACAAATACATGCCTAGGACAAGAAGTTCAAGATGCAGCTTTGAAGATACACAATATTTATGCTACTTCAATAAAGAATAATTGATTTAAAAGATCTTAGATATTTATCTCACCCATGGTTTAACCCCATCAGGTTAAGCCACACACAGCCACTTGTTCACACACACTCCTCCAGGATGGGAGGAGAGAATTGGAAGAATAAAAGTGAGGAAATTTGTGTGTTGAAATAAAGAGAGTTTAACAGGTAAAGCAAAAGCCGTGCATTCAGACAAAGCAAAACAAGGAATTATTTCATGCTTTTCATGGGGTGTTCAGACATCCCCAGGAGAGCAGGGCTCCGTCACATGTAACCGTGACTCGGGAAGAAAAACATCGTCCCTCCAAATGTCTCCCCTTCCTTCTTCCCCCAGGAGTATATGCTCAGCAAGATGGAATCTCCCTTGGGTCAGCTGGGGTCAGCTGTCCCAGCTATGTCACCTCTCAACTCATTGTGCACCCCCAGCCTCCCCACTGGTGGCATAGGGTGAGAAGCAGAAAAGGCTTTTACACTGTGTAGGCACTGCTTGGCAATAACACAAACATTTCTGTATTATCAACACTGTTTTCTGCAAAAATTCAAAACGTGGTCCCATACCAGCTATTATGAAGAAAATTAACTCAGCCAAAACCAGCACAACAAACAAAACCAGAGTTTGGTGCTTTAAATTGAGGCTAGTTGTAAAAGAAAGCCATTTTTCTCTGACTGTGAATAAATTGAAGCAATGGAAAAACGAAAGGAACAAGGACACACAAAAGAATGCAAACCCTATAGTCACTGGAGTCCTGAGAGTATTTGGAAGCCTTTTACAGTCTCCATCACTCTTCTATACAGGAAGATCAGTTCTCTGGATCTTTATTGCATTTCTCGGATAAATACAGTGCCTTTGTTCATAATAGCACAGAAGGGCTTAGAATATCCTCCTGGTAATGCAAGTCAGGATTTAGTAGTTCAAGAATGATTAATCCTTGTGTGGACTATCCCAGCTGCTATTAGGAAGTTGACCTCTACTCTTTAGTGAGGAGATAACTGTCCCCTTTCAGCCAGCAAGAGTGGGTGAAGTCCAGGCTGCAGCCGTTCTTGAACCCAGCTTGAGTTCATAAGCCACGTTAGATTGCTGGTGTTGAGTGGCAATGCCACAGGGAGAATCTCAGAGTCTGAACATCCATAAATGGTCCAGGACCAGGCTGGACCGTGGTCTGCTGCTTGTACCCTGTAAATTTTCCATATTTTTGCCATGGTTTCTGTGCCACCAGCCCCAGCATATATCTCAATGGCTGAAGCATAGTCCACGCCAATTTACATTTATATTGGCACAGGTGGCATAAGTTCATGGGTGCACAATCTACATCACAAGACAAATTTATTTTACCTCCATTAGATTGAGAACATAGAATCACTCTCTCAGTGTCCTCTTTCAAGACCTCTGTTTGCTAGAAGCACACATAACAGTGTGTCTTCAGGATTTGTGTCCCACCAATAAAAAAGTGAAGAATTAGATTGTTCCCTTAAACATCTGACTTTCAGATGAAATATTGTACACAGTCAGCAGGACAATTTCTGATAGAAACGGGATATTGTTGCAGAAAGACCAGACTTTTTTCTCTCCCACAGACACAATAAAGAATTAACTGGTATTTTCCCATCATATCCCCCACACAGCCATCAGAGCAAGTTTTGACTGCATTTAAAACCTCCACACAAGTTAGCTCATGACTAGGGAAGAGAAAGAAAAGAATAACACAACTGCAATAAAAATCAACAAAAAGATCCTCAATGAGTACATCCTTCAGAATATTGCTGATATGCCCAAGGAAAAAGAAAATCCTTCCCCCACATCTCCTCTGGTTCAAGAAAATACTCTGAATAGAAACCGTGTTCCTTCCTGCCATAATACAGTGGATTTAGACTAAGGAACAAGGTGCCAAATTATAAAAAAGTTGAACACTTACCTCCTCATTTCACAGCCACAGTCTCAGGCTGTGTCTCCAGGAGCAGCCCTGCCTATCCTGAGCCAACGTTCACACACACAAACACAGAGCTGCTCCTGGCTCGTACCAGCAAGTGTTGTTCTTCTTCAGTCACTTTTCAGCTGTTTTCAACCACTCTATATTGCTTTTAAGCCTCCCAGCTGTGCCCCAGGAACCTTGATTTAGCAATTTCAGATACTTCCTTTCTCTAAGGCAGATTTTCTCATCTTTTTTAAGCTGAAAAGCTGCTTGAAGCTTTTAGCGGGAAAAATATTCCAGCCTGCTTTGAATGGCATTTGTTTTTAGTCCAATAGATATAAAGTAACATTTTGAGGGCTGCTTCATTATTTTTCATTTCTACTTCATTTTCTTATTTCCACCTATGGAAATATATGTGATTATTCAAAAATAAAAACCATTTTGACTGCTTGCAATATCCTACCCAACACCAGTTATCCTAACAGTCATTTGCAGGTCTAGGACTAAGAACTACCCATCATACAATGTACCCATTCAGGCACAGGCAGGCTTTGAAAATTGTGCCCTGCAGAGGCTGAGGTCAATGCCTCCTCCTGAGGTGAGCGAGGCACCTGGCCCAGGTGAGGAAATTTTATGTTCCTGCTGGGATTTGCATTTAGGACAATTGCCAGGACACGCCAACATCTGGTGCTGATATGACCCTTTCTACTGGTCAGCTGTGAAATCCATTCTCAGCTCTGTGATACTCTCCTTTAACCAGGGTTTGCTTTGTTGAAGGTGCTGCATGTATGCTACAGGAATTCTGCCATCCAGTCACCCTTGTCGACTTTTAAAACATTGCTAGCCTTTTAAATGCTAAATTTTATGTGAAAGCAGTAAGTGTTTGCTGCCTAGTGAGGAGCAGAACTCATCTTTCTGACGTTTTGGCTTAAATCTATGACTGAACAAAAGAGGCAGGAGCCCCCACTGACCTGCCTCTAGATGCTGCACTGTGCCTGAGCCAGCCCCAAGCCCTGGTGTCCAAAGCCCCAATAACCTGGGTGACCTGGACACCCTACAGCTCCCCTACGCTGGTGGGGCAAGTGTGGGCACTGTCCCAGGAGAACAGACCTGGCTACTTCATCTTGCCACATCTCCCGAGTCTTCACTGCCTTAACATACCCAGAGGTTATGCTATGGCTTTGTGGATGCTCTGGCTGCGTGGTCCTTCCAGCTCTCACCAGCTTGAATTTTTGACCCCCAGAACATCTGCAATGTCATCTATAGTGTCCATGTAGAAACATTTTTCATTGACTGAACATCTCGTTAATTACTCTTGCTCAGAAATTACCCAATGGGGTGTCCTGAAACTGAGTTTTAATTAAAAGTGACAAAGACTAAGTAAATGTAGCTTCAAACATTCCTGCCAGTACGGTGTGACAGGTCTTCCCTGGCAAAGTACTGCTGCACACGGTGTAAGAAAGCCCAAAGGATTTACACTAAGCTGTGGCTCAATGTAATTTATTAAATGACCTGTTACACATGGTCAAGACATCTTAACAGCTTCAAAAGTTGTCTCTCAGGTATTATACCTCTGACACACGCAAGAGGGGCAGCTGAATAGGACTGGTAACAAGTTAGCTTTACTAATAGAGGAACACTGTTGGTAGTGCTCTCAGTCAATACTCGGATCCATCGCAGGACAGCTCATAGCAATAGTAGAAGACCACTTAATCAGAGTCTCCAAATTCACTAAGAACCAGACCTCTGTTTCTCTGGAGGGAATAATGATGACCTTGAATGACCCTCACAATTAATCTCTCTGGCTGTTTTTCAGTTACTGGTTTCAACAGTGATGTTTTTTTAGCTGTAATCTCTGAGCTTTGTAGCCACTGGTGTCATTACTTTCTCACCTGGGTCATTCTTCCAGCTGCAGACATCTGTCCTAAGCGTACCCACCTGAAGTGCTTGCACACAGCACATCAGCACCCCTCCACGTGTGTGCATAGCCAAGGTGAGGGGCCTGGCTGCTGTCCTGCACGGGGAGGGAGGTCTCCTCCATGCTTCCCCACCCAGGGCCCTGGCATGGGCTGCAACACTGAGTTGCTTTCTCAGACTGACCTCAGGGAATGCTTTGAGCCCATCTCTCTGAGGGCTTTGTTGAGGTCGTGAATGCATGGCTGGTGGTCTCCTACCTGACTGGGAATTGTGGACTAGAGCTGCTGCATCACATCCATAGCTATGAGGTTCCTAGAGAAGGACTGCCAGCTCCATGCATCTGGGCTTAGCATGCCTTGCTGGGCTCATCAGACATTTTGTTTTACTCCAAAGGAAGTTAAACTCACTCCTTTCCCTGTGTTTCAAGGTGGTGTTGACATTGCAGCAGCTGAATGCAGTGATCTCTGCCTGTTGCCGTGTACATGCACTCATTTAACCACCTGGTCCATCCAGCCACCCAGCCCCAGCATCAATCCCACCTCAGGCCACCCCTGGAAGTCCTGGCTGGAGCTCTGTTCCTCCTGCCCCACTCCTGCTGGGTCTGTGATCCCTCAATCCCCAGCAACCCAGGCTTGCAGTGTGACAGAGGGAGGGGAAAACACAAAACGTCATTCCCTTCCCCTCCTTTTCCCACGCTGGCTGAACATCAGCTTGGGGGTTCCTTGGTTCAGCAGCATGGCCATGTTTGAGGGGACAGAAGAACTGCCACAGGCACAAAGGACTGAAGGCAGAGGTCCCACCTGAGACACAATGAGCTGCTTGGGATTTCTTCCTTCCACTTTCTGTGGATAGAGGTGTCATCTCTGAGGGCAATGAGGATTGCTCTCCTCACTCACATGAGCACCAATTTTCCGAATGCCAATTATGGCCACATGTTGCCTCACAATGTGCAGCATTTGGTCCACAAATTGTTTGTATGTCCTGTAATTTATGCATTTTGCATTGTGTAAAACAACGCGAGTCTATCAGCTGTGGTGTGGGTTGCAAAATATCTGCTCCTGTAATTACCCTGATTGTTTATGTCAATGTGTTGAGCCATGTAAAGAGATTGATACACCAAAAGTGTAAATGGCAATTAGGGAATTTCATCAGGTGCTGAGTAAGACACAATGTTTGTGACAGTTTAATTCTAGCCTTTGCTCTGCTGCTCTGTCTTGTTGAAACACTCGGATCCCACGTTAGGGGAATCCTTCTTAGGAACAGCTCCATGAAATCAGTGTGATTACCATCCAGTATGCAAAGTGAGCACTCAGCCCTCTCATATGGATCATGTGCTTACTTTGTAGTAGAAATGACATAAAGGGAGAAAGAAGTATAGAATAGTCACTGTAAAAATATCATGAGTAGGTTTACACATCCAGTGTCATGCCTCTGGCATGTGGCAGCACCAGGAGCGGCCATCAGTGAAAAACATCCGAATGCAGACAAAGCACTTGCATGGAAGCACAGCCCATCGAGATGATGCAACTGCGACATGGCCTGGCATTCCCTGGTGTGTGTGAGCTATCCTTCCTTATGCAGCTCTTGAAACACTAGATTTTTGCTTCACACTATTTATTTTTTACAGACTTGATCAGATCCTGTGCTATTGACTGTGTGTTGGTTCAGCTGCTGCCAGTGGTGCCACACCAGCCTGCACCCCCAAATAATTTGCTGTAAATCAGAGACCAGCCTTTCTCAATGGCACCGTCCTAAGGGCCTGGCTTGGTGCCCACCGCTACATGGTGAGATGAAGAAAGAGATGAAGGAGGATTTCACCAGCATTTCAGACTAAAAAGAACGCATCACAGTGACAGGCCTGGTGCAGTTCAATGCAGGGTTATAAAGAGTTTGAAGCTGGGGGAAGCAAATGTGGCTGTTCAGCAGAGACTAAAAGAACAGGAGAACCAAAAGGAGCTGTGGACAACATGGTTAAGCTGAAAGCAGAGGGGGAGAGGACAGAGAGCAGGCAACGAGCTGAAACACTGTTTGCACATTTTGAAAGCTTCTGATGAGTGCAGAGCTCCATGAGTTCACTGCTGTTGGTTAAATAGTGATAGGCACTGCTGAACTTTGTCCCAGGCAGTTTGGAAATGGGAAGGTGGGTGGCACAGCGTGTGCATGTGTCCTGGGTGTGCTTTGGTTCCCAACACACAGCGAGTCACGAGGGTGATGAATTCCAGTATTTGTGCCTGGGTGTAAGAGCTGTAAGTTGTAAATCATGGGCCTAGGGTGCTCACTGCCTTTTCAGTAGAGGCCAGTTTACACTTCAGTGCATAAATACTGGTTTTGTACTAAATACTTCTGCTATCTTCATTTCACTAAAACATGGCGTAATTGGGAATGAGAGGTGCTTTTGGGGCTGGTTCCTCATCTACTGCTGAGCTCATAATTAGGATGTCTAATAACATTTTCACTAATCTTTAATGCATTTAAAGAGCACTTTTTATTTCTCTCTGTCTGGTTAACTTGAAGCTCCATAGGTCATGTGTGATTTTTTAAAAAAGAGTAAGATGGATATTTTCGCCCAGTTAAAAGCCAGACATCACTCAGGTCATGCAGTATAAGGAGCATTTTGGAAACATTTTGTTTGCCAGAGGATACAGGAAGAATCTGAGTCTAGTAGAGTGATACAGATAATTTGTGGGAACTCATCATGCATCCTGTTGCCACAAAAGCGTTGTGCAAAGCGTTGAGCAAAGCTCTTCCATGCTTGCCTTCACTGAGGACAGTCTGTAGCACTCTGCCAGAAAATATCTTGACCCGCACAATTGCACTCAGCAATTCTTTTTATTTTTCTCCATATGAAAATCTCTTATTCATCTAAAAATGTTGGACACATAGGTGCTTTTCTTTAGTGTTCAGTGCTAAAAAAGCCTCCTCATTTCTTGCACATTGCATCAGCTCAGCTAGAACTTGTCTGAATACTTATTTTTCTGCAAGACTCCATGATATGTATATAAATAGATATTATTGAAAGATCTTTCCTTTTTTAAACTTCTCTTTATTTTTACATTCAATGCATGAGGACAGGCAAGATGAATATTCATGACAAAATATAAAGACATACACTGTCCTTGAAACAGTTAAAAGATAAAGTTTAAGAGTTTAAAAAAGTATTTTAGAAATATTGTGTCTCCAAAATTGCTCATTACAGAAAATTCAAATATTTTAGAAACATAGAGTTTAATATCCTTGTGCATTAAGCCATATTATCAAAGTCTGTAGTTGTTTTTCGTCTTTAAGAAATCTGTCTCTGCGTTACTCACAATCTTTAAGTAACCTATTGATGGAGCCAACAGCCTCCATAATACACAGTGTACACAGTTACAAACAATTGAAAAGTTATATTACAAAATATACAGTAGTTCCTTTTTACATTTTTATAGATAAACATTACATAGTTTTCAAATATGTAATATATAACACAATCAGGAGCCTTTTTCTCTATAACTTATGAAAAATTCTGTACACTCAAGCAATTATAAATAAAGTGTAAATATCTTTTAGTAAGAGTGTGGAGGGGAGTGTACCAGGACATATCATGCTGTCAAGTATTAAACAGAAATATTTTTTGGAATCTGCTTAACACAATGGCACAATATGGCCTGGAGCAAGGAGAGGAGATCACAGAGGAGACATTACAAAGAGGAACCATAAAGTACTGATATGTCTGACAATTATTACCCTGATTCTTTGTAAGAATTGCTTTCCCACAGTTATTATCACTGTTCTTGATGGCTTTACTTCAAGAAGCAAAATAAGGTGCACGTTGTTAAAGAAATGAGTAAAAGTAGACTAAAATGTTTCCTCTTTCAATCGGTGGTCAATGGAAACAAGATAACTTGAAAAGAATTCTGGATATTTTTCTCATATTTTTCCCAAAGAAACAGGGCATGGGAAAGTCACACTGGGATTTAAAGAAACAGATTCAAAAAGCATCCAGAATTGTGAGAATAAAATGAAGAAGAACTATTGAAAATATAAAAATTCCACTTTAAAAATGAGATGCTGAAAAAATTCTGTTTCAACTATATGAAGGATAAGGAAAATAACTTTAAAAAGTACATTTGACATAACTCTGTTGTTTGCTACTACACTCCAAAAGAGCAGAACTATACCAAAACTAGATGCTTTTGGAAATTCACTCTGTTTCTAAGCATTCTGTCACTGGCTCACAATTACAGGAACAGTCGGAATCTCAGCTTGAATGCAATTTGTGAACACATAGTTTGCCAGTTTTAATGTTAGTTTAAAAAAGTAAATGAGAACAATTTTCACTTCTAAAATGTATGTATTTACCTGATTGCTGAATTCAACCTACTGAATTCCGAGCTCTGCAGAAAACAACTATTCAAAATAATTGTGTTCTAGCAGCACTGAATGGCTAGATTACACTAAGGGTCTTCTCAGCATTTTCATTAGAGATTTAATTTAAAATTCAGCCACTTAAACGGGCTTTGAATGATGCTTTAATTACACTCAGCCACCTAATTTTTTTTTCTGTTAGTGATTTGACTTCAGGTATTATTCCATACTCACTAATATCTAAGCTATTGAAGGCCAGCAGAAATACTGAGTGCATCTTTGAAATGATCTTTTTCTGGCATTGAAATTAGGCCTTCTGTCAGACCATGATTCAGAGCAATCTCACAAGCATTTGCTACAACATCAATAAAGGTAAAATTTGAACACAAGCAGCTTCCCACCAAGTATTGCACTACCTATGGATTTGCTAGATGTTGCAGTGACTATACTCCTTATGTGTTTTATTTGGGATTTGAATTGCTACATATAATAGCCAGTAAAATTCACATTATTTCCAAGAAGGGCGGATTGGAGCACAAAGGGATGGCAAAAACCCCTTTCTCTCCAGTAAACATTACCAGATGTCCTGTGCTAGCCTGAGCTCTGCAGGCTCCCTGTGTTGTAGCTCTAAAGCCATCTCCACTGCCACTGTGAAAACTCATTGTGTGGCTTAGGCAAACAGAGCCGTGGCTGAGCACAGATCTCCTGGCAGCAGCCCAGGCTGGCACAGCTCTCTCCTCTCTTTCCCTGGCCACTTGTCCTCCTTCCTGCACCATTCCACGGCTGTGGGATTACACGGTGAACAGGACTGAAGAGGACCATCCAGAGAGAGGAATGGTCGCACAGCACATCCTCAGTCAGCCAAGGCTTTTGGTAGCCACCCCATGGCTCCAAACACAGTGCTTAACCTTCAGCGGGCACAGGGAGCAGCAATTACTTTTATGGTCCTTAGCTTGAGATAATAAAATATTGTAACTCCTGCCACCAGTGTTAATGGAGACAGAGAGGGTTCCTAATGGGCTTTTGTGCACTCTTATGCTAGAGTGCTAGAGTAGGACTCCCAGAGCTTCTGAAGGATGTCCCAGCGTTTCATTCTCCTTCACATACAGAGAATAGATTTTGCCTATTCTAGGAAAGCTACTGTTTTCCATTTTGACCACTGCGGACAGGGCATTGAAAACATAAAGATTCCTTTTTTTTCTTCTTTTTTTTTTTTTTATTTTTTCCTTTTTCTTTCCTTTTTTTTTTTTTTTTTAATTTCCAGGGCTTTGTAGGTATTATGAAGTAATTTCTGCTGAGTCAGTAGGTCAGAAAGGCTGTTCTACAAGTGCATTGTTTATTTGTTTTTTAAGTTTGAATTGATTGCCACTCCTTTCATCCCTCTCTTCATGGGACTACATCAGAATTTCTTTTGTTTGCTACTGATAACATTGGAGGAAGGTACCACACAGTAGATCCTCTGTAAGCAAATCTGTCATTAGCTTTGCAACTGAGCACAGAATTTCTAGGGACTCTGTCAAGCTTGTCTGACTCCATTCTTGATGAGTGATGGATCACTGGCTTGAGAAACTAACAAAAAGTTCACGCTGTCCTCAGCGCAAGGTCCAAGGAGGTTTTGATGAGCCTGACTGTCCTGTGCTGTACCTCTGCTAATATGCGTGGATCCAGTACTATAAGGCTGTGTTGTTTGTGCCTGTCTTGTCAACACAAGCCACAGCTGGAGCCCTTCTGACACCTCTTTCTTCATCAGCCATTGCCATGGTGTTCTCATAAACTTCCAAAGGTTTTTGCTGATTGTCTTTGGCACCCTCCTGTTCAGTATTGACTTTGCAACACTTGCAGAAGCCACAGCAGTGCTTCCCACAGAAAGCAAGTGAAGACATGATTACATTGTCCCAGGGCTCCAGGGAGCGCATCCAGAGAGGTAGGAAATCCCAGTTTTGGAGCTTCTCAGGCAGTGAATGTGGTCGCCTTTTCTGCAGAACATTGATTATAACCACAGCAAGAAAAAGAGCAGCAATGGGAAGGCAAACACCCAAAAGGACTGGCCAACCCGCCAGTGACAGACCAAACACAAACAAAGGCAAAAGGAAGAAACAGAGCAGAAGATAAAATATAGCAAACCATCTGTACTGGGCTGTTACATTTCCCAAGGTCTTGCTCATTCGGATTGGCAGGCGTGTATAAGGTATTGGGTAAAACAGAATAATCCCAGAGATATTGAAGAAAAAGTGGCACAAGGCAATCTGAAAGCAAAAACATTTGAGAAGTTTATTAGATAAAACACTTTTAAATGCTCCTACCCACATGATAATTGCTTCCAGCTCTCAGGAAACAGTACTGCTGTCAATAAGGCATGGGAACCATTTGAAAATTGTTCATTGTTGGGTTCTGCATCCGTAAGTTTTCAATGAAAACATGGGAAGTATAAATTCGATATTGCACACAGGCAACAGAGAAATTTTTAATGGGTCAAACTTGGATTTTACAAAAATTAGCTATAAGTTTATAGAGCACTGAGGAGATTCTGGGAAGGGGACTTTGCCCTTGGATGCTTACAATCCTTTGATTCACATACTTCAAAATTTTTTTTTTTTTAATTAGCATTAAAAGGCATGGACTTGCTAAAGCTTACAGAAGTCACTTAGACAGAATAACCATATATTGAACAAAACATTACACTCCCTGCGCACCTTATCTTATTTTCATTTTGTAACTGTTATCAGACTAAAGTAAATATGAAAGTACATGGGTTTATTTTTAAAGTGCATTATAAAACTGGCATGTTATCATGAAATCTGAGCTTTGTCAAGATAACATCTTCTCATGATTACATCTGTTCTATCATGCCTGAGGACAATAAAATGACTTCTGTAATTTTCTTGATTTATTTTAGCTACTAACAACATTCATCCTATTCACAAAGGAAACGTCATTATCTTTTCACTCTTTGATGTAAAGCATTCATTCAAATGTTATCTGCTGCCAGGTTCTTTACTGGGTGGAAAATGGGAAGCCAAAGCCAGGTTTCCTACTTTTCAAAGAGTTTGAGGCAAAAAGGTCTTCAATAAAACCCACTCAGTTTTCATTTACAATGAGAAAAATAGATGTCATGGTGCTCACTGCAGCGTCAGGTGTCTACCCAAGAGAGCTTGCCAGCTTAGGGATTGTGCAGCTTTCGCTTAGGTCACATGAGTGACTGTACACTGCGTGAACTGAGTCAGGGTCCTGAGAAGGGAGCTTACAGAAATCAGTAATGCTCAGAGGGTTCTCAGTACGTGGGCACTGAATTCTAAGCTACAAAGAGCCCACGCTCAGGGTTCAAGTGGCCTCCTCTGTCTCAGTTCTGAATCAATTCACTCAGATCAAGCCAATTTATGAAAGCAAGATGAACTATATATTGACATTCTGGGAATGTTTAATGTAACCTTTTTGCTCTATCGGTTGAAGTGAATGTGCTGTCATTAACAGCACACACAAAATCAGGCACGACACGACCGGCATGTTTGCAATAGAGCCACTTCTGTCAGGTTTTTCTTCAGAAAAGTTACAACTTCAAAATGAAGCCAAGGAAGGATTGTTTTATACTGACCTGTAATGAATATTTTAATGTACTCCCCGGACTTGCTAAAGCAGCAAGTATAGCTGTTGTGGTTGTGCCAATGTTGGCTCCTAAGGTAAGGGGATAAGAGCGCTCAATGCTTATAACGCCAATACCTGCAAGAGAAGAAACGGGACGCAGTTGGTTTCAGAATGGAGAAGATAAAACATGGGAAGAAGAATGCAGTATTTACAACTTACCAACAAGGGGCGTAATAGCAGATGTGAAGACAGAACTACTTTGGACAACAAAGGTCATGCCAGCCCCTGCGAGCATAGCCAGGTATCCAGCAAGCCAAGTAAAAGGAAATGGGAAGTCTAAAAAACAGAGGAGAACCCTGTTGTTAGCAAAAACAGAATGCTCTATGTAACAGTAACACAGCGGTGAAGACTATTAAGCACTTAAAATGCAGAGGTACTGTTTGCATATTGGGTCTTAAATGATGATTTTGGATCAGAGTCAGTTTTACTACTCTGATTTATCTTGTTTGTTGTGCTCCTTTTACAGCCTTGCTCCACCAGATATACTTTGAGATGGACACTCAGACATTTGTCCTGACCCAGGGTAGCATGCGTGTCGGGATACCATTAGGCACCAGAAATGTTTCCACAGAGGTCAACACAAAACCGTCTTGGTGTCTTGAGAGCCTTGGTTTTGGCAACCAGGCATCCACCGCATGGATCAGGTGCTCAGGAAGCTCTGAAGACCATCCTGAGAAAACCAGGTTGTTTGTTCTAACTAGTTTCAAGCAGATTATCTCCTAAAAATTCACTTGTTAACTCTTGGAAAGAACCTCAAATTACACTCATTAGAGAAACTAGGCACAATGGTCCCCTGCAGATTTATGGAGAGAGCTGAGAGGTGAGGACTTAATCAGCTGGGGAGACACAGAGGAACACAGAGCAGATCCCAAATTAAATATGCAATAGCTGTGAGGTACTTTCTACCCCTTGTTTTTAATTCAGGCAGTGTTCTTTGCCCAGGAGAAGACATCTTGGGGAACATTTTGTTGCCTTCCACATTTCTGTGAACCCTCTCTTCAACCACAGATTCAGATCTGCCTGTGCCAGGACTGCTTTTCTCTGCCACACCTTCTGATCTCTCCATTCAAGAGACTATGAAGGAAAAGCAGCCTAGAGAAAAAAACCACCAACTTTCGTACTCAATGGGTCTAGGCTGAAAAAACACTTGGACAGCACAGGGAAATATGGAAAAATACCACTATTCAAGGCTGCCTTAGCCTACCAAAGAGAGGGTTAGGCAGCAGAGCAGGACAAGATCATTAATTACTACAAACTTTTTCAACTTACTTTCGAAGGAACATGCAGGCTCTGTGCCAGAGCAGGCAATCACAATCTCAGCACTTCAGCGCTATCTTTTGAGGATGGGAACATTACATTTCTAACAGCTAATGATTATACATCAAGAAACAGAGCCTGGACTTTGGTCTCTAATTCTGTTAATCTGCTGCATTTCTCAATCAAGCTGTTCACTAATAGATTTTTAAACAAAAGAAAGAGACATGATAGGGGGGAAAATGTTGGGGGATATGCATGATTTTCATTCTATAGCATTTTCTTTAAACTATTCTATAATATCTTCCAGAACAGGAGACATCAATAAAGGTGCTCAGGGTCCTTGTCATTCCTGAAAAAAATCCTCAGGAAAAGCAGATAGTTACCAGTGTTGATTGTCTTCTTGATAACACTTGCCACTTGTCCTTTAAGCACAGAGTTTAACAGCTTAACGATCATTATCAAACAGGAGCACAGAACAAGCAGGGACAAAGCCAGAAGGATGAGACCGATGCCAAGATCAGGCAGGTCTGAGTTTACAAAGAGATGTTGGCCTGAAAAAGAAAAGGAAAATGAATTAGCCTACCCACATTTTTCCTTGAAATCCTAAGCCCAGCTCTGGTTTGCATACACACCCCTAAGAGAATGGGACCAAAGCACACGCAACTCAAGGGGTTGATGCAAACAGGGAAAATGCCATCTCCCCTATCCCACAAAAGCCATGTATGAGTGAGGCAGGAGAGGTGATTTTGTGGATATGCTTATAAAATGTACAGGGGACACCTCTGTGGGGCAGGCAGGAAGCAGGTGACCATGTGCAAGGGAGAGCAGGACGATGGCAGGATAAAGGTGTGGGGTGCTCCAAGCTGCACGGTGGATCAGCTTTCCCAGAGGTGGCTGCATGCCTGAGAAGAGTAATTGAAAGTCCTGCAGGGCATGCATAGGGATGGAGATATCCAAGCACCCATTAGAGCTAAGTAACCGTAGCTCCAAGCCATCTGAACATCAAGGGTGACATGATACTGAAGACCTCAATTCCTGCTATCAGGGAGCACGGAAAGAGATCCATCTGCAGCAGATACCATGATGATGATGCTGGTAACTGCAGCTGTGCAGCTCTGACAGAGCGCAGCTCCTCAGGCGGCACCTGCAGCAGGGCCATGTGTCCCCATGCAGGCAAGGGCTCCTGGACACACCTCTGAAGGGGTCTGCTAGCACCATTGGGAAGTTATGGACCTCTGTAAAGATATTGCAGAGAAATAGTTCTGCCACTTACATTTACTGATATACTCTGTTTCAGTTATATTCTTGAGGGTCCACGTCACGTTTCCCTCAGTCCAGCAAAAGTCGGGAGAGGTGCAGTTTTCTGTAGGTGGAATTGTGACGTTCTGCAGCGTCTAAAGATTGCCAAAGCAGATAGTTCAGCCATCTATGATCCTTCATTTAGAGCTCATGTAGTTTTAGATTTTTACTACAGCCAAGATTCACCAACTAAAAGGTCAGAATTGTAAGCTGACACCACATTAATGACAAGGTAAAACTTTTGCATTCTTAAAATAAATTATTGTGCTGTTACCCAAGTCAATTAGTACAACATTTAAAGTTTGAAATATCTCCAAAATCTTCTACATTGTAAAAGCCATAGCACCAGGTCATTGGTAGCTAAGGACTTTAACTACTGATGGCAGGGTTTGTGGAGCAAAGTTCGTGTTTGGCTGCAGCTGTGGGACGGTGGCATTCCTTTCCCATTTCCAGGTCACAGAAAGACCTCTTTATTGACATCTTTACTGAGTTCATGGTCTGGTGAGAACTACAGGGCTGGGAGTCAGAATGCCACAGCCCTAGCACAGCCTCTTGCTTGATGAGCACAAGCTGCTCGAGCTGCTTTTCTGTGCCTCAGTTTCCCTGTCTGCAGAAACAGAAGTCCTGCTACTACTTTCATTTTCTAAGTTCAAATGCTATCTAAGAGCTAATTACAAGCGCTGTGATTAGCACTACTAAATTACTGAATTTCTATTCATACCACAATAAAACCTTCCTTATAAGCCCTCCTAGCCCGGACACACTGCATTCTGACGCCAGGTCCATAAGTCCTTACGCAGATTAAGGAGGAGTTTGCTGACTGAGCTGTACTTCCACACGAGAGCAGCTAACAGCCAAATGGACTCTGAACCACGCTCCTGAACACGAGGTATCTTTCCAAAGTGTTTGTGCGATTTTCTTTTGCAGAAATGGGGAAGGAGAAATAATATTTTTTTTGCTGGGTACTGCATTTGCACTCCTCTCCGAATGATGCAGGTGGGCAAAACCAGGAGTAGATCCAATGCCCCCATCTCCAGGGAGCACCTTGGCTCCAGGCCCCCCATCCTGTCAACCTTTACAAACACAACACAATCTTGTTTCTCACCTTCCTGAATTTTTTTCAAAACTCTCAGTTTCAAAGCAGCTGCATTAGATCAAAATGTTTACATTTTGCTTTAAACATATGGGGTTTGCATGTATTTATCCCTGCCATAAGTCTGTTTAATCATTTTTGCCAGAAATTAGTTTAACCCACTAGGAATGTAAATAATTTAAATTATCTTCCTTTTCCCCCACCAAGATAAAGTCAAACTTCTGGGGGTTTCACGTGCTTTTGTAATTTGACTATAAGCTTGGGCTGTAGGTACACAGCCAAAATATAGACAAACACAGAAAAAAGTGTGTGTCTAGGAGCACACATGTCCCTCAGCCTACGCTTTCTGTGAGTTGCTGGGCTGGTGTAGGACTCAGGGGCTCGGATGTGTCCTGCTGGGGCAGTGAGAGGCTCTGGGGTCTGTCAGCAGCACAGCTGCCCCAGCCCAGGGCCCCCGAGGGGAAACACCCAGAGACTCAGCAGTGTCACCTGAGCAGGGTTTCAGGTGAGCACAGCTCTGCTCCAGCACTATCTCCATAGGTAGCATTTCACTGCCCATCCAGACTGTCATTCAATAGGAGCTGCGCACTTAATTTCAACCTCTGCGGTGCGTCCTGGAGCATCTTCTGCCTCAGGACTTCAGGAGTTACTTCAATATACATGCCAACAAGTAGAATGCTCTAATTAGAGAATCTAAAGATATTTAATGCTCTAATTGCTAGTTAGCTGAACAATGCAAACCAAACACTCAGCTCCACAGTTTACCAAAAATACTCATTGGCGTTGATCTGGGCAAGAGATTTCTCCAAGCGGCAGTGCTGCTTGGGTGAAGAACAGGACACAGCCCCACAGGGCTCTCTCCAAGGGCAGTTTTCCAAGAAAGCTGCAAAGAGCCAGCTGCCACCAGATCACCCTAACACACGTAAAACTAAAACTGATTAGATCAGTAGATAAACGATGGTTGAAACAGTTTTTTCTTTGGCCTGTGTTGCAGATTTTTCCCACTTTCAGGGAGTTGGTAGGAGTATCGGAGTTTCAAGGCATTTGGGTGTGAAAGGAGTGAAAGAATTGGCTCCAGCCCACTGATTCTGATAAACAAGGGCCTGCACGGTACTGAAAACAGCCAGGTCAAGGTCACCACTGGTGACCATCCTTGGTTTAAGTGGAACAAAACGACACTAAATTTTTTTCATTCTTTTTCTGCTCAAAAAAACCACCTTCATAAAAAAATTGAATTTCCCAATACTATGATATGGAGCATCAGCCACAGATAAGTAATATATTTCCTGAGGTACCTGACAATTACTTTAGCATGATACTCACCACATTGGTTTCAGTGACACACCAGATCTTTACCAGGCTTTTGTTTTTTGCCGATTCATCATTAGTAGCAATTGCATTTATTACTGATTTATCAAGCTTAAAAAGAAGAAGAAAAGGAGTTTAAAAAATGCATTACTCCAACTTGCACCACAAACTTCTGTTCAGCTCTACTCAAATAACCCCCTTAGGAAGCTCAGCCATATAAAGTCTGCATGACTTGTCTCTAACGCTGGAGCTGCTGCCCCACAGGTAGGAGAGGAGCTGAGTCCCTCCCCAGAGAAAGGTACAACTCTGCAGGCACAAACGCTGTGCCTCATTCTCCCCACATCATCCACCACCTCATCTCACGCTTCCTGTTTAATCAGCTGCTCTGACACAACTGCCAGACTGTATTTATTGTCACTTCAGAAGCTCTGTGCATCCCCCTGCCCTCTGTGTGCATGTGATTATGTCCCATAATTTCAGAATCATCACCAGGCCCTATGCTGTTCCTGGGGCTGTGGCAGGGTGTCTCACCTACCATCTGCCAATGTCTAGGCAACGATGCCTTCCCATCCATCCCACGTGGCTGTATTTGTCCTCACCTGCCTTCCCAGCCCTCCTAGCCAGGTCTGCCATCACTAGGGTGAAGTGTGGGGGAAATAGAAACCGGAAATATAGAGCTGGGGCTTTATGAAATGTGAATAAAAAGAAGAGTGCATCTGCTAATGAACTTTACCCTGAGGACACAGAGAAAGGAGTGTGAACCCTTTTCATATTCAGAGCATTTTTGTCAGTTGTGACTGAGCCAAGTAAGGAGCTTCCTTGAAGCGAGAAAGAGCTTACCTCAATGATGAGCTTTGTAAAGGGGTCTGTGATAACTTTTAGTAGCTCTGGGGCATCGTCACCACTTTCAAGGTGAAAGGACTCAACTATAACGTTGGTGAGATGGTAGAGATACCCAGAAACAACTTCAATGGGCAACAGTGCAAACACAGCAAGCCAGTTAAAAAAATCATGGATTGTTGCCCCAGCAAAGGCCCTGCAAGAAGAAATTAAAAAATAGAGTTGTTTTTAATTAAACAAAATGAGTACAACGTCAATTAGATATGAAATAATAAAAGTGGGGGTGAAGACCATTTCAAGGTGGGAATCATTTAATTTCTGGGGTCAAAGGAGATAGCTGCTTGGTTATGGAGTGCTAGGTTGGCTCCACACTGTTGGCCAATGAAAGAGCCAGACAGGTGAGTAAAACAAGAAAAACTAGAAAAGACAAAAGTGATCCTTAACATGATGCTGCCAAGCGTACCTGTTTGAAGAAAGAAGTGGCTATACAGCCTGTGTTTGTTTTGCCTCTCACCCATTTTTGGTACCTTTCTAATCCTCAGCCAGTCATTGTCTCCAGGGCATGTTGTCCCTGACTCCTGGGGCAAGAGGGCTTTGCAGCTCTCCCACATGCTCTTGCAAACTGTTGTGTATTGCTCCTTTCCATCTTCTCCTCCAAAGCATGAGGAGCCACAGCTCCTCCCTCAGAGGCTTTGGCTGAGGGTGTTTCAGTAAGCCCAGTGTGCCATAAATGACAATGTACCAAAGTCTCCTATCCCTCCCGAGTTTACTGCCCAGCTCCAGTAAGCCATGAGCTCTCAGTGGCAGCGTCAAGCGCCAGTCTTTAAGTTGTCATTGTACATATTTGACAGCCAGAACACTATTTCTCTACAGTTACCAGCTCTTGCTTACTGTAGACTTAAAAAGCCTTCAACATTAAAATCCCCTTTAAGGAAACCAGACCAAATTCATGTAATATTAACTTCTTGTACAGCCCTCCCATAATTAAGACACAATAAAAGTTGGGTGGTACCGTGGGAGCACTTGAAAATTTATCCTTGTGTAAGATCGTTAAAAATGGTGCATTCTTACAAAACCACAAAACTTTCAAAGGAACCCAATATGTTTTTCTTCAAGCATATGAAGCCATATATGTAGGCAGCATTATAACTTTGCCATGGCCGTACTTGTGACTTTCGTATCTAGAAAGGCTGAATGGCTTCAGTAGCGATAGGGAATGTAGAAGAAAGACCTACAAAAAAGGAAGAGACAATTTTCCAGATCTAATGTTTAGGTACGATACCTTCTAAATTCATTCCTGTCCCCAGCTTGCATAAGTGCCACAATGGTGTTTGTAACTGAGGTGCCAATGTTTGCTCCCATGATGATAGGAATAGCTGCTCGAACCGTCAGCACTGGGAAACAGAAAAGGAAACAGTGAAAGAAAAATGAGGTCATCAGCAAGCTCTATGCTTCAATGAAAATTTCTATTACTTTCGGTGAAACCCTGACTTCCCTTGATGTCAGGGGGATTAGGTGCTCCAATCCAAACATGTTTGCTTTAATCAGCCCCCCTGGGAATATGGCACTCCTGTAGTCCCACGATCCCCACTGAAACTGCGGCCCATGGTTATCCCTTTTCACCACATGTTAAAGGGCCAGAGTAATATAAAGTCTCTTCTTTCTCAGGCATTTGCCTATTTACTGCAGAATTTTGAAATGATACAATAGAAACAATGAAGTTCAGTAACTGCCTAACGTGAGAAAAGTATGCAGGTAATTCCAAAATTGTCATTCAATGCCAAGGTTTCCAATGATTTTCATTGTAGTTGTGGTCTTACTATTATTACTAGTACTAGTACTACTACTACTACTACAACAAATATTAATACCATTATTATTACGTTTTAAAATTTGATTTTATATCAGGGAAACAGCTGTGAAAATCTTTTCCTACAGTCTCCGCTTCTACAGTTTGAACACAAGTGGGAATGCTTTCGCCTGAGACAAGATTTATGAGCGACCCTTAGGAAGGTATTATAGGCAGACTCACGTGTGGAGGACACCATGCTGACAATAATGGATGAAGAAGTGCTGGAGCTCTGGACCATCACTGTCACCAGGACTCCAATCACCAATCCCGCAACAGGATTCGAGAGCACTGAATCATCTTTAAATATGTCCCCTGCTGCTTTACCTATAAAAGAAAACATATTCTCAGAGTGAGGGAAGTGCAAGGTAAAGTCCACAGAAATTATGAGAGTGTTTAATTAAAGACCATTCAGCCATTTAATTTATATATATATAGCCATGCTTGCTAGCCAAAAAAAGTACAATGTAGCCCAGCCAAGATTCAGGTCCTGGACTCTTAGCTTCTCAGTTTTTAGAAAATACTTCATATTCTCTCATTTCAGTGACTAACAAGCTCTACTGAACTCTACGGAGAAGGATTTAATACTACAGCCATCAGAGGAAAGACTGTAGTACAACAAACCCACACATACCTCAATTTAAATGCTATTACATGGTATTTTTGTTACTGAATCAAGGAAAACTCTTTTAATACTACTGATTAATTCTGTTCCTGTACCTTTCTGTGTTTGCAAAATACTTCCAGGTCACATATTTCTCTGACAACCACTCCTGACTCCATCACCTGAATACAACTGCTTGAGGTAAATGTATAAAATACATTTCAATAGCTTTCATCTTGGAAGGATTTGAGGGACGTTTCAGTGCTAGATGCTTTGATCAAGAGCCCCATTTTCATAATTCACCTTGGTGAAAGTCTTTCACATGGGACATATTTATTCACAGATGTATCCATGTAAACCATCACTAATGTAGCAGGAAGCTACTAGGAAATCAGGGCCAAGAACCCCTACGTTAACAGATCCTTGGAATTTGAGAGAGTAGGTCCCTTTCAAACAAATGAAGGTCAGTGTTTGATCAGAGCTACTTCCTTCTAAATCTCAACACGTATGAAGAATGTTCTTGAAGAGTGATAGTTGTAATTAAGTCTCTCAGACAAAATTTGCTGCCTTATTCATAGTTTGTTCCTGATATTTAAGACATTTTCATACCTCCTACCAGTTGAAAAGCAGAGCTCAGTACATCCAGAGAACACACGAACATGTAGAGTAAGCAAAGCAGCATAATGAACTTCCCTATCCCGTAGAGTACACGAATGACTTTTCCTTTTGTATCCAGTTCTGCAAAATAAATACATTATGTATAAAATAATCACTTCAATTCTTCTCTGGAATACTCTAGTGCACAAGCAGAGACAGTGGAGACAAAGACAATGATGTGGCTCCAGTGTGTGATTAAACCCAAAAGAATGTTCTTAATCACATTTTAACTTCAGAAGCAGGTATTTTGTTTACCTACTTTTACCACAAAAAACCTTTTTGGTATGTGACAAAAGACTTATGAAATCTGAGATTGACCTTGGTTTTATAGTCATCCTACTGACTAAAGAAAGACCAACCAGTGCCTGGATATAAAATCATATTAGTGTTGCACTCTTTTTCATATATCTCCTTGTGTTTTAAAGAGGGTAAGCAGCATGATTTCAAGATTGTTCTTAACTCACTAAATATAATATGCCTATTAACCCTTGGTGAAGGTGAGACAAGTGATGGGAAAAAAATGTAGGTAACTTATTTAGGGAGAAATAGCTACCTGACCACTTGACCCCAGTGTCCTGCAGTTCCGGCAGAGCCCATGGGTCTTCTTCTGGCGTTGTCTCGTCTATCAAAGCTACTGTGGAAAATGCAGGTTGAATTTCCCCTTTATTTCCAAGTGAAGACACATTGCCTGATGAAATAGAACATTAAAAACTTGTTTAATTACTTTCCATCTTCTCCAAGGATCCCTAAAACTTAGATATCTCTATAACTCACGAGTGATCACGTTACCTTTGTGATTTTCTCCTTCTTTCCCTGCCATGTTCTGGTTTTGTTTGGAAGAGTCCCCAATATAGTTATTGGTTTCAGGCTTTTCTACCTCTGGCCAGGGAGCCATGATCTGTGACTAACAAAGTAGTGTTGATTAAAATGCATGTGCAGTCAAAATATTCAACTTACAACAAAGTATGTGAGAAATATGATAAGGATTAAAAGCAAAGGAGATTAAAATGGAATATAACCAATTTTCCCTTGAACACAATTTTTAACTAGTCTTTATGAGTCATTCCTCTATTTGTGAAATTGATTTCTCAATTATTTTTTAAATCACAGTTTATTTATTTGTGTACACAATTAAAAAAATTATTTCTACCTTATATGTGTATTTTCATACACTTTTAACTGTCATGAAAGCAAAGATTCCTCTGGTTTCCAAAAGGTAGGCATTTCTTCTCTTTAATTAATTTCAACTCTTTCAGCAAGAAGTCAGAGAGCTTTTTTACTTCCGTCCACATTCTGGATTTAAGCAACTGCCTTTACCGAGTAATTCAATACACAGACTTTAGGAAAAAAATTCTTCCCTGAAGCACTGCTCAGTTTGGGTCACGCATGCTAAATGCAATGCCTTGTTGTCTTTACTGCTTTGTTCCCATGGAAACATGGAGAGGAGAATCGTGGACAAGGTGGAGGAAGAGCCCAGGGTCTGGAGCTTGCTGAATGCCTTGGACAAGAGGACAGTCAGAGGGCAGTGGCCATTTGCAGGTCTGTATTCGCCTGCAATTCACACTGATGCTGCAGATGAAGCTGGGCTGGGCGCAGCAAGGTCCAGCTCACCCATCTCACACAGGCTCTCTCTCTGAACCTCTTCCTTCCTGACCCCTTTTGGGCACATTTGACATGCACTGTCATATTAATAAATAATAACTTAAAAAGACATCACATGGCCAAATCCTGCCAGCACAGGTGTGAGCACACACGACAGACCTAGCCCAGGCATAAGAGGAGGCCAAGCCTGGAGGAGCCTACCTGTTTACTTCACCAATAATGGAAGCCAGAGGGAGGGACATGAAAGAGGGGGAAGGTGACTATGGAAAGACGAGCCACTATGTACCACAATACTTCTACCTTTACAGACTTCAGCACATCTGGAATGGAATGGAAAGGATGGGAGAAGTGAACCGTATCCAGAAAAGCCTCACCTTCAGGTCTGTCCCTTCCACCCTCTCTGCTGCACGAGTCAGTGCTGCAGTCAGAGCTGCCCCATGACCCACATGTGGCAGCCACATCTGAAACACTGCTCAGTGAATTTGCCTCCAATGCTCCACATGAACAGAGCCCCTGTGCCCAGCCTCCAAACATCAGAGTTGGTATCATGCTCTCATAAACAAGGTTCACCTGAGGTCAGCAGTCACTCTAAGGGAGTATAATTAATCATTCATTTGATCATAATCCTTTATGTAGCTGATGGTGAAAATGTTTTGTCCCTGCCCACATCAGTAAGCCACACATCCTCCTCCTTTTGCCAGGAAGGAAAAGTCACAGACAAAATCACTCACATCTTACTGTAACACAGGTGGGTATTGTTTCCTGGCACTCCACAAACAAAAGAGTATCTCCCCTTCTACATTACCAGGAAAAGTTATTCTACAACTCCATTAGCAAAAGCTATACTTTTCACATTCTTTACATGTGGTGTAAGACCCAGAGCAGCTCCCAAGATACACAAAGATCTTAGAACAGATGAAAGAAAGTCACTCTTGCTTGTTTCAACAAAGATTCCCATTAGCTTGGAGCAAATTCTCGCATTTTCACCCATGCCAAAACAACCTCCAGCCCCACCCAAGCCAGAACACCATCTTGTTAAACAAGTTTCATTTATATATGTTCAGCATTTAAAGAGCTATTAAAAAAAATAACTGCTCTGCACAAGTGATTCTTAAGTGAAATGCAATCAAGAAAATACACTGGAAAGTCAGATGTGAAGTTGCAACTGATTCCAACCATGGAGACACAGAATATGCTGGATACCACCATCCCTAGAGATGCCATCAGTACTACAGCTCTTCTGTTACGCTTAGTATGGAAATGAAGGATTCAGCCTGCATGATTACTGTATGGAATCTGAGCTGATGCATTCAATGGAGAAACTGGAGCCTGAAAACTTCAGCAGACAGACAGCTTCTATGCCTCCTAAATAAACTCTCCCCATACAAGAATTCTGCAGAGCATTTTTCCATAATAAGCATCTCTTGTGCTCCTGAGGTGCTCAGGATCCCACAGGTACGTCATGTATTATTGTTGTTTTTGCTTTATGTGATTAAACATCATAGAATGAGAGTTGATCACCTCTGTGGAGGAAGTCTTTTTATAGGTATATGTATAAAGTTGTTCATATGAGCCCTAGTCAACCTCTGATTTGAGAAGGTAGACTTGAATGCTGGAGGTCTTTGCAGCATTTGCCTTGAGCATTCAGGTTTGCAGTGGTATTACTAGAACAGCCCATGCTGTGTGAGTAGTGCCAAGGACTGATGGAAGCAGAACCATCTAGACCCTTGAAGTGCTACCAAAGCTGTCAGCTTTCCCAGATCCCAGCTCTTGTTAAGAGGAACAGCTGAGAAGATAGCTGAGAGACACCTGATACTCTCTTTGCTGGAGTCCTAGCCACAGCTACTTACTGTTAATTAATTGCTGCGCCACAAAGATTATCTACATTCTATAGTTTCCCTTCAAAGAATTCTTCCTTGGCCCAAATACAGACATTAACACCTCGAGAACATACTCAGCAGTGAGCAGTGGGGTGGCAAAGTGACCGCATCGCTCCCTGGCAGCTCACACGCGCCTTGGGAAAGGCTGACGTCAGGTGTGGTAGAAAAGACCAACATCTCTGACGCAAGATATCAATGACAATGAAAACCCTAATAGTGGTTTGCTTTTGAGCACCAAAGACATCTACATGCAAAGGAACACATTAGAGACTGGGCCAATGACAGCGCACACCACAACAACTTGCTGTGCTCAGCTGGACGCACAGGTCCGGGTCCAAAGGCAGGACAGCCACAATTGGTGCATGAGGTGCTGGAGTGCTGAGCTCTGCACCCAGGGGAAATCATGGAGCTCACATCGGGATACATATTGGCGTTTTGGATATCCACGTGTTGGGAACGGTGCTGAAACGGGAGCTAATTTCCTCCTGAAAGTGGCAGGTCACAATATGCTATGCATATTGCAAAGGTCTGAAAGCTAATGCCTGCGCGAGCTGTAATCCAGTCCGTTTCGCTGAACCTTGTGGCAAATGCTCTCACACCATCGTGTGTGCTTCTTTCACTGTGAGTATAGTCTTTCCTTGCCTTTGGAAAATGCTAACCATGTGTGACATCCTTTCTAACTTCAAAAGAAACTGAACCCTCCCCCTCCGAAGAGGGAGATAGATGGAAATAATCAACGGCATTCACATTCTGAAATAAAACGTGAGAGGGAAAAACTCAGAGCCAAAGTGGGCTCCTGTGGTTTTTATATCCATACTCTCACTACAGCATTTCAAAGAGTTAAAGTCTCCGGGGAATTTTCTGAGCAACACTAGGTGTCAAGCAGTTGCCCTATATTGCATTCCTCAGTGACTCACCGGGCTGTAACAGCTTTGCCTCTGTTGCAGGGCTGCACTCCCCGTGCTGTGCAGTTTTAAATCAGAAACAGTTGTCAGTGTACTTGTTTTGCTGCACTTAACACAGAGAAAATGAACTGCCACCTGCGTGTGCCCAGCCGGTATTGTTTGTATCTCTCCAGCCATGACAGCTCACCCAAAGGCCACGCTGTGCCTGACATAAGAGCTGCAGAGCAGTAAGCCTTAAAGAAATCTCACTCCTGGGGAACAGACACAGTCAAACCAAGGTGAAATAAAAAGTACTGAAGAAAAGAGCAGTATTTTAAAAACTGACTGGTAATAACTACAACAACCAGCAACGTGACCATACATGCACCTACAGGTTGCTTAAGCAGCTCCATATCAGATTCTGGGTTTAGCCAGGCTTCCCCCATTCTCTCTCTTTCTCTCTCCCTCTCCCTCCTTCTGTCTCAACTTTTCTACAAAAAAACATCACTTCCTTATCATTCATCACACATCACAACACTACAGTTTTTATGTTAAAGAGGGATTTATCAGTTAATCTGATATCCAAATAAATGACTTAGTAAATATGAATATTTATCACACATACTTCATATAAATAAATACCAAGCTATATAGCAGCCTTTCTTACATGCAATTTGAAGAAATATTGACTTTTCCCCTCCAAAAGCACCATTTCCAACATAGAAACACATTACGTAGACACAGGAAAAGAAAGCTCCTCAGACAGCACAAAACCCTTCAGTAGCTTTACATCAGCTGCTAGTTTTGCCCCAGAACCTGTTCCATGGCAGCCACAAAGCCCCAGGTGCAACAGAGCCAGTAACAACTTAAATAAACACCACAATGATTCAGCCTTGCTAGGAGCAAGCCCTGTCTTTGCTCTGGCACCAGCCGCTTCCTTGGGGCTTTTTCTTTGAATAAGTCAGCAGGTTTAGCCAGGATGTAAACTTTCAACTCATGCAATAGTAAAGGCAAAAAGAGATATGGGAAAGCTACAAAAACAGAGCACTGTGCTCACTGTTTGTTCCTATGGATCCATAGGACTCATTGCTCACGAGCCTGAATCTAACACATAGCAAAACTAAAAAAACACATTAAACAAACTAGCAGAGAGAACAAATACCTAGGCATATGCAGAGAGAGAACAAATCCCAAAGATTAATTTTTGAATTCACAACCAAGCAAAGCACCGCACACTGCCACGGAGGAGCCAGAGCCAGAAAATACCAGTGAACTACTTGGAATGCCTAGTAGGTATTTAAATAAAACAATTACTTTTTCAGAATAAAATGACAAGAAAATAAATAACCCTACCAACAAGGAAATAGAACAGATCTACCCCATGCCAGAGACAAAATGCATAGTAAAGAATAAAGAGAGGAAAAAAATCATAACATTAAAAAGACTTACTGATCTAATGGAAGAGCTGATAATAAAAGTTACTGAGAAACCAGTTGATTTCTGCCTACTGCCACATTAGTTGAGCAAACTGCATTAGACTCTAATGTATTCCTTTTACCTCCGTGTATCAAACCAAATTAGCATAAGAAAATGTTTCCATCAAGAATAGCCTGACACAGCCGTTGTGAGGCACACAGGCTTTACACAAGATCTATGCTAACACACGAACTGACCGTATTTCCTTCCAATGTTTCATTAATCATATCCTAGACATTTTCCAGTATCCAATACCACTGATTACTATGACTTAAAATCTCACTTTTTTCAATCCAAATAATAGTTAAACCAATACTTTCTTTTACTATAGGCAGTTATTTCTGGGTTTGGGGTTTTTTTTTTGGCAGCTGCTAACAAAATACTTTTTTCTTTATCATATTTCATAAAAATAAACCCATCTAATTGTAGAAAAAAAGCACGGTTTGTTTTCAGAACTATGATTTTTTAGTCACTTCCTTGAAATATAAATGCAGTTGAAGGAAAACAAGAGGTGAAAATGTTAACAAAAGGATGACATTTCACATGCCACTCCAGTACCCCACATTACCTCTCTGTTGCCATTCCTTGAACTGCAAAAGCAGAGTTTTAGATTTGCAAGCTAAACAAGTTCAAAAGAGAAGAAAAGAAAACTCAGTCTTAGTTGCTCTTACTTACCACAACTTTATTCCCAGACAATAGAGTGAACGGATCAACTGGGCAGCCACTGAAACCTGCAATATATATAGACAGGTGTTGAGCAAAGTTTGCTTTCATCACTGCACACTAACATTCCTATTTTACAGTCCAGAGGCACTGCCTACCTGCAACTTAATGATCACAATAAAACTTTTTTTGCAGGAGTGGGCAGCAACCAACACTGATAAAACTACGGGCTATTTCACAATTATCACATTCTAAAAAATGTCCCATCAGCATTTAAGTACAAGTTACAAATGTGTTCATGTGAGTGCTGAGGAACGATTTGTTCCAGCCTGAAAAATAGCCGTCCGCCTGATCATTCAGTAATCTTTTTTCCAATAATAATTTTCCAAAAATATTTTGCAATCTCAAAAGCCTGTCAAAAGGGTGTGAAGGAGATGTAGTACTGTTATTTGTCTGTTCAGGTGCCTATTAATCTGCCTAAGAACAGAAGTGAAGGAGAATCAGATAAAAAGCGGTGTAAGTAGGAAACACGTAAGAACTTCTTAGAACAGAGGATGGAGTTTCATTCTTATCAGTGCTCAATGTTTACAATTAAGGCAAGCTCATTAGCATTTTGGCTGTTGCTCTACTTCCAAAGTAGATTTAAAGGTGTAAGGACACCTTTGATAACTGCATTCAGAACGCTAGAGATGAAGACGACTAGATGATAAATAGATATGTTATTCAATAAAACAGTGTGGTACCATAGAATAGACAAAGCAGGCACCAGCACTGCTGTCTGTTCTACTGCTGATCTTAGCGGGGAGCTGGGGGGGCAGGCTGCATTGGGCACTGCAGCTTTATTATCTTTGGATTTTTTCTGTTGCAGTAGACAACTTATACTGACAAAATAAGCTGTAAACTAGCCGCCTAACCAGCAGATCTGCTTTGTCTGCTTGTAAGCAGTCGTATCTCCCAGCAGCTTAGTGACTTAGTAACTTAGTAAAATAAAACTCTTGCTTTTTGCACCTTTCAGTCCCGTGGAGATGCCCAGCCTTTGGAGCGGTGAGTCAGAGCTTCCCCTTGTCCCGCGTTGGCATCAGCAATGTTTAATAAGCAGTGGCCGTGAAAGCCTCTGCAGCCCTGTGAGCAGCATCACATCCTGGCAGCAGAACCACCAAGCACCTCCCCTGTGGCTCTGCTGTGCCGACCCTGCTGCCCACACCACAGGGCAGGGCTGGTGCTGTAGCCCAAGGATGGAGGGAAGTGCCAGCCCTGCCTCGCTCTCCCCACTTGCCGTTTGCACAGAGGTGGAAAGGGTGGAAAGAAAACCAAATTCTCCTCTGTGTGAAGTGGAGAACTGTCCAAAAGGGGAAAGAAGTAATGGAAAATGGACCCAAGGTATACCTTGGCGGTTCACCAAGGCTCAGTCTTCTTTACACAAGTGTACTTTAACATTACATCTAAAAATAGAAGTTTTAATTGACACCTTACATGTAGGAAATTAGGTGAATCTTTTAATTGGGAATCCTTGTATTTCTTTGAGTCGTGGCTTATTGTCTTCTGAGTCACTGTTTGTGAAACTCAGCTCTTCTGAGTGGGCAGGTATGAGATGTACATCTCAAGTACCCTGTCCTGGCTCAACCAGAGTGTGGCGACGTCTTCTGCAGCATTTTTATTCCAACACTGCTCATTCCATTTGCTAAGCACAATCCTAAGTGCTGACCAAGTTAACATTTTAGGAAGGGAAAAGTTCTATATCAGACCCATTGTACTAAAAAAGAAAAAAACTTCAGGAAAGGAAAAACAGTCACTCACACAAAGGCAGACAATCTACAGCCTGTCTTTGGAAGTCCAAGGTGGATCTTCTGCAGAGTCACTCTGGAAGAGCCTCCATAAGAAACTTGTCACAAGGGTGGGTGTTTCTTGTCCCAGAAGCCTTCTCTTCATTCAGAAGCAGAGGAGAAGAGGCTGAAAGTCTCAGGACACCAGGGCAGTCAGAGTGACAGTCCAGGGTGCTTGCCATGCATCTGGCACACATTCAAAAGATGCTGCTGTTGCTCAGGAAGAATAAGGCAAAGCTCTATCTTCCCCATTTAGAGTTTACTTTGAAGCAACTGACCTAATTAAAAGAAATATTTTGGATAGAAAATACTTACTAAAGGAAAGCAAGCAAGTAAATTTGAAGGTCTTGATTTCCTCTAACAAATGTACTGGATTATTCTGCAGCTATTGGAATAACACCTGTGATAGTTTAGCATTTAGCAGGAAGTGCAAAACCAGAAAATGTCTTAAACACAGAATAAGAAAAAATTCCTAGCATGTGCAAATTCTGTGAGAGGTGAACTATGTCCAGTCACTGTTATGTGTTGCAAGAAGTTATGACACAGACAAGAAACATGTCTACAGAACAGAGATCTGTGCTGCAAGCTCCCTTACAGATTTTCCCCTCAAAAGGGATACCTGCTGTGCAAGTGTCAACCCCATCCATCTTTAAGAACCAGGCCCTAATACAGTAAACCAAGTGCACCCAAGCCACAACCAAAACAAAAATAATTAGAGGGAAGTAAAAGAAATGTCCATTTATCCTGCAGAAGTGTCAGTGCAACCCGAGATATATTCACTAACATTAATACTCACATGATGAAGTTTACTCTTTTGGTAAACGCAGCTTCAAGAGACAGCATGCATGAGCATGGCCCTCAGCTAACATCAGGAGAGAAACTCTTTGTCTTACTTTTTAATTTAGTTTTCAATATTCCACAAATCCAAAGAATGCACACCTAAACAATGTACATTCAAAAGAGTGGGAATCTAGAAAGCAGATATATGGCTTTTTACTGAAGAGAACAGGTATTGTTTCTGTCATTTGGAGACAACAGTGTCTGTTTATCTTGCTCAGAAATTTTGAAACATGAGTGCAAATCAGCCTTCCCTCTTACAGATATGTAAAACACAAAGCCCTGATCATTAACAAGAGAGGCCAGTGCTGATTTCAATAGGAATTATAGCCAGAACAGTTATTTGGTTAAGGACGTACACTCATTCAGCTGAAGAACATTTTCTTTCTTTGTGCAGTTACCTGGAAAAATTTATACCCTGGCTTTACCTATTGTCTGATATGTATTCTGCCTCTAAACATTTTAGCAGTGAAGTTTATTAATGAAAACACCCAGATAGATATGTTTTGTAAGTATGAACTTCCATACTGGTACACAACTGGGTATTTATTTGGAAACAGTATTTGAAAGAGACTTTGACTGTGGCATTATATAGAATGCTTTGATTTTGGAACAGACTGTAAGTGCTACAACTTTGCTGTTCATTAATTAATTTATTTTCCATTAAGAAGTGTAAATCTGTCTTCGAAGGAAATCACTGGCTTTTAGCTACCCTGTACTCTTTTGCTTTAAGTGGCTATTACTGCAATACATCCTCAGAACATTTTTTTCCCAATATTTCTGCTACAGTTGGGAATACTGAAGAATAACTCCCGAGTCTACTTTGACAGCAATAAGAAAACACTTAATGTACAAAGAAGCTGGATCCTGTCATAAGGTTCTGTATTACAATACTGTGCATCTCATCTCACATGAATGATATGCAAAAAATATTAATGGAGTTACAGTAGTTAACATACTTTCAGAACGGAGTAATGAATAAAGTCATAAAGAGACAGCATTCAACAGAACTGATGCCAGGAATGGGAAGGAGGAAATAAAATGTGAAGTGAAGGAGTCACAAAGAGAAAAACTACAGGAGGGGCTTTCAAACATACAAAGGAAAATAAATATTTCAACACAGGACAAACAGTTTTTGTGGAGCAACAATATGGCAAGCAAGTTTAGACAGATAGAAGTGTTTGAAAGGAAAAAGGAGCTCTCTTTTTGTTTTATAATAACTGAGCAGCTCCTTCAGTACAGAATGAGTTTATTCTCATTACCACCATGTCTCAGGTTTTTTTGTCAGTACTAATACATCCTTGGGACGTGAGTTGAGAGGGTTATTTTGTTCACCTCTTCCATGATAGCTATGTTTTCCATCGGAGTCACTTATTACAATTGGTTTTTTTGTTCCTGAAATACCTTATTTTAACATCCTATTTGGTTGATATTTGACTGCTGAGACTCACCACTCTCAACATTTGCTGACACCTAAGGGGCTGCTCAGGTGGAGCCTGCAGCCCAGGCACTGGGGCGAGGGGCTCAGAGCAGGGCAGCTCTGCACAGCCCTGCAGCAGCAGGCACAGCTCCTGACCTTCTCCCAGGGGAGGCATGGCCAGAGGCAGCAAGGCACAGGCTGAAACAGGGCACGTGTGAAAAAACAACACCAACAGCAGCCTGCATTTGATTTCAACAAGAATGCTAAAAATGTGGATAATATCATTTGCTTTGACCACTAAATCCCAGATAAAATTTTAAAACTTTGCTTACCATATCTGTTCCAAACTTTTACTTCTTGTCTGGAGTGTATAACTAGAAGGTTTAACTAAAGGTTAAGATAATTCATTAAAAAACAATCTCCAAAACAAAGACCTGGTGATGCTTTGGGGTCAGAAATTTTTAATCACAAAAGAAACCCAATATTACTCCCCTCCTGCTAACCTTTCCTTACACTTTTTATAGTCTCTCCCCTTACCTTGCCCTGACACCACACCCCTCTTTCCCCACTCCTGCTCACTCTGTCAACCAATCTTATATTCCACAGCCTCCTGTTGCCTCCCACTTTGGACACATATGCATGAATGCAAATAGCATCTTCCCAGCAAACAAGTAATGGGGAAGAGGAAAAAAAGAAGTGAAGGGAAATGTGAGAGCTCTTAAATAAATTATAGCATTCACACTCTTAGGCAAACCTTAATTTACAGATTCATGTGCTTTGGGAAAGTAAACGGTGTTGACTCCTTTATTATTCACAGACAGTTTAAAGATATCTTTAATTTTAAGAAATCTGTTGTTTTCTTCCTACACAGTTTGGTAACTCTTGGCTGACACTGGTGTTGCTGGTAGCAGGACAAGCAAATATAAACACTGGAAGCCAGCTGAGCATGTTTACAGAGATGAGAAGCTTCATCTCACCTTTCCCAGCTGTGCACTCCCCCTGTGTCTGTTCCGTACAGCTTGCTGGCCTCCACACACTGACTATGGAGAAGATGCTCAGGTTCCACAGCCACATTTATTTATCTTCTCCCCAAATGAATTCTGCCAGAAAGACAGATTTGAGGGTGACATAAAATGAGGATTTTTGACAAAATTAATAGTCTCCCAGGAACACACTACTCATTGAAAGGCCATATGCACTAATTCTGTACATTCCAAATAAAGTATTAAACACCTCAAATTCCAGGTGAAAAATTGCAAATTATTTCATCAATGACGGTGTTCAGTAGTTATTGTTGCGAAATGCTTGGCAGTATATCCTTTCTGAGCCTTCATCCATGAAACAGCTTTTGGATACCTCTAGGTGACTTTTCTAAAGGTGATCTGTTGCCATAAGGTGAGAGAATAAATCTCTTTTCTTTGAACTTCCTTTCCAGACACTGAATTGTCCAGCTCACTAATTCTGTACAGGTCATTAAACTAGATCTGCAAAATTAACAGCAAAATCAAACCATCTGGTAGTTAATAAATATCAAACACAGTAACTTTCCTTAATGTATAGTTCATAAACAATAACCTGTGATTAACATTAATACAGAGGTCCTTGAACATGTCCAGAGAAGAGCAACTAAGATGGTGAAAGGCTGGAAGGAATGTCCTGTGAGGAGCTGCTGGGGACTCTGAGTTTGCCCAGTTAGGAAAAAAGGAGGTTGAGGGGTGACCTTATAGCTCTCTGCAGCTTCCTGAGAAGGGGAAGTAGAGAGGGCAAGAGCTGATCCCTTCTCCTTGGGACCCAGGGATAGGACACATGGGAATGGCTCAAAGCTGCACCAGGAAAGGTTTAGACTCACATTAGGAAACGTTTCTTTACCAAAGGGTGGTCAAACCCCAGATCAGACTTCCTAGAGAGGCTGTCAATGCCCCAGGCCCATCAGTGTTTGAGAGACTCTCGGACAATGCCCTAAACAAAACACTTTAACTTTTGGTTAGCCCTGATTTGCTCAGGCAGTTGGACTAGACGGATGTTGTAGGTCTCTTCCAACTGAGTCTAATCTATTCTGTTCTATTCTATTCTACTCCATTCCATTCCTGCCAGCATAATCAGGAAAGGAATTCGAGTCAAGTCAGGTGTGAGGACAGCCCTCTCCTGTGTGAGCACTGCAGTAATTTTCTTACTGCATTCGGCAAACTAGTCTTGCTGCATAGTTGCGAGATCTTGCAATTAGGAATGTGCCAAATGTCAAAAAAATGGTCTCCTTCTGTCACAGCAACTTCTCTCAGTGATGCCTGTGCCACAAAAACTGTTTTGATCCAGCCCTGCTGTCACCTGTTAAAACTGTGGGCTCTTTTGGAGGTTTTTATTCTTGGAAACATGACATTGTGCATGGTGCAAGAACCATTCACACTCTCCTTGCAGTACAAATTGGGTATAAGTCCTCAGCCTTAAGTCACACATGAAGAAATGCAACACTTTTTTTTCTTTAAACACAATACTAAACACACACCAGGACTTTCTATAGATTTCAGGTGCCCATCTTCAAGATGCATGCAATGACTGACTTCAGTAGAATAAGGTATAGCTTCTCATAAACTTTTGAGAGGTGAAATCTGCTATTGACACACAATTACAATTCCCATTGACTCAGAAGTGTAAATATGTGTGTGTAAGGCATCACACCGACTAAGGCACACAGGCAGTAGCTGCTTTTTAATTGTTTATAGTTCATCCTTTTACACACATGTTTTTAGCTTTATAAGGGGTAATTAAGGGAGTAACGAGACCAATATTTGCTTTTACAAAGGAAGACTATAATAGACACAAGGCAAACCTGAAGAGGAACCCAAGACAGCAAACATTTCCTCTCGTGTGGGGTTTTTGCTGGTTGTTTCCCTTAAAGAGCATACAGTGATGTGCTTTTATTGCAGTTGTGTCTCTTTATATGGAAAACCACAGAATCACAGAATGGTTTGAGCTGGAAGGGACCTTCAAGACTGCCTAGTTCCCACCTCCCTGCTGTGGGCAGGGACACTTTTCATTAGACCAGGTTTCTCAAAGCCCCATCCAACCCGACCTTGAGCACATCCAGGGATGAGGCATCCACAGCTTCTCTGGGCAACCTGCGCCAGTGCCTCACCACCCTCATGGCAAGGGATTTCCTCCTAACATCTAATGCAGACCTGCCCTGTTTCAGTTTAAAATCATTGTCCCTTGTCCTGTCACTCTGCTCTTATGAAAAATACCTCTCCCTCCTTTTTATAGGCTCCTGTAAGGTACTGGAATCTATAACAGCTTTTCCTACTGAGTACACAAAGCAGAACTCAGACGTGTTAAATAAATACCCAAAATATTGGGCTCAGTGATGGCAGAAAGGTGCCAGCAAAAATTCATGACAAAATATTCTGTGTCCTGTTCTAAAGCTGAATTCATGAAATGGGAATTTGAACATTTCTTGGAAATACAGAGAGATACTTCAAGGATACCTGAATATATCAGTAACTATTTTTCCAAAAGGAAATAGATCTAAACTTTGGCTGGTTGCTCAAGTCCAAAGACGAAATACTACAGTAAAGACCATCTTATTGCTTTAAAGAGTGGACCATGTTAGCTTTCAAAAGCATGATGAACAATTCGTCTGCACAGTAAAATATAATTTTATTGCTCTAAAAAGATTAATTGATAAACTGCTGGCTATATAGCTTGGCTGTTCTTTAAAGCCTCTTTAGACTTAGGCCCAAATATTATGCTTATTGATAAGCTGGAATTTTCTGGCATAATGTGACCTAATTAAGCTGATGGTTTTAAGCCTTACTAAGTATCTCTATCAGTTTGCAGAAACACAGTCTTAATAATCAGTTAATGCATTTCCATTGAAGTTGCTGCACATTCAATAAAAATTATACTATTGCAAACCTACAATTTCCATTACTTTAAAATTGTTTCTTTGTCTAAGTAACAAGCATAAATTAGTTCAGCGAGAAGACAAGAATTGCTTCTTAATTGTACTGGAAGAACTTTTTTTTAAAACCTGAAGGTAACAAGTGTCATTTTGCATATATTAAGATTTAAAGAGGTGCTTCTGTTACAGCTGATGCGTAACTCAAGACTTCCAGAGTTGTAAAACTGTAACTTTATGCTAATTTATATAAATTATGTATAGCCCATTTACAATGCGTTACGTGCTGTCCTTGATCCTCACACCAGACTTGGATTGGTCTCCTATTTTTTTATCAGCTCTGCCTCCACAGGCCTCGAAAACCATTACTGGTTCCAGGAAATAACAGCATTCTCCCATCAGTCACAGCAAGGGTTTGCACAGGTCATATGCCACACAGCACTTTGTTTCCTTATTATGTGCACTTGGTCCTTTATTTAAAAAATGCTGTTGAATAAAATAAAAAAGTATGAAGTATAGAGCTTGTGATATTCAGAGATAGTCACAGCAGACATTTCAGAATAATTACTATGTATGAATTTTCCACAGACTGAAGCCCTTGATCAGATTTAATTGTTCCATGCTCGCAGCTGTTCTTTTCACTGAAACTCAACATCAGGAACAGCAACTGGGATTCTTTTTCAGTCCAGGGGCATTAAGGGCAGCAGGGAACACTGCATGGGAGGAAAGCCTGTCGGAGGTACCCCTGTGAACCACAGCCTGCCGAGACAAGCAGTGATGGGGATGCGCACAGCAGAGTGCCAAGGTTTCCAGCAGAGTTTACAGTATGAATGCACACACCAAACAAGTGCACAAGGCTCGATCCAACTGCCCTTTTACACATAGAAGTAGTCCATGTAAATGTTGTTAACAGTGGCAGTGTGCCTTTCCTGTGTGTGACACATCATGCACTTGCCTGCAAAGCTGGTAGGGCTCTTGCCCTAATGAAGGACATTACAGAGAGGAACAGAGCAAACCATCACAGCGAAGGGAAGCATGAAAAAGAAGAAATAGCTTGTACAACCCATTTATTTGTAATCTCAAGCATGCTATTGTTCCTCTTTTACTGACTTACTGATATTTCCCCTGGAAAGTCACTGACTCTTTTCCTTAGTCCCACAATTTCTGAAAGGTGTAGTGTTTCCCATGTTCCTAGACTCAACTATTGGTCTGGCATTTTGAAAATTAAAGCAGGCTGTAAAAAGGCATTAATGCAAAGCCAGCATGATCTGCTCAGGAGGCATATAAAACAGCCCCCAGAACCTTTAGTGTAATCTGTAAACAAAATAGGTAAGGCTAATTTTGCCTGATAATAGTATAATAATATCTGATGTCTGCATAACACATTTCACTTTAAAGGGAATCAATCTGTTAAAGATGTAAGATTAAGTGAGATATAAATGGTTAAGAGCAATTCCTGGTGAACGACAAGATAATGTAGCCTGGGACAGGTACCATACCTTACATGAGCTACTGACACATCTCTGCAATCTTTGTTTCAAAGTTTCCTATTTCAGGTGATCCTGAGCTTAAATAGTTCTTTGAAAGGGAGGACAGGGAGATGCCCATTTGAACAGCCATTTCTGAGAATTTTCTGGTTTTGAAATACTTTCTTACTTGAAGTGGTTTAGTGGCAGTTTTATCCATGCCAGTAAGCACAGGAATATTGGAGCGGCCAGTTTGAGATGGCTGACAAACTAGTGATGAATTCTTCAAAATATGTCACCTTTCAGTCAGGTGACAGCATTATATAATCTCTACCAGTGTTGCAGCTTCCTCTGACTCCTGGTGGCCCCTTGGCCTCCAGGTCAGGCTGCCTGCAGCACCCCAGCTCATGCTGCCACCATTTGAAACAATATTTGGGCTTACACAGCTTCAAGGAAACGGTGGAAACCTTCCTGCCCTAGCCACAGTCCTTGCTGGGATGCTTTGAACTGGTTCTGCCCCCAGCCACCGGCAGATCCAGCTGTGCTGTGATGTGCTGCCGCACAGGAACATGCCCCAGCCCTAATGAGCAGGGTGAGATGTGCGGCTCGCATCCTCCTCAAAGGGTTTACAACTTGCCAGCAGGAATGAAAGTTCACAGGCCTGCAAGTTCAGGGTGTAACTTGCACATGCTTAGTCTAGTCCCTAGATCCTGGTGATACAGTAAATTCTTCACAGATAAGAAAATGCATAGTTTTTTTTGTGGGCTTTGGTTTGCAGGAATTGCAAGATGTGTTTTGTGAGATAACCTCCATCTTATCTTTATTTTTTCTGTTCTTATTTAGAACAGTCTGCAGGCTAAGGCCATTTCTGCCACAATATTGACTCCATCAGGCAGAACGAGCTTCACTAAAGGAATTTTAGCCTTGGCCTGAGATTCAAGGAGTTAACATGTGGCATTAGAGCTACAATAGAATTTGTAGCATTTGAAGATAACTCCTTCCATACTACAGAAAGCAGGGAGCCAGAAATGGCTAGATAAACTACTGTCCCTGCTGCTGTCCCTACTACTCCCCTCCTAAACTACTCTCCTCTCTCTGGCTAAAGCAAACAGTGATTGACAGCTGAAATTCTTGCCATCCATTCATTGTGTATACAAATTTAGACTGATTTCTAGTATTGCCGTCCTCGTGGTTTTTTGGTATGATACTCAGGACCAATACCAAGTGACTGATACATGTCTTCAAATACCTCTTCACCAGCACCACACTTGTCACACTAATGCTTCTCCAGATTTAGGTATTACTTTGTCTGAGAATATATTCACAGTTTCATGGGAATACAGATAAGGAATTCAGCAGGACTAGAAAACAAATGTTTTTTATTCAAAATATTTGTGAGTTAACACATCCCACCTGCCCCCAACCTTCTGTTTTATCAACCTCCTTATGTTCATAATTCTTGTTTTAATTTTTTTTCTGAGGCCTTGCACACTACAGCATGCCTGCATTGTTTTGGTCACTGTGTTTTACCATCTTACATAGATAACATGCTACATTTGCTATTTCCAGCCCTGTTATCTCCCTCCTGGTCTGGCAGCCATTTAAGCCATCTGACCCACCTTCCCTCTGACTTTTGTTACACCATTTCTTCTCCCAAATGACCAGCCTCCCCAGTGCACCATTTCAGGTATGGTCCATATATTCCCACACTCCTGATCCTAATTGCTGCCCTGTGTTTTCCCCCTGGAAGAGAAGTCTTTTTTTCTTTATTTCCTCTCAAACATGCGACATTGACCTGGGGATCAACTGGACACAAATACCCACATTGTCACATTTCTTTTAGTGGTAAAGAAAGAAAGAGACCATCTGAGGCATGTTTTAAAAATCCACTTACCTAAAGCACATCATAGAGTAGACCCTCCCTATCTACAGGTAAAAGCAAAGACAAATTTTCTGCTATTTAAAGACAAAATACACACCCATCATTTTCACAGACAGAAAAGAGTTGTATGGAGGATTTGTTCTGTTTTACACTCACGAGCCTTTTGAGGTTCTAGGCTTTTGAACAAAGTAATACTTTATAAAAAATCCGTTCCTAAATTCTTTTATTTTAGGTAGATCTTGAAGGTAAGAACTGCCTTACAGAGTATACCATCACCTCAGCTGTCATTACATCACAAATAACGTGTGGGATCACACTGAATCTGGGGTTGCATGTGCAGCATGGAACTCACCAGTGTTCACATGATGCACTTGCATAAAAAGCAGTGTTTCCTAAAATCAAAAAATGCCTGAGAAGCAAAATGGGGCACACTTTTAGTCATTACAGTAAATAATACTTTCCCACCTGACAGCAGAGGAATTTTATTGAAGTGTGTCACACAGGGCAGCTGGCAGAGCCTTCACCTGGCGCAGCCTTCATCTTGTGCCAAGTCACACAGCTCGCACCCCTGGAAGGTGCCTGCTCCCATCAGGACACTGCTCACAGCCAAGGCCACAGCAACCTGAGCCAGCTCAGCATGGCTGCTAAACCTGCAGCCACAGCCCACACCTGCCCTGAAAGGAAAAGGACAGGACAGAAAGGTCTTTACTCCTCCAAGGAGGAGGAAACCACTCCATAGATCTTGAATATAAAACCAGAAGGTGGAAAAGCTCATAGGAAAGTCCTCCCACTTTTCCTGGAAACTTGGTCAGGCTTGCCAGCACAATTTGATCCTTGTCCTGTACAGAAATCACTGGGTAGGAAAACCAGTATGTCAGCTCTCAGGAATTCTGAGAAGGAAACAACTCTAAATCCTTCTACCTTTAAGCTCTTTCAATTAACTTCGGTTTTCTTACACTTGATTCAAAACACCTTGTGTAATTTATGACTTATATTTTGTAGAGGGCCAGCACAGTACACATGGGCCTGTATTCAGCAATAGTGTACATAAAGGTAACCAGGAACTTGGAATGGAAATTAGGTATGCCAAGGTGCTCATCACAGCTTGATGGAGCAACATAAGAATTCAGTGTCTTATTGTTCAGGGGTTTGTCATTTGAACACTTCAGGAGAAATGGGAGCAGATCACTCAAGCTGCTTTTCTGAAACATTCCCTAAAACCAAAGGAGTCAGGAAAGGAGGTTAGAGATGGAGGTAGGTGCTTGGGGCCTTCAACTTGTTAGAGAATGTTGACTCATCAAAACTCCTTGTGATTCATACATTTTATAACAATAAAACTTCTGAAGGAAATGTTCTTGGACTGAAAATTGCTGTGTTGTTTAAAAAAGTGGAAAGATTTATGGGATGTGAGCCCAGAAAGTTTAGTCCATGAGTAACTCCCAGTAAGGCTTGACTGTACATTCTCTTCTAACCATGGCCGTCCATGCAAACACCTCTGGACAGGGTCACTGGGAGAGCAGCCACCAGGGTCAAGAGCTACTTGAGATAACTTTCACTTGAAAAGATTAGGAGTTGATAACCCAAGCAACTCAGCAGCAGAACTGGCTTTGGAGCAGGGGCAGCCATCTCTCAGGGGCCTGAAGATGCACCCCATTTAGCTAACCCAGATGCCCTTTGTACAATGAGAAGTGACTGAAAATTTCAATAGCAATCAGCATATCAAGTTTTGTGTGTTTAACATCAAATACTGATTGCCTGGCCAGTAAGACTACAAAGGAAACATAAAAAATTAGAAATATATACTTTTAATTAACCTTGTGGTTAGAAAATGATTGCCCATATCAGATGTGTATCACTCTTTGAGGATACTGAGGACCCATGTGTGAAATTCTGCATCCTAATAATAGCAAGCCACAGCGAAGATTTTTATTTTTCCTAAAAAACCCAATATTTATAGGAAAACAAAACATAAAGGTCATAACAAATGAAAGTTTAAAAGTTAGAAGTTCAAAGAAGGCATGGAAGAGAGGACAAAAATAATGGGTATAGCAAATAATTACAGTACCATGTGAAGAATGTAGTTAAATACAAAGCTTAATATGCTTTTAAATAGCCCAAAATAAACAGATGTACATAGTCATTTCCAATTTTGATAATTTCCTTAAACATGTGTCTTCTACTGACTCATAGGAGTACTTTGAGGACAACATTTTTAAGAGATGCTTCTGTGGAAACGCCTCCCTCATGCTGTTGCTTGCCATATATTTCAGATACAAAAGCAAAGCCATATGACAATTATACCTTTCTCTGAGCATTAGTTTACACTAAAATTCCGTTTTCTCTAGACTACTGTTCTTATATTTGTGTGTTTCAGATGTTTAAACCTGATTAGACCTAGCAGTGACTGTTTATAAGAAAAACAAGCAATTGCCAATAAAATATGAAAGTACTTATAGCTGTGATGAGTATCATCAAACAACTCAGAGATCTGTAGAATTTAATGGCATTATTAAAAGTTGGTATTTCTAGCAACATAGACCAGCAAGAAACTACATTACCTTAACTTTCTGTGTTTAGAAAAATGCAGCTTCTCTGTAAATCCCTCATGTTTAGTTTCTAGTCCATCACAGTCGATGGGGAGAGACCAGCTTTTCCAAAAGGTGTTCAGAAGGTAACAACATACCACAGTACTCCTACAAAAACAGCTTTTTTTTCTCTGCTAATTGAAGAGGCAGCTTACAAAAGTGCTTATTTGAATTCTTTCCCTAAACTCATTTTCTGAACTAAAGCAGCACACTGTGACCCCTGCTGACAGATGGGTGACATTAGGACAAGAACTCTGGTGTCCCGAGCTCCCAGAAGGCAGTGATAAGGATCTTTCCTGTCCCCTGGACTAGGCTGAAGGACTTGGTAACTTTAGACAAAGTGGTGAGTCTTCTGCTTGGCAAGATGGGGATTCCTGAGCAAAGGCAGTGCAGTAAGGCCAAAACACAGGAGAAGAAAAGCACTATGAACATTAGGGGATGAGCCCTCAAAAAGAAGGGAGGGGAAATACACACCATGTTTCCATTTATGATGTAGGCTAGACCACACTCTGAACTCAGTGTCTACAAATGACCTTCACAGAGGTCTGAGATATGTTTACGTGTGCAGTGGACTCAGCATTTAGGTTTCTCAAACTACTGCCAAGCCAGGTCCAGAACTACAACAGCCCAAGAGCATTGTCCAAGCAGAGCTGTAGAGAGGACACTGTAATTACCCTGGACATAATCCCATCCTTGAGCAGCAGGAGTCTCCAGGTGCCTTTGCACTGTGTTCGCATTAGGGCATTGTACCACACTGACTTCTCTCGGAGAGTTTGGCTTGGATGATGCAGAGTGCTTGGCAAACATCAGCAGCTATCACCAGGGTGAAGAAAGACTGGATGTTGACTTTTGAATGACACAGTTCAGGAAAGAAATGTCGTGGGATATTTAAACATGCTAAATACTCAGGAACTCTCATTTGTATCTCACTTCAATTGTACACACTACACAAACCTCAACTTTACCTCTGGTGACGAACAGCATGCAAGGAATGGGAAGATTACAAACCAAATTGCCATGATTGCAAGAGAAAAAAAAAAAAGAACAGTAAACTAGATGTTTCCTTTTAAAATAATGTTTCTTTCCGTTTCAATCAGGGAATTATGGTTCTATACAGTTAAGGCCCAAACCCAAGCCAAACCTAACCAACATCTCTTGCCCTCAAGCAAGTGCAAGGAAGATGAAATTGAAAATAAAGATACCCTAAAATATGAGTTTCTGCTCTAATTCCACTGTTTTCATCTTTCTGCAGTAGTGGAACTTCTTAGGCTAAAAAAAAAAAAAGGCCTAACAGGGTCCTGGTCAATGTAAAGGGTAGTCCAGTCTCACTGTTTACTCTACCTCAAGTTTCTAGGTTGAATTTTCTGTAGTTCATTTCTGGTATTTCTGAAAGAATGTGAAGGAGGTTGCATCAGCGTTTAATGAGCTACAGCTCTTGTTCTGGATCTATGCACGTATGTTGCAAACTTCTTTCGTGCTTATTTATCTACTCTCAAAATTCAATGCACCTTCTAAAGCAGTTTCATTTATTCCAGAAGAATCATTAAGGCTTTAAATAGATACTTTAGCCACTGCTGAACAGCAGCATGTCTCAGGCTCCTCACTTGCTTATGCTGGTCTCCATGAGCTTTTGCCATGGAGCACAGACACCTGGGAGGGAGCAGGATTCAGAGCGATGGGTGATGCCGCCATACCAGGGCTAAGCACTGGCTGAACTTCCAGCTCCTACGCGATGGGCTGCAGCAGCTCTGCAGTGCAAACACCTTGATTTTGGCTCCAGACACGCAGCCCTGTGCAAAGCCACTGTTTATGAACAGATGAGCTTGGGTTGGTGCTTTTCAAGTCTTTCTTGTGCCGTCCTTCAGTGCGTGGTGCAGACCCATCCTCTGTGAATCAGAAGTCCAAATTCCACAGACATTTACAAGGCTGGTTTTGACATTACCAAGGGCTTCATTTTACCGTGACAAACACCGTAATTTAGGCTCCACATATTTGCTTGCACTTCAGCACAAAACTCCTGCAGAACCATCGCTCTCCTTTTCTGCGGCTCTATGGCCCTGAGATTCACTTGTTAAGATTTTTGCCATAGATACTACACTTTCTCCATCGTTTATAACACTCATGCTTGGAGGGCTTTGCTAAGAGCAGCTTGTTTTGCTCTCCTGTTTTCTCCTCTGTGCTAATAACCCCAGATGGAGCTGAAATACAGCTCCAGCAGAATAGCCATGTTAAAATGGACTCCCCCCATTTTACAGAATTGCAGAAGAACATGAAAAAGGAGTTCCAGAATATAATTTTTTACATCAGCTCCACTTCTGCTTTGCAGTATCTGAATGATCAAATGCCTCCAGCTGAGATGGCAATGAACCACAGATAAAGACAAAAGCTGAGAAGCCTGGGGGTTTTTAGTCTCTGATAATGTCAAGTTGTGAAGACAGCCTTGAACATCTAATATTGCTTCATTCCTGAGGAGATAGCTTTATGATCTAATTTTAAAAAGTGTTTTGTTTGGAAAGCTTGTTAGCCTTCCAGATAAAGTCAGCTTAGCTGAAAACCTATCTATCAAAGTTTTATTTGATTGCAAAAGAAAGACCAAATAAAAAGGCCAAGCAAACACCAGCCAAATAAGAAGACTTACATACTCAGGGTTCCCAGATTCTCTCTTTGTTTTCTTTGGCTTTAAAGTCATGATTATTCATTACTATTTTTAGCACCAGCCACATGCTTCTCTGAATATTAAAGAAATGAGCAGAACTGCCTTCCTACAATGAAAGAGAGACAATACAGCACCCCAGCCCAGTTCCTAGTATGGAAAGAGTGAGTCCAGTAAATGAATAATACCCCCTGGGAAGTTTGCAGGTACTGTGTCTTGACCAGACATGTGCAGGTACAAGCTGGCATAGAATTGGCCCCAGCTATCTTGATTTCTGGGCCAATGGTCAAAAGGTACATTTTTCGGTCAGCAACCCCAGCTCCCCACCCACTGATTTCTCAGGGAAGAGCTGGGGCTTCCTCCTTTGCAAAAAGAAAACAATATCAAACAATTTGCAAGTAACAGCTTTGGGAGCAACAACAAACAAACAGCAGGTTTTAAAGCTGTATAATACCCAGAAATGCAGGCATTTGCAATGCTGACTGATTAAGCACTGCATGCTCAGGATGTCTAAAATATAGGTCTTATTTTGGAAAATTGAGAAAGTTGAGTGAGTTCAAACCAGCGAGCATTGGTTTGCATAGCAGACATTGCAGGAAAGAGGGACGAGTGGAAGGCTCAGTTTCATCTCCTCCCTCGTAGTAAACAGCTCATTTCTCACTACAGTAGGACTTAAATCAGCTGGCCTATAGAAAAGCTATCTCAACATAAATATCAGAATCTAATAGATGTATTTTCCATTTGCACACCTGGACCTGCTCCAGAAAGACAAGATGAAACAGTCCCTTAAAAACTCAGGCAAGGAGAACCAGCAAAGCACTTGGGTGATTTGTCCCTGGTGGAGAAAGGAGCAATGGCACTGGCACTAGTTTATTATTAAGTTAGAGAGTACCATCCACTCTGCTTTCTCCTCCAAACCAGAGATTGCAGCTGCCATATCTTGTTGCTTAATTGTGATGATAGTTGTAGTTGTTTCAGTGCCTGAGAATATGCACTATTATCCATGAAATACATTCAAGAATGTGTAGAGCTCCATAAAAGCAACAACTGAGGAAAAATCTAGCATAGATGTGAGAGAATTATTATGTATTATCTCTTCTGATTTGCACAGCTGCAGTTTCTGAACTAGACCAAATGACTTATCATAAAACCCTCAATTTTAGATTAAGTTGAAGCATTTAGTTTATAGAAAACACTTAATCTTGGAAAAAGAAACCAGATGATGAAAAAGCCAATAAGTACTTGAATTGACTGTTTCCAGGTAAATGATCCTCAGTTAACAACATGAATGGCACACCAAGCCTCTCTGTCCATCATTAAGATCTTGAATATTTTTCCTCATACAATGAAATTAAATATCTGGTAGTAATCAAATTCTGGTTTGACCATGCTTGAAATTGGGTCTGCCAACTGTCAAACTGAAAAAAAAAAAAATTAAAAAGGGAATTTAAGGGCAGAGCAAGTAATTTTTCCAATATAATTTTTTACTTCAGAGCTGAATGCTGTGGTCAAATCCATGTACAAATCCATTTTCCATTTTCTATACTCATTGTAGAATGCTTATAATTAGAAGATAAATTTTAATGGCTTTGAAATTGCAAATAGGCATTCACAGATAAGAAGTACTAATTATGCTATAATGTGGAAGAAAACCCACTGTAAAAATTCAAGAATAATTTCTATGCCTATTTGTTTTGTCCTATGGTTTCTCCTCCAATATTTACCTTACGCATTCCTACTCGCAGACCTTTCCCATGTCAAGTAAAATTTTGATTAATCTTGGCCATGTGTTTACACTGAAGAATACAACAGCAGTGGCTGACAATAGGTATGTGTACTAACACCTTTTTCCCATGGCTGCTAAAGTTTTAATTCGTCTGCACCATGTATTTACATCTGAAACTGCATTGCCTGTGACCATCTGATATCACCTGTGCTGGCTGATAGTCAAAGACTTATTTCCCCGCAGGCAAGCACCTGGATCACACAAGCCTTGCTCACACTCAGCTCTGTTCACCATACCTCAGTTATGATGTCACCAGAGACGCACTGAAGCACTACATATCCCTACCAGAAACAGAAAATCAATACCATTGCCAAAGAAATAATGCAACCCCTTTGCCCAACAATGAATTTCTGTGGAACGACAGATGACGACCAAGCACCTTTTCGTTTTAAACTGCATTTTTGTTTTTAGTTTTGTTCTTTCCAGAAAGTATCTACATAAATAAACCAAAAGGGTGGTCAGTAATAGCAAGTGCCAGGTTATGCAGAGGTTCCCCAGAGGAGACAGAGGGTGTGAAAGGTCCCCCTGCACCCACTGGCAGAGCCGCAGCACCTGCCCAGCACCCTGCACCTCCAGAGGCTGCAGGGACACAACAAAACCCCCACCACAGGAAGCAGAGCAGCCATCCACATTCATCCCTGGGACGGGTGAGCAGCAAAAGGATTTGTAAGGGGGTCCCACCTGGTGGCAGGGCTGCAGCCCCAGGTTTGTGAAAGGTTGGCTGCCCCAGAAGCAGGATTTCTCAAACTTGTTTCTGTTATGTCTACACTTACTAAACAAAAGGTATTGGGCCGCACCCTACCTCATGCTAGGTGATATTCAGATGTAATGCAACATTTAATTTCATGAAACCTGTGTTGCCAAAGTTTGCAATGACCTCAGCCAAGGTGCTGCATTCCCACCTTCCTTTGACACAGTCGCCTGCTCTTCTGCTGAGTTGTTTCCTTCCTTTCCCTTCACTGCCAGCCTTCTGCTTTTCCTTTTAACTCTACCATCCTCATAAAAGGTGCTTGCCTTTCCAAGTCCTCTGCAACTCTTCTCTGCTTTCTATTAGCATCCTACAGGTCTTTGACCTTGGTTTCTTTCTCTTCACATTCAATAATTTCTCCTAGAATCCCAAGTGCAAACAAATTATAGCTACAATTTTTATACCACTGAAGTGTTAGGGGTAGAGAAAGTCTAACTTTTTTTTTTTTTTAAAAGTTAGATTCATTCAAAAAATAAAGACAGCATCTTGTGTTAGAGAGCTTCTCCCTTGTTTGGATCACTGGTTTTGTGTATGACTTCCCAAAAGTTTCATACACAGTATAAAAAATTAACCAAGCCAGAGCTACTACTGAGCTGAATTCTTAAATGTGCACTTCAAGTAAGTGTTCTTAAAATATGCACTTCAATTTCATAGAAGCATAGAATATGTGATATGAAGTTGGGAGGGACCCATAAGGATCATCAAGTCCAACTTCAAAAATCTGGGGAGCAAAACATGGTCTTGTAGTGCATTATTTAAGAAATTACATGGCAAAGACTTACAAGTAAACAAGAAGCAGCATAACTTTTCACATGCCAGCTTAACATGACTGTATTTTGGCTTATGAGTTCTTGCTACAGGCTCTTTATATTTTCAGATAATTCCTTGAGAAGCGCACCCACAGTTTACCCACAGAGAGAGCTGTCAAGTGCTCTGCACCTTGAGCTCTGGGCATCATGGACATGGAAATAAGAAAGTACACCCACTGTGAGACAGCTCTTGTCTTTCTGAAACAGGTGTCAAAATCTCTACTGACAACTCCAGCTGCCCTTTTGTCATCATGTGTAAACCCAGTGTAGCCTACTTTTGAAGCTTGATTGAATATGTAAAGTCTGCACTAGATGGGAGTAGTGCTATGCTTACATTGCCCATAAGCATTTCCACAAAGAGCAGAACAACACAACAGCTCTTAAAAACACCAACAAAAAAGAGCGATAATTGATTTTACACATAAAATCATCTGAGCTGGCTTTGTCTCAGCATAACTTTTAGACTATTTGCTCCATCATTGCAAAACCTACATCAGCCCAAAGTGGCAGAAGCAACAGCAGGGGGAAACAGCACTGGAGATAGGAATGGGGAAGCCTGGTCTCCTGGAATTGTGATGGCCTCAGAGACACTGCCCAGCACCAGGAGCGCCATTTCACCTGAACAAACATGGGTAGACACAACAAACAGGGAGAGGAAGCAGCTCTAGACTCTGGCAGGAATCAACTGTCTAAGAGTGAGGAATCTCAGTCATAGCTGGTCACCAGGGCTGCCTAGATAAGGAGATTGGGGTTTAGAAATTTGTGAATTGTCCAGGGTGAACAAGGAAGGAGACAAACCCGAGGTGGAATACTGGTAAGGTTGGCAAAGAGTGTGAGAAAACAGGAAAACTTTGAATGGAAGGTAAGAAATTATGACTGAGAGGGAGGGAAAGATTAGGGGAAAGGGCATTTTTTTCACGGTTCCTATCCAGACTGCAATGGGAACCAGCAAAACAAACAAAATGGTGAAAAGGTCTTGGGGCACTGATGGGAGACAGAACAAGGACACCTGTAGAGGCCCAGAAAGGAGAGTGCGATCTGAGAGGGGGGAGAGATTTACAGGTAGGAATCTCAAAGAGCTTGAGTAGTGATTTCCATGGTGAGCTCAGGGTGACATCTGGGTTTGGCTGAAGAAGACTGGTAGAAGGTTTCTAAAGAGAGCAGTGAAGATGACAAACCCATCAGGACTCACAAGGGACAGGACTAGGCTGAGCTCGGAGTGCAGAGCTGCAAGGAGAACATGAGCAGCACGTGGAGAGGGAGGAAATGAAGGAATGGTTGAGTCTGTGCCACCAAGTACACAGTTTTATTCATCCCCTGGGATAAAATCCAGCACTCAGGAGCCTTTTCAGCCTTTCCCCATGTCCAAACTACATTGCTTCTATTGAAAAGCAGCACACTTGCTTTGAATGGGAGTGCCTGCAGGAATGAGGGTTAATATCATGTTGTTAACCACCTCCTAGCCCAGAAGCAGCTACAGTTTGTCACAAGGAAGTTGTATCTTTTCGTAGGAGCCTTTCTAATCTTGGAGCTCCAGCAGTGGGTTTAACCTAAGTATAATGTTGTTTACTATACTAACACTCATTATAGGAAACAAGAACACAGAACTTGAGAAACTGTAAACAAGGACCATTAATATTATCTACTGGTTCATCTAGCCTGGTTTAGGAAGTTGTACAACTCATTAAATATATTTCAGAAACCAATTTGCCATGAGAGATAATTCCAGACAGTTGACTTCTGCAAGGAAACTTCTTCACGTTATTTCAAGATTAGAAAAATATTAAATTACAGAAAAGTATAATTAATCAAATCTGATTACTAGTTTCATTAGTGCAGTAACAAATACTGTTATCAGAGTAGGAAAACACTTCTAAATCACTGTTTTTTAACAAAGATGAAGCTGAACTCAGAAGAGGTCATCTGAAACTGGACAAATAGACATTAGCTTGATGAATGTTTTGATTGTCTTTCTAGTCTGGCCATTAGCAGCTACCAATATCCAGCTACAGGCTAAGAACATAATTAACTTATTGAATTTAACAATTAACTTCTTCAGCAGCTGCACACCTGCACTCCAATAACTCCTATTTGTGCTTGAGAGGATGGGTATCACATAAAATTGTTTCATTTGCAGAAAAAATCCACCAACATTTCACTTGCATTTAGGAAAGAAAAAATAGTTTACTACACAATGATAATTTGAGGACCCAGTGTTCCTGTTATTTTTGGGATATACAACTTACATCTGGTAAGTAAATAGCAAGAGTGCTCTCAACAAAACAATGTGGTTTTTTGGATGTGAATAGATACCTTATTATTACACATATGCTTACATACACATGTGTTAATATTCTTTGCAAAAGACTGCTTGATAGCTGCGTGTCCAGATTGCTACCCTTCAGGAAAGACAAAAACAAACTGAACAGCAACCATGAAAAAGTATTTACTCGCTAGCCTGCCCTGATGAGTTTTTGCCAAAACCAGGTGAGAATCACACAGTTCCCTCAAAGAAGAGGTGTTTTTGCCTTCCTTACCTGAGAATTCCCAGCCATCGCCCATTAACTGGGGCTGGGAACACAAGTTTTGCAGCACCAATGTGTCAGCCATGTGTGGGCTGAGTTCTGAGATTATGTAAGGGAAGTTGGAGGAGGAGGGAAGGTTGGGTCTCTCTGTCCCTCCATCAATTTTATAATTAGCATTAGAATTGCAATTTTCATTTAGCACCACTTTCTCAGTACAAATGGCATTAATATTGATAAAGCTTCTTGGCAATTATTTCTGTGCCAGCTTTCAGAGTTCCTTTACTGTGCTTGAGGTTAAAATCTTAAAATAAGACAAAGAAGTTGCTAGTTTTGGTTTAGGAACGGGAAGAAACTTGCTAGAAGATTCTCTGTCTCTGCTTTATGGCTGTTAAGTAATGCCTACACTTTACCATCATACTGAACCATCTGAGAACTGAACCCTGACCTCATGTAGGGGATAATATTGGATTTAGCTTTGCTTTGAGGTCTTCATTTAATAGAAACAGCTCTGATATCCTAGACACATGCCATCCTACACCATTTGTTCATTTCACAACAGTTACAGGTTCAGAACATCAGTAAAACTATCTGTGATTTTTTTTTTCCCATATTTAACCATCTTCTTCCAGTGATGAAGCTCTTACTTATTTATGACAGATAGAAGCTTGTCATCATTCCACCTGCACACTTGCAGCTCCTGCTCTTTCTCTAGTGCCAGAGCTGCTGACATCACATCAGGTGCATGAAGGCCACCACGAGGACTGGCCCAGCCACAGGGCTCCAGACTAAGTTTTGTGCTTGGGCTCTGTTCAACAGTAGCTACAATCGCCTGTTACAGAATATACGGAACCAAGGCCATGACTGTGCATACAATTGCTGTATTTTGGCTCTACAGCACTTCAAGATGCACTTGCACCTGCACATGGGTAGATTGTAATCCAAAGTCAGACTTAAAGAACAGCGTTAGCTTCAATCATGAATTCAACCTTTGATCAACAGTGGTTAAAACTCTGGAAAATCCCCTCCTAGAACAAATAATTCATAAAGCTTGTGTTGTTTGGGGCTCCATATACAAAAGGCACACAGATTACCTTCATTGCTCACAGGAGGATATGATGGTTTACACTCACTGAAACAACTGCACGAAACAGGTGGAAAGGATGCAAGTGCTCCAGTGACTGGCCTGCCAAAGATTTTGGTTTTACTTCTATAAAATGAACTAATTTTGGACTACTTCACCAACATCATTTTCATGCACATGCTGTGTTTCTGCTCACACTCCTACCTTCTACTCCATGTCAGCACTTCAGGGATGTTGTAGAGCTCAAGAACTTAAATATTAGCAGTTACATATTCTAAGGAAGCACCAGGAGCTGAGGATACATTATGCATCTTACTCTCTTCAGCCTCCTTTGGAGAACAGTCATCCTCCACCTCTTCCTCTGGGACCACTTAAAGAAGATGAATCAACTCATAACTCGACACACCTATTATTACATGCCGCTAATATTCAAGGATGCTGTCAGATAAAGAAGAGGGTGTAGCCTTCATTCAAACATGCTTTCCTGATCTCAAATCAAAGGCCTTCCTTAATTAGTCATCTAATTAATTTAGGTCCAAATGAGGCTTCACAGGAAAAAGCAAATCCAGATGAGGCATCATAAATGAGCAATTACAAGTCATTCACTCATGATTATTAGATATTTTCAAAGCAAGCCTTACAACAAGGCTGAGATCCCCTATTGTTTCTATCAGGAAAGGTAGATAAAGCTTCTCTAATCATCTTATTTCAAAATTAATTTTTATAGAGGTTGACTAAATTAATAAATACGGTAACTTAAAAAGTTTAGAAAGCAATTAAGAGAGATTTTGAAATTATTTAAAGAAGCTAAATTTATTAGAGTGATGGGTAATCAAATTCTTTGCTTTGAAACAGTTCTCGCAATTGGCCTGTGTTTCCTGGTTTCCTGATTATAGAAAGGGTGCTCATACTTTTAATTTAGGAATGTCTAACAGAGGGAATCATTAATCCACCCCAAACATCACATTTGAGTACAGTCAGAGATTTGTACTGGATGGGTTTCAGTATTAAGTCCAATATTCGGCTACATTCTGGTACCAATGACGAGTGTTTAGCCAATATTTAGCTGCAATTTTCTCCTGTGCTTTGGTCCAAACTATCTTTCAGCACACACTGCCCACTAATCTTGGTGGAAAGGAAGGCAGAATGCATGCAGCATTATTTTCCCAATCTTTCTTTCTTGCAGGCAACAAAGACTTGCAGCTAAAGGCTGCTTTATTCCTCCAGCTACAGCAGCAACGTAAGGTGAATGAGATGAGAAGAGAGTGAGCTGCAGCAGGAAAACTGGCTCATCTCTCTTCCTTTGCACCTGCCTAGTGCTTATCTCCAAGGCAGCACTGCTCACACACACTATGGAAACACAGCAAACACTAAAGAAGGGAGTGGCCCTCATGCCATGGCTTGGAAGGCAAATCCCTGTGTGAGTGAAAGAAAAGAAAGAAGTATGGTCTCTGTTCCCATCTCTATTCTCCTCTCTGCACCCCCACAGCTCACCATCTGGGCTAGCACACAGCACACTACTTCAAGTTCTTTAGGCTTCTTCTGAAAAACACCTTGAGACAGCAACAAAACAACTGAATAAGACACAAATTTAGGGAACCTGATGTTAATGAAACATTCACAACAATTCAACTATTTCACCTGAAGCCATATAGCGATGAACTCATTCTCCCCTCCCGATCCAGGTAATTCAGACAAGCCCCACTTTCATTTAGAGTTATTACCTGGTGGAATGGCAGGTTATAATATCCTCAGGACATTAGCCTGAAGAAGCTTGTTAACATTTTTCAAAATACAAGCTAAATGGATTTATAGAGAGAAGCAATATTTTGACGTTTTTCAACCAAACTGTTGCTGCAACAAATTTTCAAAGACTGAAGAAGCACTTCCTTTCCTTAAAGCAGCCCTTTTTTTTTTCCAGCTAAATCTGTTGTCCTGATAAAATATATTGATTTCTTTCTATAAATATTGCCCTTCAGAACACCACCAATATATCAAAACTAGCACTACAACAACTGAACATGACAGGTTCAATACTAAGAAACCATTTTAAGTTCAACTCTGAGGGAGCATTAAACCTGTATTTCTGAAGTGCCAATATATAGCCACAGCATTTCAGAAGACAAACGAAGATACTACAGATCTAAATAGGGCAAATTAAGTTCTCGGTGTAGCAAAGTACATTTCCCCAAGCACTGTGAGGATGAACTCCAAATGGTCAAAGATTCCTGGCACTGGCTGACCTGCACAGCCTTGTATCAGAAGATTCCCTAGCATGATGATTAGGACAGTAGAGAAAGTGTAACGAGGCCTCCGGCAGCTCATTAAGCAGAAGACATTGGCATTTGAAGTGTGCGGCTGATAGAAAGAAAAACATTGCTTGAAGGCTCCCAGAAATAAGTGTTTACTTAAGATGAAGACAAACAGGAATTCAATGGCAGCTTTTACAGTTGGAGAACAATGAATCCCATAAATATTTTCCACTCATTTAATTTAAAAACAAATCCACTTAAACGGTGTTCTCAATTTCTGAATTTGCTCTCTGTTCTCACTATTGCAAGCAATTTAAATTGGTGGGATATTCTTAGAAACTGACTCCTAAGCAATTACTGCAAAGAGATCACTTTAAATGAAGAGTAGCAAATACGTAAACTGAAGGTAGGCTGAACTGGCATAACTTAAACAAACAAAGGGGGAGAAAAGGAAAAGCCATTCTATGTGGTCAAAATGTATAAGAGTAATGCATAAAGCTGGCTTCTTAAGGTCCATATTCACTTCAGTCACATGCTCCACCAGCTCCTAGCCTCCCCAAAAAATACAGGAAACCCTCAGAGGGTTTCCGAAATCAGATTTCACAACATAATTCCTCTTTTCCTACCTCTCTTTTTTCAAAAAAAGATAGTGGATCTCTGGCTTTTTCTAAAACAACTTCAATTACTCAAAGAGAAAATTGCTTCTGTCTTTCTTCTCCAGCTGGGCTCTAACACTCTTAACCATCCCAGATCTTACCACTCCTAGCTGGGTCTAACAACTGGAAGACAAGCCAAGAAGTTAAGGTAATATTCCTGTAGTGTCACACCACAAATAATCAGAAATGGGAAAGTATAGGTTTAATCAGGAATCTTAAGTCATAGGTATTGTTTTCATCTGAAACAGAAAAGACATAAAGGAAAAAGAACAGCGTAAAAACCTTCCACAATTTCTGTCCCCTGGTACAGAGCTGAAGTTTGGCTTTGAGAAAGTAATGAACAGGCCAAGCATCTGGACCTTTTACGTAATTATAGTGCTTTACATACTGAACCATTCAAATTATCCAGGAGTCAGGAAGTAGTCACCAAACTTCTGAGGCTTTCTGCCCACAAACACCCTCTTCTTCCCCTTTAGGTGCTCGGTTTGTCCATTTCCCTGTGTTTTCTGGGAGGTAGCTGCTGCTCCGGTGGGGCTCTCCAGGATCCAGTGGCCTTTGACAAAAGGTCACTCTGCACAGGCAGGCCAACCTACAGCGTGTGCTCAGCCACTGCGAGCAGGCGAGGGCCAGCAGTTCCTTCCTCCAGAGGAAGCAAACATAAAAACCAAACCTCTCACCCATCTGCAGTGAGGATGCATCAGGTCCATGTTTCAGGTGTGCTCACAACAACAGCAGCATATGCCCAGATGCTCCAGTCCCATTCTCAGGAAACTTCTCCTGACTGAAGCCCAGATTTTCTGAGGTACCTGCGTGGTGTGCAGAGCCTCTCACAGCCACATGAACCATCCTGTTAGTCCTGGATGGCTTTTTCTCACATATTCTCAACGTGCTCATCAGGATTATAGTAAAAAGAAGATTGTTCTTCCACCAAAACCAATTCTACTTGATAGAAAGATGTGAAGACATGAGACTAAACGAGTTGCTGTGAGCTGAGGCAGGGTGTGGATCCACAGCACACACCCAGCGTTTCACAGGAGCTGCCCTGGAGCGCGCCCTCCTCACGAGGTACTCTCACTGCAGGGTGGCTGTCCTGTGGGAAGGCACCCCCCAGCCAGGAGCTTATTTTTATAAATCCAAACACTTATTATGCCATGTCTTGTTTGTGGATCCGTATGCGGATCCATCCATCCAGATTTTTAAAGGAATTTAGGCCTTTAGCTTAGCTGATAAATATTTAATAGATTGACACAAGGCAAGATTATGTTAAGTCACTGCTTATACTACAAGGATGACTGTCTAGATTTTCTTTTTTAATTATGTGGTACAGTACAGGACTTTTAAAGCACAGCCCCACCTGCCTATGTGAACCTTTTGAGATATCCAGAGCCAAGCTAATAAGAGATGGCCTTATTAGCCTGTAGAAACAGTACTGGGCAGGAATTGGGAGAAACCAACAAGGTGTGCTTTATTTTAATTCACTTTTTTTCAGATAGATAAGAAACTTCAGCTAGATGGCTAAAAAAAGGCATTACATACTTGGCATTGCATTAGTATTATCAGCACTTGCCTACAACAGTTTGAAAATAAACCTTTCATTATGTCCAGACATGATTTACAGATACACTCCTACAAACAGAAACCCTGTGCTAATTTTAAGACAAATCCTTTCTTATGTCCATATCTGATTTACAGTTAGTTTTGTTCAAATAAAAATCTATGACGCAGATTTCCATTTGCATTCTCTCAGGAACTTCTATTTTTAGATGCAGGTCAGCTTTATACTCCTTTAGTATGCCTACAACTCCAATACAGCAAATGGTGCACCTCAGCAAGTTTATCTAACATTGTTAGATAAAAAAAATCTGCAGAATTGCTGACAAAATAGTATCAACATTGATGACAACAGCAAGGTGTTTGGACCTCCTACTTGATGGAAGTCTGCTAAAGGAATTTTTTTCTTTTCCCTTTTCTTTCCTTCTCTCTTTTTTTTTTTTTTTTAATTGTAATTTTTTAATGTGGAAATAAAAAAGAAGTAGCTCTCTGGGGATACTCCGTACTGGAGTAACATTGCTCTGACACAAAATGTCCTCCTGAATCTTTCAAGCTGGGGCTGCTCCAGGAGTCTTCACAGGCTCACGCAGTCAGGGCACAAGATCTCATGTCATCAGCTCTGCCCAGCCTTGTCTCCACCTATGTCTCTGCCACTTCCTCTCACACTCACCCCACTCTCCACGCTCTGCCCAAATTACTGATGACTGGCCCTTTTGGATTTTTTATTCACTCCCAAGTGTGGACTTTCTTGTATCCCACCCTCACTAATGGAAACAACCTCTGAGCCAAATATTTCCCCTCCATCCAAAGCACTCAAAAAACTCCTGTTCTGAAAAACACTCCACTGTTAAAAATTATGGGAATATGTAGGAAACATGAAGTGATAGGTAACCTACTTTGGGCCTGATCTTCTGTCTGGCACATGTTTGGTTACATACAAACAATATAGATAAATATTCTGTTAGCTAAAGGAAAAGCAAAACCAAGAAAACTATGTCTGTACTTTATTTTTTCCAAAGTGACAAAACTGGATTTTGCTTTTCAATAGAAGTGAAAACTTGGCGCATATTTGATACATACATATGTTTTTTCCTCTTCCGTATCAAAATACCAAGTCAAAACGAATTTTCTTGATTACAAAAACAGCTTCTTCAGTTTATCTTGTCTTTGTGATGGCCTGTGGTTTATATTTTCTGAAATAATGACACCTTAAAAGCCTGGATACATACTATGAGAGGTGCATGCATTTACTACTCTTCTTGAAACTAAAAAGCTTACAATTCAAAGTGTGGAAACACAGACAAGAAGGACTTGATTTACTAATTCCAGTCTCCACAAGGCCTCTGCAGCACAAGTGATGATCATGTAACTCAGATGTGTGTTTCAGAGATCTGTAGCATTCCTTGCTGCAAGCTTCTGGGAAAGGACCAATGTTTTCTGGTAAGAAATTTTTCTTCTATTAGCCAAATGATTCCGAGTTATTTGAAACTATAAATATTTGTCCAAATGTTTACATGACTGAGAAATATTAGGCAAATTCCATCCAAACAATGAAGCAACTTCCCGCAATGTGTAACAAAAATAGTGCCTCCCTTACATTTTTACTTCAGTAAATGCCTAAAAGTAATCCCATAATCAGGAATCACAATGAGAAATGAAGGACACTGGGAGGATGGCAACATTTGGAACAAAAACTCTTTTACCATGATGTAGATAACAAGTGTAGGAAGAGAGACTGAACTCCGTTTCATTTCTCGGGGATGTTCTCACTTATCTATTCTTCTCAAGGCTTCCAAATTATTTCTTGTTTAAAAAAAAACAAAACTGTTTTTAGAGAATTTATGAGCTCTAGATAAATATTTTTAAATAACACTTGGAAAACCTACTAGAATGAAAACGCCTTTTTGTCACCTGCTGCTTAGTCTAACTGGCACTATCAAATATTTCCCATTCTATTAAAATACTTCCATAAACTGAGAAAGCAAGATCCTGCAAATGATTAAACTTAAAGTAACTCACAATTCTGATCTAATAGAATGTTCTTTGAAAACAAAAGTGCAGTCTTCCTTATATTAATGACCAGCTCTTTCAAAATCATCTACTGTAGAACTGCAAGGATTTAAAATTAAACATTAGATTAACAGCTTTGTCAATGATACAATTATATAAGAAAGTCCTTCTTATTACATGAGTCAAAATTGGGGAACGTGAGTATGGAGTACGCAGAAAAAAATCAGAACCGAGTTTTACCTGTAACTAAAAGTTTAAGTTAACTAGGGAACCTATTAGATTAAAAAAAAAAAACATTCAATTATTTTTATCACATAATATTTTCCCCATTTTCTATAGAATTAGTGAACAAAGCTAAATGTCACCCATGCAATTTACAAAGCCATCTGCAAGTGTATTTTTTTATGTCAGTGCCCAGAAGTTTTGCTGGCTACCTGTGACTAATATATTCCTTCACATCTCAAAACAGACCTATCATGGCTATCATGAAACTTTACGTCAGCCCCACATTTTCTGTGGGCTTTTAAATATGTAAGAGGAGTCTGAGAACTTAAATGAAAAGCAAACAAAAAAAACCACAGTCTGTGATGTAATACATTAACAATCATGAAGGTATTTAGAAATATTACCAAGTTCTTTACTGTGAGAGTGGTGAGGCACTGGAACAGGCTGGCCAGAGAAGCTGTGGATGCCCCATCCCTGAAAGGGTTCAAGGCCAGGTTGGATGGGGCTCTGAGCAACCTGGTCTAGTGGAAGGTGTCCCTGCCTACAATGGGGATTGGAACCAGATGATCTTTAAGGTCCCTTCCAACCCAAACCATTTTGTGATTCTGTGATTGCTGTAGATAACTATGAAGTTTGACAAAGGACTAAATAAGGTCTGCACAGTGTAAGCAGTTTCCAAAGATTTGACAGACAACAGCAACCAAAGTGCTCGGATTGCAGAAAGCAGTACAGGATTTCCACCACTGCTGTTTCCCTATGGCAAGTCCCAGGATGTTAGAGCAGCCTAATTCCCACCTCATATTAAGAGTTGGTTTGAGAAGCAGAATTTCACTGTAGAAAATCTGCTATATCAAAGCAGAAGTTGGAAGAATAAAGACAAGGAGGGTAATGCGTGGCACGATCCATGTCCTGCCAGTTGTTTCTCATCCTGCAAAATTTACAGTCATAATCCCTGACTTCCCTGTGTCACAGCGTGGTGGGATTTTCCAATGTTGTTGAAGTGTTGACACGCAAGGCTAGTAACTCAAACTGTGTTTGGCAAACAGATCGATAAAACAAAACTCTCTTGGAAGACAGAGCTTTGGGAAACAACCTCAACAGGAATCACTTCCCAGTGTTGACATATTAGTGACATGATACCATGCTGAAGCTTTAGTTTACTGCCTAGTTTGGCACCTTCTTGAGAATCTAAATTGAGCAATTGTTTACTACTACATTTAGAGCAGAGTCAGCAGAAAAGTTATGGTGAGCAAAGATACCTGGAGCAGCTTATGCTGGATTGAAAGTGATATAAGCAATACTGACTTTGCAACAGATCAGCTAAGGAACAGTAAGAGAATCTATTCCAGAACTGATGGCAACTAAAAAGAAGGCAATAATGAAGGGCTTGGAAAAATAATAGAGTTGCTAAAGCAAACTGAGGAGTCCTCAGTGAGTAGTCAGAGAAAAATGCTATCCCCTATAAACTTAAAACACCAGTGGTGTTCTGTGTAGCACCTAGAAGTCTCTTTTTCAACTCCTCCCTCAGTCCAGTCATACTTAATTTATGAGACAGTCACAGCAGTTTGCTATAAAATGTCCCCCAAATACCTTTTAAGGGCTGTTAAAGCTTTGAACTCCATCACCTCCCTTATAGTACATTTGAAAATGAAGTCATGAAACTACCTGATATACATGTGCTATAAATCCATAAACCTACATCACAAAACTATAGTGGCCAATAAAAAGTAATTTGGGTTTAGAAAATGAAACCAAACTAGAAAACAACAAATTACACACTAAAAATACCCCTCCCAATCCCTCCCCTCCAACATTCACAAAATAGCTCCACGAAGTTCAGTTGTTCTCATTTACCTGGTCTAGTAGAAGATGTCCCTGCCCATGGCAGGGGGTTAGGATGGTCTTTGAGATCCCTTCCAACATAAACTATTCCATGATTCTGTAATGCTATACTTCAAGCCTCCTAAGGTGTTCAAAACAACATGACATCAAAATGTAAGAAAAAATAGTCATAACTACTAATACTCAAAACAGGGCGTAAATCTGGACCTTGCTGAACACACATCAAGGGCTGATTTTGCAGAAGTCAAGCTGATTTGGGCTGAATTTGAATGCTTTCCATGGACTCCTTTGGAAGGGAAGCAAGAATAAAGCTTTAAATCTTTCTCTGATGTAAACTCAATAGCTTGTTTTAAAATATTGTCGCTTGAATACGAACATTGGGTATCTCCCCAAGGCACAAAGTGTGTACAAGGAGAAACACATGACCAGTCTCGAGCTGTTGAAGGATCCCAGTCTGAGAGAGAATTGAGAAGACTGGAGACAGGTTTCTGTTAAAAACATTTGCAGATGTGTGCAGGTGAGCTACTTTGTTCACTAAGTCACCTGCAGCTTCTCACATGAACAAAATATTATACTCAGAAATAGCCTGAGGATATAAGAGCTCCCTTGTGAGTTCAGACTGTCGCCAGCACAGCTTTGGAGCTGCAGGGCAAAGCACTCCAGCCACAGACACAGCAAAGTCCCACCCATGAACCAGAAAACAGAGGAACAGGAGAAACATTGACTCATGGATGCTCTTCAATTGAAACAGACTTCACCTTGCACGACCTGAATATGCCCTAACAAGGGAGCAATGGCACTTCCAGCCAGATCTATCTGCACTCAGAGCTATTCTTCCCCTCTGCAATACTCCCCATTTATACTTTATATGGTAGAAAGAGGAGAGAGCCACAGCAAACTGAATTAACGCTGCTGGGATTTTACTGAAAGTGGCTCACCAATGACTGGATAATCCCAATCGAGGAAATCAAATTCAGCTCAGATTAAAACTCAACACAGCAATAGCTTTGCTGCATGTACTGTTGCCATGAACAGCCTGTCAGCATGTCTGAGAGAAGTTATGGAATAAAAAGTAATGTAATCTCTAATGCAAGCAGAGAAACTGAAAGGAAAGTTTGGGTCTGTTACAGGACCTTAAATCTGAAAGCCTACTGTTGTGACACAGGAAAAGGAAAGCAGTCAATAAACATTGGGGAAATGGAAGGTGTAAATTTCACTTACATTTGTTTGGGACACTCTCCCCTCCCTGTACCTATAATTAGCAGGGATACACTTGCTTTGAAGTTCTGCCTTGGTTCACTTTGAGGCAACCCAATTCCAACATAGCTACAGAGACTTTGGCACAGCTTCACTTTGAGAGACAGCTTTTGCAATTAAGACTTCTGGCTGGATTTGTTCTGCAAAGTATGTAATTGGCACTTTTGCTGATGCACTTCATTTCAACAAATTGTAAACATTTTTCTTGCATTTGTTTACCACTCCTCCTCGAGTGTAAAGACATGCAGATTTCTCCTGTTAATGTTATGAAGTGAATCAGATGAGAATGCTCACTGACATCTTCTAGGCTGCTGTTATTAGTAGCTCAGTATTAAGCTAGGAGCGAGGAGAGGAGGGAAGCAGACTCCCCTTGCTGGGAGAACTCCTTTGACCAGGACTTTAGAACCAAAGGCTAACCTTGGCTGGTTTTGCTGGGTTAAGGACAGGGTGGCACAGGACTTTGGCTACAGCTGAGATAGTGCCAATCAAACATCAATATACTCAGCCATGACAGATAAGGCTGTTCCTTCCCTCAGTACTGAGCAATCAAGGTTCAGGTCAGGGAAATATCAGTAATCTACAAAGATAAAATGCACTGGAGAGACAGGAAAGAGGGGACAGATTGCCTCCTCACTCTCTTCTGGCTGCAATTTCTATTGCCTCCATGAAAATCAAGCCAAACCCACTCAGTGTCATACGGGAACACCAGCTATTACGTTGTCAGCAAGAACAGACTCACTCTGGGAGCTAGAGCTCCTAGGGAGAGCTGTCAGAATTGAACCTGATAGGATTCCTTACTTTATCCTCTAGGTTAAGTGTGAGAACCACATAAAACCAGGAGCAGGCATGGTTATGTAATTGCAGAGCTGTGATGCTGCCAGCTGGGAGCAGAAGCCATAATACCCCGTGTGGGCAGAATGCCAGGGACATTTACATCCTGTTGTAACTTCCTCCAGCCCTGGACCTCACTGGCACCAATGATCCACAGGCTGATTTCCTTGCAGCAACATCATTTAACCTAAAGGAACAGTTAAATGCCTCCTATTCACCTACCAGCGGCATTTCTTCTCTTCAACTTACAGAGGTGGTATGTAGGTTTGGCTTTTTTCTTGGAGCACCTCCACAGGGCATTCTCCCTCATGATCCCTATGTCATTTTGCCTCTCTCTTGTTCCTCTTACTGCTTTACAATTATTAAGGGACCCATGGTGAAGTCTTCCTTCCCTTCTCCAATATGGGCCTCTTAGACTGCTACCATTGCTCCATGGCACACGCTAAGCCAGCTCTTCCCCTAAACCAGCTTGACAAGCAAGAAATTAGATTACAGCCACAATTCCAAGGGCAACAGCTAGTTCCAGGTAGCACGAGAAATCTCAGATGTAACAGGAGTAGGTAACAATACACATGAACCAATTCTGACTATATATATTAAACACAAGCTTACTTACTTACTTACTTAAACTTACTAAGGAAATTCTGTGCTTACAGACATGGCTTTCCCATTTTGTCAAGGTTTACATATGGGTTTAAGGCTTTTAAGCAGGTTTTTCAAATTCAAGGAGCATTAGGTATAGCTATTGTTACAAAGCTACACATCCCTTGCTCCCACTGCAAAAATAAATCTATAACCGTACAGCAGCTTTTGTTCACTATTGCTCTACATCCAACTCCTGTCTTTTTGAGCAGCTCAAGTGGCTATTTATGAAGGAAGGTGCAAATGTGCCATGGAATCCATGTAAGTGGCAATGGTACCACAGCACATCCAGGTTGTGAAACAAAAGAGCACCAGCTGGTGAGAGACCGAAGCACACACTTGGCAATGGGGCAAGCTTTGAAGTCAGAGATCAGGCAGAAAAGGTATGGGCGAAAGGTCTGGAAAAGGAAATACACAGGTAAAGAGCAGAAAATGAAAGAAAATGAAAGAAAAGTTGCCCAAGAACTCTAAAAAAAAGTAGTAATGCCCAATAAAAAGCAAGTAGATATTAAAAGGGGCAGCAGTGAATATTTCTTAGAGACCTAAAGATTTGTATTACGGAGTGGATTGTGTGCATGCTTGCTAAGAATATGAAGTTTTTTTGACTACAAAACTATCAGTAAATTATGACAGCTCCCCACAGAAAAAGGTTGACTGAGCTTTCAATTAACAAGAGATAAGAGATGAAAATGGCAAGTGAGAAACCACCACACACAAACACTACCAAAATCCTAAAATATTTCTAGGTCCAGTACTTCTTATCATCCTTTTGAAAACAGATTCATAAACACATTACTGACATATTTATTATTACAGAAATCTTGCAGCAAAATAAATTTAAAAAAAAAGTTGTCAGAAGGAATCACCAGTGCGGTCAGAAGCACTGACCACTGGCGTGTCTGTATCACGTCTGTGAAATTAGGAATGTGCACATGTACTTATCCAAGGCAGACACAAAGCTCCCACTGACTCAAGTTTATCCAAGACTGGACTAGAAAGGTGCACAGGATAACCTTAAGGAGAATTCTGAAAGACATGCCCCTGTGACATGGGACACATTTGCTACAAACACAAATTTAGAAACTATTATGGCAGGACAGATCAGATTTCCATATGTCCATGCATTAAAACTACTTAGCACAACGCACAGCAGAACTATCAGTTCTAAGTCGTCCATGTGACAACTCTTAAGTTATACCAGAAGCAAAAGCTCCCTGGAAGAACACAAGGCCAGGTTTAAGCTGAGTGGGCTCTGTTAGAGGAGCACTTTCTCATTAAGAGTTACTGCTCTACACAGAAAATCACAGCACTTCCAGATGGGCATTTCTGCCCCTCCTGTTGTACAGCTTCACTGTGCCTTCAACCATGACCATCTGTCAGATGAGAATGATTAACAGCAAGCAGCTTTCAAGGAGGCTGTTAGGAAAGGGAAAAACTTGGTCTCTTTCAAAACTGAAAGCTTGTTTTACCAGAATTTCCCCCAAACAGTTCACAACTTTCAGAAGTCCACTTAAAAAAATGGTGGATTTCAGAACAAGAGGGTAAGTCTAGTATTTGAATTTTGCAGCGCCAAATAGCAACTTCAAAAGCTTTAATTTTAAAGCACAGAAGGGAAACTTGGTCCTCTTCACAAATACAAGGTAAACTCACTGTTCTGAAGGAATATCATGCATTCAGCAGCATTGCTCATGCAAAGAGCTGAGTTTTAAGTCAGTTAAGAATGACAGCCAGTAGGCAAGAAGAAAATATCTTCGACTTCTAAACGCTGTTTCTAGTTTCTACTCCTTAGCACTACATCATGCCTACAGTAAGAGATAAATTGTAAGCAACATGATTATGCTGAGGGCTATGCATGACATACAATGCCAAATCAGAATAAAAATATATACTCTCTGTTGCACTTTTTCATTACAAAAACTTCCAGATTGAGAAGACAGACTTTCAGGAATTCACAGAAACTAGGCAGGCTGAGACATGCAAACATTTGACAAATCATGCATATGCAAACACACACATTGATTGCACTGAGGACTAAAGAACTGTATAGATTAAAATGCTGTGTTACCAAGGACACATGTTATCCAAAGAACTTTTAAAATTATGTATTTAATTAACAATTGCTAAATTTTGGTGTGTAACTAGTCTTACACTGATTTGCAATCTTAGGTTTTGATTCTACAGGAAGTTTTCATACCCATTACTAGAACACAAAGTCAGAGAAGCAAAGAATTAGGTCCCAAGTTTTGTTGTTTTTATATACAACTTTATTTTATCTTTATAACAGTATTCAGGACTGAACAGCCTAACTACAAAAACGTCAGTTGGTATTTCTTTTTCTCCTCACCTAAAAAAATAGCAAATAGAAAAGCTTTTGAAGCTTTAGCTGATACCAAACCATGTCCCAGCCAAAAAGAGTCAATAAAGGCAGCCTAGAACACAGTCTTAGCTAAGAAGTGATACAGAATTACAACTTAATTCAGCTGCTTGAGGAGGTACAAGATCCATCATCTCAGCAGCCTGAAGTCAGATGGGTTTCTAACTAGTTAGATGACCTTTCAAAGGTATCACTCCAAGTCACCCCCAATGACAGGAACTCTATTAATACAGTCCCTGCCTATTATAGCAGCCAGCGTGAATCTGAACTTACTTTTAATATTTTCTGTTCATTCTTCAATACACAATTTCTTCATGCCATTAAAAAAAGTATTTACAGTTCAGACTTGTCCCTTTACTATTATCAAAGCCTATGTCAAGGATCCAGACTTGTGTCATGTTCTTCAGTTTCATCAGGCAGCTCTTCAGCAGATGCATCACACACATTGTCCTGACCATCTGCAGGCTGATTCAGCTCATCACGTTCCCCAGCTGCAATCTGAGTTGTTTCTTCTTCCTCTTCTTCCTCAACTTCCCCATCATCCTCCACATCCATCTCAAACACCCTGACGTGGCGGAGGTTTGAACTTAGCTACAGAGACAGTAAGAAATTTCTGTTAATGACTAAATAAGTAAAAACGCCAATAGCATTTTAATGTCAGCCAACAGCTTCAAAAATAGCCTTTATCTTTGAAATGGAGGTTTCAAGGGAATTAGCAACATTTTTATTGCTCTACAGGCTGAGAAGTAAAGCAAGCAGATTTATTACCTTCTGTTAAAGTTTTTCCATCCTGTGATTTTAGACAGGTATGACTGTATCCTGACACACTTAGAGCAGATTATGAGAAAATAATCTGTTGCTAATTTAATAATTTAATTTAATAATTTGTTTTAAAAAATGAATTTTTATAACTCTTAGGTTACCACTTCAATCAGCACATTTTCTTCAATAGCTTGCAGGCTTTTTCAGAGATACAGCACTTACCACACAAGAAACTTTTCTAATGCCATTTACAGAAACATACTGAGCTTTCATATTCTCCAGCACTCTCCACTGATTCTCCAAGAAGACAGTACGTGTGGGTATCTCACCACTTCGCTCATCCAGCCTGTACATAGCAAAGAAAAAAACACAAAGCTGGGTCATTAGAAACAACTGCAGTTGTAAGAAAAACCACCAGTTTCTTGTGTCAAAATTTCATCACATGCAACAAGCAGATAAGCCTTTGAAACCATCAAAATGCTGCTACAGATACTCCAGAGCAGGAGATCCAACTGTAGAGACACAGCATGAGTTAGCATTACAGCAGGTGAGAAGGGAGCTGTGAAGTCTGATCTTCCCACAAGAAACAGCTGTGGCAGGAGGATGAGGGTGGCTTTCCTCCAAACACTCCTCTGCAAAAAGAGAAGTTTCTGAACGCAGTTCTGGATGCAATGCCTCCCCTTACACAGAAGTTTGGCCTGATGACCTTTCAAAGATGCATCACTACCCCACTCACAGGGATTGTATGAAGACACTCTGCCTATTACAGCAGCCAGGATTAATTTGAGCTTGCTCTTAATATTTTCTGTTCATTCGTCAATACACAATACCTTTGTGGCATTAAAAAAAGGATTACAATTCAGTATGGCTCTTTATTTTGAAATAAAAATGTATCTTAAGCAAACCACCAGAGGAGACTGACAGAAAAATAAAAGCAAGGGAGATGTAACAACTAAAAGATTGGAGTCACTGCTTGAACTACACTGGCCTTTGTATGTGTGTGTTCACTTTCACCAGATGCTCTCCTCTACCTATGCCAATGCCAAAAAAGCAGCACCAGTTTTGATGTTTTAAGGCTAAGCTGACAATATTTGTAAGGGTGACTACCAGGGAAAGGTGAATAAATACCTGTATTCCTATTACAAGGCAGAGGTAAATGAGCAGATATGCTAAAACATCCTAAATTGAAGTATTCTGACCAGCAAAGTTACTATCTGCTAAAGAAAGGAAGATTTCTGATTCTACAGATGTCTTCAGTTGATCCTTGCATTTCATGACAGCCACGTACATCGGTAGTATCAGTATCAAAAAAACCAAACCAAACCAAAATCAACCTCCCAAAAACCACAAAACAAACCATTTAGGACGCTTCTGTCTCCCCATCCTACTCTCCTGGCACAAAAAGAGTTTGTGTCTTTAAAACATTTACATACACACAAAGCATGAGTAACTCTACACAATTAGAATATTTGCTTAATTTGCTTTTCAGTTCTACTTTTCAGATTTGCTCAAACTTTTTCAATACCTTTCTGTAGAATCCCAGATGAATTTCCTATCTTGGTCTTCATCTGTATATACTGAAGATAAAGGCAGTTGAGCCAAGACTCTCTCCTTGCCCTCTTGTTGCACACTCTCTTTCAGAACTACAGTTACAGTTTCATCATCATAGAAATGAGCATCCAAACAACTGTAACATCTATAGGAAAACAATTTAGAAAGCATCAAGTAATATAAGAGAATGCAGAACTAAAATATTTTAAAGTTGCACATCACTCATGTTAAAAAGTATTCAGTACTTAACAGTGAGCTTTATTATAAATGATAGAAAAGGTCAGCTGTGCAGCTACGACACTGAATGACAGCCATAACCTGGCAGACTCCTGTATCATATAGGAAAAATTATTCTGCAAGGCGAAAAAAAAAGCAACTCACAAAAATAAACTTACTGACAATCTTCGTATTTCAGATGAAATGTAAGAAACAGTAAACATAAACACCAAAGAAAATTTTGCAACACAGCTGAAGGTACTGAGGGCAAATCACATTTGGCCTTTCTACATGAAAAGGATGAGTTTATCATATGCCTTGTAAGATAGCTACATTCAGGCATATCAAGTCTTATTTTACTTAAAGAACATCACAGAGATAAGCAATACCTGTTTCCAGCTAGCGTTGTTTCTTGCATGTGTATTAAAGCTCTACTTTTCAACTGGAAAACTAAAATTTACTTGTCCTTGAGATAAAGGGCAAAGTAAGACTCCCACAACCCTGCAACTTCATGCACTTGTGCCATTTCTTACAACCTGATTCACCCAGGTGAGTTAACATCAAAGTTAACTTAATGTAAGAAACACAATAGGAAACATGATCTTTAATTCAGCAATCTGGGAGAAAAATCAAATATACTTACCTGGACTCTGAGCTCTCATTTATACTGTTGTTCAAGAAGTTTCCAAACTCTACTGCAAGAATCCCATTACTGACAGACCTAGAACAACAGTATTAATTATCTCAGTGACAAATACTTTTCCCTTCACAGAGAATCCAAAATCTCTAATGGCAACTGTGGTTCAAGATGGTGTAAGCCTATCTAAGCCTTGCACAATAAAGGGCTACATGACAAAATTATGTGATTGGTGAAAGGGAACCTTTTAAATTCTTCTGCTCCTCAAAAAAATGTGACTAATAGAGTGAAATGGAAAACTGCATCTGGCTTATGGGATACAGTTCTTTGCTGAACTCCTGGCTCAATTATCCTAGTCTCAGGCTCATTACATTACTTGTTACTTCATAGCAAAAAAGGTTAGATTGTTTTAGGTATCAATGAGGGAGGAAATAGACCACAGGGCAGTAATTTTGTCATCAGAAGCTCTCAACTGGAAACACAAAAGATAGTTTCACCATGTGCTTTTCTTAGCAGTAAAATTGCCTTACAAACTCCCACCCCATCACAGTTCATTGTCTCCTCAAAATAAATGACACAGATTCTAAAAATCAGTATTTTACAGAGAGGAGGAGTTTTTGTTGCTTTTTAAACCCAGCTAATTTCAGCCATCCCCCTGAGAGAATGCAGCTCGAACAGTTGTATCAGCACAAGCAGGCTGTGACAAATCACATCAAGAACACAGAACCTCCTGAAGGTACACAAATCTCCACCCCAAAGACAGGCACTCTATTTGATGAACCTGTGAGTGCAGTTCTCATATTTCTACAAAAGTATTCTAAAATATTTTTAATACTTTCTAAAAGTATTAGACTGCAAGATGTTAATCAAGGAATACTATTTACAGTAAGACAAAGCAACACTGGAAGCAGGATTCTCTGTAATTTTTCAGAAGTTTGCACAAACAAGGAATTCTGTGAGCAACGGTCTAAGGGAGTCAGATTTTTTTCCTTATCCTAGAACCATCTTGGGTCTTGAGATTAGATTTTCTGAGTCTAATACAACACAAATTTCTGCTGCAGTTCCCTGCAGCACTTCCTAATGTACTCCTCATTTTCTCTGGTATCTAAGACTGTACTTATGGTGCTCATTCCTTACTTTCATAAATAGATTTAAATTGTAACTCTCTCTGTACAAACACAGCAAAGCTCACACACTTTTCCCCTCTTTTTGTCTTACCTGGAAGTATCAGTATGTCTCCTCAAAATGTGTATTTTAGAAATAGAATTTTCTAACATGGTGAAGAGAACATAATGTAAATTAGATGTTTTGTCGTTCCACCTGCAATGTGGGGGAAGAAATGAAAATTTAAAACAAGTTTTAATAACTGGTAAATGGCATGGAACAAGGAATAGCAGCATACTTACAGAAATGGTAGTTTAAATAACTGAGGCGTGGAATCTTCACTGCAAAGGCAAGACAAAACAGTTTTAAAACTGCTATTCATGCATGAGTTTTAGTTACAAATTCTTTAGTTTCTTTTAGTAAAGAAGTACCTTTCAGAAATTTTGTAGAGAGAGATGCAGACTGCTTGATGCACTGACTTTCCAATTACATCCTAATAAATATAATAAAAATAGGCAATACAGGTAGTTATTCATAATTATACATGTTTTTAAGACAAAAGACCCCAGCCAACCAACCAACCAACAAACTCTGAGTACATCTGAAAGAAAAATCCACCAATATTTATCGTGGAATAAACATCTATAGCGCAAACACTACTGTCACTTCATACACTTGTTTCATGTTTCTTCATAATATTAGACTAACATACTGCCAACTAACACAGTTATCTGGTGCACAGCACATACACACACATAATTAACATTAAAACTAGATGACAATAATGTGGGAACAGAATATGTTAAACAAAAGAATTCCCCATTATGCTCCCCCTAGCCAAAGGGTTGAGATACCCCAGCAGTGAAGTTGCACTACAGCCAAGTTATAGGCACCCAAAGGCAAAGATAAAAGCTTCAGGCCTCCCTAAGCACAACTACTACCTTCAGTTGATCACTACCTCTAAAACTAAGTTATCATTTATAAAAACTGAACTTACTGCTGGCTTTTGCAAACACTGATCAATGACCCCTTCCATTTGCCTTTTGACAAAATGCAGCGATTTCTCAGGATAGTAGGGAAACAGAAGTGGGCTTTCTGAAAACAGATAAAGTTAATTTTAAGAATGTTTGTATCGCTATTAAAACCTATTACACTGTTACTATGTATCTCTAAAAATAAATTTTTTAAAGACCACTTTCCAAACAAAAATGCTACCATTTCCCCCCTTTTTATTCAATTAAATAGGCAGAAAAAGGCAACTGTGGCAAATTCTACTACATAACAGCTTAGGCTGTCAAGGTTTTACAGTCTATGGGTTGCTAAACAAGAATCATTTTCACCATCTGCTCATTATAGTCTCTTCTTTTTCACCACGAAATAACAAAATAGTCTCAGACTCCAGTGAAACAGAAGAAGTCAGGATACTTCCCTCAGGTACAATCTAAGCATAAATATTACTTTCTTGAACTGGAATTAAGAGACCCTAAACCAGACATCTTCTGGGATTCCTTCCAAGCCTACACTTCTGAGACTGGTACAGAAAAGAAGAGGAACTCCCAATACCCAGAAAATGGTAATTGACTGGGTAAGCAGCTACATATACCCCGTGCAAAATAACAGGGCTCATTGACTTTATTCTACTCAGACAAAGACCAAGGAGTTACACTACAGAAGTAACTCATAAGCATGAAAAAGGGTAATTCTTCTACATTTCTTACATTCTACATATATCTTGCATTCACTTCTTTTTTTTATGAAAGTACATTACCTTTAAGATGAGTACTATCTTTAAGAAAGTTAAACCACTGGTTTCCCTCTGTATTAGGTGGTGATACAAGGTCATCATCTTCATCTTTCAAGTACTAGAAAAGAAACACACATTTTTAAGACTGCAATTTAAGAATAGAGAACATTAGAATTCACCTTCCCTATTGCCCCAGCGAGTATAATAAACCTTTGTTGTTAAATTACCATGCCATAGTCTTAAAACTAAATATTCCATCCCATCTAGCAACAATAAGAAAAATCAACTATTGTTTAAGATCACATGGTGATATTTCCCTAAGAAACTGATTTTTAAATCAAGTCTGAGCACAAATGTTTTGAAATCCAGTGATTAATGCCATAAAGACTACAAACATATCACTTTTACTGAAGCTGGCTTTTACAGTTTTACTACTGCTGAAAAATGTTTTTGTCTTTTCCTAAAAATACAGCATGTGTAAAGTAAAACTATAAGGCATGGTTTTAAACCCCCACTTTAGTAATAATAAGCAGAAACAATTAAAATACTCTCTTTTACCATTACTGGTATGTGAAACACAGAGCAAAATGGCCAGGGAAGAAAAGTGGACACAGCTTTAAAAGCTTCTCTATCTAAGGACTTTCTCATTTATTCTTTTTGCAGTTATTCCTTAGTTCTTTACCTGGCCAACTCTCTCCACATTGAAATATTTTCCTTTACGATTGTAAAGTTCTGGTGCCTAAAAGAATAATGCAGACAAATACATGATTTAAACACAAAGTTAATCAGAAGTAGTGAACAAAAAGATGAACAAATTTTTTTTTCTAAGATTTTTCAGACTCAGTTTTTGTCAGCAAAAATACAGTCAGATTCTATACTCAGAAAACCAATATCACCTACCTCATTGAAGTGCTCAGTAAGAAAATCAGCAACAAAAGTGATATCTTTTTGAGTCATCTAAAAGGAGAAAAAAAAAAAAGTGAGAAAAGCAAAGGGTAGGAAATACATTTTGATGAGCACAGAACACACATTCTATGGGCTGCACAAGCACAGCTCCCTCAGCCTGTGCTCACAGGGTAAATGTTCCAGCCTCCAACCTGCCTGGCAGCCCTCTGCTGAACTCATCCCACATCATTCATGTTTTGTCTTGGAAAAGAGGGTTCCAAACTGGAGATGCAATCTGAAAAGTGCTAAATAAGGACAGTAATTACTTCCCTTGACCTCCTGGCCATGTTCTCTACAGCCCTGGTCACCCCTGCCCACCTTTGCCAGGGCACACTGCTGGCTCATACCCAGCTTGCATCCAGTGATTCCCACACCATCTCAGCAGAGCTGGCATCTTTTCAGACTCCAGCTGTCACATGGGGTCAACCAACCCTCCCCAGGGCAGAACCTTGCATTTTGTCCTTGATGAACTGCAGGAGGTCCCTACCCATCCATTCCTCCAGCCTATCTATTTCTGGAAGGCACCTTTACCCTCAAGTGATGGTGGCTGCAAATCTGATGCAGGTATTATTATATATTTTCCCTCTCCTCTACTGGGGCATTGGTAAAGATGCTAAAATCTCATTCTGGTTAACTTCATCATTTAGGGCACATAAAGAGCTGCTACACAGAGGCCTTGCATACACAGCATACTAAATACACTAGTGTGAACAAAGAAAACAGAAGTAGTAATTCATGCATGACAGCATAATAGTGTGAATCTGCAGACATCAACTTTCTCAAAAAAATGACAAAGACACTATCCTTTAAGTTTTGGAACAAAAAGAAACCTTTAATTCTGCTTTCAAGATGAGCAGAATTCAGAGAATATCACCACTTATCAGAAAATGTTAACTATTACCTTGTTCAGCTCTGGAAGCACATGATCTTCTGACATCCTCAACATGGCTGAGGGAAAAATTATATTCTTATTGCATTAATACTGTTTTCCTAATATTCTTAATTTTTTATGTGTATGTAACACACTGCCCTTAGAATAGAAAAGATTAATTCATCAGAGGCAAAAGAGTCTGGAATTAAGAATTACAAATTGAGACTGAAATTAAGCCTCACTACTCCCATTAGCTTACATTACAAATCTTGAAGAATTTTTATCTTTAATCTTTTTCAACTGCATTCTACCCTGTATGAGACTGAGATAAAATTATTATAAAAAAGACTCATAAAAATTTGTTCATGTACATACTAAGAGCAGCAAAATGGACACACGTAAAATACATGAAAACTACCATGCCCAGAATAATGTGTTTTAAGAGAATTGCACAGGAGTAATTTTAAATCAGCAAAGCTTGGATACACTTCTCTGTTTAGTTTGAAACCAAACAAATACAGTGAATGTAACATTATGACAGAGAATTCTAATAGTTCTGCTTTCTGCTATTTTTTAAACTAGAACTATTAAACTCCTGCTAGTAAGTGGTAACACTGTGTATCTGATTTTTTACAGTACCTGGTAAGACCACTTAGGTTTTGTACAGTAGTTCTAAATATATCAATTAAAAGTTATAAACTTATTCATAAACACTTTCTAAATACAAGCAGGCTAAAATACAGCGTTCTGCACTTCCCTCTAACACCTTCTCTGCAGCTACCCAGACACAACTGAAGGTGGCTACCAAGTGCATCTGGACATTCAGAGACTGTTTACATCTGTGCAGAACCTTATGATTAACTAGGTTGCCACAGGAGAAAACAGCAAGTAACAGAATAAAAAAAAAATTAGGCTATACTTCAAATTTGGTGTAAACTAAAAGTCCTTTCTTTTTTTCCAAATGAAGACGAGCAAATTGCTCATGAAGCAGAAAACCATTCGGAGTAGCATTACAGGTCAAGTATATACGATACCCACTCTACACGCACTGAGTTTAATTGAAAACTATCAAATTTATAATCTGTGTTTAATATTATAATTACTCTTTCTTCATCATACATATCCTTTTACATGTCCAGAAATTTTCTATTATAGAAAGAAATAGAAAGCTATAACTAAGAGAGGCCTAATTACTTGCCCACATTTCAATGCTTACAATATAAAACAGATACTGAATGATTAATATGTCATCAATCTTACCAACATAGAGCCATCGAAAAAATGCCTTGAAGTTTTTCATACTACTGTCGATAACTCTAAACAAGAAACAAGAAAAGAAAGTACAAAATCTGAATGTCAAAAGCTGCTCCATGCTTAAGCCTCATCTTTACCACAGAAATGCCTGCAAGCAATACCAGTTTTTTTCCAAATTCCCAATGCAATGTTCCAAGTAAGACTACTTCTGTGGTATGAGCCTGAGATGCAGTGGGACAAGATGAAAGCCCACCCCCAAAGAGGAATCTTGCTCTCCCAACCTCCTCTATTCTCAGCCACATCCATCTCCTTCAATACAAGACTCAATAGGAATGTTATTTAAATTCTCCAGGCTTTATACTTACTGAAGCAGCTCATTTGCCTTCAGGATGAAAGAACCAACAGCAGTAATAGCCTCTGCAAAAAAAGCTAATGATTATTTTTCAGCTTTCAAAAGTAAGTTCAGAGCAGGTAGGTAGCACACACACTACTGTACCTTCAATTCCAGATGCATCTAATCCCAGAGACTCATATTTTTGTTTCCATAAGGCCATTCCTTTCAATTCACTCAAGTGGTATAACAGTGCCTCAGAGCCACTAGGAAGGCAGAGGAAAGAAGTATAATTTTTTATTCACCCTCTGGAAATTCAGTGCTCTGCCGCATGCTACATTTTTATCATTTAATGCGCAAAGTGCAAAGCTTTATAAGGTGGTCTGACATATATAGGAGGTAACATATCACTTCAGAGAAAAGCAAATATTGTACAAATTATTTTAGCCACCAAATAAAGTTAGTGTGAATATTTTTCATAGATCCTGTAAAACACACCAGGCAGCAATTTACAGTTGATGCATCCTGGAGATTGTTCAAAATACCTCAATAGTTCTCTACTATGCAAAAATAAAATAATACATTTTGCCATGATCACAGTCTCCATATCAGCACACCTACATAGAAAGCACCACCAATACAGCACACTGTCTTTTATCAAAGCATATAATATGCCATTTAATCAATAATGCATTGGAAATTCTGTGACTTACCTCTGCAAATGACTTATAACCAACTTTTGTATACTGGAGTAGGAAGACTCTATGGACTGACCAAGTTTTTTTAAACCCTGTTAAAAAAGAAATAGGATCGTATAATAATGTTCTGTTAACATAAAAATTATTAAAATATATTGAAATAGATTAGTTTAGTATGTTTAAAAAAATATTAACATACCTTTACTGTCAGTTGGTTCATTAGTAATGCCTGAAGTTCCAGACTGAAGAAGGTGGGGAGAGAACCAAACATGCATTTAATTTTGTGTTTCAATATCAAGTGCAAATGCATACTCAGATAAAACAACAGTAACTACCTTGCTTTGCCCCATAACAACAGCTGCATAAACTCATCCTGAACAGAAGTGGTTGTATTCTTTTCCTGTCAGTCAAAATGATTGAAATAGATTGGTGAAGAGATTAAATCCAGGCTACCAAATTATCTCATAAACATTTCAATTTAAGTATTTCAGATAACCCACCCATATCCTTGAATGTTGAAATCAGACTACTGATCACTGAAAATTTTCTGATCACTGAAAATCTTTTTGTATTTCAAGTTATTTTCAATTGCATTACCCAATAAAAATTCTAAGCAGTTTGCCATCATGAAGAATCTAATTAAAAAAAAATAAATAAATTACATGACTCATTAACCTCTGGCCATGGTCAATGAACATAAAATTTAAGGAAATCCAAGAGTATCTTAAACATGGATATTATACATGCTCTACTGAACTAAGCTGTAAGTGTTGTTACTCAACATTTACAGTAATCAGTTAATCAATGACTTAAACACAAAGAGCACAACCTTAAATAGAAAGCAACTGATCAACAGCTGGGCAAGCTGAAAGTTATGTTTTTTAAAAAATTCAGAATAAATAAAATAAAGTATCACAATACAATGCTTTATTGTACTCAGCTACCTTTGGCATCAGAGCACTTGACACACAACAGCTTCCAGGCTGTCTCTGAACATAGAGACTGTTATCTGGAGGCATCATGCTTAAACATTAAGACATGCAGTATACTAACAAGAACAACAGAACTACTGCAAAACTGTTTTTCCAAAAGGGTGGTTAATCCTACAGTACCTGTACAAACTTTGTTAGTCGTGAGTCCATCTGCATCAGTATTTCTTCCCATGCTTCACACATACATGTCAACGACAGCTTTATATACTGTAATACAGAAACTGGCATTAGTATTATTTCCTTTCTCCCCTTCAACAACACATCCAAAAATTGGATCTTACAATACAAAGGGAAGATACACTGTAGATATTATATAAAATTTATTATCAAATTCCATGTTGGAGTTCTACATTTACTTAAAACCAACTCAAATTTCCTACTGGAAAACATTTAATTCACTTGCATTAGAATGTCAAAGCCTGCAAGAACCACGAGACTAAAAGGAAGGTGTAACACAACTGTACCTGTAACAGAGTTGATATGTGAGTAAACTTCCGGGCCATTCGAGTTACCTCAGGTAGGTAACTTGATAATAGACTAGTGTCCAACTATAACAAATGAAACAAGCAGAAGTTAACAGATGATTTGTCTTTTAACAATACATAGATTACAGAAATTAAAAGACAGATTGGAAAGACCCACAGAAAATCTCTCAGTTATCATTTCCTTAAAGTGGATTTTAAGAGGAAAATACATTTAATTCAAAGAAGCAATAAATATTTTTAATACATCTATAAAAGCTCCTGATAAGGTTCCATATTTTGGAGTTCTAACAGTAATAGTTTTAAGGATGACTGTTCTGGGTAGATAGGATAATCAAAAGCATTGCTGTTATGCTTTGTGTGCAGAGTGAAGAAAATCTGAATAACTGTGACTGAATAAATAAATTAATTAGTTATTTTAAAAGTAGTATTTTAAAAGAATGCCTCAGATCACAATTGTCAGTCACAGCAGTGAAACTGCATGTTAACATCATAAATTCAAAACCTAAACTGGGGTGAATTTCAGAAAGGCTGGAACTGGTTGGTTGTGTTTTTTCTGCAAACAATGGGAAAGCAATAAAGCCACCAGAATGTAATTTAAAAAGCAATTTTACTTTTAAAAAACATTTTAAAATTAGTTTACTTGCCTGAAAATACACTATCTCTGCTTCACTGTCTGAAGAGCTTTGTATCTTTGTAATAACTGATAGTGATTTCAAATCACTAGACAAACACAGTCCACGACATGAACCTGCCACCTGAAGGATTGCAATGTACAAGTTAACAAAACATTTCATTTCCTCTAGGATGTATTTACTGCTCTAACACATTGACATACAAAGATGACTGTGTTCAACAACATGTAAAAACAAAGATTAATTTTCAGCTACTGCTCAGGAACAAACCTGCTCTTTTTATTGTGTATTAGCACTGAATTTTGAAACAAGATGTTACATTTCCCAGTTACAATGTCTTTCCATCAATAACCAACAATCAATTAGTTTCTTTAAAATTCAGCAGCCCCCCTTTCAGTTGTGTGAGCATATGTATATTTTCACTCAATTCAGCTGTAGTTTGGTATACTATGAAGAAAAAACGTGGAAAGGAACCAAACGTACCCCAGTTACTGTAGCAATCTTGAACATTCCATAAGCATAAATCTCAATAAATCCTGAGCTGCCACCAAGGACAAGAGCATTAAGTCTGTCAAAACAGAAGAATGTATTGATAAGCATACTGAAACTTGAATGCACACAGATATAGTTCTTCATAATTAAATTCCATCCATTTAAAAATGTTCCTCTAAAGAATCACTGCACTAAAGGAAACACTGTGCTACCTTCCATGATCCAAGAAATTTAAAAACAAACAAATTAACTTGGATTTTATTGATAAAACCTGCCTCTAACATTTACATTAAGGGTATCAATTACTACATTAACTGAGAAAATAGGAAAAAATAGCACAGTTTAGTCACAGAGTCCTTTTTCACTAAAAGTATCAAGTTTCTAGCAACAGTTCACCTACTAATAAAAACGGCTAAGCATCTTTGAGTTTATCCTAACTACGTGCAGAGTAAGTTTGGCACAGTCACTCAGTGGCACTCCTCAGCAAAACCCCAAAGGCAATAAACATTTGAAATGAATGCAGCAGCAATAACAGCCACAAAATTAACAACAGCATCAGAAACAGAAACCCAGTTCAAAGAATAGAGTCTGGGACAGACAGGTCTGTGTTTTGCTCACTTATTAACACCAATGTGCTACACTGGCTTGGGAAAAAACCTACAAATACAAGAAAATTAACTGCAACTTCTGCCTGTTACATACCTAAATAAATACATGCTGAAGCAGAATGATTCTGTTAATACCAACATAGACCTTAGAAAAACAGTATCTTAAAAATTTTTGGTTTGATTGAGTGGATGAAGAGAGCAGAGAATTCACAAAGCTCTCATACCACAGACAGCTCTCTCTCTCTCTCTCAAGCATGGAAATCCTACTGTAAGAAGAGCTTTCAAGTTTTAAAAAGGAGTTACTGGTGATAGACAGAGATGCAAATTTGAATTATGGAGAATGATTCTCAGTGGTGAGACTGTAAGAACAGTGAAATGGAAAAAAAAGGCACAGACATTAAGTGCCTTCCTCAAAAAAGCAGCACAAGGTAGTGCACAAAGCCAGTCTCAGTCTGCTAAACTACACTTCCACCAGCTGCTCCTCATGTGTTTCCTAATAACAGATGTTGATTTTAAAGCAACACTAATACAGGTAGTTTCAGAGCTATTTTAAGTGTAGATTTGTCACACTCCTATAAACCCCCAGGAATTCCCTGTATACAACAAGCACTCAAAAATGTCTCCAATACCAGCTAAAGTAACATATAAATCAGGCTTCAAATGCACCCCAAGAAATCTTCTAAGAAAAAGAAGATATGACACCAACAGCAGTTGTTGATAAAGTCCCTAAAGTGCCTCATAATCCCTATAAACTGAAGGGAAAAGCTGTAAACTGATGGAAACTTTTAAAAAATATATTCTTTGTACTTTATCTTGGTACATAAAAAAAGACATTCCATATAATTTCTCTGAGACTAAAAACAATTATGAATAACTTATAAGTAAACTCACTTATCCATTATTTTATACCTTTAAAAAAAAGCAACCAAAAAAACCCCTCAATCAACAACAACCCACAGACACAATTTACCTGACATCACCCAGAAGCTTCATAATCTCATCTGACTTTTCTTCACTGAAAATACAAAACACACAGTTAGGGCTTATGTAGCTTGTCTCAATACCAGAAAACAAAATAAAATTAAAAAATACAGAGTCATAACATGACAATTTCTTACCTGAAAATTTTTGCAGTGGTACTGTAACTGAAAACAAAATAATTACTCTCAGTAAAAATGATCAGACATCTGCACAGCATTAAAGATAAATAACCAAAAAAATAACAAATTACAAATTATATCTTCCAGCTTACTAGTGTAACACTTACTTTTTTGGTAGTGCTGGTAATTTAGGCAAAAGGAGGTTTGATTCATCCTCAGCATTGTAAAAGGAAGTGAGAACACTGTGAAAAAAAGTAGTACTGTCTTTATTACCCAAGCTGTAAAAATGAGAAGGGACTTTCTTTTTAACTCCAGTGTTAGAGCATATATTCAATACATTATGTATATTGAAGCTACAAATATCAGAGAATAATTCTTTATGGGACCTTTAATAATGTACCAAGTGATCAAATAAACAAAAGAATTAAAAATATTTTTTTATTTCCACTGAATAAAGTTAGTCTCTGCTGGCTCAGAGGCTTGCCACCACATCCTTCATTACCTGTAATGTAGGTACTGTCAGAGGCTTTCTGTTTAAACTCTCTCCAAACCTGCAGTACAACCTACCCACACCTCAAAACAGCTCAAGACACACTGCAGTGAGAGAAAGATGAAAGCACCATACTTAATATCACACCTGAGATATGCCAGAAGGATGAGATTCCCCATAAGAAGCTAAGCCTATCCCCACAGGAGAATGCTAGAGTGATTTAAAACACAGCTATTTTCTTGCTGTTTTAAGACAGTTGCTTACTGGAGGTGAGGAGAGAAATCCTCAAGTCAGGAGCTTACACTACCTGCCTCCTCTAAATAAATGTTCTGTTTAATTATGTTCTGCACTGCCATAAGGTGCATATCAGAGGTTTCTGTAAATCAAAAGAAATAGGGACCATGATGTCCCCCAGCTTACAAGTGCTTGCTGCTGAAAATTATTTTATCACACAGAGTTCATGGTCACTAGGGAGAATCTGATTTCCTGAACAGAATTGCGAATGGGACTGGATGTAAGACCAAAGACAAAATACAAAGGACATAAACACCAAAATAAAGATCTTGAAAACAAAGGTGAAGAAAGTTTTCAATATAATATTTCTTCTGACTAACACAGTAGATGAACATAACATTACTATCATTAGTTTAATAAATCGACTGGTATTGAAGCAAACTGGATCAGAAGACAGGCCATACATGCTAACACTAGATTAAGCAGCTCTTAAGAGGAAGGTGCTCAAGATCATGCTGACATTTAATGTGTAACCTAAAGAACCACAAGATTAAGGTATCAGCATTAAAAATAAGCATATGAAAAGTGTCTATTCTAAAAAAAGGAAAATTTTAACCTAGTGGTGAAAAAAAGCCACAGATATGGAATATTGTATTATTTTATGTGACTGCTTGTAACATACCAAGTATACATTATCAGTAAGATGGCATTACATAGCCCATGATTTACTTATTTTTCAGACTCACCTGCTTTCCTCAGTTACTTCCATCCAATGCATGTATGTAATAGATAAGTCCACAGAGAAGGAGTGCAAGCTTTCAGGTTTTTCTACATCACACAGAATAATCCGCTTGGTATCAGCAAGGCCAAAAGCCAAAACTAGAGAACAATAAGTAAAATGTATAAATAACCTATGTGCAAAACTCTGTATTTTACACTACCCTAGAAAACAATGTGCTTTCAAAGCCAACTACTGGACACTTTTCTTTTTGTACAGTCCTTCAAAACTTTCATTTGAAATCTATTTATTGCAATGAAAGTTTGAACTCCTGACACGTTTTAGGTGATAAATTTAAGGCAAAGGCCTGATTTCACAATTATTTATCCATATGTTGAACTGAACATGCTTCTAGCACTTCTAACAATAGCTCTGATAAAGTAGAAGCTCCAATTTTGCAAATTTGAGTCCAATATGATTTATAAAGACTGTCCACCACAAAGGTTTGGGTTTTATTGCAACAAAACACAAATGAGGAGTTGCTGAGCAACGTTTGCATTACATTTTTCCTAACTTTCTTCATCCATAATAGCAAATAGGAGGCAGAGGCTTCTGTACTTTCTTCCTTGTAATCACAGGTAATCAGCCTAAAAATAAGTTTCCTAAACTCCTCAGATGCCACCAAAAAACAATACAGGTAGTTTTTATCCACATCTCATGGAAGAAGATTGCTCTCATTCTCCCACCTCCAGTGAATCAAAAATTAACTGATTTCTGGCATAAGTTTATTAAGCTACTAACTTCAACATTACTTCTGTTGATATAGAAAAGGTCTTTTTTTTCCTACTCTGATCTATAATTAGAGCAACTTCAGCCTATGAAGTTCTGCCTATGCTAAGCAAGCTTAGCCCTTCAATCAATCTTGATCAAACAGCTTCTTTTTCTCCCAACAAACTTTGTAGTTCATACAAAATATCCTGCTTAGTTAGGATGTTGAAGTTTTCCTATAACCTGAAAAGCAGCATTTGGGACATAAATCTGTCTTAAGAATATTTCTTGCAATTGCATCCAACAGTGTTAATCTCTCTGTTACTGTGAATGAACCTACATAAAATTAAGCCACCCTTCTCTTCAAACATGGTTTACATGTAAATTTCCTTCACAGATGAGAGGTATCATCATTCACAATTTCCCATGGGATGTTTATCACACTGTATCACCTCATATATTTGACATTACTTTTGCCATCTGGTCTCCAAGCAAGAGCAGTCACTTCTTTTCCTGTATTTTCATTTGGAGGCAAACTCCACACTCGTTGAAAGTTTGCAAGCCGATGAAGTAAAACCTATAAAGCAAATACATGGAAGACAAACTACATTCTCTCATTAATAACAGTTTGTAAATCAGTTCAAGATGCATGGGGTTTTCTACCAGTTTTTAATAATTCCTGTCTTGAATACCATCTGCTCCTCTAGCAGATAGCTCACTCCTATGCTCTTTTAGAAGGCAGTACACAGTTTACAGCAATACAGAGAAATAAGCTGAACCTCGGATAAGGATAGAAGCTCCAAACCAACACAAGTTACCCATCACCTCTACAGCAGACAGCCCAAAAGTACAAGTCTTGTCTTCATGCACGATCACATACTGCAGTTCCAACAGAAAAAGTACTTAAAAGTAGATTTAATTTAAATAGGAAATTTCATGCACTTTAAAATCCCACAAACAAAGGAAACAAGAGCATCACAGGTCAGTTTGTTCGGAAATTAGAATGCAAAACATGCAGTGGCAGTAAGTATTATGAAGCTTAATTTTTAAAAATTGCCATTCCGAAATGCTTGGCCAGGCTTACAAGGAATATGCCCCAAGTAACAGCAAAGGCATCTCGGCCTGCAGGAAAAGGCAGCGCCCGTCACTCCAGGGCTGCTCCCCCGGCACCCGCACTCACCTCCCCCGCTCGGTTGGCCAGGGCGATGAGGTCCCTTTTGGGGGACCAGGACATGAACACGACCTCCTGCGGCAGCTGCTTCTCGCCCACCTGCCTGAAGGCGGGCATGGCTGCGGGACTCCGCCGGCACCCGCCGCACCTCGGCTTCCGGAGGCGGTGCTTCCCGCCGCGGCGACGAGCGGGGCGGGCCTCGGGCGAGGGGCGGAGCGGGCCGGGCCTCGAGGGTAGGGCAGGCCCCGGGAGAGGGGCGGAGCGGGGCGCGGGTGGGGCGGGTGATCCCGGCAGCGGGGCGGGTGATCCCGGCAGCGGGGCGGAGCGGGGCGGGCGATCCCGGCAGCGGGGATGGTGATCGGGCCCCGGGAGTGGGGCGGGCCTCGGCAGCGGGGCCGCCGCAGCGCCGAGCCCCGGCGGGCTCGGAGAGGCGGGTCAGGCTCCGCCCACTTATTAAACGTACTAAATACTTTTTTTTAAAAGCCCCTTTTCCATTTGGAGAGAAATTTTTTAAGAATCACAAGGCATCCTGTGAAGAAGAATGTAACTAACAGAGCTTGAATTCCTAGAACTCGTGCCTTCCCCTTTACCTACCCTCACTTCCTCCCTTGCCTCACGTCCTCCAAAACCAACATAAAACCAGAGGCATCCTCCAGTACCTCACCTCTCAGAAGTACTCCCCTTAACGTCCAATACCCACCAAACTAGACGAATAGTTAATCCTAAGTACAAAATTTTCAGATTATACAAATACATGGTAAGGACTGTGGTAGCTGACTTACTTGTTTTGGGTGGCTTTTTTTCTGGTACCAGTAACGATGTATAATAAAAGAACTGTCACTTTTAATTCAATCAGTTTTTATTTTGGATGTTAACATTTACATTTGTAGAAAATGGAATGAAAGGCTGGCAATAAAAAAATAAATTAGCAAATATGTAACAGCAAGAAAAGTCATGTCTTTTTTTTCTTATTCTTTACTTTCCTCTTGGAGAACATGGCATGTTTCATGGCTAATCTTTTACAGATCCCCATCTTCACTCTCTTTTGGGTTTTCTGCCCTTTTTTTTTGTCAGGTCTGTAAAGCAAAAAAGGAACATAGAGATTAGAATAAAATGGAGCAAGTACATTTGCTTGTATTTTAAATAAGTATATGAATTTTGTGACAGTATGGGAAGCCACGAACAGTACAAGGAACATTCCATCTTAAAATGTTACATTTCAACTTCCTAGAACTGTCCACTTTATTGCCATTAATCTTTAATTTTATGTACTTACTCAGCACTTAAACAGATATTGCAAACAAGAAACTCACCACGCATAATATAATAGAAAGACTTCGAAGAAAGCACGTAAATTTTAACACCATTAGGAAGCATCCTGCAATTAGTACAGGACCTAAATACCACTAGCAAAGGGATTGTTTTATCTCTCTGACAAAAGATGTATGTCATAACGCAAAATGTTGAATAATTATAAAAAAACATACAAAATTTTTATCAGAAAAAGAAATCTAAGTTATCTTCTGTAATAACTTCAGCAAGAACTGATGGCCTGAAAGTACTAAACCATTCTGGTAAAACTGACAGAATAGTCTCTTGACAGAGGAAACAGATAAGGTTTCACAAATTTCTTTTAGCATAATTTTTAATTGTTTTAGCAAAGGAAAAAGAAACATTAAGAGATGGAATTTTTGTGAGGTATATAAAATGAAACATTGCTACCTTTTGTGTCTAATATTCCCTAAGCAAAACCCTGTTTAATATCAGAAGGACATGAAGCAATACGCCTGCATTCCTCTACCATCCAGCAGGCACCTGGTGATCTCTTGATTCTGACCCAAGAGCGCAACTTTCTGAATCTCACTGTGTGACATAGGTACAGCTTCTGGGAGGGAAGAGTTGCACTTCCACTGCCACAGCCATTCAAGTCCAGAGTTACAGACAAACCCATTACTCTGGAGAGGAATTTAGAAAAGTGCAATCAATTATCCTCAGTGGAAAGACTGAGCCATCTGCTGGATCATGTCTTAGCAAATCCCCTTTCCTCTTTTCAGGTAGTTCCACGTGAAGACAACCACACACCATTTACTTTGCTATCTAATACACACAAGTATGTGTACAGTGTTGTTCTGCATGTTACGGAAGGACAATCATGGAAGAATAAAAGCACTCAACGTGACCCCCATTAATGGTGGAGATTTAGATCATACTACAAAAAGCACCTGAAATACCAGAAGGAAAAAAGCAAAATATGCTTCAACACAGCAAAAAATACAGGAAGCAATAAAACCATTATATTGACTCTCTTCTAGGTCCTTTCATGAGGAATTCAAAGGGGATAGAAGTGTTCCATTACTTCAATTTTCAATCTCCATGACAGAGCTCCATTGACAGAGCACCAGTCACCACATTTGTGATTCATATAAATCAGTTTTGAAAGAAAAGCCACAAGGAACTGAGAGCCTCAGTAAGTGACCCGCCTTTTATCATACCCTCCCTTCAATATATACTCCCCAGCAATGTAGCAAGTGGGCAACAGTGAAAGCTGACGACAGCATCTAAAGCCAAAAATCATCTCTCTCTGAACCAATTCCATGACATGCAATCTGATCTCATCCCAACGCTGTATTGCACTGTATTAATGCAATACCACACTTACTGACAAGCTGTTCTGCTGCGGGAGAGACTGGGACAGGCACTGCGCTTGTGACCTGCCTTGCCACAAACAAAACAGCCAACATCAGTCTTCTCACAGCTGTGCTTTTGAAGAGTGCAGCAGTTGCAATTGTTACAGTGAAACCATGCTGCAAAATACATAACATGATTTATGATCTTGGAAAAGTTTAGAATGAACATTCTGAAAGTAAGCGTTAAATACAGGCCACAATACCAGGTGTTTAATTCTAGACTAGCTTTACAGAGATGGATGTAGTCACTTTCTGGTCCCTGATAACATTTCAAAAGGCAGCCAGGTACTTCACCAGACATATTGTGCAATTATGTGTGAATTATTTTGCCATTAAAACTATTATCCGGTGTGTGATCTTAAGAAGAAAAATAGTCCAGACGTTACAATGTCCTTACAAATTGTGATTTTGGAAACAGTAACAGAAACAACTGCTTCAGCTATTTACACAGAGTTATAAATACAACTATATTTGTGCATGAAACATAATTTTATCATGACCAATCAAACACTGTAATAATTGCCTACTTGTTTATGAAATTCTAATAAAAAAGTTTACAAAATCACAAAACACTTATATGACAAATGGAAGTATTTCAGTTTTCCCATAATAAATATATATGGGATTCAGTGTGCCTTGACAGGAATTTTTACATTTCCACACAGTGCAAGTACATCTACAACTTGTGTGAAATTGAGACTTTCCCCCTTCATTCTACACCTTCTGAATTACTACGTTTTACTTCTTTTGCAGAATATTTTCTCTTCTGGTTTGGAATCTCAGTTTCTTTGGACTAAATGCACTTTTATTTAGGAAATATTTTCTGTACTTACAGGGTTTTACACATTTTTGGCAAAGAACACAATGTTTCCATTGTCTGCCATCCTACAAAAGGCAAATAAATGGTTTTTATTTATTAAACCCCTCACTGATTCTATCTCAAACAGAACTACTTGTGTATGGCACCCACTGTTTACAGGAACAAGTCCTCTGTAAGGACTGTAACTCAGAAACAACCATCCTGGCATCTGTGAAAACCACAGATGAAATTTTAAAATTAGCAAGTTCTACAACTTCAAACCATAAGAAAAAATACATGTGTCAATAGATCACTGGTGAATAAGTTCTGGTCTAGGTGGCAAGTAGCAAACTTGCCTTGTCCTCTCTCCAACACAAACAAATTAAAGAAAGAGAAATTAATTCCCAGTGGATAATGAAAGGTGTACTGTGAAGGTAATAATAAGTTTATGAAACCAAACTGTTGGAGGTTTCCCATGGAACTCAGTATAAGAAAAGGTTTCTACCAAAGCAAGTATTACAGAGGGGTTGTTATCTGACTACTGCTGAAACTGCTACTCAGAAAAAAATGAAAATACTTACTTTTGATGTACATGAATTGCATATCTCACAGTGCTGGTTACCAGAACTAACATATCGCTGACATACTGTGCAAAACCTGGGGAAAAAGAGGTACTAGTCCCTTATTTGCTCACAAAACAATTAATTTTATACAAGCTTAACAACAAATATATTCACTTTGTTGAATTAAATATTATGTCTTTGATGCATAAATGACCACTTAAACCATTTATATATGGAACATCCACATAGTAAAATCCAGGTGCTTGAAATCAAATTATGAACACTATCAGTGGTAAATGAAACTAAATTCCTCTGTCCTCAATGCTTGTCTTAGTGCTCATTTTTTTAACCACTGTCTTAACAGCTGATTATTAGACATAGCTGTAAATCGCTCTTGTAGATATTCACAGTATTTCCTACTGACAAACTGAGGAATCTCATCATTCCACACTGGAAAATATAAATGTCTTTTTAGATATTTCAGTTATCCTATACATTGTTTATATAACATACAACTTTAGAATGAGACAGAAAAATGTGCTCTTAAGTCTGGCATCCAAGTTAGGCATGACAATACTGAATAGTACCATCCCAAACTCCTCTGGAGACTTTATGCCCTAATTAAGAACAAAGACACTCTTTTAAAAGTCACCTAAGCATTAATACATCTTACCTATAACCCTCTTCTTCAGGAAGCACAATCATACTTGGGGTAAGGTTCGTGAAAATACGGACAGGAGACTGCCTACGACCTGTCTTGCCATGTTTATACAGTGCATGATTATCATAGTCTACCTAGAAAAATAAAACCATTAAAAAAATCATAAACTGAATGCTAAGCACAGGCAGAGCTATTTACATATTTATTATCTTTATATATGCCTTATGAAACGCTCATGTTTATATAAAAGACCCTAACTCCAAATTAGGTTACAAATTCTGTATCAAGTTTTTTGCCTCATTTACTTGTAAATTTGTGCAAACACAGTATTAGGCTAGACTCACAATACTTCAATAATCATATTTTACTTATTCTTTTTTTCTCATTTGCATGGGATACCTAAGATAAATTGTAGTTGTTTACAAGAGCAACCCCTTAAATAAAAGGACCTATACTGTTCAGTTTGTCAGTACAAGAGGTGACATCTTAACCTATCTCAGAATAATTACAAAGTTGTAAATCCAATTAGCAGTGCTTTTCCCAGCACTGCTTTCAGAGACTTGTAATAAAAATTCTCAGATCTGAACACTGGCAGGAATGCAGAGTCTAGTCTAGCATTTGTTTTCAATTTTCTTCAAAAAATTTCCATCCTACAAAACACAAATACATTGTTCAGAACACCAATGTCAAAAATCATGCGGAGTTGTTAAATGAAAAAATAAACCTTTAGCATCATGAATACCCATGACTGAGCTCTCAGAACATACTGAAGTACGTGTGGTTAAACTATGTACAGAATGAATACAATATTGAAGAAACTGATGCCAGATTATTGCTTTATCACTGACAAGTTCACTTATTAATTCCAAACATTTCTATCTATGTAATTGTATTCTGGTCCCAGAAGCTTTGGAGATGAAAGACCTTAATTTTTTTTTTTAAATATACGTATTTTTTTTAACCGGGGCTGGGGACTACCCACTGACATTTCAACATCTGTGAAAAATTAAATACTCTTCATGAAGTTACCTCTCAACTCTGCAACATGCACCTGTCAAAGTTCGTGCAAATTCTGCTACACTGAAAGCCTGGCAGAATAAATGAGTTCATGGATAAACAATTGATGAGCTAAAGATACATAATAGAAACATGATAAAGATATCACAGATATGACTGATAGAAATACAGAATCCAGGCTTCACATGAGCAAGGCCCATCTACAGAGAAATGCTACCATTGTACCTTCTTTCATTCATATTCCCGTTCACACTGCAAGCAACTGGTATTTAGCAGATTCACTGGGTTCAGCCATACCTGGTAATCCATCATACTGAAGCTTGGGAAAAAGTCAAGGATACGAGACTCAAAGAAGTATGGAAATATCCAGAACATGGGCATCTCTTTGTTGTCGTGACCTAGTAACAAAAAGACTTTGGCGTACGTAGGAGAAAAACACAGCACATGAAGCATGAGAAATTTGCAGTGAACATTCCAAATACATAAACATGGCTATGTACATCATGTCGGGCAGAAGAACTAGCTCCCTTAGGCAACAGAAATATTTTGTATTTGTGGAGCTGTAAGTGCCATGTAACTAAACTCTTGATACCCACTTAGGCTGGTAAGAAATGGTACTGGTTTGATAGCTTATTTTTCTCTACCTTAAAAGTCCATTTTAATTGCAAGGTAGATTTGTAAAAACAATGGTAAAAGTTTTTAAGACAGACTTTGAGAATTGGGCATTACTGAACTAAAAATATTAGAAGAATGTATCAGATATATGGTAGCTCATCTTTAGAAATCATGAGTGTGCTCACATTCACCTGAGCAACAATAATCACAGACTTACAAATAGGTACTTTTTCCTTACAGTGATGTTTGAGCTCTACCCACCTATCTGGCTGTAATACATACCTTCTTTTTCTGTCTCCTTCCACATTTCCATCAGTTTTTTAAAACTAGAAGCCAGTGCTTCCACTAAACCTCCAAATGGGGGATCAGTTACCATAATGACTCTTTCACCATTCTCTTCATACAAGAATTTCCGACAAGTTTCACGTGCAGCCTGTAAGAAACAGACATTAATTTCCAGAAATAAAGATTCAAGAACTGCAAATATATTGCCTTTGGCAATAAAATGATCACTACAAAACTATAAACTTTGAAAATGGAACTTTTTTCCTCTTTTGGAGGTGAATTTCCTCGAGTAGCATTAAAACAAAACCCACAAAAAATCCCTCTAGATTTGAAGGACTGAAAGCAAGTACCCTGTTCAGTTAACATACCAAAATGATACTGAAAATCAAAGAACGAAGAGTGCCTCCTCTTCAGTTGTTCTCTTCCACTCAATTCAAAGTTAAAGTTGCCTATTAAATTAATGCTAATATTGCTTACACACCATAACTGCTCCTTTTATTAAAATGTTCTTAAATTATTTTTTCTCATGGTGTTTTCTACTAGACTAGCCATGACTTGCTTACAAAATTCTGCATCAACAACATGCACTTTTTTACCAAAGCACTCAATAAATACTTGGTCTTACCTCTCCACCAAAAAAATGGTGATTGAACATGTTGTAGTGGCAGAATTCATCCTCTGTGTAAAATTGTGAATACCTGTAAAGTAAGTTTTGACAGAAGTAGAAAAACATAAACAATTTTTCATCTACCCTAAGGGGATAGTTAAATATATTTAAAACAGGCCTCAAGAAAAGCATCATCTTTGGGTTCTGATTACTGACAACACATACCAATACTGAGAAATTAAATATACCTACTTTTCTCATAAACTGGATGTCATTTCTGAATGTGTACAGGAACAGAGATGCAGAGACAAGAAAGGGAAAACAAGCACCAATTTAACTCTTATAGCAGCAAGAAAACATCTTTGTACATGCTCTTCAGATAGATAAACATTTGTTAAAACCTACCTGAAATCAATATCTAGCAGAAGGCTTCTAACCCTGAAATCTTCTTGTGATGCTTTTGACTGGATCATTTCATGAAGCCTGAAGTATTGGAACAAAGAAATTTAACACATAATTACTGGCTTCAGAAATGATCTTGCAAGACAAGAATGCCTGGTACTAAGCCTAAAACCAAGCAGATAGAGAAAATGGAGTAGTCTAAATCTGGGTGATGCCATTGGGCTAATACTCAGTTAGAAAAACAGGTTAGTCTTAAAAGATGAGAAGTCAATGGACCCTACTGTGTCCCCTTGCACAAAAAAAAGCATAAGCTAAGAAACTCACTGTCACTTCCAAATGGAACAAAGAGATCTGAATGTGAGATCTATGTGGGTTATTTGCAGTGCTGCTAGTCTTCTCTGGTGTCTTATGAGTCCAAAGCTAGACCCCACTAGATGTTTAGATAATCCCAACCAATTAAAGCATAGTGAATCCCTTACTATGGGTGAATCATTGATTCTATTACTATTAGTAAGCTGTACCGCTTTGAGAGAGAAGTACTATGTGAACGTGCAAAAATTCTCACTGATGTACCTGGGTGTTCCAACAGAGAGCACTCGTCTGAATCCTAAATCTGTAAGGAGATTCAGTAGGAACTGGCAACTTCTGTCTGCAAATAAATATTGTGCATTTGTTTTTTTATTCTCCAGTGGATATAGAAGTTGACTGGGGCTTTTCAGCTGGGCAGTGGAGATATTGCACAGGAACTGGTGATCCGAGTGTTTTTCCCATTCTGCTGGCAATAGCAATTGCTGGCATTCCTGGCAAAACCTTCTCTTTGATAATGGCAACAGAATAAAATTTTTGTACCTTTAAATAAAAAAGACAATAGGGAACAAAATTTGAAAAAAGCCTCAATAAAGGTAGGAAAGGGAGCTATGGACAGGATTTCACAAGAGTTCAGACATTTAAACGGACAATGCAGTTTACATGGCTCTTGCAAAACTCCATGCAAATGAAAAGACACTTTGAAATGCATAAAATACAGTGACTAAATATACTGGGAATCCCCATAAAATAACTGGATTACAGAAGACTCCATCAACTATCAGCAAAGGGATGTATGTTTATAAGTAAAATCTGGACATTATTTATTACTATACAACCTTTGCTTCTTTTCACAATGTTAAGGCTGTTACTTTTGCTCACTAAAGTAAGGGATAATCTTTTTTAACAGAAACTGCTACAGACCTGCTGTTAGCACATTATGAGCACTAACATAAGAATGACTATACATACAAAAAACACCAAACCCAAACCCCTGAAGTCCTGGGTTGAAAACGCCATGCTCTAATTAAATGTTTCAGGCTATTTTCCTTCCTATTGCCATACAAGAGTTCTTATTTGTCCAAATTCCACTATTCATATTTTAAAGAATCCTGAAATGTTACGCCTACATTCAGTGTACCTAAACCTGTATTACTTCATTATTACTGAAGAAAATATACATTAACAATACCTGTCCACATTCTGTCTGTGTGTAAAAGAAGGCTGATGACTTCTATTATATTCTTCACGTGCTGCAAGCCTAGCTTCAGACACCTGTAAAATTTGCGTACATGAAAAGTTACAAAATGAACAGCTACTGCAGTGTGTTGTACATGAAATCTCAACATTAAAAAAGGGGTGCATCAAAGGTCTCATGTTTTAGCTACTTTGCAAGGAAAAATGATCTCAGTTTTTGGTGCTCAGAAGAACAAGTATGTCTGCAGCACAGGGGCATGCTGCAAAACAACACAAGCCTCTCATTGTGAATTCAAACTGTTCATTTCATTCTTCCATCACATACTCAGGGAAAAACTCCAAAACTTATGATGAAGATAGAAAGAGCCATCTTTCCTATCAATGTGTGCCAGCAGTTGTCTTCCCTCTGAAGAGCCATGATCTGATCCTGAAAAACTGATGATAGCAGAAATACTACCAAAGCCTTTTGTGTGTAAACATTTTTAAAGCGTGACAGCTTTTTGTTATAATCTGGACCTGATTCTTTAACATTTCAGTCTCTCACACTCTTCTGAGTCTTCTGCTTTGTTTCCACAAAACACACTTATGGTTTCACAACAGAGTTTCAAGGCACTTGGTCAAAACTTATGGAACTCTTTTGCTTAAAGGAAGAGACAGCAAAATTTAATACAGCAAAAACCATCATAATACAAGTGATATTCAAAAGGAACGACAAAGAGAAATTGCTGCAGATATTCTGAGACTACTGAGCATTATGCTGAGCCCCATCTCAGCATTTTGTATGAAATAAACATTGTTGTTCCTATCCAGCAGATTTTCTCTATCTTAATCATGGGAAATGAGGGTATCTTGGGATCAGAAGTACCTAATGTTGTTCAACATTGCACAGCATTGGCAAACTTCCAATATGTTTTGGCAATACAACAACAAATGCCAGTTTTGCTCAAAATGTAAAAAGCCTTCTTTGAAGGCTTGAAACATGTTCTCCTGGCAGAAGTGCTCAGCTAAATACCAACTGCCAAACAAAGTTTAGAAAGTAGCAGCTGCCACAGATTTCTGCAACAAACTATATTTTTTAAATTTCTAAACAGAGGAATAAATTCCCAATGTTTCATAGAACCACAGAATTATTTGGTTTGGAAGGGACTTTTAAGATCATCTAATTCCAACCCTCCTGCCACGGGTAGGAGCACTTTCCTCTAGACCAGGCTGCTCAGAGCTCCATCCAGCTTGGCTGTGAACACTTCCTGGGACTGGGGCATCCACAGCTTCTCTGGGCAACTTTTCCAATGCCTCACCACCCACACAGCAAAGAATTACTTCCTAATATCTCATCTAAATCTATCCTCTTTATGCTTAAAGCCATCACCCCTTGTCCTATCACGATATGCCCTTGCAAAAAGTCCCTCTCCAGATTCCTTGAAGGGCCCCTTCAGGTATTGGGAGGCTGCTATAAGGTCTCCCCGGAGCCTTCTCTCTGCGCTGAATAACCCAAACTCTCTCAGCGTTCCCTCATAGGAGAGGTGCTCCAGAACTCTGACCACCTTCGTAACCCTGAGTCTCTAGCATAGCCTTAAGCAGTGCTCTCTTACCTTCTCATCTTCCCACTGAAAAAAGTTACAATCTTTTCTATCCCTGCAAGCCGAACAAGCATAGAATCTCCTCCCTTCCTCTTTTCCTTGGCTGGTCTTCACAAACAGAAGCGCAGGACCTAGGGACAAACGCGATGACACGATAACACAGGGAACACCTGCAGATCTGTTTCACTGCTCCGCTGCAGAACAAGGCCTTCGCAAAGGCTGCTGCAGAACACCCCGCGCCGGGAGCCGGGAGCGCAGCGGGAGCGGAGCACAGGAACGCTCGGGAGGTGCCCCCGGGCACGGCTCACCGTGAGGGCAGCTGGGCGCGCCGGGCGCCGGCCCCAGCAGGGCGAGAGCGCCGGGCCCCTGCCGCTCCGCGCCCGCCGCCGCCATGGCACCGCCTCCTTCCCGACAGACACCGCGCGGGGCGGCCCCGAGCGCCCCCCGGCGGAACGGCGGCCCCGGCGGAGGTGGCGCCGCCGGACGAGCGCCCCAGGCCCGGCCCGGCCATGGCCAACGGGACAGGGACAGGCGGCAGCACGCGGACCCCGCTCCTGTACACCAGCGTGCCTTTTTAATAAACTGCTCGGATAGAAACAACCATGGCATGTTTATAAAGGTGGGCATTTCCATCTCCGTTTGACCCGCACTCTACCGTGTGTTTTACATTTAAGGCTTAAACACTGGAGGTTGTTGAAGTTCCTGACACGCCACATTAATACTTACATCCACTCAAAATTATATAAAATACAAGCATTTTATTATTTCTGAGTTCAACAATATTGCTTAGAATTACAAAATACAGCAATGTCTGAAATACTGAAGGTTTCATAAAAGCAGCAATCTTTCTCCCCTTCCCCATCTTAACTGTCCAGAAAATTACTAAAATAAAAATATTTACCACATTACATAAGCCACAGACCTAGAAACATGACCATCAAGTCTTAAACCAGGTAACTTAAACATAAATGCAAATGGCAATTGGCAGGTGAGCACAACATTATTCAGGGCACAAAAGTAATTTTCTGCGCTGTAGGTATTCCAGTTTTTTTTCCATTTTTTTTCCAGTCAAAAAACCCCAAACAAACTGTGTTTAGCTAGAAATTTAGAAGGCAGACTGGCTTTGTGATGGACACATTAGTGCTTCTGTCATTAGCAGAACCACCACTCTGGTGACAACTGATGAACACATTTTTACATGAATGGCAAAACAAACCTGTAACAACATGGCGCAATTCCTTCATTGCAATGCATCTCTAAAGAAATATCACAGATTTCCATATATGTGCTTAAATATACAAGTGCTAAACACTACAGTGAAATTCCAACCTCTGAAACATACACTCAGTCTATTTTGTCACAGTAGGATCTGTGTGTATTTACTTGGGTTGAATTTTTCTGTAATTCAACTCTTTAAATTATTTTTGGTCCCCGCGTGCAAAAAAGCCTACTTGGAGCATTTCTCCCCCTTCTCCCTTTCTTTGACTTGTTTGTCAAGGACAGATTGATTTTTTTTTTTTTTCAAGTGCATGACTTCTTAAGTAACTAGTCTACAAAAATCTATAACCAGTTTAAAATATCAGGAAGAAATTCTAAGGAAAAGTATTTTCACAATCAAAGATAACATTCTGAACTTTTTTTGTAAAGGCCATATAAAAAGAAATTGATAGTGTATGGATTGTCACATTTATATTAAACAAAAAATTCCTATTGTATTCAAAATTAGTTTCTCAGCATAGGCAAACTATCTTCCCTTATTCAGAATATTATTCAGAATACATTAATTTAGCCTATAAAAATACAGTATGGACAAATTCTTCTCATTCCCTGACATAAGAATTCACAATTTTGACACAAAAATTGTAAACTTTTATTACATTCAAAATACATTTCTTAAGTCTAGAATTTAAGTTCTGAGGTGTCGGCAGTCAAAGCTCTTGGTATACAGCAGAAGTACATTATTGCAGAGCCTTTACACATAAGTAGCTTTCTAAAGTTAAGAGAAACTTACTCTTCCCACGTATTTGTGTTGCTACCAGGAGGAAAAGAAAGGCTTCCTGCTATGAAAGGTCTGTGTGAATGCATTACTCAGATGAACAATTCGGCCCTGACTTCCAGTGCTACTTCGCTCTACAATCACACGTGGCATCTGAACAAGCTGAATGGGACTTTTTTCATCCTTTAATGCCTGAGTAAGGTTTAGTATCTAAAAAGAGTAAAAGCAGGTAAGGTTAGGGTGCACAAATAAAACTGTGGCTAACAGGCTTATCAATTTAGATGCCACTCTTAAATCAGTTCTCTAGAGGACTGTGCTGTTAAATAATAAATATCAGAAGATATGCCATTGCTAATAGAAATATTTTATTTGGTAACATGAATATGTCCTACTGCTGCTGACTACCCTTCCATTCTTTTCCTGAATATTTCATGCAGTCCTCTCCTAATTTTCAGAAAATGTTAACAGACAAAAATCTGTGAGCATTTTAAATTTAGCACATCCCTTGAAAGCATTGTACCTTTAGTGAAAAAAATACCTACAAGAAAGCCATCGACACGATTGAACATAGGACATACCAGCAGTTTAGCTACAAATTATCATATCAGAAGATATGAAGCCGTATAATTAGCTCATACCAAACCCAGTGCTAAGACCCAAATTCAGCCGTCAGCTCGCAGGACTCTGTTATCTTCCTTCCAAAATTTCAGTGCTCATGGACTGCCCTGATAATTTAACTCCATAGTCAATGCTGTCCTGCTGAAAACTGAGGCAAGTATTCAATTTGGCTCTAGTTACACATTTGCATTATCCTTAATATCAAGCCTTTTTTCCCCTGCACAGTGCCCCTTTCTTCCTTGTGAGACTTACTGATTCTCTGCTCATTCTGCTCTTTTTCATGGCCAAAGAACCCCAACAAGGTCTTTTGCGTTATTTACTGCAATTTGGCTCTGCCAGCAACTCCATTTGACATTTACATTCTCAAAGTTCTAAGGCAATCCTTTTTAGATGTGTTACCCGTTGCTCAGACTCCACATTCTTGAGAGAACTGTTTCATTGGGTTTGAAACCCTTCCCAAAGTTTTCTTCCTACACTTCACAAAAACAGGCTTCTAACTATGTTTGGCATCTTGGATTTAAGAACCTTGACCCTTACATGCAAGATGTGTTTCTCTGCAGTCTCCTTATTAACTACATTCTTCATTTTCTAATTCTTATATTCTCATTTCTAACGATGTATTTAGATGTTTTGGCTATACTGCAAATTCATCCCGACTGAATGAATCTATTAGCATGTGATCTAGATGGCCAAGTCTTCTATAATGCCCTCAGTAACATACTTCAGTTTAACACCAAAAGTAACTTTAAAATCAATGCTAAAAAGCATTATTTGCCAGTGTATTTCCATTTACATCCAAGGATTACCCCTTACCTGCATTTCTTCTGCACCTGAAAACCTGTCTTTTCCCACAGTGAAGCACACTCTCATATAGCTAGAGAGAGGTAAAAAAACCCCAAAACTAAAACAAATCTCTGCTAAAATCCACCTAAGGTAAAGGGTGTGGAGAAAGGCTCCAGATGCAGCCTTTATAGGGGAAAATTAATTTTGACAATCTCAGCTACATTTCTCTCAATTGTATCAATCATGTTTTCCCTCAAGCATTTTGTTAAAGAACAGATTACCTGTAGCCAATTGTCTCATCAGAAAAAAAGCTACTTAATACAGTTTAGAATGCATGAGTACTTCAAGAAGTGACCTTCCAGTGACTACACAAACGTCTCAGATGAGTTATTTCAGAAACAACTTCTATAATTCAATTTAATAAGTAAGGTTTGCTGTCTTTTATCTACCACACAACAGATGTTAACTGGGATTATGTTTGGCTAAGCAGAGCTGCAGTCTTCTGCAAGGCACTTCTTGATATAGGAAATTCTACAGGAAAAACGTTGCATTAAAACACGCTAGGAATTGTCTGGCTTAAAATTATCCATGTTGAATTTATGAAAACAAAGAAGTAAGATTTAATAAATTCAGGGCAAATGGGACTATTAATTTGCCTAGTCCAATTGGCTTAAATTGCAGAAATAGCTATTTTATGGCTACAATTAACTAAATAATTTGTTCTTACCTAAAGCTTTTTCTCTAGTATTTCACACCCATCTAAAATTGTAAAATAGGAGGAAGATGGAGAAATCCTCTCCTCTCTTGCTTCAATGTTTAAAAAAAACACAGAAAAAAACAAAGCAAAACAAAACAAAACAACAACAGAAAAAAAAAAGCCTAGCTTTTAACTATCATCAAATTATTAACCTGAAAATGGCAGGACTGTTTTGAAGTATGGTTTCAACATTTGATAGGATGAAGAAATTTTATTACCTAACATTGCTTTCTTGTGAGAGGTATTTCAATAATCAAGTCAACTCTCTAAGGTCACATTTATTTTAATAGCATAATGAAATCACACATCAAATTTTCAATCTAAATTTATGACTCTTCTCTTTTTCAATTTTTAAAATACCTTCTAAGAATATACAGTTAAGTCCTCCCCATCTCCCACAAAAAGCAGTAAAACTGGATTAGATTAAGAATATTTTCTGTAAAAATAAAAAAAAAAATCAGCATACAGTTTCTGCTGTTTCATCTATCTACAAATAAGAACAAACTCTAGAAAGAAATTTAGTCTTCTCAGATGAAAATACCTTCAAGTGTCATTCAGTTTAATAGGAGTCAGTTTTTGTAGCTCTAAAGAAAGCAGCTGAGGAGTGATGACAAATTAAATACATAAATAAAAATGTAAAAAAGCAGTCTTACCTGCCCCCTCATAACAGACATCTGGTTTTCAAAAGTAGCCTTGTCAAATCCTCTGTCAGTCTTTATCAGGAAAACAAACAGTTTATAGTAAATAACCTATTTATTTTTAGCTATATATTTAGCATGCAAATTCATCAATATCATAACATGCATATTCATATTTACCCACACCATAATCATTTTTGAAAGCTTCAAATAGAATCCTAGTATGAATCACAAAACGGTCTATTTATTGCATCGAGTTTACATATGTGAAAGTGAAGCCTGTTCCACATCATAAAATAAAATATGATACCACTTTTGGGCATTGGTAAATACCAATAGCTGGTAGATACCAAGCTTAATACCATCACACAATGTTACACTGCTCTTCCTTTCACAATTACGCCAGCAGAAGAATACTTCCTCCTTCAGATTTAATAATACTTAACTAACAAACCCAAAGGCATTTTGAATACAAATGAGTCAAAGATGCAAATATTGCAAAAATGTGTTTCAGGATCTAGTTTTGACATTAAAGCTGCGTTTCCATTAGAAGTTTAAAATTTCCAATTCTTTCAATCCTTAAGTGGATTATTTCACTTGAACATCTGACACAAATGTTTATGCAATGTTTTAGAGAAGGACACTCTTTACATGACAGTACTGTAGCACAATTTCAGTATCTTTAAAGTGAGTTTGACTTTCAATATGGTCAAGATTTCAGCATCAGCTTAGCACAATATATATATATAAAGTTGAGTATATGAAGGGTATGGGTTCCTCAGGCTGCTACAGTTTAAGTGTATACACACCACATAGGTATGTTAAATGCAATTTTTACACAGATCTGTGCTATAAAAGTAAACTAGTTTTAATTGACTATGTGAAACTTAGATATATAATAGGTAATTTATGCTTTCAGATGAGCTAATTACCATCAATTAACCACACTGCTGACAGTTTCCTTATAATTACATAAACCCTTTTGACCATGCCAATGTTCGAGGTAAAATAGCAGAGTATCATGACATTTAGAGGTCAGATGGTTTTTATGAATGTAACTGCCCCTTTACAAGTATCAGCTACTTCAGTAACAGTCAATTCAAAGAAGCACTTGATTCACCTTAAATAGCTCATAAAGGTCTTCACAAAGGTCCTGTACAAAGTTCATATCAGAAATGCGAGGAAGAACTAGGTCTCTGGTCTCCTGAGAGAAAGGAACTTTTGCTTGAGGAAGCCAAGCCCAGTGAAAGGGATCTAATGCAGAAAAACAGTGCACTTAATGATAAACAAGCAAAAATGAAATTCTGAGCTGAGTACTCTGCTACCTAGGCAAGTTCTCAGTAACGCCCCTTTTTCCCAACATTGTTACCTCACACCTCCCTCTGTGCTACAGTTACCAGAGCAGCTTTACAACTGCTAAGCCATTTTTTCAAACACTGAAAATATATTAAGCAATAAATATTTAGCTGAAGCAATAAGTAAAAAAGGTATATAAATTAAACACTGTAAGCAACAGTAGAGGCCTTCCCCTAGTTTAGTAACACAATTTCCTTTGAAGTAAAATAATAACTGCAATCAAATAAAAATCTTTCAGGTATTTGACTCAAATGGAAGAATTAACAAAAAAGTAGCTATTATTTTTAATACAATTTTTAAGTTTTTCAAATGCCTTCTGCTAAGCATGTTGAGCAAGAAGCATTCATAACTTTTCATGTAATTGCTGTTAGCTTTTTTCAAATTATATTGCAAAAGCAATTAATGTTATCAGATGTTAAATAAGACACTGAATTATTAATTCCAGGAGCTGAAAAAAGTCATGAGCAGCAGGCCACCCCCTAAACTTCCTCACACTGCCCACAGCCCTTTGAATCTGACATTCCAGCTAGTTTTCCACACACCTCACAGTCTGTTCAGTTCATCTTGTTTCACTACAAGAATACTACAGAGCATGTAGAAGACTCAAAGTCAAGAAAAAAAAATCATTATTCACTGCCCTCCCCTCAGCCATTGAACCAGTCATCATTAAAAGCTGCCTAGTTATTCAAGCACGATTTGTCCTTGGTAAATCCAGGCTGGCTTCCCCATCACCTTCTTTTTCTTTATGTGCCTGAATACGGCTTCCAGGAGGATTCATTCCACAGTCTTCATGGAGACTGAAACAACCTCTCACATTACTATAATCTTTCAAGAGTGATGAGAAAACTGCATTACAACAGCATAAGCCAGCTCCCACTGTTTCCAATGCATCCCATCTACTCCTATGAACTTCTGTATGACCACTTTCCTTAAGTGCTCTGTTTCTCCTGCTTTGGGGATTCATTCCCAGGGGCTCTGCTTAAGAGCTTTGAGATCCAAGAGCCTGAAAGCAAATCTTACAAGTGAAAACTGAGGCAAAGTCAGCACTGAGTAACTTGTTCTTTCTTATGCCTTTTGCCTTTGTGTCTTTGCTACACTTTTCTTCAGTCCCACTTCTAATTTACTCAACCTTTTCTTGTTGCTCTTTATGTCCTCTGCTAACTTTACTCCAGCTGAGGTTTGACATTCCAGACTCCGTCCTTGCACTTTTGGACAAATTCTCTATTTTTTCAGGGAAGTCTCTACATATTTTTTTTCTTTTTTTTTTATGTACTTAAATTTTTATCCCAGTTCAGTCAGGAGTTCCTTGCTCATCCATGCTGGACCAACTTCCTGCCTCTTGCAAATGCTGTTCTCAGGCTTTGAGAAGGTTATCCTTGATGACCAACCAGCTCTAGTCATCAAAACCATGTTCCAGTGGTAAGAGACTGCAATTTGTAAACATTATGCTACAAGTTTACTTGTATAAAATTATCACACACCTGTACAGCTGCAAAAGAATTCTAAAGGATTATGCAAGTTTATTCCTTTTGATGCTGAAGATGGTGTAAAACAAGCAATAATTGCTGTGTCTTCAGAACAGCTACAGAAGTGACTATAGCCAAAAGATAAGTATGACAGTATCTATTTAGTATCAAGATAGAGACTACACAGAGCTCTGGGTGGAGTACTTAACTAGCCTTTTTGACAGGATAACTAGCCCACACTTAACTGCCATAATTACCTGATTGGGTAATAGCCCCCAGAAGTCATTGCAAACCCTGTTGGGCCCTTCCCTCCTAACAATAAGTAGTCAGAGATGGAGTCAAAAACAATCTCACTTTAACAGTCATAGTATTTTCAAGCAGATGGAAAATTGACTAAGTATTAGCTTCTGCCAAGTAAGCTAAAGCTGAGAACAAGGAAAAGCAACCTGCCTACTTGTCCACCTACAACAGTACCCTTCATTTTTAAATAAAAATTTGGCCAATAGAGGGACAACTTGCATATTCTTGAACCCAAGTTATTTTCCACCAAGTTATTTTCAACCACATTTTTCAAGAAAACATGTGAGAAACGTTGCTAAATTCTTCCAATTCCACCACTAGTCTCTTTACGTACAGTACTATATTTATGAGTGTCCATGTGTTAATATAATTTAAAGGTAAAAAATATAACCAAGGACCAAATCATGTATGCCATTGCAAAAATGGCATTTGTTGTTAACTTTCTGAAGAAGAGTACATTATTTAAAAATTCAATAAATAGTTACAGTGATGATTTCTTAGTTTCTTACTACAACACCACAAAAATTTCTTCTTTGGAAGTTACTCTCCCAAAAGGAAGATGATTGAAGAATGCAGTACTTACATGCCCTCCACTCATCAGGATGCTTAAAAGGGAATGCTAAACCATTGTCAATTGCAGCAATTTTAATAGATTCTTTAGTTATAGTCCATTGGCTATCCTACAGAAGGAATATTTTAAAAGTAAGTGATACTTATGTGCTTACACAAAGAGTGAAACACATTAAAAATACTAAATAATATACTTTGTAGCTTCACTGGTTAAATTCAACTTAAACAATATAAAGCAGTATCCAAATAAACACCACCACATATAATTTCTTACTCTATCACCATTAAAGAGAAGCCCTTCCTCAAAAACAAGTTAAGCAGAGCACAAAGAGATGAAGAAATGTGCCTGAGCAACAGTGGATATTGTTACTGTTATTATAGCCCAAGCTAGCAGAGCAAAAATACAGAACAATAAAAAATAACTTCTAGCACTGTTCCACCTACTCTAATCAAAATAGCTTTTCCACTCATTTTGCCTACAATAATTTGTAGTTACCACATTTCTTGAGACCATGTACCAGGATTAAGGACATGCCCTTAATCTCCAGCAAGACCAAGCTACAAAACTAAACAATTTAAAGAATATAAGTTTCAGAGTACAATTCTCTTACCTTATCTGACAGACCAAGGGCATCGTCTTCTTTTTCGTACCTGACTAACCAGTTGTCGTTGCCTCTGTCTTTAAACAGGAAAATGCTTGTCACAACATGTCATTTATAAAGAAATCATCATCTAGAGTGACATACAACAATATTGTAAACTAACACTTTACCCATGGAATTAGGCAAAACTGTGCAAAAAGGGTTCTTCCCATCACAATACATGTGGTTAATTTTACTGAAATGTATAGGCAACTGATTCAGTGGAAACACCACAAATTTACCCTGTGTTCTTAGGTATGTATTACTTCTTTAGGTTCCCCAACTGGCTGAATATGCAGCAAAATATCAAGGAAGCCAAAAGAAACTATTTTAATACACTTTATGCAGAAAGATTGGTTGTGGTGTTCATTTTTCCTGAGGAAAACACCATCAAACCACAATGACTTAATTTTTAAGCTTGTTTTAATGCTGATGAGGAAATGGAGAAGGCCTCCAAAATCAGATAGTGAGACCTTTGACTACATGGATTAAACAAACTCTACAAAGATGGAGAGGGGGAAAAACAGAAATTACTGGCAAGAAGCTGAAAATGTCTGCACTGTTCAGATGAAATTGAGAGATTGAACACTGAGGTCTTTCACACAGAGGATGACTGCATGGATTTGTAGGACCTTCTGTCATTTTAAGGTGCTCCCTTAAGTTTAATCATCATCAGATTTTTATGTTCTATTATGATTAGATATATTAGATGAAGGTAAAATCATTCATGTAATAAGGTTTTGCATTTTGAGTATCTGCCTCACAATTTTAAGAATGTTAAAAATGCTAACTGTTTGGAAACACTGAGGTTTATTTGATAAAGCTGACAGACCATAGCAATAGCTAGCAAGTATTACGTTCTTATGAAACTTTCTTCTAGTTTGCTTCTAAAAAGAGAGAACTTGAGAAAAGGAAAATGAGCTAGACCTAGTATATCTGAATAAAAGCAAAGACGCCCATCTTTGACAAAGCAGCAAAGTAAATATTTTAACATAAAACTGACTTTGGATTCCTCAAGAAGTAATTCACCTACACAGGTAACAGAAGAATCCCAGCTTCTGAGTGAAAGAAACAAGAGTGCAGGAGAAGTGACAGGTACACATCACAGTGGTACCTCAGTGTCTACACAGTGAATATGAATTATTGTGAGCTGATGTGAAAACTGTGCTATTACAGCTCCATCTTAGCATAAAAGGAATTGTAGTCATGGCTTTTCTTATGGGTTCTGAAACCCCACCATCCTTTTTCCTAATGGGGGGAAACAGTTAACAGCCTACATACAGAATTAAAGCATAATGAAAGCATTTGTTCTTGACTTCTCACATTGCTTAAAAGAGTAACAATCAAAAAGGGTTGTTTGAATTGCTTTTGTATTGCAATATTTAATGTTTTAATCCAAAGTAAATTTTTTTAAATCTAAAATGCATCTTTACAGCCTTCAATCATGAGAAAAGCATCTGAAACGCATTAAAAGCCTCAAGCACCAGCTTTCAGCCAGCATTGCTTTCTGCCTCACAAAAATGTATCTGTATCAAGAGACACTAACAAATACCTGTATTTCTAATGACATAATCCAAGATAACCAGTCTTTCAAACTGCGACTGAAATTCTTTCCTTGTGTTCTCAGGTAAAGGATCAGTTTCAAACTTCCTGAGCCAGTAGTCAGCTTCCTTATATCCTTCAACAAACAGCTGGAAGGAGCCAACCTGAAATAGTAAGAAACTGCATTTGGAAAATGCACATGGGTAGGTCATACGAGTAATCTCAACATCAACAGAAAAATTCATTACATGCTTTCACAGTTCAAAGCACAGGAAGCATGACATGGAAAAAAAAAAACTAAGTGGTTTCTCTTTTATTCCTGTATTCCTAAAAAAGGTAAAAGTCAAATCATGTGAGGGGGCTTTCTGGGGGTTCTGGTGGTGATTTTTTGAAAAATATTTGTTTAAACACTCACTGAGTTTACCAGGAATAAAATGTAGTAAGACAGCTCAATGTAAATGAACAGTTAGTATTACAGGAAATACATGAAACAAAGAGAAGTAACATCTGTTCTATTCTTCATGGGAAACACTTGTTTCAATAGTTCAGAGAAAACTCACTAAACATTACAAGAGAAAAATCTCCCTCTCTGGAAAGTCTTTAACCTTCACTGATAAGAACAATAGCATTAACCATTTTTTTCAAGACAGATCCTTTTTGCGTAAAAATGACTAAAATACATTTCCCAGGAGCCCAAGGAAGAACACGAGCATTGGCATAGGCTCCATATGTATGTGAAAGCTGCTTAAGATTAAAATTCAAGAACTTATATTTGAGAACTAAAATGCAGATAGATAAACACATAGCATGTGAAATAACCATGCTCATACAAGCTTGCACAACCCATGTCACATGGAACTAAACTGCTGGGAACTGACACAAGTGGATTACCCAAGCTGTACGTAACCTGTGTTTTAAAAGCTTAGGATTAGAACAGTGTGGTGATATTTTGGGGATACAAGAAGGCTCATTAGGCAAGAAAGATGTCAGGTTTTCAGTCAATGTAGTCTGCACATAAGACAAAAGGAAGGTAGGAAGAATACAATAACCGGGTACCCAAAAAAAAAAAAAAGGAAAAAAGACCCCACAAAAAATAAAAAAATTAGATAAATTACAGGAAAAGAAACAAACTGACAAGATCAAAACATGACATTGAAAGGAAATGTAGTAAGCAATCAATAAATAGTGCAAAAGTGAAATATACAACAATTACTACTCCAGCAGAAAACTGGACTGTAAACTGAAACAAAGAGTGATAAATTATTAAAATAGCTCGAATGAAGGAATGATGAAAGAGTGGATACATTTTGCATGGAAACGGTCATATGTATCAAATTTCAGATAGTTTTCAACAAGCAGCAAGTTTTTTCTTCAATTGTTGAAGTTACTTATAAACACCCTTTTGTTAAAAAACTCAAAGTTTTGTGTGAGAATTAGGAAGTGCACAAATTACTTATTTTTCATCTTACCTTAGGAGGTAGTCCAATTCGATTAAATTTTTTAGCAACTTTTGGCACTTTCTCTAAAGCATATTTTTTTCCTCTTGACTTTGCACGATCTATTGCACTGTAATTAAAGGTCTCACTGACAAGCCAGACAACCTTAAAACATGAAAGTTAAACACAGCTCAGAATTCCTCATTTTTTCAATTGTAAATTTTCAGTAAATTTTATGCTCAGCTATAAAACAAAAAAAAATAAATCAAGAGGCATGCATCAGGCATTTTCAACAGATAAATTTTATATGAGAAAGTGAACATTCTCTATTTTACATATCCCAAACAAAAATGGGAATTTTATATGCTGATTTTTGCAAAGTTGCATCTCATCAAAACATGCGGCACAAAAGGTATCAGAAAACACAAGAAAGTGGTTCCAAAGAAGAGATTCAATTCAGATCTCAAACTTACCCTTTAAAACAAAAATCACAGTCACTATTTCTACACCAAACCACTGTGCCTTGGTACTTGCAATAGTTTATAAATGACTTATAAATAATACATGATATACAAAGATATCTACTCAACCACAGTTCAGAGACTGACAAATCTGTTGCCCTTTTTTTTTTTTTAACTCAATAATTTATATGTTTTAACTTTTACCTTAGTTTTAGGTACAACTCCAAGCCCCAGCTTCTCATCCACAAGATAGGCACCAGCTTCAGAGAGATATCCCTGATTTGGAACGAGGCAGCCTCTGCCAAAGCAGCAAGGACAACAAATTTTGTGAAAATACTTGGTCCATTTTGGATTTAGATGTCCATAAGGCTCTTCGGATTTTGGTTTGAACACTCCAATAATTTTCTAAGATAGATAATATGAAATTAAAATATGAGCACTTTGAGTTGTGAAATATTAAAATTAGTTTGAAAATTAGTTATTTGAAAACACTGGTTAAATCCTACCCAGTGCATTTTATAGTTGCTCTTTTTAGATGATGAAATAATAAAACTAAAAAATTGAATTCCAAATAAATTTATCATTGAGTGCTTCTTTAGGATTAGTACAACTTCAAAATAAGCTCTTCATAAGAGAAAATCCAAACCAACATTTACTTTTTCAAAACATTTTGTCAAAATTGGGCTGCATTTTAGAATATATACATATATATCTTACGATTTTAAAATAGAAGGTTTTAAAAGTAGCTTTAAAAAAAAAAATTTCAGTCCAACAACTCACTGACCAGCTATTTCAGAGGCACAATGGCTCCAGGAAAGTGACAAACATACACGACACTAGCAATCAACTGATATATTTTCTCTTTTAAATTTATTTTTCTTACTGCCCTGAGTTTGAATGGATCAAAAGCTTCTCTACTTTGCAATTCCCAAGACTGATGTCATTTACCAGTGCTGTAGATTCCTCAACTCAAAGCTGACAGTGACCATCAGCCACCATTTACATTAGAGACACATTGTAAATCATAAAATTTTTAGTCAGAGCCCTGTGTCCAGTTTTGGATGCTATGCTTCAAGAAATCTGTTAACAAACTGAAGAAAGCTTAAAAAAATGAGAATAAGCACAAAATACATGAATAATGAAATACAGTAGGAACAGGGAATGCTTAAGCTAAGAGAAAACGGAGGTATGATGAACTACAGAATAGGCTGCTACAAAAAAAAAAAGGAACAACACATTTACTGTTAACGAGCCAAAAAATGACAGGCTTAAATCACAGCAGATTAGTTGCAAAAAAGAAACGCTTTAGAAACTTAAGTGCAGCTCGAGACTGGAATACACAGCCAGGTTCTGCAGTCTCCAAAACAGAGTGCAATTAACAACAGGTTAGACATTCCTCAAGAATCATGTTAAAACTGTCCTGCTTCATAGCACAGGCATTAACAGGTAATTTCTCAAGCTGCCTTCTACAGAGGATTCTATATTTGTTAACCTCAAACCACAAGGTTATTACCACACTAAAATATATAATCTTTCAATGGTCTGTGATAAACTCTGGCCTGCTGCATGAAGTTCACATAATGACTCTTCGGTAGCTCAAGTGGAATGCTGTAGAAATGCTGCATCTTCATTCCTTATCACTGGACAATGGCAAGTAAATCAAATAATTTCTAATAAATATTTAAGGACAACTGTTTAAGAAGCATTTTCCCATGTTAGTACTTTATCGAATTCTTATGAATAAAAGTGAGTATCTCAATAAGCTAAACACTGCCTGTTGTTGCACCAACACTCAAAGCTGATTTGCACTCAGGTCATGAACATGTTTGCTGGCAGTCAGAAACCAGCAGTACTCTTCAGCAGCTGCTGATTCAGCTGGATTAGGGAGAGGATCCAAGCAGTTGGCTTCTAGGGAATTTTCAACCACTTTTTCCAAGACAATCTTGCTTTGTCCAAGATTGTCCAAGACAAAGCAACTACAGAACACTTCATTCATTCCGTTTGTAAACAGATACACAAGACACCAGGCATTAGTAGCATCATCTGTCTCATACATCTATTTTGATTCATTCCCATTAACTACAAGAAAACGAAGTTACAAAATACCATTATTTGCATTCATACTACAAAATAAGTTTCCTATCAACAGAGTCAGGAAACAAATTGACAAGAATTCTCTTGGGTTTGGTATGCTGTTATCTGTGATTCTAAGGGTGCATTCAAAACCATGAACACAACTGCACAGACAAAATTCATCTTAGAACTACATAAATAGTTACACTTACAATAAGTATTCTATTCAATATGAAAGACCAGCATGTTTTTTAAGACTTTACTATGTTTTTTGGTTTTTTTTTTTAAATCACAACACTTGGTATACTATTTTAGTCAAAATTCTAATGTTAGGTGTAGAATTGTTAAAAAATATTGCATTTTTTCCTATCGAATCACAGGTATCTACCTGCTTAAAACAAGCTAGCAGCTTTGCATTTCTTGGAATCATTGTGGTGTATTTAGAAGTACATGCCAAACCTTTAATTATCTCTTCTGAATCACTCTCTGGCTAATACTCCCTAATAAGTGCCCATTTAAAAAAGGAGCTTAGCTCATTCTATTACTTGCCTGGACTGTACTGTGCTATACTGTCAAATCTTGATACAGTTTTCAAGGTTTTGCAGAAGTTAGAACCTTGTTAAACTTTGCAGAGCCACTGCTGTTGAGGACCAGAGTAGCACCAAAAATCTCAATCTATAGAACAAGCTACCAAGGCCAGTCTTAATTTTGTCAGTCAAAATGAATTTACAGACTGACTCCATTAGCACCAGCAATTAGTTGAAACTCTCAGGAACATATTGCAGAACAATTTGTAAGAGACACAATGTCTTTTATTTATTGGTTACACAATGAACAACACATGCAGAAATATTCAACCCTTCGGCAATAATGCTGCTTAAATACTGAATGCCATCTCACTATGCAATTATATAATTTTTGCCAAGAGATGCAAAAAGCTAATTTTAATTAGGCAATTTGAATTTTATTTTTCTGATAGAACCAAATCAGCACATAAGGTGACTTAATGGTGATGCGGAGCAGAGAGGCTTTACAAAATGAAGGCCTTGTTACCCTTGTAAAATCCTTGCTCACTTCTGTTACTTTGGCTAACTAGAAAAGCATTCTGGGAATGACTCAGCTAAACTAGAGGTGAAAAACAAGTTACATAATTGTAAAACAATTATTAGAAGCAGTAAGTGCTCACACCGTGGGGCTTATGGCTGGCTGCATCTGATGCCTGTTCCTATCGTGGTCCATGGTGGTTGGTTAAGCACATTTGTTGTGCCTCACAAGTATGTATAACTCATAACAAACCAACAGTTAAAGAGCCCTGGATTTTTGCAATGAAGTGTCTTTGCCATACCATCCTGGAGATTGTGTGTTTAACGCTGCAAATGGAAACAGCATATTTTACCTGTAGTTTCGTATTCATTTTGGGCAAACACTTCAGAAGCTGACCAGTAAGAAGGCTTAGCACATTTTTAATGAGCTCCTTCCCAGCATAAGAAAGATTACTCAAGAGGAATAGGAGAAAGCAAGTCACAGAACTGGTCTGAAGTGGAATGATGCAATACTCAAACAGGATCTGAAATCCATTCTACACATGAAAGTTGCACTATTGACAAAATTAAGTATTATCAGACCTTTAATATGGATACCAAACATAGATAAGCTCTAGAATAAAAGCTAAATTTGAGGTCTGCTAAGAACTCAGCATCATTATTCTCACAGTCCCATATCCCTAATACTTTCATATTTTGCAATGAATTTTTTCTGAACCATATAAAATAAAGTCTTCTTTTCTCAATCTTCCTTTCTCCTAAATACTTACATTCACATCAATGACCTGCATAAGGGAGGAGAGCAAGTCACTACTAGAAACTTAACCAGGAACAAAAACAACACAGCAAAAGAAAAATAAAACCAACCAGAAAATCACCACACAAAAAACGAGGAATAATATGCCCCATCCAGCATACTATGGTTATGTATACACAAAAATGATGTACAAGTACTCTCTCACCAGCCCCAGGGCTCAGCGAGTAGCTCAGACATTTGCTAGCGACCAAAAACCAGCAAATCAATGTAAATAAGCTTTAGACAAAACAGATTTGCACATATGGTACAAGAATGATATTTTTCCCCTAGTGATTTCTCTACTAACTAAGAATTAAAAAAATCTTCATAGCACAATATTAAGAAAAAATTTTTTTAAAAAAACATTTAATCAGTTGTAAAACATTTTTAGCATGACACTCTAGGATATTCTTTAGATACATCACACACTGAATTTTTGAAAAACTATTGATATAAGTATGATTTAAGTATTTGATTACTTACATTTTTTCCTATTGCATATTAAATAAGATATAAACTAAATTTAAAATACTACTTTAAAAGCATCATAAAGTTTGAATATTTGTATATAAGCCCACAACCAGAAAATCTACAAAGATCTAAGCTACTAAAATAGGGAGTGACCTAAAGCTGGAACTTTGAAGAGGTTTTTATATTTACAGCATTGGATGGGACAGCAAGAATTCCACAAAGCCATTACAGAAAGATTTTTTCCTTTAGGTTTCAAAATTAGAGAGACCCTCCTTCCCAACCAACGTTTTATTTTCCCCCCCAGAATGAACAGGATCATTACTAACAAATGTTCCTGGAACACAGGCATATGAACTGCAGTTTTCAGATGATTTTAAAGGGATGGTTCTGCCACTTTCCATAAAAATAAAAAAATAAATTGATATATTTATTTATATTAAAGTCCAGTAACCACTCTAAAAAAAAAAAAATCACTCATTCAATAAAGTGTAAACTATCACCAGAAAATTGCCATTAAAACAAACTAAACAACTATAAAAATTAACTGGCAAAACAGGAATGTATTTTGTAACAATCAAAAATATGACTAAAAGCTAAACAAAAAACATATTACTTCCTAAATGAAAGCAAAATTACTGTTATGGGAACACATGGACTAACAACAATCTTGAGCATGCTCTGATAATCTAGGCATTCAAAGTGCTCCAACTTCCATTTCCAGCACAACTGGGATCTTCAGGATTAATGAAAAACTACATCTATCTAAGATTTAAAAACCGCTGACTGAGCTTAAAATAAAATCAGATGTGACAAATTAATAAAAGCTGAGCAGTTGGAGGTCTTACTTTGCGAAACATGTCAGTAGCAAAGTATTTCTAATTTAAAGAAAACAATGTGAGAGACATCATTTCCTCTTACAAAATAATGCTAACCAAATGTTACTTTTCAAGAGAGATATTCAGGTAACTATCACTTCTCCATCTCACGGTAACCTTAGGACACCTCAGATGATCACTATTCACGGTACCATTTGCCACTACAGAAGGGAAAAACAAATCTTCCAGATAGGAAACTAAGTCTTCCAGTTAAAATTCAGCAGACAAGCACAAGTTAAAAGGTAGATTTGATGATATCACTATTCTCACCCGTCCATCAATCATGTCTGAGAAAGGAAACATGACCTAAATAAAAGACTAAGAAAAAAGAGAAAAATATAGGAGGCTTAGCTAAAGAAACTTAAACCATACTGAAATCAGCTCAGTTGTGCAAAAACCAATTAAAACATACAGAGAACAAGATTCCACACAAGAGAATTCCTGAATTGTTTCCAGATGTTAGAAGCCCTTTTCATCTCTCCATATGTCTTTGGTGCATTAAAAACATGATAAAACTGCAGCAAAGAAATAATAGTTATTTTGCCTTAGCTTATGCAGCAATACATAATTAGAAATCTAAATATTATTTGCATTGATTTTTCCAAAATAAATTTTGGCATACAATAAATTATTAAATAACTTCTTTAAATTCATTTGCATATAAATAGAATTTTTGAATTTCCATTTTCAACTTGCTGCTGATGGTGTGTCTGACTTTGCAGTAACATGCTCACCCCTTTTGGATCCTTAGCAAAGTAACTCCCACTGGATCCTTGAGAGATTCTTTCTGGAAAAACTCCACACTCTATAGCTTGTTCTGTTCTCAGGATAATTTCTGCAAATTCTGGATCATCTAAAAATATATTCATATCTGCAGTATGTCCTGTATGCCCTGAAAAACAAGAAAACAACCAGTCTTAAGTGAAACTTGTACTAGAAATTAAACATAAGCAAACACACTGATAACCCAACAGCCTTCCCTGTCGACACCCATTCAACAGAAGGCTGAAAAATCTGGTCCATTTAATCAGTGCAAGTTTTTCCACTGATTTATCCATGTCTAATCAACTTTTTGTTTCAAGTAAATCAGCCAAATCTGCAACAATAAATTTGAGACTACCACTGCTAAGTATTCATAATTTTCAAGGATTTCTTTTTTTAATATTTACTTACAAAACAAATCTAAGGGAAAGAAAAGGTCAAAGTCACAACTGTAAAAAGAGCATGAAAGATTTTACATGTTATCTTTGTGTCCTGGAAGCACACTGCCCATTACCCACTATTAGAATGGTATTGTAACTACTCATTGAAGAGTAGCCTTAAAATACTGTATGCGACTTAGAGCATTTCTTTACATGCTGACCAAATGATCAGGTCTGTGCAGACACTTGTGCAAACTCTATGACTCTATGCAAACATTTAGAAAGACAACTAGACAGGAAGGTGCCAGAATCCTATTGATCTTTCAATTTTTTCGAACTATTTCTTCACAAATTTTGATACTGTAGATTATTATACCTTACTTTTAAGGCTGGGATTGTTCCACATGTTCACTGAGTGCATTCTAATGGACCTGTGCATTAGGGCTCATTTCTGCATTAACAAACATTATTCTAAATTAAACATTTGCAGATAAAGTTGCTTTGTTCCCATTGCAGCAATTGAAGAAATTTACCATACATCCTTCTAGAATGACAACCAACACAGAATCCATTCAGAAAAGACACTCCTTAACAGTTCGGGGAGAGTAAAATTGAAAATAAAACAACAACATCTTTCTTTGTAGCTCAGGACAGTGTTTGATGCCTTTTAGAACATGAGCACTTGCTTGCATGTACCACCACATACAAAAATCATCAAAAAGCAGAAAAAATAAGAAAATCTTAGTATAAGTTGGCAGCAAGGAAGAGAAACCTTACAGCTAATGGCAGATCATTCTTAAGAATCAGCAGATACAGCCCACTGGATCAGAATCTGTTACAACTATTTGGCCAATATTGCTGTGATAAACTACACTTTAAGACTTTAAAGTGGGACAACAAGAGAGGGGGAAAAGGCTCAAAGGTTTTCCTGTCACAAAGTACTTAAATGAGTTAAGGAAATAAACCAAAAGACCTACAATACGCTTACTTTTATAGAAAAAGTCACTTTGAATCAGTGGTTTTTATTTCACAGTCAAGCTTCAACTGTCTCCACATATCAACTTTACATGACACAGGTGAGCTCCAACTACTGTGTTTGCCAGTGAAAGCAAAATCAGGGTTGTGCATTATACTGTTGCCAAATGAAGTGCAACATCCATGCTAAGTCATTCTGCACAATTATCTTCCAGATGAAGAAAACCTCCAGATGAACTTTGTATCACACAGATTGCAGTTGTCTATGTGGAAGACTCAGAGGTCAGTTTTTAATTTCTGTGCATTTATTCTAGAATCTAAAACCATTAAGTAGTCGCACTGCCTTGAGGAAATTCTTCAACTATGTATTTTCTAAATTAAAAGATAACTTCAGAAAGAAATGAATTAAAACAAAAAAACCCCAACATTATACTGCAAGCTGAAGGAAGAAAAGATAAATAATTTTTGGAAGTCACTATTTGTTCAGTATTGCTACTGTGCTGCTAGAAGGCATGTTACAACAGTGATGTGGCTGTACAAAAACATTTAGGCAGACAAGGAAACTAGCAGTTTTAAGAAGTTTATCAATCCTTTCCATATGAAAATGAGCCATATTAATGGAACATAGTATTTGCTGAATGTGGCAGGGTTTGGGTTTTTTTTTTTAGTTAGTTTCTTTTTCAAAAATTATTTTAATCAAGTTTTCCACTGAGAAAGCATGTTATGGCACCAGTTATTCCCAGTACAATCTCTAACTTACAATTATAACTAATCAAGGTTTCTCTTGCAATTACTCTTGAAAATTGCTCTTCTCATTAAACTCCCATTAAGGAGACAGGGCTCACGCACACATAGTCGAACTACCAAGCTTGAGAACTTTTTAAAAATTAATTTGGACAAGGCCCAAGCCTGTGAAGCTGCTATACTGGAATGATGAAGACTTGCCAAAGAAGTACAAATACTATCATCCACGTATGCACCTCAACCTGTTCTTCCATCAAGTTAGCATGACATAAGCTAAGCTAATACTCTTGGCAAGAGTACCATGCATGAACTCCTTCAGCACTAAGCTAGATTTATACTTTTTAAGCATTAACATGATTAAAGGTAGTCTCTTTAACCAATTCCATCTTTTCCTATAGTCTCCTATTCTGACCATAACTCTATTATGAAAACACTCTGTGTTGCAATAACATGCAAGAATAACATCTGTTGCATGTTTGTTCCACCTGACGTGAATCAATCCTGCACCTTCAAGGGTTACACGTACAGAAAAGGTAAGGACAAGGAAACAAAGGATGAGATGCTGTAACCAATCGCAGTTCTGAGATTTTCTTACACACTTTTGGGGCAGATTGCAAGTAGTACTCTGCATTCACCATCCTAATTGCATCAGTGGTACAAGATGCATGACTCCAGCCTCCACCCTGAAGCATTAATTTCTATTTTGAAGTTCGTAGAAAACGTTTTGCTAGAAGCACTGTCTGCTTAACAGATCTTAAGGCTTGTAGGAAAAAGATAGGAGAACTCTAACATTTTAATGGCATGTTTACACTACAGGTATGGACTACACTTGAGACCAGTTCTGAAAAGATGAGATTTTTTTTGTCTTTGTGGCCAAGAAAGTAAAAGCTCTCTGTGAGTGCAACAACTTGTTTTGTTAAACTTGGCAGAGCTTTTGTTTGGATTCTTTTTAAGTACTCTGTTGTTGCAAGAAACAGTCTCGCCACTCTCTGGCAAGAAATCCTATGGTATAATTACAACAGCAAAAACTAAGAAGTGATAGAACTCCCCATATTTCTGTCAGTAAACCCATCCTAGATGTATACTTATGTAGAAATCTGCACAGAATCAGAAAGCTTGAACGTCTAAAGAAAACAAAGCAAGCAATAAATAGCATGTAATTTATCATCTAGCCAGTATATTTAAAATTAGATAATGGGTATGCTTATGTCTCTTTTCAAATTAATAACTAAGTTCTTGCATTTCTGGACTTTCACATTGTATTTCTTTCTTCAAGACCGAATTTGAAAATATGAAAAGATAAATTTTTGTGAAAACCAAAAATATGACAGTAGAGCCCACATCTAAAACGCTTAAAGCATGTGATGGTACAAAGTGGGCATATGACTGAAACAAAAAACAGACACAGACTGAATATTTTTTTCAAGATGAAACGATGGGGGTCACAAAAAAGTAATTAGTAGGATAGGCGAGACAAACTGAAAACTTGACACTTCTCCAAGTGTTCAGGAAGCAGCTGCCAGTCCCACCACAGAACAGTCTTTAAAACATGCAAAGCCACAAGTTTCAAAAACCACGACAGAAAAAAAACAAAGCAAGGCCCAACAAAGCAGCAGACAGAAAGCGAAGTAACAGTAGAGACACTCATGAAGATGTAAACGAGCTCGTGCACCCCTGCACATGGAGACCAAGTAGTCGAATTTCGATCCATTCGCAGGATCTTCCCTTCACTATTAGTCAGCGAGTCCATACGTCGAGAGAGGTCAACACACCTCTGCCCCTCACCGATGCTGTGCCATCGGATCCGGCATACGGAGAGCACTTCAGGTATGTTTGCAGCCTCGCTGGCAGGACAGAAGCAGGCAGGGGCTGCCTCTGCCCCCAGACAGACGGGCCGCCCGCCCCAAGCACAGCAGCACAGCCCGACCCGCGCTGCCGCCCCGGCCGCTCCCCGCGCGTCCCGCCGGGCGCGGCGGCCCCGGGCCGTGCCGTACCTGCGGCGGCGCGGCGCTCCTTGTCCCAGGCGGCGCCCGCTCGCCGCCCGCGGCCGCTACCCGATGCCCGCAGGAGTGGCTCGTCCTCTCCATCCCCCTCCGGCCCCGAGTCCTCCGAGTACTCCGAGTCCTCCACCTCCTCGAGCCCCGGTTCCCCACACTGCCGGACGGCCCCGCCGGGGGCGGCTCTCGTACTTTGCGGCCCCCGCCAGGGCGACTCTGCCTGAGGCGGGGACGGCGGCGGCTCCGCGAGGAGCAGCAGCCGCTCGTCGGGCTCCTCCGCGCCCGGCTCCGCCATGGGCGGCCGGGGCCGAAGGCGGCGGGAGGAGGCGGCGGCGGCGCGGCCGGGCGGGCTCGGGGCTCTCCCGCCGCTCCGGCTCCGGCTCCGCCGCCCCGCGCCTGCGCGCGCCCCGCGCCCGCCCCGCCACCTGCCTTAAAGGGGCCGCGGCTCCGCCGGCGCGCCGGGACCGGGAGCGGCCGGCGGCAGCTCCCAAGGCTTTTCTGGACCAGCGATCGGTCCCGGAGCTCGGACACCAGCTTGCAGGGCTAGACGTTCGACAAAAAAATCCCTGAAACTCGCCTTGGTTCTCCACCTGGAACAGGCTTGCCTCCTGGCCGCCACTTGCCATAGCCAGCTGCTCTTGTCCTAAACCATCGCGGTAACTTCCAAAACTAAGCATAAAAACAAGTGAGAACAGGATGAGTATATTGCGATTATTTCCATGTTCTCCCAACCATCCATGCATTGTTAACTGGAAGAAAGAGAATACAACTCTAACCCCAACATACTGTATCCGATGGGGGTATGGATGCATTCTCCCACACATCTCTACAGAAGAGGTGTTTTCCTCAAGTTTTGGTGAAATATGGGAGAAAGATACACGCATTACATACTTGCATAGAACTGAGATTCTGGGTCATACTGGAAGAAAATCAGTTCTCAGCTAAAAATAGTAATTGTGTATATTTATTATTCATTATTCTTATAGTTATGGATGGTATAAGGACTTACATGTGCATAATCTGGATTACAGAAAAAGAAATAACTTTTCCTGGTTATTGACAAAACCTTACTGAAATGCTGGACTTGTGTTTGTTTTGTCTCGGGTTACCTGTCAGCCAGTGGACTTTGGAATTAAACTGACTGTCATTTAGTTATGTAACTACTAATATCTGGAACATTTGATAAAATCCGTTCACACTTGCATTTCTGTTTCCATTACTTTCCATTAAAAGTTAACTTAGTCAACTCTGACTCCAGATAAATAGCCAGTTTATGCCTAGTAAACACAGACATATGGGCATTACTTTCTGTGTGAAGCAAACAAAAATATCAGAATAACATGGGAGAAGTCTGATGTTTTTCACAGAAGACCGTTAAGTAATAACAGGGGAGCTGTTTCAATAATGTCCCCTTGAACAGTTGGTTCATGAGCCCCTGAAGAGGTTGAGAGTTTGTTCTTTCGAAAAAAACAAACAAGAAATACCTCATTAGTTATTTCATAGAAAGGCTGGGGTTGGGAGGGACCTTAAAGATCATCTGTTTCATTGTTCCCCTGCTGTGGGACAGGGACACCTTCCACTAAACCAGATAGCTCAGACTTCCATTCAACCTAGACTTAAACAGGGATGGGGCATTCACATCTTCTGTGGGCAGCCTGTTCCTCACCAGCCTCACAGCGAAAAATAGCAAAAAACACCTTGATTTTCCTGGTTTATGCATTCATCTACACATGTTACTGTATTTATAAATACTGGTTAGTATTCGTCTTCTCCTTCAATGAGAATCCTGTAGCTTGCTCACAGGCCTTGATCTAACAAAGCCTTTGCACTGCCTCATTCTTCAGTAGTGCAGACTTCAAACACCACGAGAGCTCATAATTAAACAGAATACACATCATCATCATAGTTATTAACAAACCATTAATTTTAATTGCAAGTAGCTAATACTCTTTAATTAGCCACCTGGATTAAAACTACTATGAATTACATCACGTAAGTAAACTGGATCATTTTCCTCATGCTAGAGCTTTTGTCCCTATCCTTCTAACCAACAGGGCAGACTTTGTGTACATGGTGTATTTGAGCACCATGTCGAAACACTGGTGTGGAAAAAACAGAAGGAAAAAAGAGGGAATACATGCAGTATTTTGCACTTATCGCTTTAGGTGAGCGCCCTCTTGTGATACAGGCGAGGAGGAGCAGCTGCTCTGCGTTTATAAAGCAGCAGCAACACCACATACGCGACAACCCAGGCGCCTGTGACTCTGGGGACCGAGAAGCAAGAGAGTTTAACTCATAGAGCTCTCTTCTGCTCAAAGGGCTAAGAAACTGTGTTAATTATAGTATGAGCCAACAATTCCAACAGGTGAGTAAGATTACTCTGTCCAAACGCCCAAAAGATCCTAATCAAGCTAACTAAACTTACAGAAGCAAGGCGGTCGCTACGTATTCCTCACATGCCGATTGGCCGGCTGAGCTTAATACTGTAAAACAGAAGAATCAGATAAGATTTCATAAAGAAATTCAGTTGGCCAGGTATAGGCTGGTTATAATTAAACATTGGAACAAACACGCCGCGTACTTAACGCACCTCTTCAATTTTTGTGTACTCGCTAGAGGTAATTTCAAGAAGGCAGATGGGAACCTGCCAGTCCCCGTGGCCGCCTGGGAGCAAAGGCGGCCGGGTCCCCGTGCTCCACGGAGCTTCCACCTGCTGAGGCTTTACCGGCAGCTCCCAGTAAAGGTGCAAACCCTGTCCCAGATCTCCTGCCGGTGTAACTGTTTTTTCTGAAGTAGTGTAAAAAAATTAAAAAATTTTAAAAATTAGGTCTCTCTGGGTAACGTGTCTTTGTCCCTGTGATGCAGTTTTGGGCTACGCCCCCAGCCCTGGCAGGCTGCTGCTGCTCCCTGAGGATCGTCCCACAACCACCTGTGCCCACAAACACGTCCCGAGCAAGGAGCGCCCTCGCCCAGGCGGGAACAGCGGGGAGGTACGCGGCTGTTCTCGATAGCCTAATGCTAAACTCTGCGGGGCAGGGGCACACAGCCCCCGAACAGGCTCTCCCCAGCCCAGCAGCCTGGGCTCTGGCGGGCTGCCCCTCACAGAGGGACGCCGCCGGTGAGAGTCCCGAGCTCGGCCCCGTTGCCCTGCGGCCCCACAGCTGTACCGGGGTTGGCCCAGCCCCACCCAGCGGCCGGGAAGGGCCGGGCTGGGGCCGCGGCGCGGAGGCAGCGGCGGGGCGGGGCTCCGGAGCTCCGCGGCCCTACGTGCACCGCCCCGCCCCGCCCCTGACCGCCCCTTCCCGGCGGGAAGTGCCCAGCTGGCGCAGGCCCGCCCGGCGCGGAGCGGGAGCGGGAGCGGCGGTGGCGCCGGTAGCGCCGCGGCCATGAACGCGGAGAACCAGGGCTGCAGCGAGCGGCTGGTGACGGCGGCCTATGTGCGCCAGGGGGCGCAGGGCCGCCGCGCGCACGAGCTGCGCCTGCGGGCGCTGCTGGAGCAGGTAATGGGCAGCCGCCCCCGCCGGCTCCCTGCCCTGCGCACCGGGGCCGAGCGGGGCACAACCGGGGCACAGCTCGGTCTGCTTCCACCGCCGTCCGCACTAGGGCAGAGCTGCTCGCTCGCCCGCCCGCCCTCCGCGCACCGGGAGCAGAGCGGCCCCGAGCCGCCCGCCGGCCCTCCGAGCAACCGGGTTCGGCGGGGGAGGCTCGGGCCGGCCCGGGCAGGGCCGCGGCGGCCCCGCGCAGCGCCGTGAGCGCGCAGGCCGGCCCGGGGTCACGGACTCGCTGCCCTCTGGCACGGCGCCGCCGCCGTGTGGCTTGGGAGAGCTGCTGCCGTGCTGGCAGAGACCTTACGGAGCCCCAGAGTGAACGGCCGCCTTTGCGAGGAAAACAAATTGCCGAGAAGGGCCCAGCGAACACTTAAATAAATGTTTAAAAACAGTACGATATTAGCAAATTGTTACACGAGGTAAAAAGTGATACTTGCAACGTGCCAAAGCAATGTATTTCATTGCCTCTGGCATATGAAAGTCATTATCGATGAATTAGCAAGTGTTTCAGTTCCCGAACATCTTCAGTCATGTCATCTACTGTGTCCAACTTAACTTTGATACCACACTGCAGAAACTAATTAGATTTACTGAACTGGCTGTTTTGTTCCTGGGGCATGTGAAAAAAATCTGTAGACCTATAAAAATTCTTCATGAGTTTATGGGTTCCTTTCCTTTGAGGATCTTTACTGCAGTTGGCAAAGATGGGTGTAGTTGTGAACACAGTAAAGAGCATAAGAAAGAGCATGTTTCTGGCTTCAGGTTTTGACATTTTCTGGAGGTGGTTTCCTTGCCTATTAGATGACAACTAGAAAGGAAAATGTGCAGATGGGAAGATGTGTTACGTTGAAACTGTATTTTGCTTCTGCTTGGGTTTTGATTCTCTAATATCCGAATATTTTCCCTTTTGTGCAGTCTTCTCTGGTGAGTTGCTGTAGTTGCACATCATGTCCAGAGAATAAATCAAATAATCTGTAGTCTTTTAGGGAGTAATTAACATGTATACCCCACAGTGGTTTTGTGTGTACCAGAAAGAACACTCGAAGTTGAAAAATATCCTGATTGTTTTAATGTCGGCATGTGCTAATATAATTGTACTCATTACATGTGAAAGTCATTATTTAACTTTTTGAATATGGGTTCATGGAAAGTATAAAAGAGCATAATGAAAATACAAACTGCCATTCAGAGTGGGAAAGAAGGGTAACATTAATCCAATAAGTTGCATAAAGTTTTGTTCATTTTTAATTTTCAAGTTTTGTAATTACTTTTATATTATTATTATTAAGGGAAAATGTCCTGAAGATGGATGGGATGAAAGCACCATTGAATTGTTTCTTCATGAACTTGCTATAATGGATAGCAATAACTTCCTGGGCAACTGTGGTGTGGGTGAGAGGGAAGGAAGAGTGGCATCAGGACTTGTTGCCCGAAGGCATTACAGGTATAAATTATTGAGTGCTTGAATTATTCAGGTTTATTATTGCTTTCCAATGGCGTATTTTACTGTGGTTTTGTTTATCTATGACCTTGATAGCATTCGAGGAAAATACTATAATGCGATAATTGAATTGATACAGCTTTCTATATTAAATTGTCATTAATGACTCATTGGAAAGTCTTAAATGAAGCAAAAAGGTTTTGTCAGGGTTATGTCCTGTATGCTGAACTTGCTGCAGCTGAAGATGTTGAGTTGTCGTCTGCAAGGGAAGCAGATACCTTACTGGTTTAAAATAATCTATGCATTACTTGCCTTTTATAACAAGGTGCAGCTTTTCATCTGTATATTATTAAAATCTACTGTACATTGTAATTGTACGATATTGAACATTGCTAGTGAATGACTATTTGTATTTTGTTATATTTATTAATAGCTTTATAATGTGATTACTTGATTGGCAGATGAAACCTCAGTCCATCTATAATAGATTTTATATGAAGTCAGGAGATCTATAAAGACAAAAAGAGCTTTTAATAGCTTGTAGCCCTTCTGACACTTAATGGGTGTGTTGCATGCTATAATTTTAGAGCCTCTGCATTAATTTCTTTATGAATGTACTTCTTTGTATGCATGTGTTGAGTTCTGTGCTGAGTACCTTGCTGTGATGTTTTATCCAACAGGAGCAAAATTAAGGGAAAGTTCCTGGATGTTTCTCCTCGAAAGATGAACGCAAAAGCATATTAGAGGCCAGAAATTTAATAAGCTTTTCCATATAGAGGTTGAGTTGCTTAGGCTTGATGGCTTTCATAAGCCCTACAGTACCATGAAAAATTCATGGAGAAAGCCCGTAGTACATCAGTTTGGCTTTTTTAGTTTTGTGTACAGCTCTCTAGATTAGGATATGCATGGTAGGGGAGGATATCTGAGGAAGTTCTGCTTTTGGACAGTGCTGGAGAAAGCATGCCTGGCTTCTGGCTAGAACGAGCCTGAACTGGCGTTCAGCTACTGTTGTTCTATTGCAGCTCTGTCAGCTATCATCTGCTTCACCTGTGAGCATCGGCAATAGCAAGGTGTCCTCCCCTCCACCTATTTCTGCAATAAGTTTTACAGGTGACTTTGGGAGTGATAGAGGTAACAGGAGATGGTTTCCAAGCTGTCTCTCCTTTTGGCTTAACAAAGGGTCAGTGCTTGGGAGGATTAGTCCTTAGGAAGGAGTACATATGTGCACAAAATAAAAAGTACTGATATGACACAGCTATTAAGAACATAACAGGAAGGAGGGAAGAAAATATTTTAGGTGGAGTGAGGATTTTGTGTACACTTTAATTATCAAGTGTTTGTTGATTTCAACTTAGAACATGAAACAGGAAAATAAATTTAAGCTGTAAAACCATGCTCCAAGAAGTTCTGAATGTCTGACACTCATTGGACTACATTTTACTCTGTTGCCAAGACAAAAACAGAGTTAAAGCCATAAGTAGGTGTATACTGTTACTAGCTGCTGCATTTCAGCCATGGATAAAGTTAGTTCTGTAAGCTTGTATTTTGTAAATTACTTCAGGATCCTCTATTCCTGAACTAAATAATGTTCAATGTTTATAAATGCAGTTTATAACCAAAATTTATAAACAGAATGCAGAGAGATGTGGTATTCCATGACAGATAACATTGAATAGCAAAATGATAGATGAAGTGAGGATGTAGAAGATGGGCCAAGCAATACATGTATATGTCTATATATAGATATGTATCGCTTTGTATATATATTTGTCACAGTATATATTATTTCCTTGCCTTATGAAGATGAAGCATTTGTCAAGGGAGTTTCTATAATACCACTATGCCTATGCTACACTACATTGTAGACAACTCATTTTTGTTTTCCTTGGTTATGTGTCTGAACGTGTCAGCATTTATAATGCTAATTCGACAAACATCAAGAAGTGCTGAGGTGCACTTAAAAGGAAACCTGCCAGATGCTAAAGGTGTTGCTACCGTGGGCCTTCTCAAAGTTTTTACTTCAATGCTGGAACGTGGTTTACCTGTAGTTAAAAAACCCCCAAAATTTTATTCAAATATATGTAGCTTGTTACAATCAAATGCATTGTGGCAGATGTTGATGTTCCATTGGATACAAAGTTTTCCACAATTGTTTATCAAATTAGATTTTCTTCAGTCAGCAAGAATTACAGCTTTGCAATGTGAAAAAACTTGATGTGTGTTTTCAACTTTTTTTGTTTAGGTTGATCCATGGAATTGGAAGGTCAGGTGATATTTCTGCAGTACAGCCTAAAGCTGCAGGGTCAAGCCTTTTGAACAAACTTACTAATTCAGTAGTTCTGGATGTTATAAAAATGGCTGGTAGGTGTAAATTTGAAAAATCTCTCTTGTTTTCGGGGTTACATCATGGGTTCTTGGTGTTAATTTCTGACTTGCTTTTTATGTGCAGGTGTCCGGACAGTTACCAGTTGCTTTGTGGTTCCTATGGCAACAGGAATGAGTCTAACTTTGTGTTTTTTAACATTGAGGCACAAGAGACCAAAGGCAAAATACATTATCTGGCCACGTATAGACCAGAAATCTTGCTTTAAATCAATGATAACTGCAGGTAAGAAGGTAACTGACTGATTGCACAGTGTATGTTCTTCTAACAGATACGAAACTTCCACCTATCAGAGTGATCGATTCATATCCTTGCAGTAAGATCCAAAAAAGGCCTAATGCGTGGTTGATGGTGGACTCAAGGCTGACACTCAAGATGATGGCAGGCATCAGTGGTTTATTATCCCAGGGCGCCACCTTTCATACCTTTTTTCCACATGCGTAACAGGTGTTCCTGCTTACATTACCATTGGTTAGCAAACTATTCACACATGCCTTCTCTAATTGGTCATACACGTCTGCATTCTCCTCTTGTTTCTCCCACAAGGTTGTTTGTCTCTCTTTTTTAGAGGCACAGCTGTAACTTACCTAGGTCTAGGCTGCCCGCAGTCTGTTCCTATCTTCCCACACATGGTAGTTCTGCTTTATTTCTGCACTCCTGATTTCTAAGGTGATTAAGACATGCATGCTCTGTTCCTAATGCCTTGCAAAATGCAGGTGTGTGCAGTGGTACAAAGGTGTATAAAGTAGTCAAGTGAGAACACAATACTAAGGAAGTTACAGTTTGCCCTCACAGTAAGATGCCTAATTTGCTGTCCATAGAATTATGTATAACCAAAGCTCATGGTTCAAATCTCTCTCTGTTAAATTTATGCAAAAACTTGCGTCCTAGGAATTGTGATCAGAAAGTGACAATCTGTCTGATTTGCACAGTCTTTTCTGTTAGAATCGGTTAAAACAACAGAAGCGTGAAGGTTTTTTCAGATGTATACTTGAACTAAAACCCCACAATTAGTCTGAGATTTGTTGAGTTACATTCAGGTCTTGCTTTTTTTGGTCAGGTTTTGAGCCTGTGGTGATAGAAAATGTGTTAGAAGGCGATGAGCTACGGACAGACCTCAAAGCAGTGGAGGCCAAAATCAAGGCTCTTGGTGCTGAAAATATTCTGTGTGTGCATTCTACAACATCTTGCTTTGCTCCAAGGGTACCTGATAGGTAAGCAGTCTTTTTAAGAAGTGTGTTGTTACTGTAAAAACAAATAAACATTCCCCCTTTCCCCCACAACAACAAAACCCAGCCAACCAAAACATCCATGTTTTGACCATCCATCTTCCTAAAATTGCCTCTGCCAACAATTAGTAAAGATACTTTAACCCCCTTCCAGAAAAGTAGATTTAAAAAGTGAGAATTATACAGAAGGTTTTTCTTCTGTCATATAGGTGAGGTTAATGCTGATTTTTTGTGGTGAAATTAATGTCATTTTGCTAGTGGTTTTCTTATAATTTCATGGACATGGTAAAAGTAGACACTCATAGACACATAATCCAGGAAATGTAGCTCCATAGCTAATGCCATGTTTTAATGTTACTGTTGCCTTGTCTACTCTTCCAGCCTTTGAGGAATTTTCCTGGGCTGTTAATAGTTACAAAATACCCAAGAAAAGCTACAGCCAAATTTAAAGTCTTCTTGAGTTCCTCTTTCCTGTATTATGCTGATGTTTATAAGGTTAATTAAGATATACCAATAAAGAGAAACTCTTGGAAGCATGTGGGGCAGATGTGTTGTATGACTGTAACATACAATTTCCTGTACCTTGGTTTCACCATTTGCTGCATGATTGCTTGATGCTACTTATAATTTCCAGCTGCTAAATCCCCATTAAAACAAATTTAAAATACATTACATTCTTTCCTCATATTGCATGTTCATACATGTAAGTTCTGAAGTTGCTACAAAGATGTCATTCAAGTTATAGCTGAAGCTGAGATGAACACTGCAGTTATAGAGGGGAAATAGAATATCTGAGACATTATTTCAACCTGTGTAGTGGTTTTGAAATACTTCTCAATCTGAAGGTGACATGCTGGAGCAGAGGTGCCTGAAATACTTGGTATATTGAGTCGTTTGTCCAGAATTACCATGGTTGTCATTTGTTAAACCTACTTTCTCTATTTTATTAAGAAAATAAGCACCAAGAAGCAAATTCCTTAGGTTTTGCAACTGAACAGGTGTATTTTTGGGGGCTTGTATGTACCATGCTGAAGTAGGAAATATTAATGACTTTTTAAACATGGTTTTAAATGTAGTGTCTCAGTAGTTTCACTTCAACTGTTTTTAATTTATCACAAAATTGAAAAGCCTTTTGTTTTGAGTTCCTCTGCTGTATGTGCTTCTTTTTTAATTACTTTGTTATTTGGAAAATTTAGATTGCTATTCACAAGCATAGGAAAGAAATGTTATTGACTCTGCAATGTGACAAGTAGATATATTTCACTCTCTTTTCCTACCTTAGAAAAGAACTCCCAGTATTTATCATAGGTTAACCTAGTTGCTAGAGGGAAAGATGGGAGTTAAAACCATATAATTCTGTCAGAATGCTATGAACATCGCTTGAAGTTGACTTGCAGATTTATTGGCTAACTTAAATCACAGCTATCAAAATTGAATGGTCTGTTTTATAGCTTGGGTAAATGAATCTTCTCCTTATCTGCTTCCTCTTTTTGACATGCTGCGATTGTTTTGTCCTCTACAACTAAGAGATGAATTATTAGGTAGTGGCACTATGTTATGATATACCACAGATATAGGAAGATTTGAATGTACTCTCTGTTTAAAGGAAACTGTCAACTGTTGAAGGCCATAACCTTCATCTTCCTGTAGGAAGGAAAACCCCGACAGCATTTCTGGAGGGTGCAATTTTAAATGTCTATTTTTAAATATCTGCATTTGTAAGGCTTTATTTAGTTGTGGTGGTGGTGTTTTAAAACATTAAGTGGTTTTATGGCTGCTGTAGCTATGGGTTTCCTTTGAAGTATTGTTTAACTCTGTGGGAGTAATTCTCTGGTGTGTAAACCTTCTTTCTCAGAGAGGCATCAGTTCTCAGTATTTTACCTGCTGTTGCTGTGAGGTGTTTCTAAAACTACTGTATTTAAGAGAACCAAAGGGAAAAGTGTCTTTTTCAGTTGGTTTATGTACTTAGCAGAATTCCATATCTTTCAGTAGTAGAAAAAAAAGAACAAAGTTTTCTTTTCATGGACTTTCACAAACAGGAGAGAAAGAAAGAATAAACTGGGAAATATTTCTCTATTTGTGACTATTAAGAACTTCAGTAGCCAACTTACGTTAATGCTTTATTTTTATGATATGATTAGGAGCACTTTCAATGCTGCATTCTAGGCCTTGGAAGCAGGTGCAGGTACAGACAGGTGCGGTGCATCATTGTTTGCTTCCCTTGCATACTAACACGTTCTCTTCAAACTGTAGCATTCCCATTCTGTGTTGCAAAATGGATCGAATTGTTCAATAGAATATTCTCAGGAAAAAAGACTTCTGTTTTCAGTACTTGCAGAAGATAGGTTATTGCTCCTTTCATTTTCAGGAGGTGAGAAAGATGAACATACACATAGCTGTACGCCCTCTGTGTTTCTTGTTTGGTGAGATCCTCTGCCTCCATTTGAAAAGAAGCCTGTAAGAGGGAAACTATGTCCCTTTGAGCCTCTTTAGAAAGTGAGGAATGAGTCTGATTAAAAAAGAGCAGATCAGAAGGCAGAAGCTTTGCCCTGCATTACCAGTATTCTGGTAATGAGGGGAAGCCATATGAGGAGTGGCTGAGGTCACTTGGTGTGTTCAGCCTGGAGAACAGGAGACTCAGGGGAGACATAACAGTTACAACTTCCTTGTGAGGGGATGAGGAGGGGCAGGCACTGATCTCTTCTCTCTGGTGACAGTGACAGGACCCAAGGGAATGGCCTGAAAGTGTGTCAGGGGAGGTTTAGGTTGGGTATCAGGAAAGGTTCTTCACCCAGAGGTTGTTGGGACACTGGAACAGCTCCCCAGGGAAGTGGTCACAGCACCAGCCTGACAGAGTTCAAGAAGCATCTGGACAATGTTCTCAGGCACATGGTGGTACTCTTGAGGATTGTGCTGGGCAGGGCCAGGAGTTGGACTCTATCATCCTCATAGGCCCCTTCCAACTCAGGATATTTCATGATTCTGTGTTGATAAATGTGAAACATTATTGGACATGCAGCTCCTGACAAATATCTTGACTGTAGAAAATCAATATGTACATTATATGACTGGTGTTTTCCTAATCATAAAGTACGTTTGATTTTTTAAGGATAATATGGTGATGATGATTTCCTAAGTATTGATGTACAGAAAATTTAATATGACATTTGCAGCAGAATTTTGCATTGCAGAGCAACACTAGACAATGTAGTAGAAATAGAATGCAAAGGAATGTCACCTCTTGGAAAATGTTTTCATACTCTGTCACATTTTATATGTTTGTCAGTAAATTACAGTGAGAGGGTGTACAGAAGGAGAGAGAGTAAAAATGCATTGGAAGTAGAGTCTCCTGGGGTTTTTTTTACAGTAATATTACCTTTATCATCACTTCAAATTATCATATATTGCCTAATTTTTTCAAATAGATTCTATTTCTAAAATAGATTCAAAAGTTTGGGGAAAATCATGAGTAATTTTTTAAAAAAATACAGCATGATTGGAGTGTTTTAGAAAAGGTACAGTGTATACATATGTATAAAATGCTGAAGGACCTTACTTAAAATGATCAGTGTGCTCACATAAGTCTTAATTTGACTGCTTAATCAATCCAGGTTTAGATCACTGTGATTTCAGGGTGTTCTAAAGGCAAGTGAAGAGTAAACAGCTGAACAAAGTTTCAATTTGTTGATGTCCATATTCAGACATTTTAGGGCTCTCCATTCCTTTAAAGGATTTCTCTTAATCAGTTTATCTGAAACATGCAAGTGAGATTCCAGCCAAAGGGTCAAAATACTAGTTCTTTGAAATAAACATAAGCACATGCAAACTTCCTATTATAGGATGCTTTTGATTCCCAAGACACTCTTGAAACTACTGTAGACTGTTTTCCCTTTGAATATTAGAGGAAAAGGGAAAAAAAGTGACTAGATAAAGCTATGTTAGTTACAATTAAAGTAACAAAAAAAGAAAAGCTTGTGTCTAAAGCAGAATGGTTTGGAATATATTTACTAGTGTCTAGACAAAACTTAAAATAAAGAAAGAAGAATTTCAGACCAGATAAACAATATGCAATATATGTAAAAGCCAATAAAATTTTCATCTTAACATTTATAGCTTAAGATGACAAATACTGCCTTGAGGTACTAATCAAAAAAGTTACTTTTCTCATTCTAACTTCCTTGTAGTCCTTTCAGTCTTTTAATGGTCTGACTTGTAAGATGAGCTACAGTAATCAATGCTTCTCTAAATTACATTTTTATGCTCACAGGCTGGAGGAACTGGCTGTGATTTGTGCTAATTATGACATTCCACATATTGTCAACAATGCATATGGAGTTCAGTCTTCAAAATGTATGCATCTTATCCAGCAGGTAGGACCTGTGTATTTCCAGTAATATTTTTAGCAAGTATAAGTAAATCTGTGATTGTAGACAACCTAGCAAATTTTATCAGATGCTTCATAGCTTTGAGAGTAATCCCATGTGTGTCTGATATTTGAACAATTTTCTGAAACAGCAAAACAGACAGAAATACGATTTAAAGATAATAGCTATTTCTATTATGTGCTTTTTGTGTAACCCTAAATTTATTTAGGTTTTGTATATATTCATGTGTCTTTCATAATGAAAAAATGTCCTTAATAAGCTTTCTTAAAATATTTCCTAAGGTTGTTGACTAAAAGCAACATAATGGCTCATACTCGAATAGAAATTAAGCCTTCAACAGAATGTGAGTTACAGTTTTTCAATTGAAGTTACAGGATTCTACAGCAGCACTTGATAAACGTCACTGTTAAAATATTGCTGAGGAAATGGCTGAGGAAACTGGGTTAAGTTCAATGTTCAAAAAAGTTTAATTTCTGTTGCTATTCAGTTTGAAGAGGATGTTGCTTGATATGCAAGATCAGTCATGAAACAGAATTCTTTAATTTTTCCTCGTATTGTATGTGCATTGTTCTTCAATATTCTCTTTTCTGTTACCTATTCAAAATAATAGGAGGCTATACTTAATAGGGTCCAGAAGATCCTGAATTATTAGTAATTTAAAACATGCTAGTCATCTTTTTTTCTGATTGCTAAGACATTACTAACAGGATACAGACGAGCTTAATGTATAAGTGTGATAGAAACACCATGTTGGCATTTCTAAATCTTAAAAGACTGAGGGAATTTATGAAATAGAAAATGGTATATGCTTTATTTGTAATGTACTTAGTACATGTTTATTGAATTTAACTTGCACAAGTTTACTGAGAAACTAACATGAACAGGGTTGTGGAAGTGCTGGGGGTTTGCTGCATGAAATGTTCTAAAGATAAACATTTCAGACTATAATGCTACAAATAGAATTTTTACTGTGTTGGTTTCAGTATTTTTTCTAGACTCAATAGGCTGTTTATTCCTTGCTTATGCTAATGTATACATTTGAGCTCCAATTTGTTTTACATTTTTTTACAAAATTTATTTTGTGTGCTAGAAAATTTTCTGTTTATGAGAAGGTAGTTATTAATGAATACTTAGGAATGTGTGCATGCTGAGCACAGTGTGAATAGAACTTGCAGGAGTATCACAGGAAAAAGCTTTTGAGACCATTTCATGTTGTGCTTTTCCTCTGGTGGTCTCCTGTCAATTAAATCAAATGGTAGCTGCTGGCATTCATGTTCCCATCAAAAAGCTGACAAACTTGGAGTGCTTCTTCCTATCTCCTGTGCATTAAGCTATCAAAACACAGAACTAATAAATGTGGTTTAGTTTGTTCTGCTTTTTCCAGTCTGCTTGCTATAGGTATTAACTCTGTTTCTACTTCCTGCGTTTAGTATATTGTCTTAAAAATATATGTATTTGCATGTATTTTAATATGTATGGGGTTTAACCTACTTTTCAGGTTCTCTTACGCTGCATACTTTGTAATTGTACAGTTCACAGTTGCATACTACTCAAATTGAAGATGTACTGCAGAATCTACTTCTTTTCCTTTGAAAATATTAGTGATTAGGTATAAGGATGTGGGGGACATCTGCAATAAGAAGTTACTTGAATCTTAATTTTTAAAGCAGCTTTAGGGAAAAGAGTGTTTTAACAGCCTGTTTGTTTAATGTAAATTTATAAACGTATTGAAAAAAGCTTTGTTAATGAAGCATTAACTTGTAGCCTTTTATTATGAGAGTTGTAAAAAGTATTTGGGATTGAGCAGTTTTAACTGTATAATTCCCACTAAATTTTGAGGGGTTTCTTTTTGGTTGTTGTTGAAAAGGGGCTACACTTAGACTTGCAGGAACTAAAATTGATATTTTAAATCACAGCAAAATGGGAATTTGTAAGGTAGTATATTAAGCAGACAGTGGTACTGATAGTAAGCAGTGCTAAAAAAGATAATACCATGTTGATTTTTTTATCACAAATGCAGTATCTGAGAGTTTCAGGAATTTTATTTATTTTAGCTACACTTTTATATCATTATGATGCTGTCACATTTCCTTTTTTTCTAATGTATGCTGTGGATTTTTTTTTTTTTTTTTGGTCCTTTTTGATAAAGGGTGCTCGACTTGGCAGGATAGATGCTTTTGTTCAGAGCTTGGACAAAAATTTTATGGTTCCAGTAGGTGGTGCTATCATTGCTGGCTTCAACGAGTCCTTCATTCAGGAGATCAGCAAAATGTATCCAGGTAACTAGTTCATGGACTGATTTCAGCCATACAAAATAACTGTAGAAAACTTGATTATCAGCTTTCTTTCACATAAAATTTATTTTTGCCACTTTAATCTGTATATTGGGGTTTTTTTTTCAGGAAGAGCATCTGCGTCTCCTTCCTTAGATGTCCTCATTACACTTCTGTCTCTGGGAACCAGTGGCTACAAAAAGTTACTGAAAGAGAGAAAGGTAAGCTTTTTGGCAAGCAGTATTTTCTTGAAGTCAGCTGTTAACAAAGTCTTGTTGCAAAACTGCTTTGTATAGTAAATCCAGTTTCTGTCTGGAAAGCCAATGAACTTATTCTGAGCTCAGAGCTCTGAGTCTGGAAAGTGAATATAATATAATTACTTCTTGTCTAAATGGTGCTCATGAGTAAGCATGATTTACATGTTGTTTGTTCAAACCAGGAAGCCTAACTGATGTCCTGTACTATCTTGTACAGTATTCATATTTGTTGTGTGACTAATATAGTAGAATTTTGTCCACAAAAACTTAAATGGAGAAGTACTGTGCTGTGTTATCATGGTCGTACTGCTTCCAGGACCTGAGAGTGGACATTCAGAGTAACCCAGGGTCTGTGCTTTACCCTTTTGGTCCCTGTTGTGCCTTTGTGCTTTGATAGTGCTTAACTGAATGTTTGTGTACCACATTCTCTGGAGAATCACAACTTCTGGTTGGGTTATAAATACTGTGCGTTGCCACAAAAAGAGAAAAATATTATTGTTTTAGGTATTTATCTGGACACACAACTAGGTTTCTTCTCTGCTTTTCACAGACTGTGGGTTTTAAGTTAGGTATGATTGCCGTGCACAAAAATCCAGGGGTTGTCGGGTTGGAAATTGTATATCTCGAGTTATCCTTAATTCTGGAATTAATACATGGCTGATTTTTCTCTCTTTATATAGTAATACGGAGGATTTTTTTAATAGAGGCTTTATATAAGGAAATGATGTATGAAGTACTATTAAGTCAGTAATTTTAAGCTGTGCATTATCTGTTTCATTATTTTATTTGAAAACTATGTTCCCGTTGTTTCCTGCTGACAGCTTGCTGCTGTCTCTTACTGTGTGGCAGAGCAGTAGTTCTGGATGCTGTGACTTATTTCTAGCTGCTTGTAGAGGCATCCAGAAATTCTGTGCTGGAATTGAGATCCCATAGGAATAGCTAGACTATAGAAAACCAAACCAGTTTAGTGGCCTTGCAATAACTAAGAAGTGATCTGTGCAACTGAAGTGAAAACAGCTTGTGAAACACTGGAAGCAGTTCCCACTTTTGCCTCTATTGCAACATTTTATTCTGGACTGTTGTACGTATTGCCATGTATGTTTTGTGTCTTCATTAAAAGTAAATTGTGGTTTTTCCCCTTTACTCTCACTTCCAAAAGAATCTGAAGTGAATTTATTGTTTTCTACAAAGCTGATTTTGATGTTAGATTTCTACCAGTAGCAGATGTAGAAAGGGCAGTAGAAATATTGTCCGAGTCATAAATAGTAATTCTTACATAAATGTCTTAATGAAGAGCTGTATATTTTGAGTCATCTCATTTTCTTGGAAGTAGAATTCTAAAGTGAATAAAGTATTATATTTTTACAACTTCAGGTCTTTTTATTTCAAATGTGAGTATACTCTATAAACAGAACCTTATATATGCCATAAATATGTTTCTTTTATTGGATTTGCTATAGAAATAGAAACATTTTTTGCTTAAATCTGTTTGTTCCTGAATTGTAAAAATGCAATAGTGATAGTTTATTGCCTGTGCTGTGAGGAAGCAGAGGCAGAGCTATTAAGCTTCCAGCAGGAACTATTTATAGCTTGACATTGAGTACTCCTTTCTATATTGGTGCAGCTGCACCTACTCACACAAAAAAATCAGCTATAAAAAACTTCAGGGTTTTTTTTTTTTTCTTTCTCTTTTTTACCTGGTCCTTATTCACATGGGTGTTACTTTAGGTTATTTTAACGTAGGCCAGAAAGACCAGAATATTTCTGAGATTAGTCTTGCATGAGCAAGGAAAGAAATAATCTGCCCAGTTTTTCTTTTACACAGATTAGCTGTTTAATACAGGAAGGGAAGAGATTATATGCGGGAGAGGAGCATGTACATGCAGTGGGATTTTTCTGACAAGCTGGAAGTTGTGGACTGTGCAGTTGTCCAAGAGTATGAGATTATATGTAATGATAGGAAGGGGTACTGGATGTTCAGTATCCCTTTGTATATGCTTGTGTGATAGTTGGAACAGTGGTTTTCTGATCTCAGTAGGCCATTCTAGGTCCTTTGCAATGCAGGTAACAGTTGGTCCACAGTCAAAATTTGTTAATATCTTTGCTTTTAAAGAACTCATAACATTACATAAAGGTTATGTTTTTATAGCAACTTTTTATGCCTCAGTACAGGTTATACTATGTCCCATATTTTGCATTTCTGGGTCATAAAAGTTGCTAATTTTGTATATGTGTGTGTGTGTGTCTAACCCAGGCCACGTGAAGTAAATATAGTTGTTGCACTATGTAAGGGCATAAACAACGTGCTTAGTTGTCACCTCAGATTTTATGGAGAGCAAGAACCCTGCACTCAGGGCTTACATTCAGAACCCTACAAACCAGGTTTAACACCTGTTAACTGTTATCCAATATGGTTCTTTTAATCCACCTAACTAATTATTGTACTGGTATTGTTGAAGAGATGATGGTTTAGTTTCCCGCAGTTACAGATTTCCTCATTAGACTTTCTTTAATCTAACAATCAAGATAATTCTCATTTTCCTAAATGCATTTCTGTGTTACTTGGGATGTGATAGAGCTTTTTATGTTGGTATCCATCTGTCTGTATACTTTCTGAGAGTACAACTGGAGTTATTTTTATGTCCTTATGTAGTATGGTGTTAGTACATACTCCTTATGGAGTATGTTTCTAAAATATTTAAGATCGTACAGAGTGGGAGGTAATTGGGTTTTACAATTCAGTAAAATACTGGGTTTATGTTTCATGAGTTATCATTGATGTAGTTCTGATTTGAATTAATTATTTGTACAGGTCAGTGTGAGTTTGTATTGCTGCTCCACTTATGATGGAAGAAGAGGAAAGCCATTTAATGAGGGATATTAAAAATGTTAAAAATCAGCTATTCTCAAAGCAAGATAGACATTTGTTACTCCTTTTTTTCCTAGTCAGTTTGCTACACTGTAGCTTGTCAAACCTGAGAATATTGGTGGCTTTTCCTCATGAGAAGTATATATAACCATATTCAAACTTTACTGTAGCTCGAGGCAAATTTGTTTAAGTGACCTGTTTTAAATGGTGTTGTGTAGTTAAACAGGTGGCAAGCATGAACGAAAATTTCAGAGAGGCCTCCATACTTATAGCCTGTGTTGGGGAGTTTGGGTCATGAACTCAAGGTCTCACAAGTGCTGAAGAAAAAATGTGTTGATTGCTGTTTTTAAGAAAGACCTTTAAAAAAATGTGAATGTGGCGATTGTCAGCATTAGTGTTACTAAATCAGATTGGCAAGACTTACTGGGCACTTTCTGTTAGATTACGCATCTGTTAAATACAGATGATATAAAGATTTACAGGTTCTGTAATTATTTTGTATTTTTAAAACTTTTTGGTCTAAATCCAGAACAAAATTCCTGCAATGCAAGAGAACCTGTCTAGGAGGGTGTGTGGTATATGCAGGTGTCACACACATACATGCATAGTTTATCACATGTTTGGCTGCATTTCAAGAAAGTAATCCTTCTTCTGGGCTCTCACCTACTGCCAGATCTCCATGCTCAGCACTGCAGCTTCTCTGCTGGGTGGAGAGCTGTGCTGAGTGCTCTGCTCACATCACAGCTCACATGCAGCTGCTCCTTCTGAGGCACAAAGCAGAAGAGAGGCTGTGAGGGCTGTGTTATAAAACAGCTGCTGCTGCAGAGTAAGATGGGAGCAGATCAGTCTCAGGCAAGCACAGCAGAGCTGGCAGTCTGTGTCTAGTGTGAAGAGGCTGTAAAATGACTCTTGCGCAGTGTCATCTTCAGCGCCATGAGCAGCTCTGTGGCTGTTCCCTGGGGACGGCTCATCTTTTCAGATGAGTGACACAGGGAAGAAGGCAGAGTGTTACAGACTCAGAGTGTAAGCAAGCTGGGTGGTTCGAGCCAGCTAGGATAGTTCAACCCTGCACAAAAACTTTTCTGGCCTTCATCAGTTGCCTCTTTGTCAGCTGGTATGGGACTAAGGGCTTATTTAGTACCCCCATCTTCTTTTTCTCTGGAGTTACTGGCTTTTTCCTTACTTGTTTCTCTCTAGTTATATTCATTTGGAAGGACAGTGCCTATCACAATGGAGCGACAAATGAAGAGCCACCCCTACTAGTGTAGGTTCTATTAAAAATAGTTTTATAATGTAAATACGGTATGATTCAAGTATTTCTAATGATTGTTACAACACTTCATGAAAATATTTATATATATATATGTGGAAGTCGAGAGTTTCATCCAAGTAATTGAGTTATTTGGCATATTTGATGCATACAGTGTTGTTCACTTGTTCTTCTTTGTTTTTAAGGTGTTTTGTTGGCTTAGGTGCTGGAAGGAACCATAAGTGAAAGACATTTCCACATAGTTTAGCATTCATTTCTCTAGCCTAATGAGGTTTTGTGATAAGTTTCTAAGATAAAAGAGTGAATTAAATAATGAAACTTAACTGACATTCAGTGTTTGGGTTGTTCAGTGTAACTTTAGCATAGTAGTTGGAGAAAACTTGAGTGCCTGCTACAGAAAATCTATTATGTAAGAGCTCAATTATATATAATTGCTTAGGGTGCTTATAAATTTTCTATATAAGAGAAATATTTTATAATGGAGGTTGGTTATAGATTTGACCTCACGAAAATATTGCTTTAATAATTTTTTTTTGAAAGACAGTTAATCTATTTTGCAACAAACTTCTGAAACTATAAAATGTCTAGAGGGCTTCAAATGGAAAGATGCAAAATAGTGTCGTTAATAAAAATAGGAAGCTTTGAATTTGTGTTCATGTAGCTTAAGTCAAACTGATGAGAATACATACTTGGGGGTTTTTTTTGCTATCTTTCCATTCTCCTTTGTTTTAACAAATTCCTGTGTATGTAAATGCTCATCTAGTAACCTAATTTCATTGAATAGATTTAATTGAATTTAATACATTTATGCAGTGGGTAACTTTTTATACCAACTTTCAGTAATATTTTCAATATTCCGTTCAGCAGTCCCTTCTGTAGCACTGTAAGAAATTTATCAGAGAATTCCCTAGGTACAACACACAAAAATTAATTATTTGGAAATTGGTCTTGTTTCGGTATATTTTTTCTCAGTACTAATTTCACCAATAATATCTCCACAGTAGGCACAATTTATGTATATTTCTATAATACTTTGCTTCAGTTTTAGAAGTAAATAGCCAGCAGAGGGGGCACAAATTAATTTATGATTTGTATTTAAAAAAACAAACTAATAAAATGGCTAGCACATTAGTGATGCTTATTTTGGAAACCAACGAATTAATAAGGTGCTTACATGCAGTGAGGGACCAGAGGAAAGGCAAAAGTGTCTGAACATTTGAAACATAAATGTTTTTCAGCTTCTGTGAGTGAACTGTAAATAAACTCTGTAATGAAATCATAAAATCACTTGGTTTACAAGAAATAAGAATGATTTTTTCACAGACTTCCAGTTCTGATAATTAACCATAGATATGTCCCATTTTTTTTGTTGTTTCAAGCATTACAGAAGCTTTATGTTTTTGTGGATAGTTGTATCAATAGCCTAATTCATTTAGACAGTAAGGGTACTTGTTTCTCTCTGTCTGGATTCATTCTGTGGCATTAGAAAGTACAGGTGGGGAGCTGTGTTCATTTAGTTGCTCATGAAGGGAGACAAGGTTTCCTGCAGTGGTTCGAGAAAAGCAGCTGTAACATTCTTCTAACATAGGTACCACAAAGCTCATTTGGTTTCATAAAACCTTGGGGAGGTCCTGTTCAAAAGTGTAATTTTGATCACAAGCTGTAATTTGTATCTGTCAGAGTCCACAGGTCAAAGCAGGCTACTCGTCTACAAACAGAAGAGGTAATTCTATTTAAAGAATGAAAAAATCACTTGTCAGGTCCAGAAATTGATGAGGATGCTTAAACAGGCAGTCACACTGAAGCAGATAAGCAGCACAATTTTTATGGCCAGAAAGAGGAGAAACCTGGTGTTTAATATCTTTTCAAAAGACTATCCAGTGTCTGTATGGTTTTGCTAGTTTTTATGAGAGACTAGGCATTAAAAAGGATGGGAAAAAAAGCTAAAGCATACAGTAAGAAGAATGGTGTTTATTCTCACTCTGTCCATAAGTGTTTTGAGCTGATATCTGAAGAGGAATATGTTAAAGAGAGGAAGAGCATGAGCAATTATCATAGATTACTACTGGGGAAGAAGGAGGATATAAAATCCAGATGAAGTAAAAGAAACAGCCTTTTATGTGCAGTGTGACTTGTATCTGAGCCAAAGTATTTATGAATCTCAGTCTTATGACACTTTCAGAGTAAAGGTGCAATCCAATTAAGTGCTACCGGAAATTCAGATATTTCCATTCTTTTAATCAACTTGAACAGGAGGGGGGTCTTAGGAAAAGGACAGACTGCTCAACTGAACTGAGTATTCAAGAGAGTGTATATTGTGTGAAACAAAATACAGTCAAATGTGTGCTCATAGCCTCCTTAAGAGACTGGATTTTTATTCTCATACAGAAAAAAGAAGTCTCTGCCCTAGTGGGAAATGTGATTGTGTGATACATGGTAACACAATATACTGCTTTTAGTCTGGAATATTATTAATGGAGAGAAGACAAAATAAGGAGCAATTTGCCATAACGTGGCCATCTGTGATGGTAACAGTTCATTTGCAGTGGCTTAGGGGGCTAGGGCACAGGAAGGCTCTTGAAAAGTGGGGTGGGGTAAGACCTGCTGTGCAGTGGGAATCTCTTCAAGATATTTTAACTCCCTAGGTTTCAGGGCCATAGAGAGAATGAATGACATCCCAAGCCCATATATTAGACCAGATAGAGACTTTTGTATCAGCTTGAGAGATAAGAACAGTGTTCAGGAAATAGAGCTGTTCCTTTATAGAATTATTTCAGAGAATTGTTTGATCCACTTACTTGGTACACATGAAAAGAGAATCAGCTGAGCACCTGTAGGCTGTAATGGAGACTTAACAGTTTTGTGAAATAGGTGCTATTTTCTCTGTTTGATAGCTAATAACAAAAATATTGCATCTTTTTTTCCAGGAGATGTTTTCGTATCTTTCAAGTGAGCTGAAGAAGCTGGCAGATAACCACAATGAGAGACTGTTAGACACACCACATAATCCCATTTCCTTAGGTAATTGTTGGGGTTTTAACTTTTAAAAAAAAACTAATATACTGTGAATTCATAATGCACTTTCACATACCATTCCTATATATTAAACATCACTACACTCTACTAAATTGAACCCAATAAGGTAACCTACTATAAAAGCAGAGTAGTAACTTGGACCCATTATTTTGTTCCTGTCCAACATATTCATTTGACAGAAATTAATTCAAGACAGGCAGAAGATGGTAGCATGTAGTAATACTTTATAAAAAGTAGATTTAAAAATAAATTAGGGTACAATTATCTTGCCCATCTTCTTAGTGTTGTAAAAGAGATTATGGAATTCCTACTCAAGGTATTTGTTCTAACCAAAAATTCTGCTGAAGACCAAAATAATTCTGCCCACCTGTGCATAATCTTCATACAGTCTAACCAAAGAAGTAATCTATGACATCTTGTGGAAAAATTAAAAATTATTGTACATAGTGTTTCTTCTTTTTTTGTATGTGAACACAAGTATTTGGCTAGATTCTTGTAGGAAAGCAACTTGTCATTAATGATGGTTCTTTGGAGAGAAAACAGCTTTGTAGCAGTTTTAACCTGACCTTATGTTACTTCAGCCATGTCATTGAAGAATCTAGACGAAACTAATGATGCTGCTGTCACCCAGCTTGGATCTATGCTTTTCACAAGACAAGTCTCTGGAGCAAGGTAAGGGCACTATGAATTAAAAAAAAAAAATGGGGGGCATGGGGGGTGTTGTGTTAGCATATATTGTATGAAATCCTGTAAAATGTTTTATACCAACTGTGTCATGATTACAGAAGGCAGTCTGACAATAACAAGATAGAATAATCACCCTTTTTTATCACTGTTACAGACTAGTAATGTCTCACTGCCTGAGTTAGCAGTGGGACTTCCTATGTCTGCTTTGGTAGCCTAAAATGGATTATCTATGCCCATTTAATTTAGTGTCATTAGTCCCTAGCATCCCTTGGTTTCATTTAGTTTCCAGCTGTTGTCTGATCTTATAGTTAGGTGTAAGCTACTAAGGGAAGATCTGTATTTTTGTTTATTGCAGCACAAATATGGTTATGCTGCATGTCAAGGGAATAAGCTTTTAATACCCTACATAGCTTTTTGTCAAATGGAAAAAAATTCTGCTTTCTGGAACTAATTGTATTTAAAAAAATAATTTAAAAAATTAAAAATCTATAGCCTGAGCCAATCTGAGCTGAATTTATTCTTAGAGACACTGTTACAATGAAACGCAAGCCAAATAATTTTTAATGATTTTGGTTTAAACCTTTTAGAAGAAGAGAATGATTTAAAATTTGTTTTGGCAGCATTCCTTAATCTGAATATTACTGCTGCCATGCTAACTTCTGCCACAGACTTAATGTTATTTTTTTGTAGCAGAGCTTAATGTTTCCACGTCAGAAGGTATGCTTCATTAGCTTGGATTATTCCACTTCCTGCACAGATGAGTGACAGTAAATCTATATGTACTGTGGTTAGATGCTCTTTTTAATTTGCCTGTCCTAACCTTGGCTGGTCCTGTAATTTTCACCATCTTTGGCTGAAATTATTCAAGAGTTTCAAATTTTGAAGTTATAATTCTCCAATTCTTTTCCTGATGTAAAGGGTTCAGGTTTTCCCTTTTGTGTTATGTAAGTAATTCTTTTGTAGTAGACACCATTTGACCTGGAATTTCAACTGATTTTAAAAGTTATGCTGGTGCCGAGTATCAGTGGTAGGAATAGCAACTCCCTACTTCAGTAGGAATTTCTGTAATTGTGTTCAACCTAGGGTACCACATAAAATATTAAGGCATCTTTAACTGAGTCACAATTTTATTTTTTTGTTTCAGGGTTGTTCCCTGTGGGTCTGTACAAACTGTGAATAACTACACTTTTAAAGGCTTTATGTCACATGCAAATGACTATCCTTGTGCTTACCTCAATGCTGCCTCAGCAATTGGAATTAAAAAGCAAGATGTAGATGTATTCCTAAAAAGACTTGACAAGTGTTTGAAGACCTTTAGAAAAGAAGCAAAGCAAGAAAAAAGTATAAATGAAGTAAGTGATTCTAACGCAGCCACAGAACAACTGGAAGAGTAGAAGATACAGATTTAGTAACACTGGAAGATAAGGTTTTGTCTGAAGTATGTCAGGTTTGTATTCAGTTCCGACTGTTCATCTGCAGTGCAGAAATTTATTCTTGTTCTTGTATTCTTGTTATTGAAAACAATAATAAAAATTGGGGTGGAAATCAGCTTTAAGAAAGTAGGTGATACTCTCTCCAAGAACAAAGGGCCAGACACAAGTTTTTTGGAATGTATGAAATGCATTCAGTATCTGCCAAAGGAAAGCTTTCCTAAAGACTCAGAGTTTGCCTTTCAATCTGTGTGTGGCTATTTGGACTGGTGTTTACCAAATCAGAGGATGTCTGTTCACATGTTTTTGTTTAACAAGATTGTCTGTGGCAGTGATTGAATTCCCTCCTAGGTATAGACCATCCAAGCAACACTTCACTCTCAAAATACTTATTTTTCATCAGTGTATGTGTCACTTCTAATTTCTTTTCAAAGATTTATGCAAATGTTGGGATAGCACTTACAAAATAGCGTTCAAACTGTGTGAGGAAATGACAGAGTTGGAATAGTAATGTTTTTCAGGTGTTCTCACCTGTCATGACCTATCTAGAACTAGTCAGCCTGCAGTAGCAAAGAGGAACCTAGAGTACCTCATATCCTGTCAGTACGCAGCTCTTGAAAACATTTGCATAGTTCAGCAGCCCAAAGGAGCTTTAATACTGAAAGTCAGGGGTTGTGGAGTGAAGAGGTGCAGTCACTGGGGAGGTGGCTTGTTTTTTTGTTTTCATTCTTCCCATTTGATAGGGTGATCAGATCAAAAACTGAATGAAAAGGAGGAATGCCATGTAGGATTAATGCAGCAGTTTTAAGAGCCAGTGCGACCTGAGAGTATTTTGGCATTTTTAGTCCACTATTGTTGAAATTTATGTACTTCCATTTCTGTAGTGTCTCTTGGCATTGGCACTGTTGCTTCTGTGGCTCTGTGCTGTTGCTGATTTGAATTCATTAAGCAAAGAATAGATTCAGAGTCTGTTCCTGAAACAAAGGTTCCATATCACTGGAGTGACAGTGCTGTAGGTTGCAAAATGTGTAGTTATTCTTAAATGTGGTTACTACATAGCTTCTATGTCATTTACTGTTCAAAGTGAGCATAATGTTCAGACATTTTCTTTGTCTGTCTGCAATGTAGTATTGCTCAGAAAACCACAATTAATGAGTTCTAAATGTCAGGAAACGTTTTAGTTACTTTGTTGGGTGGGATCTGAAACATATATCCTTCAGAGCCCTCTGTAAATCACTTAATCAAAAGAGCAGTGCTTTTGAGAGATTGTCTGTCCAGCACATTCAAATGAATTCATACAAGAGGTGATGCTAGTATGTGGGAGTTAATAATGTGCTAATCATCACAAAGGTGCTCTCACTTAATGAGGTCCATTGCATCTTAAGCTTAAATTGACCTGCTGCTTCCACATTGTTATTGCTGGAGTTGCGTGTTAGATTGATTAAAGCTTGTGCAGGTACAGCTCCCCCGACTGCAGTCACACAAGTTGTTTGCTGTACAAACACATCCTAGGAGACATGTCATATAATTTGGCCACTGAGCCCTTGTGGTTGTAAGGAGATGTAAATGGCTTGTCTTTTCTTCCTCTCTCTCTTTCTCCTCCCTTCCCTACCCCCCCCCTTTTTTTTTTTTTTTAATTTGAGCGCATGCTATACCTCAGTTTCTCCAGTCAGAAAAACTTCCACAAACTTTGGAGCCACATCTCTGCAGCTCTCTGCCTTCACTGCCGCAGTATTCCATATTTCGGAGCAGTCAGGGAAAACCACCAGGCCTTAGTGATACCTTTCTTCGTGGTTTTTGATATTGCTGTTCTGTGTCTGAATGAGTATAAATTATTGATTTAGATGACCAGTGACAGAATGTGAGTGTTAGCACTATTACTACAAGAGTTTAGGGAGATGCATGATAGCAGCTAAAAGAAGCATTTTGATGGGTAGTATCCTGATTCTGAATAAAGAAAACAGCAATGTTCTTCTCTGAAAGTAAGAAATCTCTGCCTTTTATGGTCTCATAATAAATTGTCTGCTGCAAGTAATTCAGTCACTTCTAACACAGATTGAACTGCTTCCTCAATTAGTATTTTTTTCTGTCTTTGAAATGTTTCCCATTTGCAATCAAAGCTGAAAATTTCAACAAAGCTCTAAACAAGAGTTCATAGAGCTAAGTAGTTTGATTTTTACTTCTTAAACCTTTTTTATTAAAAAATAAGGTGATGACTTTAATTGAAAACAAAAATAAAATTTAATTTGTGTCATTCAAGTTCTTCACAGTTCTTAGTGAAGCCACCTGAAGTGAGAAAATCTGAAATATTTTGAGAAACGTGTCTCACCATAATGTATAAACTCTTGAACTAAATATTCATGTTACACTGCTTTGGTAAGCTTTTGTACCAGTTTTCAGGACTTTTTTGCTTGCTTTATCCCCATAAATGTCTTCAGTTTTAATTAAAATTCATATTTTAGAGACAGAACCATTCTATAATGTCACATAAATGTAAGGAAGTTTCAAGTAATTAAATGGCAATATACTTCCAAGTAAAAGGAGAAGACATGGTTCTTTACAGCACATTTGAAACAGGAGATTCAGTAGAGGATAAAAGGTATTTTTCAAGTAAGAGTATAAATTTCTTATTCTCTGTTCAGTAATGTCTATAATAAAGTAATGAAATAACACTGGAGCATATACCCATGAACGGGGGTTTCATTCCCTCTGTATAACAGCTACAGGGAGATTTCAGCAATGGCAGCTCTCATCCACTAAAAGCAGTTCTGTGAAAGATGGCAATGGTATGGGCATGTGTCAAACTGCAGCATAAAGCAAATAACAAATATATTAGCAGTATTTGCCTTCTATGAAGATCTTTCCAAGAATGTACAGTGAAGTAGAAAAGCTTCTTAATTAAGCACATCCCTTACACATCCCTCTACATACACATGTCACTAAAGGCTTTCACATGGCTCAAAAATCTGTAAGAGTCAACTTGCTCTCTCCAGCTTCTACACTATGAGGGAGACATTGTGGAAGGCTGCCTGGGCTCCAGAACAGAGTCAGGGTTCACAGAGCAAGAATCCTTAGTAGAAACACCAGGAAGAGATACCCATTTAGTAAGGCTGTCTCACAGCTACTATTTATGTAGCTACCTTTCTACATAATCTAGGTCACAGCATGTGGTTACCAGCCATGAAATAGGAATCGGCAAGCACTTGGAATACCCCAGAAGAGCTGAGGATTCAGAAAGACAGGGTTAGGAGGTTACCATTACTGCTAGCTGTCTACTGCTCTGAGTTACTGCCCTGTAGCCAAGGGATCTGTCTGCTCAGCAGCTGTTCATGCAGTGTGCTCCCAAGCACTGAACCTGGGGTGTGTTTGAGCATTGCCAGGCTGAGAAGCAGTGGCCCTAGAGCCAGCACAATGCCCACTGTGCTGCTGCAGTGGGGATGTGTACCGATAGGTGCTTGGCAAAGACTGTCACCTTTGGCAGCGGGGTAGGGTGCAAGGGTAGGCAGGGACCGCTCAGCTTGCTGCAGTCTGAATCACCAAGTGACTTTCCCCCCTAACAGGGCCTGCAACTGTTGTGTAAGGTGCTTTTTTTCCCTCTGATGTTGCATCTTAGACTGTCTGGATCTATACAGGTGGAAGAAATGAGGGAGCAGATGGCTGTGCCTTATAAAAATAGCACTGGGATAATATAGTGCAAGTGAACTGACACTGAATGACCCATCTCACAGGCCCACTCTTAGTTTACTTTTTTTTGTAGTATCTGAGATAATCAACAAAACAAAGGACTTGGAGCAATAATATTGCCTATTTGTGCTTTGCTCGTAACAATTGCCTAAGATACAAAGCAAATAAAATCTACCAGATGCAGCAAATTCTCTTGAGCCTAAGAAAGCAAAATTGTAATGTTGCAAATGTAAATGCTGGCATTGCAGCTTAATACACATATAAACCGAGCAATCTATATTGTGCGATCATCATTTTTTAAGAAAGGCTGGAGCCCAGAGACTAGCAAATGTTCTCATCTGCAGTGTATCAGCAGTTCTCAGTCTTCAGCTGCTCTACAGATAATAATTCTAATTGAAGAATCATTACATGGATCCATATGTGAATGATAGATGGGCAACAGCCTTTTGTTCATGATACTTTAAAAATTGAGTTGCTGTTTTTACTTTTATAAGGGGTGATTAGATTGGTTTTTCCTCCCCCCCTTTTTTTTTAATGCAACATTTTAATCACCCTGGTCTGACAGGATTTGGAATCTGAAGGGAAAACAATTTCTATAGCTGACAATTTTTTTAAACAATAGCTATTTAAAGCCTTGAATTGGTTACAAAGTGACTCTCCACAGAGAACCTTTGTTCAAATGTTTTTAATTCTGAAACTAGTGCTTGAAAAATTGTGTTCCATGTGCTCTGTAATAATTGTTTTTCATATATCATACTTTTTTCCCCTCAAAGATAACAGCATACACTTTAGTGCAGTTTAATAATCCTTTTAAAAAACCATAGTTAAAAAGGCATTTGCTCCGTTACTCATCAAGCATCTGTTGTATCAAAGAACTGGTAATATATTTATCTTGATGGATTAGCTTCAGTGTTCTGGACCAAGTTCAGTGTAACTGGACCAAGCTTTCAAGACTCCTTTGGGGATCCTAAAGTCAAGTTCATGATCTAATTAAGATGGGTGTGATAATTATATCTGCTGCCGAACAGGAGTCTTTCATCAAACCACATTTCAACTAAATTCAAAGCTGATCCAGTTCAGAAGCTGAATTGATTTCTTAATGTGAATGGTGAAATTTATTTTGCCTTTAGATCCTGTATTCCAATCCAGGCTGAGTCAGTTATAGCAAAATTAAAAGTGTTCGGTTTTTAACATAAAGTGAATAGAAAGAGTACAGCGGTTTCAGCTGGGTGCTACCTTTCCTGTTACTTGTTCTCAGAGGGCTGCAAACATTAGGCTCCCATCTTACACCCACTGCTGTTTGGAGGGTGGCTTTGGTCATGTACACATAATATTACAGCAACAGAGGTGTGTGCGTTACTGATCTTTTTCTAGGCATCCCAAGTAGGAATGCACCACTTGGGAATTCAAGATGAACACATTGCATTGCTACTGGTCTGTTTTCTCCAAAGACTTTTTCTCAGGCAAATTTCTTGTGTCTGAAGTGTGCCAGGGGAGCACATGGCCAAAATACAGGGAAAATGAGTCAGGTCTCCAACATTTTTCAGTCTTTCAACACTGGTTATTTGTGTTTGGCTCTTGTGATGTGTGGAGTTCATATTGCTATGGAAACTCATGTAAAAAATGTTTGCAACCATTCTTGTCCCTTGCCTAAACTGTTTCTGAGCCAGCTCTGTAGGCACTGGGTCAGGGTGCACTGCTCTGGCACTGCAGCTGGGGGGTTGTGGGTGCAGCCCTGAGCTCTGGCTGCAGAAGAATTTGGTGCCCAGGAGGGGAAAGCATTCCTGCTTTGCTCTGATATTGGGCTACCAAGCACATGTGAAGCAGAACTAGTTTGCAGACACAGCTGCTGTTGAGGCATTGAACCTGCAGCTTTCTGGAGTCTGAGGAGCTGCAGAAGGGAAAAGAGCTTAGTTTGGTCTGCAATATGTCAAATTAAGAAATGTAGCTGTTGAGGGGAAATAATATGTCTAATGTAACTAGAGAAATGTATTTTTAAAAAATTGCCACATACTGTATAAACTCTTGATTAAATACAAATCTGCTTACTACCCTCCCTGTCATCTTCCGGCTCCTGACTCTATACAGCATCTATTTCAATAGTGATAGCGGAATTGCAAATGGCTTAGTGGGTGGAGAGGCTTGGGATACAGTAAAGATACATTTTTAAATGGAAGATGAGGAAAGTGTCTAGGAAGTTCACAAAAATAGAAATAGCCTGAAATGCTTGCTGTGCAGCTGAGGAGGTGGTGAGTCTCCAGGAGGATCAGAGTATGCATAGTAAAGTCTTGACCTCCTGCTCAGTGCAAGCACCAGAGAATACTGTCAAAATGCAGCTCTCATTTCATCTCAGGAGTAGCCTGCTCTCTAATACTATGCATTTCCAGTACTCTGTTCTCCCCTTACCCCACTGAGTAATTTTGGGTGTGGTTTTTTTTAGACTCTGCTGTACTAGTGCACCAGAAAAAGAATGGGAAGGGAGGAAGGATGCCTACCAGTGAATTGCCATCCCCACTGATGCAGAACTTCTATGCAAGAAGTCAACTGGAGCACACAAAGGCAGCAGGTGCAAGTGCACATGCCACTAGCCTTTTTTTGTTGAAGGGTTTATAATCAGTAAATGGATTTGAATATCATTTTTTAAAATAATGATTTAACTGTTGCCATTAAAACTCATGCTCATATCCAATGCAGATGGCACAAACTGTCACGCTCTGGTTTTCTCCTTGGTTTTGTTTCTAAAAATTTCAGCTGAATGTTAAATCTGTGTCAGGATAGCACTTCAGGTTTCAGAAAAGATACACACCATGTTGACCTAGCAGTGCATGATTTCATTGGGCCCCACAGGGTTCATTTCCCACCTCTGAAGGCATGCTTAGGAATTTCAGCCTCATTGATCCAAGGGCTCTTGAAGTGAGATATTTCTCAGTGAGTCTGTGTCACTGAGAAAGTGGAGGTCTTTGTGGGCTCTTCACAGTGCCTTGTGGTGACTTCACCCAGTGACTTTGGATCCCTGTGCTCATTTACAGGTAAATAGCTTTTCATCTCTTTACACTGAGAGGGGCAGTATGATTTTTTCTTTATTGCTTCTACACCCTTTTCAGTATTAAAAGTTATGGCGAGTGAGACACTGCTGCTGCCTTGAGCAAGGCTGTAAGGCACACGTGGATTTGCTCATGGGGTGGAGCAGAACTGAGGGTGTTTGAGCTCCAGCATAACTTTGCTCCTCGCGCTGAAAGGCCATTGCCCTGCCAAGCGAGGCAGGGCCTGCGGTGGCCCTCCTGCAGGTGTCAGCTGGGCAGAAGGGAAGTGTGCGGCTGCCTTGGGCTGTCCAGCCTGCTGATCCAGAAGGCAGTGGTGTTTTCTCTTTCCTGGATGTGACGGCTCTGCCCCAGGCTCGGAAAGAAGAAGAAGTAACGATGTATTTTTGTCGTGGAAGGCAGAAGCTGTGACTCAGGGCTCCTGGGGCACCACTTAGCAGACCACAAAGATGCCGCTTTCATTTAGTTGCTATATAACTGCATTTCTGAGTCTCCCTGTTTGCTTTGTTCTTGCATAAACCCCTCTTCCTGCGTCTGCAGGCCCTAATTTTCCCTACCTTGCACTTTTTGTAGATTTTTACATCCATGCAAGTGGTGACAAAACAGAGCTCTTTCGCTGTGAGAGCATTTAGTATACATGCTGCATTTACTTGGCATAAGCATAGGAGGCCATAGTAGGGGCAAGGCAGTGGGGAATCAAGCCAGTTGTTTACAGCTTCCTCCAAAGGACTGGTAGGTCAAACATCCTTCTCCTGGCCACAATACTCTGCCATTAACAGCTGTTAGCGAGTGTTAGCGCATCATATTTTTTCCCCTCGAGGCTGAGTACATTATCTCTACAACACTCCAGCACCTTGCTGGGAAGATGCCACAGCTCTGTTTTCAAAGCGTTTTGTTAATGCTAGTGACCTTGGTGGTGTGACCACAACACCTGCTTTACCTGATAAGATCATTAATTTTTTTCTCTTCAGCCTTTGTGTTGAGCATAAGCAAATCTTCATTTGTACCTGGAAAACATTGCCCAAACATCGGCTTGTTGGAGCACTGACCTGTGTCTCCCAGTATTTTTTAATGTATTAAATAGACAATTAGAAGAAATCACTTCAATAAAGGCAGAGTGAACACAAGCCTCTCATTAGCTGCAATCGAGCAAGACTGCATTGGAATCAATCACATGGCTTTTCAGCTGTCACTCTGCCACAGCAACAGCTGTCTGTCAGTCGAGGTGACAGCAGAGAGCCGATCTATTCTCTTCTCTGAGCTATAGAGATAAGCTGCACATGCACAATGAATGTACTCTCAACACATTGGGAAGAGCAGAGGGTTTTTTTTAATGATAAATCTTCTCTCTTCTAACAGTTCCTCCTTCCTGATGGATTGAGAACTGGCTGAACGGCAGATCCCAGAGGGTCCTAATCAGTGGGACAGGTCTAGTTGGAGGCCTGTCACGAGTGCTGTCCCCCAAGGTTCAATACTGGGCCCATTATTGTTTAATTTATTCATCAACGACTTGGATGAAGGTCCAGATGCCTTCTCAGCAAGTTCATAGAAGACACAAAGCTGGGAGGAGCTTTGGGCTGATCCCCTGAGTGCTGTGCAGCCCTTCAGAAGAACCTGGGCAGGTTGGAGAGATGAGCAGAAAGGAGCCATCTGAAATTCAATAAAGGCAAGTGCAGAGTCCTTAACCTGGGAAAGAATAAACCCGGGCACCAGCACAGGCTGGGGGCTGACCTGCTGAAAGCAGCTCTGTGGAGAAGGCCCTGGGGATCCTGCAGGACAACAAGCTGCCCATGAGCCAGCAGTGCCCTCGTGGCCAAGAGGGCCAATGGAGTCCTGGGGTACATTAGGGAGAGCATTGCCTGCAGGTCGAGGGAGGTGATCCTGCTCCTCTGCTCAGCCCTGGTGAGGCACATCTGGAGTGCTGTGCTCAGTTCTGGGCTCCTCAGTGCCAGAGAGACATGGAGCTCCTGGAGCAGGTGCGGGGGAGGGCTATGAACGTGGTTAAGGCACAGCAACATCTCTGTTACAAGGACAGGTTGAGGGAGCTGGGCCTGGTCAGCCTTGAGAAGAGAAAACTGAGAGGGAACCTCATCAATGTCTGTCAGTGTCTGCAGGGAGGGTGTCAGGAGGATGGAGCCAGGCTCTGCTCAGTGGTGCCAAGTAACAGGACAAGAGGTCATGGGGAGGAACTGATGCCCAAAAAGTTCCACCTGAACATGAGGAAGAACTTCTATACTGTGTGAGGGACCAGGTGCTGGAACAGATTGCCCAAGGAGGTTGTGGAGACTTCTTCTATGGAGATATTCCAGAGCTGTCTGGACACAATCCTGTGCAATGTGCTCTAGGGTGACCCTGCCTGAGCAGGGAGACTGGACCAGATGACCCACTGTGGTTCCTTCCAACTTTACCCGTTCTGGAATTCTTTGATTCCTCCTCCTTTTTCAGTTTATCAGGCTGCCATCACCCTCTGCCTTTTTTCTGACAGTGGCTGTGTGTTCTTCTCCTGCTTTTTTCCTTACGGGTTTGGTTTTCTGCATGTTGCTGCTTTGTATTTTTACAGCTGCATGCCACCTTCTGCTGTGTTCCACCTTCGGTTGAGGTGGGCTCTGTCAGAGAACGAGACACAGGTGGTGCTGCCTCCAGGGCTACTGTGACTGTGGCTGGCAGTGCCATCAGCTGCAGCTGATGTCCATAAAGTGCTGATTGTAATTGGTTGGCTAAGGTTTAAATGGGTCTTAAACTCTGTGGAGTTTTAAGGAGGAGCTTTAAGGGCTTGTGAAGGGAGCCCTACTTCAGCCCTTTCCCCAGTCCCTTGTGTAGGCAGGCCTACAAATTTTTTGCATTTGCTCTTGCTTCTTTATTGATCAGGCATGAGTTGATTGAATTGTAAGGTGTCTTCAACGTTCCCCTCCCCACTGTTTGCCTCAGTTTTGTTGCTCCTACGTTGCAGTGCTGATAGTATTTTCATGTACTGGGTAGTGCTGTAGCTCCTTTCCCTCTTCCTCATCCCTATGCTAGCTGGAGAGGAGCAGATTTCCTTGGCAGAAATTCTGTGTTTCAGCTCTTGTTACATGGCCCCATGCTCAAGCATATCCTGGTGGTGTCTCCTGTGTAGCAGGGCTGTGCAGGGATTGCAAGTTGCTCCTGGTTTTTGCCTTACTCTACAGTAACAGGCATTGTATTTAGGAATCTGTGGGTCTTGGGTGACCTCATTTCTTCAGCAAGACGTAACAGTGCAAGAATTGTGTCGCAAAAGCATAGAGATGGCACTGACTCAGAAGACTGATCATGTCCTGGTCCAGATTAAGAGCACATATATCATGAGGGACTTGGTTCAAGGCCTTCCAAAAAGACCAACAGGAGCTCACAATGGCATAAAAAGGGGAGAGCCGATCTCAGAGAAGCCTTTGCATGTACAAAAAACCCATAAATATTTTTGTTTAAGAATTCCATTTCATTCTTTATTTTATGATTTTGGTTATACAATGCTTGCATGTATCTTTTATTTTTGCCTGAGGTCTACAAAGCCTGAAATGGAAAGCATGGATTTTTCCTCAGTCTGTGAGAGAGAGCTGAGTAAGCATCCTTTCCCATTTTATAGGTAACAAGGAAAAGGCAGCAGGATCCCCTCAGAGGGCCAATTGCCTTTCATGTGGCTATGCTGGTGATGCTTTGGCTCTGTCTCAGAAGCCCAAAGTAGCAGGACAAAGTGTGCTGTCCAAGATGGGTAGCTCAGGACAATACTCTCCCTCTCCTTTCCTCTCTCTCTTTCACATGCAGATTGCTCCAAATCTTCCATTTTTAACTGTTTTCTACTTAAAAAAGGATAAATCAGTTTTTGCCTGAATAATGCTTGCTATAGGATCCACAAGACTAAATACCACACTATGGCAATATATGGGAGTAAAATCAGCAGCTCCCACTTTGCAGGCTACTGGTTTTGACTACGTAGCTCCTCTGATAATTTCAAAGGGCCTAAGGTAAAAGGAGCTTAGAAAAGATCTCTGATTTGCTTCCAGAGGGACAGAGGAGGAGCAGTGAAGTGACACTGAGCCATAATCTGAGTATCCTTTTTTCTGCTATCAGTTCATTAAATATGTACTGCCAGAAAATGTCAGTTTCCAGGACTATCAACAGATACTTCAAATAATCAAGAATAATATCTCAGCAATTATAGTTACATAGCCTCTTGCATGCTACCAATCCTACCTTTGAAGTCTATAGTTTTAGGAAAGTTTAATACAAGTTGCTGAAAGTTAAGCAAATAACTTAATCCACATTATAAAACATTATTGTTTTTTAAGCTGTTACTTGCAGCTTTCCTGAAAACAAGGCATGTAAAATAAGATTTTGTCAGGAAGAATTCTGGTGCTATCAGTCAATTTGAAACATTAATTCTCTTTCTGATTCTATCTCAGGGTAGACCTTTTAATTTTAACACACAGAGAGCAGAGCAAGAGCATCATATGCTGCAACTACACACAGAGATTGGGTTTATTTCCCAAGGAGTTTATAATTTTTGTCCGGACTTAGGTTGTTGCTGATCTCTGCTTTCAATTTTACTGCAAAGTCTCAACAAAGACAAAAATTACCCAAACCAGTAATTTCTAAGTCATATTTTAAAAAAACAACCCTACTAAGAGAGTAGTTTGAATCATTAAAATATAGGTGTCATGAATGTTGGTCATCTAAGCCACAGTTCATCTATACCTTCACAAAACTTCCCTTGAGATTTCACATTTTCCAGGAATACTTTCAGTATATAAATACTTTTCCAAGTTTTTTGCAAAATCCAGATAATAATTTAGTTATATTATAGTTATGTTACAGTTATAGCTTTATATATAATCATACTGTAGTTATACAATACAATAATTGACAGAATTAACAACCGCAATCAGAAATGTCAAACAGAAATAAATTAAGCTGCTTTTTCTTCTAAATAATTTGTAGATGAGTAGACAGAGGCCTGAGCTGTGGCTGAGTGTCTCAGGGCAGCCCGTGTGGGTGCGAGGGCAGGAGCACGAGCAGGTCACCAATCAGTGCCGCACAGCCACGCTGAGCTCAGGCAGGTCCCCACAGAATCGCTCCCTCTGCTGTATCTGTCGTTTAACCAGCTGTTAAATGAGGGAAAGAGAGCTAAGGCAAGAGATAAAACAGTGCTGTTTGGGAGTGCTATTGGACACATCCAATTGTGTGTTAATAGAGCTTGCAGGGATGGTGGCCTGATCCCACCTGCTGCTGACAAACAGCAAATGAACTTCAGGGGAAGCTGAGGCTCTTGCTCGTGGGTATTTGGCATCAGCCTGGGCATCAGATGCAGCTCCTGATGGACCTCAGTCAAGTCTCTCCACACAAGCTTTTCCCACCAGTGTTTAACCTGTCTGAACTGTGCACAAACCTGGTCCCTCTGAGTGGAGGTTTCTAGCCAACAGGCTAGCAATTAAAGAAAGAAACACCCAAGCAACAAACCCAGACCAGCACAAAAAAGGCAAAAAAGGAAGATGGGCACAGGGAATAGACAAATTAACTGCACCATGTCCAAGCTCCATGTGCTGGGATGGAAACCCCTTTACTGTGTGTAGCCATCCAGGAACCACTCCTGTAACAATGACAAGTGATAACGGAGGGCCCTCAGAACAAGGCAAGAAGTCCAAGCTTATTTCTGAACAGCTCCTAAGAGCACTGATGCTATGATGGATGTCTTCTTACTTGAAATCTTCTTTCTCAAAAAGCACAAGACTGTCAATATTTGTAAGCTTTACTCACACAGGTCAGCAAATATAATAGGCAAATATGCAGAGCAATATACATTTTGATTGATTAGATGCTTTGGAGAGAAGGCACCAAGTTCTTTATTACAGATATTTATCTTGTAGTCTTTTCCACTCTGCTGCTTGTTAGTGCATGTGGAGAGTTTTGCTTGTATTTTTAAATACTAATAAGTGTGATACACATGGGAAAGTTTTTTCTGTGCATTTTCTCTTATTTTAATTGAAATGAGGTCAGATGTAATGCTGGCCTAATCATGTCGTGTTAAGCTCAAACCTATGTACTTTTCAAGTACTTAGGGCATTATTGAGAATTGACATAAACTGTGCCACAAGAAGGGCAACTAAGAGTCCGCCTATATAAATATTTCAAGTGTCTAAAAAACAGACATCATAGTAGCAGCAGCTTTTCTCTTTGTCTGCATGAGTGTAGTTGGGAATATGCCAGCATTTTCCCACCCGAAATGGTCACCAATAGGTGGTGCTACTCTTTCCAAATTCAGTGCAAGATTCTTCCCGTTTGTCTCTTAAACAAATTCTCCTGCCTACCTCATCTTCCTGACAGATCTTTCTCAAAGCCTTTTGTTGATAAATACACAGTTCCCAACAGATTGATCTCATATTCTCATATTCCTTCTTTGCTGCTCTGACCTTTAGTTGCTCTTGCACACTAGTCTTTGGCTTTTCCCCATGCTCCAGTCGTTTGCAGCCAGCTGTCAAGCAGGAACTTCTGGGAGCGTGATTCCCACGCCCAGAGCTTTGGCTGCGCTCCCAAAGAGCTCACCTTTGTCTTCATTCAAAGTTCTTTTGTCATGACTGTATTTTTCCATTCTTTCTGAAAATGGGTCTTAACAGTGCTCCAAAACAAATGAATCATTTTCACTCAAACTCATCTTTAATAGAACTTTTATAAAATTCTGCTTTGGAATGCAGAAGCAAAAATTTAAAGAAAGGAAAAGGTCGTATAAATGTAAAGCACAGTCTGGGAAATGGTGTAGAATAGCTCTGGTGATATCAGTCTCTTCTCTTAATCTAAGATATTCTTTTAGCTGGTTGATTCAGAATTCAAACTGGTAGGTGTATTCTGCTTTCGGTGACTGGTTCAGGGCAATATCCAATAAGTCCAGCTTGCAGTTATTGTCATGATGATTCTCCTGATGGAAGCCATGACGTCAGATCTGCAGTGATGGGGAGAGCCAGGCTCATCACTGTCTGGCTGTCAGCATTGCACTTCGTGCTGTCCTGAGCCCTGGGCAGAAGCTGGGAAGTGCCAGGCGCACCTGGACCAGGGGGACCACGAGACCCAAGCCTCCACATCGGAGAGGAGGCTCTCATAGCCGTGACATCCTCTCAGAGCTGTGATATCAGGGTGCGTGTTTGCATTTGTAACAGCTTTGGTAAGACCTTTTTTCCAGTGCTGCCTATAGAAAGCAATAGACTTAACCCTAAGCAAATGCTGACTGGGTACTTCTGACAGCCTGGGGGTGGAGCAGGGCATACCTTGTAAGAGGAGGAAAGCTCCAGCACCCCTGCAGTACAGTGTGGTCTGTCCATGTCCCTCGGCTCCCTCTTGATTCCTCTCAGAGGGTATGCCTAGGCTGCAACACTCTTGGTAAGAGACTGCTTCCCCAGGGGCTTGATTCCTATTGCCAGGGAAAAAAACCAAAAAAATGAAAAAAGAAAAAAGGACATGAGTATGTCAGATCACAGAATCTGAGAATTCTAGAATGTTAAGGGGTTAGAATGAGCCTTAAAGATCATCTAGTCCCAAACCCCGCCATGTGATGGGCAGGGATATCTCCCACTAGACCTGGTTGCTCAAAGCCTTATCCAGCCTGGCCTTGCACACTGCCAGGGTTGGAGCATCCACAGCTTCCTTGGGCAACCTGTGCTGGTGTCTCACCATCCTCACAGTAAAGAATTTCTTTCTAATATCTAACCTTATTTCCCCTCTTTCAATCTGTGCTCATTACCCCTTGTCCTATCCCTCCAGTTCCTGATGAAAAGTCCCTCTCTGGCTTCCCTGCAGCCCAAATCAGTCACTGGAAGGTTGTTACGAGGTCTCCACACAGCCTCCTCTTCTCCAGGCTGAACAGCCCCAACTTTCTCAACCTGTCTTTGTAGAGGAAGCACTCCAGTCCTCTAACCAACTTTGTGGTCCTCCTCTGGACTTGCTGCAGCAGTTCCATGTCCTCCTTATGTTGGCAACACCAGAAGTGTTCACTGGTGGGGTCCACAGAACTCCAGGTGGGGTCTCACAAGGGCAGAGCAGAGGGGCAGACTCACCTCCTTTGACCTGCTGCCACCCTCCTTTCGATAGAGCCCAGGATTCTCTTGGATTTCTGCCCTGCAAGTGCACATTGCTGGCTCATGTTAAGATTTCATCCACCATCACCCCCAAGTCTTTCATGCAATGCTGTGCTCTCTGATCCTTTTAAATGTCATTCGTAGCCCCTAGAGCATATATAAGGAAGCTGCCAAAAGTCCAAAGGGCTGGAGTGCTTCACTTGGAGGTGCAGGCAACCATGGAAAGTCCCTGGCTGGACCTCAGCTGGGGCACCTACACCGCTCACTTAGAGAGCAGCGACATCCTTGGAAGACTGCTCTTTACCTCCTGTCTTATGAGACCAAACGTTGTCAAGCTATTTTTCCCTTCTACTCAGCTTAATGAATGTTGAGGGGATTTTTTTTTCCTGTTTTTCACACCTGGAAGGATGAAGTATGTCTCTCCGACTCCAGAGGAGGAGGAGGAGACTCTTAAGCCTGAGGGTAAGACTCTTCCCTCAAGGCTTAGAGAATTCTCTGGGGCAATACTGAGAATAGATTAGTCATTTCCTTGATGAATTATCATCAGAAAAGCATTGTATGAGGGTGGAATCTGGTGCTTATCATGATATTTTAAAAATAGTGGCTGGAACTGCATTCTACAAAGGTCTTAATCACTTGTTATGTTAATGTGTTTTGATCAAATACAGTGGCTCAGGGCTTTCATGGGGGCAGAGGCAAACAAATGTTCCATTTCTGTATCACCTTTGAATTTAAGCACACCTGATCTGGGACCCTAAGTTTTGGGCAGTTTTGGACATGAGCACCTTTTGACCTTAGGACTCACCAGAGCTGGGCAACAACCAAGCTGTTTGAGATGTGGCCACCTCACTATTGACAACAATGCTCTGTAGGTGATGCCCAAATGACCAAGCTGTAGTTATGCAGCCTGTTTGACTACAGACGAGGCACAAGGAGAGCCTCTATCTTCATTCTCACCTCTCTGAGTCGGGTTTTCTTTTTTTCCCCTCCAGCCTACCCGAGTTGTTGTTACTGATCCATCTTCCTGCCTGTGGGAAGGAAGTGTCTTGTGCCCTCCAAGGTCCATCTGATACGTTACTGACCTTTCAGTGCTCTGCACCTACACCCTGCACAGAGAGGTATTACCTTACTTTCCCAGCCTTTTCTAGTTTAACTGAAAAGTACAACTCCTAAACTGCAACTTCTAACATGTGTGCATTGCTCTAGATAAGATCTTGCTGACCCTGTAGGATACTCCACAATAAAAGGAATTGTTTTGTTGCATGAGTATAATTTGTGAGTATTGAAAAGTAAAAAGGATCCTAGCATGGGAAATAGGAATCTGATATGAGGAAAAGAGATATTGTACACACTGGGAAACATTGACATCCTTGTTACTGCTCTGGAGAAACCGGATCAGTTTAGCCATATGATCCAAAACATAATGGAGCGTCCGCATTAATTTTAAAGATGTCAGTAAATCAGTAAGCATCTTGAAGGTTGAAACAAATGTCCTGAGCATGAATATTCGTCTCTGTCTCTGATAGGTTTCATGCTAATCCAGCTGCGTTATAGAAGTTGGGGAAGCAAATACCTTTCACTCAGTATCAGCACCAGATACAACATATGGCATATGTAAATTCACTGAAGACTGAATCATCTGTGAAGAGGAACTTTTCTGATCCTTGACTATAGATGTAAGGGAAGAGTAAAACATAGAACTCTGCAGAAAGCCAGACCTACCCTAAAATAAGTGTGATCTTGAGAGACCAGAAAGGCAGGTTTGGAAATAGGCTGCTTGGAAAAGACTTGCCAGAAGCACAGAAACTATCTTTGTTTACTTAATCCCTCCAATGCCCAAAGGAACAGGGCTCAGAAATTTTGTCAGAAACAGCATTGCATCAATTTCTCCTAAGCAGAATAAATTTCAAAGCCTCCATATTTTTGACCAGAAAGAGCTTTAGATTTGCTGCTTTGCAGCTGCTTCAGGACCAGATTTTTAAACATTTCATACCTGCACCCTTTTTTGCCCAGTTTATTCCATTTTTTCAGGCTTATCGAGAACTGGTACATATTGTCACTCCTCTGCCAGGTAGGAACAGACTTGAAGCTTTGAAGGCTGGTGCAGAGCAAAAAACCTCTTCTGCAGGAATACACTTTGTAAATGTATTTGTTTTACCTGCAGACATTGTGTGTGTAGATATAGACTACAGAATAAATCTAAGAAAATACTTCGTTGAGCTATGAGCCCTCCACAGCACCTCATGGCTCCTGCTGCACAGCCTCCAGTGCTGTCCAAGCCTTGTTTTTCTGTTTATAAATCACTGACCTGCACTGACCACTATGTGTTTAGTTGCTCATTTGATGTTGGTAAAGATTGAAGAGAACGAAGGCTAAAATAGAGATGTGTAAATGATTACTTAGCACCATTAAATTTAGTGTCTTTTCTGCTAATAGATAAGACAATTTCTGTCTAAAATATTTTTGACTCAGTTGTACACTATGGCAACAAAAAGACATTTTTAGGTCTTTCCGCTGTTTCCAAGTTCAGATGCTTTTTTCCACTGTTTTATGTCTTTGCTTTGTACTAGACAGTTCCAACATTTTCTCTTGTTTTTCCTGTTTCTCAATGTTCCTAAAGAAAACTCCAACAATAAAAGATCAATAAAAGATAAATAAACACTTCAGATGGGATTTTATCATATACTTTCCATGAATTTCCAAATTCTTACCCCCAAAATCCTTTGAGCACAGCTGAAGTATTTCAGCCCTGCTGGGACAGGGGCTGTGTCCCATGGGCTGCAGTGGCATCACTGGACACAGCAAGGCTTCACCACCCCCAACACAACCTGTGGCTGAGAGGCACAGGGGAAGGGAAATGTGGGCAGCTGCTTTTCCAATGGGCAGCCTCTGTCTTCCACTTAATGGGCTCCAGCTAATCAACTCAGAGGTCCCAAGGACTCACACATAGATATAATTCCTTCTCTCATAGCAGGCTGGGGATCTACAGACCGGGTTCAGCCACAATGCTAAAATCCCATTCAAGCAGAAATGTCACGTTATTTACTTGCTAAAACAATGCTCTTATTGCAAAGACATGTTAGGAGAGAAAATATGACAGCATCTATTTTAGGTTGTCATTGATCTTTAATTTGCTATGACCTGAAGGTTTTCCATGTAGTCAGTGCTTTTTGGCCAAAATATATGACTGCAGGGAAATGAGTAAATGAGTGCCAGAGATGTTCTTTTTTTCCTATGAAAAGACTGAAATTGCTTTGTGTAAATGTGTGGAAAATGCTGATATTTTGTTTCTATAAATACTTTGCCTCCTGCGTGCTGTATTTCATTTGTGCTGTTTCCTAGGAGTATTTGGCTTCTTATCACTTCTACACAGCGTGCTGAATACAAATGAGCTACAGTTTACCCAGCAACCAAGCTGTGGAGCATTTGTGGCTGTTGTGCATTTCCTGAGCAAGAGTAACTACTGAATGAAGCAGATTACCCTGTAGCCTTGCAAAACACTGAGGATTATAAAACATGCATTTAGTGGATAAATACACAGAGGAAAATGCACAGACGATCTCTGTTTCTATATATATGGACGTGCGTATACATGAATATATCCGGGTGATGCCAAAAAAAAAAAGCACCCTGAAATAATCCATCATTTTTAATGACAATTTAAATTTAGGGGAAGCAAAAAACCTCAAAGCTGCATTTCTCATTCTCAGAGGTACCACCTACAACCCGGCTCCTTGTTTATGGAGTGCATAAATCAGGCTCCATTACCACAGACTGGTGTGACCACAGGATGATTCACGTGGCAAGGAACCTCAGGAGATCACTGCTCCAGCCTCGGCTCAGAGCAGGGCCAGCTCTGAGGTCAGACCAGGTTTCTCAGGGCTTGATACCAAATACTTTGCTCCCACTCAGTTGCTCCTTGAAACCCCCAAGGATGGAAACTGCACAGCCTCTCAGAGCAGCTGTCCCACTGTCTGATGGTCCTCGCGGGGAAAATCCTCCCTGTATCCAATCTGAACCTCTCTTGTTTCATCATCTGTTGTCTCTCAGTCCCTTGCCATGCATCTTTGTGGCCCTGCCTCCTTGATGGTCTCCCCACAGGTGCTGGGTGGCTCCTGTTAGGTGCCTCCAAAGCCATCTCTTCTCCAGGCTGGACTAGCCCAGTTTCCTCAGCCTGTCCTCAGAGGAAAGTGCTTCAGGCTCCACCCAGCCTGTAGGTTCTTGCTGAACTCACCCCAGCTCATCATCCTTTTGTTTGAAAAGGTCCAACCTGGGCACAGGACTGCAGACATGGTCTCACTACTGATGAGCAAAGGGGCTGCTCCCCTGACTTCCTGGCCCCATTCTCATTAATGCAGCCCTGGTAACCCCCGGGCACATTTGCTGCTGGGGCACACTGCTGGATCATGCCCAGCTTGTACCCCCAGACCCACCTTGGCAGGGCTGCTTCCCAACCAGACAGGCACCAGCTGTGTCCCTACAAGGGATTCCTCCTTTCCAAGTGCAGGATGTGGCATTCATCTGTGTTGAATTTCAGGAGATTCCTGGTGGGCCATTCCTCAGTGCATCCAGGTCCCCCTGGATGGCAGACCTGCCCTCCCAGTCATTGAATGGTGCACCCATTTGGTGTCAGCTTGGTGAGAGTGCATTCACGGTGTCACTGACAAAGATGTTAAACTGGACAGGTCCCAGGACATGTGCCTGCTGCATTCCACTTGTTACTGGCCTCCAGGTACAGGATGATTCATTCACTCTACCCTTGGAGCCCAATCATCCAAGCAGATTTTAGAAACCAATTGTCCACCTGTCCAGACTCACTTGGATTCAAGAATATCACAGGACAGTGTCCAAAGCCTTGCTAAAGGTCAGGTAAACACCATCCATTGAAGAAAATGTTCCTGGAGAACTCCATGATTTTACCAGTGACCAAAGTTAGGCTAAATGTCTTGTGTTTCCCAGGTTATGCTTTTGGTCTTTTCTGAAAAGTGCAAAATTTGCCTTCCTCCAGACCTTAGAGACCTCTCCTTCTCAGCTGAGACCTTTCAAAGGTGACAGAGAGTGACCTTACAAGGGCAGCAGCCAACACAGTGAGCAACATTGGATTGAGCAGCCCATCAGGTCCCATGGACACCTATGGGCCAAGTTCTCTTGAGATTCCTGGCTCAGTCCTCATCCTTTGCTGGTCTTCTCCTACCCTCTGCACTCCTGATGCATTTTGGCAGTGGGGTGAACCAAGATGACAGGTTTGCTCTGCTGGGGAGGGGACCTCCTAGTAGAACCAAGAGGAAAGATTCAAATTTTGACAAGAACATTTTGGGTGAAAAACATGAACAGTTTTTACAACACTTTTTGAAAAACATCAGGAAGCTTTCCCCAATACGGGTAATTAGTGGTGGGCAGAGGAGGGATGGAAATGTGCACTCGGAATTACACACCTGAAGTCATCATCCAAGTCAGTTTTATCTTTTTTTCATTCACAGCTTGAGCAGGACTTTGTGTTGCCTTTGGAGGGGAATGGCAGTGTAAGCACTGAGGTCCTCAGCCCTTCCTATGCATGTGCCATTTCTTTAATTGCTAAAATACACACATGGATATGCCAGATCTTGTTATACAGGAGTGTTTGTAGTGTCTCAAAGCAATTTAAATGAGTCTCATTGAACTGACTGACAAATGTAATACAGATACACTTGGCAATTTTTGTTTAAATTTAACTGTATTCAGTGACATAGTTTGCCAAGGTAGGCAATGACATCATGATTATTGTAAGTTAAAGGTCTCTAAATCATGATTTTCATCTAATTAATACCTGGGGTTTTAAACCTGCACTCTTTTCTCTGATACATTGGGAAAGGTTTTTCAGTACACTGGGTTAGGTTGTATGTCATAGTAAAATAGAATTATATTTTATAAATATAAAATATTCTAACATAATGTAGCATCATTAAACACAGAACATAATTAGTGAAAACACTGCTTCCTCCCTGCAGCACAGAGGTTACCACACATGATTTTCATGGGACTGGGATAAGAGAAAATGAAGGGAGGGGCTCTCACATGGAAATTAGTCTAATCAGCAACAGAGGGCCTCCTTCCATCCCAATGCTCTCCATGCTGGCAAGACAAGTGGGAGAGCACTCAGCGATGAGCAACTCGCCTTCAGGTAGCTGCTTTATGAGGAAAGAGCTGACAAGGGAGCACAAATCTCTACAAGTGTTCCTGAGTATAAATACTGTGGTGGAAGTGGAGTAGGACAGGGAAGAGAAAGGAACAGACAGAGCTTGACTAGGCCCCCATACCCTTTCCTCAGCACTGCCCCTTCACACTTCCAGCAGCATTCAGCATGCCCAGGCTGCACAACAGACTGAAACCACATTGAAATTAGGAGGAAGAAGAGAAAAATCTAGCAAAAATGGCACCAAATACTACGTTGCCAATGCACCCAATACACCCGCATCCATCTGCGTAATCTTAGACTGTTTTGCTTGTCCTCCTATGCTGAAATGGGATTTGACTTTCCTGAAACGCAGAAAATATCAGAGCACTTTTTAGCATCACTAAAGCTGTGTCAAATTAAGTCTGACTGGTGTTTACAACCTTCAGTGCCTGTCATTTGATGGACATTATCTTAAGGTTCATCTCAGATGTGCAGAAGCCAATTTGGGGTCATTTTCAGGGAAATTGGGACTGCAGAGAGTTTGTCCTCTTCCCAAACACAGTGACGGTCTGTTCTGTAAGGGTGCTGTACCCAGCAATCCTGGTTTGAATGGCAAGGTTGGAAGAAGTTCAGCGCACAGGAAATCAATAAGCGGAATTGGGGTGAAATGGTCAAGAAACTGCAGTTGATCAAACGGCAGTTGATAGAATTTATTACCTGACTGTACGGTTTGTCCATAAATAGATACATACAAGCCAAAATCTGGCCTTCTGTTTAACAGTCCTTTGCCATGATTCCCACAAAGCCTGCTTTCCTTCTGCCAGGGCCTCCCTGTCTCTGTGGGTTGTCTGGAATTATTGGGCATTTAAGGATTTATTTTCATGTGCCTATATTTTTGAGGGGCTGCAGATTATCTGAACTTTGTCTAAACACCGAAAAAAAATACAGTAATTGTGTTCCACTGAATTCAAAGGACACAATTCACTCAGACGTGGAACACTTTTTCTGTAGGCAATGCCATAGTCTTTCTGTCCTTAAGAATACGAGGGATGCATTTTACTTTCATTTACAAATCCAAATTAGAAATATTTTCGTCTTTAGTTTAAGGTGGAAAGAGAAAAATTAAAGTCCCTTGTTGATTTTCTGTGAGGCTAAGTGGTTGAATTTCATACTAAATTTCACATTGCAAAATAGTGAAATGCAGCCATCCCTCAAATATCAAAATATTTTTTTCTCATTGAATTGTCATCCTGTCTATGGGGCTTTTCTTTTGCCTGATGTCCTAAAGAAATGAGACTTCCTTTATTGGATCTCTTTGCATTTGTGCCTGTTTGCCAGGATCCTTTGATAACTTTGAACTCACTGAGTTGAAACCAGTTTGGAGAGAAGGATGGAGGACACAGGAATCCTGAGCTCCCACTCGGGGGGCTGGTGAGAAGAAGAGCTGAGAGCAGGCAGGGAGCATTCAGCTGCCCCTCCTGCTGCTCAGCCTTTGCAGGACCAGCACTCGGCAGCAGCTGGGCTTGGCACGTCTGGAGCTCTGTGCCAGCTGGAGCTACCTCCAATTCCCTGCCCACCTGACAGGCACAGCGATGGGGCACAGTTGGAAGGAGGGCAACCATTGCATGAGGTCGGTGAGCCTGGGATATGAGAAGTGCAGATCCCGAGAGGGTGAGGATGTAGGGAGGGAAGGTGCATGGGAATGTGGGTACACAGCCTTAGGGCAGACTCCATCAATTTCGCTCTTCAAGGAGCAACTTGCGACTCCTTTGGTGTCTCAGGGATTCACAAGTGAAGGAAAAAGAAAGGTGTGTGGGTTGTTATGTTTATTAAGTTTCTATTCCTTCGGTGGTGCTAACATATTATTAATGCCTCTTCCCAAGAAGTCTCATTGCAGGGTAGGACCATAGGTGAGGCTCTGAGTGAAAATCTGTGGGGCACCCCAACTCGTTCTGCCTGTTCCTCTTTCCACAGTGATCCCTTCCCAGACCTGGGGATTTGGAGCCGCTGTGAGTCCCTGCTTAGGGGCCTTTTGAAAAGCATGAAAGCAAGGGCAGTACATGTGAGCAAGTCCTCTCTTTCTGGTGTAATGTGAATAACCACGTGCACCACACAGGGCACGCAGCACACGCTGGTGAGAGACCTGGGGAGCAGAGTGTCACTGCAGACGACATGCTAGCTCTCCCAAAGCAGGATCTGGCAACCTATATTTTTGTTTGATTTCTGACAGTATTTTATAAAATAGTTTTCATAAAAGCCTGTCTTGTAGTGCTACATCTCAGCAAAGAAAATTGCTTCTGTGCTTCTTTAAAGAAAAACTGCAGTAACATACCAGGTGTGCAATCTGGACCAGAAATCTTCAGAAGTCAAGAGCAAAGGACATTTAATCCTGACCAAGCAGACGAAACATTTGGTCTGAGAGCTGGAGAAAATTCAAGATAATAATAACGTGCTCTGCATGTTGCAGTACATCTCCTCTAGCAGTTGGAGTCCACAAAGGTCACATCAACCATGAGTGAAGAAAGAAAGGAAAACACTCAGCAAGATGAATATTGCTCAGAGCATTAATTTTCCCATACCTTCATCCACAGCAGGGTCACAAGCAATTAAGAGTCCTCATAGTGGGAACACTTCCACTGACATACTTTACTCTCACCTACAATTTTTTTCCAGATTTCTTACTTTGGAAAAGGTGGTGGGTTGTGATCCAATGAAACGAATTTTTATTTGAAAAGTAGCCTAGAAATTAAATTTTCTCAGACAAAAACTTGAAGTATTCTTCCCTTCCATGCTTATCATTTTGTATGGGGAGAGCTGATCAGCAGCTTTCTGTCTACTACTGTCCACTGCTCTCAAGTTACAGGAAAAAACACAGTCAAAGCCTTCATGATAATAATTACTCAATAAAGCAGGGGTTTATGAAAAAGGCATTAAGAAGGAAAAATGAGAATGTGTGAAAAATGCCTTCCTGATCTTGAAGAAACAAAGCTGACAACCTTCACATCAAGATATTTATTTTAATATTTATGTGCTTCTAAATGTTCTTCTGATTTCTTTTCTCCTTGCAATTCAAGATAAATATCCACAATTTTGGAAAAGAGAAAGAGCTGTTGTGTTAGAAGAAATGACAGCAATCATGTCATACATCAAAATGTTGAGATGTCTCAGCCATACTCACCTGGGAATCAGAATATTTTCCATTTAGCATCCACTTGGAAGATCTCATGCACCAGGTCTGCACTGGGGTACACTTTGAGTCCCAGGGGATCCCTGTGCTCCCCTGCACTCTGGGTTACAGTGACCGTCTAAAGGCATGGCACAGCCTTTGCACCTCTCCTGTCTGCACAGGTTTTTATATCATGCCTGCTGACATGCTGCCTGAGTGCTTCTTTGCGTGTGTTACCCATCTGAAATGCCATTTTATCTATGGGTATTGAATAGCACAATCCTTCATATGCAGCTGACTGCGTTTATTTGTGGCATGACTTAAATGGATGCACCTGCAGGTCTACATAAAAAATCACCTGAGCCTACGAACTGGAATTTGAAGGAAAGCAGAAAAATGCACATTTCAGTATTATTTCTCATTCTTTGATGTTCTATTTCAGCATCAAATTCAATTTTCTATTTTCTTCTCAAAAAGGAGAGAAGATTTAATTCTTATACCACTGCATTTTTATACTACAGCATGGATAAAATAAGCATCACTTTTTAAACCAAGCAATATTTAAATGTTCTTTTAAAGAAATTTATATGTATGTATCTATATGCATATTTGTATTTTTAACCCCTCAAATACCTGTTTTCTGCCATGTGAATTTTCTAAAACAATCACTCATTTTTAATTTCAGCAGGACATGACTGTCTGTGGTGTGCTGCTGGCACTCCAGGCTCTCTCCTCAGCCTCTGACAAAGCCCTCACTCTACACACTGGCACTGTCCTGTGCAGTACCCAAGCTCTGCTGCACCTGCCTCTCATTCCACCTCAGTCTCTTGACTCATGAGGAAGCCTCCTTGACACTTTCTAGACCTCCAGCAAAGCTGGTGTGTGCCTGGCAGCCTCTCACTGAGTGCAGCAGGGGTGCTGCAGATGAAGCTGCACACAACACCCCAGATGGGGACAGTGGGAGAAAATCCTGCTTGCTCTTCCACGGGAAGGTAGAGGGGATCACCAAATAAATTGCATTTAAATCAGTTAAATCAGAAGACACCTCATCTGCGAAATTAATTGTGGGCTGTGCTAGCAGGTAGTTTTCCATTTTGAAGTGTCCTGGGATTTTTAGATGTCTGAGAAAACAGCTCAGCATGAGGGAAGGTTGAAGAACTGAGTTGTGGAATTGGAGTCCCAGCTTTGTATCTTTTAGAGAAGGTGCTTTACATACCAATATGGCATTTGTGGACATTTCAAACCTTGTAGCAATATTGAACCCTGAAGCTGTGTTTCCTGACAGATTGTTGAGTGACACCTGGAAAGGGTGAATGCATCAAAGGCTTCCCAAAGTGGCATCCCTGGATGGTCACAGCAGTCACACTTCACAGAGAAATGTCTTGTCTTGATCATGGGAACATCATGACCTTGTTGCTGTTTTGGGAAATTATTATTGTGTCTTTTCCATTTCATAGAATCATAGAATAACTCAAGTTGGAAGGAACCCATAAGGATCACCAAGTCCAACTCCCTGTTTCTCACCTAAAACAAAACCATATGACTAAGTGACATGCAGATAGATGTTCCTGGAACACTGTCAGGCTTGGGGCCATGACAACTTCCCCAGGGAGAAGTGACTGACCACCCTCTCAGTTAAGACCCTTTTTCTAATGGCCAACATGAACTTCTCTTGATGCAGCTTCCTTCCATTTCCTTGTGTCCTGTCACTGATCACCAGAGAGAGATCAGCATCTGCCCCTTTGCTGACACCTTGAGGAAGTTCAGGCCACACTGAGGTCACCCTCAGCCTTCTCTTCTATAAACCAAACAAATCCAACAACTGCAGCCACTCTTCATTAAGTCTCACCCTCAAGAGCTTTCACCGTCCTGGCTGCCCTCCTCTGGACACAATCCCAAGGCTTTATATCCTTTCTTGTATTGTGGCACCCAGAGCTGCCCCCAGCACTCGAGGTGAGGCTGCCCCAGTGCAGAGCAGAGCAGAGCAGGACAATCCCCTCCCTTGCCTGGCTGGCGATGCTGTGCCTGATGTCCCCAGGACATGGGTGGCTCTCCTGGCTGCCAGGGCACTGCAGACTCATATTCAACTTTCCATTGACCAGGATCCTCAGATCCCTTTCCACAGGGCTGTTCTCCAGGCTCTCATTCCCTGATTTGTATGTATAACCAGGATCACAAGTCCCAGGTGGAGAATCTGTCTCTTGCTCTGGTTAAATTTCATAAGGTTGGTGACTGCCCAGCCCTCCACACATCTCACTGCAGGGCCTCTTCATCCTGGAGGGAGTCCACAGCTTCTCCTAGTTCAGTACCATTGGCAAACTTACTTAACATACAATTCCTGCATTCAGATAATTTATAAAACCATTACAGAACTCTGGCCCTAAAATGGAGTCCCCTATGGAACCCCACTGGTGACTGGCTGACATTCTGATGTAACCCCATTTACTGTAACACTTTGAGCCCAACCTGTCAGTCAGTTCCTCACCCACGGTGTCATGGACTTGCCTTGCTGTGTGCTGGGTATTTTGTCCAGAAGAATACTGTGAGAGACAGTACAAAAACCCTTTGATTTTTAGAAGTGTTCTTGTAATTTTTAAAATTGTTTTTTCTGTCACTTTCAATGACCTCAGAATAAAGCACCAGTGACCCAGCTGGAAGAGAATGACAGAAAACCCAGCAGATTTAACAGTTCACAACAATTTCTGTCTGCTTGACAATGAAATAAACATCCTTAGATTATTGTGGCTGTAGAATTAAGATGCAGATGTGGTGCATAATAGCTCCTGCAAAGAGATGTATTACACAAATCATTAAAATCACTGAAAAGATAAAACGAGGCAAAGAAAACTGGTACTAGCACGGACCTCAAACAATTTCTTTGTCTTGTTTCTGCCTAATCAGATGATAAATTAATTAAACAGCTAGCTCAGGTGTTGCTCATGCTTTCTGAATTTTTGCCTGCTGCAGGGACTGTGCATGGGTGGAGATGGAGACCTGAGTCTGCTCAGCAAAAGAAGAGGAGTCTCGCTGCTGTCTTCAGCCACCTGATGGGAGGCTCTGCTGGAGCTGGGTGGGCAGCAGGGAGGGGCAGCAGGCACAAGCTGCAGCAGTGGGAATGGCCACGAGAATTCTGCAACTGGCCCGTGCCAGCCAAGGAAAGAGGCTGGGACACAAAGGATAGTAAAGGTTACAAGAGTTCCCAATAGTAATTCTTTGATGTTACAAGCCCAGTTACTTGTAACATCAACATTACAGGAGTAATTCTTTCATTGACACGGATGACGTGTTCCATCGAATCCGAGCACCCCAAATGTGGATTTAAATGCAGTTCTGAAACCTTTCAAACATTCGGATTCAACATGATTCAATTAATGCATACGCAACACACACATACTACTGGAAAGCAATTGGAATTGTGTGGTGTCATCATCCGTTTGCTTCTTTCATGATCTAGACATCCCTCAGGTTGATTTTAGAACCAGAGAATCATTACAGTTGGACAAGACTTCTAAGATCATCAAGTCCAAGCACTAACCCAGTACCGCCAGGTCCACCACTAAGCCATGTCCTCAAGCACCACATCTGCACATGTTGGATTTGCCCAGAGAAGTTGTGGGTGCTCGATCCCTGGAACTGCCTAAGGTCAGGTTAGATAGGCCTCTGAGAAACCCAGTTCCGTGAAAACTGACCATGGTAGGAGGGCTGGAACCAGAAGATGTTTAAGGTCCTTTCCAACCCAGACCATTCCATGATTCTGAGATTTTTTAAACACATCCAGGGATGGTGATTCCACCACTTCCCCAGGCAGCCTGTTTCAATGCCTGAAAACCCTTTTAGTGAAGAAACTTTGCCTAATATCCAATCTAAACCTCCTCTGGTGCAACCTGAGGCCATTTCCTCTATCACTTATTACCTGGGGGAAGAAACTACACCCACCTCACTACAATCTCCTTTCAGCTAGCTGTAAAGAGCAATAAATCCCCCACGCGAGCCTCCTTTTCTCCGTGCTAAACACCCCCAGCTCCCTCAGCCGCATCTCGTAGGACTTGTGCTCCAAACCCTTCACCTGCTTCGTTGCCCTCCTCTGGACACGCTCCAGCACCTCAATGCTCCCCCTCAACTTTTTGGGGTAGCATCACTCTGGAGCTGCCAGCGGGGACCACCCACGCCGTCCGCCTCCCGCGGGGCTTTTGGCTCTCGTCCCGCCGGGAGGCGGAGGGCGAGGTGGCCCCGCCGCTCCTCTCCTCTCCGCTCCGCTCCGCGCCTCGCCCCGCCCGCCGGGACCCCCCCTCGGCGAACCGGCGCCGCAGCGGAGGCGGCGCCGCGCTGATGTCAGGGCGCGGGAGGCGGCGGGGAGCGGCCGGCGGGCAGCGGCGGTGCCGGGATGGCGGTCCCGCTGCGGCTCCTGCCCGCTCTCTGCGCCGCCGCCGCCCTGCTGGCCCTGCCGCCCGCCGCCCCGCGCAGGCCGCCGCGCTGCGGGCCGCCCTGCAGCTGCTGGCGGGAGTCGGCGCTGTGCGTGGGCGCGGCGGGGGCTCCGCGCAGCCTGCCCGCCGGCCTGGGCTCGCTGTGAGTGCGGGGCTGCGGGGCCGCGGCAGCGCGGGGAAGGGCTGCGGGGCGGCCCCCTCATGGGTGCCATCTCTCTTTCCAGGAGCCTGGTCAACGGGACCTTCTCCGAAGTCAAGGACAGGATGTTTTCCCACCTGCCCTCCCTGCAGCTGCTGTAAGTATGGCACTGGGAAGGAGCACGGCCAAGTAGCACTTCGCCCCTTCCTCCTAAATAGAGTCCCTTTAAGCATGGAGCATTCCCGTTTCTCCTAAATAGAGTTCCCTTTCCCTTGCAGGGTAAATCCCCAGCTTGCACAGTCGCCCAATGTAGCCGTCGTTTCATAACAGGGATGCATTTTCTGCTCAGAAACCACTTCATAAAATGTGTATTTATTTACTAAAGGAGGGCAAAATGTTTTACGATGCCCTAAATTCCTCTTTTTTTTAACTTCAGCTTTAGTAAGTTTAAGGCTGAATTTCCTCCCCCAAAGCCGTGTGGTGGTGGCTCTCACTCCTGCTCACTTTGTGCCCGGGAGTCTGGCACTGGCTTTTGATGCTGTGGGCACAATGGGGTGAGCGGAGGCTGCCGGGACACACTTCATGGGGAATCCTCTGTGTGCGAAGCGCTGGTGCTGCCTGCAGCATGACTCTGTGCTTCAGCATGCAGCTCGGAGGGTGGCCCTTTGGGTACCTTCTGACCCAGTGGTCCTCTGTCCCAGGAAACAGCGGTCCAGCTCCCAGCACTTTGCAGCCATCCCTGCCTCCTGACCCCAGGCAAGCTGCTTGGTCGTGCCCGTGCTGCAGTTAAGTGTGTGTCTCCTGCTCCAGGAGCTTACCCAAACTTGCTTAATTTAGCTGTCCTGGGAGGCAGCAGGGAAGATACAGCCACAGACTGCAGTACAACCCCCCTGGGGAGCCTGGATACTCATTTCTCTGGTAGTCTGCAGCAAAGCTGAGCAGCAGCCTGTGTCCTGTCTAGCCCAGTGCAGCCTGCCCGGATGCCCGATACCGAGCAGGCACTCCACACCTCCCCCTGTAAGGACTGCTTTATTCCAGACAAAGATACACCACCAAAAAAAAAAAAAAATTCAGCAAAAAGATCCAAAGCCTGCCAGAAACCCAGGCTGAGCGCTTGCCACAGAGCTAGATGTTAAAATTGGTCTTAGCAAGAGGTAGTCTCTAAAGGCATCTGGTAGCTGATGGCCAGGCACCCCACCTCCTTTGTTTGACTCGAAGGCCTGTCTCCCTACCGGGAGGAGCAGCACTCCATGCAAAATGCTGGGGAGAAGTGGGAAAAGCAAGGCGTGGAAGATTACACCTCCTTTAATGTGAAACTGGCCCCAAAACGGAGTACTTGTGAGAGTTGGGGGTTAGCAGAGAGCACAAAGACCTGCCCACCAATAAATGGCAGCAAACTACAGACCTGTGCCAGCTGGGAAGGAAAGGGAGGAATCCAAGGGTGAGAAACCGTGGGTGGAAAATTAGAGATGGGCGGAATCTGGCTTGTTTTGGATGGTGGTACTAGGGAGAGGAAGAGCAGATGGAGATTGTCCCTTTTCCTCAGCTGCAGTAGATTTCCTGGAGAAGCTGGGGCTGTGGGGTGGTGGGGCAGAGGTGGGTTGTTGAGGAAGGCAGAAGTTGTTCATGTCCCTTTATGCGGTAAGTTAGATGCGGGAGCAAGAGGGGATTGTCACCACCCCCACCACCTTGGGCACTGACAAATTCTGTCAGTTTGTGTAATTTGTGACTTTTTCCTTAAAACATGAGAAAAAATAATGATTAAATGACAGAGAGCTGCATGCATAATTGAGCACATGGGCACCTAAGGACAATGTCTTCTGTGGCAGTAATCATGGTAAAATAGTAATGCAAGGATTTATTTTTGACAGTGGTCTGCATCTGTCAGATTCTTTCAGGATAATTTAAGGAACATTTGTCTAGTATTAGCATAATATCCAGGGATCACAGGGAAAGTTTGCATTTCATGTTCATTAGTCTTCTAAATTAATTTTAGTAAAATGCCTAAAACCATACAAAAGGAACATTAATCAGTTGCTCTAATAAAGCAATTAGTGTAGACATATTCATTCATAGGGAAAAATTCTGAGATTTTCCACAAATTATTTCTTTTGAGTAGTCTTCATTTTTTAGGCCAAATAAGAAGTTTTGCTCTTTTCTTGAAAGGAGATCGCCTTCTTTGCCTTTGAACATCAACACTGGAGATTGTCCACTGTTGTGCTTTGACACAGCAAGGAATGAACTTTGCTGGCAAAGCTTCCATAGCATCCCTCTCCCTGGCTGCCTTGTCCTGGCTCAGGTGACAGCCTCTCTGGTGCAGCTCCAATGCGTTTTGTCTCTGAAGTTCGAGCGGGAGGAGGGCAAGGCAGTGCCTGGAGGAGGCAGCACTGCCTCTCTTCCTCACTGCCTGTGGATGCAGGGCTTTGCTTTGTGAAGATAGCAGGATTCTCTGTCTCGGGGCTTTGGATATGTCTGTGCTCCAGCTGACAAACTGGCTGCTGTCCTCCCACACTGCAGGCTGTGCCCATCTGCAGGTCAGGCTTGGAGCACTCCCCTGGGAGCATGGAATGAGTGAGCACTGGCCCATTGTGACTGCAAAAATGAGAGCTGGTGCTCGGGAGCTTAGGATTGGTGCTGAGGAGGACACTTGAAAGTGTCAGTGGGGCAGGAGGGGTGGTGAGTGAGTGGGGCCCATATCAGCAGACCTGCCACCTAATGATGGCTTGTCCTGCTCAGCGGACCACAGAGTTGAGGACCAGGTTACATTTAGCCAAGGTCAATGGCACAGCAAGCATTTTTCTTGGGGAGTAGTGGACATTAACTACCATCATGTAATGCCTTTGATTTTTATTTTTTTCGATAGACCATTCCACAGTATTTTATGTGTGCTGCATTGGTGGGGCAATATGGGCTCAAGTCAGTAAGATTAGTTTGGTCATGGGCAATAAACACAACAGGCATAATCCAGTGTGTCAAGTTTTAATGTGCTTTCCTAATGCTTGCTCTCCATTTTCAGCTTGCTGAACTCCAACTCCTTCACTGTTATACGAGATGATGCCTTTGCTGGTCTCTTCCATCTAGAATACCTGTAAGTTTGGTATTTTATGTCCTTTATAAATAAAGATGTTTTGATAAGTTGCCAAGACTCCTGCTGCAGAGTCTTGGTCTTTACTATAATTCCCAAGAGCAGGGGAGCTGAAGGATTTATGTTCCACTCCTGTGCGAATGTTCTTTATGATGGCTCACGATTTTTCAGAGGTTACAGTGCATTTTTAAAAGATACCATGAATGCAACGTGTCTCTGCAATTACAGCACACCAAAAAGGTATTGCTTAGCAAGAGCTTGTCTTGGCTTTCCAGAACAGTGCCATCCCTGTTAAGGGGATTTTAACCTCAGGCAAGAGGTGGGGAAGCCTGTCCTGACCTATGGGCGGCCTGAGGAGGAATTGCAGAATAATGGTGTGCTTCCCAGACCAGCCCTGGTTCTGGTTCTCTTCTCCGAACTTTTATCCCCTACTTCGCCTTTTCTCTGATATTGCATTTAACATTCATAGCATTTATCTTAACATAATTAATTATAAATGCATAAATATATAAATATATCTTTCATATTACATAAATTACTGTATTTTTTAATGTTGTTATTTAAAATTATTTCACTCTCCTTTTGATGCCATTCGCTTAGTTGATTTTTACATTACTTTCATTTTCCAATCCTTATTTCTGTTTAAGTTCACCTTTTTTTCTTTTAAAAAAGAATATTAGCCCTGGTCCAAGGTTGGACCAATGCCTCTTTACACTCCAAAGGACTGGCATTTCTCTGAGTTACTCAATATGAGTTGGTGTGTTTGAAACTATGAATACAGCCTGAAAAACTTCCTCTTTCCACCCACCTTTGTGAGCTGAAATGTAGCTGTGGAAAACATTTGTCCTTTTCTACAGGAAGAGCAATGCTCATAAAACTGACTCTTGCTAAAATCTTGCAGGAAAATAGATATTAAGGTGGGGTATGTTCAGGGTTAATAGTCTGGTACCTGAGCCAACAATGGAATTTGCAGATAATGGTAAATGGTATATGCTAAAATCCATGATTCAGCTACATCTGGATTTTTCAGAGACAGCAAGTTATCTAAGCATTCTCTTTTCCTTGTGTCTACAGGAAAAGAAATTTATTTGTAAAAAGGAAGGAGAACATTTTTTGTTGTACCGTTAGTGACCTGTTTTCAGGTGCTGATGAGATTGTCCCAGCAGCACAGCGTACATTGCGGTAGCCGTGCTGGTCACTGCAGCCAGACCCCTGTCTGAAAGAAACCCCTGCTCTCCTCAGATGGCCACAGGGCAAATCTCTGTCCCTGGCCACCAGCTGCAAGCCAGGGAGTAGGATGAGGACTGGTAAAGCCCTACAGTTTCAAATTCTTTCAGCAGCTGAACAAGTGGTTTCAGTTAATGGTTGTGATTGCCTTTCCTGCCCATTCCATAGAGTTTTCCTCCTCCCAGCAAACCACCCCTCCACCTTTTGGGAAGTGGCTGTGAGTGGCCTTTCTCTGTGACTTGTTTGTTTGGCCATGCAGCCAGTAAAACCATTACAGCTTCCATAACTCGTGTCTCTTAGTTACCAGGGAAGGACTTTGCAGTGCAGAAGGAAATGGCACTGACAGACACGAGTGACAAGTGTCTGTGTGTACACAGCAAAGTCTCTGGCTGAACAGCAACGGGGCAGCACCCACAGCTGATACCTAGGGATATAGGTAATGTATCTCCATCTGTAACCTGCTGCACTTGCGGCACTGATAATGGCATCCAATGCACCCTTAATCTGACCCTGTGTACAGTGTCTGGGTAAAACAGGTCTGATAAAGAGAGGAGCTTTGCTGGCAAACAGACTGGAGTTCCCAGAGTAGCATCACTTGGAGGCCAGGTTTGGTGACACAAGAATCCAGCAAATGCCTGAGCCCTGGCTTGTTGCAGTGCATACAGTGAAGCTTTGTTTATTTGCATGGGCCAGTGAGCTGATGTTGTGCAGGGATCCCAGGTGCCAGTGAGGGTGTCAGGAGGCAGGGTGGCTCTCTGCTCCTGTGGATTGAATTTATGGCTCCAGACAGCCCTGAAAGGACTGACCTGCCTCTGACATCTCCCACCTAGGTGCAACACTTTCTCGTCTGCACCCTTGGCCTGCAGTCAGGGTCCAGTCTCTTCCTGAAGGATTTTTGCTATACCTAAACTGCAGAAGCAAAAGCACTTGCCATCTCCTCCACTCCCACCTTGTCTCTTGAGAAGAGACCTTCACTCCACGCGTTTTTCCTCTAACTTCTCTGGGAGGCAAACAAAGCTGCCTAGGTGTAAGGGAAGCACTTTTATACTATAAACCTTTTATAAAGTCAGCATACAGTTGTCTTCATCCAGGTATAGCTGTACCATGCAATATCTTGATGGCCACCTGGCTGCAATCTCTTTGCAGGGATGATGGTGTATTTAGGGATGCGTCCTCAAGTGCTGGGGGGTCAAGATGCTCAAATATCAGCTCTTTCTTTAAATGCTGACGTGCAGGCAGGAGGAGCAGCGTGCTGCTGCAATCGATACGTGCCTGTCATTGCTCCCCCAGTGCATGGGGCTGTGACTTGTGTGCAGCAGGCACCCTGCAGAGGTGACGTCCCAGCTGGAGGGAGCTCAACTGTGGCAGCCAGAATTAAACGAAGGCAGTGGTCTTGCCATTTGTACAGATGCCAAATGTGTGCAGTTCAAGCCAGGGCTGTGTGGGTGCAGAGGTGGCATTGTGTGTGCAACCCTGGGAGCTCCCTGAGCCCAGGGAGCAGCCTGGGCAGCCCTGGCACTGCTGTGCTGCCCCTGGCTTGAAAATGTTGCTGATTTGTGAGAGAGGGGAAGGTAGGACTTTAGCGTCTAAAATCTGTCTCAGGAGCCTCTCCCATGCGGGTCTCTTGCCTCACACAACACATCCTGAGAGGATTACCAAGAGAGGAGTAATTTTTTTTTGCCTTGTTCACTTTGTTCCTTTTCTGCTGGATGTTAGTGTCGTGCTGTCCCTTGTGCTGCCAGGTACTTGCACTGTTCCTTGCAGTCTGCCTAAGGAAATGGGAAAAGGGAATGTGAGCAGTTCCACTGACTCTTCAGTCTGAAGGAGGAGCCCAGAAACATGCTGAACCTGGCGACCATAGATTAAAGCACTGTGATACTAATAATAATGTTACTTACAGTATTATAAAATACTCTTTTTTTTTTTTTTTGCCTAGATTTATTGAAGGAAACAAAATTGAAACCATTTCAAGAAATGCATTTCGTGGCCTTCGAGACCTGACTCACCTGTAAGTTATTTAACACTTGGTAATTTCTCCTTGAACAGAACTCCTCCGAGACACCAGTGGTTTTCCAGCTACACAGAAAACCTCTCTTCCCTCTGTGTGTCAGCTTCCTCCTGCTGTCAACAGCATGCCTTCCATGAGTTAAAAGCCAGCCTTAGAGCAATTCCTGCCCGGGCAGCACTGCCACGTGTTGGGCTGCCTGTGTGCAGGCACAGCTCGGGCTGGGATGCCACTGGTGCCCCAGTGCTGCACTGGTGCCACCACCACCACACTGCCTCCTCGTGATTAGCAGTCCTGCTTCTTTTCAGCGTGCTCAGTGGTTGCTCTGTGGGTTACATATGCACCTGGGCAAAAAAAAAAGGCCTTAAATATTTTAATTTTATGTGAACTTCAAGCAATCTCCATTCTTGAATGAGAATAATTAACGCCTGTTCCTGGTAACTGCTAACAGTGCCAGTGGCTAGGCAGTAGCAGATAATTAACAACCTGTGAGTGAGCTCAGACTTGGTAAGAATTGCAAGATTAGAGATAGAAATGATATTAAACTGTAACTTTCTCTTCTAGTTCTTTGGCCAATAACCATCTCAAAGCTCTGCCAAGGGATGTCTTCAGCGATTTAGATTCTTTGATTGAACTGTAAGTAAAATGAGAATCTTTCTATTGGCCACCTGCTTCTGTCTCTCTTACTCCCAGTTTTAGTTTCCAGGTGTGTGGTGCTGTGTCTGGTATCTGCAGGGAAAAAAAAAAAAGGTGTATTTTTTTGTTCTACCTTTTTTCATTTTGTAATTGTTTGCTTGATAGATTCCTCTAAAGTAACTGCTATATCTTAAATCACTGTTGCTTCTTGTGATGCTGTACATAGCTTGGGTTATTTTTCTTCTTTCTGACGTCTTATGTAAAGGATGTGTAAAATTGTGTTTTAGGGCAATGGAGACAATGAATTTTAAAACTACAGTTTCTCTGAATATTTTTCCCCATTATTGTTGCATGTACTCCCTGAGATTATTTTAGTAAAAGGGATTAATTTAAAAAATAAGCTTTTTCCCCCTTGTTTTTGTGCAGTTTTAGTATATTGCTGGTATTCTGTCAGTATTTCCTTGTCTAACTAGCTAGGATTCCCCTTTTTGGCCTGGCTCTTCCAAGCAGCAAAGTAAAATCATAAGCCACAGAAATTGCCAAAGGATCAAAGAACAAGTAGAGTGCTGAAATTGCACATACGTTAGTAGGAAGAAGTTAAATTGATTCTACATGAGCAGCAACTCAAAAAAACCCAAGTCTTACATTTGCATTTTACACCTGCAAGGCTGCTCTGTCAACCTGCAGTACCAGAGAAGTTCAGTGAAGGAATGGGATTTATCAGTGGCAAATGGTGCAAAGGAGGCTTGAGGCAGACAACCTGAGTGTCAGGAGGTATTACAGTACAGTCCTCATCCTATGAAAACTTACCAAAAAAAGTAACTTTACACATGAATCACAATGCTCTATTACTATGATTATATATGACCTGAGACTGCAACAGTTTTTTGAAAAACTCAGTGTAAGAGAGCTCATCATGAAGGAGTCCAAATAAAACTTAAAAAACCTCCCTGTTATCAGTTCAGAACAATTCAAGGATACTCAGATATTTTGAAATTCAGCATGTCAAGGTGATAACAGTTCTGTAGTACTCATATTGCTATCAACCTTTTCAAATATGTTTATTTCTGTGTGTTTTTTTAGAGATTTAAGGGGAAATAAATTTGAGTGTGACTGCAAAGCCAAGTGGTTGTTTTTGTGGTTAAAGATGACAAATTCCACTGTTTCTGATGTCCTGTGTATTGGTCCAGCAGAATATCAGGATAAGAAGTTAAATGATGTGACAAGTTTTGATTATGAATGCACCACTACAGGTATTCAGAATGTATATTTCTAAGCACACTACAAATGGTTAAATATCAGAAGTTTAGATGATGCCCTTTTGCTTCTATGAGCATGACCTGGGGGGAGGAAAGGGTTACATACACAGCACTTCCAAGCACTAGAACAAGTACAAAATGGGAAAATTGCATTTCAAAGCCAAAGTAAGTACTGAGTTTTTATTTGGAATAAATGCTAATGGGAGAAGAGCTCTGACTATTCATATTCCAAAAGACTTGATTATGACTCAATTTGTGGCTTAATTTTCATCACAGAATGCTTTCTATTAAATGGAATAAAGCCATATAGTTATGGCAGATGAGCTTCCCAAAATCTCTCTATTTCACAGAAAGCAATGCAAATAAGTTCAAAAATGTGGCAATATCTGTTATCTTTATTTGATAAATCATGATTTATTAGCATCAAATGTGGTGGCAATAGTGCCAGCAGTTCTTCATGGAACTCCATTATGTTGAAGAGAAAAGTCCAATAATATTCTGACTACTGTCTTGTTTAGGATCTTGATTTTTTTTTTAAGGTAATGTAAAGCATGCTGAAGGGAGGGAAAAAATTTGCATGTGGTTATGCTTATATTTTATGACCAAACTGCTGCAGTTACCTGTCTTTAAATGCAGTCACATCATATAACTGAAAATACCAGCTGCAAGTATTGTTTTTCATCTGTTCTGAATAGGATGTCCGCACTCTGCCTTTATTCTAGACAGTAATATCAAAGGTGTGCAAGTTCTCATCTGCCATCAAGTCAGTCATTAGTATTAAAAGACAACAGAGAAGCCGATTACTAGTAATGTAAAATGAAATTTCAGGAAAAGGTATAAAAGGTGCTTCAATGGCAGTATGTGAAGGAAAGGAGAATAAACTCAGAAGTCAAAATTGTGTCAGAAGAGTAGCAGAAGTAAAGTGGAATAATCTGCTGCATAAAAGGATGTCAAACACAGGAGAGCCATGAAGTTTAGAACAGTACCAAAGTTACATTCCCATGCCTGCCAAATCACCGAGAGGCAGCAGTGCAAAGTAAAGCAGGATTTATTTCATTGCAATCTGGTTTCAGCAATTGTGTAGCACTAACAGTGCACAAGAGAAAGCCTTACCACGTCCTCAAACCTATCCTGACCTACCTGTCTTCTGTCACCTTTTTGTACCCAGACTCTGCAAAGCTGCTACAAGCAATATTCACCCTTAACATTGTCCCTTTGCTGTAAGCAAAATTACACCAAACATAAATCTAATTTCATGTGCTGTAGAGTTTTTGGGGACTGAAGGCGTTCATGGGGCAAGGATTGCCCAGCTGAATATTTGTTCAAATGCCCTCAGAGAAGCGCTCCCACAGCACAGCATGCAGCTGTCATACACTGCTGGCTACAACTTTAGTGCTCTGTGATGTCAGGCCACTGCTGCTTTCTCTTTCTCTGCCATTGCCTCCCCCAGATCCAAAGGGAGTGTAAATATTCATTCCTTGAGGATTGAATAGTCACAGGCTTAGGCTCATAATGTATTCTGAAATAAGGCAACGTACCCCATAGGTGTATTCTCCTTTCCCAGTGACGGGCAGGGCTCTGCAAACCTCTTTCGTTTGTGTTAGTCTTTGGTATAGTATTTCCCTCCTTTGCCAGGTGGGATCAGGCATTCCATCATTCTGGTCTCCAGTACTGTGTTGGGCATGACTGGATGCAGGATGTGGTAACAAAGCAGTTTGCTTGGTAAGACGTGTGTCTCGTTGGCTCAGTCAGCTCATTGCATCAGCTGAACAGGAGAGATGGAAAGAGATGCCGCCAGATTTTTTTTTAAAAAGGCAAAGAACGAAATGATCCTGCTGTTTCTTCACAGAGAAAATGATTGACAGTGTTGATGACCTGCACTTTTTACTCTTTTCGTGATAGCGTCTGTCTTTTCCATTTCTCAGTGCTTGCATCATGGAAGCAGGTTAAGCCATTTCACTTCATTTCTTGTCTCTCTTCCTCAGCAGTGTGTGAGGGGGCTGTGCTGAGGCTGTGAGCAGCACGGGGGAACATGTAACTCACTTTCAGGAGACTGGAAAACAGGCCTTGGGTTCCCATGGCCACTGGAAACAGGCTGTGTGCATGCCTGGGACCTGCTTTGCCCAGACCTGCAGGCAGGGATCGTCTCACTGAGCTTTGGAGCTTGTTTTCCCCTTTTTTACCTACCTGGGATTGTCTTCTGGAGGTGGTCCTCTCTTTCCCTGCTGTTTGCAAGGGAGGTAGTTTGCAAATTAATTGGTACCTGCCCCACTCTTGCTCCTGTGCTAGAGATGTCCTGCAGTGGGAGAAGGGAAGGGATGGCTAACCCTCTGGGCTGGCACACCCAGGCCCTGGGTACCCCACCTGGACCTGAAGTATCCCCTGCAGGGGAGAAGGGATGTGAGGAGAGCGGGACTGAATCGCAGGATACAGTTTCGGAGAGCTGCCCAAACAGATAGTCACTCCCATTTTTCCTTAGTGTCCTCCTGTGTTCCCTGCACTCTCCTCCTTGTGTTCCGTGGTCCCTGTGTGCTGGGATCAGCCGGAGCAAGGGCTGCCAGAAGGAAAATCAGCCCAATAACATGTTGGGTCCCTCACCCATGATGCCAGTTCAACCACAGAGGGAGCAGAGCTGAAATAAGGGCCTGGAGGACAGGGGTGCCCCCACTCCCAGCCAGCAGAAAACAGCGTGAAAACCACGTGTCTTGAGACAGGGAGAGCAAAACTCTCCCTCTATGGGGTGGGAGGGAGAGAGGCAGCTCGTGCAGCCAGCAGCACAGGGAAAAGCACGGGCTGTGTCCTCTTCCCTCTCCCATCCAGCAGATCCAGCTTTAAAGATAAAAATGTTGGAAAAGGGCTCCCGCCCCAATCCTGTATTTACTGTACTAGCTCTTTCTAACATTAAAGCAAGGTATATAGAACTAAATCAAGCCCCCAGGGCCTAAATTTTTGGCAAGTCTGATGTGGCAGCAACTTTTTATGGGGTAATCCTGTCCTACATTACAGTCTGGCATTCCCAGTTGGTGCTAGAAGCAGCATTTATTGCTTTTTACTGATCACAGATTATTTTCCTACCCATTTTTACAATACAGACTGGTATGTTTCCGTTCATGGATTCCCCCAAAGTGTTTCACAACTGTTCAGATTTCCAGAGATGTCTTTTTAGGATTAGGTTTTTGGGGTTTTTTATTCAAGATTTAAAAAATATTTTTATTTTCTGTGACTTTATCTGCTATTGCTCCATCCTTTAGCTACCTTTCATAATTGGTTAGTTACTTTTACTTTCTGCATACTTCGGTGTCAGTTTTCCCCAGCCCTTTTAGTTATTCAGTAAGAATGAAGATAACTTTCTTGTTTGCCTACCAGCATTTATGAACCAAGCCCAAGCTCTATTTATAATAGTCCCTCGAAGAATGAAGACTGTCATTTCTTTCACAGCTGCGGAATCTGCTCTGTTTGTTTAATGGTAGTCATCTATCTTTATTCTCCAGAAGTGTAACTCCTCAAGGGCAAGGCTTTCAAGCATGCAGAGACAGAGGGTTTTTCATTCAGCAGCAATTATTTCATAATGCACCAAAATAAGGGACTCGAGTGAGGACTTAATTACCATTTCACCAAAATCCCTGGATGCTCAGGCCCTTCCAACGTAGGAGTGCGTGGTGAAGGCGTGTAGCAAATGGAGCTCAAAACAGAGCAGTGTGTGGCACTGCAGAGAAGTGCCACCACAGGGAATATGCCTTTCCTTTTCTACATACCTATATCCATACATTACTTCCATGCAGGCCTCCTGCCACGTTTTAGACACAAGTGCTTTGTCAACTCTGCTACGCCATGGTTGTTTTTTTCTGGTAATAGTGATCTTGCACAGCTGTCTGGTCAAAGATCCAGTTCAAACCCAAAGCTCCTCACTTTGTCCCAGATTGGCTCTGTGGTGACTGCTGACTTATCCCAGGGTGAATTTTCAAATTAAATCTACAAAGGCACATAATTTTTGAGGAAAAAGGTCTTTAATTTTGGAGTTACCCTCCTAATCTTTACAGGTTGCTCCAATTCCTCAGTCTTATTGTCTAGGATAAGTTTTCCACTGGATAGTAATTTTCAGGTTGGTTGTATTTTATGCCTAAACTACATTACAATGCCCCATAAAACATTATGTTAACTGAGTTTTTGATTACACCATTTTGTCTATGGTCTAGGCAAAATGGGGTTATCCCCAGGCAAACTTCGGATATCATTTCACTTTCTGCCTGGTTTAGCATAACACAAATTGCTAGTGATTAAATTTGCATGACTTAAGATGTTATTGGACTTCAGCTGGTAGTTGCTGTCTCTCAGCTTGAATGTGATTCTAGCAAGGCCATTTCACTTGACGGGAAAGCAACTTCCAGCTGTGGGGAAAGAGACTTCTCTCTCTATTTCACAGATAGTAACCAGCCTAGCTGGAAAATCTGAATTATTTCACTATTTACATATTTGATCTCCTTGACAAATACATTTCCAGAGGACAGCTCATGATACCTAAAGCAGGAGACACTTTCCCTGTTGCTGCATGCCTAACGTGCTATGATAACGTTATACAAAATCCAGAGTATTTTGCTCATTTTTCAGTGTAAATCATTCTAATCAGCAACCCTTACTCTGTGTTTCCAGCAAGGATGTATCCTAACTGTTGTCCATGTATGTTTCTAGATTTTGTTGTCCACCAGATTTTGCCCTACCAGTCGGTTTCAGTGGATACGTTCAACTCAAAGAATGATGTGTTTGTGGCCATTGCACAGCCCAGCATGGAGAACTGCATGGTGCTGGAGTGGGATCACATTGAGATGAACTTCAGGAGTTATGACAATATCACAGGTAAACGAGCGCTGGGATTTCAGTCACCTGTTGGCATTTCACAAGGATAAGAATTGTAGATGGGGCCAGTTTTTTGGGTTTTGTTCCGAATCTCTGCTGAATTTGGCTGGTCAATGTGAGTGATGTTTGGACATGAGTGACTCCATGGGGTAGTGCGTCTTGCTAATACATGCACATTGAACCTTACTGTAGCACACAAACTAGGCTCTTTTTTGTCCAATCTTGTAGATTGTTATGAAAACACAAGCACTTGCTGTGAATGTCACACCATAGCCCAGCTTAGCACTCACTGCCTCAATCACATGGCAAGTTAAAGCAGAAGCTGAAGGAACACTTGATCTTGCCAAAGTGCCTGCAAAACAGAATATAAAAATAATCTTTTGCATGTGGAAGGAGACAGCTCTGAAGGATGCTTTTAGGGTGAGCTGACCAGGAAGCCCGTTGAAAACAAAAGAAATATTTAAACTGTGGTCATTTCCTAAAGAGATGTGCTGTAATGTTTCCACATTTACTTTCAATTTACAAATATGCTCAATTAACAATTAACATCTTGGTCAGATTGATGATCAAACAAAAAGCCTGTGTGGATGCCAGGTGATGTTCTAATGCTGATTTTCTAGCAACCCTTCTGTCCCTAACCAACACCTGTGGTGCTCAGTCACACACGACAACAGAGTCTTTAGAGCTTTTATCCACTGCCTGATTTCCCAGACACTCCAAGCCAGAGGTTTTGAAGACTCAGGAGCTAAATTTATCCATGGAACATCTTTCCCTTCTGTACCTTGTTGTGTGGGACAGATTATTTTTTGCCTTACATTTTGGGAGACACAGAGTATGCTGTGTCTTCACCTGGTGATGAATTCTACAAAGGCAGCAAGCACTTACCTCCTCAGATCAGCTCTGTGTGTCACTAACAAAAATTTCCAAGAAACTACTCCTCTGCCAGGAAATTACGGAAATGCAAAATGTTGCTTTATAGGTTTCATTGTGTTTTGGTAGATTAGGGTAAAATACATACCAGTGGATGTAAACTGAGAGGTCAACAGCCCAGAGAGCTAGCTGAGCCCTAGAAAAACTCTGGAAATGAAATTGAGAGCTTGAGTCATTTGCAAAGACAGCTATATTTCACCTTCCTCTGAATGACTAGATTAGGAGACATTTCTGCCAGGGACTTGTGTCCTAGCTCCACACACAGAGTTTGTTCCTGGAAGATCTGGGCTTGAGCTCTGGACTCTGAAATCTACATGAGCCTGAGATTTTGGCCAGGGGACACAGGCACATAGCGCCTCCTGCAGAGCCTGGAGAGGGTTTTGTAGAGCTCTGGAGCCAACTCCACAGAGAATTTCACTACTTACCGTCTGTTTGGCATTTGGATATCTAAATTTAGCCCTTTGCACCATGGGCTTATGGAGCGGAGCTAATTGTCAAGGTTGCCTTTACGGTGAGCGTGCAGAGAAAGGCTCTGCTGTCCTCTGCAGAAGGAGACAGGGACAGGTGGAAGCTCTTCTCGAGTGTGTTTTGGCTAAGATCAGAAGGAGCCTGGGTGATCAGCTTGAGCACTCGTGCCTGGGCTGCTCATACCTTGCTGCACTTGAGATGAAGGTGCTCCCAGCTCTCCTGCCCTGGGAGAGTGGCAGAACATCCCAGGCCAGCTCTGAAAGCCATGGGTAGGGGACAAGCAGAGGAGCCAGGGCAAATCCCCTGCAGTGGCTGACCACTGGGGAACTCGTGCAGGTATAGATCTACTTAAAATGTGCTTCACAGAGGAATTCCTCTCCACTTCCAACAAAACCTATTGTAATTGTCTGGTTGTTTTTTTTTTTTTTTATGTGGTTTTTATATAGTATAACTTGACATTCTCAAAACAGACCATAACCTGATCTGATCTACCTGGCAACTGCAATATTCCAAAGTATTTCTAGTTTAACAAAATCTCAAGAATACCTAACGGAAACAACAGAGTTAGATTTATCTTTTTCATCCTGCTGTCAGAAGATATATCCACAAGATGCATCAATATTTCTATGTACAGTAGCAAAAAGCTGACTCTAACCCTTTTGGAGCAAGAAAAATATTCTGTATTTCATTCTCCTAGTTAAGATGGAAAGATAGAAATTACAAAAATAAGAGAATTTCAGATGTCTGATAAACAGCAAGATAAAAACTCTTGTCATTTTTAAATAATAAAATTTAGCTTAAATAATTGTTTTGGATATTAGGGGCCATATGTTTGAACAAACAGAGGAAAAAAAAGTATTTTGCATAAGAAGGAATTAACATTTTATGGTATATCATAGTTGCACACCTTGCAGGGTGGGACAAGTCATCTCTGCAGTTATTGGGAAGCAAAAAGCTTGGAAAGACACTCTGATGGCATGTAGCAGAAGACAAAATTATGAGACGGTGCAGGTTTAAAAAAGGGGACAGGTGATTTGGTAATGTCTGTGGTTTAAAAAGAGTGCTTTTTGTCATGCTAATACGTGTTGTTTTGTTTTCTTTTCTTTGGGCAACAGGTCAGTCTATAGTGGGATGTAAAGCCATTCTTGTTGGTGACCAAGTCTTTGTGGTGGTGGCACAGCTCTTTGGTGGCTCTCACATTTACAAGTTTGATGAAAGCTGGACGAAGTTTGTCAAATTCCAGGATATTGAAGTATCTCGCATTTCCAAGCCAAATGATATAGAGCTTTTTGAGATAGACAGTGAAATGTTTTTTGTCATAGCAGATAGCTCTAAAGCAGGTTTGTCAACAGTGTATAAGTGGAATAACAAAGGATTTTATTCGTATCAGTCCCTTCACGAGTGGTTCAGGGACACTGATGCCGAGTTTCTCGATATAGATGGGAAATCATATTTAATCCTCTCTAGCCGTTCCCAGGTGCCCATTATTCTTCAGTGGAACAAATCCTCCAAAAAGTTTGTCCCACACAGTGAAATCCCCAACATGGAAGATGTCTTAGCTGTGAAGAGTTTCAGAATGCAAGATGACCTATACATCACGCTCACGAGATTCATTGGTGACTCCAGAGTTATGAAATGGAACAGCAAACAGTTTGTGGAGATACAGGCTCTTCCATCCCGAGGAGCCATGACACTGCAGCCTTTCTCCTTCAAGAACAATTACTACCTAGCCTTGGGAAGTGACTATACCTTCTCCCAGATTTACCAGTGGGATGGTGAAAAGAAGATATTCAGATTATTTAAAGAAATCTATGTGCAAGCGCCACGGTCTTTCACAGCTGTGTCAACAGATCGAAGAGATTTTTTCTTTGCCTCTAGTTTTAAAGGAAACACTCAAATATTTGAACATATCATCATTGACTTGAGTTTATGAAAAGCTGCTGGAGTGAAATTTATGTAGAATGACATTTATATACAAACAAAACAAAAAGAGACCTTTCCAAAACCAGGGTGCACCTATGGAGTATGATGACATTTTCTGAACTTTTCAAACTTGCATATTAATCAGGGACTGCATTTGCGTGGTTACTGCATGACATGTCCATTTTATCCTTTTTCAAAGACACTTTGCAATCTGCAGTCATTCAAAGGGGAGTGCAGTGCATTAAGACTAATGTTGACATCTAAGAGAATTATTTAAATTTTATCCAGAAAACTACCTTGAGTTGAACATCTCGTAAAGAAAGCGAAGAGTAAGCCATACAGAGCATAAAAATTAATTCCTAAACTAGTGCTTTAGTAATGAAAGTTTTAATATTAGAGCCAGTTCTTCATGGTTGCTGATGAATTGTAAAAACAAGCAAGAAAACTCCAGAGTACACTGAGTTCTCTCTTCAACATCTGTCTCTCAGGTTCATAGTACATCCAAGGCATCATTTTAATTCATTGAAGACTGCAGGGAGAGTCAAAATCTATTGCCATTTTTCTTCCACTATTCATTTTTTTCAGCAACAAATTGTGCATAACAAGTGGCCCAGCCCACAGTAGCTGGGTAGCCAGGAAAGGAAGAGTGTGAGATCTCACAGGACTGTGAGATCTTAACATAGACAGAAAATACCAGAGGTCTGCATGGGGCCATGAACAGATCAACTAGAAATCCCACCCACTCTCTATTTTAATAGGCATTCCAGAAATCCATCCCATTTTGCTCTAATTAATTCTTTTCCTGATGATTCCCAGTAGATTCTTGGTGTTTAACATGTTATTCTGTTGTGGACTCTGATCACAGAAGGCAGAGCTTAAGCTTTGCCTGAAACATATCAATATTGATGCATTTCATGTTGCAGCCCCGCTGTACACAATGAGGTGATTTATTGTCTAGGGTTGCCTCCCCCCAAGCACAGCTCATAAGCAATAAATTCAGGTTTGGGATGTCAGAGTTGTATTTGGGGGATCCTCCTTCTGGCTGAATCTAACTGGGACATCAGTATCACCAAGGCAGTCGAAAGTGAGCAGTTGGGGCTGCTCAAGACTAAAGATAATTCTGCCTCCAAGAAGGATTTGCACAGGGTGAGTGCAGGCTTTTGCCAGGTTGCCAATCCACTGAAGGTTAAACAGGAGGATGTGGACAGACGGAGCTGCATTGGTGTTTTGGGTGGTTACAGACCAAGGCATTCAGCCATCCTAAAGAGGGCAATCCTGGCATGCAGAGCATCTCTCAGAATAACAGCAAGGGAATGTTTTCCTGGAAAGGCACTTTGCCACCCTTACCCAACAAAATTGTGTATCAGAGCTCTTGTTTCTTCACTTATACAACATATTTCAGTTTTCATACCACTTAGCCTACTAGGTTCTTTTATCATGTCTTGCTGCTGCACTGCTGCCTTGGATAATAGGGAGGCTTTGCATAAAGCAGGAGGAGCAAAGGAAACTGTCCTTTATTCCTTCATACTTAGGGCTATCTCACCATCCTTCTGCTGAGCGAGTTTCATGTTTTTCCCCTGGACATGTGAAACATGGCCTATTATCACAAACAGAGGTGTTCTCAGAGGCTTTCTGATATCCAAGGTGTGAAGTGTGCTGCAGCAGAGGATTATGTGTAAGAACTCCCGTGAGGAGCCATAACCTACCAGTGACCTGGCATATCACACTCTTCCCCAACTCTTGCCTCTCTGCTATGAAATGAAGTTATTACTGGCCTGTCAGAGACATAACTCATTCTGATTTTAAATTATGTGTTAGTGTTTTTTCCTACAGAGGTATTCAGTCTGGTTTTGTTTTTAACTACACTGGCAACCTGGGCCGCCCCACCCTCTGAACTATTGAGTGTTGCCCTCCAAATCCCAGTGTGGTGTCAGTCCCAGTGGTTCAGTCAGGAGCAGTAGATGCAAACCAATGCTCTGCAGTAGGATTTAGCAATACCTCTCCTAGGATTAAGCTAACAAATCTGACAGAACAAAGAGATTCATGTCTGCCCATGAATGCAATTTCTTACCATGTTACCAGTTTACTTTTTAAAGCAGATGTGGCTGGCAAGCAACGTTTATTTAGCCTGTGTTGTGGGAAAGAATTTCGTATTGCTTTTCTGTCAAGCATGCAGGTTTAACTAGAGTTAGAAATTCTGACCAGGATGGCATTTCTCAGTGCACCAGCACTTTCTTTTAGGGCTCATCTGTGAGTACTGGCCACTCAGGAAGGGGTATCAGTCAGAGTGAAAAGCTAGTTTAGAGAAATTGGATCCTTGAAGGGAAGCAAGAGGATGCTGGAAAAAGGCTTGTGTATCGAATACCAGGAGACTGTAATGTTTCAAGAGCCAAGGGGATTTTGAGACTTGGCTATCAAGTTGAATTAAATTAAAATGGTCTCTGCAGAGACAGGCTTAATAAAGAGGATAAAGTGATCCACAGGAGTGTAGCTCATTCACATGGGAGCAGAAGAAGAGAGTGAGGGAAATGAATTCTGCAGGCAGGCTGCCACTTCTGCTGAGTAGCTGTGCTGGTGGGACAGAACACCCAGCTCAGCACCTCTCGGCTGCAGGAGGAGCCTGGAGTCAGACACTGGCCTGCCTGTTCTGCTCAGTTCATGTACAGGAGGTCAAGGCAGCTAAGAGGGAGGACAAAAAGCACGAGTTGATTAAGGAAAGGTTATGGTACTTTTCACAGGATTAAACAAAGGCAGGATCTCAAAAAGAGCCTTGTTTTGCTCTTACTGCTCCCAAGGAAAAGCTGCAGGATGCAGGCATAAAAACAGAAATCACTAATAATTGAAAATACTTTCTGCCCTTCCAAATGCAACCATGGGTTTGTCTCCATGGCCTATATTCTGTAATAGAAATTGTTTTGGATAGTAAATAAAATACGCATATCCATAATTCATTGCAAATGTTAGACCATCAGGACAGTGAAAAAGGATAACAGAACATGCCACCAATAATTTTTAATGTATTCTAAAATACATAAATCTATGTAAAGATCATTAGTTTGTATAAGCATCAATTTAATATGCACTAGCTAGACAAGAGCATTTTAAGGTTGTATATACATTGAGCTTTTTTTAGTAAAGAGGGGCTGATGCAATCTATGTTACTGACATGTGTATGTACTCTTTCAAGATATGAATAAAATGTAGCTAATAAGAGTAATAGTGGTGCGTCATATGTGTTAAAATATCCACATTGTAAGGATCCACACTGCCAGAGGAACGGACAGGGTCGGCAAAAGGGCCCTTGTCTATTTATGATTGGGTTTGGCTTTTGACAGGGTGGAGGAAGCCGTGCTCAGATCAGTTAAATCTTTCTGTCCATGAGATAGTTCCGACCTCCAAGGTTTTGCTGTTCCCTGATTTTCCCTTCACTCTTTCCTTACACCCCATCTAGTGTCACAAGTATGTAACGCAGCTATTGCTGCGGGTTTCGCTCATGAGTTCTGTTCTTTCTTACCACAAAATCAAGACATCTTAATTTTCAAAATAAATTTTTTAAAAACTATTTAAGATACTTAAGTGGATTTCTTACATGCTGAGTGAAGAGGAATCAAGCCCTAAAATTACTCCCAAGAGTTTACGATCTTTGTTCTGGGGTCTCTTAAGATTTGTTAACTTTCACTGAATCATTGACACTTACTCTGAAATTGAAAAAATAAATCTATCATCAGTGAATGCATTTTATTTAAAGCAATCCTTGAGGGTTATCCACTGATCCTGCAAGTCACTAACACAGGGAATAATTCTTTTGTTTCCTCTTAGTTCTTCAGAAACAGCACAACTCTCTGCAACTAATTATAGGCTTGTGCAATCAAAGGCATGTCTGACATACCATAATGGGATGCAATTGCTGGGATCATTGCTTTCCTTTTGGGTATTCCACCTTTTTATGAGTCAGCAGCCCTTGTGGTGTGGTTCACTGAAACTCCATCATAGCTCAAACATCAGTTGCAAATCAGCACTGTTTCCCCACCTACCCTCGCCTGGTTTCTTTGCCCTTGCAAGGTGAACTTTTTTTTTCCACCCATTACCACATTCTTCAAATCTTCCTTGGAAAGTCTCTATTACCCCTTGAAAGTCATAGCAAGATACCAGGAGAAAAGCATTCCCAAAGAGCAATGCAGGATGGTCACTCATCTGCAGATTTCAAGGGGAACACAGAGTAGGGTCTTTTTGAGAAGTCAAGCTAAAGGCAGATGTGTAAGAACAGCTGTAGGAGTGCCACTCATCCCCTCAGTCCCATTCATGCTTGGTCCCCCAAGATGAGCTGCTGCCACCACTCCCTCTTGGCAGCACTGCCGAGGAGCTACTGAGACTTCTGTTTCTCACCCTATCCCAGAAGAAATGGAGCTGAGTTGCTGACAGTGGTTGGGTTTTTTATTTGCTTCCCAGTAAACCAGGCACTTGACAACTCTTCCATTTCCCATACAGTCAGCCTCCTTTTTGAGAAACTGCAGGCTTGATGGTCTAATAGACTCCAAAACTCACCTTCAGAATCTGACAAAATCAGCTGGCCACATGATGTTGGATCCCCCACAGAACAAGAGACTGATACTGTGAAAGCAGTTCAAACAGCAACTAAAAAAATCTAATCCCCCAGTACCAAATCCCTGTAAGCCATTGCCATTCTTGCCCCAGAATTGCATGATGAGGAATCCAGCACACCCACCATGAGAAGGGACATCTTCAACTACACCAAGTTCCTCAGAGCCTTGTCCAACCTGACCTTGAATGTTTCCAAGGATGGGGCATCCATCATCTCTCTGGACAACCTGTTCCAGTGTTACACCACCCTTATCTTAAAAAATTTCTTCCATCTACTCTGAATTTATTCTCTTTTGGTTTAAGACCATTACCCCTTGCCCTGATGCCACAGGCCCTACTAAAAAGTCAGTCCCCATCTTTCTTCTCCATCTCCTTTAAGTACTGACAGGACACAATGAGGTCTCCCTGTAGCCTTCTCCAGACTGAACACCACCAACTCTCACTGTCTTCATAGGAGAGGGGCTCCAGCCCCGTGATCATTTTTGTGGCCCTCCTTTGGATTCATTCCAACAGCTCAATGTTGCTCCTGTGCTGGGAACCACGTGGCTGGTGAGGTCTCACCGGAGCAGAGCAGAGGGAGAGAATCACCTCCCTCAGCCTGCTGGGCACATTTCTTTGGGTGCAGTTTGTTTTCCAGGCTTCAAGCACACACTGTTGGCTCGTCCAACTTTTCATCCTCCAGTGACCCCAAGTCCTTCTCAGCAAGGCTGCTCTCAATCCCTTCTTCCCCCAGGCTGTATTGATTCTGGAGGTTGCCATGACCTGGGTGCAGCACCTTGCACTTGGTCTTGAACCTCGTGGGATTCCCTTGAGCCTTCTTCTTGAGCTTGTCCGGGTCCCTCTGCACAGCATTCCATCCTTCAGCTGTGTTAGCAGCACTCAGCTTGGTGTCATCTGCAGATTGGCTGAGGGTGCACTCGATTGCTTTGCTGTGTCATTAATGAAGATATTAAACCGTGTTGGTCCCAGTATAGACTCCTGAGGGACACCATTTGTCACACACTTGTCACTACTTGTCACCGATCTCCATCCAGACACTGAGCCATTGTCTGCTACCCTCTGCATGCGACCATGCAACCAATTCCTCATCCACCAAACAGCCACTCATCAAATCCACCTCCCTCCAATTAAGAGAGGAGGCTGCAGTGGGGAACCATGCCAAAGGCTTTACAGAAGCCCAGAGAGATGGCATCTTCCTTTGTTCATTGACACAGTCACTCCAAGAGGAGGCCACTAGATTGGTCTTGTGAAGACAGGATGAGAAATTTCTATAGTCATCTCCTTATTCCAGTTTTGCCGTGTCTGTGAGGCAGCCTAGGTAGAATTTGGTGGAAAACAAGGAAAGCAGGTGCCAGAAGTTTAATATAAGTAATATTGAAGTAGAGATTAGAAAACTAGAGATGGTGAGGCTGTAGACAAATGTTTAGTTACCTTGAGGGAAACTTATCACGTTTTCTAAGCACAGAGATAAATCAGTGTGAGATCAGGGAATCTGAGAGAACAAAAAATATCTTTCTAAATAAAGGAAAGGAATAGGAGTGACAGCATATGAAGTGTGAGTTTACTTAATTGCTGTGTAGAGAAAGTTATAAGTGCCTTTCCAAGGTCACTCAGAGAATGCAATCCACATCATTTTCCTTTCAAGAGTCACCCTAGTTTATGCTTAATTAAACTATGCAAGCTCTGCACACTCTAGAAAATGCCCTTTTTATTACATTGTAGGCAATTTGCATTTCTGAAGGGCATTTGGGAACCATGACATCACCAGAATGAAGGGCTTCTGGTAGCATTGCTCCCATTTTTATTCATTTGTAATTGTTGACTTCTATTGCAAAGTTCATTTCTATTTCCTGCTTGGACATTAGCACTGGATTGTACAAGAATGCTCATTTTCCAACTTCAGTGGCTGTTTCAGTTCTTCTGACTCAGCAGCCCCTTGGGGCTGACTCATCCTCTGGCTGCAGGTGTACCCTGACAGTTAATTCTTCATTTTAGTCCCATGAATGGAAGGCCAGGGGGTCAAGAAAGTACTCACCACCCAGAGCTGGTGGGGTCAGTGTGGATGGAGTCTGGGCTGGCACAAGGAAGGAGAGAGCTGCATGTGGATTAATCTCTCTCTTCTGTTTCTTTCTTTTTGGTCTTGCCAGCATGGAAAAAAGTTTTGCCAGAGTTTTAAGGAAAACAAAGTACCAGTGAGGCCAGGATGGCATAGGTTTACTTGGGATGCTTCTGAGAGCAAGCTAGAAATAGAGGAAAGAGAAGTTAAATCAGCAACCCTGGTTAATGGCATCTGCCTGCTATTTGTTTGCAAACTCTGAAGCCCAGGGGTCTCCTTGGATCCCCAGCTTCTCCTGGTTCCTGCTGACAGCATTTTCTGACTCTGCTTTGTGCCATTAGCATCTGGGGAGAAAACTGCAGGCCTTTCATTTCAGAGCAAGGCTCATTACAATTATCTGTGCCTCTGTCACCTCAGGATCTGATTATGGTGCTGGGGTTGCACCTTGAATCGTTACAATTAAGGCTTAATGAAGTGAGTAACTACAGAGTCCTCCAGTTACTCCCCACAAACCTACTGCAGCTACCTCTATCAGACGAATAGCTACCACCCAATTTTTATGATTTTTAAAGAATGGAACTTCATATTTAGAGCTTGTCCTATAAACCCCCACACACTTGGGACTGTGAAGGAACGGCCAGGTCTCCTTCTCTGTCACAACACAGACTGCATGAGCTTGGAGCGTACTGCTGGCTGACGATGGGTGCAGATAAAATTTTAAAAAACCCAACAAACAACAATATTCACTGCTTTTTGAGCTGGAAAATTATAAAGAAATCCTGGATGACAACTGCGTGGAGAGGGCTGTGCTCACATCCGTGCTGAATTCAAGTCCCACCCCAGATGACAGAGCAGGTACAAAGGTACAGGCAGCAGGTGTGCCTGAGCCAGCCCATTCCAGCATTGCAGGAGATTCATGACTCCCACAGGGTTTGTTTCAATGTGCATTAGGAGTGTACCTGGCCTAAGCCAAGAGAATAAAGTGAAACACACTTTAATGCCTTTTGCCACCCTTGGCTTCAACAGAATGCCCATATGTGCAGACACACTTGCCAATCTTGTGCTGCCTTGCTAGTAACAAATAGTGATTGGTTCCTTTGCTTTTCTCAGACACGGATGAAGGCAGATTTGGGGGTAAAATGGAAGGTAATAGAGAGTTTATCTCCTTTTAATTTTCTTTCTTTGCCTCTGTCTTCATAATTGCTGTGAGATTATTATGTCTGAATCATCAGACTTGAAGAACCATATGCCATTTCCCCTTAAATGACAGCTGAGATATTTATCTTTATTGTTGCTGGGTGTCTGGTAGCAACATCTGCAGGTCACCTGAGGATAATTTGTCTTTTGATATTTTTGCTAGACTATCAATGAGGGCCAGCTGGAGCCAATCATGGCCCTTTGGTGTGGTGGGCAGAGGAGAACAAAGAGGTTCTTGTAGCTTGGCACCAGTTACTTGCTGATGTGCTAACAGCTGTAGGGGTAGGGGAGTGAGAATTACCTTTTGAATTTGGGCGTTTATGAAGATGCTGAAAGCTTAAGGCTGCCAAATGGAGCTGTGCATGTCTTTGTCATCTGGCCACAGGCACTGGACCTTCTCAGGGAGATCCACTTCAGTGAGTGCTGAGAGGGAAGAATCCATTTGCAGTATTTGGACTGTAGAGAGAGCTGTGCAAATCAAGAAGAGCTCTCTGCAGTGAGAAATGCTGCACATTTGCTGCAGTCATCAGTAGAGGCACGCTAGATTCCTTAGGAAAAAATGCAGGAATGTTCATATTTTCGGTTACTATTCAACTCCTCGCTAGTGTTGTCTTTAGTGTTTGCTTTACTGAGACTCCTCTCCAGGTTTTAGTTAGTGAGCTGAATACTAATTGTGCCTTCTACCTTTGTTGTCCATGGTGGTCAGACCCGTGATAGGAAGGATCATCAGAGACAAGGCATTGTATAGATTAAATCAATTCCATGTCATTTGCAGCACCAAAGTGTTCCTAAGTATAGACTTAGCTTAGTGACCTTGCAGTGAATGTCAGCAGTCAGTTAAGTCACCACTCAGCACTGACACTGGAGCTATTTAGGAAGTAATGAGTTGGCACAGCACACTAACTTCTGGAATAACTGGGAGCTGCTAATGCCTGATGCATGCCCCACATAGGGTATAATTTAGGGAAGAGGGTGAGTCACTCCTACTGCTCCCAAGTGCAGCCCAAGGCACAGAGTTTGTCTTCACTAAAAACATCTCCGGCTCGTCTGTGGGTACCCTGCTCTGCTTCATCTTCACTTGTCTACACTGACAGCTAGCTCAGGATTTACCCTTTACACCAACTATCTGCAGTTATCCATGAATGCTGACACTGAGGTAAACACCGCAGAAATTATCTCGAATCACAAGAACTGTGACAAAATGGTCTTTCACAGGCCCTCTGATCTAAGTTGTGAGTTGCCGACACTTGTCTCCCATAGGTGGGCTAAGGAGAATGCTTATCAGGCCCTCTGTTTTTTGTAACAGCTTGGGTGGTAGGAAAGCTCAACCCTCCCCAATCCCAAGGGAAGGCAGGGTCTGGATCCCAGTCCTGGTACTCCCCAGAGCCCACACTTGGAAATGAGATTAGGTAAGCAACCCCCCTTCGTTCTTGGAAGCGACGTGTGGTTATTGGACACAGGCAGCATCTGAGGGCGCCCAGGTCTTTGGGGAAAAGACAGAGTTTTATAAGCAGTGGATTTAAATTCTTCCAAGCAACCGCAAATTGGAATAGGAGCACCTTGGGGAGCAGCTCCTCCCACTTGGGGAGGGCAACAGCATGCGGCAACTGCTCCTGCAGCTTATTTTGTACAAAGCAAATTTCAGTCAGAAACACCTGATTTACACTAACAATTCGGCAAGATAAACTGGGAGGAAGATTTTTCCAGTTGGTCAAAACCCCCAGGGATGGGGTTTGAGCCCTCTTTTCCTTTATTTGGTAAAACCTGACAGTTGTTTTCACCAAGAAACCAAGGCACAGCACAGTAGCAAACCATTTTGTGTGGGAAAGCAGAAAGGATGCCTGGATGTTCACAGTGTCTTTCTGCACTCCCTGCTTTTTGCAGCATGGTCTTGAGGAGTGAAATGTGCCACCTCGGTGTGCCAGGCAGCCCTCCAGCTACAGGCATGGCCTCCAGTAGGTATCAGTCCTGCATAATTCTGTATTTTTGCTTCCTGCTCTCGAATCAAAACCCAGCTTCAGTCTGAGGTAGCTTCTGAGCAAGACAGACTGCTTCTTTCACTGAGTTTGTTCTCTAGTGTCAACAAATCAAATCTGAATTTGCTCAGTTTAAATATATTTTCAGAAAAATTCACTGTTGGATACATCCTATTACACAAGTGTCTGAAAATCAAAGGAAAAATTATTAGGAAAGGCTCCTATCTTCTGCTTTTTTACTGTTACTTCTCTCTCTGAAATCTTTCACATGCAGATGTTGATGGTTTGTCAAGCACACAAAAAACAGCTCAGTTTCTGCAGATGCAAGGAAATAGAATATCTAAAGAAATTGCAAAGAGTAGAAGCAAATGAAAGATCTTTTTCAATAATGTGCAAGGTTACGGAAAACAAAGATATTCATGAACCTTCTAAAACTGAATACAAAGCAGAGAGATTGTATTTAGTCTAACAACAGATCTTTCCTTTGTCTCTTTGTATTTAACCCCAAATTATTTGCGTTGTCTCCCATGGTTGCAAATTCAATCCTTTGGAAACACATTTGCCTTTTGCAAATAATATCCATCACAGTAAAACATATGACATTTGTTGTCAAGACCTGTATGGGTGTTACAGATGGAAATTCAAGCAAGGTAAAAAAGAGATGGTTTCTTAAACCATAAGTTCACTTAACCTCTTGTCTCTAGTCTTTCACTCTTCAGGTCAGCACTCATTTGAAATGTTGCCAAGATTACACACTCCTTTTGCACAGACTGGAGATTGCTCAGTGGTGACCTCTGTGCCCGGTTAAAACCTGGACTGAAAAATGGCTGCATGTTGCTGGGGGCTTCTGCCTCATCCTGCTTGGCTGCCTGCTGAGAAAGACCATGCAGGTTGAGATCACTAACAGTGTTAAACGCCTTTCAAGAAATAGCGTGAAAGGACAACTTCAGCTGGGGCACACTGCGGTTGGGTTTCTTCCAGGCCAATGGTTAGGTAGGTAAGACAAACACCAAGAGTGAGATATTTGAGCTGTGTGATTGCAGCACTGCTGGGGGCCAAGAGGGACGGGAGACCAGGGCAATTTGCCCATCTAAGGGTGGAAGGCTGAGGCAAAGTACTGCACCAACGCAGCCCTTCTGGACTGTTAGATCCTCAGGTCTCCACACTGCACATGAGGTTTTTTGGGCTGGGCATCATTGTGCTGTGCACTGATGCAGGTGTGCCACTGTGCTTCAGTGACTGTACATTTGGTGTCCTTGGCAGAAGCTTCAGAAGTAAAGAAGAGGTCCTCCTTTTTCCTTTCTGACTCTTTGGGATGAAAAGATTATTTCAAAGATCTTTCCTTGCCTAGTTCTCAGTTCCTCTGTTGACACCAGATATTTATGGTGAGCAACATGGGGTCGCGAGCAGCTCAGGGGAGAGGAAGGAGCCCTGTTCTGGAGACAGAGGTGGTTTCTGACAGGAAGAACACACACTGTGCTAAGCCCTCTCCACTCCTCTCTTGATGCACCCCAGGCCCAGAGATAGGGTGGAGTAACCATGCAGGTGTGTACCTCTGCAGAGGTGGTGCTGGCTGGGGAGCACAGCAGAGCTGGATTCCATGAGTCCTCAGAGCTGTTTAACTTCCTAATAAATTGCATAATTATGGTAGGTCAAGCAGTGACTTGGGGCTTTTCAGGTGGGAAACAGACCTGCAAATACTAAAGGACTACTGCTGGAAACTGTGAGGAGGGAAGAGTGGATGGGGAAGCAGAGTGGCCAAAGAGCTTTTGTCTACATGGATGGGAAGGAATCTAAACCAACTATCAAAGAGTTGTTATCAAATAGATGTTTTGCTCTTTATTTGTACATGCTCTCATGCTGTGTTCTGAGCTTCTGACTGCATTCACTTCTGTCAGGCAAGATATCCCTCTTCGTAAACAGCTTCAGGGAACACAGTCAGATGTTTTGGACACCCACAGTGGATGAATTCAGTCTTCTGGGTTTTCAGGATGCAGTTTTAGTCCATTTTATTACTCATTTTGTTGCTTTAAGTACCCTGAACCATAACAATCTGACAGCATGACAACGTAGTCAAATATTCCCAAAATAGCAGTGGAATACACAGCATATTCTGTGAAAACCTTTGCAGAGTTCAGGCACTGCATATTTCCACCTAAGACTTGCATCTTACCCCATAGTGTGGTTGGGGATAATTGGGAAATTTGGACAATGTTTTCAGGCAGTTTCTCTTCTATTACTGCTGTGGAGTTCTGAGAGGGCTTTTCACTGTGAACCCTGCATAATCTATGCTCCCAGAATTGCAAGAAAAACATGCTTGAGAAAACCACAAAACAGTAAACGTTGGACTTTTTCCCCTGTGATGTTCCTCACTATTGGTCTAGGTTATACTTCCAAAGACCACCCATTTATTTCCTCCTGGCTGTTAAAGCTCCTTTTCTCTCTTATTCCCTCTTCCTACAGCTTTCACCCTACAGCCGGTGTGGACAACTAAGATGAAAGAAAGAAAAAGTGAATGAAAGAGGAAAAGGTGAAAGGACTCTACCGGGAATCTCTTGCCAAAGGAAATTTGAGGTATCTCTGTGGTATGAGGGTAAGAAGGTGTTAAGAGACATCTTTCTGCCTTTGTCTTTATTGTCTGTCATAGCTATTACTTGCAGGGGAGTGAAGCAGAACTAAAATGTTAGCCTAAAATCATTCCTGGGACTACACCTCTCAAGCCTTTATGGGGTGGTAGCATTCAAATGGGGCTGACTTTGCCTGGTCCCACCAGCCCCATTTGAATGGGAACCTCACCCCATTCCCAACAGCAGGCTGAGCCACGAGAGCATTTTTCAGCAAAGTAACCCCAGGGGCACTTCTTGCCCCCTCGCAGTTGATTTGATTAATGGGCTGGACTGAGCAGCATCATCTTCTCAGAGCAAGCTGACGTCCCTGGGAGGGTGCAAGGCTGGCTCCCAAACCCTGCAGCAGGGAGCACCAGGGCATAAGAGCTGCCTTGCCAAATTGTCCTCACTCACAGTGACAAAGGAGGCAGGGACATCAGTCACAGAGAGACCAGGGCTTTGACAGTGACAGCTGATGATCTACAGAGGCTGCATTTGGTTTGCAGTCAGTTCATGCTACACTTCAGATGTTTATGTGTCTTTTTGGGATTTTTTTTCTCTTTTTATCATATCCACGGAATTATGCACATTGTTCCAGTTGCTGTGTATATTCCAGCCTGAAAAATTGCTCTCTTTCAAATCCCTGGTGGCCTGCTAAAGCCCCAAAACAAGCTGCAAGGATTAATTCCTCCCCAGATAAGATTTTCCTAAACCCTAACAGATAATTTGTTTGAAGTTTAATTTTAGTCTGTTATTACACACACGGGCCTTATCTTCATTCAGAGTCGTTAGCAAAATTAAACAAGCCTCTGCAAACAGGAAAGGGAAGCATAAAAGAGCCCTAACACGTAAGTGACACTCAGAGCTAAAGGCACTAATGGTAGGCTTATGCAGTGCTGGCAAGTCTGAGCCTTCAAGGAACTTGTGGCTTGTCATGTTCTTGAGTGCTTGACCCACGAAGCAGGGTACATCCTCCCCTGTGGGATCTCAGGATGCTCAAGCCACCTCTGCCATGGTCCACGGTAGGGTACCTAAGCCCTGCCCCTCCTAGTTAACAAGATGCCTCACTCCATGGTTTCCCAACTCTTGCCCCTCTGCCTACATTGCAGCAGCTCTGGGTTTGCTCCCTGAAATGCTGAAGAAATTACAGCAGCAGTGCACAGTGGAACAAAGAAGAGAAGCAAGGCCACATCACATCTTGTGCAATCCACTGAAATGTTACTGTACCAGCGGTACCACTGATTGAAATCTGTCCTAGCTACTTTGCTTGGTGGATCCATACCCCACCAGTGGGCTGAACTCTTCCCTTCTATCTGTCATGACACAGGAGCCAGGGGACAACATCATCTCCTTATTGCATCACTCTGTAAATAGGATTGGGGCCCTCAGTCTCAAGGTATAGAAGACTGTCTGAACAGAGAAGAGTGTCTGAGCATGTTAGCACTGCAGTGTGCTCCTGATGAGGGTGATGTTTAAGGGATATCTAGACAGCTGCCACATTTGTGCTATTTGACCTCAGTCAACAATATCTGAAACAGAGCTCAGCCGAGAATGTTATACTTCATATATAGTCTTGTCATTACAAAAAGCAAGACTCTTTTCAGGACGTGCTCTGAAAGCCTCCTTTCCCCTACAGTAGCTGTATAAAAATTCCAGAACTAGAAAAGAGAAAAGGGACTGCCATCACTAGTGACTTTAACCAATCTAGAAAAGGAGCAATGCTGCTGACCTCTGCCTTTAAATCAGTTTCTTTCTTCTTCAGCACTGCTGTTACCACCTGGATCCCTCTGGAGAGTACATGACCAATTCTGCCGCACTGGAGCTGGGAGGGTTACTTGGAGCTCTTCAACTCCAGCATATTATTAGGCCTTAGGACAGGATGCTGAAGACCTGAGTTGCATTTTCTACTCTTCCCCAAGTCCATAGGTCCATGATCAAGCCACCTAGACTGAGAGGAATGTCAGGAGGATGCCAATATGTCCCTTGAGCATCCAGCCAAACAGCATGAGGGTTGCCCTGGCTCCACCCACAGCTCACAGGTAGAAGCAGGCACCTCAGAAGAGATGAGAAATTGTGGTGGCCATCACCATATTTCCTAATTATCCAGATGTATTACCACTGTAGTCATCTAATTTATTATTTACCTATGTGTATTAAAAATAATTATGATTAATAAAATTGTTAATTTTTAAAGAAAAGATCATAATTCAGACTCTCTTTGTAAATCAGTTAAACAAAAATTAAGCAAGCCAGTCGAGATGAAGGTTGTACAGTAATCTTCTGTCCACACACTCTACCTATATGTAATAATATAAATGCATTTAGAATGCATTTATAACTGTTAACTAGCTATTTCAGTGGTTACAGGTCTGCCACATATGTTTTAAAGATAAAGTAAAAGAGAGTGAACATCACTAGTTCCTCATATTTCTTATAAACATGAAAAATCTAGTGTGTTTCTACCCCAGAAATGAAGATGTGTTAATCCTTGTAAAGGCAGCCTTCTGGCATGGGAAATCCTGTACCTGAACACCAATGTGATGCATCAATAAAAAACATTGAATTCAGCCATTACTTTTGTTGATGGAGAATTGACTGTGTAATTTCATTTAGGGCAGCTGGCAAAAGGAAACTCTAATAGCCAGAAAATGTCTTCATTCTCCCTCCCTTGTAATATGGATAGGTCTGTGTAGAGTTAGATGGAACAGAGAATGATTTTTTCCTGATTCAGTATTACACAGCAAAAGAACAAGAGGCAACAGACACGAGTTGCTGTAATGGACATTCTGGTTAAACGGAATCACAGAACAGGCAAGGTTGGAAGGAACCCCATCGGGTCATCACTTTCTTCTATCATCAGAGAGAAGGAAATAAATTAATTCACTGTGGTGAAACACAGTGCCGTGTTGCCCAAGGAGGTTGTAGGATCTCTGTCCTTGGAGACTCTCAGAACTAGACTTCACAAAGCTTTGGTAACGTGACCTAGCTTTGACATTTCCCATGCTCTGAGCAAGGTGTTGGACCAAATGACCTCCAGAGGTCATTTTAACCTCAGCAGTTCTATGATTTTATGATAGACACATAAAAGTTCTTTTGATGCATTAGTTGACAGAATTTTTTATATTACCAAGAGGGAGCACCATGTTTTAGTTCACATACGTGAATACACACACTATGCTGGAGGTCTAAATGCAAGACAAAAAAATACCACATGGGCTTCAAATACCTACATGCAATTTCACGACTTCAGAGAGCAGCCATCTGCTCTGGGTCATGAGTGTCACTATTCCCTAGAGGTTAGACCACATCTTTGTAAAGCATCTCACAGACTGAGTTCTATAGCTAAAAGTGAAATCAGAAGTAATTTATTCAGAATTATATTTTCAGGCTTTCTCATTGCACTAATTTTGAGTGCTTTTCCCCCTTATTTCATTTTTTTTTCCTCTGGGAAGTATATACTACCTCCAAGTAAACTAGGTAGTATTATGCTCCTCTAAGAGGTCACTAAATTTAGGGCAGCTCTTAACAGACTGCTAACACCAGGTCACATTTTCAAATTATTTATTTCCACAATATTTTCCACAAATAATTTTGAGGGTTTTTTTCTTTTCCTTAACAAAATGAGCTATTTTGATCGCAGAACTATTTAAAAATAGTACATACTCAAGTTTCTGTGAAAGCATTACAGCAAATCTTCCGCTGCATGTGTGTTCCTCCTCAGCTTGCAGAGCCATGCCAGCCTATTTGCTGTAAACAGTAACAGCATGTTGTAACTTCATACTGGGAAAAGGAAAAAAGCGTTTTCAACAGCAGCCTGAGTAAGACCGTAAACAACATAACAAGCTGTGGAAAGACTAAAGTGATGCTCTCTTGCTGCACAAAGACCTCTAAACGCAGATAAGCAAGGTAAGATACCTGGGTACCAATGTGGCTAGTGCAGATAGGGGCTGAATCTGTATTTCTCTGCCATGGAACTACACATACCCTGTGAGACGCAAAGCACACCTTTCACAGACTGAAAGCTGTTCTGATTCAAACTAAACATTGTAACTCATTCTCATTAGAAGCCAGTTAGGTAATTTAGATTTTCAAATCCAATGTTCAAGTGACCAAGTAAAAGTCTTGCTCCCTTTCAGTATCTTGCTTTCATATGCCTCTAAACACTCGGAAAATGGTGAGCCAGTGGAAAGCCCACAGTCAGAGAAAAGGAGGCAGAAACCTCCTCAATGTTGTGACTCTGGCGAGCAGATAACAGGGCAATTCCAGATATTTGGATTGCCAATGATGTTGATATCAAGACTGATTTCTCTTTCTGCAATCAGTTTTATATAATTGAAACTTTTTTTTTTTTACTTTTGTACTAGTTATTCAGAGTCATCATGAAACTGTTAGTTTTTGTGGGGAATCTAGTCCCCATGGTGGTAGCACTGGACAGTCAACTATGTTTTCCTGAAAGCACACTTCAATAAATCTTTATGCCAACAGAGCTCTGGGATCAATCAAACCTTCACATGCTGTCCAAATAAACCATATTTGCAGACCTTTTGGGCTTGATCCAAAAGAAAAACAGTGTTTCAAACACCTCAGATGTTTTGGGAGGTAAGTTCAAAACGCTCACCCTAACGTGGGGTCACCTTTAACAACTTTATTTACGGAAGCAAAATTCTCTCTGATCGAGAGCATGGTCCTGAAATCTATAATGGGATCTGATTTGTGTGGTTTGATTTCATCTGGGTTTTAAGACTGTTGGTTCTTATTTCTTCATGTGCTATTGATTTGTGTTCCCTGACAGAATAAGCACAAGATTCATTTACATTAATAACCCCTGAGGCTTGAAATGCCCCAATACTCTAAGAGAACACCTCATTTTTATTTATTTTTTGTGGCAGTGTCTTTTTCCCTGCTGGTTACTAACTGCTCTTATCTTCACATTATGCCTATGTAAAACTTGGGAGCTGATTTAAACCACTCTCTTAAAAGAAAAGACAAATGGCAGCTGTACTGGCAGGCATGGACCCAACTGGAGATGCAATTGGGGGATTCAATCTCACATTGCCTCTTGCTGGTGTGGTACACACAGTCCAGGTCACACACACCAACACAGCCCTGCTGCCCACAAGATGTCTGTGGGAGAACATCTCAGGTGCAGCCTGCATGGGACAGGATAGCTCTTTGCCTCTTGTGTAGATAAGCCAAAGGGTAAATGTTATCCTGTGGACTGCTCAGTTTCATGAAGTTTTCCCTTCCTTTTATCATAAATTGCTTTTCCCCATATCTTCTGCTAATATGTTTAGTTATTGTAAAATTCAGAAAAAACATTATATGTGTGGAATAGATCCTTGAGCAGGGAATGTTTAACAGAATTTGTAATACTACTGCTGCTCACTTGGGGCCCAAAAATTATGAATCCGACCCCTGAAAAGTCAAAAAAGCCTGCCACTTTTCACTTACACATTGGATCATGTAACAGCCCTGATTTTCTGTGTAGTTTGCACAGTGTGCAGCTTGGTCTGCCATGCCAGGACCCCTCCACACAGGCTAGGAGCTGAGCAGCTTGGTCTGCAGCATTCTCCTGAGAATCTGCCTCTCCTCAGCTTTCTGTACTGCTTTCTCCTGTTGCTTGGGAGGTGTTTAGTGCCTGCTCTCAGACTTGCTTGCTGGCAGGTAATGCCCTAGTGCTTTGACTCTGCTGTGGGAACACGCTTTCAGCTCAGCTTGGTGCTGTCCAAGTTGCTTCTGCACCCTTTCTAAGTTGTTCAGGGCTGGTTCTTTTACCTGTCAGACTCTGCTTGGCTGCCTTTTAGTCTTTGAAAGGATGAAAACTACCATTACTCTCCCTGCTCCTCTGCACTGTGCATGCCCCTCATCCCTTGTGCTGCTCGGTGAGGAGGCACTCCCCAGCGAGCCACTCTGGAGTGCACCAGCACCGCTGCCTGCCCTGCCCTGCTCTGTGTTCTTGGGCTGGCCACGCTCTGCAGCACACGCTGAGCACACCCTCACTGCTGTGAAAAGGGAGCAGTCCAACCCCAGAACTAGCACATAACACACCACCACTGCTCATCCTGGTGTATGAAGGCAAGAACCACCCTCTGGCTCTTTCCTAGGTAACAGCTTCCTTTGCTTTTTAACCCTTTCATTTTCTTTTTTTTTTTTTTGTCTGTTGAGGTGGCACCAATACTGTCTTCATATGTTAAACTGCTCCCATTGTGTTCTCAGATGGATGTTCAACACACTTGGCTTAGCTTGAGCCTACACCTTTTAAATCCCTGGCTTTTTATGGTAGGTATTCACTTTGTTTGGTGAATTCTTGTGCTGGCATTAGCTGACATTTTTTGAAGTCCTGCCTCAGACACCCAACCCACACTCTCAGGAAGTGGAGTAAAACCTCTGTGAGAGCCACAGACTGATCTGCTGGACTCAGCCCTGGTGTATCACTCCTGGGAAAGGCGATGGTCCAACAGCACCTTGACAGACCCATGTTTGTCACACACAGCCCGAGTGTGGGGCTCAGCCTGCTGCCAGTGGCTACTCTTGTGGTCTGATTTATCCTTGGCTTGTGTTACTGGAGGCTCGCGTGGGATGTGCTGTGATGCCTCACAAGTGCTCTGCAATGGCTTCTGATCCAGCTGCCCATGCAGGTCATGCCCAAAAGTAACTGTGAGACCTAGACAAGAGAAAGCCGTCCTCAGTGGCCTCATTTGAGAATGAGATTGGAGCCATGGCTTGAGCAGAGGCAGATCTGGGGATTCAGGCAAGGAAAGCCTCTCCAGTCTGGAGTTTTATAGTTATGAACTTGTTCCCCAGTCAGGCCCTGCTCAAAGGCAGACACATAAAATAAAGTCAGATAGAAAAAGGGCCCTTCTGGAGTCAAAGAGCAGAAAGAAAAACGAAATACGAGGAGGGGGAGAAAGACACAAGGCAACAAAACCATTCAGAGTAGATTCATTGTAAAGAGGGAGGGGATAGGAAAGGGAAGCTGAAATCTAGCAAATTACTCAGTAGGCTAACAAAAAGCATGTTCTCAGATTTTAATTGTCCTTCAGTTAGACTTTTATGCTTTTATTTAGAGTTAAGACAAGGAAGGTGGACTTACCGGCACATAACTACTTTTTGGGCTTTTCTCTTAGATCTGCAGATCTAGGGATAATATTTTCTGTATTACTTGTGGGCCATCTATATAGCACTCAATTCTGATGTAACCATGCCACAGAATGCAAAAACTTGAGTAACTCCTGTCTCAAAAAGAAGGATTGAAACCTTGGCTTTTCTAAGGTCAGTGAAAAAACTCTATTTCACTTCAGTAAGAATTTAGGATTCCATCTCAGACATGAAGTTTGTTCAATATTGAGAGCTCTGTGAACTTCAGGTCATCACCAAAGCCAAATCTTGGGATTCAGGTGTTTTTTTTTCCTAGAAACTAATGTAAGTTGGCAGGAGTTTCTCCCATTCCTCATAAAGCAGAGAGGCTGTACCAGGGTTAGTAAAAAATAAGCTGCAATGCTTCCTACTTTGAAGAAGAATTTCTCTGTGTGGTGTAGCAGGGGTAGGTTTCACAAAGGTGATTAGAAAACAAGCATTTGTACACAGGACTTTCAATGAGGACGTTATCTCCTCTAATCCGAGGATTCTTTCTTCCTGGCTTGGGGTTGCAGTGCTTTACAGACAAACACAAAGGCAAAACAGCCATGTGCTCCGAATAACTTACATTGAAATTAGATTGACAACATAATGAAAGCTGAATAATGTTATATTTGGAAGTCATTGATAGAAATCATCCTCAGCTCATATCTTGAGAGGATAGTAGAATGAGTGGTTATCTATGCCTCTGCTACTCTGCTTCTTCTTTCACAGTCATTTTCTTTTCTCATCTTGCCTGGCACTCTTCAAAAATAGCCTCTTTAAGATATGAAATTTATCTTTATTCTTAAAAAAAAAAATCCTCCTAACTTTCTGGATGGACTCTTATAATGCTCCGATAATGTTTTAGAGTTGGTGTACTCAAATCCTCACTGATTTCCAGGACGGGTCTTAAATCACACATTATATACCCTTATCCACCAATACTCTGCTTTGGATTTACAGTTCCAGTTAAAGTTAGATCTGTGAAGGAAGATGACATCTTGCTGCTCCCTATCCTTTTAAAATACCAAATCAATTTAAGGGTTTAACTTATTGTTATAGTTTATCCTGAACCTTCTGAATCAGTTCATTGAATTTTAGCTGTACTATCTAAAATTCTATACAGTGAAATTGTTTGGCCATACTGAGAATGTCTATGCCATGATCCATCACTGCCACTAACTGCCAGCAATAAAGAAATCCTCCTTTATTCTCCATTCATTTAAGTGAATCTCTAAAACTACTATTGAACACCAGGAGTATATCTTACTACGTTTTAATTTTTTTCTTCTTCTTTTAAGGAGCACTTAATATTTACCTGAAATGCACTTCATTGTTAAGTGTCTTCAGTATCTGTCAAAAAGAGACACTGGGAAGATGCAACGAAATACAGACTTGTAAGACTGACGGTAGTAGCGAGCAAGATAATGGAAACATTTATAAGGCAGATTACAATACTTTTAGGGATGTGATTTAGTAGAGGGAAAGCTGCCTGGTTCTGCTAAAAGAAGATCATGTATGACAAACGTATTAGGGTCATTTCAAGGCATTGCTGAATTGATAAAGATGAAATCATTGACATAATTCATCCAGATTTCAGGAAAGTATTTGTTACAGACTGTACAGCAGATCGATTTACAAGGTCAGAAAGCTGAGCATAGGGGACAACTCTTGCAATGGAATACAAATTGGTTGAGGCGCAAGAAACAGATGGTGTCAGTAAAATGAAACAATTCAGGGTGTGATGAGGTACGGATTTGCCTGAACCTGAATACAGAATACCACATGATTCAGGTCCCAAATAATTTGTTGCGCTAGGAATGTGGACATGGGCAGGTCTTCACTGCTTTGGAATGAAGAGCCTTGCAAACCTCTCTGGAGTGATTGATTGAAAATAACCATGGAAATGCAAATCATAGTGGACAAACCCATGCAGTAAATGCACTTCTGAAGTCCTCTATGGACAGTAGAAAAATGCCTAAAATTCACAGGTGATTAACCACTTTACCTGCTTTTTAACACCATCTGTGCCCCTTGTTAAATACCAAATTGAAACAGATACATTTTCCTGGTGTGTTAGAATCTGCCCAACCACTAAAGTTGAAAAAAATTACATTGTGCTGTTGGTGAAACCCATGCACAGTGCAGAATTGGAAGGCTGGAGAGTGCAGAGCATGCTCTCCATCAGCAAAATGTCCAAGCAAGTGCCTTAATAACCAGGCTTTGACCTCTTTTTACTGAGTGGATTTTTTTCTCCTTGTTTTAGGAATAGACTGAGAAACAGCCTAGAACTGAGTGCAAATATGACTGAGCACAGCAAGCTCATAGGAGGGTCCTAAAAACTAGCAATGTTCCAACAAAGACTCATTCTCTGTGTACACAGATCGGCTCAAACATGAAATGAAGAGCCATATCACTCAATACACTCTGTTAGGTGATACGTTATTGCTTCTTTTAAAGGAGAAAGGCTACACATCTTAAAGTTTTGATGGGAATTAGGCATCTCATAGCATTCAAAATTCCACCATGGAACTCAGCTTCTAGCCCTAAGGTTGCTTGAACAATGTGATGTTTTTGGATCCCACCTCCAGTGATGAAAGCATCAGTTAATTTTATTTATTCCACCCTTTAAATATATGTATTTCTCAAAAACAAAGATACTTCTACTTAATGAAAATATTGATCTAAAACCTTGAGGTCTGTGACAGAGAAAACTCTTCATGAAGGAAATACTTCTGGCAAAAACACGTAGAGTTTGACCTATTCAGCTGAGATCTGAGTGTCTTTGTCTCCTTCTCTTTGGATACCACACCAAATTGCTAGTACACACCCACAGAACTACCGCTTGTGCTCTGTTGGCAGGTTTCAGAAATCACACCGGCAAAAGAAAGATGTAAACCAGATGGCTAAAGAAAGTACAGGAGATACGCGTGGCATTTACAAAGTAATTGAAATCCATCTTTTCATTCTTTTCAGTACGCTTGGCTTAAAATCGTGATTCAGAAGCTGTTTCATAATTTGTCCCTACAAGCTGCCTCTGGAGGACAAGGCAAGGGCCAGGCAGAGACACTTCAGCCTGTGATTTCTGCCCACTGCTGAATACAAGTCAGAGCCCTCAGCCATTATCTTATGTAGTTTTATGGAGTTCTTTCTAGTACTGATTGTTTGATGCCTCCACCATTTGTCAGAGTGAATAAGTAAACATACTATGTGCATATGACCTCTCACTAGGACCAGGAGATTATATTTTAAATAGATTCAGTGACCAATAAGCATGATGAAAAAAAATCTTTCTCAGTGAAAGAGTTTATTTTTAAACTAAACAGTAAAGAATAAAAAGGAAAAAAATATGAAATTCAAAGGTAAAACAAACAGTAATAAATAAATTAAAGGTATAGATATACTTTCACTGGAATAATAACTTAAGAGCATAATCTAATAAGTTAAATGTATAAGTGAAGTGAAATTCTGGAGTAACCTTACAATTTTTACATAATACCTACATCTTGTCCAGAGCAGTTAAAGGGGAAGCATATACTTGCAAAATGCTCTTAAGCAACCTAGAAGTACTAGGTGTAAGAGCAAGTTATCTGACATTGAACAATTAGAATTCACACAGGAAAAGAAGCAGGTGGTGTCCCCCATAAAAGAAAGCAGCATGGGCAAAGAAAGGAGACAGTCACTCTAGAACAACATCTACTCCAATGGCTCTTGTGATAATTAGAAGGTTCTGTTTCTTTCCATTTGATTCAGACCTGGAGCATATAAACAGATTTCTTAATTACTTCAGTTAAATCTGTTGTACTTTTATAGCTAAGTATTTATGCAAAGGGAAGTTACATGCTTTCTATTATGGTCTTATCTGGGATGAGAAATAAAGCTTCAGCTCTTTGATTCAACTGCTTTTACTAACTGGACAAGTTTCTAAGGAGATAAGAGAATGCTCGCCAAACTTCACTTAAAAAAGGCTGAGGCTGAAGCTTCCCAAAAGCCCATGGAATTTGAACATAAAACAGGCAAACTTAGCTCAGTGCCACTGACATTCTAAAGCATGCATTCAGGGTTTGATGGGAAATTTCCTCAAGAACCCAAAGAAACTGCACACCAAAGATGATAGATTTTGTTTTTTCTAGACATTTTCAAATGAAGAATTATTTTGCTACGATATTCTCAATAAGTTCTGTTTCAATTACATTTTTTGCTGTTTGCCAGTGAGCTTTCTTCCTTTATTCTCTCTAAATTGACTAGAAAGGACAGGATCAAGCTGGCTGCACTTTATGTATCCCACCTTGTTCTTTACTTACAGTCTGCTGAGTATTGACCACATACGTAAAGTGATGGTCTTCATGCAGAAGAGCGTGGTATGGTCACAGCAATAAATGTCTCTGCAATGGTCTGACAGTTTTCAGGGATTTGGCATACCTCACCAGTTGAAAATTGAACCTAAAATCTGAAAAATCACTCTTATATCAGATTTGATGGCAGCATTATGGTCACTCTCCAATTCCATAGTAGCAGAAAGTAGTGTGAGTTTCCCACCTGGGTTTTTAGTAAAATGAGCTATTTTTTATACTTTTCCAGTGCACTCAGAGGAACATAAAATGCAGTACATGTTTCCTTAGTATCCATCAGTTGTGCCTGTCTGAGTCACTTGACAAAATATTTTCTCTGATCTTAGACTTGATTTTTAGTTACATCAATAGCAAGAAAATATTAAGGAAAATAATAATAATGCAGGAGGGCAGTGAGAGACTTTCAAGTCTCTCTTGAGAGACTGTCTTGACAGGAGGAATTTGATGCCTCTGGGAAAACAGAATTCATTTACACTAACTCTATTCAACTGTAATGACAAGCCTTAAAACAAGCTCTGAAATGTAGTATTTGTTTTCTTTACTGCTATCTTTTAGCTCCTACTGAGTTTTCCTTATTCTTATGATATGGGGAAGAGCCACAAATTCTGCTGGTGAATATAAAATAACTTATTCTTAATCCCTACATGCTATCACTAGAAAAGACAACAGTGCCAAATTTTTCCAATACAGCCTAGATCAAATAAATTAATTTTACAGATGCTTTTAGAGAACTTAGAGTCTCCTTGCCCAGGTTGGGTTTGAACTGCCACCAGCATCTTGCAGAGCCCCATCCCCAGCCTGGTGTTCCTGGGGGACTTCACTGAAGACCATACTTGGGGTCATGCTAAGTATGTCCACAAAAGAGAGTGTTTGAACTGAGCAGTTCTGTATAATGGGTGCTTGTAGCAATATCCAGGGGCTGGTTACCTGCTCTAACACCTGTGCCCACCATCCAACCTATTTTTTGAGCATTTCAGCCCTAAACAAGCTAGAAAGAATGCAATCAGCTGTTTTCCAGTGAAGACTTTGGTATTGCCTGAGGCCAGAGGTTTCTCTAGAAGTGTGTCTAAGAGTTAGATGCTGCAACATCACAGGGCTTTGGAGAAACCTGGCTTTAAAACAAATTTATTCAAAGCACTTGCATACAAATTTATACCTAATATATTACTCGTAGAAAATCTATACAACAGAACACTCAACTTCGGATTTTCAATCACTCAGAAAATCTCAGAGTTAGGACAGTTCTCTTGGTTATATGTGTTATTTCCAAAATTATTTTATTTTCAAACTTGCAGTCTCTCCTCTGCCCCACCATCTTACAGCTTTCCTCTCAATTCTTTCCCATGAGCATCCCACCCACTATCTGCACTCCCTGTTCTTAACTGCTGCTTTGCCTTGGTTTTCCCCCCTTCTCTGGCCAGACCTCACCACCAGGCTTCCTCCTAGAGCTGGTTTGTGCAGATCATAGTCTGTTCCTGTCTCTTCCCCAAAATTCTCTTTTTTCCACTCTCTCTCTAGAAGAGAGAGATACTCTACTCTGAAATCCAGTATCCAGTTGCATCAACTAACCATCATAGGATAGCTTTAAAAAAAGCAAAAAATAAGAAGAAAATAAAGACTGCCTCCAATTTCAATGTTACAGGAAGCATCTAATACACAAAGGAAAGCAATATATTGAAGGTCTGAAACGGTTGAAGAAGAAAAGAGAATCACCATCACTTTAGCGGTCTTTGTTGTTTGCCTAAGATGTGTCCTTCACGGACTTGACTGGCCACAAAAGGATTCAACACAAATTAATAACTGCTAAACTGCTTCTGATCTGCAGATCATATTGTCCTGCTGACAGATCATGCATGTGAAGTAGAAGAGCTGATACAGGACAGTGAAACCAGCAATGAACCTGAGAAAATTGAGAAGGTGCAGCTAGAATATAAATGGACAAAAAGCAGCCTCTAAAAAAAGCAAGGCAAAAGCAAAGCAAAGCAAAGAAATAGGACAACAGATAAAATCTAAAAGAAATGGTAACCCAAACAAACATAGGGAACTTCCTCCAAAATGTGTGCATGAGGCCTTGAGCACATGGTTATCATCAGATTAGAAAGAACATGAAATAGAATAATGCCAATATAAATTACCAAGAGTACTAAAATGAATGTTTTATCTTTGATAGGTTATATCCTCATTCGGAGGTATTTAAACCCTGATTAAATGGAACCCTGAAACATCCATGGAGAGTCAGATTGAATCATCCTTCAGGAGACAAGCACTACATGTTTTCATTACATTTCAATTATGTAGCCTGTCCAGATCTTAAGGATTTACACTGGGTTTTTATTAATATATTTCCTTAGAGTTGGACATAGATATAATGATGATGTTAGTACAGCAAACAAATGTTGACAAAAAGAGGCAACAAAATTTGAAGCAGTCCATTCCTTAGCTTACCTACAGACACAAACCTAGGCTATTTTCTATCTTGCTTTATGACAAAGACACTGATTTCTGAAAGCCGTGTTTTAGAACTGTTGATTAAATCTCCTACAAATGAAAACTATTGTCTCAATCTCCTACATACGTTTACCTGAGTACTTGCATCAATGAGCCACAGTAGCTTAGATCTGATTCTGAATGTGTAATTTGCCCAGGCCAAAAAAAAAGTTTTCTAGAAAGTTTGGAGCCTCCTTAATGAAATGTAGAAAATGCTTAGAGAAGTAGAGGGTAATCTGGTGAAAAGACAGATGAAATCAAGATACTGAGGGAAAGATTGATCACAAAGCAGAATTGCAGAGAAGGAAGATGAAACACTAGAAGCAGATAAGTTTATCTAGAGAATGTATAGAGGAAGAAAGCAGAGAAGATAACAGATCTAGAGACAAAGACAACGGGATGGTAGCTGAAGAGTAAGGCTGAGAGATGATTTTTTGCCTCAGGTGTTCACAGTGTTCTTCTGCTACTGGCAAGGCAATGGTGCAAAAGTAGTTACTGCAGCAGGTAGGAAAATAACCAAAACATCCTTTTAGTTTTGCAATTAAAACAGCAGACTAGTACTCCTGAAACCTACACTTTGCTTCCTGGTTATGTTTGAAACTTTGGTTTTCTTGGGCAAGGCAATCACCACTCTCTTCAGTTTCCTATTTATAAACTAAGGTGATAGTATTGCTTTTCTGCCCTCTTCTTCTTAACTTGGTTGTTTGAGTTACAGCAGGACCCCTACCTCAATGTGTTCCTGCCTAGAGGCTGGCAAGGCACCCTGGCTCTGACTGGGACTATTACATAGGGGTTTTGCAGTAACCCTGGGTAAGTGAGGCAGAGAGGAGCAGCAAAGCTGAAGAAACTGCAAAAAGTCTTGATATCAGGCACTAAAAGCGATTGCTTAAAAATACATATTTGGGTTCTTTTATTTTCTTTCTGATGCTATCAAATGTGCTCAAGGCACATTTCAGCTTATTTTTTATTTATTCCCTTGAATCCTACTTTTACTTCAAAAGAAAGTGGTTATTCTCATACAAGAGTTTGGGCTTTATGAAATGCACCAGCTCTCATCAGCCCTTTGATAAAATCATAAGAACTGGAAACATTGAGAGTTCCTTTTGTTTTAATAACCTCTCTTTCATGACTATTTACTTCTTATTTGAATACTTATCATCAATGAAAATTAAAACCTTATATTTGTGAGGAGTGCGAATGTATTTGGGATTAAAATGAGTGACATCCCCCCAAAATGAGGGCTTTTGAAGGGTTATCTTTCTTAAAGCAGAGCTTCTTCTGCAAGAGTATTCTGAGTCCAGCATGCTACACGACCAAGAAAACAAAGGAGAGGAATTCTGTAAATGAGAAGAGGAACTGGGAAAAAGATTCTGTTTGGTTCACCTGGACTAGCAGTTGTATAACTTTAATAACAATACTAAGAAAATGACTGAGTTTCTAATATAATTAATAATTCTTTTAAAAAGTGGTTTAAATTATAGTTCTTGTTAATTTAATTTTCATTATTTGTTATTTGCCTGTGCAAATCAGGTATTGTTCCCAGAAACAGTTTGCTGAGAAGATGCAGGATTGCTGTGAGGAGATGCAGGATTGTGATATATCACACACATGACAACTTAAACCACAGAAAAATATTAATGAAGGGGAAAGACAAATATACCCTCTACAACATCAAAGTTACACAATGCCTAGAGATGACGAACAGCTAATATAGGAGAAAATGGTTTATAATTTGGAGAAAATGTCGAAGTTTGATTTATAATTTGCAGGTGAAATTATAAACTTTAAAACTATCCAACTAAAGTTCCATATTAAAGCTAGCTGCTCTCCTGGACTACTTTTTTTTTTTTTTTAATTTTTTATTTAATATGGAGATAACCACAGGCATTTATTAAAATTGATAATCTTCCGTTCAAGGAGAGTTCCTGCTGAGTTTAGATATGGCCTATGTTTCTTTCCATATAAGATGTTAATTAAGCACCTGGAGCAGAGCTGTTGTCAGTGGCCAGGCCAAGGCATCACCTGTTCCATGGGATGTGAAGGTGTCAAAGGAGGCTCTCTAAGCCATTTTAGAGAATAGAAGGACATTGTGCCTAGACGCCAAGCCACAAACAAACCTTAACAATGGGTAAATTGTGATAAGGAAAGAGGCATGTGTATTTTATCGTATTGTCTTGTGCTGTTCGTGGTGTTATTTTAAACCAAGAGTACCTGGTTTTACTTGGTACTGTAATTAAATACTCCACACAATTACGCTTGGACTGTGTCTGGAAAACGTAAATCCTGGGGACGCTCTCCGTGTTAGGAGCACACTAAAGATCACATGGGGCGCCTCAAGGTAGACCTGGTCCATGTGGATGTGTACCCACGGGAGCTGAGGAAGGCATGGCTGGAGCAGAGCTGTTAGGAAGGGCGACGAGCGCTGTGTGGTGCCGTGCCTCGGTTTCGGTGCAGGTGGAGGAGCGTCTGTGCCAACGGGGAAATAAAGAAGCCAGGTCAAGTCCTGGGTCATTATGTTATTTACACCTCCGTGAACTGAGTAAAAACGGAGGTCTGTGCCTAAAGTGGGCAGTGTTCCACCATCATGTTTTGAGAAAATGGTCGCCTACCTCCTTGTCCACCCGCTGTCTTACATTTCATACACAAGTGTGTATGTAATTTTATTACCCATATATAACACTAAAGCCTTTCCGATGCCTTCCCCACGGAGGTCTGGCCGTCCATAGCCCGGGACGGCAGCAGCCCCAAGCTGCTATGCAGGAGGCGCACGTACGGAGAGGAGGATCCTTCCCTGGGACACGCACCCCGGGCACTCCCGCACGGCCCTCGGCAGGTGCCGCTCGGCCCCGCCGCTCTCCCCGCGGCCCGGCGCTCCTGCCCCGGCCCCGCGGCCCTGCCCTGCCCTGCCCTGCCGGCAGCCGGTCCCGGCGGCGCTCGGGGGGCAGGGCGGGCCGGCAGAGCTGGCCGCAGTCCCCGCCTCCCCCGCGGGCTGCTCGGCGGAGGCCGGGGCGGCACGAACCGCTCACCGGCGCCGCGGCCCGCCGGAGCCATGGGCTCCCACCGCAGCGAGAGCGACTGGCAGGGGCTGCTGAGCGAGGTGAGGCGGCGGGGGCCGCGGGCCGGGGCGCCGGGCGGCGGGGCAGAGCAGAGCGGCGGGCGGGCCCGGCTGCACCCCGCGCTCGGGGAAATGCCGGGGAGAGGGGCACAGCCGCCGGCAGGGGACCCGGCCCGCGGCCGAGCGGGCGGCAGCGGCGGGCGGAGGCGCCGAGCCGTGCCGGTCACGGCTGGGCTGCGCGGCCACGTCTGCCGATGGCCCTGCCCTGCTTGGGCTGCCGCCCGGCCCTGCGCGGCTGCGGAGCGCCGGCAACGAGGGCCTGCGAGCCCCTCCGTGTATGACCCGCCCCGGGGCTGCAGAGAGCAGGTTGTAGGCGCTGATGCTGCGGCTGGTTTGGAGCCGCCGAGGATTCCCTGAGCTGCGGGGATGGCCGAGGCCTCGGGCCCGCGCTGCTGCCGGTCCGGAGGAGCTGCGGCACCGGCCCGGGTGACCGCGCTGCCGCTGCGCCGTATGCCTGATGTAGTTACTGCCTTGAATCGCATATGAAAGGGGTTTGAGACCCATGGTGACATTTATAGAGTGGGAGAAAAGAATGTATTAGCACGGTGCCCATGAGCCTCAACAGGTGGAGGATTTTCCAGTTACAAAAATAGAAACTTAATTGTCCACTGCATCCCCTCTGAAAGATCCACAGTGTTTACAGGTACAGTTTTTCATGTAGGGTTAGTTACCAAGCTCAAACCAGCTTGAGGTCAGTATAATTTCGAGGAGTATTATTGAAGTCAAATCTGTTTATTGGCCAAACTCATGAAGTAGGCTGGCATGCTGATTTTCACATTGCATTACTACAAAAATAGTATTTTTATGCTTACAGCTAGCAGACAAAACTTCTGGGCAAATGGCATGGGCCTGGATAAACCTGACTGAGACTAGCATCCTACAGTATGGTGCACACAGGTGAATTCCTCTGTTTTCAGGAGGGCTTTGCCTCCATTATGTTAACTGAATTAAGGCTTAAGGCCCTGACCTGTCAAAAAGATGTTTGAGTTTAGGGTGTTGAACCTGTCACTACTCCTGGTTATTTCAATGGGAGTTTACATGGGCCCAGATCTGTGCTAGTACAGTACATCCAGAATTGGAGTCTGTCTATGCACACAGTACTTGCAAAGACATAAAATGGTCCAGGAGAAATTAAAAGTTCACTTTTAGTATATCCTGTTTGTGCATTGTTGAATCTGACGTCTCATTTCTCAGATGGTGTTTTATTTGGGGTGGGGGTAGCTTCACATGGGAGGGAAGGGTAACAGATGAGAGACAAGTCACAAGGTGTGTTCAGAGGAAATGTTGCTATTATAAATGCTTTAAAAAGTCATTTATAATAGCTTTGGAACATTTTAAATTTTTATATAGTTTAACCTAAAACTCAGTCCTGAAATCAAGCACTTACTTCACTTTAGGGGTTTCTTGATTGTAGCAAAGTTTAATGACTGTGCTAAACTACAGTCTTGTAGATACTTAAGCACACATATAATTTCTTTTGTTCAGAAAAAATTAGAGGCCTAGTGACTTATATTCCGCCTTTCCTTCCTTTCTCTCTGCTTCCACAGCAGGCTTACAGCCTGCTTTTCTGGGTCAAATCTGTAGCATGTGCTGTCAAGCTACAGGTTTTCCTTTTTCCTTCCTCTTCCTTTGGCTGTTGTGATTCACTCTGTGTGATGTACCCATTAACTCCAACATCCTAATGGGTCTGTGAGAAAGTGGCTCAAACTTCTGAAGTAACTTGTAGTAAGGTTTTTGAATTTACCATATCCCTCAGTGATACAGAGTTTCTCAAGGCCTCCTAGCTTCAGTGTCTGCTAGGTAATTTTTTCCCCTGTGCATTTAATAAACATTTTAAAATGCTTTCAAAATACAAGGTATCACAGGCAAGAAAAGACATGATAACGCTAAACGAACACTCTCCCATTGCTGATGGTAGACAGTTAAAAGATGGGATTAAAAATTTTGTTGTACAAGTCCAGAAACTGGTGGGTCCAGATCTGTGGTCACACTCTTTCTCATTTGCATAAGCCAAATCCTCCAGGTTTGAAAGGTAGGAGCAATTAAAAAACTTGTCAAAGCAACTGTAATTTTTAAAACTCTGGTACTGCAGGTGTTAAGAAAAGTGGTAGGATGCACGTTTGGTCCTTATGCACAAATGCTTGTGCACACAGCATATATTTTTTAGGTTGTCTTTTCATTTTTAATTAGATAAAAACAAAAATTTTTTATTTGTTTCAGTCTTTTTCTATTGTTTACTCTCCTTTTTCTTTTTGACTTTTTTTCCATTTCAGTGCCTTTTGCTCTTTACCGTTCCACATACCTTTTTCTGCTTTTATTATGCTCGTTACTAACTTCTTGCTTATTCTTTTGCCTCCATGTTTGTGTATTTTTCCACTTATTCTACTGCCACACACATTTCAGGCCTAGTGTGCACCTGGTACTGTGAACAATCTTTGCATCACATGTACCTTGAGCATTCTTTAAACTAACTGAATAGGATGACGTAGGTAGGAATACTGGGACAAAGCCAACTTAGCAAATATTGAAGGAGCATAAAAGAGTCATTATTTCCATTGATAATCTCACAAACTGGATGTAAAAGAACTCCATCCGGAAGCAAGAATCCACATAAATTTTACCTGTTCTTTAGCCAAATTCATGTATTGGTGATGGATGGATGGATGGATATCTATATATAAAAGGTGAATTACTCTGTTGGGTTACTGTGTCATTTTTCTGCTTGGACTCTTGGTTTTCATCTAACGTTTATATCAGTCAATGACCCATGTTTAGGGTATTTAAAAACCAGTGTTAAGTTGTAGGGTGAAGACCTGATTAATAACTGCTTGTTTGAGACAAGAGACTGAGCTGTAGCAAGAACTTTCTTGTTGGTGGCCCAAGTCCTCCATAAACAAGTGATCTTCATAAATCCCTACATACTATCCCAAGAGTACATTTCGTTCCTCATCCCCATCCCTGGAGTTGTTCAAGGCCAGGTTGGATGGGAGTCTGAGCAACGTGGTCTAGTTGAAGGTGTCCCTGCCCATGGCAGTGGGGTTGGAACTAGATGATCTTCAAGGTCCCTCAGATTTGCCAATATCTAGAATTAAATCCAATGTCAAAATGCTTCTCTTTTGCTTATCACCTCCCACACATTAGAGTGTTTAGTGTATGCTATTTGCAGCTACTCCTATGTGACTGTGACAGTTCAAAAGGCTGACACTCAAAATGGTGGCAGGCAGCAGCCATTTATCATCTCAGGGCACCACCTTTTATGCCCTTTTTCGCATGCATATCCAATGTTCCTTTTTACATTACAATTGCTTAGCAAACTGTTCACAAGACTGTTGTTCACAAGAGGCTATTTCTTGGTTATTGACTGTGTATGGTCTTCAGCAGCACAGAGGGAGGTGATATGCTTGTCTCTTGAGCTCTCTTGCCTAATAATTTTGGACTTACCAAACTGTTGAGCAGTAGTTCTAGTTGAAATAGCTAAATGTTCCAGACGTGAGTTCTGAAGAGTGAGATACTTAGCCTGCTTGTAATTGGCAGAGCACACCTTTCCCCTTGGTTGCACAGTTTTTTGTGTGGACAAGAGAGAAGAAGGAAAACTGGTGAGATTTTCATGTTTGTAATATAACATTGTCATGCTTCTTTTTCAAACAAAGTGTGAAATGTAATTCACCAAACTTATATGAGGGGACCCAACAGGCTTTGGAGCCACTGGTTTCAGAGCTTTTTTAATGTGGACAAATGCAGTGGCTGTAGGGGAGAACAAAGTGGAGCACATACTCTAAGGTCCCTGGTTGGTTGGGTTGGCATTGTAATGACTTTGACATTTGGAAAAGGAAATACTAAAAGAGCTGGTGCTGTGATTGACTGTGCTCAGAAATTCTCAGGAGCTATGGGAGAGTGCTATGAAGACCCGCATGCTATACTTTTGGGCAACAAAACAAGTGTTTGCTTTTCATAGTTTCCATGTGTCAGGCTGGACTAAGAGACCCATAGGGATGTTGTGAAACAGAGAGAAATTAATAATGTAATGTGATGCACAGCATGCAAAACTTTTAAGGGCTGGGCCACATTGCACAGTAGTGTTAGCTACTAAATTGTGGTAATTCCTAAATGAAGTGAAGATGATGTAGTGTAATATTGTCATCAAGACATGGTGTTCTGAGGAGCTGCTTATATCACTTCTGTCATCAGTGAATGATACCAGCCTGCTTTGTGTTTCAGCAGCCAGGAGGCAGCCAGTGAAGCAAGAGCTGGGCAGCAGGAAAAGCAGAGTTGATATGGTGGGATAAAACCAAGGTCACTGCATTGTTTCAGGTTTTATCAGAGATGAGGAAGTGAGATGGCAAGCAAATGGCTAGTAATTGTGTATTTCTCTGGGTCTGAGTGCTTGACTCTTTCAGATAAGTTAACAGTTTAATCTGAAGTCAAGGGGAGCAGCGTTATTGAAACACAGTCAACAAACATCCCAAACAATGAGATTGCAGTGCGCTTTGGGACACTTCAGTTTCTACAACAAAACTGTCTCCAGGAGTACAGTCAGGAGAAATTTGATAAAACTTAAGGCAGTTTGGTAGCAGTTGGATCTCTTGTTAAAAGATGGTGTTTAGAGTTCATGGTTTCTCATAGGTAGATGATAGGTTTCAAGGCCTAATATAGTGTAGTAGCCCTTCAGCATTTGAGGACACAAGGCCCTGGAGTGTCAAGAGGACACAGAATATGATCCACAGTGATTCCAAAGCAGAGTTTGGAGATAGTATCTCTGCTTCTATTCTCAGAAAATTAGATGTTTTCCTTGACATTAATTGCCATTAAATACCAAAGTACAAACTAGTAATTTGTACTTTTTTTTTTTTTTAAATTCTGATAGGAATTCAGTATGTTTGGTTTAAAAAAAAAAAATCCCAAACCTTGACTGTGTCCCAGCTTCATCAGATTATTAGACCATGTCTACAGCGTCATTAATGAGATCTACCCAGATTTGTCACTAAAAATAGCAATGGACAAATAGTAAGTGTTCGATGTAGAGGGTCACCTTGGAGCAGTTACACTCTCCTGTAATGTCAGTCTCTTTTTACTCAATTTCACTAAAGTAGTCATCTGGCTGTAAAGCAGTTCAGGCAGTAATGTAGGATGTCATATATATTCCTTTCATTATTATGATCTTCCTTGTAGCAATTATAATTTACTTTATTGCAGATAACAGCACATTGGTAGATAAAAATCACTAGACAGATATGAAAAGTTGTACGTTGTAGCTTTCAGATTGAATGTATAGCAGCTGGTTCTTGTTTAACTTTGTTTTTTAAATTCATATATTATTTTTTATCAATAATTAAAAAGAAACAAAAGACAATAAGAATATATCATAGTATTTATAGTGCATAACAGAATTCACTTGTTTGTTACACTGATAGACAGTACCTGAGATGTAGGCTTTCCTTCACGTGCAGGGGAAGAAATCTCTATATGAGAGAATGCCAGACACATCTACTGAATACTTTTTTCCGGACTGTTTGAGAAAATTTGCCTTATTGCTTTCATTGCTCCAAAAAGACTTGTCACACTCCTGTGTTCTTTTTGACAGCATACCAATTCTATTGCATTTATTTGTCCAAATAAGGGAATTGTTGATGGGACTCAGTTATTTCCCTGAGTAGAAGCCATTTCTGGTGTGCAGTTGTTAGGTCTGTTTATGGCCATTATTGCTACGTTGTTTTTTAACATTCAGAAACATATATATTGAATGACCTCTTTGAGGTCTGTCTTTGTAAAATTTGGTTTTCCTTCAGTAATGGTAATGGGAACTGCAAACATAGCTCTGTTGAATAATCAGATTCCACAGAAATGCTCTGACTTTATTGTTTCTTGTACCATAAGCCCATGGAAACAAATTATTATGTTATTACTGGTTTTATTCTATTTATTTGGGAAAGTCAATATGTGTAAAATGCAAAAATTACTTCAAAAAGTCTTTTATGTGGTCATTTTTGTAGTAAAATCCAAGCAATACTTTGAGAGATGCCAACATCATCAGTTCATCTAGTTAAAACGCATTTTAAACAAGGAGGCCGTCATTATTCCTTTTCATTTAGACCCTGAACATTACTGTTCCCACAATCTGTTTATGGTTCCTTATCTTCAGCCTAATAGTAGTGGAGAATTGCCCAGCCCCTGCCAGTGCTGCTGTAAAAGATGAAGCCTCCTTGTGTGCTCTGAGTGTGTCCTTTGTGGAGGGCTGTGACTCATGGCAGAAGCAAGATTTGTTTGGTGCTAGCTCTGTATTTCCTGCTGGGTAAGTACTGGATTTTACAGTCTTACCCACATGCTCTGGTTCTCTTCTGACTCTCATACACTCTTTCATCCTGCAGCACTTGAGGCAAGGCTCGCAGGCACCTGTGGGTGTTGTGGGTGTCTAAGGCAAGATGTTTGGCTTCTTTCCACTCCCCTTATGTGCCTGCTCTGCTCCACACGGGTGTTGGATGGATGGGCCAGCTTCATTCTTCCTGGGATTCTTCCTGTTTAAGGAACAGGACAGGCTCCTTGGTTCAGGGCTTGAGGCTGTTGATTTTTTTTTTTTTGAGTGATTGCGAGGTTTGCTTTTATTAATTTTTATTTGTAATTACTCTATCAGATTGTTAATATTTAAAAACAATTCAGCAAAGGCATATTTTAGAATCACTAAGGGGATGAAACAGGGAAAAAAGAAGAGAGATTGATGAATATTTTACTGTAAGGGAAGGAATTATTTTATCAAGTTTGAAGCAGTTTACCATGTCACTATAATCACTTGCTGACAATATTAAAGTTTAGCTTCTCATACCTTTCAGTCCTTTATCAGGGGATTTGACATTTGTGTAAAGTATCAGTAAGGACATAAGTACATAGGTACACTTGCCTTTGTTGATGCCAAGGCATCATAATCCAGAAAATTTATGGCAGGATTTCAACTTCAGTATTGCCAGAAATAAAATTAATACAAGGTGGAAGTGTCCTTTTTGAGAGTTCATATCCTTCTTGGAGCTGCTTTTCTCATTCCCACTTTTTTGCAACTAAGCATTTACCATTTTTGGAAAAGGTTGGCTGTACTAATATACCAAACTCACTTTTCCCTTTCTCATTGACTTGAAATTGAGGTTAACAAAGTTAATTCCAAGCAAGTAGTACATACGAAGAATGATTTTTGTCCCAAAGAACAGCACTGACTTGAACAATATGGAAGTGCTGATGTTCTTGCTTTGTGCAAGAGCCCATAATGACAAAGTATTCTTGTCAGAGGATATAATGAAACTATAAATTGTTTTCATGACTGCTGTGGTATTTGGTCTCTTGCAGAGCACATTCAGAAAGTATTTAGAGCCATGTCTTATGTCAGAAATAGAAATATATACTTTAGCATGAGCAGTGTCAAGTGATGGGTAATAAGAAACTGCTGATCAAACACCAGGTTACGTGAAAAAAGTTACCTGAAAGTTCTGATAGGTAACATTGAGGATGACATGCACGTTACTCTTCCTTCCAATGGGGAAAGGCAATGAAGCAGATCAGACTAATGCAGAACAGCTAAGATTTGCAAGTTCTGCTTTGTGTAGTGCGTGAGCGCTACACATGAGAGGTGGTGGCTGCAGGGGAAGGCTTATCTCTGCCTTGCCTCCCCTTTTAGGTGTTTGCAGCATTCCTGCATTATTTCCCATTCTTTTGCCTCAAAGGAGCATGTGCCTGTAGTATCACAGTGTAATAAGGTTTCTTTTACCTGTGCCATTAGGGCACTACTGTAAATTTTTTTTCAAATTCAATTTTTTTTCTTTTTTCAAATTAAAAAAACCCAACAACACTGTAATTGTTTCAGACTCAAGATAAATTTTGGTTACCATTCATGCTACCCTTTCTGCCATAACATGGTCCCATTTCAGTGTCCAGTTGGAAGGCTGAGCCCAGAGGCCATTGCTGGTAGTGGGGAGTGGGATGGCAGTGGTAAATGAAGCAGGAACGATTGGTTGCTAGCTGGGAGCTGAGTACTGTGAACGTATGCAGAAAAAGGAGATTGCAAATGCTTCTTCCTTCTAGCAGCCTTCCCAGGGCAAGGTTCCTCATGCTGTTGCGTATGAGGAAAAAAAAGAGAAACTCAAGTTGCTAAATTTTTCTAACTCACAGTCGTCAGGTGAACATGTGGCGTTTCAGATGGATTTCAGGGTTTCTATACAAGCTATCTTCCCCGTGATTGTTATTAATAAGGTGACTTGTGGTAGACTTTGATCTTGTGCAGTCTTCCTCCAACTTTTCAGAGAAGAACTTGAGCCTCTTGTATTCAATACTGGCTTGGGTAGAAATGGCTCATTACATGTATGTTTTTTTTCTCTTCTGCAGTATCTGGTGTGCAAAAGGAAGCTCGAAAGTAAAAAGGAGGCTTTGCTAATCCTTTCCAAAGAGCTGGACACCTGTCAACAAGAAAGAGATCAGTACCAACTTATGGCCAACCAGCTGCGGGAGCGACACCAGTCTCTGAAAAAGAAGTATCGGGAGCTGATTGTAGGTTGTTCTTTATGAAGATTGTATAACTGGGGGACAAAGACAAACCTCAAAAAAATAAAGAAAAAAAGGAGAGAAGTCTATAAGGGCTGCTGTAAAAATGTTTATGTACTTGTTTGCAGTAGTCCTGCAGCTGTACAGCCCTGTTCATATATTCATTTGTTCTGCACTGATGAGGCAGTGCTTGTTATATAGGACACAAAAAGACAGTGCATGCTCTGAGGAAATTAGTTTCAGTGATAATTCAATTTAAAAACTGACTGTGGAATTATTATTCCATGGCAACTTAATGCACCAATATGAAAATTAATGCAATACAAATCTGTAATGACCTGCTGTTCTGGAAATGTAAACAAATCTTGAACTTTAGAAATTTTTTTAAGTTGAAGTCAGTATTACTGGTATTAATCAGTAGTGTTTTAAAAAAAATTGAAAACATTTTTGTTAAAATACATGTTCTAAAATTAGGTTCACAGAATTAATATAGTTCCTGGTTTCAGAAATAAGCTGCCAATGAAATATCTCTGTTTATTTGTAGGATGGGGATCCATCGCTTCCACCTGAAAAGAGGAAACAGGTAGGATTTATTTCTCAGTTGATGTTATTTATTTGCTTCAAAAGTACTTTGCAAAAGAATAAAAGTATTAAGAAATCTGTTTAAAAAGCAAGCATTACTGATATTGAAAAGCTCAGTCTTTGAACTGTGATTTCTGCTTTTGTCTACACATTTCACTCTGAAATACCTGAACTATCATTAATTAGAATATATGGCTATTGCTTTCATGTTCACCTGAGACTGAAATTGGTCAGTGTACAGAGACTTGAGATTGTTCTCCTTGTTGTTTATTCTTCTGTATTGAGTCCTAAAATGGATTTGTGACAGGACTTTTCATACTTAAAAGCAAGCTGGGAATGCATTGTCTGCATTCCATAATTGTTAATTTATTGTTGTGAGTGCTGTTTTCCATTAAGTGTTTTCCCAGGCCACTTGGACTCTATGAGTTATAAGTGGTAAAACAATGATAATTGCATTTTATGGTTCCCCTGAAAAACTTTTTGTCTGCTCAAATGCGTTTTTGTTCCTGGATTGTTCCACATTGTGTGTCCCAGTTGTGGAATGTTGGTTGTCACATCTTAAAATTATCTTAATTTTTAGAGAAAAATGGCACCCAAGAAGCAATGTGAGGAGCAGAGAGGTGAGGACAACGTAAAAGAACAAAAATAGTTGCTGTAATTGCTAGTTTTGGAAGTCTTTTAACTGTGTTTAAAACATGGTTAGTACATTCTAATGGATCAGAAGTTTTACTCATCACCCTTTCCCTGAGAGTTTGCATGCAGTTCTTGCTATTTGCTTAAAATTTTACGGCTTAGGGTTTTGGTTGCTTTAAACTAAACTTCCAGAGGCAATATAATTACTCCTTCAGGCACTTAAACAAATAGCTGCCAAGAAGTCAGTGGCTCAGTGTAGAATCATTTAACTTCCTCATTATTTAGCATAATTTATTTGCAATTCTGTTATTTCAACAGAATTCTAATAAAAGTTTATGACCAGATACAAGTTTGTGCATTCTGAATGCTGCTGAGGAATATCCAGTTGAAAGAAAAAAAACCCAAGGCAGTATATGGATCATTACAGGGATAAGTAGGAAGGGAGATTTGCCATCCCATAGCTATTCCAATTAATCTTTCATCTTTCAAAACAAATAAAACTGACACTTATTTCTAAAATACTAGCCAAATTCAGTCTAAATTCAAAAGCTGCGATTATATTAACTTTTGGCAATTTGTCTTACCAGGACAACTGCCTGGGAAACCTTTAATAATTTATGTAGAAATCATCTTTTTTTCCTGAGGAAGTTATGTATTCATGCTAGGTAGCAGTGAAAGAAAGAAAATCTTGTGTTCAAGTGGGGTCATTGATAGGTTCCCTCCAAGAACAATATATATGTTAGGTTGTACAGTAATAGACTGTTAGTGTACTTCTTGAGTTTTCATTTTCCTGAGAAATGTGTCTGTAACATACAAGGTGGATAATCTAGAGTAGTTAGTGCAACCTTTCTGAAGAAGAGTATAGTTTTGCTTTGAGAAAAGCATCAGAGAATAATAAAAGAAAGTTATGAATATTTTTCCATTATTACCATACATACATTTCTTACCCTTTTCTCACCCAAGAAAGAGTGAAGTTCTCTCTCCCTTTTGTACTTCTTCCATTCCCTTTTTTCCTGGAACCCTAGCTGCCTGCTGGGAGAAATTTGTGACCTCAGTCACTTTGTAATAAGAGACCCTGATCCTCCAATGAATTCTACATGACACAAAAGTGCATGCTGTTTTCATGGTCAGAAATGAGATAAAAACATGATATGCTTAGCAATTTGCTATCTGTTGTGTTGGCTTGCCACAACTGAGAAATTATTGCTTATTACTGAAATTTCAATCTAGAACCTTAAGTGTAATAAGTTGGTTGGAATTGCTGCTGTGTTCTCCTTCTTGTTTTCATTTTTCCCCTTTATTATCAATTATGTTTTGTGACTGCTTAAAATATCTTCTTTTCCACTATGCCTCTCATCTTGTTTTGCAGCGCAGAATTTTCATGGTTTTTATGGAAATATCATGTAACCAGGCATTTTCTGTCAGCAAGCAGCTAACTCAAAATCTGGTTTTGTAAAATTGTTACTTAAAGGTATCTTAACATGCAGTGCTCTGTAGTGTTTTCCCTCTCAAAGCTGTGTTTGCATCTCAGATCTTTTCCAAACTATACAATTCTATGATACTAAGATGATTCTATCCAAAGATTGCTCTGTGTGTATTGCCTTCTGCCAACCAGCAAAGGCAGGAAGTGAGAAACTCTGTTACTGAAATCTCTTCTTCTCTGTAGATGTTTCATCATTAGTGTCGTTATCATAGCTTGTGAGCTGTCAGTTCTTTCCTGGACTCTTGAGGCTAACACTCTCAGATGGTGTAGTTGAAGGTAGTTTTATAATGTCTTGTGGTGTCAGGAGTAGAGTAATTTTTTGGGTAAGTAATGGAGAGGCAAAATGTTTCAGGACAATAAGAATCATGAAGAGTGTGTTTTATGTTAAAATAAGTTCAGACATGGTCGTAGTGGTTTAATCCCAGCCAGCAGCCAAGGCCCACGCAGCCACTCGCTCACTGCCTCACCAGTGTGATCAGAGAGAATCTGAAGGTAAACGCTAGGGAACTTGTGGGTTGAGATAAAGACAGTTTAATAGGAAAAGCAAAAGCTGCACACACAAGCAAAGCAAAACAAGGAATTCATTCACCATTTCCATGGGCAGGCAGGGGTTCAGCCATCCCCAGGAGAGCAAGGCCCCTTCACATGTAATGGTGACTTGGAAGGACAAAGTCCAAATGCCAAACTCTTCCTCCTTCTTCCCCCCACTTTACATACTGAGCATGATATCACAGGGTCTGGAATATCCCTTTGGTCAGCTGGGGTCACCTGTCCTGGCTGTGTCTCCTCCCAACCTCCCAAGTACCCCCAACTTCCTCACCAGTCTGGCAGTACAAAAAAGCAGAAAAAGCCTTGGCTCTGTGTAAGCACTTCTGAGCAATTAAAAAAATCTCTATATTATCAACCCTGTGTTCAGCTCAAATCTAAAGCATAGCCTCGTATCTGCCACTATGAAGAAAATTAACTCTACCCCAGCTGAAACCAGCACTGTGGTAAACAATAGACGCTCCCCATTTTAAAAGACATGTTAAAATATTTCTCTGTCTACATAGCCTCTGTTGAGCATCCTATATGAATAGAAATTCTACCATTCTACAGTTCTGCAATGATACATATTTATATGCATTTATTGTGATACAGGACATTTTAATGGAAGTTTACTAGGTATCTGTTGGCCAGTGTTGCTGCACTGGGAAACTTAAAGAAAAAACATAGATAGAATTTCTAACTTGGTATATACTGCCTATTATTTTCATCTACACTGCTTAAATTTTCAGTATAGCTTCAGTTTGGGAGAAGCGTTGCCATTAAAATAACAAATCAGTGAATCCATTGACCGTCTATATGAAATTTGAGTTCTTTTAATACAGAAGAGATCCTTTCAATAAACAAAGATGAAGTAAAATGCATGGTAAGGAAAACAACTGTGCTGGGTTACAGTCCTAAATATGCTTTGCTTAATTTGATCTCAGTGAGACCACTCAGTTGGAGATAATGGGTTTGCACTAGGGCTGTGTGTCAAGAATAAAGCTGCAATGCATATGTCACTGGTGAGGCCTTAGATTTGTATATTAAATGTATAAGGAATCAAATGGAACTAAATGTCATAAGACCATGGAATAGCTGAGGTGGGAAGACAGCTCTTGAGGTCAACTAGTCCAATCTTCTTGCTCAAACAAGACCAGCTAGAGCAGGTTGCCCAGGACCATTTTCAGTATGGTTTTGATTATCTGCAACTCCACAGCCTCTCTGGACAACGTCTTCCAGTGTTTGAGCACTCTCAAAGAAAAAAAGGTGAGGGGGCAAGACCCTTCCTCACCTTCTTGCTGTCCTTTCTAAGGAGCCTGTATGTCTTCATCACAGCACTGCAGTTGTGTGAGCTATCCCACCATTTCTCCATGATCCCAAAGAGGTTGTAACCCCATAACTGCACACACTCTTCAAACTTCTCCTGTTTATTCCCCCTGCTGAATGTGTAAGAGACCTCAGAGGGGCATCCTAGTGTGCTGGTTCTGTGGTACAGGCTTGAGAGCTTTCCTACAAGGCTGTTCTATGGAGACCTCCTTCTGCACGTGCCTGTGGTCAAAGGAATTACACTTCAGCTCGGCTGCTTTGTGAATTGCTATGTTCTTTTAGCATCATCCCAGCCTCTTGGGTTGCCTACTCTATTCTAAGCTTCCTTATTCCCTCCCACATAATTTTGAGAGCAAAGCTCTCTATTTGAAGTTCTCCAGCCTAGTGGCAAAAATACTTTCACCCGATGTAGTCAAGTGGATCCTGTGTCTTCCAAGCAGCTGTTGAGCCTTAAAGAGGATGCTGTGGTCGTAGAACCATCTTTGAGGCTCCCAGTACTGAGTCCCATAATGTAATGATGACATAGTCCTAGTGCAGAACACAGCTTGATGGTTAATCTTCCTACCAGCCAAAAAGTCCTGCCAGAGAGCCTGAAGGTCATGGCCCTTAATGCTGTTTCAGTTATACATAGGTGTCCCAAGGGGATTCATTCAAACCAAGATTGTGACTGCTTCAAGGGTCATTGGTACCACAGCAGCATGGTACTCACTCCCTGAGATGTTGGTCAGACAGCTTGTCTCCTGCTAATGAATATGTCCATGAGCATGACTTTTTGGGGCAAGCATAACATCACAAGGACCAGAGATTCCAGACAGGAGTGTGCTGTGACATACCACAAATGGACACCTTTTAATCCCTTCCACTTCCAGCTTCCAGCTCAATGTACTTGGCTATCACAATTCACTTCTGAAACAAACTTCAAGGATTACCTTATGACTATTCTTGACATCACAATAAAAAATCACTAATGTGGCTATTTCTTGTTAATTAATGAATTCGTGAAGTTTTGCTAGCCTTGTGCTAAGGTGCAAAAGCTGCTTTCAGAGTCCTGTGAGATAAAATCTGCAGATAAAATACACTACAGGGTAAGCAATAATTTTGTATTTATCTCACAGTGGTACTGTGAAGATTTATGTGATTTCCTCCTCTCTTCAGAGGGTTTGAAGATGAAAAACATTACACATGTGCCAAACATAGAGTGGTGCTCTTTGCTTTGGTTTGTAGATGCATGTGTTTGACTCCCTTAGCGTGAGGTAGCAGTTGAAAAACAGTGACATTGTTTGTCCTTGCAACATGTTGAAAGCAATATTCCCATGGATTTCAAAATGTGCCTGCTCCAAAAGCATAGCCAGTAGAGAGATTTTTGTTTCTGGACACAGAAACCTTCTATTCCATTGGTCAATGCAGGTGGTAGTACATAAAGCCTAGAACTTGTTAGCCACACTAGGAGTCATGCTTTGTGAAGTGCCATTGTTGTGTCTTCAACAAATAGGTTTTGCACTAACACAGAATCAGAATCATTTAGATTGCAAAAGATCTCTAAGGCCATCAAGTCCAACCATTAACCTACTGCTGCCAAGTCCACCACTGAAGTCTAGGAGAGAAGAAATGCTCGTTCTAATAGATGTGATAGTCCTTCAGGCCTGATGTATACAACAACTTCTTTGGTTGCTGTGTCTTACCTTAATGGAATAGAGGGACACTTGTGCACACCTCTGCACCTGAGTACTCTCGATAAATATTCTGCCAATTAATCACAACACTCAAAATGTTTAAGGGATTTTGATTATTTTTGTGCATTATCTCAAAGTTTAAAATATCTTTAGCAGCTCAAAATATTTAGGAGAGGATTTTCTTCTTCTCTGGTTTTATATCAAAGGACTGCTTGGCAAGGCTTTGATTTTTGGTGTTGTTTTTCTGCATGAAAATACAACACATATTAAGTGTATTTTGTTTTGTATACCCAGATCTGTAATTTTAAAAGTCTTCTCTGGTTTTTCTACTTAAAGAGAAAAATACAATAATTTTTGGATTTTATTTAAAGGAAGCTAATGCTAAGGGAGGCCATCAGTTCCTCTGTCTTGGAGTGAACAGTGGTAGCTGGTAAGTAAAACAGGTTTTTCTGTATTAATTCAGCCATTGCAATCATATCAATGCATTGGAGGAGAAACTGCACTTAAATATGTGATCAGTCACACCCATCAAGTGTGCTTATGTTTCATCAAACTTTAACTATAATTCAGTGTTCCTCTTAGTTTGAAGATGTGGCTGGAACAAATATAAAAGACTGTAAATTTCAATATAAGAATGTTTGTATTTAAAAATACTTTTAAACTGTAAAGGTATTTTGGAAGTTTCCCCCTCCTCCCCCTTCTCAAATTACTTTTTCAGGTAGTACCTTAAAGGCAAAAAGTTCTTTTTTTTTTTTTCCCACTTGTCGGATAAGATTTATGTGCAAGAGAATTGAGAGCTATATTAAAGACTGTTACTATCCATCATTTTTAAAGTGGGGTAAAGGAAAATAACTCCATGTGTATGTGTAGCTAGATTTGCAAAATTGTCAAAGGAGCCAAATTCAAGCATAGTGCATAATGCCAGGGATGACTATTCGGAGTTACTTTTTTTCCTCTCATTAGGTCATTGGTCACTAGTGAGCAAAGATCTGTTGCTGCCTGACAGGTATTTACTGGGTTACGTTAGTAAGTATTTATAGATATTTTTGTCAGTATTTTTTGATGCTCATCTGTAGCTAAAAATGAAGTCCTTTTTCACTTTCCGTCCCAAAAAATGTTCTTGCAAATTTTAACAAAGTGGAAAAGGAGGAGGTCTGTGATCCCATCCTATTGAATCTTTCACTCTCAGGTCTGTTCTGATTTATGTAATAAAGGTAGGCACTTCCCACTCGGCGCTCTCAGATCCATCCTTCTCTCCTTTCTTCTTAGTTTCTGATGGGATTGCTGACTGTGGCTGCACTTGCTTTTGGTCAGAGGAAAAAGGAATATGTGGAGGGGGTTTAGACTGTGCTCAAATCATGCTCCACCGAGAAGGTGTTGGGGCACTGGTGCAGGCTTCCCAGGGAACAGTGTTTGGACACCGCTCTGAGTCACATGGCTTTGTGGTAGGGTAGTCCTGTGAGGCGGAGGGAGTTGGACTTGATGATCTTCATGAGTCCCTTCCAACTATTCTATGAGTATATGATACATGCAAGCTTCCCATGACAGATGGATATAAAATAAATAGCTTGTGCTGCAGCGGCTCCAGAGAACCTGCCAGAAATGGCATGTGGATAGAGCTCTGGAAGTTTGTCTGATGCTGGTCAGTTAGAGACGGGGCTGAAGCAGTACGTGTTATTTAGGATTAGAAACAGTTGCACTGTGAGAGGGTAGGAGAAACAGTTTCCACTGCTGCAGGTGGTGGCAGAGGAAAAAAAAAAGATGAGAGAACAGAAAGGTATAGACCTCTGCATCTTTCCTTTCTTTGTCCATGGCTCAGAAATCTCTCTTCATCAGTACTTTAGAGTGAGTTTTGCATAGTGTGAGTGGAAGAAGTAAAGTCCTTCACAGTTTCAGGAGTCTTCTTAAGGCTTCACGTAAAATCAAAAGAAACTGTCAAAGAAATTGTGTCTAGAGAAGCTGAATTTGGCTAATTTACTGGGACTTGTTCTCTGTTTCACGGGTAAATGATATGAGCTTTATTGTCTGCTGAAGTAACTTGTCTTGGATTTTTAAGTGAATTCAGTGTTTGTTCTATGAATATTGAAAAGAAGTTGCCAAATGGAATAATAAATTGCCTTTGCCCTTGCATAGATTTCCCCTTTCCTCAAAAAATACATGCTTGCAGGTTCATGGAGGCAGTCCACCATTGTTAGTTTTATCATCTTTCAACCATATGGTATGTTTTCTCATATATATGCCAAAGAAATGGTACCAAGTCCAGGTATCATTCAACATATCCTCTTGGGTGGCTCTCTTTAAGCCCAGTAGAGCACTTTTGAAAATCAAATAGTTCTCCTTCTATCCACATTTAACCAAGAGCTTTAATAAGGTCTTGCCAAAAGCTTTGAAACTCAGAACAGTCTAAATTATACATTATTTGGAACCTCTAAGCCAGGGAAATGAGTAATTGCTGGAGACGGCTTCTGTGACATAGCTTGGTTGTTTCAGTTTAACAGAAGTATAATACAAGGCTTGCAGTAAGGACCAAATCTATACTTAGCTCATTGTAATGCTCTTGGCATGGTTGTACAAGGCTGTTTTATTTTGGTGTCTAAAATTCTTTGTTTCAAGTTTCTTCCAAAATCTCTGTCGTGAGTATAAAGCTTTTTGTCACGTTAAGTCATTTATATGACTGACAAATAAAATTCAGCATAGAATTGCAATTCCAGAGAAATGGTTTTAAAGGAAATAAATCTGAGCAGGAAGATTTAGTATAGGCATGGTAATGCCTTTCCTGCCGTTACTGGGAGCCAGGTTTTAACTACAGACTTCTGAAATCCTGGTGTTGTGGTTGTAAACACTGATTAGTGAGATTGAGTTCTTTCCAGGTGTTGAAATTACATGTGCTATTGCAGTGTTAGGAGTTGTTCCAATTCATCATAAAAAGGAACTTTATAAATAGGAGTGTTTCAGAGAGGTTTGTGCAAATCATGTTCCTTTTAACTAATGCAGGCTTTATTGAAAGTCAGCATTCTTTAAAAAAATTAAAAATTGCTTCTAAGCAGTAGCCATAGATACTTCAGTTTAAATACAATTTCCTGCAAACATGGGTTCTTTGTTTTCTTTCTTTTAAACAGCCATTAAGAAGTACTTCTCAAAACCATTGATTGAATGTGTTCTGAAGCTCCTTGATTCATTCATTATGTGAATGACTGTTACACTGTTTGTTTAAGATGTAGGAAAAAACCAGTCCACCAAAGCATACTTGAGGAGTCTTTTGCACTGCTTGAATAGTTGTCTTGAAAGTAAAATTAGAAGCATCTTAATTTTAGTCTTATAATTTGCTATTTATGGGGGTTCTTTTGCTATTACACTCTTTCCCTAAATTATTTATTTGCAGTCTTCAGGTTTGTCAGTAGTTTAAAGAATGCTTTAATCTCTTCCAAAATTGGGAAATTGACCTTGCTTTCTTCTGAACTTTTGGTCTCAAAACATCAGAAGTACAGAAGCTGTAGCAGTGTCTTAGGCTCCTTGTTCATCAAGTAGGATGTTGTCAGTTTCTTGAGTTATTTTTCCGTTTTAAAAGTTTGAAGCTATTGGTAATTTAGACCCATTGGAATTTGGAGTTATATTCCTCAATAGTAATGCACAAAAGTTTTAGTTGATGATAGCTTAATGGTCTAATTCTGCAAAAGGTCAGATGCATGCATAGCTGTGTTCATGTCAAGATTCACATTAATGCATTCCTCTTCATAGTTCTCTTAAATGTAAAGCAGGACATCTAGAAATAGCAGCAGTTAGTGAACAAGGAGCAAGACTGCAGTAATGTTTATCAGATACCTTGTTGTTTTGATAGTGTATGAGTTGTAAAGATAAAATTAATGAAAACATCCTATGAGACTCAAGTGATAGTAGAATCACTGGGTAAAATAGTCAGATTGAAAAAGAAAGAGAGCTGTCAGAGTAGAGAAATGGGGGGGTTGAAAGAGAAGCATAGCAAGCCGGGAATCTAAAACTAAACCTAAAATACCAAGAGAGAATTAGGAACAGCCACGTGGTGAATTACGGTCAGTTGATGCATTGGCCTCAAATCCAGGGAGTATGTATAAGGGTGCTCAGAGATACTGACTCATGAGGCTTTACCAAGTCATGCTTAGAAGATAAAAAAATTATTTTTTCATTTCTTTTCGTACTCTTGAGATTTATGGCAATGGATAACACACTGAGCTGTCCATAGCCAATGTCTTGAAGGACTGCACCTTAGTCACTATGATTCTAACTCCTGTAGAAGAGCTGTCATTGGTAGGGTTTTCCTGTGTTGAGTCAATGTTTGTGTATTTGTGAGACATTTTTAGGTTAAAAATTGAATAAATTTATCTGTAGTATTTGCTCATTTTCAGATAACATATATAGGAAAAGAGGAGACTGCATTTACTTTTTGGTTAGTGATCAAGCTGGTGGAATTTAATTGTAAGATTACAGACCAGAATGCTTGCCCTGCTAACTTAATAGGTTAATGTGAATGACTGCTTTTCACCTGGATTATTGGGTGGGGAGGGGAGTGGTTTGGTTTTAAACTTCAGCTTTCACCTCTATTTTTCTAGAATCTAGGTGATACCTAACAACTCGAATCAGGTCATGTTTGAAGTTTTGTACTAGCAGATATCCATGGTATAGCTCTATACAGGAGCAGGGACTTTGGCTGACAACCTCTTTACTGGCTAGAAATCTGCTCTAAACACTATTATTTGTATCATAATTATTTCTCAGCTGTGCCTTTTGTCTAATTATATGCAAGTTTAAAACTATTATTTTGGCAGCTTTGTATAAATATTGGCAAAGTACTCTGAATTTAATTCTTCCCACCAGCCATGATACTGGAACTAGCATAGATGTTTTCACTTTATCTTGTTTGGGGTTTGTGTGCTATTGTGGGAGTCTGTATGCACACATGCTGTCTGTATTTTCTACTATTAAAGATAAAAGAACGCAGGTGACATTTCTTGTTATCTTTTTAATGATGCATGAAGTCTGGGTACCACCAACAATAAAAGTAAAGATTAATGACAGATAAGGAGTAATTCAAGGGTTTCTTTTCAATCACTACTTCAATCTACTACTTTCAATCACTACACTTCTTTCCACAGACACTGACTTCTGACTGATATTTACTCCTTTCCTAGGCAAATCTTGCTCAACTACTGAGTGAAGCTCAAGATCGAAATAAACATCTTGGAGAAGAGATTGGCGAGCTTCAACAGAGACTGGGAGAAGTACAAGGGGACAATAAGGTATTACATACTGCCACTAAATAGCATGGAATGTGTAAACTGGGCTAGAGTTTTGCATTTACTTCTTAGGAAAACAAATAAAATAATGGGTTACAGAACTTCCAGAATACTTTAATTACAATAAATGCTTAGAAGAGTACAACAACAAGATCTTGTAGAGGATACCGATAAGTGCAGCATATTATATATTTTTGTATGCTACGTTTGCTCTGTTGTCCTTAACTACCTGTTTTGTACCTAGCCTTGCTTTAATCTTCTCAGACTTTCTATGTTCCTGTCTTTTTTTAAAAAACCTCATATTTTCTTAGTGGTATTTCCTCTTACAAATAAGTACAGATAAGCATGTCTTCTTCATGTGATGATTTTCAGGTTTTTGCACTGAAATGCAAAATTTTAGTAGGTGCCGGAGGAGCATAATTTTTCCCTGAAAAATACAGTGTAGTTGATCAGAAACATATATGGTGAGCTTTGTATTAAGCCTTCATCCCATTACCCTTACATAACCAATTTGTTTCATTGCTAAATGTAGCAATTTACATGGAACATTGCTCAAAATCTGCCATTTGGTATTAATCAAACTCCTGTTGTCTCCATTAATTGAAATATTTAAACTCAAGCCAAATGTGTGTAACATTCACAGCTGGAGCTTTATGCAAAAGTACATTCAGAGATCAAACTAGTGAGAGGTTGAATTGGAGAGTTGAGGTGGTTAACAGTAAAAAATTGAAACAAGTAATGATAACTTTCCTCCCTCAACTACAGTTTTAAAATTACAGGATTTTAAAATGTAAATAAAAATGGGATGGCTTTTAATTGTTCAGATGGGGTAGGTTTCTTTCCATTTAAGTTTATTTTATTTATTTTCTTTTAGACATAAGTGTATTGTGATAATGCAGGTTTTTTCACTGTTTGTTACAAAGACCTTGCTTGAAGGTGTTCAGAGAGCTGGGAAAGCATCAAGTGAAACCTGAATTTGTAGTATTCATAGCAATTCAGCATAACCTGCTCAAGTCTTCAAAGACCAGGTTTCCCACTGTTCATTTTCATTTGCATGTTACTGTTTGAACTATATTGCAGTGTAGAAGTCAGTGCCTTGCAGCTCTCCAGTACCAATATAGCCATATAGCCTTTCCCAAGCCAGTCCTGAACAGATAGCAAGGGTTTGTAAGTACCAACAGAAAAGAAAGGTAGTAAAACTGCAACACATTTAAATATCAAGGTTATGTACCTATTCTAGCTCCTTATGACAATACATGATATTGGTAACACAGAGGCTACTTCTTTGTGCTTAAACTGGCGCAGTTTAGGTTCACCTTTGTGGGTTAATTTGGTATTAGCTGGTCATCTTCGTGACATCTGTATTCTCAGCATGAATTTAAATTCATGATGCTCAAAATGAATGGAAAAGTACAAAAGGAGCTGTTCTGCCCAGCGTGCCTCTCTCTGAAAGGTGCAAAATAGTGCATCACTAAATAAAGAGTGGGAGGAAAGAGCTGCATCAGACACGGATTAATTTAGACTAGGATTTTCATTTTTGGAACACATTCTTCACTTTTCTAGTAAATGAGAAATAGAGCTTATTTTAGAGTCAGGTTGCTGGTTTTCAAAGTGCCTAAAAAAGCATTGCCATCTCTCTGAGGGATTTAACACTCCTCCTCTGTCAGATTTCTCTCCCTACAAGCTTTGGTGATAAAATTCTAGGCTTGTTCACAAAGCCATTCTGTTCTGCTCATCAGTTCTCCTGTACTGGCAGCCGGGATACCTCAGGCACTGGAGTCCAGATAATGCATGGTATATACAAAACCAAAAAACTATAATAATTTGCTTGTTCTTACATTTTTCCCCTGCATTCTTCTCACTGCTTTTTCCAAAGAGAGGGAGGGCATCCTGCCCAGCTGGTCTACGTCAGCCTTACTTCTGGCAAGAGATGAACAAACAGCTGCTTTTGCAGCAAGTGAAGCTGCTTATGGATGAACAATTCTGCCTGTGTCTGAGCAGGGGTGACTCATGCAGGCTTTGTCACTGAGTGGCAAGAGCTTTGCAGGACTAAAAAAGAAAAAAAAAACCTCTTTAAATATCACACATTAGCTCTATTGATAAAGAAGTGTTTTGATGGCTTGACTTGTTTTTCACCACTTTTAATGTTTGCTACAAGTAGGATACAGTCACTTGGATTAGCAAGAAGACCTTGAACCAGAGATATTTTACTTGTTGAAATCATGTTAAACACATCATTAGTTAGACAATAACAAATTACTTGCATTTGGTTTAACTGGAATAATTTTTTCCTCTCATTTGAAGTAGAATTTTTGTTGGCACAAATAATAAACCTTCTTCAGACAGTCTCTGGAAGGATTTCTTGCTGCAGTTTGAAAAATAGAGCAACAGTTAGACTGCAGCATTCCAGCAACAGATATCTAAGACTATTTATTTTTATGATTGATCACAATCTTACAAGTTCCAACACATGAAAACTCTTCTATGTTTATGGTAGTTATTTGTAAATCTTTTTCCTTCCTAGTGCTTTGGCAGCAATGCTTGGAAGCAATTACTAAAACATAGAAGGAGATAGTTTAAAAATCTAATTCTCTCATGTAAAAGGGGAAAATAGAAAGCTTAAGAGAAACTGGTGACTTCTGCAAGATGACTCAGTTGCCTTCACCTGAACTCCAACCCACGCAAAGAATTGCTTTTGTAAGCTGCCAGGAGCAGGGCTGAGCGAGAGGAAGGTGCATGGGAAACAATGGCTGCAGTGTTACTGTCAGTTCCCTATTGCCAGGCACACAATCATTCATGCAGCAACAGGGAGAAGTGTTACGTGTGGTGTGTGTGTTTTGGCAAGACTGGGACTTCAGGTAGCATATTTGCATAGTTCTAGTCCACATTTTAAGGTTTTGTAGACAACATGGTGAAGATAATTGCTGTGACTGCAGCGAAACATGATGGTTTCTGCATTCCTTGAAGGATTGGTTGTGCTTGTTTCCCTTTTCCTTCTGCATGTTTAGTTGATAATCAGGAGTGTCCAGCTTTGGTGCAGGCATTGTCTATGGACTCCTAGCCTGCACAGCAGCTATCCCAGTGAAGCTTTTTTTAGACTTTATGGGACTGATACAGTGTGGCTACTTTGTAAAGAATTATCGTAGCTGAAAGTGATGTAAGAAAAAGCTGTGATAGTAAAATAAAAATCCAGTGCTTGCAGCACTGGATTGTTTTGGTTAACAATTTATGGGTTCTTGACAAACTGGAGTTTTCTCTGATAATGTGTCATTAATTTAAATCCATTCAGCTGTGAATGCTGTTCACAGAATCCTGAGGGGTAGTGTTAACCTATTCTCTAGCTGCAAAATGAAGTTGAGTGGTCTTTTCCTCAGTGATTTCTGAATGACAGAAATAAAAATACAGCAGCTAGAGGGCAAGTGTATAAAGTTTATAACAAAGCACTAATATATAAAATAAACCCTTAAACCTCTGGCATAACAGTGTCTCTTTGGGTCACAGCATTTTCAGGGAGGAATTTTATAGCAGGTGGTGCTGCCTCATGAGACATTCGCAATGCAGAATTAAACGACTTGGCCTGTTCTGCCCTGTCAACTCTCTGATTGGCCAACTGTCTGGAAGAAGCACTCTGTTGTTTTATGGATTGGTATTTTACTGTATTTTGTGTATGTTAATAATTCTGCTTTTACTGGATGAATTTGGGTTTCTGAAGCATTCTTTTCATAAGACTTCATGGGTTTGGGGTTTTTTGCTGCAAAATTAGTAGTAAATAAAGAGTTCTTTTATTGACAGACTGCTTGACCTTGCAAGTTTTAATTGCTTGTACTTATATCTTATGCCTTACCCCCTCCTGGGCTGGAGGAGAGTTGGTCATAGTGCATGAGTGACAGCTCTGATCCAGTTCCCAGCCTGGTGCCAAGCGCTATGCAGAAGTTTTGCTCTGCTGCAGACATTGGAGACATTAGGAGTGCGATTCCTCTTTCCATTTCCAGTTTTTTTGGAACAAATCTGAAACCCCAAAATGTTATTACATTTGTTTCATGTGGTCTTTGTCACTAGAGAGAGAGATTCTAGAAATTAAATTAATCTATCTGAATTAAATGACACCTTTTGTTTATCAGCACTTCAGCATTCAAAAAAAAATCAAATAGCTATGAAGCCATTCTAGGATTTTCTAGTTGCTTTTTTGACTTACTTGTTTTGATAAAGAAATTAATAGGAGTTATATGTCTTAATATCCACTCATCCTTACTAACTGTGCAGTGGTTTGCACTTTCCCTGTGGGGATAGAGAAATGTAGTTTGCCAAAACCAGTTACTTTTGCGACCACAGCTTCCCCTGAACAAGTGAACTGCTTATCAGAACACATTGTACTAGCTTCAGTGACTTGCACTGAACTGGAGCTGAAATAAGTGGGGAGGATGATTTTGGTAGCATGTCTTGCATCAGCAGGATTTTAATTGGCACATTGTAGCTATGGTGACTGGCATCCCATAAATACCAAAGATAGATTTAATGTGCAATCTTCTACTTCAGAAGATTGATTTTTTTCCCCCTAACTCTGCAATATAATGATGTGCATTAATTCCTTGGTGCAGTCAAAGACACAGGGAAAGCCAGGCTGGCTATTGTGGTGGGTTTCCTTGGTCTCTGTGGAGCTCCTAAAGACAAGGCCTAGTTGTACTGAGTATAGACAACTGTAACTGCTGAATGCCTTATAGATTGGTATGTAATACTCCATGGTTCTTGAAAGGTTGTTGCTTTTTGCTTTGGATATTGGATGTAAGTGTGTATTAATTCAAGTCAGACTGTTTTCAGCAGTCATAAGCTCAGGAGTTCATTAGCTGCTTGAGCATTTTGGCCCAGTCTTTTTGTTGGTGGCCCATTTTTTTGTTTTTGACATGAATTAACTTTTGTGAGTAAATTAAAAAAATAATGCTTAAGCAAATGTATTAGCAGCTGTTAATACAAATTCTGCACTGATGTAGCACAGGGGGTGTTTTAAGTATTATCAGTAAAATGAAGCTGGACAAGCCACTTAGTTCCTTTTTATTAACTAGGAAGGGTTCTCTGCTGCAGAGAATTTTAATATTTATGTATATATGAAAAGGCTTTCTGATAATTTTCTAGTTTTCGTCTGAGTGGAATTAGTTCCTGCCACTCCTAAAAAACATTGACCACATGTCTTTCTTTTCTTGCCCTTTCATCATTTGTGTGCTCTGGCAACTGTTATTACAGGGTCTGATTCAATTCCTGTGGATGCTTTGAGTGTTCAATTGGATTTTTTCACTGAGAACAGGATTGAGCCCTCAGCTCAGAAGACTCCCTCTGGTTTAAATAGTACCAGCTGTTTGGCCAGGAAGAGCTGAAGTCTATGACAGCTTTACTCTTTCTGATACAGGTGTGCTCTGCTGCTACAGCCTATGTTCCCTTGCTTACCAAATTCTGTTTTTGTCATGGCAGCTCCTTCGAATGACCATAGCAAAGCAAAGACTGGGAGATGATGAAGTTGGAGCTCGCCACTTTGCAGCACATGAACGGGAGGACCTTGTTCAACAGTTGGAGAAGGCTCGAGAACAAGTAATAATTAAATGGGCACATAGTGTCATGTTTTACAGAGCTATTGTTGTAGCAAAGAAATGACTTCTGTAGTGTTTGAAGTGCTGGTAACTGATTGATATTGGAAGTAGTGGTTAGAGTGAATTCCTAATCTCAGGAATTTCTTCTCTAGATTATTGATTCTCCTTTTCTTTTTAATGTCCAGCCACAATTTGTGACAATTGAATATTTCCAGTAAATGTCAGTACTCTTTAGTGAAGGCTGTTAGAACTATTCAACACGGTGTATAGTGGCTGATGCATCTCCTAAAGATGCCCTCTGAATCAGATTTTCTGTAGGAGTATTGTTAGTGTCCTCTTCTTCCTGCCTCCGCTATTTCGTCTCTTCTGAAAAATTCTCACATTAGACCTCTTTACCCTTCCTCAAGGCCGTATGAATGCTCTTTACCATGCAGCATCAGACTTTTTCCCTAACACTGATACATAAATTTCTGGACAGTTTTGTGAGTCTGTGTTCTCAGTTTTTCCCACACTCATTCCTAACAGTGTCAGTTCCAACCTGAATGAGCCATTCTAGGAGAGGTGTGTATTTCTGGTTTCTCAGTCTTCACTCAATTGCAGCACCACTGTCCCTTACCAGAAAGGCTGTTGGTCTTCTTCCAGTGTGATCCTCTGTGCTAGCTCTGTTCCCAAACTTGTGTTCTTTCTGTTCATCACCCAGCCCACTTTAAATGGTGGTCTGTTGTCATTCCTGCCTTATCCATGTTTTCTTGGGTGTGGGTGGAGACTTTTGTCACTGCAGACTTTTCTCACACTCACAGTTTCATCTCCTTGGAAGTTTGAAGCTCTTTGTCCTTGAGTATCTTTCACACTGGACTTCTTCACACTTTTGCTTAATAGCAAAGCTCACCCTGTTGCCTCCATTTTGCCTTATTTTACACTTTCTCAATTCTTAATCTGTGGAACTTCATTGCTCAAGTCCCATAATTAGTATAAATTCCCACTTACAGACTATTTGACAAGTTCTTATTCAGTTGACTTAATTCTTGGAGTCCTAGAAATTATATGATAAAACCTTATTATGTCCATAGCAGAATTATAGTAGGGTTTGAGGTTTCTTTTGCCATTATATTTTAGTTGTTTCTAGAAATTTTGTAGAACAAATCTAACTGGTAAAGTTACTTAACTCCAAATTAATGAAACATTACCGAAATTGAGTAAAAAACCCTGGGGTTATGAGCTTTGAAAAGACTTTTGATTGTCCAAAATCAATGCTGTTCAAACATGTGCTTGTTGATGTTTTCAGGCTGGGTGCCACATTAGCTATTGTTTAACTTAATACTGGTACAGCTCTCCTTTCTTCTCAGATTGAGACTCTAAGATATGATCTTCAGGCTGCACTGGATGAGTTACAGGATGTGAAAGAGGAACGCTCTGTTTACCAAGATAAGTCTGACAGACTAAACCAAGAGCTGAATCATGTCTTAGGAGGGCATGAAAATCGTATCATCGACATAGATGCTCTGTGTATGGAGAACAGGTGAGTGCATTACTGTCTCTCTTAAAAAAACAGTGTGTTGCTGTAATAGGAGTATAAGAAAGTCAGTCACAACAAAACTTTAAAGAAAATATATCCAAGAATAAAAGCTAAGAGATTTTGGTAATGTGTTCTGTCTGTTTTGTTTACACTGTAACTAAGCATTAAATAATATTGAGAAAGCTAGGCTGCAGGAAATTACCAATGTTGTATTTGGCTACAGAGATGTCAGTGATGTTCCCAAATAAAGCTAAACAAGGAAAAGGAAGAGGACTGAAGACTTTATTTTCAACGTTGTATGGCACCAAAAGCAAGAATATTAAAAATTTGTATATTCAGAAACTCCCAGTGAGCTGTAATGGGCTAATCTTGAACTGGAAACAGGAACTTTGAGTACCCTGAGTTAACAGTTTCAGACATAATTTTCTCCACAGGGAGAGGTTTTCAGTATGGAGTAATTTGCCAACAAAAGTTGCTGGTGAAATCACCCATGTAGATATTCGTGCTGGTTTCGTGGGGAAAAAATGTGTCTCCACTAAAGACGACAGAGAGAAGTCACTGACAGAACCATAGCAGGTATCTGCCTTAATGTCAACAGTTACCTTAAAGCTAAATAGAACTTGTAAGACACTTTCCATTTACAAAAACTTATGCTTCAGGCAAGAAAGTATAATACCAAAGGCATTACTTCTTCCCAGCAACTTCAGAGTTTTTTTCTGGTTTGTGTGGCCTACAGAGTTTTGTATCAATTTAAACCCCCTGCTCCTCTGACAGTGATGTGAAATTTTTTCTCTGAAATAATTAAATCGTCACAAACCCTAATACAGCTGCAGTTGTACTACATGAAAGAGGATATTTTATAAACCCTTTATACGTAAAAAAGATATTTCCTATTTGGAAATAACTGTCTCATCCAAACGCATAAACTCTATTAGGAAGAACTGTACTGTTTCACTTAACTGTGAACCATTTTTCAACTATACTGAATTTACTTTCTTATACTTTAAATTTTCTACTTTGTGATTACTAATGAGAAGTGCCAAGTAAGTGATGGATATTGCAATGCAAAAGTTCTGCATAGCTGAGTCTTGTGTTGACATATATACAAATCTTCATGTGTCCATCTCACAGACCTTCAAGTACAGAGGACACGCGTAAATGCTTCCTAATTCCTCTAGACATAAATATATTCTTTTAGCTTTCTTCCCCAGAAACCTGACGACCAATACAAAATAGTTGTGCAGCATGCTTGACAAATCTAACAGGAGGGCAGCCTCCTGTTCTGATGCAATTTGTTTCCCTACTTAATGTTTTATGGGGTCAAGAGCAGTAAGATTTTGTTATTTCATCCCTCACAGAACTGCAGAGGGAAAAGAACTCTCAGTAGTTCAAAGAGAGGACATGCCAAATAGTAAAGAAGACCGCTTGAGGCAGTACTTGAAGGTAACATGAAGTAAAGGATTACATTTCTTTTTCAGGTATCTTCAAGAGCGATTAAAACAACTTCAAGAGGAAGTCAACCTTCTGAAGTCTAGTATTACTAAATATAAGGTAAGATCCTCTCAGTATATCATCTAAACTGTGCTTCATTGTTCATGGAAGTTACTGTTCACTTTCATGTTAAATGTTTTTAAAGATCAGATTTGTGTCTTGCAAGAAAAATCCACCATTGACATTCTGACAATATTAGTAAGTCTACATATTACATTCTCATTCTTCCTTGTAGGCTTCTTAGCTGAGGGTAGTACAAAGGGATACCTGTTAAGAGTATTTTGAAAAATTAATTAAATACCTTTTTTAAGTTCTGTGGGGGAGCCATCCTCCTGCTGGGGGGCAGGTGATCAGCCTTCCAGCCAGCTGGCAGGTGAAAAGTAGCAGATCGTGCAGTGGTGAATGACTGCAGCTGTGTTGCCATCACAAAAAGATCTTGTCTCCCTGTTCTCTGGTGGCTGTGCAATTTCTTCATGTACCTTAATGATCACTAAGCCTTCATTGTTCTTCCATTCCTGAGTTAAGGAACATGCTGTTTTACAGGAAAATTTCAGGAATGATTTTTGCCCTTCCCAGAAGCTATGCACTCTTATTTCCTTCTGCAAGTGATTTTGGGGAGTGGGAGGGGAGGGCTGCTTTTCAGACCATGAGAAGGATAATCTTAGGATTGTCAATAGGACTTCTTCATTTAGGTCACTATAAAGTAGCCACAGCACTGATTGGTTTTCGTGCATGAGTGAAGCTCCACAAAGTACCAACTTTATTTCAGTGTCTGTTCATGCTTACAACTTGGATCTCTTGGAGTGTGAGTTAGTTTATTGGTGAGAACTGAGCATTGTGGTGGTCTGGTGGGTTTCACAGAATTGTATTTGAAAGAGCTGGACTTCTGTAGCAGGATCATTCTGCTTCTAATTCCTGAAAGTCAGTAGTTGCCACTAAAAGGGCTTCTAGAAACTCTGATAGAGGAGTTCGAACTTTCTCTTTGAAACCTATCCAAAGAAATGCTGGGAAAAGCCTGATTTTGTTTCCAACTGATGTTCTCTACAGGATACTGCAGAATCTCCACTGGCAGTCAGCAGATTATTAAAAAATAAGCAAGTCTTAAATTGGCATTGGGGGAGTGGGTGGGAGAGACTGCAGTAAAGTGATTGTGATGAGATAGATGAGTCTTTGTAACATTGCAAACACTTTAGGCTGGAGAATAATAATGTAGGAGGGAGAGTCACTAGTTTACTGTGGGTACAAGCTCCAGACCCTGAAGCGTTGCTCTGAGACCAAAATCCAAAGTTCCTGATTCTTTCCTCCTAATGACAGCATTTGTTGGCTACTGTTTTTCTAAATAAGATATTTGTTGTTTCCCTAGAATGCACTAGAGAGACGAAAAAATTCAAAGACTCATAGTAGATCCAGTAGCAGTGCTCTGACTGGAGTCCTGTCTGCAAAGCAAGGTATTGCATAAATGCAGCATGGTGTTGCATATCTCATTGAATTCCTTTCATCTAACCTCTTAATTTCAGTAACCCTTTCCTTACCAACCAAACCAAAAGCTCTCTTCTCTTTCCCTGTTTATTATCATGTGCTAATTCTGTCCTCTTCTCGGTTGACTTGACAATATAAAATTTGCCTCTGGATTACTGCTTCTTCTTTTGTTAATTCTTTTGCCATCCATTCTCTCCTCCATTAGTTTTATCAAATATTTCTTTACTCTCTAGACCCTGACAAATCACTTCTTTATTCATCTCTTTGCTCTGCTAACAATGGCAGTCACAATTCACATTCCAATGAAAAATAGACTGGGTGGTGGAGGAGGGGCCCTAAGTCAGGTTTTCTGCTACTGTTCTTGGAAGCTTTTACGTTCAGATGTTTTACAAGAAATCTTTGTGTCCCATGTTTCTTCATGGGTAGCAAAATGGAATAATCTCTTTTCCCTGTTTCAAAGAAAATACCAAGAATAGGAAAGAAAGGGGATGAGGAAATTCTTTGAAGCAAACAGTATACTTTGCCACCATATTGTTTAAATGTAGGTATATTCATATACACACACATGAGATCAGTAGTAAGTGTCATGGTAAGTTGAAACCAAATTTTCTGGTTTTGACTTCTCTTTTGTCCTCTTCTCCATGTACTTGCATACATGTACAGATACATACATACATACATATTTATATATATATATATATATATATATATATATATAAAAAAAGAAGCAGAGCCAGATTCTAGTTACAGATTTTAATGGTACTAGTGAACTTTCTGATTTGGCTGAAAGGTACAGACTCTTTAAGTTGCAGAGGAAGATTGCACATGTCACACATGTATTTTCACATCAGTCTTAAATAACCTGAAGGTTATAATGATTCTAAAAATTAATATAAAATATTCCTTGGAGGCTTTAGTTTTAATGACCAGTTTTTACCAGTCTGTAGGCCCATAGAAGAATGATTTTGTATCCTTCTGGCTATTGCTGTGGAGTAACAGTCAGCTTGGAAAGCCGCCATCTTTATGCCAGCTAGAAATTACAGTTCTGGTCTTTTGGTTTTGTTTGTCAATTGAAGGAAAAGTATATGTATTCATTTAAGTAATTGGAATAGTTCCTTAATGCTAAGTAAATGTTTGTGTTGCATCTCTGTGCATGAGAAGCCAAAACTCATTTGTGTTTTTAACATTATAGTCCAAGAGTTGTTGTCGGAGGATCATGGATGTAGCCTACCAGCCACACCACAATCCATTTCAGATCTCAAATCACTGGCCACTGCATTACTGGAAACCATCCATGAAAAAAACATGGTCATACAACACCAAAGGCAAACCAACAAGTAGGTGGCATGACTTCTAAGTAAAATACCAAGCTATGGAAAAGTTAGTTTGGGGAAAATTTAAGGGAAATGGGAAGGAAGATTGATTTTCACAGAAAATTCATCATCATGATTAAGTGGTAGATTCTTTAGTTTTTAAGACCAGATATGTGATTTGAGAAAAATGACATTTTTCATCTTAAATTGTGGGATTGACAGAGACCTGTCTGCCTCTTCTAGGCAAGGATTGGTTTGCTGCTCAGGTTTAAGACAAACCATAATAACACAGAGCAGACTTCCAGCAGGAAGTCTGTAGGGACAACTAAAGAAAAGCTGCTGGGAGGAAGGACACCTTTTAACTGGAGAGAATTGACTTTCTAATTCCTGCACTGGTGGGGTCAGTAAATGTTGCTCCTGGGAAAGTGTCTGAAAGGGTTAATGTAACATTTGAGACACTTAGCTAAGTTGCCTGTGTCATATAGGTGATACCTGTTGTTCCTACCAGTTACTTTGCTAAAAGTTGAAAGAGATAAACACAGTTGGATCGTGAATATATATTTTTTTAAAATCTGAACTTTACAGGAGAATTTAGCTCTTCTGCTCATCAGAATTCTTTGTGGCTTGTACAGTTCCTATCATGGCAGAATATAATAATTTTTGATACATTTTCTGACATTCTGATGTTATTGTCCTTATACAAAAAATCAGAGCTAGGAAGTGATCTTTGATTTTGTGCTCAGTTTCACTCCCTCTCTTTTTTTGTTGGTTTGAGGTTTTTTTGGTTTTTTTAACCCTGAGTCACTACTGATAATCAGAGGTTATTCAGGCTTCTCAAAAGCACTTCAGGACCAGATGCCAGCAACAGACAGACATCTTTCCTGAAAAGAAGTAGTATTGAAGTAAACTGAATTACACTAGAATGGATGATTCATTTTGAAAATTGATAACTTCGATACTAGACAGGCTCCATTGCGTAATTCTTAGTGATGTGGCAACAGAAATGGAGGAGCAGTTTATAGCCACTCTAATACTTTTGAGACAACAAATGCCTAATCAGCTGAAGGGAGACTAAAGTGGTGAAAATGTAGCCCAGATCTAACTGATGTCAGCTCAGTCAATTCTTGTCCTGTGATGCAAGAGGAGTTGCTGCACAGTGCTAAGGAAGGGCCATCACCTGCTTACTCCCTTCTTACTGCTAATGTAACATCAGAAGAAAAATATCCAGAAAACAACTTTCGTTGTTCCACCTATAACCAATCTTTGCTGTTTACATCCTGATACTGTATCACTGCCAGTGTTTTATTTTGCATAATCTTTCTTTTTTTGCAAAGTTCTTTCTTGATTTTGTATTTCTCTTTGATGATACACAGTCTCTCGCAGCTCTCAAATATCACTGAGATGATGGCTTTGTTTTCTGATACTACTCTCTCTGCTTTCAGCTACTGAGTATGGGTTGTCTTGAGGTAACCCACACAAGGAGATATAATTCTTATGTCTGCATGCCCAACTGGTCACATATAGCCATTAGAGCAGAGATTGGATATATGCAAAAACTACTGTTCTATGGCCAACAGCAGATCAGGTCTTAAGGGAAATGACAGTCCATATCAGTCCAAGGTCAGGAATGTTCTCAGAACTGTGTGTCATATCCAGTTCAGGATGCTTCCGGGGCAAAAAAAAAAAAAAAGATAAATCCTGATCAAGTTGAATGAAGAGCCTCAAAGATATTCCTGTGTGGTATTCTCATTCTTTTTGTCACTTTCGGTTTTAGTTAGATTAAAGAAGCTTTTAAGGAGCTAGGAGGAATGGGAACCACTATAAGTGGAAACACATAAGACATAAAAATTTAAAGTGAAAAAGGGAAATGCAGGTAAGACATCAAGAAAAATTTGAGATGCAAATAAATGGGAACATTTAATTGCCACATAAAAAGTTAAAAGACTGCTGACTCGTGAAAATGGGGAAGAAACTGCCCACCTGTTGGACAGAGTTAGATGCGAGAGTGCGGTCAGTGCACAAGTTAAATGGACTGGTTCACAAACTGGTACTAGTAGAAGATGCATTCCTTTGTTGAAGACTTTTCTCCATTCAAAATAGGAAGCTGAGAAGGATGTGAGGCTAGAGAGAATTGTAGTGACAAAAAGTTTTACATAAATCACAAGGTAGAAGTCTTTCCCTGTGCAAAGAGCATGTTCGGAGGACGCATTTACTCTTTCAGATTGTTGTTTGAAGTGAGATTTATTGAGTAAAGAATATGAGATTTTTTGTTGGTCATTTCATTCATGGAGAAAATTCTGCATTTTATATTTGATAGTTGAATGACCTAGTAGTGATTCTCTCACTACCAGTAAGTCACACTTTTCAGACCATATGAACTTACTTTCCTCCATACAGTTAACCTACTCTAGGTTCTAGACCTCTTTTGTTGCTTGCAGATTGAGAGTTGACTGCAGAATGGTGCATTTGCTTTCTGAATAACTGAAGCAACAACAAGACAATGGATTTTTAAATGTAGATTAGAATTTGGATGTTGTGTTGAAATTGACCTTTTGTTGTTACACTGTTGTTAAAAGCATCCACTGCCACTTGTTCTTGGAAAAAACACACTACTATTATTGCCACTCTTCTAAAGATGTGGCATGATAGAAGGAACTGTGGGAGTATGTGCCTAGGAACAAGTAGGCTAAATCCAGCCTTTATTTTTTTAGCCCCAGTTTTAAGAAAAAAATAAGTTGTTAGGGAAGGAAACAGATCATTTTTCCAAGGTGGTTTGTAGCTACTAGTGCTAAGTTTAAGTATCATCCTGTATTTTTTCCTCAGAAGCCCATTAGCTTAATTTGAAAAGGCAGTTGTAAATTAATTCTGTATGCAGTAGCGTGCTGCGAGATTAAACAGTTACATAAATGCAAAACCAAACAGTCCTAACTCTGCTTAACAAATGGATAAACATCCTTTTTTATTCTACCAGCAATAAACCATTTATTAGGTGTTCTTTTTTGTGCAATTTGTTTCTGAAATTGGCAGCACTTGTGCAAGCTGTATCAGCATAAAAGCTGTTCTGGTGGTTAGACATGTTGCACTAATTTTAACATTTCTAACTTGGGCAAGCTCAGTCATGTCCAAAATTACGAAAAGGATTGTCTGTAACTTGAGCACATGTTTCTATGTGACGTGTAGAGCTAGATACAGGACTGGAACAGACCTATTTACAGGCATTTAGGTGATGGTATCTGTGATGAGGATGCATATCTTCCATAGCAAGATCTAAGTTAAAGTGAGGTGAAGGGAGCTCAGGTGCTCCTTTCAGATTACGGCCATGTATGTTGCAAAGCATGAGAGAGCCAGAAAGAAGCTTCAGAAAGGACCAGAGAACAATGGAAATAGCTATCAGCACCTGTGTCTATGACATGATCCTTCTGTTTTAGTTGAAGGATCTTTTCCATTGGGTCTAGAGATAAAAAAGGAGATTAGGGAATTGGATGCTACCAACCCATGCAGCCCCTCTAAAAATACCTATCCAGGTAGGTCTATCCAGGCCACCACAGCTCAGTCTTCCCACAGCATGTGTGAAGGTGGCAAATTTTCTGGAGGTCTCAGGGGAAAGGAAGGAATGTGATAACGTTGAGTTCAGAATAGCTTATGCATTTATCTTTCAAAAATTATTTCTATAAGAACTTGCAGCTTTATTTAGGTTTTATTTCTCCCATACCCGTCTTGAGATAATGGGTTTTTTAAAAGCTAACTAGAATCATACTCATCACTGAATGAATTTTGCTCTCTTCCTGAATGAAAGGAGTGGGGTTAAATGTTGTCCTCTGCTGCTGCCAACCATTGTTCCGAGACGCAAAATGATCCTTCTGTATGAGAACCTGCAACGAAGGTTAAAAAATAACTCAGTGCCTCTTCTGAGGATTCAGTAGGTATTACAGGATATATTCTCTCCAAAACCTCTAGAAATAGCATGGTACAGCTGATAAATAAATTACAAAATTTAAGAGAAGCAAGAGAAAAGTGACTTTGCTGTTGTTACCTGAATAACAGGAGCACGAGCAATAACTTGATACGGAGGGTTGAGTTTCCTTCTGTGGTATGGCTAGCTGGCTGGGAGCGCAGCATCCTTGCCCTGTTTTCTGCCCTGGAGCTACTGCTGAGCTACTTACGAAAATAACAAGGATTAGGAAGTGCTAAACTTCTGACTCCTTTGTGCTGACAATCATTAGCCAAATCAACATTGTTCTGTCAGCTCTCTGCCTGAACTAGCATGATGGGGAAGAAGTCTTGCATCATGTCTGTTCCCTGCCCATCTAAGCCTGGGGAGCTCCACGTTCTTCAGCTGGCCCTTGGTGAGGCCTTAGGCAGGAAGGTGGGAATGGGCTCCCTGTGTGCAAGGTGCAGTTTCCTGGAAGTTTTTCTGTTTGCTGTCAGCTGTTGCGTCGTACTGCAGAGAGCAACTGCAGAATGTCAGGGTTATGGAAACAGAGTTATTACAGCTCAGTCTCATACCAGATGGAAGCATTCTGAAAGTGAAATCTAGACTTGAATAATTTTGCTCTTAATTGGAGAAGACAGTAATAGATCCATCATAACCTTTTTAACCTACTGGATTACTGAGTTTCAATGGGAAATAAAGATAACTGCTTTAAAATGTCTTTTCTCCTCTGCTTTTGAATGTGATGGACTGTTCCTTTTAGTTGATACACACTCCTGTACCTCTCAGTGCTTTCTTTGATGTTTTTTATAAGCTTTCTCTTTCTGTTTTACATTCTGTCTCTCATCTTGATATTTTTGTAATCTTTAAAATACTTATAGGCTTTTATTGTGTCATTGCAAAGCCCTCACTGTAGAGATTTCAAAAATATTTAGTCCTTGTTAATCAATTTTTCTAGCCCCTTTGATATTTGCTGGGTGTGCTACTCTTCACGTCCTTCCCAGAATCTGCCATCTTGTCAGGAATGACATTCCCAGTGTGCTCAAATGTCTGCACATAAAGCCCTTGCTGGATGCTCACAGTGCAGTATTACACAGCTCTGCTGTGCATGGGGAGATACTATTGCCTTGCTGGGGTGGGATATGCTGCTTCTCAGCATTCAGTTCAAATTTAACTGACTTATCCTGTTGCTGTAATTTGATGAGTAAAACTTGCTGTCCATAATCTCTGCTGTCATGTTTAGAATTGCTGCCTTGTCTGGGTTTCTCACTCTATTGAGTATTGTTTGGGATTTATTTAAAGACTTTTGACTCTAGCAGACCTGCTGTGCCTATGAAACACTTGCAAAAACTCATTGGATAAAGGAGCTTTCTTTGCAAGATAGCAATCTCTCATTTGATCTGGGGAGAGAATTAAGACTAAAAGTTAAATCCTGCAGGAGAGCTAACTGCAAATAGTACTTGTGTATGAAATCAGATACAAAAGAAGAGATGACCCAAGAAATGCAGTGAAAATTAAGAGTGGGTTATAAAGGCACTAAAGAGCTTGAAGCTTTTTAGTAAAGTAGGAAGCAGTTCAATGCTAAAAAAAAAAAAAGTGTAGTAGACAAAGTATTCCTTGCCATTTTAAGCAATCTTAGTGATAGAGAAAACTCCCTGAATAAAGGACTAGCAAAAATTGTGTCTTGGAACTTCAAAATCAATCTAGATGCTGTCTTGAGTTTTCCATATTTTGTCTGTGTAGCTTTTACCTTCTGGTTTTAGCTATAAAGAAAATAAAGTGATATTTGCAGGCAAGAAGATAGAAATATTTTGAGTTGATTGTCTTTACTGCAAAGGTTGAATGTCCAGTACATCATAGGCCTTTCACTTTTTAAAAAGCGTGGGATAGATGCAACAAATACATTTAAATTTTTTTTAACTCTGGGAGAGGTTGTCCATTGCCGTTTGTGAAAAGAGATGACTGTATACAGGGTCACTGTGCTAGCTAAGTAACAGTTTAAAAATTCAACTGTAGTCATACAAGTAGTGGGACTTTGGTTACCTTGGTATAACAACTATCCTTTTTCCAAAGAATTCTAGGCAATCGAGTGGCAGAACTAGAAAAGAAATTAAGAACTTTGGAAATCGCTGGCTTGTGGAGTCTCCCAGGTTAGTAAGAATTCAGGAGAATAGCTTGCATTATTTCATTTTCAAGGGTATGTTTACATTTAAGAGAAGTTTGGCTGTAATTTTTTTAATGACAGTTATTCTGTGAATGTTCTATTCAGCACATTTGCGAAATTAGAAATGTCTAATAAATGTTAATTGGAAAGCAAAAATCACTTGACTTTGTAAACTGTAAACTCTTAAGTCAAATATATATTGAAAATAACATGAAAAGTGCTGGAAAAAAAAGGTTTAAATATTGAAGTAATCAAATTATTTCCATAGACAGCAGGCAAAAAAAAAGTGAGCCATTTTATTTAAACATTGCATAAAATGATACATAGGTTATTGGCCATTTTGTTTTTCAACCAATTTTATTTATTAATTTTGTACTTCTTCTAACTTCCATGGATTTTTTTACTGTTTTTTAAATGCTTTTCTGTAGATTCATAAACTCCTAGAAATTGGAAATGTAAATGGTCCTAAATTTTCCAGTCCGTCTCTCTAGAACAGGCTTATTCCCTGTAGTGTCTTAAGTCTTGTATTTGGTTTTGAATTGCTCAAGTAATGGGAGATTAATCTGCTTCCTAATAGATGTTGTTATTAGGAAAATGTGCAATATTTAATTTACATTTACTTTTGTGCTTCTTTTCTTCCCATTGCGCCTAATTGTGTCTTCTTTAACCAATGTAAATTATGGTACTTTGTTGGTGGTGTTTGCATCATTAGGCTTTGTTTTTTACAGATTCCTATTGGTGCTAGTAAGAGTGGGAGAGAATGGTGTAGGCTTCTAGTTTTTCGGCTCTGTTTTTTCCACCTAACCTTTACATCCAGAAGAAAACATTTGACAGAGCTGAAGAGCCCTTGTAACTAACCTGTGCGGTTCAGCTGTTGGGGCTGATGTGGTGTGTTTTCCACTTCGGCTTGCCTGTTTGGGCATTCTCAATCGTGCTTGATTCTTTCCACAACCAGAGGTCCAAATCTGTTTCCATGGATTACTCCACAGTCACCTAACACATGTAATGTACTTAGTGCATTTGTGCCTCCCCACATTCTCTAAAAGATGAAGGTCAAATGTTTGTCTGACACCTTTCTAAGGCAGTTTAGTGCAGTACTACAAACATGTCTCATAAACTCACTGGTTCAAGGTGCTGTAGGGGTTGGATTGTTTGTTTTGTTTTTCAAAACTAGTGTTCCATTAAATTTTTACTCTTATAAATGCAGCATTTCTCATGTTTGCAAAATGTATTTTAAAAAATGGAAGTGGGGGCTTCTTGCACCATATTGATCTATCAAGACATCAAATTAATGTTCATACAATAACAACTTTCTCTTTCCTTCCTTTCTTTTGCTGCCTGAAGGCCTGAGCTACAATGTCTCAGTGGGATTTGGGAGTAGGTTCTGCTTAACATATATTTTTAGTAACTGATCTTAGCAGTACATTAAATATTGTCATTGCATGTAAATAAATGGAAGTGTTATCTGAACATTTTTATATCCAGCAGATTAAGATGTTCAGTCAAATGAGTTAGATGACCACAGGAGAAATAGAGGCTGCTCTACATGAAAATTAATTTGCATTAAGGAAAATAGTAAGAGAGGATGATCTTAAATAGTTCTAAAGAAATTTTACACCAGATTGTTAGTTCTGTTGAGCCCTGAGGTTTGTTGATTTTTTGCTTGCCTTTTAAATCAGGAGTGCACTTTTGTTTCCAAGTGCACTCTAATCCTGAGGTGGTCAAAAAGAGCATTGCAACACCTGGTGGGTCACCAGTTTTCTTCTCAGAGCGTGTAAAGCTTCTGCTCCATAAAACAGCAATGTGTAACAAATTGTGTGGGAATACCACAATGCAGCTGAATGTTAGCTCAGGTGAGGAGCAGAACATGGAGAGTATCTCATCTAGTCAGTCTTAAATCCAGAGTGAAAAAATATTATTGGTTGTGAGTGGAATTTTTTGTCATTGGAAAAAAAAAGTGCAGATAAAAGCTGATGTTCATTCTAGCACTGAAAGAAATGCACATTATAAATTGCACGGTTTTAATCTGAAGTTAATGTTCCTACTTAGTCATCACTGTTTATATAACATCCACTGTCACCATGATAATAATATCTTCCAAATGCTGTTAATATACTTGATCCTATTGAAAAAAGATCTTGAACGCCTCTGGTTTTTTTGTTAGGTGACATATTTGTCATCTGCTTTTTGAGAAAGCTAAGAATGAACTGTGGGGAAGCTAACCAAGAAGAAGTGCATATTTAATTTTTGAAAAGGTGAAATCAGTAGCATAGTCCCTTTTCTGTGGAAGTTCTGCCTACCAGACTTTATATTGCTGTGCTTACAAAATGGGCTTTAGTTAAATGAATGTCTTGTGAGGTTCATTTTCATTGCTGAAAAGAAAGCAAGTTTGGGCATAGATTTGGCTTTGATTTTCTTTTTATGATCCTACTTCCCTTGAGAAGGAAGCAGAGAATGTGATGTTCACAGAAGCATTTAATTCTTTGCTTTGTCTTGGCTACATTGTGGTTGAAATATGCACACAAATAAGTTAAATGTATTCAATAAGAGTACATAATAAACACCATCTTGTTCTTTTTGCAATTTGATGTCACTAGACATTCAGATGAGCAATCCTGTTTTTTAAAAAAATCTATAATTTCCTAAAAATTCCAGATTTCCACTGAAAAAAAAAAAATCTAAGACAGAGCCAACCATGACTCAGCTTTTTTCTGTGTGAGATGGTAAGAGAGTTTTGGTGCTGCCTCTTGCCCTGCAGTAATCAGCGTGGAGCAGAGGCAAGCCCAATTAATGGGCTCTGCAGCTGCTGTGGCTGTAGCCAGTTGCAGTGGCATGGGGTGCAGCAGAGGTTATAAGAGAATACCCAACCCTGGAGAAGAAAATGAAAAATTTACTACTACTGAAAACTTATATGTATTTTGAGATATGTATACTTTTCACTATAGTCCTTGAAAAATTCATTAGAAGAACATGAAGCAATATAAGTTATGAAATTGAGCTTACACAGCAGCTAGTTGAAATCCTTGTGTGTAATCCAACTTCAGATCATTATTCACAGAATGTTGTGCAGCAGTACCCCTATGTTCCTCCTTCATGAATGGATGTGAGTCACTGTTAATAAATAAATATGCATCAGACTCTTTGGGCCACATCTATTGTTAAGATGTACGGATACTGAGCTTAGCTTTATTTTCTGTAGCCAGGTTGGTTTTCAGAGAAAAATGGGAAAGTAAATGTGTTTACTGTGTAAATGCTGGCTGAAAGTCAAGAAGTATCTTTTTTGAAGCTTGTCTTGCAATCTTCAGGGACTTCAGCTCAGGCTTTACTTTTTTTATTAAATAAATAAAAAAGCTTCGGCTTTCTACTTTCCTATTAAAACCTCTACCCAATTTATTTATACATCATCTTTTTGCTTCCTCTGTTGCATTCTTTTGTATCTTTTTGGATATGTGGCTGCTTCTGACTGTGTATGAGTATCTGTTGGGTGCTTTTATACCACAAGTTCCCTGTACGATGTAGTTCTTCCAACACAAGATTCCTTCACTCTTACGGGAAAGTACATTCATCTAGAGGCTTTTGCATTTTGAAACACTGGTTGGATTTGTTTTTTCTTTTTTATGTTTTAAATTAATTTTGTCTTACAGTGAGGAGGGTTGTCCTTTTTGGTGTTAGTTAATACTGGTTTTTATTACTGACTCTGGCGAAGGCAGAATTCTGATGCATACTTGACAGGGGGATCAAAGTTTGACAGGATCCATGCTTCAAAAGCATTAATTGCATTCATATTGCTGCAGTGTATTGCTTGACATGGTAAGGGTATAAAAACATCATTATTACCTTCAGGATCAAGGTATTTGCAGCCAGTGCCTTTGAAAGGACTTAGGCATTGGAGTAGTCCAGGTAGATGCCATGGGAACACCTTGACTTTCATTATTCCTTAGTATGCACCAGAACTTTCTCAGAGCTGGATTTATTTGGGGTATCTCCTGACCTGGTGCTCTTTTGAAAGTCTTTGTCTTGGATGGGTGATTAGATTTAGGATGTTGCCTTAAGGTGAAACGTACAAACAGACTTAGAGGGGCGAAGCGGTTGTTACATAAATGTCGGTTCTCATGGAGATAAATAGAGCAGTATCTTGCTGCCTCCCCAGCCATTACTTATCAGTTGGCACTTGTTCTGGAGGCCACACAAACACCACGCTTAGCTGATCTTGCACATTTCCTGCCGTTTCCCCTCGAGGTTTAAGGTAGTGTCAGTCACTAAAAACATGAACATCCTGAATAGTGGAGGACTTCCTAAAGGATCTGCAGGTGTTGCTTTCTGTATTGCTGAAATATGTAAAGACTAAGCATCTACAGCAGAGTCCTCAGATGAAGAGTTTCTTGCACTATGCTGTCTGCAAAAGAGCTGGAAAATTGCCTTTTTCCATTTGGTTTAAAACAAAAACGCTCAGAAATGTTTTGGGAATTTTCAGATTAAAATCCCTCCTGTTCCCCAGCAATGTGTACTTGTTTGCTCCCTCAGTTCTTAGTCATGCTAAGCTTTTAGGGTTTTTTTAAGGAAGCATTGCAGATTAATATGTAAGTCTGAAGTGTAAAGCTACATAATGATGAACCTGCTTGTATCACATGAGACAGAATAATAGGCAGTAAAGAGTCAGTGCTGAACACTTGCTGGTAATAGCATGCAAGTGATCCATTACTCTTTGTAAAACCTTTAGTATGATCTGATTATTAATATTTTTAATTGAATGCTAATTGCTAATACAATTTGCTGCATACAGCACCTGGTTTTTCAAAATCTGGCCTTTACTCAGTACTGCAGATAAACATACACCTTTTCTCCATTTGCCTTGCATATTCTGGCTTCAGTACAGAGTATTTTTTCCATGCTGTGAAAGGATCATTTGAGATGCTTTTCCTGTTCTGTACTTTTCAATAAGATTGTTAAAAATGTGTAGGGTATGTTTGAATATCATTAGTGCACAATGGATGTAATTGGTGAACTAGCAGTTCTGACACTGTGATTGTTGCAGGTGGGAAGGATACGATAACATTCAGTGACCCAACCCTGCCCGTGATACAGCGCTCCAGGTCACCGCTGTTAGCGTTTACTGATAAGCCACAGAGAACTGAAGGACAAGGTGAGCACCTGGAACATAAGGAACATGATGAGAGCTGAGCACTCCTTCCTTTCCACATAAAATGTAATAAATTTTTGTGCTGGGATAGCAGAGGCAAAGTTTCAGTGGTCACAGAGATTGAATAAATCATCCACAAGTAAAACAGATAATGGACCTAGTACAAACAGCAAAGAAACGATGAAAAGTTACTATTGAATAGATTGCACAGGGCCAGGGTTCAGGTCTTACATCTCAAAGAATTTGCCTGCCAGATAACTTGGTACTGTGAGAAGTTATTCTTGCCATCTGTGTTACAGTTAACTGATTCCTGCACTTTTCCCCTCAGTTAAAATGCACAGTAGGAAGCAGTTTGGAACTGGTTTAGCACTTTCCTGCATTATAGGTGATATCTAGATGAATGGCTTCCTGATTGCACATGGTAAATTGAAATACCCAACTCATTTTCCCAGAGAAATTGACTGCTTTTTTTTATAGTCTTACACGTGTTTTGTTAAAAATCCTTCTCCAATAGCAAGCTTTAACATCTCTTCAAAGTCAGGCTTAACTTTATTTGACAATTGCTGATAACCTTGATTTTTTTTTCCTTGGTTTTTCATAATGGGTGGGAGATGGATTATTATACTTGCTTATTGGCATTTGGATAAGGTATTTAATGGGCATAACATAATGATATGCCCAGATCTTTCTCAGCTAACCATGAAGCATCATAAACAATTTATTTGTTAGTCCTGAAACTAAATAGATTGGGGCTTAATTTTGACTTTATAGTCCATGTCATTATCTGATAAAACTTGACAGCCAGACTGATCTTTTTTGTAATCTTGATCAGGTGATATTTTTGCTAAAAATAAGAAGTGAAACTGTAATGAGTAGTTCTCTGGTGAGTAATAATAACTCATAAATATTCATTCTTTTACTTACTTAATTGTTGATTTTTAATTAAATCTGCAGTTACTGAAAGTATTTACTTGGTGGCATTATACTCTTTTCTTTCCTTATTTGTCCTAGGTGAGGCTGGTATTACAGTTGTGATTACAGGCTGATCAGACAGGCAGTCTGATCTGCCTGTCACATCTCATCAGACCCTGTTGCTGTTGCTTTGTAACTCTGCCAAACCTTAGCTCTGGGCTGAAGCTTTCCATGCTGTGTTTTCTACTTCAGCTGCTTTTTTTTTTTTCTAAGACAGCCAAATAACTTCTTTTTTTGCTTTAAATACTGTTGACCACGTGGGGGTTTCTGTGGGCTTTTTTTGGCTTTTGTATGTTTGAATTTGTGAGTTTTTTTCAAATATGGAAGCATTTACTATATCTATAATTATAGGAATTTGAAATCTAGGGAAAAGGTTTCCAGCCTGAGAAAACAGTCTGGAATTCCCATCCCATTCTACATGATTCACTTACAAATCTCATCTGCTGAAAACAAACCAATGATTCTGTTGACCTTGTTTCATGCCACCAGTGCTGGTCATTCCTTTGAGATAAAGTAAACTTAGAGGGAACAAAACCTGGAGCAGAGAGGGAAGAAAGGCCAAGATAGGACTCTCAAGTGGTAGGGAGACTAGAGGAGATGGGGATTTACGGAGTTGAAGGAAGTTTGAGTGAGGAGGGACCTGCACGTGGCTGAGCAGAGGACAGATCACAGGACTGAGGAATCAGAAAACTGGCAGTGGAAGCAAGATGTGATAAAAAATACTGAAAGGTGGATGAGAAATGGGCAAAGTGGGTGTAGGGATTGGATAAACAAAGAGATATAGAGCAGGAGCAGAGATAGGCAGGGGAAGAGAAGAGCAGAATAAAACAGCCTTGGACAGGAAGAGATAGACAAGGATTAGACCTGTGGCAGCCATAGGAAGAATCAGCTCCCAGTAGGTCATCTTCTTCCCTCCTCCTCTCCGTTCCATGACTGTAATGAGAATCAAGGTCAATCACAGAAATTCTGTCGTTAAACTGGAGTAGGTCAAGAAATTACTGTTCTGCCTGCACAAACAGCTTGGGTTTTCCCTTGCCCGTGTCCCAGTATATCTGATAACCTGCAGTGAGAACTGAAACAAAACTTACCTCTGGGAAAATTAAACTGGGCCAACTTTTTGGTGGCACAGATGAGCACATATATTCAACCAGCTGTGCAGGGGACACCATGGTTTCTTGCAGTAGGTGAAGCAACAATAACCTGTTCTGCTGCTCCAGATGCTTTTTCTGAAGGATGTTTGGGGCTGCCATCTTTCCTCCAAAGCCTGGAAAGGAAGCAGTGTATTTTCAGCTCTAGGGCATATCCCTGTGCTTGGATATACCAAGCACAGGGATGTGGTTCAGCTTGTGTGCACACAACTACTCTGCAGTCAGCATCTGTATGGGAGTGATCCACTGGTACCTTTTGTACCACTCTGCACAGAGAATGACTGCTGTTGAGATTTAGAACTTGATACATACTGCAATTTTTCATCTATACCATGTACCTGCAAAATCTGGAGGACCTTGGCAACTGGGAAGAACATAGGAATGTGTTCATCTGCCTTGATTCACCAAGCAAGTATGCTCTTGGTTTAAAGTATTACTGAAATAAAAACAAGACCACTCTTACTTTCCTATTAATTGAATACTTAGTTGAGTGAAAACAGTTGATAATCAGAATAGCAATCAGAATTCTCACTTATCGTTAAATATTAAGCCTCATGTCACATTGGTCAGTTAAAGAGTAGTGCTGATATTTGGTGCCTGTTTGACCCAAGAAATCTTTCTAGCATTTGAACGAACAATTATTCTTCGTCAGAACTTTTTATAATGCATCAAGTGTTGCTCTAGCTAGATCTGCAGATAATCAGAGGGCTTTTCCAGGCTTTTTTTATCCAGTCTATCTGCTTACCCTGGTCTCATCAAAGCCTCCTTTAATCTGTACTTGTTATCATTGTTTCAGTTAAGCTGGATAGGGGATGAGTGTGGGATCTACTGTGTGAAAATGCATAATGACAGAGTACAATCATATGAATTAAAGCCTGTCTTGTGCCACCAAATCTCACTTTATCCAATGCACAGGATGGATAGTTTCATGGGATGGATTGTACTTGAGCATCACAGCTGCTAATGAACAGCTATTCGGGTTTTTTTCCACTCCACTGTTGAATGCCTTGTCCCGGCTGTATTGCCTGGGCACTATTTCAGCCATTTCCTGAGGACAACAGTGCTGTTCTCCTATGAACTTTTCTCTGGTGATTTAGTGCTTTGAAACAGTTTATCTTCAGAAAATTACAGCAAGGTGATAGGTTGGTGTTATCCTACTGTAAGAGGGGGGAAACTGAGGCATGCAAAGAGTAAGGTAGAGTCCCTGCTAATTCTGAGTGCCAGTTTGAGGTACATTTATTTCAGCTCTTTTGGAGCACTCTCATGTACAGCACAAGCAGAGCAGTACTGCACATCAAGCTCCTAGTTTTCCAGCTGACTGCTCAGATAATGAGGCTTAGATCCAGTGGGTGATCACCTTTTGAAAGTTAATTTATCCCTGCCTTTTCCACAGACTTAAACTCCAGCTCTTCAGAGTTGCATTCCTAGCTTCATTGATGGCAGTAAGAGTATCTGTTCCCTTCATGCCAATCCTGGTCTCATTCACTCAGTAGCTCCCTAATTCTTAATGAGGCAGGTCTGATAGAGACAGTAGGCTGGTCCTCTGAAGCCTGGCAGTCCCATCCTCATGTGAGGCAGGATTCCTGTGAGAGAAAAGGAGTAAATTCTTATATCCTAAAAGGTAATGCTTCTGCAGAACAAAAGTCATTTTAAGCTCTCGATGCAGACTTAATTTTGGCATTTCCTAATTTTTTCTTTACTTCACAAGCTTGTTTTCAATGAGGCTTCTAGTTCTTTAATGGACACGTTAGATACTTTCACCAAGGTGTTTGTTTGCACATTGCTCTTTTCTCTATTTTAACACGTTTTTCAGTGTTTGCCTTTTAGTATAATGTTATATATAAAATTCTTCTACTGCTGCTTTGTTTTATGCTGTTACCCTAATCAAAATAATCTTTTATGTTTTGAGTAATATTGCAGGACCAATAACAAAACTTCATTATTGGATGAAAGCCTGTGAAAAGCTCCAAATAAATGGAGCTTGTGTTAATCCCTGAAACTGGTAGTGATGGGGTGATTAATGTTAAGGTGTGCCAAAAATTTCCATAGCTAAGTGCCTTGTTTGGAGTTGATACTCCTCTGAAACTGTTTGCCTGACCTTGCTGTATGGTACTGTCTGACTCTTAGAGCTGTTGATATTAGAGAAATACAGGATCCAAAACAGGACCAGATCCAGCAAGAAACTTAGTGTTTATTGTTTATTGTATAAGAAATAGGCCTGGGAGGGATAGGGAAGCACTGTTAAAAATTCCTTACTGAGGTAAACATCTCTGTGGTCCAGCACTGGTAGTGATGGTCTTCAGATCAGATATATAACAAATGCCTCCAACTGACTCAAGCTTCTTGCTGTTCCTTTTCTCTTTCAGCAGAACAGAAGGGAGAACGTGATGAAAGTTGTGCTGTTGCAACTGAGTCTCTACCTCCAGAGGGAACAAACTTAAATAACAGAAACCAAAATAAACATTTTTACCCTTCATTACCCCAGCTACCTTCTGAGGAGGAAGACATAAACAAGCTTGGAAGTCAGATAATTAAACTGACAGTTGCAGAACTGGAAGGGAAAAGAGGAGGTGCTCCTGTGGGGGAGCAGAACATGGGAGTTGGAGCAGAGCTTAATGATTCATCGGAGGCAGAGTTCCCACTTTCCAGCCCTGATCCATCTGACCCCACAGATCCCTCAAACTCTGAGCATGAACGAACAGGTGAAACTGAGGCCCTGAAGGACAATGACAAAACCTCAGAGAGGGATTCTGAAATTCCAAATGAAAGAGAGGATCAAAATAACAGTACCCTGGATGTGCTGCATACTGAAAATGCTGGAAGGCATGGAGGGCTCAGTGTTACAACTGCAGACACAAATAACAGCTTTGAGGAGCTCTCTGAATCTGAAAACAAGAAACCATCTGATGCTGCTGAAAACCGTGAATATTTGGATAACAGTTTGGCTTGAGGTATGAAATCCAGGCCCTCGAGCATCTCACTGAAATCGTTTTGCAGTATCTGTGCTGCTGCAGATATGATCAGTAAAATAGTGTGCTGTAGGGTTGATTCTTTTACACTGAACTGTTAATAATTCTTTCAAAAAGATGTTTTTCTGTTAGTTCTGGCTGTAGCGTACCAAAACTGTAAATTACCTAAGGGAAAGAATTAGTGATGAGGTTTAGTCATCTTGGTTGTTTGTAATGATTTGAAGTTCTACACAGATTGATGTAATTTACGTTAGCATCGTAAAGAGGACAGTGATAATGATTTATCTTGTTATCACTAGGCTCCTGTAACATGTATGGTCCTAGTGCTGGACTGTATTTTAATGGTGAGAAGTGTCTCTGAAGGATGAAAAATGTTGAGTGATAAATTGAGAAGCGTCTTAAGGTTGCAAGGTTTTGCTTCTCTCTCAGACTGTGCTCTGTTTCTCTTTACATATAATGACTGTAAGTACATCCTTAGAATAAGATCACTATTCCCTTACAGGAAGTTTCAGAAAACCTGAATGTATATAGATCTCTCATTACAAACCTTTATACCTTTGTATTTTGTCAACTGTACAAAATTTTTCCTTTCCCCTCCCAGCTCATCTCATGAAAATGAAGGAAGTTATTTCACCAGATACTGAGAACCCAGTTTAATGAAGCTCTGAAGGAAACATCATCAGAGAAGCCAGAAGTCTTACTGTGAGAAACAGCAATGCTGTTCCAAAGCAAGGAAAACAGCAAGAGGAGAATCGGTGATGCCCTGTCCACCTACTTGGCTCTGTCAGTTTCTGAATTGCAGTCCTCTACTTACAGGAGCTGGAACAGCCCTTGGGCTTAGTAAATGGGTGGTAGATTTCAGCCTACTCCATCTGTGCTCTCCTTCTAAAGGAATTTTGTGTCTTTTTTATTTTCTTATAATTTGGAATTAAGGGTAACTCTTCCTTTCCTCCTTATTTCACCAGTCTGTGGTACAATAGAAGGGTTATTTGCATTGTTGCCACTTTATTGAACTTCTTCCCTTGAAGAGGTTTAGTCATAGAAAAACATTCCCATAATAACTGGGGAAAAATGGAGCTGCTGTGTCATTCCCTAGCTCAGTCCTGATGCTGGAGCTGTGCCACTCTGCTTCTAGGAAGGCAGCAACGAGGGAATACTTAACGTTGAAGTTAGCAGCTGTTGGAGAAGGGGAGGCAGGTCTTTCCTCTCCTGTTTGTAGCATAAGGAATAGTCTCTGCAGCTGTGGGGCTTCTATGGGCCAGCAGCCATAAAGGCAATTTTTCTGCTGGCTTGGGACCTAATTGTCTGTAAATGTTCATTTCTCACTCCTAGAACTTGAAACCAATCAGAGAGAATTAAAGCAAATTTAATAAAATACCACTAATAAAAAGGAAAATCCCTCCCAGATTGAGTACTTCTTTGACAAATAACTGCCAGCTGCAAGTTTTTACAGCCCACTTGTCAGCTACTGAATAAAGAGAGTTTATATTAGCAGTACTGACAAACTCTTCTGTATGTGTAAGATGAGCTAGCAGGTGCTGCCATAATCAAGGTGTCAGATCCCATGAACGGTTTGTATTCAGCAGAAGAAAGGCTATATGTAAATTATTACATATAAATATAAGGAGTGATAGTCAGAAGGTGAAGAATGTGGCTTGTCTCTGTTCTCATGTGTTTTCCCTAGCAGGTGCATTTGTGTAACCCTTTCAGTGTCTATCTGTAGGATATGAAGCCATACTCACAGTGTTCCTCAAATATGTTTACTTTGTCTTTAAGGGTAATTGGACATTGCAGCATTCCACTGATGTTAAGCAGCAGTCCTTAGGAACAAAATTTATATAAATATGTAAGCATATTAGGGACATGAAGCAGTAAAAAGTTTTTATTTTGTTATCCTGATCACCGTTAAAATTCCTCATTACCTGAAAAAAAAAAAAAAAAACAAGAAGAGTTTAAGTGTCTGAAAGACTGTTAAGCTGTTCCCAGTAATTGTAACTGACTGCATTATTGACTCATTTTTGTGACAGTCAGAAGAGAAATAGCTGTAGAAACTAAAATCTCCAGGAGAATGTGCAGGATTTTTTCCTCTAAAGCCAGAGTGTCACATGAAGTAGCATTTTATTTGAGATGTATTTTTTCCATCTTTCACAGACTGATCCTGCACAGAGCTAAATATCAATGCAGTCAGAACTGAGACAAGCAAATAAGAAGGTCAAGATTTCATATGGTTGAGCTCAGAAATGTCTTTTACCATTTCCCTGTCCAGTGTCTTTCCTGACCCAGAAATGTGCAAATGAGCATTTTGCTCACGGTCCCTTAACAGCCAGTTAATGCTATTAGCTAATGAAGAGCTTGGTGTGAAGTTGGAGCAGTGAGGATCAACAGCTTTTTAGTGCCTCATTTGCTGATTCTTTTCAGTATGTCTTTTCTGTGAGAGTATACTGATGTACAACCCAACAATCAGGGAACTGTCCTCACATCATCTTCCCTCTTAGATGCCATTTTAAAATATTTGCAATCACTAAATTCCTCTAAGATACATAGATCTCTTCAAACCTTATTTTCAATGTGATGCTGCTGCAGCAATACTTTCTGCTCTAGCAAATGTGTATTCTAGCTACGTTTTTAGCCTTCTCCCAGGAACACAAGACTTCAAAGCAAGGAGTCTTGTAAAAGTAAGACATTGTTGCTGCACTAGGTGATAAGTAATTAAATATTCTTGTCAGTATCTTCCTTGGATATTGCTTTAATTGATATTGTTGTGCTATTATAGCAATGCTTTTTTTTCCTGGTAAATTTAATTGGAATTTTTTGTGGATTTTTGTGGACTCAACACTACCTTAGATTTGGGGGTGGTGGTTTTGTTTTGTTTTGTTTAAGACCTGTGTTCCCTTTTTTTACTACTTTGGAAGTGCAGAAATCACAACCAGACATACAAGCCTTTTTGGTGTTGGGCTTTGGGGAAGCAAAGTGGAAAGGGAGTTTTGTGGCAGGAGTATGAAGAAGCTGCACCTCACAAACTGATTTTAAGGAGGTTGTCTTACCTAAAAGTGAAATCATGCATTATCTGTGAGAAGGATTTCATTTGAAAGTATGATGTTGTGGTTATTGGAAAAACAATGTTCACTGAATTTGTAAAATAAGAGTGTGAAAATGACAGATTAAGAAGCATCTTTTAGAATGCTGCTTCTTTTCTAAGTGAGACTATTTTTAAGCATATGGGAATTTGTATAATAAAGACAGTGGCATTTCTTTAATCCGTCTGAGCTCAGGAATGTATTTCAAAATCTTAACTGAGATTAAGTTGAAAATCGGCTACATTTCTAAAAGATAGCATTTTGTTTACCAGCTTCTGTTTTGTAGTTTGCTCTCTAAATTATGCAGTTTAATTTATTTGCAAACCACTCTTTTGTTGCTGCCTGGATTAACAGCACAACATAGTTTAACTATATTAATAAATTTTGTCATCTTTAATAAAAACATTTCCTGATATACTTGTTCTACCTGTTTCCTTTTCTCAGTATCAGATGAATGATAGCCACGGGATGGTGTTTTAATATTCTCACTGTGTTGTATTACATTTAAAAAGTAGAGCCTTATTGAGTGAGAGTTTTAAGTCTGAAAATTATCTTGCTTAAATCTTTTCACTGTCACTTCTCCCAACCTAAACTGATTTACTTCCTACAGTTTTGTATGAAGTAACACTCAGTACTTTTTTGCTTTGAAAATAATATTTCTCTCTGATCTGCTAACTTTATCATCGTCTAAGCAGCATTATAACTTTTGCATACAACTTTGCTACTAACAGGCACAAACTGAAGACACATACAAGTAGAATAACTTAATGGATCTGAAGTTCAACACAGAAATTTCTGTACTTTCCCTTATTTCTAGGGGAAGTCCATTACCAAGGTCTTGCAACACAACACCCAACACTGTTAACAGCGTAGAGACCTTTTTGCTTTTCAAGTTTGCACCTAACTACAGAATAGTGTCTAATGAGAGGCAAATTCTTACTTTTTTCCTTTAATAGCTAATGATCCCTTAAGAGACCCTTAGAGTGCACAGATTCTTTAGCCCATGCACCCTATCCATCTGTGCTCTTACTCACATGCATTCAACTCCCAAACTCCATAAAAGGGAATCTTTCTTCAAGAAAACACTCACAGTGTTGAGTTGATGCTGGTTTTATTGTTGGGCTTACAGAAAGGAAGCTCTATAAAAGTGATATGCATTTCATAGAGGAGCAAGCAAATGGAAACAGGAATCCTTTAGCCATACATCTTAGTGGCCAGTGGCACAGCCTGAGTTACTTGGTACTGCCCAGGCTGTAGCTGGTGTTTTGGACTTCACCTAAGCCTGGTTGTAGTACATTCTTTTGTTGAGCCCTCTCTTCTTCTTGTCCATAACCTCAGGCAGTTTCTCTTCCCACAAGTTCTTGTTGTTTATCCCAATCACACAGCAAGCCAGACGTTTCCCAGCATTTCCATTTTCCAAACTGGCCTTATTATTGCCCTTGCCCATGTCATCTTCCTGCTCATGGATCACAACAGATCTGCCCATGATGGAATATGGACCAAAGATTGTGGCAAAGAGATTAGTTTTGTATTTTCTGATTTTGCCTTCTTTAGGAAGAAAGTTGCCAAAATCTCCTGGGTGCCGGGGGTGATTCACTCTGAAAGGGTTATAGTGTCCCCCTGTAGAATCACAGCCATTGCTGAGATCTCCAAGCTCGTGGATGTGTATAGCTCTACTCGACTGATTGTTATCCAAAGGAAACCCATCCAAGTAAAAAATGGCTTCCAACCTTCCATGTGAGTAACATTGCCTGAATAAGACTTGTCCAGTCACTTGTGGCTTGTCAGCATCTATTTTGGAGCTGGGCTTCATTTCACAAGTGGCGTAAATCATCCCATCAGTCTCGTTCCCGCGTGTTACTGGGTAGAGCAGATTCTGCCAGAGGTCGTTCACTTGTTTCTGTATTTCATGCAGTGACTCTTGGCGTGGATCAGTTTCCTTGTCTGTCATGACACCAGAGGCAGACAGGGCGAGCCCAGTGACCAGGGAAAGAATCAGAAGCATCTTGGCAATTTAGAGCCTGCAAAATGTACAGGAAGGTACAAAGAATTCAGGGCGTTTTGCAGGAGTGTGGCTGGAGAGAAAGCCGTGCAGCCTGTGGGGAGCTGAGTGAAACAGCTGGAACATGGTCCCGGGGGACTGCTGCTTGCTAAATCTGTCTAATGTGATGAACTGAAACTAAATCAGAATGCATGTGTGTTTAAACACATACAACTGGCACCCATGACTAAAATAAATTCTAGTGATTTTATATTTTACATTAGATCTTGATCTTAAAAACTGCCTCTGTTCCCCTGCAGGAAGCAAGCAAGCCAAAATGTTTCTAAATTTATTCCTGAGTTTGTATTGAGGCTTTTCTACTTCAAAAAATTCCAGCAAGACAGTTTGCCAAGAGTTTTTTCTTGGTCCATCTACTTAACCATTAGTAACGCATTACAAACAAAAAGTAAAAACCAACAACAAGTTGATTACCTTGCAGAACCCCTCAGTAGCAGCTCTTCAGCTCTGCTCCCCTAAACCAAGATGTGACCGGACAGAAAGCCAGAGTTGCTTGAAGGTGATGCTTATAGGAACTGCGTGTTTGTGTAGAAATTAGGTAACGCTGGCTCAGGGGAGGAGGGAGAACTGTGGGAGGAGAGGGAGGCGGGGACGGAGCAAAGAAGGAAGGGAGGGGAGAAAGTTCTAGGCATTTTTGTTTTGGGCAGGGTGTACATTTTATCTTTTCCTGGTGAGTTTGTTAGTCTGGCTTTTGGTCCTCACTGGCATTCCAAAAAAAAAAAAAAAGGCCACGAAGCCTTGAAATTAATCTCCCTTTGGGTAACTTCATGCTCTCATCTAAAACAAGTGAACTTCAGCAGGCAGGGAGAGGAGAGGAGAGGAGAGGAGAGGAGAGGAGAGGAGAGGAGAGGAGAGGAGAGGAGAGGAGAGGAGAGGAGAGGAGAGGAGAGGAGAGGAGAGGAGAGGAGAGGAGAGGAGAGGAGAGGAGAGGAGAGGAGAGGAGAGGAGAGGAGAGGAGAGGAGAGGAGAGGAGAGGAGAGGAGAGGAGAGGAGAGGAGAGGAGAGGAGAGGAAGGAGCTTTTTTAAGGCACAGCTGGGAAGTTTGCTCACTTGCGCTCTGGTTCTCTGGAGCTGGTTTGCATTTTTATTTCTTCATTAATCAAAATGGAAAGTGGTGCTTGAGCAACATAACCTGTTCTACGTGGATATATACAAAAGTTTTTGTGTATTTAAAAACTGAGTTTAAACTGTAGATGTTGAGGTACATGTTAATGATGACTCTGAAGTTTTAGGATTAGAATCTGCTGTGTTACTCACCAAGATACCTGCTCCACTGCAGCCCTTCTGCTCCTTTTTTTTCTTTTTTTAAAATTTTTTTTTGAAACTAGCAGTGATTTCTTTCCTAAGAGAGAAGCAAGCAGTACTGAGGCAGTGCAACATCAGACTGAGGTGCAGGGAAATTGCTCAGAAGCTGGCTGGAGCACAGAGAGTTCACATGTGTTTCATCATCCCATGAACTAAGGAGTGCTCTCCTCTCAGGGGCATTGCCCTGCCTACAGCACTTCCCACTGTTGTAGCTGAAATGTGGATTTGTCTGTCACAAGATCAATTTAACAGGGTGAGATTTCTGTAGAGAAAAAAGAGTAGCTCTTATTACTCTGGAACAATTCTCAACACAAGAAAATTGCAAAGAAAATCCTTTTTCCGAGTTCATGTCTGCTGCCAGCTGGGTAAGGAATGGGACTGTCAGCTTCTGCAATGGTAAAATTGTGTGTGTTAATCTTACCAGTACCATATACTACATCAGATCCAAGATACTCAGTTATCTGAGAGAGACAATTTTTTTTCTTTATGTATGAGGGAAAGTAGAGCTAAAGGAATGTCAGCCACTGAGATTATTAGCCAGGGACAGGAAATTGAGTTAACTAACTTTGGTTCTGAATATTGTTATATTGAATGTGTTGCTTTAGCTCTGGGCTTCAGTGCCTAATCTATGAAAGTGGTATTTCTTCAGGGTATTTACAAGTTTTTCAGATCACTGTGTTCCTGGGCACTGTGCAGTGCTCAGTGGGAGCTGAGCTCTCAGAGGCTGAGTGCCAGCAGTGCCTATTACCCCAAGCCTAATGCCACCCCCTTTGCAGCTCTTCCCAAGTTCATTCACTGCCAGTCTCTGGGCTGGGAAAAATCCATACTTGCAGTGTGGCAATATCATGAAATTTGCTTCGGTTTAAAGTACTGGAGAGTTTTATAATCAAGTTTTATAAATAGACACAAAAAAAGTTCAGCTAAGACTGGCCAAATGCAAAGGGGACTGGTTTAAGTTTGTAAAATACAGGAAGCAAACATCCAGTCTAGATACTATTAGAAAATTTATTTCTTGGCAGCGTAAACCATTTTTAAGGGGTTACAACAAATGGAAGGAAGAAAGGAGTATCATTCATTGTTTACTTTTTGAGTCACAAAGTAGTGAACTGCAACTGAGTTTAACACTTTTGCAAGGAAATTTCTGAGCCAGCAGTCAGTACTCCAAGAAGAGAAATGTAGATCTTTAATTGAATTTTAAGGCATTTTGAAATGAGAACTAGGGACAGAATTTTAGCTGGCTTAAATACATCAATGTTTCTGACTTCAGTGTCATTTGTGCTGTCTGCACCAGCTGGGATTCTGTCCCTGGAAAAACCAACTTGCTGCTCTTTTTTGATGTACTGCACATGAGGGAGTGAAGCAGAGATGCAGAAGGTGTAAAGGAGATGATCAAAGGGACAGAAAGGACTGCAGCAAAGCGAAATGATGTATTTGTAGTGCTCTGCACTTCAGAGAATGAAAAGGAAATAGTAGCTGTGGGCCGCTGTCAGAAAGATGTATTTTTAAAAGGAGAAGGGCTGGTAACTACAAGGAAAGCAATTGCCAGGGTGATTTGGCATTCATTTTGAGTCTGAAAGATGGTCACTAAGTACTAACCAGGTGTATCATTAACGTCTGTTGTTACCCACTGCCTGTGTTTTAATTTTCTGGTTACAAAGAGGTGTGAATAATGGGCTTAGCAGCCTTTAAAACGAGACAGCAGTTACTGGAAAGAAAGCCCACAGTGACCTGACCATGCACTTGTGTTACAATCACTGCTCTAAAAAAATAGACCTCTGCTTTGTTCCAGTTCTGCAAGATCTTTTGTATCCTGAGTTTCAAGCAGTATCCTAAAGTTTCCTAACTATACAAGACAGACTGGTCAAAACAGCTTCTGCGAGGGTCTCTACATCACATAGGAAAAATTTTGTTTTGCGGTGGACTTTCTACCAGAGTCTGCTCACAAGCTCCCAGTCCATGCTGTGCCCTTCAGGGTTGGTTGGTTGGTTGGTGGGTTTGTTTTGTATAGAGTTAAACACAATGAGGAAAACACTGCATAGGAGAGCATCCTTTTATAGCAAACTGTAGCCTTTTTCACGTTTCCAGCACTTGGATCTGCTCTCAGTGGTTTTTTGATAGAATGATCCTCCATAAAAATGACACCTTGAGAAGGAAGCTTTTATGTCTTTGGGAGTGAGTGATGGCACTGAATGATTTTCTCCACATATGGCGGAGGCTGGAGCTGCTGAAAGAAAGGAGACATTTGTAGGCTGAGGGAAACAGTCAAGACCCTGGGGCACCTGATCTGCTCCTTCGGTTTTGGGCTGGCCCTGGGCTGTGGGCAGCACCGCGCCCTGCAGGAATCATGATGGAGCAACTGCTTTGCAACTCCTGTGTGGAGAAAAAAAGAAAAGAAAATTTAGCATTTTGCCATAGCAAATGGAAAATCTGTTGCTGGTTGTGACTTATTCTTCCTGTTTAATCTTGTTCCTTCATTTGGTATTTCTGTTTAAAGAAATAAAAATATTTGTTGCCTGAGATAAGCATCCATTTATAATATTCTTGCAAAAGAGCTAGAAACATTTCCAACTTTTCAGGGCATTACCCGTAAAAAAAAAAAATCAAGCTTAAAAAAATAAACAAAAGGGAAACAGCACTGTTCTCTCTGGGGAATAATTTCTCTTGAAAATAGAAGCTCATGCAAGTGTCAAACTGCTCTACATCAGCCAATTTGAAAAATTCTTGAAATCCTTCCTCTTTAATAGCTTGTGAAGAAATCATTTTATGAGAGCGAGGGAGAGATGATCTGTAAGTAAGCTTTTAGAAAAAGCTGCATTCAGAAACTCATTCTTAGTCTGTCAACCTAATTTAATAGAATTCCTTCTTCACATGTGAATATAAAATATAAATATGTAATGTAAAAAGTAGGGATGGAGCCCAGCTATTAGATAATTTAGGTTATTATTTGTGTTTGCATGTATTCTCTGATCTTTTATGAAATGTTTATCCTTTGTGTAGCATTAGTCTGGTGAGGGGTTTGAGGCAAGAAATTAACATGAGACTTTTTTCAAGCTCAGAGCCCAATGGTCATAAATGGAAATATCTTGATTTTTTTTTTTTTAATTTAAAAAACAAAAAATTGTTTTAAAGTGCACATTGCACACATTCTGAAAAGTCCCTCAACTTCAGCTCTGTGTGGAGCTTCAAGTTGCATCAAAGGCTGGACCATAAGGTCAAATGTATGAACAGTGGTTACCTACAAATATCTAATTGCAAATTAATTTCTCTTTTTATGACACCTAACAGCAGCTGACTCAGTAGTCTAATGATCATTACAGATGAACTGAGCATGATTTTCAGATATTTCTATCCTTAGTGTACTGAAAAAACATAACCATTGAGAACAGGCCACACCCTGCCTTCTGCTTGTGTGTGTCCTCCCTTCCATCAGCCTTTGTTTTGTGTCTGTGCTGTGGTCTGAAAGGGATTTAGAGGCACCAAACCTTACCAATGTAAGTCAAGATTTAGGCTTCTCTTTCCTGTTTTTAAAACTCAGCATTGCTGAGGGATCTGCCATCACCTGTGGCTTGACAATCCTTTCTCTTCCAGGGTTTCCAGCTCTGTAGCCTGGTTGAGCCACTGTTGTGATTGTACTGCAGAGGTGGGGGACAGATTATTCCCTTCTTTGCAGCAGCCTCATTCAGACTTCAGAGTGTAACTCTGTACCGATGGCTCTTCCATCTTTTAGCTAAACATTTCCAATTCTTTTAAGCTTTCCTCCTCAATTTTGTGGTCTCCTGTGTTGACTAGGCTGCCTTTTCCTATGGACTGTGCACCTCTTTCTGGAAGTCACAAACACCCCCGTGTGCCAGACAGACAGCAGGAACTACCACCATGCTTGTCATGCAGACTGAATTATTCTCTACATCATAATGTGATCTTTGCCTGATCCTTTCCTGCAGAACTGCTGTCTATGCAATTATTTCCAGTTTATATTTCAGTAGTTGCTATTTCTGCCATGTATGGGATTTTACCATTGTCTTAATAGAGTTACCTCCATTTTTTTATTTATTTTCCCCACCCCTTATTGTCTTTCCAGCTTGTCATGAACATTTTGAATTCTAATCCTTCCCCACAATGTATTTACAGCCCTTCCAGACTGGTGTCAGCTGTGAATTTAATCAGTTTACTTTTTGTTCTGTCACTCACGTCACTAACAGGAGGGCTGGATAAAGCTCAATAGACAAACTTCTGCACCCAAGGCAGGCTGCTCTCCCCACTGGGAACTGACTGGTTTCCAAACTGGGTACAGATTTCCTGCCATCCCCATACCTGCTTTATAAGAGTGTGATCAAGACTGGTTTTTTCCCCATCTTGTGTGTAAGAATGTCATGTGAGATAATAGTTAAGATATTTAGCAAAGTAAGTTCAGATAATCACCTACTTCTTTATGTGCAAGACTGATTATTCTCCTGTAGAAAGGCAGTAAAAACTTCCCGATGTCTTTTATCCATTGCTCTTTCTGGTATTCAGGTGAAGGCAAGAAGTTTGCTTCTTTCAGTGGTTTTTCTGTGGCTGTGACTCCTGGATTAAGCCACACCTGCCATTACAGAATTTTCAGACCTCATAGGAACCAAAATAATTTACTGGCCTCAAAGTATCTACATTACTATAATTCCCCTGGGAGAAGCAGTGTCTGTGAAGAGCTGCCTGAGAGCTGCACTAAGTTGTGTCTGAAACCTTAAGCACACGAAAACTAACAAAAAGCCACCATTTAAGTGCACATTCCCACATTGCTTTCTCCCTTCTGCCAAAAGAGCCAATGGAACCCATTGGATTTTAATATTACATCAGCATTGGAAGCAAGGATTAGGTTAACTCATGCTAACCAGACTAAATAAATTTCCAGAGGTTGCCATTTCTGACCCTCTTATTTCTTGCAAGCAGCACCTGTTTGTGAAAGTCTCTCAGTTTGTCCGTGTTCCCCCAACTTCATTACAATTTCCAGCACTGAAGGCACACCTTGCCAAAACCAGAAAAGTTTTGTCAAAACCAGAAAAATTTTGCCAGAATCAGGAAGGTTAAACCCATTCCTAAGTTTGCATTTTAGGGTAGAATCATAGGTGCTTGTCAAGTCACTAAATAAAGTGAAAAGTCTTGATGTTTTATTTACAGATTCAGGAGGATCTTGGTGCTCCCATGCCACGTATCAGAGGCTGCATCAGTGCTTAAACACTTGGTGGCACCTGCAGGCACTGAGGGCTCTGCTCTGCACCAGAGCTCAGAAGAAGCTGAGGGCAATCACGTTCCAGGAGGAAAACAGCCCACCTGGCTTTAAGATCAGGAGCAGCTCCTGCTCTGGTGATGTGGAGCAGCCCTGGATGGAGACAGCCCTGGGCTCCTGCTGGAGTCAACACCCAGCAGCAGCTGGGAGCATCCTCATCCTTCAACCCTGCAAGGTGCAGGAGAGCCCTTGAACTCCTGGAGCCTTGCTCAGAGCAAGTATTTCACCTCAGATGATGTGGTTATGCTACAATAGAATAAAATAATTTTAAAAAGGTATGGCTTATCTATGTTGAATACGCACCTCCTTTGAAAATGGTGTGGAGTAGTTCGGGACCTGAGCCTCTGAGTACTTTTCAAAGCAGTTTGTTGTAAAACCTTTGAATTTGTATCTTTCAACAGCAGAAATAATAAAATGTTAGAAATACAACTTTTTACAGAGTAAAAATCGTTTTTGTGGTAAAGTGTCTCCCCACCTTTTTAGCCATATTTATCCCAGTGGTTGACTTTAGTAAGAATAACTGAAATCCTGAGAGACTGATGAAGTTTAACAATGTGTGTTCATTATATCCAATTTTGTTGCCACAGACTCCTAAATCCTATTTATACTCCGAAATTTCAGAGGTTCCAGCCCTCATCTGACCTTAACACCTCTTAGTTTTGTGCAGTTTTGTAAGCCTGTGCACATGTTTAAATTCTCCCATGGCGAATGGTTTTGGAGATCAGATGTTCAGGATTAAGACCACAACCAGTTTTTGCTTCGTATAAAAATCATTTTGACATTTTAGTGGAAGTCATTAAGATTGTTTTCTTGTTCTCTCAAATGGGCCACAGTATGAGTGAGCCATTTTTTGGAAAATTGCATAAAAAGATTTGAATTGCTAAATTACTCACCTTGAGAATGTTAACACAATTTTTTTGAAAACTCTGAAGGTTCTATCTAAGGTAAATATTTTCACCTGAATTCCTTCCCTGGGAAGATTAATTCCCAAATAAATAAATAATTAAAGTCAGAGGCCATTCTGAGTAAAAGCAAGTAGGAATGGTCACTTCTAGCTGAAGACGCTCTTAGTATTGTTTTTATTTACTTTTTTTTTTTCTTCAACTGTGCAGTGGAACAAAAACCTCTGCAAATGGCACTTGGTTTAAGGATCTCCACAGAGGTGCAGCATGGTTCTGTGGGGTCTGATTTCCAAGCAGGTGAATCTCACAAGTTCCAGCCCAGCAGCACAAAGGATTTGAGCATCTCTGAAACTGCATGTTTGGCTCTAGAAAAACAGAGCATAGATGGGAGGCAAACACAGGAAGGAACTCTGTTTTTATCAGCTCCGATGTTGCATTAATAGGCAAGACTGAGAATGCCACCTGCTTACAGAGAGGCTTTCAACTCGTAGGGCATGGAGTTCCTAATAGTATTCCATTAGATATAATGAGGTATGCTGGTGCAGATTTCCCCCCTGAAGTTCGCACGCATTTGTACAAAATAAGGTTCCTGCTGGGGTGTTTTATGAATGTGGAGTTTTTCAGTTCCAGTTAAATAGAAAAACCAGCTGTTTTCCAGGGCACATGAAGAAATCCTTGGATTGGTTGTTGTTCCTACTCTCAGCATTAGCATGTCTGCAAAAAAAGAATGAAAACACAGAAATATTTTGCTGTAACCTTCTTGAAGGGAAGGCAATCCTTTGAATGCATCAGAAATTGTTCTCATAGATGTTGGGGTGGGGGGGAGGGAAGAGAAAAATCCTCTTCCTTTGTCCCTTGATTTTGTTACAAACCTTATTTCCATCTTCAGCCTGCAGGTCTCCCTCCCATGAGCTGTTGTCTCCCTCCCATCTGTGTTGTCACTTGCAAGGCTTTATTCCCAAAACCTGCAGATGTTATTAAATTTGAGGATTATAAGGTTATGTAGGACGTGGTGGAAGCCAGATACAGATTGGATGTTTTTATTAGAGGATTACCAAATTTTGTTAACAGGAGCGTGCCTGAGTAATTCTACTGGAAGCTCTGCTGTGCTTGTTATGAAACATCTGATCCTGAAGCAGCTCCAGAGCTGCACCTCAGCAAGGTCCAGGTCCTTACCACACCAAGGACAGGTCATGTTTATGATGTGTAAAGCTGCATCATTGCAAATGAAGTATAGTGGTTTCACTGGGAAAAGTGTAATGGTCATGGCAGAGGTATCTCACCATAAAATGCCAAATATCCCAAGGACTTGTTCACTTCAGAACCCTTTTTCAGTGCTGGTACATGTTATAGGCAGCAAAATAAAATCAATGTACAAGGTGGGTACTTCAATATTAGTTTCAAATACAGTGAAAGTAGCTAATGCTTTTTGTAGTTTTTTATAACTTGCATACTGCTAGTATATGAAACCATGATCTTAAGCAAACCTGTTGCTCCTAAGGCATGAGGTTATGATGGCATGTAACTAACTCTGTAAATGTCAATATACAGCTGTGTTTGTGAGGGGCTAACTCAAGAGAAAAGTGAAGAGTATTGAATAAGGAATTTGTGTTGTACTTCCAGGTACACCTTTCCTTCTGCTACAGGGCTGAATTGTTGCTGGGATAATAAAGTCCACTTGATTTATATGAGCAGACTCATAATCACTTAATAAACCACAGGAAAAGTTATTTGGTAGAGTGGCAAATTACTAACTGGCTGAAGATCCATCAAGCAGCAGCTGTTTCATAGTAGAAACTTGACTGGGAGAACTGGCCTGAGAATGACCGTGTTCAGTGCCAAAAAAATTATTTTTTTAATTTTAAAGTTATTCCCCACTTGGATCTACAAGGAAAGGGAAAATTCAGGTCCAGGTACATAATTTGAAATTGTAATTGATGGCATAAATGAATGTTTGCTGTTTATACTATATTTATATATTTCCCAGCTGTAAATTACTCGTACAGATCCTGTTCCACTGTGAATCCCATCATCAATTTGAGCTTTTCATAGATTCACAGAAAATCCTGTGTTGAAAGGGACCCACAAGGATCATCAAGTCCAACTCCTGGCCCTGTGCAGGACAGTCCAAGAATCCCACCTTGTGCCTGAGAACATTGTCCAGATGCTTCTTGAGCTCTGTCAGGCTCAGTGCTGTGACCATTCCCCTGAGCTTTTCCAGTGCCCAACCACTCTCTGGGTGAAGAGCCTTTTCCTGATATCCAACCTGAACCTCATGTGAGATGGCTATGAGGTCTCTCCTGAGTGTGGTTATTCAGTTTATAAAAATCCAGTTGTCTGTTTCTGCAGGAAGGATGAATATCTTTTGCCTTGTCTATGGATATTTGCTCATGTTTTTGACTGGATCTAAGGTGGCACAGTAGGATTTTTAGTTTTTCTTTTGATGTAGTAGGTAATTTTTAGCTTAAAGGTTGCTCTCACAATATCCAGCTGGGTGAGGATTTTAAAATCAGCTTTGTGAGAGTTCAGCTAGAATTCCACTATGAAATTTAGATTTTAAGAAACTTCACATCAAAAGGTAAATGCCTCTACAAGGCAGAGTAGAGCATGCACACTGTATGCAATCACATGGTTACACAGTTCCTCATTATAGCCCTATAGTCTCATTTTTCAGACAGGAGAAGAGAATCTCTCCGTTCTGAACACTTCTGGCATGGTGTGACTACATAGTTTGATAACTGCTGTATGTAGCTTCATCAGAGAATATTGTTGCATCACAAAAGGAAATATGGTCCTAAGATTAAAAGGCAGATTTGAATTCTGGAAGCATTTTAGACAGCCTCTTTCAGTTGACACGGAGTAAGGAGTCTAGTCCCCTCTTACCTCCAATTTTCCCTTCTTCAGAATGTTGATAATGATGACTCACTTCCTCATGGGGGTACTTTGAAGCTTGGATGAAGTCTGAGTTTTTTCTGACACTGAGAAAATTGATGTCAGAAACTGCAATATTGGAATACTAATCTTTCAAGGCTAAGATAAATAATTGTCCCCTAATGAAAAGCTATTTTCTCTGCAAATTTTTGGCTCTCTCTATAATATTCTTTGGATTAGTAGAGTCCAAACTTAATATAGACAACAGAGGAGACAGTGGACACTGCTTGCTTAAGTAAACAGCAGCCAGAGCCCAAATTATTAGTAAATACCAAGGCTTCATTTAGGTTGAATAACGCTGCAATCCAACAAATAAATGAGCCATCAAGTTTGAATTTATGTAGCATACGAAACACATTAAAGCCATCTGACCATGACAAAGGCCTTTTCTGCTGTGAATAATGAGGCCAACACATTAGAATATCCTTTAGATGAGACATTAAACCCAAGGTCCTTTCTGTTTGTCTCTGGTGGCTCTTCAGGTGGAAGTTAAAGACTTTATGGCATTTCACTAAAACCACAGAAAATCTCTGGCCCCCAATGGTATTACTTTCCTTGTGAAAAAATAAATTAAATTTAAAAATTAGAATAGCCAAGGCTGTGTATGAGTTGAACTTCATCAAGGAAAATGTCAGTTTTCCTACCCATAAGGGCAATGAGGGAAGTTCTCTTGTTTCATTGAGAGGAAGGTCAGTGTGCGTGGTATAAATATAGGTCTTTAAAAGTCCTCTGGGATTTTGGGAGTGCAAAGCCCAGAAAAATGATTTGTACTCATCATTAACAAAAGCTATGGTAAAGGAGAACTAATCCAGGTTATATATGATATGTTTGCACGTGTCTGTGCTTACATAACTAGACATGCAATTTTACATGTGTTATTTCCAAGAAGTGACTTGGAGACAAACAGAAAATATGCCAGGAAAAATTCTTTACCTAAGACTGTACATGTGTGATTCACTTTAGGAAGTTCATCTCAATTTTCAGCTTCTTTTGTATAATACCAATGATTTTGTATCACTTGAGATACTTTAGCTATGCCTTTATTCTGAGTCTCAGAGAATGTTTATCTACCGAGTGAAAACCAGGCTGTTGTTCCCTGAGCCTGCATCTTAGCTGTGTGGTTTCACACCAGACTTTCTTAGCATCAGACATTCATAAGTAAGAGGCACAAGAGGCCATGTGAAAGGTAAATTTCAGACTCCTCTCCCAGATGTAGATGCACTATTTTATTGTTAACAAGCTGACTGGACTCACCCATTTGAATTTAAAGGAATTATAGAGAGAATAACCCTCTTGAAAGAAACAGAAGAATTAGGTTAGAGCTGAACCCCCTTAGCAGCAGAGATAATAAAGCCTTTCATGAAGAACTGACTGATGAATCTGGGCATCATTCAATATTCTGAATAATGAGCCAGCTCTTCCGTCTTGCTGAGAAACATATGGGATGTGAGGAAACCAGCTCTAAACCCAGCCATGGCTGTCTCATCCAGCATCCTCTCTGCTGGAGGCAGGGAAGTGCTGCCTTACGAGGAAAGATGGTTTAAGGGAAACCTTGGTATTCAGTTAAAGCAAGCTCAGCCTTTGTGAGTCTTATGTGGCTGGAAGCTCCTGTTTTATCATCAGGAATGCCACAGAGAGCTGTGGTGCTTGTCCAACAGGGATTAATGCTGGTTGGTTTAGGGAATCCATCGTGTTTCCCTTTTTTAGTGTGTGTCTACTTGAAACTTCTGACACAATGAAAAAGTCTCACAGGTCATGCTTTGAGGCCCCTATATTTTAAAAAGGTACTTTCCAAGGGAAGAGAGAGTGATAGGAGAAGAGCAAAGCTAATATTAAACAATGACACTTCTTCACATTGATTTAATTGACTTTCATTTCATTCATGCCCCCATTAGCGATTGGAACTCTAGTGATGAGGACTGGAAGCACATGCTGCCTTTTCTGACTCTCTAACACATGGGGGATACATAGACCCTCTGAATCTATCAGATGGATTTTTAAGCCATGCCATTTCTTTCATGACAATAATTAAAGATGCTGTTCTAATCTAAGGAGCCAGATCCAGCCTGTGCTTTTTTATATTTAGCAATAAATCTTGGAAGTAGCTTGTGTGATGTTCAAAGCAACAAGTGGAGATTTATTTTTTGAGGATTTCTTCTAGATCTAGATGGACACAGGAAAGTATTTGTCCCTTCAAAGTTAGCTCATTAACTTCTAAAAGAAATTATTTCAGCAAGCTGAAAATTTTGTCTAATCTTCCATTTTATCTGCTGTGCTATGATTATGGAACCTTCCCGACACTACTTATAGAACTTCAGTCTATACCTTAAGATATTTTCAACATGTGATATTCAACTTATTAGATTTCAAAAGTTACTGTTTCCTAACCTTCCTTTTCTTTGTCTCTTTGACTGCTGTCCAAAACACTGGAGGCAGGGTGCTCCCAACGTAGGGTCTGTGATATATGAGTGGGTTGTTTGGACTCCATTCAGAGGAAGGTGGTGATAGACATCTGCCCAAAAAGCAATTAACTGCAATGTATTTAGAGAGAGAAAATAATTCAGTGATGATTTACCACCTCCAGAAAGGGTTTGTCTTAGAAACAGTGTTGTTATTTGTTGTGGAATTTTTCCAGATATTTTACTCCCAATTTTCAAGAATTAAGAAAAAGAGAGTTGCAAATTATTTTACCATATAACACAACAATATGTAGAAGTAATTAATAGGGACATTTGAAGGGAAAACAGGGTCTCACCATTAGCCCCTAATAAAATGCACCAGAGTTGATGAATTATTTTAATGGGACAGAATGACAAAAAAGGGACTGTTTCACCTAAGCAGGGACAGCTGGTCCCTCTGACAAGGATTCATTGCTGTCTTGTGGAGTCTGCCAGCCAGCAAGGCTGAAATAATAGCACCGAGAGAGGTGTGAATGCTCCTCGTTCACCTAAATTGAGAGGTAATATGAAGTCTAATTACGAACACTTGGTATTAACCGCTTCGTGTCCGGAGGCAGACAGCAGATCCGCTGCTCTCCATCTCGGCCGGGAAGGTTTGCTTTGGTGTTACAGATGGCTGTGCATCCCGGTGCTGCCATGCCAGCTGTGCCAGCAGCATCCAGCTAACAACTGTCCCTGCCAGAGGCTTTTGATCCTGTTTCTGTTCCGAGGCAATGGGGACTTGGACAAAATTTCCATCTGGGCCAAACCGCGTGTTTCTCAAAAGCAGCGCTGCTCCCTTGCCGTGCCAGGCAGGGCTGCGGGGGACCTTTGGGGGCTGTGCCTGCCCAGAGGGTGTCTGTACCTGCACAGAAATCCCCCCCGGCTGCAGAGCCCGTGGCGCAGGGCAGCCCTGGCAGCCTGGCAATGGGGCTCATCCCTCTGCCCCCAGCTGCCCTTGTGCTGCCAGGGACAGCCACCCTGGGGCTGGAGGTGCCGCGGCACTGAGCCATCTGCCAGCATCCAAAGCACCGCAGGTGGGATTACAGGATTTAGGCGACTAATTGCAGAATTTACTTTCGTACAACATGTTTGTGTGAGGGGGAGAGAGAGGTGGATTAACTTAACTATCAGAGATTTCGCCAGTTTTTTGAAAGGTGGCTGTAAAATGACTAGCTCATCTTGCATCTCGCCTGCTTTGGAGAACAAAAGCTTTTAGATTTAAAAATATTCTCTATGGGGATGGGATGGCACAGGGGACTGAGACTAAGGCCACTGAGGCTTCATTTCTAAGCCACACAGCCAAGGCTAGGGAGGAGTGCAAGGCACTGACCCTTTGCTGGCTTTTGTGAACTGGAAACCAGAGTCCAGTTCCGAAAGAATTAAGGACCTGATCCTACTTTCACTTCAGTGGTCCAAGCGTGAGTCTTAAGCACCATGTGGCAAATCCTCAGTGCTGCTTTTAGCAAGTGTCCTGGCAGCCAGGAGATGAAGCAGGCAGGATTGGAGAGGCAGTGTGGTGCTGCCTGCAGAGGCAGGGTGAGCTGCACTGTCACAGCAGCGCTAGCTCATCCTCATGCTCAGTCTCAAACGTGGGGAGCATCTGCTATCTGCAACACTAAGGAAAAAACAACCCAGAACCAAAAGCAAAACAAAACAAAAAAAAAAGCATGTGGGAGGGAGGGGAAGGAAAACAAGCTAAGGGAAAACCAAAAGAACAAACATAAACAGAAAACCCATGCCAAAACCAAAGCCTTTGGTCCCCTGATCAAAATAACTTCGATTAATGTATCTATTCTCAGAAGCACCTTGTTTCAAAAAGCAGCTAGCTTTCTAACAAATAAAGAATTGCTCTGTGCTTTCCTTCCAAAGCTTAAATTCAGCTTTCTAAAGTAAGATGAAAAGCTAATTTTCTAGAAGTTTAATGTATTTGTGTAAGCATGTCAGGTGAAATAAATGACATTGATATTCAGTGTGTATATAGGTGGCACCAGCTCCCAAAACTCTCTCTCTTTTTCATCTTACTGGAACATTAACTTATGCTCCTGAGGGCTATGCAGAATGCAGAGTGAGAGTGTGAACTTAAAGATAATTTATCATAGCTCTCTCCTTGTATCATTCTCTTTTCCTAAACTTTTCCATATCAGAATACAGAGCAGGGGGAGTTTGCTTTTGCCTTAGCTGCTTCTAACTGCACCCGTGCAGGCTCTTATTCAAAACAAACCTTTGCATCCTGCAGATTGACTGCTTGGCATATTCCCTTGGTAAGAAGAGGAGTGGACATTTTACCATTATAACTGGGTCAAATGAACCTTAAAAATTGGTCTTTTGAATAACTATGGTAACAGCAAGACATATGAAGAACTATAGTGAGAGCATCTCATCCAGTCCAGTAAGAGCTGGGGACAGAGAGGACCAGAGAACACCATTCTTTATTCCTTGCTCTAACCAGCTGCGAGCAACAGCTCTGGAAAGGCTTGGGCTCTCTTTTTATTATGCATTTATATACTACTAAGTGTGACAGAGGTGCTCTTCTAAATGTGCTACAAAACAGAAATTTAGTGTTAGTAACAAAGTAGATTATGTAGTGCTGGCACCCAGTTTCCCTTTTTCTATATCAATATCCATAAATTACTCTGTATGGATTACCTAAACTTATAATTTGCCTTTCTAGTAGAGCTCAGTTTTGCAATTCACATTTTGCAGAATGGAAAACTAAGGCACACATAGGTTATGTGACGTTTTTCTTCCTGATCTACTGTTGAGTTAATAATTTCTGCACCACAGTACTGAGCTGGTTGGTTTCTTTGGTTGGTTTTGTTTTGCTTTTTTTTTGTTTTGCTTTGTTTGTTTGTTTGTCTTGGTTTGGTTTGGCTTTTTTTTAAATAGGAATAGCAATGTTTTAATGTCTAATGTTGCTGATAGGGATCAGCATTGGAGATGGCAGATTACATAACTCTATTTAAAAAAGAAAGTATTCTTAAGTTTGATGTTTCTTCCTGTATTTTATTTTTCTGTTCTTTATTTGTACATGATGTTAAAGCTGGGAGTAGGAGTAGCTTCAGAACAGGTAGCAATTGATGAGTGGGAGGATGGCTGGCCCTTCAAGAGATGTGATTCAGAGTGCTGCAATTCCCCTGAAGTACTGAAATCAGGAGTTACTGTATATTTGTCTTTAGCTGTGTTTATAAGAGAATGAGGCAGAACTTGGCATAGAAACACACCTTGCAAATTTGCTTCTGAGGCCTTTACTTCTTCCTATCAGAGAGCCAAACCATAGAAACAGTTTTACACAGTCCTATTAGACAGTTTTGACCCCATGTAAACATGCAATATGTGGGAAAAAATAAGCACAACAAAAAGAAGTCCTTGAAATATAAACTGACTATGCAAGGGCCTGAATGATTATGTGCAGACTGCATGCTAAGCACTGCTCTTCCACCCATGGCTATACCTGTAAGAAAAAAGCCATTTCCCAAAAGTTTGCTGTTAAGGGGAATGAAACAGTAGGAAAAACTCCCCATGGCCTGAGGAGTGTGTGCTGCACAGAGGTGACTGCTGGCTCTGTGAGGTTATCACATCCTGTCGTGAGCATGGTTCCAACGGTGTGTGATAAAATAAAATGTGGAGAATGCAAGCTCTGTGGTTGTCTCAGGAAACAGGCTGCTGACCACAGAAGGCTTTGAGAATATTCCCAGGAATGTTTGATGATATATTTGTTCTGTTCTTGCAATTTCTCCTCACTTGTATGCTACTGGCCATCATCATCAGAGGATGCTGACTGGCTTGACTTGCAGTCCAAACGTAGTCTGTGCCAAGAGGTTTTACCAAGAACACCTTGGTTCAGTACAAGCAACTAAAGAACTGTTTGTATCTCCCTCTTCCAAAGGGAAAGGACTGTGAGATACTGATATTCTCAGCCTGTGAGTCAGCTTGCCTAGTCTTTTCATTGTTTTCAGTCTTCCCTCTAAAGATGACATCCTCTTCCATGACCTTCAGATTCTGAGAAGTTTATGATAATAGGAGCACACAAATATCAGTGCATTTCAGTGCTTGGAGGTTTATGAGGCAAGAGTATGGAGAAAGGGAGGGTTCTCGACAATCCATCAGAGTGTGCTGGTTTTTGTGGGGACAGAGTTAATTTTCTTTATTGTAGCTGATGTGGGGCTGTGTTTTGGAGTTGTGCTGAGAACAGTGTTGATGGCACAGAGACGTTTTAGTTACTGCTGAGCAGTGCTTGCACAGTGTCAAAGGTGTTTCCCACCTCATCCCATCAGCGAGCAGGTGGGAGGTACACAAGATATAGGGAGGAGACATGGCTGGGACAGCTGGCAACTGCCCCAAAGGGTATTCTGTACCATATGGCATCATGCTCAGCATATAAAACTGGGAGAGGAGGAAGTTTGGTGGGTGGGCCACTGCTCAGGGATTGGCTGGAATCGGTGGGTTGGTGCTGAGTGATTGTTTTCATTCACATAATTTGTCTTTTTTTTGGGTTTTATCTTCCTATGTTATCTTTTCCCCCTCTTTTCCCTACTTTTCACAAATTATTATTTTTATGTCTTTTTTTATTATTAAACTGTTCTTGTCTCAACCCACAAGTTTCTTTTTCACTTTCACCCTTTCTCATTCTCCCCCCATCCCACTGGGTGGTGCTCAGTTAAACCATGACACATGGACAATGGTTCCCATTATCATTTCATTTGCCATAAACAAAGGATGCTTGTTTATATCCGAGGACCTCGATTGACTAGATCCTTCGTAATGAATTTATCACTTTAGTGTGCACTAACCAGCCTACATAAATGTTGATTTCCAAGGCAAAACTGGTGCCTGCAAGCAAGGGGAGCCTAAGAAAGAAAGAGCCCTCACACAATGTTCTCACCCAAATCTTTAACTGTTTTTTTCAGCCCTATTGTCTGGCTTAGGGAATCAGTGTCCTGGCCAAACTCAGAAAGAACCAGGTGTGTAACATGTCTGTGTCCAGAGAACAGGGCTGGCAAAGAAGGCAACCAATCACTCCGCTCTGTGGTTTCTCTGAGCTGGCAGATGAGGCTGTTGCCACTTTAACAATAATCCATTAGAGTTATTGGCTTGCTAGCTCTGTTAGTATTATCTATTTACTTATCTATCATTGTGAGTGAAATTATACAGGAATTATAATAGGAATATTCATGCAGGCACTTTTTTCCTTCTTTGTTGCCCATTATACTTCCTCTAGCACCAACACCTTGTTAACCAGAATGAGGTTGGAGCTTTTATAGATTGATCTCTGAGGAACAGTATGCTGAATGCCATGAAAATATGCCAGAATAATAACCAGTGTGCATGTGAGTAACCAGTCTGAATGTGTTCCTGAGTGTGCTCTCCTGGCTTAAATTCACAAGTGAGTTATATACCTATGAATTGAGAACTGTCTTCTGACAAGTTAAGTTCACATCAACTGCTGCTTAAAGTATAGTGCCCAATATGTTATCAAGAGGTAGCAAAGATAGCCTTGCACGTGAGGTATGTGTACAGCTTTAAAGCATCCTTGCTATAGATGTTCCTCTGCCCTAGGCATTTGACCTCCAGGGTGACAATAAACCACAGCATTTCAAATCTGACTTAGATTTGCTAAGTGCAGGTGGCAGTTCAAAACTCAGTGGAGGTTACTTAGATGAAGATGGAGCATTGGATACTATGGCCAGCTGGCTCCAGAGTCAGTTTCTATGCAAAGGAAGAGATCAAGTGCAATCTTTTCTCCGTTCAAAACAATGTAGGTTTTTCTCTGAGGCTTCCAACCTCTATGGTTAACACACTAAAATTGAAAACATTTTACCCTTGCCTGTGCATAGCATGAAATCTTGTAGGCTTCAGCTAAGTTGCTTCCTGACTGGAAAGTACATAAAGATGTGCCAGGAGACAGCATGAATCCAATGGTGAGCTGACCAAAGAGGCACTCACTCATTGCTTCTCATGTCTGAGGGTTCCTATCCCCCAGTCCTGCTCAGTTTTCCTGTAATAATTGGAAGATTATCCTCACTGTCTGCAATGTCTTCTGGTACATGGATATGACAGAACAGTGCATTTGCTCCTTAGGTCCGTAGCATAAACTAAAGCAGTAGCTTATGGCCTGATGTATTAATTTCAGCCACCACTGCACACATCCAAGGGAGGGATGACAGATGTTTTCCATAGCCCACAAAGTGCAGTCAATATTCAGTCACTCTCTTTAGTTCACTGACACCTTGAGAGAGGATCGAACCACAGTTACCACTAGAAAAGGTCAGTATTAGTGGTAGAGGACAGCAAGATAGTTCCTCCAAAATGTCCTCCAGAGTGACACTATATTTGGGTCTTGGTAACGTTCTTGGATTTTCAGTGTTTCAGAAACTTGCCTCTGGGCGTCTCTTTTCCTTCTGCAGGACCTCCACCCGCAGGTAAGCCCGGATACTGCAGCTGAAGTGTGACCTGCACTTTGTGGCCAAACTAACCAGAGCAGCAGGTAAGTCTTATAGTTCCAGCAGAAGGCAAGAAGAACTCTGGCAATGTCCACCAGAGTTCGGGACAGCTGGAGAGAGGACCCATATTTGAGACAGCCATTTCAGCACAGGAGAAAAGTGCAGCTCCTGGCTCTGTACCTCTCACATCTGGATTCATCTTCTCATGGGCATAACATGAAGTACTCGTGGTTATTTTAGCCGGGCAGGTTTCAGAAGACAGCAAAAAGCTGGAGGAGCTCACCATTTGCAGATGTGAAAACCATTTATATAACAGACAATGTGCTTTGGCCATTTCTTATTAATGTCTTTTGATATCTCCTTCAGAAATCAAACAAACTGGGTAAGGACAGAGAGTGTGTAGACAAGGAACATCATTTGCAGTAACACTCACACTGTGCTCATTCTTAGGCTTCAGAGAGGCTTACTCATTAATTTGAAGAAGGTAGGAGAGGCTCTCTTTGCTGACCTACACTGTATAAAATAAAACACAGTTAGTAAAGGAGGATGGCTAACTTCACTGTAAAGGTCCAAGTTCCTCTTCTACCTTGTTTGATAAATGACTGTCATCAGAATTACTGTGCTCCCCTAAAGCAATTAGTCATTATTAGATGATCAAAGTATTTATCAAAACTTCAAGTGCAATGCGATTGATCTTCATTTGGGTTGGAAGGGTTTCCTTGCTGGATTTTGGAGAAGGAATCCATCAGTGGCACAGCCATCAAACAGAAGGCAGCAGGTATATCCTTGTCAGAGAGATATATGACTATGCAGAAGTTCCAAAAGGTGCCAAGAAGTGCAGCTCAGTAGCAGAGGTAGCTACTGTCACCTGGCAAAGCTGTTGGGTTTTAGGAGATAGAAAGAACATTTAACCCACCCACCTACATCAAGACTGCCATAGCCTACCTTAGAGAAATTTTAATTCAATGATTCATACAGCTGTGGAATCCTGAAATCCCCTGAGTAATGTGCAATGGTCTGAGATGCTCCTGGGAACAAATGGCTCTCCAGCATTTGCCATGTTAAAAACCTACAGAGGAGCTATTCCAACTGATAAGTGATAAGCCTGATCCACCTTTCACAGAAAGCTTAGCTATGAGATATGCAACCTGGATCAAAAGTAGTCTAAAATGTCATTGTAACTGTCACAGCATTGTGTTCATGAACAATAGATGCACTTGAGAAGACTTCTCCATGGCATCTCCTGATCTTATAAAAGGCATTTAGCACCAGTGAAAGGTTTTTGGGCTTCGATGTTTTCTGCTGGCCTAAATGGTTTGTGACTAGACATAGTGCAGAAACTCTCTTTATGTGTTACCCACTCTTTCTGTATGTGAGAGGTAAATGGTTACTCAGGAAAGGCAGATTTGCTCCTCAAGACACAGGTTTCCTCTTGCTATCCAGTAATTCAAATGCAAAGAAATTAAATCCCCATCTGAACTGGAATTACAGAGTTATCAGTGGGAATTGCATTTACAATTGCCTTCCTTCCTTCCTGGGGCAAGTATTGCAATTCCAAAACATTATACACCAACTCCTTTTGACCATTCAATGAGCAGGCAATTTTTTTCTAATCAATCTGTTTCTTTTCTTTCCATTTCTTTTTTTCTCTACCCACTATTTATTTAAGTTAAAAGGGGCCAGGTTTTGACTGTTTTTATAAAAATGGGTACAAATTCAGACTAATCTACTGAATACAGTTGAGTTACTCTGGACTAACAGTAGTATAAATAACAGCAGAACTTGTCACGTTGTTTCCAAATTAATAAACCTAAATGTTTTCCAACTAATGAAATGGCTTGAATATGATCAAACAGATTTTGCTTTTAATCTGCGAAAGAAAAATGTGTTTGCTTGACCTGTAAAGCAAGTTATGCCAAATTTGATCATGAAACAGTATTTATGACTAATTTTTAATGCACTGAAAACAACTGAAGTGGGAAATGCTGATACACTAGTGTAACTATGACTGTGGAAATTGAACTAATGTAATAACTAAAATGAATGGGTGTAATGAAAGAATAAACCCATGGAGGCTGGTAATGCCTTAAAACGGTGTGATTTTGAGACTGATTTTTATGGAGCAAATGAAGAAAAAAGTCAGCAGCTACAGCATGTGGCAGGAGCCTTTGCTGACATTTGCACAGCATCGTGTTGTGCCAGCGCTGCTCTAAGGAGTGTCTAAGAGCAAGAACATCACAGAGTAATGAACTCTGAAGCGTAGTGAAAAACAATTACATATGTGGACATAAAGTCCAGTGTATTTCTATTGAAATTGGCATCACAGCTGATTTAAAAAATAGCCTCAGAATCTTTCCTTGGTGACACACTGTATCTTCCATTTGCTATATTTAAAAAAGAACAAAATTCAGTTGGGGACATATATTTTTGATAGACAACACAAGTGATGGAGTGCTGACTCTGCATATCTCTGAAAATTGAAGTAATTGTACTGCAAAGTCACACTGGATAAATGCAGAGAAATTATTTCCACTGAGAGTGGTGGATTTTTTCTGCTTTGAATGTTGTTAATAGATCTTCTTAAAAATAAAATATTTAAGAAGGCTTATCTTTAAAATATTACAAGAATTATGGTTAGAAAACATAGGAATCATTGCTATTCTGTAGCACAATTAATTTTCATTGCTATGTTTGTGACCTACTTACAGAGACCACAAACACTAATCTCACTGGATAATTAAGAGTGTAAATATCATTTGTCCAGTCCCCAATGATTGGTTTTAGAAATCCAATGAGCTCTCTACATTAAACTTGAAGATAAGAAATCCTCCGTTACGTATAGACTTTAATTATCACACACCACTAATGATTCTTAATACTTGGTTTCATATTTTACACTTAGAATTGATACAAACTCTATTTAACAGGCAATTAAATATTTTCACCCATAAATTTATTTTTCTAAATGTAGCATTCTGATGCAACAGGATGTGGATACACTGTAAAAAAGAGGAAAATACATTTGTCTTATATTTAGTCTTGGATAAATATTTGTGATATTTTTGTTTGCATAAATGAGGTATTCTTTAAGACTTACTGCTTGCCTTCTAAATATAGTTGTATATTTCAGGATTGGACCAAAGAAATTACTTTCACAATCAAGGAAATACTTGGCTAAAAGCCATTCTGAATTGGTGATAAAATAAATTTAGCAATTAAAAATTACATGTATTAGTTGCACGTATAATAAATTACTTTGGGAGTCATAACAAATGGGAAGTGGTGATACAAATAGACTGAGTGTTACAAGAACACAAATTAACAGGAGAAGCAAGAGACAAGGAAAAATCCATTACAGTGAATGATAATTTTATAAAGTATAATAGGAATGACAGAAGTCCCAGCAATACTGTAAGCTTGTAACTAGCTAAAGATAGTAGAATTGTGAATAATTATAAGGAAAGACAAAGCATTATTTAATTTTGAGGGTCTTCTGTTGGAAAGAAATTGGATGACATACTTGTTTAACATGAATTGATTTCAAATTTACCAGTAAACTGTGAATACAGTAGCCATGCATACTTGATATGTCTATGTTAAATGGTTAGATAAATATGCCTTCTGTCCCTAAAAATACCTTCAAAAGTACTCCAAAGACAGACCTTGAGTCCTGTTGCATATTGGTTATTAAATTATTTAAATAAAAGATAGCTCAATCTTTGTTAAATATATTACAGATAGTTCCAAAGATCAAAGATCCATACTAGTGGGGCTAAAATTGTAGGAAAATCAGTAAATTCCAGGGAATATAAAATTAGGGGGAATCATGCAATGGCCTTCAATGCAAGACCTCAACAGAGGGTCTCAAGACAGCTGTTTTTGTGGTACCTTACTGTGCTGTTACCACAAGTGTTTGCTTTCTTAATCCACCTGGAGTCAGAGTCTGGGTACCAAGCAATCCTTGTCACCGTGTGAGTAACTTACGTACTTTACCTTTTTTTTTTTTTTTAAACATAGGAGTTTCAAGACCTACCTTACAATTTGATATAATTGAAAACCATGCAAACCTTCAGCAGAGAAATGGCTGAGTGCTGCTAGTCGCACCTCCTTCTCTCCTGTGTAGCATTTGCTCCCTCAATTTATCCCAGTTTTCTGGCCCTCCCTACTCTATTTACCCCTAGACTAACTATGCACGTTTGAAAGCAATGCCAGCCAGGCAGGTCTGGTGACATATGCTGAGACAGGTGTGACATTTTGGACATGGATCTTTCCACCTATAAAGTCACCAGCTAAAAGCAGCTCAACTGAACAATGATTAAAAATTAATCTCTAAGAGCTTCTGTGTGAAGGGACCAATACAGGTATTGTTACACTGTACACTCTGGAACCACATTAAACTAAGAATTGGAAAAGGAATTGCTTCAGCCACAGGGTATGTTTTCACACTGGGAATTATTGTAAAGGAGCTGTTCCTTATTTTAGCTTGTGCCTTACCTTGTCCTGGAGTAATGTTTGTGTGTACATAAGCCATTAGGCCCATCCACAAAACCCTTATTTGAAATATTTCTGCCCCTAAATAATGCTATTACACTATGGAATAATTTGCAAGGTCATCAAAAAGACTGCAAATTGCATCAGTCTTGGAGGCCAATCAGTTGTCCCCAGGAGACACATCCTTCTCAGACTGGGATGGAGCAATATAGACATAGCTGTATCTGTGGAAAACTTTTCTTGTAGATAAACAAAGGATTTAATTCAAAAGAGCTATTAGCTAATACTTCTAATTGACACTAATTTATTTTTAAACTGATGTCTGTAATTATTCTTATATATGCAAAACAGTCTATTTGCATAATGTACACACAGAGCTGCACAAAACACAGCAGCCTGAGGTTCTACATCTTCTTTCTCTGACCCACTTTAATGTTTTTTTTTACTCCTTTTAGCCTTCTCCATTCTCTTTTCTTCCTTGATAGAAACATCCTTATCCTTTATCATTCTTTCCTTATTCTTTCTTTTTTTTTCTTTCCTTTGCTTTCTTACTACATTTTTTCATCTTCAGCTACCCTCTTGTTTCTTCATTTTTCCATGTTTTTTTCCATTTTTCCATGGTTTTTTCCGTTTTTCCAAACTCCATCCTCTTCCATGAGGTACAGATATCCAGCCTTAGAAATTTGGCTGGCCAATCTACAAATCACTTGCTTTCACAGAGAGACTGAATGAAACTGCTGCTGTACCTGATCCCACGGAAGAGTGTTTCTCCTGCAATGATTGTACACCAGTCCCCAGACCCTCAGTAGTGTGATAAGGACAACATTTTAGAAGTAAATAAGTCTTGCTGTACTAGGCTCTTCTAGGTTTTTTCTTTAGTAAGACTGATGAAAACAACCTAGAAACTATTAATAACAATTGCAGATAAAATTATGGTAAGTGCCTAGGTTTCACCCTGACTCCACGGTGCGTCACCCTCAGGGCTCTTCATCCCCAGGACATCTGTTACCGGCCATCCCACTCCTATACATCTCCCTGTCATTCTTGGCTTTCAGACCATCAGTAGAGGTAATGTTTAGGCTCATCTGCACAGCCCTATCCCATTCACACCATCAGGAGCTACTGCTGCATGTCCTCCATCTGCCTTTTGGTCCTCCGAGTGTCCAGCTAGCCACACCTTGTGACATTGCAGAATCAGTCTCTTCCCAGTCCCATTTTCCCTCATTTCCCTTCTTTGGAGGCAATAGTGCTTCTGCTGGCTAAATGCACAAACCTGTATCAGTACACTATTGACATGTGCCAGAAAAATGTTATAAAAAAGCCATGAACTCTTCATTTTACTTGACAAGTGATAAAAGTCACACCATGGTTATGTGCATTACTAGTTTCCTGCATGACTGTCTCAATCTAGCTTTTACAGAGGCATTTAATAAGCACTGAAATTTCATCTTTCTCTATAGGAAACCCTTATGCCAGCTTGATAATAACAACAAACAGGCTGTCCTTGCAAAGATATTGACATTCTTCCACACTCTAAGTTGAAGCAAATGCTATTCACTGTGAGAATGCTATTTGGCCACCACTTGCTGTTGCCATAGCTCTAGCAAGAGTAAGTTGCAGACACTAACTTGAGACAGTAAGAGCAAACATGTGGAAATTACCATCAGAGGCTGTTCTGAGAGAGAAAACTGACTGCAAGCGATGCAGAGAAATCTGAAAAAGGGTTGCATGAAATGAGATTACTCTTCAGCATGTGGCATGCCTAAAGTGGAAAAAAAAAATCTATTTTTGTACAGTTTTCCCCTGCATTTGAAGAATTATTTTAGCAAATAAAAAATACTTCTTTACCACCTAGATGACTTAACATTTGGTAAACAGGTTTTCTTTAAACTGCCTAATTAAATTTGTCTTGGGTATAATGCAAGCATAATAAATTTCAGCTCTAAAGGTCACATTTTGGAAACTTTATAAGCCACTTAACAGCAGAAGCTTAGAAGGAGAATGCTTTCTCAGCCTTTATGACTGCCTTGCAATGCTGTAATAGCACAGGGACAGCAGTATTGCTGTAATTAAATACCCTTTGCAGCAGCCTGCAGAAGCAGAAACACTCTGGTCATCTAAGATGTGTGGTTTAGTAGCACCCTTGGGACAGAGATGCTTACAAGGGTTAACTCTTTCTGTAATGCCACAGCATCAGCTCCCACTCACATATGGCTCAGCCAGTAAGCTTGTATTGATAGAACGAATTGACTTTATACATTTTATTGGTCCAAATTTTTTGTGTTTATGGAAGATGGAACCCTTAAAGCTGTCTGGTGAGGGATTCAGGATACCTAGCTTTATTCAGCTGAGACCATTCCCCTCCTTATTGTGCTGTAGCTCCACTCCAAGGGCAGGGACAGTAGGGTGGGACGTGCCACAGTCAAAACAGCAGCTGCAATACACCTGGGGCAGGTGGGTGGCAGAGGCCTCCCGTGGGATATCAGCAGCCTCCTAGACACGATGGAAAAGTTGGCAGACCAGGAACATCCAAAACTGTCCCAAATGAATCCTCTTGAGCCCATCTGTCAGGATCTCACCACCACAGACACTTTGCATTAGAGAAAGCTGCAACTCAGCTGCTCCTCTCTGTCTCATTAGCTACAGGTTTTTAAGCATGAATTTGAGAACAACAGGTACATATCCATATGCAATATGAGCTTCTGTGCTCCCTAAGAATTCCTTGGTGACCAGAGGACAGGACTAATTTTGGGAACTGCTCACTCTGATAACTGACATGCTGTTCTATGGGAATAAACTTGCATGCAGTCACACAATCATTATAATTAAGAATATAGCAATAACATGGTTTCTACAGTGTAAAAAAATATAGCTGATTGATAAATTGTATACTTTTGTCAAACAACCATCATTTTGACTGAAAGCAGTTTGGTCCTCATCCAAAACTGGAAAAAACTACATAGCCTACACAGCAAACTATGAAAGTGAAATGTACGAGAATAGTATGCTCTCTGTAGTGAAAACGTAGGAATGCATTTAGAAAAGTGGCTTTCATATTTCCTTCGGATATGCATGTTCATTCTACATATCTCTATCCTACAGCAGCTTGAATCTACCAGTAGTATTTTCTTCTGTGGTATCTCCTTGACTCACTCTGGAGGTTTTCACTGTTGCAAGCAGAAGTTTTTAAAATCTGAGCTTATAAGTGAAGCTAAGAGGTTTAGCTTAGAGCTACAACAGTCATACTCTCTGGTTTGGGCATGGATGACATTGTACAATTCATACTGACCAGTGAGTAATACTTGTACTGACTTGCTTCATTGCATTTCATGGCTTGAGTTATATTCTAAGTCCAAATATAAGGTACAAAGAAGGGGATTATACTACTGTAGTAAGTTTGTTTCAAAGTGTTTTAAAGATTAGCATTTGTTGGATTGTTTACAGCTTACCTGTGCACTTAATGTATAGAATATAACTTGCAAACCCCAATAGAGTTTTTCTACATGCTACTGAAATGCATAAAATTTCCTCATGCCCTCCTCCCACTATATATTCATACTTCTTATGTCTGCCAGATGGTGTGGAGCAAATTATTCTAGAACTCAGACCATGTGAATTTTAAGCAGATGAATATAGCAGTCTGCGCAGCACTTTGCCTTCTTTTATCACTGACTGTGGTGCTGGCCTGTTTGATCATACCCCAGAACAAACAAATCTCATTAATCAGTGTTTTCCTTTTTTTTTTTCCTTGGCTGCTTTTTCTTTTCTGTTCGCTTTTGGAGAATTTCTTTCGAAAGCCTTGTTTTTAGAAGCAGATAAATTTTTCAGTCTGCTTGGTGCTTTTTTTAAAAGTAAATTTAGCTTTAAGAAAAACTGCCAGCATGATAAAACTGATAAAGAATGCGGTTCCTGTATAAATGAAACTTGGCCTGGACATCTCTGATATAAGTTATTCACTAGTACTCCTCAGCAATTTACATCTCTAGAGCTGAAAGGGTAATGTGATTTAAAATCCATGTACCTTACATTACTAGAACTCTTAGTAAAACTGCCATTGAAGATTCTGAATTATGCAATTCAAAATAGTTACTTCACCACAAATGTCAGTGACACCAGCCAAGCAATAATTTGATGATGTTGCTTAATTCACTTTATCATGACTGAACTGGTCTTGAAGCACTCCTGACTTCTTGTTTTATTTTTAGTTCACAGAGTCACAAAAATATTGGTCAGAAGGGACCTTTGGAGATCATCCGGTCTAACCTCCTGTGTGACTTGGGACTCTTGCCAGTGCTAGATTAGGTTAGCTGTGGCTTTATCCATGTAAGTCTTGAAAAGCCACGAGGATGGAAATTTTGCTGTCTCCCTGGGGAAATAATGGTATGAACTTGCTCCAGTGCTGTCTGTACTGTCCTCCCAGCAGTCCAAACCTCCCTAGCTGAGATCCTTGTTAAGCTATCTGTTAATGGGGGGGGGGGGAATTTTGCTTCATCACCTTTGTGACTCCCTTCAAGTGCTGTAGGCTGCTAATCGATTGCTGCTCAGCTCTTCCTCGGCAGAGTGAACAAGCCCACCTCTCCCATTCCTAATGGCTGACCTTGATCATCCTCCCTGATGGCACAACCGTCTTGGTGACCCTCAGACAGACCCTCTGTGCTTTGTCCCCTTCCCCTTCAGAGCTGGGCACAGACTCCTGATATGCCCTGGCACATATCACATATCAGTGCAGCTCACTGACAGTGCCTGAATGAAGCACACTTTTCCCAGTAAACTTGGGATAACTGGTAATATTTAATACTGTTGGCTAATGAGTTCTTACAGTAGTTTTCCTGTATTAGGACTTTGAAACATAACGTCCTTTAGCTCTTAGAGAACTACTGTGGAATGCATAACTTTTAGTACCGTGTTGGTTTTGCTTCTTGACTGCATTGGGGCTGCTTGCACTTTCAGGAAGATCATTCCTGTAGGAAGTTTATGTGGTAGCATGAATATGTTGTCCACAGTTCTCCTCCAGGCTAAGAAAAGAAGGTAATAAACTCAATTTGCAGGCCAAGGCACTACCAGTTGAGAACATTTCAAGTAGATGTTGAGCAAATATAAAGTCTCATTTTTGTTTTCCTCAATAACTTCTTTGATGGGGATGGAAAAAAGCTGAAGGTTTGGGGAATTTTTTTCGTGGGAAAGGCAGTTTGTAATGTTAGTTGCAAGACCTAAATTTAATTATGTGGCAAATGTTTTTACATATTTCTCTCACTGAAGACCTGTCCAGAAATACAGAATACATGCTGAGAGGGAGCCTTAATCTCAAAGGTACAAAACCAGTGTAATTAGTGATAAGGAAACCCCTATTTATCTCCTCTTCATAATTAGAAGCCCTTGTAATATTCCAGCACAGACCTGGTTTATGAAGCTGCTGACAACAGCAGCAGATCTATTTGAATTGAGATGAAAGCTGATGGAAGAAATAAAAAATACAGTGCAGCAGCTCAGCGTGACACACCACACTGAGAAAAGGGCAGGAAGGAAGAAGCACCAAGAGCAGCATTACTGCAGACTGCAATGTATTGCTTCACAGGCTTCTCAAAAGAAAATATGATGAAACTCAGAAAGCTGCATTCACTGAACAACAGCAAGGTCAGAGTTTAGCTAACGTGTTCTGATCTTGCCTCAGTTTAGGGTATTGGATTTAGGTGGCATTTAAGTCTGGGAATCCTTCTTTTCTTGTTTCTTCTTTCTTTCTTATTCTGACTTGCCTCAGTGACAGAGTTGCATTCCACATAGCATCTGGGCTCATCTCCTGGGAGATCTATGGTATTGTACCTAGAACATATGGCTGCTTTGCACTTTCCCTGACCAAAGTTTCATCAGCAACCTTCTTTCTAAATTTGTTCTATGTTCTTCTTTTTCCTCCAATGAAATATTAACTCTGCTCCTCCCTCCTCTGTCGTTTAGAGTTGGTAACTTGAGAATTATTTGTAATTAAAAGTAAATGTTGGTTTGTGGGTGTACCTACACAGCCTGTGCAAGCCTGTGCATGTGTGCAGCAAAGAGGAGGACTGCTGAGGACAGGCAGAGCTGTGTAGCCACCAGCTGTATGGATTTTAGAACACTAGGAACAATGGGAAAGAAATGGGTCTGAAGCTTGCAATTTCATACCAGTGTGCTGATGAAGGTGCACATGAAATGCCTGATGGGGTCTTTAAGCCAAAAAAAAGGTGATAGCTTTCCTTTTCCTTAAGTGGTTTGTCTTTCATTCTTACTTCCTGTGATTCTTCGTCTTCACTTTAAATCTTTGTCCCTTTAGAAAGTCTGAGAAGAGGCTTTGTTCAGAAGGCTGAATTTTTCTTCTTCTTCCTTCTGTTTCTGCTTCTCTTTCTCTTGTGCCTGTCAGCTCTTATGTTCTTCTCTCCCTTTAACACTACTGTTTTTTTCCCTTGGCATTCTCATCTTTTATACACTCTGCTCTTTTCCCTTCCCCCTGGGGGAACACAATGTTGGAACTGAGATAAACCTAGAGAAGTGGTGTTCCTCCAGGGAGCATCCAGCTGATAGTCATGAGCAGAACTGGATGATTTTGTGAATGCAAGTGTGCATAGGACAAACTACATCTCAAAAACTTCACGCTGAAATAAATTAGGATTTTGCATACTGACCCTATGAAACAGCACAATTTTTTGATCAAATCAGCAGAAGTTTTTGAAAGCAATGACCCCAATCTCAATCTTAACTATCGTGGAGTTAGCACAGGAATGTGATATGTTTTTAAGATATGACAAAGCAGATTATGGACATCTCTCTTAGCTATTTCTTAGTGTTAGCTACCAAGAACATTTTAATTCAAAAGTATTAATCACCATGGCATTAAACTGGGGTGACACTTACTCTTAAACACAATAGAGACAGAAGATGCTGTGGTTACAAATAAACCTACCACAGACCACCTGCAGAATCCACACTGGTTATTGTGCAGTGGTGCTCATAAATCATAAAGCAGCAAACCTCTCCTAGATCCATTCTGGGGATTAGAAGACATTAGTACTGTCAGTTTCCTACCAATGTCCCTCTGCTGGACTGTAAATGCTTTCCTGCTACCCTAATCTTCCAAGAAAGCAATTTATGTAAGTGTTCCCTAAGTCATTTCTGTCCAGAAGAGAAAGGTTAACTTAAACCAATGCAAAAATCAGGTCTTTGTTAATGCAGTTTACTTGACAAAAGTAGATCAAAAAGCTTACAGAAACTACACCTGTGGGAGAACCTTAGCATTAAAGGATGTGTAGGAGGGATATTAGAGCTTTCTGTTGCATGAATAGCTATCAGTGGACAGTTTTGTTCTTGTTCTGTTTATTTTAGGGGTCTTTTTGAGTGTCCAAATAGATACACTGTTAAAAAGATGAGTACATATAGTCTCATTTGATTTAAAATCCTCTACAAAGTCCACAGTGTTTTTGCTATATCTTGGAGGATTTGAAATGTTTTTTCCTAGTTTGCTGTTCCAACATGCTTCACTGTAGGATACTGCATGCTTTTCATAGAATATGAACGCTCTTCAGAGGATATTTGTACTGAAGATTCAGTCCTTACCCTATCACTCTCCCACACAAGGTGCTAAGCAGCACTGCCTTCTTTTAAAGGAAATAAAATTCTCTAGGATTCTCCAGTATAAATTTGTTTCAATTTATTAATTAGTTTCCATTGGAATCTATGAAAAATTAAGCTAATGTCAAATAACTGAATATTTCTGCAAAAAATGCTGAATAAGTGGAGCTAATATTATTAATCTAAATGTATCCAAATCAATCAAGATGTCACTTTAATGTAGGATCAGTCATCTGGCATGTAAAAATGCGTATTAAAAAACTGATTTTACAAATATTTGTAAATACAATTCTTTGGTTCTGATACTCCTAAGACATATTCAAGTATTCAACTTTATTCACTATGAGCAGTGTCAGACTGCTATGTCATGGACTTTTTCAGGTGACCTGGCAGCTGACAGCGTCCTGTCTCCAGCTGCTTGTCTGTGTCCCCATGCTACTCCATCTGCTGTCTTTGTTGGGAAATCAAACAGGCTAAGAACCTCTCTTTATGCTGTTCTTGCTAGGTTGGTGTTTTAGCCATTTCGGTTTCACAGCCTGATGCACTGCATGATTATCCAAACAACTATGCCGTAGTGAGGGAGAGGGTACTGCAGAGCAGTCAGCATCAGGAAGGTCAGGTACTGCTTAGGTCGTGCTACAGCACAATCTTGAAACTCATTTACTCCCTCATTTACTCAGGGAACAACTTGCTGCATGTTAAATATAACATAAAAATGGTCTGTGTGTTAGATATTGCATGTACCATTGCATGGACAAAAGGTACTTCAAAGAAAATGTTTAAATTGCAGAAGAAATCATTCTTTACCTGTGATACCCTTAATGCTGCCCCCCTTCTTATTACAGTAGCACAACAGTAATAGTACTGCTATAGTAGTGGAATTTCATATTCATATAGTACATGAAAATACTACACATGATGCTATACAAGACTACACACAACACAGTGGTATTACACATTCATAGAAGGCAAACCCAAGTGTGAACCAGCATGGCTTTATTTCAGCCATGTAGTCTGAATAACACCCAATAAACACAGATGAACCACAATAAACACAGCCATTCTCTTTTCTGGAGGAATCTCCTACATTATAGAAATGCCCACTGATTATCAAGATGGGGCCCAAGAAAACGAAGTCTGGAGGCAAGGTGCTGTCTCCAGAACAAGTTCCAGGCCCAAAGAGTCTGAGCAAGACTTCGGCAACAGCACGGTCCCCAGCATCCTCTCTCCCAGCGCTTTCCAGATCTGGGCAGTAAGCAACACTTACATAATAAATCCAACCTGCATATGTATAGATCATCTGTCCTGTGTGCCTGTGGCAGGCCCAGTTACAGGATGAGAAAGAGGCCATGCATATGGCTCACCTTTGCAAAGGCAGAATGATGTAGAAGACAAGGTCACCACTAATTACAAAAATAAGCCTAAGGGCACATTAGACAATTCTTGTTTCAACCTAGATATGACTGTTATACTTTTAATAAATGCTGCAGGTATAGCCTTCTGTGTTTTTGCAGCTGAGGGACAATTTGCTCTATCTACAAAGGTCACTCACTAGAGCATTGTGTTGGTTCTTTCATGTTTACAAGGAGCAGCTCTAGCAGCACCTTCTCCTTTACCTTTGGGAGCAGTCTTGCTCATTAGAGAGGACATCATTACATTCAGAAGGCAATAGTTTATTAGTCCCCATGTCCTCTCCAAAATCTCAATTTCTTCTTTCACTTACACTGGTTTTCAGATGATACTAAGGTTGTTACTCCCAGATGGGAGCTGGCAGTAGAAAAATTATGAACACTAATAAAATAACTTCACTTTGGCAAAGCTGGGGGTTTATGGTAAGAAGCTGTACAGAGGGAGATCACACAGCTGCAGAAGTTTAAATGCACTTCTAGTGTTTTCATTGGCTGCTGAGGATTTTTCTGCAAGTGGACTTTTAATACATTTGGAAGAAAAAGACTTCATCATATGGGGAAAGAATAAATAAGGCCATTTGTTCAAAAATTGCACTCAGCTGGGTAAGGTATGACTCTTAATGTTTAGGGTTTGTTACAGACTAGTTCCAGGATATGATGGATTTTTAGTGGATTTTTTAATTTTCTATGTCTATTATTTCGTAATTTAGTCTGGAACTAATTTTGAAAATAAGGATTAGTATTTACCACTTTAGATGTTAGTAGCCCATGAGGCACAGATTATTAGATCACCTGTCTCACTGCTCATTAGCTCTTTTGTAATCTTAGCTTGTTGAAACTGTGAATGCACTATACAGATAGTAGAAACTAAACAAATAAATTTCCTAATAATTCAGCACATACACAGGGTGAAGATGTACCACTGGTAGTTCCAGCATGACTAATCTTAGGCATGAATATGAATGTTTTACAGACAGAATGTTTAAGAAAAGTCTTAAGGAGCTATTGCAATAGTGAATAAGAGATCATTGTACTCAACACAAAAGGAATGAAAAATGTGTACTAATGTAGTCATTTTTCCTTCTGCTGATGTGAAAAATTTGTAAAGAAAATTCAAGAAAGAATCAGACCTTTGCAAAAGAAGTGCCAACTGAAAAACTTGCATTGGCTCTTCTTTTAATATTCTGGCACAAGGTCAGACAACACACTTGAAATTGTGATCTTCTCTGGCTTTAAACAGTTGTGAAATAGCTACTACTTCCTAAAAGCACCTTATATTTAGGGGGCTGCTCACAAGCTTTCAGACTTGCATAGAAAGCAGTGAGATTTTAAGGAGTTTAACAGATAAACTGCCTTCACATACCGCATATTAGCTTTGAGTTTCAGATGTTTCTGAATGCAGAAGGCATTAAACAATGCCACTTTAACCATGAAGACCTGGAAGTTATGAGAACAATGCATGAATCCTGTGTAAAATTCATGTAAATTAGACATATAATTTAATTTACTTGGGGTGATGGTTTGCTTTTACACTATTTCTTTGATTTTTATCCAAAGCACATAATGAATATCTGCTCTTGCAGGGTTTCTCTGACAGGATTAACAGTGATCATAAGGCCTTAACAGGTGACTGAGGGGCTCAGAATAGCAGCTGGTTGTCTACAATATGTTTCCTTCTAGAGAAGGGGGTTTGTTTTAAAATGTGATTTCTCATTCTGGTTAATGTTCTAGTAGATAGAAAAGCTGTAATCTCTTTCTTCTTTTCTCTCTTTCTCTCTCTTTTTTGCTTCTTCTTTATGAATCTTTACTGAACTTATTCAGACATTTCTGACCTGCAGATTCAGTCACAGTGGTGTGTTCTATATGGGATAACATTTAATAGCCATTCACAGAATTCAGATGGCTGGCTGTATGGCTGATAGTTTGCTGTTACGGCAATAGTGCTGTTGCCATTCTCTCTTCCTACAGCACACTTCCTAGAGCAATTCAAAGTGCTGATTTATATATACTTGGAGTGTTGCAAAGTTTAGCTTCTGTAATTATAGAGAAGCTGCCTCTTTTCTTCACTGCAGAAATTGAGATCAGTTCATGTATTCATCTTCATATTTTTAATTTGAACGATGTGGAAGTCTGACGTTTTTAAACATGCTCTGATTGTGGGTTCTTGTCTCAAGGATTCTTTCCCTGATGATATGACAGAACATGAGGATAATATCCATTTATTCACATGGGCTTGGTGGGAGAGGATGGAATGAGAGCTTGTCTGTGATAAGCATTTGCATTTAAGATCCTGGAAAATTTTCTAAGGGTCTGACCCATTTTTATATACATATATAAAATGTTAAAACCGTGATTGCAATTATAATTATCATAAATTCTTCATTCTAACATTTTAATTCATTAGCAGGAAATTTTTCATCTAATGTTTTGTAAATCTATTTTAAAAATGAGTTAGACTTGTTTTTAAAAAGGCAACTATTTAAAAAAACTTTAAAAAGTGGCAGCACAAGTGTGTCCATGGAATTGGGAGCATATATAGACTGTAGCTTAGGGTCTACTGCAAGCCAGCCAGCCATAAAATAAATACATACTATATAGGTTTTAGGGCTCTAACACAAAACCTTTAGAGGATTTGATTTCTCCAAGCTGTCTGTGTTACCACCCTGCTCATTGTGGCTTCCTTCGCAGCAGAGGTTTGTGGTTTCACTTTGGCATTCCCTGTTTTATTTTAAGCCAGGGAAGAAGGTGTGTTTTGACTAAGAAGCTAGACTGGATAGATCTCATGCGCTTTATAGACTTGCTAATCTCTAGCTAAGGGGAGAAGCAATTAGCCTCAGGCAATAATAACCTAAACTGTGACACTGTGACACTAGATTTCTGTCAGAAACCTCAACTCACCCAGGTGAGGGTTCCAGGGTCTTTGAATTACAGCTGGTCTGAGACCCGTGTTTATTCTTTAGGGGAGAAGACAATGCACAATTAGGAAAAAAAAATAGGCATGACATTATTCCCCTAAGCCATTGTTTCAGTTTTAAGTGTTAATGCTGCTTTTAACCCAAATAGTAGCATAAATATGCCCATGCCAAATGTAAAGAAATATTCACTGGAAGTTGGCTAGGAGGCTTTTGTTACCAGTGATTTTAAAACTAGGGTAAGAAATAGAGGGCAGAAGAGTAGATAGTGGAGTGGCAGCTCATACAAATGTTTCTTGTTTCAGTAACCTAAGATTTTCACTTTTATAGATGGATATAAAAGGCCTTGGGGGGGGGATAAAAAATCTCGTTTTTAACAAATGCCTTCAAAAAGGCAGAAAATATGCTTAAATGTGCCCTATTTTACACATTCCTTTCATCCTTTCGGTTTTTGACGTAATGCTTATCACTTTGCCATTATGGCAATTTGTGCTTACCAGTCTTTTCTTCTCTTGTCTCATCTTATATTTAGGCTGTGATCCTGCAAACACTTACCTACATACTTAGTTTTGCGACTCCTTCCTCGTTAATCCCTTTGAAGTTAAAAGGATTATTTGCATTAGCAAAATAAGGCATGTGTGTGCTTTCAGGAGGAAGGTCTTATGTTGTAAACCCTTTGGGGTGGGACCAGATCAGTTATTATGCAGTCAGATGGCTCAAAGCACAGATGGGTGGAGGATGAATTCAGAAGTTTGTGAGGTTAACAATTGTTAACGGAGTGAACTAGTTTGTGGGATATCAGTCTGGGGCATAGCACACAAGTAGTTGTTCACCCTGATTAGCACACAATATTTTCCCCTCTTTTTTCGCATTTGTTGTTGAGCTGTAGCCTCAGATTTCATATCAACTGGGACACCTGCTTCTTTTTTTTTACCTCCTAAAGCAGAAACTTCCCTGATATTGCCCAGGGGGTAATCTAGAGCAACACCATAAGTAGATTTATGCTCCTGTGCATAGGCAGGAGAAATAAAGATCTGAAACAGAGCTGCAGAGTTCTCTCCACTCCCATTGCTGGACACTTGCAGCCTTCTCAGAATCGCCCAGCACTAGCTCCTCATCCCAACTAATGCATGTAATGCTTTTATCTTCTTCCTCTCTTTTTATACTTTCCAGGGACACCTAGCTGCTATTTTTTTCCCTCCTAAATGTACTATTCAAGTACTCTATTTCAATAAGCACTTGCTTTTGTTTAAGATAGACATAATTTAAAATCCACTTGCAAAGATGTGTAGGAAGTCTTCCCTTAGCTGCATTCAGCCAATGCAGCTCTGTGTACAAAACTACAGCATAACAGGTAAGCTTGATATTTGGGATAGAGAGAATTGTTCTACAGTGTTTATCCTCTGGAAACCTCTGACATAGATATTCCAGTGGTTTTTGCAGTATAACTTTAAAAATTACTTCCAGCTTCACAGGGAAAGTTCAAAATCTCATTTCCAGGAATATTTATTTCAGCTGATAACTCTAAAAAAAATCTTACTTTTGTTACACTAACATCTAGAACTCCAGTGGAGCTGTGTGTGCCATTTTGTTATATTATCTAAACTTAGGAACAGAAGTGCTCCTCTGTAAAAGAACATAATCTACAGATTTGGCTACATTAAATATTTTAATAGCTATATTGAAGTAATTCCAGCAAATCTTTGGAACATGAAGCTATGGATGAAGACCCACTTGCTGAGCTGGCTGTACCTGTGGAACAGGTCACTGCTGCGAGATAATCTTTCCTGCCTACTTTCATGTTTGTTAGCTGAGCCATTTATGTGAATGCACCCTTGCTCCAGCAGTCAGGCAGCAGCAGCAGAGTGCTCATTCAGATCGCTCAGCAAAGATTGTAATCTCTAGCAGAAGGACTGTGATGAGGGACAGGGACCAAGCCTTGCAAAGTGCATGTTTTCCAACAAATACACCTAGATGAAGAGAGGTAGCAATATGATGGCTTTTAATTTCTATCTTAAAATTACCTGTCTGTGGTATGAATTTGAATCCCTATAATGGTGCTAAAGGAGCGTGACATGGACTGGGAATGGAGGGGGAGGAGCAAAGAATGGAATGTCCAGTGGTTGATGTCCTCAAAATAGCTGTCAGAAGTATCAAGAACAGTGTCTCTTGCTTTTCTAGAAGCTTTTATGAGCTGTGCTGAAGCATGAAGTGACAGAACTGGAAGATGAGGCAGCTGCTGAGACTGCTGAGAGGGAGCAGAAACGGCTGAATGAAATTGTGTGAGAGCAGAGCTTCTCAGTGAGCACTAAGTGTGCTTCTTTCCTGAAGATATGGTCATTGGAGGCATCTCATTGTCTGCCTGACTTCATCTTCTCCTACCCAGCCACATCTGTGGCTTCAGTTACAGGACAAATGCTGCCTGTGTGGGTGGGTAATCCAGCTCTTAAAAGGTGCTGGGAGTGGCAGGAAGTGGGGAACAGCTCAGGGGTACAAGAAGTATCTCTGAGGACCAACTCTTCTGGACCAAGCTTAAACTTGCAGCCCTCCGTTGGCAGCTAAAGCTGGATGGAGGAATGAAAAATAACTAATTACTGCTGCAACTGTTGAAGCAAAACCTAACTGTCATGAGAAAATGGCGCTTGAACTCATACGTCTTGTTTTACTTCTGGAATTGTTTTACTAAATATCATTGTAGCTGTCCTCATGCTAAGAAGACTTGGATGCAGTAGGACTGAACAGGTCTGCTGGAGTTTGTGTTATTTATGAACTCAGGCTTCCCTCCTGCTGAAACAATAAAAACTGTGTTTCTGGGTCTTTGAGAGAAAGTTGAATTTTCTTCTCATGAAATACACTGCCATGAACAGTAAGGTTTGACATTTGGGTAAAGGCCATATGTGCTTCTACAGCATTTAGCCCGAATGTGCCTTGTTTTCTAGCATTGCTGCTGCCACAGAAGACTTGTGAAAGGTTGCCTTTTTCTGCACACAAGGTGTGCATTGTCAGGGAAGTCTGTAATGGCCTAGAACAGAGGTTTTCCCTGACAGTTATCCTCGCTCAACCCCCCTCTGAGGGAACCTCCATCCTCTGCTCAAGAACGGTAGTGGAGAGGCTGCTTTCCCCCTGTACCCAGCATTGGCGAGGCTGCACCTCAAGTACTGTGTGAGGTCCAGAGAAGGGCAGAAAGCTTGTGAAAGGCCTAGAAAACGTGTCTTGTGAGGAATGGCTCAGGGAGCTGGGGCTGCTCTGCCTGGAGGAGGCTCAGGGGGGACCTCATGGCTCTCTACAGTTCCCTGACAAGAGGCTGTAGCCATGGGGGGCTGTGAGACAGCCAGAGGAGACGGACTCAAGCTGAGACAGGGGAGATCCAGATTAGATATTAGGAAAAAACCTCTCAGTGCTAGGGTGATCAGGCACTGGAATAGGTTGCCCAGGGAGGTGGTGGAGTCACCGTCCCCGGAGGTGTTCAAGAGGTGTTTGGGTCTGGCGCTGGGTGCTGTGATTTAGTGTTACCGCTGTAACCACTGCAGGGGTCGTGCTGGGCGGACGGCGAGACTGGATGATCCGAAGGGTCCTTTCCAGCCTCCCCGATCCAAGGATCCATCGATCCCACTCGGGGCTTTCCCGGCAGAGCACCACCGCGCGCCCCTCGCGCCGCCGCGGGAACGCGCGCGGGGGGGGCGGGGCGGGGCCGTCGGGCTCGCGCCCAGGGGAGGCTTTCGCCGCTGTGCCCGCGCGCCAGCGCCTCGCGCGGTCCCGGCGCTTCCTTCCGGCCGCCATTTTGTCGGCCGTGCCTCGCCGCGCCGCCGCTCGGGGAGGGAGCGCCGAGCGCCCGCCCGTCGCACCCGGACCGACCGACCGCCAGACCGACCGACCGACCGCCCGCCATCGCCATGTCCAAGCGCCACCGCCTCGATCTGGGGGACGACTACAGCTCCAGCAAGAAACGCACCACCGACGGGTGAGGGGCGGCGCGGCCCGCGGCGGGGCGGGTGGCGGGGATCGCGGCGGCTTCCGCGCCATCCGCTCCACATCCCCGGCTCCGGCCGCCCCTCCGCGGCTGGGGCTCCTCTGGGCGCGGGGCGGCCGCCGTGCGGGGCAGGGAGAGGCTGCAGCGCCGCCGCCTCGGCCCGGCAGGCCCCGAAGCCTCGCGGCTCCCCGGAGCGCTGGCCTGGCCCGGCATCGTCCGCCTCGCCGGGCGGGCCCCTCGGGGGGCGGATGGCGGCGGGAGCGGGCGGGAGGGCCTCGTGCGGCGGCGCCGGGAGGGGGAAGGGAGGAGGACGGCGCCGGCCCAGCCGCCCGGGCGAGTGGGCTGGGCTGGTCGCCCGTGGCGGGGGCGGCGCGCTGCTGGGCCCGCGCCCCCGCGCCGCGCTTTGTTTGCAATTCTTTTCCTTCATATGTATGTTTTTTCTTGCCCCTCCGTCTGCCCCCTTCTTTTGTATTTGTTTACTGATTCTCTCTGGCTTGAGAGGTCTGGCAGCCTTGGGCCTAGAGGTGAGCACGAGGTTTGTGCAGCCCGTGTTATTAGTGCCTGCCCTGGTGGAAGCGTTGTTCCTTTGTTAACGTCTTCCACCCAGTCACCCACGGTGATGTGCTTGGCTTGAAATAAGAATCAATGGTGAGGTGGGTTTTGAAGTAGGGGGCGAGGGGGTGATTATTTTTTCCTTAGTTTTGCAAAGGTCAAAGTTTTAGTGCTGTACTGCATACGCTTCAGAGTATTTTTGTTGAGGTTAATGAAATTGCAGGAACACAGATAATGCACTGGTACTGTCCGTAAATTCAGCGTTGCTTTGGAGCTTTCTTTATGTAGTCTTTTCCTCTCTAATTGGGCAGGAGAGAGAGGAAGGACAGGCAGCTCTTTAAAGTAAATTTTTGAAGTCTCAAGGAGTACAAAGAAATGAAGTGTTTATCTTGTCTGGCCTTCTTTATGGAGCACAGGAGACTTCCGTGAATTAAACAATTACTAAAGGCCATCTGCATTGTTTTGGACTAGAGTATTTATCTGAGAAAAATCCTTGAGTTTGTTCTCAAAGGTTACAATAACTGTAAGCCTAATGTAGCAATAGTTAATATTCACTGATAAATAGACTTTGCAAAACTTGCTGTTCTTTAATGTTCCCTTGTACAGCTTCAGTTTTTAGCCCCTAGACTTTGTTGCATTTTTCTCAGCTAAGCAAAATGTTTATTATTCAACTTCTGTTTCCTGTCTGTATGATCATCATAGTCATGCTTTTAAAAATAAATGTATTGAGCTATTTTTCTCTGTTAATGCATTTTTGTATGATTTCTGAGAGGTTGAAATAGCTCCTCTGAGACTATAGAAAAGTTGTACATATGCAGCTTTTCTGTATGTAGAAGCTTTTGCAGAATTATCAAGTGGTTATGTCAAAACTGGGCATTATTTAAATGTCGTGCAACTGTTACAGCTGGTTGTAAAGATAATCAGAGGTCCGTATTTCCTTGTTTGTATGTTGGTGGGTTTTACAGTTGTGATGTGGCTTTATTTGTCATTGTGTTTACTGATTATGTAATGTCATCCTTAACTCTTAATCTTATCATTTTGTATATACTGCAATGAGTTCCCCCCAGTGTAAACGTTTTTAAACTGGAAGACTTTGACCTTTATGGCACCTAAAAGCTATAGAAGTTCTGGTCTTGTGCCCCTTCTTTGTCTCCTCCTCTGGCAGTAAAAGTATTGAGTGGTATAGGACTGAGAACAAGTCACTACAAGCATAATTACTGAGCATGATTGTTGATTGTTTCTGAGATGACCTGAAATCTTAATTCATGTCGCACGAGGCATACGGATGTTACATGATTGGTTTATTTTAGAGTAGTTTGGTTTTGCAGCATATGCAAGGCCGTAAGGAAGATGCATGGAGTCTTGTTAAAAGCGTGTGTATACATGTCTTCCTCGAGAGTGCATTTCTGCAATTTAGATGGTTTTGGAGCTGGATTAAGCTGGATGAGCTCCTTGCACCGTTACCACTTTGCATTCAGATCAGTAGTTTGTCTTGCATCCAAACTGGACTACCTGACAAAATATGAAAGTTACATCAAGTGAACTTGTGTTTTTTAGTTCCTTTTTAGTGGAGGCCTCTGTTGGTATGGGTGGCTCTCCATGGCAGCAGTGCCACATGGGCTCTGTGACCAACAGGCTTGTAATTGTTGGTGTAACCTTAGACATCTGCATGACATCAGTTTTCTTCCAGACTAGAAATATCATGTGTGAAGTAAGAAACCTTTTTGAAAAACAGAAATTGTATGGAAGGCTTTTGGTTACAGTGTTTGGTGAATTACATACATACTATTTTAAAATACGTTAATTTCAAATATATTTCAATTGTGTAGCATCAGAATTAGTGATCTAGTGGGATGTATCACTCAGACTAATTGTACTTGGGTTATTTTCTGTGTAGAACAGAAACTCCTTTAGCTGCATTGCCTTTTTTTGCATCAACTTTTGCTGTGTTTAGTAATGAGGAAAATTGCTAATGATCTGTTAGATGGGCTTAGACTTTCATTGTGATGATCAGTGGTTTACCTTGAGTCCTTTGTTTCCATTTTTATTTTTATATATTTTTTTTTAAAAAGTACTCTTCTTTAGTGATTGCTGTAGTGCTTCTTTTGTATTCGTGTGTGTATATATTATATATGTAACAACATAAGGAAGTGAAAGCAGATAGCAGACCAGACTTTTTCACTTAAAAGCAGAGACAAAAATCCCAACCTCCTTCTGATCATAGAGGCTGATATGAGTTTCAGGCACAAGAGTAGAGTGATTAAGTTATTATTTTGCTGTTAGATTTTGTGTTTGAGTTCTATTTTCTCCGTGCAATAATGAAAAAGCAACTAAAATGTGACAGTTTATAAGTGAAGAACTGCCAAACCACATTTTTAGAAAGTTTAGGAAATTAATATGGCAGCATAACTGTCATTCCTCTTTTTGCTTATTGACCAGGGAAGTCTGTGTCTGCTAAGCTTTAGTAATAATGGGAGAGTGGGGAATGGTTTTAGAAAAACAAAGTGCTGCTGTATAATTATGAGTGTTAGAGAGTGAGTTTGAAGGCATGTTTTATGTTGTGTTGTTTCTGTGGTGGGATCTGGTTGCCCTGCTTCTCTTCTGCTTTTTGAAAACAAGAAAGGGACTCAATGGTCTTTATTAACACATAGCTTTTTACTTCTGAAATGTGCATAGAGCTTGTTAGGTTTCCTTTCTGTTTGTACAATTACAAAGCTGTAAGAGTCTAGTGAAGAAGCTGAGAAATAGGAGATTAATGGCACTTTCCATATTGGATTGTATTTGTAGTCCATTTAATTCACTGTTTTATTCTTGAGGTTGTATTTTTGTCTGTTTTAAGCCCACGCAAGTAGCTACCAACATGGAAAGTAAGTGCTACAAGGGAGTGTTTGGGAGGCTAGATGAGAGAACTGATGTAAGTTAAAATTAATGCTGGTGGGAAGGTTGGTTCTTTACAGGGCTGGTGAAATGCTTGTGCTGCTACATGGGAAGGGCTGACTACAGTGTGGATCTGTTCATTTTAGCACTAGGGCTGCTCATGGGGGGCTGAAGTGCACCTGAAAGTACACTTGATGGTCTGCAGTGCAGAAGCTGCTGACCTGATATTGTTTAAGTAAATGGCTGTGGAATAGATTTTATTGGTGTGGTTTATTTGCACTTTGACTAGATACCAGTGAAGGATAAAAATCCTTCAGAAACACACACACAAAAGAACACTGTGAAAAACCAAACCAAAACCTGCACATTAGTAGTGTGACTTATTCTACCTTCAGTGAAGTGTGTTGGTACATTTTACCCTGGCTGTTCTTAAAATGCATTTATAGCTTTATTTCTTTTTCTTGCTAATGATGTTACTGTCTGACCATGCACTTTTATGTCCTGGTACCTGCAGGTGTATAAATGTGAATATCTCATCAACTGGAAGGGCGAAGCTTTGTTGCTGTCTGATGCATGTTATTAGACTCTCAGACCGTTCTGAGCCTAGCTTGGCTCGGAATGCTAGCTCCTAGTAATGGAGCCTAGTTCCTTCACTTCCTAACGAGGGTAACTTCCATATGGGGAATATGAACCCATTGGGTTCTGCAATATCTGCCTGCCATTTTACAGTAAGAAGAGATTTCTAGTTTGTGCAATATTTGACTGTGTTACAAGTAATGTTGAAGCTAGGGTGTCTCAGGTTTAAGCAAATGCCCTAGAAAGGGTCTTAATTTTTAGATTACTCAGAGTCCAAAACTTTAGGAAAATTGGTGTACAACTGAGTTAAGTAAGTGGCAGTAAACAGTATGTTTTGCAATCCTTCTTTATTTTCAATGACTGTGTGTTAAAAGAAGTAATGTTAAAAAAATCTTGTTATTATCTCTGTGGCTATAGTATGTCAAAGTACTGAGGGGAAAAAAAAAGGCTGCATTCATTATATTCATTTATACAAGAAGAATAGTGGTGGTTGTTTCCAAAGCACAGCACATCTTGAGTTAAAATTGACAGTATCAGTACTAATATAACCTTGGTTATTGCATCTTCTCTATTGATAGGAATTTGGTGTTATTTCAGTAATTACATTTGAATGCCAACTGCATGGTTAAAACAAAAAAGCTGTGGAGAGGAGTGTTGGCCAGCAGTTTTCTTTGGACGTGCTCTCTACTTTAGACATGCCTGAGTGTTGAAGGAGACGAGGTTTTGTTTTTTTCTCAGTATTCCTAGAAATGTTTATGCGTGTGCTTACTATAAAGCTAGTGTTGACTTAATTTGTTGTTTTGCCTTTTTGATGGGATTTCACTTAATGCACAGAAAGAGTCAAAGGTAAGGATATCCTCAGTTTTGCAGGCAAAGATGCCACTAATCTTTTAACTTAATCTAGTTTAAAATGGGATGGAGTGGTTTTGTAAAGTAGGGCTTGTTTCAAAGTCCTGAATTGGGAATTTTCATTAAAAGCATGCAGCTGTCGTTTTTGGGTCAAACTAAGGATTCTTTTGTGAGTGTGTATTTGTAGGAAGAGTGGGATTGTGTGCAGGAACAAGTACATGGACTAGCATAACCAGAAACTCTTGCAAAGGCTGAGGCCAGAGATTGAGAGTGCTGGTTTTCTTTTGCACGTGCAGTGAGTTTTTCTACTTATTGTTTGAAACAAATGGCAATACATAAATGCTGTTTAAGTGTGTGGTAAGAGGTGATACTGGAGAAGATAGTGTACAGCTTGGTAGTGTTAGGTTAACAGTTGGACTCCATGATGCTAAGGGCCATTTGCAACCTAAATGATTATGATTCTGTGAACTGTAGTGTCTGGTTTTAAGTCTTAAGTTCCAGACTTAGCAATCTGTATATCAAAGTTGCTGGAGTCAGAATTGTATGTAAGACTTGAAGCAAAAAAAAACTATAGAGTAATTGTGGAATAATAAAATCAAACTTTCCTTCCATGGCTTGCTTATTATCTTGAGTTAGTTTTTTGTGGGTGAGCATAATTCCTTTGGTCGGTAGGCAGAAAGACTATGTAGTGTTTTCTTATTTTTCTGCAGAAGCAAGCAGGGATGGGGAGAACTGTGAGACATCTATATTGTAAAGCTGATTCTTAATTATCATTAAATGAAAAGGGTTAAAACGTTCATCTCTCTATGTGATAGCCTTATTCAGTCTTGCCTGTAATGAGAGGAACTGTGGTAGTGTTTAGGTACAATAAATGTAGCTATGTATATCTAATGTTGAGTATGCATCATATGTACCATTCTTACTTCCTGGTGCTTATCCTTTCAAGTAGATGTCTGCAAGACTTTAAAGATTCGATTTGTATCCCCATTATACTGAGTACCTTTAGGGTTGCACTGCATTTGAATTCCTCCTCTGCATAAAATATTCAAGTGTCTCATTTTTTGCTGTGTCTGTTAAATCGTTTCAGGAAAGATCGGGACCGGGACAGGGACCGAGATGACCGTTCGAAAGATCGTGACAGGGATCGTGACAGAGATAGAGATCGTGACAGAGAAAGGGACAAGGAAAAGGATCTGCGACCTACATCTAACTCTACATATTATGCAGCTGCTGGGTTACCAGCTATAAAACCAGCAATGATTCCACACAGTATTAACCCTTTCACAAACCTACCACATACACCACGATATTACGATATCCTGAAAAAAAGGCTCCAGCTGCCTGTCTGGGAATATAAAGAAAGATTTACGGATATTTTGATTAGGCATCAGTCATTTGTGCTGGTTGGAGAGACTGGGTCTGGTAAAACAACACAGGTGAGTTCTTATCTATATGATACTGCATTTTTTTAAAGGTTGTGGCTATTGCTAGGTATGTGTAAGAAATTAATTGTACAGGAATATTTCACAATCTGTAAGCGAAACTAATTTGATGAATATTTGCTTAATGAGTGCAAAAGTGAGGAGAATCTTACAGCATCTTCCACTTTAAAATCCAGTGCTGCTCACTGGCCCCTGCTTCCACTAGGCTTTATGATTGGTAGGTGTCTGGTAGAAGAAGATAGAGATTTAATGGTGTGACAGAAGTGTACTAATCCTCCAACCGAAGTGGTGGTTCCAAATAATTTATTTAGCTCTGTAGATAGTAGCTACAAAGTATGAACTTGTTCACGTTTTATGAAACTTGCTGCTACAGGTATAAACTTAGAAGGAATTGAAATGTCAGATGCAATTCTGAGGTCTGATGGGATCATGTGTTTTGGTGATATTCAAACTTGAGAGGTAGAGACTTGTGTTTCCTTGGTACTGAAACTTCTCAGAGGTCGTAGAGGTTTTCAGTGCTGCAGTTAAAAACCACTTATTTTTTGTAGATTGACGGCTTTAAAAGTCTTCCTCAGCACCAAAAGTAGTGATAACAGATGTGCAGAGCTTCCTTAACCCTTAAGAAGAATTTTGAGTACCAGTAAACAGGGAATATCTAAGATACAAGGAACACCTGTGTATAGCAGGGTAGACTTGTTCAAAACTTTATCCTCTGGTTTGCTCTTTATAGTCTGTGTGGAAAAGTAGTGTAGAAAGTTCTTTGTTCTATAATCTGATAAAATCCTTTTATCTAGGCAGAAAATAAAAATGGAAGAATATTTTAGTCTTTATAAAATGCATTGTAGCTAACTTTGAGTCTTACAGACAGTAAATTTTTAGTAATAAAATTTTAGATGTTGAGAAAATCTGAATGACATAGTAGTACACTGGATAGCTTTTATAGCTTTTCCTGAAATATCTTAAATTACCAGACCTTGCTGCATGTTCTAGGAACCTGTGTATTGTTTAGAAGGTAGTGTTATGACGTTATCTGTATTGCTTTTTTAAAGTGTATAATCCAAGACCAGAACTGTATAGAATTCTTCAGAAAGGTTTGATCCTGTAGTTATTTGGAAGATTCAGTATTCTGAATGTTTAAAAATGGTACTTACCTGTATGAAAACAAGATTACTTGTGTGATCTGAAAATTCGAAGATCTAAGGGTTGTTAGTTTTTCATATCTATGACTTATACTTCAAATACATCTTACTGTCAATGTCATTCCTTGGGCATAAAGGTTTCCCTGAGTTATCTTACTGCTTTAACCCTTACTTTCTGAGAGGATTTAAGTAATTTAACACATCTTTCCTAAAAATGGGATTTAACATACCAGAAGCACATAAGCTGTCTTGAAAGCTTCCCTGCTTCCTCTGAATTTGCTCAGTGAGGTTGGAGATACATTTTGAAACAATTGACAGTGTCTCTGTAGGGACATATGACTGAAAATTATCCTGCTGCCATGTAATGAAAAGCTTGTTTAGCATGTGATAGTGTCACATCCTTTTTGTGGTCAATGGCTCTCTTAAAACTTGTTGGAGGATGATAGTTTTTCTTCTTAAATTCGTTGATCAGAGCAAGGTAAATACTTTTCTGCAGCTAAGAAATCCTTTAATGCTCAAACTGCAGGTATACATGAGCTATTAATGCCAGCTTTATAAAAATAAAAGCAAGCAACATTTAAAAAACACTATTTCCAAAATTATTAACTTCTCTTTCATAGTGATAATAGGAGCCTATACAGTAGTAGATAATCTTTTTGATAGTGGTAGAGCAGCATCTCGTTTGCTTGTTGATGTAGCATAAGTGATGCCACTTTTTCAGCAGGTTTTCTTGGCGGGTGAAGTTCAGAAGCAAGCTGTGATGCGCGGTATAGCTTAATCCTTGCCCTTTGCAGTGCGCAGGAGAACTGACAGAGGTTTTCAACTAAGGAAAATTCAGAGAATTCTGCCATGTAACTTTTAACTGAGGAAGTTTTCAGTAAGATGGAGAGGCTCAAAAAAGCCAGAAAGGGCAGTGCTCTTCCCTTTCTTGTTCTGCATTCCTTAAAATCATGAATTTCCTTTGACTTTCAAGTAGTCTTTAACAACCCTTAGTGCATTTATCCTTGATCTTAGAGGCCACCATATGTAGTCACTACCTCCTCATGTTATGGAAGTTATATTTGAAAATCTCTCTTAATTGAGAAAGTCCTTGAGATTAAATGGTGCTAACTAAAGCTATTCTTCCTGCTTTTGATATTGATAAAATGACCTTTTTTTTAAGCAAAGTCAGTGGTTCTGATGATAGTATAGGGGTTTTTTGTGTCAGTAGAGTTAACTTTAGGCTAGGTTTCATAAGAACCAGATGATAAGAAGTGTTCGGTATATTCTCAGACATGACTGAAGTAAAAAGTGCAGTATGGTCCAGTCCTTTCTCCCAGTATTTGTAAGTCTTTGAAAGCTCTGCTGGAAAAGTCTTTGGGTGGTTGTCTATACCAGCCTAGCACAGAGCAGTCTATGGAGCCCTTTTCTTTCATTTGACTCCAGTGCTGAAGGTTTTTGCTGTTTACTGGAAAATCACTTTTAAATTGGTTCTATTTCATGCTGCAGTGGCCTGACAGACCTGCTGGTTCAAAATTTATTTCAGGACTTGCTCTGTTTAAAGTCAGAAGGCTTCACCTAATGTGCTTAGAGTTGAGGTGTTACTAGGGACTGGGGAAGCAGGGGAGCGATGTGTATGTTACAGGATAAGGTTTTGTGTTGCTGCTGTTAGTGTTCAAAAACTACCATTACTTTTAGTTTTGAATAGGGTTTTCTGACATTTGAGTTCTTCACAGCAGTCTAGTAGTCTCCTGTCACATTTTGATTCTGTTTGCTATATTTTTCTTACATTTATAGTGGAAGTATATTCTTCATTAAAAAATGCATTAGACCACACTTGTCTGCTTCTGAGTATGTTTTAGTGTTTACTTATGTCCATTTTGCTGTGAAAATACAGTAATGAAGAGCAGACATTTTCCTGGTTTAAATTATACTGCTTTCCCTGTTATTCCTTATTGGTACAATGAATAGAGGGTATGTTTTCTTTTCCACTGTGTGCTTTTAAGAATACTTGAAAAGTAATTACTGAGGAGGAGTGGGTTTTTTATTGGTCTGTGGGCTTTGAATTAGTTAGGCCTGGAGATGTCTCTTCATAAAGTGTCGCACTGAGAATATGTTGAAAATATTCTATCTTCCTCAAACTGTTACTGACCTTAGGAATTCTGAATAAAACTTATTTTGCATGATTCTTACTGTTTCCAGGTTCCTAACAGGAGCAGGGAGCTACTGACTGGCAGATAAAACAAGTGCTAACACAGGAAGGAAAGCATAGGGGTTTTAGATCTGGTTGATGAAATTTCCAAAGAACAGTAATAAACCTAATGAACATAATTATTTGTTCATTTTATTTGTTGTACTTCTTGGCTAAGACAATTTTTAATTACTAAAATAATTATTTTTGCTTAAATGTATTAATAAGCATTATTTTTCAAGACACAAAATACATTTTGCTTGCTGTAAAACTTCTCAAATTTTGAGTGTGTTAACTTTAATTTTGGTTGCTCTAGAGCATGTTGGCTGCTGCTAAGTACCTGTAAAAGGTATTGATCTAACAGGACTGAAATGTACTGTGAACCTATGTATTTCCTTGATAACTTTAAAGATAATTATGTACATGCTTGATGAGAGTGCTTTATTTAGTGGTGCAGGATCCAACTTACTAGTCTTACCTACTCTCCTGCTTTGGTTATTTTTGTGCATGCAGTTGGCATCTCTCTGGAATTGTAACTTTTGATCCACTACAAAGGTTACAGAGTCCATATGACTATTCAAAGTGCACTTCTCATTGAATTTTATTCCTGACAGATCCCTCAATGGTGTGTTGACTACATGCGCTCGTTACCTGGCCCGAAGAGGGGAGTAGCCTGTACCCAGCCCCGGCGAGTGGCTGCAATGAGCGTGGCACAGCGCGTTGCTGATGAGATGGATGTCATGCTGGGCCAGGAGGTTGGTTACTCCATTCGGTTTGAAGATTGCAGTAGTGCAAAAACCATTTTGAAGTAAGTATGGCAGCTGTCAGGTAAGGTATAACAGCATACTTGGAGGTGGGGGAATTGCAGAGTAATGAAGGGTGTGAGCAAAGTTATGAAAGGAGTAATAATGGAGTGAATCTGTGGATTGGTGCTTTGTGTCTGGGTGGGGAGGAGAGACAAGGAGCCATAGCATGAGCTGAGAGAAACCTGAGGTGTGAGGCATGTGTAGAGTTGGAAATGATTCATTCCTCCTAAAGAGATCACGGCACCCTATAGAAATTAATTTTAAATGATCCACAAAGAAGAAGAAGGTGGTCTGAATAAGTATTTTATTATTAAGGTTCTACTCAGAATAAAGCCTTTCAGCATGCAGTTTCTCTTTGTTGTGTGTTCAGCTGACGTTTTGTGTGTGGTATCTTCTACTCAGGGTACTTCTGGTGAAGTTTAGTAGTCTATTTCACTAAAGAGTACTGTCCAAAGATTCAAAACTGTACTGACCGAAGATTCAAAACTGGTCTGTACCTGGCTCTGGGACACATAGTCAGGAGTGTTTTAGTTGTCAACTGCTATAGATTCCTGTGCTGTGTCAGTAGAACCAAGTGCATTTAGTGCATCATTCTGCAGATTACATTCAAAATGCTCAGTTAAAAACACCACAGAGTGTGGTTCAAGGATTAATGCTTTTCTATCAAAAGATGTCTTCTCTTTGGCATACAGGTAATTGAAGGGCTGGGCATAAAATTAATGTGAAAAAGAACTGTAACAGTAGCAGAAAAGCAAGAAGTGAACAGATGATCTGCAGACAGAAAGGGAGAGCAATTGCAGAAACAGTATTTCTTGGATTTTAGATGGTGTTTTCCTCTTTCTTTTCCTGTCTCTTAAGCTTATGTGTGGAAGTCCTGTCAGTAACTGTCTACAAACTATTGTAAATGTTACTAAACCTTGTTTCCCCCATCCCCTTTTTTTCCTAAGCTTTCCCCCCATAATCCCAGATTCCACTTATACTCTATTTCTATTTGAAAACTTAAAATGGTCTTGTTACAGTGTTAGAAGTAGTTTGCTGGTGGTCCTACTTTTTAAAAGTTGATTAGAAGTCCAAGCAACCTAGCAAATATGGAAGACGATTCTGCATCAAGCTTAGAAACAATTCCAACACTCATTTTGTTTATTATTTGTGTTCAGGTATATGACTGATGGTATGCTGCTTCGTGAAGCAATGAATGATCCTTTGCTGGAGCGCTATGGTGTTATAATTCTTGATGAGGCCCATGAGAGAACACTGGCTACGGATATCTTGATGGGAGTTTTGAAGGAAGTTGTAAGACAAAGATCTGATTTGAAGGTCAGTAATGATGAAGTCCAACACCATCACTTCTAGTTGAAGGCATACTGGATAAAATATCTGTGTGCTTACCATTTATAGTTGTTTTTTGATCTGTCATAACCCATATTGGAAGGCTAACCCTAGAAGCTTTGTATTTCGAAAGCTCCTACAAACAGTATAATTGTAGCTTTATTTTATGTATTGGACTTGCAATTTTTTGGGACCTTTTTAACAAGGTTGCTATATTCAGGTAGTAAAAATATTCTTAAATCACAGTCAGCAGTTTACTTTCTTAAAATTACATATTGCATGCATAACATGTCACAAATTCTTGTAAATTTTGAGTAACTTTTTTTCCTCCAAATCTACAGGTTATAGTTATGAGTGCTACTTTAGATGCTGGCAAGTTTCAGATCTATTTTGATAACTGTCCTCTTCTAACTATCCCGGGTCGCACCCATCCTGTGGAGATATTCTATACTCCAGAACCTGAAAGGGACTATCTTGAGGCTGCCATTCGAACAGTGATACAAATTCACATGTGTGAAGAAGAAGAAGGAGATCTCTTACTCTTTCTTACTGGACAAGAGGTACTTTCTTCTGTTTTCTGTTCATTGTTCCATACAGAAACTATTTTAAGTGACTTGTGTAGACTGAAGCACTTAGTTTCCTTTTCTAGTTTATCATTTGGATGGCTTGAGGCTTTTTGCCTGCCATACGCTTTAGGTCCTTTGACACTGTACATATCTGTAACATAAATGCTCTTCAAGTCCTTTCAAAAATAAAAATTCTCATCAACTCAAGTCCTTTTAAAACAGAAATCCAGAGAATGAGCCCTTTGTTTGTACTGATGGGAACTCAAAAGATCTGGGTACCTGAGAGCATCCTTGGATTTTTATGAAAATATAGTTCTGTGCACTTCTGGACATGTACTGTACAGCTTAACTGAAGAATAACCATTTGGTTCTGCAACTTAGCTATCAGTAATAGTTATAGTAAGAATGTTCAGGTTTTGTTTTTTATTAAAAACTTGGAGTATTAGGCTATAGACTTCATGTACCACAAATTCAGGAAGTCTCAGAAGTCAACTTAGTGCCTTGCAAAAGAGGATTGTATAAAAGCACTTAAGCTAAACTACATCAGGAAATCAGGACTTTCTGAAAATCTTAAATACTTTACTTGAATAAATGGGGGTGTATTTTTAGTCCTAATCTTTCTTTGAAGGTCTTTTGAGTGTCCATATTAGTAAACTGAGATGGAGAAGAGGTAAAATCCTGTAGTCATTTTGAAAGTTTGCTGGACTCAGTCAACCTAAATCTGTTTTTAGTAGGGGAAGACATGCAGCTAGCAAAAATGTTTTTCAGCGTATTCTTCTTGCAGTTACTACTCTTGAAGAAATACATTTCAAGAGATGTAGAACAATTCAGTGTCTTTCGTCTAAGCACACACAGCCTTAACTGTGCCAAGGGGGGACAGTGGTACAAATAACTTGTGATGCTAAAGGTATCCAGGCTTCTTGAGTAGATTTGCCAGTCATAAAGATGTGTTGCCTCTTAGATGAGTTTTAAGACATTAGATTAAAGTGTCATCTGGCAGGTCATCTCTCTTAGAAAACCAGCGCAATGACTGTCACTATAAATGCAAATACTCTGACTGTTACATTTGTCCTTCTTTGTTAAGAGTATTGCTGTAAGTTAAGGTACAGGTAGGAGAAAATACTTTCAGTGATAGTGGTTTTGAAACCTCCCTCGTTTTTAGCTTGAAGTTGTAGTCAGACTAGTCAGGTGCTTCAGTGTGCAGCAGTTGCAGAAGGGTGAAAATGGGTGACAACAGAAAAGAACACTGCTATCCAGCGGTTTCAGCAGATTTTATTTTCTTACCAAGGTGCTAAATCAGACTGATCTTCAATCTTTCACAAAGCACAAATACGTGGCCTTCTGGTTTATAAATTGTGCTTACTACATCAGTTGCTATGTATTACTCTAAGTAATCTGCTACGCTAGTCACTGCTGGGCACAGGATGAGTGTCTTCCTTTGGCAAATGGCTCTAGACCCACGAGTGCTACAGATTTCTGTTCTTCTGTATGAACAAGTTCTTTGATTTCCACTGGGTTAAGGACATAATGTATTATAAGCTAATTCTGAATAAAATTCTGTGCGTAGTACATGTTTGTGTGTGTATTTATGTAATTAAGCATAAAACTATCTACCACTGTATTACTGAATCACTTTAAAATTTGCATTTGAAAGCCAGTGTCCGCTCCTGTGGAGTCTTAGAGTTTTCCAATCCATGTATCAGTTGATGGTACTACCCAGGGGCACTTGGCTTGCCTGGAGCTAGGCTGAATTTGGGTGGTTAGCATGAAATTCAAGTCTGGTTTAGCTTCTGTAGAGAAGCTTAGAAGTATTTTAACCGTTTTGATTAATGACATTTTGGGGCCTCTGTTGAGCATCCTAATAGAGTCTCTGTGTGTATCACTGTTGAATCTAAAGTGATGTGACCTGCTGTACTCTCAGGAATGGGAAAGTGTGCCCTAGGTACCATTACCACTATGTGCTTGAGGTTCGTTAGGCTTAGTAGCTAGGCTAAAATTGATGTATGCTAGGCAGAAATGCGTTGTAGTTCTTTTGGATTCTTGAAAACAGTATGAACAGAGTGCAAGATTATTTGTTTTTCTTGTCAGAAAGATGCATTTACGAAGCCAAATGAAATTAGGGAAAGGGAAGATGTTTTAGGTGAAACTATGCAAGTGTGACTTGTTCAGAGTTTAAGAGGCTTTAAATGAAGTGTAATTGCAGTGATGTAAGGTAGAATGGGGGTCCTTATTGGCTGCTGTCTCCTCATCCAAATGAATTTGAAGTAATTTCATACGGGAATTAAGATGGATAGCAGTTAATTAGTGCGGATTAGTTAAGACACAGAGAAGATGATGGAACTTGGAGATAGCAGGGAAGATTCTATGTTGTCATGCCTAGAAAATTAAAACAAGCTTAAATATATTTGGAAACTAAAGGAATCTTAATTGTGTTAGCCTGTTACTGGATGAAGATAAAATTGTTGTTAATGGTGCAGAAATATGTGCTCAGAAATTTTGTTCCTGAATCCTTAAAGGAGCAGAAGTATATGATTACATTGTATGAACTGCTTTTGAGTCCATTAATAACAAAACAGGATGTTTGAAAACAAAATTTATTAGGAATTAATATTTTGAAACAGGACTTGTCCTACAGGCTCTGAAAGGAGGAAAGCTCGTTTGTGGATTTTAAAAACAAACAAAAAGCCACTCTGGTATATCAGGAAAATTTCAGAACATGGGAATAGTGTTCAGCTTTAATTTCAGTGTTCAAAAAAGGTGTAACATGGTGTGTTGGGTTTGCATGGCTAAGCTTTGGAAGCAGGGTGGCTTCTTTGAGGAGCTGCAAGAAGCTTCCTCCATGTCCAGCAGAGCCAATCCCTGGCAGCTTCAAAGACAGAGATGCCAATGGTCAGGGCTGGGCCAATTAGAAATGGTAGTAAGCCTCTGTGATAACAAATTTAAGAAGAAAGAAAACAAATCACTGAGCAGTTGTAATTGCGGTCAGAGGAGATGTGAGAACATGTGAGAGGAACAACTCTGCAGACACCAAGGTCAGTGCAGAAGGACGGGGGAGGAGGTGCGTCAGGCACCAGAGCTGGGATTCCCCTCGAGCTCATGGTGCAGCCCGTGGTGATGCAGCTGTGCCTCTGCAGATCCATGAGGATGCAGAATCCACATGCAGCCTGTGGAGGAGACCCATGCTAGAGCGGGTGGGTGCTTGAGAGGAGGCTGTGACCACACAGAAGGCCTGTGGAAGAGAGGAGGCCCCTTTGGAGCTGCCTGTCCTTGAAAGACTGCACCCCTTGGAAGAGTGACCCACACTGCATCAGCTCACAGAGATTTGTTGCTCACGAGGTAGACCTGTGTTGGAGAAGTCCATGGAGGACTGTCTCCTGTGGGAGGGATCTCAGATCTCATGCTGGAGCAGGAAAAGAACTCCCCTCTCTGAGCAGTGGAAGAAATAACTTACGATGAATTGACCATAACCCTAATTCCCTGTCTCCCTGTGCCACTGGGGTTAGACACAGAGCTGGGAAGGAGAGAGGAGTATGGGGAAGATGTTTTAAAGGTTTTATTTTACTTCTCATTATTGTGCTCTAATTTTTTTAGTAATAAATTCAATTAATATCTCTAATTAACAGGCCTTTGATGGGCCTGTTTTGCCCATGGTGCAGAAATTTGATGAGAAATCTCTCTCTGTCCTTATCTCAACTCATGAGCCCTTATTTATATTTTCTCTCCCCTGTCCAGCTGCAGAGGGGTGTGATAGGGAGGCTTTGGTGGGTGTCTGGCATCCAGCCAGCATCAACCCACTACACCTGGATAGCTGTAAGCTGGGTTGCCTGTCATCAGTCACAGGCAAAATTGGAAATTCAGAGGGATTTTGTTTCACAAGGGAAAAGCATAATTACATTTCAGTCAACATGTCTTTCTTAGACAATAGGTGTTGTCAAACTTGTTCTCAGTCTTTGAGATTACAAAGTTGGTAGTCTAGTTGTGTAGATACACATTTGTTAAGCTTGCAGATCTGAGAGGCAGCTGGTTTATTTTCTTCTGGAGTTCTAAAACAGTATTAGATTTTACACTCCATTGAGATCAATAATCCGAGAGTAGGTGTAACATCCTTACAGATGAGACTCGTGTGGTGGGAAAGACAGAAATAATGACACAGAAACGGCATAGATCTCTCTTACACTTTTTGGTAACGGGCATTTATGAATGCCAGTTGAGTTCTCTGTTGCCTTTTTTTAAAATAAAGCCAAGTGCATCGTTACACATTTATGAGGAAGTATCCAAGCTGCATCTGGAAATATGAAATACAGATCAGCAGAGTTATCCTTGATTGTAGATAAATATACTTTAGTCACTGTGAAGTTCAGTATTCTAGGAAGGCATAAAGTGATATTTGTAAAACTGATGGTGTAGAAAAGAGTTACAAAACATTTTTGATGTTCTGATCGAAAGCTTGGTAAATGAGGGTTTATTTTAAAGGTACAATGTTTTTGTTCTAGTGAGACTGGTTAAACTCTGAAGTTGAAAGAAAACAGACTTTCTTGTGTGGAAATGAAATAAAAATTGGCGACTCTTTTGGTCTCACTGGTAGTGGTTGGGTGAGGTTAAGAGGGAGTCTTGATTGGGCTGCAGTGAATACAAGTTGTCTTGTTTAGCTCCATATAGAAAGTATTTGGGGAGTTGGGCAGCATGAACTTAAAGAAGTGTAGTAATACTAATTTTATTCAAATGCTGAAGGGAGGAAGGTTTTTTGCCCTTTATTCAAGATGATGTCAATATTAAGTATTTCGAAGAGATCAGGTCAAAGAGACCCTGAATATGGGAATTATGCTTAGGCAAATTCAGTTTTGACTTGACAGAGTAGTTTTAGTTATGTCAGTTGTTGACGTTTCCCATGTATTACTTTTCTAGTCTTTGTACATAATTTTACAAAGTTTTGTTTCACTCACTTTGTATTCAGACATCTGAAGTGGTGCAGCTCTTGGTGTCAGTTCTTTTTACAGCTGTTTTGTCATTTTAGCTTGTAGCAGCTTGTAGCTGCTTTTATTTCTAGAGGAAGAAAGGGAAATTAGGGAAGTTTCATGCAGGCTTTGAGGACAAAGTCTGCATTTCTAGAAAGGTTCATGTCATCAAAGCCAGATGTGGCTAGCTGTGCCCTGCCTGTGATGGAAATCAGAAGAGGATGACTTAAGCTGTCTGCCAGATGTTTCTAGTTTGTGAAGTAGAATGCATTTATGCATTTGTTTTCCTCCCCCCATGTTCATTTTACACAGGGTGAAATTGCCTTATGGTTTTTTGGCATTAGTTTCTCTTGGGTTTTAAGAGTTACGTCTGTTTGACCTATGTATCCAAGGTAAAGCTAATTCTAACTGTATAATGTAGCGGCTGATCTTCTGTGGATAGGACTGTCATCTCCTGTTTAAATCAGTTTAAAGTATGTTTTAACTGGAGCAGTCTCAGTTTTGCTCATCCTTTGAGATTCTTTAAGCGTACCAAATACAGGGTCAACTGAAGAAAGGGGTTCTGTAATAATGTTCCCAAGGACCATGTTTACAAAATCATTGAACTCTATTTTGCATGCCAAGGGCTTGAATTGTTCTGTTGAATGTGCTTAAATGGCATTACTAGTCACCATCTTTTTGTAAAGATGCGGTCCAGTTCAGATAGTATGATTGAGTGGGGCTTGGCCAGCAAGTTCACTGGCTGTTTGCATAGACCTCTTTGGCCTGTGAGTTAGAGGGAATGCCAGCACTCAGATTCCTTTGGCTTAGGGTACCTCACGCATGGACCATCATTCAGTAACTGCTGTTTAGCATCACTGTAATTGCACTGTACCTTCTCCATGGCAGCACGGATGAGTCTTGCACACATACAGAAAGCAAGGATTGCTGGAGTTGCAAGAGCAATGTAACTCAGTAATTTGAGGTCACAAGGATACTCAAAGGAATGGGAAACGCTGAGGGGACTGGGTTTGTTCAGCCTTGAGAAAACAAGGCTCTGGGTAGATACCATCATCATCATAAGCCACCATTTAAAGGGTGGCTACAAAGTAGATAGAGATTCCCTTTTGATAAAGATCCACATGAAAAGATAAGAGGCAATGGATAAAAGTTAATCCTGATGAGACTGTGATTATACACAAGGAAAATTTTTCACAATGAGAATAATCAGCCATTGGAATAGACTCCCGGGGGAAATTGTGGATTCCACAATATTGGACGTGTAGGATTTAGCTGGACAGGGTGTTGGGCCATCTTCCCTAGACTGTGCTTTTGACAGGAAAGGTTAGATTAGATCATCCTTGAGTTTCCTTCCAGCCTTGTGTTCTGTGATTCTGTGAACTGCATTGTGGCTTGTCATTCTGAGTTTCTTTTTATGTTTGTGGGCTTTGGGTTTTTGTTTTTTTTGACTATCATTAAATGGAACTTGTAATGGAGCTACTGAGAATCATGTATTTTGTTCAGCACACACTTGCTTCTTAAAGACATTGTGCACTAACTGAATAATACATGCAACTGCTCCTGTAATATTTTTCTGTCATTCATGGTTTTCAGTATGAGTACCATACTTTTGACTGCAAAAATGCTGTCAGGAAAAGAAATGGAATTTCTACTGAGCATTCAGCTTGAACGTGTAATAAAGACTTTATTTTCAGCAGCAGAAGAAAATAATGTGCGTGATAGGCAAAATCAGTCTGTTGTGCGATTAATTTTATACAGCTGCTTTTAGATGAACTGCTAATAATACATTCAGATCCTTAGTTTTTAGTGCAGAGCTAAGGTATGGTAGGTGTCAGAGTAGTGAGGTGATACAAAGCGGTGGAGATGTGGTATTGGAGGCAGCTGATGAGGTATTGGTTTTTGGTTCATTTACTTCCAGGTTTCTCTTTGCTGGGTGTTCTGAGCACAGAGCTGGAGAAGCCAGTGTGTTTCTAAATGGAAGTGGCACAGACAGTCCTTAAAAGTTGTACCTAGAAGATTTTTAGCAATAAAACTTTCAAAGTGGTAATTTTAGGAAAAAGAGTGAGTATTGCTAAATATTACTTAGTAATACAAAGTCCTGTTCATGTTTTCAGGCTTGTTAGTATTTCCTAGTATACATCAAAGATGGCAGTGGGGTGAAGATTTAAGCATTAGTCCTGTAAGTGGTATTCTTGAAGTTAAGCCAAAGAAAGACTTACAGTCCTTTTGGTTTCAGTCCCAGCATTCTGAGAGTTCAGGACTCCTTTTGACAGCAGGCTTCATACTCAAGAGTTTCCTTCTGGGCTGGTGGACCTTTGCATTTCTATGTGCACAGAAAAAAACGCAGCTTCAGTGAGAGGTATAAAAGTTAGTGAATCCGGGTGTTTCTGGTTTTTTGAGGCACTAGCCATTTTAGCCTGCCTTTTCTTTGGAAAAGTGGGTTAAGTTGGAGTAAAACTCCTGTCATATTCAGGAGGTGTAAGTAATCTACTTTAGTGTTCTGTGAAAATACAGATAACTGCACCACTGTTACTAATAAAATGGAGGGAAGCTGTGCACCCTGTTCTTGCTTTGTTTTCTGAACAGTACAATGCTAAGCATTGATTCCCATACAGACTTAGGTCTTGCACAAATGGAAGTTCATGTTAAAATCGTGAAGCGTTTTGGGATCTTAAAATTGCTTACTGATATTTAAGCTCCTGAGTTAAAGTTACCTAATTTGACAGGTATTCTAAATGTTGCCTGTTGTCCACCAGTTGTTTGAAAACAAAGCAGCCTGCTCAGGTTTTTATCTAGAACCAGTCTTTAGTCACACAGATTTGTTGGAAAGAACACCATTTTTCAATTAGCTTAAATTTTATTTAATAATAATCTTGATATCATTATTTCCCTGATTCCAGCTTTTTCCCCTTTTTATAAGCTATTTTTACTTAGCTGTAAGTTCAAAATAAAAATTGCTGTCACTTGGGTGTTGAGATGACTTTGTTTTTCCTGTTTGAAAAATACTCACCACCCCATTACTGCATTGATCGCTAGTATACAAAACCAGATAATTTCTGTTTACTGATTGTAGTCTGTCTTTGAAGCTTTTCCAAGGAATATCACTTAGGCTGCTGATGGTGTGGAAGAATGTTGATGACTTCATGTTAATGTTCAGAGTGTTAATGTTCTACTATGAGGTTCTCAACTGCCCCTTGGTTCTAGTTTCCATAGTGTTGCAACTAAACTGTACTATTGTCTGTATATTGTAAATTTTTTTTGATAGGATCAAGAAGTTGTTTTTGGAAGCTTTAAAGTACTTAATATGACTGTCTGGGACAAATCTGATAACTGGATTTTGTGAAGTATGGATGTGTTGTGACGCTTGTGTAAAGCTTGTGTAATCTTTCCTCTTTTTATGGTCTGCTTGCTTTTTTACCTTTTGATAGTCAGCTCTTTTTAGAATGAGTGCATCGATGGGCAGTTTCATTGACTATGATTTTACTGAGAACTATTTCTCAAATGTTAGTCCTGAGAAGTCTTGTTTGTGAAGAACTAGGATGAATCTAATAACTTCAACATGGCTAAAAGCCTCATGCTTTTTGTATGTTAAGCTTGTGTTCTTTGGTTAACTCTGAAGCAGGTCCTTGTGCTGGGGCACTCAGCATCATGGGTCTAAGTGTGGTCAGTTTCCTTCAGATCCTTTGATCCTCTGTCCCTGCTTCCCGTACCCTATTATCTCAGGTGGTCAGTGTGATAGTTCAGGGCTTTGAGGAGTTTTTCAGGCATAATCCAAATGCAAGGCAGGTTCACTCTACCTTCTTGTTGTTCTGCCTGAGAAGAAGTTTCCTCTTCTGTGCAGATTGATGCAATAATCTCTCTTCAAGGAAAGGGTTTTATAATGAATTTGTTTGGAGTAGATGGTGTGCAAATATTTAAAGGTGTGTGGTTTGTTTGTTTTTAAAAAGCCTTTCATACTTGAATAAATTGGGACGATTGAATTAGACTTGCTGAATCTTTAAAGGATTAAAGATAGGATTCTGCCTTCAACTGTGTGTCTCATATCTCTGGATTTAAATGTCTTCATGGGTTGCAAAGAGATTTTGAGCACTCAAAGGCATCCTTAACACATTCAAACTGTTCTTGCTACACATACTCCTTCTAGCTTGTGTACTTGGGGATACCAGTTTTGGTTATTGTCTGGGTGGTTCTGGATACAGTTAGAACCATAGAATATCCTGAATTGGAAGGGCCCCACTAGCATCATCAAAGTCCAACTCTTAGCCCTGTAGAAGACCACCCCAAAGGTCACACTGTGTGCCAGAGAGCTTCTTCCAAATGTTTCTTGTCTCTGGCAGGATTGGTTCTGTGGGGACTTCCCTGGGTAAGTAAATGTACTAGTAGTAGATACACTGAAGTAGATACACTGTTTTCTGTTAGTGTGGTAAATAAAAGGAAACTACTCTTTAAATGTAAAATTGTTACTACTGAAGAATTCACTTTTACCTTAGATGAGTGGCAGTGGCTCTTGGTGTCTTGCATCCTTCTTAAAGCAGTTTATGATGAGAGGGCCGTAGTTACCTCTGCAAGTATGGCATCTCTATTTTGAAGTATTCTAATGAGTCCTTATTCTAGATACTTTGAAACTATGTTGGTAAACTCTAGGAAGAATGAATACTTCTATATCTTCTGAAAGTTGATCAGTAGCTGTGTACACATGCCCTGAAGAGTGGAGTGCTTTTGTATTTCCTTTCTTGCTTGTATTTTACTTTCTCTTAAGTGTAAAACTTAAGAGTCTCTAGTCATTACTATTGAGGACTAAGCATCCTGTCCAGCATCACAGCTTTCCTAATTACACAGTGTAATCTGCACAATTCCATGAATGGTGTAGTGACCTTCAGACCAGGAGCTAAGGTCTATGCTGTATTTTTGTTTATGTTAAATATTTAACTCCCTTTGCACTGGGAGGCTATTACTGAACTTGAAATGGGGTTGTATCAGGAGAACAAGTACTTAACACCCACATTAAAAGAAAAAATTATTCTCTTGTAGTAAACTAGTAGTGGGCATTCCAGATCAGTTTTTTATATACCACTTATATTTTATGAAGATGTGTTGGATTTGTTGGCAAAGTGCACCTTTTAAACAAAGGAGCTTTTGGTAAATACCTGCAGTTCATTCAAATTGGGAGTGCATTACCAGAAAGCATTAGGCTTACTCTTAAAAGGTCTTTTCATGTCAAAGAGGAAGAGCCTTTATTTTGCCATGCTTACATTAATTGTATACACTGATCAATGCAGAACAAGTATTGTCTGTGCTTCTTTAAAACATATTCAGTGCATTTGCGCTAAGAATATAAATGTCTGCTTAAAAACAAGTGAAAGACCCATATCCACCTGAATTTATGATTTCTAAAAAGGAAACTGCTTTTGTTTTTCAAATCACAGTTTAAAGCAGTCATTTTATGGAGCCTTTAGATTACCAGTTCCATATATTTGCATTAGGGTCTTAAGTATCACTTCAGCTTCAGGCTAGTGAATATGATAGGGGAGGTCTCCTCTCTTTTCTCGCAGTATGTTGGAGGTCCCCCTCTTTTTTGGAGTATGTTGGAGCCATTGTTTTTACTTTTGCCTACTGTTGTTTCTTGTCACGATTTTCTCCCATCGGTGGTTCAGATGGAAGATCAATAGTTGGTCAGTATGTCTCTTAGTTACACTAGTGGAGGCTCTGTTGTGATTTTTAAGTTGAAGATAATGAATTGTGTTACTCATTAACCTAAGCTTCTGTGCATTCCAGTTTTCATTAGCTCTTGTCATAACTACAGGTCACCTAGCTGGCTTAACTGTAGTAGTTTTAAAACAAAATGGAGTTAGAACGATTGGGCTGTGGTGAACTGCTTGTATGGTAAGCAGAAAATAGGCTAGAAAATACTGTGGTAAAAAAAGGCATGAAAAATCTTTGATCTTCAGAATATTTCACTGATTTTTGTTAAGCTTAAATGGGATTTCAGTTAATTTTAAAGTAAAATCTGAAACACAGGATTGAGAGGTTTGGTTTTGAGTATCCATGTTTATATTGTAAAGGTGTTTGTTCTCATTAGGTACAATGAAGCAAATCTTCCATATAATTGCATTAGTGATACGTGACATTAAAGCTTAATTGGCTTATTTTAAATATCTTGCACATCAATTTCCTTCAGATTGTGAAAATTGAAAAGGTCATGAGTGCAGTTTAATATTCCGGGGTGAGAGATTTCAATTTTAGTACAATTTGTAGAGATTTAATTAGGAAACATGACTGAAAGAAAAAGGATGTTGAATGCAAATTAGGCTGTTCATTAGAGTATAGAAGCTGAAACATCTTGAAGTATTGTGGAAATTTGATTGCAGATTCAGTAAGCACCTTGATTGATTTTTTAAGTTATTTTTATTTTTTAAAGTAGAAGTTACTGTAATTGTTCTTCAGGGTGTAGACTTAATCTTATTGTCATAGGCACTCTAAATGTGCTTCCTTTTTCATGAAGTTCTCTTCTAACGACTATTTTTGTTTTGCAGGAGATTGATGAAGCCTGCAAGAGGATAAAACGTGAAATTGATGATTTAGGTCCTGAAGTCGGTGACATAAAAATCATTCCATTGTATTCCACCCTTCCTCCACAGCAACAGCAAAGGATATTTGAACCTCCCCCACCAAAAAAACAAAATGGAGCAATAGGAAGAAAGGTAAATACTAAGCTGTGTTAGTATTCTGTTCTGTAAGTAGCTACCCACAGTTGCATGGGCAATGGAATATGACTTTCAGCTCTGTTAAATATATTTGGACAGCAACAAGTACAATTTTTTTATGAAGCCTTAAAAATGAAGTATTTTATTACATTCGAATTTTTAGATGTCTTGAATTTTTTTTTTCAGTACAAATCAGAGGTATGTCATCCACCTGTATAGGGCCAGGATGTTGTAGTAACAGTTTGATTTGACTGAATGGAAGCAACATTCATTTCAGTTTCTTTTGAGAATTACGATTTGTGAGGAGGAATGGGATTATTTCTTCCATAATAATTGTTTTGAGATGTGTGGGGTTTTTGTGTGTCTGTGGGATGTTTTGGGGTTTTTGGTTTGTTTGGTTTTTTGTTTGTTTGGTTGGTTTTTTGTTTTGTTTTGGTTTAAGACAAAATGGGCTGTCTCTTCAGGGTAGGTTGTCAGGTAGGTTTTATCTGTTTCTTAAGGTTTACGAGAAAGTGACAGTTAAAACAAATATGTTGAAATTCAAGGTTTGTATTTTCTGTAGTAATATATGAGAAATTGAGGTTCTTTATTAGGCAAAATAGATTGAGAAGCTGAAAAACTTGAAATGGCACAGTAAATGTTCTTCATAAAATTAATGTGTCAATGCTCACAATAATCCATAGTAGAAGCTATGTGTTCTATTAGAAAGGAATTGTATTAGAGCTTCCTGAAACTAAACTAATGCTCTATGAAAATGGCAGTCACAAAGCTAAGATTTTGAAGGTCAAAGCTGAATCATACTATGTGCTCTAGGCAGGGTTTGTTCCTTGATTATTTGTTGTTTTTTGCAGTACGATGCGTGTAGAATACTAGTGACAACTTTCTAGTCTTCTGGAAGAGTAAATCACTTAATAAATTTAGTGAAATTATCTTCCTTTTCCTGTAGAAGTTGATTGCAGAAGGCATGCAGTCTGAAATCATGAAACTAATGCTGCAACAAGATTGTATTTGCAAATGACTTAAATGAATGAAATTGCTTTTAAGTAATGAACAAGTAATAGCTGTATTTCAGTAAATTTTCACTCATTTTGAAAACTGTACCCTTCACAATACACAGTTTTTGATTTTCTGTGTAACAGGATAACAAGTGCAGAGCTTTTGTTTCTGTTGAAATGACAGAGCCAGTACCAGTCTCTGAGCTCAAGACACTCCTGGTGTGGCAGCTGTTTTGCTACAAGAAAAGTTGTTATGCCCAAAAGATGCCAACTGTAGGCAAAAGCAGGCACAGTATATAGGCAGCAGACTCAGACCTATGAAGTTACTTTTTCTTTTTGGCTGAAATGTTCTGGCTTCCCAGTTTTAATCTCCGTAAAAAGTCTAACTATGAGTGAAAGTGCATCTGTGTTGTATATTTTTCAAATGTTGGTTTAGTTTATTTAGTGGTAGTGATCAAGATATGTGAAATAATAACCATGTGGTCCCGTGCCTGTCCATTTAAGAAAATGTCCATTTTCATCCAGTGCCTTGTGGGAGTTGAACCTGGATTTTCAATCTGCTGAGGTGGGAGCTAGTAGGTGATCTGAAAAACTTCAAAGGCTCTAGTGGTCATGCAAGCGTAAGTGAAGTGCTTGCAGTATCTGAATAAGTATCTCCTGAGCTTTAACTTTGTGAAATGAGAGATGCTGGAAGCAGTGTGGCATTTTGTTGTAGTAATGATGGTAACAGCTAGTGGTGATTCAGCTTGATAACTTAGAACTTTGTTTGTCCTGTTTGTGCTAAGAAAGCAGCTGTTATTGCGAGAAGGCTTAATACTACAGGTAAATACTCTGATAAACTAGTAAGAATGTTTTTTTTAATTGAGGAAGATGAAAATGAATTAGTTTGTCTTGTCCTGTGTTAGAGGCTCCTTTTCATCTTATTCCTACTTTTCAAATTGTTCTAGTTTCTGTTTCAGCAATCTTGAGCATTGCTAGTTAATACATATGCAATATAGATATGTTTTTAGATGTAGATACTACATATATTTTAATATTCAAAACAATGTTTTTAAATTAATCTCAGAAACTGCAAAACTGCATCTAAGGCTAATTAGACTTTATTTTGTATAGTTTAGTGTTAATTTCAGTTGTTTGATGTCCAAGTAACTTTGTACTTTGATTTGGACTTGAAAGATGTGCTCAAATTTCATCAGCTTTTTTTTTTTTTAAATTTCTTCTGTTTTTACAGTTATTAATTATCATTTTTTAAGCAATGTGGCATTAACAAGTGATATCTGTATGTGCAACAGAATCCACTATGTAAAAAACTTCCTTCTACCTTCTGTAGTATAGATTGTTCTAAAAGTATAAAAGTTCTGTATAAATTGAGTAAAAATTAAGTAAATTCAGGTACAAAGAAAATTGTCGTACTGCTGTGGACTAAGCGTACCAACTGTATTGAGTTCTGCTATTGAAGTGTCCTAATAGAAATCAGTGGTTAAAAGGATAAAAACCTTTTGTCTCTGCTCTGTAATTAGTATTTAAAGAATCTGAGTGTGGATGGTTCCATAAATTAGCAGATACAGAAAAGCACAAAACTTTTAAAAGGAGGTATACTATGTAACAGCAAGCTGAATGTGGATTGACTAGGTTTTTAATGTGGGAGTGTGAGTTTAATTTGTATATTTAATGCATTACAATTTTTTAATGAAAATGTATGGAGATTTTTTCACTGACTTGCACTGATACTGGTAGCTGTTATCTCTTGACTAATTTGTCCAGGTTCCTGTGAATGACGTGTACAGGATGTTTGAGGAATTCTAAGTCACACATCATTTCAGGTTGAAACACCATAATTGCAAATTAATTGCAGTGTTTTTTCCACCAAAGTACTGCTTTCAATATATTGTAGTATTTGGGCAATCTTAGACCTTAAGAAGAGACAAACTGAGTGTAATAAGTAGCTGACTGGCAAAGTGACCAGCCAGCAGGAAGGGGAATCAGCAGGATTATCAATCTAGTCCAGTCACTGGCCTCATTGTAATTCTGAACTAAGTGTTAGGGGTCTCTCCAGTTCTGATTGATAAATTGAAAGCAGTAATGTTAGAATGCTCTGAAATGAAGAAGTGAATGGTAAACACTTGTGAAATGCTGAACAAGTTTTGGGTCTGCTATTGATGTGATTCAGTGTGGTCACTGTTGGGATGAGGGCTAATGGTATCCATAGCCTGTTACACTGCATCTCTGGACATAAAAATTAAAATGGTGGCAAATCAAGCCTCACAATTCTTGGTAATCACCTTTGCTTTAGCTCTTGCATGTGACTTAACCTTCTGAAAGGCTAAGAATGTAACATTAAAGATATATAGAGGTGTTTGAATATCTGGTGATGGAAAAAGATGAAGTAGAAATTAAATACATATTGTTCAGGATTTTAGCTGGAATGTTTTGGTAACAGCTTTATTTGAAACCAAATAAAAGAAAATTCTTTGCTGGTACTGTATATAACCTTTGATTTAATAGTATTTAACCAGTTTACCCTGTTCAGTCTTTCAGAAAAAGGTAAAAAGCTAGAATTAATAGATGATGTTAAAGGGATCCACTGTAACTTGTCATTTTGTACCAGAGATGTGAGAAAAAATTTTGAATAGTGGTGTCATAAATTAAATTTTTGCTCTTCTTTTTCTCAACTAACATTTGTTATGTTTTTAATATAGGGGAGCAAAAAACAGTGGGCAAAAATTGCTCTCTTTTCACTAGAAGTTCATCAGGTTGATTTGAGATCATCCTGTGAAAGTGCTGGAGCGCAGCTCTGGTAGTTATTGATTAAGCGACAGGAAGTTTGCTGAAAATTATTTGTGCAGAGACAAAATTGGAGCCCTTCATCTTCAGGATAAAGTAGTTTCATTGAGTTGTTTGAGTTTTTGTTGGGTTTTTTTTGACAGGTTGTTGTGTCGACTAACATTGCTGAGACATCATTAACAATAGATGGCGTAGTGTTTGTGATTGATCCTGGCTTTGCAAAACAGAAGGTAAGTACAGATTTTTTCTCTTTTCAGTAGGAAAGTTGCTGGAATCTGGTTTGTTCAGGTAACTCTTCCCTTTGCAAATACTGATAGGTCTTTTTCCAGTTGAAATCTTGAACTTGGTTGGTTTGGATTTGTTTTGTTTTTAACTTACAGTTTTTATGGTTTGCACGTATTCCACAAACTTTAGATAGAATGATTTTATTTACAGGAAAGAAATGTGAGAATTTTGAGTTAGACTTGGAATATGGATTTTCTAGATATGTTAGGAAGGGTAGTTTTGTACTGTGTCTGTGCCTGAGGTTGCTCAAGTAAAACAAAAAAAAGGTATGAAAGTAAATAAAACTGGTTCTAGAAGCCTCTTAAGTCACCATAGAAAATTCCAGCACTGAAACGAGAAGGAAGGAATGATACCTGCTGTTTCATGTCAGTATTTATCATGCACTGTTGCAGCCCTGAAGATTGTAATCAAGCTTGTATTGTGGTTCTTGGAACATAATAGGATGTTCAGAGGAACTGAAGTATCTTTCCTACAGTCGGCCCAGTAACAAAATAAAATAAAATATGAATCTCATTATCTTCATTTAGTTTTTTCACTAAATGTAACTTTCTTTATAACTTGGTTTCTTAGTCTTTTCCTTTAATAGTGGTACACATCAGCCTTTTTAACTTTTGCAAAATGAGACAGACATACAGCAGAATGGGAGTACAGCCAGTGTGTTTTAATGCACAAGTTTCCATCACCAGTATGGCTGAACTTCTTTCTCAAATAGTTCTTATTACAGAAGGTATTCTTCCAGTATAAGAACTAGGGCTTCTGTACATATTTTATACTTTGTCATACCAGAAAGGTCTTAAAACATGGACCGAGAATGTCTTAAACAGAAACTACTACCTGACTACTGCCTTTTTTTTCAGTGTATTCCTTTCCATGTGCCCCATTGAGTTGGCAGGGCTGCTGTTTAGGTATGACTGCAGTGGAAGTTTTACAGTAAATATCAGCACGTGTTCTATACTGTGACAGACTGCATGTATCCTTGAAATACAGTTTTCGTTTGTCATTAGGCTGATCTTTACAGTTGTGTAAAACCTTAATGCTAGATTTTTCTGATCTATGGAATATGATTATTCAACCTCATAATTACATCAGGACGTTTTTATGGAATTTTTTGAGCATCACGAGTGTTTAGAACTCTGTCGAACAAATTGAACACATTCCTTTTGCCATGAAAATCTTATCTAAAAATACATTTAAGAACTGGGAGCCTGGCAGGAGTTGCTGTTAACAAATGAGTAAAAAATGCTATTCTCTAGGCAGTTGTATTTGAAGCTCTCTCTCACTGATCCAGAGTCTTTTGTAGCCAGATTTTTTTTTTTTTTCAGATACATACCTTGTGATTTCCTAGTCAGACGCTGTGTTTAAAAATAAGTTTAAAGCAGTTTGGATAGTTGTCCTATCCGTGAACATTGTTTATTCTTTTCCCCTCTTCCCTGCTTTGCAATAGGTGTACAACCCTCGTATCAGAGTGGAATCTCTGTTGGTGACTGCCATCAGTAAAGCGTCTGCCCAGCAGCGAGCTGGCCGTGCTGGTCGTACTCGGCCAGGCAAGTGCTTCAGGCTTTACACAGAGAAGGCCTACAAAACTGAAATGCAGGTAAGACTGTGGTTTTTACATTGTGTTTATAAAAATGTCTACTTCAGGTCTTTGAGTGCTGTGCTATTAAACAAAATCAGAATTCCAATGCTTCTGTAGTATAAAGTGTCTGGAAGAAATGTTACAAATTTTCTTCTTTTTTTTTTCCCCCCCCTCATCCCCCCAGGACAACACATATCCTGAAATTTTGAGGTCTAACTTAGGATCTGTAGTATTACAGCTCAAGAAGCTTGGTATAGATGATTTGGTGCACTTTGATTTTATGGATCCTCCAGGTACCTATTTCCATCTTTCCAATCGTTATTTTTGTGACTATTTTATATAATGACAACACAGAATAAATTCTTTTATTGCTTTTTTTCTGTTTTTTTTATTGTAATCTGTAAGGAATGTCTTGTGTTTATCCTGAAATTTAGTGCTCTGTGTCATATCAAAGCAAGCTTTTTGTGTTCCTTCCTGTGTCACAGCTTTTTAACGGAACCAAGGAATCAACTGAATGCCCTTTGCCTTCAGAGAATAAGAGAAAATTCTTGGCATTAGAAAATCTGTTACTTGAGTTTTTTTAACTTATCACCTTGATTACACATTCTAATTGTGCAATCAGTTAACAACTGTTTGTAAATAAAATTGGCTGGTGTTTTTAAAGCTGAATACTTTGGTTTGGCTGAAACTATAGCATTAATGTGCATCTTTCCTCTAAGTGTTAAATGTACATACATGCTTCAGAAATAAGTGGGTTGTATTGCTAATTAAAAATGTAAATAAGCCATATATAAATATGTGAGTTAGTTGTTCTTTCCCCTAAAATAAAAACCTGACATAGTCTGTTACGTTTTTAAATAGTTCTACAGAAGAATTAAATGTTTTCTGCTGTGCAACATCTATAATAACTTAGCAGAAAGACTTTTGGATTTCCTTTTATTTTTCTTTGTGGGTTAATACTGACTCTGTGTGAGGAATGCAAGATTAAGAGAACATTCTTACTGGCTTTCAGAAAGACTAGGTATCTAGAGTTGACATGGCTGAGATTTTAGGACTATTGATCTATTTAGTATGGAACAAGGGGAAAAGTATCTGCAGGGAGAAGTGATACTACTGGTACTGAATATTTCAGAATGCCACTGCTGTCTGAATTTTGAAAAGCAGTAATCTTCAAATATTCAAAGCTTGTGATTAAGTTTAAAGCTTTTCTAAATAAGTGTTCCCTCCTTGCCACCTCCATTCATTCGTGCCTGGGTGTGTAGTACTGAATTTGGTAACAGTTTCGCATTTGGATGCTAGTGAATAGAGAACAACAACAAAAAAATAAGATACCTAATAACAGTCTGTGCTTCCTTGTTTTTTGCTGATTCAGAGCAGTTTGGTTAATGTGTGAATTTGCATATTTTTTTCTTTCAGCTCCTGAAACTCTGATGAGAGCCTTAGAGCTTTTGAATTATCTGGCTGCTTTAAATGATGATGGAGACTTGACTGAGTTGGGATCCATGATGGCTGAATTTCCATTGGATCCACAGCTGGCTAAAATGGTTATTGCAAGCTGTGACTACAACTGTTCTAATGAGGTCCTATCTATTACTGCCATGTTGTCAGGTAATAGCAGGAAAAAAAATACTAAACAAAATGCAGATCTTCAGTTTGGGGAAAATTTTATTTTTCCACATCAAAAAAATAACATAAATATATTTCTAATAAAATTACAATTGTTTTTTGAAACTTCATATATGGGTTCAGTCATTATGGATTTATGTAGAGACCTTGAAGCTAGTGAGTAGTAATGTTAAAAACTAATGCATAAAATGGTCAAAGAGTTTGCTCCTGACATCAGTTAGAAGTGTATATATATTTGAATTGTTGAGGGTGGGGTGGGGAATCAGGCTAGTGGAACAGAAATTTCTATTTGGGTTCATAGTCAGGACCAGAAATGTCAGTTCAGCCACTATTTTTAAGGCAGTGAAATCTGTTTTGTATCGTGCATTCTCCTGCACTTTGATAAATCACAGTCTTCCCAAAAGGATTAGAGTATAATTTATATTAAATCATAAGCTTGTACATGATACATTTTTCAGGCATTAAGTGGAAAAACTGGAGAACAGTCAGTACTTTCAAAGGGGAAAAAGAAACTTGGAAGGAAGATGTATCTTTATAAGAATTAACTTAGGTTCACAGCTGTACTCCACTGCTGTTACATGAATAGCTCTATGTCAGAGCAGAGCTGCTTGCTGAGAGAGCTTGATGAGAGGAGAATGTTACCAAGCAAACCTCGTATTTAATTTGCCAGTTGTGTAGAAGTGACTATTTTAATTAGAGGTCATAGGACAAGCAGCAAGTTTTAATAATTATGAAAATGGGGGTGTTCTCACTCACAAGTACTCTTTTGTCTTTGGGATGTGCTATTTCACCAGCCTCTCCACAGTGCAGGTGTATTGCTGACATGCTTAACTTGGTTGGATAGGGAAAAAAAAATTGAAAGTCTAAAATCTGTTGCTTCAGTTTAGTCTTACGGTATATTTCTATGAAAACTTTTAAGAACAAGTTAAAATGTTTGTTTCAGAGTTATGATTGTTCAGACTCAGAGCAGATGGGCAGGGCAGAATTATAATTTTTTTTTAATTAAATGGTAGGCTTAATTGCGGAGGTGGTGGTAGGTTGGTGCCTGTCTTTCTCTTCCCCTTTTTCCCCCCAGTGTCTACTATAGAACAAGTCAGTTTAGGTTTTTGTCCATGGCCTACAACTGATTTGCCTTATTCCTTTTCCAATTTACCTTTTCCCAGGCCATGATAATACCTTTTCTGTTTTAAGCCACAATTAACATAATGATAAATAAGTTTTGAGGGAAAAATAAAAAATTGATTGAAGCTCGTTAATGTACGGGTCATAACTAAAACACTACTCTTTAAAAAACCCTTAGTCCTGGTATTTGTGAGAGCTGTTTCCCAATGTAAGCACTTCTTTTAAACCAGCAGCATAATTGTATGTTTTGGTGCATTAAGTGCACATAAAGTTTGTCAGGCTCTCGATAGCAATCCATGTATTAAGCTTGGACTGAATGGGAAACTAGGTAACAGAAAAGACCAAAAATAACATCAAATAAATGAGCAGATTAAATGATTATACTTCATCTTACGAGAGCCATGGTGTCATGCTGTGGTATGGAAAGTGCTATTACTTTTTCAAAATGCTGCGTTAAGCCAGTGATAGAATAATCTGGATTTTGCTTTTATTAGTGTGAGTTTGAAATTAAAATACTCTTTATATTATCTCTTTTTTCAAATGCAGAACCCACTATACAGGGTGTTTATTTCACACCTGCATTTCCATTTTCTTTAATGCATTGGTCTTTGTTGATTTGTTACCATGATTCAGTGTTGCTCTGTGGGTTTCTTTCTCCAAGTTCCATCTGGTATTCAGCTCACAATATCTACTGCTTTGGGGCTTTTATGCAAATCTAAGAATAGAACGAAGTAAAACTACATAACGCTGCACAAAAAAGCCCTCATTTGAGAGGGATGTCATATGCAAAGAGGTGTTCTAATGTGATTGCGGGCTTCAATTATGAGAAAACTAATGTGGTCCCAAGCAACTGGAAAAAGATAAAGGATTTTTAGTTTTTTAGCATTAATTTTATTTTAATAGAATCTCTTAAAAATTACATGTACTTAAAACCAAACTGATTTTTTTTCTGGTGTAGCGCTCTATAAAATAAATCACAGAATGGGTAAGGTTGGAAGGAATCACAGTGGGTGACCTGGTCCAACCTCCCTGCTCCAGCAGATCTCTTAAAACTACTTTCAAGATCTTATGAATTGGTATCAGTCTTATAACTTACAAGAATGTTGACAGACCATGAATTAAATTGGCTGCAATACTTTTTGTGGTCTTTGCTAGTCTGTATCTGGAAAAGAAATGGTAAAATGTGATTTTTGGACGGAAGTCAGATAAGTCAGATATATGTAAGAGAATATAATGATAGAGAAAGCTCATCACGTTGCATTTTTATATATATATTTTTTTTATTTGAAGTAGAAGAGCCAAAGGACAGTTTAACCTTCCACCACTACCGCTACCATCACAGCCTTTAGACTTGTTAATACCTTCATTCACATGTTTCTGTATACCAGTGCTGATAGCAATACCATCTGGGAAGAGACTTGACTGGTGTGTTCTGTCTGGTAACAGACTTGTGATAATTAAATTTCAAGTTGGTTTTGACTGTGCTAATACAGTACAGTTTCAGAACTATCTATTCTGTCTATAGGGGCTTTCTGAAAAAGCAGATTTGCAATTAAAGTGTTTCATTCAGTGGGGTACTAGCTTCTGGTAGAGCTATCAGCACTGGATTTGAAGTAAGATCTGTTTAGCCTTCCAGTCCATGTAGGTAACCTTGATGGCCTTCAGACTAGAGATTTTGATGCCTACATATAGTTCTATTAAAATAATCAGGTACTCTGTAGCTTTGAAACCCTCTTGTCTTACAGATGTGGTTAGGTGTTGATGTACCAAATCAAGGTAGTAAACAGTCCAAGATGCAGTTGGAGGCCATCCTGCCCTGCCCTATGCTCTGTGAACTGACCTAGCTAGGCCTTGTTCCTCTATCTGTGAATGCGTGACTCATCGATATGGGCGTTTGTGTTGGGCCCATACCAACCTTGTTTAGTCCCACAGTGTTTTGTTCGCCCCACGGAAGCAAAGAAAGCAGCAGATGAAGCCAAGATGAGGTTTGCCCACATAGATGGAGATCATTTGACGTTGCTGAATGTCTACCATGCGTTCAAGCAAAGTAAGTCTGTGTCTGATTTACTAAAAGTATTTGTAATGCCTTGTGCTGGGTTGTAATGCTTCCGTTTCTGGGTTCCAAGGACGGCTGAAAGGCTTGGGTTTTGTTATTTAAGTGCTACTTTCCTTTGGGGGTCAAACAAAACCAAAAAACTACCGAAGCAATCAAGTAGTAAACTGATGAGCATGCAAACAAGCCAGGCTTTTAAATCAATGCTGGGTAACCTTGGACAGAAGGAAGCAAGTGTTCCTGTAATTAAGAAATATTGGAAGTTTATCTGACATTAATTATTAAGAAATCTGCATAATTGCTTAGTGATTTTTCAGGGAGAGCAGTGCAGAAAAAGCTGTGAAATTGGAGAAGGATATGTTCCTAGAACATAAACCTTTTTAATCCTAACTTCTTAATGTCATTAGGAGTTCTGTCATAAGGTGTTGGAATAGATAGAGAGGGAAGGGGATGATGCATCAACAAGAAGTAAGGTAGAACTGTGTAATACATATGTTTCATTTATGTCATTTCTGTGGATGGAATTTAGAGAAAATGTATGGTCCTCTTCAGCATAGCTAAAGTATATTTTAGCAGCTTGAAGATAAGAATGAACAGGTGAAGCTCGGAGTTCTCTTGAAAAATGACAGTGGCCCACATTTTTAGCAGTGACTTATATTGGTGGCAAATAAAAAGATTGCTATAAACTGCCAGTCATGTAAACTTACATGCTCTAGTTATATTTTCCTGTAAGCAAACAAAAAAACAGGAGTCTTTTTACCCTGAGTAAAAAGAAAAGCAGCTTAGCACCCCTTTCTGTTGTAGGTTTGATTTAGAACTTTTTAATTGAAACCTTCTAACACTGTCATTATATGACAATCCGGAATGAGGGCAAAAGTAAAACAAATGTATGTTTAAAACAATAGCTGAGAAAACTTCTATTAAACATCTGTAAATTGGAGACATGTGTTGCTTGTTTTTTTCCTGTTAGCTTTTTCGTTAACAGCATCCAGGATGTCTTGCAGACATTCTGTGCATGTTTCTGGAAACAATTTCTTTAATACTCAAGTTACTGAGGGATGGAATTATTTCAGGAATCATATTGTGAAATTGTAAATTGACTTTTGGGATCAGAACACAAAATACTGTTTCTAGAACAATATAAAACATCTATAGGTTATCTACGATGCATAGTTCAGTTGGTTCAGAAAGTAGTATGCTATGGTACTGTACAGTAGAGTCATAACTGTACAAGAGCTTAATTCATTTAAAATATATTCTGCCAGGTAAGGCGTAGAAAGAACTTGGACTTACCTTGACTTCCATAACCTTCATTCTTTTCAATGCAAATTAAGAAAAGTCTCTTCTTTCTGAGAGTTACCTTAAGTTTTACCTCTTGTTAAGGCTGGCTTTGTTGGATTATTAAACTGACAAAGATTAGAAGTGCATTACTTGAAAAGTAAGAGAATTGCTAGGGAGAACTGGATTTCTTGATGTGAAACATGCAGGTATTTATACTGACACAATGGCTGAGGCTTGCTGTTTTAACAGATTTCTTCTCAGAGGTATCAGCAGTAAGAACAGTAAGAGTCCAGAGTTCTTTTACAGTTGCTGTATTTTACCAGTCACATTTACTTAATCTGAGGTGTGTCACACTTAGAACAGACTGTGTAGTGCTTAGCTGGTACTTGAGTGCTTAATTTAAGTAAGGTTTCATTTCTCAAATACATCATAGTTAGCTACAGATGTCTTGTATGTTCATTGCATGCTGCAGTTAAAGATTGCACTATGTTCCTTATATCATGTTATGTTTTATGCTTCAGGTTTAGAAGATGGTTTTTCTAGTTGCAGGATGGGATTTTTGCGATGTCCAAAATTTAGTGGTGTGGTATTTCAGTAAAATAACAGTCACTGTGTTTATGTTATGTTGGTGAGGGGAAAAAAAAGCCTGGTTTTCTTTTGTCCCGACCACATGATTCCTGAAAAGCAAAGTTTTGGCAGGTTACCTAGTGCAAGAAATTGACTGAATAAACCAAGAGCTGTTGTCATTTTATAAAAGTTTGTGGATATTTTATTCTGGTTCATCTGAAGAATCAGTTAGTTGCTATTTTATTTACTTGTTCTAATTGTGATTCATGTTTTCTAATGTTGCAGATCATGAGTCGGTTCAGTGGTGTTATGACAACTTCATTAACTACAGGTCCCTGATGTCTGCAGACAATGTACGCCAACAGCTGTCACGAATCATGGATAGATTTAATTTGCCTCGTAGAAGCACAGATTTTACCAGCCGAGACTATTACATCAACATAAGAAAGGCATTAGTTACTGGATATTTCATGCAGGTATGTGTGTATTCTCGTAGGAAGTTTAGTTCAGTGTTTATGTGGCTCATAATGGTAGTATGGTTGTTATAATTTACTAAATCTTAATAAATGTTACTTTAATTATACACGGCTAATTATATTGCCACCTAGTATTTGTCAGGTTGCTAGGTGATGACTCAAGTAGCATGTTCTTGAGTCAAATGGAAAAGAAGTTGTAGGTGATCTTACTAGTATATCAAAATCTCATTTCTGGCATGGCCTCTCAGGAAGTAACTACATAAAACATTTCAAAGTAACTGCAGAATATGTAGTTCTAAACTTGTTTGTAATCTGATACCAAGAGGGGGAAGTATAGTGATATATAAATATGAATTATATGTGATCTTTACAGAAGGATAGTATTTTCATTTGTGTACTTTCCCATATTTTATGTTTCACTTTTCAATTACATGAGTCTGATACTGGAGTACTGGAGCAGTTCTGTAATTTCAAGATGCATAGTGTTTGAAACTCATTTGCCATTTGAGCCAGAATGCTACAGAAGCCAGTCTTCACTGCTGCCTCCTGCATGCTTTGTATTTCAGGTTAAGCATGCCCCAGGCTCGAGTGCAGGCTGCTTGGTTTTTTCTTTGGGGTTTTTTGGTTGGTTTGGGGTGTTTTGGTTTGGGGGTGGTTTTTGGGTTTTGTTTTTTTTCATTTATTTTTGTGTTTTTGTTTGGTTTGGGTTTCTTTGTTTGGTTCGTTTTTTCTTTTTTTTTACCCTTAGTCCCATCATGCTATGTTTTTTCTCTTCAACATTCATTCTTAGGACTTCTAGAGTCTCTCTGCTGGCTCTTGCAGATGCAGAGTGTGACTCTTCATCCTCATTGACTCGGGAGTATTGTGAGAATGCTTTTCCTAGAAAAAATGCATTCTGACATGTCTCTGCAAAATCTCTGCTAGAGCCTAATACCTCGCTTCTGGAAAGCAGAATCTTGTTATCTTTAGGAGGCTGACCAGTGGTCATGGCATTTCCTGATTTTTCTCTTGGGCTGTGCTCTTGTGGTGGTTGAACAAACACTTCTCAGTTGGTCAGCACTGTGCAGGTGAGGATGGCGCAGGCCTGACAGGCGCTGCACTGGGGCATAGATGGGCACGCTGTCTGAACCGCTCCTGCCAAGGGCTGTCTCCTGGGCTCAGGCAGCCAGTCTGCAGCAGAAACATGTTCCTGGGTTTTCAGAATACAGGAGCATCAGTGTCAGCAACTGCATTTCACTGTAATGCAAATGGGAGATTAAGCCTGTTGGCTGCTTTTAAATATTAAAATGGTTCTGAAGCCTCACTTACTGTAGCCTTTCAGACAAACAGGCTGTAACTGTGCTCAGTCCTTGAATTTGGGACACGTTTATGCATGTTTCTTGGTGAATGCTTCAGAACACATTCCCACCTACACCTTTAATTCTGTAAATGTTTTGAAAAACAAAGAACAGTTCTGCCCAACATCCCATTTTGGGCCCCAGGCCAGTCTGAGTGCCACAGGTGCACTTTTGTTTGGCACCATACCTCATTGCCTTCTTCCACTTAATTGAACCTGTGGAGAGGTCATGTACTTGGAAGTTGGTGTGCTGTCAGTTTGTTTTGTGTTACTTGGAGTGAACTCTTCCTCTAATTGGTGTTTTCCTATTAGAAGACACGTATTCCCATGGGTGGGGAACTGCACCAACATTGGTGGAAGTAGATTTTTGGTCTGACTGTCTCAGGAGTTAAAGACCTAACTTAGTATTTTTTGCTGTGAATAGAGTAGTAAGTAGACTCGTGCAGATGAATATTAAAGCCTGTCCAGAAGTCTCCTTGGGCTTACACAGCCAATAGGTTGTTTACTGCCTCCCTCACCCAAAATGCCTAATTGAATTTGTGGGCTGTATCAAGAGCTACCTACAGCAGACCTTTTGAAAGTACTTGGAGTGGAAGCCATTTCAGCAGTTTCTTTTCTGCTTTAAAGTGTTTCAGTCCATTTTAGTTTGAGTTTCTGCAACTCTTTAAACCTCCGTGACAGTGATACCTATTTGACCTTGATTCTGTCATGAATTCCATGTTGCTTTAAGTAACCTTCAGTAGCATAAGTTCAAGTACTCAAAAGAGATGTTATTTACCAGCAGTTGAAGTACTTAAAATGGTAGTTTGTATACAATTACAATACCCTCTCTAAGCTAATATTCAGGCTCTAGCATTTGGGGGCTCTTATTCAGAAAACGTTAGTAATGAAATGCATACATCATCCTTTGTTCTCTAAGTACAGAACACGTGTGGAATTCCAAGTGTGGGCACTTGCAAAATGTGTGCCTGTACGGTAGATAGCTTCTGCATGTAAAGTACTAAAGCCTGTGGACAACACATGGCAGAAGTTGATTCTTCAAACTCTCTAAATTTAAAAAGGCAGTGTGAAGTGGAAAAAGCAGTAGCAACCATTGTTCTGAAATAGTTCTCATTTGCTGCATTGTTTTGTACTTTGGCAATTACCTACTGTCCTAAAACGAGTCCTAAAATTTCACTGTAGAATTTTCTGTACTAATCAAGACCTCTGGTCTGTGTCAGAGAATACAGGCCTGCACTAACTATCATAATAGTGCTGGTTATGTAATGAGTACTAAGTACTGCATGTTTACCTGCCTTCAGTTATGTGTCAGTGACAGATAAATGTGGGATTTCTGCTGGTGATGAATCATCTCTTTACCTTTCATATTTAAATGCAAATTTGAATTCCAGTAAATCTGCCATAGACAAGCAAAGTGAGTAGTAAAATAATTTAAAACTGTCAACAATTCTGTGTATAGTAAAACTTCTGGAAAGATAGATATTGACAAGAAGTTAAATGTCTTAGAAAATTTTTGTGCTGTGTCTCAGATTTCTTCTAGTTTTTATACTGCAAAACTTTTTTTTAAATAACTTTCTATATCACATCAGAATATGCAAAGAAATGTAAAATACAGCAGGGGTGATGCTTGCAAAATCACTTGCAAAAAGAGAAGTACTGATTTCTCAATGATTGTTTCTGACATAGCCTCTCTTAAAAAGGGAGATGAATTGGCATATTGTACAACTGTAATATTATGGCAATTTGGTAATAAAATTCAGGAACTAGGTATAGATTATTTCTCCTACTTCTGTTGAGTAACTAATCATACTTTATAGAAACATCTAAATAGGATAAATACTGTAGCTTAGTGTTAGCTAGGGATCAAAGTAAGTCACAAGAGTAGGTAACCCTGTGATGGAGGCTTATCCCTGATATCCACTGAAAACTAAGCTTAGAATCTTTAAAGTGTTAATCGTAGCTGAAGTAACTGTGGTAAAGACTAAGCAAAAAATAGCTATACTACAGAAAGTCAGCTAAGAAAGCAAAATTGAATTGGAAAAGGCAGGCAAATGACAGAGTATCTTAAGGATGGGTCATCTTCCTCATAGTGATTTTGTTTGTTTTTTACCAGTTGTCAGAAAGAACGTAGGTTTTTATCATTGTATTTTCAGTCTAGTATTGAATATAGAACAAGAATTGATAGTTGAAATTTAAATCAGAATTTAAAGGTGGAAGCAAGTCCTGTGGTGTTTTCAAATCAAAGAATGGGTCAGGTTGGAAGGGACCACAGCGGATCATCTGGTCCAACCTCTGCTCAGAGTCATCTTGGAGAACATGGCACAGGATTGTGTTCAGACAGTTCTGGAGTACTTCCAGTGAGGAAAACCACAAACCCTCTGGGCTGTCTCTTGCAGTTCTCTGTCACTGCACAGAAAAGAAGTTCTTCCTCATGTTCAAGTGGAACTTCGATCAGTTTCTGCCCATTGCCTCTTGTCCTGTTGCTTGGCACCGCTGAGCAGAGCCTGGCTCCATCCTCCTGACACCCTCCCTGCAGACACTGACAGACATTGATGAGGTTCCCTCTCAGTCATCTCTTCTCAAGGCTGACCAGGCCCAGCTCCCTCAGCCTGTCCTTGTAACAGAGATGTTCCAGTCCCTCCATCATATTTGGTTACCCTCCCCTGCACCTGCTCCAGGAGCTCCATGTCTCTCTGGTGCTGAGCAGCCCAGAATTGGACACAGCACTCGAGAGGTGCCTCACCAGGGCTGAGTAGAGGGGCAGGATCACCTCCCTTGGCCTGCTGGCAATGCTCTTCCCAATACACCCCAGGATACCATTGGTTCTCTTGGCCAGAAAGGTATACAGATCAAGCTTGGAATCTTTCTTGGGGGATGTGACTTAGTCAAACACAGGCTATATATATCATGGTCAATACAGAGCATAAACTTAAATGACCAGTTCTGTACAAGAAGTTAGATGATTTGCTTTCTAATTAAAATCTCATTCCTGATGCTACTCAGTCTTTGGTGCTTATTCCTTGTATGGAATTATGTATATTTTGAAGTTTTCACATAATTAGGCTCCTATAATAAAAGAATGGTTACAAAAATAAACCTGTGACATGAAGGTTACTGGTGCATTTAATAGTATTCATTTTGCTCTCTAAGAATGCAGAAGAATGGTGTAAAACTTTTTAATAGATTCAGAAACACTCTTGCGTGTCCTGCAAGCAGAAATTTTGGAAATCCAGGAAACTGCCAGGGTTCCTTTGGTGCATACTAGCGTTCTTTTCTCAGAAAGAACAAGGAACAATCATTTCTCTAAACTGTCAAGACTAGCCTGAACAATGTGTAGCCTTAAATTGAAAAAGGCTGGATCTTGTGATACTATTCCTGTTTTTGACCTTTCCAAATGCATTTAGATTTAGTGTTAATGTTTGACTGAAGACCCCTGATTCCACTCTCTAGGTTCAATGACATGATAGCTAATAAATAAGCATAAGCATACTTAAAATTTCAGAGGAGGATGTGTAATTCTTAATAAAATTGTGATGAGAATTTGAAGTAAAGCATTTTCCCCTGGTGGTATGTGCCACTGTTTCCACGTGGGTTTGTCATGTTCATAAAAGCATTATAATTGTCTTTTAAATCATCAGCCAGGTGGGATTTCTGGGGCTGCAGAGTAATTGTTGCAGAGATACAGGGGGGCTGGCTTGGCACTTGACCGTCCTTTTAGAGTCATGTTCAGGTAGTCTAATTCTTTCGTGTTCTCGGGGTTCGGGTATGTTCTGTAGTATCTTGCTTGCTACCACTACTCATCAAAAAATAAACCCATTTTCTAGACATACTTTGTATGATCCTCTGGTTTCTGTGGAAGCTTCTGTTTTTTCTGAACAGCACCACAGAATGGCTGAGGTGAAAGGGCCCTCTGGAGGACACCTGGTCCAGCCACCCCTGCATCTACAGGCACTGTTACTGGTTGCATGCCAGGGTTTCACAGGAGTGTGTATAAGCTGCCTCCCATTTGTCATTGTTTGCTCCCTTATGTCAACCTTGGTGCTTGCCTGAGCCCATTCTAAATTCTTTCAGCTCAGTGACATGGCAGGCCACTTAGAGAGTGGAAGCAAGAATGGGCTCAGTCAGCTGTGCTGGAATACTGCAGACCAGGAGTGAGCAGGAATATGCAGCAGCTGGCAGGTCACCATGGCTTGCTGTGGAGCCATAGCTTCACTGTGTATTTCCCATAGCGTTGCCATCACTGACCCTGAAGTTCTTCACCAAGGTGTGTGCCAACAAGCACACTCTGTAGAGACACCTAAACAGGATAAATGCTGCAGCTCACTGTTAGCTCAGGATGGAAGCCAGTCACAATAGTATGTAACCACCTAAAGGTGGCTTATCCCTGATACCAATGGTCTAAGGAAACATTTTCTTCTTAATTGGTGTTATTCCAGTTCTTGTCCTTCCCTGGAAATGAAGAGCTAACCATGTTTCTGTAGCATTTACTTTTCTTTGAGTATACTTAGTAAGTTATTTTGGAGTCTTCTAACTTAGTTCAGAATTACACAAAATTAGTAAGAAACATAACTCTACCATTATAAATGAGATGGAAAAGGAAATTGTATTTTGAAAGGTAGATTATAAAACTGTACTGTTTTAATGCATATGAGAGAGACTGAGGTGCTAAAGGTAAATTGTATTGAATTTAACAGCACATGTTTCTAGCATGAAACCTAACTAATGCATTGTTCTGTCCTTTTCTAGGAAGAACTAGAACAGGTAAAACAGATTCTTTGGTATGCATGCGTACTTATGATTGGAAAAATGAAACTGATTTTTAAACAGAACTTCCTTTGAAAAAAATTGTAATCCCACAGCAAGGTGTGCTGTGCTAGGTCTCTGACAGATGACTGTCTGGTCTAGTCTGGTTTGCACCTATACTGCTATTTAATTTTGCAGATGTTGTATTGAGTTGGATGAAATTAAGCCCAAATCATTACAGACGTGTGCTGTTAATCTCCATTTAAAGGAACCTCTTTTGGCTTCCCAGACTTGAAATAAAGCGTAGTCTTTAAAATCTCTGGTGACAGGATTTGCACACTGTTGAAATACTTTGCTCTACTCCTAAAACATGTTCTGGATTTTAATGTCATAACGTATAAAGGAGAAGCACACTCAAAATAAGTAATTTCTTACTAAAGGGATATTCTGCTTTAAAACCTGTGGTAGCTATTGCTTTAGAAGTCCTGGAGTTTTAATCTAATAGCTGGAATTCACTCTTGACTAGGGAAGAAAAGTGAAATATATCTAGGAATTGAAGAAAACAAGGAAGTACACAGTCTATATTAAAGGAAAACAGCTAATGGTGATCTTACTAAAAATGTGTCTTTTTGATGTCTTTCGGCCATTGCCCATCCTCTTTAATCTTTTTACTCCGTGTGTGTGTGTGTGTGTTTATGAGACGAGGTTATCTTCAGTTACTGACATCAGAGGGTTAATTTTAGTTACCTGTTGTGTTGGACTGGCTGTTCATAGAGAGGATATCATTCTAAGGATAACTGTCTGCTTTACCAAATCTTAATGAGCTAGGTATCGGAGCATCTTGGCAAGGCAGGCATTATTCCCTTTCATAGAGCAAGAAGCTTAGTCAGAGAGAGGTTAATTGATTTTCACCAAGGTCACCACAGAAGTGTGTTGCTGAACCTACATTTTCCAGCTCTGAAGCTCATGCTGTAGCAAGACCTGTCTCATAAAAGAATAATATTGTGGCTTACTGGTCTGGGAGTGGCTACTGCAAGTGAAATGCTTGAAGCAGTTGTCTGTAGTAGACCACAATTGACTTTGTGTGATGTTGCAAACCTGTCCAGTATATATTCCCTTCCAATACTTTGTGTTTCCATTGCTGCTGTTCTGTTAATCATTGTTCTCTTTGGGTGATAATTATTTTTGTATGTTGCTTGAATTGTGTATTAGAATATATACTTACTACAGCAGTTAGCAAAAACATCTGGCATCTTGATTGTGTCTATAAAAAAACATGAATAGTTGAAGTGGTCAAGTAATGTGCCAAATTTAGATGAGGTTTGAAAGTTGGGATAGTATGTTTTGTATAGAACACTTAACAATCAGCTTTTGAGATTGCTTCATTTATAAATTGCCTGTGTTAATGAAAGAATATCTTTTTATTTAGGTGGCACATTTGGAGCGAACTGGTCATTACTTAACAGTAAAAGATAACCAGGTGGTGCAGTTGCATCCCTCCACTGTTCTTGATCACAAACCAGAATGGGTGCTGTATAATGAGTTTGTCCTTACAACGAAGAATTACATCCGGACATGTACAGACATCAAGCCAGAATGGTAAGCCAGAGTCTTACAACAGTCATAACCTACTGTAGAGTTCTTGGGTTTTTTTTTTCCTTTTTTATAGTTGAGGTAATTCTTTCCACTTTTTCTGAAGCTAGTTTTAGAAAAATGGTTTAAGGAATGGCAATGGTATGGACTTGAGGTCTTGTAGATGACGAAAGGTTTTCTTTGTGGATCCTTGTGTGTGTTTGTGGGAGCTGTGTTTAGAACTCTGATGCCTGGACTCTGTATGCAGTGCACAGCTTGACTTAAACCAGTTACTTCAGTAAGCCTGGAGCTGCTTGGAATTCCTACGTTTGGGGTTATGCCCTAGCACCCACTTGCATAACTGAGTTAGGAGATACCAGTACCTCGGTATCGCTGCTTCTGTTGTCAAGATCTAGGACTTATTTTGTCTGATTTTTTTCAGAATGCTCTGAAGAGTGTTTCATGCTTTCTTAAAATTCTGAGGAAAGAGGTGGTAATAGTGGTACAATTTGCCATTTCATGATATTTATTCATCAGCAGAGTGTATCAAGGAAATCAGAAGCCTGAATCTCTGCAGACAAGCAGAGAGCTGAAGCATCTTGCCTGTCTTTAAGGTTGTACTTCTACTGCCAGGTTATAGTAAGCTTTGGGGACATGGGAAACTCTTCAGTTACTGAAATTTTACTGTTGTGCAGGAAGAGTTTAAAGATTCATAAGCTGGAAAACACAGCATATATATTTATATTGTCAGTAGTGTCTTAATGGAAAATGTGTTTGAATCTCTGCTTAAAAATGTTGTTTCAACCAGGACTGTCTAGCCTAAAGCAGGATCCTATGGCCTTGGTTGTGTTTTCAAGTTTAAAACAGCTAAAGCTGAGCTGTACTCTGATGCAAATGGATGTTTGCATTGACTTCTGTGGCTGACACACTCTGACATTAAGCGGCAGCTCTGGCTGTGTGGGCTACCATGGCAGATACTGAAGCAGCAGCAAGAGTCTGTAAGGGTCACAGTGCCAAACAAGAGCATCACATGAGGCTCATGTCTAACTTTTTGCTTTGGACTGGGACGCTTGCTCAGGATGGCACTGCTATTTTAAATGTGTGTACCCGTGTGTAAACTTCAGTTAATCTTAGAATTGCAGAGTGAGCTGAAAATAATGGATAACCTTTGTTTCCTTCAGTTGTAGAATTTCTGTAAGATGCATCTTAAAGTTTGAGTATCAGTAACAAGCTTTTCCTTTTTTGACAGGCTGGTGAAAATTGCCCCTCAATATTATGACATGAGCAATTTTCCACAGTGTGAAGCAAAGAGACAGTTGGATCGCATCATTGCCAAACTTCAGTCCAAGGAATACTCACAGTACTGAATTTATGCTTTGAACTGAAGTTATTCAGAGGACAGCTTTAAGAGATGAAAGGATTCAAAGTTCAAGTTGTGCTCTTCACTTTGGTTCAATAATGGCCTTTATTTGAAAGCTTTTTAATTTTTCTTTACAGTAAATATTCCATTCTGATTTCATAAATTAAACATTTATGCCTCCCTTTTGTGTTGACACTGTAGCTCATACTGGAAAAGCTAATCAATGTTTTGCAGTTTATTGAAAGTAGTTCTATATATAACAATGTTATAAGCATTTCTTTAGAAATGGTTGAAAATGCTTCTAAAAATGTGATTATCGACCATGGTATGCATGATCGTTGTAATTGTTGACATTCCTTTTAGAAGTTGTGAAATGTTACAACTTGTGCTTCTGTAGACACAATCTTCAGCTTCAGTACAAGGGTACTGACTTCAATAAAGTCTATTTATACTAATTTTGTGCCACAGTATGTCAGTATTTCTATTGTTTTGATTGAAATATGAGAAGCCCATTTAGTCTCCCATTAAACTGCTGTTTGACATGGCAGTAGTTTAATATTTCAATATTAAAAGTGCAGATGTTTAAGCAGCGCAATGATGGTATGATGCATACGATGTTGATCCCTTGCAAACTTGTTAAAATTATTTAGGAAAAATCAAAATGCATGCAGATGTCTTAGGAGAATGCTTTCTTCCAACATAGCCCTAAATATTTCTTGGAGAGAACTGTAGTAGCGTATCCTGTAAAGTGAAGTGTCTGTGGCCAGGTAGAAATTGCCCTGCTGGGCAATGTTCAGGTACCGTTTAGGATCAACACAAACAATAGCATAAGCGACACTGTAGGTCAAATCACACTGCACCATTGTAATTTTGTAGTGATTTTTTGTGAAATATGATTTGACAGCACAATCCCATGAGGAATTTATAGTAAAATTTGATCAGAGGGCTGGAGCACCTCTCTTAGGAGGACAGGCTGAGAAAGTTGGTGGTGTTCAGCCTGGAGAAAAGGAGGAGACCTTCTTGTGGCCTTTAAATACCTCCAGAGGTTTTAGAAGAGTGAGTGAGGCTTTTTACCAGGGCCTGTGGTAAAAACTTTCACCAGCGACAAGTGGCAATGATTTTACTCTGGCAGAGGATATACTGAGATTGGACATACGGAATAAAGTTGTCAGTGTGAAGGTGGTGAGGCACTGAAGCAGATTGTCCAGGGAAGTTGTGGGTGCCCAATCCCTGGAGTGTTCAAGGTCAGGTGGGATGGGGCTTTGAGCAGCCTGGTCTAGTGGAAGGTGTCCTTGCCTGTGGCAGGAGGGTTGGAACTGGATGGTTGGAACTGGTTGAACCCAAGCCATTCTGTGATTTAATGTATTTGATCAGGTTTTAGTTTTTCCCTCCCCTTGGAATACACTGAGCTTTGGTCCTTCTGGCAAAGAGAGGCTGGATCAGCTCTTGCTGAAATTGGTTCCCTCAGGAAGAGAGCTGTGCCACTGTCATGATGTAAGGCTGAAGTAAAAATAGGTTACGTTTGCAGAGCTGGTAACTAACCTCAGACTAATTCTAAGCACTGATGTTTGGGGTATCCTATTTAAATCATTGCAGTGGACTGTGAAATTCTTTGGAATATTTTGAGGATTTTCTTCCAATTCCAACATTTTTTAAAATTGCTCTTTATACGATGGGGAGTAGAGAAGTTTCAAAAACTTTTTTGTTAGCAACAAAAACATTAATAGTGAAGATAAAAATGTCAGAAGATTAAAATTTGAGTGGATTTATAATATGCAGTGGGACTTGGGAGTCTGTCTTGGGTTTGCTAAGTGAGAGAGAGAGAAGTCTGGTCTCTCCTGCCCTACAAAACCATTTTCAGTAGGAAGGAAGGAAGGAGCTTCACTCTGCATAAAATGTCGAACTGGATTGAGTTTTCTGATTGAACTTCTTAAACAACTGGATTTCAAACTAGTATTCCTGAACATGCAAATATTGGTTTTGCAAATTGCTGCTCTAGGATCACTCAGGCTGGGTATGTGGAGTTTCCTGATGACTTGCTTATCCTCTGTGTGGGGGGCAATGCTGAACACTGGCTGCTCCCCAGGTAAGAATTTCTCTAGTATTTGTGTGCAGCCTTCAGCTGAACGGTATAGAACCACCTTCTGCATGACTTTCCCTAGGTCTGGCAAGGGCCACAGACAGTTCTCTGCATGAAACGCCTCGGGGACCCCAGAACCAGCTGGCATCAGCTGCTGTAGCTTGGGTCCTTGGGGATGGGGGAGCAGATGGCTATGGCTGTGAGTGGAACTTGACACAGGAGCGACTTTGGCTTGTTTTTGGTGTTTTTTTCCCCTTGAATTGTCATACCCACAAGCTCAGCTTGGGCTGTGACAGCGGACCTGCGACCTTTCACTCTGCTCTGCCTTTGCTACCAGAAATGCAAATACTACTGGCCAAACTCATGTCCTCTGACAGCTGTGCAACCCTGCCACCTTCCAATTAAGCTGGTGACACCTGGGCTTAATTGCAAGGCTGGTGGCGTCCCAGCTGTCACCGGGGACAGAGCAGGCCCAGTGCCCCCACCCCTCCTGCGAGCAACAGGGAACAGCTTTCCTGCTGGGATGCTGATGGAATCTGGGGGATAGTGCTTCGGGGAGATCTGGAAGCCTTGACACCTGGGGAATCTATTGCATTTGATACTTGCGTGACACTTGTGTATTCCTGAAAAACACCCCCTTTATTGAAGAACTGACAAACAAAGCACTCTCAGTATTGGGTTCAGGACTAAAGCATTGTGTGTGCTGTGTATGGAGTCATTCCTTCGCTAAGGATTGAGTAGTGGAGAATGGCCCCGGGGTCAGAGCGGCTTTGTGCAGGTGTGGTGCAGTCTGTTCTGTGCCCAGTACTGATCTCAAACTGAGGGCATTCAGGGGTTCAGGGCAGAAACACAGACTCACTTAAATCACTGTGGATACCTTAAGAGTTACTGCAAATCTCACTTTTGATGTAATTTTAGAGCCATACAGCAGTGGGAGGGTAGCCAGGTATCTAAGGAGTCACTGTCTCTCTCTGAACGAGTAATGACAGGGACAGCAGGGCTTCTTGAAGAAAGATGTTTCCTGACTCCTAAAGGGAAACTCTATCAGGAGCTGCCTCCTTAGGTTCCGCTGTCTCAGGGGTACAGCGGATGAATGCAGCGGAACTCGGGTTTGAGAGTAGCTTGGGTTTTTGTAAGTTGTCTTGAAAGGTAAAACCTTGTTCCCGTTTCTGTGATGGGAAAAATGTCTAAAAAGGTTGCCCAGAGAAACAAAGGGAGACCAAGAAGGAGGTGTAGGAAACAGACGGCTTTATCTATGAGCATATGAAGGTTACTGCCTCCCTCTTAAAAATGTTAAAAATACTCACAGCTCTGCCCATCATCACAGCTCTGGCTGCTTGTGCTTACATACAGAGAATGCAGTAAATAAGGGGAAAAGTTGGAAATGAAGAGTTTGTTGGTCTGAAGTAGACATTCAGATGCTTCAGTTTTGTTCTGAGAAAAGCCACAACTGACTACGAGACCCTAGGGCTCTTTCTGCTGGCCTGTGGAGCGAGGGTTCCCAAATAAAGTACAGAGCTGTCCCTGGCAGCTGCAGCATTTGCTGTTCTGCTGCGTTCCCTGCCTTACTGATGCCACTTCAGAGCATTCAGACTGCTAGCCAGGGTGTACATATGTTTTGGAGTACAGAAGAACTCCTCCTTAGGATTAGCTGGTTGTCTGCTTTGGAACAATCTAAAAGGAAAAATGATGCGTTATTTACTTACAGTGATCTTTTTATCAGTGACATTCTGATGTTTTTGAAAGTATGTGGTTTGTATATAATAAACTATTTATAGTGTGGGACTTTTGAAAATACAAAATGGATTAGATGATAGGAAAACAGCAGTAAGTGAAAGGAGTATATTTTTTCAAAAGAGGAGAGTCTTCCGTCTTAATTGTGCTGCTGTGTAATACCTCAGAGCAGTAAAGGGCTAGTACTAGTGTGAGGTAGTAAGTGTCTTTAGGTTTGTTAGACACAGAGGTAGTTACTAATGGCTAAGTACATATGGTTAGGTACATATCTTCATTATGGAGATACAAAAAAGGGACCCATTAATACTGTGTTTAGATTTGTAGAGATTTTATAGCACTTAAAATTTTTGTCAGAGAATAGAATAAAGGGTGACTCCACGCTTTGCCATGTTTGATGTCATAAAAGCCCCTGAACTCTTGCTTTTGGGAGATCTGTATGTACTGCAGTGCAAGAGACAGATGCTGAAGTTCCTTTAGGGTTTAAGGAATGTCTTCGTTCTTTGTACCTGTGCCCATTCACTGAAATTAGAGAGCAGCTGGCTTGGGCCAGCTTGGGTTGGTGTGTTCTGTATCACTTTGCTCAATTTCATGTGATCACCACCTCCCTTTTTGGATCAGGGCTTGTGACACAGCATTGGTTTGTGATGTGTAACTTTCAACCTGCACTGCTACACAGTTCATACTGGAAACTGCTCATTATTTGCCATAAGAAATGAAGCTTAAAGCAAAAATGCTGAAATTAGCTTTCACTATGTCATTTGAAAAGATACTGTAGCAAAAGTCAAAGGGCAAAGAGTTTTCCTTCCATCCAGTCCCGCTCCAATTATTAATTTGTAATCAGATTGCTCTAGTTATTTTCTGATAATGTATAGCAATAAAAAGCCATACCACACCATGACAGCAGAAAGCAGTGAGTTATATTCTAAAGTACACAAATTTGTTCACTTACTGTAGTTTGTGGGTAGACATTTATCTAGGTTTTAGAACAGCTGAGGGTTTTAATAATAAACATATTTTACTATTAGAAGTATAATCTTATTCTGGTAGTTTGTTGACCTTTCAAAATTATTTAACTTACTCTGGTAGTTTATTGACATAAAATTACTTAACTTCATGACTATGTATGTGACATTAGATTTATGTGAAGCAGAGGGAAAAATGATCTACTTGGTCAACCTAGTTCATTTTTCTAGTAGTATGTCTGACACTGGTAGCTTTGTTTTGGGGTGTGTATGCTTCCTGGAACTGTTCCTAGAATTGGGCATTGGTTCCCAGTAATACAAATGTCTCATATTTTTAAGCTTGAAACGAGCAGCTTTAAAACCAGAATGAAACCATTAGGAGAGCATTTGCCCCTCTCTTCACTTTTCCTTTCACAAATGACAAGCTTGGGCTGCCTCTTAATTGGCACTGATGCATTTGAAATAAGTGGTTGGCATCAAGGAGATCCAAGCTTCCACTATCAAGGGATTAAACTAAATACGGTAACAACAGTAAAATAACATTCCTGTAGCAGTAAGAAGACTAGTGCTGATGATTGTAGGTATTCTGATTTTGCAGTTTCAACTCAAATATAGTGGTTTCTCAGGAACACTGAATGTATGTCGGACAGATGATAAAATAATTTTCATTTGTGTACATCTCAGCTCTGAGTGGTTCTTCCAGCTGTGAAAGCTATGCAGTAGTTTTGTTGTATAGAAAAATAAAACAGCACAAATTAATGTTGATAATAAATATTTCTTGTGGCTTTAAACATGTATTATTTTGGGTTGGTCTTATTCCTTTAGCAAAGTAGGCCTCTTGCCTTCCATTTGAATTCAGTGTTTATTTTGTGAGCCTATCCCATTAACGTTCCCAGCCTCATTGCTTCCAGCAGCATAAACAATAAACACTTAGAGCACCTAGTACTTACTGGGCTCCATTGAGTGGAGTGCTACTGGTGGACCTATTCCTGAATGCTTTGTCTATTTAAATATTCAGCTGCATAGTCAAACCACTTCTGCTTATATTAGTAACCACTTTTAACCTCAAAAAATCAACCTTTTCAGCTTTAGGAAGATGCTAGTGTTTGCTATCAAAATTCATGTACGACTTAAAAGACTTACAGACTAAATTTGACCTTTCAAACCTCAGAATGGTATCTTTGAGGCTGTTTCATTTTGCATGTTGAATAACAAGTAACTGATAAGCCTTTACTGTGACAGGGATAGTATCGTTCTTTTAAAGAAATTAATGCCCTGTGAACCCTTCCTGCAAGGCTTACAATTTGTACAGCAGCAGCAGCAGCAGGTTTGAAGCAGTGTGAGTCTCAACACATTTCTCTAAGCAGCTGTCCAAGAGGGCACTCACAGCTTTGTTCCAATGCGTTACTGGTTATACCATATAATGGAAGTAAACTCAAATTACTGCTACTTCTACATACTTTAAACAAATAATTTGATTAAGAGCAGAAATAAAATATAAGAATTGGCAAGAATTTACAATTGCAGTCTTGATGTTCACAATATGTACCCTGTTTTTTGAAAACTGACATTTAATATTCAGTAAATTTATGGACAATAAACAGTTTCTCCCTATAAACAAACCAGTGTTAAAGTGTTTTTGCTCTAAAGCTCCCTGCTGGACTTGCTGCTATATAAATCCAAACTCTGTTCAAATGTCTGTTGTCTAGCATTGTCAAATACAAGGTTGAACATGATGTGGTGGTACAGTTCTGACTTTTCTGCACCTACAGAAATCCCGATGGTTTCTGGAGGAGAATTATGGAAGGAAAAGTGAATAGGAAAATACCACTTTGTGATCTCATTCATAATCACATTTGTTCTTCACAAAATAATTGTCTGCAATGAATATTATTTTTGCAAGAAAAGCTTAAGGATCCAACTGCTTGTAGTCTACTGGCTTGATATTAGACTAATGTTTAGATCTCTCATTAGGTACAGTGAGGTCTCAGAAATTAATTTGCTTTTACTTTTAGCAAACTAATGTGATCATAAAAACAACTCTATAAATGCTGAGTTTCATAGTGTCAGAGTAGAACTTCCTAAATGAGGAACAAAGTCAGCAACAAATCTTTGTTCTTACTACTTAAAAAACTTAAACATTAAAAAAGCCTGCTTGAAGAAGAACAATTTACTCTTTCCCTTGATTTTGGCCAGTATGTAAAGACATGGGTTTACAAGCTGCAAAACCATTTCTGGTAAAAATGCCTGCCTAGGTTTTCTCCTAGCAAGGTCTGTTTTCTTAATTGGTTCAAATATGATGTCACTGAAGAAATCCAAAGTCAGTGTTCTGTCAAAACCCTTTGAAACATCTATCAATTATTTCTGAGGCTTTGCTGCCTCTTTGTGGTATTTCTTGTGTAAAAAAGGAATTCTGTATTGATCAAATCTGCTCTTGGGATTGTGCAAAAGACAGTTAAATGCAATTTCCCCAAGTTCTACCATGTGTGGCTGGGAGTCTGTCTTCCTCCCTCCTCTACACTCCTTCCCATGGGATGCAGTGCATAGTGCCAAAGAGTAGCTAAATATTGTTTGGATCCGTAATACACTTTGTGATGGGAGGGTGCTACTGCTTTATCAATGAGCTTCGAATAACGTGCTGAATGGTGTATCCTCCTGCCTTTTTCATTATCTGAGCAATGACAAGAGATCTCCTCACACCTTTCAGTACATCCATCCTTAGAAAACATCTTTACTGTGACCGATAAAATAATGCTGAGTCTACTCCTTTTTTATCCCTCAGTACTTTGCTAACGAGCCGACTGTCCCCAGAGGCTGGCAGAATAGCTGGGGGTGTTCTCAGATGTAAAGATACTTACACTGGAGGCAGGGACTCGTGACAAGAGAACCATCTTGATTCCTGTTAATTTGGGTTATTCTAGGATTCCCCCCCACCTCTGATTAGTTACTTCATAACTATAATCACAGAAACATAATCACAGGAGTGTTATTTTGGGGAAATTATAATCTGATAGGGCTTTAGCAATTTATTTACATTGTTAATTGGTAGTGAGGCTATAAAAGTTATGAACTACCTCATAAGTTCATGCCTGCTGACATTTGAATGGCATATATTCACTGGTTGTTATTTATAATTTTGGGGGTATTGAACTGATGGAGATTACTCATGTTGAAAAGCTGCTGGAAGGCCTGAACTAGGAATTAAATTATCATAGTGGCTTCATTTTGTTAACAGTCTCATTGAAAATATCTTGCTTGCAGGACAATCAAACTCATCAGTGTTCTGCTCTTCCACTTCAGTAGACAAAGTTTTAATCAGTGGCACACTTGATCTTGCAGAATTCAAGGAAAACAATTTCCTGCATTTTTGAGATGAGCAAAATTCATGTAATCTAGCTTTAAAACTCCTGTCACTTTTTTTTTCTTTCTTTTTGAATAATCAGCTTTACTTCATTCAGTTGCCTTTTTCATGTAACTTCAATTATCATGATGACCCAATGCTTAGATGGAATTAGCTCATGGATGAAGAGCAAGCAACTGAATCTGAACTCAGGCAAAGCAAATCATGGAGTGATGGTAAGATCAAAACATATTGAAAAATGTACCGTTTTCTTGGCAGCTGTATATTTTCGATTGGTCTTTGCATTTAGATGGCTTTAGAGAACCTTGTTACTCATTTCTGATGGTCTTACATAGCAGCACTGAAAAAAAATAGTTTTTACTGTCCTCCTTTTTCTTGGAGCTGCTATCCTATCTTAGCAGTCATCCAGCTTCAATTATTTTTTTAGCTTTTGGATGAAGCACAACAGCATATGCAATCTTCACCATCTAGCAAACTTAGAAAAATGAATTGCATTCCAGGTCTTGATTTTCTTCTTCAAAACTTATGGCCTGAACTCAGCTCTGGGATGGAGAGTGGGAGTGCCAATGCCAGTGCCAGTTACTTCTTTGACGTAACTGAAATAAGGGTATAACCTGTTTGCGCAGTAACCACACCTATTTTTTAAAAGGTACTGTGTAGCTGAAGTTTGGGAGTTGTGTCCCAGGGTACTTTAGAAAAGCTGTGTTTTGAATAATCTTGATCTGTTATGCTAATATTGGAAAATCTGCTCCTGTAGCTCTTGTGGTTGAGGCTGCTGAATCCCATGTGTGGAAGCTGTTCCGGGAACTCCAGGTCTCTCAGGTAGCTTGAATCTGGGCTGTGTAACCATGTTAAGGTGAAAAAAGCTATTTGGATTTTTTCTAGAATACAGTGAGAAGCCAGTGGAAAAAAAAAGAACACTGAAAAGATGTTTTAAAGGTGACCATGGTTGCTGTGTTTTCATCCACTTGTAGTTTGATTCTCAGTTACGTCTGATCTTGCATTTTTGTATTATAGACACGAGTTATCTTGGAAATTAAACAGACACCTAAAAACTCTGAAATCTTCACTTATTTCTGCTTTAAGTAGGCTTTTATTCCTCTGGGGCTAATTGCTTTTATAAACATTGTCTAACAATGTTGCTTGACTTTTCCATGGGTCTGGTACTTAAACTGTTGATCTCCTCAAATATTAAAAAGATGTAATACCTAGCTCCAGAGGTGTTCATAAAGCCAAATAAAATGATTTGTTGGAAAGTGCTAAGGAAGCTTTAAGATATTAGCCTAATAGAAAACCTATCAGTGGACTTTTAAAGCCTTTCCTCTTAAATTTTTATGGACTGTCTTAATTGACTTTTTATGCACTTATGAATAGGCTAAGAAGAAATAGTCTTTTCTTTTTTCCTTTTTTTTTACCTGCAAATAAGATAGAGGGACAGCTTCTAACTTTATTTTTGAATGTCTGATATTACAGACTTCCCTTCTGAGAAGGGATTTGCAACTAATGAAGTCACGTCAAGTTACACGTCTGCTAATGCAAGTGACAATAGTGAATAAAAGAATGGTACTCAAAAACACTTTGAGGTGTTTATGATCACAGGATTTAAAAAAAGTGGGGAACACAGCACTCAGCTGAGATGCTACTCTGATTACTGGAGGGACACTAAGCTGCCTAAACAAAATGTACAGCCATCGAGTATCACTTTGTGTTGTAGAATCTTAATTTAGAGGTTAGAGCTGAGCTGAACCCTGATTACTTAGGATTGTTCTGATAATCTGTTTTAAATGGAATATATATGTTGCACAGGAATGTCTTTTCTATCTCAAATTTCCCATATGCTTCTCAAACCAAAGACCTCTAGGAGCCTTCCTTGCTCTTCAAGAAATTTTTTAAGAGATCCCTCTGCATAAAGAAAGATGCTCCAGCTTTTGCCCGTAACAATGAGGTATTCGTTTCCTCTTTGAGAGGTCTCTGATAAAATTTGGCACTTGGTGATACCAGATCTATTTGTTGTCTCAAACAACAGTCCTTGGCTCAGTCTTATCTCTGCGCATGTCACGGTCTAACCCCGGCCAGCAACAAAGGCCCACACAGCCACTTGCTTCTGCTCCACCTCCAGTGGGATGGGGGAGAGAATCACAGAAGTGAGAAAACTCATGGGCTGATATAAAGACAGTTTAACAGATAAAGCGAAACAAGGAATTAATTCACCCCTTCCTATGGGCAGGCAGTTGTCCAGCCATCTCCAGGAGAGCAGGGCTCTATCCCACATAAGGGTGATGTGGGAAGACAAACACCGTCACTCAAAACATCTCCCGTTTTTTCTTCCCCCAGCTGTATATGCTGAGCATGATGCCACAGGGTATGGAATATCCCTTGGGTCAGTTGGGGTCAGCTGTGCTGGCTGTGTCCCCTCCCAGCTCACTGTGCACCCCCAGCTTCTCACCGGAGGGGTAGGATGAGGAGCAGAAGAGACACCTTGATGCTGTGTCACCCCTGCTCAGCAGTAACAAAAACATCACTGTGTTATCAACAGTTTTCAGCACAAATCCAAAATACAGCCGCACACCAGCTACTGCAAAGAAAATTAACTGTATCCCGGCCAAACCCAATGCAGTGCACCAGCCTCATGCTGTGAGAAGGCAAGACCAGCCTCATTTAAAAGCTCCATCCTGATTCACTTTATTCCCAAACCAGACAGGTTTTGCAGGTAAAAAATTCCACCCCTCTCCTACCCCTCCAAGAAAAGAGTTTCTAGTTTATTAGACTTTGGAAATCTTTAAGGTGAAAACATGGAAGGAAAGAGCAAAGCAAATGAAATTCTAGACCGTATTTAATAAGATGCTTTTCTAGCTGCTTTGCCAGTCTTTATCTAGTACCCTGGCACATCATAACTGCACAGTATTATGCATCTCTGAAGAAATTTGAGAGATTTTCTCCATTCCATCTGCACCAGGCCTTTTTTTTCAGCACAGATGGAGTATTAATGGTTATCCTGAGATTACTTTTGTTATTCAAACATTTAACGGCTTTTGCTGTTTCCTCCACCCCTCACCAATCCATTTTCCCCAGTTCTTTACAAGAGTCTGTTTATCTCCACTTTACTTCTTCCTGTCTACAGAACTGAATACACTTTTAGCATCTTTTCTATGGAGCTGTTATTGCACTGGGATGGGATATTAGACAAGAGCTATTTGTGGATTTTATTATGTTTGCTTACACAATTCTAGTAATAGAAGTAGCATACAAAGTTTTTTTGCTTCACGGTAACAATGATGTTCGTGTGCTAACTCATGCAATAGAGAAACAGATTATTAGCCATTTCAGTAATGGCTGGTTGACTGAAAACATGAAAAGTGGTCTGGAGGAGCAACACATAATGGCACAAGTTTTCAGATCTTGTTTTGCTGCCAGCAGAAGTGAGCTCTGTGGAGGCCTTGAATAGGTTCGGAGTAGTTCACAGCTATCAGCAAAGACTACAACCGGATCTCCACTGGTAACTGATCACTGTGCAATTAAGCTTAACCTCCTGCCAGTGATGGTCCCCCAGAGGAACTCTCTGAAATTCAAATGAAGAGATTTTGAGCTAGACCAAATGGTTAACAGCAGGGTGAGGAACAATGTTTGAAGGAAAAAGATAAGAAAAAAACCCCAAACAGCTAACAACCCATAATCTGTTTCAAGACTTTTAAAGAACATGGTCATGGGAGAGGCAGATAATGTATCTGTCATTAGAGGAGAGGGAAGTAGGGTAAAATGCCACCTACTGTAGCGTATAAAATCATCAGATAAAGTGCAAAATTTGCCTGAATAGACTACATAGCTCAAAGGTCAGGCTGTGCAGGAGTATATAGTCAGAATAGGACATACGAAGGCTTAATGTGGAGATGAAACATACAATGTGAAATTGCTTAAAATTTTAGAAGTGAGACGCTTTGAACACTGACCCCTCAGAGAAACGAAAATTCAAGAATGATGGTGAAGTGGCAAGAATTTTATGCCTTAATTGTTGCTGTCTGAAAAGCCGAAACTTCTTAAGCCACACGAGTTTTGTGGGCCGCTGATGAGCAGCCTAAACAGGATAAAGTCTCTGAAAGAAAATACTGGAGCAATTTGAGAAACAAATCACTGTGAACATAGCGAACACCTTGTTTCTGATCTACTTTCAACATTTTGTTGCTGGGAACCTTCCCGCTGTATTTTTACCTGGTTTAGGGCAGGATGAAAGGCTCTTTGACCTAATTTGGGACAGAGCTGCCTGTCACAAAGGTTCCTCTGGATTATGAATTCTTGGCTAGCCTTCTTTTGCACAAAGTCAATTCACATAAAAAAGAAAAGAGTTTCTAAGGTCAAGTGTGTTTCACAGGATTCCATACTTATGCCACAGTTCTCTCAACAAATGGAATGGTCACAGGATTCCATGGGTATTACTAAATGGTGTTTTCTTCCTTGGCGTGTATCAGGTGAGAGTGAGTGAGTTTCTGTGGGCTTCTGACTGGAGTTGTGCCACAAAACTGTGTCTAGTCTTTTCCACTGATGGCTGTGGGCTGTTATGGCTACTGGATGCTGCTCAGCAAACTCAACAAAGTCTCCGTTCCCAGCTATGCTTTGGAAGCAAACACAGTATTTTTTAAATGCAAACCCATGTATTTTTATATGAAACAAAACAGTTATTCTGGAAAAAACCTCTATATTGTTTGCTTTACGTTTACAATTAGCTGAGTTTTGTGGTATCAGTGTTAGCTGTTAAGGACAATACTCCCCTTGTCAGAGGATCGCGCTCGAGGTACTCGGTCTGCAAACAGGATAAAGAACACTCAAGGAGCGGGGTCAACGTAATCCAATCTATTTCCGCTAATTTCCTGGGAAATACTTAAAAATAATAATATTTTGCGTGACCTCACCGTGTCCGATGGAGCAATTTGGCGACGGCTTAGGGCCGTCAGTGTCACTCTTCCTCAGGGCGGGAGGGTCCCCTCTGCCCCGGGGCGCCTGTGAGGGGCTGCGGCGGGAGCGGGCGAGCGCGGTCCCGGGGCCGCTCCCGTGATCACCGACACGCTAAAAAAAGAAAAAAAACCCCCGCTTTTCTCCCTCTCCTTGCAAACGGGTGCTGAGGCAACACCCCCCAAAGGAGAAAGCAGGGGAAATCGCACCTGGTAGGATGGCTCTGAGGAGAAGTTTCCCGTCGGTTTTCCCGCCCCCTTCCTCTCGGGTGCCCGTGGCCGGGCTGCGGCGCCGGGGTCGAGCCTGTGCCCACACGGCCGCGAACCGAGCGACAACTTGCGCGGTGCTGCGCGGCGCGGCACGGCACGGCACGGCACGGTGGGGCTGGGCGCGGGGCGGGGCAGGGAGGCCGGGCCGCGGCCGGGAGGGCGGGCCCGCCCGCGGCGGCGCTGCCCCGGCGCGGCGGGGGAGGACGCGCGTCGCCACTTCCCCGCTCCTTCCCCGCCGCGGTGCGGCCGCAGGTCCCGCAGGCGCCCTCTCGTTCCCGTGCACAGGGGCTGCGCTGCTGAGCGGGGACGGGCGGGCGGGCGGGTGGGGATGGCGAGGGCGCCCGGCGCTGGTGATCCAGTGCCGGGGTCTGTAGCGCGGCCCGTCCCCGGCGGCGGCGGCGGCAGAGTGAGCGCGCGCACGTGACCGGCCCCGGCCCCTCGGTGCCGCCGCGAACGGCCGCGCTCACACACTCACAGACACACGCGGTACTCGCGCCTCCATCCATCCATCTATCCACCCATCCATCCATCCATCTAGCCAGCCAGCCAGCCAGCCCCGCTCCCCCGCACGCACCGCGCCGGCAGCCGCCAGCGCGAAGCTGTCGGCACACTCCGCGGGGGCAGCGCCGGCGGCGGCAGCGACCGCGCAAGAGGCAAGAGTTTGCGAGGGCTGCTCGTGCCTTCCCGAAGAGGTTTTGCGCCCAGAGGATGGCTGGCTGCGGGCTGTCGGAAGACGCTTGCTTCTCCTCCTTCTTTTACAACTACACCTCCTCCTGGGAGACCTCCTACAACCAGGTAAGAGGCGGCCGGTGCTGCGCGCTTGCCGCCGCTGCGCCCGCCCGGCTCCTCGGGGGAGACGAAGGTGGTGCCAGTGTGTGCAGGAAGGGTCTGGAAGTGTTTCTGTTCAGCGCGTGTGTGTGTGTTGCGGCTGGGGGGGTTGAATCAGCGGAAGAAAGAAATGAGAGAAAAGAGCCTCTTCCCGTGTGCCTTTCAGCCCCCTTCCCTCCGCCCCCGCCCCTCCCGTGAGGAAGAGGAGCGTGAGGAGGGCTAAGGAGCGGGAGCCGTAGCCTGCGGAGGGCTGTGTGTTGCCCGGGAGCAACTCGGGGCTCAGCCGGGCAACTCGATCGGAGTGCCCCGAGCCTGCCCTCGGCTGCGCTGAGGGACCGCGCTGAGGCAGCCGGGCGAGTTTGCCGGGCGGGGGGAGCAGGGTGCGAGTGACAGGCTGCGTGCGAGAGGGACCCCCCTGCACCCGCTTCCTCCTCAGAAATGGCTGCATATGCATTCAGACCCTTAATTTTGGATCCTGCCTAGGTGGAAATAGTTAGGCTCACCCGCCTCTCCCTCTGATTCAGCCCCTATCCCCCCTCCACGCACTTAACTTTGATGATTGTGCAATGCGGAGCGCGCAGCCGGGTAACGCCGGCCGGGTCTGTGCCTCCCGTCCGCGCCGGGGCTCGGGCAGCGGGGGGCGGCTGGCGAGGCGGTGGGGGAGAGCGGGGGGAAACCAGAAATCGCGCCTCAGAGGTAGAGAGCTATTCTGGGAGCCTCCGAAGCGCCTTTAATTAAATAACTGTTGTAGTCTGCTGCCCCCGCTGCTTGTCTGGTGAAAGTCTACAGGCAACTGTCATTTATAAACTACACCGGTGTGTGTGTGCGTGCGTGCGTGGGGAAGGGGTTTTCTGGCGCTGGCGTGACAGGAAAAGTTGGGCAGCGGATAGAAGCGGGCCGCAGAGCGGCCGAGAGGCGCCCCGGGCTGTGCGGGCGGCGGTGCCCGCGGGGGGGCGGGAGAGCCGGGGGGACGAGCAGGGTCAGCTCTCCGCTTCCTCCCTGCGGGGCACAGAGCCCGCCGAGCTCAGGGGCAAACGTGCAGCCCCACGGCCCCAGTTTCCAGGAGACCGAAACCCCCAAAGTAGCAGTTAGCAGTGAGGTTACACCTCACGGCGAGGCGGCGGGAAGCCGCGCGCACCTCCCTGCTCCAGGAGTTGCGAGCGCCGAGCGGCGCGGAGCGGGGCCGCCCTTCGGCAGCGGCCGGCCGGCGAGCCCGGGCGCGGTGGGGCTCCGGAGCCCTGACAGCCGGCTCGTCCAAAGCAGCCGAATAAATAAATAAATACCAGTTTCTGTGTCCCGGGTGCGAGCGGACCCCCGCCAGGCCCATCGCGGCAGGCGCCCGCCCCGCGGGTACCGTGCCGGGTCCAGCTGCCTGCCGAGTGTGCCGCCCCGGCCGGGAGAGCCTTCCCGGCGGGGAACAAGTCAGGCTGGCGTGCGCCGAGGAGAGGGGGGCTGCTGTGGGGACCAGGCACGCATCAAGCGTAGAGCCAGCGCCGAAACGCCGTCTCCCGGGCGCGCCGGAGCCCGTGCGGCTCGGCGAAGCCATCGGGAGCCGCTCTGGTAGCCCTGGGGGCGGCGGGTGCGCAGGGACCGCGGCCCTTGGCGGGTCCGTGGCGGGGCCGGGAGGGCGCGGCCGGAGCCGGCGCTCGGAGGCGCGGCGGGGCTGCCCGGACCCGCGGCCCCGGCGCTCGGCGTGCCCGGGGCCGGCTCGCCGGGAGTTGGCGCCGAGCTCGCCGCTCGCCGTGGCTCGTGGTGGCCGGTGCGCCCGAGCCCGCGCGGGTGTGTGTTCCTCTGCACGTTCCGCGGGCACACACCGGTGCCACTGGGCCGATATGAGCGCAGAACGGGCATTATCGTCCTGCTAAATACGGGCCCGTGCAAGTCACTGGGATTTAAGAAGGGCTCATGCCTGGTATAAAAGGCAGGCAGTCACAGGGAAGACTCCTTTGAAACCATCAGAGGGGGAAAATGCTTAGGAACGCAGACAATAAAATCAGGTTTAAACCAGCTCCTTTATCTAAAGTTAGTTTCATTCTGTAGCGAAACAGTTCGGTGAAAGAATGGCATTGTGAAATGATAGGTTCCCTTACATCCCCTTTCAGGAGAGCAAGCCCGTATCACAATGGAAGCAGGAAGAATTGCTGGCAAATCCAGAGTTGATCTATTCTAAATACCAGTGTTGAACTGTATCTAAGGGAAAACGCGGGAGATAATTCAGGATGCAGAAGGTCTATTTATAGCAGCACTATATAAACTGTAGGATATATACACAAAGTTGAATTAAATATGCATGATTAGGAAAGGTGTTTCGAAGGAGAAGGTGTAATCATTTCAAAGCATTACAACGGACGAACAGATGAGCTTGCAAGAGCTTCCAGGGTGAAGATGAGAAGAATTTTTAAGACACATATTCTTTCTGGTGCTCAAGGCTCCTTTCTATTTTCATCTTTTGCGTATTACGTTACCATTTATATCAGTCAAATTCATCAGCTGAGGATTAGCGGTAGATGTTAGTCTGAATATGAAATCAAAATGAATATGGGATTTTGCTGCAAATAGATTTTTCTTACAAGTTTTAACACTTAAAAAGGCAGACTTGGTTCAGATTTGACTGTCAGCCATATTCGTGTTTGTTTGTTTTTACCTGAATTGCATTAAAAAAAAAAAACAACAACCAAGCTTGCAAACTGTTTCTTCTGGCTAAATTTAGCTACATAGCCAAAATAGAATTTGTTTTGTATACTCTGTTTAAAACAAAACAGCAAACAGAAAAACTTTAAAACAAAGTGCTGAGGCGAGAAGATGGGTTGACTACTGGGAAAAATAGTTTTTTATTCCTAGATCAATAGGATGCACTCTCAACATCTTATACGAGGTAAAAGGAACCCTTGTATATCAATAGCGGCTCAGCCATAGCTTACTAAAAGAATCTTTTCCTGGTGTCTCAAAGCTTTAATGAGAGTATAAGTAATCAAAATAAGACTTAAGAATGGAACCAGTCAGGTTAAAGAGAACAGTGACTTCTAGAAGCATAATACACTATCTGGCAGCTGTGAAAGGAGAGATAGGATGTTTGCTTTATAATTGAGGGAGTTTGAGAGATGTGTTTCAACTTTTATATTTTTGGTGCATTATTGCAGTTCATTTTTAAGCACAAGCTTATATGCGTGATTTGTTGGTAATATTCTTGGAAGGAGCTTTTCCATTGCATATTAAATTCCAAAATGCATCACAAAAAAGCTTGTATTGGAAAAATTGTGTCTAGAAACTTTATGAAGTCTGTTTGGAATCAATTTATAAGATAGTCTTCCAGAATATAAGACTCCATATAAGTTACAAATAAGACTTTGCATTATTAAGGATAACTCCTAAAAGATGGAGTATTCTCCTGAAGCTTGCTGTCTTTTTTTAATAGTTATTGTAGTGCAGGGACTTAACCATTATGCTAAATTCTAGACTAGTCAAACTTGTAGACTTAAATCCTGACAACTTTGGACTGTGATTACATAAACTTACCTATGTTGTATTGCCGGTGTGTATAAAACTGAGATGAAGGAATATCCATCAGATTTCCTGTTGATTTATTCGGCATTCTTCATTTTTAGACTGTCACTCTACTCCTGGTTCTTTATTTTTGCTGGAACCTTCCTGAAGGTGTCTTCTGGAAATTCTCTTTACATCTGTTTCTTAATTAGTACTCCTGAGTAAAGAACAGCTATTTCTGAGTACTGCAAGGAGGTATTCAGCCCTGCAAGAGCAGTAATGTTCTTCGGCATAACCTGTCTATGCTGAACTGGCAGCATTATTTGTATTAATTATTTTTCATTCTCCAGTTCAGAATTGGATACGTTGTTGTGTTGCTTATCTGTGTGGTTGGGAACTGCTGGTAAACCATTTGAAATGTAGTTCATGAATGAAATTCTATGACTAACGCATAAATCTAGGTACTTATTTTAATTCGACCTCAAAATCCTTGCAGCATAGAAGTAAAATGAGAGGAGTATGCTGCCTGATTGGTGCCATTATTTCAGAGATTTTTCCCTGCGACACTCAGCCGTGGACTTAGTACCTGGCACCATTTTCCTTGTCCTGTGTTTTCAAACATAGCAGTACATTATACAACATACTTGGACAAAATGTATTCCGTGGGTATGAGTAAGTCAGTGAAAGATGAAGCTAAGAGCCAACCCTTTTGGGTTGGCTCTTTGTTTTTACATGAGAAGGGACAAAAGTGCCCCAATGTAGCTTTCTGCCAGCATTTTTGAGGGGCTGATCTGAGTGTAGTATATTCATGCATTTTCTTCTTTCAACTAGAATAAATCCAATGGCCACTTCTCAGGGGCTGTGGACCAAAATAGACTTTTTGACTTACTTTTGTTTCTGTGGTTTCTGGATTTTTTTTTTTCTTTTATGCTACTTGAGTAGTAGAACTTAGAGTCTATACAGGTTTGGAAATCTGCTAGATTAATTTGTGTTAATGCACTGCATGTGTATAACATATACCAAGTGTGTCTGTGTATGAGGGTGTTGAATGAGAAATGCCAGTCTGTACAGGATTGGACAGTGCACTTTATGGTTTTTGGAGATGTTTTTCTTAGATGGAAAAAGACATTGTCAATAGTTGTACATTATTTCGTGATGAAAACCAGTGGAATAATACCATCATTCAAATGCAGTTACATTTTACCAGAGCCTGTAACATCTGTGCAAACTAAAAGAAGGCTGTCAAAACTAAATTAGTTAAGAAAAACCCACAATCTTGGTTTAGCATTAACAGAAAATACTTGGTAATTTTTAAAAAGAGTGAATCCTGAATTTGAAGCTTTCCTGACTCCAAAGGATGTTCATGCACAATGCTGAGAAAATAGCAGTAAAAATGAAAGTGAAACTGAGAAGACCTATTTTCTTGACATCCCAGCAAAAGATAAATGATAGGATAATGAGAAAGATGTAGTTTATTAAAAACAGGTAATGGACTTTATAAAAAACGTTGTTAAACGTGATTCTCATTCTTTCAGAGATTAATGCCTTAATTGGTCATTCAACACAGTAACTTTGAAAAGTGTATTCTGATGGCAGGTTCATCTAACAAAAAAGCATGGTTTAAACTGGGAATGAACCATTTTCTCATTCCCCAGAGGAGACCAACTAAATGATTATACAGTAGAGCACAATAGTACAAGTTTAAAGCACATGCAGAAAATAGACAAGATATTATTGTTGTATCTTATTTTAGAGGAAAAAGTCATGTGCAGCTTGTGAGTTACAGTTACGGCTGCGATGAACTAATGCAGTTCAGTGCTTTATACATAAGATGGGATTTTCAAAAATACAGTTTTGTTCACGAGAAAATGTCAGTAGTTCTAGCAATGTGTTCTGAAGGAAGAGGGCAGGGAGTTCTTAGCTGGTCAAATGTTCATGTGGTCTAAGCAGAAATGTAAAAGTGCAGGGTTTGCATTGGAATGAGAATGGGGTCATCCACCCTTTGTACTCATCATCAGGGAAGCAGAACCTTCTTCCAGAGAGACCATAGGAAATCAATGAGTACACTTTGCTAGTGTAGAGATAAATGTGTACTGCAGAAGGGTATTAAATATAAAAGGGCAGCAGTAAAATGATTTACTACATGAAGCAGTGGAACTTTCTTTTGGTCACCTAAAAGGCAATTTTCATTTTTTGATAACATAATTATATTTTTTTAATACTAATAACTGTAAAGGGCTGGCAAATCAGCTATTTTACATGGATTTGAGCTATACAATGTAAGCTAGGAAAGGCTTGACAACAAATGGCAGCTTATTTACAAACATATAATTTTTTTAACATATTATCTAGCGCTTATAATTTAGATCATAATGATCTGATCTGACTTACCAAAAGTTAATGGGTTTTTTAATGTTTTTTTCCTGAGGCAGTGTGGATGCTTGTGATCCAGTTTGTCTCGCCATGACCAGAAGGTATCACTGAGGGATACCAGCACAACGGATGCTCATAGGAGAGAACCTGACGTACATTTAGGTGTAGAGGCTTAATGAAATGTGGAAGAGCAGGTGCACAGTCCTAATGTGTCGGTGGTTTTTTAATTTCCTCTGATGTGTCTGTTTGTTGTGTGAACAAAACTCTTCATGCATTTAAAACGTATAGGACTGTAAAGTTGTTAAAAATGACAGAAGCCAAATAATTCTACAGTATTTTTTGTCTTAGACTCTATGTTCTCTACAAGTGGCAGTTAAGATTCTCCTTCTGCTACATAGCTGTGTGTTACTGTCTCCTCTCTAAAGGTAAAATTAAGGTGAAGAGAGATTAATAGCAGAGTGACCCTTGCTCTGGATATAGAACTTGTGACACTGTGGTGCTAATTTTGGAAGGAGAAATTGGGTATTTGCGGTTCCGTTTGAACTCACTGTGACCCAAAATGATGAGAGGTGTGTCTACGCTAGCACTTTTCTTGAAGGCAGGAGTGTGCTGTGTTCATCCCAACACTGCTGTGCTTTGGTTAGTGTTGTAGGTTGATCTCGTTGCAAATGAACAGAATTCCTTTTGGATAAAGCTGCGCTGCGAGATGTGTTCCAGGAGTACCCCTGGTGCATTTGAGCTACAAATTGATATTCAACTAATGAGATGAGACCAGAGCTGGAATGAAGTTAAACAATCAAAGCATACCCTGAAGTGCATGGTGCAGAGCATGGAGTGCAGAGGTCGGATCCTCGGCACCAGCTGTGTGACTTCAGTTTCACAGTTCTGCAGTGCCTGCCTGTGCAGACAGCCCCTGCATCCAGTCGAGTTTGCCGGGAGTGCATGGCAGCCTGGATTTGGGAAGCTGGCTGGAGACTTGTGGATAGAACGGGTCACCTGACGTGCACCCTTCTGGTGCAATCATAAGGCCATTATTCTCTCCCTCAAAAAGGGGTAGTTTGTGTTGGCATGAAGAGGAAAGGTTCGTTTGATCACTTGTAATATAACACATCAGCGAGTAAGAGGCACTGGTACTTTGGCTTGCAAAAGCTCTCCACATTTTTAACCCATTTTATTATTTGCAAGAGCTATTTAGTTCCTAATGTTAACAATGAGTGATTATGATTCTGTACTTCCGTTTACAGCACAAATTAGCATTTTGTTTTCCATTACAGCTTTTGAATGAGGGATTTAATGTATAATTTGCTGCAAATAGATGTTATCATCTCTTTGGATGTGAACAACCACATAAACTTGAGCAAATGATAAAAATGGAATCAATTACTTCTCAAATGGAAGTAGTTTACAAACCTTCACAAACAAAATGGCAATAGTTGGTGGTTATTGTAACAAATAATTAGGTTTTTTTTTAAACAACATTTATTGAATTCTATTGACAATTTACTAATTGCTTATAGAATATTTAATCATCCCCCTCACAAAATACATGCCAGAAAATATATGGATTTTTTAAACTGTAGATTGTCTCTGTCGTCCTTGTGTGAAGCTTTTCTCATACTTTTACAGGTATATTCACCTGTATGAATATTCCAGAAGGGTTGCACTGAACCACAAATCACGCTGCCCCTGCTGATGATTAGAGAGCTTCACAATATTCTAGAATTAGTAGATTAAGATTGAAATTACGGAGGAGAGAATGAAGAATGTATGTTGTAGGCTGTATCCAAAGCTTGCTGAGGTGATGTGAATTTTTCTGCCACTTTTGAACTCATGATCTATATCCTGGTTATTAGAAGGATAAAGAAGAGAAGAGACATTATTACAGTTGCTAGAATGAGTGAATGCTGTCAATCTCTACTGTAGGGGAAGGTAATATCTTGTACTTTAATGAGTTTCCTAGTCTGAATTTCCCAAGAAAAGTTTTCCCTGTCAGTTGCTGCGATATGTTTCTGTATTATACAGAGTTATTCATGCTTGGAAAAATACCAATCCACAGCCAAAATCAGTGTGAGAAACATTTCACAATCACAATCTCTTCTCATTGCAGAGACTTTCTTCATTTCACTAAAGGACGTAATCCAAGTGTCATTTTCAACCCCTTCCTTTCAAAGAGGCTGTGGCTAGATTCTGATGATTTTCTGCATACTGGCATATCTGTTTATTTCTGATCCCCTAAAGCTCTGACCTTAAAGTCACCACCTACATCATTTCCTGTCAACGTGAATTAATCAGACTTTTTCTTACAGTGATCCCTAGTAACCCCATTGTATCCATCCATTCTGTATACAATATAAGCCCTGACTGTACATAGTGGATTGCCCCTACCTATTCTCTTACCCTTACATAAAAATACAAATTGAAGTCCATATTTTGTGTCATTTAGTGCTTTAGATTTTACACCTCTTGTCCTTTTAAAACCCTTGTATAATTTAGTTTTTCTCCATTTACCATTAATGCCACCTCTTTTTGTTTATTACTGATGCTAGATTTGATGGTTGCTGGGTTGGTTCCCTGAATAAGCACTTTTTACTATCCCCAAACTTTCCTCTTTGACTTACTGAAGTCATAAGTCCATTGAGAAAGATCATGTAGGTTTTCATCTACCTGGTGTCTTGAAAGCCATTGTTGTATAATTATTAAAGATGGGTAGTCTTATTTTGCACTTGGGAAACTGTTGAACAAACTGACCAAAAGCCTATTTATCACTCTGACCGCTGCATTTCACTCTGTTAATCTGTTGCTTGTTTCTTTATGTTGGTATCTGCTGCCATGCTTGGATCAGTCGGTAGATCAGATAAACAATAGCTTTTTGTTCTTCTAATAATTAAAAAAAGACTAATGATGTATTTTCTCATTTGCTTCACTCTACCCACCATTGAACTAATTAAGGGAAAAACAAAAGACAGAACAGGAATAATATGACTTGCAATTCAGGGTCCCATATTTGGCCTTTTAGCCTTTTGAGACCATAGAGCTGATTGTTCAAGATGGAGCTTTATCCTAATTTTATTTTTGAGGAAGCTGTTAGTTGTGAAAATTTACTTGTCTTCTCCTTTTGACTATAAGTCTGTTTGGCCCTTTTTTTTCTTTCAGAGCAAACTGACTTGGGCTAGAGCAGGGGGTCAATGTTATGACACTGCATGTTTGCAGTGAACGTTTTTGAAGCTTAGAATGTGTGTCTGGTGTAATGATTCCTGAAGGGCTGATGGAGCTTGATTTTAGGAATGTGTGCATGGCTTCATAAAACATATCCACAGTTGTCACAGGCTCCCTGGACTGAGCAATTCACAGTGTCAGGGGTTTATTTGGATTGTAAAAACTCACAAACTCACTCCAACAAGATAATTCACTTAATTTCTTTTTTTTTTTTTTTAAACTGATTTTATTTTTTGAGTCAAACAGCACATTGTGAATTGATGTATCTGCTAAACTTCTTCTTATATGTGCCCACTACCTCTCTGTCTCATAGTTTGCTTAGGCCTTGATCCAGCAGACCACTTAATTGCTCAACAGTAAACACTTGAAGTCAAGGGAACTGCTTACAGATTTAAAATAAATGTGTGGTGTATCGGATTGGGGCCTTAAACAGCTCTGTCTTGAGGACTGAGAACTTTGCTTCCATCTTGTTTGTCAAGTAGTTGCCATGCTTTGAGTACATTACAAGTATTGATGGCAATTATGGCGCTGGGAGCAAGGAAGCAGTGAGGAGATCAAGGAGACCTGGTGATGGTAAAGGAAACCTGCCAATTCTTCATTGGCAGTTCAGTCTCTTTAGAATGGATTTACGAATAAAAGATGATTCCTTTTCTCCCAACTAAAAAGCTGTGTGTTAAATGAATAGATGGTGCTCTAAAATGCAAAATTATGACAGAAAGCCATCCATGAAATATACTTGAGAATGGGAAACTCCAGGTTTAAAGAATAGGAAAAGAAAAGATGGCCTAAAACATATAATGGTACTAAAAAAAAGATTGTAAGTAGGACATGCACACACTTAAATGTTTAAGCCCTGTGAAACAATGAGAAAATGAACTACTGACCAAATAAATTAGCAAAACAAAAGTAAGGTTGCACTCCCAGCCTTTTTTAATTTTCATCCAAAAGACTGTTAATTGCTGGAGGATTAAAATAATTCATATTCAAGGATAGAAAGTGATAACAATATGCAGAGCTTGGATGCTCCAGCTATACAAGAGACAGTGAAAGGAATACTTTTCTCTCTGTGTGATGTCAAAGCCAAAAGAGGGGGGGAAAAACGGAGGGGGTTGTGGCTCTTTGATGTCACTTACAGAATAAAAATAATGCTCTAAAAGAAATAGCATAATCTTTTTCTATTTATCTAAGTCCTTTTTTTTTCTAAAGAGTTAGGGCAGCATTGTTAATTGATTTTTCTGATGCTCATAATAACAGCTGTATTAAAAATAATTTACAAAGAATTTTTTTCCAGAAGCTGAGCCCGACAGAATCTGTTGTAGAAAAGTGGGTAGAGAGTGGATTATTGTACATCACTGTTCTCACATAATTATAATCTGCTTGATTGGTAAAATGCTTGTTGTGCTTTTGCATTGTCCATTTTCAGCCAGTGGTGTCTTTCCAATAAGATTTGCTGGTTTAATAGTAATAGCATCAGGATCTCTCATGCCCTTTCAGTATAAACAAAGGTTGTCCTAACAGCTGCTCAGATTATGCTGGCATAGTAGCCATCTTTGCTGGAGTGTCAGTTTTTGGCTAGAATATTTTAACATGCTGGGGTTTTTCTCTGGTTACCAGTGGTTGAATCATGTCCAGCTGTGAAAACAGATGTGTGGCTTTTTTGGGAAGTAAAGTTAATTGGGGGAGTTTTATGAATTGGTTCTTGTTTTAATTAATATTTTTTTTAAAAAATTATTTACTGTGGGGTTAGAGGATACCTTTAGAAAAGAAATAGTTTTTTATGAACTTGAGCTTGGACAGATCAACACAAACAGCATTATAAAGAAAATTTTGGGTGTATCCATGACGAAAAGATTAGTGCAATTGAACATTAACTTCTAAATTCATGTTAAAAATGGAAAGAAGAAATACTTGTTCTTTACAATGATAACTAATAACATTGAGATGAAAATGGTAAATAAAAATTACTAATTTGTCTTGGTGCATATTGTGTATTAATATTGCTGTCTTGCTATTTTGTAAGGCAGCTCACAGTCTTTTTAAATCTGGATGGGCCAATAATTCACACACATCTTAATAAATTTTTTGTTTTCTTCATCTTTGACTTTTGCCTTTGATAGGAATTCTCTAGGTGAAAACTGCAAAATATTTGCCATGTTTTGGATATTATTTTACCTTTTGTGTTTAGCATAGCGATTTGTACCTTTAACACTGATGTCTGTCTCTTTTTAAGTCTGTTGGTAGGCACAACCCAATTTTGTGGAAAAGAGACCTTTTCATGTGAAGAAACTTCTAGTTTTGTGATTTCTTTGTTATTCTTGTTCTTGATTGTTACATAAAATAAATGGCGAAGGATGGAAAAAACCAAAGAGCAGCAATTGCTGTTAAAATTAATTTAGAAAACAATTTAAATTTTGTAAATTACAGAAATTGCTGTCAAAAATTAAACAAGCAAACTTGTCTAATTTATGTTACTCTTGTTGCAAAAAAGTGTCATGTGAAATGGAAATCTGTTCATTAGAGCATCCTGAAGCAAGGATGTTGTCCCTGTGCACATGCTGGGGCTGCACAGTGTATTGAGCAATGACACCCCAAGTGAACAGAAGTGTCTCTAGAATTACCACTAAACCATTATATCTACATGAACTGTAAACTCACTGAGCAGCATTCAACTTTCGTAAGACTACTGCAACTGTAAAATAGCAATGCAAACAGGAATAAAAAGGATTGCTATTCATATATTTTGGGGTGTTTTTTTCCCATGGGAAAAAAAGAAGAGTATTTGGAAAGATCATTGAGAGATTATTATTAAAAAATTGTACTTGTGGTGATCACAAACATATGTGTCCATGAAATGACTGTGCTTCTCCCATGAGCAGACTGAACTATAGGACTTACTTGGTGCTTTGGATGTAATCCCTCTGAGAGAGTCTCAGTGAAAGGTTTTGCATGTTTAGAAGAGTGTGTTGGCTACCTAGGATTTGCAGAGGATGAGGAGATGATGTATTTCTACTGTTTCAAAGGCCCAGGAAGCTGGACAGTGGTTTTAGGTGTTTTCTGTAGGGGATATTGCCCATTACTCGAGCAGAATGACTGCCTGTTGGATTAGTAGTTGCTCAGGGTTAAGAAAGGATGTGGCAGTGCTGCCTGCAGTGCAGGTTTCTAAGCCCTTTACATGTTAGGTTCTTATTTTGGGATATAATTTTGCCGGATGTTATCTGTATGAACTGGGTTTTGCCACAGCTGTATGTCTCAAGCAAGGGTTTTTGCTTGGTTGATTTTGTGTCTTTGTGTTGGGGTTTTTTTTTAATGTAGGTATCAAGAAATGTGATTTTACTGTCTTTAGAAATGTTGTTAGATTAAAAAAAAAGCCATGCAAAATTTTATACTACAGTGTATAATTAAATCTTGTTATCAGGAAAGGCAGAATGAAGTATAGAACTGTTTTTTAAATAGATCTGTTATTTTTATTTTTTATTAGTGAAGAATTATTAAGTATAAGACAAAAAACAAGGGAATAAAAGGACGGGCATATTGAGACTATTTTATAAAAATGTTAATTCTTTTGTAGTTTAGAAGATGTAAAACAAAGTGGCAGCAAAAGTCAGAGCTGTATTTGATTAGAAATCAAAAGGTTATTAATAGTGCTGATTACTTCAGCTTAGTTATATCTGCTCTAGTATTACTCCTATTTGTTTGCAACACTAATCAAGCTCACTGTAAGCCCTTATCTTTGACCAGCCAGAAGAAATCATAAAAGGAAATAATTGTTTAGCGAGAAAGACTTTGATAACAGTATGACTCTTGTGTGGGAGACAAGGAGATAACACTGTCTGAATGAAATGATATAACCAAGGTAGCTAAGGTGATAAATTCTTTAGCTGTCCTGTCCTCAGCGGTAAAATATACAGCAAATTAAAGATGTCCTTTCAAGAATCGTTTTAAGAACTGATCATATTTGTAATTTGCATGTTTCACATTTGCATGTGTAGAGGAAATGGAGGAGATTTGGTGTTGAGAATAATATGATTTCATAAAGCCACAGATTTAGCCAGAGTTTGACCAGGTGATTCAGCCATGAGTTATTATCCAGTTATTTCTCTATTGAATTGAAAACTGTGCTTAGTGTTTGAATTTTATTTGACCAAAATATTTTACAAAATGTAAGTGTTTTTCTGAAGGAAGGCATCAAGCATTCAGTAAAGCTTTTGCTACTTACTGTATTGGTTAATCATTCTCATTGTTTGCTTCATTTGTTTTTCATTAAAGTTGTTAAGAATTAATTTTCTAGGCAAAAGGTCTCTCTATGACTTGACCTGGTAGGTTGGGAAGCCCTTCAGTACGTTTTTGTTCCTACCTCCGAAAAATATTGTACTCAAGACGCCAGTGTATCTCTTTTTTAAAGCTATTCAAAGTGACTTCTTTAAGACTCTTACCAGAGGACATTTTTTGCAGACTTCAAATACATTTGCATAACTTCTCTATTTTCCTTCCAACTTTTTCATTTCCCATTAGGAAAATCAGATGCCAGAAGCACGAGATGGTGTTTCAGTGTTGGTCTTTACAATGCTGTCAGTACTACAGTGAAGAATTCACTTACCTGCTTCTCTTCATTATGTTCAAGGTTCAAATTAATTCCTTTTGCTGCAATATCACAATGAGAATTCATATTGAGTAACTTGTACACTTCAATACTTGCTGTGTTAACTGGGTCATGGACTGTCCAGGATATAGTCTAGCACCCTGTATGTATGTTACATTTTCTGTTCATTGGTCTGCATTTAGTACTTCATTTTGTCCAAACAGGCTCAAGAGCAAGCAAGCAAGGAAGAGTCAAATCCATGTGTTTTAGCATCAGATGGCCTGTAGTGGTTTCAGCATGGTGTAATCTGCAGTCAGGTGTGCTAAGGAAGTGACTATGCCAGTTGTTCACCTTTACTGCCCCATTGTGTTACTGTGACTTTTGTGGCAGAAGGCCCTCTGTCCAAATTTTCAAGCTTAACTGCTCACTGAATTGCTCCCTAACCTGGTTCTTTCAAAATGAGCTAAATTAATATAAACATTGAAAAAAAAAATCTCCTGTTATGAATCTTAACAACTGCAAGCAAACCTGCCTTTACTTTGAAAGAGCTTGGATGGAGTACAGTCGTGATGTGCTGTCATGCTGGGTGATCATCAAGAAGTGATGATGAGCAACTAGAGGTCTGTAGGGGTGGTAGCCTGGGTCAGCTGCAGCCTCGAGAGACTCACTGTGTTCAGCCTGTTTGCTGTAAAAGCACTAAATTGGGAGAGGTACTAAGTAAATAAGAATGAAGTGCATTTTCTAGGAAAGGTTTGAGTTGAAAACAGTAGGAGCTTCTTTTTTTTGGTAGGTCTGGACGTCTTCTTACTGAAGAGCTGTAGATATGAATCAATTTTCTGTAGGTGTGTGTTGAGGTTGTGATTTTTATTCTTTTTCCTGCCCTGTTTCAAGGAAGTAATGATTTTGAGTGATGAGGTTTTTGAAGTTCAGCTTCAGACATCTTATATAGGGTTGACTTTCAGCAAATTTACTGAGTTTTTGGGCTTTTTGAGCAACCAAATCTTAAACAACAAGCATCAATGTCTCTTGACATGTGTGCCTCTAATATTTAATGTGTGAAGACAGCTTGGAACCACATTTCAGGGAAAGCTGTATGGAAACCTTGCTAGGCCGGATTATGCGGAGAATTGCCAGTAGTCACAGCAATTGATTACTGTAACTGATGTCTCTCTTTAATAATGTATGCATATGATGTTTGTAAATCACAGGCAGTACTTTGAAGACCTGTTCTATAAGTTTTTGAAAACAAACCTAGCATGATCTGTCTCTTATGTAGCTCCACAGTGCAGGGCTCTGTTTCCCAGTTTGATTTGATGACATACATTTTGCTCGCAGATTTTTATAAGCTGAAACTGAAGACTGGAACAGGCCTATCCTGATAGCTATGTTAAACTTACATGAAATAAAACAGCCTGAAATAATTCTGTGTAAACTGTCAGTGGCCACCAAGAGTTTTGATTTGTCAGTGATGACTGTATTTAGAGCTGAGCCCAGAGGACTTAGGGTAACATTTGTCAAAGGCTTGTTTTCTGAAGGTGCATGCATGTGAGAAGCAAGGTGCCTTTCAGACTTTAGTTAAGTTCTCCTAAAATATGTAGTGCTGTATAGGAATATTTGAGACAGTTTAAAATGAACTAGCTCAAATAACAAAGGCCATAGAGGTAGGTCACGCTTCTGTCTTACAGTGGATTAGTTACTACAGGTTGGCAAGCCTGTCAGTGCACCTTCATCCTGTCTGCTGTCCAGATCACAGTCGCAGCATCGCTAGGGTTGGAATGGACTTCTGGAGATCATCCAGTCCATGCCTCCTGCCAAGGCAGGGTCACCTAGAGCAGGTTACACTGGGACTCATCCAAGTGGGTTTTGAATGTCTCCAGAGAAGGAGACTCTGTGACTTCCCTGGGCAGCCTTTCCAGTGCTCTGACACCGTCAGTGTGAAGAAGTTCTTCCTCATGTTGAGGTGGAACTTGCGTTTTTGTTTATGGCCACTGCTCCTCGTCCTGCTGCTGGGAGCCACAGAAAAGAATCTGGCACCATCCTCTTGGTGCCCACCTTGGAGATATTTGTAGGTATTGATGAGATCCCCCTCAGTCTTCTCCAGACTAAACAGACCCAGCTCCTGCAGTCTCTCCTCATAAGAGAGATGCTCCAGACCCCTCATCATCTTTGCGGCATCCACTGGAACCTCTCCAGTAGCTCCTCGTCTTTCTCGTACAGAGAATCCCAGAACTGTAGACAACACTCCAGATGTGGCTTCAGTAGAGCCAAGCAGAGGGGCAGGATCTCTTCCCTCAACCTGCTGGTCACACTCTTCCCAATGCACCCCAGGACCCCACTGGCACTCCTGGACACAAGGGCACTGCTGGCTCACCGACTTACATTACCAGAAGAAAAAAGGGTTGTTGACAGGTCTAGGTCTCCTTAATTTTTTTTAAAATAGTTAATCTAGCTCAAAGCCAAAGCAAACGTACACAATGACATGCCTAATTTATGTTAATTTAGGTGTATACATCTGTGTTGTATCCCTAAATACTCTACTCCAAGCATTAGAAATTCCATCTACAACATTTTCTGCAATAACTTTAATATGTGTGCCTTAATGAAGTTCTTAATGTAAGAGAGATGACTACTTTTGTATTGTGAAGTACACAGATTTCAAATGAACAAAAAATACATAATTCTCTGAAACAGAAGAGATATATATCATAAAAATAACTAACTCAGAGTTAACTTAAAGAGTGGCAAAACATGTTTAAAGGAGTCATGTATAGTCAGTGCTCTGATAGAGGAGAGTGCAGGAATTTCCATTTTTATAAATTAAACTCAAATGGAAGGGTTATCAACCACTGGAGCAGGCTTCTAGTGGAAGTGCTTCAGTCACCATCCCTAGAAATATTTAAAGGATGTGTAGATGTGGTGCTTGATTTACTACATGATTTAGAAGTAGACTTGGCAGTGCTGGATTTGTGGTTAGACTTGATCTTAAAAGTGTTTCCCAGCCTAAATGATTTTGTCATTTTATGAAAGTTTTAAGCATTGTCCTGCTGTTTCTGTATTTCTGGTTCTCCCCAGCAACTTCCTTTTAAGGAATAGCGCAGTATGTGGCATTTAGTATGTGTTTAATCTCTCTTTTGTTTTTAAACAGACCTTCTTCAACTGGTTGCAGCTTTAAGAATTATGTGAGGAGAATTCTAGAAATAAAAGCAAATGAGAGAAGACAATGTAATGATGCTTTATACTTATATATAAGTTTTCTGTCATTTGGAAACTCAAGGGCTCTTGCTTTTGGTTGCCAAATGTTAGGCTGATTGCTTTCAAGATGAAGCTGTACTATGCTGCTTTGAACTGATACTGCATGATTAGGGTAATAAGTAAGTGCCACTTAATTGGAACAGGCCTGATCAGAAGACATTCCAGGTAACTGATTTAAGCCAAACAATACTTAATTGCAATGAATGTTGCTTAATGGGTATGATAATTATGTGCATTGGGGATACCTTCAAATGATTCATTGGTGGTTGGGTCTTTTGTGTCTGCCTCACTGTTGGCTCTTTTTCCTGTTACTCAAAACAGCTTTCAGTGTCTTCATAAATAGCCATGATTCATTCAGAAAGCAGAAAAAACCATGGTTGGCTTTGAATAAATCAACAGTTTAAAATCAGCTTGTTTAAAGTAATGATGCCTCTGATGATTTTTGAGGTCTTCTAAAATTTGTTTTCAGGATTTTGAACTGTTAGGTTTGCTTTTTCAATTTTGTATGTGATCAGAAATGTTAGAAATTGAAATAAGAAAAGACAAGGCACATAATTTCTCGGCTTCTGGATCAAGGCAGGCTCTAACATAATGAGACTTACTAAATCATAGAAGTTGATATGTTCTCTGCCCTTGGCAAATAATTGACTTGCTTTAGTTCTGTCACGTTTTCTTCCCAAGATTGCTTGTTTTCTTTTGCATGAATGTACCCGAGGTGTTAGAGAATACACTTTATAACAGGGGAACCCTCCTCCCTTAAAGATGGGCAAAGATAAAACCAGGTCCATTTCCCACTCATTCTCGAACTTTGGCTTGCAAATGCATATTTGCACCATCATAATTAAGCCTTGCTCTGTCTACCTTCTCTGCTGGTTTATTATATCATCAGTATGGGATGCTGATGTTTTCAGCTTCAGCTGCTTTACATCTGTACGATTTTCCATACACATTTTCATACTTCTACACTGAATTCTTTTGGGCAGACCCAGGTGTGTATATATATTGAATACTGTGGAGAGATGTAGTGTTTTCTGATTTAGTCTGGCAGACAAGAGTTTGCTTCTGATGCTAACATTAAAATTCATTTTTAATTCCAAAAATCTCATGCTTCCATATTTTTCAGTTTTCTCTCATTTTTAGAGTGAACGTGTTGGATTAACAGAAATAAAAGCATTTCAGTTTAAAAGACTTAAAATATTTCCATTTATTCTTTCTAGGTTAATGAGTGCTTTTATGTTTTTCCGCCCTGCACCTCCCAAACCGTCCTGCCTTACTACACCCAGTCTGTGTGTGGGTAGATTTTGACAAAGGCTCCTGCATGAAGTGATTTCCAGTGACAGGAACATGTTGAAGACATTTTCATTATTTAAAAAGCAGACATGTTTCTCTGTCAGCAAATTTGCTGCCCATATGAAAGTGGGACGGTGTTTTTATTGGGAACTTGAAGAATGCTGTATTACAGAATCACAGAACATTCTGAGTTGGAAGAAACCCACAAGGATCATCAAAGTCCAGCTCTTCAGTGAATGGCCCAAACACGGATCAAAGGTGTGACCCTGGCATTATTAGCCCCATGCTCTTACCAACTGAGCTAATTCCAGGGCCTTAATAAGCTTTTTCAAAACTGAAAGGATCCTCCAGGTTTGCAGGATTACACTTCCTCCTGTACTTTCATTTCTCATTATCTCTTCCCTTTTGGTGTAGTTAAGGAGGAAATTTAGGATGACACGTAGGAAAGGTGGAACAGGTAATTTTGTTGGCAAAACCAGAACTACATCAGAGAGACAAAGTTGTCTCTGCTGACTTCAGCCACAAGGAGTCAACATATTGTATCATAGCTATTTGTTTAAAATGGTTGAGAATATTTAATATAATTTACTTTGTATGAAAAAAATATTAGAAATATGAAAAATCATCTGTGTTGTCCATATGGATGGTTATAGGGATGCTGACAAGCTCTCAGGTATTGTCTAAACTACCTAATTCATTAGCCAGTACTTCAAAGAAGGCATAGTTAATAACTGTTTGACATGGTTATTTTTTTCCCCTTCTTGCTGCGCCTTTAAAATGGTAATACAGCACTTTCAAAATGTCTCTCTATTTTGGTGCTTTTATTATGCTTCCACCCTGCCTTGAGATTCGCTGAAGGTCTTGATTTGCAGTGGGGAGCAACCTAGTACTTTCAGAAAGTCTAGGCTTCTTTGAAGTGTCTAAAGGTTGGTACCATTTACCTGTAGAAATTAGAAATTAAACCAAAATTACTTAAAACACACTTAGCAAGACCACTTAGCTCAGTAAATCTGATGTCTTTAAAGCATATTAGTGAGATCTAGACCCTTGTTTTTCTAGGCATTGTACTGACTAGTATAATCTCTTTTAAGTCAAGGACTCATGTTAAAAAAACCCAAACAAGTAAATTAATAAATAAGAAAATCATAAATCTAATTTAAATCATAAATCCAACATTGCCCATGTAATAGCCTATTATTCTAGTTCTCTGATGTATAAAGAAACACACATTTTTATCACAGCATGACTTTCACTTCAGTGCAACATAAATGCAATTCTTTCATCAGTAATTTCCATATATATACTCAAATCTTGAAGTAAAAGCAGTCATAAAACACACCTGAATTAAATCTGTTGTCCTGTCTACAGAATACACATACTTCTTTTTCTTAGTAATTGGTTTTATAGTTTTTCCCTTTTGCTGTACTAAATATTATGATTAAGGACCGCAGTAATTTTAAATATTTTGAGTAAAATTAGGAATAGCTACAATGTTTCTCATTCAGTAACAGATTTTAAAATAAAGTTTATGGTTTTTAGAGAGTTAAAAAATGAAATAGTTTGTTTTAAGCTAGCAGAACTAGAAACTAGTTGTAATGAGTTTCAAATCTGGTGATCAGGCCAGAGTACAGTTAATGTAGGTGGAGATGACTGACTTCTGCAGAGGACCTACCCCACTTGCCTGTATGGGAATTAGAGTTCCTTTACTTGTGGGTGTGTAGTGGAGCTATTTCAATTAAATGCTGCAGTTTTTTAAAAAAATGTTTTCAGACTCTGTATTGAAGTCTGTCCCTTATTGGGTGGAATATCTGTTTAGACTGGGAATTACCTGGCTCATCCTGATGGCATCTTGTGTAAGGACACAAGAGAGGAATGATGTTAGGATGGCCAGGGTTGCACCAAACTGTTACAGGATGTGGTTGAATAGCAAATGCCTTTTTTTTTTTGGCTGGCTGTCACTGTTTTTAAGGGGTCCTTTAACACCTCTCACCCAAAAGGAGGGTGCTTCCGTCTTTCTTATCTTCTGCTGCACCTGGATATTTGCTTGCTGCAGTGTTGCTGTGAGGGAATGCCGGCAGCCATGACTGCAGGTCAGTGGGGCTGGAGCAGAGGTGCTGTTTTCATCGCATGCTCCATCTCCTGTCGCACGAAGCGGATGAGAGCGCAGTGTTTCTCACTTGAGCTGTTGCTGACATGGTTGTTCCAGGATCTGAAGGCTTTCATTTTTTTATATCCATCATACTGTTTCTGTTTTTATTGTCCCTTGTCGTGTGACAGTCCAGGCAGGAAGAGTGGCTGCCCAGAGGAGCCTGCAGTGTGACTGGTGCGTGCATGGCGTGTGTGGTACCCGGCAGAGCTGTGCGTGCCGAGGTGGACAGCATGGGTTACCATGGCTTGCTCAGCTCAGACCCCTTGTTCAGGGGAGAGGTGACCACATATCTTCATGGGGGTGCTGGGGGATGAGCAGGCAATAGGAGTTCTGTGTTGGTTTCAGCTTGTTTACTGTGGGAATTGTAGCTGCGTGGAGCCTTTTGAAAGCTGTGTTACGTGAGAGAAGGTAAGTGCTCTCATGAAACACTAATAAGGATGTAAGGAAAGACTCAAAGGGCCATGTGGAAAAAATGGACAAATGGGCTATCTGTAATATTAGAGACACTGCTACTGGATTCTGGTAGTGTTTCTAAAGTCATAAATTGATAATGCTGTTAATGTTAGATGCCAGAACTGCTGCTGGTGTCCAACAGCAGGAGTGATTTTCCCACTGGGAGAGAGAGTTCTGCTGTCCCTGTGGAGAGAAGTGTAATAAAAATATGGAAACCAGTGAATTATGTTGTTGTTTGGAAAATACTGACATATATCTTACACAATGCCTGCACTGTTGCATTTCAAACATGTTCAGATATGTAAACCAGAGCAAATTAGGAGAGTGTATTGGACTGTTTTGTGTTAGGCACTAAGATGATATATAGAAGGGCATAACAAAGAAGGGAAAGGACACAGACAAACTATTTGAACTGTTGATAGATAAAGGATAAATAAGAGTGATGTCACCCCTCAAGCAGGAGAATGCAGAAAGTGTCTTCTCCATGGAAGAACACAGCTCTGCTGAGTGGTATTGTTTTCTTAAGTAGCAGACCCAGGCATATGTGGGCACCCTCTTAAAATGGGACATGCACAAATGCCAAATGAGAGATGGTACCTGCCTGACAGAACTTAACCTGCAAATATCCTAGAAGATATGATAGGTGAGTGCAGGCAGGTGGAGCGGTGCAAGGAGACACTGAAACAGTCATCTCTAATCTCTGTATGTACTAATGTATTGGTCCTACTGTGAAAACAGGGCAGAAACCTGTGCTCCTGAGGACCTGGTGCTGCTTATAGCAGTTGTTTTCTCTTTGGCATAAGTGGGGCTGCTTGGGGAATGTGTCAGAACTGCTCAGGCTTCTTTTAGAGAAGACACCTGATGAGGAGAGTTTTGACAGAGCCCTGATACTAAGTCAGCACCTACTTGTACCAATGGTATGAGTAAGACTTGTGTCAATATAATGAATGCCTCAGTATGACAAGCAAAGTTGATGGTGTAAGACAACAGGTAAAATAACAGCTTGAGGTCTGTGTACTCTCAGAAGAGTATTACTTCAGTGACTAATTCTAATTTGTTTGTGGTTATATATAATTTAGAGCAATGAGTCAAGAGCATTTCACTGATTTTAGTGTAGTGTATCCCTTCACAACTTGAACTTCTGTGTTGTTCTAAAACAATGTGTCTAACTTTATGGAAGGTGTCTTATATATATCAACAGTTGTGTACTGAAGAAATGCTGTCTGGCTCCCAAGAGAGCAGTCTCTATTAAATCAGGCACGAGAAGGTCACCTCAGATCATAAACTATGTGCAAAACATAAAACCATTCAGACTTTTGCAAAAGTTTTTTATACAAACAAGTAACAAGGTAAAGTAGTGAAAAATTTGATTCAATTTCAGACTGTTGTAAACAAATAAACTGCAACATCAATCTGGTAGTCTAATAGTATACAAAATATCTTATCAGCATTCATATTCTTTTTGCTTTTTTCCCCTGATTTGGTAAAAATATCTCAACTTTGTTTGTATCAGGTAAACTGTCTGCATTATGAACCTGACAACATGGTGTTACACAAAGAAGCAAGTTAATTTTGAAATATTCTCATACTAGAAAAAGGTGAAAATTTTGTATGCTTGACAGCAGATAATCTGGTGACATTTGGGTAACTTTGTTTACCACTCAGGAGGTCAGTGCAAGCAGCTGAGCAGTTGGTTCCATGTACAAATAAGTAGATCCCATGTGGCTAAATGACAGTGACAGAGCGTTGCAGATTGGACCTCATTTTTCATTTCCTGCTTTTAGAATAGTTCTATTCAAATCCCTTCTTTTTTTTTTAGGATTTGATATATTGCAACCCATGTGTTTGGGAGTTAAATAATGAATATCTGTGGGAAATTAGGTATGAGCAAATCAAGTGGAGAGGATTTGGAAAATGTAAAATGGTTTTTAGATTCACAGAATTTATCAGCTTTTTGGAAATATTTTTTTACTCCCAAGAAAAAGCACTATATTATGTCCAAGAAACATCAGTTGTGGCAGGGAATGGGGGGGTCAAGGGGAGAAGAATAGTTTTATCTGAATAAAAGTCCTGTGCAGATTCTGAAGAAAACGAAAGATGATGTTGCATGGCAGAATTAATCTGTTTCAGCAAGTATATATGCTGTAGATGGAGTAGCAGCTGAATTGCTGTAGAAATTAATTTGCTCCACACAGAATAAGTTGAATAATTTACTAGAATAAACATGCAGGGCCATGATGGGAAGCCGTCTATTCAGTGTGTCTGTAAAGAGACAGAAAATGAAAGTAGTCTTGTTACTTGCTCTTTGCAAGCAGAGAGGGAAGGCATAGAAAGATTTCTTAGGCAGTGTGTATGGCAGGATGGAGAAGCCGGATGGAGAGTAGCCGCTCTGCACGCTGCCATCTCGAGCTAATATGGATACCCAGAAAAATGGACTCACTAGCTCTGACACTGGACAGTATAATGGAAAGGTGTTTAGTGTTGCTTCTCATATCAGTGGGTGTTTCTTTCATCTGGAGGAGGGAAGAACTGGAATCTTAAGAAAGCTGCCCCTGGAGCAGTGCACCTGTGTGCTGTTCCCTACACAGGACCTGTGACAGTTGTATCTGGATTCTGCTTGATGGCCACAAAGCTTGTGTGGTTACTGCCAATAACAGTGGTGGAATATGGTGTTAAATCAGGTAGAATAATTTACAGGTGAAAAAATGTGTTCTAATTTTGTTTTCCTTCTCAGAGAAATAATGGAATGTTCCAGGTCTCCAGCAGAAGCCTGACAGAGGGGGAATGAACTCCTTGCAGAGGTGTATGCATACAATCTGTGAAGTGATGAGGCCTTCCCCTCCCATCCTGACTGGGGCAGCGTGCTAGTGCATTCTCAGTCAGTGGGAATGGGACATCAGCATGCTGGGGAGCAGCAGGAGCAGCCTGGCACAGGAGAGGAAACTCTAATGCTTTTCATATGGTCTGTATCAGAAGATCCTTTTGTCTTTTGCAAAGTATGGAATGGTTAATTTCCATTGGGACCAATTGAATCAGTACACTGTTAAGGAGGTAGAACCCTGACTTGTTTCGTTACAGCCTGATGTCACATCAATAAGCACACACGCATCTGTCCCCAGTTTTCTCTCAAACATCATGGAAGTGTTACATTTGGTTTGGCTGTGCATGTGAAACATACCCTGTGAGACTAGAAGTTGTAGTGTTGGAGAACTTTCCTGGCAGCTGGATTTGGTGAAATGTACATACCTGAGGTGGAATTCATCTTGGGCAACGTTAACCAGGAGTCTATACAAAATTGTTTGGGCTCTCTTAGTAGCCTCAGGAAAACAAGATGTGTCCATAGGGTGACTGACCCTCAGCCAGTGGTTCAATTTTAATGCACTTGTTAAAATGCATTACTTCTAGATGGGTGAAGGTGACATGAGGTATGCCTTTAGTGGTATGATAGCAAATGGTTTCATCACAGTGAGCAGCTGAACTCGGCAGTACTGTTTGTGTGTTTTCCTTCAGACTCATTATAACTGGCATTTTAGAGGTAAGAGCTGATATTGCCACTCTTGGACTCCATGCTAGTAGTGGCATGATTGGCAGAAATACTCTCTGAAGCTACAAAAAGGTCTCTGTTAATGATCACAGTCTGGCTTTTGGAGTTGGTAACATTTCCCACCCATACCAAGTAATTTGGAATTTGGGCTTGCATAGGGGCAGGTGAAGTAATTTGTTTTAAGTTGGCAAAAGGGATACTGGGGTATCCAGGTCTTCAAATGCTTGGTTTCAGTAATGTAGCTGTGTACCATTTTCCTTCTGCTTGTTTTGCTACTGAAAGAGGAACAGCCAGATTTCTTCTGCTGCTGATGCCTATAAAATTCTGACTCACAGAACTGCTTCTCTAACCACTGCTGGGAAATGAGTTCAGTGGGGTGGTTGATGGAGCAGCTGCTCCCTGTGCCTTGCCCAGCTGAGAAGATTATTCTGCTGTCAGTTGATTTGCCTTTCCTGCCTACCCGAAGTTCTTCCACTTCGGGTGATCATCTTCTGGTGAATTTGCAAAGCCTTATACCTTGGATCCATTAGTGAAGCAGACTTTCTTGTGCACACTTAATTTGTTGTGCCCTCATGAGAACAGTTTCGTGCTACCCACGGCTTATGATTAGTCTGGCTTTTGAAGGCTGATTCAGCAGACATATCTCCTATAGTAGTCTCAAGTGCAGCAAGTATTATGCATATCTGCTGTATCAAATTCCATGGAGCTTGTGGGTGGTTTGGAAATAATGTAAGCTAAGCAGTTTTTGAGCACAGCTTGTTTCTGTAGATGGAGGCACAATAGCTTCTACAAAGTGCAGCTTTTTAATTTTTTTTGTCATGTACACTAATCAGGAGCTTAGAAGTAAGAAGTTTCAGTGAGAACCACTCTTTCTTTATGATCTGGGTGAAGTAGGAGAACCCAATTTGCCGTGTTCATGAATTGCTGGAAAACGTGTAAGTGGAAGATTGCAAAGTTTGAAAGGCAGTGCTCTGACAGAGATGTACAGCAAATTTTAATTCTACATGTGCATAGATCTGTGCATGTGTAGTGATTCCACTGTATAGCATTAAGAGCTTCAGGTTTGTCTCGGGTTGTATTGAACTTAGAAGAAAGCTGGTAGCTCTTGATAGTGAAGAAATACCTGTAAAGGATTTAAAAAATGTTATTATGAGGAATTATGACATGTTATTTTCTTTTATATGAGATCAGTGGCTCCATGAAAGGGTCGTATTTTTTTCATAAGTGTGTGGCAAACCACTTAAAAAAAGAATACAAACTGACTTTCCTTTTTAAGGTGAGGCTTGTGGTTTTAGTAGGGGTATTGCTATTGTTTACCTCTGTTCTCCCCATTAGCATTTACTGCTGAAGGGATGCTGTTGATTATATCTCTTCATATCCTTTTACTTTTCAAAAGGGAAAACTTCATGTGCAGATAGCACGTTGTTCCCTGCAAGTGGAACCTATGAACAAATAATACCAGTGGCTGGAAAGGCACAGCTCATAGTAGTAGGACAGGGACTTGTTCTACAGTCTTCCTGTGATCTGAATGTGATGAACAGTAGAGGGGAATATAGCATGAGTAGTGAATCCTTATAATTTTTCCTTATCTTACAAATCCATTAGCTCCCTCGCTGCCGTGTGTTGCAGGAGGAGCTGAAGGCAGGTGTGGTATAGCCTGGGTAGTGTTCCTGAAGGTGGAGGCACACTGCCAGAGTGCAATTCTGTGTACATCTCTCTTGCTGTGTTGTTAAATGCAGTAGTTTGCAGGGAACACCTTGTGCTCCTTCAAAGAATTTACACCTAAGAATTCTTAACAGTTCCCTGTGTTACCTTTGCATCCGCTTGCAGATGTGTCAGCCTTTCTGCTGAAAATGACAGAATCTGCAGGTAGGAGAGGGCAGAATTGCAAGCTTGCTTATGTTATAATCCAGTTGGTTTGTAATGCTTCTCTGTAACCAGCTGATGTTTCTTCTTTGAGCAGCAACATTTGATCGGTGTTAGACATTTTTGCTTTTGCTGATCATGACATCTGACATTACCATTGTCCCTGTTGTCCCTTTGATGCTTTTGCAAAAATCATGGAGGTGCTTCTAATACACACCATGTTTTATGAATCTGACGTCTCTTTTTTTTTCCCTCAGGTATGGTGGACTTGTGAGAAGAAGCTGTTCTTTTAGCACAGGGAAGCAAGATCACAGGGATGCCTGCTATGGCAGTATTACAGATGTGTCAGTGGGCACTTCTGAGGAACAGCGGGGCAGCAACTTTCAGTAGAACAACTGATAGGTGATAGAGCACTCATTAAAGAGGAAGAACAGCTTGGCCTCATAGGCTGAGAAATGCAGAAGTTGGACATATTTGAGGGACCAGAATTTTTGTCTGTCAGTAACCGATACCCCATTACAGGCATGGCCTGCGTAGTATAGGAGCAGCACCAAGCTGTGTAACATACATCCTGGTCCTAAAATCAGGTGCCACTTTGCATGCCAAAGGACAGAATACTGGCAGAAGAATTACTTCAGTGTATATATATAACTGAGGCACCTTGTTAGTGTTGTGAACAGTGTTCTTTCGTGCAAGAGATGACTGAACCAGCAGAGCAGCAGCTAGCAGGTTAGGCCAGGAAAGGCAGAACCCTGTGTCTCTTGGAAGAAGGAACAAATACTGTTTCAGCAGAAACAGTTCCGCATTTTCTTGGGCATTAGAGACAAAAAGCATACATAAGGGTCTTTGTAATCTGAGCAAGCAGGTGCTTGACAGTAACCCTAGATGTGCATGAACATCAAGTCTTTGTAGTGATGGCAGCAGTATAATAACGTAGAAGTTTCTGAGTGTGTTCTGTCTTTTGTTCACTTTGTTTTATTGAAAAAGGATCAGTCTGCTTAAGTTTCTTAAGGATCTTCTGCTTTGTAGACTGAGTTCTTCCTGAACTAAGCAAGATTTACTTGCAGTGCCTAATTGCTGTATTAATTTAGAGGTGAGGGTTATTTCCATATTCTGATGCATCAGACCTTGGTGATCTGAATCAGTGTAGCCCAGATGCCTTGGTTATCCATGTGAAAAAACTGATCACAAAGGTTTGATGTGAAAATAGAAGTGTTCAGGTGGTGGTGCACTGGTTATGCTCTCAGCACATAAATCTTTCTGTGCATTGGCAGATAAATGAACTTGGTGGCCTCCTAGGTCTTTTCCATCTCTCTCTTATATCATTGTCCTTGTTGAAGCCCTAGAGCAGCACTGTTGTTGCCTCCTTCTGAGCCAGCTGGCCTCAGGGAAGGAATCTGTCTGACAGTGTGTAGGAGAGCTTGCCAACTGGCCATGAGTTGTGTGCTGGCTCAGGAGACCCCTCCTTCATACTTCTATAGCCTGCAGAAATGGGCCTCTCTGTTACCTGAGCTCATGATTGTTTGGAGATTGGTGGGCTTTCCAACGACCCAGGGATAATAGCCTTGCACTTTATAGTGTTCTGCTGCCCTTTAGATTTGAAGCGTAGTGAGAGCAAAGTGTGGCAGTTCTTGAAATAGTGTGGAAATGGAGCCAGCCTGTGATCTCTGTGGAGATCTAAAGCAAGTGGGGTGCAGTCCAGCATACCATACTGCTGGACCAGTGGGTTCCTTTGCACCCTCAGAGGTCTTCACAGTAACTTAACAATGCTCTGTCCTACTGCAGCTAAAGAGGAAGGATAATTGGCATTCCAACTGGCATTCCGTCTGTTAGATGGATCCCATGTGTGGCACAGGGCTTTCAGACAGAGAGAACATGTCTCCCCCATCATCAGTGCACTGAGATTAAGGTAAGTATGCAGCTCATGAGCTGGGAGTGTCAATTACCACTGTATGAATCTTTATCCTTCACTTCTCTGGAGCCAACATAACAATGGCTTCTAGAACATGACTACAGTGAAAAAAAGAAGGCTTTGATTCCAAAGTCCCATCTTTTCATTTTGGTGTATACACAGACTTCCAGGTGTTATGGAGGAAAGGGTAAAGGTATAAAGAGGTGAATCTCTCTTAAAAAGTTGAAGAAAAGAGATAATTAGATTGGTTAAAAAAGAGGGTAGCAGAAGTAAGAACAAACAGATGAAAAATATGTGAATAAAGCAAAGAGAGAAGCTGATACCTGGAGAAATGGCCATATTCTCAAAAATGACTAGAAGTTTTGGGACCCCTCTGTCTTACTTTATTTCACATGAGGATTAAGCTTCTGGGAATCTAAGTCGCTATTGGAAAGGCTCTTTTAGATTACTGAATCACTTCTTATGATTTTAAAAACTTTAACCCCAGTCTGACATAGCAGGAGAAGCTCACTTTCACTGAAACTATATGATACTGGGAAATAGATATGGGGGTTGCCTGTGTGCTCCACATATAGGATACTGAAGGAAGCAAGATGAAGGTGCACTGACAATACAGAGCCAGGTGGAATGTGATGTACTCTGAACTTCCAGATCATAGAAGGAAGAGTATTGAGCTTTGAAGTGCATGGTCACAAAGGCCTAACAGACAGGTAGCTGTGTTGAGTCAGAACAGAGAGGTCTATACAGCCTTGTGTAAGATCTTGTAATCTTATTTACCAGTCTGTGTTTATTACCCCCTCCACTTCCTCTGATCAGTGTGACATTGCTTCTGTCAACAGGTGCTCTGAGAATATCCTTCTGTGTCTCATGAGCCACGAAAGCTTTCTGATATGTCTTACATGCTACAATAATATCTAGACTTACAGTGATATAAAGCACTTTTGGATGTTGAGTTCATATTCAAGGAAAACCACAGTGTCAGCCTACATCAGAGTATGTTAGTGTAAGACCATGTCTTTGAATAGCTAATTCCTGTGCACCACACTCTGCACTGCCCTGATATCTGGTGATTAAATAGCATTTTTTAAAGTGGCACTAATATTGTGCATCTTCTGGCAGAAGTTCTTAAAATCTGCGCCGATTGTAGTTGTTCAGTAAAAGGTAAGTATGCCCCTTAGGAGAGCTGCAAGGGAAAACAGCTTATCTGCACACACCTGAAACTGGAAGAGACAATTCACTGGAACTTAATTGGCTGCATGCTGGAAAGACTAATGATGATTCTGCATTCCATTGGCAAAGAAATGAGGTAGATGGCACAAAAAGCTCTTATTATAGTGCCTGGGTAGTAGAAATTTATGAGAAGCTTGTTCTGCTTTTGCAACCCGTGATGTCTTTTCAAAATCTTTCCGTAAGGTTTTTGAGGGAAAAAGCTGCAATACTGTATGTAATCTAAAGAAAAACGACACCTGCATCAAATCTGACAATGACTTAATTTCTGTCATGTCATATCCTAACTTCTGCAAATGTACTGTTGCTGTAAAAGAGTAATTTAAGTTATTTGCAGTGTTTTCACAGTAAAAGGATGCAGAGTGGGAAAAGGAAGGAGAAGGAGCTATTTTATGTTGATGTAATACTGCCAGTAAGGAAAGAATAAAATTACTTCTGTCATGTCTCCTCTCAACTTTGTCTTTTAGCAGCTCTTGCTGTTCAGAGGAGCTTAGCTATGATGTTGATCAGAGGATGAAGTAGCTAGAACAGGTATGATATTGGCATGAAGGGATGGAGTGCTGGCTGAATTGTAGGAATTTGGAAGAGACTATCCATTTTAGTAAAACATCTCTCTCCAGTAAGGGACATAGGGAGGACTTTATGGCTTTGACTAGAGCTTCTTGTAGCCAGTATCTTAGAGTATCTTGTTTCAGCTGATAACCAGTAGCAAAGGACCAGTGGTGAAAGGGGAGTAAGAACTGGGAAACCCATTTCGGTATTTCATCTTCATATTCTGATTTCCAGTTGTCTGGGACATCCTTAGCTGTCGCTTTTCAATTTGAATAGCTCTACATGTTTTTTTAAATTTTTATTCCCACCTTCCATGTATCAGTCCAATTGAACTTTAACCCATGAACATTTTTGGCCTAAACCGCATCGAGCGAGAGGCTCGACGACACTCTGGCAATTGATGACCACAGCTTGGCTGGATTTCATAGGGAAAAAAATCAGCTTCATTCATGAGCCTTTCACTTCTGTTGAGCCTCTGTTTCTTTTGCAGCAAATGCTGAAAATTCATTTATTATTTACTTCCTTCACTTGTGATTTTGTAGACGTATATGGCATTTACCATAAATGTCCAGCTAGTTCTTTCCAGGCTGGAGATGCCTTCTCTTTTTAGTCATTCTTTACACTGCAGCTGTTCTGTGGGTTTCATCAAGCTGGTTGTCCTTCCTTGTTTTTTAGTTCTGTCATCCTTTCTGAGAAGCGCGAGCCATACCTGTGCACAGTGTTCAAGATGCAGACAAACCTCTTGTTTAGGCTGTAGCATAATGTTCTTTTTTTTCTCTTAAGAATTTCTAAAATTTCGCTTGCATGTTTGACTAGCCCTGAACACCGAGCTTAGATTTCAGGTTTCTACTATAAGCCCAAAAGTTGTCATGGGGCATGTCAGCTATTTCAGATCCCATCCCACATGTGTGTTGTGGAGAATTGTCTTAAGCAGGTAGAGTAAAATAGATTTCATTTGTCATTTGGTCATGATATTGTTAGTCATTGGTAACTCTTATCAAAGAAGTTTTTGTATTTTAATTTCTTGAATAACTTGGTGGCATCTACAAACCTTGATGTTTGAATTCAAATTAATTTCATGCTTTTTCTGGATCATTTGGTAGTGTGTTGGACAGCAACAGATATGGATCTGGAACAGGTCCCTGCAGGATTTCCTTTGAAGAAACTATCCTCCTTCTTTTCTTTTACCTTACTTCTGCCCACCACCCAAGTCACTTCTAGTCTTCACCCAGAGCAGTCAAAGGGAGAATTTTCTGCATTTCAAGAAGACTTTTTCACAATGATCTCTTGTACCTGCATGCACAGCAATTTCTTCAGAGATCTCTAATTTATGAAAAACACATTTCCTTCTATAAAACCTGTCTTGGTCTTTCTGCAAAAAGAGAGGTCATTCGATTGTTTGCGGTAAGGGGAATTTAAAAATTGCAAATTAAATGGCAATTAAAAACTAAGGCTAATGAAAAACTAGTTGTGAAACTGAATTTTGTACTTTTTTGCCACAAAGCTGTGGCTTTAAGAAACACATTAAATATTGGTGCATTGACTGAGTTGACAGTAGGGACTCTCAGTTAATTTCAGATGCTTATTTTAAAATGTTTTGGTTTCTGATTTAGTGGAAAACATGCTTCTAATGCAGACTTTATTTGAATGCCAAGTCCAAAATTTCAGCACTAAGCCGTTTGCTAGTTGTTCAGCCTCCTGGCAGAAGTAATGGTTACATTACTTTACACTTCCATAGCTTCCATGCATCTCAGAGGATTTTGGCCAAAAAGAGTGCATTACCAAAAGCATTCTGTACTAGCAGGGGCTCGAAGGAGCATAGAACCTTCTGAATCTGCTGTAGGAGATGCTGGTATGTCATCCTCTAGATACTTTTTTTTTCCCTCCCATAATTCAAACTACAAGAGCTGCACTTCATTGCTTAGAAAGTCTGTGTCCATTCAGCACCTGTTGGAGAAGTAGTACCATAGTTACTCCATGTTGTTCTGGGGGAACTGATGAATACAATCTGTAGATTTTCTCTTTCAAAAGATGGGAGGTATCTCCCTCCATTCTCTCCCAAGTGCTAATAACATTTTACAGAAAAAGACAGGACTGAAAGGTATTTCCGATCCACTTAAAGATGATTTTAGCTGCCTAGCCCTGTTTTTTCAGCTACTGACCTGGGGTTCAGAGACCTAAATAGTCCTTTGGACTGTCTGTCCCCTGTGGATTGAGCAATGGATACTAGTGGCAATGACTGACTTGCAGGGTGATTTTTTGGTGAGAAACTGCTGTGCAGTGAAAAACTGTCCTATGAAAATGCATTCCATGGTAGCAGAACAGTAGTTAAATCCTATCTCTCATTACTGGGAGATGCCTAATATTTAGATTATTGCCAGACTTCTATTACAAAACAAAAAGTGAACCCATTCCAAGAGACTGATGTTCAGGTGGGCTTTCTCATTAAGTTAATTTTAAAAAATAATTTCTTTTTATATATATGTATATGTATATGTACATGTATATGTATATGTATATGTATATATATATGTGTGTATATATATATAAAAATATATATAAAAATTAATAAATAAATAAAAATAGAAATAGATAAAAACAAATATAAATAAGCATATATAAAATATATATATATAAAATATATATAATATATATATAAAAAAATATATATTTTAAAAAAATATAAAAATGTCTAAAGCCATTTTAATCATTTCTATGCCTGGAATTACTAGCAATGCTGTGAGGCTGCTGTAACATTTGGAGTGGAGATGTACTCAGCATTTCTGGTGTTCTAAGGTATTGGCATGTGACTGTCCATGCTGTGCGTTAAGTCTGTGCTGGAGGATAGGTGGCTAACTAGGTGGGCTGGGGAGTCATTATGCAAGCTAACTTGTTTCTGTGTCATTTTGTCAATAGAGGTGTTATAAAAATCAGTAGTAAGCTGTTTGGGAACTGGGGCTTTGCCAGACAAAAAGAATTAGCAGCTTCTTGAATATCAGCAATAGAAATTGGGTCATCTGAGGAGTCAGCCATGTGCTCAGATATAGATGTAACTGTAGTTTATTTAATAAGAGAATTGAAGATAATTGTGAAAAAGGTTGTGGCAGTGAACATCTTCCAATATACCAAAAGGATTAATACAGGTTTTTTTAGGGAACGAATTGGCTGTCTGCTCCATATTAAATATAGGAATGTGCTTTGCTACCAGAATCATCATTCTTTTTAGCTTTCCCTTATTTTATGCAACACATCTTTTTGATAACTTTTCTCCTACTCTGGCTACATGTGAAGTATCCCACTGGCTTTCTCAACTCTTGAAGAGGCATGTCATCCTGGCTGGTGAAATTGCTTCCTGTTTACTAAGAGGAGTGTTATATGCCCAATCATACCAGGACATCCTGAAACTTGGTATCTTGTTTTGAAAAATTAAATGGGAATTTGATTGTTCCTTAGAGACTCAACTCATGGGGATAATCCAGAACAAGAAAAGATCCCCATGATTTCCTGTAACAGTAGGAAAACAAAATGGTAAGGTTTATGTGAGTTGTTATTTGAACTAATGATGCTTTATATCCAAGGGAAGCTGCAACAGAAAAGTAAGGTTTATGTATACAGAAATTTTGGAAAAATTCACACTGAGTTCTGTTTGTTAGCATTCAAAAGCCTTTTTAATGGCTACATTTCCAGAGAAGTAGGCTGTGTGGCCCAGCAGCTGGAGCATTGACTGATCTGCTCGAATATTTCACCACTGATCTGTTTTGCTTTTCTCTGTTTGTAACTTCCTTGTTTCCTTCCCTGTTTATGCTATCATGCTCACCATTGTGAACTAGTTTGTGATAATTGGTGTAGAAAAAAAATGTTTTAATCATTGCTGTGTTTTGTTGAAGGCCTGAGGGATGTAAAAAGCCCCAAGAACAGGTGAGAGAAACATTTAGAGAAGTTTTAGTGCAAATGTGGATTGTATATTTGTACATGTACTTTGTAGACTCTCTGTGCCATTCTCTGTGATTATGTTTGAATAGGTAATTCTGTAATTCCTGTAAAGAGGTATTTAGGAATATCAGTGTGAGCTTTGGAAATGTTCATGACCTGTAATCACAGATGGTGAGAAAGGGTTTTTCCTCATAAATTCATAGGCATGAAGAAGCCAGACCTTTTCTTCAGGAAGAAAGGATGAACTTTACACAGCTTCACTGTATTTCTTCCTTTCAAGAATATATTTGGCCAGATTTTAAAGCGCTCAGCTCCCATTTGGGCACCTAAATTAAATGGCTGGATTTGCAAAAGTGTTTAGCATCCAGCAGTTACTTTTATTCCCACATATGTACCCAAATAGGAGACGAATTGTTTTGACAGTGTGGCTTGTTATTTGTCAAGTTGGTTGTGATTAAGACTCAGCGCATTCCAGGAGCACTCTATTAAAATACTTATAGAGCAGACAACCTTATGGGGCCATTTATAAAGCCATACTGCTGAGCCAATAGAAATGAACACCGAAATTGTGCAACCACGTCTTGTAAATGGAGAGGATAAATGGCTGGTTGGTTGTTCTTTTCCCCAGTTCAGAGAACGCAGCTGAAAGTGAGAGAAAATTCAGGCAGTTGCAGCCACAAAAAACTTTGAAGTTGTCAAAATTAGGGTTTGCTGCTTAAGTCCACCACGTGCACCATTCACAAGTCCTGTGAATCTGTGCTCTGAACAATTTGTTTTTCAAGGAATTTGCATTTACCTTGCCTTAACTTTTGTACCACTGAGCTTACCACAGGATTTTAAAGTCATGGTAGCTGAGGCGCTTCCAGATACCATTGCATATGTACTCATGATGTGTCTGGTGTATTGGTGTGGACAAAACAGATGAATGTCCCAAGCTGGGTATGTCTGCACAGCACGGTGAGGTGATGGTGGTGAAATACGTCTGAGCCTGTGCTCAGTTGTGGAGGCAGTTTAATTATGTCAATATACTGATTGCACCAGGTGGATATATGGGATTTTACAGTTTAGAATTGGCCTGATTGTCTCTGCAGAGGGTGGCACAGTGTTGCAGACACACAGCTAAGGCTGATAGAGCTAGGAATTCAATCTGAATGTCTTGGATTTCAGGCTAGTGTCCAAATTAGTGTAATTTTTTTCTTGTTTGTTTGTTTGCTTGTTTTGTTTGTTTAATGCTTTTTTCGCTCCTGTGATAGCAGCCCAGAAGTTCATTCATGGTCAGGGTTCATCCAATTAGGGCCTTTCCAAGCACTTCAGTGTTGATCTATTAACCTTTACAGTCAGTGGAAAGACTCAGCATCTCACATTTTTTACTAGAAGTGGATTGGATTCTTACTGAGATAAACTGCTTTTTCTGAGTGGCTGCAGTTACAGATAGCAGTAGAGGTAGGGGAAGCAGTAGTGAGGAATTTCCAGAGTGGTACACAGTGAAATATGTTAAAGAGTGTGTGCAACATAAGAGCTATTGTCTCTCGTGAGGAGACATGGGAGGTGAGCATTACAACACCCATGCATGTGTTGTCTAAAAATTGATTCAACATACTGGACTTGGTGTTTCCTCTTCCAGTGCAGCACTACTAGTCAAGGCATGTATTTTTTGTATCATTATAAAGCTGCCTGGTGGGATAACATTGGAGAGGGAGAAATCCATGCGTGCAAACTAGCTTTGTAACAGTGTGAGTGTTTATGGCAAGATTGCATTACTTACTTTCTAGCTATGAAACTGCTGTGAGCATCATACCATACCTAAGCTATAATACATAGTTTAAAGTCACTACTGGTCATTATCTGATAGTTAATGCCCGAGGAAACTATATATTATTGCTATTATGAATTGTTTCTTTACTGGTTTTGGTTTCTCTTTTTACTGAATAGCTGCTGACAACACCCCAAGTCCCCTCAAGCTGGATTACAGTGGCTGACGCAGAGAACCATTTTATGGCTTTGTTGTATATATGTATATTTTAGGAGAATGCATGTATACCTACTACATTATTTATGTGGGTATTGCAAAAAAGTTCAGGGATAATAGGAAATTCTGCATTATGCTACCATTTTCACTACTGATGTGCTTTCTGGAAATAAGATAGGTAAACTAATTTTTTTTTTTTTTTTTTGGTTGTTTTTTTTAAACAATCAGGTATTTGTGATTCTCACTGGTAGTCATATCATATAATTGGGGTTCTTCAGGCTGGAGAAGAGAATATTCTGGGGACACCTTACAGCAGCCTCCTGGTACCTAAAGAGGTGCTACAAGAAATCTGTGGAGGGGCTTCTTACAAGTGCATGTAGTGATAGGACGAGGGGTGATGGCTTTGGATATAAAGAGGGTAGGTTTGGATTAGCTATTAGGAAGAAATTCTTTACTGTGAGGGTGGTGAGGCACTGGACCAGGTTGCCCAAAGAAGTTGTTGATGCACCATTCCTAGCAGTGTTCAAAGCCAGGTTGGATGGGGCTTTGAGCAACCTGGTCTAGTGGAAGGTGTCCCTGCCTGTGGCAGAGGCGTTTCGAACTAGATGATCTATAAGGTCTCTCCCAAACCAAACCATTCCATGGTTCTATGATATGAGATATGCATAGTGTCAAAAGATCTGTGTAAAATTAAAGCATTTTAAACCTGATGTTGTATTTTTGTATTTCTATTGCTCTTTTTCCTGAATACATTTTATTTTACCAGCTTTTCAGAATTTGTTTCTGGAAGTTACTTATCTCTGTTGTAGAGTTTTGAAACTGCAAGCAATATCATGTGTTGAAATGTGGCTGTTTATTATATATTCTGATTTTCTATGTGAAAGGATTACTCACAAGAAAGAGATAAGGAAAAAATGGAAGAACATAATGATTTGCTTCCAGATGTGAATTCTTTTTCCCCTCAAGGTATATACGTGAATGACAGATACTCAGCTGAACAGTGGATAAAAGATCTTAATAAAAAAACAAAATGGGACAGGAAATATACCTCAGAAGCATAGTCTCCAAGAGACTCATCCTTGCTTTAATTTGCCCCCCTGAATTAATATTTTAACTTAATAAGATCTGCAAGAGTTGTGTAGCGATTTTCATTTGTCTTCATGTACTGCAGTGGTGCTGTATAGAAAGCTATATTAATGTTTATAACAGGCAATTTTGTCAAGAACTACCGTATAATCTAAATCTGCATTAATTATTGCCCTTGTTAAAAGTGTAGCAATAAACCATCACAGATATATTTGTTTATATATCTGTTAGACAGCTGGTAACTATGGCAAGGTTGCTTTGTGCATGTATGAAATAAAAAAACAAAGTCCAAACATATACTCAGCTTTATTATTAAGTAAAGAATGGTGGGAGACTTAGATGAACTACAGAATATAAAAAGCTTGGCTCTTACTACAAAAGAAGAGCAATTTCATGTTGTTTATTGGTGTGGTCCAGCTATTGCATAATAGCCCCAGCTAGCCATAGTACACATAATTATGATATATCTCATAATCTCTATTACCATAATACATTTTTCTTCCACAAGAGAAATTAGATGCATAGTGCTTTGTGGCTCACGATTTTGCCATCTTAAAGAGATGCTTAGTATTTGAGTGATGGTTGAGTCACCTATTTTATACTTAAGTACATAATCCCAAGAAGGTTTAAATCAATGTGTTAATTGGTAAGTGATACTGTAATTATGTGTATAATCATGGAAATTTTGAATCCAGATTATTTACTTGCTCTCAGGCAATTAATCTACAGAGGTCATATATTAGATTGCTTGTTTATTAAGTGGAACCCCTGTAGTTACAAAGTACTGATTGGCTATAAGCTGAATGAAGCATTCTTACAGCTGTATTCAGCAGGTGTCAACAGTTCAAATCTTTGAGTGTGTATTGATCCAGATTCAAACAGTTCATTAATCTAAGCACACATTATATAGATTTTTCAATGCAATTTTGAAAGAGTTGAAAAATTGTATTGAATGATGAGAGATGATACTCAAATTATGTTTTTATGGCAAATCTCCCTTGTACTTGTGACATACTGAGATGGGGTTCGGTGCTAAAACTGACACTGTGTCTTGATTTTTATTTTCAGATGTGCTTTTCTGTCTTGAGAGTAGCTTCAGTGGGTGAAGTAGTCTTTGCCTGCTGGCAGTGCAAACCATCTGTTTTTCTAGCATCAGTTTTGTCACATACAGCCCCTACTTCCTCATAATTTGCTTGGACAGAAATAGCATTGGTACCACTTCAGAATCCTAGAGACATCCAGATATTCTTTGTGTTATTTCTTCTCCTTGGTCATGATCCTGGAATCCTCTGGCAAGGCCACTCAGCACAGATTTAAGAATGGAATGGCTCTAATGAAATCATCTAGCATCTTGAACCTGTAAAGCTAAAGCATGTGCTTAGGTGCTTTGTTGTTTCATGGGAAAAAATGCCATGAAGAGCATGCTAGGAGAAGCATTCAAAGGCATTTGGCTGGATTTTTCCTTCATCCACACTGAGAATAGAAGTCAGCTTGTCATTCAGATCCCTTGTCAAATGCTTTTTTCTCACATATGAGGTTAGTAAGAGAAATAGTATTTCCCTTTGTGATGAATTCCAACACAGTTTCATTAGTGCATCTATAGGCTTTTAGTTTGGCAGTTTCACTCCCTTTCTCTTCTCTGCTAATTGCTGGTATCTTTGTTGGTGTGGAGAACAAAGAAAAGAAAGAAAAAGGAGAGATGCGTCTGCTGATGTTAGTGAGGGAAGGAAAGGGAAAGATTGTTCAATTTTAAGGGAAGAAAATGCAATATTATAGAAGCAGATCAGGGTTTTCAGGAGTTATTGTATTTTTTCCTTACTGTAATGATCAAGCTAAAGATACACTTTCAGTCCTGCTGACCAATTTTGATTAGATTGCTATAATATCTACTACCATGTATTAGGATAGCAAGAATGCCTACTTAATAATTTACAAATGAGAAGAGGTTTTTATTCTTTTATTTTTCTTACTCCTTGTGGTTTCCAGTTCTTTTTTGGCAATATTATGGAAGTTATGATACCTCTTAGACACTTGTAATTCATATAATATGAATTGCAAAGCTGCAAAGAAGGTAACAATTGTGCAGTAGAGTGTTATAGATCTGATGCAATAAAGATACTGTGCAAAATCTGACCCAATTATCTTGCAGTTTATGCTCCTTTTATACTGGCAATGCTGTTGTTATTTCCTGGCACTAATAACTAACTTTATATTATGTTTAATTTCATAAAGTACAACTTGTATTGTACAGCTTGCATATCTAATAAAAATGCAAAATTGTAATAAAGCTTATAAAATAGTGGATAGGAATTTTTCAGAAGAGTTGACATGCCTGTCAAGATAATGCTGATAGAATTTCATACGTCTGCAGTAGGACACAAAATTAATTACCAAAGAATCTGACATTGTTAGTCCTTTTTTTTTTTCCCCCAGTTATATGATAGCTTCAGTGCTCTGGAAAAAAAATCAAAGCAGAATTTAAAACTGTTCTCAGAATGGCAGGTTTTCATCTAGAAATGTTAATGTATGTTAAACTTTAATTAAAAAGACTGCATATCATATCTTAACCTTTTTTAATATAGCATAATGGTACAGATCCTATTCAAAGGTATATTATTTTATTGGAAGACTCTGTTTTAATGTAAAGGATTTCTGATTTTCAGCAAATTATTGTCATCTTGTAATTTTGGAGAGCTGAGCATACACACAGTGGTGCAATACGCAGTCTTCCATAAAGTCCAGGGGTGTAATTCAGTCACAAAAATTGGTGACATTTCCAACATGAAATATAGATTGAGCACTTCATACAAATATAAAATACCAAGGTTCCTTTGTAACCTTTGTGTTTTTAAAGATATTTTATCCAGATATCACTACAGCGTTGAAGAATGGGGGTCTGTAAATTGCTGAGTTCCAAGACGCATTTTCCTATCAAGCTGCCTCCCCTGTGCTGCTCCTGATTCCTGCGGATCCTTGCATCTGGATAATGTCTCCTTTCTTTGTCTTTCCCCCTGACCGTGAAGGCACGCAGGATGTCACGGGCAGAAGTTTCCTGGAGCAGTGGTGATGTGCTGGAGGAGAGGCGCTTGGTGCCCAGATGTTCTGTGTCCTCACGCAGCTGGCGAGCAGAGCCCGCCGAGGCACCGGCACTAGATGTCACTGTTCCTCCACGGTGGGACAGCCGCCTGTGCATTTTTTGGGCTGTGAGTGTAAAGGAGCTGTAGGTGGCAAAGGCTTGTAAATTTAGTGTGTATAGTGCCACTTCACATCATACAGTCATGAACTTTGAGACGAAAGCAGCTGGATTACTAAGCGTTTTCTTGTGTCATTTAAATGTTGAGCAGAGGGTTGAGAGGGAGGCACCATCATGCCTTTTTTAGTTGGATTGGTGCGAGCCAGCTGTGGTCTGCAGTTTTCAAACAACTGAAGCCTTAACACACAGGAGAAAAAGCAGATTGCTCATCTCCATTTTATTTATCAACAAAATGATGCCTTTATTTGTAGCCACTCACTGGAAGAACGGGATGAGAACTTTGCTAGACCTTCATAGGTGAAGGTTGGTTAGGTGGTGCATGCTGCAGTTTCTCTCTTCAGTCACTCGCTGAAGGTTGCTCTCTTTACTGCCAAAGGTGAGCAGTAAAGGGGAAAACACAGGGCCAGCAGTTGCAATATGCTTTATGCCTGCATTTATTTGAGAAGTGCCAGTGACAAAAGGGAGTACAGAAGTTGGTTGGTACTGCATATATTAAACTAAAAGCTTAAAAACAGTGTCAGTACCCTACAAAAAACTGTGATGGTGTGGATGTTGCTTCATCTATATATTTAGAAGGTATTTTCTTCAGGTCTGCCCTTTTTCCATGAGGAGAGTTTTTTGACCAGGAAATTTTTCATTCTGGAAATAACATCCAGTAGCTGAAGTTGGAAAACTGTAGCTACTTGTGCTGTATTTTAACATTTCGGTTTATCAACAAATCTAATTTCTTCATGATGTAGGAACTCCTGTGTCAGCAGACATCTTTAAATGAAGGTAGAACGTTTTTTCTAAAAGATACTCTGCAAGTAGCTTAGGAGGTACAGGCTTTTTGCAGGAGTTACTAGGTCAATTTTTGTGGACTGTTTATTACGTGAGACCTAAGGCTTTGTATTGGTATCAGGACTTCACCTCCAGATAATCTTAAGTGGTGTGCTGGTGTGTGACCTCTCTACTTCTCCTGTGCTTCCGAGTAGAAAATCTCAGGCAGTGTCCTCATAGAATGGAAAAGACTGAAAATTATTAATCTAATGTGGCTAAAATTTAAATCATACTTGAGGTGTTTTGTCTTCAGAAAAATAATGCTCTGTAAATAGAGCAATGTTTCTTATTTGTTGTCCCAATGAGTAGTGTAGAACTAAAAGCATTGGATATGTTGTATCCAATCAAATCAGGCGGATAGATCCTCTCTTAATTAAGCTGTAGCCTCTAAGGTGTTACTGTGTTACAAATTATATAGACACTATCCATCACCACTGACTTTTGGCCCGCTGGAGTTTGGGTTGGCCTGTCCTCCATGGTGCTAAAATCCTGTTGGAGGAAGAATGGATTCGGCATGGAAGTGAAATGCTGCAATGACAGAAGCTGGAAATTGGTTAGGCTGCCTTTCAGGGGATGTAGAGAAACAGCTTCTGTCATACGGATGTAGTTTAAACTCCAAGTTGATTGTGGCGTGGCCACCTGTGTCAGTAATTCTCTGGTAAATCCAGCTGCTCTCCTGTGTGATAGGGGATGCCCATCCTGGGAGCTGCACTACTAAAATCTTTGCATGGCTGACCAGGAGCCATAAGAAGCCTATTGTCAGAAACATCAAAACTGGCCTCATCGGTCTCACCCAGCCTTATTTCCTTCCACAGCCAGGGGTGTTGGCTGCTCAGTGGCCCTTGCAGCAGCACAGAGCCCTGAACCAGAGTCACGAGTGAGACACAAACAGTCCTATAACTTGGAAGCTGCAGATAAGCTGCACGGTCGTGCTTTATCTGGAAAGGGCATCATCTATATCCTTTTGCAAGGTGTTACAGTTTAATGACCTGATTCTCAACCCTCTCTAGCAACTGGAGGTTTGGGACAATATTTAAGCAAAGAATGAATTTTGTATGCCTTGGACCTCAATTTTTTGGCCCCAACTTCCAAGTTTGGTGAAAAACAGACTTCAGGTTAGTAGGTCAGAGGTGTTAAAATTTCCTGCCCTGTCTGTGAGTAGACAAGCTTTGCTGCAGATACTTTAAATAGTGTAAATCAGGGTAGGGTAGTTAAAGGAGCATGGATTCTGTAAAAGCTTTTCATTTGGGGCTGGACTTGGAAAAACTAGGAAAGGAACATGTAGCTTCCTCCAGGCTGCAGTGGATCCTTTGGAATCAGCAGATTCTGGATTCAGAATCTCTGACTGTCTGCTCCCTCTTTCCTGACTGACCTGACTTTAGATGTGGCACATGACACTTTCTGTCTTGCACAGGGTTTTTTTTTCCCCCATTTTGGGATCTACAGGTCAGAAGGAAAGAGGAGCGTAGTGCTCCAAGCATAGGGAATAAAATACTGCTGCTACTTACGTGTTCTAAGAGTGGCTAGGAACCACCGAGTTTGAGGTAACAATCCAGGGACCAACTTCACTCAAAAACTTGCATTTTATTTAACATTTATTTAAATAGTGAAACTCTTTGATTGTTAAATTAGCATTAAAGCAGGCTGGAAACTGGTTTACAGTCTCTGGAAAGCAGCCACACATCATCAGTGTCATAAATTATGTCCTTTTTTACCAAGATATTGGCTGCCAGCTGAAAGGTTAGAAATAACTTATTTTATTTTCAAATGCAATTTGCAGTTTATCTACAGAGAGAAATGAACAAAATGGATGCAGCTGTCTTTTAGATTAACTCCACAGAGTTGTCAGGCGTGGAGTTCCCAGGGAAGTGCAGTGTTATCCCTACAGAACAGGAAAGCCTGCCTCTTTGTGGCATCTGAGAGTTAAGGGGTGGAGGGACATGTGCCTGTATTGGCAGAGAGCCCAGGTAGTCATAATGACAAACCCCCAGAAGAAAGCAGTGGAATAACTCTCAGGGTATCAATTCAACAGAAGAGTGATGTGTTTTGGTGATGCAATCAGTTTCATGATGTAAGAGAAGGGGGGACATGGTTTTGAAAGACTTCTAGTGCCAATTAGCAGCTTCAAATTCCATTTCTCTGGTTAAGGTGTACTATCTCACTTCAATCTTTGAGGAAATTTCATCTTTCGGAGAAAAAGCATTTTCTGTTTTGGAAACTTTTGCACCTCATGGAAGTGCCAAAGATGTGAATATCTGAGGAAGTCCCATGAATTAGAGGGGTTATATGGCATTTTTTCAATATTTTTTGTGTTTAGCTTTTTTCAATACAGTTTGTACATTTCTGCAAGTCAGTTTGTCAGGGAAAACTGTAACATAGGAGAGTAAATCTTGAATTAATAGATCCAGTGGCTTAGCATTCGTGTCAGGTTACCTAAAGTTATTTTAAAATGATACATAAAATGATTTTTAAAAACAGTGAGCCCCCTAGGTTGTTTAATTTTCAAATCCATCACTCAAGCTGAGATGGTTTACAGTGCATGTGACATAGCAGAAGAAGGATTACTGTATGTGTGAAGCATGAGGACAAAGATTACTGAGGAAACACTAGAGTCAGATGTAGCTGGGACTCATAGTTTTGTGCATAGGAGGTGTTATTTATTTACAGTATAACTCCCTTTGATTTGACAATGAGACTGGGTCCTACACCCAGCACTCAAGTTAAGGCTGAAATATGATCTACAAGGCATGGATGCATGTTGTGGTTTTGTTTGATGGTCACACAGCTGCATCATTAGTGATATTTTATGTGTAGAACTGCAGTAGATGCTTGCTTTGTAAAATACTTTCCTCTGGCATGTGCCTTTTTAATGTTCAAAGAAAACTCGTGCAATATCTGCTATCTTGATTATTTTGTGACCTGGGAACAGAGCTTATGGTATAAGAACAGCAAGCACAAACTGGAGCCTTGCAGTGAGAATGTGCAGGTCAAGTCCAGTTGCATGAGTGATTGTTGTATTTTTTTTTATAAGGTCACTTACTGCTGCAGATTTTTAAATGGAAAATGCCAAATCATACAGTCACTCCTGAAAAATTTTCCCTGCATGTTAGTGGCGTATTCCTTGTGCTCAGGAAATCAATGCTGGTGATGCAATGGGAGTTTCTACATCATAGTGGTATGTCATTCATACGAAGAGAGCATCGTGGGAGCTGGTGAGATTGATGTCCTCTCTAAGAATAGCACTGATTATAGAACAGATTTTCCCATATACAGAGCCATTTTTAATTCACTGCCTACTGCAGCTGCCAGCCTGCGGAGATAATTCCTTCTAGCAGAATAGCTCTAGATTATTATAGGGAAATCAAATTTGCATAAAAGCATTTTATCTCTCCCCTTTTTTTCATGTCAAAGTTACCAAACATTCACTGCCAGTTACTTTTTTGCATGTAGGAAGAACTTTGTTAGAATTACATCTTAAGTAAATTTTGTTAAGATCTTTCTGACTCTTTGTTGTTTTATGTATTTTAGAATGAATACTAAGCAGCTACAAATAAGTATTGAAAGGGAACAAGCAAGCTTTTTAAAACAGAAAACTGAAAATGAAGAGCTCGAGGAGCACACCTTGAGGAGCCCAAGTAGCCCCATTCACCTCTACTTAGTTACATGATCCCTGTGGCCTCGGCAGGTCTTGCAGTATGGGTCTGTATGGTTTGAAAGTGTAATGTAACCAACCATTGTTTAGAGAGCTGTGCAAATCTAAGTGGGTATTGTGATTTACTGATGAGGAAACTGAGGCACAGATGTGTTAAGTAACTTGCTTAGGGTTACAAACTGCAAACAGGGTAGACTTACAGTCTGCTGAACTGGAATTGGTTGCCCATGTGGTCGGACTCTTCCCCACATTGTCATGGTTTTTAGCATTCATTCAAACAGATTTTTGAGGTCCAACAGCAAGAGCAAGTTCATTGGATTTTGGCTGATATTTTTAATATATATACTTAAACATAGCTACGTGCAATACTGGGTAACTTAGAATCTGTATATAAGCTGCTTTTTTAAAGGTCTAGGGAAATATTGTAGTGAGGTCTTAGGGTGGAGAATGAAAATTTACAGTGTTGAAATCTAGGGTTAAAATTCTGCTTAATTTGTCTTCGCTTCAATCTTGTTCCCAGGTCAATGGAGTACCACTTAAAAGTATTAACGTAATGTGTCTCCTCTATTAAGATCTCTGGAGTGACTTGTAGAATTCTAAAACTGTCCTGAACAAGGTAAATATTTGAAGAAATCATCAAGGCATCATTCAGTTGCCTGAACTGAGATAGCTAAAGCCTCTAATTGCTGGCCCAGAAAGGTGCAGGCATCCCAAACATAGCATTTGGATCCAGGTTTGTGGAGATGCTCTCAGGCTAAGCAGCAAGAATGTGGCTTTACACACTGACCATGAAAGTAAGATGGTGGCTCATACCTAGGTGAAAACAGTCAGAAGACCGTCCAGTAGATGAGCCTAGTTTCAGATTCAGAATTTGCTGCCTTATTCCTTTGAAAACTCTTTGAAGGGGAATTGCAGGTATGAACAGGCAGTTAGACCCACACCACAACTGTGAGTTTCTTGGTATGACAGAGCAGAGAGGCTGCATGGGAATTGATTTCTGTGTTTTGCATTGTTAAGTCTGATCCTTAGGTGGTGTGGAGGCATCTGGAGCTTAAGCTCATCTGTCCCAGTGGGATCTCCTCCAGTTAAAAGCAGATGAAGTGCTGAATGCTCCAGGAAGGTCCACTGTAGTCTTCTAGCACATGCTCTGTAGGAGGGCTCAGTGGTTTGGGTTGGAGAGGCCAGGAGTGAAATGAATATTTTTATTGGTAGTTATGAGATCATGAATTATTATACACAAACAATTTATTAGTGACCTTGATGCCTCTCCTGGCTTCATTGATTTCAGTAGATGGGGCTTGTAGAGGTCTTGGTCACTCTGTGCATTATCAGCAGTTGAAATTATGGATTCCCTTAACAGCGTGCAGAGTTATATTTTTCCCAGGAACTGAGATAGCCTGCTTAAGTACTGTGCTCCCTCTGCTATCAGGTGCTAACGCAGAGTTTATGGTTGTAACAGGCAAAATGACTTTGGAGGATTGTGCTGTAACCTGATAGTTTTTCCCCTACCCTCAGTGTTATAACATGATTTGGTCTTGCCTGTGGATGGAAGTAAATCATATTTTACCCTCACTGCTAAATTGTATTATGGCCCTGACCTTTATAGGTGAGACAAAACTGCATTATAATGTGGTTATAGGACTGCTGTGTTATACAGGGAAAACGTGGTTATCTGAGGGTCTCATGGGAATGTCCTAAACCAGAAGACAATTAGGAGTTTGGATAACCAGGAATTTTAGTCTCACAGATGCATTAAGCTAAATCAAAGCTTCACTGTTGAAGCTGGGGGACAAATGTGAGTCTAGTAAATATGCATTAAAATGTAACATAATATTCAACGTGATGAAATGGAGTGGAGCAGGCCCTCAGCTCAGCTGCTGTGAGTTGTCATGGCACTGTAGTCAATCTATGACAACTAACACCATCTGGGATCTTCCTGTCTTCCCAGATTGGCCCTCCATTGTGTTTTTCCTGGTATGATTCCCTCTAAAAATAGAAAAACTAGAAAAGTCAAGCCAACAGGCAGTATAGGGTCCAGTTAGAGAGAAAAGTGGAGGTAAAAAAATCGTGCTAACAACAGCTGGGCTGGCTATGTGGTTATAGTATGTTAGGTGAAACGCTGACTGTGTGTGTTGGGGTTTCAAGCAATGCAGTAGAGAACCCCACTGAGAAGAAGAATGTGCTAGAAAATATGTACCACTGCAGATTATAGCTGACACATGGTCCTTCCTTCAGAATGACCCATTCTGTTGATTCTGTGTGAAAGGCTGGTGACAGGTGCCTTGCAGACACCACTGTGGCTGTACTGGCTGCCTCTGTGTGGGAGCAGACACTGCTCTGAGCAGCCTCAGTGTCCCCTGTCACCAGAATCTGTCGGTGGAAGGCAGTGTAGGGGCTGGACTGGGAACACAGATCTGTTCTATCCCACTTTGCTGATTTTCTCCCAAGAGTCTGAGTGAAACCTTCAAATCTAGGTGTGTACCTCCAGACCCTGCTAATTCACAGCTAAAGATTGGTTTACCTTGAGTGTTGCCTGCACCTTGTATCTAAGGGTGAGCCTTCACTTTATGTGATACGGAGCTGTGTGAAGCACTCTGCAGGATGTTGTGATGATTGCTTGCCTAATGTATTCAAGTTGCTAAATGAAGTCTAAAATTAATTGGAATTCTCACAGCATCTTCAGGGATAAGGGTTTAACAGTGTGCAGACCTTAAGCTGTTTGCACAGTTGTGCCTTACAAAAAGGATGTGTAATGTTAGCAAATACCTTTGTGCTGCCTTTTACAGACAGCTTCTGCTTTCCTGCAGCAGAAGCCTGACAGTGGGGACTGCCGCCCCTCAGTCTCATAGACTGCACTTCACTGGATCTTTATAAAAGTGTGTGTTCATGTGTGTGTAGCTGTGTTTATGTATATATAGAGAGAGAATGTTTTTTGTGTGTATACGTAGAGTACTGTCTATATAGAACAGTTGCATTTCAGATTTTAGTTTAAAAAGCAATTCCTTATGCCAAGGAATTCTCTTGCTGAACCCTCACCACCATGACCATTTCCAGCTCTGATGGGTTTCCCATTCACTGGAGCTGAGTATACAAGTAGATGAAAAGGTGATTTCACAGGCCCACAAGGAAAGTGTATTTCATTTTTAGTGTATGCTAAGGATTGGGCATCGGTATTCAGTTCTGGCTTTCTCCTTCATAATAAAGAAGGATGGAGGCATTTTGCTAACACTGAAGTTTAGTTTCTGCAGAACCTTGGTAGTGTATGAGATGATAGAGCATCAGAATCTTGGGCAGTATTTTTTGTTGATGTGAATGAGGCTATCCTGGGTTTACAGAGGATCTAGCTGTGTAAATCCTTCAAACTTACAATTTGCTACATCAAGTGATTTCTGCTGCTTCATCTCATAAGTCATAAGAAATACTGCTATGATTTTTTTTTCTTGTAACATTTGAAGCCCCGAATACAAACTCATCTTTCACTCTGACACTACACCAGGCAGGTCACCATGTGATTGAAATGTAAAATAATATCATGTAATCAACATAAATTTCTTGAAAACCAGTCAGCTCCCCCCCCCCCATCATGTGGACTAACATAACAGAGCCTGCAGTCATATGACTGTAATTTTGATATGATTCCAGCAGACATCAAAATTTATTATGTCAAAGTTGTTAAAAGAAAAATGCTGTAAGGAAGCGTAATTACTGACTTTCTTCAGACTGTATTAGCTTGCGTATGGTCATTGTCTGTAAATAAAAAATAGGTTTTGATGGATTTTATTAAGAAAAGACTGAATTTCATTTGGCCTTTTACTATCTTGTGTACATGACAATCTTGACAACTGTGTACCGATCGTTATGTTCTTATAACAATCAGGTAAGAGACTGATCAATTGAAGACATAATAAATTAAAGGTTTAATAATGTTGCTTGTCAAGGTATTACTAACTAAATAAGAACTGGCTTGTAATTTATCTGGTATATTTACATTAAGTGGGAATTACACTTAGAGATTTGTATAATTGGCTTGCTTTGCAGCTTTTAAAAAAATAGATTAACTTTTAAATTGTGTGTTATTTGCTGTAAATAACAATGATTAGTTTGGTTCAGGCATAGGATGAGGGAACCAACAAAGTGGAACAAGAACCCTGTCAGATGAGCAGCACCATCATCCTTTGCAGTTTACGCTGGCAGTTAAATTAAGGGTTTTTCTGTTCCCCATAGAGAGTTCTTCTCTGGGTTTCCAGTAGAGAGTTGGTGTGTTCTTAGTGATGTACATTTAAGCTTGGCATTATCAGCAGTTTCCTGAAGCAGCTGTACAACACACAGTGTTCTTCTGCATAAGCATTTTGTGAGGAAGGTTACAGAAGCATCCAGAGCCACTCATGAGGAAGCTAACCTTAGGCTAAAGTAAAAGAAGGGCAGAAGTGTTTTTTTATTGATGATGCACTAACCCACTAGGTTTAAACTATGCCTTCTGGTTGACTACTTGCTTTATTTGAAGCCCAAAACATGAAACTCACTGACCAAACATAATGGTAATGTAGCAACGAGAAAGGTAAATAAAATACATGGATTTTTTATCCTTCAGCACTTCCGTTATCCTTGTTGGGGTTACAGCTAAGGAGCTTTGCACAATCCAAACAGGTGCTGGTGTTGGAAGAAATCAGAACAGCGATGGGGTTTGCTTTTTTTTTTTTTTTTGGTTTGGAGAGAAGTCAGCTTCTGTTGCAGGTGTAAGTTTTGAAAAATATAAACAAGAAGCAGACTCTGTGTAACTGTACCATCAATTAAGTTGGTTTAATAGCATTTCAACTTGTTGTTAATAAAGCAAACATTTACTAATCTTATCTCTTGTAAGCAGGAAGGAAGTTACAGTGCACAGTAATGCACATTGCTGTCAGGAAAAGTGGTTTATAATATCATATGATATAATTTGCAGTGAAGCAAAACCAGCAAATTGCTATGTGGGAGCACTCTTTATCCCCTTGATTTAACTTCTTTCCCTCCCTTCCCCCTTGCTAGCTTTGTTGTTGTTGTTGTTGTTCATTTCCCTAGTTTCTGCATCCTTAGCATTTCCTTCTGTAATCTGCTTGGATATCAACAGCCTGGATGTTCCAAGATCATACCACTGGAAAACTGATAAGATGGAGGATAAATGGTGTGAATTCTACTTCCCTTGGGTTTTTTTCTTTGCCTTCCTGGATTGAGCTACTTTGAGGAGCAATCAGCATTAATGTTTAATTGTACTCCAAGGAATGCTCTGGTATCATCAAGACTGACAAATGATGGTCTGAGGAATGAGGGCACTTGCTGAAAAATTTAATTTGTCTGTCAGTTTTAAAAAGTTGAATATTACTGATTGATTTGCCTGTCTCACGTGTCTTCCCCTTTTGCCCTTGAATCTTCTCGTACCAATCTCAGTACTGCCCAATGAGAAGAAGGCTCTTCTTTGCTTTTAAGAGAAGCCTAGCTCTTGACTAAATGGAGATTCTTAACATGATGATTAGGTCCCTAAATAAGCAAACTTCCTGGAGCTGTTATATGCTTAGCAATTTACAAGTCAGCCTACTAATGTTTAAATATACCTAACTTTGGGATTCTGTTAAAAATTAATAGCCAAGAGAGTGCGGGAGGAGTTTGGAGTGCTGGATCACAATTGCTGCAGTTTCCCGCTGCTGTTATGTCAAAGAGAATGAATTGCTGATTAATTCTATAGTTTTGCATGCAATAGTGATTTCTGAAAACATTCCCCACCTCCTTTGTCTGGAAACGATCCCATAGTCTGCTGACATTTGAAAGAATATACAGCTTATCTGTTGTGAAGTCCACTGAAAAATAATTTACTATTCACATGTTAAATATAGGGGCAGTTGGTCTTTTTATACTACTGCAGTAATTCTGTGAGGAAAATTTCAATGATGAAAATGAAAAAAAGTTAAAATAGTCATAATTTACTGCTTTAGTCTGCAGGGCAGCTGTTTTCTGCCTCTATCTGTATTCTAATAAGTCTTCTAAATGAAGAGATTTATGAGATTATTTTAATTTTGATGTCTTTTTAATGCTTCATGCATTTTAAATACAACCTTTTAATAGTTTTTGAGATTGAAGAATTTAATTTTATTTTATACTGCAGGAATAAATGTATTCTCAGGAGACTGCACCATTATTACTGCTTTTAAAATTTTTTTTTTTAAAACCCAACATGCCTGGCATGTACTACTATAGTATCAACTGGCAGTGCTACACTTAGCATCAAATGTGAGGCAGCATTGGTGTTTGAGGGACACTGGCTAGTAAAGATACTTGAAAACCAGCAAAACTCTGCATGCTGTGGGCAGTAACCTGTTGACAGAGTTGCACAGGAAGCTCATGCTGTGAGGGTAAGGTTCAGAATATTCTGAATGCAGCAAAATAGGTGTGGCTGTGCTGCATAAGGAGCCTGTGCATTCCCACGGTGTGCTGCTGCTGCAGTTTGTTGCGGGCAAACCCCAGAGGGTCTCATGGCTCTGTGGTGGAGCAGCCCCAGCCAGCTGCCCAGTGTCATTGCTCAGCTGTACACGAGTCTGATTCTTCCTAAACTCATACAGAACTCCTCTCTGCAAAATCTTGGTGCCTTGTGCTTTTGCTCTGTTTGCAAGCTGTTACAGCAGGCGTGTGTTTTACGTAAGAGCAGAATAAAATTTATTAAAAGCTTTAAAGAAGTAGAAGGGAGTGGCAGACTCTTGCCTAGTGTTAGCCACCCGAAAATGAAGTATTAAGCTAGTCATAGATCTTTTCAGAGCGTAGGTAGAGGGCCTTGCGTGGAAGGGCACCGTGCATGCTTTAAATGTGGTCAGGAAACGTAATGCAGCTGAAGGCTGGCAGCAGGCAGAGTGGTGGGCAGCACAGAGGCTGGCAGGGCACAAACAGCAGGTCTGTGCTGCTCCTACATAGTCCTACCTCTGCAGTCTTAAAAGCAGTAGCAGGAGTGGCTCTGCAGCTGGCACTTGTTCCCGTAGCCCTCAGTATATAGTGGTTGGCATGTCTAATTACTATATATTAAAATCCATCTTTGTAATGGCGTTTGAGAGAGCCTGTGCTCTTCAGGCTTCATCAGTTCTGTTTGCTGCAGAGGGCGCAGGACTTTGCCTAGCTCCATGCTGGTGCCATGCTTAGCTAACCTCTGTGTGGGTACCTGGGGAATGTGCGAATGCAGCACTCGGAGCCACAGTTGCTGTAGTGACTCACATGAATGCCCTTCTGTCAGGCATAAGAGCTGTTCCCTGTCCTCCTAAAATACTTTGGTTCACATTTGCCTGGGTCCAAGCTGTTAGGCATGTGAGAGGTCAGGGAAGAATGCTAAGTGTTTTGAAAGAACATCTTCCAAATCATGCTTTCTACCTTACCTTTCAGGGGAAAATTGGATGGGAACTCAGGAAATCCATTGGGATTTAATAATTAAAGCAGCTCCATTTAAGTTCAGGGAATGTTTTATTTGCAACTATTAAAAGCTCACAGAAGAAAGGAGGAAAGACCATATTTTCCTCCAAAGGGCCAACACATCTGGCCACTGTAGAAAATAATATGAGATAGACACTTGGCCTGAAGGGATAGAGTGGTCTTCTGTGCCATTCTTATGAGTAGTCCTGTCACTATAAGATGGCTTATGTTAATAAGTCCGTAGCGTGCAAGTTTACAAGAGTAAAGATCAGCAGTGGGAACTTGTACTTGAATGAGAAAAATCTGAGACAAAATTGTACTTGCTCTGTGGTCACATTACAGAAATGGAAATTTCTGCATGACTCAGTGCTCACGGCATCTGGATGTCCTGCTTCACATGCATCTGTGACAGCAGTTACCTGGATCAATCAGTGACACCAGATACACGATTATGTTTTTATCATGAAAAACAACTGCTGAGTAACTCAGCTGAATGGCCCTGGTTTGGTACTAATTCCTCTGTTGTGGTATTTCAGGCTTCTGAGATTTCTAGAAGGTTAAAACATAAGGCTTGGAAAAAGTAATCTGGTAATTATCAGAAAAGGAAAAAAATAGGAAGTGAGTAAAAGCAGGCAAGAGCCAGTATCTGTCTTTCCAGCTGGTTCTCCATATTTTGAGCATTTCTGCCTTGATCTGCCTTGTGTTAGTCAGGCTAAAGCAACAATCTCGGCTGTGCATGCATGTGAGATTTCAACTACCACACTTGAGGTTTGTAATTAAGAAATTAATTAAAATACTGTACAGTTTACTGCACAGTCTATCAAGAGAAGGGCAGTTTACAAGATTTTCCACATGTGTGCTATAAATTCACTTCTACAGATATACAGAATCATATTCACGCTGACATTAAAAGTTCTCCTCCTCCTGCAGAGGAGTATCATGAAAAATTATTGTGAAGGACTGGTAATAAACTAATTTTCTCAGCAGAAACCAAACCAGTAAGAATGAACATTTTAACACTAAAACACTAAATGTGGAATCTGAGGTGAGCGGAAGAAAGGGATGTAAAAAACCAAACCCACAAACAACCCCCAAACTTCTGAATTTGCCTGCAGTTTCCTGAGGTTACTGATGAACTGCTTTTAGCCTTTTGTTGATGCCCCTTCAACTGCAATATGCTAGAATTCAAAAGTACAAGCCTGAAAGTTGTAATTCAGTTTTGTACCATTACCGGATCCAGTGTTACCATAGCCAGTTACATATTGTAACTCCCACAATTTCATTGTCTACAGAATTGAGTTTAAGTTAGCTGAAGACACTGAAAAAGGCACCTTTTTGCTGTTTCCAGGCTAAGACTGGTTTCACTTTGATTAAAATTATTTCCCCCTTTTATGTGTTACCAGGCAAAATAATGGAGAAATATTTGCAGTAATACTGCTTATTAAAGCACTGTCTCATAATGTTTAAGGTAACTTTTTGGAAAACAATGTGCATGAAAATATTGGCATAAAACTTCCAATGTTTCCAGCGATAAGAAGATAAGAAGGAAGGCAAAAAGATGACTTGTAAATTAGTACTGAGTGATATTAGTGAAAGTTTCTCTCAGTTGCCCTATTAAAAATGTCAGGTGTATGTGTCTGCCTTGAGAGATATGGCCAGAAATCATGCTGCAAAGGCCAGAGAAAAGGCGAAATAAGGTAGTACCTGTAGGAATATTTAAATTAAAAACTCCAGAAATTGTGGTAGACAAAATCAGGTATTATCCTCCTGTATCTTCTTGTTATCAACAAGAATTGAATTAAATTTTGCAGCATAGTGAATTATTGATCTCTTTCTCAAGGAAGCGTCATCAAAGCATTGCAGCTTTTGTAGCTTTCTCAAGAAATGCTAAGCATGTGAATTGGGATAACCACCTCAAATACAAGGAGGCTCCTACCTTCCCACTGTATCTCCCTAGCTGCACAGCTGAGTGATGCCACTCCTGGCGACTGCACTGGAGGAAGCTGATGGATTGCTACAGGAGGGGCATTGGTGTTACACTGAAATCTGCCACCTGTGTGCAAGTCAACTAATGACTGGAATTACTGCTTTTTGTGAGGTACAGCATTGTGCCGTGGGGCAGGTTTTTACCTTCTGAGTGAAACCATATTGCAGCCAAACCCCATCTCTGACTCCCTGAAAAAGCCCCCCTAGACTGTTTGGAAATTGTGCTGCTGTCAATACTGTTGCATAAAATGTTCTGAAACCATCAGGCAAATTGCAACACCCGAGTGGGGGATTCTGTACTTGGCAGCATAGATAAACTAGTCTGTTTTTGTTGAAGTGACATTCATGTATAAGAGGGGGATTGCAAGCTCCTTCTGTGAGGGAGTTTTAGTGGATACCAGGACACAGCCAGATGCCAGAATTGGTTGTTTTATTTGATCATTCTTTATTTCTGTGCACCACCATGGTATCTGTCAATATTAAGGCATACATGGGAAAGAAAGAAACAATAAAATGCAATATCAGATGTATTAGCGTAGACTGCATGGAAAGTTAAGGGGAAGTAGGGATTGTGTGGATCACCACATCTTTGGGGCCAGAAGTATTGCTTCTTGTCTCACAGGAGCAGGCACAGAGATGGATTAGGATCAGAATCTTGCTTCTTTTCCTCAAATGCTAGGAAATACTAACTGGCGGAAGTATCTTCATTGGCCCTTAGAACCTCTGGGGAACTAATGGGGAAGGCCATTATGACATTATGGTTGACACTGCTGCTGATGCATGGTTCTTACTGGGACAATGCCTTGATTGCTGAAGACTGATTATAATTTATTATTGAATTAATGTATGAAATGCATAATGCAGGAAATGGTAGAGTATTGTGTGTTTTCTGCAACTTGCAGAGCCCTAAGTGACTTAGTACCTGCCTGCTACAAGAAACTGTCTTTCCTTCTCTGTCTGGCTTTCAGTTTGGATCAGTTGGGTGTTTGGCTTACTGTGAGGGGAGGAAAGGTTCAAATGATAAAGTGATCTCTTCAAGAGTGTCTTTATTTTGGGATATTTTTGCCTTCCATCTCTTACTGACTCAGATGGTTACTCATTAAGTGGCAGAAGAGATGGAAGTTGTCAGGATCCATTTATTGTGTACCTCCTTGCCATGGATATGATTCAAACACTCCCCTTTGGGTTTGATGAACTTCTTTTTGGAGCATTTTAAGGCCAAAATACTCCCAAGCAAATCAAATCCCATCCTAGATAATGAAATATAAATGAACACATTGAGCATCAGAAACTTGATAGATATTTGAGAAACAGTTGAGGAGCCTTTGTTAAGTACTACACTCTCCACTACATTACAAGATGTATTTATTTCATGTGCATTTAATAATGCAGTAAAGATGATGCCTGAAACGCTGAAGTACAATGAGGAATTACTAGTGCTCTGCAAGCAAGGTAAAGGCACTATGTATGATTGCCCCAGAGTATATGCAAGATACGGAAAATGAAATGAAATAAATAAAAAGTGGCAGATGACGAGGTTCTGGATATTGCTAGGTGAATTTATTAATTGCTAATAGAGCACCAAGCCATGAATTACTCAGTCATTGCCATTTTTTCAATTTTATGACTTTCCTCTTAAATGCAGGTTTGTTAGGAAGGAATCAAATGTCACTGGGCAGTGAATTATACAGAAACAAATTTATGCTTGTGAATGATGATTTTCCATAATAAGTTATGACTTTAAAAGGACACTGTCAAGGTATTTTTCATAGTTTCAGCATGATTTTTTTTTGCTGTTGTCTATGATAACCACTTGTACTCTGGATAAGGAAGGCTGTCATATATATTTCTTCTTTTTGCTTGATCATATGTGAAAGAAAATGGTTACTGTTGGTTTTCATACCATAAAGTTCCTATATTTCAGTAAAGAAAAAAATAGAATATTTTGCTTGCTTTAACATATTTATATTATTTATGTTAGAACTACCTGCATATGTAACCTGATGTAACTACCTTCTGACCACCTTAAGCATTTACCGGTTTTGAGAAAGGTTTACCTTGGAAACCTCAGTTATATCTAGTGGTCTTAAACACAGTCCTTGTTCTGCTATAATCATGGAGCTGGATAGATCATGTCTGACCTGTCAAAATGAGTTTCACACTCTGATGGCCTTTGTAAAGTGGTTCTTGTGCTTGTGGATTCTTACCTTGTGCTCCATGTTTGATCAGTAAAACATACTTTATAATGGTTTAAAACATAAACTAATAAAGAAAACCAAGAAACAGTTTGCAGCTCCAAGATCTCAACTGTATGTGAAAGTACTTCCAGTGCCTTTGGTTTCATGTGAAAGGTCGTTTTTACTTTACTATCTTGAGAGTAAAATAAAGCTGAGTCTAAAATAAATTTTCTGTATTAGTCTTGGCAGCTTTATCAAACAATAAATGGGTAAGTGTGTCTCCTTGGGGCTAAGCATGGTAAAACTGGGAACTAGATACACCTTCAAATGTTTATGTTAATATTTGTTTTTTAGAACTGTGCAGAAAACAGTGTTGTAGGTCTTGGCGCACTGCTGTGTATGTTTCTAATACAGGTTTTCATTTAAGCATGATACTGTTTTTTGTTGCTTAATATGCAGTGTCATAAAATGCAAGATTTTCCTTTTGATTTAGTTTTTCATGCTGTGCTCAGGAGGTTAAAATATAAAGCAGTTTTAAGGGCATGATCACATATTTCAAATACTGCTATTTATGCTACTCAGATGTTTGTAGACATCTTAACACCATTAGTAGTGCCTGCTTTAGGTCTTATCTGGCTGAACTATATGAAACCAGTTGTCTTGTCTTTGCCCTTTTGTGTCATATTGTAATGCCAAAATAAGGGAGAACTGTGGTCTTTCCTACACCATGCAGTCAGTGCCCGCCCTACCATCAGTCCATTCTCTTCTTGCAGCAAAAGGTGTGTTACTAATCCTGGCCTCCTTTGTCCAGGCTGTACCTGGGTAGCCACAGGGAGCCCTGTCAAACTGATGAGCTGTGAGTTTTTGCCAAGAAGCCCAGCACGGATCTGGAAACAGATACTAAAGGCCAAATTTGTAAAGGTGTGAGTAAGGTACCTACAAGTACTTCTAGGCACCTCACAGGAGTTGAAAGAAAGGATCCTAAGGTACCCAAATACACAGTGCCTGTCTGTAAGGTTCTGTCTCTGGATCTTTCATGGCCCAAATCAGGTCCAGATATGTGACAGAGCCAGAGTGAACCTCTCCCCAGTTTTTGCATGAAACTGAAGAGTTGTTGGATTCACTTCTTCCAGAGAATTAGCGTGTTGTTACAAATTTGTGTATTTCAATGGATGAATCATGTAGCCTGAATTGGGGATTCCATTTGTATGGGAAACGTGAACAGCTTTGAGATGAGCAGGACTGAACTTCAGGAAGTATGACTAGTAACTTAATTTGAGGGATGCACAAAACACCAGGTGGGGTCCATTCTGTTAGGGGCATTGCAAATGCTTAACAAGGCTCTTTACCTTATCTCACTGCTTCCTTTCCTTGAATCTTTCTGAATGGACTGAATTGCAGTATTACTTGGATTGGCAATGTGATAAAGCCAAGCTGTTTTCCAACAGCTGTATATGGCATTTCTCCAAGCTAATTTTGGGATAGAGAAATTCCTTTTTCAGCAGTCAGTTCTTTTCCGTGATCAGCTGAAAAGCTGATGAGAAAAAGAGAGCTAGTAGATGTGGAGGGCTGGCAGTAACACCACAGAAAAGTGCAGGGGTAACATGAAGCTCTCAGAGACGATGTGAATAAAATTTTACAGGAATGACATAGAAACGTGCCTTTCAAGACTAGTTAAGTGCTTATAACTTCTTTCATGCAGCACTTCGGGCCTGAGCATAATTTTTCATAGGCAAAGTGCATCTGAAATGGCATTAGAACAGGATATTGTAGTGCAGTAATTCATGGCAGAAAGGTGCCATGTGATCCCTTTCAGGAATGCATTCACAGGTTATGTTGCCTGTGTTAGAAATAACTGCTATTCTGCCTGTTGGACACCGTCTGAGTGTGTATGGACAGTTCATCTGTCCCTGCAACTGTGGAAAACTGCTGTAGACAATCCACTGGATGTTTATTCTTGAGGGTTCTTTTTGGTTTAAAGAAGGTGGATGTGTTCTGAAGACTTTGCTTTTTGAAGCCTTGTCTTATAAAAAAACATTTAGCCAAGTCAGTTTTTTAAAATCACTGCATTAGTCACCCCAGTGATTATATGAGGAACACTTCAGGAGTTTTTCACATACCATCAGCCCTTGGCTCGGAATAACAATGAGGGTGAAGTATTAAAAACTGTGTGCTCATAAAGACAAACATGGCTGCATTGTTACATACAGTCATCCCAGTATTTGCTGCTGAGTATATCTTTGCATTAATTCAGCTCGTTTCTGAGACAGCACACTGGAAGAAAACATAATTTGAATTAATTATTTGCGCATATGGCATATGCCTGATGTCAGCTAATGCTGCATTAAGGATAGGCATGCTGGGCACACATTAAATAATAGAGTAAATATTTGTATTGTTTATGATAAACTAGTTCCTTATGCAGATCTTCTTTCTTTGTGTCTCAGTAAACATTCCCATTGGGCTTATTTACTGTGATTCATATAGTGCAATATGTTAAGTGTTATAAAAAGCGTGTGTTTAAATCTAAATTCTACTGCAAGACCTCACTGTGTTTTCAGAGCAATTGACTGTTTAGTAACACTTTAAAATAACATTGAAACCATTATGGCACCTTATTATTATATGAAATGTCTTGTTAACATTAATCACAAAGGTTCATTTTGTGTCAGAAATACTTCTATAGAAGTTCCATTGTGATCTAACTGTAATGAAACATACATTTATCTCAATATGTTTTGAAATATTCATGTCAAGTGATTATTTTAGGAAAGAGAATTAGATGCCCTAAAGTTGTACAGCAGTTGAAGAAAGAAGGATTCTTAAAAAAAAAAAAAAAAAAAACCCAAACAAAAATTCCAACCCCCAAACCAAGAACCTCCACTAAAAAATAAAAAGTGCTGAAATCAAGGACCCTTTGTAAGAAATTTAGGCACACACCCTTACCTTTATGAGCATAAAAATAGGAACAAATTCTCTAGTTTTAGAGGATGGGAGAAGGCAAGAGTAGAGGTCCAGAAAGTCCATTGTTTTGGAGAGAAATATTGATTTGAGCTTTATGTTTGCTACTGCTGATGTGGTCTAATAACTATTGGGTCTTAAGGGGGTTGAATACCAGAATGGAGAGGCTGAAACTTCAGAGGCCCCAACTTCAAATGGTTATTCCAAAGTGGGTTTTAGGTGGGCCTTCCAGTGTTGGCAAGCCTGATGCGATTGTGGGGTGCATCCTGTAGCAGTTGTCCTGTTGTGTCTGATTTGCAGATGCTTCTGCAGTCTCATGCTGCGCTTTGCAGAAATGGTCAGGCTGACTTGCTGTCCTCTCTGACACAGGGCTGATTTGCTGTGATGTAGGGCTGCTCTATACAGGGACAGTAGCCCTTTGTCGAGGACTCCCCAAGCTACCAGGCATCCAGAAATCTGGTGAATGACAGAAACTGAAAAGAGGGAAGTTGCTGCTACAGGCAAGTGTCTTTCCCTCACATTGGCACACCAGCTAGGTATGCTGGATGGAGTTGATTGCTAGGGATGGGGCACACTCTCTGAGCTGCCTGTCCAAGTGTTCTTCCTCAGCCAGGAGGTGCATATAGCAGAGGGTCAGACTACCAGCATCTATTGTCTTTGCTGACAGTGCCTCTCAGGAAAAGAAGCCCAAGAATCCAGGAGAGGTCTTTGCCCTTTGGGGAAGGATGGTGTGAGATCTTTGGGTACAGGATAAATTGGTGGATGTATTCTTACCTCTTGCTCTCCTGAAGATCATGATACTGTCTGGGAATGTTGGTGTGAACTCGGGTATAATCATGCCTTCACTACTCCCTCTTATTGTTGTGTGCATATTTTCAAATGTGTAATATTTTACAGTATCTTTATCAGAAAATGCTGCCTGACAGAACATGTGTCTAGATACTGAAACAAAATACCAAATATGACAATTCCCAAAAAGAGCAGAAATAAATCCAGAAGTATCATTTACTTATTAAGAAAAGAATAGGCATTAAAATAGGAGCAGTGCTGTGATAAACTTGACTGCAGACTCTGCAGTCCAGCCTTGTAAATAAGATTTAGAAGCTGTTTGGAGAATACATGATTGAACTGAGTTCTGTAATGTATAGAGGAATGCAGCCTTCCCCTTCTCCATTATTGGGTCCCTCTTTTTCCCAGGCTGATACCCTTTAGTATACTGACATCAGTGTCATCACATGTGCCTAAGAACTCTCACATTCTCGAAGAGCAGAATAGCCATTAGACTTCCAATTAGTACAACCAACAAGAGGTTCCTGATAAGTAGTTTGGTTTTCACTTTACAGGCAGAATGAGGAGAGGTGTTTGGTTTGTGATGTTTACTACTAATTCAGATATGCTGCAGTGAGAAGGAATTCTGCATTCGAGAGACAATTATACTACAATGGCCAAGGTGTTATCTGTTAATCATTCCAGCTTCCCAAGAGCTTTTGAGCTGTTCAAGATCCACAGCACACATTTGGCAAGGCAGACGTAGTTCTAAATCACTTCTGCAGTCTCTCAGTTTTGGAAGAAGAGATCGCTTTTGCGGTATGAAGCCATCTCCAGAGGGCTGCGCGTGATGGCTTTCCTGAATTTGATACTTCTGAAGGAGGAATAGGAAAAAACATACCCTGATACCTGGGTGTGAGAGTAGGGAGTTCTAGGTATGGGAGAGCATGGGTGTCCATGGATGCCAGAGGCTGATCCAGATCGAGGATAAGTGAAGAACTCTGACATATATGCTGTGTAAACAATCTCTCTCTAGTTCTGTATTTGGTCTGTGGTGAAGTTGATTGTTTTCCAGTTTTTTGATATTTAGCCATGGCTGGTATAAGCTTGACAATTATATTGGCTTCCATAATTTATCCTTTATCATCAAAGTATTTTTTCCGCTAGGTTTTGTTCAGAATCTTATTAAAAATCATCCATCAAGGAAGTTGGGAAATGTATCCTTACTTCTAAGAATGCATAAAAACAATGGTGTTGGATATCCAAGTGAAAAGCTGATAGGCAGTTTTGCACATGGAGACAATTAAACACAGAGCAGTCTGTGTGACTGACCTGGCAAGGCACTGATGTGGACAGCCCTTGGTTTCTGTTTTGCTTCACAGCCAGTTGGGCACTTCAGCTTCTCATACACATTTCCCTCTTTTGCTCACCAGTTGGCTACAGCGCATGGCCTGCAGAACAGGCGCCTTAACAGTTTGTAAAAGAATCGGAGTTTGTTATTTAGGGGAAAATGGGGATTAAAATAAAAAAGATTGATTTTTTTTTTCAGTGTCATTTGGGACTGACTTATAATAAGATCTTGCTGCATTAGACAGTCTTTGCTTCAATTCTTGGCGGCACTAGTTGGATTAGGAATGTCTAGCATGCAACTCAAATCGAGAGATTGTGTGCCAGGTATTAAATAGTGGCATAAAACTAGTGAAAAGTAGGAAAGCTCTGTCTAATAACTGAGTTGCTACTTTCTTTAAAATGCAGGAATACATTTTGTTGATTGAGGTCTGGATATATTAACGCATTTTTAGTTGAGATGAAATGATTTTGTAAAATAATTATCCTAACGCATCAGAAATACAGGCAATCAATTTATATTAAAATATCACAAGTTAAGGCTCTTTTCAGTGTTACAAATTACCTATCCTTGGAATATTGTTAGCTAGCTCTTGAATTACAAAAAAATCCTTCTGTGTTATTCTTGATTGGCTAGTTTTGGTACAACTCCCAAAATGTATATTTATATCTACCAGGGGCCGTGATGCAGTATATACTGTTACTCCTTTTTCATCTAGATTTTCATTTTGGATTAATAAGATTTAGTAATTTTTCTCTGCTGTGCAATTCTGAGCTCTCTTCATGTGCACATGCTGAATGCTGCACCCTGGCTCATGTAATGATTGTCAGCCGAGGGCAGCCACGGGAGTGGTGATGCACAGCAGAGATGTTGATGTGCCACTTTCGTGATGCGTCCAGCGACTGGTTTGGCCCCTAGGATAAATCTGAGAGATTGCAGGTTATCTTCAGTTTATTCCTGCTCTAAGGTCTCATTTGGTTGCTTTCTGCCAGTCCACATTTGTGGGAGAGTGATACGCTATGGCTGTTCCTGCTTTTCACCCAAGATCCACGTCAAGGGCTGCACCAGGCCTGTGTTTTCAGGGGCATCTTCTCGATGCGCTCCAGGCATCAGAACCAAGGCAATGGGCTGGGAAATGAAATAGCAGACTTTCCAGGGAGTGTGATGGTTCTTAAGACAACCAGGCGTGTCTGTATCAAAGCCAGCCGTTATGGAAAAAATATTTGTAGCTATTTTTAAGAACTGAGAACAAGTCAGTGAATATAGCACAGTAAAGGAGAATAGAAGGAGGAGGTTGTGCACTTTATTCCTGCAGAACAAATGTATGTTTGATGACCACGGAGCTGTTTGAGGGAAGCAGTCACAGACAGGAGCACTTGAGGATGATTTCTGAATTTTGAAAGAAAAGGAGAAATGTAATTTTGTTGAAGTTTAGCAATTACTTACCATAGTTAATTAATCATATAATTAAGTAAAATGAGACCATATTTCTTGAAATGTGTCAGATAATTATGATACATTTTGGTAATTATGTGTAATAAAATTAATTAAACATATAATTCAAAGAATCAGGAAAATTATTACTTGAAATGATTTATCCCATACGTAGGTCAGAAAAGTCTGTTTTATTTTTCTTGTGCTTGATCCGAACCTTATAGTCTGGTCTTTTCTGTTTCATTGCAGATTTCCAGTCATTGCAGATTTCCAGTATTTGCTCTTCACCTTAATATTAGTTCTTGGTTAGAATTTTTCTTGAGATTCTTTAATCCTTATAATAGTATTGGGCATCCAGTATGAAAGTCTTTGGATCTCTCTTTTTAGATCATTACTCAGAAAATAGATGTGACTGCTACATTGTGCTGATTGTTGCACATATAGGGTATTTGTAAAAGACAAGAAAGGAAAAGAAAATGAGGAAAACAAATATTACCCAAGTGTAAGCCAGTGTGTTTGGAGCTCAAAGGTGTTTTAATATGTTTTTTTTGGCATCTGCCTGAAGCATCAAGCGCACAAATACCCTCCCTTGGTATGGAAGTCTAAACTGACCTCCCTTTCAAGTTGCAACATTTTTTATAGTTAGTTCTCATTTCCATTACTGCTGGGAGGAAATTCTGCTGCCACTGCAGATGAGATACTCTGAGAAGAGGAAGTGATATAAAAACCCCCTATAAAATCATGCTTGTGATATTAATTTTCTCACCTCAGGCTTAATAATAATTTTATGGTCATTTTTGAGAAGTTTTTTAGCCATAATGTTTTATCTATCTTTATGGTCCCTTACGCTATATTTAATCAGTGTAATTATAGAAGGATAATTAAATATAATGCTACTTAGTTCTTAAGATTTTAGCACTATTACTATTAATGTAACTAAAAAAAGCCTCTTGTAAATCTTGATGTCTACACAAAGCAAAATATTTGATATGCCATTAAAAAGGAAATGGTGGTGCATTTTTGTTGGTATGGCAGCACACATCCGAATGCATTAGTTCATCCGTGGTTGAAGGAAATTTTTAGCAGCATGAAATCAACTGAAGTGAAAGATAGTAATTTGTTTTAGGATCCTAGAATGTCTCAGATTTTTAAGAAACAGTATAGGCCCCAATTTAGAAAACTACTTAGGCTTATGATGAAATTAACCTTTAGGGACTTGAATTCTTGAGTGTTTATGTTTGTGTTACAGGTTTACATGCCCAAATGGACTAGCTTGGCTGTTCTTTGTATATCTTGTAGTATCTTTTGGAAAGCAATCCATGGATCTGGTGCCAGTATGATCCATGGTCACCTTGTTTAAATTGAGGTTAAAGAATCCTGTGTGGGAGGAGAGGTTGGGGTAAATAGGTGTAAGGAGGCATATTTTAGTGCTGCTCAAACCTGCTTATGGTGCTACTGTGAACAGGATGCAGGATGAATATATAAATTTTGTTCTGAACCTATTCCTTTGCTCATTAATTTCACATTCCCGACTTTCCATCAGGGGAAGAACTTCTAGATTGAAAGGTTAGATACTGCTCTTCTATGATAAACATCATAGTTTCCTTCATTTGTTTTCAGCTCTTCTCTAAGAAAGAGTTACAATATTTTAAAGTGTCCTGTAAGTAACAGGAATATATTCAGTTCGATATCAGCATAAAAACATTTCAATACATGCATGCTAATCAGTGGACACTAATTGTCAGTCTCATCAGAAGAGAGCCAAGACTGAATGTGCTCATCCTTTTTCGCTCAGAGCTGAGGCAACTTGGCAAGGCTGGGTAAAGATAATTCCTTGATTTTGTCATGCAGCACCACTTGTCTCTGCTTCACCACAGTATGTGTCAGTTAGACACCTCTGCAGTCACCATCTTTGGCATTTCTCTGGGGAACTCAGGGACCAGCTTTTTAATATAAAGGTGCTGGCCCCAGTCATGTCAAAAATTACATGTATGCTTTTGGATGGTGGGTAATCCTGTGTCTTCACATGCAGGTGTCAGACATGCAGGGTTGGGCCTTAGACTGGCACTGGACTGTCTGCTTTGGGATAAAGTGGGATAATAATCTTGACTTATGCTGTCTTGTTAGCTCTAAGCTGTATTTACACTTCCAGTAGCCAATGCAAGTGATTCAGAATTGATCTGCCATGCAAATACAAAATTAAGAAAGTAAAATTTTGTTGCATATTCATAGCCTGGCAGTGATACCACATGATTTCATGTCTTTGAGAAAAGTAGAGGAAGTATATGCTAGAAAAACATCTGTAAACTAGATAGTTCTTCTTCACTGCGAATGTCAAATACGAGTGGTTATCAGTGGCAAAGGTATGGTGCCATACTAAGGCTATCTCTAGCAAATTCCAGAAGCGGTCTCCCAAGGAAGGGAGCACAGGATTTGGGCTGTGCCTCTGCCAGTGGAATTGAGGGATATGAACTCGTTCTGGGGTGGAGACTTGTAGACTGAATCATAAATGAACTGTAAAACTTCCCTCTTGTCTTCTCACTCTTATTATAGAAATGATTTTAGAAATGACAGCCTTTTCCATAACATTCTCCTAAAGAAAATGTGCCTTCTTTAGGGGAAACTACTCTTATTCAGAGAGCCGCAACAGATCCTGTGTGTATTGCCTGAGTACTGCCTCTGCTCTGCTTCATGGGACAGTGATAAATACTTTTTGGGGTTTCCATAGTGCTGTTATACTAAGACAAGTATCATGGTAGCACAAAGTGTGAGTAGTAATAGTAGTATATTGATTTGGAAAGCAGTTCAAGACGGTATGCAGGGTGGGAATAGTCAGGGGTTTGTGTATCTCATCATGTTAAATGCCATTTGTTCTACTTACCCTTGTCAGAAGAGAAGGAACAGCACAGTTTGAAAGTGCTCAGCCATGTCCTAAGTGATTTTAAAGGAGATAATCAGCTGCCACTCTCCATTCCAAGAAGACTCCTAGCACCTTTTCCTGTGCCCCATTACAATTACTGCTACTTCTGTCTTGGTGCAGCTTCAGGGGTTGTTGGGCATAGGGACGTCCTTGGAAGAGGCGACCAAGGTCTGAAAAGGGTACAGTGATACTCCAAGGGCACTTCCAAGAAGCAAAGCAGGTGTCAAAAATGGGGCAGTATCAGCACATAACACTGGAGCCATGTATTACAGTGATTGTTTACTATTCACAGCATTGGATATACATTGCTTTACTACACTGGAGGTTGCAGTGGGGTGTAAATGTTACATCTGCCTTGTAACAGTGCTCTGCACAAAATTAAATTGCACTTGCTAACTCCGTACCTACAGGATTAAGTCAGACTTTATGGGGGGTGTATATTCAGAACCTTGGATTTAGATTCACAGTTGTTTGGCAAAAATCCCCAGGTGTTTTGTTAAAAAAAAGCAACAAAACAATGGAACTTTTTGTTTTTTCAAAAGAATGAATGACCCTGTGGTTACTGCTGTGGGACACCTGCAATTTAAATACTATTGCTTCTCTTCCCATTTTAATGGGAAATACAAAATGGCAGCCTTTTAGAGATTACTCATCTTGCAATAAAATGTCTGTTCCTTAGGAAGAAAGACATTTTTGCATTGTTGCTTAGGAAGGTGGTGGTGCAGAACATTTTGTTGGTGGAGTCATGAAGAAGACACTGGATATCTCTGTATGGTATTAGAACTTTAATTAGTGGAAAACATGTTAGAAACTATTTCACCTTTAGAATAGAAACAGAGGCTGTTACATTGCCTCTCCTTCTTTCAATTAGTTTGTCCCTTAAAAAGAATTCTTTGGATTAAAAGCATTTCTTCTACATCACATGAAGGAATTTCTTAAAATAGTAACAACAAAACCAGGCCAGCTAATGAAAGAAGTGATTTTTAAAAGGCCAGGTAATTCTTGGATTGTTGAGTTACAGCCATCCTTAGAAAAGGTGTAATAAGGAAGCTGCTTCAATTATAAATAAAAGAATTGGTAAGCAAGATGAATTTCTGCCAAGTAGGGGGCTTAGCCCAGCTTTGACTTTCAGCAGAACCCTCTAGTCCCTTTTCATTTTAACTTGTGCAGTTCATTTTAATAATGTGCTTTGTTTTTCAGTGACTGGATGGAAGAAGCATTAAGAAGACAGTTCATTAATATGGATTTGCATTTTTGAAACTGTTGGGTAGTGAAATCCATTAAAAACAAGTTCCAATGAAATGCCCAAGGGGACTACTGTTACAAGTTAGTGGTGGTGTTCTTCTATTGGCACCAGAACCCTTGCGACTGCAACCAGATTTTTTCTCTTCATGTACCTGACTGTCCGAGACTGAGGTAGCTTCTTTCCTGTCCTTAAATACATTTCAGAATACATAGGTTTATGTTCTCTCTCTTCTCTGAAAACCAATTATCAGCAAACAAAGAATCACAACTCATGACACTGGATTCAAGATGGGAAAGCTACAGCCCTTGTAGAACAGGGAGATTTCTCTGGATAATTCTGTAATCTGTGTGGGTTTAAAAACCTTGTATCTAGTTTCCCCCCCAGTGTTTAAGGCAAATCTCTTTTAAAGGTTCATATACTCTTAGGCTATTGCCATGCTCTTCTGCAGATTCAGGCTCAGGACTTGTAATCACAGAGTCATTAAGGCAGGGAAAGATCTCTAACATCATCGAGTCCAACTGTTGCCTTAGCACTGCCATGTCCACCACTGAGCCATGTCCTCAAGTGCTTATGATCAGCACTAGAGAAGATGCAATGGATACTCCTGTGGAATTCTTCCATCTAGCCTGTGTCTTATCCCTTTAAGTCAGCAGTATTTATCTCTATCAGTCTTTGTGGGGGGAAAGTTAACTCCTCATTTTTTGTCCTAGAATTTACCTCCCTTTTCTTGCCCATTCTGTAGATTTTTTCTTTTTGCTTCCCAGAAGTGGCTCACCTGATTTTCCAGGAGGAGCTAGTCACAGCTCAGAACATGATGGTACAATGATCCAGACGTTCCCTGTAAAGATTCATTTCTTTGAACGCTACTTAGTGGCATTTATTTTCTTTTTTCCCCATGAAGACATTTTTTCTTACACTCTCCTGCCTTCCTCTTTGCTCGTCCTCCAAGCCATTCTTAGAACAGGCCTGTTGCCCCATAATGGCTATTAAAACATGACTGCTGTTCTGTGGATTCTCACCCTTGTGCTTTGCCTCCTCAGTAAATCTCCCATTCCCTTCTACTAGACTGTTTGCCTGTCCAAAATTTGCTGCATTTGGCTGAAATGCTGTCTTACATTCAAAAGATGGTTCCTTGACTGATGTGGCCTTCATAATGGTCAGGGAAAGTAAAGGGTTGTGATAGATGGACGTAGTAAAAAAAGATTTTTTTTTTCAGGAAGCAGGAGCATGTTTTTACTCTGCTGTCTCTACTGGTCCATTTACCACTGAGAGAAGAAAGAAGTGGAGATTAGAAGTTGTTCTGCTAAATTAACCCTAGCTGGTCTCAGGTGATTAGTCACTAATACATTTTTGCATGAACACCTTCGGTTGACAAATTCTGACTCCTAGCACCAGGTGGCTAAGAGCTGTCCTATGGAAATACATGAGCATCAAGTAATATCTGCTGGTGAATTCTTTTTGTAGTTAATGGGAACTGGCATCTTCTGCCATCAACTGTAATTCAAGTAAATGATACTCTTTGTGACAGAAGAAATTAAACTGTGTTGTACAGCACATGGCCCAACACAAATTCATGTTTTTTCACATCCCAAATTATACAAGCAGTGTCTTTACAGTCAGGTTTTTTAAGGCAGATTAATTGTTCATGTCAATGCTTATTTTTTGAGATCATTGTGCTTTCATTACCCAATTTTTCTTACCTCACCAGCATTACTTAGGGCATCTTTTCATAGAGGCTGGTGGGAAGAAGTTCTGAATTTCTTATTTGGTGTTTAATTTGGAAAACCTCTGCATACTTGGCAGTTTGGAAAGTCTTACCTGTTTGGAAAGTCTCAGTAAGGAATTGGAAGACTATTTTTAGATCACCATGTTTTGGAAATCTTGCTTGTAATTTTCTTCCATAATAAAATGTGGTCCATTTAATCTGTTCTGCATAATTTCCAATCATGATACTACTCCTTGTGCATAAATAATTAACTAGAATGTCTGAGGTAATTTGTATCTTTTGCTCTACAGAACAAACGACATAATGACCACTACTCAGGATTAGGAATGAGATGGCCTTAAAGTTTTAATATTTTTTGTATTCTGTTAGCTGACCTAAACCAAGATACCAATAATGGTTTGTTAACCTGCAGAGACAACTTTAGATGTTGAAAAAAATGATGCTGGGTGGATTTGTGTAGCTGTCTAAAACCTCTGTCCAGAAGGTGCAGTGTTAACTGGTCACTGGAACAGCTCATTTAATGAAACCCTTTGGCAGTTCAGGTCTTTATTTCTTTTGTTCCTCCTCCTCTGCCTGAGAATGGGGCAACCAGTATTTATCTGCTTGACAGGGATGCTGTGGAGAGTAAGGAAAGCCTGTGAAGTGCTTTGAACTTGAGATGCACAGCAGAGGAACACTTCTATGAATAATATTTTCTGCTCCATTTTTCATGATAGCCAATTAATGTATCAAAAAGAGTAAAACTTTCAGAATCATGGTAGTTGATAGAAATGCACAGAATGTTTATCTTTAAGATGTAGTAAAGAAAAGTAACTGATGAGTATGGCAGAAATTGCCTGGAAGAGACATGGCGTGTTCATCTTCCCAAATTAATCAGCAGCTTCCTTAAGATGGAAGATTTGACTATTTCAGGTCTACTTGTCATAACTATGATATCAGCCAGGTTTCAATATCTTGAAGTGTTTTTTAATTAATTTTTGCCTCCACTTTAAATTGGAGGAAAATACATTACTTTTGTGGTGTTAGCATTATGCAAAACCACTCCTGTATGTTCTAGTTGCAGGACTTAACCAAATGCAGTGTGGGGGTGCTTAAATGGATCATGTTTCTTCTTTTACTTGTCTGCTTGAGTATGTTGAACTGAAATGAGCCCAGGTCTGAAGACAGAGAACTGTACAAACCTAAGCAAATCTTAACAACTCAGCAGTACAAACTCCCCTGTAAAATGCTGTTATCAGCTCTGTGTCCTCTAGTTTTAGTGTTGAAACAAAAAAATCTTAACTAAGCCCAATGGGCAGAGGTAATTGTGATTTGAATTTCTGTTTTTCTCAGCTGTAACTGGAGAAAGGTCAGTATATTTTTATATGAGTAAATCCCACTAGATTGTTGATTAACCCTCTCTGACATTTTTTTGATGCAAATTTTTGTCTAATCAAGAGGTTGACTAGGTGACACAGAAAAGCTAAGCCATACACGAGGGTTTTATTATCTATTTAGAGTCCCAGAAGAGTTACAGAAATGTTTAGCTTAGAAGATTTCAAAATAAAGTGTCTAAAACTTTTCGGTGGTGGAGTGTTTTCTTGATTTCGATCACATAAAGGCTTTTTGACAGTTGCTTAAAATAGAAGTGTAGTATTTGAGGTCAAACAGTCTGTATCATCCTCAGGTTGGAAGGTTATTTTCTGGCTCTTTAATTCACAGAATTTTTCAAATAATATTTCTCATTTAACCTAAAAACAATTTTTGGCTGAAGAAGATATTCTTTTTTACTACCATTTTTTGTTACCACAATGAAAATCTGTTGTTTGCCTACCTCAGTTGTTTAAATTTGTCATACTTAAAAATGTGTGGAAACTATCTATTCTTGAATAAGGATATAAATAAATCTGAATTCAATCTTTCATGAGCTCTAGATTTAATAATTTCAGATCAGTTTTGGTGTGTCATTCTTACGATCAGTATGCATAAAGGTGTATGTATGTGTATATCTAGCATATTTGTGTGCTTGTACATTTAATTGATTTATTCAGCAGCACTTCAATTTGTACTAGGATTGTTAAGAACTTCAAGCTTGGTATTGTATGGGTTCAGTAATTTTACCATAAATTATTCCTTGTTTTGAATTAGCTCTAGATTTCCATTGGGAAAAGAATAGTATCACCCATATAGAAAATTAGCCTGGGGTTATATATACCAGAGGAGTCAAATCCTTGAGGAATAACTGTGCTCATCATTGCTGAGTGGTATTGTGTATTGGGGGCAGATTCAAGAAGGAGTTGTAGATTGACAAATCAAGTAAAATTTAAGTGACTTTTTTTATGCTGTCAGCTTCAAAAATTTTGCTCCTCAAACTCTTTGATGTTACCTGTTTGATTACATCGGTTCCCATCTTTGTACTGCTTTTGGTCTTTCTTGCTTTCACATTGTCAGTAGTGTTATCGTTTTACTGACTGTCAGCTGAAAGGGTCCCTCCCCCCAGTATGTCCTCTTACATTTAGAAATTTTAAATAATTACTGTCAGATTTTGGTTCGCAAGCTAGATTGATCTGCAGAGTGAACTCTCTGGCCCTTGCAATATCTTTCAATATCTAATTTCTTTTAAAAATACCCAACCCATAAAGCAAATATAAAGTTTTTAGATCTCATGCCAGTAGAGAAAACCTTCATTAAGTAAACTAATTGCAATGTAGTGGAATTTTACCTGCCAGGATACCTGGCACATTAATTCCAGAAAAAGAGTGGTACTTCTTTGTGTGTCAGTGTTAATGACATTATTTATTGCCTATGTTTTTAGGAAATAGAAGTTGGAAAAGTATTTAAAATGAGAATTGTAAATTAAAAAAATGAAAGTGAAGAAAGAGGGAGCAATGAAACATAAAGAAGAAAATGAGCAAAATGAATAAAAAAAGAGAACAGGGTAAGTAATTAGTTCAGTCTTTCAAAATGGAGCACATTTTCTTTGGAAGTGGTGCAACAGAAATGGGGGTGAGGACAGGACAGGTTGTGCAGGACATCCCTTGTACTCAAGCAGATCCTCAAGTACTCTTGAGTCAAGCACAGGCAACAGAAGTGTTCAGGAATAAAAACTGAACAGTTCTGAATATTTTTGAAAATGCTTGTGCCTAAGGGTGTTTGGGACCCGATCTCAAGCTGGTCATGCATAGGTGCGTAAGCCAAATGTTAACCTTCGTGCCAATAGAGTGTTGTTTTCTAGGAAACAGCACTTGTGCAGCTTCATTGTTGCTGGGTCGATACTTCTGCAGGTCAGAGCAAATCCACATTTTTACACTGTATCATACATTTTAATTGTGTTTGATATAGGTGGGAACTTCAGAATTTTGAATGTGGATGAATTATAGGAATGAAGGTAAAATAGAGGCAGAATGTTTCCTACTGAGATACTCTGTGGAACAGTGTTTCATTTCTGGTAATACCAGGTTTTTTTAAAAAGAGAATGTATTAAAAAAACATTCTTTTTCAATGTCATGATGTGTATGATGAAACTTGAAAACCATTAGACTAAAGTGCTAAAGAAATTAAAAATTAAAGATGACATTTAATCTTTAAGCTATCATTAATAGAAAGTAGTGTATCAGAGTGAAATAAAATAGGGAAAATGTGTGAATGAAATTTTTGTTTTCTGGATTCCATAATTTTTCTACTCTGTGTCTTGTAATTTAGAGAATTATTTGACTATATACAAAAATTTCCAGTTTATGAATGAGCCTTTGTTGTGAACACATACATGGTACAAGCTTTTGACAATGCAAAACTTAATGATCCACAGCAAGAAAACTGAGAAAAAGCAAGCAATAACACATGGAAGTGAATTTACTAATTTCTTCATCGTAAAGATAATCATGGTTCTGAAATGCAGTGAAAAAAGATGATGTTGAGATGCTGTGGTTAATGGGGGCCATATAAAACTGAAGTAGATGGAACAGAACAGATGGAAACTTGAGGAGGAATAGCCTGTCCAGAGATTTGCTTGCTGCTGTCATTTGAAATTCATAAGGTTTGGTACTGTGTAGAAATGTAATTTCCTTGGGTTTCCAGGTACTTGGATGCTATAAATGAGCTCCTTCACCATGCTGTAATTATGACAGAAAAAAGAACTACTGGAATCATTAAATACTTAAGGTTGTAAAAGACCTCTAAGATAATCAAGTCCAACCATTAACCCCCACACTGCCATATTCACCACTAAACTGTGTCCCCAAATGCCGCATCTGCATGCATTCTGAACACTTCCAGGGGTGGTGATACTTAGAGAGTCGTAGGATAAATTGGTCTGAAAGAATCTTCAGGAGATCTCTTGTCCAACCTCACGCAGTGTGGCCAGGTCAGACCAGGTTGCTCAGGTACTGACCCACTTGACTCTTCAAAGTCTTTGAACAAATGAAACAACCTTCTAGGGCAGCCCATTCCACTGGTGGACTGTCCTTACAGGGAAAGGAATCCAGTCTGAACCTCTCTTACTTACCTTAGGTCCATTGTCTTTTGTCCCATCATGCTCTGCTGTAAAAACCCTGATTTCATCTCTTCAGTGACCCTCCTCACAGGTGCTGGGGACTGTTGCTGGATGCCCTCAAAGCCATCTGTTTTCTAGGCAAAACATGCTGTTGTTCCTTCAGCCTCTCCCCGCAGCTCTGGTGCTCCAGACCCCAACCAGGCTTGAAACCCTCTGCCTCAGTCCATTGATGTGTTTGTTGTGTTCGTGGGTGGGGGCTGTGGTATTTTGTGTGTTGTCTGCTGAGTCCTGAGCAGGGCAGCCATCCCTTTTCTCTGCTGGCTGCAGTCCTCGCACAGCTGAGGAAGCTGCTGGCCTTTGCTGCCCGAGCACACTGCTGCCTCACGTTCAGCTCCACACACACCGAGACTTCCCGCCGGCCTGCTTCCCAGCGAGATGGGTGTTCCTTCCCAAGTGCAGGACAGGGCTTTTGTTGCTGTTGACTTTCAGGAGGTTCCTTCTTCTCTCTGAAGGCAGGTGTAAATTTTGCTCACTTCCAGTTTTTGGGTGCCTGTCCTGCTCCTTTCAAAGGTGCCCCTTGCAAGTGAGTGACATCAGATGCAGCTGCAGGTCCCATGGACACCTGTGGGCTGAGTTCTCCTGAAATACCTGAGTCAATCCACTGCTGGGCATCTCCTTCTCCAACCCTTCCTCTCAGTGCTGAGGCCTGGACGACATTTTTGGTGAAGACTGGGGCAAAGAAGGCACGGAGTACCTCAGCCTTACCTATGTCCATGGGCACTAAGTCACCTGCCTCCGTTGCTGTGTTCTCTGAAAAATAGGTAATTATTTTTAAACATTCTAATTAAAAGCATGGGTACTGTTCTGTGAACAAAGGTCAAGGTCTTCCTGGCCTGATATCTTGTTTCTGTTGTTGGGTATTCTGCTAAGTACTACTTCAGAGGATCCAGGCTGACATGGATGACGATGGAATAATCTGTCTGCAAGGAAACTTTGTTTTTCAAATGTTTTAAAAACCCTCTTTTCCTGTGATGCAGGAGGGTGTTTATCCTTGATGTCCTTTGGACTATTTTTTAATGTCCTTCTTGACAGAGGTAATGTATTCAAGGGGAGTATATGTCATTAATTTACAGTGATGGCAATATAAATGGCAGTATATTAATATTTTTCATATTCTGTATTCCCTTCTCAATACATCATGGCATCCTGTTCACTTTTTTTGACCCCTCATGTGTATTGAGCAAATGTCTTCATTGAAGTGCCTGTGATGAATCTTGCATCTTTTTTCCTGAGAGGTTATAACTAATTCAGAACCCATCAGTATGTACAAGTGGCTTTAAATTTGTTCCTTCTAGTGTACCCTACTCTGCACTTTTTTCACAGTGAATTTCATCTGCTGTCAGGTTGTCCAATTACCTAGTTTTTTAAAGGTCCTTCTGGAGTTCCTCACAATCCTTTGTAGTCTTGACTACCCTAAATAGTTCTCTGTAGTCAGCAGATTTCACATTCTTATTACTTATAACATGTCAGCTTTCAGTTATTAGTAAATATGAATAACTACGCCTTTCATAGTATTGATCCTTTGGACATGCTTTCTTCATGCACTGGTTATTTTTTTTCCTCCTTGTGCCTGTTCCCAATCATTTAATTAGTCTTTCAGTCTGTGGCAGGAATGCACCTGTAAATGACTGGGTCACACTGTGAATACTCTCAGAGACTTAGAGTAGCTACCAGGGCTGGTCTCCAAGGTGTCCTCAATGAAGTTGCCTTTGAGACCAGAACATAATTTTAGGTGGACTGAATTCTCTTAGAGGCATTCCACACCCCTCCAGAATATTTGATTTTCAAGACTGCATGTCCAGGTTTTCCAAGTAAAGTAATACTAGGAAGCTTCTAGAGAGTCTATTTAATCTTCCTATGCTCACTCTTTTCTTCACTCAGACGGTTATGGATTGGTTCTCAGGGCACTCCTGGTGGGATAAGGAATTCTGTTACACTCCATATGTTTTGTGACTCATGACTTCTGTTGTATATAATAACAAATGCTCTTTCTGGTTAAAAATTGTGTACCTCTAATTATGTGGACTGAGTGCAACTTTATCCTTGAGTCTGGAAATATAATATTGCAGCTTTGTTTGTAGCTCTACTGTCTTGATCCTTGCTTCTTTCTGAACTTGTGCAGTGTTTCACAGCCCACCTTTGGAGTTGGAAACTGCTAAGCTTGAGGTACTGTTTAGGGAACATGTATTGTGAAAACCTGATGACTTTTTGGGCACAAAAGCTTTACGAAGGTTCAAGGTTATACTGAGCAAGTAATTGGAAGAGAGATCTGTTGAGAGTAACAAAATAGGCAGACAGCATCAAGAACAGAATATTCCATCAACTGGAAATAGCCAAGGTGAGGCAAGGACTTTGAAAGGAGGTGGTATCATATATTCATGCCCAGTTCTGGCTTCTTTAGAGATTGGACACTGAGGACACGGTTGAAAACAGCTGAGAGCTCAGCTTCATTCTGAACCAGCCCAGCTGCTCTTAAATTCTTAAAAATGATAAAAATATTAATCCAAACTTCATGCAGTATATGGAGCACATGATATTGGAACATTCAAAATAGGATCTTTTTCTTCTGCTTGACCTTCAAACACTGTCTCTGTTTCTGCTGTGAGAGTCATATGATGACAGATGGGCTGTAAGTGGGGTCAAATTTGCAAAACGTTTTGAAACTGAGGAAGGCTCTTGGTCCTGAAGGGAGTAGACAGTTGAATTTGTCAATTTTCACCCTCTTTAATCATCCTGTCTCTGACAACACCAATATGATGGAGAGTTGTCCATTCCAGGTGTTATTAATTGTGATGGATAGTGATTCCAAGAAAAACTGTAGCTTCCTTGCCAGTTGTTTTGTTTAACCCAACTGTTGATACCCATGGGTATTAATAGGCACAGAGGTTCTGCTGGAAGCTGTACTTCCAGAATGTCTTACTTACATGATGTAGTTGATTGTTTTGGGGACTTTGTTCACTCTTGTAGTCTGTTTTTACACTCAGTATGGTGAAGTTTGGGTTTGTCTATTGGTGCTTCTTCTCATTAGTTTTTATTTTCTTTTTGTGCTTTATTATTTAGCCATACTATTTTATTCTTGACTTTTTATTTATATGTGTATGTATATGTATATGTGTGTATATATATATAATATATAAAAGCCTCCTGTGACACTAATGAGGAATATTATAGTAGATTTCTATGGATTTTAATTTCCTACCTCTTCTCTTAAGGCTTTACCTAATTTTCTCATTTAGGAAAAAAAGCCCCTCTCATACTTCAAGTTTAATGCACTGTCTCTTGATGTGATGACCCTGAGAGGCGTCCAATTTAATTACATTTTGACCATTGCTGCCTAATGGCTGAATCTTACTTCCCAATCTAGTTCCACTGTGTTACAAGAAACACATAGTTTGTGACTTCTGTGAGCTCCACAGTGGGTTTCCATGGAAAGAAATAAGTTTATGGCATTGGGAGTATTTTTCTTCGCTCTCTAACCTAATGTGACACTCAGCCAGTTGGCAGTCATGTAGCTGAGGATGTTCATTGTCTCTGTTGCAACTGATACTGTTTGTGGGCACCCACGGCTGCCAGACACATTGGAATTGCAGTTCTGGCTTCCCCTCCCAATCAAAGGGGAGTGCAATATTTTCCCACATCAAGCAATGATGGCTTTTTTGTTCTTGTCTACATCAGGAAGACAAGATGTGATTTTGAAGTCACAGTGCTCTTGCTCTTTATATCAAGCCAGTTTGTGTTTAGAAAAGAGAGGTCTGGTGCTCAAGACTGCTGAATCTTCCTCCTATTCTGCTTCAGGTCAGGCTTCCATCAAGCTGGGGCTCTTGTGCAGGTAAAACAGGATATTTCCAAGATCTGGTATAAAGATTTACAAAGGGATTTCAAATATAGATGCCAGTTTCAGACTTCTTCATTTTCCTGTCCCTACCCTGGTGGTGTCTCAAATGAGAAGGTACTCTTAAATCCACAAAAATCCTGTATTTCTGAAGAACGTTTCATCCCACCTACATAAATTCTTGCACATATCTGAGAGGAGAGTGGGGCCCTTTCTTTCCAAAAAGTGTTCTTACTAGTTGCTTCAATTTCTTGAAGTGTAATCATCCTGATAAAGCACATTGCTTTTTATGGTGGCTGGTACATTGTTATAAACTCTTGATTGTTGCAGTAGTTAGTGATGCTTACTTGGGTTTCTGACCTTCTGATGTAATCAGAAAGTTAGGAAAGCTGGTGGTCTGTAGGTCAGTTGTGCAAGCATGAGCCTTCGCTGCCAAAACAGCATAAGGTATCAGCAGATGAATTTAATAATTCTTCATAACACCTTTTCTCGCCCCTTCTTCCTAAACCTTAGTGCTATACAATGATATTTATTGGGTCAGATGATGTACTTTGCTTCAAAACATTAATATGGGAAAAAATGAACAATTGTGATTAAAATTGATTTTTTCCCTTTGGGAAGTTAGAATAAAAAATGGTTACCTGCTCATTTATGAAACAGATTTATTCTGTTGACATGGAGGCTTGTTTGAAATGTAATTGAATTTCTGTTACCTAATGGAAAGTGACAGTTAACAGTATTTATTTTCCATTTGTGTCTCAGTAGATAACATAACACAATTTTGATTTGTAGTTAGCTTTGGAATCTGAGATTGTTCTATCTCTGTAATTGAAAAGATGGGAGCATGATGGCCTATTACAATTCTGGTTTTGTTTTTTTACACCAGTAAAGGCAACATTAATACAGTAAACAGCATCTATTCCAGCTTAATAGTTGTACTGAGATGTTATTTTTGCATCCTGCCTTTCTCATTAGAAACTGCCACATCATGATCTGGATTGATAATTCTTCCATTTAGACACTCTCTGCGGCAGCTAATTTCTATGAGCTATGCCTCCCTTGCCCACCTCAAAATAACTTTTTTTACCTTTCAGCCACAACACTGTTCCTAGCTATAACATTACAATTACATTCTTCATACGTTTCTTTTGCAATTTATTTTCATGGCATGTATCTTGCTCACTTTGTGTTGTACGTGCTGTCACTCAGCACACAGAGGACAGCCCCAGGATCAGTCCCAGCCCGCAGGAGTTCATGAAAGGCACGTTCTGCGTGACCACCCTGCTCTCCTTCTGTTACAGGGTGACCCACCTAATGGGGGAGGGAAAGGCCGAGGGTGTTGTCTCTTGGACTTCAGTAAGGTCTTGACACCATTTCGCACCTCAATCTCCTGGGGAAATTAGCTGGTCATGGCTTAGGTGGGTGCACTGTTTGCTGGTAAAAAACTGGCTGGATGGCCGGGCCCAGAGAGGGGTGGTGAGTTAAACCTGAGTTTGTTCTGTCTCCAGTTGAAATGATGGGAGCGTGATGGCCTAACACAGTTCTGGTTTTGTCTGGTGCTCATCCCTGTGTATTCAGCACTGGTGAGGCCACACCTTGAATCCTGTGTTCAGTTCTGGGCCCAACACAGCAAGAAAGACTTTGAGGTGCTGGAGTGAGCCCAGAGAAGGGCAACAAAGCTGTGAAGGGTCCGGAGTGCAAGTCCTGCAAGGAGCGGCTGAAGGAGCAGGCCTTGTTTAGCCTGGAGAAAAGGAGGTTCAGGATGGACCTTATTGCTCTCTATGATGACCTGAAAGGAGGTGGTAGGGAGGAGAGGATCACTCTTTTTTCCCAGGTAACAAGAATTAGGACAAGAAGAAAACCCCTCAAGTTGCACCAGAGGGGCCCAAGATTGGATATTAGAAAAATTTCTTCACTGAAAGGATGCTCAGGCATTGGAACAGGATATCGAGGGAAATGGTGGAATCACTATCTCTGGAAGTGTTCTAAAGGTATGTGGATGTGGCACTTGGGGATATGGTATAGGAATGAACATGGTGGTGCTGGCCTAACAGGCTCAGTGATCTTTTCCAGCCTTAAGCTTTCCTCGTGGTCTTTTCCAATCTTAACAATTCTGCGAGAGCCATTGCTTCATCATCAATGTTAAAAGTAGCAGGTAACAGCTCAGTTCTTATATTATTACATGCCATACACTGCAATTTCCCTACTGCTTTTTAGAGTTCTACTTACCCCTAAATGATTAGGCAGCTTCTTCAAGCAAAGGAAGCTGAAGAAGCCAACATCTTTGAAGCCAACATCTGCCCATTCCTACTGGTTCTCCTGGGTCTGGTGGTACTGAAGGAGAAACATTTTTTGGAGAGGCAGTTTTCTTTCCTTTGTCATGGTGAAACCTTTGCTGTCAAGGCCTAGTCACCATTTGCTTGCCTTGTAACTTGCGTAGTTGTTACAGCATTTATGAAAATACCTAGGGTGAGTGTTACATAGCAGGGCCAAACCTTGTGGAGGAGCTTGTTTTCTTGTAAGCACAGGAGAAGAACAGTCAAGATGAAGTGTTTAATCTCAGGTGGTAAAAGGTGGTGCTTCTTCAAGGCAAGAAGGTGGCTGTCACAGCACAGCCTCCATTCACCCAACCTGCTTTCCAGATGAGCCCAGAAGCAGGGCACTAGCCATTCATACTGGTTTATGAGCTTCCACTGCCACTTTTGGTACACTACTTTAAACTTGTAAATTTTAAAACAGTAGTTGTGCACTGTCCTATTATAGCATTTGGGAAGGGGTATGATTCAGATCGTATTTTTGGTATATTCAAGTGTTATGTGCTCATGAATTCAAGCTTTTTATAGTGTATCAGATATAACAACTATTAATTATTCTACCACCAGCTTTTTTTCTTTGAGCTGATGAATAAATTAAGAAGTCAGGTTTTTATGAGTCTCGAGTCTTAAGTTGATTCAGGAAGAGAAAATAGAAGCATGGTGCTGTGGTTTCTAAAATGGAAACTGAGTAGAGCTTATATGTATCCATAAGGTGCTATCAAGAAGGATTGTTTCATTTGGATTATTTTAGGGGATTGTGCGCATGAAAACCACAAAGAATGGATACAGATTTTTGAAAGTCCAGAAATAGTTCCTGAAAACAGAGAAGCAGTATGTTCTGTATCTCCTGCCTTTAGGTTTTTAAGTTTTAATTCAAACAAAAGTGTGTATATTTTGAAAGTGTACTTCATTAAAACCTCAGTGATTTCTGATATGAGCTTTGTAGAAGTTGGGTTTATTTATTCAATAAATGGATGAAATCATAAATAACAACAGTGCATAAGATAGACTAAATTGACAAAAACCAAATTAATCTGAGCATGGGACTTGCTGCATTGAATATGAACAAAAAGTATTTCAATAAGAAGCATGAAATGTGTCATATTTTCAGAGCAGCCTTGCGCTGCTCTGCGGTACTCATAAACCACAGATTTCATCCTTGTCCATTGGTTGGCTTAAAATAGTTATAATTTCAGACTTCCCCTGGTTAAAGACTTACTAATGAACAATTATTTAATAAACCATTTGTAATTGTACTAGTTAATGTGTAAATACGCAGTTTGAAGTGATAGATATCCAAGCCTGTAATGGCTACATATTTCAAGACATTTTAATGAGACTTAGAGTGGAGGTTTCAATGGGTATTTCTATTCATACTTCTTTGCATATGCAAAAACACATGTATGCATACAGGGGTACAAATACATATGTGTGTATATAAATGTGTGTGTGCATGCATAAATCAGGGAGTCTGTTACGACATTAGTTACCAAGTATGGATTATAATCAACTCATGAGCACATACATTTTCAGTGGTATAGTGTGGCTGCCATATAGGTGAGAGAGCGTTTTCACAGACACAAAAGCTTAATGTTCAGTACTGTTTTGTACTGAAAACTTTCAGGTTAATGCAAGATGGAATTTGTAAACTTTTAAGGTTTAGAGGACTGTCACTTCTTTCCTCTCCAGATCTGCAGATACTCAGCAGGTCATGGCAGCAAGATTTTTCCATATTTGTTTTTTTTATAACCCTAAGTTATGACTTGTGTGCTGACCTTTGTTAACCTCTCCTACATGCCATATTCTGATTGTCCAGTCTGGAAGAGAATTTCTACTGATATTGTTAATAACTGAAACGTGAAGTAATTTACAGAGCATTTTGTGAAATAAGCAATCTTTTTTTGGAACGGTGGCATTTGAGTAGGCTTTATTTGGAAAATTTTGTGTGTGAAATACCCAGCAATACCCTATGTGAGAAGGAAATACAGGGTGTATGAATGCTGTTTTGTCAGTTGTTTATATTTAATTGGTATGTTCCTGCAGGAGCTGTGCTGATCTCTGTTGATAACTGTATAAAACAGAAGATTTAGGCATAAATGTGTGCTTCAAAATAGCTGTGTACCAGAAATGAAAATATATCTTAGAACTAACTAGATCTGTGGAAGAACTTCCAATAGAGAGAAATAAAAAGCTGGAATCACTTAGTTTTGAGCAGAGATTAATGGTAGAAGCCGTAGGAAATAATGGTACAAGAAAAGCCTGGGGAGATTCCTTACTTACCTCTTTCTTCATCATCTCAGAATGGTGAGAGGAGGGAAGCATCCTACTGGAATTAACGTATTTATCTAGGTATTTATTCATCACTGTACAATTTGACTTGTCAGTGTGTTAATGGTTTTATTTTTATATTGCAGTTGTCAAGGAGGGAGGTGTAATTATCACTGTTTTAAAGGGCAGTGTCTTGTGCAGGACATCAGAAACAGAAGCCTGTTCCTGAATCCACGTGCTCACTGCTGGTATGGTTTTATTCTGAGACATATCCATTTCAAGTAAAATTTAATAAATATAAAATAGCTTAAGTTAACACATACACTGTATGTATTTTGCACTTTAAGCAATGAAGGCATAGGCCCTGGTTTCCCTTACTATGGTAATTGCTGCTTAGCTGGAGAGAAGCATGGTGTACACATACATCTTTGAGGAGTTCTTGCAGTAGGATGGATAGCACTGGAAACCTGTTACAGCTCAGGATCTTCGTGGAGAGTGCTGAGCTCCTTCTGTTGCACATGTTCGTGGCTCTCTGCTGTGTGTTCTCTTGTGTGCTGGGTTTTGTTTTTTTTTCAGGGAGGTAATCATGGTGAAAGTGGCTCTATCAGTGACATGGGTTGAATGACATTAATAAAGATTTGAATGATATCTGGTTTACATATTATATGAAACTGTTACCTGTAGTGTATCCACCATAGTGGGAAGAAACCTACATATGGATGAACGTCATCTGCTCATTGGTCTGTGAACACGTTGTCCCCAGAGATTGTGCAAATCCACAGGATGTCCCTCAGCAGGATTTTTGTGCTTAGTCTTGTGAGTAGGCTGTAAAATCAGAGGTGGAAGGACTGCAGATGAGCTCATGTGAGATGATGCCAAGCCCCCAGCCCAGGGATACATCCCAGTGTGCCTGGTCGGGGGATTCAGCTCTTGTTGTCTTCTTGTTCGTCTGTCTCCCATGTTATTTCTCCCTCCTACCCATTTCACACGTCACGTGGGGTAAACTGAAAGAGAGGGGAATAAACTCAGAGGTTGGAATGGATTTGCTCTCTCCTGCTTGTTTTATTCCTGTCTGTCACAGAGGGGGCTGCTGTCCTCCCAGCTTCCCTCATCTTCCCTGCAAAAGGACATGGGGTAATGGTTTTAAATTAAAAGAGGGTAGATTAAATGTAAGGAAGACATTTTTCACAATGAGGGTGGTGAAAGACTGGAACACGTTGAGAGGGATGGTACCAACTCTGAAAACATTCCAGGTCCGGTTGGTTGGGTCTCTGAGCAGCCTGTTCTAGTTGAAGATGTCTCTGCTCATTGCAGGGGAGTTGAGTCAAAGTTTCTGTATAAACATGCAGTCATCCAATAGTTGTGCTTTTATGTTGTCCTAAAAGTGCCTTAGCTTACACACTGGAAGAAAATGGGTGATAGGGATTCCCATCTAAGATCCTGCCTATTAAAACCTCTGCTCTTCCATTTGTAAGCTACATAGGGATGTGCATGAAATGAAGGAAAACTTGTAGAAAAGTTTACTTCACACGTTATTAATAGTAAGTGCTTGTACATATAAATGCAGAGGTTTCAGTGAATACTATGTGCAGGCATGCTTTGAAACACAGTAGTAAGCCATCTTCTGACAGGGCCCGAAGTTTCTACATGCATTACTTTTGTTCTCTGAAATTTTTATTATAAGCTCAGCAGCATAAAAGTAGTGGTGGATTCCAGCTCCAGTTTTGATGTGCTGTGCTGAGCTACAAAGATGTTTCTAGAGGGAGACTTCACTTAACTGTGCTCAGACTGGAAAGCAAAACTGGTGCTCCCCAAGTGTTGGATCCAGATCAGCGAGAGTTTCAGAGCAGAAATGAGGAACTAGGGAGTGGAAAACTCCTTTAAGAAAACCCCACAACACAAACCACAAGCAAACAAAAAGCCTGTTGAGAGCATCACTGTGAGTACTCCAGCTAGACAGTTTTGAAAACTGGAGAATCTGTTTGGAGGAATGGAAATAAATGTGGGAAAGTGTTAGGGGCAATATTGTAATTGCAGGGAATTCTAAGTTGGTGCTTTCAAACTTTTTTTAGTGCGTTTTCTTTCAAAGAACTTTCTAATGCTTTAAAAACCAAATCATATGTATTTGATCCCAACAGCCCTATTTTACATGTCTGCAGTGCTTTTTAAATTCTTTATTTACCAATTCCCATCTCAAATATATGTGTCTTTAATGTCCTTAATTTTCTACTGAAATCCCAAATGATGAATTCAGAGAGTGTTTCCGTAATAGATTTAAACTGCTAAAAACTGCATCTAGGATTGATACATATTTCAGATTCTTTGTATAAGAGTTTACTTTCTGTAATCTTAACACTGTACAAGGCACAATATGGAATTTATTGGCCCAGTACAGGGTTTGTTAGAGCAGGGGCAGTGTCTGAGTCTAATAACTTTTACGTTTAAAAAATTATATATTTATTTTTAAATTACATGCCTGCATGCGTTGTTATTTCAGGAGGGACTCCAATAATTAAAGTACAGGAAAGTTAGTTTAGGCATGTAGAACTTCTCATTGTAACAGCGTGCGATATTGTTTGCCAAACCTCACCCTTAGCTACAGTGACTTGTCTTGGTAGGACAAAAGCTGTAAGTATTGCCAGCAATCACTTTGCTTTCAGTTGGGAAAGCAAAGATTTGGTTGAAGGCATGTATTTTTGTTTGAGACCACTGGTGCCTCAAACCGTGGAAATGGCAAAACATTTCTGATAGCTTTTTTTACTATATAATTTAATGTAGTTATTTTTCAGTACAGGAATACAGGCAAAAAAAAGAATACTGGGAAAAAGAAAAAGCATACTAGAATGATGTGATTTAAACTTTGACAGTGTACTGTCATTTGCAGCTGATAATGCTAATGAAAATTTTGGAGACACTATTCTGCTTACAGAATAATAAAAGATGAGAATGAATATATGCTTCCGGCTAATTGCGATGCTCCTAATTCTGTGGTTCCATATAGCAGGAGAGACTACACTGCATGTCATTCACCAGCTGCTTTTAAAAGTGTGTAGGAACGATTTTCTATAGCTTTTCTGCAAGTGACAGCAAGAGTTTTAAAATTGCAGGAGATATGTGAGTTTGCCAAACTTTAAGTGAGGGGTAGCTTGTATCAAAGAGCTGATGACAAATATTTGGCTACAAATGCATCTGTTGTTTGAAAACACATAAGAGCAAAACAAAATGGTGAAAGGGATTTCATTCATTAGCATACATGAGACAGTTCTCAGAGAAATACCTGTGTCACAGTTTGATGCTGGCAAACAGAACTACCTTAATTAGGTAAGTTTCTCTGAAAATACAGGAATTATTCCTAAACATTATTAACAGTGAAATTTGACAGAAGTTTGCATTTGTTTGAATGAAAAAAAGCTTTGTACTGACAAATTCAGTAGTTGTGTTCATACTTCCAAGACTTGTTATTAAGAAATGGTTAAATATTCAGTCTCCAGATCTTATGTCTCTCAAATTCTTACAAATTACAGAGATTATTGGGCCAGCAAATATAGCATTGAATAATATATATCCTGTGTGTTGGTAGATTAGAACAGATGGCAAAAGAATGGTAAATGCTCTTTCCTGTAAGAATTACCTTAATGTTAAAATATATGAGATCCTATAAAGGGAACTAGGAATTGACCAAAAATAAGGAAGAGGCATTAAAATTTGTAGAAGTTGCCATTTGAAAGAATAAATAAGAGGTTATTAGAACTGAATTGTTCTTTTCAAAGTAGTAGAGTGGTCAGTAATCTTAAATTGACCATGTTGGTCGTTGTGGCTGGAGTGAAGCCTGGTAATGCAGGATGGGTGGCAGTGACCACGAGGAAGCCCCACATTTGTGTTTACATCCAGGTGTCACACACAGGTGCAAGTATTGCCTATCCAATATTCCTGGCTGAAGCAACAATTCTAGCTATGGTTGTTTGAGATTAATGCAAAATGGAGTCAGTCATGTTGCTACCAGGTGCTTGTAAAATAATCTGTAGCAGCCCTGTAGTATTTTCTCACTGAGTAAAAGTAAATTTGTATGACTATTAGAAATTAGTCTGGTAAGGGTCAGTATCTAGGAGCTTAAGATTCAGCTGTTTGTTTTCTCTGGCTTCTGTGTGCTGATGAATGGATGTGGCCCTTCCAGCTTCAGATTAACTGCGGTACCGGAGTGTTATTTGTGATAGCTGCTCTTTTTATCTAGGGAGACAGGCAGGGGAAAAGAACAAGCCTGTTGACAGGCATCTGAACTACATTTCTATCAGCAATGTAATGTCTGTGCTCCCAGTCCGCCGTGGTCCTCTCTAGGTAGCACCTGACCGTCAGCTTCCATTGACCCCCTCATTTCATCCCTTGCTGCATCCCTTGTCGTTCTCTAAGTGTAGGGATCTGAAAGCCAGACGTGGGCTTGGAAAAATTGCAGTGGAGGTCAAGCACCAGTGGAGTGGTCAGATGCAGCCTATGCTCTTTTGTCCTATCTTTGGTGGCTTACTCACTCTTCAGGTAGTTCCACAGGTGTATAGCCGGTAAGAACAGCTTATATGAAACTGATGTAAGTGATCTGGTGGCAAGAGAGGGATCACTGGCTGATGTAAAATCTCTAGTATTCTGGAGCTTCTGTTGTAAACCTCTCTCTTCCGATCCTCTTAATTGTACAGTTTAAGTGTAGGTAAAGAGTCGTGTTTTTAAAGCAGAAGTTATTGTTTGCCTTTTCTTTTCCCCAGTGAAAAAATAAAGTCTAACCAGAAATATATTCTGCTTTCAGAACCCCTATTAGGAAAAAAATAAGCTGAGATATATTGAGGTTTGGTTGCACAGAAGAACTTTTGGGATTACCTTTCAATTTTGACTTACTCTATTGTGTGTGAGTACGTGTTTCTATACATGTAGCAGTGTACAATAGTACGGTGTTAAATGCATAACTATGAAGAACATCATTCCAGATTATAGTATAATGCTGTTATTTTTTTTATGAAGTATTTGCAGCATTTAAAATAAGTAGTATGTTTGTTAAGAAATTTTAATTGAAGCCCAGCACCAAAAAGCTTTGTTAAGACAGAAGCAGGAGTCTTTTCTGTAGCAAATCAGTGCTATGAAATGAAAGAAGTTTTATAGAACAGGGCAGCTCAGTAACACTCTGGTGTCGGCTTAATACAAAAGGCTGGTCCCATAAGTGTTCAAATGTTATCAGACCATTTAAGCATCCAAAGCAGACTTGCATTTTGGTATAACAATATATTGTCAGTGCTTTGACAATGGATTTCTTCTCCTTGAGAACAACAACTGTCGGTGAATATGAATATACCAGCATGTTTGTTTTAAGTTATGTAGATACACAGATTCAAAAAAAGAGTAAAAGTGGACTAGGATCCTTATAGAAAATACTTGTCATTCTGAGAAAAGCCCACATTTGTTTTCTTTTAGGGAAAAAAATCACTTACTTTCGTAAATCAAATTGGTTTTACTCATTCATTTATCTGCTCCAAAATTCTTGACCTGAGCTGTGCAGTCCTGAGATTCAGAATAGCCTACAGTATTAATGAAGGAAAATCTTGGAAAATGTTCAAATAATGAAAGTGCATGAATTAAACTTACTGTGAAGAGTTTAAGGGATGCATTTTATGTGTGTAAATGTATTGATTACTCATATATTAAGTGTCGTTAAAGCATCACAAGTCAGTACCATTCATTGAGCAGAACTTGTAATTTTGGTTTTATTTTGAGCCTACATTTGAGAAACAAAGGTTATATCATGTAGCAATTGGTTTATTTCCTAGCCAGATGAGCTTGATCTTGTGAGATACTTAGCACCTACCCATCCCATTGATCTTGTAGGTGACAAACATGCTTCATGGAATTACTAGCAATTGAAAGGATATGCTGTGCTCTTGCAGCTACTTATACTGAAGTCAATGGGATCTTCTGAGTGCTCAGTACTTTTTGAAATCAGGTCACATCTTTAGATTTCTATATAAGGATTTTCAAAAGGACCTTGGCTCCATGACTTTGTCAGGTCAGAGCCTGAATCTGTTATTCCTTTCTCAGCAGCTTTGAGGATCCTTTCATTTTTTTTTTCATCATTTGCTTTCCTCAGTTTCTGGTGAGATCAGCCAATGGCAGCCAAACTATCACAGGACAAAAGATGTAAGGATCCATCTACCCCTTGTGCAACTGTGTCTCTCAGTTCTGTTATTTCCTTGCTCTTTCATTTCACTTTTCATATTTGCCCATGTACAGCAATCTTACTTGTCACTGCATGTTCATAAAACACTCAGTGCACCACTTAAATTGCCCTCTATCGTGATCTAATTCTCAAATATGAAAAGTAATAATTCTTGAGCCTGTTTTTAGGTAGGATGGCATATAAACAGCAGTGCTAATGTAGTGGCTAGAGGTTGATTTAAATCTTTTTCTTACCATGCATTGCTCCTACTTCTTCTGAAACATTAGGTCGTTTTTGCTTTAGGTAACTGCTTTGAATTCCATCTGAATACTAGATTAATAGCTGAATAACATAAGTGAACATATTTTCCTTGCTATCAGGATGTAAAATTCCACAAGAGTCGACTTTTGAAGATAAACCCATGCCCCAGTACCGTCAGAGCTGTGAAATACTAATAATCTGTGTGTGCACGTGCAGGTCAGATATCTGTGCATGCACATCTGCTATTTGCATGGCTAAGTTAGGCTAGCCCAATTGCACATGCCTGACTTGAAAAATCTGCCCTGTAGTTATTAGAAGATGTCATACATTTTTCTGGCACATTATGCAATGCAGGGGGATGAACTCTTCTCCTGCACCCAAGACACAAGCACAGACACATGCTCTCCAGGGGGCTGTGTCCACCGAGGAGGAGTGCTTTATTTTCTTTGTAGGTGTTTTCCATTTGGAGCAGGTGTGAGGAATCAGGTATGTTTTGGCTCCCTTTACCACAGACACAAGAAGCAGATGGCTTAGGTTGGTGCTTGCTGAACATACGGAGCGAACACACTGCTTACCAAGTTAGAACCTCAGCTGCAGTAGCCAGTGCTTTCTGCTTGCCATTTAGCTGTGAATGCTTATTACGTATTAAGAATATTGCATCCTTTCTCCATTCTGTGTTGTTCAATGCCCTTTTCCATTTGGCTCTTTCCTCTTATGTATTACACTCTTGTCTTTGCTTCAGTCGCCTTTATTTTGTTCCTCAGCTAAATGTATGCTTATTTTTTGACTGTAGGGATTGTGTGGTGCCATGTTGCTAACAAAAGGAAGCATGCCTCAAGTCCTCATTCATGTCTTCTTCTAAGGTAAAAGCATGAAAAAAAATCCCAAGATATAAAGGATAACAAGCATACATGGCTAATATTTGGAACTTGGACACTGGTGTATTGGAGTACAATAGACAACATCAAAATCTTTGTCTTAAAAATGTTACAAACTTTTAAACTTAACTAGCCTCTCAGGGAAAAGCAAAGCAAAAGGAGTGAAAATATTAATAAAGCCAGTAAAATAGAAGTACATGATTTAAGCTGTGAACTCAAACTCATTGACTAAATTCTTTTGTAAGGCTACATCTAAAAATCTAAAGATGTGGTAGGATTTTGAGGCAATCCATTAGCTTCAGTGGGAGTTCCTTGGCCCTCAACGCCACTTACTGTAAATCAGTGTGATTGATTGGAGTCTGAACCATGAGTATTAGTGCTTGAGGCACCCATTGATGAAAAACCTGGACTCTGTTATTACCAGATATTTCTCTGCTGAAATAATGCTGTGATTGGTATGTTGGGCAAGATGTTCTCCTGAGGTTCCTGCCTTTCTGCAATCCTTAAATATTTGAAAGAGTTGAGAGAGAATAGGAGAGAGTGGCCTCAGGCCATAGTGTAGAACTTCATGGGATGCATTTAGTCCTTGGGCCATATTTGCCTGTTTGTTTTTACTTAAAATAAAATCCCCAGTAAATCTGGCTATTAATGAATGTCTTAAAATTAAATGAGAAAAAGTTGGCAAGGAAATGGTAAGGCAGTGAAGGTTTTGAGCCCTACTCTCCTCCAGCAGCAATAAATATGGGGGCATTTCCTGTAGGAAGAGCTGATGAGGGTGCAGGAGCTGAACTCGTGGAGGGCTGCCTTTGTGGGTTCGGAGCTGCACCCCTTCAACTCAAACACCAGTGTTTGCTTCTGGGAGGGCTGGCGTGCCTGTACAGCTTTATCTCCCCGAGTGTTAGAGTGGCCCCATGTACTGTGCACATATGCTGGAGACCTGATTTATAATTAAGAGCAGCTGGCCATGCTGCTGTCCAAAATAATTTCCCCTAGTGAAGGATCAGTGAAGAAAAATGCAGACAGGTTTTAGCCTTTTGTTGAAAGAAAGAAGAGGAGCCTTCATGCTGTGCACGGCCAGGGGAAGTTTATTGCTTGCCTGAAGAACCAAGAGCTGGGGATCTTCCATTTTATAAGTCCCTCCTGTGCTGTACCCTTGGTGAAAAAAGAAGTTACATTTGCCTAAAGGCAGCTTATGGGGATTCCCCATATAATTATTTAATGTGTTCTGGGGAGTGCTTCTGCCATGGTAGACTTTTGAAATGCAAACTGCAGAAAGATGGTAAAGAAACACAAAACAAACAAAAAAGGCTCCCCCCCCTCCACTTTTACCCCCATTTCCTCAGATGTGTTTGGCACTTCTCTAGGATGTCTAGTAACTTAATAACCTGAGCATTATTTTCATAAAGATGATGGAAAAAGATTTTACATCAAGTCTGTTATGGTTAACTGGACTCAAATGGAGTCCATGCATAATATTTGTATTTAATAAGGGAAATTAATTTCATATCAGAGGTTCTTTCTCCCCTCAAATACATATTTTTAAACTAAGTAAAGCACATAAAATACCAAGATGTCCAGAAACATTTTTGGGTAGTCCACTTGTAATGACTCCTGCTGCAACCTTACTTCACTGAGAGATGGTGGGAGTGCAAAGCCTGTCCTTGATCAGTGCTCGGCCACTTTCCTGGTTGTATTTAGACAAACTTTTCTTTCTTGTCTTGCTGTCTCTGAAGCAGTACAGAAGATGTGGGAAGAGATTGAGGCTGTCAGAGTCCAGCTCTTCCTGGGGAAGAGTCCTCTGGGGTAATGAATTAGAGAAGAGCAGTGCTGGTGGCTGTTGCACTTCTTTGCACCCTCGCCCATGCCTCCATTGCGTGCTTGCTGTGATCCTACAGACCATGCTCTTTGGCCTCCTGTTTCTTTTCTTAGCTAACACAAAACCTGCCACAGGGTGTGTGAGCACAGGAGGGGCAGAGGGGAGCTCCTACTGCCATTGGGGCTGGCTGCTGTGTGGCTTCAAGGAGGCAGCAGCATGGGCCTGCCAATCCTGTGGCCTTTAGGGGCTGGTGGAGGATGTGAGGGAACGTCATAGGAGGACAAGTACTTGACAAGCCTTTGGCCTCCTGAAGGAAGATAACAATAAACTAGTTTTAAGAGAAACCTTAGAAACATATTCATAGGGAGTAGGATGTAGCATCTCTCTAATCAGTGATTCTGTGGAGTGTGTGTTTCTGATAAGGAACTGCAGGTTTTTGGAAAAAAGTGGAGAGGAATTATCTAATTGTCACTCTGTGACTTGTCTTGGACAGCAGCCTTTCATCTTCTTTTAAGAGTTTTTACTCAGAGTAAATACTATTGCAAGAGAGGTGTGACTGTTAAACTCAACCAGGCATATCCTGTGCCTTCCAACAGTGACACCATTGAGGGCAGCAGAGTTGACCAGTTTCTGTCTTTGTGTCCTGGATTTCCAAATAGATGTATTTCACCTACTCTGTGACTGGGTGCACCTAAGCACACAGAAACAAGCTGTGTGAATGAGGTAATGACATTTTCATAACAGCCTCAGTACAACTTTTTGCCTAGAGTGAATTGTGTGTCTGAATGACGGAATTTAACTATTCAACAGGGTTAAATCAACATACAGTTTCTCACACATATATATTTATTTTTTCCTGTGGTGTGTGCCACTGATGCCCCCTGGCAGTCACCAGAGCATGATGGTCAGTGACTGTCTCTGGTCTGCTAAATGCCAGGTGAAGGTTGAAAGCCTGGTCTGCAGCACAGCTCAAGCAACAAGGTTATGCATTTGCTGTAATAGGATTTATGCAGGCCTCCACAGTGGGTATTAAGTTGACTAAGAATGGATGCTGTCCTTTTTCTGGGCATTCAGCTCTGCCATATAAATATGCTATTCAGGTCTACTAAGTTTTTATAAACTGCTGTTTCTGCCAGAATAGCTAACAGGGCTTATCCAGCAGTGACACTTCAATAGCAAAATGTTTTGTGAATGATTTTAGCCTATTTGTTTTCTCTCCTGCTGTGATCTTAAATATTTTTACAAAACTATATTTGAGAGATGTATTCACTTGGAAGGTCTTAGAAAAGGCAAATTAAGAGGTAGATCTGATATTCACTGTCGTAGTCTATTTTCATTAACTTGAAAATTACGATGCATGTATGGCTGTGTCTATATTAAAATGACATGTTTACAAATACTGCTATAAAGCTCAATTCTTCAATTCAGTTAAAAAAAGGAGCTGTTAAAGGTGGCTGATGAGGAGGCAGCAGTTTGTCCACCAGTTACATGCTGCTGTACTGTGGAACTAATAGCATTAATACAAGAAGCATTTTCAGCCTGCACATCTAATGTAAAATACTAGATTTGGTAATAATTGAATTCTGAAACGAACAGTCCAATTACTAAGGCACTGTAGCTTTTGTTCATGTGATGGGCAGGCAACAGTTCTTGCTTGTACCTGTCCCTGCTGATTATTATTATGCGTACTTAAAGTTCCTCTTTATTTTTTCCATTTTCATAAAAACTGCATTATGATGTGACATATCTTTTCCAGATATTTTGCTTGAATAAATAAATAGGATATTAAATTCAACTAGGGTATTAGATTATAAATTAGTTCTGTAACAGCCGTCATAATGTTATTTAGATTTTCAGTTTACACAGACCTTGTAGCAACTCCCAAGAGCTATGCTACAGAATTAGGGGAAGATGTGAGTTGATGTAAGAAAATTGGTTTTGGTAATATGCTGATGTCAGTAGAGTTTTTCTGTGTGGAAAGATATTTAAATTAACGTTTTTACTTACTCCATTGTACAAACGAAAGGTTGGTAATGATTTCAAATTACTGATGAGTTGGTGTTTGGGCTATGCAAACATGACCATAAATGTATTTTCCCTAGTGAGGCAATATTTATATTTTGAGTTTGTGTATGGGGTTTATTTTCTAACAAACAGAGTAACGTATTTCAATCTTCCCTGTAACATAACAATTTCACTTATGTCAAGGGAACGAAAAAATTTAAGAGCATTTTTGGATAAAAACCCCATGCTGGCTAACAGGTACACAGCTCTGTATCAAGGAAGAAAGCACAGACTTACATTGCTGGTCTTGAATAATTGTATCATGATTAGCAAGCACAGTGACACCATATTGGTGTGAGAGATGTGAAAACATGCACATTTATAAATACATTTATTAGTCAGATGGATTGTAATGGTAACCTGAAGAGAGAGCTTCTAAGTAAAAAGATTTATAGCTGCTTACATCGGTATTCTTTAAATATGGGAATCTGTACCCACTGTGATGTTTTATACATTCAGCAAAAGAGTAAAGGTGAAAAATAAGTGTGAAAGGAAGTAGATGCCCTCCTGAACCATTTTCTGAGATGATGGACAGCATTATTGGTAGGGGTCTTAATTAAAATCAAACCAAACAAAACCCAATCTGGTTGCTTCTAAAAATGAGGAGTGCTGGAGTAAGGGAACAGACTATTTCCTTCTCCAGAGAAAATTGGCAGGTGGAGAAAATGTATGTGCAGGTATCAGCAAGATTGCCTTGATACTCCTTCTGTTGCCTGTCACTGAGGTGCTATTTCATCAGACTGTGGTGAGGCAAATCAGTACCCAGGGCTGAAGGTTGTGTTTGTGCCCATTTTCCACTTCTCTTTTGTCTCCTCCTAACCCCTGCTAAACAGCCCAAAATGGAGTCCGGGTCAAGTGGGATGTTATTCAGAAAACCTCTTCCCTACATTTGTTTGAACAGCAGATTATAATAGTCAGATCTTTGTTTCCTGCAAAATATTGCGGTCTTCCCCAGGAAGAGGAGTTGGTAATGGAGCTACATGTCTTTTGTCCCCAACTGCAGTTGTGTGTGTACCTCCCATAGCCTTGGGAGCCTTCAGCCACAGCTCACTGCATTGCCAAACTGGGCATGTGGTGCCAAAATCAGTCTAAATTGGAAGTAATTCTGATGTGAAAGGTCTTAAGGATTTTTGAAGTTGAAATGAGAGCATGCTCAGGCTTGACATTTTATTATACAGGTCCTTCACATTTCATCTGCCCACTGCCCAGAAATGTGGATGTCTTGTTGGCTCCTACAGATATCCCAGTCTGTGAAGGCCTTTTGCTGCAGCTCTCATCTTGCCTTTTGGGGTTGATCTTCCTTCCCCAGGAAGCAATTTCCCTCCCATTGGCTGACCACCATGATTTTATAGGTGGTTGAAAAAGCTTAGCTCCTGCTTGCATATGGTACCTGTGGTCTTTCTTTGCTTTGATACCTGCTAGAATTCACTCTATACACATAAACAAATAGTATAGTTAATGGGTGCTGACAGCTACATGACCCTTAATGACTAGGCTGCCTATTTAAGTGTCTTAAATCTGAATTCAGGAGCCACCAGTAAGTGTTTTGGGTTTGTTTTTGTTGTTGTTTTGAGTTTTTTGTTTGGTTGCTTTTTTAATGTCAGAAGCATATTTTAATGCTGCACATTATTTGATAGTGTCTAGTGTTTCTGTGCAAGTTCATGAGTCTGGGCATGCTTTTATATGCAAAACATGTCTGGAGCCCATACTCCTTGCTGCATGATGGACATGTGATGTACATCCACTATTTGGAATGTGATTTGTCATCTAAATGTAGCTGGTGTTAGAGTCTGAATGTCTTGTTACTGTGAAACATTTTACTGCTTTTAAACAACTTGAACAAAGAGAGCCCTTCATACTGCACCGTGATGTGTGTCTTTATTGAAAAAGCTCCTCTCCATTGCCGAGGCACTGAAGCATTTGCATTAAGTGATACAGGAGATGCCATAGCAATTTCATGAGAATTACCCTTTGCAATGAATGTTAGATTAAACATCTAAGTAAAATCCCTTGCAAGTGACCAGAAGATAAATTAGAGCAGAGCTGTACCTGGGTGCAATTAAATTATGTACCTTCTTTTAAAGATTGTTTTTAATTGATTTGGTGCATACTCTTTACTTAGTTAATAATGAGTGTTGTACCTGTGGCTATATGATCACTCATGTGAGTTAGATTTACAGCACTAAGAAACTCCCTTTATCAAAGAAAACAATTTCATAAGGGGCTGTCTCCTCTCACTGCTCTGTTGCTGATAATGCATCTGGACTGTTTTCTGATTAGTTCTCTAGTCTTACACTAATATTGAAGATGTTCTTTAGCAGATAAATGTAGGGTTATCACATAATTTTAGCAACCTAATTTGTTCCTTGCTTGCACACTACAGCAGCTTTCATGTCTCAAGCCCCTCCTCTCCATTAGGGCTTCTACAGCACTGCAGAAATGATGCTAGGAGGGAGATGAGCATTAGAGGAGAAGAGGACAAAGATACAAGATACAAAAATATGAAGGAAGGAGTTGAAAGGAGCTGGAAATTTTTGCCAGGACAGAAGTTCCATTTTCCTTCTGATGACGCTTGAATCTAAACAGTTCTTAAAACTCCCATTGTGGGTGACAGGTATTGCAGATCTTCAGTACCTATCAGTACTGGGCATTACTGTTATCATGTGAAGGTTGGTGTGCTAAGTATTAATTTTTAACTTTGGCCCAACTTCTGTATGTTCCTTTCCAGTTTGCAGTTGGTACCATTTTACCAAACCTACACCTAAACTGAAATCTGAGGTAAGAGTTTTCAAAGCCCTGTATCTGATGTTAACCCTGTATTCCTAAGTGTTGTGATGATCAACAGAGAGAAGGAGGTCTTTTCTTAGCAAGGGACACATATACCACAGAACAGGAGAAAAAGAGGTACAGAACCTCTGTAGTAAAGAGAGGGTCTGAGGTGGACACGCATCAGTGCTCACCCAAGTCCTTCCTACAGGAAAAGGATAAGACAGGCCCACAAGAAGCCATCTGCAGCCTGAGGTGGATACTGCACTGCCCCTTTCAAAACAAAAATCCTAAGAGGTCGCAGTGGCAAGATGTCTTTGAAGTTGCTGCCGCTGCTAATCACAATGACTGATTCTGGTTACAAGATTCTGAGCTATAAGGGTTATGACACATTCTGCAGATTGGACAAGAAAAGGATTCCTCTTGGTTTGGGAAGATCTTCTTGGAGGTTTTCTCATCATAGCCCTGCTTGGATAGCTGTATGCATGAGCATTGCCTCAAATCCCCATTTGGGCTCAATGAGGACATGTTTCATTCCTTCATCCCCTCTTAGATTTTAAAAAAAGCTTTTGACTTACACATTTTAAAAATTTTTGGATAATGAGATCAACCTCTAAAAGGAGAATCTAAATGAAAAAAAAATCGACCTAACAATTAGATAGCTAATGTTTGCATAATTTTAATTATCACATATTGCAATTATTTCTAATTTATTTCAATATACAAATCACTATTTTATATATGGCATGTTGTTCATGTTTACTACTATAATTACTAATTTGCAATATAAGGCAGCAATTTTATAGTTATTCAGTTATGTATAATTATTATGTCAAATAGGAGATGGCAATTAACACTGAAATATATTAGAAATGAATGTACTAAAATCAGTCTGAGAATATTTGACACGTACTTGTCATGTAGTGCATGGACTGCATTTTTGTCCTCTTTTCCCCCAACCATGCTTTTAGACAATGTGTTTATTTGAGATCCCACAGGATTTAATCCTGTAGAAATTTCTATTTCACCATCCCATTGACCAAAGAGTTAGAGCCAGAACTAATGAGCAAAATCCAGTCTTCTGTAGCTGAATCTTGTGTGAGGTTTCAGAGTTTAGGTGACTTGTTCTGCATAAGCATTTCTGAAAGTCCCTACTTCAGTGACTGCTTAAAAATGAGATGTTTAAGTTCTTCTGCTGCTCATAGCTCAAATTCTTTTACAGGAGATGTTCAGAGAGTATTTTGAGCTGCAAGGCTGGCAGTGCCTCAGTGGAAAGGTGCTGAAGGAGCCACGAGCCTGCACCTGGCACCACCTGGTGCTGTGCAGAGCTGAGCTGCCAGGGAGTTGCCCCTGTGTGGTGGCAGAAAGAGTCAGGGTGAAGAGTACAGTGATCCATAATGTGACTCTTGCATTCCTCTGAGACCACTCACAGCACAAAGTACCACACATTGCATCTTCAAAACTATATTGGTACTGATGTGTGAAAACTTGACTAGAAGGTGGGGAAGATGATGTTTGGGTCCTCATCTGGAAGGAAGGAATCTGAGCAGTGTCTCTGTACCCTGGGAATAAACCCTAGTGCAGGTTCTAGTTACAATTTACTTAAATTCCTTCCTGAAGCTGGGCTGCCCTGTGTGAGAGTTGGGAGCCAGGAGAAAGTATGCATCTGAGGGGTTGTGGCAATTTGGGGATGGGACACTTGACCTGGGGTGTGTTTGGGAGGTCCTCACTCCACATATAGGCCCTCTGCAATGAAAAATGTGGGAACAAATAAACATAGTAACATACAAAAATTCATATCCTTAAATTATCTAGGGAATCCTCAAAGAGAGGGGGAAAAATCCTTATTCATAGAGAATCTAAATTTGCACTATCACTTAAACAAACTTTCTTTGTGGCAGAGTGGTTCACTGTGACAATTCCTTTTTTTGCCAGGGATTTAAGATCTGGGCAGCTCTAAGCCCTGCTAAACAAAATTCATGGCTGTACATCTTAATAAAGCAAAGAAGAGTGCACAGCATGTCAGACAAATTCACCTCCTTGGTATAAGTGTAATGGCACATGGCAGCAGGAGATCCAGATAGGACCCTTGATGTGTTAGCAGAGCATATTGACTTATATCAGTCCTTTTGCCTGGTTTAAAATTGATCCCCTTAGAAAAGTTAAATATCACCTATGTTTGTAGATTGCTAGACAGCTATTAAGATAATGCTTTTATAAATACAGATGGTGCCCTTATCAAAATTACATGGCAGTAAATAGATGCCAGTAGAAATAATATGACACTTTGATTAGCTAATAAAATGAAGCACAAATAGAATGGGGATGCTAAGTTGCTCTGACAGTTTTCATACTGTCTTATTTATTGCTCATTTAGCTTTGATAAGTTTCTATTACATTTTTGGCTTCTTAAGCAATTCCTTTGAACTTTTAATTTTTAAACAGTAATCTGTATTTTATTGACTTGTGTGAAAAATCCTCATTGTCAATAAGCTCTTCATCATGATAGTAAATGTTATCATTCTTTTTAAAGTAAATTGATAGGCCAAATTGCATAATGTAAGTCGTGGAGATAAAAGTGGCAAAGAGTGCCAATTAATGTTACATGAAAATTATTGATTAGAGCACATTATTGCTGAAAGTTTGGCAAGCAATATTGGTTCAATGATGTGGTGGCTTTTTATGCCATAGTGAAAGACTTGTATCAGGACATTGGATGACAACAGGAAAATCATACAGGAGGACTTTTATGCTTTGGGGACAGGTTTGCACTGTAATCGAAGTAGTTAAGGCAGGACACTCCATTGCTCAAAACTGGTTTAACTCCATCAGCTTCAGTGGGATTGAGACATGGCCTGGTCACTTTTAAATCTGCTGATCTTAGATGTGAGGAAAATACTGCCTGTCACTTGAATCATATTGGAAAAATGTGTTCATTGATGCAGTTCTTGGGATGGTTAATGGCAGTGATAATCAAGAAGCAGACAGCAGTTGAGAAGAGTGCAAATGGTATGTGGGTCATTAACATGATCTTACCAGCATAATGCTGACCAATATTTCTGCCTTTTTGGTACTTAACAAAACTTGACTTAGTGACATGAAAGCAGAAAATGATTATAACCTGCCACAGGTTTTAAAATCTTCCTATAAACTTTTGGTTGGCCCTACTTTCTCAGACAGTACAAAGCTCAGTTCTGTTCTTTTCTTGCACCCTGTTGCTAGTATTAACCCTGTGATGTAGCAGTGCTGCCAGTAAATGTGTTGAGCTAGATCTTCTCTTCCCCTTCTGCAAAGAAAAAAGATCCCTGCACACGTGTTCCGATGCACAGTGCGTTCCTCTGCACCTTGTGAAGCAGCAGTGCTGTAGTTGAACATGACACCCAGTTCTCCTCGGTCTTACTCAGTAACTACTGCTGGGATGGTGTCACTCTGCCAGTAGCCAGCAGTTTGACACAACGTGCAGGGGCCCAACTGGCAGCCAGATGGAAAGTGGGAACAGCATCCCAGCTGTCACACTCTGCTGCAGCCACACTGAGCATCCCAGTTCAGATTTCTGTAGCCCAACTATAGCTCCACTTAGGCACAACAACATTGTGTTCCTGTCTTTATAGGACCTGCTACCACCAGGGCTGGGCTTGGGGGACATAAATTTGTCTTCTCAAATTTAGACTGTTGTGTGAGGAGGATGTGCAACTTATGTAAAGACTGTTGACTGCATTGGAAGTTTCCATCTGTGGCACCCTCACTGGGAAGTGTCAGTGGAAAAGGCAAAGGCATCTTAGATTTTTTCTCTCAAGCACTCTGCCATCAAGGTTCCTTGTGAAGGGGTTGGTTTGGGACTATGAGGACATTTTAACCCCTGATTAATTCTTTAGATTTAGGCCAAATGTTGCAAATAGCTCATTGTTACAGAGCAGGTGGGACACATACTTAGTTGCCAGATGGAAAAAATTCTTTCAGGTGTCCAGGCCCCAACTGTGTGGGCTTAATGGAATCATGTTATTGTTTCTGCTTTCACTTTTTGTTGTAAAAATTTAAAAACCTATTTTCCAAATAAATAAATTTAGGAAATCCCAAACCATAACAATCCCCCCCCTCAGATTTCACATCTTTATGGCTATATTGTCAACTTGATGCATGAGGTTTTAGCTGTGCAAATCCCTTTAATACAAGTGGGAGTTGCACAGCTGAAGATTTACACATTGGCTTTAGAACAATATTGCTTCATCTCTCTTTCTTACTCTTTTTTCCCCTTTTTTTCTTGCCCCCTACTGATTCCCTCCCCAGATTTCCCCCCTTGCTCTTTAATGAAAACCACAGGCTAATTCTGTGCTTTTCTTTCTGTAGTTAGAAACAAGCATGATGATCCCTTCCTACTCATTGAACAGGCGTAAGTCCAAGGGAGTGATATGTGAAGGCAGTGATAATATGTGAGTATTAAGGTTGTAGTGAAAATCCTTTATCACGTCAGTGATTCCCACCCCAAAAAAAAAAAAAAAAAAAAAAAAAAAAAAAAAAAAAAAAAAGAAACAGTCAATACTGCAGAACCCCATCCCACTGAGAAAATACCTTTTTCCTTTTTTTTTTTTTTTTTTTTTTTTAACAGTTTTTTTTTTAGGATGACTGTGTCAGCCTTTCTGGCTAAAATTCCCTTCACTGCTTATAAGTAATGTGGTTGACACAAACAGATGTACATAAATCTAACATTTCAAAGGAGATCATGCCATATCCTATCTATATGACAGGGCAGAATTTGAACAGTCTTGTGCTAGCCTGTGGGCATAATGCAAATTCCCTGGGCTGGAGAGACTTGGTTTTGCTCCAGAATTTCAATTGGTTGTCACCTCATTTATAAAAAATGGGCTCACTCCACACAGCTGGATTATAGTGGTTTCCTTTCTTGTATCAGGAGGGGACAATTGACCTAAGCATTGAATCCTTTGGGACTGTGAACAATAAAAACCCCTTTGTCCCCAGTTTATATTAGAAACTGCATTCTCTCAATCTTCTTTTGTCTAGAGAATTTTCATTGCGTCCTAGTATACAACTTGGGAACTGTTTATTGTCCGTGTAGAAGGATATGCGTCTGGGTGTTCTTCTTTTTTAATCCAAAGGAAAAGGCAGGAACTGTCACCCTTCTGGGTAGGGGTGATAATCCTACAGAGCCCAATCCCTGTCAAAGCAAGAGTGCAACCCAGGTGGAATTCAGAATACTGTAAGGAAGGCATTTTGCCAAAATGTTTGTCTACAGAATGGCAGAGATTAAAGCCCTTCTAGCTCTGATTGGATTACCATGGACCAGAAGCACTTTAATCTCTACCACTGTGGCTTTGGGGGAAGCCAGTGATTGAGACGTGTGGCGGGACCATGCTGAAGAATCGGATGACTGCACTTAGCTCTTTAATCTTCTAGTCCTGTGGCTGTCGTAGAAAAATATTTAACTGTTGCAGCAGAGAGAGAAATAGGTAGTGAGTAGTTACTTTACCTTTCAGTGTGTGAAGAAAATAAAAATTGCACGTTCTCCCCTCCAGAATTGTCGAAGCAGCCTGTTGTGCAATTGCCTGACTCAGAGCAGCCTGAGCCCCTGCTCAAAACACAGTATTGGGTAAGCTGGTGGTTGAGATTAATGTAAGCACATAATAGCCAATACTGCAAATCAAAGGTCTCTGAAACCTAGTACCATGTCTCAGACCAGCTGCAGATGCCAGTGGAAGGGTATTAAGACAGAGTATATTTAAAGTGACTTTTTTCCCCCAAGGCTGACAATAGTCAGTATTTTCTGGACACTTCTTGAATAATTTATGTTTAAATGCCATGTTTTGTGCATAAGAGAGGCTGCGAAGAGAGCTATTCAAAAATAATTCCAAGTATAGAAATGCCCTTTTAGAGAGAGGAGGAACACAAAAGTATGAAATACTAGCCCCCACTTTTGGATTATATGCAGGTCAGTAAAGAGATAGTACAGTAAATAACAAACAGTAAATAATAAATGGGAATCTGAGCAATTTCTCTTGCTCAAGTTTCATTTAAGAAAGGACCCATTTAGTAAAGAATGTAACATATGGATGAGGTGGTGAAAATTGTCATAAGAGGTGTGACCAGTGGGATACATGATGCTGTGGGACCTGAAGGGTTTCCTTCTCAAGTATGTGAGGGTCCCCAGCACAATTTCAGCTTTGTGTGCCTAAGCTATTCTGGTGTTTCTACATCAGACTATGCCCAGTTTCCCAAGAAAGAAGATGGGGGTTGCTGCAAGACTAATGGAGTCTCTAAAACCTGCCTGTAAGGTTGGGTATTTATTAATAGCAAATGGCTCTACATAAAGAACCATTCTGGCTGGCACTTTCTTGGGCTTCAGCAAGAGCAAAAGCCTTACCTCTTGTCCAGCTTGAGCTGGGGTGGCAGGGCTGGAGAAGAAGCAGTGGCATTCATCCTTTTTGGGAATGGGAATGAAATCTCTACAAGGCTCAAACAAGCAGGAAAGTCATGTGGCTGTTGTCGTCAGTGGAGCTTAGGCTGCCATAAAAGCACAACTCCCAAAACCAGAAGTCGTCTTAATTCTCATTACCATTTAGCATTAGGAATCTGGTCCTTCAGTGAACTGGCTGCACACTGAGCCTTTGAAAAAATATGGACAACTTCGACTGGAAGTGTGTCTAGTGCCATGTAGAAGTCTTTAATTTTTATATGATTCTTCAGACTAGGAGAGCAAAGCTGTGTAATCCTTATGTTTTATATGCTATTGTGCCAGCCTTTCACGGTGAGAAGCTGCATTTTTTTGCCATTTTAGTTAGTTTATATATGCTGCTCTTGGTTTGCTGGCTGAATGAAATGTCTGATGTGTCCCACCCCTGATGTCTTCATTTGGATGCAGGATGAAGTGAAATGAACCCTATAAGCCAAACACTGAGTTCCTTTCTGTTCTTTTATTAGCTTTTACTTGGCAAATTCTAGTGGCTTTTGTATAGAGAACATAACATTGGAAAAACCGTGGATGTTTATGGAAGGCAAAGCATAACTTAATAAATACAGCATAGATGTTACGAGAATGGATGTTCTTTCGCTAAGTACAGAAGCTGCATATGGTGCTGATAGCAAATGCCATATGTTTGTAGAAGAGGCTACATTTGCACAGTGCCTTTTTCTCAGACCTGCTAATCTGTGAAAAATAACAATTCTGTTTAATACTGCTGGTTTTGGCCTCTTGGTTTTGTCCTTTAACTTCTGTGAAATATATGCAGTCAGAAGGAACCTGGATACATAGATCCACACTCACTCCTCTTCAAGGCCACTTAATCCGTACAGTACCCATCTGAAATGCCCCTTACTCTAATCATGGTGCTACAAAATTAGTCTGTCCTTTATATTGTGGTTCCTGACTCTCCAAATCCTGGGTGCCTAGCTCCCAGTGACACAGCTGCCAAAAGAAAGTACTCATCCATCACCAGTGTCACCTGTGGCCTGCTGGCAGTGATGCTGTCACAGAGGACATATGCCTGAATCTGGGCTCTCAGTCTGGGAAAAGATTTGGATCCAGGTGTCCCACCTTTCTGTTCCCATTACCATCAGTGTGTGGCATAACACAGCTACTGACAACATCTCCTCTGCTAGATGGTCCTGTGTGGAGCTGTGTTGCGTTCAGAGGACAGGAGTAGGTGCCTGTGCTCAGAAGGTTCTGAGCTGTGGATGGAGGTAACCACCTGGTGCCTCATTTCAAGGAGTTTTGGAAGGGGGATAAGGTTTTGAGTATATTCTGCAGTAAGCTTTCCTCTTTGCTTACGTGGCCACGTGCTTGATACGAGTCTTCTGAGGTTTCTCACACTCCAGTGCTCTCATGAGATTGGCTCCTATATGCCCTTGGGGTCTATGTATCTACCCCTGTGTTTTAGATTCCCTTTTAGGACCAACTTTCTAAAAATGTATGCCTTACAAAGCCTAATTGTAGGTGCCCAAGCCTTTTATGGGATCCAACCTTGATTTTAAACCTGCTTAGAGACCTGATTAGCTAGCAGCCATACCTCGAATGAATGCTGCTTCCAGGAATATCCCTGGCTTTTTAAGCTAAAGATGCTTGGATTAACTAGATCTCTCTCTAAATGTACCAGTCACAAATGAACCGTGCACAGCTCCTGGTAGTTCTTGGCGTTTTTAAAATTACTATTTTTATTTTTTCATTGAAGAAAAGCATCTGGAAGGCATTGTGTAAGTCATTTAGTTGAGCAAGCTTTTTAGCAGTAGGCAATAGAGAGTTAATTCTTGGTGTTGTCAGCTGCTTTCAGTTTTAAACATGTTTCAGATTCAGAAGACAGCCATATAGAAAAGAATGTTATGTTAATGTGACAGCAATCACAGACACTGCTATTGAAAACTCACTGTTGCTCTCCCCTCCAAAATTAACATCATAACCTTATGTCAGTGACTCACTATTATCCTAATACCTGTTTTTGGATTCTGTCCAGTCCCATTAGATATCCCTGTGTTGATTGCTCTGTTACTGGTGAATGTTAATTGCCTCCAAATCTCAGCGGAGTTCAAAAGCTTAGGGAAAAAAGTACTGACTGGTAAAGCTGCTAGTTTTATTAAGAGACAAGTAAATAATAAATCTGTTCAGAGATACGAGTGAAGTGCCTGAGAAGAGATAAAACCAGCTGATCTTACATGTTTCTTTGCATGTCTGTCATATGTTAGTAATTACAAAACAGAGTAAGCCATTCCAACTTTGAACATTGAAATGGTATCAGTAGTGCCTGTCCACAGTCTTTAAGAGGTAGTCAGGTTCCATGCCGTTCCCATTAGGGTTCTCATCTCCTTGACATTAAATAATGCCCCTTATTACATTTTAAGATGCTTCTCAGAGTTATTGGGACTATTTAATTGAAATGATGATGTCAAAATAGGGTTATAACAAGGCTTGTCATATGTCATTTAGTATTTTTTCCTTCTCCTGATAATGCATATTAATTTTAATTTTTTCTTACAGAGAAACTGCTCTTATACTTTGCTTTGAAGGAGAGCTGAGGTCTTGATTACGTCTTTCTTTTTTTTTCCCCTGTTTATTTTAATCATAAGAGTTTTAAATAAGATCCTTGCATGCTCCCCCTTTTCGACACCAGAAAACTCTAGATGGAAAATCCCCGGTGTAATCCCATTGTGAGTTTGCTCCTTGTAGCCTATTTTCTACTTTTGGTACCTCTTCTGCTAGTTTTTAGTTTGTAAAAAGGTTGGTAGCACTTAGAGTGCTGAAATAAGTGATGTGAAGAGTATACTGTAATCACATACTGCAGAATAATTACATATTTTATATCACTGGTTTTCAGTTGGTTGATAATATTTAATCTCCTAGTAGACATCTGTAATGACTCATTTTAGACACTGACCCTCTAACTTCATTTCAGGAATGAAATATTTCCTAATCCAGTAATTTCTGTCTATGCCATCATGTCGTGTAGATAAAGAAAAGCAACTCCAGGCACCCACTGCTAGATTACTTAACAAAATAAGTCAGCAGGTGAATTGCTTGCTGAATGCTAGGCTGAAGTCAAATGTGAGCCGAATGTGTGTTACGGCTATATGAAATCTGTATTAGGGTAGGTGAAGTTGCTATTTTTTTTTATTTTGAGTGATTGTTAGGCTGTTAAAATGAAAAGCATACCCGTCTGATAGGTTGAGTGTGTCCAGATTAACATGAGGTTTTTAAGCAGTGTAAATGTGATTCAGCCAGTGGTAAAAAGGTGAACAGAAGTCAAGAATTTTATTGTGAGGCTCACTCCAGAACAAAGGGGGTGAGAGAGAGAAGCAGAATAATTTATAGTACCATATTTTTGTGGAGATTAATTTGACAGGCAGATAGTGTTTATTATTACAATACTGAGCATTTGAATCTTACCTGTGTTTTCACCAGGAATACTAAAAATACATGTAGCAAATGAGCACAGGGCCAAACACAGTGTGTTTGGAAGGTCTCTAAGGTAAAGATGGTGGGTGACTGAAATCAGCTCATGTAGCCACACTGAAGCACATAACGAGCTACCAGGATTTCAGAGCTTCTGAGCATTAAGAGCATCCCATTCATTTCCATGCTGAAAATACTAGTCACAATCTTCTCTAGCTGGTCAGTATTTCTCATTGTGAAGATATTCTTTTCCTATGAAGCCCTGTTTCACTGCATCCCACTACTTCTGTTCACATTTATGAAGAATTTCAGGAAAAGGGAGGACTCTCTGCATGTTATATCTTGTCAACAATTTTGCATTTCATTTTTTGTTTTTAAAGTTCTTGATAACAGAGACTGTATGCTAAGGCATGAAGAAAGAGATTGAATAAAAGATTATTTACTGTTTATTTTGTTTTACTAAGTCAGTATTTTGTTTTGCAGGTATATAAATGTATTCATGTTTATTATAAGATTATATTTCCACAGCTGTCCTGTGGTCCTGAAGCATGTGCTTGTCCCTGATGTCACAGGAAGTTTTTCTGTAAGTGGAATAAAGTGGGGCTGCATATATTTACTGTAGGTTGTATGCCACAGATCTAGTTCCCATTTTCCTTCCTGGATTCAAACAGCCCTAACGTCTCTGTCTTTCCATGTGCCCTGCTACTGAAAAGCTCGTGGCTGAAATGAATTTCCCATTTCTGCCATGTCAGTGCTGGCCAGAGGAGAAAGCAGTGTGTCTGTGTGTGCAGCAGGTCGGGTGAAGGGGAGCTACTGCCTGCTTTATCTCTACCTGCTTTCTTTTACCATCTCACTGGTTGGTGTGAGCTCAAGTCAGGGAGTTTCAGGAAAAGCCTGCCCCAGGCTAAAAGGGAGGATGGTGACGGTGGTGTGTGCTACTTGCCAGCCATTAGGGCTCGGAGATGTAATACCAGTTTGTTCAGTAGGAGTTTATGCTTGATGCTTAGAAATTGTGTACTTTCTGCTGCATGCAGGCACTGAATTCAAGCACTCTGCAGTGCAATGGACACTTGACTTGGCACAAAAAATGAAACAAAACCCCAGGTGTGGTAGTTTGGTGTGGGTCAAATTCAACTTAGATGTAAGCATCAGCACCCTGCATTTGCATTAATTATTAGAGTGTATACTGGGGATTAATTTTGCCTGATGACTCTGCTAAGGTGAAATTCTTTGTGTGCCTGTGAATTTTGGTGTCAAGAGAGAGGATCACTGTTGCTGGAGACTATTTAAGAGAAATAAGCCAAAAATAGAATAATTTCCATAGCTTAGGAAAAGCCCCATAGAATCATAAAAAAAAATCAGCTGTTGGAAAGAATGAATTTTGTGCTCCTAATTTGCAGAAATCCCAGCAGTTGCTACTGTGCCCAACCACTCACTTATACAATAAAATATAATTACATAATTAAATACAATATAGGATTTCCATAATAGGGAACTTTATTTCCTTGTCACAATACGGGAGTTGCTGTGGTTGAAGCTCATAATTCGGCACTGTAACTATTATTAGATGCAAACATATCATGTACTAGTCAGGATTCTCCTACAGGGGCACTTCCCAATCTGGGTGAAAATTGTTTGCTGCAGAGGGTGGAAGCTTTGTAGGAGGCTGCCTAAGATGCGCCTCTTGGATGAGGAAGTATCTTACAACCATGCTTTGCTTTGCTAAAACAAAGCTTCTGTCTCCTATTGCTGTTTGTTTGGGTTGGTGCCATCTGTCTCTTGCTAAGCCCAGAACTTGCTGGAAGCTTATATTCAAGCTAATGAGTAACTTTCAGGGGTGGAAATTTTCTTAGAACCTGATTTTCCATTGCTGATGACAGCAGAAGCTTGAAGAATTAGTACTACAGAGACAGACACTTAGATACAACAGTCTTTATTCAGGTGAGTACTGTCCGTGTGAGACAGGAGCAATAATCCTAGTTTTATTCCCATATTTCCATTTGGACACTCATCTGTGTGAAATTCTGCATTAAAGAAGACTGGTTTGTTAGCTGCAAGCAATAGCAGATACAGTAGAAAAACATCTGGATCCAGTGCTGGGCAATGTTATGAAAGGTAATCATCGAGGTGCAGTCCTTGAAGCTTCTAGAACTTGATTGTGTGAAGCATTTTTGAGTTGATATGTTCTAGGACAGAAAGAATTATCTGGTTTTTAGGACGTTTGGGGTTGTTTTGTGTAAGATACGGACATAATGAAAAAGAGAAGGCCTAGGAATTTGATTTAGGAGGAATGAAATGAAGCCATCTGAGCTGTAACAGAGTGTCCAAGTAATCTGGTATGCACCATCATGATGAAAATATGTGTCTTTTTGTGTTTAACCATGTGCACATAAAGGTAAACATGAAGTGCTGTGTTGGGATGAAGAACCGTTTTGGTTATCTGCAGGCAGATTGGTGACAAGTAATGTTGCTTTAGATTTTGCTCTCAATTTATCTTTCAATCCTTTTGTTCCATTTAAGCTTCTGCTCTTGTGTCTTTCCACTCTGATTGGCTTGCCTTCATTTATTGCAGTTCATCAGTGGCGTTGTCCTCATCTCGTTAAAATCAATGGCAGATCTATTACTGACCTTAGTGATGCAGGAAAAATCCCAAGTCGTGCTTATCCTAATCAGTCAGATCATCATCACTAATTTAATGATCTGAAAATCCATCAGAACAGCATACTTTTAGTTTACCTGCTGACACACAACGTGCATAATCCTGAGCCTTCAAGCAAAACTTTGTGTTCTGAGCTTCTCCCTAGCCCAGCAGTTGCCTTGCTTGTATTTTAGCTTTTCTGAAAGTCAGGGTTTAAAGAACTGTAGGACTTTGAGGTTGGCATGTTCTGTTTGTAGGCTACAGAATCTACTGACTTTTGAGTAATCTGTGTAGATGTGCATGTAGAGTACTTTCACAGTCATAATCTTGAATAGTTCAAATTTAATTATGATGAGAGATCCTGTATTTCATTTATATGTAAAATTAAAAGAAAATATGCAGAAGCTAATCCTATTCAGAGACTGACTCCAAATATTTCTGAGCTAAAATGTTTGTAACATAGAAGTCTTATTAAAATTCCTATTTCTACACATTTTAGTAGTAATTTGGTTTAAAAATTGCAAGACTGTAGTTTCGTTTGACTGAGAGAAGAATTATGAGACTATAGACAGAGTAACTGCAGTTTTAACAATGCTAAAATCCATTATAAATCAGAAAAGGAGGGAAAAGTACACATGCCATAATAATTTATTTGACAGTGCTTTTGAATATACATACAGCTCACAGATTATGTGTTTCTAGTACACTAAAAATAAGAAGGCTAAGCATAGGAACATTATTTTTAATATGAGGATGCAGTGCTAAAGAGGAGAGAAGGTTTTGTAATGATAATCAGGCTGCTGGAGCACCATGGTATACTGGCTCCTGTTTATGCAGACTCCTGCACCAGCTGAAGAAAAAAGAAAAGGCAGAAGAGTAAAGAAGGCAATGCAATTTGCATCTCTGTATATTTTCCTTCTTTTTTCCCTGTTATCTTCTTATTAGGGAGATCCCCCTAATATGTTTTTTTGAGCTGTTGCTCTCCAAAGTCCAGTGTCAGAAATGCCAAGCCTTAGGATGGATTAGAAAATGTGCGGTGGGTTTGGTGGGGAGGTGGAGTGAGAGATTGTCTGATTGCCTCTTGTAAAATCTGAAGAGTGAAAATTTAGCTATTCTCCTGTCCTGTGAATTCCTCACAGGTGATTTAAATCCCAGTGGTCACTGTTGGGATGTATTTTGGGAAGCAAATTTTTGTGCAAGGTCTTAGAAGTACAGCTGTGTTAGTCTGTAGAGGTAAAGCTAAATGGATTTCATGTATGGGAACATGAGTCGGGCATTTTTGATGTCTTTATGAAGTGGATTTCCAAAATTTGTTTGAGCTTTCATTTTGGCTGTCAGTGATAGTATATGTCTACCAATAATATGCTTCTTGTCATGGTTATTTTTTTCAGGCAAAACTCTGGTTCTGTAACGTTAATCTTTGCAATATTGCAGTTATGGATAAGGCTATGATGGCTTTTTCTCTGAATGAGTCACAAAGTCTGATCAAGGTACAGGTATAGCTGGCTCTTTATTTGTATTTAAAAACTCTGTTTAATAGAAACAATAATAAGTATCAAGCAAAAGATAATTGTGCTGGTAGTTCAGTTGCAATTGGTTGTCCTGAAGGACTGCACTTTGTAATACTGGTCTGTGCTCTAACTGCTCAGAAGAGCACTGTTGTGTGTTAGTGCCTAATTGGTGAACTGTAATTGCCTATATTGAGAACTGATCTTAAAAGTTAATCTATGCTAGAGTCAGGAAGATTAATTGGGGCAATCACCATCCCATAGATTTCTAGTAAACTGACACCCCCTTAAAATGGTTTGCTGCGAGTGCAGTGCAGTCCAGAATGAAAGACAGACAACACCTGCCTTCCACATGTGCTGTTCCTTGTCCAAAAGCTTGTTTGTAGCTCAGCACACCTTCACCAGTCACTCTGGCCACAAGATTTTAAAGGGATTTTGACTGAGTGAAGACACACAAGATTTGAATTACACTTTCCTAGGCAAAATCTGCGATCACATTGGCGGGAGCTAGGGCTTCTGTCCCTTTCAGATTTGCTGTGACCATGTGTTTTGATTTGAGGGAGGTTCTGTTGGCTGGTTTATAGCATGCAGGACTGAGACCCAGCCATGCTTCCACCTAACTGTGTGCCTGGAGTGTCTTTGTAGCGGGCTGCTGACCACCTGTGGCCTGCTGGCGAGGCAGTGCCTGCCGTAGTTCAAGTTGATAAGCATTGTCACCTCTTCCTGTGTTTGGTCAAGTACCTTTTGATGGCCTGCCGCTGGCTGTATGGGTTTCTCCAGATGCCTCATGGCTGGCCTGCACGAGCTGAGTCGTGCAAGTGGTGTGGGCAGCAGAGCGCCCTCATCTCATGCTGTGCCATGGCCAGTGCTGTTCGCACCATGGAATAGATGGTCGCAGTTAAAACTTGGGTGTAAAACAGTTTCCCAAGATGCACTGAACATTTTACATAGAGGACCTCCTTCACATAATTTGAAATCCAGAGGTACTGTGTGTTTCCACTATGGCAGCTGAGCCGTGGAGATGCAAAGCTAAAGGATGTTGGATCATCATGTGGCATTGGGAAAATATGGACTCAGTGCACTGTAGTGAAATGTCACATTCCAAAAGGTCCTGAAATTAGTAGTCTCCATGTCACACAGTACTACATTCTCTGTTCACGTGATGCAAATCCTTTTTATGTGATCTATCCTGAAATAAGAGAGCTGCTTGCTTTATTCATGAGGATTGCACCAGCATTACAACATAGAGTGGAACATCACTTGATCACCTCGGTGTGCATTCACTACCTGCTCCTCAGCAGAGTAAAAACCTTTACCTGATTGAGCTGACCATGGGAATCTGGCTAGAAGCAGCCTCTTGTGCTGGCTTGGGGACTGACTGCTTGACATGTAATGTGATCCAGCTGCTGAACTTTATACATTTTCTACCTCTTTTAACTGCTCTTTATTCTTTAAAAGAATCTTGGCCCTACTCCAGAGCTGACAGGATGTAACAGATTATCAGGAAGTGAGGTGCAGTCTGGGCCTGGCTGTGGAAAGCTGGAGATGTAGAGAAGGCTGGCTCAGTGTTACTAGAGCAGTCAGTGTTCCCAGTGCTGGGTTTTAGTGCACAAGACCCGTTGTCAGACCTCTTATCAGGGAGTCATTTCACCTCCACTGCTCATCCACAGGAATTTCTGCTTGTTAAAGGAATTCAGCAAAGGATAAGGGCAAAATCTGTGTTGATAAAATGCTACAGGTTTCTGGCACTGTCATCTGTTCACTGAAGGTTTGGTTCTTGCTCTCCTTGAAGTGTGTGAACAAATGGGAGTTAGGTTCAGAGGAAAATTTGCATGTAGGTCTGTGATGGTAATGCCTGGAAGGACAACCACTGTTAGCCATCTGGTTTGATCCATAACATAAAACACACTACATGAGCTCACCAGAATCAATTCATCATTGTGCTTGAGACTCTGCCCTATGGAAAATGTTGGATACTGAAACTGCCCAGGACAGGCAGTGAATCAGAGCCTGGGGTAATCACTCCAGTGGCTAACTATCCACAAAATTATACCGGGTGCATCCTCAGGTGCTCCATCAGCCAGTGGGGCCAAGAGAAGGGGCAGCCCAGAGGGAGGGAGAGGAAACTGCTGACTTCTGCAAATAAACCAGTAAGTGAGCAGAAGGAAAGAAGAATGGTGAAGTCCTTGCAGCCCACTGCAGGCATGAAAAGGTAATGGAGATTCTTCTGGACAATGGTTTTATGTTTTACTAAGCAGCCACCAGTGCTCCAAGTGTTGATCCGCTTCATTAATCTCTTAAAAAAACAAGGACCAGTGAGCAGACTTGCCAGACGTCAGTCTGATAAATACTTCTGCCCAGAGTAGAAAGGAAAATAAAATAATTAAGCAACGGTGGAAAAGCTGAGGCATAGTTTACAGTAAAAAGGCATCAGTTAAAAGATGTCATGATCAGGGGTCTACACGGAAGGAAGCCTTCCCTGGGTCCAATTCATTTTGCTCACCCAAGAGGAAACAAGGGCATCGTGACTGCTCTCAATTGCTATTTGGAATATAGGGTGAAAGACAATCTTGAGAGTGGCTTGCTGCTACGTTATTAAGGATGTTGTATCTAATGAGACCTTGTACTTTGCAAGACCTTGAAATGCACCAGTGCCTTGCATGCTGACTGCCAATGCAAGGTGGGGAGGTCTGCATGGTCCAAATTTTAATTCTTCACTTTGATTCTTGTTATAAAGGCACCAAAAAGGAAGCTCTCTGTATCAGTAGCTCATTTTTTAGGCCAGGTAAGCTTAATCATTTCATAGGCATCCATAAACTCATAAGGTTGTGGTACAAGTTGTGTAATCAACCATGGCAAGGTTGTCACTTGTCATGAGGCGTATTTAGATTGACTTTTTAGGCGACTCGGATGTTAAGCATTGAGTTTTTCTGAGTCGTATTGTCAGGAGAAAAATTTATCTTGAACAGCTGGTTAAAATGAAACTGTATCATATATTAAAATTTAAATGATCATTTTTGAATAAAAGTGACTTTTAAGCTTGCTCCTGGCACCATAGTAAGTGCTCGGTTTATTTCTCTGATGAACACCACTTTTCTATTAGGAGATCACATAGTATAATGTCCATTTAACCCTTTATAGGCTCTTCTTGGTGTCTCATAACTCTTATAATTCCAATTTTATGAGTGGCATAAAATGTTCTGGTCCAGATACATAAAGGACTGCAAATGTCTTACTCCTAGTTTCCTGCGCTGGCAGATTTTTTTTTTGGAATGGAAGTGTAGTGCTACTGGCTTTCTATGTAAGGAAGAGAGCTTGCTGGTGTCCTGAAAGGGATGGACTAGTATCCATTTGGAGTCTTTAACTGATGAGTACAAAATTGTGGGGTTTACCAGGTTTTGATGATACTAGCAAATATATGTAAATAGGGTATAAAATGAATCAGCTGCTGTTCAATAAAAAAGTATCATGTTTACCTCAGCCTTGTAGCTACTTTGCCCTCCTACAGGGACTATTTTAATTAGCAGCATGAATTTTGGATAGTTTAATTTATTTTGAGATTGTATAAAATACACTTTTGGAAGGGTTTATTTATAAACTGCCCAGGTATTTAGCAATAGCAATTCAGCAGCATCTGTAAAAGCAGAGTGTCATAACACACAACTTTTTATTTTCTTTTTGCTGCTCTTTAGCCTTGCCAACAGGGTTATTTCTGGGGTGTCTTATTTTCATGCTGCTCTTCACTGGTGACAGGAGAGTGAATCAAATGAGGATCAGATAATTAAATGAAAAAAGAAACATTTACTCACTTGTCTCCTGAGGAATTTTGCTGTGTAAAACACTAATAATCATGCCATATGTTGGTGGTGACTTCCATTCCAGCAGACCACAGTAGACTTTACAGGCTTTAGGATCTGCTCATTGGCTTCTGTTTGAAATCACAGCAGAGTTTCTGTGAAGTTCAGAATTTGTAGCACTGCGTGATAAGCGCCACGTGGCTGCAGTTCTGCACCATTTTGTGTTATGCTGCTGTCCTATGGAGCTGATAAAGTGTAATGTCCTGGAGAGGCAAGCCTGGGTACACTCAGTCCTGATGTGCTTGCATAACCTGCTTCCGTCCAGTGAGGCTCTGGCATGAGAAATGTCAGCAAGGGTTGGAGTATTTAAATTGACGTAGACATTGTTTTGTCTATAATTGAAGGAAGTCCCTTCCTGTGTTTCAAATACCACATGTGCCATTGTATTAGTAACTGGGTTTAAAATTTGTAATTAAACTAGGAAATTTATAAACATTTCCATGGGATCTAGTTACACCGTGCCAAGTACAGGTAACTCATACATTTTGTTTAGCTTTATTTGTACAGTGAGTAAAAGGAACATCGTAGATTGATGGTACTATCTTTAAAGTGTTTGCGGAGTTATGAATGTGAGAAGCAGATGGATTAGGTTCTTAGGTTGGTATCGTACATGTAAGGCTGTATCCCAGAGAGCTTTCATATGCAAAGCTCTTGCTGATCTGTATGAAACTGTCTGAAGAAAGACTAGAGCCACCTACTAAGTTCAGAGCTCTGTATAGTGAGTGCCAGCACTCCCAGTGCAAGAGAGACATGTTAAACAGGGAGCATTTGGTAGATGTCTGGAAAGTAGGATTTTGGGGTTGAAAATATTCTCTGCAAGACTCTGCATGGGAAGTTTAGCATATTGGTACAACCATTAAGCAATCAGACTAATCCATAATTTCCTGACTGAACATACCATACATATGGTGACCATTTCAAGAGGACAGACCAGAGAGTTACAAAGAAGAAGAAACGATCTTTGAATTTCCTAGTTTTCAAAATCTCATTTAAAAATGTGTCCTACAAGACACAATCCCCAAATGAATGTGATGTCAGTACATAAATAAGCTTTTTTGGATGACATCTGATAATCAATATGCCATAACAAATGAATTATGTCACTTACCTTCAGTGTCTGTCTGCCTTGCTCTTCCCACAAGTTAGGACTATGGTTTATTAATAAATGAGATACTTGTATGTTTTCATAAACATTGAAGTCTCTTTTAAAAAAACACTATTTTTCTCATAAAAATGACATAGCATGGACAATACTGTGTTTCCTGCTGTTAGAAAAGAGTAATTACTTACAGCCACTCTTATAATATGCTTGCTTGCTAAATGCATAAATCTAATAATGCAACAATACAATGCTACAATGAGCTTCATGAATTGGAAAAAGATAGAATTTAAATGCTTTTGGCACCTGACATACATTTCTTACAGAAGGTCTATAATTTCCTGTATTAGAGCTAGCTGTATCCTTTAATGAATGCAGCTGGAAAGAGCAAAGGATATTTGGAGAGTCATGTATTTAGTTTAGTTTGCTAGGTACTATTTTGCTTGTTACTTTTGATTTTAAAGCTATCAACCTTATTTGGACAGTTTATTCTTTTTGTAAGGAAAAGATGGAAGCGGAAGATGGCAAACCATGTTTGGAAATCACGACTCAGTAATGCAAGGTTAAAATTGCTGTCCCTGTCCGTTGTCACTGGAAGTGTGTTTCAAATGGCTCAGTATCACTTATATGCGTTTTGAGTCTGTGTTTGTAAGTGGTAATGAGCTTGCCTGGCTCCCCCTGCATTTACGATAAAGCAGCAGATTGTATTGTAGCTCGCTGTGGTTTCTTTGACCTAAGTACCAGCCATGAAAGTTTAATGTAATGTTCTCTAGTGTACCCAGTAGTCATACAGGTGTAAGCACGAGTCATCATTCCCACAAGCATCAGGTCAGCACTGATGCTGGACTTCCTTATTCCAGTCATAAGTTTGGTTACAGTAGCAGCATCAGTGGTAAAATGAGCACTGTCTTCAACACCACTGCTTAAAAAATTTTAGAGAGCACTAGAAAAATGTGGTATTTTAAAGCTATAGCTGGTGCTAAAGTTGACCACAGAATGTAAGTCAGAGTATGTAGTTGTAGGGATGGTTTAAGGATACTTGGAGAGCAAATTCGGCCATTTTGTAAATCCATTTTGCTGGCTTGATCTTTTTTTAAGGCTGTAATTGTGGAAAGAGGAAGCTATCTAGTTCTCTGCTAGACAACACTGTGATTTGTACAAGTTTCTTGCTCCCCAGAGGATCTCCAGCATGTGGGCTGCTCCCCTCTGACCTGAGCCAAACATGCTGCTGTGCAATATGGTGTTCTTGCTTATCCCATGTTTGTTGTTGCCGAAGGGGGAAGCTAGTGGAGAGCGAGTAAGAGGAGCTGGCTGCTGACGGAGCTGAGGCTTGACAAGGCAGAAATGTTTAGTGCAGACATATCAAAGCAGTGCACATCATTTCTTTTTTGAGAAAACTGCTGTGTTTTACATACATGTATTTCACAGCCTTCTCCAATATGAATAGTCCCTAAATAATTCTGAACCTGTGTTCTTGAAGTGTTGAAAACATGAAAAAAGCTTTTCAAGAAAATTGTGATAATCTTGAGAGTTAAGCCTTCTCCTTTCCTTGTGTCATTCATTGCCTGTCCTTCAGGCACGGAGGTTGTGTAAATCCTCTGGCCCGATCAAGAGAAATTACTTAAATATTTCAGGAGCTGAGTACTCTTTTGTGTTGACCAATTCCATGCAGGCTATCAAATGATTTTGCCTCCCTTTTGTCCTTAGTCTCATTTAATTAGATCCAAGTCTACATACAATTCTGTCCAACTAGTCTCTCAATGCAAGTTGTGGTTTCTCTTTTTGGCTTACTCTCTCTACTTCTTCTGTGATTGAAGCTGTGGAATCTTGTAATTCATTTTGTTCCACCATTATTGATTTGGTGGCAACAGTCCAAATGTTGAAAAATATTTTCCAGGTTGTTGTTGCCCTTGATTTCCAAAGACATTGCATACAATGAAGCATGTGGATCAGGAATTGACGTATCCATAGTGTCACCAGGCTTTGAGGGTGCATTTTCAATTGTAAAAGCAGTTTATTGTTAATTAGAGAGACTCCCAAGGGCATCATGATCTCCTGATAGTCTGTGAAGAGTACCTTCAGTACACTGTACTCTGTGAGGGTTTGCCAAAACCATCGCTTGCGTAAATCCTGAATTGATTCCCTGCTGAAGAGGAGTTAGAGCCTCCAAGTTACAGTTGTGAATAAGATTAATATTAAATTTTAAATTTTACTCTTTTTTAGTGGATTTTGGTTTGTGATTCTTGTAAAAAAAAACCCAACCAAGTGCTTCACCGAATCTTAACAGATGCATGTGCTATGCATATGGCATAAAAGTGCTACCCTTCTGGCTACTGTCTGTGCAATGAAAGTAGCTGTGTTTCAGTGGCAACCCACAACTTAAACATATTTCCTTCACTAATTGGACTCTTGGAGTGTTAACCTTCCTCTGGGAAGATTCTGGATGGCATGCAATATGACTAACTAGTGAAAGGTTATGGAATTGGATCCCACTGCGCATTTTCTCCTACTTTAATACCTGCTGTCTTATTAACGTGTTAAAAGGTTGTGGATAGAAAATCCAGTGTCTTAACTGTACAGGAAAATACTGTACCTCTTACTCTGCTGTTAGATGTCTGCAGATATCCCAGGAAACAACCTCATGGGGACCCTCTGCTGCATTGGTTGAGGATGCAATGGCATGGAGTCCATTTTCTTCAATTTCTAGACTGCACTTCCACAGTGCACACTTTGATGCCCAGTTTGAGTTAGTGTAAAATTATATAGTTCTCCATTTTAGCTGTCCAGTATTTCTTTAATTTGTAGTACCTCCGTCCTGTATTAAAAAAATGTGTTTGTGTTTGCCTGTCTGTGCTTGTATGTAAAAAATGATTTTTATGAAGATGAAGTCTTTTTCTTGTGTCTCTGCCAGTGCTTCTTTGCTATAATGGAATGACAAACTGTAAATAGAATTGACTTGGAGGCTGAATCAGTTGTTGGTATTTTGTTAATAATAATAATACGAGCTGCCCTCCATCAGGTAGTGCAAATACAAATTCTGAGTTGTTATGAATGCCAAATTAACTTTGTGAAGATTACTAACTCAGTTTATCAAATCTGTTTTGTCATACATCAGTCATTTTGACCTGCTGTATGATGAGATATATTTTTGTTAACTAACCTTGCTGTCTGTTGCGCAGACATGAATGTCTTTTTAAAATCAAGGCGAGACCTGGACAGCTTGTCCTGCATTGTGCCTGCAGATGCTCATCCTGCTTATATCATAAACTAGTGAACACCCTCTGTGGTTCTCATGTGCTTTATTTTTGATGAATCTCTCAGACTATGAATAGGAGGAATTATCCTTAGAGGATAATTACACAGCTAAGGTGCTAACCTGTACTAGCTTTGTGCAGAACATACTCCTCTGCTGCTTCTGCTGTTACGTTTTCTTTTAGTTATGTGCTGGACTGAGTTTTAAATCCTGATCCTGACATTCATTGGATTATATGGATCAGCTCTTTCCTGTCTTTCTGATTTACCAAACTATTAAATGCTGAACCTCCATCATTCCTATGTCAGGCCAGATTTTGGTCTGTGATGAGCATCTAGGTTAGATCTGTTTGAATTCCACTCCTGAATGTGTCCCTTCCATTTTGAAATGCTCTCTCTGTTGAGCTCTTTAATTTAAAAAAAAAAAAAAAATTACAAAAAATGGGATTATGACTCCCTTTTCGGGGGAGTTAGGAGTTATTTTGTTTTGTTTTGTTTTGTCTGGAGGGAATTGAAAGGGCAAGTTTACAAATCTGAGTGGGGGCTGAAACATGTTTTCTCTGAGGACATTTCGTCTATTTGTCAGAACAAGCCTTCCTCTCCAAAGCTGCCACTGGTGGAATATGGTGTTGTATTATCTTTTCCCCTAGTTGCAGCTGGCCCACTTTGCTCCCCACAGTCCTACACATGGTCCTGGCAAGCTTGGGCAGGGTCGATGGGATGTGCATGGGTGTGGGCAGCTCCTAACTCTTCGTGCCAAGAGGCAGATCTGAACTGCCTCTCCAGAGGTGTGTGCCCCGTGTGGGATGAGCTGGATGCCAAACATCATGAGCCACTGCTAGCCCCCATTCAGGGGAAGAGCACTGCAAGGATGTGGGAGACTCTAGGAGAGGCTGAGTAAGTCATTGGATGATTATTTAGGCTTTTCATTGTAGCTTGGTGAAGATGCTTTGAGGTGGTAGTTCCTTAGTTTCACTTCTGTGAAAAGTGTGTGCTTTGGGAAAGAGGAAATGAGTAGAGTGATGGACAGCATGAGGAGGAAGGTCTAATCTCTTATACTTCTGTAGTTATGCGTATATTCATTATTCCTTTGTGTGGTGGTTTAAATGTTAGCTGTCAGGTCTTAGTGGGTAACAACTTCTAAGTACACAGGGAACTGATAATTAACCTTCTTGACATCTCAGTTTCTCTTTCCAGTTCTCATGTCTTGGTGGCTTACAAGACCCCATATTACAGCTTGAAAAGGCTGATCTGTTGTCTCCCTTGGGCTGTAAATGGAAAGCCCAAGCATTTGTTAGACCCCAGCCCTGCTGTGAGCATTTACCAATAATGTGCATAAACTTTGTAGCCGTCCACACTGAAATGAAGGGCAGGGCTTTAAAGGAAAAGCCAGTCTTGAGACCACTCATGGGCTGACTTTGGTTAGCCTTGTTGGCTGTGAAAGCACATTTTGCATTAAAATTAAAGTGCTGTCAGACCACCTACTGGTCATAAGTGGGTTTTTTGTTTGTTTAAAAGAGATAAGACATACTGTTTTTACCCAGCTTGGATCAAGATGTCAACAGGAAGTAAGGACATGTGACTGTCATTTTGCATCTGTCTTAAGACATAACATTTCCTTCTCTTAATTAATGAAAGTGGATTTGCTGAATGACCTTCTTATTGATTACAGCAGTTACTGAATTTTTATGTGCCATATCTGCATGTTCTTATTTGGGTTATCAAATATTCAATGACCATTTGATAAAAAAATTTTTTTTTTTTTCAAATAGCAAAGTATTTCTGCTTCTTCTTTGAATTACTGACACTGTTTTAAGATAAGTCACTGTGGGCTTCAGGGGAAAGCCAGGTGTGTATTTTCAATGGAGTCATGGAATTATGAGTGTACTAGGTTACAGTACAAGAATGGGAATAGTCTCTGCTTGGCTCATCGTGAGCTCTACTGAGAGAATTCTGGCATATGGAGGAACACAGGTACTGTAATTCAAGCTGGTCAATAAACCCGTGAGCACTTGGGACTATTGTAAGCTTTTTCTTCAGCTTTTCTGGCAATTAAAAAGTAGTAGCAACAATGTCAGAACTGGGGGCCCTGGAAAGGTTCAGTCAGTGTTCTGTGATGTATACTTTTGGAATTTTATTGTAAAGGAAGAATGAGAATGGTGTAGACAGAGTTGAGGCAAAGGTGGGAGCAGGCTTAGCTGACTTGTCGCAAATTTAGAAAAATCTGTTTTGTTGTACTTCAGGTATTGGATGAAACCTCTGGCCTGTGGCTCAGAGTTCGGATTGTCTTTGCTCTCCTGTGTTGAACATGAAATACCTAATGGGATGATGGACTTTGATTGACGTTGTGATACATTATTGCTATCCTTGCAAAATCCACAGAAGTTCTAGGCTATTTTTCCAGACTGTAACTTCGTGATTTCTTCGTTAATGGTAGAAACAGCTATTTTTTGTTTTTAGCAGTGTTTGTTTTACTCTGCCTGTCACTGGTAAACACTGGCTGTCACAAGTCTTTGTAGTACTTTACAGATACATCTACTTGGAATGTTTTCTTTACTTTTTTCTGTTGTACTGTAGAGCAGAATATGGAACTTAAAAATAAGCACTCCCCTGTTTTTAAGGTTGATTACATTGTTTTATGGCTATAATATCTTAAAGTAACCAATAATAGCGTTCCCTGTAAGAGAAATCCAAATAACTGAGTGCTGTTATATCCAAGAAAAGTAGGGCATTATTTTCAGCATTTTGGTATCATTCTTTTGTGCTTTTCGGTTTGTTTTAATTCTGTCATGCTTCCTTTCTAATGTTATATGCTAATTTAAATAATAGAACTTGTACATAAATACACAGTCATGCAAGAATGACTAAGGATGATAAAATTGGAACAGTGATGCTAAGTGCAGCATTGCAATCAATAGGACTGCAATGGTAATAACACCAATATGTCTAGTTAAAGAGATGTAAATTGCACTTAATCTGAAAGAAGGTTAGAACCACAGTGGAGCAAGGAAATGAGTAAGATGCAGCGTGAGAGCTAGCAAAGATGTCTGTGCCCACTCAGAATATGTCTTGTTTCACAAAGAGCAACCTCAGGGAGCCTTCAAGGGATTGCTGTAAAGTGAGCAGAAGCTCAGGAGAACAGAAGAGATATCCTATGCAGCAGAAAAGCCCTGCTAGTAGCAAAGAAATATTAGTGAAAACTAGTAGGGAAATTTTTCAGAACTGATTCAAGTTAAGCTTGGAAATGATGTGCCTCTTTCTGCCACCTGAACCCCTGTGAGCTCAGTGTGGCAAATCCCAGTTCACAGTGGTGCTTCTCACAAGCAAAAGGTATGGAAATGGGCACAAGGTGGATTGGCCAAGGCAGACCGAGCAATCTGCCATTCTCTCAGCTCCTTCTATGGGCTGTGCCCCGTGATGTTCCCACAGCAGACCATTACATTCCTGCAGAATTAACCCTGCGCAGGAAACGGATCTCAAAGACAAATGTTCAGTGGACAAAACTCCAAGCTCTCTGAGCTCAAGCTGCCCTTGCAACTTTAATTTGCCTTGTTACATCCACTCAGAGTATTTCTGCTCACTTTTTATGCAGAAGCACTCATTGTTCAAAGATCTCTGCAGATGACTAGGCACCGTGAAGGTGCATTAAGGTTAGAGCATTTATCTTAGCTCTGAATTCTTCTGCTGGGCTGGTGTCAGGTCTCCAGTGTTCTCACATTTCTTCCAATTTCTTGTGCTTGTTTATTTTTATTGATGCTTTGGAAATAATGAGAAAATGGGGCCACCCTTTCCTTTCTTTCCAATGCCCATTTAGGTTGAAAATTTTAATTAGAATTTTAGAAGTTGCTTGAGAACCACATTTAGATTATTAAATGACCTGTTTCCTATGAATAAATACATCAGAAAAAGAATTGCTAAGTTTGTATGAAATTTTGACTCCCTAGGGAAGTGCTTTCCTAACCGTTGTGCTACTTCGGGTAAGAGAAAGAAGGTCAAGAATTGCTTGCTGGCATGCAATGCTGTTTAATGCCTCAGCACAGCACTAAGCAGAGGATAAGTGAGGATGTAATAAGTAGTAAAGTTCATTTAGGATGAGAGAAAAGAAGGTTGTGATGCACAGTAGTTGGGAAGACATATTTAGTGCAAGAAATAGAGATATCACTGAGGTTGCTAATTCTCATGTAATGAGCTGAAGATTTCATATGTAAGTGGGACATAAGATGTGATTTAGACTTATGCACAGAGGTCTTTAACTTTAAAATGTTATTTTCCAGCCGTCTGTGCTCAAAACCTACAGCTTCAGTCTCAGCAATATGTGAAAAACAATTAGTGGGCCAGATATTAATTGATGTCTACTGACACAGGCCCTTGGAAATAATAAAGATCTAACTTTGTTCTGTTTTATTCTATAGAGTGCACTGAGTTCCCAAAAAAGGGTCAAATTTTGTATACTATACAAACACATACTCTAAAACCCATTTTTGCTAAAGAAAAAAATCTTTACTGTGTGCTCTTTGCAGATGGTAACTTTTGAGCCATTTATTCATGGATCTGGCAAAAATTTTGCTTTAGCTGACATTCACAGAAACCTGCTATCTACAGTAGAGGCTGCATGATTTACTAAGAAACTATTAGGTTTCCTCAAGGTGTTTATCATACTATTAAAGAATGTAACCTTCTATGAATAAAATCAAATACATACATTTTATAAGTATGTGTGTAAAACAATGTAAAAATTTGAAAGGTTTGGATGGAGTTTCACACTGATTTTCCAGACTATTTTATGAAGTTTAATGAAATATTAAAAGCAGAGGTGATGAATCATACACAAAGTTCCAGTTCATTATGAATGGACTGCCACAGATAGAATACCATTTTATTACAGTGACTGTGAAATGCCTGCTGTTGGAGTCAAGTATCTGTAACCCTTAAGAAAAGGCTCATCATGCACAAAAGTAGCAGTTAGTAGTAGCTGTTCAGCCTTGATGATCGGTGACAACTCTCTTGCTCACTTGAACAGCAATGAGAAGGAAGAGAAACCCTTTTAGTTGCAGAGTTTTACCAGCTGAGTTGTTTGCCTGCCACTTCGATTCTTGAGTGGGTTTCTGTTCAAGGACTTCAATTTTTTAAAGAACATAAACTCTTATTACTTTGAACTGTTATTTAATAAAGTTGCGTTTGGGTCCTTGAATAGTGTACAGCTGAAGAAACATAAAATAGATCCATATTTCTAAAGTAAAAAAAAACCAGGATTTTTGCTTGAGGAGCTGGCTCTACGCATACTGAAGCAATACACAGAAGTTATCACTCCAAAGAAATTAATTTAATTTTTCTCCCCAAACAGTGTACTTTCTTTTTGCTTTTAACCTTGATCATTGCATTAATAGATGGTAGAGGCACTGATGGGAAAAGCATAGGAAAAGTGCTGAGATGCTGGAATACAGTGATCTGAGGACACTTATATCACAGAGCAGATAACCTGTTTGCTTTTATTTGTGAGCTTTCAACCATGAATGTAGAAATGGCACTCCACAATTATCGATCAGCTTACCCCACTGTCTGCCATTTGACAGTGCTTCACTTAGACCTACTGTCAAACAAAGGACATTGCAAACAGATGCCATGGAAAACATGCCTTACATATTGCTTGTTCATTGAGCTAGAATATTGTATTAACTTTGCAAGGCTTCTAATATTTCAAGAATTACAAGTTAAGTGATTTTAAAAATCTCTCGCTCAACAGCATCATCATGAAAGGGCTATTTATGGTATCTGCATGAGTAAACTGATAGCAGCATGGTTGCTTATTGTGCTCCTCTAAATTCATTTTCCTAATAGCTTATTGGAAACTTCGGTGGGGACAGTGCTTTTGTGCGGTTCTCAAAATTCCTCATACAAACATCTTTCAAATAATTAAAGTTACTTCATGCTATCAGAAGATGCAGCTCAACTTGGTATTTACTGGCATTTGGCAATCTTCGGTTTTGCAACATGGTGAGCATGTAACTGGGATTTGGAGGAGCAAATCCCGTGCTGACTTTGTATTATAGATCTGAGACTGGACATAATTTTACAGTGATGGGGCACTCAGAGCTAAAAATTCCTTGCTGAAGAAAGCAAGCAATGACGTAGAATCCAGTAGTAAGATGTGTGAGTTGTGCAAAAGTGGCAAAAGTACTACAGGAAGGGATGAGATCAAGGGCAGAGAGGCTGGAGTTGCCTGAAGCAAAGTAAGATGCCAAGGCAGAGAGAGCAAAGTCCTGGAAGAACTTGGATTGTATGGAGCAATGAGAAAGAGACTCAGAAGTGGGGGTGTTCCTGATGGCCAGTCATGTGTTCATGTACCCCTAAATTCATGGTGAATGTAGCTAGAATCAATGTTTTTAAGCTGAATGTAGACCTTTCTATGCCCTGTTTCTACCTTTGGCTATGGCTGGTACTTCCCAACCCTCAGGAAAATAATTTGAAATAATGCTGTTGTTTTCAGACAAGCATGTCATTTGTTTTACCGGTCTGTAGTTGATTAATTTGCAAATGATATTCCCAATAAAGTGCTTAGAAGTAGATAATTACAACTATATTAACAGTTACCGGGGAAGCAGATGGTATTCTGAGGAGCTGCCATGTAGAATTAGTGCTGATGCTCTACTGTAATGTACCATATACCCCAGCAACCCACAAACAACAAACTAAAATCCTGCTGATATTCCAGATTGTAAGTAAATTGTGCTATTGCTTCTCATTCGGTTCTTCTCTGAATTTTTATGTGTGTTTTCTAGATAGCTACAGTGCTCAGTGAGCTGCTCCTTTTTATGTTCAGTCACATAGCTCTGCAGGTCTGTATTTTGTATTTTCTTGGTATCAAACCCACTAAAAGGAAGTTTCTAGGCTGTATGTCAGTGTTTTCTGCACCCTGCTACTCGATACTCTGAAGCATAGACTAACTCTGAAGAAAGACATATTTCTAATTTACTAAATTGTTCAAATGAAAATTCCCTGTGAGGCGCTAAGTTAAGGAAGCTCGGGAGGAGCTGGCGCCATTCCACACGCCCACCTGCACCCTCTCTCTCTCTCCTGCTCCTTTTGTTAACCTCCCAACTTCATGCCACAGCCTGACAAAATGTGACCCTTTTTGTGCCCCTGGCGATCGAGAAAAAGGCCACGATGTCACGGCGGTTTCTCCTGCACCTCTGATCCTTGGTAGCTCTGGTTTTAAGCAGGCTGGAGTCACGCAAGCTGCACAGCAGCTCACACCGGGCTGGAGGTTGCAGCAAAGTTGAGGTTCCTGCCCGGGGCTGGCGGAGTGCTGCTGGCACCCAAAGACAGATCACACTGCAGCCAAATGGCTGGGAGTCTGTTCAGAGCATGGCCTTATTTCTTTATTTTACATATTTGTCATCTACATGTTTAAACAGAGCTGAAAGATTTTTTTTTCTTTCTTTTTTTTTTTTTAAAGTGTCTTTTGAAACACTGGAAATAGTTACTAATTTTTTTGCTCTGCATGTCTTTGGTATAACTTTCTCTAAAATAGGCACATAGCAGCATATCTGTGATACAAATATCTGTAAGTGTAACATAGGCATCTTTTGGGTAGAGGATCAGATGAGAAACTTGGGCTGTTTTGGGTAAGTCACATTGCCTGTTGCCTATTTAGAATTACCTGTGTTCTGTATGGCTAAACAGGGCCCAGTCTGATGTTATTTTATGCCAGGCTTGTGATAAAACCTGGAAGGAGCTGGCGGATGTGGTGACCCTTTTTTCAGCCAAAGAAAAGAAAGTTTTCCGAAGGTTCTTATCATAGTCTGACTCAGAACCTCCTTAAAAATACATAGTGTTTTTAGCCAAGTGCAAATGAAATTGGCTGTGTGCTGTTTTGCTGGTCTGGTGTGACAGAAGTGGGCACATGTGTGCTCACAAGTGCATGAGCTGACGTGAGCAGAAGCATCTGAGGCACTGCAAGGCAGTGGTGACAAGGCAGGGCAAGAGGAATCACAGTCAGAATGTAACAATGAAGGAAAGCTTAAAAAAACTCCAGCCCACAGAAGCAAAACACTTGTTAGCATGATTGAAGGCCCAAAGGAAGGTGTTGGGCTACAGAAGAAGGAAAATGTTTAATTCTTGTTTGTTGTTACTAAGGAGTATCTTGTACACTACCCTTGATGAAACAGGATTGCCTTCAAGCCAAATGCAATTCCCTAAGCAATGTATTTTTGAATGGAACCTGCAGCCGGATCCTGAATATTAGTTAATTGCTTTAGTCAAAACAACAAATGCTGATGCCTTTCATCTTGCATCTGTAGGTAGAATGAGCAGAATTAGCATTGGTGACTTTCAGGACAACTTCAGGAAAATGGAAGAAAGAGGATTTTGTCCAATAAGGTCTCTTGACCCTATTTGCATCAAAGTATGTCTCTGGCTTCTTTCCCAGCTTTGCTTCTCTTGGTTGAAATGAGAAGTTATTGGATTTGTTCTAAGGAGGGCAAGAGTGTGACAGGACAGGTGGTTTTTAAGGCTGCGTAGTGTGTCCTAAAGGATCCCTTTTTCAACTGCTTAGAACTTCAGCCATTTTACCAAAACACTTTCTGGCAAAATTTCCATGCAAATACTACATGAAGTGAACAACTTTTTGAAGTGCTGAAAGCCATGCTATTCTGCCCCTTTTAAAGAAACACTTTGGACTTCTGAACAGCTTGTGCTTTGGAATTGTGGTTTGATAACAGGCAGGGAGATTGTCTCCTTTATCAAGGATATTCCTTTTGTGCTCATGAAATCAAGTCCATTTTTAATCAGTTTTTGAATCCTAAAGGAGAAAAAGACTGGGATATATCCTTTGAAGGTTCTGTTAGTTTGGGGTTTTTTTAAATGTTACAGTTGAATTTCTCTGCCTGTTCTTGAGCTTGGTCAAAGCCATAGTGTCTGCATGAGGTGCTGTGAATGTGGAACTGGCAGAGGGCAAGTGGGTCTCAGGTGGCCCTTACCTGTTAGGGCTGCACCAGTCCTGGCTGACCCCCAGGTTTCAAAGCTGAAAAGAGACAAGTTGGCTATGACAGGCAGCGCAGAAAATAAAACTGGAAACGCAAAAGAGGGGAAAGCTAGACCTCAGCAAATGGGTGGAGGAAAAGATGGGAAGCTAGGGTAATTGGCTGGGGAATTGGGCAGTGTGGGGCTGGAATGAAAAAGAGAGAAATGTAATATGGAGTTGGGAGGAGAATATTGGGACTGACTTGATGAAGAGCCTAAAGGAGAAAAAGACTGGGATATATCCTTTGAAGGTTCTGTTAGTTTGGGGTTTTTTTAAATGTTACAGTTGAATTTCTCTGCCTGTTCTTGAGCTTGGTCAAAGCCATAGTGTCTGCATGAGGTGCTGTGAATGTGGAACTGGCAGAGGGCAAGTGGGTCTCAGGTGGCCCTTACCTGTTAGGGCTGCACCAGTCCTGGCTGACCCCCAGGTTTCAAAGCTGAAAAGAGACAAGTTGGCTATGACAGGCAGCGCAGAAAATAAAACTGGAAGCGCAAAAGAGGGGAAAGCTAGACCTCAGCAAATGGGTGGAGGAAAAGATGGGAAGCTAGGGTAATTGGCTGGGGAATTGGGCAGTGTGGGGCTGGAATGAAAAAGAGAGAAATGTAATATGGAGTTGGGAGGAGAATATTGGGACTGACTTGATGAAGAGCCTAAAGAACAATTGGAGGAGTAAGACTAATAGTTGTGCGTGTTGGGCAAGAATGGGAAATTCTGTATCTAAAGGAGAAGTTACCCCTGAAACTTGATTTGTTAGTCCAGTGTGGCTGTGTGGATAAATGGGAAACTGCCTTTTCTCTAGGAGGATTGTGCAGGATGGGAACTGGCTGGAAAAGGAGATTGGAGAAGGTAAAGAAATCATTTGGGCAAGGGCCTGATGTGAGGAAGGAGGTTCTGTTAAAGTGTTAAAAAGCATGGGAGAGGAATGTGTGAGAGGCTGGAATCGGGACATTCTGTGACTGGGCAAAGTGTTAACAGAGAGAGATGAGAGAGATCATACAGTGGCTTGGGAGGACATAACAGGGTAAAAAGGATGAGTAAGGGGGGGAAGGGAAAAGACAGTTAACTGGGTGTAAAAAGATCAGGGGGTGGAGAGCGAGGACAGAGAGAGTGGTTAGTCCTAGCCAAGGAGACTGGGATCCCTTTGAGAATCATAAGGAACGTAAACTGGGAAGGTCATACTCATCTGTCTTTCACTGTTCCCAAATACCTCTAAATTCTCCTTGTAGGAGTATTTGTCATCCATTTCCAAGTGTTTGTCCACATCAGTGAGGATAATATATTATTGCTGTCAGTTACTTCAGAAGCTGCACAAATTTAAGTGGTAGAACTTAACACTTAAAACCTCTGTTGAGTAAGTGGGAGGATAGGCACGTGATGCTACAGTTCTGGTGTGTTCTGCTTTTTGGGGGACAAGTAAAGAAAAATGCATGTACAAATCTGCAACAGAATAATAAGCTTTAGGACTATTAAGAAATAGGGGAATCAAAGTTATTAATACTGCACTCATTGGCCCCTTACACATTGTAATAGTCTTGCACCCATAATGACACATTGTTTCCCCAGGATTTAAGCATCATGAAATGTGAAGGGCAGATAAAGGTAGGTGGGCAAGCCAGGATTGCTGTGAACAGGACTGCTGTCCCTTGAAAGAGGCTCAAGAGGTTGGTGATGAATGGCAGTGGTAGCAGGGAGCTGGTCAGCCTTCTGTTGAGCTGTGGGCCCCTGGAATTGGGTTCTGTTGGAACTGGGTTCTGTCTCCTTCTGTCACAGCTTTCTCAGAGATGCTAAGCCCCTTAAATCAGACTTTTAAAGATGATCACTAATTGCATGTTTCACATGTTTCTAGAAGCCCAACCGCAGCCCTAGGACCTGTTTTGCAGAAGAGTGTAGCTGTGACTGAAAGCAGTGAGACCCACACTTTGAAGATACAAACCACTGCATAATGTTAAAGATTCTGAAAAATCATGGCCTAGACATCTTAAGGCAGACTTCCCTAAATTAGTGGGTACGTCTGGTTTTAATTTATCTGTGCCTAAGCTCCCCATGTATAAAGCAGAATAATAGTTCCCTCAACTCTCAGGGATTTGGTGAAGATTAGTGAAGTGGCTGTGAAACCCTCACTTATTTTAGTGATGAGTGCTGTAGAAAAGCCCATAAGGAAATTAATAATTTTGTCTTCAGAGCACTATTTGAATAGTTAGCAGGAAACAAGCCGTAAGGCCGTACCCTGAACAATGATAAGACAAAATATTGAATACTTGCTTTATTAATTCAACACCATCCATCCTGTGCTGTGAAGGAGAAGTGCACTTAAAAAAATGTTAACAAAATTAGAGTGTATGATAATGTATACGCAAAGGATACCAAATTAAGTTTGCATCAGCAACCATAATTCTTTCATTGCCTAATGTTGGAGCCTTGATTTTATTGCCTGAAGAGCATTCTTTCTAATAGAGAGTGATTTTTTTTTTCTCTCTCTCTCTCTGTGTTGCAGTATTTTAATGGGAATGTGACTTCTAGATATTTTTAAGAATTGTGTACTCAATGCATAATTCCATTTTAAAATATTTCTTGCTTCTTTAAGATGTGGGAAATTTCTAGCATTGACATTTAGTATCCTTTTCTCCCTCTGCTAAAGGTCCTAGCTTGTAGCATTTTATTCATGGCCAGTAGCATTTACTAACACAGCTGAAAGCACTGGGGATGCTTGAATGAGAAAGGATGGCAGAATCGTGCCCTCCATTTTTCATCCAGTGATAATGAGATATCTTACAACCCATATTGACTTTTCCAAAGATCAGAAAGCTCTTTGAGGGAGAGGGAGGGAAAAACGCTGAGGGTGAATTCAGCCACAACAAGGTTAATGTACTTACACAAAATTATACATGAAGCCATGAGAGTGCCAAGAATAGTAGCACCCACAGATCCTGCCGAGGAGGTTGATCTTGTGAAGTGATGCCCTTCTCGCAAGGTGCCGATCCTTTGGAAGTTGTTAAGTTTAGAGGGCACTTTAGCCCCCAGCAGGATCAGTCACTTGTTTCCTGCTGTATCTCTCTTAAGTCTTGATCTTACTCTATTCTACACTTAAAAAGTTGTCTTATTACCCTTCTAGGAGCCAACCTCACAATTTCCTGGGGATTTTGCCTGACCCTATGAGTCTGTTTTTACACTTATTGGTTCTGGACAGCAAACATTGGTGGGGGCTATCTGGGAGGCCTGCAGAAGCCCCTGCACCGCAGCTGCTCTGGGACAATGCCAGTCTGACCCTGAAAGGGAGCAGCTCAGTCTGCTCAGTCCACTTGGGCAGTGCTTTGCAGTGGTTCAGCTGATGCCCTTTGTTGCCTGCAACATACTGCCGGGTGAAAAAAATGGTATTTTTTTAAATACTGAAAGTGCTTGGAACTTGTAAATGTGGTATTAGCATCTGCATGATCTATAAAAATCCGAAGGGAGGTGTAAACCTGCTTTTCTTTCAATTTCTATCTCAAAATACTCCTTCTGTAAATGAACATGTCTCAACTTGTTGAGGAAATTTCTCCATAAAGACCATAGAAGGTAAAGGACATGGAATAATGTATCTATTTACTTTTTTTCATGGGTGCAGGAAGCTAAATTTGCAACTTTTCTTTTCAAGAATATTTTTAAAATATCCAGATCAGAAGGTTTTGATCTAGTCTGCTTTGGAAAATCCTCATATAAGCAAGGCTGTAGGCTGTTGCTGAAGTGCTTAGGCTCAAATTGTTCCAGCTGTTCTGTGATGATAGCAGACTTCTGATGGATCATACAATGCGGAGATCATGGCTAATTTTATCTTCATATGGTTTGTTGCAGTTGGATTGTAGGGCTGTATAAGGCAGATGATGGGGAAAGTCTGCATGAGAAAAGGTGTTGGACATACTGTACTTCCACCTGTTGAATGCAGCCTTTTAGATCTATGGAGTTGCTGTTAGTAAAGCTTGCAGTACAGCACGTATCTAGAAAGAATTTTAAAAAATCTCAAAATATATAGACATATGGAAACAGAGGGACAGTCTCTTGCCTTCTATGCAATGGTAGATTTTAACCAGCAATGGTCAAGACCAGCAGCTTTGTAATTCTCCAGTCTTTCTTCTTTGCAGCTGTGAAACAGCTCTGCAGCTTTGATGTGCCCTCTGTGATTCCCTCAAATCAATCTGTATTGAAAGGCATCAGCTTTCCATCTTACTGGGTTTTCTTTTTCCCCCTGAGCAATATCCTGCAGCATGCGGTTCCATGGATGTATTAAATGTTGTACTGACACTTTTTGCTCTCTCTTTCTGTGTCAGAGAATGCCTGAAATCCTGACCCATATGTCTGCACAGCCATATGCCTAGTATGACCTGTTTCTGCCAGAAACATCAGAAAATGACTGGAAAACTCATTCCTTTGCATTACTGGGTCCAGGACTAGGAGGAGGTGGAGTGGCAAGACAGCTTCCCTGCGTTCTGCCCTTTTCCGTGTGGAAAGCGGCCTTGAAGCTCTGTTTCCATTAGGAGCAGGCTGCTGATACAGCTATACCCACACACTGCAACAGCAAAGCAGTCCTGGGTGGACTGCTGGAAATAGCTTGTCCAGGCAAAACAGCGCTTTTTGACAAGATAGCTTATTACAGCAGTGCCCGCCTGTCCCTGCAGAAGGAGCAGCAGCAGCAGCAGCACAGCTCTGGCAGCATGACTGCTCTGTGCTGCTGCCCTTACCTGCATAGCCGTGCTGGTCAGGGATCATTCACCTCATAGAGACCCCGTGTGACCCGGGGGGACCCTGTTCCCACTTCATCCTCAGCATTGTGGTGCCTGCACTGGCAGCAAAGGCACAGTCAGAACACAGTTTGTGCCACCCAACTTTATGACAGACTCTTGTCTCCTTTTATATACATTGCCTCTTAATTTTGTGATTTCCCCCTTTTTCTTTTCCAGTGTACAGTGTTTTTTCCCTTTTTATTTCCAAAGGAATGAGCAGTTGCTGTCAGAGTCGCCCTCTTACTGCAGTGGGGGTAACCCCATGGACCTCACCACAGAGGTGTCAGTGAAGCAGCCGACAAGGGCTTGGCCTTGGTCCTTGCCTGGATGCCCTCCTCTCTCTTTTCAGCAGTCCTGATGCCTTTACCGAGGCAGAATTTAACTCCACTTGCACAGTTAATGTTATATTTTAATATGGCTCTACTTTTTCTTTGGCTGCTGTTTTATCTGAATGATTGCAGTGTAAGAGCTCTCAGGCAAACAATTACATTTTGAAAATCATGTTGCAGGCTTGAATATGTGACTGGAAGATATTCCTGGGAGTGTAGTGTTTGTGTTAGAAGACCCAGTGGGAATTTCCCTGGGGAGGTTTGTGTACTACATAAGGGCATGAGAAACGCTCTACAAGGTCAGGTATGTGGGCTACCTAGCCGAATAGACTGCCTCTGACAGTGGCTAAAGGACATGCTGCAAGGATTTGGATAGGAGCCTGGCCAACCATTCCTCTCCTCTCTATCCACCCCAGCTCCTGGGCATCCTTTCGATGAGTGTTAGATGGGAGCCAGGAATGTGCCTGGGAAGCACACAGGCTGCGGGATTCATTGGCAGATAAATGGACTGTGTACTTGTGGGAAAAAGTTTTCCAACTGCTGTTTAAAATGAAGAATTTTCTGACCTGCCTTGCCTCCTTTGGGATATGAGAGGAGAGGAATTGCTTCAGATCAGTGGATGTGCAAACAGCTGTATGATACATTGCTGGGACAGGACATGGAGGAACAGGCCAACCACAAGGACTTGTTAAAATAGTATTTACAGGATTCTTTTCCCCCTCCCTCCCACAATAATTCCTAATTTTTCTGCAGTAGTGGGAAAGGATTTTTTAAAAATGTTGTTCTTTTTCCATAGATGGCATTTCCCGTTATGTGTTTGCTCGTCACAGGTCTAGTATACAAATTTTCCCCCTTTTTCCAGACGTTGAGATTTAAAGATAATGTTTGTCAGTCCAGTGGGATAAAAGTAGCATACCTTTATCACTGTCATTGTCACCAGTTACAGGAATCACTAAGGCATCTGTCACCTTGGTAGAGAGGTACTACAATATGCCTGTAAAGCATCTGGTTCCTTCAAGAGAAGGAACTAGTTCTAATTCCCTCTGCTTCAGTTATACATCTTTTGCTTATGGGTACTTGAATTTGTGTAGTTTAATTCAGGATTACACTCCTGGGGCCATTCTACTGTTCAGCACTTAGTAATGTAGAAGATCCACTGCCAGCTTTGAATTGCAGTGTGATAGTTTTAGTATTTGTGCTCAATCTCATCTCCTCACTGAGGGTGAATTCCAGAGGGGGAGACCATTGGAAATGCAAGGTCTTTGGGCCCAGTGAATTCAGCTGTGGTTTTTATGGCCCCATTGTGTGTAGTGACTCCTTGTCTGTCACAGAGAAAAAAAGGTGGAGCTGTGCAGAGTTTCAGGAATTTGTCATATATCCATTCTTGTCCCTCTGTTTTCAGATGCACACATGGTGTGCTGCTTGCCTCACTGGATATCGTAAATACTGGAAGTTATAATAAAATTAGGAGCACAGATGTTCCTCTTACAACCAGTGCACCCTGTATACAATAATAATAATGAAATATATCCATTGCTGTTCTCTGTGGTGCTAAATTTTCTCCAGTGAGGCATCTTGCTTTAATAATAAAACCACATTTTCTTAAGCAAGGGAATATCAGATTTACATTGGCAGTAAGTCACGATTTTCAAACAGCATAGAGAGAAATAGCCAAGATAATTGTAAGATTTTCTAGGACAGCTGACTGTGCATGGAAGCTGCAGCCAGGTGGAGAGGTCCACCAGGTCCACCATTAGCCTTCATTTCTTTCCTTCATCAAAGCAATTAATGGGAGAGGACTGTCAGCCTCAAGACGCACACTCTGCTGGCAAAGTGGAACAGCCTTCATTGGAAGGCTAGTCAAGGTTTAAAACAATCTATTGCAAACTGATGAAGTTTTTATTTTCCAGCCATGGTTGTAGCCAACACTTCTGGCCAGGGACCTGTTAATGGACAGTAGATTGCTCTGAAGAGGTTATAGACCAAGCCCTGTTGTTGTGTGTGAGTAAAGATACATGTGGGCTTAGGAGATTGTCCTCAGTGGGCATAACTTTGCATACATTTTGTTTTGGTGTTTTCCTCGAGAAATACAGAAATAATACAAGTGTGGTGCTATAAAGCTCTATATAAGTGTCTGCTGGCTTTACCCTGGCTTCGCCTCTCTTGAAACATAAAAGTAGTCCCTTCAACTCTCCTTTGGGTGAGGTTGCAGACTTGGCCCCCTGCTGCCCTGTACTCTTAATTATCCAGAAGGAGAAGAATGCTTGTAGTGACCAGGGCATGGCTGCAGTAAATGTTATCCTTCATGGTGGAAAAGGGGTCAGACTGCGGTGAAAGAGGAAGAAAAGTACAGGAAAAGGATGACAAAAACTGCAGGAAGAAAAATGAAATGAAAAATACAGGGGCAGAAACTTCACCACTAATAATTCTCACCAATTCAACTTTTCCTTAGTAGAGACCCATTCATTTACACTGTCTGCATTAAATTTATCATCTCTGGGCTAGCTGGAAAATGGAGGTCAAATTTCATTTTGGCCTGCAACTTGATAAAAATGACCTGCAAAAGGTAGATGACAGGCTGTTATTTTATGCACTGGAAAATAGCAAAGATCAGATCCTATCTCCTGTGTGTTCTCTTTTCTGTGTATGTCTGATGCTAGCTCTTATCTGTAACGTATCACTGGAGAGTGCTCTGATTTGTTGAATGGCTGGTCAAAGTTTAAAAGAAGAAGGATCTGTTTGGAACTGGCAATCTCAAATCAACATGGGTTGATGAGGCACCTTTTGCCATCTGAAATCTCCATTGAGTCACTAACAAGTCATAAAAATACCAGGTGCATTGATGTGACAGTCGAACAAACTACTTGTTATAGTTCATTTCATCTCCAGAGACGTCTATTAATAGTAATTAATGATTCTTCAGCAGTTGCATTCTCTGTGTCTCAACAACTTCCAGGAGGCAGGAAAAATCCTGTTAAAAAGACAGTGTGCCAACAGAACTTGTAGATAGCAGGAGGGTATAAAAGTTAAACTCTATAGTGGAGGAAAAAAACCACCCAAACAAGCGTTTCTGTAGCACTTGAAGTATTTTAGGATCTACACCAAATAGAGACTGTAAAGGATTAGTCTGGGATTAAGAATCCTTTAAATTTACGAAGTGCTTAACCTTCACTGTGTCTGCTTCTTATGCTGTTTGCAATGTTGCGCTGCCACTTTTGCAGGGGAGCTCGTAGCAGAGCGGTAGTGCTGCAATGCAGCCTTCTCCACGTTGGGTCTTTTATGATTCAGTACTACTTTTGGTTTGCTTTGTAAAGATCATTGCAAGGGCTTATCTTGTGTAATTGTTTTACTGCCATCTGCATTACAGTATAATTACGTTTCAAAAATGGTAGATCTCTTTTGCTAATGTTTAAAGGCAAATAATAGGCAACTAAATTGCAAGGTCTTGGGATGTAGCAGCACATAGGCGGTAATAAAATGTATGCTATATTTACAGCATATACTTCTGTCTCTTGTTCGTTCTGCTTTTTTTTTCCTTTGGGGTTTTTTTTCCTTCCCTTCCCATAGGAATGGTAGTTGGTGATTATGGTTTTCTCTTCCTTGTATTTTTTCCCCTTGCCTGTCCTCTTTTTACATAGAGTTAATCATAACTCGTGAGGGGTTTTTTTTAGAATTTGTTCTGATCCTTATCTGATAGCTGTCCTGCAGTTCAGGAAGGATGGATATTCTGGTATTTTCCTCAACTATAATGACAAACAGAAATACGACAAATAAATCTAATACAGATTTGAACTAAATAAAATATTTTTTAAAAGGAGATACAGCTATTCCCTATAAATAACCACTTACAGTTTTTTTAAGTTTTAAGATGTAGAAATGCAATTGTAAATCTGTCGATCTGTTTTCTGCTCGCAGCCTATAAATGCCCTTAGGTTCAAATGATAAACTACTTGTCCGATAATATCTTTAAGTTTTCTGTTTCCTGCAATTATGTATCAGGAATTACAGGAGGTGCCTTTACTTACATATGAATGCCTGTATCCTGTCTGCTGCTGTAAATCCTGTATTACCTGAAAGGTTAAAATATGGAGGTGAGGACATTAAAAATGCATCCAGAAAATGTAGATGACAGGAAAAAAAGAAAATACAGCGACAGAGGGGAAATACCATAGATAAAATGATAAGGCAGAGAAATAAAGCATGACAAGACCATGATAGTTTGCATAAGTAATGAGAATTGAATTCGAGGTCTTTAAATTGCTGTTTAAATTCCTATTTGCATGTTTATCGGAAATCTCCTTTGCTTAAGTAAAAGTGGCCTATATACATTTTTAAAATCCATTTATAGCTCTGATTTTGATGAGAGTTAGACAGATGTGTGTGATACTATTTTAATAGTGGCAGTGTGCATAGCTCAGTGGCAGCTGTTTAAGATGGGTTGTCTTGAAGGGCTGGTCCCTGTTTTCCTCAAAGTCAATGAGGAAATATGTCACCTTCATTAAGAGCAGAAGTGAATCCTGAGTGACTTGTAGAGAACTCCAGAAATAAGCCCACATGGCCTTGAGCCTTCTAGAGCTCTGTAGTCCTCTGATATTTACAAACTGCAGTACTCTGAGCACCTTTTGTCAGGGTTTGGTGGCCTCAGCTCTCTAGTCAGAGGTTCTTGGAGGACTCAGTTCTGTTCTTGTGTTTTTCCTGATCTTGCCTGTTTATCTGTGATTGATTGCCCTGGTCACTGGGTGCCCCTATTCCTCAGATAAGTGTAAGTGCAAGACCTTAATTGTGGTATTTAAAACCCCACACTTTTAATGCTGAATGGTGGACTGCTTAATCCTTGCAATTGATACACGCATGAATTTGGCTGCCTTTGCGTGCTTGTTTCCTGTTTGATTGTCTCTGCAAGGGAACCTGTGTGGTTGGGTAGCTGTACCTTCCACATGTCCCAGAGATCTCCAGCAGGCTCCCAACCTGCTCTCGTAAGGCTTGCCATCTGGGGAGCAAGCCATGGGAGCTTCTCTGGGAGGTGACCCAGGCACTGTGGGGTTCAGCATGGTCCCAAAAGTCACTGAATGTCTCAGAGAGTCCTCATCACATGGTGGTCACCATCAGCATTTTTGGGAGTTGGAGAAACTCCATGGTGAACAAGAGAGAACAACATCCTTCTCAACAGGCTCTCCAGCATGTAGGCAAGGACAGCCCTTTCCTTCTTTTCTGGAGCAGTCCTGGGAATTGTCTCCTGCTGGTCTGTACAGTCCTTTGAAGGCTACAGTGGTTTGTGGGGAATGGAGCCACTGCAGATCCAAGTCATGTGCTTGCTTCTTATATGCATTCTTACGGCATCTCTGAAACAGATGCAAATTGAATTTCAAACAAAAGATATCACCACAGCTGCTACAGTGGTGAATGACCCATTCTTTGAAAACTGACACTGCCATACACATTTGCAGGTGTACATCCTGGGCTGATAGGCTTTGGGTATGATGTAGCATTCCTAACAGAAAAATAACCATTGAAGAGCTGCTGTTAAAATATAAAAATCTTCTTTTTCTCAAAATGAGTATATAATTTTTTTTTTCTCAAGATATATTTTTTGTCATATAATCAAATGAAATATACTTGCCTTTTTAACATATGTGACCTCTTTAATTAATCTATCTTTTTTGAAAGTCTGTTTTCTAATATACTGGTACTGTGGAAAAGTCGTATGTCTAATTTACATGTCCAAATTAGTTTCAACTTAGTTATATTGAATGATAATAGATTTCTTTTTCATATAATTAATGTTGTCTGCAAATGTAATGTGGATTAAATTTATCATTGTAAAGATCTTAAGATTTTAATATTTTTGCAGAGGCATAAATACAGTGTAGCTATAATTATTTCATTATGTATGTATAAAAATAGGATACGGGGGAAAGTGCATGCTTTCCTTCACTGATTACTCTTAATGTCTCCCAAATTTCCTGATTTACAATATTCTCCAAGGATGTAGATTTTTCTAATTGAAGTACAGTAATTTGCATATTTTTAGACCTTGTGACACAGTTAATTGATATGTCATTACTTATACGGCACTGAATATATTTTATACATTCACTGCAGAGCAGGCTTAACTTGAGATGCAGTGGCACTTTTCAAGGAACTCGAAACTATTGCATTTGGTTTAATCTTTTCCTTTCCTTCCTCTCCCTTTCTTTAAAAGGCTAAGCAAAAATGGATGATGTAGTAATTGGTGTAGTTCCTGTTCAAATGTACTCGTTAAAATAATGTTACTGTGTAAATGACAGGATGAGAAAAGTAAGATCAAGTAAACAAAGAAAGGAAGAATAATGGGAGAGACAAGGACAAAGAAGATAAGGTTAAGGCTGGGGGGGAGCTAAATGTCAATAGTATCAGTGCTGGGTGTTTGAAAACCAAATTGTTCTGTTTTCCTTTACGCTGTTCAGTATAAACTTGTTAAATGGTCACTGTGTCTAGGAATATTTTAAATGGGCCTTTTAAATTTAGGAGCACTGTATTTATTATGGATGCTAGCAATGAGCCTAATAGTGCTCCAGTATTCAAAAAGGGTCAGAGTTTCTCTAGTGGCAACATATTTATTTCTCCTGGTGCATACCCCTGCAGAACTGAATGCTTTTAATGTTTATTTGCTAACCAGGAAGATGGCTCAGTCATGTAAAAAGAACTGAAGGGATTATAAATTTATTTTTTGAGGATCTGGTTAGAGGTATGGCTCATTGGTAATGGCAGTCTTATCTCTGGTGGAAGATTTATTACTATTGACCATTCCTTACGTGGTGGTAAGGGGGAGTGGATGCAGGGTGAGAGACCAGGATCCTGCTCCTTGCCCCAGAGAAGATGGGCTGTGTTAATGGCAGGCAAAGGTGAACATCAGTGGAGATGTGGGAAGCGTTGGGCTGTAATGGGTCAGGCCACAGGTGCAGCTCAGAAGTGCTGCTGACCTTTCTGATGATCATCTCCTGAGAGCAAAGATTGTGTGCCGTGTCTTCAGACAGTGTCTGCAGGTGCAGCAAGGAGCAGGGTGTGCCAGTTCAATCATGGATGTGGTGCATTCCTGTGCACTTGGCAGCCCTCAAGTGAATTGCTTTTGTTTCTGGCCCTGCAATGTATGTGAGGCCCAAAATGTATGACTTACACCTGTGTTTAGGCCACCTCAGTTTGCCCTATGGGACTTACACTCTGAGTTGCTTATGATCTTTGTTATTTAAGGACTGCATGTCTTATGTGCTCTTTTTTTTGTGTTTTGGGAGGATGAGGTTGGGTGTGAGAGCAGAAGACATCACTGGAGTGAGAATTACTAAGGGAAGCTATCGCATTTTCTTAAAAAGTGTACTGTCTTGGCAGGAGTTTCTTCTAAGGCAGCAGTAAAAAAAATATATATAAAACTACTGAGCACATCTTTTAAAACACTTGTACACTGGAGGCTTCTCGCTTCAAGATACTTCTTCTTGAATCAAGCTCCAGAGACAAATATGAATTCTGAATCCTGGCTACAGAAGTAGAATTCACTTTCATATCAACTTGCTTTTTTCCTTTTTTTCCTTCCCAGCAGAAGGGGTGAGGAAAGGGATAGAATGCCAAAAGTGATTCTGGTCTCTCCCTCTGAATTTGGGGTTCCTACGCTCATCTCAGCCCAGAACATTCAAGCAGCTGCAGAGAATGTAAATGATGATAGAGCAGGAGCTCAGGAGTGGATATGGGGGTTCTGGCCAATTAGTGTTTCATTTGGATCTGATTTTGCTGTACCCCCAAACCTGCCTGAAATCTCTCTCCCCAGATAGGCAGTGGACCATTTACTGGCATAAGGGCACATTTTAATGCTCTGGGGGGGGGGAAAAAAAAAAACACCTATAGGGAACTGTGCAGACCAAAGTTGTTGAAATTGAGGGAATCTTCATTTGCAAATTGTGTGGTTTGTGTGTTGGTTTATTTTTTTTAAATTTAAACAAACTATGGTGGGCTTCCCTAGGTAATAAACATTAAATAGTAAAAAGCATTTATTCTTGCAGAATCATAGCATGGGAAGAGAGTTCAGTTCTTAGGACAGCATTAACTTCACATGCCTTTAACCATCTATGAGACAGCTGTTTATGATATGCCAACTGTTTAGGCGCTGTGTCATTGGGGAAGGAGAGAGAGGGGTGTCTTCAGGACATACTTCTCACCACTCTTTGGTGCCAAACTGTGGCTGTGACAACTGATATACATGAGAAAATCACCAGAAGTGTTCAGGAGATTCTGCTGTGCTGCAACAACAGTTTTATCTGCAGATGCAGTTTCAGGATGGTCTGAACACAGGATCGTTAAAGTGACTTCTTTTGTTAAAGATAAATTTTAACACCAGGAATAAAATAAAAATATACCACATTTAAAAAAAATGGTTTCATTTTCTGCTTGAACTTTTTAGTGGTGGTCCAGCAGAAAGTGTAGCATTTAGGAATATTACAGTATAATCTGTTCTGTATTGTTAATAACAATTAATAGAGACATTCCTTGATGATTGCATTAAATGAGGTGATTGATTTTGCACTGGAGAGCATCTTTTCTTACAGAATACTTTGAACTACTCTGAGAAAAGATACTTAAAATGAAAATATACAGTTCTTAAAGAAATATTTTATCAGTTCAAAACAGCACTGAGCATCAATAAATTTATACTGTACGCCCTAGTTCTGAAAAAGTAATGCAAAGCCTTTGGATGTTTTTACATTGCTGCGTCTCTCATTTTGCTCATCGTGCAACTCTCAGGTTTTACTGCCCTTGAAAAAGAACTGCACTTAGGCATCAATTGTGTACACACAGAGCGCTGTAATTTCATAGACGAGTACATAAGGTGCTGCCATCTTACAGCTGAGCAGTGCGTGTGTGAGTGGTGCTAATCTCCTGTTCTTTGTGAAGATTTCTGAAGGTTACTGTGCAAATACAACCTGTGGACTTCTGCCTTGTTAATGGGAAGGGAAACCTGCTAACACTTGTCTTTCCAGGGAAAGAATTTAGATTTTGCTTCTCTGTATTTTGCTCGTTAACCTTATTGCAGTTTCCTTTTTAAGAGCATCACTGCAGTTTCCTCTGTCTCTGACCTAACATTTCCTCCCTCTGATACCAGAGTGCCTCATAATCTGCCCAGGGAAAAGTCATTAGTGCACCCCTGAGGTGCTGCTGCTTCTGGGATAGGCCCTCATAGTTTCATGTCTTTGCAGGTCCAGGAAAGGATATGGAGGTTTAACTTCGCCAAGTGAATCTTCAAAGGAATTTTAAGAGGGCAGAATATAATTACCGGAGCTGAAAATTTGCCAAGACCCTGGTTGAAATGCCCACTCTTGCGAGTTTTCTGTTAAAACTACTAGCCCGGATAAGTCCCGGCCTTTCAGAAGTCAGTGGTAGTTGTCCCCTGGATTTTGCCCTGCAAATCAAATCACCTTTAGTCCCATCTAAGTCACATCTGGACTTGCAGTCCTGGGCTGCAAAGCTCCTGGTGTCTTCAGGGTGATCTGTGTATAACTGGGGTGTATGCATGTAATTGATCTCCAAGTAAGGATAAGGAACAGCTTGCATGCAGCTGGAAAAAGAACGAGGAAGCATGCATTAGAAAGTAATGCTAGCTGGAAATCAGGGGTGGCAACTTTTCATTCTGGTTGCAAAACACAAAGAAATCCAATGGCTGAAATTTGAAATTTGACAAATTCAGCCTTGAATGATACACATTTATTGTGAGGGATAAGGGTAGTTTGCTGTGAGGTGCAGGGCTTTCCATGGCTTGTGTTTTTTGAGATGAAGTTGGAATGGCCTGTTGGAAGAAGTTATTTTCTCCTGTAGTAGAGTACCTATGGTCCTTTAGAACTACGGTGAGGTATGAGTGTGTTTTCCTTCAGCTTTGTGCTCAGAGCACTTCTTACTCTTTTTCTTTTGGATACTGTGGGCAGAACTGGGTCACCTTCACTGCTTTCAGCACATCCATCACCCTTAAAGTCCCACCTCCGGAAAGTGGTTATAATAAAATCTTATGTGTCAGGACTCCAGCCAGTCACATGCAAGAAGCTGGACTTTTTCTTCCCCCCTCACATAATTAATTGGATTTGTTAATGTTTTAATAACTGTTTCTCTCTAAAGCCTGATGTATTCCACACTTGCAAGTGGCGCTCCAAAACGGGGTAGGAATGCTCCCTCCTGAGCCCCATTGTTTGTGTATGATGGACACGGACACAGTCTTGTGTATCATCATGTGAAGACTGGAAGAAGTCTATCAGATTAGCCAGATGTGAATGTGTGGTCACCTTTCTTGAGTTTTTTCCTCTGCTGCCAGGTTCTAACCTGATTTCCTCCTATTTGTAAAGTCTTTGGTATTTGATTGAGCTTCTATTTCTGTTTTTCATATGTTTAACTCTGGTCATCTGAAAGCTGAACTTGTGTAATTTAACTGAAAGTTTGGGTTGAATGTAGAGCATCTGGGTGAAATGTGATAGTCTGTGGGTTGACAGAAATTGGGCAGCTTAACCTCATGGTTTGTTCTGTCTGGAAACTCTGAAAATTATCTCCTTTCACTTTTATTGTCCAGATATTTTGATGATAGATTTCAGTCTATTCTCTTACAGATAATTAAAATGGAAGTTAAACCTTCATGTTCTTCTCATTATTATTAACTGGTCTATCAGCATAAATCTCTTAAAGTACTTACAGAGAGGCCATGACCCCCAAAAGCATAATCTTGTGGGTCATACATGGATAGACACACACATGCATGTGAGCACACTGCCTTGGCATGATCCTTGTTAGCAGAGGAGGGAGTGGAAAGACCAGGAGAACTTCTCAAGTGAGTGCAGGAGATTGCAGGAGAAGAAACTGTGCTATATTTACAAAAATGAATGACTGGTGGAAACCCTTAAACCGGGAAGGCAAACACTGCCTTTCTTTGAGCCCTCTAACTGTGTTTTTAATGTTGTATTTCAAAAGCTTAAAAAATAAAGATCACACCGTAAGCCTAAGAAGAGAGTGTTTTCTACCAGGGTAGGTCCAGCACTAGGTGCTTATCCATCTTTTGCGCTGCTAACAGATCTGTCTGTCCTACTGGATGAAATAATGAAGTCTTTATTTATTCTCATACAAATGAAGATCATGTTATGCTGATGATATAAATTAGTTATCCTGAAAGTCACCATTCCTGTGGCTTATTTCCATGCTATTAGAATTGCAGAAAATCTGAAAGTAATAAATGTCAATTAATATAAAATGTACAAATAAGTCTTTATTGAAACCCATATTTTTCTAATAACCTCATTGTTTTAAAAAGCATTTATTTTTACTAACTAACAAACTTGCTTTGTTGGGCAATTCATTAGCTGTAGAAATATTTTATTATTTGCACCAAAATTCTGTAATAAAATTCTAGCTGTATCATTTAGAGCTGATTTTTTCATACAGCATTATGCATCAGGTAAATAGGCTGAATGTAAATGTCTACTTTAGGCAGGGTTCATTAACGGTTAGAAGAGATGCAATTTTGACTAGGAATGAAAAATAAAACAATGAACTATTTTGTGACATAAAAATAATCTAACACTTCAAAATGGCTTGTACCAAATCCTTAAGACTGTTAAATTTTAGATGTAGCCACTATTTTTTTTCACTCTACAGTGGTCCAGTGTAAGCCAGAACATAGTTTACAATATTCAATATTATACAAGCATATAGTGCTGAGCAGTAGATCTTATTCAGCCATAAAACTAAAATGCTTGCTGATTTTAAGATCTGCACTGTGAAATGGCAGCAGATCAGGGCTCTTTCTCTAGTGAATATAAGCTGTGACTCAGTTAATTCACTATGTAGATTGGCTCATAAGTTTTCGTGGTAAAGATCAGGTGCTGACAAGACCAAGATAAGACCATTGATCCATTTCTCCCCAGAGCTCGAATAATTGTTATTAGTAGTAATTATATCTTACATTTACATACAGCTATATATTAATAAGTTTCTTATATTACACAGCAAGCAAAAGAGATAATCCTGTCCTTGCTACTCTCAGTAGATCTTTGACTCAGAGGGTATCTCATGTCTGTGACATGGTTGCAATAGGTTTTTATGCTGGTGGTTTTTTTACAAGGAGCTGATCAGCCTTTATTTTAAACTTGGAGAAATCTTTTCTTTTCCATATGAAATGCCTCTGTACCATCTAATATCATGGCAAATGCAGCCAAAGGCTAGAGATGACATTTATATGAGATTTCCAGGACATGACTGCCAGATGTAGAATAGCTGGGATAAGTATAAACTGACTAAAGGATTTTTCTTCCATTTTCTACTACATAGGAGTAGTTTGATATTCCAGAAGATAGAATAATTTGTTCTGTGTTCTTAGTTTCCTGTATGTAATTAAAGCTTCGTATGTGGCAGGTGGTTATCCTTGAATCCTTTTGTTAAAGGGGAGTCAGGAGCACCTGAGATGGCTCTCTGAAAGCCATCGAGTGCTAGCACCACATGAATCCTGGAACAAGCAGAGACAAGAAAGGAACCTAAGTGTTCTGTCCCTTAAGCCTCTTCTCCTCTCTGGTCCTTCTTTCTCCATGAACTAAGGAAATCGTAGTGAGGTGAGTGTTGGTCTCTATTGCTAGGTAACAAGTGATAGGATGAGAGAAACAGCCTCAAGGTGTGCTAGGGGAGGTTTAGATTGGAAATTAGGAAGAATTCTTCAGTGAAAAGGTCGTCAGGCATTGGAATGGGCTGTCCAGGGAAGTGGTTGAGTCACCATCCCTGGAGGTAATTCAAAAGATGTATAGATGGAGCCTTTAGGGAGATGATTTAGTGCTATACTTGGCAGCTCTGGGTTAATGGTTGGACCTGTTGATCTTAAAGGTCTTTTCCCAACCTAATGATTCTATGGCAACCTAATGATTCTGTGTGTCCCTTTCTCTAAAATATGAAATGCCCCAGTAGAGGATTGATACTCCCACTCAAAACCTGTTGAGACCAAGGACTTTAAAAACATATTGCAAAATTTGCTTTGTGCTGCAACCTGAGCACATGCTCAGCTTTCCTGTTGAAAAATAACTATCCAGAAGCTCAGAAATTTTGATTACTTATTCTCTGAATTGAAGAGGTGTCAAAAATAAAGAGAGGTGGACCAGATTTAGGATCTGTCTTCTATTGTGCAGTTTAAGCCTCCTCCTACACCCAGGGGGGTTTAAATCCCCTATCTCAGCATGACACTGCTTCAGGTGAATTTGGCCTGCTGTCTATAATGTATAACCAGGGGAAACAAGGGGGAAAATAACCTTTGCAGCCTCCACTGTACAAACCCAGCAAATTTTATCATTGAGTGTGCTGCTAACCCTTTTGTTAGAGCTGTTGTGCATGGGCCAATGTGTCTCCCAAGGAGATAGTCTGTTTTCTGGGTGAAAATACATTTTACTTCTCCCCTCCTCTTGTCATTACCTCATAGAAGCAAAACAAATCCTTGGGATCCGCTCCAATCTGTTGGGTAAAGGGTATGTTTCCTAATTCAGTTGCAACTCAGTAGTGCAGTTTGTGAAATAATAATATATATACTGAAGGCTCTGTGGGGGACTGCAGTGAAGCAGTAGTTACTACTCATAAAGTTTTTTAATAGGACGTGAGTTTCCGGATTCAAGGGAGAGAACATTAATGTCCTTAACAGAATGTTGTGGAAAATAAATACTGCACAGCACCAATCTCGTGGCAGTTTCAAAGGATGTCTAAAGAGGATCATTATGAGACCATTTATGATGGAACATGACTCCATTGCAAGTCTTTGGAGTCTCTGCTGGGATGTTGTTCCTACTACTTGAGATTAGGAGAGGAAAGCAATTTCAATAGAAGTCTGTGGAGACTATGTGGCAATTACATTGCTGACAATATCAGTATGATTTTAGTGTGAGTCTCTGGAGACCTTAACTTCTCAGTGAAGTAAAATGCATCATGCCCATACAAATTATATTATTGTTTGAAATAAACCAGGATAAGTTAAGGCTAAACAAGTACTGGAATAATAGGCGTATTCAAATCGATTTGCCTTGTGGCAGGAAATGCTGCCCACAGCCTTGCCACAGCCCCCTGCCACAGTCCTTCACCCCCTGCATGATTTGTGGGTGATGATTTCCCTGGAAATCCTAGGTAGAAAGACTGGCTTATTTAGGTGTCTGTACAGTTGGTGGCCAATTTAGAGAGGGAATTGTACAACTGGGTTGTTTTGCTGAGCTCCTGCTCTGCCGGTAGTGATTTGTGGGGTCTGGAAATTGCAGAAGGTGAAGCTGTCAGAGGCAGCAGTCTGTCAAAAAGAGACTAAGGAGGGAGCTGGGGTTAAAAATGTGGTGATGGATGAGTACAGCTTTTGGCCTCATGGCAGTGTTGAAACAATGACTGGTTTAAACCATCTGGACTGGGCAATGGTTGAAGTCTGCCGAGCTCAGAGAAGGAGTTCCCAGGTTTTGCTTTTCTAAAAGTACTCCAGTGCCCTTGCTCTTGCTGATGTTTGGCAAAGCCACTCCCTGAGAGGCTATTGCAGTGCACAGCTGGTTCCTGAAGCAGTAGAGTACCAGCAAAAAAAGACATCCGGGTGCCTGTTGACACTGTCTGGGAGCCAAGCAAGCCCTAAAGCTTTTCTTGCCCATTGGCTACCTGGGACTTTTCCTTCACTTCCCTTAAACTGCCTTATATAGGCTGTGAAGGGGGAGCCACAGCATTTGCAGGGCTGGAGGAAGGCAGTCTGAAGCAGCCAGGATAAAGTGCAGCATTTGCATTTTATTGATTCTTACCTATTGACTCCAATGGGATGAAGTGTCTGTGAAAGAGAAGTGAGACTGGCAGACAGACAGGAGCTCTGGCTTCACAGGCAGGCTGGCCTCACCTGACAAGAGCAAGATTATATAAACAAACATCCCAGATATTTCCTAGGTCAAATCTAAGAAGAAGCAATGAAAAGGAGTTCCATTCCCAGGAAGGATACGATTTACCAGAAAAAGTTTAGTTTGCATTTGATCACTTCTGCAGATAAAAAGGAGCAAGGAAATTACATGAGAATTTTGTGACAGAGTGCCTTGTGCCAGCTACGTTTACGGAGCCATTTTCTGTAAGCTGGAGAATGAAAAAACTTAAATGTACATCTCACACAGGAGGTGATTTCTCGTTTGGTGACTCAGATGTGGAAATGAAGAAATATGCCATAGTCTGACCTTTCAGGTATGAGGAGGATGTCTGAAGGGGTGCTGAATATCCAAAATAGTATATTGAGTGCACAGTTTTACTCAGTGTGTTTTATAGGAATCATTTTATTGGAAAGGCTAAGCACATACTGAGGGAAATATGTTCAGTAAGGGTATTGATCTTATTAAGGGTCCCTCTGCAGATGTATGCATGTGTGTATATATATATATATATATATATGTATATGTACACACAAACTCAAAGCTGCTTTTCTGATTGTGGCCAGTTTATTACTCGTTCATTAAAAAATCATTCCTTCTGTGCTCTATCTCTGTACATGGTTTGGAGAGGAAGGGTCACTGAATCACCTCGTGGGTCCTCTGGATCCTGGGAGTCAAAACTACCCTGATGTAACTCACAGTCCTAAGATGCTCACTGGAATCCTGGCAGCCATCCCAATGCAGTGTCAGCTGCATCCACCAGGTTTGGTGGCCAGTGATGGTCACCTTCCCATCCCGGCAGAGGGTGGAGACACAGCTCTTCCCAAGCCTTCTGGGAAGGGGTGGACTGAGCTGGCATGGCTGAAATGGGGCGCCTGAGTCCAGCAGTATCAGCTTGAAGAAAACCATGTGAAAAGCAGTATTGGGAAACCTGTTGTGTCCAGTGCCTATGCTGCACCTAACAAACTGGAACCATGACAAATTATCTTCTCGCTTTATTTTGTGTCTTATAATTAATTGTTGAGCTCCCATGTAAAATCAGTCAAGCACCAGGACAGTGACTCTCTGTACAGCCCTACAGGAAACATGGCCCCAGCCTGTGGGGTTCCCCAGCAATAGCTGTGAGAGGTGTTCCCACCATCAGTATGTACCAGGCACCAGCTGTTTGTTTCTTCCTCTCTGGCCCAGCAGTGCCCCCAGTGCCTTTGTGCCCCTTTTGCTCCTCATCTCCCAGCCCAGATTTCCCCACAGCTCTTTTTCTGACTGCCAAGTATATCCTTTTATGGATGTTTTTCAGAAACATCAACAGAGCTGTCCCTCCTCCTTTCTGCTACATTCTTAAAAGACATGGAGTTTCAGACAGAAGGCATTTTGAACATGGAAGTGGATCTGATTGTAAATAAAAGGGTAGCTGACTTCATTGCATAAAAAAGAAGTGCAAAATACTCTAAAAAGAGAGAAGAAGAAAAAAGGAAGTTGGGATTTTTTTTCTTCCAGTTGAAGTGATGTTAATCAAAGAGTTATGAGTATCAGATGAAATGAATGATTTGAATAGCATGTTCCTTTCATCCTGCAAAGTCTTCTGTGCTTAAATTTAAGGATATGTTAAATTTTATTAGAAACTGACACAAACTCTGTGTGAGGAAACATGTTTCAACACTGTTTTTAAATGTCTTCATTTATCTCTTTAAACTCCTAAATTCTCCTAATGGATTTCCCATGCTTATTGGTATATAGGTTAACTGGAGGAGAAAATAACATACAGTTTTGCAAATCATGGCCTTGCTGCTGTTCATACCCAGGGTGCGGAGGGGTGACAGTGGGGCAGCTCTACCTCCTGCTTCTCTGGTCGGGGTGCCCCATGGGTGCCCCATGGGTGTCCACCTGCATCCCAGAAATGCCATTTGGCACTCGACCTCTCCTTTCTCTCCATCCTGAGTGGTAGTGTCACTGAATGATGGCACCCCTTGTTTCCAGCTATCCCCAAGAAATGGGATGAGTTGTGTCTTATGTGCTGTACTGAAAGAAGTACATAAGACACAAAGAAGTGTGTTTAACATGCTTGGCTTCAACCAGCAAAGTGTTTTTCACAGAGTCACCAATCTGCTCAATTTTCATCTGTAAACCTAAGCCCTCCTGCTCTTTCTGAGACCATAGGTGACCCAGTATCTAAGGGTGAGATCCTGCCTACACAGTAAGAAGAGTAAAGGATATGCAGTTTGAAAGTGCTTTTGCCTGTAATTTTGTCTTTCTTGTTATTCTGCCTTCACTCTGAATGCTTTTAAGTCATTGTGGCTTCTTTCTTAATCTGCTGAAAGAAAACAATAGGCCTATCGTTAAATTTAAATGCAAGATACAATTAAAAGCTCAGATCTCTGATGAGGCCTTTTAAAAATCCCTCTGTAGATGGAAGAAGGTTTCTTTTCCGTTGGGAACTCTGCATTATTTAGTAGATTTGCCTTGCAGGACAGATCATTTCAAGGCTTTACGTTAATATAGAGGATCAAACATTTCTGTGGCCTGAATTAAAGCAAAATAATCACCAGTTCCATGAAAGTTTGTGGTTTCCTGAACAGACTTTTCTCTTCCCTACGTTCTTGTCCCTGAGTAGATTTTTTTCCCCTAAACCCTCTTATTTGACATATTCTATTCTTCCTGGAGTGCGTCTTCGATCTGGCTTCCTAGTGATGCATCTCAGCCTACTCAAAGACAATGAGAGTTTCACTTGGCTGTTCCACTGCCTACTGTTGTGGGCACCCAGGAGTCCATGCCCCAAACGCTGACTCCCAGAAACCAGAGAAGCTCTTTCCTTTATTCAAATAAAAAATCCTGTTAATTTTACCATGTGCTGTTCATGGTCTTCAGCTGCTCATTAATGTCTCTCCTTTAGAGCAAACTCTGTAAATGTAGAACTTTTTCACTTTTGTAGTTTATTCTGCTTTGGTTGGATTTGTTGCTGGCCTCTGTCTCTCCAACTAAGCAGCATGTTTCTAATACTTCTTCAGTTGTCTTGAAACGATACTGTACTATTCAGTGCTTATATTGGTCCCCGGGGGGAAGAGGTACAGCTCAAACACATTCAAAATGTGAGTTATTTCTGGGGGAGCAAAGCATTATGCATTTTACATCTCCTTTAGTACATAGGACATTTTGGCATACACTGATTTGTTATGAAAGAGAATATTCATACAAACTAAAATGTTTTATTTCTGCAGTGACTGAGATTTTACAAAAGCGGTAGTTCTTTATAAAGTACTTCTCCCCACAGTGTTTTTCAGTGAAACTCTGGCTGCCAACTGTGGTTTTTGGTGCTAGAATGCTGTCTGAGCCACGACAGGCTTGGTGGCAGCCTCACATCCACAAGCTGTAAATGATGTATGAAATGCAAAATCCTCACTTGCCCCGCGCATGGGGAGGAGGGAAATGATGCTTTGCTGCTGCTGGTTCTCTGTTCTCTTAGCTGAAACTCCTCAGCGAAGAATCATTAAAAAATAAATACAACAATAAAGAAAATGAAAAGACAGCTGGAAGACATTGCAAAACTGCAGAACAAACAACCAAGAGAGCCAGTTAAGGCCACCTACCACTGCTCATGGCTGGCTACATGAAATGACTGCCAGGCACACTCCCTTCTTCTCTGACTTGATTCTTTTTATTTTCCTGAGGAACGGTGCTTCATATCAGTCATAGCACCTGGTTGAACCCATCTACTTATCTTTTCTTTTAATTAAGAAATAATGTCAGTGGGATGAAAATAAAACTTGACAGGATGAAGATCTCCTACTGTATTATAAAAACAATGTGAAGGTGAAACTGAGATATTTATTTTTGAAAGCAAGAAATCATTTTCTAGTGGCAAGATCCTATTACTGGGAGCTTGTTGTTGTTATATTAATGAATGAGAAATGTGTACAATGAAGTGAACAATGGCAGATTTGACCAGACAAGCAGAAGCTAAGCTCCTCACACAGGCAATGGTGCAACTGAGGCTAGTGGTTGACTGCTATTTTTGGACATCTGTCCTGGCTGACACGGACAGTATTTTGTTCTGCATTAACTGACTTGAAAAATTTCCAGAGACCCCTGGTAAAGTGATGGGGGTGTCAGGTCCTTGTTGCTCTTAGCTCCTATTGACTACAGTGGTGCTGGGGATGGTTAAGAAGGCCGTGTGGCCATCTCTAAGGCCCTGAATTTGAACGTGGAGATGTCTGTCAGGCATATGGACCTCCTCGTATTGCCTGTAGAAGGCTGATTTCTCGACAGTGGGAACCTATATGAAATGCTGAGAAGAATAGTTCTTTCCTTAACTTTGCATTCCAGACTACTGAATAATTGCACAGACTATTTACTGAATAATTGCAGGGAAGTGTCTTGATCCACTTGAGAGAGCCCTCTGCACTCTCCTCAAGCCCTCTTCATATCCTAGGACAAATTAGCCAGGACTGGCTTTTTTTTCCTTTAGAGGAGAGCTAAAAAAACCCATCTTCACTTCCACGATGTAGCTGACTGATCAGAAAGTTTGGCTGTGGAGATGTTTGAGGGTTTTGATTGTCTTTTTTCTTGTGTGGTTTTCCACCAGCATGCCCACCCACCCTCAGCAGTGTGGCTGCAGTGGTGGGCTGTAGGTTGGCTTTGTGGGGGAAGGTGGGGAGGGACCAGGAGGTCTTCCCCACCTTTCTCACCCTCTGAGCTGAAGTGCTGCCCAAAACTTTGCCAGAGCTGGGCAGACAGCCAGTGGGGCGTAAAGACAGGCGGTGATTAGAGCAGCTGGTAGGGAACCGTGCGTTCTTGCTCCCAGGAATATGTCTGTATTTCTAATTTAAATCACTCTCAGATACAATGAAGAATAGAGCATTTTGATCAGAGTTAGCGATGACCTATTTAACATTTAAACTGGTTGGCACTTATTTGAGGTCGTTTATGAGTCCCTAATGAGTTTAATGAGTTCTCTTGGATATCAGCATTTACTACTAGTATAGCTTCATGGTCCTGAATTCAGGAGATGTGAGTGGCTGGTTTTGTGACCTTGGGCAATACCCTGAATGTAGTGGTGCCTCAGTTTCCCATAAAGATGATAATTGCAGGATAATCCTTTCATGTCTGGTTGCACTGTGAACTATATGGGAGAATCATTTTAGCTCATTTTGTTTGTGTCATACTCTGGGCTCCTGGCTTTCTGTAGGGCCTCTAAATGATGCTATTTTAAAAATGAAAGATGATGGTTAAAAAATGCAGGATAGCATGACAGGGACACACATATCTATGTAAGAACTTGTCTCAGAGAAGGCAGAAAAATAGCAGTGTCTGTTAGTCAAAGTGATGCAGTCCCAGGACACCACAGCAATTATTTCGTTTGTATTACTTTCTGCCCATGTGAGAACCCGTACCCCCTTTCCAGACTTTCAAACAGATAAGCAATTTTTTAATTGATGCTTAGCCTGAATATATCTAATGTCAGCCAACTGTTGTTAATAGGAGCTATTATAACATAAAAGTGCTGATATTTTAAATGCAGTTGGTCAATCCCAGCAGGACTATACATTCAGGCCTCTTCTATAAGGCTGTATTAGTCATTTGACACTGGTGCTGAATTTATATTTTCAGATCCATGCCAGCTATTGAAAGTTGACAACTAATTCTGGATAAAACTGATTGGAATTGATAAACCCTCTTTTATTTTGGGGTGAAAATTGGAAGTAGCTGCTAGTCCAAATAGAATCTCTTATCTAGTATGGCACGATGGCATTTAATGAAAAACATTCAAGAAAATCTACTCTTGGATTGCCCTGAAGATAGAGAGTTGCAGAGTTGGATGCAATTCAAATCAGTAGTTCTTTATTTTGCGTAACTTTGGGGCATGCAGAGACGTTTCATCAGTACCTGATGTCATTAACTCTGGCGGCCAACACCTAAATGTGTTATTCCTCACGTGTAGAAAACATTATATTATTAGAGGAATGCTTCAAAGATAAGCAAATACGTTTGTTTGTTTCATATTCTTTGCATATGGTAATAATGACACCTTAAGTTATTAGAACTGAAACGTGTTTTAAATCTGAATGTTGTTTCCCCTTTATAAAAAACATTACCTTAGGCTTGCAATATTACAGAGACTTTGGCATTGGCAATTTGTTCATTTTTAAACACTGACTGTAGCTCTGCTCCTTATTTTTTTCATGTAATACCCCAAAACAAGCTGAAACACTGCTCAGAGGTGGTGTACGTGGTCAAGCAAGCTCCTGCTACTGCAGCTCTTCTTGTTGCCCAGAAACTGCATTACCATCAGGTTGTGGGCACACGGAGAAGCCTTTGTGAAAATTAGTCACAGCCTAACACTGTGACAACACGTCTGGATGGACGTGGCACCGGGTTTAGCTTGTGCCTTGCTGCCTTGTCATACAGGCAGAGCTGTTGCCAGTGTGTCTGTCCCTCCTGTGTGGATGGTTCCTTGGGAGCATGGGAGGACTGGAGGTCATAAGCCAACTTGAGCTCTGTTGGCAGTTCTAAAAATAAAATGGATATCAGCCAGGCTTGACAGTGTCACCTTCAGCCCCTTCATGGCTGTGTGGCACAGTGGTATGTGAGGTGCTGTGGGGCTGTGTTGCGTTTTCCAAGGAGCCCTTCCATTTCAAGGACAGTCTGCCCAACTTTGCAGGAGGAACGGCCTTGTACAAGATTGGCTTTTCTTTTCTTTTGACTTTCCATGGTGATTTCCATCCTTCTTCCGTGCTGCCACCTATTCTGGTATATTTGAGGCATTATTTCTTATTCTTGTAAATACAGATAATTTAGGCATTGCCCTGGGTGCTGTCATGGGGTGAACGCTCAGTGGACTAACTTCCCACTAGTTGTGAATCTGCTCTCCCAGCCATGCCTGTGTTGTTCTGGTAGTAGCAAACTTAAACAAAAGTTATTTTAATTTGCACATAAAAACTAAGCTATGGAGAGAAACTGAGCTTTTATGAGGTAATAAAGCACAGAGTCAGCCTCATGCCTAGTGCTTCCAAGCAGGGTGTCTCTGAAGGCATCTCAGCAGGGATAGAGAGAACCACAGCAAGGTTCAAATGTGGAGGCAACCAGCAGGAAACAACAGGAGTAGGAGTCTAGGTGTGATTTAGGCAGGCTGAATTTAAGCTTAGGAGGGTGACTCAGCTTCTGGGGTGGCCTTCGGATAGGGTAATCACCTGGGCGGAGGAGCATGTAGCATTTTTCAGCCTGCCTCTCCTTCCCGATTTGAGACCTCCCTTACTCACAGTGACAGTTTGGCCACTATTCTGTTTTCCCAATCCTTGGCAGTGAAGGTGCTTCTCTCAGGAACTGCAGGCAAGCTGTCATGCCTCTCCAGTGTGGCCCCCACCCTCTCTTTTGCTTACCAGAGTGCAAGGGAGAAAAGTTTGACAAATTGTTGTCCACCTAAAGGTTCCCAAGTTCTTTTACTCATTTCTATTTTTAGACTGATTCCCTTTGCCTCTTTTTTCCATTGTGCTACATTTTCCCACATTTCTGCCCAGAGGAAATTTTTATAGCTCAATTTTAAAGCCCTTGCAATTGAGGATTTATCCTGGGAATGACACAATCCAACTGGAGTAGCACAAATGGCACAGCTCTGAAATAAAAGGTTATCAAGACTGTAATTTATTTGTTTAGGCCACTCAGAGTACAAAAATGCCACTTATTTCTTCAGCTCCCTGAGTGGCTTGCAGTACGGTGGCTGCTTTCAGACTGTCTTGCTTTCTCCGTCAGTCATTTTCTCTACAGCAGCATTTTTCAGGAAGCACAATTAAAAAGCTGTTTCCCAATATGCCCTCCCTCTGCTGCCATCCCTTACCCCTCAAAATCCCAGCTCAGGCACAGGTTGTTTCCTTGTGTCTCATCCAGGTGATTTGGGGGTGACAAAGGGTAATGAACTCTCCTCATGTCTCATTATGTGGCAGAAGAATGAAATAGTGAAGTGGCAAGCTTAATCTCTGGCAGTTAGGGTGAAAAAGAGAGGAAGGATGTGAAACCCACTTAAAATATGTTTCCCTGTTCTAATATGCATTTTGAATTTATAGAGAATTGACTCGTGCTATTTGTTCAAAGCCAGAAAATGCATGTGGTCTGCAGTTGAACTTATCACACTGTGCCAGGCAGTTTTCAGGAGTGATGGATACTGTTTTTCACAAGTCCTTTCTCCTGAGCTGATTCAAGGCCAGCCACAATAAAGCTGGTACTGGTCATTAGCAGTGTCCCCTGCAAAAGCTGTTCATTTAGGAGATTGCAGGCAGAGGTAAGCAGTGTTTTTGGGACCCTTCCTTGCCCGCAGCTCAGTGGAGTTAGCCACAGAAGAAGACAGCAGGCCCCTGGGCAGTAAAACAGAGCAAGGAGGGATTAGGCTCTCGTTGGCAGACAACTGAAGAGCTGTAGGGAGAGACAAGGAGAAGAGGTAGTTTCTTGCTAAGCATAAGGAAGTTGTGATGTGCTCCAGCTAAAGCCGTGCAAGAGAGGCAGATAGCCCAGCTCCCCAGTGCACATGGTATGTGCTGGTGCCACAAAGGACTCCTTCTTCCCAGCAGGTGCAGCACGTATGTGTTGGCTGGGCTGCCCTTGTCGGGAGGAGGAGGTGCAGGCAGAGTGCAGGGGAGCCTGCACGGGGGCAGATGTGCTGTGCTGCCTGCTCTGGGGCAGGAAGAGGAGCTGTGTGTTTGGGACAGCTGCAGCGGTCTGGAGGTGGAGGCAGAGGGGAGGGTGGGCTCCTGTGGGAGTGTTTCATCAGGAAAGTTTTATGTCCCCTTTGCTCTATCTGCAGCAAATGCAAGTTTGGTGGCACCATCAGTGCTTTCCCTACTTCCCAATTTAATCACTGGGAGATGCTCCGAGAGTGGGGATTGGAAGGGACTTTGGAGGACAAGGATTACAGTGTTTGCCTTGAACAAGGAGCATGGTAATTAATATGCCACTTTTTGACAAATGGGTATTTTGAAGAACTGGAAACAAGTGAGTCAGGGGCCTTTCACCTCTGCTAGTGTGGAGTGTTTGCAGCTGGGCAACCACCCAAAAGAAAATCTTCATCTTCTGCTTACAGCTGTCAGCCCGTGCTACAGCTAGCTGAACGCAGGAGATCTAGATCCCCAGCATTTCTCTTTTTATCTGAAAAATACGGAAGCAATTTTAGATGATGTGTGTCACTCTGGAGTTCTATTTTGATCTTCTTGAATCAGGCTGGAAGAGTTGAGGGGGGCTGTCATGGACCAGGCAGCTCTGGTTGAGCCCTGCAATCTAGGCTCTTGTGTTGAGCACCATATGTGCAGACACATGATGGATATATCTTTCTTCTGAAATAGACCTATTTTGTGTGATGTCTAATATTTTTTAAATCTTTCTACATAGCCTCTTGGCATTTTTCTTTCCTCTGGTGTAAATTTATAACCAAGAACTTAGTCCAGTGCATCAAATATAGAAACAGATAAACTTTCTTTTCCATTTGTCTGCTGTTCTGTAAAACACTAATGAATAGACCAAATCAAAACCTTCCACTGAAAAATGCCTTATCCCACATGAAGCCCCCTCCTCATCCCCCTGCCCACTGCATGACCCATGAGGAGGGAGGATGTCAAGATCTGTTTCAGCAAGGCTGTAGGCCCCACCGCCATGTATGCACAGGCTGCTTGTTTGCTGTGTCAGGTGAAGCGATGCTCCTTGCAGGCTGTTGCTCAAGTGTCAGGCTCTTCCCACACGGACAGGTACCACCACCATCAGCTGGGTAAGCCCCAGCCGTGCATGGAGGAGCCAGAATATCAGAGGGAGATATGCTCTGGGTGTCCTCGCAAGAATTTCCTGCTTTCTCAGCAGCTCACAAATGAAGAGCTCACAGCCACTGTGGTTACACAGGCAGGCCCAGTAACCAGCTATGAAGAGGTTTGGAAAATACTGCGCTTATCAGTGTAAGAGTTTGGCCCTTATCACCACTGGTCTTATTCCCTTAGCAAGAAGTAGAGTATGAGTGGAGACACAGCAAATATAAATAATAAAAGGGCTCTTCAGCTACCCTGCGTTTTTAAATAGTAATAGTGGCTGAAGTCTGTGAGAATGTGATAAGTATCAAACACTTATTTTTCCAACAGAATGACAAATGTGTCTGGTTAAAAAAGGGTAACTGGGTAATGTGGAGTACAATAATATCTCAGCAGTCTCCCATTTCTTTTTAAAGAAAAGTACAAACCGTAATGCATGCAAGCTCGCATACAGTGGGAAAATGAGTTTCTCAAAACATATGCTGGTTCCTAAGTAGTGTCTGTAGAAATACGTGAGCAACTAGAAAACAAATGTAAAATCTTGAGCTGGTTGTTTTGATAAGCACGTCAATCATTCTATGTTGCTCCAAATTGTGAAGAGCTTGAGATTTTATAGTACTTTTAGGATGCTGTACAGATTACAGAACTGTAGCCCATAGAACACCACACTGAAAGGGCCCTCAAAGATCTTCTGGTCCAACCTGTCTTGGCAAAGACACAGATAATAATGTAATAATGTCTAGACAAGATAATAATGTAATTTGAAAATAAGTACTAAAGATAAAAATGCTGTCGTTTCTGCCACTGGAATAGCTGATCCGTAGCTATCCCAGTGCTGGAAGATGTCTTCTGGCTGGATAGGAGGGTTTCTAAGTCTCCAAATGTGTGTATTGCATACTCTAGAAGGGAGACTGAAGCATTGCAGCAGAAGGCAGCAGAGATTGTCACTTATAGTAAAGCAGTGCTGTCTGCTGTCATAGGGGAGGGCTATAAATGTGATGTCCTGTATCTGCCTGCTAAAGAATCCTGTACTGTCCCTTCTGATCTGCAAATTATGCATGTATTTCTGTCTCTTCCCCTCAAACTTGCATTTGTATATGGATAGCACACAGCAAAGGTTTTAAATTTTGGTGCTATGGGTCCAGCTACAAATAGGTTTTGCTTTTGTATTTTCCGTATGGAGTAAGGGAACAGGATTTGCCCTAGTTTTGTGTCTCATTTCTTGGACAGAGTTATGGGCACAGGGGCCTATACAGGTGGCCTGCACATGCTCTGAAACCATTTGCTTGGGACTTCTGACATCCGCATCTGTGGCTGTAGAGATTTGTATGTCCAAGGCATCTGGCCAAATTCCTCTTTCTTCACCTGGAAATAAACTTTCAGGTGGAAAAAGAGGTCATGCCTGGGGAAGCTGGGACATATGACAGCTCTAGATGAAGGTTAAATTGTAGATTTGAAAAAAAAAAAATCCCAGTACTTGCTGCTTAAATCCCTACTGCATAAAACCCTATCCATGTGCTTTTTGTAGGTAGGGGGCTGTATGCATGTGTAGGCTGCTTTACAACACCTCCGCATTTGCTTTCTATCACCTGAATCCAACCCATTTTTTGCAATTATTCTGGTTTTAAAATATTTTCCTAGGGTACTTTAAATGTAAAAAAGCATATTGATTTTTAAAGCATTATATTGTCATTTTTCTGTTTTATTAAAAAACAAACCCCGCACCAGCTTAACATATTTCACAGCTTGCGTCCTGGGCTTGAAAGCTCTGCAGATACAAACATGATCACAAAGGAGAGAAAAAAAAAGTATTGAAATGTAAAGGATCTGTGTTACTAGATGAGTGGAAAATTAGCTCGGTAACTATTTTGCTGCTACCTTGCCAGTATATATATCTTACTCTCTGATTGAAGATGAAATAAAGTTCTCTCATCTTGTTTGTGTTGCTGATTTGTTGGATATTTATCGATTTATGGATCATAGCACACAATTTTTTTCCCATCTACGGTAGGAATATTCTGTATTTGTCATGCTTTCTATGAGTAACTGTTTTTCTATGATCTGTAAAACTGGTTTGTACCTATAGTGGCTAGTCATCAGCATTTCCAAGGGCTTTCTTGAAAGATATTCATTCATTCTGCTGGGAATCAGCGAATTACAACTGAACACTAATATTGTACCATCAGATTTTCTGTAAAACATGCAGGAATAGATTTAGATGCAGGTATGTTTCTATTGAATACATCAGTGTATTTTACATCTGTTGTATGGCTTTAATAGTAATAATAATATTGTATGGCTTCCCTGCAGAAACCAAGATACCATATCTTATGGGGAAAAAATGAGGTATTCATCATCCTGTTTAGCCCTTGTGTTGTTGAGCGCTGTAACACCACTGGGGTTGTTTCCACCCTCTCTTAGGAGCTTGAACAGTTCTTGATGGTCCTACTCTGTTCAAGAGGGCTTTGGATCAAAGTAGTATCTGGCAACCTAATCTGTCTGGACAACAGAGTTTTGGCACAGCAGAGCTTTAGGATGTGACTGCAGCCTCACTACTCGGTTTGTCCATCCTTTTGTATGTAAAAAGAAGCAGCAACAAATATACCTCTATGTTGCTTCTGATTTTCTTTTGATTGGGGTAGTTTCTCTGCTTGCCCAGAGACTAAGATCTTCAGACTGTCTGAATTTTGCTTGAGCCCTTACCTTAGGAGCTGTTGGCAGGAGAGGCACAGAGTAAAGCATTGTTCTTATTTCATGTTCTTAAATGTGCTGAGGAACAGAGGTAGTTGCAGCTATTTATTACCTGAGAAATCTCGTTACGCAGGAAATATCTCTGAGGTTGAAGTCTGCTGTCTTTAAGCCTCTTTATGCCACAAGAACAACAGAAAAGGCCTTAGGGCACCAGAGAAAATTTGATCCACAATGTTTAGAAGCATTGCTGTATGGCATGTTAGTAGCTATTGATAAAGTCTCTGCCAAAGACTACTAATACTCTTTTATCAATGATGCTGTTGAGAGCTCAATTAAGTATTGCACCGATCTGTTTCAGTTTATCTTCAAACAGTGCTAAATCTGTGGAAAAGATGCTGACACTTACCGTGGTGTAATTTGTAACTAAAATTTTGATGATTTTTATGACCTGAAAAGACTATGGTTTTTAATTTAGCTGAAGAAGACACCTATGGCTACGAGTGCGGGGTGTTCATCCTAAATGACTTTTCTGTAATAGGTTTTCTAATAGTCAGTGCAGAAATACAGCTTTCTTGTAGATACTTACAAGATGCAGTAAACCAGCAAACTGAAATTAATGCCAGGTTCCAGCCTCTGCATTCATACGACTGCAGTTCCCCATGTCTCTGAAACTGTTCTAATAACAGCCAATTTTTTCTCTAAACAAGTGAGTAAGAAGCATTATTAGCTAATGCTTTCTTGTAACAGCATTCTATTGGAATTTTTCATTCTGTACAATGGAAAGTACTAAATTAAACCATTCATTTCTTCTTTGCAATGTTTCAGAGCTGGCTGGAGCATTTGCTTTTTTGGTGTTTAAAAGATAGTGTACTGATGAATTAATTGTGAGACATATGGATTCTTCTGCCCCTCAGAGCTCAAAACTTCCTTTTCCCCATCCCTGAGCACATGACAAGTTTCAGTTAAAGGACCTAATCCTGGCAGGCTCTGAGCTTGATACCCCACAGCAGGAGGTTGTCCTGTGTCTTTGCAAGGTGTTAGCTGATTAGACAAAGATTGGGTCTAAAGGTGGTTCAGGGTTTTTTCTGGATTTTTGTCTTATTCTGGTGTATTATGAAAAAGCTTCCTACTGTGTTTTGTTGAATGACTTTGAGGAGGAGGTGGCACAAAAGAGGGGAGGGTGTGCTGCTCGTGAAGGAGGGGAGGAAGGTGCAGTGGAGACATGAAGGGACATTGATAGAGAACGTGGGCTAGCCAAGGCAGCAGGAAGACGTACCAGCAATCAGGACATCAGCACGCAGGCAGGGTCAAACCTGCACAGCTTTCTGAAGTGAAGATGAATTGCTTGAACTTAATGTGGAGAGGAGATCTCAGTAAGAGAGGAGTGTCAAGGATATTAGAAATGGTTTTTGTTTTGTTCCCGTAGGTGACTTAACTTCTTATCCCTTTTTCATTATTTCAGGTAATTGGCTATCAAATGATTTCCTCAGTTTTGGGACAGGCTAATTTGTTATGACAGCTGTGAGGTCTGTGTGATTCACCTCCTCCATTTTAAGGCTTTGGAAATGTTCACATACTTTGGTTTTGTATTTGCTCGTAACTGACTTTGTTTCACATCTATCAGTCCATCTGCTCCTTTCTTGTATGTGTCTACCCATCAGTCCTTCCCTTGGAGGCTCCTGAATGGCATTCATGCAACTTATCCCTCTATACAAGACTTGTATTAATTCTAAATATTTTGAAAGGAAATAGCTCACCTTTTAGAGTCTGCATTGCTGGTGTAATGTTAATGTAGCAGCACACAAGAACAAGGGATGCATTTTCTGTCAAATTCCTCTGGTCCTCTAATGTCTTTTCTCTCTTGAGCTGTCTCACAGTTTCCTGGCTCAGCATTTTCTAGTGCCTGTAATGGCAGATCCAAAGAAAAACCAAAAGCCTGTCTTGCTCCGAGTGTTAAATAGCAGCAGCTTGCTTTCTTTCCAGAAGAATGCGTTAGTCACCAGGTGATGCTTCCTTGTCTCAGGTGTTTCAAGAATCAGTGCATCAATGACTAGGGATATTCAGATTCTATGGGTCACATTTTCATTCTCAATAATTTCAGGAAGTAAAATGGCTAACATATTGATCATCCAGTTTATATAGACTGTCCTGGCTAGTGATGCAGCTTTTTGCTAGATCCTGGTCCTGACAATTTATCTCAGAGTTTAAGGTCCTTTTCTGGGGTTGTTAAGCTTCTCTACAGATATCTTCCTGACAGATCTCTCTCCCCAATTCTTTTTAATTAAATAATATGGCTCAGAAAAGTAAAATTGCAAGACTATATACAGGTGCGGGACATGGGAAGGAATTGAACTGATTAATTTTAGGTGGACCCTTTTTGTCTTGGTTTCATAAGCAAGTTCAGATTTCTCATCCCTTTCTAACCACCAGAATGCTGTGTTCTGCTCCCAGCACTCATGGACCGTTGTTGAGATGACACAAAGAATTGTCTCAGTAGATCTAAAGTAATCCAGAAGATGGCCTAAATAATTTAATAGCTTCTCTTTTGTGTTAATAGACTGCAAGATATTGGTGTCTATGAGGTTAAAAAGGTGTGTGGGTTACCCTCCAGATTTGCTTTTTTTTTCCTCCAGACTTTTTCCCACTTTAATCTGATAATCAGGCTATTGAAAAAATAACCTGGAGTACCTGCCAGCTGCAGAAACCATTTTGATTCCTTTCATCTTACAGGTAATCAGGATGCAAGAGTTAAAGTCTCCTCACTACTATGCATCTGCTAGTTTATATTTTCATTTGTTCAGTATGTCTTTGAGTATTTTACATAACTAATTGGTAATAAAACAATATTGGAATATAGAAGTTGTCAGAGTTCATTAGACAGTAAGAGCAATAAAAAGAGCCTTGTAATCTACTGTAAAATATACTCTTAGCCTGCTTTAACTTTTTTTACTGTTACCTGCTGCATTTCCAGGATAGAATTACTGAGAAAAAGCTGTTTCTTTCTAACACTTACCAGCAAAACTTGAGACAAGTGACAGATTTCCCTCAGCAGATTCAAGTGTTCATCCAAGAACATAAAGTTAAGAGACACTGAACAGAGGCCACGTAGTACCTTGTAGGTTAAAAGAGCAATTTTAAAATCAATACTTTTGTTTAACTGGCAACTAAGGGAGTAGTTTCAAACTGGGTGAAATATGTGAAGAGTGAACTCTTTTTCCAAGGACTATTTTTAGGTTATCAGCACTGGAGTGCTCTGCAAGGTTGCGTTGGACATGCATGACACTTGGGAATTGCAAATAAACTCATCTTGATGTGACAAAATCATGCATAATTATTTTGAAACCCGGGAGAGGTTGAAATGGCCCCAAGTCGGTGCTGTCCCATCAGTGATAGACAGGCAGCTGCAGAATTTATAATGGCTCATTTTCCTCGAAGATGAGAGGGAAACTTAAAATAACCTCTTCTGCTGCAGCTCTCATATGTTTGCAGTTCTAATTGAGAGACTTTGAATGGGATGGAGCAATGGCAATCCCCTTGAAGCAGTGGGCAGGCACAGACTCTGGCCCATGCAGACCTAGGCTTTGCTTTTCTTTGGGTTGTATGTACCAGCCTCTTGTATGGTGGAATCACTGCGAGCATCTGTGCAAGTGTGGAAGTTTTCTGAAGCAAGAGGAAACCTCCCAAGAGGTTTGCAAGTTTTCATTGTTGTTGTTGTTGTTGTTGTTATTATTATTATTATTATTATTAATAATAATAGTAATAATAAAACTACTAGAAAAAAATCACGAATCCGTCATGTGCATTTATCTACAACTGTCATGAAAAAAAAAGTTCGCAACCTGTAAACCATAGCTGCCCAGTCTCTTGGAAAACTTTTTTTCTCATCTCAGTACTTCTCAGAATTTTTATCACCAGGAAAAGGAATCCAGTTACACCCTGAGAATGATATACAACACCAAAAAAACTGAATCAATGTATTGATCTCCTTAGCATATACCAAATTCAAAGTGATCAGTTGAAAACCGCAGAAGATATATCAGCCATCTCAGTTGTAATTTGTCGGCTTTAGACAGAGAAGACTTTTCTTTTGATCGCATGAAGCAATAAGTATGAAAAAGTTTCATAGAAGTTCTTGTGTAAGAAAATGAGAAAGCAAAAAAAAATGACATGTGAGGTCAGGAATCAGAAAAAAATAAGTTCAAAGGAGAGTTTCTTGGGTTTAATCATCCAGGTAAGAAGAAAAAACACGAGGTAAGAAGAAGAAAATCCTTAATTGTTATCTGATCCTAAATAAAAGCAAGATCTCGTTTCTCATTCACCAAGACAACTGCTGCTGCCTGGTTATTGACTGACATGAACTGGGTTCTCAGAAAAGATTACCGAGGTTTTCACAACTGAGGCTCTGTCTAACCTGTCAAATCTATTTGGCCACTGAAGCTCAGGTCCTGTTGCTTTTGCCCCTCGTGCCTGGATGCTGTTTGCCTTGGTCTGTAATGCACGTGTTTTATTGCATGGCTGGAAATAATTCAGTGTCAAGGGAGTTGGACATTTTGTTTTAACAGGCAGAGGAAGAAAAGTGTTTTTTTTTCTTAAAAAAAAAAAAATGTTGAGGAAGGACGGAAAGCAACTAGGTAGGTAGACAGTTCTTGGAAATGGTAAAAATATTACTGTTTAAAGAAGATCAGAGAAATAATAGCAAGTCTTTTAAAAGCTGTCCCAATTGTAGTGCTTGGTAGCATAAGACAAAAAGTTCAATTTTCTGAAAGTTGCCTTGGCTCAGCTTCTCAGGTCCCCAAAATCAGAACTCCTCCAACTACTTACTGCTTTTGAAAACCTGACCCTTTTTATTTGGGTGTCATTAAAGGAAGTGAAATAGAAGAACATTAAAAAGTATGGTAACACGCAGAAAAACAAAAGATGAAAAAAAGCTGAACAAAAAAAATAACGTATCTGCTTGACATACTGAAATAGTTCTGTTTTCTTCAAAATGTTTATTGGAAAATGCATTACAAAACCTTGTAACAGCTGGAATATGGTGATCTAATTGCTGTTTCAATAGTGCTGTGAACATGCAAACATATTTCCTATGCAAAATGTCAAAAAGGCAACAATCAAAGTGAAGCTTTAAGCTTCAAAACAAAGACACAATGAGCTGATTTGTAAACATTTATTTCTAAGGTTACATTTAAAACCAAAATAGAACAGCATAGGCTTGGAGATGGTGCAACAAATCTTTTGACAAAGCACAAGATCTGAAGAGAAAAGGGGTTTGCTAAAAGGTGCTTGGGCTGCATTAAGATTTTGTTCTCAGTCATGGTGCAGCTCCCTGAAACCATGTATTTTTTCCCATTCAAATGAGGAACAAATCTTTGAGTAAGGGAGAAGGATTTTTGCCACTAGAAGGAGCCTGGGAGATCGATCCTGCACCGAACAGAAGTCTGTTTACCTTCATTTGCACTACTGCACCCTCTCTGGAGACAGTTCACTTGCCTTGGGACTTGGGTCACTGATGATGTTGACTTTTGCTACACGTGCTGAGTGAGGCAGGTTTGGAGTCAGTGCTCAAGAACTGTAGGGTTTAGGGTGACCTTGCAGCTCCATACCATTTCTGGGAAAAATTGGTTTGGTGTCTGGTTCTTGCTCACTTTGGTTGTCTTCTGGCAGTGAAGATGGCAGGTTCAAGGTACAGTGTGAGTTGGTTGTAGTTGTAGCAACCAAGTGCGTGGGGTATAACACAAATCCTGAAGTCCTAGGATAACAATATGCAATGGTCCTTCTTGCCAAAAGAGCACTCTCTTACACTGGTGTGATTAACGTAACTGTACGGACACCGCTTGACTTACATGAGTGTGAAATCAGACCCAGCTCAAATGAATGCACCTACTCTGCACCAAACTGTGTTAGCAGCATACAATGAGAATCCTCTTAAATATATACTTGATAAAGAAATAAATTAGTTTGAGGAGTACATTTACTTTTCACCAAGGCCATCCATTTGTAAGATTCTTACTGTATTGTGCTTGCAAATAAAATTTATTTCTGTAGTGTAAATATGCAAGAGTTCATTTTAATAAAAAGTAAGCCCTAAAATAAGATAAACCCCATGACTAGACTTGCATTGAAGATTTAAAGTGCATTCATCTGCTGTTTTTCTATATAAATATTCATTGGTTTTAATGCTCTCAGGTGTTGGAACTTTTAATCTACATTCAGATGGAGGTACTTTAATCAGAGAGTTCATAAAAGTCTCTAACTTTTTTTCATAAAAAATAGAGTAGTAGATACAACAGAGGCTTGCAAAAGCTTAAAAAACCCATAAACTGCAGCTCTAGGAGAAAAAAAAAGTAAACACCAAATGGCATTTTGTGCCATAATATCAATATTCTATTAAAAATAAATCTCTCACTGTTGGACCGAAGAGTCTCAAACAACCTGTCACTTTACTGCAGTCTTCAGAGATGACTGATAATGGGTAAAAAGTCCCATAGCATCTGTTTACCATGTACTCACACAAACTGTTAGGAATGTTTTTAAATGTCAGCAGTAATGTATGCATGTATTAGCTATCACAGAGCAGCAGCTCGACAAAGACAGCACCACTGCCACGCTGGGGGCTTGCGCTCTAAATTAGGGAGGTCAAGTGGTGGAGATGGAAGCTCAGCGCCTCTGAAACTGTATTGTTTGCCTTCTGAAAACTGGAAGAAATTGTGCAGTCAGCTGCAGTAACAGTGCCGACATACAGAGTTTGTACACTTTGAAAATAGCTAAGTGGGATTATGGTAAATCTTTCAATTGCAAGGCGGTTAATCATGAAAGGCACCGAATTTAAGGTCAGTAGGATGCGCGTGGGGGGTAATGTGGTTTAGGCTGCCTTGCATTAGCAAGGTATCACATTTCATTTGGGAGCCTGAGCACTCACCAAGTGTGGAGTGTCATAGAGGTGCAGTTGCTGACTAAACAGTGTCTGTATGACAGCGTTGTTAGCAGCGCTGTATTACTTGACAATTCTGCACCACTTAACTATGGAGATATGCTACGGGGTATGTTGTCCTGGCAAAGTCATCATGCTACAAGCTATTTTTCACGCTGAAATTCATAAGTCAGTTTCTTCCTCCCCTCCCCCTGCAATTGCTCTGTAATTGAAATCTCTTCTTTTTAACGTGCGCAGGTTTTTTCTTGTTTGCCAGCAGAGCGTACATATTTGGACATTGGTTCTGCAGTCAAAACGTGTGAAGAGGGTTTTGCTAAAATCATCAAGTAAAGGCATTTTTGTGCCATAAGCATGCGTTCTGAAATGCAGTAAGCCTGGGCCTGTATTGAGAATTGTGTGGGGTGCTGGGTATTAAGCAAAGTGACAGTCAAAGCAGATTGCAGAGATAAATTAATCCGTACCATTGCCTTTTTCAGTCCTTCCCAGAGAAGTAGCTGGTTCAGCAGACGCTGGTGTTGACACTGCTGAATTCTGTAGGATCCGTGGAGACTGTGATGGGTCTGATTGCATGGCCAGACCCCTGCATGTGGTGCTGAAAGCACGTTAGAGGGTGTGTGTGGACACAGTGATCCATATGCTTAAGGTTAAGCAGGGGGAGCAGGGCAGAGTGATGGGCTATTTGAATGCAGAGTGCACTTGCTGCTTTGGTCCCCCCATCCCATAGTGGGCATTTGGAGCTGCCCATAAATGTGTGCCCTATACAGTATATGGCCTTTTGTGAGCAAAGGGAACTCTACTGAGCATTCGTTAGAGAACCTCCTGTCCTGACATTTCTTTTATGTAGGTATGGCCCGTGATGGCTGATAGGCAGTTTCCATAGAGTCATAGTGGCCTTTAAATCTGGCAGTTTAAAAAAAAAAAAGTCAAAAAAGAGCAGAGATAGATCAAGGACATAATGTTCTTGATGAAACAGACTTGAAATCCCTGAACAACAAAGAGAGTTTTTTTTTCTTCTTTAATTATCTAGATCATTTGGCCAGCTGTGAGCCATGAACCCAGCTGGTCAGCTGTGGGTGTGAAAGGAAGCTCTGCCGGATTGCTTTGTTAGTGTAACTCTTTAGTCCACATAAAAAACTATACATAAATATTTCCTTTCTTGCAAAAATGATCCTTTGGACTCAGAGGCAAGATGTTGGGGGTGGGTAGGCAGAAGAGTCCCTGGGGAGATAGTCTCCCCCCATGGATCAGTAAGGTCCGGATTCACCTTACGGAGGGAAGAAGCTCTGGGGGCTGGCCAGCTGCTCGCTCAGGTGCGTTAGTTGGATCTTAGCAGAGCTGTGATCCAATTCTGTTAACTTCCGCAGTGGGTAATTGCAGTTGAATTAGAGCCTCGAGAAAGTAATTATGAGAGGCATTGTGGAACACCCTGCTAACCCAGCAGTAAATTAAACCACAGACTGGGAACAACTGGAGATAGTGAGATTAGAGCTTGCTTTTGGATTTTTTTTTCACTTGCGGTAAGTGTATGTCTCTCTTCTTTCCACTTCTAAGGCTGAACATTGGCCCTTGGAGCACTAGGCTGGAGTTGCTCCTGTGAGCAGCTGGGAAGAAGCACTCAGTGGTTGGAAAAAGGTTCTGAGACTAGACAGGGGAAAATATGTTGGTTTTGGAGCTGGAGAAAAGTCCTGTAAAGCAGATAGGAGAGAATAAAGTTAAACACAGAGCAAAAGACACAGTTTGAAAAACTCCACAATTTTCACTGCCTGCCTTATTTTATACATATGTGATATAATACAGATACTTAAGAGTAAAGACTTAAAAGTAGAATATTACAAGACAGAACCTGATTTTGGAAAAACTGCTTGAAATTACATATACACAAAAAACCCTTGAAGGAGAATTGTGAAACAGTAACGGGAGCAAACAGCAATTTCAGAGGACCAGTTTCGACAGCTTTTGCTTGTGTAGCTGGTTTACAAAGTATTGACAGGCTTTTTCATTTTTTACTGTTAAATGTTTAATTCCCAACCAGCTCAAAGGCAGTCCTTTTAGGCATCAAAGGAGATACCACTGCAAAATTACGGTTATTTCCCCAAGTTATTCATCATTTTTCAATATTGTGCAAAATATGTTCTAAGGAGCAGAGAGCTGTCTTTTGACCTTTTAGAAAACTATAATTTTTGTATGCCTTTCTTTATTAATGCCCTAATAAAATACAGAATATACTCTTATTTTTTTATGAATTTTAACCCATTCCATACTTGGATCTTACATGTGATTTTCCCCAGCTGAGGATCTGATACAGTTCAGACTCAGCATTTTTAGGAAATTGTATCAAATTGAATTATCAACTGTAATTTTGCCAGATAAAAACCCCCTGTTAAAGCCCAAATAGAAACCTGGTGCGTTAGTGAGCAAAGCAGAAAATGGGACTCCTTGCTTGTTGGGATTAGAATAGCATCCCTGAAACAGCAGAAGTCTGTTGGGATATCAGAGCAATTTACATGTCCTTTCAGCTTTACTGCAGGCTCTTCATGGCTGGCCAGTCCTTCATTGTGAGCCCCTTGAGTTTGGAAAGTCCCTCAGACCAAATCAGAAATAACTGCTGCTAATATAGATGTTCCTATATTTGGGTTTTCAGCACAGCTCTCTTCTCAGGGCATGTCTGCACAGCAGTGATAAATTGTAGACAGGCTCCTTTCCCACATCACACTCTTCTTTCTTGCTTGCATTAATGTATTTGCAGCTGAACAGAAGTCTGGAATGTGTAAGTAGTGATAACTCTATGTTTCTTTAAAACATTTTCCGTGGCCTCTCATCTGGATATTTGAGATGGTCATAACTCTAATTCCAGAAAGAGATGAGAGTAGCCAAATGCTCAGAGGCAGAATGTATTTTGCACTGGTTTCCCTAGTGCTTACTTGCTCTGTGAGAATCTGTGTGAGAGGCAGCAGGGGAAGGGTGGTTTGTCCCCTGCAAATTGCTCTCAGCTCACTTTTTACTTGCATAAACTGAGCACAGGGCTGTATTCATATGCAATTCATATGCAGGCACACGTTTGTATGCATACGTACCGCAGGAGTTTATGAAGTGGGAAGAATCTGCGCCACAGTCTGGGATTGCAGACACTGTCATTGAGCCGGAATTTGGGACATACGTAAATCCCCACAGTGAGTGCTGAGTTTTACCTCCTGATGTTTCATAACAGCTCTTGATGTGTGTTTGACATGACTGTTGTCCCTTAACAGTAGTTTTCAAGCAGTGAAATGAATGCATAAGCAGCTCTGTTTCTTCACTTACCCTTGCTTTATGAAGGTTCTGTGTAGTTCTCCAACATCCTAAATCCAAGGCCCTTTCTAGGCAGGAATGAATTAAACATGTTGACGGCCATATAGTGGTATCCTGCTTTTGTTCAGGGATAGGAAAACTAAGGCAGAAGAAGCTGTCATTCAGGTGATTACAAAAGCTTTTCTCCATGTTTTTGCCCAAAGATAAACAAAAAACTTCCTGAAAATTGGATCTGTTTCGGAAACAGGAGGTACATTCCTCAGTTGCTCCTGAAAAGCTTGCCTTGAATGAGTTCCCCATAAAAATACTGAGTATTTTCTCTGTCGAAAGTATAGCACCTAGCACTGTATTATCTAACTGCTGATAACACACTCAGAGCCTCTGTTGCATGATTCTTGGTTGCATATTTCAACCAAAAGTCTGATTTTGTTATTCCTCTTCTACAAAAGCAGACACATTGGAAGTGGCTTGGATTTTATATGCTGTTTGGATGGTTCCAAGAGGAACCTTAAATCACTCCCAATATTTGATCAAAGCTTTGTGTATAGCGGGATACAATTTCACAGGAGCTGCCTAAAAGTGGTATTTCTCAGCATAGATTTTTAAAAGGAAGTGAAACTAGCTTTGGAAAGCAGATATTACAAAGACACATACAAAGTGTAACAATGAAAATAATTGCGATTTAGGCATGGTAAGAGGCCATCTCTGAATATGTGAGACATCATCTTGAAAATAAAAGTCTCAATGATTCTTGTTTTACTTTTGGCTTAGTCAAGCTTTGTAGTCCTATAGAGGTCACCAATTTGCACCTCTATACCACCATTTCCTGATTGGATATTATTCCCTGCATCTCCCTTGGGACTCCTATATGAGTACATCACAGGCATGATGCAAAATTCTGGTCTCAATTAAGCTGAAATAAATCCACAGTACTTTGCATGACCTCTTGGGAGTTTGTCTGGATTTTCTATTTGGTTTTTTATATAGTTCTAATTTCGCTTAGAGAAGACTATGAGAAGCAGTTGGTTTTGCCTTATACCTCACTTTCTTCTCCTATCCTTTTACTTCAAATGTAAGGCATGAACTTGGTTACAATGTCAGTGCCATACCTAACTTTATGGAAGCACATTTCCTATCTCCAGTCTATCCGTGTTTCTTCTGTCTATTGCTATGTAACATATGTTGCTGATTCTTACTAAGTAACAGTGATTTAAAGTTTGTAAATGTCTAACTTAATTCCACATTATTTAGAAATCAATACTAATTTGAATTGATTGTATTTCTATACCCTTAGATTTTTATTTTTTTAAGAAAAAGGCTGACTCTAGCCTGATTCTAACTGTCATAAGTGATGATCCCATATCTCTACTAAAAATCCTTGAAAGTCTTCCTCTGATTGTTCACATATGATAGCCCTATTCTAAAATGCCTGTATTTCCGCATTATTAAAATAAAACATTGCAGTTTTGATATTGCTGGCGGTGATTTGACTGATGCAATGCTAATGACTCCAATGGATACACTTCTGATTTGCATTGAGATTGCAGAAAAGCAGGACTGGTCCCCAGATGGAGGAAAATTAAAAGTCCAGAGCTGAGTTCTTGCCTGCTTTGCATAATGTATGGTTGCTTGCAGGATGGGTGCAAAACTTAAGATTCAAGTGAGTGGGCAGTCAGGTTTTTCTGTTTTTTAAAAGTGAGATGGTGGGTGGGTGAGGAGTAGCTACTTGAGCTTCATTCCCAGCTTTGCCTGTGGCATCCTTGGAGACTATAGCATTTTCATTTCCAGCCTGCAAAATAGGGTGAATAATACAACATGCTAAAATCAAAGTGTTGTTGAAAAGATTAATTATTTCTAAGTACACTGAAGCTAAATGTAAGTACTAATAACTAGAATTTGTAAAATGTTAGTTGTAGAGCCCTGTGGATATGTAGTTGATTGATTGGCACTAAACAGATGACTATTCTGAGATCTTGAAGTTCTTCCCTGTTAAGATAACAACTGTTGTCACAAAGGACTAAGGAATTTTGCTATCATCAAGGACAAAGGAAAATTTAGTGATTCAGTAAAACCAGAGGATGTATTTCTTACTTTCAGGCTAGGAGTGTAAAGAATTTCATATAGTAAAGTAATTCCAGGAAGAAAATTTTAGTAAATTTGCAATTCCCAGTGGTTTTTTTTGGTCATCTTGTCCAGCAGAAGGTCTCTTGGGTGTGTCCTAGACTAAGGATACTGGTGCCCTTCCCATGCAAAAGAGCTCTTGTAATCTGGATGCCCAGCACCCCATCTCCCAAGCTCTGCCTGCTTCAGCTGCAGAACAATGGACTCCTTTAAGGACAACTTGAGCAAAAAGGAAAGGAAAAAAAGGGTTTAGCCAAATAATTTCTTACCCAACACATTAAAGTGGTACGAGATCCTAGAAAAATGTGAGTCAACCCTTGCCTTGGATCTGTGACTTCCTTTTCTCTTCTTTGGAAGGTTAATGGCCTCTGGTTATAAGTCTTTCTTGTCCCCACAGCCTGATTCCCTTCTTCAATTTTTTCATCTTCTTTTGCCTTTGGTAATAAAAATCCCAAGCATTAGTCCTGCCTATTGGTTTCTGTGTGGAGAACCATTAAGAGGCAATGGAGCTACTTGCCAGAGCACAGGAAAAAACATAATTCATGATTTCTCTCTTCTTATCTGTAGGAAGCAGAAATGTGCTCTTACAAAATGGGGGTTCTACTTCAGAGAGCAGGCTGTGATCCAACATGATAAAATACATGTTGTCTACCGGATAACAGACATTTCACATTCAGATAAGGGCATGTTTGCGATGTGTCGCAAGCATACCTAACAAATACTGGAGATGCACTGATTTAAATTTTCTTAAAGATGTGAATACCAGATGTGACTCAAAATCTGGACCTTAAAAATCCTGCAGTCAGTTTGGTGGATTATGTATATTATGCTTATATGAAAGTGCTTAAATGAGAGATGGACACTTTAAATTTTTCACCTTCTCTGAAATCATAATGCTGTGAGAAACCTGATGAAAAACTGAAGACTGTATTGGTACCTTCCTTTTATAATGTCTGGAACCATTTGTGGAGAAGAAGAAATTACCTGAGTGAAAAAAAGAGAATATTTTACATAAAATTTGATGCTAGGACTTTTCTGAATTTTTTGCAAAGTTCTAAAATACCTGTTTTTGTTCCCTTTTTACCACCCTATCTTTTTCAGGATTTCTGTTGTTGCCTTGGATTACTCAGTACCTTGAAAAAGACTTTACTTATGATATTTCTAAGAAAAATGGAAGCAGAGTAAAGCAAGCAATAGCACAAGAACAGTTTCAAAATATTTCCCTTAAGTTTATGTGGATTCAAAGGGTTTTCTTCTCTCAGATGGTGTTTACATTCTGTGATGACTGGTGACCAAGCCAAAGCTCAGTTCTGCACTCTGGAGTTGCTCTTTTCTGCACTTACTCCTCTCAATATGGTTATTTGTCTTCTTGATATGGTTGTTTCTTTTTCAGCTTCATAAAGCATTTTGTTTTAAGGGTGTAAGTAATTTTAGATCCTCATGTTTGTCTGAAATAACAGACGGTTGAGTGCAAAAGCAGAAGAATAAACCCGTTGTTAAAATTCTGGAAGCGCAGCACTGTCTGTTCTTTCTTCGGTGAATCGGCAGGACTCCTCCTAAATTTACCCAGAGTCTGGCACAAGAAAGTTACTATGTTATCGCATTTGTGTAAGCATTAAGTTCAGTGTCATAGATAATGTCTTATTTGTATTGAAGATATCACAGTGATGAGCTACGGGGTGTGGTGAGCTTCTCGGTTTCTGAAAACATTTTGTAAGATTTTTTCCTTTCAGAAAAATGAATGTCTGATGGTCAAAAATAGAGGGAGGGCATGCCCACAAATACTGCTGCAGAAATAAATCTGCCATAGTCTTTACTGAAGAAAGTATTATCTAATGATCCTGTTATTAAACTAAAACCATCCTGAAAGATTTTATGACACTTAAATTAAAATATGTACTGTATGCATCTGTTTAAGTTAAAGCAGCATGCAATGAAATTCTTCATAAATGAGTGTGTGACAAAGACACACATTGGCTGTAGAAGGTTACTGTCTGATAGGTCATCACTGCTGCTACACAAGAGTTATCTCCTAGCAAGAGCAGGATAAAGATTACTTTCTTGTTCATCTTGGATATTTGTACACTGAGTGGCTATTTTCTATGTTAGGAGCCAGTACCCTGGCATGTTAGGAAACAGAACTGAATGAAAACATACTATGTTGGCAGGACGTCCATTTAATCTGCCGCATGAAGCTGCGTGTGTTTGTGGGGGCAGAGGTCTGTTATTACTGTACCTCATATTTGTCAGTGGTTGCTGAAGCAGTATCAGCCTCTGAATTGGGAAGGAGATTTTTGTCAGTTTTTACGTAAGTGGTATGTCTAGGGTTAATGTTCAAGACAGGTCAAACTCCAAGTCACTTGACCTGGGAGGTGCAGGTTTAGGAGGAGGCCCCGAGGTGCTGTGGATATTGATATGGCTGTGAGGGTTGGTCTGCTGTTGGGTGTTCAGCCCGGACTGCTGGAGCAGCATGGCATGGAGCTGGCTTGGTTTGAATTTACCAAGGCAGAGATGTGAGCAAAACTAAAGAACTGTATAGTCTTAAAAGTGTGAAGAGGACCTTTAACTTTTGAGCACTTTGACTACTGTAAGCATTAACCCAATGAAACCCAGCGCTTACTCTGGGTTTCTGTGCTCTTCTGTGCTCTGCTCTCCAGACCTTCTGTATTAAAGATTCTCTGCTGTGTAGAGCCCCAGGCTAAGAGGCTCCCTTATGGGCATTTTATACCAGCATAGCCCTTGCATAGGAAAAGATGTATTTTTCACAGGAAGATCAAACTGTCTGGTTTCTGTCATTGACATCGTGTTAAATGCATGTGGAGGCAAATTTCTTTGAGGCTGCTGGTGTTATTGGGGTGCCCTGAGTCTGGCCATAGCTAAACTGTAGCAACCCAGTTCCAGCAAAGTGAGCAGTAATGCTCATTAATCTTTTCTCAGAAGTTGGTTTCTGAAAGACAGCAGTGATGCAAAAATTAAAAATAAGTCAAAGACAATACCTTGTGGGGGAAAATAAAGACATTCATCTTAAATAACCTTGATGAAATACAAGATATCCTGAGTCAGATTCCAACTGGAAATGAGTCAAGATAGTTTGACAAAGTGCAGCTGCATCTCTGAGTTCAGAGATGTCCTGTCAGATTTGTGGCCCAATGTATGTCCAGGCATGCCTCTCCAAGATGTTACTTTGAGAATGAGGTAGCAATGCCAATTGTCTGGATATGAAATGACAATATTTGACATCACTTCTGCTAATATTGCCTGCCAGAAAGGGACATGGGGGGATGATCTCTCTATCTATCTAGAGCTAGACTCAAAATCCTGATATTGATCAGCCTTGTTCCCTTTGTCATTTCTCTTAGCTGCCCTTAGAGTTGGCTTCTGTCTCATACTTTCATTCATGGATTGCAATTTGGTCTTACATGTTAAATGCAGCTTTTTATTATAACTTTATGATCACGAAATCCCGCTTTCTTGGCTGAAAGCACCCACTCACACCAGTCTGTGGAGTCTTGAGAAAATACAGTTTATATTACTTCTATAGCTTTGTCTGCTGAAGGTGTAATATTTTAAAGAGTGGGAAAAGTTCTTCCGATAAAAACATGGTTCTATTTAGACCCATATTTTGTAATTTTGTGGGATTTTTCTAATAGCCTGATTCTTGCCAATACCTGTAGAATTAAAATGAGATTTTGAGCAAGCATTCATGAGGATCTGGCTTGTCAGGTGTAATTCTCCTTCTTCAGAAAAAACACATTGGAAAAAGACTTTTCTGGCAGGGCTCTTGGTTCAAAACTGTGTAATGTGAGCTCAGGCACTAGAGAAGTTTAGTAAGAAACATGAAGCTTTCAGAGCTTGAAGTCTCAACATTTTATTGTGATTTCATAAAACTTTCTGAATTTTCAGGAGATGTGCAAAAGCAAGACTTGGTGGGGGTTTTTTATGCATACCCATCAAAACAGGCCACATAGGTGTGCCATAAACAGTTGGGTTTTTGCTGTTTCACTTACAGTAAACTGGGAAAAGCCAAAAATATAAGGCAACATTTACGTGGAGGATTAATGTGTGTGGAGGATCTTTTGTTAGATCAACAGATTTAGCTAGAAAAAAGCAGAAAAACTCTCTTGCGTATAAAGAAGAATCAGCACACATTAAGTGTGTCTCAGTCTAATGTAGGAAAATTCCCTTACTTTGAGAAAACATTTATTTTCTCTATATTAATGTTCTCCTAAAAATCTTTTTCTGTATGCACTGAGGTCTGTATGCCTCTCAGGAGCCAGCAGTCGAAGCTGTGCTAGGGTTTCCAGAGAAGGTCTTACCAGAGCCCTGTATGTGTCTTCTTGCCCTTCACTTTGGCTTCTTGCTTCCCTTACAGTTACTGTCTTAAATTCATCTTCTCTGTTTTAACTAAGGGTTTCCCATATACATAAAAATTATTTTCCTGGAGTTCAGAGAGATGAAGTCACTATGCTCTCTTGAAAATTAATCACAGTAAAGGACACTATTAGTTTGGTTTAGTCTGCTCTTGATAAATCTGTGTTGATTTTCATGCCATTTGCCATTTATTTACACTTCTTTCAGGTATTCCCTCATGAAAGAGTTGTTCTAAAGCCTTACATGCTAGTAAAATGAGATGAATAGGCTCATATTTCCATAAATCTCTTTCCCCTTCCTGAAGTATGCAAGTCATTTTATTGCTGATCTTCAGCCATATAGTTCCATTCTGGTTTAATCATTTGTTCAGATGCCCAGTCTATAATTTGGTGTGCCAGTTCTTTTCCACTGAAATTTTGCACAGGTCTTGTGTTGCTTTCTGAGGGAAAACAGGTGACAGATGTGTTTATATCTGAAAACAGTATAGGCTTCAAATTTATCCTGTCCCAAATAAAAATATAATTTTTCTGCAGAAATACATTTTTTTTAGTAGTAAAACCCCATGGTCTCTTAGTTTTAAAGGAAAAAAAAATCCATCCAGACAACATCTGATAGTAGAATGATTGGAGCTGCAGATGGCACAAATACATACTGTTTGTCAACCTAAGAGATTGTTTCAATGTAAACCTCTGCTTAGCAGGCTGCATTTTGCAGATGATATTTAAAGTATCTGCATTTTTAGTCTGGCAATAGGCACTTAGACTATGAGCTCTGCAAAACCAGAGTCAAACTTACATCATTTACCTGGGACTGCTTGCATAACTTGTAGCACTGGTCCCTCAGCTTGCAAAGGTACATGCTTTGAACTCTATCTTCATTAGCACAGAATTTACCTGGCAATAAAAGGTATCTTTGTATCACATATAGTCACAATAATGTTTATTTAAATATTATTCGATTCCCTCAGCACTTTTATTATTTACCAATAGAAAAAATTGAACCATTACTTTTCTTCTGAATTTTTAAAAATGACAATAGTGCAATTAAATTACTGAATTCATTTATATTTAATTGTACTTTTGGTTTTAATGTGCTATTGGAAGACATTTCTTTCTGTGACTGTTAGTTTTCCATGCAACATAAGAAAATCTAAAGCTATATTAAGGAAATATATTACATGGGCAAGACAAAGTCTCATTAGTGTTATTTATGGCATGCTGAAACCTCATTAGGAGAAGGTATGCTGGATTCAAAAATGCATTACTGAGAACGTTTTTTTTGGGGGGGTAGGAGAGAAATTGCTTTTATTGTGTTTCTTTATCACATACAGAGTGGTTAGTGGACATGTTGGTTTCCTAAAGCATAAAATAAATTAAGATAGAAGAAAAAGAGTAATTAATCTGAATAGTAAGTGTAACCTCATTACAGATTGAGAATAGCTTGCACATGGTCACAAGGAGTTTCTGTTTACTGTTCACCTTAGTTTCAACTAACCATTAATTTTTAACTTCCTTCACTGAAGGTAAAAAGTGGTATTTTTCAGCATAGTAGTTTGCATCTTAAGCAGTAATAATGTGCTTTTAGTGCACTTCAAACCAGGGATGAGTGAAACTCGAGGTGCAGAGTCACAAATAGCCCTATTTAGGTAGTAGCATTTGCTCTAATGAGAGCTATATATCCAGTCCTGCGTAAATATTGTTTGGTAGGCGTACAAGGAAACCATTATTTGCAAGTAAATGGGAACAAAAGGAGAGTCTCTGAATTGTCAATCTCGGGAGAAAGTCATTCTGTGTGGGCAGGATCCTTCCCCAGGCTGGCGCTGCTGCTGCTCCATCCCAGAGAGTCGAGCAGCCCCAGAATAAACCCCCCTGCTCCTGCTGCCCTCTGGCCGGTCCCCAGCCGCTGGCACAAACCAGATGCCAGCAGTTAGTTCCCCTCCTCATCTGCTCCCTCCTGCTGCTGCTCCCTGTCACCGCTGCTGCACAGCTGACCAAATTCCTTACGCTGGTGCTTCCCAGGGTGGCCTGTGACAGCGGCAGTCCCTGAGAGCCACGCGCATTGCTGGGACTCCTTCCACCAAGCCCTCACTGCTAGCGCTGCACAGCTGCACTGGGCGCCCTGTGCCCAGCCTGGCGCTAAAATGGGAGTACCTGCAGGGCTCTTCAATAATAAAATATCCGTTCTTCTACTCACAGTTCTTTGTATAGCCCCTCCACCTGTGGGGTATCTCTGTTGGCATCTACAGCATTTATGAATGTGCTTTATGTGGTTTATGATAGAAGTTGGGAGTGGGCAGTAGATAACCACCAAGGCTGGATCAGTTCAGTGAATTGCAAAAAACCATCACACCTGCTCTTCTTGTAGGTTTTTTTGCCCCAGTATGCCACCCGAGGTTTAGAGTCCCTTAGATGCCAAGGGATAACTTAATGTTAGAGTCATATAATTATTATAATCCTAGTTGTTTATCAGTTGATGGATGAATAATGCCAGGGATTTTCTGTGGGCCAAAGAGTTATTTTTAAAGGATTTATAAAAATCTAGTAGTTGAACTAGATGATACCCCTTTTTCTCATCCTTTCTCCACCCAGTCACTGTAGTTGTGCCTTTTTATCTTCTTCTTATATTTGCAGTGGACACAGTATCATCTAACTGCAGCACCTACAAACTGCATCTGAAATGATGACCCGATTGAATTATTCCCTGCAGTGATAGGAAGTCATAAGTAGTCTCTCCTAAAAGGTGTTCTGTTTAAACAGACAGGGCAGATTGGGAGGGGGTGGCAGGAAAGCATGCAGGCCAAACAAATAAATTGATACTTTGTAGAAAGTAGATAAAAACTACCTTCATTTTGTGTAGGTTTTCTTCTTTTATCTGTTAGTTTTCTTTCAAGAGGTTTTGGGGAGATGATGAGGGAGGGAGGGTATCTTACTATGAGGATAAAGAGAGATGAGACTGGAAGGGACACAGAAAAAAGTATAAGAAAGTGTAAGGAAAATGGACTTCAGGGAATGGTTTGGCAGGTTAGTGGTCAGTAGTAGAGGGTGTTTGGAGTAAGGCCATAGGAAGTGACTGGTTATGTCATTTTGCCCAGGGCCCAGGTACAGCTGATGTGCTCTTCCTGGAGCAGCATCAGAAAGTGCTGCCCATCCCAATGAGGCCACTTTGCTGTCGGTATGCACATGTGTGTGTGCTCTCAGCTCACTCTGGGTTCTTCCTGTAAGTCTGCTGCCTTTGCAGGAAAAGGTACAAAAAAAAAGAGGACAAAAGGAACAGGCCTAGAAGGTAAGGACAAGTTGAATTCACTCAGACAAAACAAAAGAGAGTATTTCAAATAAAGAAAGAAATGAGAGGAGCAGATGAAAGTAAGGAATGGATGAGCATCGCCTGGCTTTTTTTCAGAAGTGTCTATCTGCTCAGATTCACATAGATGAAGGAGAACAAGGCAGATGATGTTGTACTGATGCCTTAGGGAGATTAAAGTCATGGGTCTGAGGGTTGCTGGAACATGTGGAATAAACAGTCTCAGTCTTTTTTCTTCTATCTGAAATGCAGCTATCTTGCTCTGTGTGAAGAGGAAGCTATGACAAGGTTTCATCCTCCCTTCTCCCTCTGCACTCTGCACGCATTCTCCATATTGCAGTGAAGAAAAAGAATTAATCTTTTCATGTTTGCCGGCCTGCTTACCTGGCTTACCATGTAGATTGACCAGTGCTGCCTCTTCTGTGACAAAACAAAATGAAGAAGTCTTACTAAAGACACTGCTACCCTGCATTTGAGATGTGCTTACATTCGCATCCTTGTTCTGATGGATTCCCAGCACTCCTGAAGCCACTCAGGATGACAAGCATCTCCAGAAAATGCACAAACACGTTAGAAAGAGCTTATATTATAGATACAGGCATATATATAGGCATATACATATATATAAGCGCATATATGTGTGCTTACATAGATATAAATATATAAGTCTATTTTAACATATATATAAGTTAATATATATAAATAAAAAGCAATATTGCTTTATAACAAATCCAGGCACAGTCCTGAAAGAGGTTTCAGCATAAGGGATGGGGTTCCTGTTCATAAGAACCTTCACAGAACAAAGCTGTGGGTGAGGCCGGAGATCTGCACCACTCCTGAAGCCTAAAGTGGAAGACAGTTTGTTTTAGTGACATCCACTTACAAGGTGAAAAAGGAGACCTGATGGCTGTGGAGGAAGACAGGGTGGCAAGCACTTCAAGGTTACCTCTAGCTGTAAGTAAGCAGCACATCTGATTTAGGCAAATTAAGAAATCAAAGCAATCTCACTCAAATCCATGTGTGTCTTACCATTTTGACTTCAGAATTTTTATCCTCTGTCATTTGGGATGATGCTGGTAGCTGTGACATGGGGGTTGCTAGTCTGTCCTTCTATCATTAAAACAGTTATTTTAAAACTTGTCTTTTATAATAGTTCTTAATAGCACTGTAATATACATGCAGGGCATGCTAAAGTTAAAAAACTTCAGACATGTTCATGATGAGCCAAGGAAAGCTTTATGTAATTAAGATGAATACTTCTGTTATGGCCACTTGTTTTTACTTGTCTTAAGTGAAAGTGAGAGGCAAAGAGACTACAGAGGCCAGTCAGAGTGCTTGCACTGTGAGCTGGGTTTCCCAATATCCCTTTTGAAGGAAAAGGGGTAAGTCAGGATTCCTTTTGCATTTGTTTTTTGGAGTGTTTGCATCCTCAAATAAGTAAAAAAGGAGTAATTTTCAATTGCAGCCAAATTCCTGACAGACCGTGACACTTCCACAATAGTCATCGCATTGAGGACTGGTGTCACATGGAGATGTACTGGCAGTACTTGCACGGAGGCCTACTTCGCAAAGAAAAGCAGGCAAATTTCATTCCAGTTCCTCTCTAAAGAGGACATGAGAGGAAAATGACAATGAATTTGATTCTTGTTCTCTTTCCTTTTCACAAAGTGAGGGTGTCTCCTACAGCTGTACACAAAGGCTGCAGGAACTTGCACCTGTCACTAGGAAACCTGCCTCAAGATTTGACGCAATGTATGACTTGAAAGTTTTCTACCATTTTCCCTTTGTCTGTTCTGTATGTTGTTAGTGTTACTAATCTTCTATTATCAAGAGCAGAGCAGGCTATTTGTTGCTCAAGCGTCCGTGATGGTGTGTGAGAAATTAATCTGAAGACATTTGGAAGTTCTCCACCACATCGGCATTGATCGGGTAGAGAAACTGAAGATTATTAATTTGCAGGAATGCCTGCTTTTTATTATAATGCCGAAAAAAAAGCAGCATAATAAATAAGAGAGAAGAACAGAATGTGTGAAAGACAAGGCTCTGCCTTGAAAACGGCACAGCAGTCGTTGCCCTTTTATAAATGGGAAATGAAAAACAGCCACTGGTGACCTTACAGAGCTTCTCATGTTTGTTAAGCAGAAAGTGGTTGTGTTGGAGTCAAACACCTTCCTTAGTTACTGTTAATTTTTATTTTGAAGAATAATGTTCAAAGAATTTAAGAGCAGTCTTAAGCTCAGCCAATGATCTGGGGAAAAGGAGAAAATAGCTATGCTGTGATTCCCATGAGGCTTGATGGTCTCCAGAGGGATGTAGCAGAAAATGGTGAACCTGCCCCAGAGAATGAAGTAGAATAGGTGGATCTGATCAAAATAAAGCTGGAATACTTGGCTAGTGATGCTAAATTGATGTTTGCCCCTAGGAAAATAAAACTTACAGATAGAAGACCATTTTTTTGGAAAACTCCCAGCCATTGATCCAATGGCAGTTGCAGGGTGGTTGAGGAGGGGTTGTCCTCCTTTGGAAGGGCTGAGTTTGCTTGTTGCCCTTGGAGTGTCAGCCCAGTGGGCTTCCACTGAGCACCAAGCACACCAACCTATGCTACTCTTCACCACAACCAATTATTTACTTGTTAAATCCAGTCAGCGTGCTTGTTGGCTTTGCAAAAGTGAACAGTGACTTCATCAGAAGGGTTTAAAGAGGTCTCGGGGTTTTTATTTGTTTGTTTGGGGGTTTTTTTTGTTAATGGTTTGCCATATCATTTTCAGCTTGTTTTCTCTCTTTTCAGTAGCTGTATGACCTAAAATTCTATCACGGGGAAAAAACTCAGAAGGGTTTTTCTGTACTCTCTTCCTTTTAGCCAACAGATCCTTGCACTTAGGACTTCTAATTTGTACAAAATTATAAAATGTAGAAATGAGAGAGTCCTGTTAGTCCTTCTAGTGAAGGATTGTTCTTTTCTCATAGACACCATTCTTCTTGTAGATAAGTTTTATATTACTCTCTCGATAAGAACAAGAATATTCAAGAGGATATTGTTTCTGATATGTAATTTTGAAGGTGACTATAGATGGTTGTAAGATCGAAGTTAATGCCATTCATTTGTCTTTCAAAGGTCCCAGTATCAATACTCTTTGTTTAAATCCAGAAGTGGGTCTGAGTATAATGCATTTATATAGTTGCCTATAATGCATTTAGAAATAATTTTGTGCTGATTTTGAAAGGGGCGTGGTTGAGGTGGATATCTGAGGTCCCACACTACCTCTGCTGATGGCCCCTGAAATCTGTGGCTGCTGCAGGGCAGGGACTGCAACAGAGAAGCTCCTTTTAGCACATGTTATTTAGTAATGTAATATCTTATACAAAGGCCAGTTATTCAAGCTGTAAATGGAAGAGCTGAATTGCCCCATAAATTTGAGGCTTATTGATGTGAGTTGCTTCTAATATTTCTGTAGGGAAAAATCCACTTATTGATCACTTGGGCACTGTCTTACTTCTGACATTAATTTAGTTGTAGATTAGGTTGGAATGTATTACTTTCATAAAGATCCTGAGCGGTTGGAGTCACGCAGTGAAACTGAAGCACAAATACCGGCAGACTGTATGGCTCATGACACCGCCTGAAATAGCAAGCAGCACCAGTGAGCTGGCGTGCTTTCAGTTCGGCTTCCACTGAGAAGGCTTCTCACAATAACAAACAACAGGTAGGGCTTTAACAAAATAGGTCTCTTATTCGAGCTGCTCAGGGATCATCTGCAAAAGTATCCCTCTAGGTGCTTTAGGAGGAATAAGGAGGCTTCAGCTAAGGATTTGGGCTAGTGTATGTCCAGCACTGGAATAGGTGTCACAAGGGATTAACAGAGCAAGTGTGTGAAGCCAGCTATAATCTTGGTGAGTTGACTGGATGCCAGGTGCCTACCAAGCTCCTCCATCACCCCTCCTGAGCTGGACTGGAAAGAGAAAATATAATCCTCCAGCCCTCACTGTCACTGGGTGATGGGATATGCGGGGGACTGTGGTCGGTTCGTCACACTTGATCTCTGCTGCTGCTTCCTTTTCTCTCTCTTCCCCTGCCCCAGCATGGGGTCCCTTCCATGGGAAACAGTCTTTCATGACCTTCTTCACGTTCGCACAAACTGCTCCAGTGTCCCTTCCACAGGGTGCAGTCCTTCAGGAACAGGCTGCTCCTGCATGGATCCCCCAAGGGGTAACAAGTCCTACCAGCAATCTTGCTCCAGTGTGAACGTCTCTCTGCTGTTCCATGGGACCTGCCAGGAGCCTGCTCCATCGTGGGCTTTTCACAGGGTCACAGACTCTTTTGGGTGCATTCACTTTCTCTGGTGTGGGGTCCTCCACGGGCTGCAGGCGAATCTCTTCTCCACTGTGGAACTCCATGGGCTGCAGGGGAACGCCCTGCCTCACCATGGTCTCTGCTCTGGTGCCTCCTTTCTCTCCTTCTTCACTCACCAGGGTGTCTGCAGAGCTGTTCCTCCCATAGCTTCTTCTGGTTGTTGTGATGCCTTCAAAATCTAGAAACAAAGCAACACACTTTTGAGCCAATATTAATATAGGAAGTAATATGAAAGCAGATCTTTAATTGGAGGCCTCCAGGTGCAAATATGGCAAAATGTACATGTGATACAGGACTTCTATAATTTTATAAGTTTAACAAATTAACATATTTAACAATAGTGTCCAATTAGAAGAGCAGTTAGTTAAGTAATCCCCCCTTTTGGTTCTGCCCCATTTGGACAGCCCCCTTCCCCCCTTCTGAGTTTCTAGCTCCATATTTATTATGTCTAGGATACATGGTAAAAGAAATTAAGACATCCTTGGCTAAAGAGGCAAGACTGAATCATGTTTCAGGAGTGTAGCATAATATGTGTTAGAAGGTTAGCTTGTTCTAAAATGTAGGGGGAAAAGTGTATGAAAAGTACTGGGAGCTGCAGCCATATATTAGAAATCTACAAAGCTACAAATACATGAAAAATAAAAAGCTTAGGCATCAGTTACACAGCAGTTTTTGCACCCTTCTTAACGATGTTATCCCAAAGGTGGTAGCACCATTGCTGGTGGGCTTGGCCTTGGAGGGCAGCATGTCTGTCCTGGAGTGAGCTGGCATTGGCTCTGTTGTATGTGGGGGAAGCCTCTGACTCCTTTTCACAGCAGCCACCCCTCTCGCCCCTCCACTGCAAAACCTTGTCATGCAAACCCCATGCAGTGGGAAGTATTAGCATGGTCCAGAAATACTTTCAGTGGCAAAAGAGATCTCCTTAGTAAGGTTAGGAAAGGGCAGAGTGAAATGAAGGCCATTTTGCTGCATTAGATGGAATCTGTGGCTGTGCTAGCATGGCAGGAATGGGGAGTGGAGTGCTCCTGCATTTGGTCAGCCTCTCCTAAATCTTGATGACAAATCTGCTTTGCTAGAGTTCTATGAGAAATGCTGATAAGCATTTTCGATGCAGCAGTAGGTGCCAGCATCCTCTTTTGTATTCCCTCTACTGGTTCTGGTTTACTGAGAAATGAGGCAGCATCTTCAGCATGATCCATCTGCCCACGCAAAGGAAGGCAGATCTCCCAAAGTCCACTGCAGCGTGATAGATGGCCCATGCTCCTGTTCCCTTCTGATGATGAAGGGTTCCTCTCTTCACAAATTGAAAATGTTACCTTCTGCTCCCTGGAGTGGGAAAGTTGATCGCATGAGCTCTGCTGTTCCTAGCAGAAGTCCTTCAAGTCCTGCCAGAGCAGGATCATGAAGTTGAAGACAATTGCTTGGACTTGTTCAGCTTCTTTTGGCCATACCTGAGATTTTTGGGACCTGTCCTGCTTGCAGGTCAGAAAGGTTTAACTGGCAGTTAATGAATAGGTGTTTAGGTGAGAAAGATACAGAGAAATAAGATTGATTTCTGATGTTTACCTTTTGGTCTCTTTGCACTGAGGATTATAAATGCAGTAAAGCTGTAACTGTTGTCAACCCTGAGAACACCCTGACCAGACATCTCGGGTATAGCCTACATCAAGAGCAGGAGCTGCCAACCCAGGTGAAGCAACAGGATCCAATGGTGATCTGTAAGACCACGGGAATTGCAATGCCTCTTCAGCCCTCTAGTGCACCTAGAGTAGATGGAGCCTGGGCTCTCAAAGTGGCCAGTGCTGGCTGCTTTCAGCCAAGGGTGGAGAAGTGTTGGGTGATTGTCAGGGTAGTCAGACATGTCATCCTGCATGCTCCTGATGTGAGCCTCCAGCTTTCCAGGCTGGCGTATACTATGAAGAACATGTCTTTGTTAGTGGTGTCTGTGTTAAGTTTGAATTGCTTACTATTACAGTTGCACTAACGCTTGTAGAAAGTTGATACATTCTTTCCCTCAGGCACTTCTTTCAGCGCTGAGTTCCACTCTCTAATTACATATTTCTCAAAAAACATTTGATTTTGTTGGTTTGAATCTGCCACCTTTGGCTTTTGTTGTATGTCCTTGCCTTCCTTTGAGAGTTAGAAAGAATGGACCTACTCCTTTGTACCATTCCCTTCTCTAGAAAATTGTATCATGTCCTGTGCTAATCATTTTTCTTCCTTAAATTAAAAAGGAAAAACAACCCTTTCTTTTCTGTCACTTGTCATAGGAGGGATTTTCCATGTTCTATTTTCATTGACCTTCTCTGACCTACTTCTGCAAAGTGGAGTGAGGAATTCTGTATACAGTCTTCAACAGGAGTCTGGAAGACATATATCAGTGTATTTCCATTATATGGAATACCAGATTTTTTCTGCATGCATCCTGGCATGTATGGACTATTTTCACAATTAAATAGCTAATGCATTAATGTCAGGTTGTGATTTGTGTGTGACTCTGTGACACTGGGGCTTTTGTAAACGGGCCTCTTAGAAGCAGAAATATGTACCTTGGTGAAGTGATACCCTGCACTGAGGGCAGACCCACAGCTGTTAACAAACTTTGAGTGTGAACCCAGGTCTTCTGTTTTCACTTTTACTATCCTGACTGTAGAGCAGTGTTTCCATTAGGTGTCTGGCCTGGGGTGGTACAGCAGCTGGGATCCAGAGCCTGCTGCAGAAGGTGGGATCCAGAACTGCAAAGGCAAAATATCTATAAACTCAATAAACCATTCAGGACAGTGCCACAAACAGTTCTAACAAAGAGGTGCAAAGATGCCTGAAACACAAAGAATGCTTCCCCAGTTTTTTAAGGGATCTATTGTACTTTCAACTGTTCCTGGTTTTAGTATTTGTATTATATTACTATAATATTGTATTGAAATCAGAAATCAGGTATTGAAATCAGAGTCAGAGCATAGTGCAGACACATAATCAGATGGCCCCTGTCTTTTTGACTCAAGCCCAAAAAAAGAAGGGAATTCAGGATGAAGAGGAACATGTTTGAGTTAATATTTCATTTTCAACTTGTGTCAAAGCAATTTAGTTGTTCTCTTCCTGCTCCTTCTTTCTGTCCCCCTGTTCCTCAGTGGTGCTGTTTTAAGGACAGTGTTTCTAGCCTTAACCCTGAATTACCTTCCTTTGGGGTTTTAAGTAAGAGGCTGGATATTGCTTTAGCATAGGGGTTTTTGTAGTTTAATTTATTTTTGTTGGTAAAGAATATTCATCACTCATTTAATCCAGAAGGTATCTATTGATTCCCTTCTCCTCATTTGGTATTTTCTGACATTTTATAGCACTTGCTATTGATTTATACAAAATCCGTAGTCCGAATGTCCCAAGGAGTGCTTTATTCACTTGTCATTTGCTGTTTTTCTTAACTAATAAATTTAACAGCCATGTACATCCAGTCTGTTAAGATCTCGTGGCTCTGCTTTCAAAGAGATGACAGTCTGGCACTAACAAATGAGTAATTCTTTCAGGCAGGAGCTTAAAAGTTGCAAGATAGGCAAGACAGCGAAACAAGCTCCTCCTTGAGTGGTTAGCAGACAAAGCAAGCTCCTCTGCTCGAAGGACACTTAGGTTAAGGTGGGGAAAATACAGCTCTGCTTCAGCCTGTGGAATGTCACACAGTGTGGTGCTCTAATGGCAACTTTATTTTTAGCTGGTCAACAGGTAATCAATTTAGGCAGCACATGCAGCAATACATATGAGAACAGGTACATCTAAGCTGTGCTGATCTGCTGCACCATCAGCTTGCCAGGTGCTGTAGTTCTGCCACTGCAACAGCCTGCAGGGGCTCCATCAGGAGGGAGTTGCCTTCAGAAACTGGCACCCGAAACCTCTGCTGGGGATGATAGTCTAATCTAGACTTTTAGAAGTGATCAGGGGATTTTATGAGCCCAAGTTTCATTGAAGGTGAATGAATTAGGTCTCCTTTTTCACTGGTAGTTTTACATTTGAGAATGAGATCTGAGCTTTGTGTGATCTCAGATATATGGGAGCAGATGCTGGAGTCCTTTGTAGTAGGGGCTGGGGGGAAGGTGGGATCCGTGGAGCTGTCAGTACTTAGGAGGTTCTGTACTGGGTCTGGCTGAGATGGAGTTCATTTCCCACAGCAGCCCTCACAGTGCTGCGCTTTGCACTGGTAGCCAGAGAGGTGTTACACACTCTTGCACTGCGTGTGGCTCGGTCTTGGCCATATGCACTGCACAGCATGTGAGCACCGTGTTTAGAGAGACAAGGTGACTAGACTCCATCCGGAAAGACACTGACTCCGCATGGAGCCAGGACTGGGGGATTTTTCTGCTCCAGCTGGGCCACGTGGGCATTAGGTGCATAGGTCTGGGAGTCCCCCTCAGTTCCTCCCACTGTTGGCAGAGGCATGTCTGTAGAGGGGTGGTTTGGGTGAGCCTGAGCTGAAGTCGGATGAGGGCACCTGTTCTCTCTAGGTGCCTTCCTTCTCTCACCTTTAGTTAAAGGACCTTAATCAGGTATGGACAGGTGGCCTTTACCTTCCACAATGGAGGTGAGATGAATATTATCACCAGAAACTGTCCTTGCTGTGTTTGGGACATATCCTGAGTACTGCAAGTTTGACAACAGTTCCCTGTGGAGTGCTCTTTCCTATCTCCAGGCTGTTATGCAGACACCTAAAAAGCAGCCTGCCTGATGAATAAGAACACTCTGCGAGTAGCTTTAATATAGGGTGTGTAGGAAATTATGTAGCTATGGCTTGGATTTAGTTCAGGGACAACTTAATTTTTACCCTCAGAAACCACTGTATAGTTAAAAGTTCAGATGTGCTTCAGGATTTTTCCCTTGCATATATTACTATGCAGTGCTCCTTAATCTGAGTGGTACTTGAAGACATCTATCAGTTCTTCCCCTTCAGTCTTCTAGAAGGTGCTAGAGGGGTCTCTTTGGTTTAAATCTCATGCCTCCATGAGTTAAGATGCCAGCCATGAGTCTGGCACTGACAACATGCTCCGTGCTGAAAACTTGTGATCCGAGAGGCAGAAATGCATAGAGATGTTTTGCACTGAGGGATCCCAGGGATCCCTTGTATGTTCACTCCATCCTCCTGTGATGAGAAAACTCAAGAAATGAGGGTTATTGTGAGGCTGCAATGGGTACAAATGGGAGGAAAAGAAAATTGTAGCAAGAACTTCTTGCATACCAGGTAGTAGACTTAAGGGTTTAATTTGTTTGGAGCTGCGAACAGATATCAGAGTATAATGTTTGGTTAGGGAGAAGGAAATGAAAGGTGGGCATATCTAGGACTGTTAGGAGAACCTAACGCTTTGAAGGAAATATGTTGAAATGTTACAGACCCATACTGTGCTGTGTCTGAGATGCTCTCACCATAGCTTTTGAAGGAGACGGCAAAAATCATTTATGTTTATACTTGCATCCCTCCAGTAACCATATCAGTTAGTCTCCTGGTATCCGGCATGATGCTGCATCTCCTAAGAGTGGAGTTCAGTTCTCCACTAAAGACCCTTTGTAGCACTGATGTCACCAGGAGGTACCCAAACCCTTTCCTGCTTCATTGACATTCCTGATTATGCCATTGGAGATCTCTGGGCAACCTTGACATGGTGGAGATATATCCTCCTGACTCTATCCAGCATAGGTTGTGCTACTGTGCTCAGCTGGCTAGGCGTGGAAGGGCTGTGTGAATGTGAGAAGCCAGTCCTTACCCAGAAGCAGCACCCATTTTGCAGTTCAAATGTTTTGAAAAACTGGGATGTGCTTGAGTAGCAGTTCAGTATTCAAAAAAACATTAGTGTTTTCTCACTTTTGTTTCTTCATGCTGCTTCTAGCTATACAGTGGTATCACAGTAATAAATTGGGGATAAATTTTTAAAAAAATTAACTTGTTTTGTTAAGAGTCAAACCCAATCCTCAGGATGGATTTCTGAAGCATCCCTGTTACCTTGTGCAGATAAATCCATTCTCACAGTTTCTTACTATTGGAGATGGAATTGCAGCAAAAACCTTTTATACTCAAAGCTGTAATATCCAGAGATGTTTTGTTTAGTGTAAAATCAAGTATGTGGTAAGAACTTCAAGCAAGGTACATTTGAGCTGAGTACTGGATTACGGAGAATGATGTATGGAGCTTCTTTAACTATGTGGAGTTAGATTTGATTCTTAGCAAATAAGTGACAGATTCATACGTAGGGGAAAATTGAAGTTCTCATCTATGTATTGTTTTTATTATGTTTTCTTTGCTTCAGGCTCTAACATATCAAAGACACTGTGGGTGAAAAAAGTAGTTTGATTTCCATCAATAAATGTCTTCATTTTCTTGCAGCTCATGCACAATTTTGGCTATTTCATGGTGGTAAAAAAAGACAGGGGAAAGTCACGAAATAATTAATTGCAATCCAGAGGAGCTTGGATTGGGAGCACTGCTAATATTTACAATTATCACCAAGCCATTTCTATGCGCTATCCATCTTAGATTTAGAATTATGCTCCTGGCCCAGTATGAGTATGTTGGTATGTTGGTTTGCATCTGTCTGTGCCATATGCAGAGAAAGACAAGAATTCCTCCTGCTTTGTTTCTAATTTTTTTATTGTACCTCTCCAAAATCAGACCAGCTGTTACCTAGATGCTGCCTTTCGCAAATGCCAGCACTCTTTAAAATCTCAAGGATTTGTTATCTGTGTCGTTGTATTTTGTTATCATCTGGGAGGAAGGTTTTGGCACTGGCGGTGCTGTGGGCCCTTTGTCACCCTGTTAATGTGGATCAAGCACTCTTTTGCTGCAGAACAGTAGGTGGGTAGTGTTAGGCACAGGGTGGGTTCCACCAAGGCCAGGTCAGTGGCTTTGGGTTATCTTTGCCTGGTGTCTCTATTTAATTAGGTAAGATTAATGTTTTTTCACCCAGACAGCAGATCTCTAATAATTTATGAACAGAAAGTCCCTTTGCATCTCTTTTGTTGCCAGCCTGATGCTCCCTCTGTGTCTCTCCAAGCATCTGGCTCCTTCTGGTGTTTGTACTGCTTTACCTTGTGCTCCTGGGTCTAAAAATAAAATATCCATACATGTAAGAGGAGCCGGTGTCCACGCACACTTCCGGTATGTAACACAATTCCAAAAGTCACACTGAACTCAGCAGAAACCCACACAGCCCAAGCTTCTCTGATTGTTTAACAGGAGAAAAAAGAAAAAAAAAAAAGCAATGGAGAAGAAATTGGGAGCTGCAGGAGGAAGGCTCACAATGTTGCCACAGTGTGGAGCAACATACGCTAAGTACTGCTTGGCACACTTAGTTTTATGGCAAAGACATTGTCAAGCTGTGGAAGACCCCAAATTTTTAACAATAGGTGCATGTGAAACCTGAAGAAAATGGAAATGTTTTCCAGCAGCGTAGAAGAAATGTGTAAAGGGAGGGGCTTTTGTTTGTATTTCAGCAGCCCTGTGCAAAGGTCTGGCTCAGCCCAGGGAGGATGGCTGGAGCCTGTGAATGAAAATCCCTGGGATAAAATATGAACCTAAAAATTAATCCATTTCTTCTTGTCTGCTTAATAAATAAAAAATGTGAATGACAGGTAGTCAAAACTTTAAAAAAATCTTTTCCTAATAGTCATAAACTTTATGAATTTTAAAGGTATCACAGTATATTTTTTTCTACAGGAAAGAGTTGTTTCAGCTAAAAGCATAATTAAAAATTAATATTTGATTTTGTACTGAAGCAGTACTTTCAAACAAGAGTTTGTTCCTTGTCACTGACTGAAACCTTGATTTCCACGTGCAGTGAGCTCAATGTTTTCAGCTAATCTGTGATAAATGCTATAATGAAGTTGCAGGAAAAGCTCTAGTTTTTTTATTTTTTAGTTTGGTAAAAATCCCCAGATGATGTTCTAAGGAGTTGATGGGGAGACTAAGCTGTCTCTTGATGAGATGAAAGATGGTGGTACTCAGTGAAGGAGTGATAAAGAGCATCATAAGGAGAGCCTGGCCATGTTCAGGGTATGTGGCAGGCATCTTTTGGTGCGATGCACAGAGAGCAAGTGCAAGCAGTTTTTTAAAAATAGCTTACAGTGGGACTAATTTTTTTCTGGTTTGGGGTTGAAATACTTGTGTCCTGCTGAACCCATTTCTGCATTGCTGAACCTGCGCTCTGAAAGAGCTCAGCAGCCAGTATGGTAATGAGCCCATTTCTATCAAAATGGCCTATATTATTATTCATGTTTATTGGCTGCAGAGCAGTTCAGGAAGCACTTTTCAAACAGATACGCTGAAATATTTTCTTTTAAACAGACCCAGCAGCTATTTGTATTTCCTTCGCTTGAATCCACACCCCCAATACAGTCTTAATTATAGTGACGCCAAATGAGACAATTATTGCACTATGTGAAAAAGACACTTTTGGGAAAGGCTTCGGATAGTATTAGCAGTTCTACTATACTTTACATCTAATTAGGGCTGTTCCACAATGTCACCAACCCTCTATCATTACCCTGCGAACTCCCTGGCTGCAGCGATGCATTTGCTGGACCAGCGGGAACGTGTCAGACCGCGGTCACACTCCCCCAAATCTTTTCACGTGTGGATCCTTCGTGTCGACCCTTTCACTCCCCTCCCATTCCGTCTCCCCCCTTGTCTCCCCCCACCCGTGGTGTGACATTTTCTTCATGACAGTCTGTCACCGAACTGCACTTGCTGCTGCCTCGGTAAAGGCTTACAAAGAGAGTGTAACAGCCAGTGGCCAATCGAGTTTGTGCAAGCTCCATCAGCTATGGATGAAACATCCACGAGAGAGAATAAGGACTTAGAAGAAAACTGGATAAAAGGGCTGCGACGGGAAGCTAGCTGGCAGGTTAGTGATACAAAGACATATGCTTGCAAGAGGATTAAATCTCAGCAGTAAAAATCTCTGAACTTTTTTACCTAAGCATAGGTAAAACGTGTATGTTTTTTTGTAACAATGCCTGAAAGCATATTCCTATGAGAGCAGTTATCATTATCTTCTTATTTTCTTGCAAAGAATAGTTGTAAGATTCCAAAGCTAGCTATTCCAAATTGTAGGACAAGTAAATAGTTTTATAAATCTGCAGACATTACTAAATGCACGCTTGCTTAATAAAGATCCTTGCAATAACAAGTTGCAGGTGCCTACTGTAATATCAAAGGAAATATGTGCCTTGTGTCTGTATATATGCAAGTTTATTCCATTTAAAAATAATAATACACCACCTGTCACCCTGTTACTTAATTCTGTCTTAGAAACTGTAACAAGGGATTTCTTTCAGCTTCATTTAATGAGGCAACATCTTTAAACGCACAATGCTTGTTTTCTTTATCATACTGGACTCACAATAGATGTGTATGCAATTCAATCCAAAAGCAGGCAGTTTTCGTTAAAGTGTGCAGAGCAATAGGGTTTACATTTTGCAGTACCTTTCTGAAGTTTGCAGAATTATATACTGTTTCAGACCTGCTAAGCCCCACTGAGGGGTTGTGGTTGCTCTTTACATTACATACTAAGCATCGTCTGTGCACTTTTTTCTGCTCTATTGCATTTTAATTAGTCAGTCAACAATATTCAAGAGCTGCGTAACTAAACAATTTCTTTTTCTCCCCTTTCTGCTTCTTACAAAGAGTTTTAAAAGATTTTTATTATTATTTTGTTGTTGTTGTTACTTATTACTATATTTTGGTTATGCCAAAATACTAAATTCAGATAAAGTGGTGATTTGATTTTTTTCTATCAGGTGAAGCAGTGCAAGAGTCCCAGCTTGGTAAGAGTTACTGCAGCAGTCTAAATGCTACGAATCATGTACCCTTACCCCAGAAGTAAAGCTGGTTTAGTTTGGTCCCCTTCCTGTAACTTTGTTTTAGAGAAGGAAATAAAAATGTCTTTTCAGAGGAGATGGTACTCCGTGCAGTACCTGTGGCTTGTGTCATGTTGCCTTTCTTATTATCTCTGTGTATCACCAGCAAAATGAAGTATAAAATCAGGATGATGTGAATACCAAAGCCAAATGATCCCCTTTCTCTAGGAAGCTGTGAAAGCAGGTAAAGGAGAGCAGGTGGTCACAGTGCAGGCACGGCATGGGACACTGCCACTGCCCCAAAGGACTGGGCTCCACAAGTGGGTGAGGGTATGGAAGACCTGGATGTGATGAGGGAAAAGCGGGAGCAGAGCTGGGGCTTTGGAGGTACCTGGAGCTAGGTTGTGTACACCACTAAATGGTCTGGAAATCTGTCCTGCTTCCCTGGTTTGTGCTGTTTCTGCTGGGTCAGATGAGTGAAGAGTGAGTTGGGAAAACATGGAAGCAATTTTCCTCTAGTACCTGGCTGCAAACCAAGCATACCATGGCAAGAATTAATTTCCAGTCAGGTGGTTCTGCCTCCTTTTTGCGTCAGGGAGTGTTGCACCACTACACAGTAGTGGTGGCAGCAGTGGGGGAAGGAGTCATGTGTGCTGTAGGTGCCATACCTACAGCCCTGAGATGGACAAAGGTGGGACCTTATCTCTTAGGAGGCAATGTCCCCTGCTTCCCCTGCATGGGTGCTCAAATGTCCCTCTCCTTCCCAGGCAGAAATGCTGTCTTGATCAGCTTCCCTTCAGCAGGAGCACAGGGATGGCAGTTGTGGATGTTTTGCTCAGGGACTGCAACTCTGTTACATCTGAGTGAGATGTTCAGAGAAGCCCCTGGGAAAGGGTTATCCAATTCTCACTCTGATTGTAACTCATCCCATATTTCTTCACGCTGCAAGGTCTTCAGAAGTCCCAGGGTAGGGCAGAGCATCAGTCTTGAAAGGAGCTGATTTTAGAGTGAGCACTGCAGAGCCAGAGCTTCTCTTCAGTCCTGTCTGCTGGGGAGCTCCAAGGTGATGGCGCACATCCTTTCTTCTTAAATGGGCCAATTTTTTTTAGCACTAGGTTCTTATATCCATATTTAGTCTCCTAAATAAGTGTCCTGATTTTCCAAAGTGCTGAGTATCCTGGGAAGCCAACAGACATTTCAGTTTTCTTGGGCTTTAGCATGTGAGACCTGTGCTTCAGGGTGTGTGGCAGTGGGTAGCTGTGGTGTGGTCCTGGAGTCAGAGGCAGGCTGTGGTGTCACATGGCAAGTGCCATGGAGTGGCCAGTGTGCCAGTCTCCCTCTCGTAGTGAGAGACATGGCAATTCTCACTTTGCACTTCGAAAAATCAGGCCGCTTATTTAGCAGGCTAAATATAGGTTAAGCAGCCAAGCTTGAGCATCCTGCTTTAAAAATTCTGGCGATAGTCGTCATCTATCATACCTTTCAGCCAGCACACTCGTCATGCTGTGAGAGGTCTGTGCGGTAGCTCCATGCACATGAATAAACATCAGCTTACTAGTAAAAGAAGGAAAAAGCTTACAGTATTTCTTTCAAGGGGATATACAGTTTGGAAATGGATTGCATTCTCTCTCTGAAAGGAGTCAGTTTTCTATTAAGTAAAAAAAAAAAGTGCTAAAATGATAATTCTGTTTTTATCACTGAGCTTCAACTTTTTGTCTTCTGTTGTTATCATCTCAGACTTTGCTGTAGTGGTCTATATCTATTTTTGATTTTTCATGGAGAAAGGTGGGCTTTCTTGCTCCTCTCAGCAGACCTTCAGAACAGGTTTTCAAAACCTTCTATAATCCCTTTTCCTGATGTTTCCTTGGGAACAGCTTCTGACATCCGACAGATCTATAGCTGTCACAAAGCTAGCACAGTTTTACCACAGACCAGGCACATATTTGGGTGACCGCAACTGTGCTGATAGACTAAAGGTTAAGAAATCTATAAGGGTCTGGATGTCAATATTTAAAGAAAAAAGTCCTGCATATTTATAGAAACAAATGGATTTTCCTTCACATTTACCCGTCCAGGGAAAGTTGTGCTTTCTGAGATGACAGACTAACTCCACTTGGTTTAAAAGGGAATTTTTCTTCTGCAAGTGAGAGCAAACAATAATCCAAAATGTCCTGAGAAAGGAACAGTGCACCGATCCCAGCAACTTGTCAGAGCCATGAATCCCTCTGCTGACATACTGAGATCTTGAAAGCCACAATTTTCTTCCTAATTGATGGCTCAATCAGAGTATGGCCTCTGTCTCAAGCTTACATTAAGCTTTGTCCTTGATGTGCTGAGTTACTGTATAGCCTAAAGTACACTGTCTGTATTGCAGAGGGAGGGGTATAGAGCAAGAAAGATTTAAGTCATTCCAGAATAATTTGGGATCTTTCATCAAGATAGGCATGCAGTTGATGGAAAACAGGCATTTTTTTCTGAGCCTTCAGCAGTTTGATGATCATTTCGTATGGAATAATAAAAGCAGACATGTCTTGCCATTTTCATTTAATTTTTAGTTCTCATAAACATTTGTGGGGAGCAGGAGTAATTTGTCTGAAATGAGAGCTTATCAGTCTTTCATAAGGCTGGGAATACAGCAACACACAATATAAAATGCAAGAGACACAATAACCTCTCTTCTCCTTTACAGTATGGCCCATGAAGTTAATATTAATTGGAGAAGAACACTGGGTAATCACTCTGTGTGTATGTGGGTTATATGTGCAGGTGTATACCTCTCCATCTGTGTGGGCATGGGCATGTAGTGTGTTCATATCTTCAAAGTGTGGCAGTGCTGAAGAGTGAATGTTTTGGAAAGGGAGATTTAGTAATCCCAGTCTGAAGTAATATGTAAAATTTTCGTGTTATTTCCTATTCTGCCTAGAATAGCCCTTCTTAAATCTTGTAAAATTTCCAGATCCTAATCCATTAGTTTCCTAAGTATTTGCTCTCTTAGTTCTACTAAAACAATGCAAAATGTTAAGCCATCAAAATTTTTGGGTTTTGTTTCTTCCTTGTTTCACAAGGATGTAACTGCCATTCTGTGATGATGGAAACACAAGCAAAAGAACACGCATATTTTTTTTTTTCTTTTTTTTTTAATTTTTGTTTTTACTGGTAACAGTAGTGCTGGTGGCACTGTTGTTCTGTGTTGGTGGTAGCCAGAACAGCGCTATTAAACAATGGGTGATTCAAGGATGGAATATAATCTGCTACTTGTATTATTTCACAAGTCTTCCCTGTGTTCCTCCATGATACTGGATGTGAAAGTACTGGAAAATCTTGCTTGGTTGCTCAAAGCTTTAAGGCAGGATTCAGGTGTAGTATATCTAATAGCCCCATTCTACTGTGTTTGCTATGAACACTAAATGTCTTCAAATAGTGAAGTTGATGAAATTTTTTTGTGTGCATGTATGGAGTTTTTTGTTGTTGTTTTGTTAGGGTTTTTTTTTAATTTGGTTGTTTCGGGTTTTTTTGTTTTTGCACAAATGAAGAATGGACACAATTCAGTTATCTTAGACCAATAACTTCTGAAACTTAGTATTTTATTGTTCTACTGAGTATTGAATTTTCAAGACAATCATTGTAAGATCTACTGCTGGATGAATTGTTTGTGTTTTGTTGCCCGTTTTGATATTTAAGGTCCATGACTACAGGCTCCATGGTGCAGGGGTGGGTGGGCTGGCTGAGCTTCCATCCCCTCCATCCACATGGCTTACCACGACTCATGGATATTGTGGAGGCTTCACGAGACGATTGGCAACTGAGCAGAAGCATGTAAACTAGAAAGTCTTTATCAGTTTTGCCTACAGTTGCTGCTTTGACTATTGTTTTATTCAATTTCATATATGTAATACATTTACATCATGCTTCAAAGTATGATACTGACATAGGGAACTGTTATCTTGGACTCTTTGGGAGAAAATGAGTCCTGCATGTAAGGTAGAGGCTGTAAGTGGATGGCAGTGCAGTTATGGCTTGGGGTTGTTAGACTCCAGTGCTGCAGTTTGACCATCTGTGATGTTACGTGGGCAGCCTGGGACCTTGCACATGCCACGTTAGTGTGCCATGAGGCACTGGCCTTCAGGAGGGGTGGACTTGCTGATCCCACTGCAGGCTGCCGGCAGGGATTAGTCCATCCTCGGGTGTGAGGGTTAGGCCGTATACCATGAGGACAAAACGATTTGCCTGATTTTCATCACACCCAAGGAAGTGTTCTCTCCTTGATGCTCCTCATCAAGCAGAGCAGAAGGGGAATGAATATTCCCTCATGAGGCAAGACGGTGTCAGTCGTTCTAAAAGCTGGGATCAGGCGCATAGCTGTAAGAAAAGAGACATAGATGCACCAGGATAGTACGAGGTGTCTTTTTGATAATAAAATACCTAATTAGCGTAAGGAGAGATAGGACTGACGTGTGATATTGTATGGACTGTAGTTTTAGAAATCAAACGCCTTAAGACTAAACCAAGGGAGAGGTTCTACCAACCTTGGCTGTTTAATACTCTGTGAGATGCACTGTGCATGTTGTGCTTAGCTTGCTGCTGCTCAGTACGTTAAGCCTGTTCATAACCATTCACAGCACTTAAGATCTAAAGATACACTCATCCTTTGATAGGACAAGGTCAATTATTCTCAATTTATTGCCAGTACCAAAGTGTTTATGGAGTTTTATTTATAAGCTGAGTTTATGTTTTTCTAACATTAAAGACATTTGATAGTAAAAAAGAACATTTTATTTGAAGATTACTTGTTCTGTGACATATTAATATTAAAAGTGTGCATGCGTGTATTCATATAAATGATACAAACTCTCTCTTTCGGTTTTGCCAGGACACCGCTTAGCTTCTTTTTAATATGCTAATAGAATGTTGTGCTGTCCTGAGGTATGAATGTGAAGTGTGCTGATGGGCAGACATCTGGGTCTGAGAATAACATTAATTAACTGCCACCTTTTTTCACTGAGTTTGTTCTTAGAATCATTCAAGCTTTGTGTTTTTCCCCTGCACTACTAGGATGAGCATCCAGAGCCACCTTTAATACTTTCATCTTTTCATACCAGTGCTGTTTCAGGAAAATCTATAGATGTGCAACTCTGTTCCTGCAAAGCCTTGGGAGGCAGGACTAAACCCATCCCTATGTAATGAACCACTTAAGCATGTGCCTAAGAGAGGCCTGTGCCTAAGAAAAGTCTATATTAACTTTCTGGCCTGATAGAAATACCAGGTAGGATGGAATGGAATAGAAATAGAATATGAGTCAGTTGGAATGGGCCTACAATGTCAATCTAGTCCAGCTGCCTGACCAATTCAGGGCTGACCAGAAGTCAAAGCAGGTTACTAAGGGCATTGTCTAAATTGCCTCCTAAACACTGACAGGCCTGGGGCATTAACCACCTTTCTAGGAAAACTATTCCAGTGTTTGACCACCCTCTTAGTAAAGAAATGCTTCTTAATGTCCAGTCAAAATGTCCCCTGGCAGCTCTTTGAAGTGATCCCTCAGGTTCTGGACTGATCCCAAGAAGAAGTGATCGGCACTGCTCTCTTCACCTCCCCTCTTTAGGAAGCTGTGGAGAGCAATGATTTGCTGATAGAAACCTGGGGGCTTCCTGGCTAGTGGTTTGCTGATAGAAACCTGGGGGCTTCCTGGCTCATGCTGTGCTGGAGGTTTTGTTCTGTACCTACTCAGATCTTCTAAAAATTTTTATTTTTGGCAGGGAGCTTATTTGACAAGTGACAAAAATAATCAAGTAACGTTTTTGACTGTGCTGTATGAATCACTTCTCTATTTATTATTCTCTCAAAATCTATACGGAAGCATCTGTATTAAGAACGTATTTCTCGGACATAAATGTTTTACATCCAAGCCATATTTAATTTATATGAATTATATTTTAATTCATACGAAATCACTGGTTGCCATCATGTACTCACTTCTTTGGTGTTATCACAGTTTAAATGTTCCCTGAGGGCTCTGCACTGTGACTGGCCTGCTTTGTGTCAGACTCGGGGCAATTATATGCCAGCTCTGGAGGCAGATAGTTGGCGCCTTAGAAGAAACTTTCACCTCCCTCTTCCCAGGTTATCCCAGGCAGAGTTTAACCTGTTTACATCTCTTTGCTAATTTAGTCCTTTACTTGCATAGAAAATTGCTGCCAGGCATGCCTGGAAGAGGTGAACAAATTATCTTCAAAGGAAAATAAAACATTTTTGGTTGTGTGACTGGTCTTTAAAGTATGTTCCAGTGTATTTCAGATGGGGATGCATGGCCAACGTCCAGTTCAGAGTTCACGAAACTTCTGGAATTCATGCATGTTTTTACAAAAAAACACTGTTGTTTTTTTTCCCCCCTAAGTACTTCTGACTGATGAATCATACATTTCTCTCAGTCCTATCTCCCACAAGTATGTGGCACAGAATTCAGCACTCATCTTGCTGTGGCTGTTGGCTCATCATTCCTGTTTTGCTGGGGGATTTTCACAAGCCTCGAATCTCACTCTGAGCTGGGAAGGAGGGCAGTTGGTCAGCAAGTTACCATTGGCATCTGCTCCTCCTTCCAGCAGATCCTGGCACACTGCTCCCAGCTGACTCCCAGCGCTCACCCACCCCAGGGCTGGGGCTCCGGGCGGGCAGTGCTCCTGCCAGGACACAGCCACCACCCAAGGGATAACTATCTGGGCACGCCTCCAGATGCCTCCATTGCATTCTTCTTTCTCCCCACACACTTATGGCCAGATAGTAGAAAGTGGTAAACTTAGATTTTCTGATTCTGAGAAGAATCCTCTTTTCTAGTACTACTGGATTTAGGAGCACTCATTGTTTGACACTGCAAATTACATGACTAAACTTGGTCTTCAATACGAGTGCTGCACAGTCGTTCTACACAAGCTGTTGCAGTCTTCCTTGATCACTTTAATTGGAGGACAGGAGGTCTTCAACATTTTAAATAGCTGACAGAAGTATCTGTTCTCAACCCCTTCCCTCTGGCGAAACCTGTGATGTGTCAAACCCGTCTCCAGGACACAGACAGTGCTGTACTTTTGAACTTTTACCATATTATCCACTGCTTTGCCCTAAGCTGGTTTTCTGGAAAATGAGATGGATTTTGCTTCTTGGCAAAAATAACTATAGAGAGCTGGAAAATCCAAATGAGCTGATACATCTTTTGTTAGAGCTACTTTATTACTGAGCAATTTTTTTGGGGGGGGGGGGATGTTCACAGTATAGGTGCAGTTGTATATTTTCTGTATTTGGTTCTTATGATAAAGTCATCAAATAGTAAATATTTTTATACCCGATGTAGAAATAATTACAAAATAATGTAATGAAGGAGGTAAAACTTCATATTCTACATTTTGGGTTTTTGTAGGAAATTAAAAATATTTTGGAAATAGATTTTTCAACTAATAACATGAACTATAGGAACTGATAAACGTGAGATTAATAGCTAAGAAAACAGTCATTTCAGATGGATAATTTAGATTTTTATCGTTTATTAATCATAAAAACTAAACCTGCTGTATAACTAATTTTAGTTTTATCAAGAAGATGAATTGTTCCAGCTAATGAATGTATAGATATTCTATGCCAAAGGCATTCGTAGGAATCTGTTAATCATTTAACTGTGTCATGGCATATGCTTTGTCTTCATAAACCAATTAAAACATATAACTTTCTCCACTGAAATGCATGTTGGTCTTCAGTGCCTACAGCAAATTAGGACAGCATTTGTCTTAAAATACACTTCAGTATTGCAGATACAAAAATTTAACTGGGATAGCATCTCCAGGTAGGGACCCTTTCCAGGCAGCCTGCACCCCTGGTGCGTGAAGGAGGTGCTGTTTGCAGCATTTCAGGGCGCTGATCCTACAAATACTGGTCCTGTAGCCTGGGCGGAGGGGCTTGGGAATGGTCTCATCCTAACCTGCTTAGGCTGAAATGTGGGCATAAACATGTGAAAATCCCATTCCCATTTAAAATCTTTGAGATGGGGTCTATCTGTTACGTGAAACTTATGTAAGAAATTACCTCATTGGGACTTACTCTTGGCAAGGGTTTAGAGATGCTGCTGTAACGCAAACAACGACGCTGATTGCTGCTGGCCATTTTCCTGAGGTGGCGCATGCGGTCGAACCAAAGCTAGAGGTTAGAGGGTAATAATTGCGCTTAGGGTTATTTTTAGTCCATCCTAGAAGAGACAGAGACATTTTTAAAATGGATTTTTATATTTAAGGAAATTACAACTTTCTGGAAAAACTTCAGAGCTATGACAAAACTGAGAGAAAGAGGATGTTTAAATTTGGGGACTGGATTTCTGTATGTCATTCAAAGCTGTTTGTTTCATCTCCTTTCTTCTTCCTGGTGAGGTGAATAAAAGGAAAGTGTGAATGTGTTTAGGTTTTATTCACAGCATTGTCGTAATGTCAAAGCAAATACAGATAGAGATAGACAGAAAGCCGACAGTGGATAAATGAAAAGACAACAGGCACTCAAATATTCAGCTCCAGCTAATCCAGCTCTAAACCACATTTTGTTTGGCTGGTTAATGACCTGTGTGTTGCTGTACCACCTATACTGTGTTATTTTATTTATATCTTTAATACATTATCGGTAGGCGACATTATGGGTAAAGCACTGTTTCTAAAAGAGAAGGAAAAATTATAGTTATTGCTATAATAAACAGCTTGAGACTGTCTTTTTAAGAAGATTGCAGTGATACAAAAGGAAATAGCATGAGATTGCAACATCAATTATTTAGAACAATGTCGTTATATTCATTTTTTACCCTATTTCTTTTCTCAGAGGCAAAGTTCAGTCTTTACAGCATCAGGTTTCTGGAGGCATGAAATGCCTGCTTGGGTCAAAAGTCCATAGCTTTCTGATGAACCAGGTCTTGAGACTAAGTGGGACTGTGTCCTTGAATGGACGAGGCAGAGGTTCTCCCGAGGTGGAGGTGAGGGGGTGTTTTTGTGTGTCTCATCCAGCTATAGCTTTGCTGGACAGGAGAGGTGCCAGTGGCCTTAGGTTTTCTGGGACTTTGAGGAAAATAGTAATTTTAGGCCATCTTGCCCTAGTTTTAGCAGGCTTCTGGGAATAAGAAAGGGAAAATGGATCTTTGTAAAGACTTAAAGAATGTTACTGAGAGGGAGGGGATGAAATCGGGTCCTTATGGAGCACTGAACCTGGTTTATAAATGGAGTGAGGAAATGTAAGTCATTGTGCACTTCTAAATTTGGGACTTTTGTATGGATATTACTTAACTGAAGACAGAAGCCTTTCCTGAAAAAGAAAATGCAATTGTGCCAGGCAGGTAGGAATGCTCGGGTTTCATTAGAAGTGAAAGTAAAGGCAATAAGCAATCAAAAGAATAAAAATGTTTTGTTTTTCCTTTTTTTCTCCTTCCTTTTGATTCTGTCAACATGTAAGGATTACTTCAGAAAATAAACTAAGGAGGTGCTACTAAGCATGCAGGTTGAGAACATCTCTCGCTTATATTGATGTTTGGAAACAATGCTATGAACAACCCACTCAGCAATAGTTTTCTCAGTGCAAGTAAAATTTTCAGTGGCACAAACCTCGTAAAAATAAATGATATTTTATATAAATGCTGAGTGAATACACAGAAGCTGTGAATACAGTTAGGATAGCTGCCACTGCTTAAAGGTCAGTAAAGCATAGCATTAAACAGCACATTTTGTGCTCCCAGACACGTAACCCATGATAAATTTTATGCAGTACATTTCTGAAATATCTACGGACACATTTTCGTCAATAATTCACAATCCTTTAAAAGCTTTTTTTGCCTTTTGACAATCAATAGCAGGACGTAGTGTCTGTAAAAGTTGCTGGTACTGAACTTCCACGGTCAGTTTAATTGGAGGACAGATGATGCTGAACTCCTACAGCAGCTGATATGTCCCCAAGCCCTTCCTTCAGCTAAACTTATGACATGTAAGCCCAGTCGGCAGGATATGTGCAGGACCTTTAGCCAAGTGCTCAGACCATTTTCTCCAGGGGAGGTTTTTATTACTTGTTGTCTCCTTTTGCAAGGTGATGCGTTTCTAAAGCAAGCGTAGGAGGACTCAGAATGCATATTAGTATGAGATATTTAGTGGGAAATGTCATCCCTATGACACGATTTTTTCCTGCTTCTGTTTGCTAGTGTAAAGTCAGCAGAAGTAAATTAGCTGGCAGATTTCAATGGAGAATGTTACCTGCGTCCTCTGCCAGATAGCATGTGGAGTGCCAAATTAGAATTGATTTCTCAATAAAATTGAGTTCAGCCTCCTCAACATAATTTAAGACAGAATGACAAAATCTCTCTCACTCACTTTTTAATTTTATTATTTTTGGTCAGTTTTGTTCTTGGATATTTTTGCTGCCCTAATTGCTTGTTATTATCTTCTTCCTTGAATCTTTTCCCTTGTCCAGGAAAGCAAAACCTCATCTGCTTTTATAAGCAATTCAGGAGTGAAGTAAAAGGGAAAGGACTTCTACGCATCACCTCCCTTGCCCCTCCTCACACTCCTAAGACTCTTCTGGCAGCTGAGCCAGGAGCACAAGTTCTCTCTCTGTGCTGTGACTCAGATGCTGAGAGCACAACAAGCTGTTTACAGTCCCATCCTCATTTCTTCTTCCCACTCACAGCACGTTGCTTTGGGAACCACCAACCAACCTAATTAAAACAAATTTTTCCTATTGTGGGAGCAATTCCCCAAATGCTCCGCCTCGCCAGAATCATGCTGTGTCTGCTCAGTTCGCTACCTCCATCCAGCTCTCAAAGATGCTCATCTTACTGTAAAGAAAATCAATGCCTTCTAATGTGGCATTAGTTCTTAAATTCAGCACATTTATCACATATACTTCTAGAGAACCTGAGGCAATATATGGAAGTGAAAAAAATGTCTTCTTTTTAAAAGACTTGCGAAGTAAGTGGCTCCTGAAACATTAGCAATGCCTGTTACATGACTGGGTAGAAAAGCTATTCAGAACTAAATAAAGCAGGGCTTTAGGTGGGGAGGTGCAGGTGGAAACACAAGATGGCAGCACTGTAAGGATTGCAGAAGATCGGGAAGTGTAACCACCACCTGGAATTTGCTGGCTTGATTTCTGCTGCAGAAAAGGCATTGCACCCATTCGTTATGCCTAGCCCAGCCTTACAGCCTTGCAACGACAGCAAGGTTTCAAGATGTCGTGACGACTGTCCTCTCTCTGCAGTGACTGGGACCTATTTGTCACCCCACGTGAACTCCAACAGGAGAGGTCAGTGAGGTTGGATGGCTGCGGCTGTTCATATCAGTCTTTCAGAGCACTGAAATCTTCCATCCCTCAGCTCATTCTCTGGAAATCAAAATATAACATGGCTTCAGAAAGCACAAGTGCTCATCTGCTGTCACTTGGGTGCCTGTAAGTGTCTAGGGTTGAATGGTGTATGTTTCTGCCAGCCCTGTTTTAGCAAAGACAGAGTTTACAAGGAGTGCTGAGCAGCGCAGTAGGTCAGTGGCATTCCTCAAAATACTTCTCTTTTTCAGCTGTTCAGCTTTTCAGCTTTTTGTCCCTGCCTTCTAGTTCCACCATTTTCTAGCTGTATTCTTCCATCAGAATGCCTGGACCAGCCATCTTTACATCCTTACTTTTGCCCATTTTTGGAGAGCTTCATGCACATTCTCCCTGGCTGTAGGAGTAAGAACATGACTCCAGACCTTTTTTTTTTTTTACATTTTTTTTTTGTGTGTGTGAGATTGGTAGTTCTTGGAGTATTCAGTGTCCTTTCTATTCTTCAATCATCCAAACCATACCAGTATATAGGGGTGTCCCATGCTAGGCTCTCCTTTCTTTCTCCCCTTCTCTCCTCATATGCAGCGGTTCTAGGTCTCTCTGTTTCCACCTGTATCCTCCTTATTTTTCTCTATCTGCATAAGCACACCTAGAGCATAAATCCTGCTTTACAGATGTTTATTATTAGATCTTTGAAAGTACTGGAAATACGTAACACTTTTTGCTACAGTTTTACTTACTTGTGGAGCAGATTTTTCTAGTAAGAGCCAGAAATAAACTCCATTGATACCACATGGTGCAACGTAGGTATGAAGCCACCCAGTGGCTGCCATAACTTGTGGAGAGCGTAAATGCTCAGGCTGTGAGCTTTCAGGCATCTGAGAGCAGTGGCAAACACTGGGCCATATGCTTAATTTTATGTATGCCTGCATTTGAGTGGAGGTGGGTTAGACTAGTAGTACACTTAACCTTCATCATATTCTAAACTGTCCATGGGTTGTTGGAGCATCTGAGTTACTTGTTACTCCCAAGCCAAAAGCTGTTGAGGAGTAGGGAGTGAGATAACTGAAATACTGTCTAACCAAATGAAAGACTTTTGTGGGTGTAGAGTAGTGCTGTTTCAAGAATATGGGACTGAGAATTTAATTTAAAGGGCTGATTATCTCTCCTTTAGTGTACATGCACACTGGCTGGGTGATGTGGGTGATGGCTGTGTTTCTAGGATTGCTGCTGCCCTAGAGCAAGATGATCATCACAGGTGAAAGGGCTGGATCATCACAGGTGAAAGGGCTGAGATGCAGGAGTACTCATCCACCTCTGGAAGATGCTGTAGCAGGAATCTTGATGCTTCCCAGTGCCCAGTTCTTTGGTCCACGATCTCCCTTAATTGCTTCAGTCAAAGGACAGGAGGGACCAAATGCTGGTGTGGTGTATCCATTCGCAGGCTCAGAGTTCCCCTCATCACAATGGATTTGGGCCTGAGATCTCTCCTGAATACAGACACAGGTTTGAGACTTGCCCTGCTTTCATTCTTTCCTCACTGGCTGGAGAGAATAAATGGATTAACTAACACTTTTGAGACGAGTCTTCCTGGCAGTTGTTGAGTCTCAAAATGTCGATTCTCAAGGCTGACTTCACAAGGGATTTAGTCCTATCTTTTGCCAGCAGGTTGAAATTACCCTCTATGTTTATTGTATCAAAAAAGAAAAAAAAAAAAAGAGAAAGAAAAAGAATGAAAAAACATTCAAGAGAACAGGGATTTGTAAAGGTGGGTTTTGGTGGCTGAGAGTTTATCCCATAGAGTGTGTATAGTGGGATGTGTAGGGTACAGCAGCAGAGAAAATGAAAAGTGCTAGGTCATCCCGTCCTCTTCTCAGGCACACACGTATCCCCTTGGTAGCGCAGGTTTATTTGCAGGAATGCTTTGTCCCTGAGTCACGCTGGTTGGGGAGAGGCTGTTACATATGCAAAAAGGAAAAGAAAATATACTTGGGTGCTTTGTCTTCTAGAATTTTCACCATTCCCCCAAACTAGCTATTTTTGGTGAATAGGCTTGAATGTGCCAAGCAGTATATACACCATGTTCTAAGTGTTATTATTATTTAGTGTTTTATTTACTATTAATGTATTTTTTAGTAAGTATTTGGATTTTCAACACTTCCTTTGGGAAGCTATTGTACATTCTGATAGATTTCACTGTCAGAGTTTTTAGTGATAGCTTGTATTTTCCTTCTCTTAATTGCTGCCTGTTACTTCTTGTGTCCTCTTATACCTAATTATAAATGTTAGAATGTCAATTTAGGAAAAATATCAGGGGAGGTTTCACAAGGGTCAGTGCTGATCACAATATTGTTTAATACTTTCCTAAACAATATATAGAGCAATACAATTTGCAGATGATGCCAAATTAAGAGGGATCATAAACACAGTGGAAGGCAGAGAGAGAGAGATAACAAAAGGATATTGAGAGTTTAAAGAACTGTGCAAAAATTAACAAGATGAGATTTAATTTAGATAAAATACAAGGTCATACACTATGGGAGAAAAATACCAACTACATAATGGAAGATGCTGGTTGGAAAACAACAATAATGGTGATATATTTTACATTTATGTAGCTTCTTTCATCTTACAGAGTCCCAAAGAGCTTTACAAATTAAATAAATTAATATAGAAACTACACATAAGGATTATTTTATTCTCCACAGAGACACCTCCTGTGTTGGTGCAGAATATGACAGCTATTCAGCTGAACTCTGCAGTGATGTGTAACAGTTCAGGACAAAATATTACAGGTCCCCTTGAAATGGCAGTAAAAGTTAACAGAAGCCAGCATTTGTGCAGCAGGGCTGCTTAAAACTGTTCCTCTGATGAAAACTGCCAGAGTTTTTTTTTTTTAAGCTGCAGATGATCAAGATCTCAGTTTTACATCTGTCTTTACCTTTGCTGCAGTAATGCAGAGATGAGCCCACTGACTCATTGTGGACACTGGCTGCAAAAGAGCTCATTGTATGAGACAGTTGGGAAGACCCATGAGTTTTTTTACTGGAATAAATAAATACATATGACTTGTTCATGAAAAATAATATTATCTGTGGTTAGTTGAGGGCTGTTCATTTTCACATGGGTAGGGAAGTTTAGCTGGAGGGTGTATGAAATGGGTGATGGCAACAGAAGACACTTGAACTGATGGTTGTGGGATCTGGCCAAAAGGGAGACTTGAAGAAGATGGAAAACATAAGTGATAATCTAGTAGAAAAACAAGATGGTATGGGATTAATAACAGAAGAAAGGTAACAGCATGGGAAAGGCCAGGGTTAGTTTCTGTAATGGCTCTGGTGTTGCTCACCATGTCCATGTTTTCCAGTGAATATACTTCAAATGGTGGCATTTCAGAAAGGCACTGCAGAATTTGGAAGAATACTGTTTTTATTTGGTGTCTCTCCTGCTAACTCCAGGCAATATTATGGAGGTGGACACAGAGTTTGAATTTACTCACCTTTGATATACGTGTGTCTCGCGATGGAGATACATTGCAGGTTATGTGTAGGGTGGCTCCTCAGAAGCCGATGGATGCAATGTTATTTTCTGATGGTCCCATGCCATCACAGAGTGGCTGTTGGCACAGTGGTCCCAGTGGAATGGGGGGATTTGTGTTCTCAGTCCTTGCCAGCCCTAACACTTCTGTGCTAAGGTGATCTCCAGAGGGGCAGATGCTAAGGAGTGTGTGACTTGGAGGGGCCTGGTGGGTGCAGTGTGCTCATCCTGCTCTCGGGGGAACCAGAAGTCTTTGCAGGATCCATGTCTGATAGCTCTGATAAAAACTGCAAACTCAGGTCATTCCCTGGGTGAGAACCAGTTGCATGTGTCTTATCAAAGGATGTCTCTCTAATTAGGAATGACTCGGAGCTGTTTCAGGCATCACTTTTGTTGTGGGTTGACTGTGGCTGGATGCCAGGTATCACTTCCCTCCTCAGCTGGACAGGGAAGAGAAATACAACGAAAGACTCCTGGGTCAAGATAAGAACAGGTAGAAATCACTCACCAATTACTGTCAAGGGCAAAATAGACTCGAAGTGGGGAAATTACCTCAATTTATTACCAAACCATTCAGAGCAGAATAATGTGAAGTAAAAGCAAATCTTAAAACCAACTTCTCCCATCCCTTCCTTCTTCCTGGGGTCAGCTTCAGTCCCAAATTCTCTACCTCCTCCCCACAGTGGCACAGGGGGACAGGGAATGGAGGCTGTGGTGAGTTCATCAGATACTTTTCTCTGCTGCTCCTTCCTCTTCATGGGGGAGGACTGCTCACACTCTATGCTACTTCAGTGTGAAGTCCCTGCTTTGGGAAACAGTCCTGCATGAACTTCTCTAAACTCTGGTCTGCAGTTCTTCACTAATTGTTTCAGCTTGGCTCTGTTCCATGGTCTACAGTCCTTTAGGAGCAGTCTGCTCCTGCAGACTCCACTCACCTCCACTCACCGGTGTTCACTGAGCAGAGTGTCTGCAGAGCTCTTTCTCTCCTGCATTCTCACTCCTCTTCCCATTGCTGTTGCATGGCAGTTTTTACCCCCTTCTTACCTATGTTATCCCAAAGGTGCTACCACTGATGGGCTTGGCTTTGGTCAGCAGTGGGTCCCTCCTGGAGCCAGCTGGTACTGGCTGTGTTGGATGTGGGGGAAGCTTCTGGCTGCTTTTCCGAGCAGGCATCCCTGTAGCACCCCCGCTACCAAAACTTTGCCATGCGAGCCCCATAAAACTTTGTCCTACCAGGAAGGCTTTTTTATAGCAGTGGTCTGTGTGGGCTTATGTGTGTCCCACTGAATGTAGGTTTAGTGCTTTTACCTGCTGGTCCAAATTGAGAATTAATTTGTCAGATTTGCCTTGCTGCATTGTTTCTCTCTGTAATACCTTGTGGTAACATGTGGCTAAAGGGCAGAGGAATGAGGAAGGACAATTTTCTGAAAAGATTTTGCAGTGCCTGTTTGAAGCTGTGTATCTTTAATCTGCTAGTTTTGATTTTTCTTTTCTGCTCAGCAAATAAAATAGAAGGTCTCTTCTTCCCCTCTCACCCACTCAAATATTTTCTGTGCTCATTTGGCTCCTACACTCTTGAGGTTCAGCTAAGTGCCTAAATGTGTAACCAGTATGACCATGCAAAGTGAATTTAAGTTGACATTTCAGTGCTGGAGTTTTTTTACATTTGGAGTCCAGCAGTTGCTTAATACTTTTGGTGAGCATTGCCGGTGTGGCCAGCTGCTACCACAGACCTGCCTAGAGGGTAGAATTCACAGGGTCTGATTTTCCACCAGCCTGCCCCTTGTGTCACTACTTGTAGCTGTGCAAACTGCCACCATTGTTCTTCTGCAGCAGTTCCACATCCATTTTGCGCAGGGATGACTGACTATAGAGGATGCAAGCTGGTGGAAAATTTACCTTGTGTTCTCTGCTCCATCTTAACTGAGGCACGAACCAGCACCCTCATGGTCTGTTGACTGTAAATCTCTTACTTTTAGATGAGCCTTGTAAGAAGGAGCCTTGCCATGGCTAAGCTAGTGTGAATCACAGTAATCTTACCTCAGCTAAAATAAACTCCCTTTTTCCTTCTGAATACAGCCTTCCTACTGCTTGGGTGTTCGTCTGTGTGCAGTTTGGCCAGTGGCATCCCCATGCTGCCAGGCTCCACAAGCCTTAGAAAAATTGTGCTTTAGGGTTACTACTCCTACCCACTGCAGGGATGCTGCCTTTGAGCAAAAAGAATTCAAAATAGTGGGTTTCAAATAGGTGATCTTGGGAAAGAGGGTCTGGGAACTAGTGTGTTATGCTTTTAAAGTGTGTTAGTTCTGTATTCAAAATCCTTGCAGCTATGTCTCTGTATGGAGTAGCTCAAGGTTTGTTCAGGTTTGGAGAGTGCAAGCATCACCTTTAAAAACTAAAATGTGCTCTTGAAGATCTTTTGAGGGAGCTGTCAAGCCAGCATCTCATTTGCTTTTTATTACATCTGAGCAGTAGTTAAAACTGGAAAAGGAAGAAGCTAAGCAGTTGAAGGACAGACTTTCTCTCCCCTGGTGCTGTAGAAGTGCCTGCTTCAGTCTGCTGCCATTTTGCTTGAGAGAGCTGGAGCACTTGAGTTATGGTGACATCTATTAGAATTCAATTAGTGGTAGTTCACTGACCCAAATTAACATTCTTTGTTAAGCTCAAGTCAGTGTATATGTATGCTATTTCCAGGCCAAATGGACCTGCATAGAAAAGAGGCTCCGAATCTCTGAGCTTGTTGGCAGTAACTGGATTCAGAGTACAAGCTTATCTAATGCCAGCTTTAGGCTGGCTAATAGAATTGCACGTGTGTGGTTTGTAATTAAACTGTGCAGAGCTCTGACTCTAGGTGCGTGGGGAGGAGAAGGACAATGGAGGACATGCTAAGGGCTTCCCTGCAGCCTCTTGGCTCCTCTCCTCTGTCCTGGGGAAGAGGAGGCTGCTGGGACGTGCTGGAGGTGGTGGATCATCACAGGGAAAGGCATCCTGGCCTGCAGGGTGGGTTGGAATGTTTCTCACTTTGCTTCTTATTTCAACTCTTTCACAGGCTCCAGACAGCATCAGATCTGGCCAGGTCCTAGACTGGATGCTGTTGGCTTTGGTGCTGGGGCTACATTACCCCACCTCTCTCATTCACTAAACCTTTCAGGTGCCCAGGCTGTGGATTGCTGGGTTTGTCCGAGTGACTTTGGCAGTGCCTTGCATTGTCAGACCTGACCGTCATAGAAATAATGTCGCTGCAGTCAGGAATGCTCTTCGGCATCAGGAGAGGAAACTGAAGGAGATTCCCATTTTGTTGCTTTATCATGGTCTATCTGATCAGTGACTTGAAATACTTCAGAGCTGTCCATGTGGTATTTTTTTTTTAAACCAATTTTTTTTGTTGTTTGTTTAAAAAACTCACTGTACAGTATTTACCTATGTTTGCAACTTAGGTTTGGGGTTTTTTAATGTGCTTGTATGGCTTTATCCCTCTAAGGATGAGTGAATAGCTGGCTACAATCAGCTATGATTTTAGTTGTAAAGAAAACATGACTTATTAGCAAACAGTGGTTAATGATTGATTTTTAAAGGGGGAAAAAGTCTTTTTAAAATATTTTTTCACAGACTCTACTTCCATGCTGACATTTACACTAAGACGTTGGGCAGAGACTTGTTAGTCTGGATCTGTTCCCATGTGTCACTTTGACTAGTTTAAAACTGTCACCAAGCATCTTAGAATAGTCAGCTTCACGTGTCTTGCGGATATCAGTCATTATAGTTCACATTTTCATTTTAATGACGACTGATGTAGATGTCAAAAAGTGTTGAGGCATTTACGCATTAAACTTACAGATATTTTCTCTTATTTAATAGGGTTTTGTCTCAAGATACAGTTAACTATTATAAGACTAAATTACTCCTTGAGCAAGTGAATTTTTCCCTTGTGTGTGGATTTGAATTTGATCCACAGAGAGCAAGTTCTTTTTGTGATGCAGTGAATTTCCTTCATTATCTGTGCCTGTTTTCTGTTTGGTAACTTAGATATACATATTTCAAATTTAAATACACCAATCCCTATGGAAAAACAGCTAAATACATGTCAGCATCCGTAGAGAACATCTTTCTGATTATGACTGTGCCCGGTACAAGGTAAAATTTCAGAAAATCTGTTTTCAATATACTTGAAGGCATTTACTTATCCAGCAGCACAGATGGCACTTGAAATGCTGAATAATAATTGTTGAGAGCCAAGGTAAACGATGGTGCAAATATGAAAGCGGACACAGGCATTACAGACTGTGGAGGTTGCACTACTTGAATAGACAGGTGATAACATTTGCATGTGCAAACTCTGTTTTACCTCTGAAATGATCAGCTAATGTGCTTACTTGCCTGTGCAGGTACTGGGAGCAGAGGGTAGGGCAGCTGATTGCAGAGGCGAGGAATGAAGTGTCCAGGACGTACTGTAAACTCAAATTCCTGCTGGCCCTGCTTGAAATTAACGAAATATGCCTTTAGCCATGGATCTCCCAACATTTAAGACACTTAATTACATTTTGGCTGCCTTAAGCCTTACCTGTATGGGATGCAAAACCTCTATCCTACTCACAACAGTTTGTTCAGCCTTCAAAACCTTCTGCAGGTTACTGTGGTGTGCTGCGGTTTAGGGACAGCATGTCTTTGGTCAGAATTACCATCCAGCCCAAATCAGTGTTGAATTCAGCTGTCCATCGCCCAGCTTGTGCTTTTCTCATGTATGTGGATAATTTAGAAAAACCTGTGACTGATTTCTCATAGAACCACTCCTGAAATGTGAAATTCTGCAAGTTTTCCAAGTGCTGTGGTGTAGTGATCAAAGAACCTCACTGCAGCAGCCAGGGTCTTTGTGGGGTTCAGCTCTCACCAGAGGGACTGGGGGAGATCTGCCCACCTGTTCTGTCTCTTCGGGATTCTCTTTGAGCTCATGTTGGAGAGTTGGGCTGCCGAGGCACCCCAGGGACTGAATGCCTTTATGGTCCTTCCTGCATGCTCATAGACCCTGTGGGCAGCCTTTGCCCCGGGAGCCAGAGGAAACAAGAGTCAGAGAGGAGGTTAGGGTGGAATTGTGAGGAAGCTGTAGATGTGGGGAAGCAATAAGCATGTTGGGAAGCATGATGGATGTCATTACCAGTTCACCAGCAGCTTAACTCTTGCCACTTTTCTGTGGGCATCGTAGTAAAGGAGAGTTTTAAGTGATAATGTGCTGTAACTCATCTGCAGCTGAATCTCCATTGATGTTTTTCCTGGAACCTTAACTGTGCAAAACCCCACATAAGTGATGAGCTGTGTTTTGGTTTGGATTTTTTTTTGGGTTTTTTTTTTCCCTGGTATCAAATGGTCATATTTCTTTCCATCCTTTTAGGATTAAAATAAAAATAGGTCTTGCTGCAACAACGGCATCATTCACAGACTGTAGCTGACCATTGCACTCAGCAGCATCACATTAGCTCTCTCTTCAAACCTCTGTTCCTTCTAAGTTTGGCCAGTCTGCCTCAAAAGCTGTGAAAGCCTCCTTCTCCTGTTTCAGCTCTTTCCTAGCTATTTACTGCTTTACTGCTGCCATCTGGTATGGGATCCCTTTCATCTGTGGATTCCCCACTTCTCTTCTGATCAGTGCGAGCAGCCAAAATTCAAATCTGCAGTTGGAGATTTTAGTCCTGCTGTCCTCCCTCTTCTTCTGAGGCAAGGGCGGAGGAGCTCTCTGCCATAGGTTTCTGTTTGACCTACACGGAGATCCTTGGCCAGCGCATGACTGCGGTGGTGGAACAGATCTTGACTGTAAAATGAAGGCATTTGGAAAGCATTGGAAACGTTTCTTTTAAAGAAATTATTTACTTACATTTTTTAGTTTTACTTGCATTATGGTTTAATTAGGGATGAAATTTGCTTTCTTTGCTTCGTAAATGAAACATCTCTAACATGCTTTTGTCTCTATTTCTCATACCTATGCATATTCCCATCAATAGAGAAGAAGTTGCAAGTTTGAATTATTGCAATTGATGGTCTTTGCAAGACATTTCTGCTCCTAGTTTCAGCCCAGTTTGGAATATGCAATAATAAAGCAAACACATATTCCGGGGGAGAACTTTTTTTTTTGTTGGATTTACATGTGATATTAAAAAAATCACTGTCCATAGAGTAGATGAAATAACATTTTAGTACTCTGTTGGCTACATTCTTTTCAAGGGTCGATACAAAGTGGCATTTGCTCTGTGATGCAGAAAATAATCTGTTAAAGAAAAAAGATACATACATCTGTAACCTACAAAAAAAAAAAAAGAAAGCCTTTAGACTAGCAAAGAACAATAGTATGTGGCACTGAGACTGGAGAAGAATTAATAAAATGTTGAGAAAGTTTTACATGAAAAGTAAAATAAGAAAGAAGCAGTCAGCTTCCTTCATCATCAAAAACCCCAGCAATAATGGAATAGTTCATGCATTTTGTTGCTTTACTTGAGTTCAAAGTTCTCTTCAGAATTTAGTTTTTACACCAAAGTTCAACAGTCTCAAGAGCGTTTTAATGCCTTGTGTTGTTGTAATTAGTCTGCATTTTAAGTTTATTAGTGGCCTGACTAATGTACTCTTAAGAGGCTTTATTTGGAAAAAAGTCAATATATGAAGCCAATAGAGCTCTTGAGAGTTTGTGCCACATACACATTCACAAATAGAAAATCATGTTATCAATTTTCATTTGACTTTTAATCAATTACAGTGACAAAGAGATGATTTGAAGTCAATTTTCTGTTGGTGCTAAATTAGTGTTTGATCACAGATGTTTACTCTGGTGACTGCTTTCTTTTGCAAAAGCCTTGTGGACTAAGTTGCATAGATTGATGCCTCTGATTTTCAGGTGATTAGCAGATTTTTCTTTTATTTTGCCGCTTTTAGCAGCATGAGAGACGTGCTTCTGCTGGGATATGACTGTGTGGGAACCTCTTAAGCTAAACATGGAATTTAGTAATGAAGCCTGGCATTGACTTAGAAGTGCAGCTCTTCGAATAGAGATGTTCCTTCTCAGTGATCCAGCACTAAATCAGTTCTCCAAACAGGAGACTTCTCCATTCCATCTGTTTAGATTTGTAAAATTCATGCTAACAATAGATTTTGACCAAAAGAACATTTTGTTTCCGACTTAATATTAAGGAACAGAATGCAAAGAAGAAAAGAAGAAAAGCTATAAAAATAAATGTGAAAAATAAGAAGCAAGAGTTCTTTGCAAGAGTCAGAGAATCAATCTTGAAAGCATTTCTATTTTTTTATGCCCCTTCTTTATTTATCAGCTGTTTAAAATAGATAGGCCAAGACTTTTCGTTCTCTATTCATAGGAGAGCGAATCCTGAGACCACATAGCAGGCACATATGGAAAACTACTCTGTCGTCTTCTGGATTTCCCAGATGGGATTCAGAATGTTGGTGTGATGCTTAAATTCGCATAAACCCAAGCTTAAGACCAGATTTTGAAGTGGTCAGTGCTCTCAAATGCAGCCAGTGCAGTTTTAAATTCTGGTATGAGTTGCCAGAGAGCAGGTGCTAAATGTTGGAATTTTTCATTAATCTGAAATCTGTGTGTCATACTAAGAGATGCAGGACACTGAATATCACTGAGAATCCAGCCTTAGAAAAATACTGCATAAAATGCAAACCATAGCACACACAACCCAAACCCATCATACAAATCAGCCTAAATCATCAAAGCAATAGATCAAACAAATGCCTCAAAATTCAGTCTCTCTCTCCTGTCATTCTCTCCAAATGCTTTGCATAATACCCTGAAGATCAGCAAACAGATTTTGCCTGGTATGCAGTAAAGTGAGGATTGAATTTTACTGAGGGACCATGGAATAAAAAAACCCACCAGAAACCTTGGCTGCGCTGAAGTTGTTATACTTGTACAAAGAGAGTACAAAGGGGTTTTCTCAGTTAGATTTTGGTCATTTGTTGTTAATTGTACTTAATGCTGAATGGTTTAACAATCTCTTCCATTGATAATCCCTGAATCATGACTACATAGGTTGAAGACCACGTCATACTCTGAGTCTACAGCTGCCTGAAAATTGGTAGTTCTGATAAATACACTTTTAATGCCTCATAAAAAATTTTCTACTTCATGAAAATACTGAAGGTTTGAGTCCCTTGAATTATCAACCCCAAAGAAAGTATTTCAGCTTGTGTTCTTTGGGATTTGCCTTCCCTTCCCCTCTCATAACAAAAAAAGATAGTAAAGAAAATAGTAAAGTAGGAAACAAAGTGGCAAAATGGGGAGATAACTGTTCATTTCTTGTGGAAAATATAGAACAATTCTACATGTCTGGGAATTGTTTACTCTTTTGTTAAGGCAAGACCCTACTTTTAACAATATTCATGGGAAATTTTCAATCAGTAATACCGAGATTTGCTATCAGAGAAAGGCTGTGGTTTTCTGCTGAGCTGCTCACATGCAATGGTTGCAAAATGTCTGGTCAGTATATCCAGATATGACCCTGTATCCTGCACCAGCTTTTTGGAAAGGAGATAGAGGACTGGGGGAGTTAACAAAAAGTGACTGGACTTGCCTATTTGACTTGCTGTGTGTAGGAGGTGGGCCAACTCCTCCATGATGGTAGTGGGAAGGTAAATCTTCAGGAAACCCAGTTTTCCCTCAGCTGCAGTGGAGGAGAGTGACCCTGGGGAGGGACAGCACAGGGGGGTGGTCACAGCGGTGGATGCTGATGAGCCTTGGTGGCAAGGCTTTGCAGCCTGCAGTGCCACATGCCAGAGCTCACAGGAACCAGCTCTACCAGATTTAAACCCTATAACTGAAAAACAAAAAATTCTGCTCTCTGTGTAGCACACATTGAAAGGCCAAAGGAGGGATTGATCAGGGAGCATGTGGGGGCTGTATCCCCCTCCCTCTGTCAGTAGCAGTAAGTTTGGTGATTGTGCTGGTGTGGAGTGCTGAGCCCATGGCATTGGCTCTCCTGTAGGGCTGTGGTATCATCCAGCATGAAGCACTTAGTGTGAGTAAACCGCATTAACTCCCTGACAAGGAGAATCATTGCGACTCTTGATAAGGATGCCAAATCTGTAGCTGTAGCTCAGGTGTTTACTCTGACCAGTGCATAGACCCTTTGAAATTTCCTGCAGCATCTCTAAATTCAGTCCATTAGCATATGCAAATTATCCACTTGTGTACAATCTGCTTTTTTTCAGTCATTCATAAAAAGTCACTGTAGTGAATGATGATAGCGAAGTTCAGTATAAAAGACAGTGTCTTCAGACCGTATGAGGTGGAAACACATTGCCTAGGCTGTAACTGTGCCTTGGTTGTCTAAGAATAGAAGCTGGGGAGCTAATCAGATCTTTGTGCAGTGCTGGTTTTATTTTACAAGTCTCCCTTTCAATGCAAGCCCAACATGCTATATTTACCTCCTCTATTACACTATTTTCTTACAGCATGTTCCTGGGTTTTTGTGTTTAATGGGATAATCTGAGGGTCTGATTCACTTCCTGCTTGATGTGCATACCTCTCTCTTGATTTTTAATCTCACCTTCTATTAAACTAAATATGAACTATTAGTATCTCAGGAGGAGAAATGGAACCTGGATTTTTGGGTTTTTTTGGCTCCAGTTGTGTTTTACAGGTTAATGTGTCTTTTGGGAAATGTCATACGTGGTGACTCTGTCTCCAGTAATTGTCCAGCAGAAGACAACACTTCCAGTGCTAAATTGCAGTTTGCTTGCAGGCCAGGATTTTTCTGCAAGAGTGAATAAAAGCTGCTTGCCTTGTCTTACTTTCTTCTTTACTACAGGAGAGAAGGCTCCCAGTGATGTCCAGAAGGGCTCTTTTTCACTGTCCTTTCTTCTGTTTTCCATTTGTCTTGTCAGTTTTGGACTAGAACATGAAGAATGGTTTAGGCTGTCATGTTGAATCTGCTGTACTGGGAAGGGCCTGGTTGAGACTAGAGAGAATTAAGGGCTTTGTAAAACTTCGGAAAAAATGTCATTATGCATGAACCTATAAATCTCTAAGTATTGGATGAGCTTTATATATAATATTACTTAGCAGGAGAAGAAAGGACATTTAAATGCTGTCAGAAATTAATGATGAAGGATGCCTGGGAAGCTTCACAACAGAAAGGTATCTCATTCTTTGCTGCTTCATCTTTGTATTAGAATAAATATTCAAACTAAATTGAGCTGGTGTGATTTGGAGGCAGTATGGTTTCAGCATTCCCCTCAGGATTGACCCTTTCCAGTTGGCTTTGTTGCTGGAATTGTTAGTGAGGTGATGAACTGCTTGCTCCATGCTGGAAACTGGCCAGGGACAGAGGGAGAGAAGGACACCACATGGAAAGGTGCTGGTCCTTGGAGGGACAAAGAGTGACCCAGAGCTCCTCTGTAGCACAGCTCTGGATGCTTGTGTTTCCTCTGCAGCTTGAATTAATTCTTGCCTGCCTTTCCAGTGGGGAGTGAGGGACCCTTCATGGCAATCAGATCTGTAGTGAGGCTTCTGTGTGCTTGCCCCTCTTAGCGGCCTGGCACTTAAGAAAGGGGTATTTAACTTAAAAAATGGTTTATTTTATAGAATTTCCAACCAACATAATGTTTATTAAAACAGCCATAAAATTCCCTGCCTACCACATGAAATTCAGCTTGGTAATGATAGTGCTGCTATTGTGATTATGTAAGCATAAAGCAGATGATTTACGAAGAAATAAATTCAAATAACACTGTGCAAGAAATACAGGTCTCAAAAGCTAGTGCTGGGGTTGATACAGGGAGCAGCAAAGGGCTGTACAAACTTTTAGCTTGAGGTTCCTTGACTGAATTCTAGCTGAATCAGTTACCATGATCCAATGGCTTTGTGGCCATTTGGATGAAAGGAAGTTATGGTCTTAAGTCCATTTCCTCCTGTACCCATAGCACCAACAAAACAGCCTTCAGCAGGAGCCTCTGAAGGGATGTTAGTGTGAAACAGGGATGGGACTGAGCTTCCCCCCTTGCAGCAGGAACACTGTTCACAGGCAAAGAGAGAGAGATCTGATTAGTTCATCTGCATAGGTTGCCTGGGTACATTTGGTTGCGAGACCTAGGATGCCATTCCCACAGGACGCCAGAAAGCTGTGACACCACATGGGAGCGGTTGAAATGGCTCTGGGGAATGATTACCAAAGAATTTTCAAAACCCTGGGTGGTACAGCCAGTGATTGAGATTGGAGATATTAAACACTTTAAAAATCACCATTTCACATTTTTTTAGTGCAATTTTATTGTATTTTCATTAGAAAAATAGTAGATCAGTATCCTGGTAGGACATTACATTGCCAGTCCTGGACTCTTCTGGGCTCCATCTCTAGCTCTTTATTGCTTGCAGTTTTATCTCCTGCTGAAATTCATGTGAGAGCAAATAGACACATCCTGGGTAAAAGTTAGATGTAGCACATGCCATGGTGAATGGATGCCTTTTAATTTTGGAGATTACATCAATCACATGAATGTTATTTAGACTAGCGTGTGTGTTTGGAGCAAGCAGGCCATGAATATTTAAAAGAACAGACCACAGAGGAGAAGCCTTCAGTGGCTGACACGAACAGTTGTTGCTCATACCACAAGATTTCCACAGTACTGCAACAGAACCAGTAATGGCTTACCCTTGTAAGCCAAATTAGTTGTGCTAGTTAGTTACTTGCAAATATTACACAGCCCTTGGTTCTTTGCTCTGATTTATTAATACCCTGCTTTATTAATCCTTACTCCTGTTCTGCTTTCAAACACACTGTCTTTCTACCCTCACAGAAAAGGTCTGCCCAGGTGCAAACGTGGGACAAATGTCCAGCTGAGGGTTGGGTTCTGAGCAGAAGCTGCCTGCTTTCCCATGCAGGGGCCAGCCACATCCCTTGAGGACCAACAAACCCCCAGATCTACTGCCACCATTTTTCTGGGGGACATGCAAGGTGTTTCATGGTTGACATAGTCATTTGGGCAATGAGTCCTGCTGTGCCTTGGCACCAAAGTCAATGAGGTGCGTTTCCGTATAGCCATGAGCACAAGTTTGCAGCGTCAAGGTACATCAAAATAGCTGTGAGCTTGCAGCTGGAGAGCTCATGCTAGAGCTATGCTATGAAGGTGTGATTGCCAAACACCCAGATTGACCTTCAGCATACAGACATAGCCCAAATTGCTTATAAACCCAATAATCTCACTGTCATCTGAGGCATCCTAATCCCAGGTCTTCCATGCTTTCTTCCTTTTTTATTTTTAAAACATTTTTGTGACTAGTTAGTTCTGCTCTGCATTTTTGCCGAACCGCTGCTTCAACCACTACTTCACCCTGTACCATCTGCACTGTATTTTTCTTAGCTTCCCTGCCTGTAACTATGTGCAGGAGAAAATACCCATCTGTTAAAGGCTGAGGTATTAGACAGAGGGAGAGACAGTTTTAAATAGGTATTATAGGCACGTCAAATTAAGTTAAACAGAGAAGATTAGACAAAAAAATGTCCCAGGAAAATCTGGGTAACATTTTATTCTTGTCAAAACATGAAAAATTATAAGAGGAGGAGTGGAAGGAAAAGGCTGTTTAATCAGAATCTCTCATTCTAGTTAGATATCTGTTGTACTTTCAAAATACAATGATTTAACCATGACATGAAGATGATGATGTGCAATCGCCTGTATCAACAGTTTCACAGATGTTTATTTGAAGTTTAATGTTAATGAAATGCAGAGATGTGCCTTGTAGATTCTCAGTTTAGTTTTTGAGTTTTTATTTTGGCTTGGTTTTTTCTCTCCTCAAGTTCCAGTTTTCACATTTAGTGTTTCTAATAGTGGAATTAATTTATCTCATTTAGTGCCTAAAGAACAGTTTTCAGAAAGTGATTAGATGAATGACTGCAGAAGGAATTCTGTTTTTGAGGGGGGCCAGGACAGAACAAGTAGAGAGGTTTAAAATCAGTGAGCCTGTAGGACAAAATATTGCTGTTGGGGTCTATTGGAAAATCTTATGCTGCAGCTTATAGCCTGGCAGGTTTAAGCTCCCTTGTCACCAGGACTGAATTTATCATTATTAAAAGTACTAAGTAACATGTCATTGCCTTTGTCACTGTGCGAGATAATTGCAGGCTCCATACTTTAAGGAAACAAACTGAGAAAAAGACTATTTACATACACTAAGAACATGCACAGATTAGCTTCAGCTGGCCTGTTTATACTGTCAGCCTGTATTATATAGGAGATTAGATAAATGTACATAAATATTAGGCATAACAAATATTTGGCAGTGTTCCTCTGTCCTTGCGTTATGCTCCATGTAGCCCATTACTGCATGTCTCCCTTGCCTGGGAGGGCTGGGGACACACACGTGTTTACCTGCTTTAGGTCACCTGGGGTAAGAGACTGCCCGAGCCAAACGGTTTCTTAATAAGCCACAATTTTTGGTGTATTATTTCCATTTGCACATTCAGGTTGGAAACCACTGCAGCTTGAAATCTATGAATCAGAAGGAAGCATCAGGATGAATTAGGATACAATTCAATTACTGCTGTTGTTTTATTTGTAGTTACCAATGTGCATTGCCAAGTTAAGACAATTTTGTTACTTGTCTAGTGCAAGTAACCGATCCATTTACACTCTCAGCTGGGAATAATAAAACCTTAAAGATCTTTGTGGTCAACTCTGTCTATTTAAATATTTAGCATTATATTTTGTAATTTCCTTCTCTGTATTTTTATATTTAATTGTATTGATTTTTCTTCATTTTTAATGACATCAGAAGAAAAAAAAAAGGACAAATACCGAGTCTCTTTGTCTCAGTGGCTGAGTATGAAAGCTAGTCAGCCTGGAGACAGCAGGGATGGATTCTTGTGTTGCTCCCTGGGAGAAGGGTGTCTCCTGCTGGGAAGGTGCATCCTGAGGGCGCTGGTGCAGTGAGACATGGAAAAGCTAGGACAGGGCTCAGAGGTCAGGACATCTTTTCTCTTTGTTTTGTTTCTCAGAGTTTCTCCTGTATAAGATGATGATTGCTCATCATGAAATACACAGTTTAAAATATGGCCTGTGACTCTTTTTCCATCCTTAAATTTCAAAATGAGTTACAAAAGTTGATGTATTGTTAGCTCATGCAAAACAGTGCACCGAAACCTAGAGTTCATTATGTAAAGAATGGCCTGGATTTTTAGAAATACAGGTTTAGACATCTGTTGAAGCTTTTTCAGAAGCCCAAATCTACCCCAGCTGCTATTGTTTCAACATACAACACTCATCATAATAAATACTATTTTATTAACCCAACACTTCATCTGGTGTCTGGGATGGCAAACGAATCCCAGGATGTCAGAGCCAGTGCTGTGAAACCTTTGTGATATGTGGGAAATTCTTTGGAGTCTGGGAGCAGCGAATTCACAGGCACAGCTGCAGGGTCATGGCTTGGAGAAAGGGAGGAAATGTAGCTCGTCAAGAAAGAAAAGCAAGAAATTACTGAGTAAATTATATTCCATAGATCTGAGAATATAATTTCAGGTACTGTATTTGGATATACTTTAGCAAGTCAAAATGAATGGGTAAACAAATTTGTGAATTCTAGGCTTTGATAGTCTTCAGTCATCCTTGATTTGAAGATCTCTGAAATATTTTAATGGGACATATTAACCTCTAGTAGTCTCAGCTCTGGTAATATTCATTCCTAAAGTCCTTAGAAATGGAGATTCTGAAGAATCTGTGGAAAGCACTGTTTCAAGCACCCTGGCTAATTGCAGAGCTGGCAACTGCCAAATCTCTAGAAACATTTCTAATGAGGAGACTTTGGATCGCCTCAGTAAGCAATAAATATATCTGAGCTGCATAAGGATTTTTTTACAGGAGCTGTGGGACTGTCCTTGTTGCTTTTTACTATGGAAAGTTCAGGGGCTTTTATTCACATACTTGGAAAGAGTTGATTTCAAGCTGGAGTCAAGCCTTTTCCCAGGTCCCTGCAGTCTGGTTGTGACCATCATCTGGCTGGTTTTTCTCCCTTGCTGGACCATGTGTTTCATATCCCTCATCCATCCAGTTCTTCCCTCTGCTTCCTTTTTTTATCTGTCTCCTTTCCTGACTCACACTATACCTAAGAAGTGGTATGATGTTCCGTGATGTAAACTGATACTTCTAATAGAATTTTTCTGTTGAGGCTTCTTTTGTTTGTTTGCTTGAGCTATGTCTGTATTTAGTATTCTTTCTCTGGAGGCTGTCCAAGTAAGTTTTTTTTCTGGCTGTTTAATAGACTTTTGCTGTGTACATTTTTACATATGTGTTTTAAAGTGCAAGACACAAAGCATACAGAGCTTTAACTGGAATTACCTCATCAATAGTCAATTCTGAACCTTCAGAAATGAGATATTTTGTCTTGTCATGTCAGCAACTTGTTGCTGTGCTGGGAGGATGACCCACACTGCGATCATCGATAATGGAGGGATCTTCTGAAGATGATCTCAGTGTCCCTGATGTTATTTTCCTAGGGATTTCAAAATGGATGGTGTGATGTACTTCTCTGTACAATTACATTTATACTATCCCAATACGAGGCAGAGAAATACACTCCCAAGCACATGTGTGCTCACCTACTGCTTCAAAAGGAGTAGAAGGATGAGGCATCTAGTGACAGTGAAAAATTCAGTTACTGAGGCATAAAAGGAGAGTCTGAAAGTAAATGCTGTTAGAGCATAGAATAGACTTTTGGGAGTCACAGCATCATGGCCTGTACTCACTGCATCATGAACCCAGTGGAAGGACAGAGCTTGCAATGTGAGTGTCTGACATATTTTTGTAGTATAGAGTGATATACTAAATCTACTAAATGGGATCTGGGGGGACAGAGGGCATAGTATTAAAAATACCAGGTAAATAACAGCTTCTACAGGTGTTTCTGTTTGTACTAAACCTGTGACATCCAGAAGTTCCTACTGACTGTAAAATTAATAATAGGCAAAGTCAATGCTAAATGGCCTCAAGAAAAAAGGCACAAAAATCTTATAAAAAGTCAGGATCGATAGTATACCTCTTTCAGTGCAATATTGAACCTTCTTTCCCCTTCCCCCAAAATACCATTGTCAGTTATACGGCAAAGCTTTTACTTACTTCTGCTAATGGAAAACTGTGATAACAATCTTTGAATAATAGGGGTTTAGAAATAGCAGCTCCTGGGTCCTTATACCAGCTTTACCAGTCAATACTGTAGTTTTCTTTTTGAGAAGCAACGGTCTTGGAGGCAGGGAAGGAATCGGTGCCACACAGTGTATCTTGAAGGTTTTTTTGTTTTTTCTTTTTTAATCTCATATGAATTATTAAATGCAAATTCAGCAATGCAAAGGAGGAAAAAACAGATTATTTTCCTTTTGAGTTTGCTGATTAGTCAATTGCTTAGTTCATGGAGGATGCCACTTGTGTCAAGTTTCTGTATACTTTCATAGAACTGGAGCGCGATACTTACCGTATCTCAAGTGAATGATTTTTCAATTAGCCTGCAGTTCCTTGGCTGTATTCCCTTTTCAGTCCTATGTGGATGATGTAGAGCAAAGGTTTAAGATGTTTTGGACAATTTATGATGTTTGGAGAGGCTATTTGTCAAGAAACAATATCTTCAACAACTTTTATGTTCAATTTTTGTCCTGGGTCTTTTGTTTATTTTTATAGCATTCTTTTTGAGGTGTAAAAGCTAACTTGAGGGTATTGTTTAAAATGGGGGTAGAAGGGGAGAGGGAAAAAAGCCAGTGTTAAAAGATGGAGATATCAGGGGGCACATGACTGTTTTTATGATGGAACTGCAGATGGGAGGGAACTGTGAATTGGTTTGCTCTGACAGCCAAACCGTGAAAGAAAGGAAAGATCAGAAATATTTGAAAATGAGATCATACAGCATGTGAACTATACAGACATCTCACCCATGTTTTTTTTATGAGAAGTCTTACTGACATTTGAAAAGCACGGACTGGTTCCCTAGCCTTAAGGTTGACTGACATTTAGGGGCAGCGTAAGGTATGATTTCCTTCCCCTCTTTTTAAATTGAAGTTTTCATAAATTGGGGTGAAGGAGAAGCCTGGTTACATCTTGCGAAGCATTCAGATCTGTGTAGAAATATGAAAAAAGTAACCCATGACATTTTAAACACTTTGCTGAATTTTGTTTTGTTCCACGTCTATAGAGGCATGGATACGGAGCTGCACTGCCGTGGGGAGGGAGGAAACTTGAAAATGGTTTCATTTCAGGTATTTTTCCCGGCAGTTCAAACACAATTGCACAGAATTATCGAAATCAGGGAAATTTGGGGTAGTCGACAAGTACTGCTGAACAAGCTGCTACTCTGGAAGACCAGGGCAGCATGTTTTATCTTTGTCCCAGATGCAAGCAGGCAGCCAAGCACATGCCAGGGACAAGTTCAGGAACAGCTGCACTTGCTGGCATGGGTGGGCAATACCAGCAAAGGGCATTCAGTGAGCACCACTGAAACACTGTGCCAGTACCTTCACTTAGAAAGCATTCACCTTCCTGTGTTTTTCTTTACAAATGTCCTTCTCTGCTCTAAGAGGCTTGGGACACTTCCCCTGATGTGGCAGTACCATGGTGTGATTGATAAAGCTAGCAAAGCTACCCCTGTTCCCTAGTGTCCCAACAGACTGGATGTAAAGTGTGCATTTACCCCTCAGCTGTGTCTCTTTCTTCCAGCAAAGTCTGACCTGCACTATCAGAGTACTCCCAGTTACAGAAACCACACCTGCTTCCTTGTTAGGTTTTAAAGCCGTTCTCTAAGTATCTTCCTTCTTTTAGCCCCAAGTGACTTAAATTAGTCATGTAAGAACTTAACAAAGGGCTTGATCCAAACATCCTGGGTAATGAAAGGTAAAATCCCATTTAGTTGCTTAGGCTGAAGAGTGGCAAAATGTTTGGTAGTGGTTTGAAATGAGTTCCTGAGAGAGTAGCATCACTCTGCAGCTGATCCTGCTTTTGGGGGTGATGACAGCCAGATGTTGCAGTCAGGCACTGAAGCTGGTTTAGGGTAATAAAGAGCATCAATGGAGGACATTAATATTTAGGTGGGCTCCTGCTAAACCCATCTAAAGAGGAGTGATATAAGTGACATAAAAATTCCCGTATTGTAATTTGAGTAGCACAGAAGAGTGACTAATGAACTGCATTGCTTTTATAGCTAAGTAGACTGGGGATAAGACAGGTTCTAATACATCCCTACAATGCAATTATCATGGGAGGAATTTAAATCCACATTTTTTGTTTAATTTTCAGTATCACATATTGCCACACGTGTGCGTGAATGCAAGTTTCTTGTGTGCTGAGGAACAAAAGCTAAGCAGTTCAGTTTAATATAGATTGTGTGTATTTATATCTCTCTAATCTAGAAATCTTTCTATGTTTATGTTTAAAAAGCACCTGTTAACAATTCAGTAAGCCTTTTTTCGCCAACACGAATGGTTTCGGTGTTTCCGTTGCTCTTACCTTTTAAAAATAAACATCAGGAGTATAGGGCAGGATTTTCTGCTGCTCTAGCAGTAGCCAGCACGGAGTCGGAGGACCATCAGGGAGCTATTTATGACAACATACTTCTAAAGCAATTACTGCTCAGGAAACCAAATAAATGATAGTAGCTTTAGGGTTTCTCTGATGAAGGAGCAGCCAGCTGCACTCCTAGTGGACACTATCAGTTTGCAAAATTCAGGGGCACCCTTCTCCTTCATTCCCACAATTTCCCGCTCTGCTGCTCTCAGATTTCATACATCCTCCCATCACATCAAAGTTTCTTTCTTCCCTTTGAAGCAGCTGGGGTTCATCTGGAGATGTTAGCCTAATACTGACTGTGTCCACTATACCTTTCATATGCTTATTGTCAGGTGCATCGTGCCCTCTTGGAAATGACTCCGTGGAGGATGCCCACAGCAGCATTGGCAGTGAGCAGGACTGAGTCCTGACAAATGGGACTGGGCTAGGAGGCTGAATGGCTCAGGGAGCATTGTCTGACCAGCTCCTGCATCTCCCCTGGCATTGATGAAACCAGAGGATGTGGCAGCTCTGTGGTGGATCTTTCTCATTGCTGTGCTGTTTCTCAGGCATAGAGTAAGAGTTGAATTTCCAGTCTGGAAGTGTTTTTCAGGTTTCTCGCATTTCATAATGTTTGACTGTATGTAGAATAGTACTAGTAAGAGTCTTGAGAAACCTCCAAGGCCTTAGAGTCTGTATTCAAAACGTAGCAAGCAGGGAAAAATATTCTGGATTAGGCAGTTTTTTAGTGAGTTCTTTAAACCTAAAGCCCCTTACCTCATCTTCTGGAAGTTTTGTGACTCTTCATTTCTTCATGAAAATCCTTTTTTCCCATTTTCTTTTGCCTGGGTTGTAGTGCTCTAAAATAATTGCTTTGCTTGTGGAAGACTGTTTAGAAAGAGAAGGTTTTGTGCCATGGAAGTACAGCAATAGTGACTAGCAAATTTTGTAAAGCAAAAGGACAAAAAGGACAGTGGGTAATCCAGTAACTGTGAAAGAGCTTTATTCTGGAGCACGCACATTGCAGAAGAAAGCATCCAGCTTCCTTCATTCACCTTGTGTTGTGAAAATGTAAAACAAAAGGAGGATTGAGCCCAGGGTGTGCAGTCTTGCTGCCTAAGCATTACTGTCAGGCTTTCTATGGGTCCTCAGGGCTGCTGCAGCACTGTGAAAGCTGGAGAAGAAAGCCTGTTGTTGTAGAGAGGTGAATTCCTCTTCTAGCATTCATCTGTCTCTTCCCCTGAGGTAGTTACTGAAACAGTTATTTTCTTGCTTTAGTGTGAGCAACGGCTGAGACGCTCAGCAATGGCTGAGTTTTTGCCTTTAGCTTGGAGACAGTGGCTTCAACAGGTTTGAAAGGCAACGTGGCAAACCTGGGTCCATCCCACCATGGAGCAGTCTTTGAGTCCCTGAATAGTCAGTGGACAGAATGTGGTACCTGCAGAGCTGTCTTTAGGTCTTCAGGTGGAAAGAATCACGCTCTGCAGTTGTCTCTCCTTGGCTTAGTGGGAGCCCCCAGCTGCCCTCGTCCTGGCTTAGATCAGCCAAGTCCTCCTTTATCCTCTCACGTTGAGAGGATAAAACAATTCCTCAGAGAGTGGAATGTGCAAAAATCAAGTGAACCAACTTTCCATTGAAAGTTCTGCCATGCTTACTTCCACCCTCCTTTTTTGTGACTAATGTTTGGGCTCATTTCTTCCATACCAATACACTGGTGGTACTGGGTTAGGATGAGAAAAGACTTGGTCCATCACCAAGCACTAATTTTCAGATAATTAATACTTGGCTCCACAGTAGCACTTTAGAACCATGACTAGAAGATCACCGACAAAAAGTCCAGCCTGGCATCGTCTAATTACTGCTTGTCTTGTATGTGCCAAGGACTTAATATTTGTTGCTTTTTCTAGAGGAAGGGGAAGTGATTATGAGTTTCTTATGGGAAGCAGAGGTACCACTGGGCTACCATTAGCAGTGCCATGGGTATGAAGGGCAAATTAAGCTTGTTGATCCTGCCAGGCTTATGTTCAACATAGTCTGGCTCAGGATTTATAAATATTATTCTCTGGTGACAGACATAAGTGGTCCTGTTAACAACAAGCCTTTATGTATTTTGTGCCCTTCTGTTTTTGTCCTTCACATCAATTTTGTCTCTTAATGTTTTGCCAGGACATCTTGGTAGCTCTTTTTCAGTTGAGCTCAGTGAGTCTGTTACTTCCTTGATTTCAGTCTCCTCCTCAGTGTTCAACGCTATTTTATTGCTCCATTGCCAGAAAGAAAAAGACAGCTTACCAGGTGGGTTATTGCAGTTGAAGGTTGAAAACCTGTATTCCAGGTTTTTAATATAAATGAGCTATCTGGTCAGCTGGGGAAAATTAGGTGCAGTGACAGTGTGGCTCCATCACTGGCATTCTGTCCCCTAGGCTAGAAGATTGCATTAGTCTTGTACCAGGACATGGCTCACCCCCAGTGCTGCAGCTGAGTGCCAGGCTACTTGAGGAACAGCACTGTGGATGAAATGCTGCATTGAAGCACCTTGTCCTGGTGGCTGGTGGCCAAGTGGAAGTGGAAATATCCCAGAGAAGGATTTTTGCTTCTTTTATTCATTCTAAAGAAGAAGGTATATTCCTGTTGTCCTGGTAATATTTTGTCTTTTTCCAGAGCAAGTACAAATGTCGATGTCTTTGTGTGAGAGCCATGGGTCAGCACACAGTGGTGTCTCTGTTCAGGGAAATGGTCACTCCCCTGCCAGTTTAGTCAAAGGTATTTAGGGTGCCTCAAGTGTAAGAGGCAAATTATAAAACTAAGCTGTATTCATGAATATAAGAAAGCACGGAAACAAAAAGCCAAGTGCTGGGTTTCATACTGGATAGCTCATTAACTTAAAAACAGAGTACGAATGTAAATTATAACCCTTGTTATTACTCATAACTACAGTTCAGACGATAACTTGGCAGTTTGCCCACGACTCTTTTATAAACCAGTAACCTCCGGAATAAATTATACATCGTACATAATACATAATTGTCCTTAAAAAGGCAATAATTGTTCTAAAAGGTAGAGTTTGCAGCGTGTTTTGCATGAAATGTATGCCACGAAGCCAGCCCAGTTGCTCAGGCTCCAGGTTCCTGGATAACCTGTGTGCTTGACAATACTGGAATTTCAAGCTGTTGCCCCAAACCTGTGGTGTCCCAGTATTATTTTACAAAACCGGTATGTATTGTTTTCTTGTGTTCTCCTCTGGCAGAAGTCTCTGTGCTTCTTCCAGCTTGGGCTATGGCAGATGCCCTCACCTTTCTTTGGTTTCTTCTTGGTGAGTCTTGGTGTGCAGAGGATGTGTCAGCCTGGAAGGGCTCATATCCTGGGGTAATTGCTGGATTTAAAACAGAGTCTCATTTCCATGCAGTCAACCAAAATCCTTTGTTCTCCTAGAATGAGACACTTGTGCTCAGTTATGCTTTGTAGGGGACACCAGGACAAAGCCAACAATAGAAACACACCACGAGAAACAGCCTCTCCCCAGTCTCAATACCTCTTCATGTACACAAGATTCTGTGTAGGCTCCTTCAACTCTTACTGTTGTTTTACACATTTGGCAGAAAACCCCCACACCCTACCCCAAATCCTTTTTTAAAAGCGTGCTTTATCATGGTTTTCATTTCAGATTTTTTGGTTTGCAGTTTTATAATGTTAATGCTGGGTTGCCGGTGCCAGGCTTTGTTTCTGTGATCAGACTTCCGATTAATTCTCTTTGCTTGTAGGTATTTCTGTAAGATAGACAGCAAGGAGGTTATGTGTACTTTGTCTTTTTTTTTCCCTGTGTTTATTTGTCTGCACAAGACACATTACAGGAAACCTTTCACACGGGAGTTGCTGTGTCGCTGTAATAATTGATACTGGAAAGTTATGTGAAGGTCTTGTTGTGCTAAATAAACTAGCTTTTTCTCAGAATAAAAAGATAAATGGTGGACCTAAAAAAGAAAACCTTTTAAAAATTACCCATGATGTAAGATATATAAACTACAGGAAAAGTACCCACATATTTTTTATCATTGAAAAGAAAGGTTGCTATTTTTCTACCACAGTAACAGAATAATAATATGTTCAGTTAGCAAAAACTCATACAGACGAATGTTAAGATGCTAATAGATGTTGCAAGCCAGAACTTGAACAGAGAATTCTGCTTTCCTAATGTAGGTTTGCTGCCCTTCAAATGATTAGATTCTGTCAGTCAAAGACTGTTTTCACATATAAAGCTATTATAGTCTGATCTTCCTCATTTCTGAAGGGCAACCAAACTTGAATGCTCTTGGTGATAAAATACTGGTTGCTTTATGCCCTGATTTTATAGATGGGTGTTAAAAGAAATTTAGTCTTAAACTTTCTGTGGAAATAATTTGAAATGCAATTTGCTATGCATGTATTCATCTTCTCTCCTCTTGCTCTTCAGATTTTTCCATTGATCTATTGATCATAGTAGATAAAAAAGGTTATCTCACACCAATTTCCACCATGGCCCATCTCTCCATCCAGTCTTCCAGCTGAGCTTACTCTAAACTATCTAAATGAAGGATCTGCAAGAAAACACATCTCTGCTCCTGAGCTCGCAGCCTAAATTTAGTGGATGTAAAAGTAGTCTTGGATAAATTCAGTGGATATAAGAGTTGCTTTGGTGGTGTAGGGCTTGTAGGCTGTCTGTAAATACAAATATCTTGTTAGCCCAGGTTTCAATGTGATGTTGGAAGTCCAAACTCTTCAATAGTTGACACTACCTCCTCCATTCTGGCTTCGAGGTGACTCTAAGTTAGCTGGCTTTGCATGCATGGGAATTTGCCCACAGTAAGGGGAGGCAGAGTGGGAGGGGATCCCCTGGGACTGAATGCCATGGCAACATGACTCCGTCCATGGCTCCATGGCAGCGTGGCTCCATCTCCCTGCTGTGTTGGGGTTCTCACCAGGGCTCATGGGGGTGCAGCCACAGGAGGTGACTGCAAGGGGTAGCCAGTGGAGTGAACTGAAGAACCACAATCAAAACACACAAAACCCCCCAGGCGATGGAATAATTTTAAGTAAGTGTGAGTTAAGAATCTCAGTGTTTTCTGGTACACTGTTGTGGTTTCTTTCTGTGCAAAACACTGCATGATAATAATGTTCTTGTGTCAACCTATGGTATTTCCTGTTGTGATTGATTAATGGTGTTTATTAGTTTAATTAAAGAAATACAAATTATTGAAAGGTATAAGCTCAGAAACAAAAGTAAGGTTGAAGAAGCTATTCAAGCTCTGTGTTCCCTGCCTTTTTGAGCACTTGATTTTAACATTTGTGTTGCAACACCACAAACAGTATCTTTGGGTGTTGTGTGTTTTAGAAAGATAATTGTAGTTACATCAGGCATTGCTCTCACTCCCTCAGGTCTAAAACTCTTGATGGCTTTGGTGTTGCAACTCTAAAGAGTCTTACCTTTTAAGGGTAGGCCACTATTTCAGGGTAGAAATAACTTACCTGATGAGGTTATTGGAAGGTTTACACCTGTAGTGACACAAATAGGATAATCTACTGCACTCCAGTCACTTAAAGCTTGCTCTTTCTGAACACATCTGTCAAACTTGCCTGCTAAAGTACTGCTGAAGAGGTAAAAGAGAAGGTTGCAGACATGGCTGGACGAAGTCCACTTCCTCATCAAAATAACAATTTTAGCCATGGTACTTGATCTAAACAACCTGCTTTTGTCTACAGCATGTGTCTGGAACCACATACTATACGGGGTTGTTGACCAAGAGACTAGACTGGTTTCCTGTCAGGCTGGATGCCGGGCAGCCTTACAGTTAGGGGACTCACTGTCTTACTCTGAATTTACTTGTGTGCTGGAAAACTGGGGAAAATCTTTCCTCCTGGATGCAACCTCCTCCTGCCCACACCAAGCCTTGGCTGGCTGGTGTGCTTGCTTTATGTTCCGTCTTCCCTCCCTCCTTCATGTTGCTTGCAGAAAACTCTGTGTATTGGGGTTTCTCTACATAGTGTTGCGGGATGCTTAACTGCCTGCTCTGATGCTTTCCCTTCCCAGAGGTACATCAGCAAGTGCCAGTTATCATGTCCTTGTCAGCCAGAGGATGTCAAATAATAAGTGCCTTTCACCCGTGCAGCGCAGCGCTTCTCAAACAGCGTGGGACAGGTAATTAGAAACATCTTGGCTCTTCCTTGCTTCGTCTGGGAGGAGACGCCCTCGGTTTGCCTGTGATTTTCAGCTCGCTCTGTGCTGTGGCAGGAAGGGCTTTGCTGATGGTATTGCTGCCGTCAGGTTGTAGCAGAGTTACGGCCCCTCCTTCCCTGGCGTGAAGTGCCCGTGTCTGTGCGCCGCGGGCTCCTCCAAGTTGGTACCCAGCCGGAGCAGTTTGCATTCCTGTAATGGCTTTTATAGTGTTGTCTCGTGGAGTTAGGTCTGTCTGAAGACAGCCAGAGTTTAGAGCAGTTAAAGCCTCTGATGGAGATTACCATAATTACAAGTGATCAACATTCAGTGCTTTCTCCCCTCCACCCTCCCTCTCAGCACAGCTTGTCTCGGGTCAGGCTGCAGAGAGGCTGCTTGGAGAAAGTGCCTTCCTGGTGACAGCCACGCTCAGACACTGCCCGAAGGGTGACATCACTGCCTACCTGCAAGACCGTTGGGTTTAGGTAATTGCTGTATTTCCATCAAAGGCAACTGAATTGGCCCTTTGCTTAACAGTGCTATCCTCATACTCCTTACCTTCATCTGTTCACTTGTATTTTAATCATGAGCTTATAGTTTATGTAACTGTGATTCTTGTTTTAAGTGGCATTCCCCACAGGATTGCTTAAGAATGTACCTACAGAAATCCTCCTTAGCCATTTTCCCTCAGTCACATCCCTTCCAGCACTTGCTAATGTTTTGAGGTAATAGCCAAAAGTCATGACAGTGAAAAAAGGGTTAAAGGCAAGAAATACAAGTACATCCTGGATAGATGAATCCATTTTTCCACTAATTAATAGCATGCTTCTAACAATGGAAAGCTATTAAAACATGAAGGTATGTTTTGTGAATCACATTTATCAACCACTATACATGCTGAAGTTCCATTATTTATTCTGTATTTCTAACACAGTGTATGGATTTTTTCATTCAAATCTGGAAAGTAGCAACAAAACCCTTCCCCCCCCCCCCCATTTAAGTATATATTCATGCAAAAACGAAAATGTAATAAGAACAGTACATTCTTATGTCAACAGTAACCTTTAAATGGTGTTCTTCCGATAAAACTGTGAATATTGGAAAAGAAAAAAAGAAAGATAAGTGGTTCCTGTATTCATCTTAGTCCAAAATCTATTCTACCCACTGCTGGTTGCTGGCATTGTTTGATGATATGACAGAGTAACAGAGTATCAGATTATCAGAAAAGGAGATTCCCAATTTAATAGTTACTTGCAGAAATCAAAGTATTTTTTTCCTTTATCTTAACATCTCAAAAATAAGTAGCTGTTAAATTTCAAATCATGTAACCTTCCTGATTTATCATCATATCATGGATACACTTGGCTGTCTAACATCAGGGAATCCAATAACTCCCGTCACATAAGAAGAAAAGAGAAAATCCTATTGGATAATGGTTTGCATTCTCCCCTACAGTGATTTATTTCTGTCACAAGACTTAATTTTATCACGAGGCAGATGCTCCATCTATATCAATGCAGTACATTCCTGCATTCATTTGTTTCACACCAAAATTGTACCTGATCTATTTTCCAATGCAGTTTGGCTTATTTAGTACACGGAGTGATTAGATGGTGTTTAATCACATGTGTAATTTCCAGTCTTCATAATTCTCAAGCATAATAAAGCGAGGCCTATGTAAAGAAGCATAATATTAAATTAAATTGCAGAGAGTAGCAGTTAGAGATGCAGCTGGTGTTAACATTTCGATCTCTAGCATGTCACGGCAGAGCATGTCAAGTGGAATAAGCTGAGCTTACTCAGGTGATCAGGTGATCAGCCTGAGAAGAGTGTGCCAAACTTTGCCTTGCATTAATTTCTCTCAGGCTATAATGAAAAAACAGTCATCACACCTTCTCCTTTGGAATCTGCAGCTCCTCCAAGTGCAGAAAGCTTATCCTGCGTGTTTCAATGAGAAATGTGTGTCCTATCAACACTTTCCCCCACCCCTCCGTCTGCTACTTAATACAGATTATACTCTCCTGAATAATCATCTTTATTCGGCGGGGCAGCTTAGGTTCACAGGTTGGGATCCTCTGCCAAGTGCCATTACACCATGGGAGTGGGCTGTGGCTGCTTAGCCACCCTTATCCGTGCTGCTGCTGGCCTGGAGAGCTGAGCCACCTCCCTGGGACACGGAGCAGTCCCAGGGAAGGGCTGTCAGATTGCTGAACTTCTCAATCAGCAGAGGATATATGTGATTCCTGTTTTGACATTCTGCCTGGAGGACCATCTATTGTCAGCTGCTATTGACAAGTGACAGCAGAGCTGTGACTTACAGGAAGTTTATCCTCTTCCCTTCTTTTTTTGCTTCCCTTCTTTTATTATAAATAAGCCTTGACCAGCTGCCTCTCCCTTCAGTATGGAGCGTGGACGAGTGAAGGTAGGAGCAATGGAAAGTTTCCCAAATTTACAATTTTGTGGTAGCGCTACAAGGGATTGAATAGATGGGGAAAGAGGCAGAGGTAATGACAATTCTCTAAACAGCTGTTGTACGATTCAGCTTCACTTCTTCAGTTAATTAATCAGCACCTTGCTGGCAACTCTAGGGGAGATACTCGTTAGATACTGGTAGCAAACAGACAATGCTTTCATATCACCTATGTTCAACAACATCTAATACAGCGATAACTTCCACAAAAGAGGGCAGGGAATACGGAGGCTCGTAAAGGCACTCCCGAAGCAGCATTTAATATCCTGGTACACATGAATGTGCTGCATACACTGCCTACTTTGTTATTGCTTTCTGGCCTAAAACACTGTGGACTAACAACAGCAAGCTTTCACATGTTCACTAGAGGTGTTTATCTGAGATAACATTCCTATAAATACATTTATATAAGTACTGTGTATGAGTGCCCACCATTCATTGCTGCATTCGTGCAGGATTTCAGAGACCATACATTCTAAATGATTCTACTTTCTGCTTTGCTGCAGGATGAAAAGTGGACAAACTTAAATCTTTCATGCAAAGACATCCTGTAGAAAGTCAAAATGTGGTTAAGGTAAAAATATTCAGTTGGGAGAGTGCTGAGTCTACACATTGTCTCTGAGATTTCCCTCTTTCCTCTTCGGCTTTAAAAGGAGATTTTTGCATCTTACCTACTAAGTTGATAAAAACATTCATATTTTATGAGGAATAGTGCACAGAAAACTTAAACCAATGAAATTACATCTCTACATTTGTAGTGTGTTTTATATTTTAGTACAGTCCTAAAATTGCCATTAATGAATGTTAGCTTCAAGTTAAAGACAAAACTGGCTTTAAAAAAGGTAACAGCCCTGTTAGGACAAAAATTTCCTTCTCCTGTGCTGATTTACTGGCAAATTGCAATTCAATGACTGTACTTCCTTTTCTGAGACCTCTTCTCTTGCTTTGTTCACTTTTCTGATTTAACCCTCTTGTAGGTTAGGCAATAAATTGCAATGAAAATGACAGCTCTTAAGAGACTGAAATATATTTGCTGTCAAATGTTCCACACATGCTCAGTTTAATTTTTCAGTTGACTTTATTGATTTATTAAGAATGATAATAGCCTGCATATCACTTCATATACATAATTGTCACATAAATCTGCAATATTACTGGCATGTAGTCATGTCCATTGTGGAGCACAGTGAATGAGTTTAAATGTTTAATGTGGTGTTGTTTGTGGAGTTCAGCACCAGGTGGTTTTATGGGGTTAGGGGTTGTTCTCAGTCCACCCGAGGCCTTGTGGAGATGAAGGCAGAGATGTAACCTCAGGTGGGACTCACTGGTGCAGTTGTAGGACTCACCAGTGCTCTGGAACAGGGCTCAGAGTTGTATTAAGCAATTTATGTGGACAATTTATCCAGTCTGCCGCCACATACTGATGTAGACAATTATAGCTCCAGCTCTTTAATGAAACGTACATTATGGTAGAAGGAATATCATAGCTTCTATTATACTCAGGGGAACTATAAAGAGAAATGTCCTTTTTTAAATTAGTTTTACGGCACTGAAGCTTTTATGTATTTACATGCAAGTACACTATTAACCCAAACTACTTGTTTTGAACTCTCTCTGTTGTCAGCTCTTGGGAAGTGACACAGGCTGGTAGAAAAACTTCTTTTGTGCCTGCCTTTAAGCATTGCTGGCCTTTCGTGTTAATGGGAGCCTGCTAAAACTTCCACTTTGCCGCAGTCATTCACACGACAGTGAGAGCAGGATGCTTTCTTAATCCTCCCTAATCTGTAGCAAAAACCTCAGATAAAAAAGGACTTTTTGTCTAATCCGGCTTCTCAGGTATGGTTTACTTTAGATTTGAGCTATAAATATCTTCCTTTACTTTGTTCTTCTGAGAAGCAAACCGTTGAAAATGGGGCACAGATTCATTCTTCAGCTGCCCATTCGAGAAAGAGAGAAAAAACCCTTATAATTTGGAAAAGAGAAAAATAAAGACCAGGTTTTTGGTGTGTGCCCTCCATTTGGTGAAAGCATCCTGTTGTAGAGCTGTCTGTTGCCTTATTAACCCCCAGGCAGCCATGGGCATGAGGCACCCGGTGCTGACCGCTCTTGAGCATCAGGAAGGTTCAGCCTCTGGTACCAAAGATTGCAGGCAGTTCCATCTCTACCTGAAGGAATTGTCTCCATAAACCTTTGTTTTAACATAAAAAAAATATATTTGCGCATTTGCTCTTAATTCTTATTTGCTAAAAATAAAAATTGCACTATGAAGTAAGGAGAAGGGGTGGGGGAGAGACTATGCTTGGAATGAAATAAAATTAACAGCTTTGCTATTGACTTCTGTCAACTCAATATTTTATCTGCATTTTCTTTATCTATAATACTCCATGTCTCAGATATCTTTAAATCACAGTAGTTTTTCAGCAGCTGGCCAGTCCAAACAGAAATGAACTCAACAGACTGTTTTCTTTCGTTGCCTGTAATGATGCCAGATTAAATATCTGCTCCACCACAGTCCAGTTTCTTAAGTACTGTTTCTTATCTGAGGACAGAATTTGGAAAGGAGGAGTAGTTAAAAAGTGAAGTAAATGCCAGAGAAATTAATTGGAATGACTTGATACAAGTGGGTATAAAATTAATGAACTGTCTGGAGGCTTTCTATTATTCCTGGTTTCTTTTGCAAACTTGGAGGGGGAAAGGCGATCAGAAATGGATATAAGAAAATTGCTGCTCAGAATTTATGTGGTATCCCAAACCAGGCTTCAAAAATGAAATGCAAACAGTGTACACCAGGCTTCAACAATGAGGTGTAAATCATTATTCCCTGATAGCGGTATTGCAATCATCTCCATATCCAGATGAGGATATCTGTTTTAGGTTATTATTGAGTTCAGAAAAAAGTACACTTATTTCATCTACCTGGGCATGGCATTTGCACATCATTTACCATAAACTCCCAGATTCTAGCAATTCCTGGATGTCTTTGTCCAGTCTGAATCAATTTTCCTTTCCTTTGTTTTGAAAACCGACTCAAAGAAGCCCCTCCTTTTGAGGAAAAAACCAAAACTGTCAGAGTCCTGCAAATAGGTTAATTCTGAAATCTGTAATGTTTTCCAGGTACTTAATGCAGGGGATGGGTAAAGGGTAAATTTTATAATCCCTTGAAACCATGTGTGTATATCATAGATATAAAATGTATATAAAATGGGAGAGAAAAGGTTGAATTTGGATCTATAGTCATTTGGAGTCAGAGAGTAATGATGACAATGTCATCTGGTAATGAGGGGCTAATGGGGCTAAACTTCATCAATTAAATCCTTTCCCTTTTATAGATTCATAGATTATAATGCCAGAAGGGAATACTGTGATAATCTAGTCTGACCTCGTCTTACAACATATACTATCAAACTTCCCTGAAATAATTCTTGTTTGAACAAGAGCATTTATTTCAGAAATAAAGCATCCAACCTTGATTTAAAATTGCCGTGGTTGGAAATGCCTGAGAAACCTTGATAAATTGTTGGAATGGTTAATTATATCGCTCTGTTAAAGGCGCCCACCTTCTCTCTACTCTGATTTTTTCTCTCTTCAGAAGGACCTGAAGTGGTGGGTCTTTGTATGCTGCGGATGTGTCGGGGTGCAGGTTACCTGAAAGTTTCCCATCTTCAAATCTGTCAAATCTGATTTCCTCTTATGACAAGGTAACCCACCTAGATGATCAAGGGAATCCAGTCAATGTAATCTTTTTGGATTTCAGTACAGCTTTTGATACTGTCTCTCAGTGTCCTGTTAGACAAAATGTCCATTACATGATAAACACATGTGATGGGTGACCAGCTGGCTCATAGCTTGGGCACAAACGGTTATAGTGAATGGGGTGACATCAGACCTGTCCCTGGTGGGGTTCCACAGGGCTCCATCCTTGGCCCTGTACTCTTCAAAAATTACTTGGATGCAGGACTGGAAGGGACACTGAGCAAGTTTGCAGACTATACAAAGCTGGGAGGAGATGTTGACTCCCTCAAAGGTAGGGAGGCCATGCAGAGAGACTTTGACAAATTAGAGGACTGAGCAATCACCAACCATTCAACAAAGAAAAGTGCTGGATTCTGCACCTGGGGCTACCCTGGATGTAGATACAGACTAGGGAATGAGATGCTGGAAAGCAGTGCAGCAGACAGGGATCTGGGGGTCCTGGTTGATGGAAAGTTGAGTATGAGCCAGCAGTGCCCTGGCAGGAGGGCTAGCTGTGTCCTGGGGACATCAGGCACAGCATCGCCAGCTGGGCAAGGGAGGGATTGTCCTGCTCTGCTCTGACCTGGGGTGGCCTCACCTCAGGTGCTGGGGGCAGCTTTGGGTGCCACAGTGTAATAAAGACATGAAGCTATCAGAGAGTGACCAAAGGAGGGCAACAAAGATGATGAAGGGCCTGAGGGGAAGCTGTGTGAGGAGTGGCTGAGGTCACTTGGCTTGCTCAGCCTGGAGGAGACTGAGGGGACACCTCATTGTAGTTACAACTTCCTCGTGAGGGGAAGAGGAGGGGCAGGCACTGATTCTCTGGTGACCAGTGACAGGATGAGAGGTAACGACATAGAGATGTTCAGGGCAGGTTTAGATTACATATTAGAAAAAGGGTGGCTGGGCACTGGAACAGTTGCCCTAGGGAAGTGGTCACCAAGCCTGACAGAGTTAAAGAAGTGTTTGGACAGCTCTCGCAGGCACATGGTGTGATCTTTGAGGCTGTCCTGTGCAAATCCAGTAGTAGGAATTTGATGATTCTTGAGGGTCCCTTCCAACTCATAATATTCTGTGACTCAAATAAGTACTTCAGGCAGTGGGGGGGAACAGGGGGTGGGTTGGAGTTTGCTGAGCTAGGTTTGAGTATGTGCTTCACCCCGCCTCCCAAGGGCAAGCACAGGCTTGGACGGTGCAGGGGCACTCCACATGGGCATCCTTGCAGTGCTCTGCAGCATGAGGGATGTGGGATTTCCCCACTGGCTGCCTGGAGCAGCTCAGCGCCCTGTACAGTTTGTGGTTTCCTGAGGGTTCTTGTGCTGTGGTGGGGAGATACTCTAGTTCAGGCACACCTTTTATTTGAGGACATCAACCCTCCCTGTGTATCGGGATGTGTTGTTGCCAACTAAGTAACAGCCAGGGAGTTGTTCCTTGGTGTGAAGGGCACAATTTGCTTTCTGGGACATATCTATGCTTTACGGGTTTACTAGTGATAGTTATAGGGGCAGAATTCTCTTGGAATAGATACTGTCCAGAATGGCTTTACTTGACTGTCTTTCTCTTGCCATATTGTGTGTCTCTGCTCTCCAGTTTTACATTAGAATATGGAGCAGTGATGGAGTGGAGAGATGCTGCCTGAGTCCAGGGGGTCTTATTTGCCTTTGCAGCTTCATTCCTAACGTAGTCACTTCCTCACATTCACCTGCTTGCACTTGCTCTTACTGGTGTCCCTGACAAGAGGCTTCCTTTGGATGTGGCTGGGATACAGTGATCACTCCATAGCAGTTAGCAGGGAGCACTGAGAAGAGAAGGAAAGGGCAAACTAACTCTGTATCATGCTCACCCCTATCCTCAACTCTCAACAGCTGCTTCTGTCAGTTTCCTCTTCACAGGGGGAAGGAATGAGATGTGTTTCAGAGTCGTCTTGGAAGGGGAGGAGGGCATGTCAGTGCAAGAGGTAAATAATGGATGTAGCAAAGCTTTGTCCTCCATCAGAAGCCTTTCTCGACAGCCCAGCCCATGCCTGAGCTCACCAAGTCCCATCACATTTCTGCTCTGGAGATGCAGTGCCCATTTAAGTAGTACTCATCTAGAAAATGGAAGTAGAAAGATTTTTTGAGAGACCCAGAAGAAAAATTACTTCAGTTAGTAATTGATGGTATTTGCACACGTCTAGGATTTTAATATCATACAAGAATTTGCAGGCAGTAGGAAGTCCTGAGCTACTGATTTGGATGTCTTATAAAGGAGGAGCATAAAAATAACTGGAGTCAAACATGGGAATGTGAGATGCTGGAATGGAGAGCCTGGCTTTCCAGATCATAAAACACATTTCTTACCTTCCTAGATTTTCGTGTGGCTCATCCCAGTGTCTCTTCATGTTCTGCACACTTTCTAGAAGGAGAAGATCTTTTGGATTGAAAAGAGTATTTTTACTGTAGTTTTGTGAAAAATGGTTTTTCCTTTTCCAGTTGTGGTAATCAGAAATCCATTTAATTAGCAGACCTGTTGCATTGTGAACATACTCTCTGTGGGATTGAGATTCTCCACTTCTTGCAGTGAGAAACAAAGATCCTCCATTTGTCGACAGGAGATGCTCAGTTCAGTCCCACAACGGCTGACCCATCAGACCCATAAGGCTGTCATTTTGTTTTTCATGAGAACTGAAATTCTAAGGGAATGAGGATTACCTCTGGCCAGGACTTAGGGTAGCCCTGAAAACTGGTCAAATGAAGATTTTCAGTTTACATTATTAGGGAAATGAATATTTATGCTTTTTCTGTAAGCTGAAAAGCCCTGAGTATCTCAGGAGGAATTTATGGCCTTTTATCATCTTCATTGATCAGGATCAACATTAATCAAGTAAATTAATCTGAAAATGCCTTTGCCTCTCACCATCACAAAGCAAAACTCCTCCTGTCCTGTCCTCCAGCATTTTCATCAGATTTTTTTGGCTGAGAACAGAAGTTCGAGAATACAGAAGTGCCAGGCGTCCACAGCTCCCAGGAGAGACTGCTTCTGCAGCAAACATTTCCCAAAGAGCTTCCCCTGTCAGTGGTACCTGCACAGCTCCAGAGATTCAGTATCATCAAAACACTGGCCCATGAACCTCAGCTCTTCCTGAAATGCCTATTGCTGCTCCTCAGCTGGAGCTCTGTCTCCAGAGAGGCCAACTGTGCTCCTGCTGCTCTGAAAGGGCAGATAAATTGGGTTCTTGAAGGCAGATGGCAGTTTCTTACAGATAATGTAGTATTTCAGTAATTACTGTAGGAAAACATTATAATCTAATGTGTATTAATTCTGCTACTATAATCTAAAATGTATTGATGTTGTGGCAGTACTATTCTGTTTAATGGTTGCATTAATACATACGCTGTGGGTATTACGGTACAATTGCATTTGTATTGCATACTTTACCACAGTATTTACAATATTACTTTAAAAATTCTGGACAAAGTTGCCTGATTTCATGGGTGGGTCCTACCACAAATAGTGTATTTCATGGCTTGTTGTAGATTATTAGAGAAGTCATATGTGGGAATCATTAGTATAGCTTAAGTAGTTATCAATACAAATTTTATGAACAGTAAAACCAAACACCAGTCTCTTAGCTGTAAAGCTATTAGGATACATAATATAGCATCAGTTGTTTTTGCCTGTGTATCAAGTTCAGTTGGTTGTCAGAGTGCTCAGGTGCTGAAAACTAGGCTGGGTAGCATATGTTCCATGAGGGCCCAGGCAGGATTGCACAAGTACCTTCTTGCCAACAGAAACAGACCAAAACATGAAAAAAAATTAAATCCAAAAATACCATTATAAATGTGACCCATGGTTAGCGCATTGTGCTTCCTTCCATAGGCGCTGTAGGTATCGTATATTGTTACAGCTCTCTGCCCAACTCCTGGGGAAATAAAGCAGCCCCAGGCTTCTTGAATATTAGGATCTTTGGTTTGATTTGTCACATGCCTGTAAGACTTTGAGTTCTTCAGCTATGAAAAGATATTCATTACATAGGCTCCTAACTGTCCTTCCTTGCCAGCAGCC